>CM046879.1:134967332-137504832 GCA_025667525.1 Glebionis coronaria | reverse complement strand
TACTTGGACCACGACTTCTTCATTTTTCTCCAATCTTTACTTGGGATTTTGATTAACAACGATCCGCCTCCTTTTTGGACTTGGCTTCATTTATCCTCATACCTTATTTTTGGTCTTTTTGGATAGACTTCTCCATGACTTTTTGGGAGTATTTTGCTTTTCGTCGTATGTCTCGACCCTTCATATTGATTTTTGATAAATGAGTCTTCACCTCACTTGAGATCTTTAGCAATAAAACATAGCCCTCATGTCTTGTTAGGACCTTTTTGGACTCACCAATCTTCGCATCCCGCTTCAATAAGTTATGCCTTGGCTATGAACTCTAATCCATACCAAGCAACTTCTAAACGATCTTGGGCTAGAAGCTAAGTAACTTTTCAAATCGTTCAACATTATTTATTGCAATTAAATTTATTAACAAGTGATGGGAGAATAGGCTCATAATTAACTCACATAAATTCCCGAAAGA
Source organism: Glebionis coronaria (assembly GCA_025667525.1). Taxonomy (NCBI): domain Eukaryota; kingdom Viridiplantae; phylum Streptophyta; class Magnoliopsida; order Asterales; family Asteraceae; genus Glebionis; species Glebionis coronaria. Next base: position 137,504,363 of record CM046879.1, on the reverse strand, counting down.
ATACCAAACTTATAATTGGCTCTATCATTTCTTGTTCTCCATATTGTAAAATTCCAAAAATGAAATCAATGGATACTTAGCCTATTAAATCAAAGTTTTGGGTTTTCAAGTCATCTATAGGATCTTGAAACTTCTTATACTTTTGCATGTTTTAGAATTTGCGTTTTAAAGTTCCCTTGATAAACGACTTTCTAGGATCAATTATAGGAGCTTGCGAAAAGTTCTTGTTCTTAACTCGTATGAATTAAGACTTTCGCGTTTTAAATCTCCCTATATAATAGCCTAGCTAAACTTAATTCAAATACGTTAAGGAAAAGCTAAGGTTAAAAACCAAGTCGAGTCAAAAACTATTCTTATTTTCACCAATGGAAAGCCTACATTCGTGTCAAAAGCACTTATTTTCTTATTAAAAACTTAAAAATAACACTAAAAAATTAAAATTTTATTGAAAAATGAGAAAAACAAAACGTTTGGACACGAAAAAAGCAATAGCAAGCGATTATATCGATTGACTCCCCCATGCTAAAACCAAACATTGTCCTCAATGTTTCTTAGCTCAAGAGTAACACCCCCTTGCTAAGACACGAAGAGTCTAATACAAAATCCTAGCATGGAAAGAGCACGCAAATCTATAAGCCGTTTATTAATTATGCCTCAAGATAAAACGTTAGTCAATAAAAATCAAGGGATAGAAAGTGTGCCCCTTTTGGTATTCAAAGAATGGAAGATCAAGTGGACCGGCAAAAACCGAACACGGGAGTCTTCAAAAATAAGGGTCGTACCTAAGATCACAACACAACAAAACACGAACACGAGCTTGAAAGATCAAGCCTTATTAGGTGTTAGAAAATAGAAAGAAGATAGAATGTACTCGTTTTTGTTCACCGAGTCATGAGCTCGACTCGATCCCCGCATTCATTGGTCCTTAGGGAAAGTGGTGAAAACCGGCATAATAGGATAAAATCCAACGTAAAGCGCGATGCCGGGATCAAATATTTTATCCTCGTTGTCGGATGACAAACGAAAGGATAAAACTCCAACACAAATCTCTAACAAGAGATAGTAGTCACAACTAATGGTATGGATGTAGCATGCTCCCCAAGATAAACTCGCACCAAAATGATAGAAAAATCTTTCAATTATTACATCGGTGAAAGGCCGAGATTTCCCCAAATAAACGATTCCGGGATCGAATACCTCGTCCTCGGTGGAGAAAGGAAAGGATAACACGGTGTCGTCCCCCCATGCTAATCCAAGATCATATAAAGCACATGGTAATGGTGGGATAAAAATCTCATCCATAGTGGAATCAACATTCTTAGCTTTAACGACCATTTCACCCTTAGGAATGTGATCAATAGGGTCATGGTACTAAATATGAGACACATGGAAAACCCGCACATTAAGGTCAAAGTGGGTGGGAGGAGGACTTGGGACGAAATCATCATCAAGTAAATTCTCCAAAAAGAGAGCGTCCCCCTCCGGGTCGATGTCATCAACACCCGGTGGTATCGAATCATGAGAAGCAAGAAAAGTATCAATCTCCTCCATAAGCGGATCACTATCCTCAACGGGAATAGGAGATGGAGAGAAAGACTTGGCAGTAGGCTTAGAATTCAAAGCCTCGATCCTAGAAATGAGAAGATAGACGTTGGATAACTTCTCACGAAGAACCATGTCTTCCACATCTAAATGAGTAAGTTCATCGGAGAACTTCTCAAGGATCGGAATAGTCAAATTAACCTCATTTCCCGGTGGAAATGGGTCTAAAGGAGCAAGTTCAAAAGTGAAACTCTCATAAAATGGATCACTATCATCCTCATTTCCCGGTGGAAATGGGTGAAGAAGAGTAGGTTCATCGGTGAACCCCTCAAAATCCGAGTCGTGAATATCATCTTTATAAGAAAGTTCATCGGAGAACTCCTCATTAGAAAATTCACTAGAAGTAGAATCATCCTCAAAATCTTCATTTCCATCACAATTTACATCATTAGATTTGGATAAAATCTCAAAGTGAATGGAAGAAGTCGAGTCATCACAATATGGCAAATCACACATCTCATTGGAAATACCGTCGAACTCTCTCGGGTTTTGGGCAAGAATAGTGCTAATATGCTCGTCCCCCTTGCTTAGAGAATTTTTGGGTTCCACGATGGAAGAATCAAGAATAGGAGTGGTGATGTCATGAGAGATTTCCTCATCATCTAGGATGGGAGAATCCTCGGGCTCAATAGCCGGCAAGATACGAATAGGAAACACGATAGCACTAGATGAAGGATGAAGAGCCATAAGATCTCGCAAAGAAATAGTACTATCCTCGTCATCATCCAAAAGAAGAGAACGATTGATTTCACGATTAGCAAGATATCTTTCTTCCTCTTGAATTTTTTCTTTCTTTCGAATCTCAATGCTTAAACCATTATAATCTTGCGAAAGTTGTCGAATCTTAAGTTCACAATCTCGTCTAAATCCCTCATCAATTATTTCTCCATGAAATCGTCGACTTCCCAATTCATTGGTAATGTCATTAATCTCTTGATTAATTTGTCTCTTTTCAAGCAACAAATCTTCAATACTTTTTTCAACAATTTCAACATTTCGTTCAATTTCGAAAGAATATTGTGGAGATTGGTCAAAACCGGATGGAATCGAATTATAGCAAGGATTAGGCTCATAAAAATTTTGATCTCTCGGTTGACAACAAAAACTCTCGTGAGGACCTCCACAATACTCACAACAAAGATATTGTTGTGATAAACTCGGTAAATCTTGTGGATAACAATTATCATTAAAGTTTTGATTGTATCTCGGTTCTTGCTCGTAATTAAGCGAGAATCGATGCGAACAATCATCACCAAAATGAGAATCGTTTCCACAAAACTCACATGTGCACCACCGACATGGTAAAAAACCATATAACGGTTCTCCACACCCTTCACAATTGACGAAGGAAGAATTAAAATCTAGAGGGTGAGGAGAAAAAGAATTAAACATGATAGAGGATTAAGAAGATTATTTTTGGTATTTTTCATAAAAACGATACATACTATATAATAAGAAAATAACAGAACTTTCCGAGGACGGAAAGGGTCTTCAAATCAACGATCAACAAATCTCCACAAAAGCGAATCGTACACAAGATCCCCGGCAGCGGCGCCAAAATTTTTGATGTGTCGTGGATAGTATATGTGATCATTTGATATACGTTATAGGGTAAATTAGAAAATTACCTTTAGGAAAAAGTAATAGTCCAATATTACCAATGACGAATTCAATTAAACACGTGAGTGAGTCGAGTTCGTTGTACACGAAGATCTTCTGAATTTGAGACGTTTTGCTTTGATTTGGACAATTGATTTGAATTGGTTTTCGGTTTTTAAACTACAATTAAAATCTACAAATTTTAATCTATTTAAAATTAACCTAAGGTGCATGAATCGTAAACCCCGCCTATTTAAAATTCTACAAGCACTTACTTAAAATTAACACGCTAATTTGAAATTTAAACTAATTAAAATTCTTAAAAAATTAAATCTATTTAATTATCTATAAAAAATAAATCTATTTAATGAAATCAACTATTAAACTAATTTACTTTTAAAACTCTAATAAGCTAAATTAAAATTCCACTTAAAGTAAACTTATTTAAAAAACTATTTTTAAATCAATCTAAAATTAAAATAATTCTATTTAATTAATCTAATTAAACTTTTTAAGTAAAAAACATTTTTATTTTTTCTTTATATTTTTATTTATTTTTAGACTACTTTTTTTATTATGAAAAATTTACTTTAATTAAAATTAATATTAAAAGTTATATATAAAAAAAAATGAAACGTAACAAAAATCAACAAACTTAACAAAACAACGGATAGCTAGAATACAACTGACTATATTAATGAAATAAAGGATAAGTAAATCAAAAGAGCCTAGAGCTCATGTGGTTAACACGTTGTAATGGTGAAGGGCAGGTCTCGAGTTCGAGACCTGCAGATGACAATTTTTTTGGAATTATTTTCTTTTTGTCAGATGAATAAAATCAGTGTCTCATGAAAGACTTTGATGAGCTTATTTGTTCCAAGCTGAGAGGACACAGCTTAGTGTGCTTATCAGATAAGGTGAATCTGATAAGCTTAATACTTAATTAAAAATGCAGAAACACATATTCAGAATGACAACCAACCTTGAAGTAAATAAACATGCAGCAATCCCATACTAAAATAAATTCAGTTAAACTTAAATCAAAAATCTACTATATCAGACTAAGCAAAGCAATCAGCGACAAACCAATCAAAAATAACGTTTCAGCAGATCATAATAAGCATTCTAAATATGTAGGATTTTCAGCAAACAAACACCAAATCAAACTTATTCTAACCAAAATCAGTTTAAATTATTTAATCAATTAACAGCTATGATGACCAAAAATTTAAAAGCAGATTACAGTTCAATTCTTAACCAGCAACCCTTAAAACTGAATATAAACCCTATGAGATCATCACACAAGCAGAAACAAGCAGATCCACGAAACTCAATTTATCATAAACATCAACGATACAACTCATCAGATACATGACAAAAATACACGACACGTAAATCAAAATCGCACTAAACTTGCAGGTATTTCAATCCACAAATCATACCAAAACCAAAATCCTTATAGCTCCGATTATTAAACAGTACAATCAACCTTCAAACTGTGTTACTCCTCGACCAAACATTTTTCACAATCAATAACATTCACATCATGTTTTAATAACAGATAATGATTTAATAACATTAATCCAAATTAACCTAAAGCAGATATAACAAGCATTCATAAGCAATTTATCATAAAATGATATTTAACTAAAAACATGTAAAAATGGAAAAGAGATAGAACCTTTTGGGATAACCGTTGTGCCGAAGGTTGTGTTGAACAACCTTATGATCCGAAACTCGAACCACCATTCACCATTACACCATTCGGACCATCAAGACTAACAAATGTCATCAAAACGAACCACCATCTTTTTTTTATTATTTATTTATTCAGTGGGAATAAATAACACATCCACTCTCGTTCTTTTCAATCAAATAAACTATTGATTAAGCTTATATGACTGATTTTTCAGTTATAATATCAATTAAAATATTTAGAAGATGCAACTTAATAATATCAGGAAAATAGAAACGAGAGATTAAAAAGAAACGAGTAATATTAAAAATGACTTTTATTAATTCAAAACCTCAATCCATCATTAAAAAGAAAAATTACAGATCCTAAATACAAACTAACATTATAACATTAAAAGAAAAGAAAGGGATAATAAAATACAAGTAATTTGGGGGTTTTTATAGCCACCCCCAAGGGCTTTGCTGAGGAGATATCCGCATCTTTTTGGAATATTCTTCTTTAATCTGAGCCTTAGGATCTTAATTCCTCTTTCTCTCTCTTTTCAGTTTGGATCCAAGGGCTGTGAATGACTCTTGGTCACACAGGTTACCAAGCTGGCACCAATCTGTGTTTGTTATGCTAGTTTAGAGCCCTCTGATTGGTGGGATATGATATGTGAGGTGTATCCTCCACTGAAATTAAGCCACGTAGCCTTTGCTTACCTTCTCTTATCTTCCTTCAAACATGGGGATTTTATTCCTCCTCACGTGAATCACACGTGAGTAACAAAAGCCCTAAATGTTAAAGGTATTATTTGGACTTAGGGTTTGGGTACAGTAAAGTTTTTTACAGGTTTTTTTGTGGGTGAAAAATATTGGGGAAGATGAAACATAGGGAGTAACGGAAGATTTTAATTATTATGTGAAAGAAGGAAAAACGTGTGAATATGAATGGTGGGTGGGTTTATTTATTTTTTTAGGGATAAGGGACGGTTAGGTGAGAAACGAGTGAGGTGAGTAATATATAATAATAACGTGAAAAGTAAAGAATGAGTGTATAAACGTTTTTATTCTGAAAACCCTAAGGCCCATATTGATTTTATATTCGTTCCATCCATTGAATTGGGTTTGTGGCCCAAGAACAATATATCCGTTTAGATTAATCCCATCCGAACAACCATTTTGGGCCTTATGGGCTATCAATAACCCTTTTATTTATAACCTGAATATTAAATAGGCTTTTGAGCCCATTTTCCCATTGTGGGACCCACTTGGCCCGTTTATTCGATAAATTGATAAATCCACTCAAGTCGAGCTCGATTTTGGCTCTTTGATCTTTTTCTTCATTCTCGTGTCGATTTTTGTTGGTTTTCGCGAACTTGGTACCTACACACATGAAAACAAGAAACAAGCATATCCAAGGCATTTTTGATATAATTCAAGCAATATTTCATTGTTTTAAGCTACAAATGATATGAGTAAATACACTCATATCAAGAGACGTTCTTGAGATAATGGTCTTCTCATCGTTAATAGAGTTTCTTCACTTGGAGACTTTTGAGGGGTACTCCAACTTTGTTGACCACGACTTCATGATTATTTCTTCAATCTCTAATTGGGATTTTTAGATACAACGATCCGCCTCCTTTTCGGACTTGGATCTATTTATCCTCATACCTTGTTAGGGTCTTTTCGGATAGACTTCTCCATGATCTTTATGGGAGTTGATTGCTTTTCATCGAGTCTTGATCCTTCATATTGATTTTGGGAATAATGCTTTTCACATCACTTTGGATCTTCAGCAATAAAATGGAATCCTCATGCCTTGTTAGGGCCTTTTCGGACTCGCCAATCTTCGCGCCCCGCTTCATAAGTTATGCCTTGGCTATGAACTCTTATCATTACCGAGCAACTTTTAAACGATCTTGGGCTAGAAGCTAAGTAACTTTTCAAATCGTACGACCTTACTTATTGCGGATAAATTATTAGCAAGTGATGGGAGAATAGGCAGATAATTACACCAAGTGAGCTTGCGCAAGAATACCGACTTATAATTGACTCTATCATTTCTCGTTCTCCACAATTTAAAATCTCAAGTAATGAGACTCGTGGATACTTAGCCTAATAAACCAATTAAGGTCTACATGGTTAAGGATACTAGCTAGAATAAACTTAGATAAGTCTACTCGGGTTGAGTCAAAATAATCGCAACGGGCCTAATATGTCAAAGATTTCAAAACTAGCTACACCACTTTATTAATATTTTTGACTTTACTGCAGGATATATACATATGAAAGCAACGATAAAAATTTAAAAATTACGACTAAATGGCCAAAGTTAATTAAAAATTTGAAAAATGTTGAAAAAGATGATTTTCCGGTTAAATGAAGGCATTTTCATGGAAAAGTCCACTTAAAACTTCGATAGAAGTCCCCCCTACACTTAATATAAACATTGTCCTCAATGTTTAAGCATGTGGGAAAAGTCTCCCCTACACTTATGACATTGTGCACGTTGGTTAAATCAAGTTTAGGAAGAGACGACTAAAGTGATCAATTTCAAATGTGAATATGAAGAAAATTGAATCACGATAGTTGAGAGATAGAACCGGATTTCGGATAACGCGGGAGCAATGTTCTTCAAAGGTTCGAAAAGTGCATTCATCCCTGTAATCACATCACCACACAAACACAAATACCTATAGAGGTCCCCCTACACTTAGGAGGTTAAAACGGAAAAGGATAGATACTCGGGCTGCCTCCCGAGGAGCGCTTGTTTTTTATAACCGAGTCACGAGCCTGACTCGACCCAAAATTAGTTCATGGGAAACGTGGTGAGGGATGGAATCATCTCATGAGAGATGTCCTCACCAAAGTACAACTTCACTCGTTGGCCATTCACCTTAAAATTAGGTCCATTAGGTTGAGCGAGCTCGAGAGTACCATATGGAAAAATTTGGGCAATGGTGAATGGGCCGGACCAACGAGATTTCAGCTTGCCCGAAAAGATTTTCAACCGAGAGTTAAAGAGCAAAACTTTGTCTCCAACTTGGAACTCTCGGTTCTTAATCTTAGAGTCGTGAATGAGCTTAGTCTTTTCCTTATAGATCAAAGAATTTTCATAAGCCTCATTCCGGAGTTCATTCAGCTCATTGAGTTGGATCTTGCGTAGGTCACTGGCTTTGTTGATATCGAAATTATCCCACTTCAAGGCCCAGTAAGCCTTGTGCTCCAACTCAATAGGGAGGTGGCACGCTTTTCCGTACACGAGACGATATGGTGTACAACCAATCAGAGTCTTGTAAGCGCTACGAAAAGCCCACAAAGCATCATCAAGTTTATCGGCCCATGAGGCACGATGCTCTCCCACGGTTCTTTCAAGAATTCGCTTTAAGCCTCGGTTAGAGATTTCAGTCTGGCCATTAGTTTGTGGGTGGTATGCGGTGGAAAGACGATGATTTACAGCATACTTAGCCATGACTCTTGCAAATTGGTCATTGCAAAAATGAGTCCTGCGATCACTAATAATGGCACGAGGCACACCGAATCTAGCGAACAGCGACTTCAAAAAGTTACAAACCACCCTCGCGTGGTTAGTAGGTAAAGCTTTGGCTTCAACCCATTTGGAGACGTAGTCAACGGCTACAAGGATGTATTTGTTTCCTTTAGAGGAAGGGAATGGCCCCATAAAGTCGATACCCCAAACGTCAAAGATTTCACATTCTTGAATGAAATTCTGAGGCATCTCATCTTTATGTGTGATCTTGCCTTGTTTTTGGCAAGCATCACAACGTTTAACCATCTCGTGAGCATCACGATAAATGGTGGGCCAATAAAATCCCAAGTCAAACACTTTTTTGGCGGTGTAGTTGGGACCAAAGTGACCACCGGTGGGTCCTTTGTGGTAAGCGTCAAGGATTTCTAAAGCTGTCGGTCCATCAACACATCGGCGAATAATCAAATTGGCACATTATTTGAATAGATATGGGTCATCCCAAAAGTAAGTCTTAATTTCTTTGAAGAACTTCTTCTTTTGTTGGGATGTTAGCCCGTCAACGAGAATTCCACCCGCCAAGTAGTTTGCAATGTCCGTAAACCACGGGGTTTCATCTGAAGTCGAGTTGGTAGACATTAAGGTCTCCAGGGGAAAAGAGTCATTGATCTCTTTGTTCGGATGATCCCCTTGATAAGGATCCTCAAGTCTACTGAGATGATCCGCGGCTAGGTTTTCAGCTCCTTTTTTATCGCGAATTTCGATTTTAAATTCTTGGAGTAGCAAAACCCAGCGAAGAAGTCTTGGTTTGGAATCTTGTTTAGTTAACAAGTACTTCAACGCGGAATGATCGGTGTAAACGATTGTGGTGGAAAGGACAAGATAGGGGCGGAACTTTTCAAAGGCATAGACAACAGCTAAAAGCTCTTTTTCGGTTGTCGTGTAATGCAATTGAGCCCCCGTTATTGTCTTGCTAGCGTAATGGATTGGTTGGAAGTGTTTGTTCACTCTTTGGCCCAAAACCGCTCCAATAGCAAAATCGCTAGCATCACACATCAACTCAAAGGGAAGCTCCCAATTAGGGGTAACCAAGACGGGTGCCTTAGATAGCTTATCCTTAAGCAAGTTGAAGGCTTCAATACACTCGTTGGAAAAGATAAAAGGAGTATCTTTTTCCAAGAGGTGGGTCATCGGGCGAGCGATTTTAGAAAAATCTTTGATGAAACGACGGTAGAAGCCCGCGTGACCAAGGAAACTTCTCACACCCTTCACGGTTGAAGGTGGAGGCAACTTAGCAATAACATCGACTTTAGCACGGTCTACTTCAAGACCGGCTTTGGAGATCTTGTGTCCTAGCACGATGCCCTCTTTTACCATGAAATGGCATTTTTCCCAATTAAGAACAAGGCGAGTGTCTTCACACCGCTTAAGCATACGTTCTAAATTGGCAAGGCAAGCAGAGAAAGAATCGCCATAAACCGAGTAATCATCCATGAATACTTCCATAGTTTCTTCAACCATGTCATGGAAGATAGCCATCATACACCTTTGGAACGTCCCAGGAGCATTGCATAAACCAAAAGGCATGCGTTTGTAAGCAAATGTTCCGTAGGGACAAGTGAATGTGGTCTTTTCTTGGTCCTTGGGATCGATGGGAATTTGAAAATACCCGGAGAAACCGTCTAAGAAGCATTAATAATCATTACCCGCTAGACGCTCGAGCATTTGATCCATGAAAGGAAGAGGAAAGTGATCTTTTCTCGTGGCATCATTGAGCTTGCGATAATCAATACAAACTCTCCACCCAGTAACGAGACGAGTGGGAATCAACTCGTTGTGTTCATTGGAAACAACGGTTATTCCGCCCTTCTTGGGCACACAATGGACGGGACTTACCCAAGGCGAATCCGAGATAGGGTAAATCAAGCCGGCATCAAGAAGTTTGATAACCTCTTGTTTGATGACGTCATGAATGCGAGGATTAACCCTTCTTTGGCTCTGGATTGCGGGTTTAAAGTCATCTTCCATGAGAATCTTGTGAGTATAAAAGTTTGGATCAGTTCCGCGGATGTCAGAATTTTTCCAAGCAATTGCCTTCTTATGATCTTTAAGCACGGCGATGAGGCGAGATTTTCCGTCTTCGTTCAAGTCCTTCGCGATGATGACGGGCGAATTCTTCTCTTCTTCAAGGAACACGTACTCGAGATGGGGTGGCAACTCCTTAAGTTCTAAATCCGGAGGATTTTTTATGGGAGGTGTATTCAAAGTCGGTTCATCGATAGCAATAGCCTTGGGAGATGGTGGAGAAATAAGGTCTTCTTTAAGAAGGTTCTCAATGAGGCGAAGATCTTCATCCCAATCGGTAGGAGAATCATCATGTTCTAAGTTCACATCTCCCATGGTGGCTTCCAAATCTTTCCAAATGAAATCAATTTCTCCAAATAGAGATAGTGATGAATCAATAGAGGAAACGGTCTCAACATTGGGAAGAGAGGTAGGAATACTTTTACAAGCATCTTTGAAGTGTTCTTCACAAGCCTCATCAAGAACATCAATACAATTAACACTCTCGTAGGAATAAGGCTGTTTAGAAAGCTTTCCCATGTTGAAGACGATTTTGTCGTCACTCACTCTCATGATAAGCTCACCGGCTTCAACATCGATGAGAGTGCGACCGGTCCTCAAGAATGGACGACCAACAATTAATGGCACACGAGGGTCCATATCGTAGTCGACGACGACGAAATCGGCAGGAAAAGTGAATTTTGTCGACTCCTACAAAGACGTCTTCGGCTATCCCCACTAGATAAGCAACCGTACGGTTAGCTAATTCCAAAGTCATTTTGGTGGGGACTAGCTCAGGGAGAGATAATTGCTTCCAAACGCTTAGAGGCATTAAATTAATACTGGCACCTAGATCGGCTAGGGCCATGCAATTCTCTACTCCCGGGAAGTTGCAAGGGATTAAGAAACGACCCGGATCACCAAGCTTGGTTGGCAATTTCCTTAAGAGCACTGCAGAGCAATTCTCATTAAGTTGGGTGTTAGCAATATCAAGAAGCTTCTCCTTGTCGCTAAGAAGATCTTTGAAAATTTTCGCATATTTAGGCATGTGAGCGAGAGCCTCAGCGAAGGAGATGTTAAAATTCAATTGTTTAAACATTTTAAGAAAGTTCGAAACTTGAATATCATCCTTGCTTTTGAGCTTCTCTTTCCTCAACCTTGAGGGATAAGGTATATCGGAAGAAGAGGAAGGCTTTAGGAGAATAGGATCACTCACATCCTTGGGTGGAGGAGGGGTAGAAGTAAGAGGTGGAGAAATTAGGGAAGTAGAAGGATGAGGAATAGGAGCAGGTGACTCGTTTTCCTTAGTCACAATCACCGGTGGAGGTATAGGAAGCTCGGGTTCCTTGGTACCTTTGCCACTGCGAGTGGTGATTGCTTTCATCTCCCCTCTTGGATTCGCAACGGTGTTACTCGGAAGAGTACCCGAAGAAGAGGATTGATTACCTTAGAAGAATCCAGCCATCATGTTCCTTAAGTCATTCGTTTGACTTGCCAAAGTGTTTCTCATATCAGCTTTCAGATCGTTCCCTTGTTTCACCATGTCTGCTTTCAAGTTGAGCACTTCCCGCTGGAGATTTTCCACAATCACATCATTGGTCCTCATGTAGGTTTCAACATCTTGGTGCAATGCGGTGGGTTGGTTGGGAGGAGGAGCATGGTAGGCGGGTGGTTGATAATCAGGTTGTTGGTAAACTTGGTTGTTTCTTTGAGGTGGATATGGTTGTTTGTGAGGTGGTATGTATGGTGCACGAGGTTGTTGTTGTTGTTGAGGAGGGCGATTGAGGTTTTGTTGTTGGTTTGGGTTGTTAGGAGGAAAACCGGGCGGGGAAAGAAAGTTGTTAGAGTGGTAGCTAAGCAAGTTTCGGTCTCGTTGAGGACGAGCTTGATAAGCGGCCGGAGGATAGGTGCCGTATGCTGCATTCACATTCTCAGAAGGGTAGTCTTGGGTGGTGGTACAAGTGGTGTAAGAGTGAGGACCCCCGCATATTCACATGGTTGGCTTACAGCATTGACTTGAGCGTTTTTAGCATTGATGCTGTTGGTGTTGCTAGCGGTTTAGGTAGCAAGCGATTCAAGAAGCGCAGTGATTTTGTCAAGTCGCTTGTCGTGGTCACTAGTACTAGCACTAGCGGCATTGGTCCGAACACTCTTGGTTTGCACACGAGACTTATTTTCAATAATATCCCAAGCGGCATTAGAAGTCTTAACCAAAATATTACCCCCCGAGGCACTATTTAGTGAATCTTGGTCAGTCATGCTTAAACCATTATAAAAAGTATTAATTTGGTGCACTTTGGTAAAACCATGTTGTGGGCACTTTCTTAAAAGATCTTTGAAACGGTCACAAGATTCACTAAAAGACTCATCGTACTTTTGTTCAAAATTAATGATTTCATTCCGCAAAGCGGTAGTACGAGAGGGTGGGAAAAAGTAGTTTATAAACTTGGTCTCCAAATCCGTCCACGTCAGAATACTTTGTGGCGGTTCCTTAGCAAGCCAATTCCGGGCTTGTCCCTCTAAGGAGAAAGGAAAAAGTTGTAAACGGATTACCTCTTGTGGAACACCATTGAATTTGACCGTATTTGTGAGTTGCAAGAATCTCTTGATGTGGTCATGAGGATCATCAATGGTACGCCCCAAGAATGGTTGAGCAGAGACCATCTGGATAAAGCCGGATTTGAGCTCAAAGTTGTTGGCTGCAATCGCGGGTATGACAATTGGATCATTGTTGCCGTCTACATGTGCTTGCAGAAGTTCAATCATCGGGCGATTGTCGGGTAGATGCTCATTGTTGTTGTTATTATTGTTGTTGAGAGGTGGATTGTTATTGTTTTGAGGTGGGTTATTGTTGTTGTTTTGTACACCGGCCATGTCTAAGTCTTCGAGAGGCTCGGGCTCTTGATAAGACGTTGATCGTGTACGCATGCACCTGCAAAAGAACTAACAAGGCAAACAAGAAATATTTTTGGTTTTATTTTTTTGGTTTTTTTAATTTTTAGGATTTTTGAAAATTTTATATTTTTTTAGGGTTTTTTTTTGAAAGTTTTTATAAAAAAGGAACGTTCACGTTGAACGGATCCCAAAATCCAAGTTCTCACAAAAAACTGTTGATCTTAACGAGAAGAGCCGGCAGCGGCGCCATTTGATACACTAGATTTGCTATGGGGTTCAGATTAGTTCTCGGTATCTTCTCGAATTGATTACGGTTCAAAGTGGAATAATTGTTCTTGGTTACTGAAAGGGTGTTGGTTTGTTTATCTATTTTAAACTAATAGCAAATAAATGTAAATGGCGTTGAGTAAAGTAAAAACTTTAAAGATTAACTAAAAATAACGAATTAAAAATAAATGTTTGAAAACTTAGAGACAAGATTAGAAAAATGCTAGAACACTTAATAAAACTAACACTTGGAAACTTTTATAAAAAAAACAAGAACTAAAACCATCGGAATATGTAAAAGGGAGACTGATCAGAATAACAAACAACCCTCTGGTCGGAATATATGCAATCGGAATATGGCCAAAGGAGCTGATCGGAATGTGGGAAATGAGTTCTAATCGGAATAGCATAAAAAGGATACTGATCGGAATGTTACCAAAATACCCACAATCGGAATATTAAAACACTAAGCTAATAGGAATACTAGAACTAGATTCAAATCGGAATGTTGCAAAGCTACCCAATCGGAATCATACAACCCTAATCCGATCTATGTAATCGGAATACAGAGATGCAAATAGGAAAGAACCAAAACCCTTTTCCGATCACACGATCGGAATGAGGGATGGGGGTGTAATCGGAAAGTACCAATCGGAAAAGGGTTTATACCTTTTCTGATTTAAGTGGGATTCGAAAATAAGCCAAGGTAATAAGCTTTAGGAATAAGCCAACACCAAAACTAGAACGAATCAAATATGAAAAATGCTAAATAAGCACGAATAACAACTTATCCAATCTTAAAGTAAGCAACTTTTGAATCAAACCATAAAAAGATAAAACTTTTAAGAAAACTTTTAAAAAGTAAATAAGGTAAACATAAAAACAAGCCAATAAGCACAAAGATCTTAAAGCTTATTCGTATGAAAACTTAAATAAACATAAAAAGATTAACTTTTTAAGCACGAAAACATTAATGAACAACACGGATCATAAGTTATTCGCACCAAAAGTGAACCAAAAATCAAAGAAAGGTAGAAATAGATGAAAGATTAAGAGCTTAAGCTTAAACTTGATTAATGAAATCAACAATACAAAGGTTTAATCTTGATAGATTAAAAGAAAGAAAGATGAAAACTTAGTGAGAGAAAGTTGAGAACTTTCTCTCTCTAAAACTAGAGAAAATGAAAAAAATGAAAAAAGTAAAACTAACTAGTCTCTAAAATTGTGAAGTGAAGTCCTATTTATAGGCATTTGCTTGTGGGCTTGTGAATGGACTTTGTTTTTGGGCTTCTTTTCTTCTTTCTTCTTTAGTCTTTACGTTTCTTTAAATAAACGTTTCCGACTTTGGATTTTGAGAAGTGTCGGTGAATAATTTCAACTCGTCTTATAATCTTTTGTTTAATAGACTCGAGTTCTTCGACATATATGAATCTTCCATCTTTGGCCCTTTTCTTCGATAAATCTTCAAATAGGCACAATGACTTCAAATCTTTTGCATCTCTTGGACAATAGACTTCGTCTTGAGTCTTTTTCTTCGATAAAACCCGTGCAATCCCATGTTTTCTTCAATATTCATCCGGTTGACTCTGAAAACACAATAAACACAAAAACCACGCATAATTCCAAACAAATGATATTAAATACGTGTTTTGGTCTCGTTTTAGCCAAAAATAAGTGGTAAAAGGATGGGTATTTTCACACCTATCAGGTCTGTTGAAGGAGATGTATGAAGCTGAAGCTCCTTCAACTCAAGGTGGAATAAAGATATGGTCAACATTCAGAAGAATGTTTGATCATGATGTAGCTGGTCTAGTCTGGTTGGATCTTGATGATTTGACAAGTATGGAGTGGCTCTGCTTTCAGCTATTGGTGTGTATCACCTTTGCATAACAAAGTTCTCATAATACTTTTGGTAGATAGAATTTATCCACTGACACAAGACACATTGAAGAAGATGGTGAGCACAAAGCTAAAAGTTGATTATTCTAGTGGCGTGGGTGTTAATCTCATGAAGTTTCTTCACTCTCAAATTGAAGAATAGGTTTATTTGTAAGAATCCTCTCTGTATTTTGTTTTTATTCAGAAACTTGATGATTAGGGTAAATAACAAGTTTAGGGGAGGATTGTTGGGAATAAAATTATCTAAGTCACCAGCCACTGACAAAGGGATTCAAGACGCTGACAAGAGTATTCAAGGCGCTGACAAATCAAGACGATGGCAAAGTGAATCCAAGCCACTGTCAAAGTTTATTAGCTACTAAGTCAACACGTTTTGTATAAGTTAGGAAGATATACTCGAATATTGTATTTCTTATGTTTATCTGTTTAATATCTTCCTAGAATAGTTGATACGTAGCTTTATTGTGATACCCTAGAACCGAGGTCACTTACCTTACCCTAAATTACGCTTATTTTTGAAATTTTTAGAAATTTTATTTGCTATATATTTTATAATTTTGGTTGAAACTGATATTTGAGGTCATAATTTTGACGATTGACGATTTAAGAAGAACGATGACGACTACGATCCCGATGGATGCCCAAATTTCTATGTTTATTATCGTCTTATCGATATTATAATTTTTTGAGAATTTTACTTTCGGTTCGTGTTAAGTTGAGTCGGGTGAGTTTTTATTACTTTCCGGGTACATTTAAATTGTCCTAAAAGTGTTTTGGAGTGTTCGGGATGATCCCCGACTCCCGTAAAATTTTCCAAAGTGACTAGTGAGTCATTCCCGTAAACTTTTAAGGTCGTTTTCACTTAAGGCCAAAAGAAAGCTATTATTTCACAACAAGGCCCTCCAAAAATTACAAAATGGGAAGGTAAACACACACACAACATAACTTCACCAAAAAAAAATTCACCATCTCTCTTTTCTCTCTTTAGGCCGACGGCCAAACCAAACCACCACCACCACCATATTTTTTTTAGCTTGTTTTAATCAAAACTAAGGTTAGACCACTTCTAGTTTAATCCTTACTAGTGTTTTCATGTACTTTAATCCAACATGCATCCATAAAAAATTTTCAAGAATCAAATGGATTTTTCAAAAATTGTTTTGATGTTAATTAAGTGTATGCATGTTTAATTCAAGTGTAGGGGATGTATAATCACTCAACAAACCAACCAAAATCAATTTGGTTGGGGGTTTTGATCACCCACACCCCACGACTATAAGGGGGTGTTTGGTGGATCTTGGTGATTGATGTTTTGCTTATGGTTTATGTGTTCAATCCTTGTTTTTAGATGTTTTTGAGTGGGTAAACCCCATTGCATGTTTGATTTGGTGTTTGGGTTTTGAGATAGATTTGATATTTAGGGGGTTAAGGACTGATTAGGATGGTTAGACATGATTAGGAGTGATTAATTTGAGGTTAAGTGTCGGTAAATTGGTTTGGAAACGAGTGTTGGATTGATTTTGAGATAGGTAATTTTAGGCAGAATGTTTGAGATGTTTTCATAAAATTTATTTTGTAAACAAGTCATGAGACTAGAATATAGTTGTAGAGCGTCTTCTTAGCTTCAATTTGGTATAAGATAGAGCTTACGACTCCTAACGAGTCAAAAGTTATGATGTTTTGAAAATACGTGTACCGGGAGATGAGAACCTACATAATCCGAAATTATGTTTGGTTTTGGGTCAAATCCCGGGGACCATAGATATAGTTTTGTAAATGGTTAAAGGTTTATTTTTGGTCTCAAACCTGCATTTGTGAGACTATTATTAGACTTAGGTGTCAAATGGGTCAATGGTATATTTTAAATGGGTCAAATGAGTCCGACTTGGTCAATGTGCAAAATCAGTCCGAAAAACGTAGGTTTAGAAATGTGTTGAGTAACGGGTCGTAAAAGCGGAAACTTTTAATGGGATTAAAAATGTGTTTTCTACAGGTCTTAAGGTATTTTTGAGAATTTTCCTAAATTTTATTGAAAGGTTTAAGTCTAGTAAAACAGCCCATACTTTTGGTGAGTATCGGCGAAAAACGTGAAAAGGGTAATAACGTTATAACATGGACGAATAGTATAAAACGAGTAACACTTATTTGTTTGGTTTTGGCGTGAGTTGTAATTATCACAATTGACTAATATGTAAGTAATATATACAGTACTTAAGGTTTATAAATGAGATTACTCATTACGCGTTATTGTTTGTTAGGTGTTGATTTCCCCGGGCATCCTCATCATCGTAAGTGATCGTCACTCGAATCGTCGACTACTCTATATATATAAGGTGTGAATTTGTAGCCTCGCTTACTACTGTTTTAAATTGTTTTTACCCGCGAGGGATATGCATGCTAGTTTTCTAAGATGAACATATGTCATGAATGATTGTTGGACCCGAATGTTGCCTTAAATTGTGTTGAGTACCTAGTTGCAAAAGACCCTATATTCATGAACTATTAACTATTGTTTAATCCGTGTGTGGATTGAAAATAGCCACTTATACAATTGATAGTACTATGGGGTTGACGACCCTATCCGAGACGAGGGCTAGTACGTTGAGTACCCCCTGCGGACGGATAACTTGTGATAAGAGATAAGGTATAATTGCAACTGATGCCTTTAGAAGGGGCAATGGTTTCATCTTAATCACGCCGGTAATTATTACGCGGGTGATTGAGTTAACGGATTAGTGTCATGAGCTTAAACACAATTGTCATAACCTTGAAAATAGATTGTTTGATCGACAAGTCTATGAATGATCGTGAATGATTTTTATAACACATATGTTCAAAATGAGATTATAAAACCTATGAATTCCACTCAACATTATTTGTTGACCCAATTTAGCATGTGTTTTAGGTAATCGATGAAGTATAGCATGGAGCATGCAAAGGATGGGAGTTGTGTGTGGCTTGGCGGTCTACTTGTTTTCCACCCATATTTAACTTGAACACTTTTAATTTTTTGTCATGTTAACGAAAATGTACCTTTTGGGGTTGAGATTCGTGGGGACCAAAACGCTAACTCTGTGTTGTATCATCTTGGGTTTTGGAAAACCGTAGACATGTATGTTTTAACAATGTTTAATTTATGTTAAAACTTTTACGTCTCTTTGAGTCGTTTGATATATCTTGTGTGTGATGATAACTGCCTAGCACCCAAATGTTGTAGTTCCATTGCGCATAGCATTTGTGGGGGTGTTAGAGATTGGTATCAGAGCCATGAGTTATAGAGAACTAGGTCGTTTTGAAAATTCCTAAACTATAACTTTTGGTGTCGTAAGAAATTGTCCAAGCACACAACTATCTTGCATGGCTCCGGTAAGGTTTATTTTTGTATTCATGGTATTGATGCATACCTTTGAGTTAAAGTACATATGTGGGTATTTATTACGTAGATATTGAACTACTATATGTAAACGTTGGAATTATACGTGGAGTACTCGATACCGTAATTCTTGTATTACATATGCATGAGCATCATATTATCGCATTTTGGGCATGTGTACCACCTTTTCATTGCATTTGCATGCATGTATTTATAAATATTGAATAGTAATCTTACATACCCTCCAAAATTCTCTGTTATTGCAGGAATGACCGAGGTACCGCCTAACGGAAATGGAGACGAATATGTCGTAGGACACGAAGGGGGAAATGTTGGAACAGCTGTTGAAGGACAAGCTGAGACGAACAATGTGCAAGCCCAGGACCCCGACCAAAGGAGAACTACGTTCCCCAGGCCTACTCGTATTTCTCATCTGATTGGTATGCCAGGTATCCCTAGAAGTTCCGACGCTGCAGCGAGCGCTAATTCTCTTCATCAGGACATCGCAAAAGTTATCTGCCCCGGACCAAGAGCTTATCGTGACGTTCCGCTTGTTGTGAGAAGATTGGATGGATCGATGTACGAGCGGTACGTGGTGGAAACTAGAGTAATCAAAAGGTTCGACGAGAACGAGAGGGCACATCATAGGTTGTTGGCAAGAACTGCAAGGATTGAATTTGATGGAGTGGCAAATAAGGGTGATATTAATAGTTTGAGATCAATGATAGCAAACCTGAGTGCTAGTCTTGAGCAAGTTAGGGAGGATCAGGCGAGGTTGACTAGGATGCAAAGTTGGGAGCATCGAGTTAGAGCATCCCTGCCACCAGATTGCAGATTTGTAGATGACTTGGAAATAGAGGCTAATGATTTTATGGTCCAGCCACCTGCCAGAGGTATGTGTATCACTGTAGGGAATCAGGTAGCAGTGGAGTGTGGATCTACTTCTGGGACGAAGAAGGCGACTGAGTGTGGGCCGAATGATAAAGGAAAGAGGAAGATGGACGAAGAGCCCGAGGAAGACAGTGATGAAGAGCCCGAGGAGGATGAAGATGAACCGCCATCCAAGAGGTCGTGTGGATCACCACATGACTAGTTGCTTGTATTTTATTTTATATTTGATCGTTGTAATCGAACTATTTTAGACTTTTGTATGATGGTATTGTGACGAAAAACTTGATGACTTAAGTTTTATGGTGTATGGTTGTAGTGGCATTACTTGTCACAATTTTGGTTGATTTATCAATACAATCCATGTTTACCTTTCATAATCTATGATATGTCTTTAATTTGCTCTTTTGTGATGTGAATTGATAAATATTAGTAACCTTGTAGTGATGTGTCGTTGTATTTATATTATGTCTTGAAAGAGAAATCCATCTTAATCTTGATGTGTATACTTACATTGTTTTTCTATTTTCCCTATCTTTGCAGAGAGGTGTACTTGAGAACTCACCATGCCTCCAAAGCTAACAGCTAACCGTGTGAACACAATGATTCAAGAAGCAATTGCAAATGCACTCGAAGCGGATCGTGCAAACCGAAACCCAGATCAAGGTGGAAATGCAGGAAGACAGCAAGCCCCGAGGGAGTGTAGTTATGCTGGTTTTATGAAATGCGGTCCCACGCAGTTTTGTGGAACTGGCGGAGCCCTAGAACTCCGAAGGTGGTTAGAGAAGATCGAAAGTACTTTTGAGATTAGCGGATGTTCAGAGGCAAATAAAGTCAAGTTTGCAGCTGCCACTTTTCTTGATGACGCCTTGAGTTGGTGGAACAATCAAGTAGCCACTGTTGGATTAGCGGTAGCAAATGCGAGGACTTGGACTGCTACTAAGGCTCTCTTGACCAAAAATTTATGTCCCAAAGAGGAGCAGGGTCAACTGGAAGATGAGTTAAGGCATTTGACTTTGAAGAACAATGATATTACAGCGTATACAAGGAGGTTTAATGAATTGAGCCTCTTGTGTCCCGATGCCTTTGCTGATGATAACAAGAAAATGAAGCAGTACATCAAGGGTTTGTCAAGTAATATCAAGGGTGATACAACTTCATCTAAGCCTGGGTCATTCGATGAAGCAATCCAAATGGCTCACGCGCTAATGGATGTCAAACTGCAAGATAAGAAGGACTTCATTGCCGAAGGAAACAAGAGAAAGTGGGAGGCAGCTCAAAGTAATCAATCCCAAGGTCAAAGTCGAGGAGGAAACCGTAACAACCAAGGTCAGAACCGCAACCAGCAGTTCATCCATAGAAGAAATGATGGGATGAGGGTTGTCACTAACCCTAGAGGAGCTAAGGTGAATCCCCACTGTGGTCGATGTAATTTGTACCATGTAGGGAATTGCCCACCTGCGTGTGGCAAGTGCGGAAAAGCGGGTCATAGAATGTCAGATTTCCGAGCTAAAGGGGTAGCTACTGGGGTAAATGCCATGAAGGTTATGGTTTGCTTCGGATGTGGAGAAAGAGGGCATAAGCAAGGGAATTGCCCGAAGGCTGGAAACAAGCAAGGAGGAAATAATGTTGCTGCTGTGTATCGAGTAGGGACTGCTGATAAACCACAAGGCCCTAACGTGGTTACCGGTACGTTTCTGCTAGACGCTTGTTATGCTAGTATATTGTTTGATTCTGGTTCCGACAAGAGCTTCGTAGATGTTAAATTTAGTCATCATATCGATAGAGAACCGGTATTGTTAACGACTAGTTATAACGTGGAGTTAGCCGATGGGAAGATCGTTAGTACAAATTCTATACTAAAAGGGTGTACCTTGAAGTTAGGAAATTACGCTTTTGATATCGACTTAATGCCCATAGAGCTAGGATCGTTCGATGTGATCGTTGGAATGGATTGGCTGATGGCGCATAGTGCCGTGATCGTCTGTGGAGAAAGATTAGTCCAGATCCCGTTGAGGAATAGAATTTTGACTGTGAAGGGAGATGAATGCACTTCTCGTTTGAAAGTGATATCTTGCTTGAAAGTGATGAGATATGTAGAAGGTGGATGTGATGTGTTTTTGGCACAAGTTTCTAGTGATGATGACTTAGAGGCGAAGTTAGAAGAGGTACCTGTAATTCGCGAATATCCGGAAGTTTTTCCAGACGAGTTGCCGGGTTTACCACCCACCCGTGAAGTCGAATTTCGAATCGATTTGATGTCGGGAGCTGCACCAGTTGCTCGTGCACCCTATCGATTAGCACCATCATAATTAAAGGAGTTATCGGATCAACTGAAGGAGTTGATGGATAAGGGATTTATTCGACCGAGCTCATCACCATGGGGAGCGCCAGTGTTGTTTGTAAAGAAGAAAGATGGGTCATTTCGGATGTGTATCGACTATAGAGAGCTCAACAAGCTGACGGTTAAGAATCGGTATCCATTGCCGAGGATTGACGATTTGTTTGATCAATTGCAAGGTTCCTGTGTATACTCAAAGATCGACTTGAGGTCAGGGTATCATCAACTGCGTGTGAGAGAGGAGGATATCCCTATAAGTGCCTTTCGTACGCGGTATGGACACTTTGAATTCCGAGTGATGCCTTTTGGGCTAACAAACGCGCCTGCAGTATTCATGGACCTTATGAATCGAGTATGCAATCCGTATCTAGATAAGTTTGTCATTGTATTCATCGATGATATTCTTATTTACTCTAAGAATAAGGAAGAGCACGAGAAGCACCTGAGAAAGATATTGGATCTGCTGAAGAAAGAGAAGCTGTATGCGAAGTTCTCAAAGTGTGAGTTTTGGTTAGAGTCTGTGCAATTCCTTGGGCACGTAATTGATAGCAAAGGAGTTCGCGTGGATCTTGCCAAAGTCGAAGCAATCAGGGAATGGTCGGCACCGACAACGCCGACTGAAGTTCGACAATTCCTTGGTTTAGGTGGGTATTATCAGAGATTCATCGAAGGATTTTCGTTGATTGCGAAGCCATTGACAAAGCTTACAGAGAAGAATAGGGTGTATGAATGGGGAGATGAGGAAGAACTCGCTTTCAAAACACTTAAGGACAAGTTATGTTCTGCACCGATATTGGCATTACCAAAAGGAACCGAAGACTTTGTGGTGTATTGTGACGCATCTCGTAAGGGTTATGGAGTTGTGTTGATGCAGCGTGAGAAGGTGATTGCTTACGCGTCGAGACAATTGAGGAAGAATGAAGAAAACTACACGACGCATGATTTGGAATTAGGAGCTGTGGTTTTTGCGCTGAAATTGTGGAGACATTACTTGTATGGGACAAAGTGTGTTGTATTCACTGACCACAAGAGTTTGTAGCACATTTTAGACCAAAAGGAGTTGAACATGAGACAGAGGCGATGGGTAGAATTACTGAGTGACTATGACTGTGAGATTCGCTACCATCCTGGCAAGGCGAACGTCGTAGCGGATGCACTTTGTATAAAGAATCGAGAGAAACCTTTGAAGTTCAGAGCATTAGTAATGACTGAGAGTGTTGATTTAACCGAAACAATATTGAAGGCTCAAGCGAAGGGATTAATGAAAGAGAATGTTGGTGCTGAAAACCTGGGAAGACTATTGAAACCTCTTTTTGTGGTTAGGTCAGACGGGTTGAGATACTTCGAGAATCGGATTTGGTTACCGTTATGCCCATCCGAGGAAGGAATGCCTGGAGTACGAGATTTGGTTATGAACGAGTCTCATAAGTCGAAGTACTCGATACATCCTGGATCGGATAAGATGTATCATGATCTGAAGAAAGTCTATTGGTGGCCGAATATGAAGGCGGATATTGCTCGTTACGTTAGTAAGTGTTTGACTTGTGCGAAGGTTAAAGCCGAACATAAGAAGCCATCTGGGCTGTTGGTACAACCAGAGATCCCAGAATGGAAATGGGAGAGGATCGCTATGGATTTCGTGACGGGTTTACCCAGAACTCCTAGTGGATGTGGTATGATTTGGGTAATAGTGGATAGATTGACGAAATCTGCTCACTTCTTACCTATGAAGAAGACGGACAGCATGGAGAAACTGGACAGTGTGTACGTGAAGGAGATTGTTTGCAGACATGGAGTACCTTTATCGATCATTTCGGATCGTGATAGTAGGTTTACTTCGGAATTTTGGAAATCACTTCAACGTGCGATGGGCACTGAATTGAGTTTGAGCACGGCCTATCACCCGGAGACTGATGGCCAAAGTGAACGAACTATTCAGACGATGGAGGGCATGCTCCGAGCATGTGTGATTGATTTTGGAGGAGGTTGGGAACGCCACTTGCCTTTAGTGGAGTTTTCGTATAATAATAGTTATCATGCGAGCATCAAGGCTGCACCATTCGAAGCGTTGTATGGAAGGAAGTGTAGATCACCTGTGTGTTGGAGTGAAGTAGGAGAAAGTCAATTGACTGGACCCGAAATGGTTTTGGAGACGACAGAGAAGATTGTGCAAATCAAGAACCGATTACTTGCTGCAAGAAGCCGACAGAAGAGTTATGCCGATAATAGAAGAAAACCGTTGGATTTTGAGGTCGGAGATATGGTTATGCTTAAGGTTTCGCCGTGGAAGGGTGTGATTCGTTTTGGGAAGAAAGGAAAGTTGAGTCTGAGGTATATTGGACCATTTAAGATTGTTAAACGAATTGGACCGGTAGTGTATAAGTTAGAGTTGCCGAACGAGCTTAGTGCTATTCACGACACGTTTCACGTATCAAATTTGAAGAAGAGTTTGGCGGATAAGGAATTGGTGATTCCTTTGGACGAGATTCAACTGGACGATAAAATGCATTTCGTGGAAGAACCCGTGGAAATTATGGACCGAGAGGTCAAGAGGCTGAAGCATAGTAGAATTCCCATTGTGAAAGTTCGATGGAATTCTAGGCGTGGACCGGAATACACTTGGGAACGTGAGGACTTTTTCAAGGAAAGGTATCCTCATCTGTTCCAGCGGTACGAAATGTGAATATAAGAAGAGGCGAGCGCCGGGACGTCGCTCTCTTTAAGGAGGGGTGGATGTGATACCCTAGAACCGAGGTCACTTACCTTACCCTAAATTACGCTTATTTTTGAAATTTTTAAAAAAATTTATTTGCTATATATTTTATCATTTTGGTTGAACCGATATTTGAGGTCATAATTTTGACGATTGACGATTTAAGAAGAACGATGACGACTACGATCCCGATGGATGCCCAAATTTCTATGTTTATTGTCGTTTTATCGATATTATAATTTTTCGAGAATTTTACTTTCGGTTCGTGTTAAGTTGAGTCGGGTGAGTTTTTATTACTTTCCGGGTACATTTAAATTGTCCTAAAAGTATTTTGGAGTGTTCGGGATGATCCCCGACTCCCGTAAAATTTTCCAAAGTGACTAGTGAGTCATTCTCGTAAACTTTTGAGGTCGTTTTCACTTAAGGCCAAAAGAAAGCTATTATTGCACAACAAGGCCCTCCAAAAATTACAAAATGGGAAGGTAAACACACACACAACATAACTTCACCAAAAAAAAATTCACCATCTCTCTTTTCTCTCTTTAGGCCGACGGCCAAACCAAACCACCACCACCACCATATTTTTTTTTTAGCTTGTTTTAATCAAAACTAAGGTTATACCACTTCTAGTTTAATCCTTACTAGTGTTTTCATGTACTTTAATCCAACATGCATCCATAAAAAATTTTCAAGAATCAAATGGATTTTTCAAAAATTGTTTTTGATGTTAATTAAGTGTATGCATGTTTAATTCAAGTGTAGGGTATGTATAATCACTCAACAAACCAACCAAAATCAGTTTGGTTTGGGGGTTTTGATCACCCACACCCCACGGCTATAAGGGGGTGTTTGGTGGATCTTGGTGATTGATGTTTTGCTTATGGTTTATGTGTTTAATCCTTTTTTTTGATGTTTTTGAGTGGGTAAACCCCATTGCATGTTTGATTTGGTGTTTGGGTTTTGAGATGTATTTGATATTTAGGGGGTTAAGGACTGATTAGGATGGTTAGACATGATTAGGAGTGATTAAGTTGAGGTTAAGTGTCGATAAATTGGTTTGGAACGAGTGTTGGATTGATTTTGAGATAGGTAATTTTAGGCAGAATGTTTGGGATGTTTTCATAAAATTCATTTTGTAAACAGGTCATGAGACTAGGATATAGTTGTAGAGCGTCTTCTTAGCTTCGATTTGGTATAAGATAGAGCTTACGACTCCTAACGAGTCAAAAGTTATGATGTTTTGAAAATACGTGTACCGGGAGATGAGAACCTACATAATCCGAAATTATGTTTGGTTTTGGGTCAAATCCCGGGGACCATAGATATAGTTTGGTAAATGGTTAAAGGTTTATTTTTGGTCTCAAACCTGCATTTGTGAGACTATTATTAGATTTAGGTGTCAAATGGGTCAATGGTATATTTTAAATGGGTCAAATGAGTCCGACTTGGTCAATGTGCCAAATCAGTCCGAAAAACGTAGGTTTAGAAATGTGTTGAGTAACGGGTCGTAAAAGCGGAAACTTTTAATGGGATTAAAAATGTGTTTTCTACAGGTCTTAAGGTATTTTTGAGAATTTTCCTAAATTTTATTGAAAGGTTTAAGTCTAGTAAAACAGCCCATACTTTTGGTGAGTATCGGCGAAAAACGTGAAAAGGGTAATAACGTTATAACTTGGACGAATAGTATAAAACGAGTAACACTTATTTGTTTGGTTTTGGCGTGAGTTGTAATTATCACAATTGACTAATATGTAAGTAATATATACAGTACTTAAGGTTTATAAGTGAGATTACTCATTACGCGTTATTGTTTGTTAGGTGTTGATTTCCCCGGGCATCCTCATCATCGTCAGTGATCGTCACTCGAATCGTCGACTACTCTATATATATAAGGTGTGAATTTGTAGCCTCGCTTACTACGGTTTTAAATTTTTTTTACCCGCGAGGGAGATGCATGCTAGTTTTCTAAGATGAACATATGTCATGAATGATTGTTGGACTCGAATGTTGCCTTAAATTGTGTTGAGTTCCTAGTTGCAAAAGACCCTATATTCATGAACTATTAACTATTGTTTAATCCTTGTGTGGATTGAAAATAGCCGCTTATATAATTGATAGTACTATGGGGTTGACGACCCTATCCGAGACGAGGGCTAGTACGTTGAGTACCCCCTGCGGACGGATAACTTGTGATAAGAGATAAGGTATAATTGCAACTGATGCCTTTAGAAGAGGCAATGGTTTCATCTTAATCACGCCGGTAATTATTACGCGGGTGATTGAGTTAACGGATTAGTGTCATGAGCTTAAACACAATTGTCATAACCTTGAAAATAGATTGTTTGATCGACAAGTCTATGAATGATCGTGAATGATTTTTATAACACATATGTTCAAAATGAGATTATAAAACCTATGAATTCCACTCAACATTATTTGTTGATCCAATTTAGCATGTGTTTCAGGTAATCGATGAAGTATAGCATGGAGCATGCAAAGGATGGAGTTGTGTGTGGCTTGGCGGTCTACTTGTTTTCCACCCATATTTAACTTGAACACTTTTAATTTTCTGTCATGTTAACAAAAATGTACCTTTTGGGGTTGAGATTCGTGGGGACCAAAACGCTAACTCTGTGTTGTATCATCTTGGGTTTTGGAAAACCGTAAACATGTATGTTTTTAACAATGTTTAATTTATGTTAAAACTTTTACGTCTCTTTGAGTCGTTTGATATATCTTGTGTGTGATGATAACTGCCTAGCACCCAAATGTTGTAGTTCCGCTGCGCATAGCATTTGTGGGGGTGTTAGATTTATGTTCAAGGCTCCTTGTATCTATAAAAGGAGGCCTTAGGGTTTATTGTTTGATAACACTTTCAATACCATTGTACGTCGTGATTATTGTTAATCAGAGTTGAAAGTTTGGTATTTGGTTTTTCTTTGTTCTAAGTATTAATTACACATAGTACTTATATTGTTTCAAACACAAAGTTTCTCTACATATTACACTTGATTTAATCTCGTTAATACAAAGCTAAATCGATCTAAGTTTATGATCAACATCTTATCCTTCTACAGGTTGTGAATTGTGGTTGTGAGGTTGGGCAATACCAGTATCTCTGGGAGGTGTGGGTTGGGACACAACTGGGATTGTTGTTTAATACAAGGTTTTTCCAAGTATAAAAAGTTATCGTCCGATCTTTTCGAATTGATTACTTGTTAAAAGTACGACTCAGTCGTTCTTGGTGGAAAATAAAATGGTTTGATTATCTATTTTAAACTAAAAGCAAATATGAAAATGTCGTTGTGTAAAAATAAAGCTTTGAAAATTAAACTAAAATTACGAGTTAAAAAATAAATGATTTAGAACTTAAAAACTTAAAGGTGAATTTAAAACTTAAAACTTTGTAAAACGGAAAACTTAAACCCATCGGAATGTCCTTGATCGGAATCCCATCAGAATGTTACTGTTGGAATATATCAAAGATGAAACCATCGGAATAAGTCAAAGTAAATTCTATCCGGAATATCGAATTAAACATCGGAATAATAGTGAACAAATTCTATCGGAATGTAATTCTATCTGAATGTCAAGTCTGTCGGAATATGGCTGTTGAAATTTTGGCAGCGTTTCGTCGCAATAAGCCTTATACCCGATCGCAATGTATGATGCCAGGAGCAATCGCAACCAACGATGGGAATAAGTGATCGGAATACTCTATCTGAATATTGATCACAAAATAAAACCCTAAGGGTTATTGCGATCGCAATGAAACCGTTGGAATGTACTGTCGCAATATAGAAACCCTAATGATTGTGATGGAAATGACATAATATTCGGATGTATGAGCATAAGCTAATAAACCAATAAGCACTAATAAGCAAAGACGAATAAGCACTTATTTAAATCTCAACCAAATGAAAACGAGCATAAATTTAAAAACTTTTAAAACACGAAATAAGCAAACTTTATGAATCAAACTTTAAAAAGACTAAATTGTTTAAGAAAACTAAAAAGTAAATAAGCTAAACACAAAATAAGCCAATAAGCATGATAAGCTCAAAGCTTAATCCGTATAAAACTTAGATAGAAACCAAAAGATAAACTTTTTGATCTCATAAACATCAAGATGAAACTAGATCAAGCTTATCACGAGTCAAAAATAAGTAAAAATCAAGAAAGGTAGAAAAAGATTGAAGATGAAAAACTTAACTTGAACTTATAGATAAAATGATTCCAAAATACAAAATTAAATCAAAGCTTAAACATGAAAAGAAAGAAAAGATGAAATTCTAGTGAGAGAAAGTTAAACACTTTCTCTCTCTAAAAATAAAAACTACAAAAGGAAAATGAACTAGCTAACTTAACTAACACCCTCCTAATGTGTCATTAGGAGGGTATATATAGGAGGTGGGGAGGTGCATGTGTTGCTTCCTTTCTCTTTCTTTTCGTCTCGACTCGATTTAAATTCTTTGTCTTTCTCGACGTCGTCTCGGGATTTGTCGATATAAATTGAACTTGTCTTACAATTTTCTTCTTCTATTAGACTTGAGTTCTTCGAATTCATTAAACTTCCGTCTTTAGACTTTTTCTTAAATAAATATTCAGAATAGGCCTTGTACTTCCGTTCTTTTTACACTCTTGATCTTTTGACTTCGTCTTTTCTCGTTTTCTTCGATAAGCCCGTGATAGCCCGTGTTTTCTTCCTTTTTCATATTTTTATCCTGAAACACAATAAAAACACAAACCACGCATAATTCTGACTTTTACGACATAAAATACATGTTTTGGTCTTGTTATTATTGGAAATAAGTGGTAAAAGGATAAGTGTTTTCACACTTATTATTGTTCCTCCACCTTCACCTTCACCAGCTTCTTCAATAACAATCATACAACCAGGTGATGGAACCACCACCCCTTTATACTTCTTAGAAATCCTCTTCATTTGACCAATAACTCTATAAGTAAGAAGAGGACTAGTATGTATATTCCCTCTTATAATGAAAACCCCCTGTCGTATGTATTGTATTATTGTCTAATACTTCGATCTGTATCACAAAATCAGACAAATCACTTCAATGACATGGAAGTCAACCAATGGCCATAACGACATCAATAAATACTTGTTTCCTTATTTTTCCTCCATTTTCTGTTATTTCCTTTTGCATTTCTACCAAAAACATCAAAACTAAACATAAAGATAAATCATGGATTTGTTGATTGCATTTCACAATCAATAACATCATCATGTCAGTAGATCACATATAAATACTATTAATAACTAAAGCGAATGTGTAGGACTATTAGTCTTAGTTATGACATTTTTCGGTGTTTTCCATCTATTTATGTTCGTCAATGCATGGGTACAATCTCAAACAGAGGCGTAACCAAAAATTTGTGTTGAGGGTGGGGGAGAGGGCTCAAATTGTTTTTTGTAATATGTATAATTTTATTTTTGGCATCGAACTACATACTGAATGTAAAGGTTTTATTTGAAGAGGTTGAATCATGATATTTCAAGCATAGCTTAAAATGATAATTTATAAATTGATAGGGTTAAAGTTGTACTTTTTAATAAAAGTACGGTACCGAGTCAATAAAATATACATAGACGCTGACTATTTTTTTGTGTTATGTTTCATCTTCTTCATTTAGGGCATCTACAATCAGGTGATATGGCAAACGTACAATAGCCCTTTTATGCGTACAATCCATTGTAAACATGACCACATCATCATTGAATAAGGATGTTTCTCTGTACACATCGTATTTAAACTCAAATGTGGCCCAAGATCATTTTGTCTCTTTTCAATGTACCACACTGGCTTCAATATTTTAATACATATTCGTATTTTACATGCATTTTTGTACAAACATTAAACACTTACATTTTTATCGTCTGACTTTAACAATGAACTTGTTTGTTATATAACAATGTTATCAATATGACCGAATATATTTCCATGTCACTATCTTTATTTTTATTTTATTTCAAAAAATTAATTATGTAATGTGACAAACCTTAAATTTCATTTATGTGTCATGTGTTATATTAATATGAAAATTTGACTAGAAATTTTTTCTTTTATACCTTACTTGCTAAGATGAATGTGTTCTCCCAACCTAAACTGTCACTTCAACATATTCCTATATGTTGTAAATATAATGTATACATCAAGTCTAAGATCAAAAAAGTACACTATGAATGAGAACATCTCGAATGTAACTACAATACCCTAAATTCCCTTAGAAACCCTGGAATCCTTTTAAATGAGTTGTTAACTCAAGAATGGTAAACTATGAATGGAGAATACATATGAATAAGTCATTATGTATTATACACAAGTTATAAACTATACTTTGAAGATATAATAATACCTAATAATGGTAAGAACAAACTATACACAGCTAAGTACAAGTAAATGTACATAATAGTCTAGATTATCACTTAGAAACCCTTGGTAAACAATGTTTCAAGCAATATAACTACATAATATTTATGTACAAATATCAAATACAATATACTAAGTATAATCTACTATATAAAGGAAAGATAATTGATCACAAAATACTATTATTCACTAATCCAAGGCTAATCACCAGTTAAGACCTAGTAACCAAGATTAGCATATAAAATCCATTTCATATTGAATTAGAGTATAATCTATTGCAACTAACTATAAAATTCAACTATGTATCATATTAATATTATACATTTATTTCAATACAAGTTACAAGTTAATAAAGCATAAGGTACAAGTTATCAAAGCATAGGATCTTAAGCTCTCATAATTATACCTAGATTATGATTACCCTATGTAAACCTTAAACAAAGAATTTAGAAACCCTAGAAGTCATAAAAAAACTATATGAGAATTATAATAATCTTACATTATGATATAACACTAATTACCCAAGATAGAAAGTCATTAGGCTTAATGACCTAAAAACCCTTATACTAAGAAATCTACATAGAATCGTTACCTAATCTTTTAGGACAAGTCTACAAACACTATTAGCATTACATTAAGGTTATAAGATTATATTAATACAATGTAAAAGTACCCTAAAGCACAAGGTACAATATTTCAATGCATGGCTTATAAATTAGGTCAAAATGGGTATTTTCATCCTTTAGACATGTTTACTTATAATAACTTAGTAAAACCAATGTAGGGACTTCATTAACACATTGAGGACAATTTAGGAAGTATAAAATGAGTTTACATCAGTATCTAAACCAAGGATAATGAGTTTTACATGGATTTAAGCCCTAGATCATTAGAAACCCTAACCCGCCTAGGTTTTCTTCCCAATTTCACTTCAAACCTTTGTTAAACTTCAAACCAAAGACCAAAACTTCTTAATTACAATTTTTATACCCTAACCCATTACTAATCACATTTCTAAGCCCTTAATCACCAAAATCACAAAGTATAAAGTTACAAGCCCTAATTTAGACCCGGTTTTACATTTTCCCTCTAAAAACCCATTTCAAAAGCTATAATTCTGGATAAATATTTTTATTATGATTATAAACATGTTTTGAAACTTTTTTTTAAATCTTGGATTATTTGGTTCATTTTTGAGGTTGTTATATGATTTTTACAAGTATAGGGACTAAAACTGTCATTTTTGAACTATTTAACATTTTGGGCCAAAAGTGTCATTTTGTGAAAGTTAAAGATATAAAAATAAATATTGGTAAGTTTGAGGCCCTAAGTTTTAATATTGAAGGTGTAAATTGTAAATAATTAAAACTATATACTTTATGGGTTAAAAGTATAATTATACCAAATATAACAAAAAGGGCTATTTTTGCCAAATTTGAAATTAAAGAAGATTAATTATAAATATGAGGAAGTAATGAAGGTATCATGTTAGTAGGGATCTTTATACAAATATGTTCCATCTCGATATTACGTTCCGACTGAGTGGTTGGGTTTACGATTTAAAGTGCCCTCGCTCCTCAAACGTTTATAGAATGCTTCCGAGTATGATGGCCCGAACAATGGTGCTATATTTATAACCAAATATTGATTAAAGAATACATAACTAATATTAAAAGTATTGAACTAAAGATCAAAGACTTGATACTATACACAATGTGTTAATCCAGGTTTGTGTGAGACCAAGTTGTTATTTGTAAGACCAAGTTGTTCTCTATGAATGAAATATATCTGATTAAAGCTCAGATTCTATGGACATAAGGTGAGTTCATAGCCTCACTTTTAAATGCTTTATAAATGATTTGAGAACCCGTGAGGGGGTATATGCTAAAACTGGAATACATGTGTTTTTGTGAACTGTACGCTTTTACTAAAATATGTTATTGCACGAGTGCCCAAACTGTTACTTAAATTTCTCACGTTATTGATCACTTTATGTGCGCGGTAATATGGTGAATAGATCTATTGGAATTAACGAATCCTACTTGTGTTACCCGCTCGAGTGGGTAATCGAGCACACTTTATTATAACTAATGGGTAATCTGTACCTGTAGATTACTTGTCATGACATTCTGTCATGATGGTCACTTCAGTGAATTCTCGTTAGTTTTAATGTTATGAGATTAGTGCAATAAAATATTGTTTTATGTGAGCGATTAGTAATGTAACTAAAATTGTTAGACATGTATTCAAAACTATTATTACAAACCTATGAATTCACTCAACCTTTGTGTTGACTTGTAAGCATATATTTGAAGAAATTGTGATTGTTAGCATGGAGCAGCATAAGGATGGCATGAAGAGGCACAAGCTTGAAATTATTAACATAGCTTTTGGGAACCTCATATTATAAAACTCTTATTTTTAATCATATATAAAGAAAGATGATTTAATCACTCTTTTAAGTTGTTTTCTATCATTATCACTTGTGTTCTATGAAGTAATACCCCAGATCAATGTTTCACTGCGTAAAGGTAAAATGGGGGTGTTACAGATTGGTACTCAGAGCCATGGTTATAAAGAACAAGAAATAAAATCTTGACTATAACAACTTTTAAAATAATTTCAAGCAAGTCCTCCGTGCCAAAAGCCAGTGCTGCTACAAGAGTAATGTAGATGCCTATATTTGATACTCTCTAGAACAATGTGTAAATGATACCATGTTTATGTGTAAGTATAAAGATTATACTTATGAGTAAGTAATATTATCTTTAAATATACATAATAAATTAGGAGTTATCGAAGTCTCCAGAAATATGTATTCCTATCTTCCTCCTATTATCATCTTATCGGATTCTCAAGATGAGCGTTCTACAAGTATTCCCGATAATTTCCCAAAGTATATTTCCAATCTTCCGATGAATAACCCAAATGATACTTTAGAAATACACCTAAAGATCAGAAAATCCCAAAACTTTACCCTTTGATGACGACCCCTATATGCAAGTCATACGAGCATATAATGAAGAAATAGATTTTACACCTCGACACCAAAATTTTCCATCACCTTACCCTATTAATGTACCATCACCTATATTTGAAAACTTACCCAAAAATACCTATGAACAACAAATTAAAGATGTCCTACCCTATTTGAAAGAACTTGCTCCCAAGCATATTTAAGATCTTGAAGATAAACTTGAAGGACTTGGGAAATGCCAAAGAATTATACACCGAGATTTTGAGAAGTTAGAAGAAGATTCTGAAGAAACTAAGGCTAAGTTGCAGAGAAGACAAATGATACACGATGAAGAAATTGTTCAAGCTCGACTGAAGATTTCTACTCTAGAGTTAATCATTGAGGACATTCAAATTAGACATCAAGCCAACATACAAAGTCTTTGGATGCCATCAAAGAATTTAAGAGGGATAGATGAAGACATTAGACTATTTTGTAAATACTTTCAACTTTATGTCTTTACTTTTATGTTAACAGTGAAGCTTGTCTTGTAAGTATAAAAAGACAAGTTGTTAATAAATAAAAATTGTGTTTTTCATCAAATATTGTTGTTTCGTACTTATTTCTAAGAAGTAAGAGATCCCTATTTCTTGGTTTTCTCACAAATAACTATGAATGAAATTACGTTAATTATGGGAAAATAATATACTTGATAAAGTATATATTTTTGGAATTTCTGTTATCTTCTATGATAATACGAATTATCAATTGAATATAACCCGCAAGTTTGAAGAAAGAGTAAAGAAACTTCCCAAGTTTTCTAGAAATTTACTATTCTCAGCTTTTGTCTATCCAAAGGTTCTTTTTGTAGAATATATGATATGTAAAAGAGAAGTTTGTTCAATAAGACGAGTTTTTACATTTTCCGTTATATTCCTCCATTCCATATCATGGATAAATATGTTACGATTATGTATGAGTCATATATTTATAAATCCATTGTAAACTTTGAAATTCTATATCACATTTGGATTATTATCCTTAGATATGAATGATAATCAACATAGTAAGTTTCCTATATAAACTCAAAAGATATACCTTGTGTTCGATAAGCATTTATATGTATCCATATACATATGTGACATATGTTTTCTGATATAAGTATACCTTGGATTCTGAATTATTTCTATTCTTTCCCTTCATTCTAAACCCTAAAATTATTTAACGAAGAATTAACGATGATGTGGCTGCAATCCTACAATTAAAAATTGTCAATGAGAAGTAATATTCGAAAGAAGATTCTATGGCTGATTAGTTTTTTTGATATCCAAGGAAGAAAATATGCTACTAGTATCACCCGTTGGATTGAAAAAGCCTATTCAGTTTTCTATCAATCGTATTTGAAATTATAAAGTGAAGCTTGCTTAAAAGATAAGCACTTCGTCAATTATCTTAGTAAATTCTTCATGCTCAACCCGTTGAGATAAAAGGAATACATGAGATCGTTTGATTAAAATTCAAATATTTCTTAGAAAGATGACCGAGAAGATGAAAGAAAAACTCTAATATCTAATGATAAAAGGAAATAACCTCAAGACATACACGAGGAAATTTCAAGAGTTAGTAGAGTTATCTCATATTCCATAGAATGATAAAAGCCTTCATCAGAATATTTTATCATGGAATTTCATCTGAAATTCTATTAAGAAGACTCCATCAGAAGGTTTTGTTAGAAAAGTTTATTAAGGAATTGTATCGAAGGATATTACCATTTCCAATATCCCAATATATTGGAAAAAGGTCATTAACCTTTACCCAAAGAGTTGATGAACAAGGTAATTAAGCACAATCCTGTGCATAAATCGGAAAAAAACTTAAGCAAAAATTCAACGATGAAAGAACGTCTATAAAATTCATGTAAACTAAAATCCAACCTATGGTGAATATGATGGAAATATTCTTCTATGTAAAAAAATTGCATTCTGCATCACACGGGACTTTGCACCATCTGGTGTCGAATTTTCAACATAGTAGGTCATTGGATTGAAAATTTTAAAGGCAAGTGGCCTTATAAGTTATACGTTCGATAGAATTATCATGTAATACATATTGTCAGGAATAAAATATCGTCTTTTATTTTAACGTCGTTCGTCTCTAGAAAATCGTATTCTTAGATATTATATACAGGACGTCTTACCTACGCCGACGTAAGAAGGAAATTTAAGGGTATAATAAATATGTCAAATGCTAGGATATTTGTTTATATTCGTGTTATGTCAGAAATTTCTAAGTCAATGATTTACATCCTAATTATTTGATTGAATTAAGACGCTTCTTCAGTCAAATGAATAAATTTAAATCACCAAATTTATGATTTTTTCCTTGCATACAGTTGGACGCATCTTTATGTTAGTAAGAAATTATAAATGGACTTAAATATATTCGATATAAGACAAGTATAGACTTAGGCCTCGTTTGTTTTTAAAAAAAAACCTCTTCTAGCCTCTTTTGTCTGCAAACCTCTGCAGGCGCGCAGAGGTATTTGTTTGTTTTTTTGCAGACATAAGTGCTAAGAAGCACTTCTCCCCTCTTCAACCATGAAGACATATCCTTTCCTCTTCTTTCCTCTTCTTCTCACTTCTTCCCACTTCTCCAACACTCACATCCCACCATCACCTTTAATATTTGTTTGCATTTTTTTATATTTTTATTCTTTTTATACCGAAATGATTCATTTCATATTTTTTCACGTTTCTATATGTTTTATGCTTTTTTTCATTTTTTTCTTCGTGTTTTACTTTTTTGTCAATTTTGCACGCCTTTGTACGTTTTTCTATGTTTTCGTGCATTTTTACGCTTCCGTTCGTTTTGTTCTATTTTTTCACGTGTTCATACGTTTTCGTTTGTTTCGTAAGTTTTTAAGTTTTATATATTTTTGTATATTTTAATTTATTTTTTACGTGTTTGTATACTTTTATATGTTTTTTAGGTATTAGCGTTTTCAGCGCTACAAAATACGAACAAAACGTATGAAAACGTAAAAATCATACAAAATTTAAAAAAACGTAAAAATTGACAAAACGTACGAAAACATACAAAAGAACTAATGAAAAATATAAAAAGAAAAAGAGTAGGAAAGAAGTACTTCAAGATTATAAAAAACAAACGGTCTTTTTTGTGTAGATGAAGACTTTAAATGCACATCTTCTTCTTGTAGACATGGTTTGTAGATGAAGAGGTAAAACCTCTGAAAAAACAAACGAAGCCTTAATATACTTGGAGACGCGAGGATTTTCTCGTCTCTGTTTTATGACATTACTCTTTATTTAAATCTTGGGACGAGCTTTCTTTAAGGGGGAGAGACTGTGACAATCCTCAAATTTCACTTATGTGTCATGTGTTATATTAATATGAAAATTTGACTAGATATTTTTGTTTTTGTACCTTACTTGCTAAGATGAATGTGTTCTCCCAACCTAAACTGCCACTTCAACATATTCCTATATGTTGTAAATACAATGTATATATCAACTGTAAGATCTAAAACATACACTATGAATGAGAACATCTCAAATGTAACTATGATACCCTAAATTCCCTTTAAAAAACCCTAGAATCCTTTTAAATAAGTTGTAAACTCAAGAATGGTAAACTATGAATGGAGAATACATATGAATAAGTCATTATGGATTATACACAAGTTATAAACTATACTTTGAAGACATAATAATACCTAAGAATGGTAAGAACAAACTATACAAAGCTAAGTACAAGTAAATGTACATAATAGTCTAGATCATCACCTAGAAACCCTTGGTAAACAATGTTTCAAGCAATATGACTACATAATATATATGTACAAATATTAAATACAATATACTAAGTATAATCCACTATATAAAAGAAAGATAAGTGACCACAAAATACTAATATTCACTAATCCAAGGCTAATTACCAGTTAAGACCTAGTAACCAAGATTAACATATAAAATCCATTTCACATTGAATTAGAGTCTAATATTTTGCAACTAATTATAAAACTAAACTATGTGTCATATTAATATTATACATTTATTTCAATACAAGTTACAAGTAATAAAGCAGAAGGTACAAGTTATCGAAGCATATGATCTTAAGCTCCCATAATTATACCTAGATTATGATTACCCTATGTAAACCCTTAAACTAAGAATTTAGAAACCCTAGAAGTCATAAAAATACTATATGAGACTCATAATATTTTTACATTATGATATAAACACTAATCACCCAAGATATAAAGTCATTAGGCTTAATGACCTAAAGCCCCTTATATTAAGAAATCTACATAGAATCATTACCTAATATTTTAGGACAAGTCTATAAACACTTTTAGCATTACATTAAGGTTATAAGATTATTTTAAGATAATGTACAAGTACCCTGAAGCACAAGGTACAATATTTCAATGCATGGCTTGTAAATTAGGTCAAAATGGGTATTTTTCACCCTTTGGACATGTTTACTTAGAATAACTTAGTAAAACCAATGTAGGGACTTCATGAACACATTGAGGACAATTTAAGAAGTATAAAATGAGTTTACATCAGTATCTGAACCAAGGATAATGAGTTTTACAAGGATTAAGCCCTAGATCATTAGAAACCCTAACCCGCCTAGGTTTTCTTCCTAATTTCACTTCAAACCTTTGTTAAACTTTAAACCAAAGACCCAAACTTCTTAATTACAATGTATATACCATAATTATACCCTAATACATCACTAATCACATTCCTAAGCCCTTAATCACCAAAATCACAAAGTATAAAGTTACAAGCCCTAATTTAGACCCAGTTTTACATTTTCCCTCCAAAAACCCGTTTCAAAAGCTTTAATTCTGGGGAAATGTTATTATTATGATTATAAACATGTTTTGAAACTTTTTTAATAACCTAGATCATTTGGTCCATTTTTGAGGTTGTTATGTGATTTTTACAAGTATAGAGACTAAAACTGTCATTTTTGAAACTATTTAACATTTTGGGTCAAAAGTGTCATTTTGTAAAAGTTAAAGATATAAGAATAAATATTGGTAAGTTTTAGTTGAAAAGGTAATATTGAGGGTGTAAATTGTAAATAATTAAAACTATATACTTTAGGGGTTAAAAGTGTAATTATACCAAAGTATAACAAAAAGGGCTATTTTGCCAACTTTGAAACTGAGGAAGATTAATTATAAATATGAGGAAGTAATGAAGGTATCATGTTATTAGGGAGCTTTGTACAAAGATGTTCCATTTTGATATTACGTTTGGACTTAGTGGTTGGGTTTACGATTTAAAGTGCCCTCGTT
This sequence comes from Glebionis coronaria, assembly GCA_025667525.1. Taxonomy (NCBI): domain Eukaryota; kingdom Viridiplantae; phylum Streptophyta; class Magnoliopsida; order Asterales; family Asteraceae; genus Glebionis; species Glebionis coronaria. The sequence goes on along the minus strand of CM046879.1, from coordinate 137,464,875 downwards.
CCTCAAATGTTTATAGAATGGCTTCCGAGTATGATGGTCCGAACAATAGTGCTAGAATTATAACCAAATATTAATTAATGAATACATAACTAATACTTAAAAGTATTGAACTAAAGATCAAAGACTTGATACTATACACAATGTGTTAATCCAGGTTTGTGTGAGACCAGGTTGTTATTTGTAAGACCAAGTTGTTCTCTGTGAAAGAAATATATCTGATTAAAGCTCGGATTCTATGGACATAATTTGAGTTTATAGCCTCACTTTTAAATGCTTTATAAATGATTTGAAAACCCATGAGGGGGATATATGCTAAAACTGGAATACATGTGTTTTTGTGAACTGTACGCTTTTACTAAAATATGTTATTGCACGAGTGCCCAAACTGTTACTTAAATTTCATAAGTCATTGAACACTTTATATGTGTGGTAATATGGTGAATAGATCTACTGGAAGTAACGAATCCTACTTGTGTTACCTGCTCGAGTGGGTAATCGAGCACACTTTATTATAACTAATAGGTAATTTGTACCTGTATATTACTTGTCATGACATTTTGTCATGATGGTCACCTTGGTGAATTCTTGTTAGTTTTGATGTTATGAGCTTAGTACAATAAAATATAATTTTATGTGAGTGAATAGTAATGTAACTCAAATTGGTAGACATGTATTCAAAATTGTTATTACAAAGCTATGAATTCACTCAACCTTTGTGTTGACTTGTAAGCATATATTTCAGGAAATTGTGACTGTTAGCATGGAGCAGCATAAGGATGGCATGAAGAGGCACAAGCTTGAAATTATTAACATACATTTTGGGAACCTCATATTGTAAAACTCTGATTTTTAATGATATATAAAGAAAGTTGATTTAATCACTCTTTTAAGTTGTTTTCTATCATTATGACTTGTGTTCTATGAAGTAATACCTGAGAACAATGTTCCGCTGCGTAAAAGTAAAATGAGGGTGTTACATGTAATTAATTATTTTAAGTTTAATTGCATAAATAGTCCTTATTTACTTCTTTATTTTTAATTTTTATTATTATTATTTTCATTTTACTTTAATGGCTTCATATCCAACGTTTTACATTTACACATCAAATTCCCTTACAGAACCTTAGGGTGTGTTTGGTTACACTAGCAATTAGCAGTAGCAGTTAGCAGGAGCAGTCATAGTTAGCAGTAGCAGTTAGTAATAGCAGTTAATAGTAGCAGTTAGTAATAGCAGTTAATTTATAAAAGTGTTTGGTAGATTAGCAGTAGCTGTAATTTAAATGTGTGAAAAGACATAAAAGGACATACATATATAAATAGAAAACTCTTTTAAATTAAATGTGTTATATTAATAAGGGTATTTAAGTAATTTATTATGTCTAAAACTCTTTCATTAATAATGCTCATCTAAAAATGCTCTTTAAAAGAGCATATGAAAAAGTAGCATTTTTACGAGAAATGCTAATGCTCATTCCTCTAACCAAACAAGTTTTTTAACAAATATGTTAAATGTTAATATTAATTGACAAAAACGCTTTTAAAAAGGTTGTAATCAAACACAGCCTTAGTGACTTGTTCGAGAGCATTTCTAATCTCCACGTCTTCGTTTCCCCATTGTCTTTCATTTTCTCAACTTATCTCTCCCGATCCCTCCTCACCTGTCTTTTCTTTCTCCTTGATAAACAAACATCCATCATATCCTCCTCATTCATCTTTTCTTTCTCCCCCGATCTTCATTTTCATCAACCAAATCACCTCCATTGCGACTATTCTCGACCACCTGCTCGATGAACACAAGGTCATATCTAGCAACTGATTTTTGTGATTATTCTACTTTTTTCAAATGGGTTTGTACCATTGTTTGAGATTATGTGGATGATAAGTATATGATTGTGATTAATGAGATTGGTAATGTGATTAGGAAGACTATAGATTTGGGTTTGATGTTCTTGATGTGTTTTGATGATATTGTTGATGAAGATTGAAGATCGGAGTTTTGATGTCATTGATTGGTGGTAGTTGACGATTGAGGTTGAAGATCATGATGGTGGTGGTTGTATGTTGAAGATGGTGGTGGTTGTACGTTGAAGATGGTGATGATGGATAAAGAGATTAATGTGTTTATATATATGGAAAGGGAGTTGATTTACACACTGCCAAAAGTTATTGGCACACTCAAATTATGTGTGTTGAGACATTTATGCTATTAATTGTTACACACTCCACTAAATGATGTAAGGGTATTAATGGCAAAACATATAACATTTTGAGTATGCAAATCATTAGCCATATGAAAAACAAGTACTCTATTTCATATGTTTATAAAAACAGGTGAAAATAATTTCATAAATAAAACATAAAAATTAAATACGTGTAAATAATCGTGTCAGCGTATCAGTTACAGGTAGGGGTGGGAATCGGGTCGGGTCAATCGGGTTCGGGTCAATTCGGGTCGGGTCAAGACTTAAAAAATCATACCCGAACCCGAGCCTAATTAGAACTCGGGTTCGGGTCAATTCGGGTTCGGGTTAACCCGAGTATAAGGAAAAAGTATGAAAATTGGCTTATTTAAGTAATAATACAATGTAAAATGTGTTATTTGAGTCGGGTTAAGTCGGGTTGGTCGGGTTCGGTTCAAGTAGGGTCGGGTTAATTCGGGTCAAAGCTAAAAAATATAAACATGAACCCGAGCCTAATTAAAACTCGGGTCAATTTGGGTCAACCCGAATTGATCCGAATACGTTTTCGGACTCAAATGTCCCGACCTGAATAGGCTTATTCGAGTTCGGGTTCGGATTGGGTCGACTTTTGCGAACACCCCTAGTTACAGGTACACATTGAGGTAGTCGGAACAAAATTAAAAATTTGTTGTTAAAGTCACGCAATAAAAAAGATAAATGTAAAGTCCGTATATTTTAAAAAATACGTTGATACTGTTTAGCCTTTACCTTTAAACCTTTATTTTAAAGATAAAAAATAACCATTTGACATGCATTGTTGCTTTAAAATCTGAATGCATGTATATATTTAACATGTGGGCTCTCACTCGCTCCGTCGCTGATCCGAAAATGTGCTCGGACATCAAGTCATGACGCGTCAAATTACCGAAAACTGGTGGCCTCTGGAAAAAAACATCAGGAGCTGTCTTTCAAATATATTTCATTGGAGTCACTTTTTCTTTATGTGTCATTCCGGTTATGTTTTTTTCTCAAATATGTCAAATGGTATAAAAATAAAGGGAAGTAGTTCAATGTCAAAAGTCATTCAAAGTGTATTTTAAGGCATAAACGTCGTAAATAATTAGAAGTAACGTTATTATTATCATGATATAAACTTTGTAATTGATACATTGTTGTTTAGGATTGTATATTATACAGTCCTTATTACTCCAAGTATAATTTCTGCTTATTTTTTAGTGCTTAAGTTGGAGTGCATATAAGCAGTTTTATCCAGGCAGATAAGTAGATAAGAACTTAAATGAGCAATCTCAGACAACCTCTAATTATTTATTAAAATCCATTTTAAATGTGATAAAAAAAACTCCCCATTCTGACCCGTAAGGTCGTAATCCAACCCACCGACCCATTTTGACTCCTCTAGTGAATTTGATAAAACAACATTGTAGCAGGAGAAAATGAACTTACGCCAGGAGTCTTTGGCACCACGCACAAGTTCCTAAGCCCGAGCTCCCTGAGAGCCACAACAACTTTTGCCACAGAGATTGTCTCCTCTTCATTTTTATGAGTACATGTATTCATAGACAGCAACTTGGTTTTTAGATTGGATAATGAAGCTAATAAACGGCTACATGTGAACTCTGAATTACTTGAAGAGTGGAGGTAAAACATAAACTAAGGCCTAAAAGCAATATGACTGTCTCAGATGTAATCACATCGATAGATGACAATGTGAAAAGGGAGCATAGCAAAATGCCTGCACAAGAGTGAAAGTTATGAAGGATCATTTTGATTGTTTGGCTAATCGTGATTCCCAATTGCAGGCATGGAGTTGCCATGTATAATGTATTTAACAAAGCATTTTAGTGACTTACATGTCCAGAAACAAACCAGTTACCAGTTATCATTCTCAAAAGTAGTTTACAAAACAAGCTTCACAAAATTTAAAACTGATTACGCAGTTACCGTCTAGACATCCAAACACTGTCATAACTCAGCCTCAGTCAGTCTGTAACTTGGTACATCTATTCTTGTATCCACTCAGCTGAGATTTTGAAATCAAATTAAATTAACAAAGTTTACACATTCTAACCTACTATTCTCTTATAGGGTTTAATCGCATTTTTATTTCCTGCATAAGCAGTAAAAACTTAACTGCTTATTTGTAAGCCATCTTAGACAGCACACATACACGAGCACACCTTCCTTCCTTCCATTCATCCATATTGTTTTAGGCTTCCGTACAAAACTAGAATGGCAGCAACATGTTATTAAAGTTTCGGTAATCCATTCTAGACACGAATTTTTGCTGCATAAAGAGGGTCCTGATGGTTCAGCAACTGTCGAGGGGTGAAGAAGGTCTGTGTGAAAGAATAAGTGGCACTTATACAGTGAAAAACAGGATAGTTTCTTCACAAGGATACCAAATAGGATAGATCATTAACCACATCATATCTAAAGCAAGCACTAAACAGTTCAGGTGTGGATTTGTCACATGCTAATATCTCGGTACAAATTGATCTTGGAAACCGATCAAATACAGATAGACTTTAATCTTCTCCACCTGATCTCAAGGTACTTCATTTAACAACTTTTTGAGCATATAACAAAGCTAGAATGGGCAGAGACATGTTAAGGTAATCAATTCTAGACCCGACTTTTTGCTGCATAAAGAGGGTACTGATGGTTCAGCAACTGTCGAGGGATGAAGATCTGTATGAAAGAATAAGGGAGCATAACACAATAGTTCCTTTGAAAGGCTACCAAATAAGATGGTTACCTTAACCACATCACAACCAACGGGAATTCAGTTGCTATGGTTGGTACTTGGTAGCTTAAAAAATGTGACACACTGATTCAACAAGTTCAGTATAGTAACACTAAATCATCTAAACGAAAACCATATGCGAAGAACAAGTCATCAAGCAAAATTAATACATACGCAAAACTCTTCAAGCTAACATAACAATCTACTTTTACATGACATTAACAGTTAAATATAAAACTAAGGGTGGCTAAATGGGTGGACTGGACGGGTATGGACAGTGGGCTAAATAGACATTGGTCTATGGGCGTGGACTAAATGGGCAATTTTTAATATTTGGACTAAATGGACTTGGACTAAATAGACATTGGACCAAATGGACATGAGTTAAATGGACAATATTAAAGGAGAAATAAATAGACTCAAAATTAATTTAACCAAATGTTTTTATGTTGTCCAAATAGTCCATAATACCCATTTGTTTAACAAAATGATTTTTATGTTGTCCAAATAGTCCAACTAAAATAGAAAGAATACCCATTTAATCCATTAGTTCAAAAAAAAGGTCCAAATAACCCAAATTTAAGCATATGGACATGATTTGAAAGCTCTATATAAAACATTCACTTGAAATCATTGATACATTAAGAAATTCAAGTTTACTTCAAAGAAATGACGAAAATTAGTAGTAGATTTTCATTTCAGCAAAGATAAAAGGAAATACAATTCATAACAACCGATAAGACATCGATATTGCACAGATCTACAGAATAAAACACTCCATGTGTAACTTAACCGCTGGTAAACTTGGTAACAGCCTTGGTACCTTCAGAAACAGCGTGCTTAGCCAACTCACCAGGCAAGACCAATCTGACAGCAGTCTGAATCTCGCGAGAAGAAAGGGTATTCTTTTTGTTATACCTCACAAGCTTTGAACTCTCAGCAGCCAATTTCTCAAAGATATCATTAATAAAGGAATTCATAATCCCCATAGCTTTGCTTGAGATTCCGATATCAGGATGCACTTGTTTCAAAACCTTAAAGATGTAGATCTTGTATGTCTCAACTGACTTCTTGTGTCTCTTCTTCTTCTTATCTGCTGATGCTGACGTGTCCTTTGCTGGAAGCTTCTTTTCGGCTTTGGGCTTTGGGGTTTTCTCGGCTGCTGGCTTCTTCTCCGCTGCGGGTTTCTTCTCTGCTGGCTTTGGTGCCATTTGAATAAAGTGTGTGTGAATATAGAGAATGTGTTTTGAGATTAGAAGAGAGATGGATGGTTTTGTAAATTGGTGTGGGTTTGATTTATATAGAAAAGAAGGTGTCATGTGATTGGTGGAGAGGGGTTGGTGCGGATTGGGTCGTTCATTTTTTAAGTTTGAGATTGGACGGTGGAGATTTCAGTTGGTACCTTTTTTGAAATTTTGGTTGCGCGGTCAAATTTGGAAAACGTGTGTGTGATGCGGATCGCCAGCGTGGCACTTTCACTTTACGTAGCGCAAATACTAATGTCTAATAGTAATGTTGTTGAGAATTATGGTACAATTATCAAGTAAACTTTTTATTTCAGACAAAAATTTTCCGAGAACAAAATGTTTAAGCTGGGCGGAGCTAGGGGTTCTCGGGATGTATGGGAACCCGATGAATTTTTTCGTCTAGTATATATATTTGCTAAAAATCTCTATTTTGTCAAAATAATCCGGTAAAAAATTAAATATTCTATAAATACTCGTATTAAAAATTTTATGCACTCGATGATTTAATAGTCAGACTCCACCTAGTTTAAGTTGACATGATAGTCATAATGCACACTAAGAATACCATCAATAAACAACGTATGTTGACATGTTAAGAACAACGTTTTTCTCACATAAGGCTGGGCACAACGCGCTGACATTTAGTCGGTCGCCAGTAGGTCGCGACCGAATCGTCGCGTTGCGGCGATTCGGTCGCCGGAGCCGATCGAGGCCAAATCGACCTTGGTCACGAACTATTTGCATACTCGGTCATGATGTGTTTGTGTATTGTGTTTGTGTTTTATTAAAAAAAAAAACTTTTTTTTTTAAAATTTAATATGTTTTAATCGTGTTTTAATTATATAAACTTTATAAAAAAATTCCAAATTTTAATATATTGAGCTTTGTTTAATTCCTCACAACATATATTAATTTGACAATTTTTGGAGTTAGTTTTAGCTAATGCATTATACCCTCTTTACTTCTAATGTTTCGTATTTTAGTTTATGTAATGTTTTTTTTTTAGTGTAATGCGTGTTGTATGGAATAAAATGTTTTTTTTTTGTAATAAAATGTTATTTTTGTTAAATATAAAATGTTATTTTTATTAAATAAAAAAATAAAAAAAATTGAATTAGGTCGCACTAAATCGCCGGGTTGTGACAAATAGGTCGCACTAGGTCGCCGACCGAAAAAACTAAGTCGCGACCCTCATGCGTTGTGCCTAGCCTAACAAATCATCAATACGAAGATAAAAGAATTATGGTGACGTGAGCATGGTCGTTTCCTACGTGGCGGCTTGCCACTACTTGTCATACCTTCGCCACTTACACTCTTGTCGAGGAAGTGAGAAAGAAAAAGACAAGTATTTGAAATATTACGTTGACATTTTTGTTTTACGCACTTAATTGTTTTGAAATAAATTAAACCACATTTACAAATAATACCTTATTTTACAATAATTTCACACTTAATTCTAAACAAAATCTGATATAGATTGTTCATTTTCACATTGTTGATGCAAATCTTCTCGAATCGCCTGGATTCCAGCAGATATGCGCTAGGCACAACAACGATTTTGTGGGACACTGATTTTATTACAACAAATTTATAGTTTGTTCATATTTTTTTTCAATTTAAAAAATATAAATTTTATTTGTAAAATATTCACACTTGTAAGTGTGAAGTATAAAAAAGTATGAATTATTAAAAAGTTCACATATAAAAGTGTGAGTTAGGTAAAAAAATTCACACATAAAAATGTAAAGTATTAAAAATCTTCACAAAAGTATAAAGTTATTTGTTACACTCAATTTATTTATACCAAAAACACTAATGAAAGGGTGAAGTTTTTAAATTCACACATTTTAAAGTGTGAACAAACGCTATAATAAGTGTAAAAAATCAACCAATTTGTTGTAATGTTTTTTCTCACGTTAGCTTTCTCTCTCTAGCGACCTAGTCTGATCTATTTGCCCCAATAAAGTGACTTAATGCGACATAATTCAATTTTTTTATTCAAATCATTTTTTCCTCTTTATAAATACCAAATTTTCACACACAACTTTCAGTATTTTTCACACACAACTTTCTGTATTATCCCACAATTTCTAAAATCAAAATGGCATGTCCTTTTCCGCACACCGTTGACGAGATTAAAGTTATGATTCAGAAACAAATAATTGAGCAACAACGTCGTCAAAATGCGCTTACGAAGTTAGCCGATGATTTCGATGTCGCGTGCTAAAACGAAACTGCGCATAACATGTGAGAAATGTCGTGATATTTTCTCAGAGAAACGTCATTTAATTGACACGTTTCTAAGTAATAAATCTGCTAACGATTTCAACATGCGAAGATCTTTGTTTAGAAAGTCGACAATATTGGAGGCTCGAATTCAAAAAAAAATACTGAATGACTGAATAACTTGACTGCCCACAAAAATGAAGGAATTTCGTCATAAACTCATATCGGTTCTTCATCACAACAACAACGACGTCGATATGTTTCTCCGGATCCACCCTATCTAAGCGACTCAAATGACTTACTTAATGACATTCAGTTTCGTAACTTTGCTATGATGAATAGGTATTTAAACAAACAATGGAAGAAAAAGTTAGGGTACAAAAGGAGCTGGAGGCGGATATCTGGTCAGTTATCGGATTCAGATTCGAGAACTGACTAATCGTATTATGTATTTTTATTTAATATATCTAGTAGTATATTTTCTTTCGTATTGTATTTGAATTTTAATATTTTAATTTTTTACGTATAGAATAAATGTTTTAATTTTCGAATAAAAATTGTTTACGTTTACGTTTTAATTTACGAATTTAAATAATTAATATGAAAATAAAATAAGATATGATTGACTTCCTGACAACGAATAACTATATATGATTTAAATTTTAAATTTAAAAAAAATTAATTATAAGCAACCATAAAACAGGCCATAACACACTTCTTTCTCATTACAAATCGATCGTATGGGGAGTCGATTTCGGTCGACCGAGTGGGTCGATTTGGTCGCCGCAACAGCATAAGCATAACCGTGGTGTGGTGAATTTCAACTGATGATGTCCTAGGTGCTTAAATAACTATTTAGCGGACCTTTGTATATGTGCGTTGCAAAGGGCTTTTGCTCAGTTGGTATTGTCCTCCAAAAATCCAAAAGGCCCATGAGCCCACCGGAAAGATTTTGTGAATAAAAGGTATGAGTTCGAGTCTCGCTCCTACCTACTCCAGTTGATGGGGAGTCGCAGTATTCCCGTGGATTCACATTTATATGGATAATGTCTACAACCAGCATACATTTGCTGTTTTGCACCTTCAGATTCTGATTTACATGTCCAGCATTTGACATTTAATGTTTCAGCAAGCAATTTACAAGCATAAAATGAAACAGAACTACGCTTTCAAAAGTTTCCCATTTTCATATCTTCATATGTATAAAGGCTTATCCTTAGTTGAATTCTCAACATAGAATGGAAGTTTGCCAAACGTTGATGTACTTTCTGGATTAGGGCCAAAGGGACTCTGAACAACCTTAACCGTACAAAACTGGTGCCAGATGTACCAATACCAACTGTTGTACAGCAAGCCATTTATATAGAGTAAGAGCAGAGAATTTAATAGATGACCAGCTTTAACACCATTAAAGCAATGTTACAATTAAGGAGACCAGATTTTATCTATGTACCTTGTCTCTCTACTTCCTTAAACTGAATCGTCTATGAAAAAACTATATGAAACTAGACTATCTACCCTTTGGTGTTGAATGGTAGCTTTTATGGCCACAAGCCAGCCCCCCTTAGTGCATCTATCACTGTCTCCACTATCTAATCTTTCCTGCACTGATATTCTCCAGAATCAAAAAGAAAGGAGAACTTTTGCTCTTGTTCAGGAGCTTGTATGTGTGTGTGTGTGTGTGTCTGTGTCTCTCTGCGTGTGTGTTTCTAAGTGTGTGTGTGTGAGGACAATGGATAGAAATTCAAAGCAACATATGTCAATCTAGGAGGTTGGACCATTTCCCGGAGATGAACATCTCGACGCATCCTTGCTGTTTTGTAGAAGCACGTCATGATTGATGGATGCCAACTGTGATAGGTTCTGCATTGACAACAAATGTTTTATTTCATCATTCCATGAAAATTGCAAGATTTGACTCAACATGTTGATTTAAAAAAAATTATGTTGTCATATCTAAAAAATGTTCAAAAGTAAAAAAGCTGAGAAAACTTGTGAGGACAAATCAATGTCTCCAAATTACATGTAATGATAATACCTTGAAAGAGAAATTGATCCAGGATAGATCATCACATGGAGGTGGTTCAAAGTCTGAAAGATCTCCACATACATCCATCTTCTGGAAAGAAAATGATACAGTAGATGAGACGAGGAGTATTATGTGACCAAAGATTGATGTCTTTTACCCTAAATCACAATTTTTATGCACAAAAAGATGTACCTCTCTTGTATCTGAACAAATATCAGTTGTGTCAGAAGCTTCGTCACTGCAGTCTTGATCATCAAGTGTTCCACTTGAACTATGATTGTGTCTTGGAACAAAATAGCTAGTATCATCAATGCCATCTGGGTGTGGTACAAAGGCTACCTGTATTGATATACGCTAACTTAGCTAGACGTAAAACTTGTACCATCAAAAACACAAACACAATTCAAAATCGGACTTTAGTAGAACCAGCAATACTGTTTAAAACACTTGGCCCTCTTAAAAACTCTAATGGGTTAAATGGCCAGACACTTTAATTATGCACGAAATCAAACGGATCCAAGTGAGTGAAAAACATGCTTAAGTATGATATCGGACGAACAGGCACGCAATGACTGATCTACTTAGACAAAAGGCGCAGCATGTCTTGGGGACACTTACCCCTTGATGTACATATAAAACAATTTTTTATTATCAACTTTTTGTATACATAATTTCTGTACTCAATCATACATCATATATGTTGCAGTTACGTTTAATGTATTGGTTAACGCAACTTACATGGAAAAAATAATTAAAGAACCCATTTGACCTAACCAGTTTTCAATATTGCCAATTTGAACCCATTTGACCTAACCAGTTTTCAATATTGCCAATTTGAACCCATTTGACCCACTACCCAACCCACTCCAACCTGCCCATTTTTCCACCATTAGATAGCAGGGTTCCACAAACTAGGTAAAAAACAGTTATACAGTATTTGTTGATGACCCACCTTTTGCATGGCAAGCGTATCCCAGTTTATACCTTTGAAGAAGGGATGTGATTTGACCTGCGAAACGGTCAGGTTTAAGAGTCAGACCTAAGATAAAGTAATTAAAGAAACTAATGATAACAGATAGAGTTGTAGACTAGAAAATTCAACCTCTGCTGATCCATGTGCTCCTAGACGCTGATTAGGGTCATGATCAAGAAACCTAGGTAAAGAGCATACATATAAATGAAGAGCAGTTAGTGTGAAGATGAAGTAGCAAATAAAACATACATGATAGTTCTAGAAAACATATCAAGGAAAAAGGATTAATTACAACAAAAGTAGCACTACGGCTTTTGACTAATGGTGATTTTTTGAGGTACAGGTTATACAAGGTGTTACCATATCCTGAATTACAGTATTCCAGTAACCAACCTGTTGATCAAGTCTTGAGCATCATGGGACATCTCATCCGGAATAGAAGGCCATGGGATTTTCGCATTGAGAATATTGTAGAATATTTTCTGCAAATTTAAATAGTGTAAGCATCTGAAAATCAGAATTCACATAAAACTTACAAATGTTTATTTTCCATATGTGATTTCATACATGAGTCATGCAAATGACAAGACACTTAACCAGAAATCAAATTCTAGAAACAGCACAAAAAACGGGACACTAACAACTATTGAGATGGCAAACCTATTATCTGATAATGACTTGATGCAAAATACAAGCAAAAATGGCAGGTATAGAAGATTGCATGATGACCTTAAACATGCCAGAGACCAAATGCAAACACCAAAGGCAACTACAAAAGCAGCCACTTATAAAAGTTGAGAAGGCAGACCCACACGTACAAGGAGATGAATAGAAGTTTTCTTTATAGATATGCACGAATTTCTAAATTATATGAATGGGAAACTTCCATATTGGTACTAGCCTTGATCAAATTCATTACTAACTCAAGCAAAAATGTCTCCGGTCTATTACCACCTTCATTGGCATTCTAAAGAAGCTCACACCCAGTAAAATTAGATTACACATCATGCACATTCACTGCAGGAAGTTTTGTTATGCCCTTTTTGCTAAAAGAACACAGTTTTATAAGATACAAAAGTGACATGTTGCAACTTGCTAGATATATTGCAATTATTATATAGCACTATTATAGGGTTATATAGGCTAGCAAATTTTGTTGAATCTAGTTTCCCTTGTCCATTTCTGCTTCTGTATGAGAAATGATTGATCTTCCTATTGATATTAATAATATGCCTAAAAATCCTCATGTTATGTGCCATAAATCCAGGAGAGCCTACTATCTAACACTCTCATGGATCCATGACGCGTGTATTGAAAAGACTAGTACACAATTTAGTAGGACGGTATACCATTTACCCTATTTTTCTAACTATTGAACTGATTGCCTTGCAAGGAATAAATAGAAGTTTCCCCAAAATAATGAGCAACATAGCTGATTTTAGTCATTTTACCCGAGTGTTATTTGTTATATCTGAGATATCTGAAACAAAATCCATACCTCGGGATGGTCTGAGTTGAACGGTGGGGTTCCCGTAACTAACTCGAAAAGAATAACCCCAACTGACCACCAATCAGCAGCATAACCTACATGAAATGCTCATGATACAAGTCAATTTAGCTGTCATAAAAGGATTTAAAAAGCAGATAAATGAATGTATACATTATGCCTTCTAACCATGCTCGGTTCCAAGAAGTATTTCTGGAGCCAAATAATCTGGTGTACCAACAGCTGAACGTTCCTTCCTATCTACGCTGCATTCAATCTCATGGTGATGACTGTTTGAAACTATAACGTCATCTGATTCAGGTCTAGTTAAATCACCAGTGCTGTTCATTAGGCCAATTTTAGACAGCCCAAAATCTGTAAGCTGATTGAAAAGGAAATAATTAGCAAGCCCGCAGGAGTAAATTAGTGATGACCAATCTAAACACCTTAATTGGCTTTCAAACTAACCACTGCACGAAAAAAATCACACCAAGTTAAGTAAGTGAGCAATGAGCAGTTGTAACCTTCATATTATTGTTTTACTCTAAAATACCATTGGAACATGCCTAATATCACTCACTATGGCCTATAGTACTTTGCAACAAATTCAATACTGGGATAGAATTGGAATATTTTAACTTTTAGAAGTTTTCAAATATATTTCCCCATTTATTGACATACAAACTAATAAAACTGATTCGTGATCACGATATGAACACTGCAAACTATAATACCTTAATATGCCCATCATGTGCAATTAATATGTTATCAGGTTTAAGATCTCGATGTACAATTCCTAGTGAATGAAGGTATTCAAGAGCAAGAACCTGTAATATGCAAATAGTTACGATAATATAATATTTAAAACTGTTAAATATCACAGAATCTAATATATTGACAAACCAGTTCTGCAATGTAAATGCGAGCTACATCCTCTCCAAGGCAACCAACATTTCTTAGCAAAGAGAACAAATCTCCTCCATTTAGATACTCCATCACTAAATAAAGGTTGTCCTTACTCGTAAATGAATAGAAAAATCTAACCTGCATCATCGAAACAGTCAACCGAATGTTATTCTACGCGCGCGCGCACACACACTCACACCCCTATAATCAGGATCAAATAAGAAGCTAACTATATGTCAAAATCGTGAATCAATTTTGCACGTATGAGTAGCTTTACAATATTTGTGAATCAACACTACGAAAGTAGCAAAGTCTGTTTGCTTCTCAAGTTTTTCACATATATTTGGCTTCATAGCTAAGGGAGTAGTAGATTACCACAAATGGGTTTCGAACAGTAATCAATATGTTACGTTCAGCAACTATCCTCTCAATGTCATTCTTCCGTAGCATATCCATCTTCTTCAGCATCTGTATAAGCAATTGGCTAATCATCCCAGAAATTGCATGTCAAAAATGGAAAGATAAACAGAGGTATCTTAGTCAACATATTACACATACACATGCGCATATCAATCAGATGAATGAGCAACTCGAAGTCCAAACAGTCTAAAGACTTCTGGAGCTCTGGAAAATTTGGGGAACTATTGGTCATACCTTTATGGCAAATAGATCTCCAGTTGTTCGTTTGCGTGCAAGATACACTTTACCATAAGCTCCTTTGCTGATTGGCTTGATAATCTCAAAATCATCAATGCTTATTCGCTCTTTATGTAGAGGATGTGACGGAGTTGAGACTGAACTGCTCTGAGATGCAGTATCCAATAAAGAAGGATATCCAACATCGCCCATTCCTTTATTGGCGTCCTCTAGTTCACATGCAATCATGTATTTCTCTCTGTGTAAATAAATGACAATATAAAGATAAAAGCATGATCACTAAAAGAACAGATGCATATATAAAGATTACCTAATGAGTTTTTCTATCCGGTGCCCGAATGTATCAATCGCAAGAGCTTTAAGTTTGCTCTGCAGTAAAACATCCTGCAAGTCTTCCATGCATGCAAGCAAGACTTCACGTGAACTTTCTTCATTAAGATCTGATTCAGCTGCAGAACGAGCAACGTCCCTCAGGTTGGTCATCTGCAAAGGGACAAAATGAACTCTTAGGTCTTGATTTTAATATTTTTTATATTAATTTATAGATGTAGGAAGTATATGGATGTGTTCTGAATGTTTATTAGTTTTAAAAATTCAGACTTTTATGATGAAGATGATTACGGTAGTTTTGCCCTGTACCATTTGAGGTGCACGTCATTGATCTTGGACCAAAATCAAGCAACTGAACCTATTATGGACTACTGAAGCTATTTTTGACTGAAAAGGTGCAAATGAAACATTTAAATTGTCCTTAAGTAGCAGGTCAGCTGCTCAACATAGTAGTAGAGTGTGTACCTGTTTCACATCCTCGAACTCAGAAGGATGGTTATGCTCTAACCAGAATATGTCAAAATTTGCTCTTGGAGTATTCGTAGAGGAGGCAGATGTCATGCTTCCCGTTGAGGAAGGTGGACCATGTAGACTTTTCACACCAGGGAAACCCTTGAGATTTACAAAGGATACAGGGGTTTCTTCTATGCATGCAGTGTCCATTTCATGAAGATCCTCAAACATTCCTTCAACGCCTTTATGTCGCCACTCGCTTATTTTAGGAGAACAGCCATCTACGGTTTCTGCAGCGCTAGAAATGTGCACTTGCGAATTTTGAGGACTGTCATCTGCAGCACGTACACTTAGAGTGGAGGAATCGATTATTTGATCAAGTATCTCTGCTAGTGCCAAAAGGCTCTCATTTACATCTATACCTTTTATATCACACTTTTCTGCATAAGCGCAAATATATGAATGAGACTCTAAATGAGAAGTTGGCACATATTCCTCACATATTCGACAAATTACTAAATCATTGTTGCCAGAGTTTATTTCTAGCTCATGAGTTTGTAGTATATTCAGGGTGACATCATTTTGAGAATCTTCACAACGGGACCATTTCTCTTCAGCTGTTGAATCACCTAAACTAATAGGTTCAGGTATACTAGAAGTTTCTTGCGGCATTATGGTTTCAACAATCCCTAAATTTATAAGCCAACTCATTTCATAAGAGGGAATCTTTTCCAAACATTCTTTTAATTTAAGAAGAGCTTTCTCATCAATATGCTCACTCTGCTTCTCAAAATGCAACAACCTTGTGCATCGTGTTAATATAAAAAGCATGCGAGTATAAAGCCATTTCAACGGGCCTGCTTGGAACTCGTGTCTGCTTTTTGTTAAATCTTGAACAATTGTCTCACATTTGGTGCGGAACTCAAGGCAAGGCATCTCTATACATGCTTTAGCAAGAACGAGTAGCTCATCAATCGATCTTTTTTCTTCTAAAGTCAATGAATCAGACTTTTTTGATACCTCAATCACCTCCCCTTTGAAACAAGCTAGCTCTGTGTTGACCAACTCTTTTGCAGCATTAAAGTTTGACTGCAACGACCTTAAAAGTTCCTGAATGCTGAGTTATCAGTATTTGAATTCCAGAAAAGCAACAAGAATACTGCAGCGAGTATTATGTTTTATACAGGAGACTAAATCATTACACCAGATGCTGTTTTGAATAACCAAATGTTTTATGCCAGAATACACCCATCAGGTCAGAAAATTTCTAATATTTATTTTTTCTGAAGGCTACAAAAACTCTGATTTCAGGTGATTACTACAATAAAGGTTTAGACCGTCAGGGCTTCCCTGCCGATCTAAACCAAAAGTTTCCAAAGCCAGTTTACCTAAAACCAAAGTTTCCAAAATATTGATTTTTTAATGCAATTTGCCCCATTAACAATTAATGATTAGCTTAAATCTTGAAAATAAGTCACTAAACTATTTTGTATTATTCTTTTGAATAGCATTACATTAACTAAACAATACCTTTAAATCATCCGAGCTATGAGCTCGAGTATATGAAGGTCTAATGCCACCTTTAGGCCCAAGTTCATGTGAAAAGCTTTTCAACGCTTCCGGCATTTTATCAGAATATGTCTTTCTTGGTTCAGTTTGCTTTCCAAATGTGGATCTTCCTACTTTTTGTTGTTTACCTGAAACTGCTTCCTTGTCAAATGCCCTGACTTCAAAATTTCTTTTCTGCCACATATTAGATTAGCGATTTAAATGTCAAAACTTCGAAGACGAAAACTATAGAATTGTGTCATTTACATGAGAAAGACATATGAATATGGCAAAACAAATTGCATATAAAGGTAACCACTTTTTGTCAAGTTTCTGTTTTGAGTAACCCAACTTATTTATATTTTAGGTACTCTTCCATGTTACCCATTTTCCAGATGCTTCAGCGCCAGGAAGAAAAAAAAAAGCCAAACTTGGTCAGAGTTACTGACACGCCAGCTGCCACATCATCAAAGTAACTATGATGATTACCTTAGATCAAACGTTTTGGAAGTTTCTTACCTTTAATGAAATTTTTAACAAAAGGTAGTTTTCCCTTTTAAGCAATTAGCGAGTTATGCTATATGAAGGCTCACCTCAGCTGCAGGAGGGGCATCTCTGTTAGCTCTATCAGAATCCTTGGAAAGATGTGATCTGAACCATCTAGCTATTTTCTTCCCTTTACGCAATCCTGATATATATAATAATCCAGATGACACTCTTTAGAATTTCAAATATACAATTCAAGAAATACCTATTTTATTATAATGGTAGTGACACGCACAATAGACCATTTCAACTCAACTCACGGTACTGCAACTGAAATATATAATACTTTTTGAGAAATGACTACTGTATTTCATGGTTTTCTATCAGCATAACTATTTGACTTCTCCCCAAGAGTTATACCCTTTTGGTTTCCAATAGGTCAACAATTTGACAATCACAATATCGATATTAAGATATACAAATATAAGACAGTAAGGAACAAGTGTTCGAACAACAGATGAAAAAAGCAAGCGAGGTGCAATTATTAGAATACCTGCATATATTAAACTAATGACAGAGAAACAAAAACTTAGCGGATGACGATATAATGTCATTTAATGATAGATAGTAAGCCCCCAGAACAATAGATTTCGCGTATTATAACGTAATAACTACTATCAGGTTTATTCATACTGATCACACGTATTTGTAACAATTACTTTTAATCCTTTTATAGCACCTGTATCCAGATGGTTGAATTATTTCCTATCCTTATCTATAAACTTCTTCACCCAAAAACAGAAATAATCATTAGTCTAACATAATACGATCAAAAATTAGCATGAGAAGTTAACAAAACTCCATTAGGAGTGTTTGGGTGAGACAAACTGCTTCTGCTTATCAATATATTAGATGAAAATAAAATTAGTTTTGATCCTCGTATCTAAAACTAAAACCGTTAAAAATGGATTAGACTAAAACGCCTAATAAACTATTTCTACTCGTTGATTTAAGGGGCGTTTGGGATTGCTTAGGGTGTGATTAGTTGCTGAAAAAAAATACTCCACTAACTTTTCAATGGAAACTGAAAAAACTGAAATAGTCACACATTTTTTAGAAAATTTTTTCTAAAAGAATGAAAATCTCATTTTCCAAAGTATAATCAGAATTTAGGAAAGAACTCTCTTTCATATATTTTTCCTTTCATGCTTTTGCATCCCCTTGCATTATTTCAAATTTCTAATAAAAATATCATCTAAACGTGTCCTCAAAATTCCTAGCACCTTTCTAGGGAAAAAAAAAATCCTTCCCATGTTTTCTAAAGAAACTTTTCTACAACTAAACACGCCCTCCTTACTTTTCTCTGCTTTTCTGCTTACTTTAAGCGCGTAAGCACTTTTTTCTTTCCAAACTCTTGTGCGTGTATCTTATTTTGCAGTTTCTGATAAGCATGCCGTAACTACATATTTTACATTGCGTATTGAGATAGTAGTACTTATTAATGCATTTCTTTACAAAATAAGCAAATCCAAATACTATTTCATAAAGTGTTTATTATCTAAGCAACTTATAAGTAGCTAATTAATAAGCAGAAGCATAACAAATAATTAGTAAATTCTAGCAGGAAGCTAAGTAAACAACTAACACGAATAATTACGATAACAATAATAATAAAAAGATAAATAAATGAAAATTAGTAGTATAAAAAGTACCTTCACGATTAGAATGAAGCTTAACAAAACCTTTATTAAACGACGTCGTCTTCTGATTATGATTCTGTTTAAACCGACTAGTAATAGACTTACTATAATAATTATTATTAATACTATTTGAGCTACTGATGATATTATTAATATTATTATTATCGTTTGAATTAGAAGAATTTGTTGTTGGTAAACGAGTTTTAATTCGATTTAAACCGGTCGGAATCCCAACGGCTGATTCACCCTCCTCGTTAACTCGGGCTGGTTCGGTCATCTGTATGTATGTTCTTTCTTCTTCTTCAGTTGTGGTTTATGTGAAGTGAAATTAATAATAAATGATGAGATTTTGTATTACTAGTAAAAAAGGTGTAATTTGTTTTTATTTATTTGTTGGTAGTTGTTGTTGTTGGTTACTGAAAGAGATATGTAACGGTTGTGGTTGTTGTTGTTGAGTGTTTTCGGATTTCATGGCTGCTTGCTGAATCAGTTTGTTCAAATTGGGATTCTTTTTACCATGTGTTAAACATGGTAAAAGAGTTTTAACATACATCCGATCAACAAATCATACTACTTTCCACTTTTTGTAAGAATTAAATGCGACAATAAATACACAATTAAATCATTTGCTACAAAAATACATGCTGAGGCGAAGTTAGTAGGGGACTAATAGGTGCTAAGTTATCCCTAATCAACCTATTTCGCTTACTATTTATGTGTATTATAAGTAATTTTTCTACTATTTTCAACATCAAGACTTCCCAACACTAGGGCTGAGCATGGCAGAACCAAAACCGACCCGGACCAGAAAACCGGACCGGACCGTACAATTTCGGTCCGGTCCTCGGTCCAAGGTTTTGGACAAATTCGGTCCTCGGTCCGGTCGGCCCGGTCCGGTCTGGTTCGGTCTTACAAAAAATCTTATTGATTTTGCCTAATAAGACTAGACCGGACTGAGAACCGAACCGGACCAGACATGACCGGACTATTTCGGTCCGGTCTCGGTCCGGGGTTTCAGACCATTTCGGTCCTCGGTCTGGTCCGGTCCTGGACCGATGCTCAGCCCTACCTAACACTATGAATCTTTGCCTTAAGTATGGTTAGTCTCCCCTAACTAAAAATCCTAGCTCCACCCTTGAATACATGTATAAACTTTCGACGAACTTTTTTTTATCTGAGAAAATCATGTATGATTCGTATCACGAATCATATATAGGTAAGTTATGGGTCTCAATACCGTTTAAGACGGTGTATGGGGATGTTGAGACATAGACAGCCATACTCTTATCTAAGGTAAAAAGACTGATTTCGGTTCTACCAAGGTAGAAAAGGACCTATGGCCTTACAAAGAATGAGGATCGAACTCTTGATCTCTGGTTTTGGTTCTACCAAGGTAGAAAAGGATCTCCGACCTTGCAAGGAATGAGGATCGAACCCTTGACCTCTGTCTCTAGAGGAGAGGGTGATAACTAGGGCCGAAGCCAGGATTTTTAGTTAAGGGTGGCTAATTATACTTAAGACAAAAATCATAGTGATAAAGGAGGCTTAATGTAGAAAATAGTTGCAAAATGACTTGTAATACATACAAATAATAAGTGAAATAGGTTGATTAGCGGAGGCTTAGCACCTACTAATCCCCTACTAGCTGGTGATAACTAGTGATCCAACCTTGCTGTTTTTATCACGAATCATATATGATTTCTTAAAATCATATATGATTTTGGGAAAATCATATCACTACAACAAAATCAAGGTTTAGGGTCGAAAATTTAGACCCTAAATACAAAGGGCATTCGACCCTAAATTTTAGGGTCGAAATATTCGACCCTAACTGTTCGACCCCAAAATTTTGACCCTAAAAAATTAGGGTCGAAATACCCTATGTATTTTAGGGTCGAAAAAATGGGGCCCACCACTTTTCAGCAAAGCTTTTGACCAACATTTAGGGTCGAAAGCCTTTGTAATTTAGGGTCGAAATTTCCGACCCTAACATTTATCCACGTGTAATTTAAAAACCATTGTGAAAACGTTTTGTTTTTTTTTTAATTTATTAAATTAGGGTCGAACCAATCTTTCAAAATTAGGGTCGAAATTTTCGACCCTAAATATTATCCACGTGTAAATTAAAAAAATATTGTGAAAACGTTTTTTTTTTTATTTATTAAATTAAGGTCGAAATTTTATTCAAGTTTAGGGTCGAAAATTTCGACCCTAAACATTTTATATTACTTTTAATTGCAGAAAAACCTGTGCAGGTTAAAAGTAGGGTCAAAGTTTAGGGTCGAAAATTTCGACCCTAAATATTAGGGTCGAAATTTTCGACCCTAAATATATGTTTAGGGTCGAAATTTCGACCCTAAATGGTGCCTGGGCAAAAAAAAAAACTGCATTGAGCAGCTTGTTTCCAGATTTTTTTCCGGTATTTTTTCCGGAAAAAAATCTATATTTCAACAAATCCACAATATTACAAATCACTAAATAGTACAATACTAATAATTTACAATACGTTAAATAGCCAAAACGTTAGAATACATTTCACCAAATCCTTATTTCACAAATGTAACAAGTCTAAAATTATTACACATCACAATAAATCCATGTTTCACAATTTAACAAGTCTTAAGTTATTACACAAAATAAAAAGTCTAAAACCAACAACAACTCCTAATCTGAATAGTCCCCGGCCTGATCACCATCCCCCTCATCAACATCCGAGTTAATTAGCTCATTATCGGACATGTTGTTGGCATTCTCAAGATCTTGAGCCAACTCGTCGACGGTCCGAGTATCATTTTGATGAGGATTTACGCTGACGGTATAGTTGGGACTTTCCCGAGAGTTAGAACTCGAGGGGCCAGTGGTGTTGACAACGGGTCGATTACAGTTGTTGAAACTGTTATTTTGGGTAAGTGGAGGTTGGAGTGGGTTGAGTGGAGCATTATATGGAAATCCGGGAGGGGGAGGAATACCACGGAACTGGGGCATAACAGGGACCTGAGGCATACCAGGGAACTGAGGCATATACATGCCAGGCATAGAAGAGAATTGGGGTGGCGGTACAAAAGGGTTATTAGGTCCGGTATACCCTCGACCCACATGTGAAGTATAATGAGAAATTAAATGACTTAGGCGGGCGTTGTTTACCTCAGCATTTTGTTGCGCCACACTAGCATACATATGGGCCAAATTAGCTCGTTGCTGCGCCTCCTCGGTTTGCTTCCTCAACAACTCTTTTTCTTGCTCATGAATCCTAAGTACCTCCGAGAGATGTTCTCGAGTCACTCCCTCACTATAAGAACTACTCCTGCATCCATATGAGGTACCACCACCCTGCAACTTCCTGCCCCTGCCGACGATATTTTGAGCGTTGCGGCTCGGATTTACTAGATCAATTATTTCTTGATCACTTTTGTACCGCTCAGCACCGCAAGAAATCGCTTCTTTTATGGCCATCATTCTCGACTGTGAAAAAGAAAGAAAAAAAAGAAGTTAAAAACAAATAAAAATATGTTATTAAAGCATGTATAAATTAAATTACTTACATATCTGTCTTGATTTTCCTTGGACATAATGCCATTCTTGTTTGTGCGTGCCCTCTTCCAAGTTTGTATAAGGTCCTCGTAAGCCCCATGCGTGACTTTCTGTACAATATCAAATAAATTAATAACAAGATCTTTACCAAAAAAAATTAATAACAAGATACAAATAAACAATATAAAAACTTTTAAATGATCACAAAAACTATAAAGATTCTTACATATTCGTTCCTTCCTTGAGCGAATGATTTTTTCCCTTGATGTGTAGAAACTTTATTTTTCGAGCGGTTAACTTTATTAACTTCACTTCTGCTCACACGACTCGGGTGGGACCAATACCGGCACAAATCAAGCCACTCCCCTGCTGATCTGTTGCCCCACGTAGAACTCGATGGGGGCAGTACAAGTGCCGCTTCCTCGGGCGAATCATGGATAGAATAATAGTCAGCCTTTAGCTTGTTCTTATTCTTGCGCCAAAGTAGCCTCAACTTACAGTTAATTCCAGTTTTTATCCTTTCTCCCACTACATATGTTATCCCGCCATAAGTCACACTTTCACGACTATCCAACCAACCCGTCAGGTTGAAATAGGTCTACATGTAAACATATGCATTTAAATAAACAAACAATTTTCAACCAAAACAGTTAATAAGACTAGATGTAACGCAAACAATTAATACCTCAAGTGTAGGAAAGATATGGGTTTTGAGGTGCAATGGTATCTCTTCCCACTCGCAAGCAAGTGGAAGTGGTCGGACTGTTTCCCCCATCAGAGAGCTCAACATCGCAGCATTATCGCCTAACGGATGGAAGCTATTAAGATCATAAATATCAAATGTAACTGGCAGAGGTCCTCCATGCGCCCTATGCTTCCTCCTTAGGCTCGTATTAACCGTAACCATATGTGGTATCGGGTCACCTGCAAAGATTAGTTATTGAAGTTATTGATTCGTGAAAATTCAAACACACTTAATTAACAATAAGAGTTGACATAAAATAAAAATAAATCACAATTTCTTACTTTCGCAATTGCCAGGTACGGACTTTGTAGGTCGTCTAGGTGGAGTACCACCAGCATCCCCACCGTGTGATCTACCACCTACACACGCCATCTGTAATATAACAAGTACATGAACACACAATTTCGTGGACCGGTTAATGCTACACAAATTCATAAAAATTTACACATTTAAACATATAAGAACAATTCCATTAAAAAAATTACACATCTAAAGATTAAATCATTGTTTCATTCAAATTACAACTTAAGATCAATTATCACAATCTGAATCATCGCTAGATAAAACTTCTTCAACAACATTATTAGGGTTCACTTCATCATCATCAGACATTTCAACATCATCATCATCAAGGGTATGTGCAACGTCATCATCTTCATTATTGATTAGATCATCATCGTCTTCATTAACCTGTGTGGCGGACACTTCTGTCGATTCGTCATTCAAACTCAAATTTGTATCCTCCAAACAAGTCAAACCAACATTCATCGTAAAATTTGATGAACTGCTACCATGTATAACATCTTGATCGGACTCTTCAACATCGCCATGATAAACATGTTCGACCACCTTCCAACCCTTTGGTTTTCTAGCAAGGTCTTCAAGGTAAAATACTTGTGATACTTGTGTCGCAAGAATGTATTGGTTATTTTTGTGAAATTCCTTATTAGTCAAAATATGATGTATGCCCTGCTCAATGTAAGAACGTCTATTGCGTTTCGTACAATTTGGGGGGTTAATGGTGTCAAACCATTTACATCGAAACAACACAACCTTGCGGTTCCTGATATAAGTGAGCTCCAGAATTTCTTCGAGTTGACCATAATACATCTCTCCATCAAGCCCGGCTGTTGAAACACCGCTACATTGAGTGGTGTGAAGTTTATCGCGTTCATGTATCACAAACCTCACACCGTTAACTACGCAAGCGGGGTATGTACATGCACTAGTATGTCCACATGCCAAAGAGAATAACTCTTCATTACAGTCGCCTGTCGTTTTTTTTTCACGAATCTACGAAAGAGATACAAACATATTTAGATATATGAGCAATAACTCCAAGGTAATATATCTAATGTATTTACCTTGTGACTAAACCAGGTGGGAAACCTCGTTTCCACGTTATCAGGCGATTCTCTGCAAAAGTTCATGATATTAGAATAAGTCATCCCGAAAGAAGATTTTTTAAAATATAGATAAGGAAGAAACATACTCTTTGTAAGCCAAGATGTCTGATTCGATTTCAGGACTGTTGTTAAGTATATACCATACAACTACCCGCGTAACATCTAAACTCATATGAATATCTTTGACTCTACCCATCAGTTTGCATGCGGACCGGAACACCTGGAATTTATCTTTTTGTTCAGGCAAACCGTCTGTTGGGAATCTAAACTTGTTAGATTCCCTGTTCATTGATTTAAACATAATTAGGCTGATAGATAGTCCCTTGCCTGTGCCTAGGAGGCAGGCAAGTTTCGCAAGACTCACAGAGATCCAAGTCTCTGTGAGCAACCTCAGAGGAGTCCATGTCAGAGACATTGTCAGGGAAGTCAAAGATTACCTGAAGACATACTCCTTGGCTGTGATGGATAACAGCCAAGATGTATTAGGGACTCTGAGGGGTTGAGAGTTAACAGGGGTGGCAATACCCTGATAACTCTCAGCACACTTTGGACATGCCATTTGTGTGTTCGAGAATATGAAGAATAAGGAAACTGTTTTGGACAACTGTTCCTTAAAGCATAATGGAAGACTACCAAGAATAGAAGGACATCATGTGACTGATGTGGGAACTTGTAAAAGCTTGTGTAGTCGACATCAAGTACTGTTTAAGTCAAACTCGTAACACTATAAATAGGATGTGTATCCATGCATTAATGTTTGAACACTTTGAGATATTAAGAACATTAGTGCGTATAACTTAGTGAATCAAACAGTTGCGACTGTATTCATAAGTTAAGGTTTATTGTTGTTCAAAGTGTGCACAACACATTGTCATCAAACGGTGTTATCCATAACACTTGTAATTCTTTATTATACAATAATAAGATTACGTTTGAAAAGTAATACCTTGTGTTGATTAAGTTAAAGTTAGGGTTTCTAGCATTGATTAGGGACTTTCAATTGGTATCAGAGCGGTGTTTGATATTAAAACCTTCACGAAACATCGTTCTCAGTTTTATAATCAAGATCCACCATGCCGGAAACTTCTAGCCCACACTCACCTTCCACAAACCCATCTTCACCAAGACTTAACCCTCCAGCAAATGACGATGATCTACCCCAACTTCTTGACTCAAGAGGTGGATCACACGTAACCAGTGTACCAGTCTTTGATGAAGAAGACTTTGCCAGTTGGAAGAGTCAATTTCTTGTATACCTTGATGGACTTGAACCTTTTCTCTTAGAAATTTTAGAAAATGGTCCCTATATTCCCATGGCGCTTACTTCTACTGAAGAAAACCCTCTTCCCAAGCCTGTCAAACAATGGACCGCAGCTGATAGGAAATTAGCAAACCAAGATAAACGTCTCAAAAGCATCATAATTTCCTGTCTTCCCAAGCATATCATGAAGTCTGTCATTCAGTGTCCCACAGCTAAACAAATGTGGACAGACCTCATTCTTGGCCATGAAGGACCCTCTGAAACAAGAGAGACAAAGATTCAGGCACTCAGACTTCAGTTTAATGCCTTTAAGTCACTTGAAGGTGAAAAAGTTCAGCAAACTTATACTAGGCTGGAGATTCTTCTAAATGACCTCGCTATGAATGATGTCACTATTGGTCAAGCTGAGATCAATGCTACTTTTGTCAACAGCCTTCCAAGAAAGTGGCTGAGCATGAATCAGACTCAGAGAGCTAACAACTCAATCAAAAATGATACCCTTGCTCAGCTCTATGGTAAGTACAATTATGAAGAAGGGCTGATCGATACTATCTACAAATCAGAGACTGAAAGATTTGTAGTCCAAGGAGCATCTTCCAAAGCTTTGATCTCTGCAACACATCCTCTTGACAGCGATTCTGACATTGAAGAAGATACCCGTAGCAGCCAAGAGTTCTTGTCAGACCTTAATGCAGAATTCCATGAAAGAGCACTGCTAGCCAACCAAAGAAGATACTACAAAAGATCTGGAAGAGTAGGGTCAGCTAGCAAACCAACTGACAGGTCAAAAGAAACATGTTTTGCCTGTGGAAAGCTTGGACATTTTCAAAAAGAGTGTCCTTCCACCAAGACATCCTCACCCTCTTATCCATCATCTTCATCCAAACCCTACAAGTTCAAACAACATAACAACTCATCTCAATCCAATTCTTCAGACACTGAGAAGAAAGATTACAAAAATAAGTACAAGGCACTTAAAGCTAAGTTAGAACAAATGAACTTGAAGATTGAAGCTATGTCAAAAAGGAAAGGTGGTGAGAAAAAGTCAGAAAAAGGGTTGGTTGCTGAAACTTATGATTGGAATGATGAACCATTGACTTCAGATGAAGAAGACACCACAAGAGTCAGGGCTTTTATGGCAATAGCTGAGGATGAACCAGCTGTTGGAAAAGGTGATGCAAGATCAGGACAATGGGTTGACATCACAATGAAAAAGGTACACAGGCTTCTATCTATGTCTGATAGTGATGAACGTAAGCATGTCCTTGATTACACCATTGTTAATTTGCACTTTGTTGAGGAACAAAGGAAGAACCTACTTGATAAGTTTCACTCTGTTAAAACTGAAATGATAAATACTAAGGCTGAATGTGAAACTCTCAGGCGGGTTAACTTAGAGAAAATATCCCTGCAAAATGAAGTAGCTAGATTAACCTTGAAAAACATAGCTTTAAATGATCAAGTCACTGAATTGAACAAGATTATTGAAAAATGGATGTGTGCTAGGTTTACTATTGATGAATTGCTTAAGGGTTGAAGTGCCTGCTGACTTAAACAGGGATATAACTGCTAAGAATAAAAAGCTGAGGATTCTCACCAAACCCAAAGACATTGTCTTTAAATCTACAGAGACTATTCATATGTCAGATACCTCTTTGACTAATGACCCTGTCTCTGAAGATGTGGCTGAACTACCACCTTTGCCCAAACTCTCTGGAGTTGAACCTAGCAGCTCTTCTAGATCTGCTAAGGACGAACTTAAGACAGATATTAAGAATCCTCCAGCCAAAGTTTTTCGTGTGCCTGCTAAACAAACTGGTAAACAAGTAGCTTTTAAGCCTGTTACTACTAAAGCTGTGAATAAGGTTGACCCCACTACTGAAGATCGCCTGTTGTCTCTTATGAAAGAAGTAGAACTCTTGAAACAACACATTAAGCCTTCCGCTGAATGCTCTACTTCTCATGAACCTAAGTCAGTCCTAGGTGAACCCAAAGGGGAAAGGTTAATCAAACCTTATTGCAATGTTTGTAAAAATTCTCACCACTCGACCTTAGATCATGACAGACACATGGCAGCTAAAAGAGCTCAGACACCCTCTAGGGACAGACCACAGAGTTCCAAAAGACAACAGGGAAATTACAAATCTTATCCTCCCTGTAAATTCTGTGGGTTCACAGACCATCACTCAGACGAGTGTGGTGACTTCCCTAGGTGTGATATCTGTGGGAGTTATAACCATGAAACAATGAACTGTCCATCCCAATGCCAAAAGTTTTTCAGGAACACAAGAGTTGCTAACAAGCAATTCAGGGAACCCACTGGAAAGTGGGTTCACCATAGGAACTAATCTGTTTCTATGTATCTGTGCAGAAATATCTCAAGGAATCGGTATGGTATCTAGATAGTGGCTATTCTAGACACATGACAGGGATTCAACAATACCTGCACAGATACTCAAAGGAGCCAGGTCCCAAAGTGGTGTTTGGAGATAACTCTTCAGGTGACACAGAAGGATATGGCTCAGTGAATTGCAATGGAATCACATTTACCAGGGTTGCATATGTGAATGGTCTTAAACACAATCTTATTAGCATCAGCCAATTATGTGATGCTGATTATAAGGTTTTGTTTACTAAGACTCAGGGAACCATATTCAACAAAAATAATGATGTTGTGCTGGTTGCACCTAGAAGGAGAGATGTTTATGTCATCAACATGGCTGTGTGCTCTGAAGACAGCTCAAATTGTTTTCTTGCCAAAGCCTCTGAAAGTGTCAACTGGCTGTGGCACAAAAGACTGTCTCATCTCAACTTCAAGAACATCAATAAGATAGCCACTCAAAACTTGGTTGCTGGTCTACCTTCAGTAATGTTTTCCAAAGACAAAACCTGTTCTGCCTGTGTCAAAGGAAAACATCACAGGTCTTCTTTCAAGACTAGGCAATCATTCTCTATTGACAAGTGCTTACATCTCCTTCACATGGACTTGTTTGGGCCTGTCAAACCTCAAACCATTAATCACAACAAATACACCTTGGTCATAGTTGATGAATTTTCAAGATATACATGGGTGTTCTTCCTCAGAAAGAAAAGTGATGCAGCTGATACCATCATGTCCTTCATCAGACAGGTTGAAAATATGAATGATGTTAGAGTCAAAGCTCTAAGAAGTGATAATGGTACAGAATTCAAGAATCATCAACTTGAATCATTTTGTGATGAAAAAGGAATTTCTCAGAACTTCTCTTCAGCTGGCACTCCTGAACAAAATGGTGTGGCTGAAAGAAGAAACAGGACTCTGATTGAAGCAGCAAGAACTATGTTAAATGGTGCAGCCCTACCAAAGCAATTTTGGGGAGAAGCTGTACACACTGCCTGCTACACTCAAAACAGATCAATCATTGTCAAAATACATGGCAAAACCTCCTATGAAGTTTTCAGAAAAAGATCTCCAGACGTCAGCTATTTTCATGTGTTTGGATGCCCTGTGTTTATTTATAACTACAGGGATAAACTTGGAAAGTTTGATGAAAAAGCTGATGATGGATTCTTTTTGGGATACTCTCCAACAGCCAAAGCCTTCAGAGTATTCAACATCAGAAGACAAGAAGTAGAAGAAACTTTCCATGTCAGATTCAATGAAGATGATGAAGTCATACAGAGGACAGGAACAGAGGGTGATGAAGTAGATTTCAATGAAAATATTTCTTTTCCAAGTGATGAGTTCACAGAACCCAGACATACCTGTCATCACCACTCCAACACTCTCACTCCTTATGTTCCTGCTTTTGACCCTTTGTCTACTCACAACATAGAAGTTCCTACCTCTCAGGAACTTGATGAAGAAGAACCTCAAATCTCTGATGTTCCTTCTCATGATATTGATGACTCACCAATTCTTCAAATCTCTGAAGATTCTCCTGCTGATAATGAAATAGCTTCCCTTGATATGGCTGTAGAAGACTCTGACACTGAAGTGGTCTTTGAAGAAAGCCCTCCTAGTCAGCAGGATGAGACTCAAATTGTACCAGCTGTGCCCTCAAGTACCCCTGTTCTTGAATCCCCAGCTCCTCAAAATAAGTGGTCAAGAGATCAACACATTCTTCTTGTCAACATTATTGGGGAACCAAATGCAGGGGTCACAACCAGACAGCGAATCCAAGACTCAGAGTCAGCCTCAGCCAATGAATGTCTATTTGCTGAATTTCTTTCTCAAATTGAACCTAAAAGAGTTGCTGAGGCTCTGGTAGAAGAAGGATGGGTAGCTGCTATGCAAGAAGAAATCAATCAGTTCAAAAGGAACAAAGTATGGACACTAGTGCCAGCTCCA
Organism: Glebionis coronaria; assembly: GCA_025667525.1. Lineage (NCBI taxonomy): Eukaryota > Viridiplantae > Streptophyta > Magnoliopsida > Asterales > Asteraceae > Glebionis > Glebionis coronaria. Next base: position 137,434,617 of record CM046879.1, on the reverse strand, counting down.
CCTGGAAAGAATATCACAGGCACTAGATGGATCTATAGAAATAAGATGGATGAAATTGGGAACATCATCAGGAACAAGGCAAGACTGGTAGCACAGGGATTCTCTCAGACTGAAGGAATTGATTATGATGAAACTTTTGCACCTGTTGCTAGACTTGAGGCCATCAGAATCTTTCTTGCTTATGCTGCCTATATGAACATCACTGTCTATCAGATGGATGTAAAGAGTGCCTTCCTCAATGGTGATTTGGCTGAGGAAGTCTATGTTGCACAACCTGAAGGATTTGAGAACAGCGAGTTTCCCAACCATGTGTACAGACTTCACAAGGCAATGTATGGTCTGAAACAAGCTCCAAGAGCATGGTATGAAACTCTTTCAAATTTCTTATCTGAAAATAAATTTATCAGGGGTTCTATTGATAAAACACTCTTTACGTTCAAGGACAAGAGTGATTTCATCATTGTACAGATTTATGTGGATGATATCATCTTTGGGTCAACAAATGTCAATCTTAGTAAACGTTTTGGTAAATTAATGACCAAGAAATATGAGATGAGTATGATGGGTGAATTAACTTACTTTTTGGGCTTTCAAATTAAACAATGTCCTAAGGGAATTTCTATTTGTCAAGAAAAGTATGTTAAGGATTTACTTAAAAAATATGACTTAGCTGATTGTGCATCAGTGAAATGCCCCATGCTTCCACCCAACGACTTGGGCCCTGATGAGTCAGGGGTCTCTGTCAATGAGACTTTATATAGAGGCATGATTGGGTCACTGATGTATCTAACAGCCAGTCGTCCAGATATCCAATTCTCCACATGTCTCTGTGCAAGGTACCAAGCTAACCCAAAAGAATCCCATCTAGTGGCTGTTAAGAGAATTTTCAGGTATCTCAAAGGAACACCATCCCTAGGGTTATGGTATCCAAAGGAATCAGGCTTTGATCTCAAGGCCTATTCAGATTCAGATTATGCTGGATGCTGTATTGACAGGAAAAGTACTTCAGGCAGCTGTCAAATCCTAGGAGGAAAATTGGTTGGATGGAGTGATAAGAAGCAAAACTCTGTGGCTATGTCTTCAGCTGAAGCAGAATATGTCGCTGCAGCCAGCTGTTGTGCTCAGGTGCTCTGGATGAAAAGTCAATTGGCTGACTATGAAATCTTGTATGACAAAGTACCAATCTTTTGTGACAACACCAGCGCCATTGCCATATCCAACAACCCTGTTCTTCACTCTCGTACCAAACACATTGATATCAGGTATCATTTTATCAGGGATCATATTATGAAGGGAGATATTGAGCTGCATTTTGTTCCCACAGAGCTGCAACTAGCTGATATCTTTACAAAGCCTTTGGCTGAACCTACGTTCAACAGGCTAGTTGCTGAGCTAGGAATGCTCAATATCTCAAAGCCTGTGGCTTGATATTAAATGTGTTCATTAAATGATTGATTCTATATTAAATGTTTTATTAAATGTTTTTCACATGAAACTAGGTAGTTACTTTCCAAGTAAATGCAAAAACATTCTCACATTTTTTAAATCATTTATTTTTCGGATAACGAGGAGACAAACTTTTTGAAAGGTCAAGGGGACCCACTTGAGCAGTCATTTTCGCCCTTGCATTTAATACGGTTGAATAACTGTTCACTTAAGTTTGAATATATATATTGTCTTTTTTCTCTTCTCACCCACCACCATTCTAAAATCAACTTCTCTCTCTAAACTCTTATCTCTCTCAACCATCCGCCATTTTCATTCTCCTTCAACCTTAAATCAATGGCGTTTCCCGTACCAAAAGCCTCAAATGTGAACTTCGAGATCAACGAGAGCATCATCGCCTCCAACAACGCCATTGGATGGATCAAGGCACCAAACAGCACCTACTCAGATCTGGTAAATTTCATGCAGAATTGTGACCTAAATGAAGCCTTCACCAAATCTCCATCCACCTTTTACCAAGAATACCTTAGGGAATTCTGGTATTCTGCTGAAGTAGTTGAAGACACCATTACATTTAGCCTTTCATGCAATGAACATCCTTTTGCCTTTTCCCTCAATGATTTTGCTAGTGTGGCCGGACTCAAACATGGAGATGAATGCTTGAAGACTGTTGACAAAAAGGCTGTCAAGGAAGCCCTGGCCACACTCAACCCTTGCCATGATGTTAACCCTGCCCTTACACCAGCTGAGGTCCTCGCCAAAGCTCCTCTGAAGATTAAGTATTTTACTCCTATGTGGCGTGTCCTCTTCACCCACATTGTGAAATCCCTGGGAGGAATGCAGGGATCACAGGATCAGATGTCGTCCAATCATCAGGCTATTGCGTATGGACTTATCTGGGGAGCTGATGTCGACTTTGGAAGCATTCTTTTCTCAAACCTGGTAGAACAACTGAAGGGAAGGAATCAGGTCAGGGAAAAGAACATCTGTTATGTGCGCTACCTGTCCCTGATCTTTGAGAGTTTGCTGGGAGAGAATTACCATAACAAGGCCTTGACAGCTCTGAAGCCCTATCGCATCACAGGCGCCATTTACAAGGAGATAGGAGCTGAGGATACCCCTGTCACCGCCCACATGCTGAACGTTGCCAACCAGGTACCCAACGCTGAGAAGCCCTTGCTCCCTTCCTCTGAGAAGGTGAATACTTCTAGTGTCGCTGGCAAGTCTACGTCTTTGACCTCTGGGCAGCACACTACTAAGTCCAAGGCTTCATCTGGCCAACAGCCAAAGAAGAAGAAAATCCCCTCTTCTTCCCTATCCAAAGCTGTTAGTAAGGCCAAGGAAAAGAAGATTGACACCGCCTCTGGTCCAGATACTCTTGTGGATACAGAATCTTTGGTTGACAAACAACAGGCGTCTAGTGTCTCTAGGTCAGCAGAGACTACAGGAAACCAGCCAAACCAAGCTAATATCTCACAGGTAATCAGTGTACATTTTTAGAGGTTCACAATCAACCACTCTCATTTGTCTGTAGGAGAGAGTGGTGAAGTTAGGGTAATCCTCGACCCATAGAAGTCTGTCATTACACTTAGAATACTTTAAGACTTCTGTACACTCTGTCTTTGCACCAGGGAGTGATTCATTTGTGTTTATAAAGCACCCCGATGACCCTGAACCCTCTAGACAGTATTCAGGCTAACAACAACCTGAATACATTAATGTCTCAACCTTGATCAGCTGTACTTCACACAGCCTCTTGGTTCCCTCCTTAAAAGAGTTCCAAAGGATTTATTCTTTCAGGGGGAGCTGAATCATCACCCTCAGCTCTCCTAGGGGCAGCGTAACAGGCGACCTACAACAACATATGTTTCACAATCAAAAGAGTCCCAAAGGTTTTTACCTTTTTGGGGGGGCTGAATAATCACACTCAGCTTTCCTAGGGGCAGCGAATGGCGACCATTAACCACAATTCATTCACACTTAAAAGAATCCCAAGGATTTATCCGTTGGAGTGGCTGAGTAATCACCCTCAGCCTCTCTGGGACAGCGAAATGGCGATCATTCACCTTATATTTTTCCCTGTTACTAATTACAACAAACTTGCAGGCTGAAATTGTACAGCCAGTCAAAGAATCTCAGGTACATGAAAAGGAGGCTGAACCAATAACTCAGGACATTCCAAATGAAGAAGAACCTGTGCTCAATGCTGATGAAGAAATGATCTCTGTAGAAGATTATGTCTCTGAGTTTGAACCCATGCCTGAAGATGAAATCCCTGAGGGAATGTTTGATGAAGAGGATGAAGAAGATGAGGATGACCAGCTGTCAGCCTCTCCTCCTAAAGAAGATGACAAGACTTCTCCTCTCAAGGAAGCTGTTGACACTCCAAACTCTGCTACATCTGCAACAACAATCTTCCAACGACCAACATATGATCCAACAGCAGAATTCCTCATGTTTGATCATCCTACCCAGACCAACTTCGACTTAATTCCAAGGGGGGGTGATTTTGCTCAGCAAAGCCTCAATATCAAGAATCTTCAGCCCGTACATCATCAGTCTGATATTGAGCGCTTATCAAGGAAGCTGGACGTGATCAAGTCAGAGATGCACAATTTTACTGTCACTTTTCCAGGCATTATAAAGAAGGCTGTGACTGAGGCTGTCACTGAGCCTATTCAGGAGGGTGCAAGAAAAGGTGTGGCCCAAGGACTAAGTCATCTCTCGACACGAATCAAGGATGAAATTGACTCAGTTGTCCCTGCCATGTTCCATGAACAAGAAAACAACATGAACAGGCACTTCAATGCGGTTCGCAACAGGCAATACAATCATGCTGGTTTTATTGTCAGGCGTGTTCAGGCAAATACCAATGCCAATGCCAACCTCTTGCTGAAGATTGCCAGGGCTTCAAGAAAAAGACAACGTGCCATGGCTGCCTCTGTGGAGCAGATTGCAAGACGATTTCAGGCACGTTCATCCAAGCATAAGAGAAGTAAGGATGAACGTGAGGGGGAGAAGAATGCTACACTCAGCCTTGCATCTGCTGAACAAGGCTCATCTTCAGCCAATCCCTCAACGACACCTGTTCCTCTTCAAGTCATCACACCAGTTATAGTACATGATGATGAGGATAATACTCAGGGGGAGCAACAAACACAAGATGGAGCTGACTCATCTAAATCCATGATCTTAGTTAACATCAGCAAGCCTGAGGATGATGATGAACCAGCGGCCAAGAAACTTAAATTCACTGTGAGCTCTCTCCCAAAATCTATTCAAAATCAGGCTCAGACAGCGTTTCTCAAAAGAGCTGATGATTTGAAAAACATAAGTGTGGAGTCCTCTGTCTCGAAGAAAGGTAAGGAGATAGTTTTGGTTGATACTGACACCAAACTTAAGAAGATAGCTGCGATGCTAGAGACAGGAGGATCCACCACAGACCTTTCCTACTTTTCAACCTTTACACCTTCCGATGAGAGTCCTTTAACTCCTGAAGAAATAGAGCAACAGGCTGAAGAATTCAAAAGACTAAATGAGCTCAAGACAGCCAAAGAATTAAATGAAGCTACTCTGAGGAAGATGACACCACCTGAAAGGGAAAAACAAAAACAAAGGTTGAGGGAAATGGAACTTAAACGCGCTGAGGCCTTAAAGAAAGTCAAAGCTGACTATGATGCCTGCGTAAACAACAGGTATGCTGCTGGCAAGATAACCAAGTTTAAATACACCATTCACAAATCCACAAACACCCCACAGATGATCTTATGGAGGGAAAATCAACAGAGGAATATGGATGTGTTTGACAACTTCAGGTTAAATACACTTAGGTTATCAGAATGGTTTGAACTCGAAGCCTTAGCTGCCAAAAAGTCTGGACAGGCAAATTTCCTTCTGCTTAAAACTCTTAAGGCTAAGTTTAACTGGATCAAGGAAACAGCTGCCAAACTCAAGATTGATCCCCCACCACAGCTTTTCGAACAAGAACCCCCAAAGACAGGCAACAAAAGAAGAAGAATTTCCCAAATTATTGATAAAACTTTTGTTACTGAAGATGTTCGTGTGGATGGTATGCACAGGGATCTGATCCTTCCAAATGGTATCGTTGGCCCTGTTGATGGTCAGACATACTCAGTGCCTGAAAGAGGAATGGCTTTTATGAACAAGGCCCGCCAGTATGCTTTTCAGAGGGAAGATGAGCTGTGCCTGGCTTCAACTATTCAGCTACTCTGTCACAAGAAGTGTCTCAAGATCAACTCAGAGTATTCCAAGAAGTTTGCAAAGACTTTGCAGGATGAAATTGATAACAGATTAGATGTGGCCGAAGCTGAAGAAAGAATAAAAAATGATGACTATTGAAGATAGCGTCAGCCCTTTTTACCTTCATCTTTTATTTAACTTATGTAATGAACTTGTAATTTTCTTTAAGTCTTAATAAAATCATGAGGTATGTTTGTTTAGATCTGTTATGTGTAAGAAGAAGCTGTTAAACTCACTTACCTTAACTTAGTTAGATCTAGCATTATTTATGTTTAAATAGGGGGAGATTGTTGGGAATCTAAACTTGTTAGATTCCCTGTTCATTGATTTAAACATAATTAGGCTGATAGATAGTCCCTTGCCTGTGCCTAGGAGGCAGGCAAGTTTCGCAAGACTCACAGAGATCCAAGTCTCTGTGAGCAACCTCAGAGGAGTCCATGTCAGAGACATTGTCAGGGAAGTCAAAGATTACCTGAAGACATACTCCTTGGCTGTGATGGATAACAGCCAAGATGTATTAGGGACTCTGAGGGGTTGAGAGTTAACAGGGGTGGCAATACCCTGATAACTCTCAGCACACTTTGGACATGCCATTTGTGTGTTCGAGAATATGAAGAATAAGGAAACTGTTTTGGACAACTGTTCCTTAAAGCATAATGGAAGACTACCAAGAATAGAAGGACATCATGTGACTGATGTGGGAACTTGTAAAAGCTTGTGTAGTCGACATCAAGTACTGTTTAAGTCAAACTCGTAACACTATAAATAGGATGTGTATCCATGCATTAATGTTTGAACACTTTGAGATATTAAGAACATTAGTGCGTATAACTTAGTGAATCAAACAGCTACGACTGTATTCATAAGTTAAGGTTTATTGTTGTTCAAAGTGTGCACAACACATTGTCATCAAACGGTGTTATCCATAACACTTGTAATTCTTTATTATACAATAATAAGATTACGTTTGAAAAGTAATACCTTGTGTTGATTAAGTTAAAGTTAGGGTTTCTAGCATTGATTAGGGACTTTCACCGTCGTCATTCCTGTCAAGACGGTTAAATCTCGTCTCGACATCCTCAACAAGATAACGCGAACAAAAAGTTAATGCTTCTTCTGCAACATAACCCTCCGCAATAGAACCTTCAGGCTTTGCTTTATTTCGGACATAATTCTTTAGCTTATTCATGTATCTTTCAAATGGATACATCCACCTGCAGCGAATGAGGGCACCTAGAATAGCCTCATCGGGTAGATGTACAACCAAATGAGGCATTATGTCAAAAAAAGCAGGAGGAAAGATTTGCTCTAAATTAATCATCACACTGATCAATTGGTTTTTAGCTTTTACCATGTCCTCCTCCGTCAAAATTCTAGAACAAAGCTGCTTAAAAAACAAGCAAAGCTGGATTATAGGATCTGCAACGTTTTTGGGCAAGTATTGTTGTACTCTGTAAGGAAGTAACCGTTGCATCATTATATGACAGTCATGAGATTTCATGCCCGTTATATTGTCATAATTAGCGGTGACTTTTTGCTTAAAGTTGGATCCAAACCCATCAGGTAGTCTAACTCCTTTGATGAATTTACAAAAAAGTTCCCTGTTAGCTTTGGTGAAAGAGTACTTTGGATGAGGCTTCTCAAACTTCCCGTTTCCTTTTGGAACTAACCACAACTCGGGTCGAACTCCTAATTTTTCCAAGTCTTGCCTTGCCTTTGCCGTGTCTTTGGATTTATCGTTTTGTAACAAGATATTCAGTATTGCCTCAAGCACGTTCTTTTCGATGTGCATGACATCCAAATTGTGTTTTAGTAGAAGAAAGGGCCAATACTCAAGCTCCCAAAAGATAGAACGCTTAGTCCAATTCAATTCAACATTTCTATTAGGAAGTGGGTTGGTTTTCTTAATTTCTGGATGCTTCCCCGGCTTACGACTCAAGAGGCTATTAATTTGTAACTGGATATCCATTTCGGTAAACTTTCCCGGTTTAGGCTTCCGTTCGACTTTACCATGGAATTGCCTAGTTTTACTCCTTAGATAATGATTTGTTCTTAACCATCTTCTATGACCAACATAAACGATTTTGTTCTTGATAGCCATCGATGGAGTGTCCTTGTTACAAGTGGGGCATGCGTAGTAGCCTTGCCCAACCCACCCAAAAAGACTACCCCGAGCTGGAAAATCATTGATGGTCCATAAAAGTGCCGCTTTCATATCGAAATAAGTACCCGTAGCAGCGTCTTTCGTCCTGACTCCTTTCCATAAATCTTTGAGTTCTTTAATCAAAGGCGCCAGGAAAACATCAATATCTTTTGCAGGTGATTTAGGGCCGGGAATTAACATCGCAACATTAAAGAAGTTTCTTACATACACATCCACGGTGGTGTGTTGTATGCTGTCAATATGACCGGCCACATGCTGTAATTTTGACTCATAATGCCATAAGGATTAAAACCATCAGCAGCCAACCCTAATCGAACGTTTCTAGGGTCACTAGAGAAATCAGGTAGCATCATGTCAAAATGTTTCCATGCTTTACCGTCACAGGGTTGATTCAACTTGTCATCCTTAGACTGTCCAGTAGCATGCCAAGTCATCCACTTTGCTATGTGTTTTGTGTTGAACATGCGTTGAAGTCTAGGTTTTAACAGAAAGTAACGCACCACCTTGTTTGCAACCAACTTCCTCTTTGTTTTCTCTGGGTCTTTATATCTACTCTCTCCGCAGACTGGACAATTATCCCTCTTTTTGTTATCCTCTGATCCCCAATATAAAAAGCAATCGTTTATACTAGCATGAATCGATTCGTATCCTAACCCGATCTTTCTGTATGTCTTCTTGATTTCATAGTATGACGATGGGAAATTGAAACCTTGACTACGGGTACAAAACTTCTGGAGACAAGCTAGAATCTGGTTAAACCCGACATCACTAATTTTATTTAAAACCTTGATGTGTGCAATCTCTGTTGTAAATTCCAATGTAGTCAAATTGGTAAGCGTTTGCAACTTTTGGGTGGACCTACTAAGTAACTCTTCAAACTCGTTATTAGGACCCGTTGTTTGATCAGGTGGAGTTTGAGTCGGAGGAGTTTGAGTCGGAGGAGTTTGAGTCGGTGGAGTTTCGACATTAGTTACAGAAATATCTTCTAAGAACGTATTCATGTCAAGGTGTTCAGGTGAATGTGATACTGGTGTAGGAAGCAGAAGAATCGGTTCATCGTGATATTTCCAAGTGGTATAATGTTCGTCCCACCCGTGTTGGGATAAGTGTACCTCAAGAGTGTGGAGGTCAACCAATCTCTCATAGTTACAACAACGTTTACATGGGCAACGGATCATTTGTGTGATGGGGTGCACAAATGTCTTACAATGCTCGAGGAAGGTGAAAAGACCATATAAAAATTCATCGGAATTACGATTGGATATAGTTGTCCAACTCTTATCAATTATCATAACTGCGTTGCAAATAAACATTATTCAAATAAATGATTTAATTAAACACCTTTGAAGGTCTACGAGATCATTGGCCTATTCTATATCATGGATTTGATGGATTAATATGGATTTGGATGGTTGATTGATTGATAAATAAAGAAGAGATGAAGGAATGAGATGAGGGATTAGAGAGAGAAAGGAGAGAAAAGGGGAAATGTAGAGAGAGAAAGTTAAGATGGAAAAATGATTAAGTGTAAATGACAATCAACAACCCCTCCTAACATGCTAGGAGGGGATATATATAGCCCACCCTACATGTGGGCTATATGGACTATACATAAAGTAAATAGATCACGAGCCCGTTACATAATTATCGTTGAAGCGACCGATCCTTCATAAATACGTAAAAACGTATTTCTAACAATCTCCCCCTAAGGGAGGTCGCTCCAAGAAACAAAGTTCTAAATAGTCTATAACTCGTGATCTATGCTAACTAATATGTGACCGAGACTTTATTGGGAAAAACGTATTTCCAACAATCTCCCCCTAAGGGAGGTCACATCTTTTTACAAAATCTTAAACCTAGCATCTATGCTTGAGTCTTCGATCTTGTTCTTGTGAATATGCTTGATGTGATCTTTGACTTTAGTCTTGAGCATGTTTCCTTGCCTTGACCTTGTGCATTCTTCACTTGTGATAATTGCCTCTTTGTGACTTCATGTTCCACATACTTATACTTTTAAATTCTTGAAAGCTTCAGAGTTTGATACAGCGGAAGACTTGACCTTCAGGCTTTCTTGAATTTGTTGAAGTACTAATTGTATGTAGTATAAGCATGTGGTGACGACTTCTTCTGGATTGTACACCGCAATGCCACCTTCTTGTTACGCTGCATAAGACAGTTAGCAACAAAACAATATACACGGATGAAATGGCCTTGAACATTTCATTCTAATTCGGTAGCAATTTACCTCCGGTCGGTGAAGACCGTTGGACGATATTAAATATCGTACTTGTGGCAGGTAGTTTCAATAAAGAACCTCCTTGACAAGATTTCGCGGGTAAACCCGTTCTCTTTACTCGACCGTCCAAAGCTGACTGCGAACGTAAAGAGTGGATCATTTAGATAATATTATCCGCATGATTTGAAGCCGTCAATTCATGTTCCTGGAACAAGTGAAGTTCAATTAAGAACCGCACCATCGTTGCTTTCCAGTTGTCACTAGCTTGATTCATATAGAATCTTGCAAGTTACCTACCAAGTGCTGTTTGATGTTAACACTAGAAGGATTTCCATTCGTCACTGTAAATACTTAATAGTATTACTCTGAATGTTCTGGCAAGATCATTAAGATATTGCGTAGAGGCCTGGAACGTGTTTAAATTCATTTAAGAATTAAACCACTGTTGCTTTCCAGTTATCACAAGTTTGATTCATAAAGAATCGCACAAGTCACCTACCATGAGCTTTTTGATATTCGCTCAAGAAGGATTTCCATCTTCATTGTAAATACTTTCGTATTACTCGGATGTTCAGGCAAGATCATGAAGATTTTGCGTAGGACTCTTAAGAACTTTCTTACTTTTCACAGTGTGTGAAGAAGCAAGGAAATATGAAAGTGTGTCCTAAGGAGATATTTGATGATCTCAAATGGCTCTAGACTCGATCGTGCATTTTGGATTTTTAGTGATCGGAGGCTGGAGAGGAGTGCCACCTTTTCAATACCAATTTATTCGGAGTGAATAAATCAATAGATAATGTGTTGATCTCCGTGTGATTAAAACAAATACCTTTTGAGAGATATTTGAGTTAGCTGGGAAGGGTTGTGCATTGCATCACTGGGTCCATGACGTCTTTCTTCAATATCGAGAATCATTAACAAAAATGATCTCAATAGCATATGTATTGACCCGGTTTCTGTCTAAAGTTGTAAGGAGGGCTTCTTTCTTTACACCCTTTATCTTTACAATTCTTTTTCATTCTTCAACCCCTTCAATGCTTACCAATACGTCATAACTAGCACCTTGTTGTGATTGTTCCAGTGCTAACTTAAGTATTTGGTCGGCATTCAGCTACGTTCACAATCTTTCTCCATCTTTCCTAAGGACTACTATTTCTAGCTATGGAATGTCCTTGGGAAGATTCCTCCGGTTCTAGAGAAATCATTGGACTTTAACCTATCCTACCATCCTTATGTCACCACAATCTTCACCGTCGTGAATAGAGATGTTTTGGGTAAGTGTATGTCACCATGAAATCCATTTTGCTCCCCCTTAACATATGCTACGATATCCGAAAACATTTTGCACATGTCGGGATGAGCTATCACGTTAAGTCAAACCATTTATGATTGATCATATCCCATATTAAATCACATTTTCTCCCCCATATTAAAAATATTAACCCAATCGATGTTTTTAATATCAATTGATTTAATAGCATTTTAAGAAAATTTAGGAAGAAAAATGCAAGTCCAATTATCTTCATTAATTACACAAGCTCCCCCTCAAATTAATGAGGGTGTGCTGAAACGTAAAATAAATACCTTTTAAACACAAGTGTAAGGTATTTATCACGTGCAAAGATCATATATGATAATGAATTCACAAGATTAATAATTTACGAGGTAGGACCTGAATGATGGAGAACATCATATGAAAGAATCACATGGTTCTTGTTCACGAATGTTGGTCTCCTCGTCACGTTCCCGAGAAAATTAATTCCCGTTGTTGAGTCAAAGCTTTCCGGTGAAATGCTTGACTTGATTATGAAAAGCGGGTTGCTATCTGAAATAATAGCAAACCATATGGAGCATGTTTTAAATCTTTTAAACTTCTGCTCGAACTTTATTTACAACCCTGTGTCATTATTGAATGACATTTCTAGGTTCGTAAATATTATCGATTCCAGAAGACATGCTCGTTTTATCAAAACATTTTTGAACACACAATTTTGAAAGATTTAGAAAAACCTTTTGAGAAATTCTCGAAAAATTGTGTTCAAAGTTTTGAAAACATTACTTGAGCTTAAGATTTGGAATATCTTAGGAAAGCTCAAGTCCAAGAAGTTGTAAACTTCTCGTTGTTAAGGATAAGTTTATCATCGGCGATAAACTTTCCTTTTAACTGAAGAACGAGTCCTAAGCTGACATTTACTTAGAAGTCGTGTTCATGAGCTTGAAAACTTTGACTGTTTTAACGGAAAGCTCATGACCGAGAAAGGTTAATTTCTCGTTACGAGGAAAAGTTCTCTTAGTTAAAAGATACACTTTCCTTTATGAGCTTAAAACTTCGAATGTTTTAAGACAAGCTCATGACCGAGAAAGGTGAATTTCTCGTTAAGAGGATACGTTATCATAAACGATAAGCTTTCCTTTATTTTAAGTTCGAGTTACAGTCTGACATTTAACTGTAAGTCATAGTGCATGAGCTTAAAAACCTCGAATGTTTTTAATTTTAGCTCATGCCCGAGAAAACTTAATTTCTCGTTGTTAGGATAAATTTATCATCGGCGATAAACTTTCCTTTCTTTGAAGAGCGAGTTATAGTCTGTGATGTGACTATAAGTCCTTGTGCATGAGCTTAAAAACTTCGAATGTTTTTAACAAAAGCTCATGCCCGAGAAAAATGAATTTCTCGTTTTTAGGATAAGTCATCATCGGGATGAACTTTCCTGTCTTTTGAGATCGAGTTACAGTCTGTTATGTGACTGTAAGTCCTTGTAAGCTTTAACCATGAATCCCCTGAGATACTAGTTTCTTTGATATCTGCTTCTTCAGCAACCAAACTCTGAGAGTGTCCTTAGTTGAACGGTATACAACGATTGGACCGCTTCGTTCTTTTGGAACATCAACTTTGGTACCTGCATTCTCATGAGGAGTTTGTATACTTTTGCATGGATTAGCGATATCTATTTTAGAAGCACGTAGGGGTTCACGGTTTTCTGTTCTTGTGTCAGAGGTGGCCTGAAGGGATGATTCACTTGTCTTAGTTGGAAAACTTTTCCTTTTATAGAAAATCTTAAGTTCAGGCTTAAGTGATGTATCATCCTTTGCAATTTCCTCCCTAGTAGTCTTAGTAGAATCGGAGACTATCCTAGTTAAAGGGCACTCGTTTCCTATAAGAGTGAAAGTTCTACCAGTGGGGCGCCACATTTTACCAATGGGTTTGATTTTAGCGATCCACTGGGATTTAAGTCTAGCACGGGAGTTCACCTCATTAAGCAATTTTTTGATACATGAATCATGATTTGCCGTAAAGACACATTTTCTACATGTTTTACAGGTAGCATATTTAATGTCCGAGTAATTCCTAGATGTTTGATCTATGCTCCTAGGAGATGACATGCTACGGTTAGCAGTGTTGGGTAATCTAGAAGGCATGTGACTAGGATTGACATTGCTATCTCTTGCATGTGTCTTTTGCATAACTTCCCTTAGACCAGATTTATGGCCAACGTCATTTGAACTAGTTCTAGACGTGGTCTTGGTATTTTTAGGGAAACTAGGGGCAATCATCTGATTAGATCTTGCTAACGCTGTTTTGATCACATTGGGCCTAGTTGCTGGAGTGACTGGTCTAGAAAACTGAACCAAATCAACTTGGGAGGCAAACCGCGGTCTCGAGGATTGTGGTCGCTCGGATCTAAATGCAGTAGGTTGTCTGACAATCGGTTGTCTGACGAACTGATTTGTAGGCGGTTTCCCCAAGATTGATGGTTTTTCAAGCTTAGTGTCCACACTAGGTCCTCTAGTTTTCCTTAACTCGTTTTTCAACGCAGCTATAGCAAAAACCTTTTCCTGTACTTGGGCCTTTAATGTCTCATTTTCTTTGAGCAAGTTATCTTGGGATGCCAACTTAGATTCAAGCAGTTGAATTTGTTTCAAAAGATTATCCTTTTCAGCTTTAGAATCTCGAACTGTTTGATCCAATTTTCTTTCAAGAACAACGTTTGACTTTTCAAGTTTTTCAAAGTATGTTTCAAATTTGTCCGTTTTCTTAGAAAATTCAAGTTTGGCATCCTCAAGATCTTTTGATTGCCGAGCTACGATCGTTTCGAGCTCTTTAATCTTGGAATCAGAAGCAGTCAATGAAGGAGTTATAGGATAATTATCATGATGTTTAGCATTCTGAACAATCTCTCCCCCATTATGACTTACATCGGATGAATCAGAAGTGGTATTGCTATCACTCTTTTCCATCCCATGTTTGTCATAATTAGGTTCAGAATGCTCAATATGCGGCATGTCATCAGCATATACATCATAACCAACATCACATTGTACCATGTTTGCAGGCTCTTCGTCATAAATGGGTAAGGTGTCATCAAGAGAAATCTCGTGAACATTCCCCGACGTGCCACTGATATCATGTTGTCCTTCTGAATCCGTGCTCTTGCCATCGTTAGGCTCCAAGTAGTCAACCGTATGACCATTCTCCTCTTGCATCTGCGGCACTGATTCTTGCACTCCATTATCATACGTTTGCTGAAGTTGTGATTGTTGATAAATCGAAGACGAAACCGATGTCATGAGTTTCAATATTGTATCACGGAAAACTCGAAGCTCGGTATGTGTATCTCGAAGAAATGATTGGCAAATCACAGAACTTTCAGGCTTAATGATATTGAATTGGAGGAAAGGCGTGAGTTGGGTCACAAGATCCTTATAGGCAAGTGCCGATGCAGAGTGATTAAAGTTTCCATGGTTGAGTTGCTCGGCGAGTTGGGTCAAAGTGGTAAAAATTGAGTCGATGAATATATGACGATCTTGTCCAAAGATTGTCACAAATTCGCTCCCTCCTTGAATCCCCGAAAGAGTGACAAGATGAGACTGGAGCATTTGAAATGAATTTATACCGCTTTCTCGAGCTTTGTCTTGCATTCGATGCAAGTCTCCGTCTTTAAGTGTCGAATTGAACGAATCCATTGAAAAATGTTGTCGGCTCAAACGATTATGAGTTAAACCCGATCAAAAATCCGTAATTGCTAAAAATATATCCCGTCACACTGACTCGTCACTTTGTCTTTAAAATCTGGCCACAATAACGTTTAGCCCGACAAGTATTTTTCACGTTAACTTTTAAGAATACCCGCCTCAACACGGTTAGTCAAAAATTAATAAACAAAAATATGACTAAACTAAAAATATAAAAGATAAAAATAGGACACTTAAAAAAAAAAATCTTAACGAGAGAGAAAAAAATAACTTTGATGTTTGAAATATTTCTTAAAAAAAAAAAAAAAAAAAAAAAAAGAGAAAAGAAAAAAATAACGTTTGTAAAAGAATATAAAAGATTAAGTCAAATATTGAGAGACAAATGTATCCACGATTATAAAAAACGTGGCAAAGATAAACTTTGGTTCCTCCGTCATATTGAATATGGAGCACACACGTGGCCACAAAAACAGAAAGCTTTGGTTACTCCGTCATATTGATATCTTATCTTTCTATTCCTAAAATCCTCCGTCATGTCTTCTCCATATCTCTCTCTCTTAAAACAAAATCAAATCAGTCACCCCCAAATACTCCCCTCCGATGGAGTTTTTCTCTTCCAGTCTCTCACAGCCCACAAGTACTTGCAACCCTAATCTACAAACCAAAAACGCAGCCACCAAATCTCTCACAACACAAATCTGATGAACAGATCACCACTGTATCCCAATCAATTAAATCCCAATCACCTAAATCTCATGCAACAATCGAAGTAACAAGATCCAAAAATGGGTCTCGGGTAGGTTTCTTATCTGTTTAACTATGTTCTAATCTTTGTCTCTCTCATCTGTAGTGTCATTCTGTCAAGAGATGGAGTCAAAAACTTTGTTGATGAATCTAAGGTGTTGGTGTTTAGTTTTGAGTCCGAGAGTGTTTGTTGTCGAAAGAGGGTGAGGGAGTCCGAGAGTGTGGGTTTGTTGTTGTTCGAGTGTCGGTTTGGGAGAGGGGAGGGTGTGAGGGGGTCGAGTGGTGTCCGAGAGGGTGTTTGAGGTGTTGATGAAGTGAAACTGTTTGTTGGAGTTTTAAAAGAGTGTGTTTTTGGTGAGTCAGCTTGAGTCGTTGGTTTGAGTTGAGAGTGTTGGTTGTTGAGAGGGTTTTCGAGGGTGGGTCTGTGAGTTGTGATAGGTGTGAGTTTGGTTTGGGTCTGGTGGTCTTTTGGTCTCAGTCGAGAGTCAAATCTTGGGTGTGGTGGGACGAGGGTGAGTGTTGGTGTGAGTGTGTCGAGAGAATATGGGTCGAGAGGGTGTCGGTGAGGGAGTGAGTGGATTTGAGACGAGGGAGGGTGTTGGGGATTGAGTTGCGAGGGTGTTGGGTTAAAGTTAAGTGGAGTCTTGGTTGGTTTAGGGGGAGTGAGTGTGTCAGTCGAGTGTGGGTGGGTTTGTTTTTGGACGAGAGGTGAGGGATTGTTGAGTCTTGGGTCTGAGAGTACTAGGGAGTCTGTGTCGAGAGAAGGAGTCTGTTGTTTTGTTTTGATGTCGAGGGAATGAGTCAATTTAAAAGACGATGATTTGCCCGTTGAGTTTGAATAGGATGCTTCGTTCGGAAGAGTTCCAAATCGGAACTTTTTCAAAAATTGATTCGGAAGTTTTTCAAAAATTGAGTCGGAAGTTTTTCAAAAATTGATTCGGAAGTTTTTCAAGAAAATTGATTCGGAAGTTTTTTCTTCATCCGGAACTTTTTGTCTTCACCCGGAACTTTTTCTTCACCCGGAAGTTTCGTTCACCCGGAACTTTTTTTGTTCGTCCGGAACTTTTTTCGTCCGGATGTTTTGTTCACCCGGAACTTTTGGGTTTGATTCGGAACTTAGAGATTGATTCGGAACATTTGAGATTTGTTGGGACAAAGTTGGACAGTTAGGATTGGACAGAAATCTTTCAAACAAAAATGTGATAAAAAACAGATTAAAATAATAACTAATAACTGATTAAAAACTGATATAACAATAGAACTGATTAAAAAATTTATATAAAAAACTGATTTAAAAAAATTAAAAAATAAAAAGGATGAAATTGATAAAAAGTTTAGAAAACTAATAATAGAAAAAAAAAATTAAAGTGGCAAAAATTGATTAAAAAAATAAAAAAAGGACAAAATTAAAGGTTCAATTTAAGAAATTTAAACAAAAAGGCAATCAAAATAGAAGGGTTTTAATAAAAAAATACAACATTAAAAAGAGAAAAACACAAACTTTTATAAAAAAAAAACACCAACTTTTTATAAAAAGACAAACCTTTTAAGATTTGATAAAGAAATTTTTGATTTTTATATAAAAATTTGTGATTTTTTTATCTAAAAAGTAAGTAAATTTGAAGATTTGATATGATTTAACACATAAAAACATAAACTTTTTATAAAAAATACAAACTTTTTTAAAATTTAAGCATGATTAAATCAAAACCCACCAAAATCAAAAAGAAAATAAGAGCTAGAATAAACTAATCAAACCTTGGCTCTTGATACCAATTGAAGGTCTACGAGATCATTGGCCTATTCTATATCATGGATTTGATGGATTAATATGGATTTGGATGATTGATTGATTGATAAATAAAGAAGAGATGAAGGAATGAGATGAGGGATTAGAGAGAGAAAGGAGAGAAAAGGGGAAATGTAGAGAGAGAAAGTTAAGATGAAAAATGATTAAGTGTAAATGACAATCAACAACCCCTCCTAACATGCTAGGAGGGGATATATATAGCCCACCCTACATGTGGGCTATATGGACTATACATAAAGTAAATAGATCATGAGCCCGTTACATAATTATCGTTGGAGCGACCGATCCTTCATAAATACGTAAAAACGTATTTCTAACAACCTTAAAACAAATAATCAGGAATGTTTTTTCACCTACTAGTGCACTATAGAAGGCAATCCTAACCCACTCTTTGAATGTTTCGTCTCATATATGAATGCGTATAACTGATTTACTATTAGAGAACATTTCGGCAACATTTCCCCTCTACTCCCCAAATATGTGTTTAAAGACATATTCGTAGGAGTAAAGGAGAAACGCTGTCGAAATCATCTCAAATAATAAACCAGTTATACGCATTCATATCCTAAATGAGACAAAACATTCAAAAAGCATTTCCGAAATTAATTTCTAATAAATTAATTTCGGACGGGTTTTCTAAGGTTGATTAATTTCGGACGGGGCTTTTGCAAAATTAATCGACTAGAATCCTAAAACAATCCTAAATTATTTACTACAAAAGACTAACAATATATAATATAATAAATATATGCATAATATTAATTACACACCTCGGTCACGGCTGAAATTAACAAAGATGGAAAGATAGAAAAAAGGTCCGGATGAGGAACTTGTCCCGACTGTCCCGGTGCTAACCAAACACAAACATAAAATAAAAAAAATCTAAATTAGTTGGTTTCCGAGATTTTATCTAATTTGAAACAAACACTAAAACAATTTCAAAAAAAACATTACCTTTTATACGACTGTGACTCGGGAATTCGGTTCTCGGCTCGCTTCCCCGCTAACTCGGCTGTGACTCGGGTCTCGGTTACTACAAACATATCAAAAAAAAATTAAACTTGTGCCTATATATATAAGCCGAAATCCCTATATATATATATTAAACCCTATACTAAACCGAAATCAACTAAGCCTCAACTAAGCCTAAATAAGGCGAAATCAATTAAGCCCCTATATTAAGCCAAAATCATAAGCCCATATATAATTCAAAATTAAGCCGAAATCACACTAATTAAATAAGCTCATAAGTCTAAATATAATTAAACAAAATTTAGCAAAATAAAATAAGCTCATAAGCCTAAATATAACCTGTGGTGGCTACTGCTGTTGCCTATGGTGGTGGTGGCTACTGCACCTACTGCTGTCGGCGGTGGTGGTGGTGGTTGTTGCTGCCGCGGTGGTGGTGGTTGCTAGCCAAAAAGTCACATTTAGCAAAATTAATAATTAAACAAAATTTAAAATCAAACAAACAATAAGACTTAGTATAATTAAACAAAATTAAATCAATTACCTTATGGTGGTGATGGGAATGGTGCTATCGGTGGTGATGGGAATGGTGGTGGTGATGCGAATGGTGGTGGTGATGCGAATGGTGGTGGTGCGAAGGAGTGGTGGTGGTGCGAATGGTGGTGGTGATGCGAATGGTGGTGGTGCGAAGGATTGGTGGTGATGCGAATGGTGGTGATGCGAATGGTGGTGGTGGGAAGGATTGGTGGTGGTGGGTAAAGTTGCGGATTGGTGGTGGTCGGATTCGTGCTCCCGTTTTTTTTTTTTGGTATGGAAGATGAAGATAGAATGAATGAAGTGTTTTGGGTAAAGTTGTGGATAGAATTTAGGGTCGAAAATTAGGGTCGAAATTTTCGACCCTAAATATTAGGGTCGAAAATTTCGACCCTAATTTTCGACCCTAAATATAAACTGCGAATTTTTTAATTTTGGTATGGAATTTTAAAATTTTTGTGAAATTTTTTGAAAATAAAAAGTTATAGTGCCAAATTTAGGGTCTAAATTTCGACCCTAAATTTCGAAACTATAATAGTTTTAAATTTAAAATGTTTTAAAAAATCAATAAATAGAGTTTTTAAATTACTAAAATATTAATATAAAATATTAACAAATTATTTTGTTTATATAAAAAATTAATAAGTATCACTAATATATTTTATTTATGTAAATTTATTTTATAAATTACAATAATTACGTTTTAAAATAGTAAATTTCGAAACGAGAATAATTTTAATTTTAAAATGTTTTAAAACATTAATAAATAGAGTTTATAATTACTAAATTATTTATATAAAATATTATCAAGTTATTTTGTTTATATAAAAAATTAATAAGTATCACCAATATATTTTATTTATGTAAATTTATTTAATAAATTACAATAATTACGTTTTAAAATAGTAAATTTCGAAACGAGAATAATTTTAATTTTAAAATGTTTTAAAACATTAATAAATAGAGTTTATAATTACTAAATTATTTATATAAAATATTATCAAGTTATTTTGTTTATGTAAAAAATTAATAAGTATCACCAATATATTTTATTTATGTAAATTTATTTTATAAATTACAATAATTACGTTTTAAAATAGTAAATTTCGAAACGAGAATAATTTTAATTTTAAAATGTTTTAAAACATTAATAAATAGAGTTTATAATTACTAAATTATTTATACAAAATATTAACAAGTTATTTTGTTTATATAAAAAATTAATAAGTATCACTAATATATTAACAAGTCAATAGGGTATCGTATAACATGATATGAGTTAATATGGTATCGTATTACATGATATGATTCAATGTGGTATCGTATTACATGATATGAGTCAATATGGTATCGTATTGCATGATATGAGTCAATATGGTATCGTATTACATGATATGAGTCAATAGGGTATCATATTGCATGATATGAGTCAATAGGGTATCGTATTACATGATATGAGTCAACAGGGTATCGTATTACATGATATGAGTCAATATGGTATCGTATTGCATGATATGAGTCAATATGGTATCGTATTACATGATATGAGTCAATAGGGTATCATATTGCATGATATGAGTCAATAGGGTATCGTATTACATGATATGAGTCAATAGGGTATCATATTGCAAGATATGAGTCAATAGGGTATCGTATTGCATGATATGAGTCAATAGGGTATCGTATTACATGATATAAGTCAATAGGGTATCATATTGCATGATATGAGTCAATAGGGTATCGTATTACATGATATGAGTCAATAGGGTATCATATTACATGATATGAGTCAATATGGTATCGTATTGCATGATATGAGTCAATAGGGTATCGTATTACATGATATGAGTCAACAGGATATCGTATTACATGATATGAGTCAATATGGTATCGTATTGCATGATATGAGTCAATATGGTATCGTATTGCATGATATGAGTCAATATGGTATCATATTGCATGATATGAGTCAATAGGGTATCGTATTACATGATATGAGTCAACAGGGTATCATATTGCATGATATGAGTCAATAGGGTATCGTATTGCATGATATGAGTCAATATGGTATCGTATTACATGATATGAGTCAATAGGGTATCATATTGCATGATATGAGTCAATATGGTATCGTATTACATGATATGAGTCAATATGGTATCGTATTACATTATATGAGTCAATAGGGTATCATATTACATGATATGAGTCAATATGGTATCGTATTGCATGATATGAGTCAATATGGTATCGTATTACATGATATGAGTCAATAGGGTATCATATTGCATGATATGAGTCAATAGGGTATCGTATTACATGATATGAGTCAATAGGGTATCATATTGCATGATATGAGTCAATAGGGTATCATATTACATGATATGAGTCAATGTGGTATCGTATTACATGATATGAGTCCTTATCATCACAACCACCAGCATTGGAAAGAAAACATTAGAGGGAAAATATTGGAGGGAAAACATTGGAGGGAAAACATTGGAGGGAAAACATTGGAGGGAAAATGTTAACAATTTCCCTCACTTTTTTAGCATAAAAAGAGAACCACACACACTCCTTATCATCACAACCACCAGCAGATCACACATACTTATCATCATAAACAAATTGTTATTATGTACATGTTGAAGCATGAAGCTTTTCCGTGCAGGTGTGGACATGGAGATGTAGTTCTTCGAGAATCGTGGACAACTGAAAACTTTGGTAGATGTACTATGCTTGTCCACGTTCACGGGTTCAACCTCCAGTTTCATATGGATGTAAATTTTTTTTGTGGAAAGACGAACGCGTCCAACTACTAATTAATTCTCTTGGAGGTTCAATGAGCTTTTCTCCTCCAAGCTCTTCTTCAAGACCTTCAACGAGCTTTTCGACTCCAAGCTCTTCTCCCAGACCTTCAACGATTCCAGTTTCTTCTCCAAGTTCTTCAGCGTGTGCAAACTGTGTGCGCTTGAATGGAATGATAATGGTACTTGAGCGTACGATAGAGTTGTACCGCAACTCCGATAGGCACACATTGGATTCAGCTGCACTACTTCACGACCTTTACGATGACATGGGGAACCTTAGTTTGATCTAGTTTGTGATGTGTTTTTTTCCTTGTTTACGAGTCTAATATCGTTGTAATATCAATGTTTAATTAAGCGCGTGTTTAAGTGTCCGTGACGAATAAAATTATGTTTAGGAGTGTTTGGTTCTGTGAGTAATTATTATTCTAGCTTGAATCATTGTGAGAATTTAGTTTGTTTGAGTCACAAAATTTAGTTTAAGTCTGTTGTGTTAGGTTTTACAGTCAAAAGTTCAGTCAAAAGCATTTTACTTCAATCAAATTTTGCTCAAACTCATAAATAAAGGAGCCTTTTTTATTCATACAAACATACAAGTACATTTCAAACACAAAAACCATAAAAGATGCAGAAGCATCATTATACACAACAACATGTGTTAGTATGGTTCTTATTCTATCTGAACAACAATTATTAATTATATTAAAAGAGACGCAGTCTTAACGAATTCCTTCATTAAACTTTGCTCAAACTCATAAATAAAGGCTCCTTCTAAGCATTTACGAATGCTTATTTATTGATCCTTCATTTTCTTAACGAATTCCTCCTTCTCAGTCATTCTTGCTGCTGTATCTTTAATTAAACCTTCCAACCGACTTGAGGTTTTCTTATCCTTCTTTTGAGTATCTTTCAATACTTTAGCGCATTTCTTTAAGAGATATATATCTCCAGCACGTTCTAATTCATGGATAAACTGTTGTCTTTCTTCAACAGCTTCATCTAAAACCTCATGTAAACGTTCAAGTTTCAGACCAAAACGTTTGTCCGCTTCGGCAGATTGTTCAAAATATGCTACCATTCGATCAGTCCAATTATCTGAACCAGCAACTTCTTTTAATTCTTCTAACCTTCCTAACCAGGCCATTATTGTTGTTTTTTTTAGTATTAGAAAACTGAGATGAGTGATAATTGGAGGCAAACTACAAACCATTAAATAGCAAAACAACTACCCAATATGGATGGCACACATACATCTATTATCATCTTCCTGTTCACAATGGGTACATAATGAAAGCACTAAAACTAGTACCATCAATAGTGGGACTAATGAAAGCACTAAAACAATGGGTACAGTCATTTGTAGTCTAGTTGGTTTTTCATAGTGGTAACCAGCTTGATCTTTCTGGATTTGTGGTGTAATTGATGAACTTGTTATGTTCTTGTAGTTGCTAAGTTGTTTGCACAACTTTAGTTCTGCTTAGACTTAATTATTTTTAGCTATTACTGCATTATCTAAATATATACATATATTAATATTTTAAAAGCATTCACACTAAAAGAAAATTTTAAAAATATATTTAATAATTTAGGGTCGGAATTTCGACCCTAAATATAAACCGCGAATTTTTTAAATTTTTCGTGAAAATTTTCCGTGTGAACGCACCTTTCCTAAGATTAGAATCGAAATAGAAGAGAAGGCCTTTCTTTCTCAAAGTCAACTTTCTCCCGTCCCTTCTTGCTTTAGAAAGATTGCAGCTAGCGTGCTGGACTAATATAATAGAAAGTCAAGGCTCTTCTCCTGTTCTACGAATCTACAACTCTCTTTACTGAGCGAGACAGGTTCTTTTTGAATTTGAATCAGGTCTCCTCACTTATGTTTATGCTTATGATAATATATGCCGATCCCTAATCTCACAAATAGATTTCGACCCAATCTCCCATTTGTGAAGCAGATCATGAGTGTATTCCGCCTGCGACTAGTCGCTTCCCGAATGCCCCTTTCCTTCGCTACTAGGAGAGTCGCTAGCTTGCTTGCATTCTAGAAACGGTAGCTTCCGCGCCCTTCCTGCCTACTGAAATAGATGTGAATGATCGTGACAGCTCTCAAAATCCTATTCAGTCTGATTAGATATGTCACTGAAAGAAAGTGATTCTGTTCCCTCTCTTTTTTTTTTAGGACCCCGAGGAGGGGCCGGCCCATCCTAACATCAATTTTAAATTTTTCGTGAAAAATTTTTAAAATTTTAAATTTAGGGTCGAAATTTCGACCATAAAATATTAAATATTAAAAATAATTTTTTTTAAAATTATTTTTAATTATTAAAAATATATTTTTTTAAAATTATTTTTAATTATTAAAAATATATTATATAATACATAAATTAAAATTATTTTAAATTTTAAATTTAGGGTCGAAATTTCGACCCTAAAATATTAAATTTAAAAATAAATTCTTTTAAAATTATTTTTAATTATTAAAAATATATTATATAATAAATAAATTAAATTTATTTAAAAATTTTAATTTAGGGTCAAAATTTCCACCCTAAATTTCGTGGGTCCCACCTGCTTTTTGACCAGCTCTTTTGGGCCCTTTTGGGTTGAAAAAGTGTGGGCCCCACCTTAATTTAGGGTCGAAAATTTCGACCCTAAATTAGGTCCGACCCTAAACATTGATTTTGTTGTAGTGTATACGATTCGTGATACGAAACACATATGATTTCAGAAAATCATATATGACTTGTGATACGTATCATATATGATTTTCTAAAACAAAACAAAAAAAATTCGTCGAAAGTTAATACATGTGCCCTCGGTAGAAAGATGATTAAATTTTTGTCGCAATGATATGTCTCGTTTTACGTAACAATTAACGGTTTGTGAAATATTTATTTTTTTTAAATAATAAAAGTGGATTTTTTTTAGATGAAAAAAATAAATAACTGAGTTTCTTGTTTAAGTGTACTAGTTTTAATACCCGTGCACGCACGGGACTTGAACAATAAAGATAAATGGGGTAATTATTTCGTTATTACGATTTTATGTACTTATATATGTTTTTAATTTTTCATTATGTGATAATATTAATTTATATTTTTTTAAGTAAATATTAATCGATATTTTGTATAAATATTTATTACATAAAATATTTGAATTTTTTAAATAAAATTTTAGCTATCTTTTTCTAGATATTTTGTGTTTAATAACACATAACGACGTTGAAAAAATATATCTTGTTGTAATATGTGGATACCCGTCTATTTATTTTCATCTAACACTGATCTCTTAGGCCTTGTATTTATTTTACTATTATATTCATGTTAATAATAATTTACGTATATTGCATTTTTTGATTTTGTTAAGTGTCAAAATATAAATAAATAATAATTTGTGTTTTTATTTGAATATCAATAATCTTGTGATATGTTGACTTTTTAATATTACATATATCTTGTATTTTTAAAATATAAAATCTAAATGGTATAAAATTTAAAAGTATTTTGTTTATTTTATAAAGTTACTAAAAAATATGCAAAAATATAAGTTCACATTTAAGTCTATCTAATTTATTTAAAATTCAACCATTAAATATTTTTTTTAAAGGCTCAACCCTTAAAGTTTTAATTACTCATCTCCTCCTTTTTTAAGTTTTTATTTTCACAAATTTGACACATATATCTTTTTGTGTTTTCATCAAATTCTTCCAACAAAACATTTAATTTTGACTTTTTTGGGTCAATCAAATTGCTTGATTTTGCTTATGTGTCAAAATTAAGTTATTTGATTGGTCCAATTGTTTTTTCTACAATCTTTATTTTTACTAAAACTTTCAAAAAAATCTAATTATTTTATTATATAAAATATGTTAAAAAAGTTACCTATTTAGTTGTTTTTTTTATTGTTTTATCACACACAACTTAAATGTTGTAATTTATTGGCCCTTGGGTCCTCTAATCAAATCTTTGGCATCTTTTGAGAAAAAAAATCTTTTCTTTTTTTCTTAATAGTTGACTATGTAAGAGTCGACTTTGATTGAACTCCTTTGGCTGATTCAAAGTTGACCACGTAAGCACCAATGCTCTTCTTTGGTCAAGTAATAATAATTAATAAAAGCTTTTAAATGTCAAACATTTTGTAATCGGTTGGATATACCAAGGTTAGCCACAACGCTATTTAATCACGACCTAATTTTTTGCACTGACGATCTAATGCGACCTATTTGTCATAACCCGGTGACCTAATGCGACCTAGTTGAATTTTTTTATTTTCTTTTTTAATTATTATTTTCTCTTTATAAATACCACATTTTCACACACAACTCAATATTTTCTCACACAACTCTGTTTTTTCACACACACATTCAGAAATCAAAAATGACATGTTCATTCCCACATACCGAAGCCAAGATTAAGGCTATGATTTAGAAACAAATAATTCAACAACAACGTCGTTACGATGAGCTTACGAAGTTAGGTGATGATTTCGATGCTGCGTCCAAAGAAAATACGAAATTGCGCACGAAATGTGAGAAATGCCGTGATCTCTCCCCACATAAGCGTCATTTAATCGACACGTATTTTAGTAATCAACCTGATATCGATTTCACCTTCCGGAGAACTTTGTTTAGAAAGTCGATAAAATTGGAGGCTAGAATTGAAGAAAATACTAAATGGTTGAATAACTTGGGTTCTTCGTCCCAATCTCAAACAACTCATATCGGTTCTTCGTCGCAACAACACCGAAGCAGAAATGTGTCGCCCGATCTACCCTTTCCAATTGAAAACGACTCAGATGGTAGAATGACTGACAATGGGGTGTATCAACTATACCTAGATCAAAAAGTTTTGAGACAAACTCTGGAAGAAGAAGAAAGAGAAAGAAGGGAGCGGGAGGCACAAATTATGGCGGAAGAAGATGAAGAAGAAACAATGCGTTGGGAGTTACCTGGTCAGTTTTCGGATTCAGATCGGGGAACTGACTAATCGTATTATGTAATTTTATTTAATCTATTTAGTATTGTATTTCATTTCGTATTGTATTCCAATTTCAGTATTTTCATGTTTAAGTATGGAATAATTTTTTCAATTTTCGAATAAAAATTGTTTACGTTTCTTTTTAGGTATATGGTTAAAATTTAAATTTTTATAAAAAAAATTTATACACAAACACAGCCACCTCACAGTTTTTTCCAAATCGTTCGTGTGTAGAGTCGAATTGTGTTCGATCGAGTCCGGCGACCGAATCGCCGCAACGGGGCGATTCGGTCGCGACCCATTCGCGATCGAAATAATCCGGCTGCGTTGTGCCTAGCCTAACATATATGTTCATGACATTGTTTGAGTTTAAAAGAGGTATTTTTATTCTAGTAATAAATATTTGTGAAATATTACGTATTGAGCTTGTTAGTCCTCAACGGGTCGAAAGAGTAAGGTGGTGTTTGTTTCATTAAGATGTTTTAGGTCTGAATTTGACTACCGCATCTTAGTGGTAAGAGATGATTACAATGTCTGAATCTGAATAAGATAATGTTGTTTGTCTTTTTATACGAGTCTAGATGATTTTTATTCTTTGTATTTGTAAAAAAACATATATTACGTGTCTATTATATATTGAAAATTTTAAAATACAAATACTTTTATCAGCTAGTCAGCTACAACCACTTTTTTACTCTTGCTTTTTGAACCCTTTCATCCCACGTGACATTTTATAAACATAAATGATTTATTTTAATGTGGTACTATTTGTATTATTTTCTCACAGTACTCGATGTATCTTCTTTTTCCTTTAAATTTATCTTCTTCCTTCAACACTTCCAAATTTGCAGATTTTATATATGATAAAAAAATTTCTATTCAAATTCTGAAGACGAGTGAGAGTTTTGTAACGATAAGAGCCAATAAGACCTGCTCACCGCCTCTGAATCTTTCAGATGTATAACCACTTACCGCGTCTGACTAGCTCGAAAAAAACAAACAAGCTCGACGTCTGACCGCGTCTGA
Source organism: Glebionis coronaria (assembly GCA_025667525.1). Lineage (NCBI taxonomy): Eukaryota > Viridiplantae > Streptophyta > Magnoliopsida > Asterales > Asteraceae > Glebionis > Glebionis coronaria. Next base: position 137,406,674 of record CM046879.1, on the reverse strand, counting down.
CTAGTAAAACGTCAGAGACAGTCAGACCCTTTTTTTTAAAACAAACACAGCCTAAGTGTAAATAGGAAACGGACGTTTTAAACTGTATCATCAATGATGTCGGCTAAAAAATGTGTATTATGCAGTATTATTTATATTTTTATTCTATAATACATATAAACTATTTTACACACTCTTTTCTCAATAAATGCATAAAATTTAAGTAGTACAATTTAAATATCATGATGTACATTTTTTAATACACCAACTCAAATATAATTTAAATAATACAACACAATTTAAAAAGTCAAATGTACAACTATTTTAGCATATATACTATATACTAGTATTTAAATAAAACACTTTCTATTTTTAGAAATATTACAAAATCAATTTACAACACTTTATGCATAATGTACAAGTATATAAACATAATTAGAAATTAATTTATACATAATTTAATACTTATTATTAAAACTAATTAATACATAATATTAAAACTAATTAATACATAATTTAATACTCATATTAAAAACTAATTACTACACCACATTACTTAAAAATACTATTATATATTCAAATTGTACAACAAATAAAATAATATATATTTACAAGATCGTACATATTGTCTCTAAAATGATGAGGTTCAACTGGAAACCAGAAACCGGAGTCACAGTCGGTCCAACTAGCCAGTAAAAACTGTCAAAAGACGAACCGGAGAGGACCCATCAAAATTAATTAAAAAAACCGATAAATTATATTGTACTATTTTTTGGAAAACACATAAATCTGAACTACGTGTATAAGAGATTACACTCCCCCTCTCCAAAATTTTAAATAGTACAACGTCATAAGGTTTTGGTACAAACTTTTACAACACAAAATTTTTATAAATTTATTTCAATATTAATTGTTGTGCAATACACATTAAATGACAAAATTAATACTACAAATTAATATGCAACATTTACAAATGATTATTTTTATAAATTCTATTTTTTTAGATACAATTATTTAAATGTTTGTTAATATAAGTTTAATATCAAATTTATGTATTTGATTTTGAACCATTTTTAAAAAATTTACATTTTCGAAGACATATATCATCTATGTATGTATTAAGTACAAATGTCCCATGAAATGTTTGGTTTTTGTCAAATGTCCAAAAAAATTTCTAATAAGGTAATTAACCCTAATCGACCCTATTCGACCTTATTCTACTCCATTCTACCATATTCGACTAATTCGACTTCATCCTAAGCATGACACGTGGCAAATTGTTTGTTTATGGAAAGTACAAGTGGGTCCCGCTAGTACACCCAAGTACACTTCTTGTAAGTGTACTTGTTATTCGACTTCATGTCAAATCGGTTATTCGACTTTTACTTTTATAATAAAAAATAAAATTTTAATAACATTCCCTATTATTCGACTTTGACCCAAAATTATTCGACCCGTACCTTAAAAAATAAAAAAATTTTAAAAAAAATTCGTAAAAGTTTTAGAAATTTATAAAAAAAGTATAAAAACTTAAAAAAATTATTAAAAATTTAAAAAAAAATTAAAAAAGTCGTTAAAAATGTATAAATATTTTATAAAAAATTATAAAAAACTTAAAAAAAATTTATAAAAATTTACTAAAAACTTATAAAAGATTTATAAAGATATATAAAAAATAAAAAAATTTATAAAAACCTTCGGAAAATTTTATAAAATTTTATAAAAACTTTATACAAATTTTATAAAAATTTATAAAAAAACTTATAAAAAATCTATAAAAACTTATAAAAAATAAAAAAAATTATAAAAACTTTCTAAAAAATTTATAAAAATTTATAAAAACTTTATAAATTTTTTATAAAAGTTTATAAAAAAACTTATAAAAAATCTATAAAAATTTATAAAAAAATATAAAAATTTATAAAAAACTTATAAAAAAATTAAAAATTTATAAAAAATATAAAAAATAAAAAAAACTTATAAAAACTTTATAAAAGTTTTATAAAAATTTATAAAAAACTTATAAAAAATTTATAAAAATTTATAAAAAAAATATGAAAATTTATAAAAAAAATATAAAAGTTTATTAAAATTTTTTTTGAGTTCATCGCATAAATCGTCCTTGTGGTTTGTCGGGTGTAACGAAAATAGTCTCTGGAAACTATTTTTAACGGATCCTCTCCCTATGGTTTTGACCCGTATCGGGTTTGGTCCTTGACCAATATTTCTGTTAAATTGACTGTTAAAGGAGGCAAATGACCAAAATACCCTCATATTATTATTATTATTATTACTTATTTATTCTAAATTATTTTTTACAAACATTTTAAAATAAATGTCATATGTGCACAACCAGATTTTTATTAACATCATTTGCCAATACAAAAAAAATACGAATCTAAAGAACTTTTTCATATGTGCACAACCAGATTCCAAACAAATCATTACATATATCCAAAATCTAAATAATTTTTTTACACATACACCAATTCTAACTAAAGCAAAAAAACCTTTTTACACCAATCCAAACACCCTTATCTTGTATATTCATAACCACCAATGATATAAACCTACTCCTTTTCACCAATCTAAGTTGTGGCAGGCGGTGAGCTCGCCAAATCTATCACAAAATACTAGATCTGGGTGTTGGGTAGTGACGAATGTTAAACACCAACAACAACATCGTTATCTTTAACCATTTATAAAAAAACGCGCGTTTTGGGTGACTTGAGGTAACTAGAGGTGATGGCGACGACGTGGGTGGCTAGAAGTGTTGGTGATGATGTCGGTGTGTTAACCTCAAAATATTGAGTCAAACAAGAATGCTCGGTCATATGTTTATTATGTATCGTATTTTAGAACGTTGTAATAGGTAGTATGTTAGTCGTGTATTACGGGCTTAACTTTAAGCTAAGGTTCATTCATAAGTAACCAAAGCCCAAAAGGAAAGCCTGGCCCATGATCATATAGCCCATTAAGCTACATGTAAGCGAAGGCTATATAAACCCTTCCTAGCATGTTAGGAAGGGTGTTGGTTCATTTTTATTCTCACTTCTCAATCTAATATTTCACAAGTTCCAACCATTTCTCTCTACTTTCTCTCACTACTTTCTCTCTCTAAAATTCATCTCATATCTACCTTTCTTTCTTCATAAATTCGTATTATATCATCATATATTAGGGAAAACAATTGGTATCAATCACCATGTGGTAGTTTTGTGATTGGTTGTTGTGTTTTCACTTGATTTATTTGATTTGATCCTAATTTCTTCCACGAATTCTAATTTTTTTTTGTGTTTGTTTGTGATTTCAAGTCGTATACCTTCATCAATAGTGTTGTAGTGATTTTGATATCTTGGTTTTGGTTAAAAACACAAACTTTCTTGGCTCAAACGTTCAAAACTATCTTGTTTTCTTCATTCCGAAATTCAAGCTAGTATCACCATCGGAAAAGTACAAGTGAGAGGGATTTGATCGCAATAACCAACCGGTTCTACTTTGCGATCACTGGATTACGATACCTTATTCCGATCTGGACATTCCGATCGTTCTTTGCGATCTGGGATTCCGAGGGTTTTAAGGAATTTTGAGTCGTTACTCTGCCAAATTTGTTTCAGCCATATTCCGATATGGGATTCCGACAGGTACATTGCGATCTGGGATTCCGATAGGTATACATTGCGATCTAAGCATTCAGACAGAAGGACATTCCGATCTAAACATTCCGACAGTGCATTGCGATCTAAGCCATATTCCGATCTAAACATTCCGACAGTACATTGCGATCTAAGCATTCCGATGGACATTCCGATGACATGTTTAGCTCAATTATGTTTGAGTATTTTTTAGACTTAGCCACCATCTAGACTAGTTTCGGAATATCATTTACACGAAGATCAAAACAAAAAAAAGTGTTAAAATTTTTCCGTCAAGTAAATTCAAATTTTTTCCATACTAGTTTTAGGACATTTCTAGCTCAATTTCAAAATTTGGCGATACAAAATTTTTTGGTCTACCGTTTTGTCGGACTGAGGAATTTATTGTCGGACTGAGAAAAAAAAATAACATTTTTCGGAATTTCAACAACAACTCAATCACATCATATCTAATTAAGATCCATATTCACTTCATCATTTCAGAGAATTTTGAGATGGATTCTACTTCAGAATATCGTGTGACGAACAACAACATAATGGTGGCGGGTAACAAAGAAAGACCACCAATGCTAGTGGCCGGTCGATATGCTCAATGGCAATCACGTTTTATTCGTTATCTTGATACAAGACCTAATGGTGATGCATTGAGGCAATGTATTAACAATGGACCATATGTTTTCTCCGATATCACTATTCCTCATACACCAGCCACTGACACTACCACAGAAGTACCCGCAACCACAAGAAAAGAAACGTTATCTGATCTTACACCAGAGAAGCGTGCTTGGTATGATGCAGAAAAAGAAGCGATCTATATGATTCTAAGTGGAATTGGAGATGATATTTATTCCACGGTTGATGCATGCCCTACGGCACAAGAAATGTGGACGGCTATTGAACGCTTGCAACAAGGAGAATCACTCAACAAGCAAGATGTTAAAACTAACTTGTTTTGGAATTTTGGTAAGTTTACTGCATTGGATGGAGAATCAATTGAGTCTTATTATTCACGATTCTATAAGATGATGAACGACATGACAAGAAACAACCTGGAGGTCTCCACCATGCAAGTCAATGTGCTATTTCTTCAGCAACTTCAACCAGAGTGGACACGTTTTGTTACTTTGGTGAAACAACAGAAGCAGTTAGACAAGGTAAACTATCACACTCTCTTTGATATCTTTAAACAATTTCAGCATGAGGCAAATGAAATTCGAGCTGAACGAGTTGCAAAGACGGCTAATCCACTTGCTCTAGTGTCTACCACTCAAGATCATCGATCTCGTACTCCAAAGTCATATTCCATTCAATCATCCTCCCCACGATATTCCACATCATCCAAGTCTTCATTATCCACAAGATCACGCGGCAAAGAACCAAGAGCACCATCACCACCATCTGAGTCATCATCTGAAGAGGATAGTGATGAAGATCAAGCTCAGAAGAATCGGGAAGTGAAACAACAAATTGCTTTCATTATGAAGACTTACAAGAAAATCTTCAAACCCAAAAACAACAATCTTCGAACATCATCCAACAAAAAGAACCAATATGTTGAGAACCCTTCAAGGTATGACACACGTCGGCGTGGTGAAAGTCCTTCTAGGTATGATCGACATAATCCAACACATGTTGAGGGTTCTACAAGGTATGATAGACAAACTGCCAAGTATGATACTCAAAGGATTGCTGCTGCTACTGGGAATAGGGAAACTGTTGGAACGCAAGTGGTTCAACAAAGTGGGATTCAGTGTGATAATTGCCAAGGTTATGGGTATATGGCAAAGGAATGCAGAAAGCCGAAACGGGTTAGGGACTCTAGTTATCATAAAGAGAAGATGTTGTTATGCAAGAAGATGGAAGCAAGGGTCAAATTGTCGGCTGAGGAAGGAGCAATGCTTGATGATACTGATGATGAAGCCTCCGACCAAGAATTAGAAGCACATTACTCGTACATAGAAAAGGTTGACGAAGTTCTCAACGTCACTGAAGATGACAATGGACCTATCTTTAACACTGAGCCACTCGATAAGGTACACACCACTGATGAATATAATGTGTTTAGTGATACTCATGAGCATAGTGAGCTACCCAATGCCATTAATGACACATGTATGACGGAAAAGGTTGATAGCAATACCACACCCGATTCATCAGACATGTGCAATAATGAGTTTGAGGATGATCAACATGCAAATGATTATGATGATGAGGAGCGTGTCGCGCTTACTAATTTAATTGCCAGTTTACAAAAAGATGTCAATAAAACTAGAAAAAGTCAAAAGCAATTAAAGAAGGCAAACGCAACGCTCACTCAAAATTTTGAAGAATGCAAAGCCGCACTAATTACATCTAGTGAGACCATTGAACACTATAAAGATGAGCTTCTTTAGAAAACCAAAGAACTTGAGGGGTACAAGGGTAGTGCGTTAAAAAGTCAAAAGGACGATCTTGAAAAGAAATACAACAAAACTCTTGAGTTATTAACCAAAGAGATACGTCAATTTAATGTTTTTTTAATGGATGAACGTCAAAAAACGTACCTTGCTACCACCAAAGTTAACGAACTTGAACAACGGCTTTCGATGGATAACACCGAGTCTGCTAAAATTCTTGATGTTAAGAAACAAGAGGTTGAAATGTTAAAACAAGATTTCAAAATTCGACATGAAAAAGATACTGAAAAAGTAACGGATCTAGAAAAACAAGTCGAATTTTTGAAGAAACTTGTTTATAAAACGCATGACTCTATTCAAACCGCAAGAATGTTAGCACCTCCGTCCATGTTTAAGGGTCAAGCTAGCTTTGCAAGTCCTGATTATCTTGCCCAAGCTCAAGCTGCGAACCCGCGCATTTATATGGATGAGTCCGAATGGATCGATCCTGAATATCCTCTTGGTTATGATGAGACATACCTTTGGGAAGAGGAGAGTAGATCACCGGTCAATAAAGAGTTTTTGAAACCATACAATTATGCTTATGAGAATAATCTATATGGTCTTTTCACTACACAAAAACAAAACTCTCGTGAGGAATTGTTTTTAGAATGCAAACAAAGAAGAATTCAATGGAAGAAAGCTTTTGCTACTAAGAAAACAAACGTTTCTAAGTTCATCAACTACTTGTCTCTTGATGCTTCTAAAAGCAAGAGTAGGCAGACATTTGGTTTTCTACAACATTACATTGATAATATTAAATCCATTGTTGACAATAAATGGAAACAACGAGAAAATGACGAGTGGAAAAAACCAATTCCTCAAGATATAACTGTGCTTATCAAACAAATCTTAATACCGAACACGACCACATTAAAAGAAAATATGCTTGAATTTGAAAGATTAATTCGGTCTGAAATGTTTGATGATTTAAAATATGTTGAGTCTATTGAGAAAGAAATTGACGATCTTCAAATGGACAAGTCCGTGTTTTCAGATGAATATGATTTACTCTTAGAAGAATGTCTCTCCAAAGTTATTTTGTGTGTTACTCTTCAATCTTGTGCTGATATCGATGAATATTCTGATGTTGCATGCAAATATCTTGATAAAATCAAAGAATGTGAGCGTCTTGAACTTGAGCTTTCGAAATGTAAAGAAAATTTTGATAAAAAGGCTTTTGAGTTACTTCAACACAAAACTGATTTCCTTCAAAAACATTGTCATTCTCTTGAACGTGCTTTGCAAAAAGACGTTGGTAGTTTTCCACATGATAATAACTTGCAAGAAAAACTTTCCATAACGTTTTGAGAAATGAATGAACATAATTTGGAAATTAAAGGGTTGAAAGCTCAGTTACAAGACAGGGAACGAGCGATAGCAGAGTTGCACAAACTCATTGCTAAAATGGGTGGGAAAGTCGTGGAACCTAGCATTAAGAAACCTGTTGTTAGACAACCCAATTCCTCTAAAGTGAATAGATCCTCTATCTTGGGAAAACCATCTGCTTTATCAAATTCATCCTTTGCAAAACCTGTGTTTGCCCCCAAGATGGATGGAAAGGAAAGGTTACCACAGAATCAACCCATTAAGAATACTATAGCACCAAGCGTTAAGCACAATAATGTGATTAAACCAGGGATGTATAGACTGGCCACTAAACCTACACAAAACAAAGAAATTCAATCACCTCAGACTTCTAGAAACACTAATAGACGTGTGTCTTTTACTACAGGAGTAATCCCCACTGATAGTGTTAGCCGGCCTCAGCTTAAGAGCACTCGCATGAATGAAAAGGTTTGGCAAAACAAAAGTCAAGGGAAGATGAAGACAGTAGAAGACCACCCTAGGATTTTCAATGTTTCTAAGAATAAAACGTCTGTAATCGCGTGTAATGACGATTTGAATGATTCGACTATGAATGCTTTGAATGTTAAGTTTGTTTGTGTGAAATGTGGAAAGTGTGCTAATGCTAATCATTCTATGTGTGCTATGAATAAAGACAAAGGAGTAGATACTAGAACTAAGAAGCAAGTTGCAATGCCTATTAGAGCTAGTAAACCCAAACACAAAGTGAACCATTCTGGTGCAACCCCCACTAAGAAAAGTAATGCATCAGACTCCACCACTAAGAACCCTAGAAGCAAAATTAAGGAATTATATAAGTCTGCTAGCAAGTCTTGGAAATGGTGGTTTGCTAATCAATGTCCTCCAGGATATAAATGGATGCCGAAAGCTAGGACATAAAATATGAAAACGAGTGTTAGTTTGCCTTTAAATGTTGATAAGGACACTAATGATTCTACTATCACAACTACTGTGGTATCCAATTTAGCAAATGCTCCATCGTGCTCTAACTCTTCTGCAGGTGATACAAATTATTCTCTTCATACTGGACTCCGGATGCACAAAGCACATGACGGGGAATCTCAAGCTTCTAATTAACTTCGTGGAGAAGTTCCTGGGTACGGTCCGATTCGGTAATGATCAATTTTCACCAATCCTAGGATATGGAGATTTGGTTCAGGGGAATATTACAATCAAAAGGGTATACTACGTCGAAGGGCTCAATCATAATCTTTTCTCGGTTGGTCAATTCTGTGATGCGGATTTGGAGGTTGCTTTCAGAAAGAAGACATGTTTTGTTCGTGATTATGATGGGAATGACTTACTTACCGGTACACGGGGTATTGATCTTTACACAATTTCACTTCAAGACACAACTTCATCAACTCCAATTTGCTTCATGGCTAAAGCTTCAACGACTCAGGCATGGTTATGGCATCAACATTTATCTCATCTTAACTTTGATACCATCAACTTGCTTTCCAAGAAAGATATGGTGAGAGGCCTTCCAAGTTTGAAATTCATCAAATATCATCTTTGTTCTTCTTGTGAGCTTTGTACAGCTAAACGAAGTAGCTTCAAAACAAAGATCACACCAAGCTCTAAAGGACGGTTAGATCTTCTCCATATGGATCTATGTGGTCCCATGCGTGTTCAAAGTATCAATGGGAAGAAATATATTCTGGTAATTGTCGATGATTACTCAAGGTACACATGGACTCACTTCTTGAGGTCCAAGGATGAAACACCCGAATTTCTCATCAGCTTCCTTAAACTGATACAACGTGGTCTTCAAGCTCAAGTTAAAGTGGTTCGTACTGACAGAGGTACAAAATTTTTGAATTCAAATCTGAGAAACTATTTTGAAGCCGAAGGAATTGAACATGAAACATCTATTGCTCGAACACCCGAACAAAACGGCGTTGTTGAAAGACGAAACCCTACTCTAGTTGAGGCTGCTCGAACATTATTATCTGCTTCAAAACTACCACTATATTTTTGGGCCGAAGCCGTGTCAACTGCATGCTACACACAAAACCGCTCCTTAATTATCCCAAGACACGAAAAGATACCATATAACATAATTCATGATCGAAAACCTTCACTCAAACACCTTCACGTTTTTGGATGTACGTGCTATATTATTCGAGATGGTGAAAATCTGGACAAGATGAAAGTGAAAGGTGATGCATGCATTCTAGTGGGATATGCAACTCAGTCTAAGGGATATAGAGTGTACAACAAGAGAACAAAATTGATAGTCGAAACTATTCATGTCAGATTTGATGAATTACAAGAAATGGCACTTGAACAATACAGCTTAAGTCCCGATCTACAACGACATACGACTTCCGTTCACAACCGCACGGAACTCGGAACTCAAGACCACAGCAATGAACCGTCAAGTATAACGTTGGTTCCAGAAAATGTTCCTAGAGCTGATATGACAGTCGACACGACAATTGAAGAGTTGGAAATGTTATATGGACCAATGTATGATGAATATTTCACGGGGGAGAAACAAGTTGTATCAAAGTTTTCCGCTGTCACTCATGATAAGAATGATGATACCGATCATCATCAACAACCGGATACAACTTCATCTACTTCAACACGGGTTGCTACAGATTTACCTCCTCAGAATATCACTTTAACAATCGATCCTACAACATCCACAACTACAGTCATTGCTCCAGAGAACACAAATCAAGCATACAATGCCTTATCTGACGAAGACGAATTTATCAACCCATTCGGTACACCAGTACACGAAACTGGAGAGTCTTCCACTTGCCATGTTGATCCGTCAAATATGCATACGTTTTATCAACGACATCCTTCAACACATCATTGGACCCGAGAACATCCTTTGGTTCAGGTAATTGGAAACCCTTCACAGCCTGTTCGTACAAGACGACAACTAGTCACCGATGGCGATGTTTGTATGTTCGCACTCGCCGTGAGTTCAGCTGAACCGAAAAACATCAAAGAAGCCATGGCTGATCATGCTTGGATTGATTCGATGACGGATGAACTTCAACAATTTGAAAGACTTAAAGTCTGGGAACTTGTTGACAGACCATACGATGTGATTCCTTTAAATCTTCGTTGGATCTGGAAAAACAAGATGGATGAAGAAAACACGATCATCAAGAACAAAGCTAGGCTAGTGGCTAAAGGGTATGGACAGAAAGAGGGTATTGATTTTGAAGAATCATTTGCACCAGTAGCTCAAATGGAAGCGGTCAGGATTTTTCTGGCTTATGTTGCACATAAGGGATTCATTGTTTATCAAATGGACGTAAAGACGGCGTTTCTTAACGGTCCTTTGAAGGAAGAAGTCTATGTCACGCAGCCGGAAGGATTCGTCAATCCTCATTATCCTGAAAAGGTGTATCGTCTCCACAAAGCACTTTATGGACTCAAGCAAGCTCCAAGGGCGTGGTACGACGAGCTCTCGAAATTTCTGGTCTCCAAAGGTTTCTCAAAAGGTTCCATTGATCTAACTTTGTTCACTTATAAATATGGGGATGACATTTTGCTTGTGCAGATTTATGTTGATGACATTATTTTCGGGTCTACAAACCCAAAACTTTCAAAATGGTTTGAAAAAGTAATGCACAACAGATTTGAAATGTCAATGATGGGAACTAAAATTCTTTTTAGGAATTCAAGTTCACCAATCCCCAAGTGGTATCTTTATAAACCAAGCTAAGTATTGTCAAGAGATAATCAAAAAGCACGGTATGACCTCATGTGACCCCGTTGGGACACCATTATCAACCACATCCCTAGATGCTGACTTGGAGGGATTACCCATAGATCAAACGAGATATCGTTCCATGATCGGGTCCCTCATGTACTTGACATCAAGCATACCTGATATTCATCATGCTACATGTTATTGTGCACGATATCAAGCACGACCCACTGAAAAGCACCTCAAGGAGGTTAAACGGATCTTTCGGTACCTTAAGAATACCATTCACATGGGACTCTGGTATCCGAGGGAAACCGGTTTCTTTCTAACGGCCTATTCAGATTCTGATCATGCATGGTGTCTTGATACACGTAAAAGTACTTCTGGTGGTGCACAATTTCTAGGACCAGATAAGCTTGTGGGATGGTCTTCCAAGAAGCAGGATTGCACTTAACTTTCATCAGCCAAAGCGGAGTATGTGTCTCTATCTGCGTGTTATGCTCAAGTTCTTTGGATGAGAACACAACTCACGGATTTTGGCTTCCACTTTGATAAAGTACCTATGTACTGTGACTCAAAGTCTGCCATAGCCATCTCCTGCAATCCGGTCCAGCATTCCCGCACGAAGCACATTGATGTTAGATATCACTTCATAAAGGAACAAGTTGAAAGAGGTATCGTTGAACTATACTTTGTTGGAACGGATTACCAATTAGCTGATTGTTTACAAAAGCTCTTTCGAAAGAGAGGTTTGCGTATCTTGTTAGGCAAATTGGTATGAGATGTTTGACTCCATCAGAACTGGAGGTTCTGGCAAAGAAGCCTGCTTGATTCATCTATCAAACATCTACTTGTAAATATTAATGAAAAAACAAAACACAAAATTAAAAAATCTTTCAAAATCCAAAAATATTCTTCTCAACATGTCTTTCAGTATTGATAATATGGACGTGCCTAGATATGTCGCTCAATAACGACACGGGTGTGTACATAAAGCTCGAATGAAAGTTGTAAATATTTTTCAAAACATGTCATTTCTTCTTTTTATAAAGGAAATTGTCTATTTTGGAAAATATTTCCAAACAACGGGTAGAGCAATCTATCACGGGTTGAGCTTGTCGCAAAACATTCCATGTTTTGAGCTCAACACAATGGCTTGTAATCACTTTCAGATTGCAACCCGGATCAATATTCACGGGGGAGTGTACGATTTAGTGCGCTTACCCTCAACAAAAGAAGAGAAATCTTCTCACACTTGAGTGGATTCGTCAAGACATTCAAAGTCTATGAACTCAAGTTTATGCTTTAGAAAAACCTCTTCGACAAAAAGAAATAGGATTTTTCAAAAAGCGTTGAACACAATTTTTTCAAGAATTTTTCAATGATTATTCAAAATCTTTCAAAAATTGTGTGTTCAACAACTCCCATCCTCAAAAAGAGAAATGTGGATCACATCCTCACAATGACAATTCAATTGGATCAATTTTTGAGGGGGAGCTTTCAAAATTTCATGCTAAGTTTGACACATTGTTCTCCCGAAGATTTTCAAGACTATTTTTCAAAATATATTTTAATCAATTTTGGTATCTCTAATATCAAAAGATTTTATATATTAGAAATAGGGAGAGAAAATGTGATTAAAATGTGATCTATAGACTCAAGCACTTTAACTCTTACCCACATGTGCAAAATGTCTACTTAAATTCTTTCTCATTTTAATGCACATGTGAAGGGGGAGCTTTTCTAAAACGACAAAACTAGCAAGGTGTTAAATGTTTTTCAAACACTTTGTTAGAATTTAAAGTGGTTTTTCATGGTTATGATCAAATACCCACAACATCTTTAATTCACGACGTTATTGGTGTCAAAAGGGTGGTTAGGTTAAGTCCTATGATCCAACCAGTACTGGAGGGATCTTCCCAGGGACAATCCAATAGATTATTAGAAGTCCTTAGGAAAGATGGAGTAGAATGTGAACGAAGCTGAATGCCGACTAAGTACTGATGATAGCACTAGAACAATCACAACAAGGTGCTATTAATGATGTCTTGGTATGTATTGAAGGGGTTGAAGAATGAAAAAGAAATGTAAGGATAAAGGGTGTAAAGAAATTAGCCCTCCATACAACTTAGGCAGAAACTGGGTCAACACATCATGGAGACAACTCCTCATGGACCCAGTGATGTGAAGCACAACCCTTTCCTAGCTACTCAGGCTTCTCTCAAAAGAAGTTTGTTTTATTGTCACGGAGATCAACACGACTTCTATTGACTTTCTCACTCCGAGATAGTTGATATTGAATAGGTGGCATCTGCTCCAGCCTCCGACCACTAAAAGTGCACAAATCAAGTCTAGAGCCAATAGATCAATCAAATCTCGTTAGGACACACGGATGAAGATCAAGAGAGTCCTACGTTATATCCTTGTGATATTGCTAGAACACTCAGAGTGATACTACTTAGTATTCACAATGATGAGTGGAAATCCTTCCAGTGTTAACATCAAACCGCACTGCGGTAGGTCATATGCAAGATTCTTTATGAATTGAACATGTGTAAAACTGAAAAGCAACAGCGGTTTGATTCTGAATTGATTCAAACTCGTTTCAGGTTTCTACGCAGTATCTTTATGGTCTTGCCAGAACATTCAGAGTGATATTTTTTAATATTCACAGTGACGAATGGAAATCCTTCTAGCGTCAACATCAAACAGCGCTACGGTAGGTGACTTGCGAGATTCTTTATGGATCAAGCTTGTGTCAACTGGAAAGCAACAATGGTTAGATTCTTTAAGAATCAAACTTGTTCCAGGAATTTGAATTGACGACTTTAATCAAGCGGATATTTATCCAATTGATTCACTCTTTATGTTCGCAGTCTTGCTTTGAGACGGTCGAGTAAAGAGAACGGCTAGTACAGCCGCGAAACCCTGTCAAGGAGATTCTTAATTGAATCTACCTAATCACAGGTACGATATTTAATATCGTATAACGGTCTTCACCGACCGGAGGTAAAACGCTACCGATTTAGGACGAAAGTCAAAGCCATTCAGTCCGTGTCTATGTTTTGTCTCGAGAAGGTGGCGTCACGGTGTACTCAGCAAAGTCAAAGATTCAAAACCACATACTCATGCCTAAAGACATATTCAACAATTAATAGAGTGAGCATGTGGATGAAGACACAAGATTGCAAGATGGCAAAGACAAGTCAAGGATGGTTTGAAGATCTCAAGATCAAAAGACAAAGTCGAAAGACAACGACAAATGCTCAAAGATCACAGCATGAAGGAACAAGACTACGATTACACGTTCAAGACTCATTTATGGCGAGATTAGTAATCTCTACAAATTTCCTAAATGACCAAGGTTTATGACCTCTCATTGGGGGAGATTGTTAGCCTCAAAATATTGAGTCAAACAAGAATGCTCGGTCATATGTTTATTATGTATCGTATTTTAGAACGTTGTAATAGGTAGTATGTTAGTCGTGTATTACGGGCTTAACTTTAAGCTAAGGTTCATTCATAAGTAACCAAAGCCCAAAAGGAAAGCCCGGGCCCATGATCATATAGCCCATTAAGCTACATGTAAGCAAAGGCTATATAAAACCTTCCTAGCATGTTAGGAAGGGTGTTGGTTCATTTTTATTCTCACTTCTCAATCTAATATTTCACAAGTTCTAACCATTTCTCTCTACTTTCTCTCACTACTTTCTCTCTCTAAAATTCATCTCATATCTACCTTTCTTTCTTCATAAATTCGTATTATATCATCATATATTAGGGACAACACGGTGGTTGGAGGTGTTGGTGATGATGTCTGTAGATGGTGGCTGGAGGAGTTGCGGGATGGATGGTGGGAGCTGATAGCAGGAGCTGATGGCGAGCTGGTGGTTGGGTGACGGTTGATGGTGGTGATGATTTGTTTTGTGATGATTAAAAGTGTGAGTTAAGGGTTTAAAGAATATGAAGATAATAGAGAGAGAAAGGGGATGAACATTTTGATTTGTGTGACATGGATATTTGTTATGTGAGCTAAATGACATAATCACCCTTGTAATTGACTGCTACCATCTTGACATATAAAAAAAAATTTATAAAAAAAAATTTTATAAATTTTTTTTATAAATTATTCGTAAAATAAACGTTAAAATTTTTTACGAAATTTTTATAATTTTTTTTTAAAAAATTTATAGTTTTTTTATAATTTTTTATAAAAAATATTTAAATTTTTTACGAAGTTTTTATAATTTTTTTATAAATTTTGTATAAGTTTTTTTTAAAAAATTTGTACGAATTTTTTATATATTTTTTATAAGTTTTTTGTAAAAATAATTTTTATAAAAAAATATTTTATAAGTTTTTTACGAAATTTTTTATTATTTTTATAATTTTTTATAAATTTTATATGTTTTTTAATTTTTATAAATAAAATTACGAATTTTTTATAAATTTTTAATTAAAGTTTTATAATATTTTTTTAAAATTTTTTTATAACTTTTTACGAATTTTTTTTAAATATTTTAATTTTTTAAAAGTACGGGTCTAATAATTTTGAGTCAAAGTCGAATAATGGGGAATGTTTTTACAAATTTATTTTTTTATTATAAAAATACAAGTCGAATAACCGATTCGACATAAGTCGAATAACAAGTACACTTACAAGAAATGTACTTGGGTGTACTAGCGGGACCCATTTGTACTTTCCTTAAACAAAACAATTTGCCACATGTCATGCTTAGGTTGAAGTCGAATTAGTCGAATATGGTAGAATAAGGTCGAATCGGGTCGATTAGGATTAATTACCTCATTAGTAAAAAATTTTGGACATTTGACAAAAACCAAATATTTCATGGGACATTTGTCAAATTAGCCCTTATTTAAATGTTTGTTAATATAAGTTTAATATCAAATTTATGTGTTTGATTTTGAACCATTTTTAAAAATTTATATTTTTGAAGACATATATCATCAATGTATGTATTAAGTACAAATTTAGTGAAATACTTATCATTTTGCTAATTAATTCAATTAAATGGCACACATCAAAGTAGAAAAATTTTAAGGTTATTATGATGTATGAAAAACGTGTAAAGATATATATTAAGAAGATTTTCTATATTTATATGTTATATAATATTACGATGTTATATATATTTGCAAATGTCTGTCACAATCAATCATCACAATAATATGAAATGGGTCATTATTGTTCAAAGTATTTTCAACTTAAAATTATCGCCATTATCTATAAATATAACTATAAACATTGCGCTTACAGAATTTTAGTTTCAGGATACCCGCAGCCGTAACGTGCGGGTACCCTGCTAGTACAATAATTACAAAAAAATCATTACCATCACTTTTCTAAAATTAATTTTAATTAATATATGTTATAAAATATATGTTACAAATACACATTATTTAATATATTAAACATTTTAATTAATAATATTTTAAAAATACCCCTAAATTAAATAATGCATCTTATTATACATAAAACACAAAAAATAACTTTATATAACTTACAACTTGGTGGTACATATAATTTTAAAATCGGACCAAGTCAACGGGTTTAATCGAAAACTGCAAAAAAAAGGGCCGAAACATATGCATAAGCTAACCAAGCCCCGTCGAAATCATCCTTTTTACCTTTCTTCGATTAAACACAGAGTACCCGTCGTCGCATCGCACGAGTACCCTGCTAGTAATATATAAAGAATTTACACATGACTCTTGAAAATTAAAAAGTAATAAATAAAAAATAGTGAAAATTTTAAATATTTTATGTACGAGTGTTTAGCCCGTATGTTGCACACAAGTTCGATGTAGTTGTTTTTGGATGAATTTTTTTGATGCGTTTTTGTTCGTTGTTTATCATTTGAAAGATTACGCAAGGTAAATTTGAAAAAATACGCAAGGTAATGTAATGTTGTGATATGGTTGTTGATAATTAGTATTTATAGTATAATTAATTTGTGTTTTTTTTCCAGAGATATTATGGTTTAGACTTATTTTTTGGAAAAAAAATTGTGAAATTTGTAAATATTCATGATGTTCCGGTTGTAGTGTCAAGAGTTTTTTTAAGATAGTGAAGTTATGTTTATGTCAAGTGTTGTTTAATATTATATTGGATTTTGTTTTTGAGATAGGTGGTGAGTGGGTTTGTGATTTATTCTGTGACCCGGTAAAGTTTCAAATTAATTTTGAGAATGTTAAAACCGCTTTGAAAGAGATTGTATTGAAGTTTAAGTGTATATTTTTTGCTCTATTGTATTTTAGAGGTGTTTTTGACAATATGTTAACTTGTAGAGGTTATTTTTAGGATTTTATAAATTAAAACTTTTATAACTGATTCATGCTCATCGATATATTCATCTTAGTAATTTTTCTTTTCGAGAAACAAATTATATTCTTTTTTGCTAATAAGTTTCTACACCATCACTAAAACTTGATAAACCACAATCACAATAGACATAAAAATTGTAGGTCTACGATTTCTTAAGATTGTTAATGTGTAGTAATGATCTAAAAGAGAGGGACAGAGGTATGAATAACTAGAGAGAGAAAGTTAGAGAGAGAAAGGAGAGGATTAGAGAAAGAAAGATTGATTAAGTGAAATGAGAACCAACAACTACCCTTCCTAATATGCTAGGAAGGGTATATATAGCCCACCCTACATGTGGGCTTTATGAGTTATACTTACATAATTAGATCACGAGCTAATCTACGTATATATCGTTGGAGTGACCGATCCTTTCTAAATACGTAAAAACGTATTTCCAACAATCTCCCCCTAAGGGAGGTCACTCCAAGTTAAAATGTCCTAAATATTCTATAGCTTGTGATCTGTGCTAACAATGATGTGACCGAGACTTTCTTTGAAAAAACGTATTTCCAACAATCTCCCCCTAAGGGAGGTCACACCATTTTACAAAATCTTAAACCTAGCATACTATGCTTGAGTCTTCGATCTTGTTCTTGTGAATATGCAGATGAGATCTTTGACTTTATTCTTGAGCATGTTTCCTTACCTTGACCTTGTGCATTCATCACTTGTGATATTCGCCTCCTCGTGACTTCATGTTTCACATACTTATACCTTTATAATTCTTGAAAGCTTTAGAGTTTGATACATCGGAAGACTTGACTTTTAGGCTTTCTTGAATTGTTGAAGTATTAAGTGCATACAGTATAAGCATGTGTTGACGACTTCTTCTGGATTGTACACCGCAATGCCACCTTCTTGTTATGCTTCATAAAATACTTAGCAACAAAACATATACAGGGATGAAATGGCCTTGAACATTTTATTCTAATTCGGTAGAATTTTACCTCCGGTCGTGAAGACCGTTGGATGATATTAAATATCATACTTATGGCAGGTAGTTTCAATTAAGAACCTCCTTGACAAGATCGCGCGGGTAAACCCATTCTATTTACTCTACCGTCCAAAGCTGACTGCGAACATAAAGAGTGAATCATTTGGATAATATTATCCGCATGATTGAAGCCGTCAATACATATACTTGGAACAAGTGAAATTCAATTAGGAACCGCACCATCGTTGCTTTCCAGTTGTCACAAGCTTGATTCATATAGAATCTTGCTAGATACCTACCAAGTGCTGTTTGATGTTAACACTAGAAGGATTTCCATTCGTCACTGTAAATACGTAATCGTATTACTCTAAATGTTCTGGAAAGATCACTAAGATATTGCGTAGAGGCCTGGAACGTGTTTAAATTCAACTAAGAATTAAACCACTGTTGCTTTCTAGTTATCACAAGTTTGATTCATAAAGAATCACACAAGTCACCTACCATGAGCTTTTTGATATTCGCTTAAGAAGGATTTCCATCTTCATTGTAAATACTTTTGTATTACTCAGATGTTCAGGCAAGATCATGAAGATTTTGCGTAGGACTTTTAATATTTTTCTTACTTTTCACAGTATGTGAAGAAGCAATGAATTATGAAAGTGTGTTCTAATGAGATATTTGGTGATCTCAAATGTCTCTAGACTCGATCGTGCATTTTGGATTTTAGTGATCGGAGGCTGGAGAGGAGCGCCACCATTTCAATATCAATTTATTCGGAGTGAATAAATCAATAGATAATGTGTTGTCTCCGTGTGATTAAAATAAATATCTTTTGAGAGATATCTCAGTAAGCTGGGATGGGTTGTGCATTGCATCACTGGGTCCATGATGTCTATCTTCAATATCAAACATCATTAAAAAATGATCTCAGTAGCATATGTGTTGACCCGGTTTTTGCCTAAGTTGTAAGGAGGACTTCTTTCTTTAGACCCTTTATCTTTACAATTCTTTTTCATTCTTCAACCCCTTCAATGCTTACCAATACGTCATAACTAGCACCTTGTTGTGATTGTTCCAGTGCTAACTTAAGTACTTGGTCGGCATTCAACTACGTTCACAATCTTTCTCCATCTTTCCTAAGGGCTACTATTTCTAGCTATGGAATGTCCTTGGGAAGATTCCTCTGGTTCTAGAGGAATCATTGGACTTTAACCTATCCTACCATCCTTATGTCACCACAATCTTCACCGTCATGAATAAAGATGTTTTGAGTAAGTGTATGTCACCATGAAATCCATTTTGATATCCAAATCCATTTTGCTCCCCCTTAACATATGTCATGATATCCGAAAACATTTCGCACATGTCGGGATGAGCTATCATGTTAAGTCAAACCATTTGTGATTAATCATTTCCCATATTAAATCACATTTTCTCCCCCATATTAAAAATGTTAACTCAATCGATGTTTTTAATATCAGTTGATTTAATAGCATTTTAAGAAAATTTGGGAAGAAAACTACAAATCCAATTATCTTCATGATTTTCACAAGCTCCCCCTCAAATTAATGAGGGTGTACTTGAAACGTAAATTAAATACCTTTTAAACATAATTGTAAGGTATTTATCATGTGCAAAGATCATATATGATAATATATTCAAGAGATTAACAATTTACGAGGTTGGACCTGAATGATGGAGAACATCATATGATAGAATCACATGGTTCTTGTTCACGAATGTTGGTCGCCTCGTCACGTCTGAAGTTATCTCTTGACACTATGTGTACGATTGATATCGTTGTCTTGAAACCAATTAGTGATCTTGGCACTTTCGGCATCAAAGATTCTGAATGCTGGACAATTGCTCCCCCTCAATTGTTAACCCGTGTTCTATTGAAAGAGTTGTAGTCGCCGTTTGAGTAGTCGCATCGTCGAGTATGTAGATATCAATTGTAAATTACTACAGATTGTGGAGATGATAACTTCATAAAAACAAGATTTCTCTTGTTTTAACAAATAAATGCACTGATGCGTACATATATCCGTGTTAGATTGTGTTATAACGTAAACACAATCCCTTACATGGTTATAAAGTAAACCATGCCCGAGAAAATTAATTCCCGTTGTTGAGTCAAAGCTTTCCGGTGAAATACTTGACTTGAATATGAAAGCGGGTTACTATATGAAATAATAGCAAGCCATTTTGAGCATGTTTTAAAACATTTGAACTTCTGCTCAAACTTTATTTACAACCCCGTGTCATTATTGAATGGCATTTCTAGTATCGTAAATATTATCGATTCCAGAAGACATGCTCTGTTTATCAAAACATTTTTGAACACACAATTTTGAAAGATTTAGAAAAACGTTTTGAGAAATTATCGAAAAATTGTGTTCAATGTTTTGAAAAACAATTACTTGAGCTTAAGATGTTGAATATCTTACAAAACGAGCTCAAGTCCGAGAAGTTGTAAACTTCCCGTTTTGAGGATAAGTTTATCATCAGCGATAAACTTCCCTTTTAACTGAATAACGAGTCCTAAGTTGACATTTACTTAGAAGTCGTTTTCATGAGCTTGAAAAACTTTTGAATGTTTTAACGTAAAGCTCATGACCGAGAAAGATGAATTTCTCATTATGAGGAAAGGTTCTCTTATTTAAAAGATACACTTTACTTTTTGAGCTTAAAACTTGGAATGTTTTAATACAAGCTCATGACCGAGAAAAATTAATTTCCTGTTACGAGGATAAGTTATCATTAAAGATAATCTTTCCTAAAATAGAAGTCCGAGTTACAGTCTGATATTTAACTGTAAGTCATTGTGCATGAGCTTAAAAACGTCGAATGTTTTTAATATTAGCTCATGCCCGAGAAAAACTAATTTCTTGTTGTGAGGATAAGTTTATCATCGGCGATAAACTTTCCTTTCTTGAAAGTCTGGGGCATAATTTGAGATATAATTATACACCATTTACACGAGCTTAAAATCCTTTGAATAGTTTTAATGTAAGCTCGTGTCCGAGAAAATTTAATTTCTCGTTAATGAGGATAAGTTTATCATCGGCGATAAACTTTCCTTTCTTAGAGGCGCAGGTTACAATCTGACATGTGACTGCAAACCGTTGTGCATGAGCTTAAAAACTTTGAATGTTTTTAACATAAGCTCATGCCTGATAAAAGTTAATTTCTCGTTGTAAGGGTAAGTTATCGTTGACAAGAAAAAATTCCCTTTATTTGAAGTCCGGGTCATTGTCTGAAATTTAACAATGAACCATATACACGAGCTTAAAACTTTTGAATATTTTTAAAAATAGCTCATGTCCGAGAAAATTTAATTTCTCGTTTGTGAGGATAAGTTTATCATTGGCGATAAACTTTTCTTTATTTGAAGATCGGGTCATCGTCTGATATTTAACGATGAGCCTTATACACGAGTTTAAAACCTTTGAATAGTTTTAAAGTAAACTCGTGTCCGAGAAAATTTAAATTGTCGTCAATGAGGATAAGTTTATCATCGGCGATAAACTTTCCTTTATTTTAAGTACGGGTCATCGTCTGAAATTTAACGATGAGCCATATACAAGAGCTTAAAACCTTTGAATAGTTTTAATTTTAGCTCGTGTCCGAGAAAATTTAATTTCTCGTTTTGAGGGTAAGTTATCGTTGACGAGATAAACTTCCCTTTCTTTGAAGTTCGGGTCACAGACTGTGATTTGACTATGAGCCATATACACGAACTTAACTGCAAATCCCCTGAGACACTTGTTTCTCTGATATCAGCTTCTTTAGTAACCAAAATTTGAGAGTGTCCTTAGTTGAATGGTGTACAAAGATCGGACCGGTTTGTTTTTGTTGATCCTTGACTTTGGTACCTGCATTCTCAGTTGAAGTTTGTATGCTTTTATATGGGTTAGAGATATCTATCTTAGAACCCTGCGGGAATTCACAGTTTTCTTTTCTTGTGCCAAAGGTGACCTGAGGGGATGGTTCACTTGTCTTAACTGGCAAACGTTTCCTTTTATAGAAAACCTTAAGTTCATGCTTAAGTGATGTATCATCCTTTTCAATTTCATCCCTATTAGTCTTAGTATAATCAGAGACTATCCTAGTTAAAGGGCACTCGTTTCCTACAAGAGTAAAAGTTCTACCAGTGGGGCGCCAAACTTTACCAATGGGTTTGATTTTAGCTAACCACTGGGATTTAATTCTAGCATGGGAGGTCACCTTATGGAGGAATTTCTTGACACAAGAGTCATGATTTTCCTTAAAGACACATTTCCTACACGTTTTACAAGTAGCATATTTAATGTACGAGTAAGATCTAGAATTCCTAGATGATTGATTGATGCTCCTAGGACAAGACATGCTACGGTTAGCAATGTTGGATAATCTAGAAGGCATCTGACTAGGTTTGGAATTCCTGTCTCTTACTTGTGGCTTTTGAATAGCTTCCCTTAGACCAAAATTATAACTAGTTCGAGACGTGTTCTTTGGACTATATCTAGGGAGACTAGAGGCAGTCATGTGATTAGGTCTTGCAAAAGCTGTTTTAGTCACATTGGTCCTAGTTGGTGGAGTGACTGGTCTAGAAAGATGAACCAAATCAACTTGGGAGGCAAACCGCGGTCTCGAGGATTGAGGTCGCTCGGATCGAAATGCAGTCGGTTGTCTAACTGGCTGATTTGTAGGCGGTTTCCCTAAGATTGATGGTTTTCAAGGTTAGTGTCCACACTAGTTCCTTTAGTTTTCCTCAATTCATTTTCAACGCAGCTATAGCAAAAACCTTTTCCTGAACTTAAGCCTTTAAATTCTCATTTTCTTTGAGCAATTTATCTTGGGATGCCAATTTAGATTCTAGCAACTTAATTTGTTTCAAAAGATTATCCTTTTCAGCTTTAGAATCTAGAAATTTTTGATCCAATTTTCGTTCAAGAACAACGTTTGACTTTTCAAGTTATTCAAAATATGTTTCAAATTTGTTCGTTTTCTTCAAAATTCAAGTTTGGCATCCTCAAGATCTTTTGATTGCTGAGCTACGATCGTTTCGAGCTCTTTAATCTTGGAATCAGAAGCAGTTAATGAAACAGTCATAAGACAGTTATCATGATTGTTAGCATTTTGAACACTTTCTCCTCCATTATAACGCACATCGGATGAATCAGAAATGGTATCACTATCACTCATTTCCATTCCATGTTTATCATAATCAGGTTCGAAATGCTCAATTGCGATCTAAGCATTCCGACAGCCAACATTCCGATGACATGTTTAGCTAAATTTTGTTTGAGTATTTTTTAGACTTAGCCACCATCTAGACTAGTTTCGGAATATCGTTTACACGAAGATCAAAAAAAAAAGAATTAAAATTTTTCCGTCAAGTAAATTCAAATTTTTTCCATACTAGTTTTAGGACATTTCTAGCTCAATTTCAAAATTTGGCGATACAAAATTTTTTGGTCTACCATTTTGTCGGACTGAGGAATTTATTGTCGGACTGAGAAAAAAAATAGCATTTTTCGGAATTTCAACAACAACTCAATCACATCATATCTACTTAAGATCCATATTCACTTCATCATTTCAGAGAATTTTGAGATGGATTCTACTGCAGAATATCGTGTGACGAACAACAACATAATGGTGACGGGTAACAAAGAGAGACCACCAATGCTAGTGGCCGGTCGATATGCTCAATGGCAATCACGTTTTCTTCGTTATCTTGATACAAGACCTAATGGTGATGCATTGAGGCAATGTATTAACAATGGACCATATGTTTTCTCCGATATCACTGTTCCTCATACACCAGCCACTAACACTACCACAGAAGTACCCGCAACCACAAGAAAAGAAACGTTATCTGATCTTACACCAGAGAAGCGTGCTTGGTATGATGCAGAAAAAGAAGCGATCTATATGATTTTAAGTGGAATTGGAGATGATATTTATTCCACGGCTGATGCATGCCCTACGGCACAAGAAATGTGGACGGCTATTGAACGCTTGCAACAAGGAGAATCACTCAACAAGCAAGATGTTAAAACTAACTTGTTTTGGAATTTTGGTAAGTTTACTGCATTGGATGGAGAATCAATTGAGTCTTATTATTCACGATTCTATAAGATGATGAACGACATGACAAGAAACAACCTGGAGGTCTCCACCATGCAAGTCAATGTGCAATTTCATCAGCAACTTCAACCAGAGTGGATACGTTTTGTTACTTTGGTGAAATAACAGAAGCAGTTAGACAAGGTAAACTATCACACTCTCTTTGATATCTTGAAACAATTTCAGCATGAGGCAAATGAAATTCGAGCTGAACAAGTTGCAAAGACGGCTAATCCACTTGCTCTAGTGTCTACCACTCAAGATCATCGATCTCGTACTCCAAAGTCATATTTCATTCAATCATCCTCCCCACGATATTCCACATCATCCAAGTCTTCATTATCCACAAGATTACGCGGCAAAGAACCAAGAACACCATCACCACCATCTGAGTCATCATCTGAAGAGGATAGTGATGAAGATCAAGCTCAGAAGAATCGGGAAATGAAACAACAAATTGCTTTCATTATGAAGACTTACAAGAAAATCTTCAAACCCACAAACAACAATCTTCGAACATCATCCAACACAAAGAACCAATATGTTGAGAACCCTTCAAGGTATGACACACGTCGGCGTGGTGAAAGTCCTTCTAGGTATGATCGACATAATGCAACACATGTTGAGGGTTCTGCAAGGTATGATCGACAAACTGCCAAGTATGATACTCAAAGGATTGCTGTTGCTACTGGGAATAGGGAAACTGTTGGAACGCAAGTGGTTCAACAAAGTGGGATTCAGTGTTATAATTGCCAAGGTTATGGGCATATGGCAAAGGAATGCAGAAAGCCGAAACGGGTTAGGGACTCTAGCTATCATAAAGAGAAGATGTTGTTATGCAAGAAGATGGAAGCAGGGGTCAAATTGTTGGCTGAGGAAGGAGCAATGCTTGATGATACTGATGATGAAGCCTCCGACCAAGATTAGAAGCACATTACTCGTACATGGCAAAGGTTGACGAAGTTCTCAACGTCACTGAAGATGACAATGGACCTATCTTTGACACTGAGCCACTCGATAAGGTACACACCACTGATGAATATAATGTGTTTGGTGATACTTATGAGCATAGTGAGCTACCCAATGCCATTAATGACACATGTATGACGGAAAAGGTTGATAGCAATACCACACCCGATTCATCAGACATGTGCAATAATGAGTTTGAGGATGATCAACATGCAAATGATTATGATGATGAGGAGCGTGTCGCGCTTGCTAATTTAATTGCCAGTTTACAAAGAGATGTCAATAAAACTAGAAAAAGTCAAAAGCAATTAAAGAAGTCAAACGCAGCGCTCACTCGAAATTTTGAAGAATGCAAAGCCGCACTAATTACATCTAGTGAGACCATTGAACACTATAAAGATGAGCTTCTTCAGAAAACCAAAGAACTTGAGGGGTACAAGGGTAGTGCGTTAAAAAGTCAAAAGGACGATCTTGAAAAGAAATACAACAAAACTCTTGAGTTATTAAACAAAGAGAAACGTCAATTTAATGTTTTGTTAATGGATGAACGTCAAAAAACGTACCTTGCTACCACCAAAGTTAACGAACTTGAACAACGGCTTCTGATAGATAACACCGAGTCTCCTAAAATTCTTGATGTTAAGAAACAAGAGGTTGAAACGTTAAAACAAGATTTCAAAAGTCGACATGAAAAAGATACTGAAAAAGTAACGGATCTAGAAAAACAAGTCGAATTTTTGAAGAAAGTTGTTTATAAAATGCATGACTCTATTCAAACCGTAAGAATGTTAGCACCTCCGTCCATGTTTAAGGGTCAAGCTAGCTTTGCAAGTCCTGATTATCTTGCCCAAGCTCAAGCTGCGAACCCGCGCATTTATATGGATGAGTCCGGATGGATCGATCCTGAATATCCTCTTGGTTATGATGAGACATCCCTTTGGGAAGAGGAGAGTAGATCACCGGTCAATAAAGAGTTTGTGAAACCATACAATTATGCTTATGAGAATAATCTATATGGTCTTTTCACTACACAAAAACAAAAGTCTCGTGCGGAATTGTTTTAGAATGCAAACAAAGAAGAATTCAATGGAAGAAAGCTTTTGCTACTAAGAAAACAAACGTTTCTAAGTTCATCAACTACTTGCCTCTTGATGCTTCTAAAAGCAAGAGTAGGCATACATTTGGTTTTCTACAACATTACATTGATAATATTAAATCCATTGTTGACAATGAATGGAAACAACGAGAAAATGACGAGTGGAAAAAACCAATTCCTCAAGATATAACTGTGCTTATCAAATAAATCTTAATACCGAACACGACCACATTAAAAGAAAATATGCTTTGAAAGATTAATTCGGTCTGAAATGTTTGATGATTTAAAATATGTTGAGTCTATTGAGAAAGAAATTGACGATCTTCAAATGGACAAGTCCGTTTTTTCAGATGAATATGATTTACTCTTAGAAGAATGTCTCTCCAAAGATATTTTGGTGTGTTACTCTTCAATCTTGTGCTGATATCGATGAATATTCTGATGTTGCATGCAAATATCTTGATAAAATCAAAGAATGTGAGCGTCTTGAACTTGAGCTTTCGAAATGTAAAGAAAATGTTGATAAAAAGGCTTTTGAGTTACTTCAACACAAAATTGATTTCCTTCAAAAACATTGTCATTCTATTGAACGTGCTTTGCAAAAAGACGTTGGTAGTTTTCCACATGATAATAACTTGCAAGAAAAACTTCCCATAACGTTTCGAGAAATGAATGAACAGAATTTGGAAATTAAAGGGTTGAAAGCTCAGTTACAAGACAGGGAACGAGCGATAGCAGAGTTGCAGAAACTCATTGCTAAAATGGGTGGGAAAGTCGTAGAACCTAGCATTAAGAAACCTGTTGTTAGACAACCCAATGCCTCTAAAGTGAATAGATCCTCTATCTTGGGAAAACCATCTGCTTTATCAAATTCATCCTTTGCAAAACCTGTGTTTGCCCCCAAGATGGATGGAAAGGAAAGGTTACCACAGAATCAACCCATTAAGAATACTATAGCACCAAGCGTTAAGCACAATAATGTGATTAAACCAGGGATGTATAGATTGACCACTAAACCTACACAAAACAAAGAAATTCAATCACCTCAGACTTCTAGAAACACCAATAGACGTGTGTCTTTTACTACATGAGTAATCCCCACTGATAGTGTTAGCCGGCCTCAGCTTAAGAGCACTCGTATGAATGAAAAGGTTTGGCAAAACAAAAGTCAAGGGAAGATGAAGACAGTAGAAGAACACCCTAGGATTTTTAATGTTTCTAAGAATAAAACGTCTGTAATCACGTGTAATGACGATTTGAATGATTCGACTATGAATGCTTTGAATGTTAAGTTTGTTTGTGTGAAATGTGGAAATTGTGCTAATGCTAATCATTCTATGTGTGCTATGAATAAAGACAAAGGCGTAGATACTAGAACTAAGAAGCAAGTTGCAATGCCTATTAGAGCTAGTAAACCCAAACGCAAAGTGAACCATTCTGGAGCAACCCCCACTAAGAAAAGTAATGCATCAGACTCCACCACTAAGAACCCTAGAAGCAAAATTAAGGAATTATATAAGTCTGATAGCAAGTCTTGGAAATGGTGGTTTGCTAATCAATGTCCTCCAGGATATAAATGGATGCTGAAAGTTAGGACAGAAAATGTGAAAACGAGTGTTAGTTTGCCTTTAAATGTTGATAAGGACACTAATGATTCTACTATCACAACTACTGTGGTATCTAATTTAGAAAATGCTCCATCGTGCTCTAACTCTTCTGCAGGTGATACAAATAATTCTCTTCATACTGGACTCCGGATGTACGAAGCACATGACGGGGAATCTCAAGCTTCTAATTAACTTCGTGGAGAAGTTCCTGGGTACGGTCCAATTCGGAAATGATCAATTTTCACCGATCCTAGGATATGGAGATTTGGTTCAAGGGAATATTACAATCAAAAGGGTATACTACGTCGAAGGGCTCAATCATAATCTTTTTTCGGTTGGTCAATTCTGTGATGCGGATTTGGAGGTTGCTTTCAGAAAGAAGACATGTTTTGTTCGTGATTATGATGGGAATGACTTACTTACCGGTACACGGGGTACTGATCTTTACACAATTTCACTGAAGACACAACTTCATCAACTCCAATTTTCTTCATGGCTAAAGCTTCAACGACTCAGGCATGGTTATGGCATCAACGTTTATCTCATCTTAACTTTGATACCATCAACTTGCTTTCCAAGAAAGATATGGTGAGAGGCCTTCCAAGTTTGAAATTTGATGAGACTGCTTTTATACATGGTCTCATCGTTCTTTTTGGACTTAAAATGCATTAAATATCATCAAAATACCCAAATATATGCTTGTGTTTGTTGCTTGTGTATTTTAGGAACGGATATTGAGAAAATGACAAAAGATCACAAGAATCATGCAAAAACGAACACGGGAAACGAAGCCGCACTTTGAACCAAGCCCTAATGAAGAATTTTCCAAAGAAAACCCTAGAAGATTTGAAGAATATTGAAGATTGGCCCTCCAAGTTTGAAGAATTGACACTTTATACCCTTGTATCTTCATAATTACAATTTTGGTCCCTAAAGTTTGTCAAAATTACAAAAAGGACCCTTAACTTTGAAGAATTGGCAAATTTAGTCCCTCAACAAATCTAAATTGTCAATTATGGTCCTCCAAGAAGTCAACAAACAAGTCAAAGCCTTGAAGTTTGAAGAAATGTCAAAAACAGTCCTTGGAATATGAAGAAATTGCATGTTTAGTCCTTAAAACAAGTTTTAAGACTTGCTGTGCCAAATTTGACAACCTTCCCAAAGTTGTCATGTGTTAATTTGGCGCTGATAGCCATTTTACACAAAGTGCACAAAGAATGAAAAGTGAAGGGCCAAATCTGCCAGACAACTAAACTAAAACCCTCCACTCACAGCTTGACACCTCACCCACTCATACCTTTCCACCAATCAGAAACCTCCTTTCTGCCATGTCACCTATCCACTCACTTTTTAAATCGGTTTAATTTATTAAACCTTCCCACCAAAACACTTAATTTGAAAAATCATTAACCCCAAACGGATTAAAACCCCTCTTAATCCTCCCTTAAACCCTAATTTTTCCAGGATGAACATCACTTAAATCAAAGGGGTTTTTGATGATTATTTCCAGATCCCTAATTAAACACCTCTTAAACCTAAAACCATCCTTATACACCCATCACCATCACCTCACATGTGTATGCAAGCCTCCCCTGCCCCACTATTCACTCTCAAACAAAAATGGCCAGCAAGATCAACATCCCATAGCATTTTCTTGTTCCCAAAGGCAAAATAAACGACTTAGATTGCTTCTACACCACTGGCATCCCACAAAATGCCAAGAACATCACATGGCTTGGTTTTTGACTGAAAAATTTAAAATCGTCCAAGGGCAAGATTGGAACTTCACTTGTTAGGGTTTCTAGTTTCCATTCAGTTCTAGAATCTCATTGTAGCCTCTATATAAAGGCATTGTAGGAGTAGCATAGTTCCTGTTCTTTTTTCTCCTTTTTGTCACAACTTTGTAAGTCCTATTTTTTTATGAATGAAAAAAAGGTTGAAGCTTGTTGATGAGAAGAAAGATCCAATTTAATTTACATTGTTTGCTGGTTGTTCAAAATTCCAAGATTATTTACTTTTCAAGTTTTTAAAATTCAAGTTTGGTGTTCAAAGGTTTCTGATTTTAAGTTTTCTGTTCAAATTCAAGTTGTTAAACCACATAAGCTTTTATATTCAAGCTTATATATGACCATACAACCCTGATATCTTGAAGATATCAAGGTGTAGTGGGTATAAAAGTTTGGGTAAAAGGGTTCAGTGAGGTGAAAAACCTTCTTGATTTTTTTTTTTACTTTACTGTTTCACCTTTAAAGCTATAAGCTATAAGGAGACTTGTCTATAAGTCATCCTTATAGCTCACTGGCTCATATTCCAGGTCACTCTTGTTGTTTTGAATTGATCTTAGCAGGTTCTAAACAAGGACAACATTTCATCACTTTTTGTTAAGAAAAATTCCATTAACCCCTCAACAAAGTTCTGCATAGGCCCCAGTCTATTGGAGGTGGTTTTTCAACCACAAAGGGTCCTGGATGTAGGACCCTTAAGGTAGATCTTGACTCCTTTTTCATTTTCTAATTTTTCTGAAATATATGTGATTTTTGTGATTTTTCTTGAAAGGTATTGCTGGTTTGTTTAAGCTGTTAGTAGTTGCTCAAAATAGGGTTGTATGCATGTTAGTTTGAGTTTGATTCAGTTTGCTTGAGTTTGATAAGAATTGCTTTGTTAATTTGGAATTCAGTAAGTTTAAAGGGGTGTTTGGATCTAGTTTTTTGATTGTGATTGATAAGAGTTTGTGAGCTAAAACTTGTTTAGACATCATTCTTAGGCTGCTAGTAGGAGTTAAGAACATTGAGTTTTCAGTTTGGTCAAGTTTAAGTCCATATGCATGCTTAAAACTTTAAAAAATAGCTGAAATCAGTCAACTGCCTTGTTTGCATGATTTTGTGAGAATTTGTGTTTGATACATTGCAAGCTGTTAAACACAAGGTTGTTTAAGGAGTGTGATTCAGTTTCAAGCCATTTAATACCATTGTGTGCTTTGTGTGAAGTGTTGAATCTCACTTGTGTGTCATTTGCATCAGCAACTTGTGCTAAGTACATCAGCAGCCTTGATTGGACGTTTTGTGCTTGATTCTTGTGTGTACCTGCCTGTTTTTTGTGTTTTACTTGACTCCTTGTACTCCCAAGAGTAAAAGGGTGCCTTTGTTCCATCAAAAACACCATCAAAAAAAAACAATACCAAGTCCTCTTGGTCATAACTCACAAGTGAATAACACTTGTGAGTTCATCAGTCACCAAGCAAAAAGCTGGGCACGTTTTGGCTTTCCTAAGCCTTAATCCTTGTTTAATCTGGATTGTGTTTGTGTTTTAGTGTGTTATTAAGTACCTAGTTTAAGTTTTAAAAGTTAAAAAAAAAAAAAAAGTTTTGCAAAAAGCATACCCCGCCTGGACTCGAACACGCGACCTCCCGTTTGGAGGAGTAACGTGTTTACCAGTGATCCAGATAGCTTTTTACGTTATCCTTTCATTTCATTAAGTATATAAGGACATTTTGGTTTTGGCTTATATTAATAAGCCGTAGCTTATTTGATTATTTTCAGCTTATTTATTAAGCTTATTGGGCCAGGGTCATTTTTCCTAGGATAGTACTAGTATTTTGGATTTTTCTGTTTAAAAGTTTTATTTTTCTCATTATTCTTTTATTTATTAGGATTATTTTTTGTTTTAATTTTAGAAAGTAATTTAAAAATAGTAAACAGTAATTAAAAAATACAAAAAAATAGTTTTTAAGTTTTAATTTATATTCTTGAGGTTTACATATCAAAAAGTTTTCAGAAACTTCAATTTTTAATTTTATTTGATTTTAGGTTTTTTATTAAACTTTAAAAATTAATATAAAATTAACTAAAAGGTTTTAGGAACTTTAATTTACATTTTTGTCTTAGTTAGAATATTTAGGATTTTTGAGAATTTTTTAGAATTTATTTGAGAAATTTTTATTTTTTGGAATATTTTATTATTATTTTATTAAGAAAAATTCAAAGTTTTATTTTTAACTTTTTTTTCATTTTTCCTAGATTCTAGACATTAAAATAGGAACTTTGTCACTTTCCATTTAATTTTTAGGCTTTTCATTTAATTTTTAGAATTAATTTAAGATTTAATACATTTTAATAGTTTTTAAGTGTTTAAAAATAGTTCAATTGGGTTTTAAAATTTTTAAAAATAGTTTTTAGCTTAATTAGGTCATTTTTGAGGTTTACAAACTATAAAATCTTGTTTAGAGCTTTTTAATAATTAAAAGTGATTTTTAGGGCTTTAATTAGCATTAAAAAGTCATTATTTAATTAATTAAAAGGTTTTAGCAAGTTTGGATTTTTTGTAAACTCTTAGAATTTTATTGGGGATTTTTAGGAATTTTTAGGAATTTTTAGGTTAAAATTTTTATTTTTGTCGTTTTTACGGTTTTACGTTTACGCCTTTGTCGTCGTAGTTTAATACGTTTTCGTAACCATCTCTTCTTTCCTTTCTAATTTCTTTTCTTCTTGTTCATAATCACAAACAAACATTAATCAACTCTTAACACAACGCACTTGCCTCCTTGGGAAACGAACTTGCTTGGTCATTAGTGCTCGGTTTTCCTAAACCGACACTTAATACTTCCACTATTTGTCATCCTTTTCCTAAAGGGTACAAAAACACTACATCATTTTGGCGCCGCTGCCGGGGATCGAACCCGGGTCACCCGCGTGACAGGCGGGAATGCTTACCACTATACTACAACGACAAATCAAGTATTATTAATCTATTTTTGTGAGTTTTAATTATTGAACCTCGAAACGTTTTGGCGTTCCACCAACGTTTCAAAGTCGACGAGGGTTTTTACTTCACGTAATTACCTTCATTCTTCTTGGATTCATTAATCGAGACCTTTGATTAGTGGATAGTTTTTGTAGATTAATTTCTACGTAATACACCAAAATTCCAAAAAAAAATTTAAAAAAAACACAAAAAGATTCTTCGATTTTTCCCTCTATTTTCATAATTCTTTTTCTCAACCCCTCTAAATTTTAATTCTTCATGGATTTTCATTGCCTAGGTTGTGGGAGACGAAAGTATGGTTCCGTGACTTGTCCATGGTGTGTATGCGAAAGGTGCGGAAATCGTATCGACTATGTAGATTTTAGATCTTGTCCCTCATGTAATCCGACCAATTGTTTGTATACTTCTAATGAAGAACGTCACCTCCATTGCCTATATTGTGGAAACCCTTCCCATTGGCACTATGAGTGTCCAATTCAATACCCAAATCGTCACAATCACGAGCCGAATCCGAATTTTGTTGACCAATCTTCGCAATACTCATCGTCATGTGAGTATTGTGGAGATGAACCTCACTATGGGTACGATTGTCAACCGATGAACCAAAATACCTATCTCGACAATCAATTTTCTGGTTTTGACGAATCACACGACATGGGTTACAATTACGACAATGGGGGTGGTTATCCATACGACGAACCGGATTTTTCTCAAAATCCGTGTTGCGACAATTGTGGGGGGCCTCACGATACTTTTTCTTGCCAACCAATGGATTATGATGAGCCCAATTCATACGATAATTCCGTTTTTGATAATTGTGAGGCCCCACCATACAATCTCGATCCTCAAAATTCCTATGAGCCCGATCCATGTTACGATTCCAATTTTGACCAATCATCTCCACAACATATTTTCGATGATGATCTCGGTTCTAGCCGCATCGACGAGTGTTGTAGTCGCATCGACGAAAGTTCTAATCGTTTCAATGAACGAATTGATATGCTCTTTCAACTAATTATGGAAAGAAATAATAACCCAATTGTTGAAGAGGTTGAAAAGAGCATCGAAGATGAAAAAACGAGGGTGTCAACGAACGAGGTTTTTGAAAATGTTTTTGAAAATAAACAACAAGAAAAACTCGTAGCACGTGTTGGAACGATGAATGTTAAACCTTTAGAACCTAATTTTTCTAATGAAGTTAAAATTATCAAAGATTTTCGAAATCAAAATACACAAGATTTTGACGAAGATAGTCCGTTAAGTGATTTTGAAAAAGAAGAAATTGATAAGGTTTTAAGGAGAATCATTGACCCCTCGATTTTTGAAGAGTATCAAAATTTAATTCCGGAGGGACGCGTTACTACTATTTCCACGTCTTTTGAAAACCCGCATTCGATCCCTCCGAAGGACCAACTTGAAACCATCAAGGCTACAACGTCAAGTGACGAGCCTTTTATTCCTAATCCCACACCGTGTGAGATTATGGATTTATCATGTGAGAAGTTCGCCGATGGCCTTGCTCACATTGATACGTTTTTTGACGCCGATGTCGAAACTACTAAGGCAAAATCTTCAAATGAAGAGCCTTTCGCTCCTATACCCACTACGGAAACCGATGCCTCTCTAAGTATGGGGGAGACGAATCTTAGCACTAATCCTAGTGTCGAGATCCCTATTCCAATCCAAAGTGAGCCTACGGTTTTCTCCGAAGATGAGGTAAGTGATTTTGCTCTCGATGAATTTTTCCACGAAGATTCTAACGAGGCAAATCACAATAGTGAGTGTGAATCGATTTCTTGTGATGATGTCTCTCCCATTGACACTTCGGGGAGAGAATCAACGACTTTTTCGAACCCGCTTTTCAATGACGATGATTTTTCCGCTAGTGATGACGAGTCACTAATCGACGAGGATGTTCAAAATACCGATTTTAAAATCTTTTCGAACCCTTTATTTGAATTTGATGACGCGTTCATTTTTGGTGACGTAAATCCTCTCTTTGATGAGACGTTCGAGGACATCGAGAGTGAGGATTCTAAGGATTCTAAACTCGATGAGCCGGATTTTCTAGTCACCCTCCCGACGTCTCATACGGTTGAGACTTCTTTTTCTACTCATGACGTTTCCATTCTCGAGGGGTTCACCAATGGACCGCCTCTCGATGAGAGTGAGGATTTTAATGAGGCTTTTGCCTTCGATCCGGGGGGAAATTTTGAAACTCCTATTATTGACAATTCTTTTTCTATTTTACCTTTGTTTCAAAGTGAACCAACCCACCCCCTCGGATATGATGATTTAACCTACGTCGTAAGGAGTTTTCTTCCTTACAAAACGTATCCTCCGGCTTTGCGTGTTTTATTTTCAACAAAATGTGAGGATACGATCTTCGATCCCGGTATAAAGGCTTTTCCTTTATTCACGGTTGCTTTTGGGCCTTGATTACATGTAAGTCCCACCAAAAATGACCGAACCATGATTATCCCTAAATGATCACATTTATGGGGATTCGAGTCGAGCTTTTGACTCGGTTATCAAAAACAAGGTGCCTCGTGGGGGATTCTCATGC
Source organism: Glebionis coronaria (assembly GCA_025667525.1). Classification (NCBI taxonomy): domain Eukaryota; kingdom Viridiplantae; phylum Streptophyta; class Magnoliopsida; order Asterales; family Asteraceae; genus Glebionis; species Glebionis coronaria. Next base: position 137,371,125 of record CM046879.1, on the reverse strand, counting down.
TTATCCTTGTAAATATTATTGTTTTTAATTAATCCTAATGTGAGGGGATTTGTGCCCTTCCAACCTTTGTTCCGTGGTTGTTTGTGCATTGTGGTTTTTAGATGATCATCTTCACGATTGGAGCCTCTCGTGTTCGTTTATGGGAGCACTCGATCGTTTGCTTTGAAGAATTTCTCGATATCCAAATGATATATCCTTTGATGTTCTAACCTTAGGTTTTTAGCACACTTCATAAACGGCTATTAATTTAATGGTTACACCCTTTCCATGCTCGAGATTAAGCATTCGACTTCGTCTCTAGTATGGGGGTGTTTGCACCCCTAGACTCGAAACATTGAGGACAATGTTTAACTTTAGTATGGGGGGGGGGTGAGTAGATACTTCACCTTGCTTACGTCAACACGCAATCCAAAATTTCATCTTTTTGTTATCATTTTGTTGCAAATAAGGCTAAAAATGGCCAAATTTTAAAATTTTTCGTATTTTTCATAAGTGTTTGAAGACACGAATGTAGGTTTTCCGATGGTGAGAATAAGAGTAATTTTTGACTCGACCGTGCGTGTTGAGCACTTAGCTTCGATTCCTTAACTTTTTAGGCTAAGTCTCTTAAGTGAGGATGAGAAATGATAGAGTTATTTATAAGTCTCGTAATCGTCACGATCTCATGTGTAGTAATTATTAGCTTATTCTCCCCACACTTTTGCATAATAAATTGTCAATAAATATTGATTTGGCGGTTTAGTCACTATTGTTGGTTTCTAATTTGTTTTGGTAGCTTCCATGTAATTAAATTGGGAAAACATTAAGGTATCGCAAGCGTCACGGTTTTGAAGTATTGGCACCCGAATAATCGAAAGCTTCACCTAATAATAAGATTTCAAGTGCTCACCTAAATTAAGCAAAAATTTGAAGCTCACAAGGCCGAAAAATCTATGCCCAAATTGAAAGTGAATCAAGCCTTAATCTTTGAAGCTTTAAAGATCCAAAATTCGCTTTAGCGTGAGGATATACGTCTTTGGCTAATAAAACCACCGATGAGGCGGATAATAAAAGGCAAGGCAAGACCGAAGTCATAATAAAAGCTTCATGGCGAAGTTGAATAAAAGATGGAGGTAAACCAAAGATAATAAGGCCCTTCCGTTAGGGGGCGTATAAAAGTCTTGGTAATAAGTCTCATGTTCAAAACCGTTATAAAACCGTGTTTATCGATTCTTCTTGTCAACTTAATTTTTTAACATCGTTGTCTATTAGGAGGGGTTATTGATTTGATGGTCTTAGTTACACCGTTAGGACTCTATTTTTAGACCTAAATCTCTATTATCGCATAAGTCAACAATGTATCCTCGTGAAACATTCAAGACAAAATAAAATATAAGAGATACAACTTAGGAATAATGGGAGAATAAGTACGTGATTAGGGCATATGAGTAGTGTTAGCATTACTAACTTATAATGACAATGATCTCGTTACACGCTTAGCATGGAATTGAAGTGAAAATCGAGGACGATGAAATTATTTCTAACGAAGCATTCACGTGTTCTTATTCTATGAACCTAAACGTCCCATTTTGCGATGAAAATCATACATTATGTCTATAACACAAGTAGTAGTAATATTAGTAGTATAGCTAGTTTATCATTCCAATAAAGTGAATAAAAATGAATTTTGGAAGTGCTACGATACTTTATTCTAGCATTGCGTGAGGGCACGACAATGGTTTAGTATGGGGGAGTGATGAGACTGCTTTTATACATGGTCTCATCGTTCTTTTTGGACTTAAAATGCATTAAATATCATCAAAATACCCAAATATATGCTTGTGTTTGTTGCTTGTGTATTTTAGGAACGGATATTGAGAAAATGACAAAAGATCACAAGAATCATGCAAAAACGAACACGGGAAACGAAGCCGCACTTTGAACCAAGCCCTAATGAAGAATTTTCCAAAGAAAACCCTAGAAGATTTGAAGAATATTGAAGATTGGCCCTCCAAGTTTGAAGAATTGACACTTTATACCCTTGTATCTTCATAATTACAAGTTTGGTCCCTAAAGTTTGTCAAAATTACAAAAAGGACCCTTAACTTTGAAGAATTGGCAAATTTAGTCCCTCAACAAATCTAAATTGTCAATTATGGTCCTCCAAGAAGTCAACAAACAAGTCAAAGCCTTGAAGTTTGAAGAAATGTCAAAAACAGTCCTTGGAATATGAAGAAATTGCATGTTTAGTCCTTAAAACAAGTTTTAAGACTTGCTGTGCCAAATTTGACAACCTTCCCAAAGTTGTCATGTGTTAATTTGGCGCTGATAGCCATTTTACACAAAGTGAACAAAGAATGAAAAGTGAAGGGCCAAATTTGCCAGACAACTAAACTAAAACCCTCCACTCACAGCTTGACACCTCACCCACTCACACCTTTCCACCAATCAGAAACCTCCTTTCTGCCATGTCACCTATCCACTCACTTTTTAAACCGGTTTAATTTATTAAACCTTCCCACCAAAACACTTAATTTGAAAAATCATTAACCCCAAACGGATTAAAACCCCTCTTAATCCTCCCTTAAACCCTAATTTTTCCAGGATGAACATCACTTAAATCAAAGGGGTTTTTGATGATTATTTCCAGATCCCTAATTAAACACCTCTTAAACCTAAAACCATCCTTATACACCCATCACCATCACCTCACATGTGTATGCAAGCCTCCCCTGCCCCACTATTCACTCTCAAACAAAAATGGCCAGCAAGATCAACATCCCATAGCATTTTCTTGTTCCCAAAGGCAAAATAAACGACTTAGATTGCTTCTACACCACTGGCATCCCACAAAATGCCAAGAACATCACATGGCTTGGTTTTTGACTGAAAAATTTAAAATCGTCCAAGGGCAAGATTGGAACTTCACTTGTTAGGGTTTCTAGTTTCCATTCAGTTCTAGAATCTCATTGTAGCCTCTATATAAAGGCATTGTAGGAGTAGCATAGTTCCTGTTCTTTTTTCTCCTTTTTGTCACAACTTTGTAAGTCCTATTTTTTTATGAATGAAAAAAAGGTTGAAGCTTGTTGATGAGAAGAAAGATCCAATTTAATTTACATTGTTTGCTGGTTGTTCAAAATTCCAAGATTATTTACTTTTCAAGTTTTTAAAATTCAAGTTTGGTGTTCAAAGGTTTCTGATTTTAAGTTTTCTGTTCAAATTCAAGTTGTTAAACCACATAAGCTTTTATATTCAAGCTTATATATGACCATACAACCCTGATATATTGAAGATATCAAGGTGTAGTGGGTATAAAAGTTTGGGTAAAAGGGTTCAGTGAGGTGAAAAACCTTCTTGATTATTTTTTTTTACTTTACTGTTTCACCTTTAAAGCTATAAGCTATAAGGAGACTTGTCTATAAGTCATCTTTATAGCTCACTGGCTCATATTCCAGGTCACTCTTGTTGTTTTGAATTGATCTTAGCAGGTTCTAAACAAGGACAACATTTCATCACTTTTTGTTAAGAAAAATTCCATTAACCCCTCAACAAAGTTCTGCATAGGCCCCAGTCTATTGGAGGTGGTTTTTCAACCACAAAGGGTCCTGGATGTAGGACCCTTAAGGTAGATCTTGACTCCTTTTTCATTTTCTAATTTTTCTGAAATATATGTGATTTTTGTGAATTTTCTTGAAAGGTATTGCTGGTTTGTTTAAGCTGTTAGTAGTTGCTCAAAATAGGGTTGTATGCATGTTAGTTTGAGTTTGATTCAGTTTGCTTGAGTTTGATAAGAATTGCTTTGTTAATTTGGAATTCAGTAAGTTTAAAGGGGTGTTTGGATCTAGTTTTTTGATTGTGATTGATAAGAGTTTGTGAGCTAAAACTTGTTTAGACATCATTCTTAGGCTGCTAGTAGGAGTTAAGAACATTGAGTTTTCAGTTTGGTCAAGTTTAAGTCCATATGCATGCTTAAAACTTTAAAAAATAGCTGAAAACGTCCAATCAACTGCCTTGTTTGCATGATTTTGTGAGAATTTGTGTTTGATACATTGCAAGCTGTTAAACACAAGGTTGTTTAAGGAGTGTGATTCAGTTTCAAGCCATTTAATACCATTGTGTGCTTTGTGTGAAGTGTTGAATCTCACTTGTGTGTCATTTGCATCAGCAACTTGTGCTAAGTACATCATCAGCCTTGATTGGATGTTTTGTGCTTGATTCTTGTGTGTACCTGCCTGTTTTTTGTGTTTTACTTGACTCCTTGTACTCCCAAGAGTACAAGGGTGCCTTTGTTCCATCAAAAACACCATCAAAAAAAACAATACCAAGTCCTCTTGGTCATAACTCACAAGTGAATAACACTTGTGAGTTCATCAGTCACCAAGCAAAAAGCTGGGCACGTTTTGGCTTTCCTAAGCGTTAATCCTTGTTTAATCTGGATTGTGTTTGTGTTTTAGTGTGTTATTAAGTACCTAGTTTAAGTTTTAAAAGTTAAAAAAAAAAAAGTTTTGCAAAAAGCATACCCCGCCTGGACTCGAACACGCGACCTCCCGTTTGGAGGAGTAACGTGTTTACCAGTGATCCAGATAGCTTTTTACGTTATCCTTTCATTTCATTAAGTATATAAGGACATTTTGGTTTTGGCTTATATTAATAAGCCGTAGCTTATTTGATTATTTTCAGCTTATTTATTAAGCTTATTGGGCCAGGGTCATTTTTCCTAGGATAGTACTAGTATTTTGGATTTTTCTGTTTAAAAGTTTTATTTTTCTCATTATTCTTTTATTTATTAGGATTATTTTTTGTTTTAATTTTAGAAAGTAATTTAAAAATAGTAAACAGTAATTAAAAAATACAAAAAAATAGTTTTTAAGTTTTAATTTATATTCTTGAGGTTTACATATCAAAAACTTTTCAGAAACTTCAATTTTTAATTTTATTTGATTTTAGGTTTTTTATTAAACTTTAAAAATTAATATAAAATTAACTAAAAGGTTTTAGGAACTTTAATTTACATTTTTGTCTTAGTTAGAATATTTAGGATTTTTGAGAATTTTTTAGAATTTATTTGAGAAATTTTTATTTTTTGGAATATTTTATTATTATTTTATTAAGAAAAATTCAAAGTTTTATTTTTAACTTTTTTTCATTTTTCCTAGATTCTAGACATTAAAATAGGAACTTTGTCACTTTCCATTTAATTTTTAGGCTTTTCATTTTAATTTTTAGAATTAATTTAAGATTTAATACATTTTAATAGTTTTTAAGTGTTTAAAAATAGTTCAATTGGGTTTTAAAATTTTTAAAAATAGTTTTTAGCTTAATTAGGTCATTTTTGAGGTTTACAAACTATAAAATCTTGTTTAGAGCTTTTTAATAATTAAAAGTGATTTTTAGGGCTTTAATTAGCATTAAAAAGTCATTATTTAATTAATTAAAAGGTTTTAGCAAGTTTGGATTTTTTGTAAACTCTTAGAATTTTATTGGGGATTTTTAGGAATTTTTAAGAATTTTTAGGTTAAAATTTTTATTTTTGTCGTTTTTTACGGTTTTACGTTTACGCCTTTGTCGTCGTAGTTTAATACGTTTTCGTAACCATCTCTTCTTTCCTTTCTAATTTCTTTTCTTCTTGTTCATAATCACAAACAAACATTAATCAACTCTTAACACAACGCACTTGCCTCCTTGGGAAACGAACTTGCTTGGTCATTAGTGCTCGGTTTTCCTAAACCGACACTTAATACTTCCACTATTTGTCATCCTTTTCCTAAAGGGTACAAAAACACTACATCAAAATTCATCAAAGATCATCTTTGTTCTTCTTGTGAGCTTTGTAAAGCTAAACGAAGTAGCTTCAAAACAAAGACCACACCAAGCTCTAAAGGACGGTTAGATCTTCTCCATATGGATCTATGTGGTCCCATGCGTGTTCAAAGTATCAATAGGAAGAAATATATTCTGGTAATTGTCGATGATTACTCAAGGTACACATGGACTCACTTCTTGAGGTCCAAGGATGAAACACCCGAAGTTCTCATCAGCTTCCTTAAACTGATACAACGTGGTCTTCAAGCTCAAGTTAAAGTGGTTCGTACTGACAGAGGTACATAATTTTTGAATTCAAATATGAGAAACTATTTTGAAGCCGAAGGAATTGAACATGAAACATCTATTGCTCGAACACCCGAACAAAACGGCGTTGTTGAAAGACGAAACCGTACTCTAGTTGAGGCTGCTCGAACATTATTATCTGCTTCAAAACTACCACTATAATTTTGGGCCGAAGCCGTGTCAACTGCATGCTACACACAAAACCGCTCCTTAATTATCCCAAGACACGAAAAGACACCATATCACATAATTAACGATAAAAAACCTTCACTCAAACACCTTCACGTTTTTGGATGTACGTGCTACATTATTCGAGATGGTGAAAATCTGGACAAGATGAAAGAGAAAGGTGATGCATGCATTCTAGTGGGATATGAAACTCAGTCTAAGGGATATAAAGTGTACAACAAGAGAACAAGATTGATAGTCGAAACTATTCATGTCAGATTTGATGAATTACAAGAAATGGCACTTGAACAATACAGTTTAAGTCCCAATCCACAACGACATACGACTTCCGTTCACAACCGCACGGAACTCGGAACTTAAGACCACAACAATGAACCGTCAAGTATAACTTTTGTTCCAGAAAATGTTCCTAGAGTTGATATGACAGTCGACACGACAATTGAAGAGTTGGAAATGTTATATGGACCAATGTATGATGAATATTTCACGGGGGAGAAACAAGTTGTATCAAAGTCTTCCGCTGTCATTCATGATAAGAATGATGATACCGATCATCGTCAACAACCGGATACAACTTCATCTACTTCAACACGGGTTACTGCAGATTTACCTACTCAGAATATCACTTCAACAATCGATCCTACAACATCCACAACTACTGTCATTGCTCCAGAGAACACAAATCAAGCAGACAATGCATTATCTGACGAAGACGAATTTATCAACCCATTCGGTACACCGGTACACGAAACTGGAGAGTCTTCTACTCGCCATGTTGATCCGTCAAATATGCATACGTTCTATCAACGACATCCTTCAACACATCATTGGACCCGAGAACATCCTTTGGTTCAGGTAATTGGAAACCCTTCACAGCCTGTTCGTACAAGACGACAACTAGCCACCGATGGCGATGTTTGTATGTTCACACTTGCCGTGAGTTCAGCTGAACCGAAAAACATCAAAGAAGCCATGGCTGATCATGCTTGGATTGAATCGATGACGGATGAACTTCAACAATTTGAAAGACTTAAAGTCTGGGAACTTGTTGACAGACCATACGATGTGATTTCTTTAAATATTCGTTGGATCTGGAAAAACAAGATGGATGAAGAAAACACGATCATCAAGAACAAAGCTAGGCTAGTGGCTAAAGGGTATGGACAGAAAGAGGGTATTGATTTTGAAGAATCATTTGAACCAGTAGCTCGAATGGAAGCGGTCAGGATTTTTCTGGCTTATGCTGCACATAAGGGATTCATTGTTTATCAAATGGACGTAAAGACGGCGTTTCTTAACGGTCCTTTGAAGGAAGAAGTCTATGTCACGCAGCCGGAAGGATTCGTTAATCCTCATTATCCTGACAAGGTGTATCGTCTCCACAAAGCACTTTATGGACTCAAGCAAGCTCCAAGGGCGTGGTACGACGAGCTCTCGAAATTTCTGGTCTCCAAAGGTTTCTCAAAAGGTTCCATTGATCTAACTTTGTTCACTTATAAATATGGGGATGACATTTTACTTGTGCAGATTTATGTTGATGACATTATTTTCGGGTCTACAAACCCAAAACTTTCAAAATGGTTTGAAACAGTAATGCACAGCAGATTTGAAATGTCAATGATGGGCGAACTAAAATTCTTTTTAGGAATTCAAGTTCACCAATCCCCAAGTGGTATCTTTATAAACCAAGCTAAGTATTGTCAAGAGATAATCAAAAAGCATGGTATGACCTCATGTGACCCCGTTGGGACACCATTATCAACCACATCCCTAGATGCTGATTTGGAGGGATTAAACATAGATCAAACGAGATATCGTTCCATGATCGGGTCCCTCATGTACTTGACAACAAGCAGACCTGATATTCATCATGCTACATGTTATTGTGCACGATATCAAGCACGACCCACTGAAAAGCACCTCAAGGAGGTTAAACGGATCTTTCGGTACCTTAAGAATACCATTCACATGGGACTATGGTATCCGAGGGAAACCAGTTTCTTTCTAACGGCCTATTCAGATTCTGATCATGCATGGTGTCTTGATACACGTAAAATTACTTCTGGTGGTGCACAATTTCTAGGACAAGATAAGCTTGTGGGATGGTCTTCCAAGAAGCAGGATCACACGTCACTTTCATCAGCCGAAGCGGAGTATGTGTCTCTATCTGCGTGTTGTGCTCAAGTTCTTTGGATGAGAACACAACTCACGGATTATGGCTTCCACTTTGATAAAGTACCTATGTACTGTGACTCAAAGTCTGCCATAGCCATCTCCTGCAATCCGGTCCAACATTCCCGCACGAAGCACATTGATGTTAGATATCACTTCATAAAGGAACAAGTTGAAAGAGGTATCGTTGAACTATACTTTGTTGGAACGGATTACCAATTAGCTGACTTGTTTACAAAAGCTCTTTCGAAAGAAAGGTTTGCGTATCTTGTTAGGCAAATTGGTATGAGATGTTTGACTCCAGCAGAACTGGAGGTTCTGGCAAAGAAGCCTGCTTGATTCATCTATCAAACATCTACTTGTAAATATTAATGAAAAAACAAAACACAAAATTAAAAAATCTTTCAAAATCCAAAAATATTCTTCTCGACATGTCTTTCAGTATCGATAATATGGACGTGCCTAGAAATGTCGCTCAATAACGACACGGGTGTGTACATAAAGCTCGAATTAAAGTTGTAAATATTTTTCAAAACATGTCATTTCTTCTTTTTATAAAGGAAATTGTCTATTTTGGAAAATATTTCCAAACAACGGGTAGAGCAATCTATCACGGGTTGAGCTTGTCACAAAACATTCCATGTTTTGAGCTCAACACAATGGCTTGTAATCACTTTCATATTGCAACCCGGATCAATATTCACGGGGGAGTGTACGATTTAGTGCGCTTACCCTCAGCAAAAGAAGATAAATCTTCTTACACTTGAGTGGATTCGTCAAGACATTCAAAGTCTATGAACTCAAGTTTATGCTTTAGAAAAACCTCTTCGACAAAAAGAAATAGGATTTTTCAAAAAGCGTTGAACACAATTTTTTCAAGAATTTTTCAATGATTATTCAAAATCTTTCAAAAATTGTGTGTTCAACAACTCCCATCCTCAAAAAGAGAAATGTGGATCACATCCTCACAATGACAATTCAATTGGATCAATTGTTGAGGGGGAGCTTTCAAAATTTCATGCTAAGTTTGACACATTGTTCTCCCGAATATTTTCAAGACTATTTTTCAAAATATATTTTAATCAAATTTGGTATCTCTAATATCAAAAGATTTTATATATTAGAGATAGGGGGAGAAAATGTGATTAAAATGTGATCTATAGACTCAAGCACTTTAACTCTTACCCACATGTGCAAAATATCTACTTAAATTCTTTCGCATTTTAATGCACATGTGAAGGGGGAGCTTTTATAAAACGACAAAACTAGCAAGGTGTTAAATGTTTTTCAAACACTTTGTTAGAATTTAAAGTGGTTTTTCATGGTTATGATCAAATACCCACAACATCTTTAATTCACGACGTTATTGGTGTCAAAAGGGTGGTTAGATTAAGTCCAATGATCCAACCAGAACCGGAGGGATCTTCCCAGGGACAATCCAATAGATTATTAGAAGTCCTTAGGAAAGATGGAGTAGAATGTAAACGAAGCTGAATGCCAACTAAGTACTGATGATAGCACTAGAACAATCACAACAAGGTGCTATTAATGATGTCTTGGTAAGTATTGAAGGGGTTGAAGAATGAAAAAGAAATGTAAGGATAAAGGGTGTAAAGAAATTAGCCCTCCATACAATTAGGCAGAAACCGGGTCAACACATCATGAAGACAACTCATCATGGACCCAGTGATGTGAAGCACAACCCTTTCCTAGCTACTCAGGCTTCTCTCAAAAGAAGTTTGTTTTATTGTCACGGAGATCAACACGACTTCTATTGACTTTCTCACACCGAGATAGTTGATATTGAATAGGTGGCATCTGCTCCAGCCTCCGACCACTAAAAGTGCACAAATCAAGTCTAGAGCCAAGAGATCAATCAAATCTCGTTAGGTCACACGGATGAAGATCAAGAGAGTCCTACGCTATATCCTTGTGATATTGATAGAACACTCAGAGTGATACTACTTAGTATTCACAATGATGAGTGGAAATCCTTCCAGTGTTAACATCAAACAGCACTGCGGTAGGTCATACGCAAGATTCTTTATGAATTGAAAATGTGTAAAACTGAAAAGCAACAGCGGTTTGATTCTGAATTGATTCAAACTCGTTTCAGGTTTCTACGTAATATCTTTATGGTCTTGCCAGAACATTCAGAGTGATATTTTTTAATATTCATAGTGACGAATGGAAATCCTTCTAGCGTCAACATCAAACAGCGCTACGGTAGGTGACTTGCGAGATTCTTTATGGATCAAGCTTGTGCCAACTGGAAAGCAACAATGGTTAGATTCTTTAAGAATCAAACTTGTTCCAGGAATTTGAATTGACGACTTTAATCAAGCGGATATTTATCCAATTGATTCACTCTTTATGTTCGCAGTCTTGCTTTGAGACAGTCGAGTAAAGAGAACGGCTAGTACAGCCGCGAAACCCTGTCAAGGAGATTCTTAATTGAATCTACCTAATCACAGGTACGATATTTAATATCGTATAACGGTCTTCACCGACCGGAGGTAAAACGCTACCGATTTAGGACGAATGTCAAAGCCATTCAGTCCGTGTCTATGTTTTGTCTCGAGAAGGTGGCGTCACGGTGTACTCAGCAAAGTCAAAGATTCAAAACCACATACTCATGCCTAAAGACATATTCAACAATTAATAGAGTGAGCATGTGGATGAAGACACAAGATTGCAAGATGGCAAAGACAAGTCAAGGATGATTTGAAGATCTCAAGATCAAAAGACAAAGTCGAAAGACAATGACAAAGGCTCAAAGATCACAGCATGAAGGAACAAGACTACGATTACACGTTCAAGACTCATTTATGGCGAGATTAGTAATCTCTACAAATTTCCTAAATGACCAAGGTTTATGACCTCTCATTGGGGGAGATTGTTAGCCTCAAAATATTGAGTCAAACAAGAATGCTCGGTCATATGTTTATTATGTATCGTATTTTAGAACGTTGTAATAGGTAGTATGTTAGTCGTGTATTACGGGCTTAACTTTAAGCTAAGGTTCATTCATAAGTAACCAAAGCCCAAAAGGAAAGCCCGACCCATGATCATATAGCCCATTAAGCTACATGTAAGCAAAGGCTATATAAACCCTTCCTAGCATGTTAGGAAGGGTGTTGGTTCATTTTTATTCTCACTTCTCAATCTAATATTTTACAAGTTCCAACCATTTCTCTCTACTTTCTCTCACTACTTTCTCTCTCTAAAGTTCATCTCATATCTACCTTTCTTTCTTCATAAATTCGTATTATATCATCATATATTAGGGACAACACGGTGGTTGGAGGTGTTGGTGATGATGTCTGTAGATGGTGGCTGGAGGAGTTGCGAGATGGATGGTGGGAGCTGATAGCGGGAGCTGATGGCGGGCTGGTGGTTGGGTGACGGTTGATGGTGGTGATGATTTGTTTTGTGATGATTAAAAGTGTGAGTTAAGGGTTTAAAGAAGATGAAGATAATAAAGAGAGAAAGGGGATGAACATTTTGATTTGTGTGACATGGATATTTGTTATGTGAGCTAAATGACATAATCACCCTTGTAATTGACTGCTACCATCTTGACATATAAAAAAAAATTTATAAAAAAAAATTTTAAATTTTTTTTTTATAAATTATTCGTAAAATAAACGTTAAAATTTTTTAATAAATTTTTATAATTTTTTTAAAAAAAATTTATAATTTTTTTATAAATTTTTATAAAATTTTTTTAAATTTTTTACGAAGTTTTTATAATTTCTTTATAAATTTTTTATATGTTTTTTATAAAAAATGTGTACGAATTTTTTATATATTTTTTATAAGTTTTTTGTAAAAAAATTTTTATAAAAAAATATTTTATAAGTTTTTTACGAATTTTTTATTATTTTTATAATTTTTTATAAATTTTATATGTTTTTTTAATTTTTATAAAAAAAATTACGAATTTTTTATAAATTTTTAATTAAAGTTTTATAATATTTTTTTTAAAATTTTTATAACTTTTTACGAATTTTTTTTAAATATTTTAATTTTTTAAAAGTACGGGTCTAATAATTTTGAGTCAAAGTCGAATAATGGGGAATGTTTTTACAAATTTATTTTTTTATTATAAAAATACAAGTTGAATAACCGGTTCGACATAAGTCGAATAACAAGTACACTTACAAGAAATGTACTTGGGTGTACTAGCGAGACCCATTTGTACTTTCCTTAAACAAAACAATTTGCCACGTGTCATGCTTAGGTTGAAGTCGAATTAGTCGAATATGGTAGAATAAGGTCGAATCGGTTCGATTAGGATTAATTACCTTATTAGTAAAAAATTTTGGACATTTGACAAAAACCAAATATTTCATGGGACATTTGTCAAATTAGCCCTTATTTAAATGTTTGTTAATATAAGTTTAATATCAAATTTATGTGTTTGATTTTGAACCATTTTTAAAAAATTTACATTTTTGAAGACATATATCATCAGTGTATGTATTAAGTACAAATTTAGTGAAATACTTATCATTTTGCTAATTAATTCAATTAAATGGCACACATCAAAGTAGAAAATTTTTAAGGTTATTATGATGTATGAAAAACGTGTAAAGATATATATTAAGAAGATTTTCTATATTTATATGTTATATAATATTGCGATGTTATATATATTTGCAAATGTCTGTCACAATCAATCATCACAATAATATGAAATGGGTCATTATTGTTCAAAGTATTTTCAACTTAAAATTATCGCCATTATCTATAAATATAACTATAAACATTGCGCTTACAGAATTTTAGTTTCAGGATACCCGCAGCTGTAACGTGCGGGTACCCTGCTAGTACAATAATTACAAAAAAATCATTACCATCACTTTTCTAAAATTAATTTTAATTAATACATGTTATAAATTATATGTTACAAATACACATTATTTAATATATTAAACACTTTAATTAATAATATTTTAAAAATACCCCTAAATTGAATAATGCATCTTATTATACATAAAACACAAAGAAAAACTTTATATAACTTACAAGTTGGTGGTACATATAATTTTAAAATCGGACCAAGTCAACGGGTTTAATCGAAAACTGCAAAAAAAAAACGGCCGAAACATATGCATAAGCTAACTAAGCCCCGTCGAAATCATCTTTTTTACCTTTCTTCGATTAAACACAGAGTACCCGTCGTCGCATCACACGAGTACCCTGCTAGTAATATATAAAGAATTTACACATGACTCCTGAAAATTAAAAAGTAATAAATAAAAAATAGTGAAAATTTTAAATATTTTATGTACGAGTGTTTAGCCCGTATGTTGCACACAAGTTCGATCTAGTTGTTTTTGGATGAATTTTTTTGATGTGTGTTTGTTCGTTGTTTATCATTTGAAAGATTACGCAAGGTAAATTTGAAAAAATACGCAAGGTAATGTAATGTTGTGATATGGTTGTTGATAATTATTATTAATAGTATAATTAATTTGTGTTTTTTTTTCCAGAGATATTATGGTTTAGACTTATTTTATAGAAAAAAAATTGTGAAATTTGTAAATATTCATGATGTTCCGGTTGTAGCGTCAAGAGTTTTTTTTAAGATAGTGAAGTTATGTTTATGTCAAGTGTTGTTTAATATTATATTGGATTTTGTTTTTGAGATAGGTGGTGAGTGGGTTTGTGATTTATTTTGTGACCCGGTAAAGTTTCAAATTAATTTTGAGAATGTTAAAACCGCTTTGAAAGAGATTGTATTGAAGTTTAAGTGTATATTTTTTGCTCTATTGTATTGTAGAGGTGTTTTTTGACAATATGTTAACTTGTAGAGGTTAATTTTAGGATTTTATAAATTAAAACTTTTATAACTGATTCATGCTCATCGATATATTCATCTTAGTAATTTTTCTTTTCGAGAAACAAATTATATTCTTTTTTGCTAATAAGTTTCTACACCATCACTGAAACTTGATAAACCACAATCACAATAGACATAAAAATTGTAGGTCTACGATTTCTTAATATTGTTAATGTGTAGTAATGATCTAAAAGAGAGGGACAGAGATATGAATAACTAGAGAGAGAAAGTTAGAGAGAGAAAGGAGAGGATTAGAGAAAGAAAGATTGATTAAGTGAAATGAGAACCAACAACTACCCTTCCTAATATGCTATGAAGGGTATATATAGCCCACCCTACATGTGTGCTTTATGAGTTATACTTACATAATTAGATCACGATCTAATCTACGTGTATATCGTTGGAGTGACCGATCCTTTCTAAATACGTAAAAACGTATTTCCAACAATCTCCCCCCTAAGGGAGGTCACTCCAAGTTAAAATGTCCTAAATATTCTATAGCTCGTGATCTTTGCTAACAATGATGTGACCGAGACTTTCTTTGAAAAAAACGTATTTCCAACAATCTCCCCCTAAGGGAGGTCACACCATTTTACAAAATCTTAAACCTAGCATACTATGCTTGAGTCTTCGATCTTGTTCTTGTGAATATGCAGATGAGATCTTTGACTTTATTCTTGAGCATGTTTCCTTACCTTGACCTTGTGCATTCATCACTTGTGATATTCGCCTCCTCGTGACTTCATGTTTCACATACTTATACCTTTATAATTCTTGAAAGCTTCAGAGTTTGATACATCGGAAGACTTAACTTTTAGGCTTTCTTGAATTTGTTGAAGTATTAAGTGCATACAGTATAAGCATGTGTTGACGACTTCTTCTGGATTGTACACCGCAATGCCACCTTCTTGTTATGCTTCATAAAACACTTAGCAACAAAACATATACACGGATGAAATGGCCTTGAACATTTCATTCTAATTCGGTAGAATTTTACCTCCGGTCGGTGAAGACCGTTGGACGATATTAAATATCGTACTTATGGCAGGTAGTTTCAATTAAGAACCTCCTTGACAAGATCTCGCGGGTAAACCCGTTCTCTTTACTCTACCGTCCAAAGCTGACTGCGAACATAAAGAGTGAATCATTTGGATAATTATCCGCATGATTGAAGCCGTCAATACATATACTTGGAACAAGTGAAATTCAATTAGGAACCGCACCATCGTTGCTTTCCAGTTGTCACGAGCTTGATTCATATAAAATCTTGCTAGATACCTACCAAGTGCTGTTTGATGTTAACACTAGAAGGATTTCCATTCGTCACTGTAAATACGTAATCGTATTACTCTGAATGCTCTAGAAAGATCACTAAGATATTGCGCAGAGGCCTGGAACGTGTTTAAATTCAGTTAAGAATTAAACCACTGTTGCTTTCCAATTATCACAAGTTTGATTCATAAAGAATCGCACAAGTCACCTACCATGAGCTTTTTGATATTCGCTTAAGAAGGATTTCTTTCTTCATTGTAAATACTTTTGTATTACTCAGATGTTCAGGCAAGATCATGAAGATTTTGCGTAGGACTTTTAAGATTTTTCTTACTTTTCACAGTATGTGAAGAAGCAATTAATTATGAAAGTGTGTTCTAATGAGATATTTGGTGATCTCAAATGGCTCTAGACTCGATCGTGTATTTTGGATTTTAGTGATCGGAGGCTGGAGAGGAGCGCCACCATTTCAATACCAATTTATTCGGAGTGAATAAATCAATAGATATCGTGTTGTCTCCGTGTGATTAAAACAAATATCTTTTGAGAGATATCTGAGTTAGCTAGGATGGGTTGTGCATTGCATCACTGGGTCCATGATGTCTATCTTCAATATCAAACATCATTAAAAAATTATCTCAGTAGCATATGTGTTGACCCGGTTTTTGCCTAATTTGTAAGGAGGACTTCTTTCTTTAGACCCTTTATCTTTACAATTCTTTTTCATTCTTCAACCCCTTCAATGCTTACCAATACGTCATAACTAGCACATTGTTGTGATTGTTCCAGTGCTAACTTAAGTACTTGGTCGGCATTCAGCTACGTTCACAATCTTTCTCCATCTTTCCTAAGGACTACTATTTCTAGCTATGGAATGTCCTTGGGAAGATTCCTTCGGTTCTAGAGGAATCATTGGACTTTAACCTATCCTACCATCCTTATGTCACCACAATCTTCACCGTCATGAATAAAGATGTTTTGAGTAAGTGTATGTCACCATGAAATCCATTTTGATATCCAAATCCATTTTGCTCCCCCTTAACATATGTCATGATATCCGAAAATATTTCGCACATGTCGGGATGAGCTATCACGTTAAGTCAAACCATTTGTGATTAATCATTTCCCATATTAAATCACATTTTCTCCCCCATATTAAAAATGTTAACCCAATCGATGTTTTTAATATCAATTGATTTAATAGCATTTTAAGAAAATTTGGGAAGAAAACTACAAATCTAATTATCTTCATGATTTTCACAAGCTCCCCCTCAAATTAATGAGGGTGTACTTGAAACGTAAATTAAATAACTTTTAAACATAATTGTAAGGTATTTATCATGTGCAAAGATCATATATGATAATGTATTCACAAGATTAACAATTTACGAGGTTAGACCTGAATGATGGAGAACATCATATGATAGAATCACATGGTTCTTGTTCACGAATGTTGGTCGCCTCGTCACGTCTGAAGTTATCTCTTGACACTATGTGTACGATTGATATCGTTGTCTTGAAACCAATTAGTGATCTTGGCACTTTCGGCATCAAAGATTCTGAATGCTGGACAATTGCTCCCCCTCAATTGTTAACCCGTGTTCTATTGAAAGAGTTGTAGTCACCGTTTGAGTAGTCGCATCGTCGAGTATGTAGATATCAATTGTAAATTGCTACGGATTGTGGAGATGATAACTTCATAAAAACAAGATTTCTCTTGTTTTAACAAATAAATGCACTGATGCGTACATATATCCGTGTTAGATTGTGTTATAACATAAACACAATCGCTTACATGGTTATAAAGTAAACCATGCCCGAGAAAATTAATTCCCGTTGTTGAGTCAAAGCTTTCCGGTGAAATACTTGACTTGAATATGAAAGCGGGTTACTATATGAAATAATAGCAAGCCATTTTGAGCATGTTTTAAAACATTTGAACTTCTGCTCAAACTTTATTTACAACCCCGTGTCATTATTGAATGACATTTCTAGTATCGTAAATATTATCGATTCCAGAAGACATGCTCTGTTTATCAAAACATTTTTGAACACACAATTTTGAAAGATTTAGAAAAACTTTTTGAGAAATTATCGAAAAATTGTGTTCAATGTTTTGAAAAACAATTACTTGAGCTTAAGATGTTGAATATCTTACAAAACAAGCTCAAGTCCGAGAAGTTGTAAACTTCCCGTTGTGAGGATAAGTTTATCATCGGCGATAAACTTCCCTTTTAACTGAATAACGAGTCCTAAGTTGACATTTACTTAGAAGTCGTTTTCATGAGCTTGAAAAACTTTTGAATGTTTTAACGTAAAGCTCATGACCGAGAAAGATGAATTTCTCATTATGAGGAAAGGTTCTCTTATTTCAAAGATACACTTTCCTTTTTGAGCTTAAAACTTGGAATGTTTTAATACAAGCTCATGACCGAGAAAAATTAATTTCCCGCTACGAGAATAAGTTATCATTAAAGATAATCTTTCCTAAAATAGAAGTCCGAGTTACAGTCTGATATTTAACTGTAAGTCATTGTGCATGAGCTTAAAAATGTCGAATATTTTAATATTAGCTCATGCCCGAGAAAAACTAATTTCTCGTTGTGAGGATAAGTTTATCATCGGCGATAAACTTTCCTTTCTTTGAAGTCTGGGGCATAATTTGAGATATAATTATACACCATTTACACGAGCTTAAAATCCTTTGAATAGTTTTAATGTAAGCTCGTGTCCGAGAAAATTTAATTTCTTGTTAATGAGGATAAGTTTATCATCGGCGATAAACTTTCCTTTCTTAGAGGCGCAGGTTACAATCTGACATGTGACTGCAAACCGTTGTGCATGAACTTAAAAACTTTGAATGTTTTTAACATAAGCTCAAGCCCGATAAAAGTTAATTTCTCGTTGTAAGGGTAAGTTATCGTTGACAAGATAAACTTCCCTTTATTTGAAGTCCAGGTCATTTTCTGAAATTTAACAATGAACCATATACACGAGCTTAAAACTTTTGAATAGTTTTAAAAACAGCTCATATCCGAGAAAATTTAATTTCTCGTTTGTGAGGATAAGTTTATCATTGGCGATAAACTTTCCTTTATTTGAAGATCGGGTCATCGTCTGATATTTAACGATGAGCCTTATACACGAGTTTAAAACCTTTGAATAGTTTTAAAGTAAACTCGTGTCCGAGAAAATTTAAATTCTCGTCAATGAGGATAAGTTTATCATCGGCGATAAACTTTCCTTTATTTGAAGTACGGGTCATCGTCTGAAATTTAACGATGAGCCATATACAAGAGCTTAAAACCTTTGAATAGTTTTAATTTTAGCTCGTGTCCGAGAAAATTTAATTTCTCGTTTTGAGGGTAAGTTATCGTTGACGAGATAAAGTTCCCTTTCTTTGAAGTTCGGGTCACAGACTGTGATTTGACTATGAGCCATATTCACGAACTTAACTGCAAATCCCCTGAGACACTTGTTTCTCTGATATCAGCTTCTTTAGTAACCAAAATTTGAGAGTGTCCTTAGTTGAATGGTGTACAAAGATCGGACCGGTTTGTTTTTGTTGAGCCTTGACTTTGGTACCTGCATTCTCAGTTGAAGTTTGTATGCTTTTATATGGGTTAGAGATATCTATCTTAGAACCCTGCGGAGATTCACAGTTTTCTTTTCTTGTTCCAAAGGTGACCTGAGGGGATTGTTCACTTGTCTTAACTGGCAAACGTTTCCTTTTATAGAAAACCTTAAGTTCATGCTTAAGTGATGTATCATCCTTTTCAATTACATCCCTATTAGTCTTAGTATAATCGTAGACTATCCTAGTTAAAGGGAACTCGTTTCCTACAAGAGTAAAAGTTCTACCAGTGGGGCGCCAAACTTTACCAATGGGTTTGATTTTAGCTAACAACTAGGATTTAATTCTAGCATGGGAGTTCACCTTATGGAGGAATTTCTTGACACAAGAGTCATGATTTTCCTTAAAGACACATTTCCTACACGTTTTACAAGTAGCATATTTAATGTCCGAGTAAGATCTAGAATTCCTAGATGATTGATTGATGCTCCTAGGACAAGACATGCTACGGTTATCAATGTTGGATAATCTAGAAGGCATCTGACCAGGTTTGAAATTCCTGTCTCTTACTTGTGTCTTTTGAATAGCTTCCCTTAGACCAAAATTATAACTAGTTCGAGACGTGTTCTTTGGACTATATCTAGGGAGACTAGAGGCAATCATGTGATTAGGTCTTGCAAAAGCTGTTTTAGTCACATTGGGCCTAGTTGGTGGAGTGACTGGTCTAGAAAGATGAACCAAATCAACTTGGGAGGCAAATCGCGGTCTCGAGGATTGAGGTCGCTCGGATCGAAATGCAGTCGGTTGTCTAACTAACTGATTTATAGGCGGTTTCCCTAAGATTTATGGTTTTCAAGGTTAGTGTCCACACTAGTTCCTTTAGTTTTCCTCAATTCATTTTTCAACGCGGCTATAGCAAAAACCTTTTCCTGAACTTAAGCCTTTAAATTCTCATTTTCTTTGAGCAATTTATCTTGGGATGCCAATTTAGATTCTAGCAACTTAATTTGTTTCAAAAGATTATCCTTTTCAGCTTTAGAATCTAGAAATTTTTGATCCAATTTTCGTTCAAGAACAACGTTTGACTTTTCAAGTTATTCAAAATATGTTTCAAATTTGTTCGTTTTCTTCGAAAATTCAAGTTTGGCATCCTCAAGATCTTTTGATTGCTGAGCTACGATCGTTTCGAGCTCTTTAATCTTGGAATCAGAAGCAGTTAATGAAATAGTCATAAGACAATTATCATGATTGTTATCATTTTTAACACTTTCTCCCCCATTATAACGCACATCGGATGAATCAGAAATGGTATCGCTATCACTCATTTCCATTCCATGTTTATCATAATCAGGTTCGAAATGCTCAATTGCGATCTAAGCATTCCGACAGCCAACATTCCGATGGACATTCCGATGGCATGTTTAGCTAAATTTTGTTTGAGTATTTTTTAGACTTAGCCACCATCTAGACTAGTTTTGGAATATCGTTTACACGAAGATAAAAAAAAAAGAATTAAAATTTTTCCGTCAAGTAAATTCAAATTTTTTCCATACTAGTTTTGGGACATTTCTAGCTCAATTTCAAAATTTGGCGATACAAAATTTTTTGGTCTACCATTTTGTCGGACTGAGGAATTTATTGTCGGACTGAGAAAAAAAATAGCATTTTTTGGAATTTCAACAACTCAATCACATCATATCTACTTAAGATCCATATTCACTTCATCATTTCAGAGAATTTTGAGATGGATTCTACTGCAGTATATCGTGTGACGAACAACAACATAATAGTGGCGGGTAACAAAGAGAGACCACCAATGCTAGTGGCCAGTCGATATGCTCAATGGCAATCACGTTTTCTTCGTTATCTTGATACAAGACCTAATGGTGATGCATTGAGGAAATGTATTAACAATGGAGCATATGTTTTCTCCGATATCACTGTTCCTCATACACCAGCCACTGACACTACCACAGAAGTACCCGCAACCACAAGAAAAGAAACGTTTTCTGATCTTACATCAGAGAAGCATGCTTGGTATGATGCAGAAAAAGAAGCGATCTATATGATTCTAAGTGGAATTGGAGATGATATTTATTCCACGGTTGATGCATGCCCTACGGCACAAGAAATGTGGACGGCTATTGAACGCTTGCAACAAGGAGAATCACTCAACAAGCAAGATGTTAAAACTAACTTGTTTTGGAATTTTGGTAAGTTTACTGCATTGGATGGAGAATCAATGGAGTCTTATTATTCACGATTCTATAAGATGATGAACGACATGACAAGAAATAACCTGGAGGTCTCCACCATGCAAGTCAATGTGCAATTTCTTCAGCAACTTCAACCAAAGTGGACACGTTTTGTTACTTTGGTGAAACAACAGAAGCAGTTAGACAAGGTAAACTATCACACTCTCTTTGATATCTTGAAACAATTTCAGCATGAGGCAAATGAAATTCGAGCTGAACGAGTTGCAAAGACGGCTAATCCACTTGCTCTAGTGTCTACCAATCAAGATCATCGATCTCGTACTCCAAAGTCATATTCCATTCAATCATCCTCCCCACGATATTCCACATCATCCAAGTCTTCATTATCCACAAGATCACGCGGCAAAGAACCAAGAGCACCATCACCACCATCTGAGTCATCATCTGAAGAGGATAGTGATGAAGATCAAGCTCAGAAGAATCGGGAAATCAAACAACAAATTGCTTTCATTATGAAGACTTACAAGAAAATCTTCAAACCAAGAAACAACAATCTTCGAACATCATCCAACACAAAGAACCAATATGTTGAGAACCCTTCAAGGTATGACACACGTCGGCGTGGTGAAAGTCCTTCTAGGTATGATCGACATAATCCAACACATGTTGAGGGTTCTACAAGGTATGATCGACAAACTGCCATGTATGGTACTCAAAGGATTGCTGCTGCTACTGGGAATAGGGAAACTGTTGGAACGCAAGTGGTTCAACAAAGTGGGATTCAGTGTTATAATTGCCAAGATTATGGGCATATGGCAAAGGAATGCAGAAAGCCGAAACGGGTTAGGGACTCTAGCTATCATAAAGAGAAGATGTTGTTATGCAAGAAGATGGAAGCAGGGGTCAAATTGTCGGCTGAGGAAGGAGCAATGCTTGATGATACTGATGATGAAGCCTTCGACCAAGAATTAGAAGCACATTACTCGTACATGGCAATGGTTGACGAAGTTCTCAACGTCACTGAAGATGACAATGGACCTATCTTTGACACTGAGCCACTAGATAAGGTACACACCACTGATGAATATAATGTGTTTGGTGATACTCATGAGCATAGTGAGCTACCCAATGCCATTAATGACACATGTATGAAGGAAAAGGTTGATAGCAATACCACACCCGATTCATCAGACATGTGCAATTATGAGTTTGAGGATGATCAACATGCAAATGATTATGATGATGAGGAGCGTGTCGCGCTTGCTAATTTAATTGCCAGTTTACAAAAAGATGTCAATAAAACTAGAAAAAGTCAAAAGCAATTAAAGAAGGCAAACACAGCGCTCACTTAAAATTTTGAAGAATGCAAAGCCGCACTAATTACATCTAGTGAGACCATTGAACACTATAAAGATGAGCTTCTTCAGAAAACCAAAGAACTTGAGGGGTACAAGGGTAGTGCGTTAAAAAGTCAAAAGGACGATCTTGAAAAGAAATACAAAAAAACCCTTGAGTTATTAACCAAAGAGAAACGTCAATTTAATGTTTTGTTAATGGATGAACGTCAAAAAACGTACCTTGCTACCACCAAAGTTAACGAACTTGAACAACGGCTTTCGATGGATAACACCGAGTCTCCTAAAATTCTTGATGTTAAGAAACAAGAGGTTGAAACGTTAAAACAAGATTTCAAAAGTCGACATGAAAAAGATACTGAAAAAGTAACGGATCTAGAAAAACAAGTCGAATTGTTGAAGAAAGTTGTTTATAAAACGCATGACTCTATTCAAACCGTAAGAATGTTAGCACCTCCGTCCATGTATAAGGGTCAAGCTAGCTTTGTAAGTCCTGATTATCTTGCCCAAGCTCAAGCTGCGAACCCGCGCATTTACATGGATGAGTCCGAATGGATCGATCCTGAATATCCTATAGGTTATGATGAGACATCCCTTTGGGAAGAGGAGAGTAGATCACCGGTCAATAAAGAGTTTGTGAAACCATACAATTATGCTTATGAGAATAGTCTATATGGTCTTTTCACTACACAAAAACAAAAGTCTCGTGAGGAACTGTTTTTAGTATGCAAACAAAGAAGAATTCAATGGAAGAAAGCTTTTGCTACTAAGAAAAGAAACGTTTCTAAGTTCATCAACTACTTGCCTCTTGATGCTTCTAAAAGCAAGAGTAGGCAGACATTTGGTTTTCTACAACATTACATTGATAATATTAAATCCATTGTTGACAATGAATGGAAACAACGAGAAAATGACGAGTGGAAAAAACCAATTCCTCAAGATATAACTGTGCTTATCAAACAAATCTTAATACCGAACACGACCACATTAAAAGAAAATATGCTTGAATTTGAAAGATTAATTCGGTCTGAAAGGTTTGATGATTTAAAATATGTTGAGTCTATTGAGAAAGAAATTGACGATCTTCAAATGGACAAGTCCGTTTTTTCAGATGAATATGATTTACTCTTAGAAGAATGTCTCTCGAAAGATATTTTGTGTGTTACTCTTCAATCTTGTGCTGATATCGATGAATATTCTGATGTTGCATGCAAATATCTTGATAAAATCAAAGAATGTGAGCGTCTTGAACTTGAGCTTTCGAAATGTAAAGAAAATGTTGATAAAAAGGCTTTTGAGTTACTTCAACACAAAACTGATTTCCTTCAAAAACGTTGTCATTCTCTTGAACTTGCTTTGCAAAAAGACGTTGGTAGTTTTCCACATGATAATAACTTGCAAGAAAAACTTTCCATAACGTTTCGAGAAATGAATGAACAGAATTTGGAAATTAAAGGGTTGAAAGCTCAGTTACAAGACAGGGAACAAGCGATAGCAGAGTTGCAGAAACTCATTGCTAAAATAGGTGGGAAAGTCGTGGAACCTAGCATTAAGAAACCTGTTGTTAGACAACCCAATGCCTCTAAAGTGAATAGATCCTCTATCTTGGGAAAACCATCTGCTTTATCAAATTCCTCCTTTGCAAAACCTGTGTTTGCCCCCAAGATGGATGGAAAGGAAAGGTTACCACAGAATCAACCCATTAAGAATACCATAACACCAAGCGTTAAGCACAATAATGTGATTAAACCAGGGATGTATAGATTGGCCACTAAACCTACACAAAACAAAGAAAGTCAATCACCTCAGACTTCTAGAAACACTAATAGACGTGTGTCTTTTACTACAGGAGTAATCCCCACTGATATTGTTAGCCGGCCTCAGCTTAAGAGCACTCGCATGAATGAAAAGGTTTGGCAAAACAAAAGTCAAGGGAAGATGAAGACAGTAGAAGACCACCCTAGGATTTTCAATGTTTCTAAGAATAAAACGTCTGTAATCGAGTGTAATTACGATTTGAATAATTCTACTATGAGTGATTTTAATGTTAAGTTTGTTTGTGTGAAATGTGGAAAGTGTGCTAACGCTAATCATTCTATGTGTGCTATGAATAAAGACAAAGGCGTAGATACTAGAACTAAGAAGCAAGTTGCAATGCCTATTAGAGCTAGTAAACCCAAACGCAAAGTGAACCATTCTGATGCAACCCCCACTAAGAAAAGTAATGCATCAGACTCCACCACTAAGAACCCTAGAGGCAAAATTAAGGAGTTATATAAGTCTGCTAGCAAGTCTTGGAAATGGTGGTTTGCTAATCAATGTCCTCCAGGATATAAATTGATGCCGAAAGCTAGGACAGAAAATGTGAAAACGAGTGTTAGTTTGCCTTTAAATGTTGATAAGGACACTAATGATTCTACTATCACAACTACTGTGGTATCCAATTTAGCAAATTCTCCATCGTGCTCTAACTCTTCTGCAGATGATACAAATAATTCTCTTCATACTGGACTCCGGATGCACGAAGCACATGACGGGGAATCCCAAGCTTCTAATTAACTTCGTGGAGAAGTTCCTGGGTACGGTCCGATTCGGAAATGATCAATTTTCACCGATCATAGGATATGGAGATTTGGTTCAGGGGAATATTACAATCAAAAGGGTATACTACGTCGAAGGGCTCAATCACAATCTTTTCTCGGTTGGTCAATTCTGTGATGCGGATTTGGAGGTTGCTTTTAGAAAGAATACATGTTTTGTTCGTGACTATGATGGGAATAACTTACTTACCGGTACACGGGGTACTGATCTTTACACAATTTCACTTCAAGACACAACTTCATCAACTCCAATTTGCTTCATGGCTAAAGCTTCAACGACTCAGGCATGGTTATGGCATCAACGTTTATCTCATCTTAACTTTGATACCATCAACTTGCTTTCCAAGAAAGATATGGTAAGAGGCCTTCCAAGTTTGAAAGTCATCAAAGATCATCTTTGTTCTTCTTGTGAGCTTTGTAAAGCTAAACGAAGTAGCTTCAAAACAAAGACCACACCAAGCTCTAAAGGACGGTTAGATCTTCTCCATATGGATCTATGTGGTCCCATGCGTGTTCAAAGTATCAATGGGAAGAAATATATTCTGGTAATTGTCGATGATTACTCAAGGTACACATGGACTCACTTCTTGAGGTCCAAGGATGAAACACCCGAAGTTCTCATCAGCTTCCTTAAACTGATACAACGTGGTCTTCAAGCTCAAGTTAAAGTGGTTCGTACTGACAGAGGTACAAAATTTTTGAATTCAAATCTGAGAAACTATTTTGAAGCCGAAGGAATTGAACATGAAACATCTATTGCTCGAACACCCGAACAAAAATGCGTTGTTGAAAGACGAAACCGTACTCTAGTTGAGGCTGCTCGAACATTATTATTTGCTTCAAAACTACCACTATATTTTTGGGCCGAAGCCGTGTCAACTGCATGCTACACACAAAACCGCTCCTTAATTATCCTAAGACACGAAAAGACACCATATCACATAATTCATGATTGAAAACCTTCATTCAAACACCTTCACGTTTTTGGATGTACGTGCTACATTATTCGAGATGGTGAAAATCTGGACAAGATGAAAGAGAAAGGTGATGCATGCATTCTAGTGGGATATGCAACTCAGTCTAAGGGATATAAAGTGTACAACAAGAGAACAAAATTGATAGTCGAAACTATTCATGTCAGATTTGATGAATTACAAGAAATGGCACTTGAACAATACAGTTTAAGTCTCGATCCACAACGACATACGACTTCCGTTCACAACCGCACGGAACTCGAAACTCAAGACCACAACAATGAACGGTCAAGTATAACGCTGGTTCCAGAAAATGTTCCTAGAGCTGATATGACAGTCGACACGACAATTGAAGATTTGGAAATGTTATATGGACCAATGTATAATGAATATTTCACGGGGGAGAAACAAGTTGTATCGAAGTCTTCCGCTGTCACTCATGATAAGAATGATGATACCGATCATCGTCAACAACCGGATACAACTTCATCTACTTCAACACGGGTTGCTGCAGATTTACCTCCTCAGAATATCACTTCAACAATCGATCCTACAACATCCACAACTACTTTCATTGCTCTAGAGAACACAAATCAAGCAGACAATGCATTATCTGACGAAGACGAATTTATCAACCCATTCGGTACACCGGTACACGAAACTGGAGAGTCTTCTACTCGCCATGTTGATCCGTCAAATATGCATACGTTCTATCAACGACATCCTTCAACACATCATTGGACCCGAGAACATCCTTTGGTTCAGGTAATTGGAAACCCTTCACAGCCTGTTCGTACAAGACGACAACTAGCCATTGATGGCGATGTTTGTATGTTCGCACTCGCCGTGAGTTCAGCTGAACCGAAAAACATCAAAGAAGCCATGGCTGATCATGCTTGGATTGAATCGATGACGGATGAACTTCAACAATTTGAAAGACTTAAAGTCTGGGAACTTGTTGACAGACCATACGATGTGATTCCTTTAAATCTTCGTTGGATCTGGAAAAACAAGATGGATGAAGAAAACACGATCATCAAGAACAAAGCTAGGCTAGTGGCTAAAGGGTATGGACATAAAGAGGGTATTGATTTTGAAGAATCATTTGCACCAGTAGCTCGAATGGAAGCGGTCAGGATTTTTCTGGCTTATGCTGCACATAAGGGATTCATTGTTTATCAAATGGACGTAAAGACGGCGTTTCTTAACGGTCCTTTGAAGGAAGAAGTCTATGTCACGCAGCCGGAAGGATTCGTCAATCATCAT
Source organism: Glebionis coronaria (assembly GCA_025667525.1). NCBI lineage: Eukaryota > Viridiplantae > Streptophyta > Magnoliopsida > Asterales > Asteraceae > Glebionis > Glebionis coronaria. Next base: position 137,343,572 of record CM046879.1, on the reverse strand, counting down.
TATCCTGACAAGGTGTATCGTCTCCACAAAGCACTTTATGGACTCAAGCAAGCTCCAAGGGCGTGGTACGACGAGCTCTCGAAATTTCTGATCTCCAAAGGTTTCTTAAAAGGTTCCATTGATCTAACTTTGTTCACTTATATATATGGGGATGACATTTTGCTTGTGCAAATTTATGTTGATGACATTATTTTCGGGTCTACAAACCCAAAACTTTCAAAATGTTTTGAAAAAGTAATGCACAACAGATTTGAAATGTCAATGATGGGCGAACTAAAATTCTTTTTATGAATTCAAGTTCACCAACCCCAAGTGGTATCTTTATAAACCAAGCTAAGTATTGTCAAGAGATAATCAAAAAGCATGGTATGACCTCATGTGACCCCGTTGGGACACCATTATCAACCACATCCCTAGATGCTGATTTGGAGGGATTACCCATAGATCAAACGAGATATCGTTCCATGATCGGGTCCCTCATGTACTTGACAGTAAGCAGACCTGATATTCATCATGCTACATGTTATTGTGCACGATATCAAGCACGACCCACTGAAAAGCACCTCAAGGAGGTTAAACGAATCTTTCGGTACCTTAAGAATACCATTCACATGGGACTCTGGTATCCGAGGGAAACCGGTTTCTTTCTAACGGCCTATTCAGATTCGGATCATGCATGGTGTCTTGATACACGTAAAAGTACTTGTGGTGGTGCACAATTTCTAGGACAAGATAAGCTTGTGGGATGGTCTTCCAAGAAGCAGGATTGCACGTCACTTTCATCAGTCGAAGCGGAGTATGTGTCTCTATCTGCGTGTTGTGCTCAAGTTCTTTGGATGAGAACACAACTCACGGATTATGGCTTCCACTTTGATAAAGTACCTATGTATTGTGACTCAAAGTCTGCCATAGCCATCTCCTGCAATCCGGTCTAGCATTCCCGCACGAAGCACATTGATGTTAGATATCACTTCATAAAGGAACAAGTTGAAAAAAGTATCGTTGAACTATACTTTGTTGGAACGGATTACCAATTAGCTGACTTGTTTACAAAAGCTCTTTCGAAAGAGAGGTTTGCGTATCTTGTTAGGCAAATTGGTATGAGATGTTTGACTCCAGCAGAACTGGAGGTTCTGGCAAAGAAACCTGCTTGATTCATCTATCAAACATCTACTTGTAAATATTAATGAAAAAACAAAACACAAAATTAAAAAATCTTTCAAAATCCAAATATATTCTTCTCGACATGTCTTTCAGTATCGATAATATGGACGTGCCTAGAAATGTCGCTCAATAACGACACGGGTGTGTACATAAAGCTCGAATGAAAGTTGTAAATATTTTTCAAAACATGTCATTTCTTCTATTTATAATATTTCCAAACAACGGGTAGAGCAATCTATCACGGGTTGAGCTTGTCACAAAACATTCCATGTTTTGAGCTCAACACAATGGCTTGTTATCACTTTCAGATTGCAACCCGGATCAATATTCACGGGGGAGTGTACGATTTAGTGCGCTTACCCTCAACAAAAGAAGAGAAATCTTCTTACACTTGAGTGGATTCGTCAAGACATTCAAAGTCTATGAACTCAAGTTTATGCTTTAGAAAAACCTCTTCGACAAAAAGAAATAGGATTTTTCAAAAAGCGTTGAACACACTTTTTTCAAGAATATTTCAATGATTATTCAAAATCTTTCAAAAATTGTGTGTTCAACAACTCCCATCCTCAAAAAGAGAAATATGGATCACATCCTCACAATGACAATTCAATTGGATCAATTTTTGAGGGGGAGCTTTCAAAATTTCATGCTAAGTTTGACACATTGTTCTCCCGAAGATTTTCAAGACTATTTTTCAAAATATATTTTAATCAAATTTGATATTTCTAATATCAAAAGATTTTATATATTAGAGATAGGGGGAGAAAATGTGATTAAAATGTGATCTATAGACTCAAGCACTTTAACTCTTACCCACATGTGCAAAATGTCTACTTAAATTCTTTCGCATTTTAATGCACATGTGAAGGGGAGCTTTTCTAAAACGACAAAACTAGCAAGGTGTTAAATGTTTTTCAAACACTTTGTTAGAATTTAAAGTGGTTTTTCATGGTTATGATCAAATACCCACAACATCTTTAATTCACGACGTTATTGGTGTCAAAAGGGTGGTTAGGTTAAGTCCTATGATCCAACCAGAACCGGAGGGATCTTCCCAGGGACAATCCAATAGATTATTAGAAGTCCTTAGGAAAGATGGAGTAGAATGTGAACGAAGCTGAATGCTGACTAAGTACTAATGATAGCACTAGAACAATCACAACAAGGTGCTATTAATGATGTCTTGGTAAGTATTGAAGGGGTTGAAGAATGAAAAAGAAATGTAAGGATAAAGGGTGTAAAGAAATTAGCCCTCCATACAACTTAGGCAGAAACCGGGTCAACACATCATGAAGACAACTCATCATGGACCCAGTGATGTGAAGCACAACCCTTTCCTAGCTACTCAGGCTTCTCTCAAAAGAAGTTTGTTTTATTGTCACGGAGATCAACACGACTTCTATTGACTTTCTCACTCCGAGATAGTTGATATTGAATAGGTGGCATCTACTCCAGCCTCCGACCACTAAAAGTGCACAAATCAAGTCTAGAGTCAAGAGATCAATCAAATCTCGTTAGGACACACGGATGAAGATCAAGAGAGTCCTACACTATATCCTTGTTATATTGCTAGAACACTCAGAGTGATACTACTTAGTATTCACAATGTTGAGTGGAAATCCTTCCAGTGTTAACATCAAACAGCATTGCGGTAGGTCATATGCAAGATTCTTTATGAATTGAACATGTGTAAAACTGAAAAGCAACAGCGGTTTGATTCTGAATTGATTCAAACTCGTTTCAGGTTTCTACGCAATATCTTTATGGTCTTGCCAGAACATTCAGAGTGATATTTTTTAATATTCATAGTGACGAATGGAAATCCTTCTAGCGTCAACATCAAACAACGCTACGGTAGGTGACTTGCGAGATTCTTTATGGATCATGCTTGTGCCAACTGGAAAGCAACAATGGTTAGATTCTTTAAGAATCAAACTTGTTCCAGGAATTTGAATTGACGACTTTAATCAAGCGGATATTTATCCAATTGATTCACTCTTTATGTTCGCAGTCTTGCTTTGAGACGGTCGAGTAAAGAGAACGGCTAGTACAGCCGCGAAACCCTGTCAAGGAGATTCTTAATTGAATCTACCTAATCACAGGTACGATATTTAATATCGTATAACGGTCTTCACCGACCGGAGTTAAAACGCTACCGATTTAGGACGAATGTCAAAGCCATTCAGTCCGTGTCTATGTTTTGTCTCGAGTGAGCAAAGTTAAAGATTCAAAACCACATACTCATGTCTAAAGACATATTCAACAATTAATAGAGTGAGTATGTGGATGAAGACACAAGATTGCAAGATGGCAAAGACAAGTCAAGGATGATTTGAAGATCTCAAGATCAAAATACAAAGTCGAAAGACAACAAAAAAGGCTCAAAGATCACAGCATGAAGGAACAAGACTACAATTACACGTTCAAGACTCATTTATGGCGAGATTAGTAATCTCTACAAATTTCCTAAATGACCAAGGTTTATGACCTCTCATTGGGGGAGATTGTTAGCCTCAAAATATTGAGTCAAACAAGAATGCTCGGTCATATGTTTATTATGTATCGTATTTTAGAACGTTGTAATAGGTAGTATGTTAGTCGTGTATTACGGGCTTAACTTTAAGCTAAGGTTCATTCATAAGTAACCAAAGCCCAAAAGGAAAGCCCGACCCATGATCATATAGCCCATTAAGCTACATGTAAGCAAAGGCTATATAAACCCTTCCTAGCATGTTAGGAAGGGTGTTGGTTCATTTTTATTCTCACTTCTCAATCTAATATTTCACAAGTTCCAACCATTTCTCTCTAGTTTCTCTCACTACTTTCTCTCTCTAAAATTCATCTCATATCTACCTTACTTTCTTCATAAATTCGTATTATATCATCATATATTAGGGACAACACGGTGGTTGGAGGTGTTGGTGATGATGTCTGTAGATGGTGGCTGGAGGAGTTGCGGGATGGATGGTGGGAGCTGATAGCGGGAGCTGATGGCGGGCTGGTGGTTGGGTGACGGTTGATGGTGGTGATGATTTGTTTTGTGATGATTAAAAGTGTAAGTTAAGGGTTTAAAGAAGATGAAGATAATAAAGAGAGAAAGGGGATGAACATTTTGATTTGTGTGACATGGATATTTGTTATGTGAGCTAAATGACATAATCACCCTTGTAATTGACTCCTACCATCTTGACATATAAAAAAAATTTATAAGAAAAATTTTATAAATTTTTTTTATAAATTATTCGTAAAATAAACGTTAAAATTTTTTACGAAATTTTTATAATTTTTTTAAAAAAAATTTATAATTTTTTTATAAATTTTTACGAAGTTTTTATAATTTTTTTATAAATTTTTTATAAGTTTTTTATAAAAAATGTGTACGAATTTTTTATATATTTTTTATAAGTTTTTTGTAAAAATAATTTTTATAAAAAAATATTTTCTAAGTTTTTTACGAATTTTTTATTATTTTTATAATTTTTTATTAATTTTATATGTTTTTTAATTTTTATAAAAAAAATTACGAATTTTTTATAAATTTTTAATTAAAGTTTTATAATATTTTTTTTAAATTTTTTATAACTTTTTACGAATTTTTTTTAAATATTTTAATTTTTTAAAAGTACGGGTCTAATAATTTTGAGTCAAAGTCGAATAATGGGGAATGTTTTTACAAATTTATTTTTTTATTATAAAAATACAAGTCGAATAACCGGTTCGACATAAGTCGAATAACAAGTACACTTACAAGAAATGTACTTGGGTGTACTCGCGGGACCCATTTATACTTTCCTTAAACAAAACAATTTGCCACGTGTCATGCTTAGGTTGAAGTCGAATTAGTCGAATATGGTAGAATAAGGTCGAATCGGGTCGATTAGGATTAATTACCTTATTAGTAAAAAATTTTGGACATTTGACAAAAACCAAATATTTCATGGGACATTTGTCAAATTAGCCCTTATTTAAATGTTTGTTAATATAAGTTTAATATCAAATTTATGTGTTTGATTTTGAACCATTTTTAAAAAATTTACATTTTTGAAGACATATATCATCAATGTATGTATTAAGTACAAATTTAGTGAAATACTTATCATTTTGCTAATTAATTCAATTAAATGGCACACATCAAAGTAGAAAATTTTTAAGGTTATTATGATGTATGAAAAACGTGTAAAGATATATATTAAGAAGATTTTCTATATTTATATGTTATATAATATTGCGATGTTATATATATTTGCAAATGTCTGTCACAATCAATCATCACAATAATATGAAATGGGTCATTATTGTTCAAAGTATTTTCAACTTAAAATTACCGCCATTATCTATAAATATAACTATAAACATTGCGCTTACAGAATTTTAGTTTCAGGATACCCGCAGTCGTAACGTGCGGGTACCCTGCTAGTACAATAATTACAAAAAAATCATTACCATCACTTTTCTAAAATTAATTTTAATTAATACATGTTATAAAATATATGTTACAAATACACATTATTTAATATATTAAACACTTAAATTAATAATATTTTAAAAATACCCCTAAATTGAATAATGCATCTTATTATACATAAAACACAAAGAAAAACTTGATATAACTTACAAGTTGGTGGTACATATAATTTTAAAATCGGACCAAGTCAACGGGTTTAATCGAAAACTGCAAAAAAAAAAACGGCCGAAACATATGCATAAGCTAACTAAGCCCCGTCGAAATCATCTTTTTACCTTTCTTCGATTAAACACAGAGTACCCGTCGTCGCATCACACGAGTACCCTGCTAGTAATATATAAAGAATTTACACATGACTCCTGAAAATTAAAAAGTAATAAATAAAAAATAGTGAAAATTTTAAATATTTTATGTACGAGTGTTTAGCCCGTATGTTGCACACAAGTTCGATGTAGTTGTTTTTGGATGAATTTTTTTGATGCGTGTTTGTTCGTTGTTTATCATTTGAAAGATTACGCAAGGTAAATTTGAAAAAATACGCAAGGTAATGTAATGTTGTGATATGGTTGTTGATAATTAGTATTAATAGTATAATTAATTTGTGTTTTTTTTCCAAAGATATTATTGTTTAGACTTATTTTATGGAAAAAAAAATTGTGAAATTTGTAAATATTCATGATGTTCCGGTTGTAGCGTCAAGAGTTTTTTTTAAGATAGTGAAGTTATGTTTATGTCAAGTGTTGTTTAATATTATATTGGATTTTGTTTTTGAGATAGGTGGTGAGTGGGTTTGTGATTTATTTTGTGACCCAGTAAAGTTTCAAATTAATTTTGAGAATGTTAAAACCGCTTTGAAAGAGATTGTATTGAAGTTTAAGTGTATATTTTTTGCTCTATTGTATTGTAGAGGTGTTTTTGACAATATGTTAACTTGTAGAGGTTAATTTTAGGATTTTATAAATTAAAACTTTTATAACTGATTCATGCTCATCGATATATTCATCTTAGTAATTTTTCTTTTCGAGAAACAAATTATATTCTTTTTTGCTAATAAGTTTCTACACCATCACTGAAACTTGATAAACCACAATCACAATAGACATAAAAATTGTAGGTCTACGATTTCTTAAGATTGTTAATGTGTAGTAATGATCTAAAAGAGAGGGACAGAGATATGAATAACTAGAGAGAGAAAGTTAGAGAGAGAAAGGAGATGATTAGAGAAAGAAAGATTGATTAAGTGAAATGAGAACCAACAACTACCCTTCCTAATATGCTAGGAAGGGTATATATAGCCCACCCTACATGTGGGCTTTATGAGTTATACTTACATAATTAAGTCACGATCTAATCTACGTGTATATCGTTGGAGTGACCGATCCTTTCTAAATACGTAAAAACGTATTTCCAACAATCTCCCCCTAAGGAAGGTCACTCCAAGTTAAAATGTCCTAAATATTCTATAGCTCGTGATCTTTGCTAACAATGATGTGACCGTGACTTTCTTTGAAAAAACGTATTTCCAACAATCTCCCCCTAAGGGAGGTCACACCATTTTACAAAATCTAAAACCTAGCATACTATGCTTGAGTCTTCGATCTTGTTCTTGTGAATATGCAGATGAGATCTTTGACTTTATTCTTGAGCATGTTTCCTTACCTTGACCTTGTGCATTCATCACTTGTGATATTCGCCTCCTCGTGACTTCATGTTTCACATACTTATACGTTTATAATTCTTGAAAGCTTCAGAGTTTGATACATCAGAAGACTTGACTTTTAGGCTTTCTTGAATTTGTTGAAGTATTAAGTGCATACAGTATAAGCATGTGTTGACGACTTCTTCTGGATTGTACACCGCAATGCCACCTTCTTGTTATGCTTCATAAAACACTTAGCAACAAAACATATACACGGATGAAATGGCCTTGAACATTTCATTCTAATTCGGTAGAATTTTACCTCCGGTCGGTGAAGACCGTTGGACGATATTAAATATCGTACTTATGGCAGGTAGTTTCAATTAAGAACCTCCTTGACAAGATCTCGCGGGTAAACCCGTTCTCTTTACTCTACCGTCCAAAGCTGACTGCGAACATAAAGAGTGAATCATTTGGATAATTATCCGCATGATTGAAGCCGTCAATACATATACTTGGAACAAGTGAAATTCAATTAGGAACCGCACCATCGTTGCTTTCCAGTTGTCACGAGCTTGATTCATATAGAATCTTGCTAGATACCTACCAAGTGTTGTTTGATGTTAACACTAGAAGGATTTCCATTCGTCACTGCAAATACGTAATCGTATTACTCTGAATGTTCTGGAAAGATCACTAAGATATTGCGCAGAGGCCTGGAACGTGTTTAAATTCAGTTAAGAATTAAACCACTGTTGCTTTCCAATTATCACAAGTTTGATTCATAAAGAATCGCACAAGTCACCTACCATGAGCTTTTTGATATTCGCTTAAGAAGGATTTCTTTCTTCATTGTAAATAATTTTGTATTACTCAGATGTTTAGGCAAGATCATGAAGATTTTGCGTAGGACTTTTAAGATTTTTCTTACTTTTCACAGTATGTGAAGAAGCAATTAATTATGAAAGTGTGTTCTAATGAGATATTTGGTGATCTCAAATGGCTCTAGACTCGATCGTGTATTTTGGATTTTAGTGATCGGAGGCTAGAGAGGAGCGCCACCATTTCAATACCAATTTATTCGGAGTGAATAAATCAATAGATAATGTGTTGTCTCCGTGTGATTAAAACAAATATCTTTTGAGAGATATCTGAGTTAGCTAGGATGGGTTGTGAATTGCATCACTGGGTCCCTGATGTCTATCTTCAATATCAAACATCATTAAAAAATGATCTCAGTAGCATATGTGTTGACCCGGTTTTTGCCTAAGTTGTAAGGAGGACTTCTTTCTTTAGACCCTTTATCTTTACAATTCTTTTTCATTCTTCAACCCCTTCACTGCTTACCAATACGTCATAACTAGCACCTTGTTGTGATTGTTCCAGTGCTAACTTAAGTACTTGGTCGGCATTCAGCTACGTTCACAATCTTTCTCCATCTTTCCTAAGGACTACTATTTCTAGCTATGGAATGTCCTTGGGAAGATTCCTTCGGTTCTAGAGGAATCATTGGACTTTAACCTATCCTACCATCCTTATGTCACCACAATCTTCACCGTCATGAATAAAGATGTTTTGAGTAAGTGTATGTCACCATGAAATCCATTTTGATATCCAAATCCATTTTGCTCCCCCTTAACATATGTCATGATATCCAAAAACATTTCGCACATGTCGGGATGAGCTATCACGTTAAGTCAAACCATTTGTGATTAATCATTTCCCATATTAAATCACATTTTCTCCCCCCATATTAAAAATGTTAACCCAATCGATGTTTTTAATATCAATTGATTTAATAGCATTTTAAGAAAATTTGGGAAGAAAACTACAGATCTAATTATCTTCATGATTTTCACAAGCTCCCCCTCAAATTAATGAGGGTGTACTTGAAACGTAAATTAAATACCTTTTAAACATAATTGTAAGGTATTTATCATGTGCAAAGATCATATATGATAATGTATTCACAAGATTAACAATTTACGAGGTTGGACCTGAATGATGGAGAACATCATATGATAGAATCACATGGTTCTTGTTCACGAATGTTGGTCGCCTCTTCACGTCTGAAGTTATCTCTTGACACTATGTGTACGATTGATATCGTTGTCTTGAAACCAATTAGTGATCTTGGCACTTTCGGCATCAAAGATTCTGAATGCTGGACAATTGCTCCCCCTCAATTGTTAACACGTGTTCTATTGAAAGAGTTGTAGTCGCCGTTTGAGTATTCGCATCGTCGAGTATGTAGATATCAATTGTAAATTGCTACGGATTGTGGAGATGATAACTTCATAAAAACAAGATTTCTCTTGTTTTAACAAATAAATGCACTGATGCGTACATATATCCGTGTTAGATTATGTTATAACGTAAACACAATCCCTTACATGGTTATAAAGTAAACCATGCCCGAGAAAATTAATTCCCGTTGTTGAGTCAAAGCTTTCCGGTGAAATACTTGACTTGAATATGAAAGCGGGTTACTATATGAAATAATAGCAAGCCATTTTGAGCATGTTTTAAAACATTTGAACTTCTGCTCAAACTTTATTTACAACCCCGTGTCATTATTGAATGACATTTCTAGTATCGTAAATATTATCGATTCCAGAAGACATGCCCTGTTTATCAAAACATTTTTGAACACATAATTTTGAAAGATTTAGAAAAACTTTTTGAGAAATTATCGAAAAATTGTGTTCAATGTTTTGAAAAACAATTACTTGAGCTTAAGATGTTGAATATCTTACAAAACGAGCTCAAGTCCGAGAAGTTGTAAACTTCCCGTTGTGAGGATAAGTTTATCATCGGCGATAAACTTCCCTTTTAACTGAATAACGAGTCCTAAGTTGACATTTACTTAGAAGTCGTTTTCATGAGCTTGAAAAACTTTTGAATGTTTTAACGTAAAGCTCATGATCGAGAAAGATGAATTTCTCATTACGAGGAAAGGTTCTCTTATTTCAAAGATACACTTTCCTTTTTGAGCTTAAAACTTGGAATGTTTTAATACAAGCTCATGACCGAGAAAAATTAATTTCCCGTTACGAGAATAAGTTATCATTAAAGATAATCTTTCCTAAAATAGAAGTCCGAGTTACAGTCTGATATTTAACTGTAAGTCATTGTGCATGAGCTTAAAAACGTCGAATATTTTAATATTAGCTCATGCCTGTGAAAAACTAATTTCTCGTTGTGAGGATAAGTTTATCATCGGCGATAAACTTTCCTTTCTTTGAAGTCTGGGGCATAATTTGAGATATAATTATACACCATTTACACGAGCTTAAAATCCTTTGAATAGTTTTAATGTAAGCTCGTGTCCGAGAAAATTTAATTTCTCGTTAATGAGGATAAGTTTATCATCGGCGATAAACTTTCCTTTCTTAGAGGCGCAGGTTACAATCTGACATGTGACTGCAAACCGTTGTGCATGAGCTTAAAAACTTTGAATGTTTTTAACATAAGCTCATGCCCGATAAAAGTTAATTTCTCGTTGTAAGGGTAAGTTATCGTTGACAAGATAAACTTCCCTTTATTTGAAGTCCGGGTCATTGTCTGAAATTTAACAATGAACCATATACACGAGCTTAAAACTTTTGAATAGTTTTAAAAATAGCTCATATCCGAAAAAAATTAATTTCTCGTTTGTGAGGATAAGTTTATCATTGGCGATAAACTTTCCTTTATTTGAAGATCGGGTCATCGTCTGATATTTAACGATGAGCCTTATAAACGAGTTTAAAACCTTTGAATAGTTTTAAAGTAAACTCGTGTCCGAGAAAATTTAAATTCTCGTCAATGAGGATAAGTTTATCATCGGCGATAAACTTTCCTTTATTTGAAGTACGGGTCATCGTCTGAAATTTAACGATGAGCCATATACAAGAGATTAAAACCTTTGAATAGTTTTAATTTTAGCTCGTGTCCGAGAAAATTTAATTTCTCGTTTTGAGGGTAAGTTATCGTTTACGAGATAAAGTTCCCTTTCTTTGATGTTCGGGTCACAGACTGTGATTTGACTATGAGCCATATTCACAAACTTAACTGCAAATCCCCTGAGACACTTGTTTCTCTGATATCAGCTTCTTTAGTAACCAAAATTTGAGAGTGTCCTTAGTTGAATGGTGTACAAAGATCGGACCGGTTTGTTTTTGTTGATCCTTGACTTTGGTACCTGCATTCTCAGTTGAAGTTTGTATGCTTTTATTTGGGTTAGAGATATCTATCTTAGAACCCTGCGGGGATTCACAGTTTTCTTTTCTTATGCCAAAGGTGACCTGAGGGGATTGTTCACTTGTCTTAACTGGCAAACGTTTCCTTTTATAGAAAACCTTAAGTTCATGCTTAAGTGATGTATCATCCTTTTCAATTACATCCCTATTAGTCTTAGTATAATCGGAGACTATCCTAGTTAAAGGGAACTCGTTTCCTACAAGAGTAAAAGTTCTACCAGTGGGGCGCCAAACTTTACCAATGGGTTTGATTTTAGCTAACCACTAGGATTTAATTCTAGCATCAGAGTTCACCTTATGGAGGAATTTCTTGACACAAGAGTCATGATTTTCCTTAAAGACACATTTCCTACACGTTTTACAAGTAGCATATTTAATGTCCGGGTAAGATCTAGAATTCCTAGATGATTGATTGATGCTCCTAGGACAAGACATGCTACGGTTAGCAATGTTGGATAATCTAGAAGGCATCTGACTAGGTTTGAAATTCCTGTCTCTTACTTGTGTCTTTTGAATAGCTTCCCTTAGACAAAAATTATAACTAGTTCGAGACGTGTTCTTTGGACTATATCTAGGGAGACTAGAGGCAATCATGTGATTAGGTCTTGCAAAAGCTGTTTTAGTCACATTGGTCCTAGTTGGTGGAGTGACTGGTCTAGAAAGATGAACCAAATCAACTTGGGAGGCAAATCGCGGTCTCGAGGATTGAGGTCGCTCGGATCAAAATGCAGTCGGTTGTCTAACTGACTGATTTATAGGCGGTTTCCCTAAGATTGATGGTTTTCAAGGTTAGTGTCCACACTAGTTCCTTTAGTTTTCCTCAATTCATTTTTCAACGCGGCTATAGCAAAAACCTTTTCCTGAACTTAAGCCTTTAAATTCTCATTTTCTTTGAGCAATTTATCTTGGGATGCCAATTTAGATTCTAGCAACTTAATTTGTTTCAAAAGATTATCCTTTTCAGCTTTAGAATCTAGAAATTTTTGATCCAATTTTCGTTCAAGAACAACGTTTGACTTTTCAAGTTATTCAAAATATGTTTCAAATTTGTTCGTTTTCTTCGAAAATTCAAGTTTGGCATCCTCAAGATCTTTTGATTGCTGAGCTACGATCGTTTCGAGCTCTTTAATCTTGGAATCAGAAGCAGTTAATGAAACAGTCATAAGACAGTTATCATGATTGTTAGCATTTTTAACACTTTCTCCCCCATTATAACGCACATCGGATGAATCAGAAATGGTATCGCTATCACTCATTTCCATTTCATGTTTATCATAATGAGGTTCGAAATGCTCAATTGCGATCTAAGCATTCCGACAGCCAACATTCCGATGGACATTCCGATGACATGTTTAGCTAAATTTTGTTTGAGTATTTTTTAGACTTAGCCACCATCTAGACTAGTTTTGGAATATCGTTTACACGAAGATAAAAAAAAAGAATTAAAATTTTTCCGTCAAGTAAATTCAAATTTTTTCCATACTAGTTTTAGGACATTTCTAGCTCAATTTCAAAATTTGGCGATACAAAATTTTTTGGTCTACCATTTTGTCGGACTGAGGAATTTATTGTCGGACTGAGAAAAAAAATAGCATTTTTCGGAATTTCAACAACAACTCAATCACATCATATCTACTTAAGATCCATATTCACTTCATCATTTCAGAGAATTTTGAGATGGATTCTACTGCAGAATATCGTGTGACGAACAACAACATAATGGTGGCGGGTAACAAAGAGAGACCACCAATGCTAGTGGCCAGTCGATATGCTCAATGGCAATCACGTTTTCTTCGTTATCTTGATACAAGACCTAATGGTGATGCATTGAGGCAATTTATTAACAATGGAGCATATGTTTTCTCCGATATCACTGTTCCTCATACACCAGCCACTGACACTACCACAGAAGTACCCGCAACCACAAGAAAAGAAACGTTATCTGATCTTACATCAGAGAAGCATGCTTGGTATGATGCAGAAAAAGAAGCGATCTATATGATTCTAAGTGGAATTGGAGATGATATTGATTCCACGGTTGATGCATGCCCTACGGCACAAGAAATGTGGACGGCTATTGAACGCTTGCAATAAGGAGAATCACTCAACAAGCAAGATGTTAAAACTAACTTGTTTTGGAATTTTGGTAAGTTTACTGCATTGGATGGAGAATCAATGGAGTCTTATTATTCACGATTCTATAAGATGATGAACGACATGACAAGAAATAACCTGGAGGTCTCCACCATGCAAGTCAATGTGCAATTTCTTCAGCAACTTCAACCAAAGTGGACACGTTTTGTTACTTTGGTGAAACAACAGAAGCAGTTAGACAAGGTAAACTATCACACTCTCTTTGATATCTTGAAACAATTTCAGCATGAGGCAAATGAAATTCGAGTTGAACGAGTTGCAAAGACGGCTAATCCACTTGCTCTAGTGTCTACCAATCAAGATCATCGATCTCGTACTCCAAAGTCATATTCCATTCAATCATCATCCCCACGATATTCCACATCATCCAAGTCTTCATTATCCACAAGATCACGCGGCAAAGAACCAAGAGCACCATCACCACCATCTGAGTCATCATCTGAAGAGGATAGTGATGAAGATCAAGCTCAGAAGAATCGGGAAATGAAACAACAAATTGCTTTCATTATGAAGACTTACAAGAAAATCTTCAAACCCACAAACAACAATCTTCGAACATCATCTAACACAAAGAACCAATATGTTGAGAACCCTTCAAGGTATGACACACGTCGGCGTGGTGAAAGTCCTTCTAGGTATGATCGACATAATCCAACACATGTTGAGGGTTCTAAAAGGTATGATCGACAAACTGCCAAGTATGATACTCAAAGGATTGCTGCTGCTACTGGGAATAGGGAAACTGTTGGAACACAAGTGGTTCAACAAAGTGGGATTCAGTTTTATAATTTCCAAGATTATGGGCATATGGCAAAGGAATGCAGAAAGCCGAAACGGGTTAGGGACTCTAGCTATCATAAAGAGAAGATGTTGTTATGCAAGAAGATGGAAGCAGGGGTCAATTTGTCGGCTGAGGAAGGAGCAATGCTTGATGATACTGATGATGAAGCCTCCGACCAAGAATTAGAAGCACATTACTCGTACATGTCAAAGGTTGACGAAGTTCTCAACGTCACTGAAGATGACAATGGACCTATCTTTGACACTGAGCCACTAGATAAGGTACACACCACTGATGAATATAATGAGTTTGGTGATACTCATGAGCATAGTGAGCTACCCAATGCCATTAATGACACATGTATGAAGGAAAAGGTTGATAGCAATACCACACCCGATTCATCAGACATGTGCAATAATGAGTTTGAGGATGATCAACATGCAAATGATTATGATGATGAGGAGCGTGTCGCGCTTGCTAATTTAATTGCCAGTTTACAAAAAGATGTCAATAAAACTAGAAAAAGTCAAAAGCAATTAAAGAAGGCAAACGCAGCGCTCACTCAAAATTTTGAAGAATGCAAAGCCGCACTAATTACATCTAGTGAGACCATTGAACACTATAAAGATGATCTTCTTCAGAAAACCAAAGAACTTGAGGGGTACAAGGGTAGTGCGTTAAAAAGTCAAAAGGACGATCTTGAAAAGAAATACAAAAAAACTCTTGAGTTATTAACCAAAGAGAAACGTCATTTTAATGTTTTGTTAATGGATGAACGTCAAAAAACGTACCTTGCTACCACCAAAGTTAACGAACTTGAACAACGGCTTTCGATGGATAACACCGAGTCTCCTAAAATTCTTGATGTTAAGAAACAAGAGGTTGAAACGTTAAAACAAGATTTCAAAAGTCGACATGAAAAATATACTGAAAAAGTAACGGATCTAGAAAAACAAGTCGAATTGTTGAAGAAAGTTGTTTATAAAACGCATGACTCTATTCAAACCGTAAGAATGTTAGCACCTCCGTCCATGTTTAAGGGTCAAGCTAGCTTTGCAAGTCCTGATTATCTTGCCCAAGCTCAAGCTGCGAACCCGCGCATTTACATGGATGAGTCCGAATGGATCAATCCTGAATATCCTATAGGTTATGATGAGACATCCCTTTGGGAAGAGGAGAGTAGATCACCGGTCAATAAAGAGTTTGTGAAACCATACAATTATGCTTATGAGAATAGTCTATATGGTCTTTTCACTACACAAAAACAAAAGTCTCGTGTGGAATTGTTTTTAGAATGCAAACAAAGAAGAATTCAATGGAAGAAAGCTTTTTCTACTAAGAAAACAAACGTTTCTAAGTTCATCAACTACCTGCCTCTTGATGCTTCTAAAAGCAAGAGTAGGCAGACATTTGGTTTTCTACAACATTACATTGATAATATTAAATCCATTGTTGACAATGAATGGAAACAACGAGAAAATGACGAGTGGAAAAAACCAATTCCTCAAGATATAACTGTGCTTATCAAACAAATCTTAATACCGAACACGACCACATTAAAAGAAAATATGCTTGAATTTGAAAGATTAATTCGGTCTGAAAGGTTTGATGATTTAAAATATGTTGAGTCTATTGAGAAAGAAATTGACGATCTTCAAATGGACAAGTCCGTTTTTTCAGATGAATATGATTTACTCTTAGAAGAATGTCTCTCCAAAGATATTTTGTGTGTTACTCTTCAATCTTGTGCTGATATCGATGAATATTCTGATGTTGCATGCAAATATCTTGATAAAATCAAAGAATGTGAGCGTCTTGAACTTGAGCTTTCGAAATGTAAAGAAAATGTTGATAAAAAGGCTTTTGAGTTACTTCAACACAAAACTGATTTCCTTCAAAAACATTGTCATTCTCTTGAACTTGCTTTGCAAAAAGACGTTGGTAGTTTTCCACATGATAATAACTTGCAAGAAAAACTTTCCATAACGTTTCGAGAAATGAATGAACAGAATTTGGAAATTAAAGGGTTGAAAGCTCAGTTACAAGACAGGGAACAAGCGATAGCAGAGTTGCAGAAACTCATTGCTAAAATGGGTGGGAAAGTCGTGGAACCTAGCATTAAGAAACCTGTTGTTAGACAACCCAATGCCTCTAAAGTGAATAGATTCTCTATCTTGGGAAAACCATCTGCTTTATCAAATTCCTCCTTTGCAAAACCTGTGTTTGCCCCCAAGATGGATGGAAAGGAAAGGTTACCACAGAATCAACCCATTAAGAATACCATAGCACCAAGCGTTAAGCACAATAATGTGATTAAACCAGGGATGTATAGATTGGACACTAAACCTACACAAAACAAAGAAAGTCAATCACCTCAGACTTCTAGAAACACTAATAGACGTGTGTCTTTTACTACAGGAGTAATCCCCACTGATAGTGTTAGCCGGCCTCAGCTTAAGAGCACTCGCATGAATGAAAAGGTTTGGCAAAACAAAAGTCAAAGGAAGATGAAGACAGTAGAAGACCACCCTAGGATTTTCAATGTTTCTAAGAATAAAACGTCTGTAATCGAGTGTAATGACGATTTGAATAATTCTACTATGAGTGCTTTTACTGTTAAGTTTGTTTGTGTGAAATGTGGAAAGTGTGCTAACGCTAATCATTCTATGTGTGCTATGAATAAAGACAAAGGCGTAGATACTAGAACTAAGAAGCAAGTTGCAATGCCTATTAGAGCTAGTAAACCCAAACGCAAAGTGAACCATTCTGATGCAACCCCCACTAAGAAAAGTAATGCATCAGACTCCACCACTAAGAACCCTAGAAGCAAAATTAAGGAATTATATAAGTCCGCTAGCAAGTCTTGGAAATGGTGGTTTGCTAATCAATGTCCTCCAGGATATAAATGGATGCCGAAAGCAAGGACAGAAAATGTGAAAACGTGTGTTAGTTTGCCTTTAAATGATGATAAGGACACTAATGATTCTACTATCACAAATACTGTGGTATCCAATTTAGCAAATGCTCCATCGTGCTCTAACTCTTCTGCAGGTGATACAAATAATTCTCTTCATACTGGACTCCGGATGCACGAAGCACATGACGGGGAATCTCAAGCTTCTAATTAACTTCGTGGAGAAGTTCCTGGGTACGGTTCGATTCGGAAATGATCAATTTTCACCGATCCTAGGATATGGAGATTTGGTTCAGGGGAATATTACAATCAAAAGGGTATACTACGTCGAAGGGCTCAATCACAATCTTTTCTCGGTTGGTCAATTCTGTGATGCGGATTTGGAGGTTGCTTTTAGAAAGAAGACATGTTTTGTTCGTGACTATGATGGGAATGACTTACTTACCGGTACACGGGGTACTGATCTTTACACAATTTTACTTCAAGACACAACTTCATCAACTCCAATTTGCTTCATGGCTAAAGCTTCAACGACTCAGGCATGGCTATGGCATCAACGTTTATCTCATCTTAACTTTGATACCATCAACTTGCTTTCCAAGAAAGATATGGTAAGAGGCCTTCCAAGTTTGAAATTCATCAAAGATCATCTTTGTTCTTCTTGTGAGCTTTGTAAAGCTAAACGAAGTAGCTTCAAAACAAAGACCACACCAAGCTCTAAAGGACGGTTAGATCTTCTCCATATGGATCTATGTGGTCCCATGCGTGTTCAAAGTATCAATGGGAAGAAATATATTCTGGTAATTGTCGATGATTACACAAGGTACACATGGACTCACTTCTTGAGGTCCAAGGATGAAACACCCGAAGTTCTCATCAGCTTCTTTAAACTGATACAACGTGGTCTTCAAGCTCAAGTTAAAGTGGTTCGTACTGACAGAGGTACAAAATTTTTGAATTCAAATCTGAGAAACTATTTTGAAGCCGAAGGAATTGAACATGAAACATCTATTGCTCGAACACCCGAACAAAACTGCGTTGTTGAAAGACGAAACCGTACTCTAGTTGAGGCTGCTCGAACATTATTATTTGCTTCAAAACTACCACTATATTTTTGGGCCGAAGCCGTGTC
The DNA here is from genome assembly GCA_025667525.1 of Glebionis coronaria. NCBI lineage: Eukaryota > Viridiplantae > Streptophyta > Magnoliopsida > Asterales > Asteraceae > Glebionis > Glebionis coronaria. The sequence continues at coordinate 137,325,082 of CM046879.1, read as the reverse complement.
AACTGCATGCTACACACAAAACCGCTCCTTAATTATCCCAAGACACGAAAAGACACCATATCACATAATTCATGATCGAAAACCTTCATTCAAACACCTTCACGTTTTTGGATGTACGTGCTACATTATTCGAGATGGTGAAAATCTGGACAAGATGAAAGAGAAAGGTGATGCATGCATTCTAGTGGGATATGCAACTCAGTCTAAGGGATATAGAGTGTACAACAAGAGAACAAAAATGATAGTCGAAACTATTCATGTCAGATTTGATGAATTACAAGAAATGGCACTTGAACAATATAGTTTAAGTCCCGATCCACAACGACATACGACTTCCGTTCACAACCGCACGGAACTCGAAACTCAAGACCACAGCAATGAACTGTCAAGTATAACGCTGGTTCCAGAAAATGTTCCTAGAGCTGATATGATGGACCAATGTATAATGAATATTTCACGGGGGAGAAACAAGTTGTATCGAAGTCTTCCGCTGTCACTCATGATAAGAATGATGATACCGATCATCGTCAACAACCGGATACAACTTCATCTACTTCAACACGGGTTGCTGCAGATTTACCTCCTCAGAATATCACTTCAACAATCGATCCTACAACATCCACAACTACTGTCATTGCTCCAGAGAACACAAATCAAGCAGACAATGCATTATCTGACGAAGACGAATTTATCAACCCATTCGGTACACCGGTACACGAAACTGGAGAGTCTTCTACTCGCCATGTTGATCCGTCAAATATGCATACGTTCTATCAACGACATCCTTCAACACATCATTGGACCCGAGAACATCCTTTGGTTCAGGTAATTGGGAACCCTTCACAGCCTGTTCGTACAAGACGACAACTAGCCACTGATGGCGATGTTTGTATGTTCGCACTCGCCGTGAGTTCAGCTGAACCGAAAAACATCAAAGAAGCCATGGCTGATCATGCTTGGATTGAATCGATGACGGATGAACTTCAACAATTTGAAAGACTTAAAGTCTGGGAACTTGTTGACAGACCATACGATGTGATTCCTTTAAATCTTCGTTGGATCTGGAAAAACAAGATGGATGAAGAAAACACGATCATCAAGAACAAAGCTAGGCTAGTGGCTAAAGGGTATGGACAGAAAGAGGGTATTGATTTTGAAGAATCATTTGCACCAGTAGCTCGAATGGAAGCGGTCAGGATTTTTCTGGCTTATGCTGCACATAAGGGATTCATTGTTTATCAAATGGACGTAAAGACGACGTTTCTTAACGGTCCTTTGAAGGAATAAGTCTATGTCACGCAGCTGGAAGGATTCGTCAATCCTCATTATCCTGACAAGGTGTATCGTCTCCACAAAGCACTTTATGGACTCAAGCAAGCTCCAAGGGCGTGGTACGACGAGCTCTCGAAATTTCTGATCTCCAAGGTTTCTTAAAAGGTTCCATTGATCTAACTTTGTTCACTTATAAATATGGGGATGACATTTTGCTTGTGCAGATTTATGTTGATGACATTATTTTCGGGTCTACAAACCCAAAACTTTCAAAATGGTTTGAAAAAGTAATGCACAACAGATTTGAAATGTCAATGATGGGCGAACTAAAATTCTTTTTATGAATTCAAGTTCACCAATCCCCAAGTGGTATCTTTATAAACCAAGCTAAGTATTGTCAAGAGATAATCAAAAAGCATGGTATGACCTCATGTGACCCCGTTGGGACACCATTATCAACCACATCCCTAGATGCTGATTTGGAGGGATTACCCATAGATCAAACGAGATATCGTTCCATGATCGGGTCCCTCATGTACTTGACAGTAAGCAGACCTGATATTCATCATGCTACATGTTATTGTGCACGATATCAAGCACGACCCACTGAAAAGCACCTCAAGGAGGTTAAACGAATCTTTCGGTACCTTAAGAATACCATTCACATGGGACTCGGGTATCCGAGGGAAACCGGTTTCTTTCTAACGGCCTATTCAGATTCTGATCATGCATGGTGTCTTGATACACGTAAAAGTACTTTTGGTGGTGCACAATTTCTAGGACAAGATAAGCTTGTGGGATGGTCTTCCAAGAAGCAGGATTGCACGTCACTTTCATCAGCCGAAGCGGAGTATGTGTCTCTATCTGCGTGTTGTGCTCAAGTTCTTTGGATGAGAACACAACTCACGGATTATGGCTTCCACTTTGATAAAGTACCTATGTACTGTGACTCAAAGTCTGCCATAGCCATCTCCTGCAATCCGGTCCAGCATTCCCGCACGAAGCACATTGATGTCAGATATCACTTCATAAAGGAACAAGTTGAAAGAAGTATCGTTGAACTATACTTTGTTGGAACGGATTACCAATTAGCTGACTTGTTTACAAAAGCTCTTTCAAAAGAGAGGTTTGCGTATCTTGTTAGGCAAATTGTATGAGATGTTTGACTCCAGCAAAACTGGAGGTTCTGGCAAAGAAGCCTGCTTGATTCATCTATCAAACATCTACTTGTAAATATTAATGAAAAAACAAAACACAAAACTAAAAAATCTTTCAAAATCCAAAAATATTCTTCTCGACATGTCTTTCAGTATCGATAATATGGACGTGCCTAGAAATGTTACTCAATAACGACACGGGTGTGTACATAAAGCTCGAATGAAAGTTGTAAATATTTTTCAAAACATGTCATTTCTTTTTTTTATAATATTTCCAAACAACGGGTAGAGCAATCTATCACGGGTTGAGCTTGTCACAAAACATTCCATGTTTTGAGCTCAACACAATGGCTTGTGATCACTTTCAGATTGCAACCCGGATCAATATTCACGGGGGAGTGTACGATTTAGTGCGCTTACCCTCAGCAAAAGAAGAGAAATCTTCTTACACTTGAGTGGATTCGTCAAGACATTCAAAGTCTATGAACTCAAGTTTATGATTTAGAAAAACCTCTTCGACAAAAAGAAATAGGATTTTTCAAAAAGCGTTGAACACACTTTTTTCAAGAATTTTTCAATGATTATTCAAAATCTTTCAAAAATTGTGTGTTCAACAACTCCCATCCTCAAAAAGAGAAATGTGGATCACATCCTCACAATGACAATTCAATTGGATCAATTTTTGAGGGGGAGCTTTCAAAATTTCATGCTAACTTTGACACATTGTTCTCCCGAAGATTTTCAAGACTATTTTTCAAAATATATTTTAATCAAATTTGGTATTTCTAATATCAAAAGATTTTATATATTAGAGATAGGGGGAGAAAATGTGATTAAAATGTGATCTATAGACTCAAGCACTTTAACTCTTACCCACATGTGCAAAATGTCTACTTAAATTCTTTCGCATTTTAATGCACATGTGAAGGGGGAGCTTTTCTAAAACGACAAAACTAGCAAGGTGTTAAATGTTTTTCAAACACTTTGTTAGAATTTAAAGTGGTTTTTCATGGTTATGATCAAATACCCACAACATCTTTAATTCACGACGTTATTGGTGTCAAAAGGGTGGTTAGGTTAAGTCCTATGATCCAACCAGAACCGGAGGGATCTTCCCAGGGACAATCCAATAGATTATTAGAAGTCCTTAGGAAAGATGGAGTAGAATGTGAACGAAGCTGAATGCTGACTAAGTACTAATGATAGCACTAGAACAATCACAACAAGGTGCTATTAATGATGTCTTGGTAAGTATTGAAGGGGTTGAAGAATGAAAAAGAAATGTAAGGATAAAAGGTGTAAAGAAATTAGCCCTCCATACAACTTAGGCAGAAACCGGGTCAACACATCATGAAGACAACTCATCATGGACCCAGTGATGTGAAGCACAACCCTTTCCTAGCTACTCAGTCTTCTCTCAAAAGAAGTTTGTTTTATTGTCACGGAGATCAACACGACTTCTATTGACTTTCTCACACCGAGATAGTTGATATTGAATAGGTTGCATCTGCTCCAGCCTCCGACCACTAAAAGTGCACAAATCAAGTCTAGAGTTAAGAGATCAATCAAATCTCGTTAGGACACACGGATGAAGATCAAGAGAGTCCTACACTATATCCTTGTTATATTGCTAGAACACTCAGAGTGATACTACTTAGTATTCACAATGATGAGTGGAAATCCTTCCAGTGTTAACATCAAACAGCATTGCGGTAGGTCATATGCAAGATTCTTTATGAATTGAACATGTGTAAAACTGAAAAGCAACAGCGGTTTGATTCTGAATTGATTCAAACTCGTTTCAGGTTTCTACGCAATATCTTTATGGTCTTGCCAGAACATTCAGAGTGATATTTTTTAATATTCACAGTGACGAATGGAAATCCTTCTAGCGTCAACATCAAACAGCGCTACGGTAGGCGACTTGCGAGATTCTTTATGGATCAAGCTTGTGTCAACTAGAAAGCAACAATGGTAAGATTCTTTAAGAATCAAACTTGTTCCAGGAATTTCAATTGACGACTTTAATCAAGCGGATATTTATCTAATTGATTCACTCTTTATGTTCGCAGTCTTGCTTTGAGACGGTCGAGTAAAGAGAACAGCTAGTACAGCCACGAAACCCTGTCAAGGAGATTCTTAATTGAATCTACCTAATCACAGGTACGATATTTAGTATCGTATAATGATCTTCACCGACCGGAGGTAAAACGATACCGATTTAGGACGAATGTCAGAGCCATTCAGTCCATGTCTATGTTTTGTCTCGAGAAGGTGGCGTCACGGTGTACTCAGCAAAGTCAAAGATTCAAAACCACATACTCATGCCTAAATACATATTCAACAATTAATAGAGTGAGCATGTGGATGAAGACACAAGATTACAAGATGGCAAAGACAAGTCAAGGATGATTTGAAGATCTCAAGATCAAAAGACAAAGTCGAAAGACAATGACAAAGGCTCAAAGATCATAGCATGAAGGAACAAGACTACGATTACACGTTCAAGACTCATTTATGGCGAGATTAGTAATCTCTACAAATTTCCTAAATGACCAAGGTTTATGACCTCTCATTGGGGGAGATTGTTAGCCTCAAAATATTGAGTCAAACAAGAATGCTCGGTCATATGTTTATTATGTATCGTATTTTAGAACGTTGTAATATGTAGTATGTTAGTCGTGTATTACGGGCTTAACTTTAAGCTAAAGTTCATTCATAAGTAACCAAAGCCCAAAAGGAAAGCCCGGCCCATGATCATATAGCCCATTAAGCTACATGTAAGCAAAGGCAATATAAACCCTTCCTAGCATGTTAGGAAGGGTGTTGGTTCATTTTTATTCTCACTTCTCAATCTAATATTTCACAAGTTGCAATCATTTCTCTCTACTTTCTCTCACTACTTTCTCTCTCTAAAATTCATCTCATATCTACCTTTCTTTCTTCATAAATTCGTATTATATCATCATATATTAGGGACAACACGGTGGTTGGAGGTGTTGGTGATGATGTCTGTAGATGGTGGCTGGAGGAGTTGCGGGATGGATGGTGGGAGCTGATAGCGGGAGCTGATGACGGGCTGGTAGTTGGGTGACGGTTGATGGTGGTGATGATTTGTTTTGTGATGATTAAAAGTGTGAGTTAAGGGTTTAAAGAAGATGAAGATAATAGAGAGAGAAAGGGGAGGAACATTTTGATTTGTGTGACATGAATATTTGTTATGTGAGCTAAATGACATAATCACCCTTGTAATTGACTGCTACCATCTTGACATATAAAAAAAAATTATAAAAATTTTTTTTATAAATTTTTTTATAAATTATTCGTAAAATAAACGTTAAAATTTTTTACGAAATTTTTATAATTTTTTTAAAAAAATTTATAATTATTTTATAAATTTTTATAAAAAATTTTTTAATTTTTTACGAAGTTTTTATAATTTTTTTATAAATTTTTTATAAGTTTTTTATAAAAAATTTGTACGAATTTTTTATATATTTTTTATAAGTTTTTTGTAAAAATAATTTTTATAAAAAAATAATTTATAAGTTTTTTACGAATTTTTTTATTATTTTTATAATTTTTTATAAATTTATATGTTTTTTTAATTTTTATAAAAAAATTACGAATTTTTTATAATTTTTTAATTAAAGTTTTATAATATATTTTTTTTAATTTTATAACTTTTTACGAATTTTTTTTAAATATTTTAATTTTTTAAAAGTACGGGTCTAATAATTTTGAGTCAAAATCGAATAATGGGGAATGTTTTTACAAATTTATTTTTTTATTATAAAAATACAAGTCGAATAACCGATTCGACATGAAGTCGAATAACAAGTACACTTACAAGAAATGTACTTGGGTGTACTAGCGGGACCCATTTGTACTTTCCTTAAGTCGAATTAGTCGAATTAGTCGAATATGGTAGAATAAGGTCGAATCGGGTCGATTAGGATTAATTACCTTATTAGTAAAAAAATTTGGACATTTGACAAAAACCAAATATTTCATGGGACATTTGTCAAATTAGCCCTTATTTAAATGTTCGTTAATATAAGTTTAATATCAAATTTATGTGTTTGATTTTGAACCATTTTTAAAAAATTTACATTTTTGAAGACATATATCATCAATGTATGTATTAAGTACAAATTTAATGAAATACTTATCATTTTGCTAATTAATTCAATTAAATGGCACACATCAAAGTAGAAAAATTTTAAGGTTATTATGATGTATGAAAAACGTGTAAAGATATATATTAAGAAGATTTTCTATATTTATATGTTATATATTGCGATGTTATATATATTTGCAAATGTCTGTCACAATCAATCATCACAATAATATGAAATGGGTCATTATTGTTCAAAGTATTTTCAACTTAAAATTATCGCCATTATCTATAAATATAACTATAAACATTGCGCTTACAGAATTTTAGTTTCAGGATACCCGCAGCCGTAATGTGCGGGTACCCTGCTAGTACAATAATTACAAAAAAATCATTACCATCACTTTTCTAAATTTAATTTTAATTAATACATGTTATAAAATATATGTTACAAATACACATTATTTAATATATTAAACACTTTAATTAATAATATTTTAAAAATACCCCTAAATTGATTAATGCATCTTATTATACATGTTGTACAACTATTAAAACACAAAAAAAAACTTTATATAACTTACAAGTTGGTGGTACATATAATTTTAAAATCGGACCAAGTCAACGGGTTTAATCGAAAACTGCAAAAAAAAACGGCCGAAACATATGCATAAGCTAACCAAGCCCCGTCGAAATCATCTTTTTTACCTTTCTTCGATTAAACACAGAGTACCCATCATCGCATCACACGAGTACCCTGCTAGTAATATATAAAGAATTTACACATGACTCTTGAAAATTAAAAAGTAATAAATAAAAAATAGTGAAAATTTTAAATATTTTATGTACGAGTGTTTAGCCCGTATGTTGCACACAAGTTCGATGTAGTTGTTTTTGGATGAATTTTTTTGATGCGTTTTGTTCGTTGTTTATCATTTGAAAGATTACGCAAGGTAAATTTGAAAAAAATACGCAAGGTAATGTAATGTTGTGATATGGTTGTTGATAATTAGTATTAATAGTATAATTAATTTGTGTTTTTTTTCCAGAGATATTATGGTTTACACTTATTTTATGGAAAAAAAATTGTGAAATTTGTAAATATTCATGATGTTCTGGTTGTAGCGTCAAGAGTTTTTTTAAGATAATGAAGTTATGTTTATGTCAAGTGTTGTTTAATATTATATTGGATTTTTTTTTGAGATAGGTGGTGAGTGGGTTTGTGGTTTATTTTGTGACCCGGTAAAGTTTCAAATTAATTTTGAGAATGTTAAAACCGCTTTGAAAGAGATTGTATTGAAGTTTAAGTGTATATTTTTTGCTCTATTGCATTGTAGAGGTGTTTTTGACAATATGTTAACTTGTAGAGGTTATTTTTAGGATTTTATAAATTAAAACTTTTATAACTGATTCATGCTCATCGATATATTCATCTTAGTAATTTTTCTTTTCGAGAAACAAATTATATTCTTTTTTGCTAATAAGTTTCTACACCATCACTAAAACTTGATAAACCACAATCACAGTAGACATAAAAATTGTAGGTCTACGATTTCTTAAGATTGTTAATGTGTAGTAATGATCTAAAAGAGAGGGACAGAGATATGAATAACTAGAGAGAGAAAGTTAAAGAGAGAAAGGAGAGGATTAGAGAAAGAAAGATTGATTAAGTGAAATGAGAACCAACAACTACCCTTCCTAATATGCTAGGAATGGTATATATAACCCACCCTACATGTGGGCTTTATGAGTTATACTTACATAATTAGATCACGAGCTAATCTACGTATATATCGTTAGAGTGACCGATCCTTTCTAAATACGTAAAAACGTATTTCCAACAATCTCCCCCTAAGGGAGGTCACTCCAAGTTACAATGTCCTAAATAGTCTATAGCTCGTGATCTGTGCTAACAATGATGTGACCGAGACTTTCTTTGAAAAAACGTATTTCCAACAATCTCCCCCTAAGGGAGGTCAAACCATTTTACAAAATCTTAAACCTAGCATACTATGCTTGAGTCTTTGATCTTGTTCTTGTGAATATGCAGATGAGATCTTTGACTTTATTCTTGATCATGTTTCCTTACCTTGACCATGTGCATTCATCACTTGTGATATTCGCCTCCTCGTGACTTCATGTTCCACATACTTATACCTTTATAATTCTTGAAAGCTTCAGAATTTGATACATCGGAAGACTTGACTTTTAGGCTTTCTTGAATTTGTTGAAGTATTAAGTGCATACAGTATAAGCATGTGTTGACGACTTCTTCTGGATTGTACACCGCAATGCCACCTTCTTGTTATGCTTCATAAAACACTTAGCAACAAAACATATACACGGATGAAATAGCCTTGAACATTTCATTCTAATTCGGTAGAATTTTACCTCCGGTCGGTGAAGACCGTTGGACGATATTAAATATCGTACTTATGGCAGGTAGTTTCAATAAAGAACCTACTTGACAAGATCTCGCGGGTAAACCCGTTCTCTTTACTCTACCGTCCAAAGCTGACTACGAACATAAAGAGTGAATCATTTGGATAATATTATCCGCATGATTGAAGCCGTCAATACATATACTTGGAACAAGTGAAATTCAATTAGGAACCACACCATCGTTGCTTTCTAGTTGTCACGAGCTTGATTCATATAGAATCTTGCTAGATACCTACCACGTGTTGTTTGATGTTAACACTAGAAGGATTTCCATTCGTCACTGTAAATACGTAATCGTATTACTCTGAATGTTCTGGAAAGATCACTAAGATATTGCGTAGAGGCCTGGAACGTGTTTAAATTCAGTTAAGAATTAAACCACTATTGCTTTCCAGTTATCACAAGTTTGATTCATAAAGAATCGCACAAGTCACCTACCATGAGCTTTTTGATATTCGCTTAATAAGGATTTCCATCTTCATTGTAAATACTTTTGTATTACTCAGATGTTCAGGCAAGATCATGAAGATTTTGCGTAGGACTTTTAAGATTTTTCTTACTTTTCACAGTATGTGAAGAAGCAATGAATTATGAAAGTGTGTTCTAATGAGATATTTGGTGATCTCAAATGGCTCTAGACTCGATCGTGAATTTTGGATTTTAGTGATCGGAGGCTGGAGAGGAGCGCCACCATTTCAATACCAATTTATTCGGAGTGAATAAATCAATAGATAATATGTTGTCTCCGTGTGATTAAAACAAATATCTTTTGAGAGATATCTGAGTTAGCTGGGATGGGTTGTGCATTGCATCACTGGGTCCATGATGTCTATCTTCAATATCAAACATCATTAAAAAATGATCTCAGTGGCATATGTGTTGACCGGTTTTTGCCTAAGTTGTAAGGATGACTTCTTTCTTTAGACCCTTTATCTTTAAAATTCTTTTTCATTCTTCAACCCCTTCAATGCTTACCAATACGTCATAACTAGCACCTTGTTGTGATTGTTCCAGTGCTAACTTAAGTACTTGGTCGGCATTCTTCTACGTTCACAATCTTTCTCCATCTTTCCTAAGGACTACTATTTCTAGCTATGGAATGTCCTTGGGAAGATTCCTCCGGTTCTAGAGGAATCATTGGACTTTAACCTATCCTACCATCCTTATGTCACCACAATCTTCACCGTCATGAATAAAGATGTTTTGAGTAAGTGTATGTCACCATGAAATCCATTTTGATATCCAAATCCATTTTGCTCCCCCTTAACATATGTCACGATATCCGAAAACACTTCGCACATGTCGGGATGAGCTATCACGTTAAGTCAAACCATTTGTGATTAATCATTTCCCATATTAAATCACATTTTCTCCCCCCATATTAAAAATATTAACCCAATCGATGTTTTTAATATCAATTGATTTAATAGCATTTTAATAAAATTTGGGAAGAAAAATACAAATCTAATTATCTTCATGATTTTCACAAGCTCCCCCTCAAATTAATGAGGGTGTACTTGAAACGTAAATTAAATACCTTTTAAACATAATTGTAAGGTATTTATCAAGTGCAAAGATCATATATGATAATGTATTCACAAGATTAACAATTTACGAGGTTGGACCTGAATGATGGAGAACATCATATGATAGAATCACATGGTTCTTGTTCACGAATGTTGGTCGCCTCGTCACGTCTGAAGTTATCTCTTGACACTATGTGTACGATTGATATCGTTGTCTTGACACCAATTAGTGATCTTGGCACTTTCGGCATCAAAGATTCTGAATGCTGGACAATTGCTCCCCCTCAATTGTTAACCCGTGTTCTATTGAAAGAGTTGTAGTCGCCGTTTGAGTAGTCGCATCGTCGAGTATGTAGATATCAATTGTAAATTGCTACGGATTGTGGAGATGATAACTTCATAAAAACAAGATTTCTCTTGTTTTAACAAATAAATGCACTGATGCGTACATATATCCGTGTTAGATTGTGTTATAACGTAAACACAATCCCTTACATGGTTATAAAGTAAACCATGCCCGAGAAAATTAATTCCCATTGTTAAGTCAAAGCTTTCCGGTGAAATACTTGACTTGAATATGAAAGCGGGTTACTATATGAAATAATAGCAAGCCATTTTGAGCATGTTTTAAAACATTTGAACTTCTGCTCAAACTTTATTTACAACCCCGTGTCATTATTGAATGACATTTCTAGTATCGTAAATATTATCGATTCCAGAAGACATGCTCTGTTTATCAAAACATTTTTGAACACACAATTTTGAAAGATCTAGAAAAACTTTTTGAGAAATTATCGAAAAATTATGTTCAATGTTTTGAAAAACAATTACTTGAGCTTAAGATGTTGAATATCTTACAAAACGAGCTCAATTCCGAGAAGTTGTAAACTTCCCGTTATGAGGATAAGTTTATCATCGGTGATAAACTTCCCTTTTAACTGAATAACGAGTCCTAAGTTGACATTTACTTAGAAGTCGTTTTCATGAGCTTGAAAAACTTTTGAATGTTTTAACGTAAAGCTCATGACCGAGAAAGATGAATTTCTCATTATGAGGAAAGGTTCTCTTATTTAAAAGATACACTTTCCTTTTTGAGCTTAAAACTTGGAATGTTTTAATACAAGCTCATGACCGAGAAAAATTAATTTCCCGTTACGAGGATAAGTTATCATTAAAGATAATCTTTCCTAAAATAGAAGTCCGAGTTACAGTCTGATATTTAACTGTAAGTCATTGTGCATGAGCTTAAAAACGTCGAATGTTTTTAATATTAGCTCATGCCCGAGAAAAACTAATTTCTCGTTGTGAGGATAAGTTTATCATCGGCGATAAACTTTCCTTTCTTTGAAGTCTGGGGCATAATTTGAGATATAATTATACACCATTTACACGAGCTTAAAATCCTTTGAATAGTTTTAATGTAAGCTCGTGTCCGAGAAAATTTAATTTCTCGTTAATGAGGATAAGTTTATCATCGGCGATAAACTTTCCTTTCTTAGAGGCGCAGGTTACAATCTGACATGTGACTGCAAACCGTTGTGCATGAGCTAAAAAACTTTGAATGTTTTTAACATAAGCTCATGCCCGATAAAAGTTAATTTCTCGTTGTAAGGGTAAGTTATCGTTGACAAGATAAACTTCCCTTTATTTGAAGTCCGGGTCATTGTCTGAAATTTAACAATGAACCATATACACGAGCTTAAAACTTTTGAATAGTTTTAAAAATAGCTCATGTCCGAGAAAATTTAATTTCTCGTTTGTGAGGATAAGTTTATCATTGGCGATAAACTTTCCTTTATTTGAAGATCGGGTCATCGTCTGATATTTAACGATGAGCCTTATACACGAGTTTAAAACCTTTGAATAGTTTTAAAGTAAACTCGTGTCCGAGAAAATTTAAATTCTCGTCAATGAGGATAAGTTTATCATCGGCGATAAACTTTCCTTTATTTGAAGTACGGGTCATCGTCTAAAATTTAACGATGAGCCATATACAAGAGCTTAAAACCTTTGAATAGTTTTAATTTTAGCTCGTGTCCGAGAAAATTTAATTTCTCGTTTTGAGGGTAAGTTATCATTGACGAGATAAACTTCCCTTTCTTTAAAGTTCGGGTCACAGACTGTGATTTGACTATGAGCCATATACACGAACTTAACTGCAAATCCCCTGAGACACTTGTTTCTCTGATATCAGCTTCTTTAGTAACCAAAATTTGAGAGTGTCCTTAGTTGAATGGTGTACAAAGATCGGACCGGTTTATTTTTGTTGATCCTTGACTTTGGTACCTGCATTCTCAGTTGAAGTTTGTATGCTTTTATATGGGTTAGAGATATCTATCTTAGAATCCTGCGGGGATTCACAGTTTTCTTTTCTTGTGCCAAAGGTGACCTGAGGGGATGGTTCACTTGTCTTAACTGGCAAACGTTTCCTTTTATAGAAAACCTTAAGTTCATGCTTAAGTGATGTATCATCCTTTTCAATTTCATCCCTATTAGCCTTAGTATAATCGGAGACCATCCTAGTTAAAGGGCACTCGTTTCCTACAAGAGTAAAAGTTCTACCAGTGAGGCGCCAAACTTTACCAATGGGTTTGATTTTAGCTAACCACTGGGATTTAATTCTAGCATGGGAGTTCACCTTATGGAGGAATTTCTTAACACAAGAGTCATGATTTTCCTTAAAGACACATTTCCTACACGTTTTACAAGTAGCATATTTAATGTCCGAGTAAGATCTAGAATTCCTAGATGATTGATTGATGCTCCTAGGACAAGACATGCTACGGTTAGCAATGTTGGATAATCAAGAAGGCATCTGACTAGGTTTGAAATTCATGTCTCTTACTTGTGTCTTTTGAATAGCTTCCCTTAGACCAAAATTATAACTAGTTCGAGACGTGTTCTTTGGACTATATCTAGGGAGACTAGAGGCAATCATGTGATTAGGTCTTGCAAAATCTGTTTTAGTCACATTGGGCCTAGTTGGTGGAGTGACTAGTCTAGAAAGATGAACCAAATCAACTTGGGAGGCAAACCGCGGTCTCGAGGATTGAGGTCGCTCGGATCGAAATGCAGTCGGTTGTCTAACTGACTGATTTGTAGGCGGTTTCCCTAAGATTGATGGTTTTCAAGGTTAGTGTCCACACTAGTTCCTTTAGTTTTCCTCAGTTCATTTTTCAACGCAGCTATAGCAAAAACCTTTTCCTGAACTTAAGCCTTTAAATTCTCATTTTCTTTGAGCAATTTATCTTGGGATGCCAATTTAGATTCTAGCAACTTAATTTGTTTCAAAAGATTATCCTTTTCAGCTTTAGAATCTAGAAATTTTTGATCCAATTTTCGTTCAAGAACAACGTTTTACTTTTCAAGTTATTGAAAATATGTTTCAAATTTGTTCGTTTTCTTCGAAAATTCAAGTTTGGCATCTTCAAGATCTTTTGATTGCTGAGCTACGATCGTTTCGAGCTCTTTAATCTTGGAATCAGAAGCAGTTAATGAAACAGTCATAAGACAGTTATCATGATTGTTAGCATTTTGAACACTTTCTCCCCCATTATAACGCACATCGGATGAATCAGAAATGGTATCGCTATCACTCATTTCCATTCCATGTTTATCATAATCAGGTTCGAAATGCTCAGTATGCGGTATTTTATCAGCATATACATCATATACAACATTACATTGTAACATGTTTGTAGGCTCTTCGTCATAAACGGGTATGGTGTCATCATAAGAGATATCTGTAACATTCCCTGACGTGTTGCTGATACCATACTTAACTGTTGATTCCATGTCCTTGCAATCTTTAGCAGCCTCCAACTCGTCAATCGTATGACCATTTTCCTCTTGCATCGGCATCGTAGATTCTTGCACTCTACTATCATACGCTTGCTGATGTTGTGATCTTGCATAAATCGAAGATGAAACCGATGTCATTAATTTCAACAGTGTACCACGGAAATGTTGAAGCTCGGTATGTGTGTCTCGAAGAAATGACTGACAAATCACTGAACTTTTAGACTTGACGATATTGAATTGGAGAAAAGATGTGAGTTGTGTCACGAGAGCGTTATATGTAAGTGCCGATGCAGAGTAATTGAATTCTTCATTGTGGAGTTGTTCTGCTAGTTGGTTCAAAGTGAGGAATATCGATTCCATGAATATATGACGATCTTGACCAAAAAGTATCACAAATTCGTTTCCTCCTTGAAGCCATGAAAGAGTCACTGTATGAGACTAAAGTAGACGAAATGAAGTGATGCCACTTTCAGTAGCTTTGTCTTGCATTGGATGCGATTCTCCCTCTTGAAACGTCGAAGTCAATGATTCCATTGAACTTCGATGAAAAATGACGTTAAGGATTATGATCGATGAAAAAATCCGTCTTCACTTTCAAAGAAGAATACCCGATCAAAAAATCCATAGCCACTTTAATTCAAAATTAGCCATTTTTCTTAGTCTCGTCAAATAAATCTTGTCACTTTATCTTGTCGTTGTCTTGAGACTTTGTCACATAAAAAAATTCATTTTAACCCGACAATAAAACCACTTAAAAAAATTTCAGCCCACAAAAATAATTTATACAAAGATTAGCCAAAGCTAATTTATACAAAATATTTGTAATCATACAATATTTTATTTAAGTGGTGGTACAAATAAATTGTCATCAAACGATATGTTGTAAACATATCGTGGCCTCAAAACATGTAGTTAATTACACTTCCCAACCAAAACATTTGCAATTTGCAAAGTCAAACCAAGCGCTGTAAATCTGACCAAAGCAGTCAATTTGTTGTCGGTCACATGCAAATATCAAGACATGTCACGTTGCTTTTTGAAAAAATGGAAAAATGGTCGTCCCATTTTAACAATCTCAGCCCTTCTCATTTTATACATACCTAACCTTTAGGAGTTGTGACAAAAGCCCACTCTTAACCTTTGGGTATATAACACACAACCTTTATCTATCTCTCACAATAACCCTAAGCATAAGCATCTCGCCTCCATCTTTTCCTCTGCCCCCACCAAACTCAAAACAAATAACTCCTCTGTCTCTTCTTCTTCGATACACCCAAAGTAACCAAACTTCCCAAAAAAACAGAAGCTCCCAATCTATCTAAACTTTTAATCAGATTGTATATTTTCCTCCGCCCCTATTTTCCTTGATAACTCCATCGCAATCTCAAAACACCAAATAACTTCAAACATCAATCCCAATCTCATATAACTTCATATAGATCATTAATCCAATACCAATCAAATATTGAACATCATAAAATGAACCTATAACCAAAGAAGGATTTGGCTTCCAGATCAACAGGTTGGTCTCGAGTAAGGTTTTTTAAATTGTTTTTTTTGTTTTGGATAGATGAGAGTTTTTCTGACTGAGATCTTTGTATTTTTATGGTTTGAGTATGGGTTTGTGCTCGTCGAGTCTTGGGAGAGTCTTGTGTCAGTTTGGTGTTCGAGACAGGTTCAAGTTTTGTGAGTGGTTGTGGTGTTGTCTGATTCGAGTCTAGGATGTTTGAGGAGTGATTTTGGTTGTCGAGTCGTGATTTTGTTTGTCGAGTCATGATTTTGGTTGTGGTGTTGTCGAGTCAAGTCATGATTTTGGTTGTTTGGTGTGTCAGTTTATCTTGAGTCGTGACTGGTTGTATTGAGTTGAGTGTTTTTGGTAGTCAATTTATCTTGAGTCATGACTGGTTGTATTGAGTTGAGGGTTTGTTTTTGGTTGTATTGAGTCGAGTGTTGTGTAGGTTTGTTGAGAGTCAATTTATCTTGGGTCTGTGAAAGAGTCAAAATTGTTTCCCCTTTTTTTTTAGTCGAGCCAAGTCTGTTGGTTTTTTCGAGTATTTTGAGAGTGAGGGTTGTGTCCTTTGAGAGCTTTGTTTTGGAATGATAACAAAAATTATAATATGGAATATGAAAACTCAAACACAGTATATAAGTCGGAATAAAGTCTCAAATATAAGTCGGATTATGAAAACGAAACACAAGTCGGAATATCAAATTCGAACCATAAGTCGGAATACATATTCAGAACACAAGTCGGAATATGTATTATGTATGGAAGTCGGAATCTGGACTTAAATTGGAGGGAAAAAAATAAGAGTTACTATTCGGAATACAGTTTCATTTTAGAGGGAAAAATCAGGAATGTGAAAAAAACAGATATTAATTCGGAACACACATATGACAAAAAATAGTTCGGAAAATGTGACAATGACACAATTCGGAAAGAGAGTCTGTTTTTGGAGGGAAAAAATAATTAGTTCGGAATGAAGTTTTGATAGTTCGGAATAATGTAAACCCTCTTATTCCAAATTATACCAAAAAAAATTCAAACACTTGTAATTTTTCCCCAAAAATCAATCTAAAAATTCCAACTTTTTCGTGTTTTTGACCAAAACAAATACCCAAAATCACTACCACAACTATGTAGATGATTTTAGGAAGATTAACCACAAAAAACAAAAAAAAAATTGGATCGAATGATTTTAGATCAAAACTCACAAATTAATGATGAACACACACAAGAACAAACCAATCATCCATGGCTCTTGATACCAATTGTAGGTCCATGATTTCTTAAGATTGTTAATGTGTAGTAATGATCTAAAAGAGAGGGAGGAAGATATGAAGAACTAGAGAAAGAAACTTAGAGAGAGAAAGGAGAGGATTAGAGAAAGAAAGATTGATTAAGTGAAATGAGAACCAACAAGTACCCTTCCTAACATGCTACGTATATACTTACATAATTAGATCACGAGCCCAATCTACGTATATATCGTTGGAGTGACCGATCCTTTCTAAATACGTAAAAACGTATTTCCAACAAAAATATATCTCAAAGCTCCATCAAAATCAAATCATACCCGATTCGTAAAAGACCAATCTTTACCATTTGTTTGAAAGCCTTAAACTCTATATACTAAATTACTATCAATTGAATAGAAATTATGTTCTTGTTGCTAATAGGTTGTTAAATAAACCACTATTAGTACATAAACAAACAAACATAACAACATATCCGAAAGCAAAAGAACGACTTTCAAATGGTATACGAACTCAAATTTTGTGCCACTCAATCAAAATCAAATAATAACCGTCTGAAAATAACCTAATAATCAAAAGAGTTTCAATTCTAACATTTTGAGAGAAGTTATGAAAGAGACCCTCAACTAAAACAAATCTTTCATTTTATTATAGAAAATTTTGTGGGTGTAAAAGAACTATTTCAGGTTTCTATTCATTTTCATCACCAACCATAAGTTCAAAATAACACACACTCACTCCTTCTTCTTTTTTCGGCAACGACATATATTCTGGCCACCGGCCACCACCTACATCCTTCATTAAAACTCATCCCTACACACGATCTACCTGCACCATTACTCCACCGCATCACCACGAACCCTCGCCACCACCTCCATAACACCAACACATTCAATGATCGTTATCACATCACCAAGCAACCACTTTGTCGTACACCACCCGATCCACCATACAACCGTTGTCGTAGTCTTCAACCACGCGATGCCATCATCACTAATCGACCCACCATAGCCGTCACCATCGTGACCATTACCACCATCTGATCTACTCCACCTCGTTACATACGTCATCACCATGCCGCCAAACCACCAGCCACCACGTGACGGTTTGCATATCCTTCATGGTCAACCCATCGTCACCAGCCACCGAGTCAATTTGGTCGCAGGTCACGGATTTGACCACCGGGTTAATCCGATCGAGTCACCATGTCACGGGTTCGATCACGCGGTTAACCTGGTTGAGTCACGGGCATGGGTTCTACCATCGATTTAACCCGGCTAAGCCATTGGGTTATCAGTTCGACCACCGGGTCAATTAGCATATCATCAACTTACTATCGGTAGGCAATTTTCGAGTTATGGGTTCAACCATAGGTTTAATTAGCATATCGTTAATTATATGTCGCTATGCGTGGATAATCTTTTAGTTTCTATACAAAGAGTGTACACTCTATTCCTGAAAGTGAATTGTTAAAACTATTTTAAAAAGTTTTTACTATTAGATGTCATTGTTTGAATAATTGTAATTAGTATATTTTCTTAATTTAGATAATAATATCTGAGCTGTAGAATAGTGGCATTGAGATGGAATCCAATCTTCCCATGTATATGTACTCGACTCATTTCATTGGAATGACATGAAACACATTTACCATCTTTCAATGTAGTCTAACATGGTATTAGATGTCATTGTTTGAATAATTGTAATTAGTATATTTTATTAATTTAGATAATAATATATGAGTTGTAGAATAGTGGCATTGGGCTGGAATCCAATCTTCCCATGTATATGTACTCGACTCATTTCATTGGAATGACATGAAACACATTTACCATCTTTCAATGTAGTCTAACTTGGTATCAGGAGAGGTTAGGTCCTAAACCTACTCACCTAAGCCGATGCCTTCACATTCCTATAACCCTAACATCTAAAACCACCGATCCTAAACACTTATCATCTTTTTGACGTTCCAACAAAAAAAACGACAACATCCTCACTACATATATCTTGCCAATAAATTCTATGGTGTCTCCTTGCTTGCTTACATAAATAACCACACGCCTTCTATTTTACCTTCCAACGTGATGGATATAAATATGGGTTGTTATGCTTTTGGCTGTGTTGGTCGACAAAGGACAGCCTCCTTTTGGGTTTTTTGTTCTTGCCGTTTCTAGTGACGCAGTTTACTTAGAGAGTTTCTTTTCTCCATATACCTTTTATGTACAAAAAAAGAATTTGTTAAATTTTTCGAATCTAGGGTATTAAGTCCCGAGACGATTTTTGTTGGTGTCAAATCTAGGGTATCAAGTCCCGAGACGACTTTTATTGGTGTCGAATCTAGGGTATCAATTCCCAAAACGACTTTTGTTGGTGTCGAATCTAAGGTATCAAGTCCTGAGACGACTTTTATTGGTGTCGAATCTAGGGTATCAAGTCCCGAGACGACTTTTATTGGTGTCGAATCTAGGGTATAAATTCCCGAGACGATTTTTGTTGGTGTCGAATCTAGGGTATCAAGTCCCGAGACGACTTCTATTGGTGTCGAATCTAGGGTATTAATTCCCGTGACGACTTTTGTTGGTGTCGAATCTAGGGTATCAAGTCCCGAGACGACTGTTTTGTTTCCCTTTTTTATTATTATCGCTATTCTTCACAGGTTTTTGAAAGATATGAAAACTCCACTGCCTTTGACGATTTGTGGCCTCTTGCCAAGTTTATCTCCAGTTGGATCGAAGACCTCCGCTCCAACTGCGGGGGTGTATTAGATGTCATTGTTTGAATAATTGTAATTAGTATATTTTCTTAATTTAGATAATAATATCTGAGCTGTAGAATAGTGGCATTGGGCTGGAATCCAATCTTCCCATGTATATGTACTCGACACATTTCATTGTAATGACATGAAACACATTTACCATCTTTTAATGTAGTCTAACATTTACACTATTTTAGAAAGCTTTGCGCAAAGCTGAAAAATATTACTAGCACTTTATTAAAATTGGATCTGTAATCTACTTGGTCGAGTTATCAGTTCATCGGGTTAGACCACTGAATCAACTCAGATTTTCACAAGAATAAAATTTATGCATACATGGAATGGAACAAAAAATTATATTTGTATCTCGAATACCTGTTTGACCTGGATCACTTCAAACTCAATGAGACTAATCAGGTTTCAAAAATATAATCCTTGGTTTAATTTGACCCTTTTTTCAACAGGAACTAGTTGAGCCGGCCGGGTTCAAGCGGGTTTCAAAACATTATTTTTAATCTCCAAATTCACAAACTTTTATTATTTTTTCGTTTATAAACAATAAAATGTTTTTATCATTACAACTATCTATTGTTATACAATTTTCGTATCTACGCACGAATAGTCGTCTAGTACTCATCATATATGCTTTAACATAACAGAACACATAAGTTCATAAAACATCTAAGAGCTCAAGGTGTCATGGCATAAAAAACCCTCTTTATTTAGGTCACACGAGGTGTCACGTCACCTCACACTCCTAATTCAAATAAACCAAACTTATTATAACAAACATCCCCTCTTCATTTGGGCCTCACCACTATCCATTTTATTTTCTTTTTCATCATTTTCAAATAAACTAAATTCATTTCATAAATATAAAACTACGAATTACAATACAAAATTTACATACGCCATGCGATGAAATAAAAATACGATACGAATACAAATACGGCGGAATTTATTATGTTCCGGGATCTGAATAGAATATCTCCCCAAATTCCAACCTAGACAACTCATACTCAGCTTCTTTTTGTGTCATTCTATCCTCCCACTCTTTTTTAGCCATTTCTTCTTCTTCTAAGGTTTCTCGTAATGCTTCCTCATCAAAAATCATTTAACGTTCTTGTTCGTCAGTAAGACGAAATTCACCAGGTACCTCGTATTCATTAGGGTGGTCGTGCTCGTCAACTAGATCATCAATAATAGGAACTAATGATCCATACACCTGGTTTGGGTAAGGTTGTGGGGGGTTGATTCAGGTACTTTTTCGAGCGTTGATAGGTTGCTTCGAGTTGCTTTTCGTTTGTTTTGATTCGTTTTCTAGAAGTGTTTTCTTGGGTATTTCCTTGATTGTTTTCTTCACACCTGTTTGAGGGTATTTTTTGTGTGAGAAAATGAAAAAAAAAAGTAGAAGTGGTATTTATCGACATGTTTAAAATATAGCCGTTGGAATTCAAATTAAATTATAGCTGTTGAGAATTAAAATTAAAATACGAAAATACAAATTACGATAGAAAAATTCAATTTACAATACGAAAATTTCTATATTACAATGCAGAAATTCAAATATAAACTAATCGTCTTTTTCTTTTAACCAAACTAATTTAGTTTCCATTTGCCTTTCTATTTTAGTCGTTTTTTCGAAACAATGCATAACACATCTCGTAATCTTTTTTTTTAGAATATCCTTGCATTTTTTCTTATGCTTTCTAGAGATTATCTTTAGCAATGGATGCCCATTCAAATTGGATGGCTAAATCTTTTTCTTATGGATTTATCTTTAGCAATGGATGCCCATTCAAATTGGATGGCTAAATCCATAATCGCTTTCTGTCGAATGTTATCTTTTAACTAATTTATCAACCAATTTTTTGATTTGATCAAAAGTGTGTAGAACTGAACAAGCCATATTATTTGTTGATTTAGAATGAAGTTTGAATTTTAGAGGTAAAGTAGGGTAGTATTTATAGAGTTGGGGTATATAATTTTATTTTAAAATATTTAAATTAATTTAAACGTTTGGAAAAATTATTAAAGAAGACGAAACCATCAAATAGATTTTGTTGTCTTATTCATGTCGTATGCACGGCGAGAAATGGTTTGGCGAATGTTTGAAGAATTAGTTGGTGTGGTGGCAAGGTCCTGGCGAAGGCTACGTAGAAATGACGAATGTATCTCGCTATGATACTTTGTGCTCTAACAAGCATCAGTTGTGACACGAGGGAAGTATACCTATATAAGCTACACAAACAGTCATAGTATCAATATGCTAGCATAACTAATAAATGCATAGAATGAGTAATCCGAGCATGATTATTCCTGGCTACATAAGAAAAGATAGTTTTTGTGTGTGTGCGTAATTTAACCGCTATTATAGTTTTTTGTTTCATGAATCTCCTCTGTTCTTTAAAATATGTAAAATATAAAATAAATATGAGAAAAGTTCATTTGTATTTTTGTTTTTGCTCACATACTAATAAATAAATCCTCACTATTATTTGGTGGTGGAGGTTAATATAACATTTAAAGAAAAACACAAAGGGACCATTTTTGCCAAACTGTTAAAAAAATAAAAAATAAGATGAGGAACTAAAGTTGTAAATATGACGAAATACTTTTTATCACTAGTGATAAAGAAATGAAATTTCACTAGTGTAAAACAATAAAATATCACTAGTAAGAAAACAATAAAATGTCAATATTATATTATACATAAAGTATGTTTATAAAATATCACTAGTGATAGCTTTATCACAAGTGATATTTCATTGTTTTTATCACTAGTGATATTTTGTCATATTTACAACTTTAGTCACTCCGCTACTTTTTACAACTTTCAGACATTTTGGCAAAATGGTCTTTCCGTGTTTTTCTATGGGTAATAAATGGCTAGAATTAATCCTTTTCCATGTAAGAAAAAAATGCAAAATAACTCAACTCATAAAGATATATTTTTTATGAAATATAGAGAACGAGATATTGAGGAGGAAGAAGATGATTGTTATTAAGTATCCAAATGAGTCCAATGTGTATCTTATTTATAAGGGAATAAAGAGTGTAACGTCTCTAGCTAATTTACTAGAAATTTAAAGATAATTACTATGCATTCAAAGGTGAATTTACACATAATAAATGTATTTATAACACTCCTCCTTGGATATTCACCGTTTGTTATACGTCATCATCTGCCTCGTTAAAAACCTTCTCAAGAAAAAATAATCCAATGTGATAAAAACTTGATGAAGGGGAAAAGAGTGCAGTGCATATAATGCTCCTCCTCAAATTAATGTATATCTTTCAATCCTCAGATGACGGTCTTCTGAACATGTTGCTAGGAAAATTGTGTTGGCAAAGACTTTGTAATAAAGTCCACTAGATCATTGATGTTTAAGGTTATGTCCTACAAAGATGAAAAAATACATGTAGCTTCCAAACCAATGTCAAATACATTGGTTAGAAAATCCATATTGCCAGTATAAATATTAATTGAGAAATATACAATCTCATGACACATACGGATTCCAAAATAGACATAAAAAATTTAATTGCAATTTTGATACTTGAGGGCCAAAAATTTTCTTTGAAACATGTGCAAAAACAAGATAATATGCGTCAAAATGATTATTCATCAATATAATAATTCATTCAGCTTGATCAACTAAGTTATTTATAACTTTATACAATATTTTCAAATGATGTTGAAATTGCTAGACATGCTTGAGGCATTATGGATCCTTCATGGAATATGTGAGCTCTAACAAAACACATATAATACGAATTAATACTTTAAGATTTCTTTTCTCATAAAATTGATAAGATATTTACATCCACCTCAAGACAATATAATTATTAATCATCGATTTCATGCTTTTATGAATTTATTTATTCCACAATTCATGTCTTAAAGCATGTAATTTTAGAGCTCTTAATTCAGTTACACACACAACCCATGTATATCCAATAGCTTTTACACATTCATGTGTATGGACTTCATGTCCTAATACTTCTGGTATTTTCTAAAGATCGCCTCTTTTCATGTTGGTCAATCATTTTGATGAGCTCATTTTTTGGATAATAATTAATTAATGATCCTCATTATCTATAATAACAAGCGTTATATTGCATGTAAAAGAATTTATCGACGTTATTTTGTTTTGATTTCATATGATTCTAGACATGATAAAATTTATTCAGATCTCATTAGTTATTTAAGGTTCCTTTGGAACCTTTATGTCTAGTGTCTCTTTGTCAGACTATCATGGGGTCTTTTAAACCTCGAACAATCTTTTGGTTTTTATGCTCCATATTTTTCACCGAGAATTTTATTTAGAATCAATTAGTCTGCCATTATTGAGGCATGTCATGTTTAAATAGTGTCCTTGAGGGACAAAGTAGGAGCATGAGTAGTTGTAACTTTGTTTTTCATGTAGAATATTTTATGCCAATGTATTTGTATGGCTATTAGATTACCCATTGAATAAATTCATTAAAATTATTTCGAGGATTAATTAAATATAGTAATTCATTATTAGTTTGTATCTACTTCTCTCATCCTGAAGGAATTATCCCTTATTCTATGTCCCGTATATGTGCATTTAGGTGGAGTAATTATTTATATAATGCAAAAAAAAATTAAAAACATGATATATTTGGTTTATAACCAAAATCAATTATGAATGGAGGATTATAACAACATATTGGCATGATGCTAATTTCATTTTTCGTGTATATAATAGTATGACCCATTACAATAACAAAATATTTTCTCTCATTATCATTGAATAATTTGGAAGTAATTCATCACATATTCGTAATGAATTGCTTACTCTGGAATATTGTTCTCGCACTTTAGTTATGGAGCTATTAATCATGCAAAACTGACGTTGTGATTTTGATTACCATTTAGACGATGCATCGATTTTAATATTCTAAATGGTTCATTGAATGGATATGCAAACATATATCCACTTCTTTTTAGTCCAGAAAATTAAGGGATTGAGTCCCCAATCAAATTGATAGATGAATAATAAACTTCTTTTGAGAGATAAAACATAAGATTAATAAATCTAATCAGTTTATAGTTTTCACATCATTAGTGACTCATGATGGTATAATTAGTCATGCCAAAAAAATATTATAACTATGGGCCATAAGATTATGTTATGGCTAGTAATAATTTTTCACTAATTTATCTATAATGTGTATCGAGAAAGATGCAATGTAATGCATAATTTATATGAAATTTCATTCCTTGTGACAATTTTTATATTTTCTTTAGGAGCAACAATGTGTTAGCATAAATCATTACGTCTATGAATATAGTGTGTAATATTTTTGACACACTTGGATTTTACATACATCACATTGCATTTTGCATAAATCATATTTTCATTTGCTTCTTTTTATTTTGCCACTATTAGTGGTTTGTCATTTTCATATTATTTCGACCATATCCTTTCCCATGATAAATGGTCTTTAAAAAAATATTATTACATCACATTCACTAGAGCGAATGAAAATCTCGATGTTGTTCATATTATTACATTCTTATGAGAGAATGAAGATCTTTAAGTTGATCATTTCATCATATTCACTTGAGAGAATGGAGATCTTTATGTTGATCATTTTGTCACATTCACTTAAAGGAATGTAGATTTATACATTGATTATTGTATTATCACATTCACATGAGGGAATGAGTATATTTTTAAAACTCATTATTTTCTTTCCTATCAAAAAAATACATGAACATAGTATAGAGATATGAAAGAGACTAAAAAGTCTTTGAGCTATTGCTACTATATGAGCAAGTTGTAAAAATTATAATTGAAAATGTCCAATTAAACATGATTTTGATAAATCATACCATCATTAGAAAATATTATATGATTTGTGTTGATACAAAAGTTGGATGGACCGAGCTTGACCCGAATTAGGCTTAATTTGGGGTCTTGTGGACTCCGGCTCTTGCACCAAATGAAACTTGCTTTGAGAACCCTACGCACTAACAGACACCGTTAGGCTTACCGTGGGTTTGTGACCCACGATTAGACTCCAACGTGAGAGTAAGTAATCGATTTGAGTGTATAGTGTTTAGGGTATTGTGTGTATCGTACCTTTGTGGAACCATGGGGGTTCCTTTTATACCCGAGAGAGTCCAGGCTGGGCTCCCTGTTCTTGCGGCCTAAGGAAGAGATAATGACTTAAAATAGCTTGATCCTTATCGCGTAACTAAGGTACGCGTATATCTCTTTCCCTTAGGCGAATATATCTATATGATAGATTATATTTTTGCCTGATCCTGTCGCAGTGCGATGAGGACATGGTTTAAGCAATGAACCATATGTGCGACATCGACTTACCGGGCCTCCTGGGCTGTGCGCACATCGCATAAGCATTAATCCATTCTTGATGGATACGGGTAGTACTCGTGAGTCGGACTATCCAGCCCGACTAGGGACTATACGTGATCATGTCCCCCCAGTCTAGTGGTCGCAGGCGCTAACCGCGGCTACTAGACTACAATCGTCCAAGTGCTCAAAAAAACAAAACGGGCATAAACCATACATGGGTAATTCAAACACTCCCGCCAAGAAGACATTCATCCCCCTTTCACCTAACCTCCTCAAAACCCGGGAAAAGCGTCTGCCACGTCATAGTTACCTCTTTACATTCCACCGTTGGATCCAGCAAGTGGGTAACACGTGGCACTCATCTAGGCGGGGAAAAGTAATTTAAGAGGGCTATATATACCCTCTACGCCTCATTTTGACTGTTTCATCCGTTGTCAAACTCTCAAGCTTCCATTATCGTCTACAAATCCTTCCATCGTTCACCAGATTTATGCAAAGGTAACTTGTGCGACCACTTAATTTAATACACGCCACCATGGTGAAACAATTATCCGATGTCACGTCGATCCTTACGATAGGCGAGCTAGACCACTTCACGTCGTTCTACTATATACCAAATTATCTACACCCGGAAATTCCTAACCCTCGACATAATATAAGCCAGGATCCAGTAGGAAATATAGAAGTGTACACCCGGTTCTTTGACTACGCAAATCAGCGCATACCCATGTCGCGTTTTCTTATTAGTGTACTGATGCATTACGAGACCCATGTCTCCTAATTGAATTGTATAGGGGCGGCCAAAATTTTGAATTTCCAAATTAATTGCCGTACCCTAGATATAGAGCCCACCGTAGAGTTATTTCGAGTCTTCTACCAACGGAAACTAGCTAATGGTTGGGTCTCCTTCGCTAAGCGAAAGAGCGGGATGCAATGCTATGATGGGAAAATAGACTCCTTAAGGGACTGGAACGATAGGTTTTTTTGGATTGACGAAGCTTCCTTTCCTTTTCACTTCCCCTTCTTGACCCCTGGAACGGTGAGGAAGGTCCCAATGCCTGGCCCCAACACCTACAACTCTGAGGATGCGGAGACCTTGAACAACAACTGCATCCCCGTGCGACCTTACCCTGAGACATTGTTGGTAATCCTTGGTTTGAGCCGCGCAGTCATCTGTGGCGCACATCAAGTACCTTTCTTCCGTACCCAGAGTGGACAAGGTTAGTGGTTCTTCTCGCGTTATTTGTATCATTATGCAAGTACCATCTTGTGCCAAAAAAACTAAAATATGTTCTCCTGTTTTTCTGTTTGTTTGTTGAAGTGATGGATATTCTCAACCTCGTTCGCGGTACCTTTCCTGAAGATCTAATAGTTTACTCTCGTCTTGAGAGGGAGAATGAGGAGTCGATCCAGGAACGTGCGCAGAAGAACACCATGGATTTGGAAGTTGGGGAGGATTCCGCCGCACAAGAGCATGAGGATACTAGCGCAAACCAGCCATCACCACCACCAGTACAACAATCACAACAACAACCACCATTACAATAGCATCCACCGCTCTTTCTCAGCTCCTCGCTATCGTCAGATAATCTTACCGAGGACGCTGAGAAGGTCGTGGAGGAGTTTGAAGAAGAGGAAAACTCTGCATTGGGTAAGAGGCAAAGGAGCCCCCCCCCCCCACTATCGTCGCGCAAAGCCACTCGCACATGGGCTGGGCCCTCATGGACAGAGGCGTGTACGACCGAGGAAGTATTTGAGGAGAATCTTACGAGGACTCCTCGAAATACTCCACCTGCCACCATCAACTTGAGGTAAACACTTGTTCTTGTATGAATATCATCCATATCCCTCCTTATATCTCTCTAACCATCATTTTATGTATCAGTGATGACCAGGAGAAGTCCTCTGCGAAGGCTGACACTACACCTTCCCCTCAAAAGGACACTTCAACAGCTGGGGAAGCGGGTTTCCCCAAGACCCTGTCTTTGTGCCTGATTGGGAGTTGCCCGTGTCCTCAGATTTGACTGGGGCGTTCGACTGCTCCAGCTTTTTGGACAACATCGTGCCGCCTGGCCGAGCTGCGGTTTTAGAGGGGATGAGCGATGCGGTTCTGGCAGACGAAGTTAGCTATTTTTCATCGCATAACGTGACATTGATGTCGCGCATCAAGAAGAGGTTTGTGGAGCTGTCCACCCAAGTTCGGACTACTGAAGAGAAACTTGGAAAAATTATTGAGGAGAATTCTCACACCCTAGGGGAAATGCAAGATAAAATCACCAAGAGGTCAAGAGAGGCCGACAAGACGCGTCCCTCATCCACTCCTTGACAGAAGAGAAAAACAAACTAGCCTTCGCACTGGAAGAAGAGCGCGCCTAGCTGAACCAACTGAAGACCTCCAACCAAGCTGCAATAGGGGCTTTTGAAGATGGGAAGAATAAGTTTGTGGTGGATGTCGATGCGCTGGGCGCAAGGGTTAAAGAGGATGTGAGTGATCTCAGTAGCCACCTAAAGCGGTTGAGTATTGAATTTGATGAAGACCTATACCCGCGGTTGATGACGGAGATAGCCGAGAAGCGATGGCTAGTACGCTATGGTTTGCGCTTAGCCGCTATGGATGCTTTGGAAGACCCTACTTTACAGGCCACCTTTGCCCAGTCCATCATAGCCGCGATGAGTGAGGGTACTTCCAAAGGTTTGGTGAAAGCGCACAAGGTGGATTTGTTGAAGAAAGCGCTAACAGAGGTGCCCTTCTACGACCCAACTGCCGAGTCCAAGCTCACAACAGCCCTAAAAGAGATGAGTGTCTGTCCGTTGCCTTCCTTTGGTCTTGGCGACAAGGACCACGAGCTGCCCCTTGAGGTTGTGATGGAAGGCCTCACTCTGGCGCGCCACAATGCAGAGGGCGTAGAAGCAGGACCAGATTTCCACTTAAAGCCCTCCGCAGAGCAGCTAATAGTGCCAATATTCGCTCAACCCAGAGATGTCCTTGACCCTTTTAGGGTTGAGAAGGAAGTGCCGTTGATTGAGGCGATCGCGGCTCATGAAAGTCGCGCTACTGCCAAGAAGGCCATGCTGAACATAGAGGCTGCACCTTCTATTGGTACGGCCCATCTTGCCTCCGCTATCCCTGTGCTACCTTTACCGATGCTAGAGAGGGACTCGCGTGTACTGGACCGATTGGAGAATGGGTGAAAGAGCACCGCGCCACAGCCTATTGCCACTCCCCCCTACTGAAGTTGAAGAGGTCCTCGTCAGAGACCAATTTGCTCTCAAACAACTTGTCTGGCTTGTAAATTTGTTGTTGATTGTCATGCGCGAGTGTGCACTTTTATTTGTAATAAACACTTCATATTTTTTGTTAAGATAATTATGTTTAATGTTTATAGCGCAAATTTGTAGAATGAGTTAATGTAAACTCATGAATGGTCCTTATGGGTGAGGCAAGCTCATTACGTGCGGTATACCGCTACTACCATGAGGGCGGCCAGGTGAGGCTGACCAATTGCTAGGTATGCACGATTGTGTCTTAACAGTCTCAGAGTCTATTGGCTGCATAACTTGCTACGACGTCATTAATAGCAAGGGCCCTAACAAGGATACACGATCCATGGTCGATGGGGTTACAACCCTCTTACTCGACGAGTCTAATTAGTAGGGTATTTCTCCTGGAAACGTTGTGCACGCGTGCGCTAGTGGGTAATATTGAACATATAAGAAAGATGTATGAACAACAAGAATAAATGTTTTGATAATGCGCCGCGGAACTAGCTAGGGACCACGACAGTTTTATTAATACTTGCAAGATTTTTAATGCGTGAAAATAAAAGAAAAAAAATAATACATTGGTTCCAGAAGTTCGTCGCTAAAGGTAGCACTTCTTTAGGTGGCATATGTTCCAAGGCCGTTGTAGGTCGCGACCATCCATGTCGCGTAGTCGATATGCGCCGTTCCCCAATGCATCTGTTACCATGTAAGGTCCATCCCAATTGGGTCCAAGTTTTCCTGTATTCTCAGCGTGGTTGGCCGCGTTTAAGCGATACACGAAATCACCTGTCCTAAAGGAAGTCTTTCGTACCCTAGTATCGTAGTAACCCTTCATTTTTGATTTTGACTTGGCTTCGTGGATAGCCGCCAACTCTCTCCGTTCCTCGATTATGTCTAGGTTCAATCGCAATTCATCATCATTTGTGACCATGACCACTTCTGTTGTGCGAAGTGTTTGTAATCCAATCTCGGCTAGGATAACTGCCTTTGTGTCGTATGTTAGAGCGAAAGGGGTATCGCCCGTAGCTGTTTTTATCATTGTGCTATGTGCCCACAAGACATGTGATAACTCATCGACCTATTTTTATTGTGTTCCCCTAATCCTGCCTTTATGACATCTCTCAGACTCCTATTTGCTCTTTCCACGAGTCCATTTGTTTGCGGATGGGTTACCAATGCGAACCTTTGGTGTGTGTTATTTTTCGTGCACCAGTCTTTAAATGGGTTCTCCGCGAATTATTTTCCATTATCAGAAACTATCTCCCCAGGTAGTCCGAAGCGACACACTATGTTGTCCCACACGAACCTTTTTACTTGGTTCCCTGTGATTGTTGCGACTGCCTTTGCTTCAATCCACCTCGTGAAGTAATCCATCGTGACTATTAGGAACTTAATTCCTCCCGCCGCTACGGGAAAAGGTCCTACGATATCTATTCCCCATTTGAATAATGGCCACGGATAAGTAATGGGTGTTAATTCCTCTTGGGGTTGTCGTGGTATCGGCATGTGTACCTGGCACTCGTTGCATTTGTTAATGGGGGCGTTCGTGCATCCGCGTGCATGGTTGGCCAGTAATATCCACTACACAACGTTGTTGCCACCACGGACCTTGGCCCTGCGTGCATGCCACATGATCCCTCGTGTATTTCGCTGATGACATACTACGCTTGTCACGGCCCCATGCATCTTAGCCACGGCTGGAGGAATGACCGCTTGTAAAGGGTCCTGTCTCTGACTTTGAATTGCCTCGAGCGTCTTCGTATTCGCCTCGCTTCGATTTCGTCATGCGGGAGCAGATCCTTCGTCAAGTAATCCACAATCAGTGTTATCCATGTAGGACCTTCTTCCTCTACCACCGATGTGACCTCCTGCTCTTTTATAGATTTGTCTTTTAGGATCTCTACCAAGACCTGTTTTGATAGGTGTGCGAAACTGGTGGACGCTATGTTACTAAGTGCGTCTGCTTTCTTGTTCTCCCCCTAGGTACTTGACGTATTAGAAACTTATCGAATCCTTCAATCAACGTCTTGGCTTTTTGCAAGTATTGTACCATGTTTTCTTCTTTCGCCTCATATTCACCAAGTACGTGGTTTGCTACCAGGCGAGAATCTACGTTTGCGTCGAGATTGCGCACAGCCATTCGTGTTTCAATTCACAGTCCTGCTATTAGCGCCTCGTATTCTGCCTCGTTATTTGTGGGTGTGAACTCAAAGCGTAGTGCATATGTGAATTCCATTCCTTCAGGATTGGTGAGTATGAGCACTGC
Organism: Glebionis coronaria; assembly: GCA_025667525.1. Classification (NCBI taxonomy): domain Eukaryota; kingdom Viridiplantae; phylum Streptophyta; class Magnoliopsida; order Asterales; family Asteraceae; genus Glebionis; species Glebionis coronaria. The sequence goes on along the minus strand of CM046879.1, from coordinate 137,293,372 downwards.
GCCAGATCCATCAGTGCAAGAGGACCCATCAGTGAATAAGACCCATGGGTCTTGGTCTTCTTCCCTTTGTCCCAAATCCTGAATGTCCTCTTCTGGTTTTTCAATGATGAAATCTGCCAGAATTTGTCCTTTTACGGCATTGCGCGATCTATAGGTGATGTTGTGTTCCCCCAGTAGAACACTCCACTTTTGTAATCTACCTGCGATGTTTGGTATTGATATTATCTGTTTTATGGGCTGATCTGTTATCACCACTATCGGATGCGCTTGGAAGTACATGCACAACCTTTTTGCTGCGAATACTAGTGCGAGTACCAATTTCTCCATTGAGATATAATTTAGTTCCGAGCTTTGTAATGCTCTGCTTATGAAGTATACTAGTGTTTGCACCTTTTCCCTATTCGTCATTAGCACCGCGCTGATTGCTCCGTACGTGGCAGACAAATACATTATCAGTTCTTCTTTAGGACGTGGCGCGACTAACATAGGGAGTGAAGCTAAATGTGGTTTCAGTTCCTCAAAGGCTTTCTCAGCTTCCTTCATCCAATTGAAGTCTCCTTTCTTGATGCACTTCTTGAGTGTTTTAAATAAAGGGAGAGACTTCTTCGTAGATTTGGATAAGAATCTATTCAACCCTACGAGCTTCCCATTTAGCGATTGTACTTCCTTTTTGGTCTTTGGGCTTTTCTTTGGATTCAACTTCATGTTTATTCTTCTAAGTATTGAGAATGTTTCCTCAATATCCTCGATAAGTTCACTCTCTGTGTGACATTTTATTACCAGTTCATCAACATACACCTCCAAATTTCGCCCTATTTGACCTTTAAATGCTTTATCAACCAACCGTTGATACGTGGCCCCTACGTTCTTAAGTCCGAATGGCATTTTTGTATTGCAATACACGCCCTGGCTTGTATGAAATGCTATTTTTTCTTCATCTTGTTCTGCCATTTGTATCTGGTGGTATCCTTTGTATGCGTCCAGGAAACACTTAAAACGATATCCACACAACGATTCTACTTTCCAATCTATCTTCGGGAGTGGGTAGCAATCTTGTGGGCAAGCCTTATTAAGGTATGTGAAGTCAACACACATGCGCCAGCTGCCATCATGTTTTTTAACCATTACTGGGTTAGCGAGCCAATCATGGTAGTAAACTTCTCTCATGATTCCTGCGTCTACTAATTTCTTTACTTCCTCAAGTATCACCTTGTTGCGTTCTGGGGCCTGTCCTCTTTTCTTTTGCCTAACTGGGGGTATCCTTCGCGGATTTGAAGCTTGTGTTCAGCTATTGACCTTGGTACCCCCGTCATGTCTTTAGGTTCCCATGTGAAGACGTATAGGTTATCCTTTAAGAGGCGACACATGTCTGCCTTTCCTTTGTCAGACAATGTTCCCCTGATCGTTATCTCTTGATCCAGATATTGTGGATGGATTGCTACATTTAGATTCGGCGGCGAGTTTACCTTGGGTTCCATTGTAACCCGAGGGGGTTCCGTGATCGTGTTGCACTCCGAGAGCGCTATCGCTGTGTTAAAGATTGTCACGATTCCTCCCTTCACTGGGAACTTTATCATACCATGAACAACGTCATGAATATGAGTGCGGAAGCAAATCATGAAATTGAATAAGGGTGTGGTCGTAATGATGAATACGAACGTGAACCTTTATCTGATTTGATTGCCGAAGGAGTGCCCACTGATCGTACAATCTCTGGCTGACAATGTCTGAAAGTCTGCTACTGAGAAATATTTGCATATGCAAAGAGCATGCAGACTTGGTCATAAGGTTGCAAACAACCCAGATGGTATCATGCTCCTTCTGCGCCTGTGGTAGTCTGGTGACACAATCTACGGTATGTCAGGAAATTAGATATGAACATAACTACATTTTGTTCCATAGAACAGGATACATAGAAGTTTGGAAAACCACGAGTCTCTGAAATTAGACTTCTCTTAGCGTAGGATTTTCTGCAACACCTAGAATAGTTTAGGGTTCCCACCTTTACGCATAAGCTGAGTCATGGTAAGATTAGCTGTGAGAATCAACGTGATTCAGCGTGTCACTAAAATCAACCAGAATTTGTACTAGAAAAATATTTAGGTGAATTTCTGTTGTCGTAGGATTTGTAACGTAGTGCGAATATGGTATTCGTGCCCTTCTCTAGAGTTAGAGAAGATCAGGTTGTCATTGATTAAAATATTGATGAATTTGTTTATGAGTTCATGGAAACTCAATTTATTAAGTCCATAATGTTGCTAGAGCATTTATAAGACTGAAACAAAATCATGAATTTAGCATGACCAAGTCGTGTACGAATAGCAGTCATGGGAATGTCCTGCTCTTTCACTCGTCAATGCTGGCAGCATGATCATAGTCGATATTGGAAAAGTGTATAGCACCTTATAGTCGACCAGACACATTGTCAATACGTGGAGGGGAATAACGGTCATGAATGGTGATTTGTTTAAATCGACGATAGTCGACACATAATCTCATGTTACCGTCCTTCTCCTTAATAATCCGGACCGGTACACACCATGGTGATACACCTGGAATATATCAGGTAAATTTTGAATTGATCGGCTGATTACGAATGAAAGAAATTTAGAAGTTGTGTCGTAACTGATAGCTGGAAAATCTTCACAGACATGGGGTAACAAACACGTGGTTGGAAAGCATAAATAGTTTGCACAGATTTTCCTGATGGAAAACCATGTTGCACGTATTCAAGAGCCCGAACATCGCTATACATAATCAGATACGAATGGCAACCAACCGTAGCATGGTGTGTTGTTCATAGTCCATAATTAGAATCATATTTAACTCACATCTGTCCTAGGTAAGTGTGTTAGTAGATTAGATCTTATCGCTAGACGAAAGGAAAACCTTCGTATACATGGGTGATACGAATGGCGTACTTTATGGTCATGGATATATGAAATACGAAATCAAGAAATGAAAGTGTCATGAAGTAACGTGACAGATCTCACTGAATGTGTTTTGCCTGTCTGCGTGTCCAAACGGGAATAATACGCTGGTGAAGGTACTAAAATTCTTGTGGCCTGATTAATACTTGGCACAACAAAAATAGATATACCCCTTAGAGGGTACCCTGAGTTTCTTAGGGTTGTTCTAGAAAATAGACGTGAGTCATGTGTCTTGACTCGTGTCTTGAGAAAATGTGCTTATGACATGTGTCTTGACTGATGTCTTGACATGTGTCTTCAGACAATGTACATGAGACATGTCTTTTGACTGATGTCTTGACACGTGTCTCGGGGTGTGAAACAGACACAATTTAAACTCTTAGGTTATCATGCCATAATTGGCGGATCGGTTGACTGCTGACCCTTTTGTAATTTTTATCACGTCCGTGACCGGTGTTCTGTTGTGATTGCTAGAATAGTTGCTGTCACAGTAGTGCTTACTATCGTTGTGTCTGTCAGTTTCATGACGGTCATTATCATGACGGTAATTCATGTAACTATTCAGCTGAGCGGCCGGCTGGTACCGGTTACCACTCATATGACTGAAAAGACGACTGACGTGTGACATATAACTAAAAGGTAGGGACATGGATTATGATGGAAATCGTCTGGTGGTGAAGCATCTTCTCGTCCGATCTCTTTGATCTAACGCCTTTGTCTTCGTATTGTAGAATCTCCAGGTTGTGAACAAAATCGGCATCTCGTAGCGTCTCCAAATAATCAGCAACATCAACATGTAGTAACATCTCCAAGTTATGAGTGGCATCAGCATGTGGTAGTATATCAGCAAGTGGAATATGCCTGAGATCATTGAGACTCGACTGACGAATACTCGTGGAGTATTGTAAGTGAATACACATAGATTACGTACATGTAATACACATGGGATACGGTACATAGAATACACGTGGAATACAGTACATGGAGTGCACATAGAATGTACGTGAAATGATCGGTATGGGGTCGATCATTTGACATGATTTTAAAGGAAAATAATTGGTTAAACGGTTAGAAAACCAAACTGGAATGAGCATCATGATAGCCTGGCAATTCTAGCATAGAAATCATTCTGGTTCCATAGAGAAAATGCTAAAAGTGTGGTTAATGAAATTCAACGATGATTTGCATGGAAGCATGATTAATGAAATCCGACCATGATTATCATGAAAGCAGGATTAAATGAAACATCAATGTCTCGCATGAAAGCATAATCAACATAAGAGACGTAAGACATAATTAGCATAAAGACGAAATTGTCATGGAGAAGCATGGAACTCAATTTACATGGAGGAGTATAAAACATAATCAGCATGAAAACGAAGTTAACCATGATAGTATGAAACATACTTGACATAAATAACATAGTAATTACTGAGGGGACATGAAAAAATTTTATGACTGTAAGGAAATGAAATCTGAAAAATTGTCGGTGTGGACGACCCTGGGTCGGTTCACAAAACAAAATTGACATGAGTAAGGATAAATGCCTATGGGTCGGTTCATCAAAACAAAATTGACATGGCAAGGATGAACGCCTATGGGTCGGTTCACCAAAACAAAATTCGAATGAAAAGCACATGCGACTAAATATGGCCAGTCTTGTACCAACCATTACTTAGTCAAAATACCTGCAACAACAATACATGAAAATAAATAAGTGAAAATCAACTGTCAAAACTTAACAGGAAAAAAATTTATGTGACCAATTATGAACTACTGGGGTTCAGTCCACATTAGCCACAGTTCTCATGGAACATCATGCATAAAACAATGACATGCAACTAAATATGGATGACGGTTGTTCAATCCATATTAATAAAAATAATTTCAAGGAAAACATCATTGTTAAAACATCAAGGTGCTGAAAATATCAATACGTGGAATAACAATCGACGGCTAAGGAAGCTCCTGGTGACTATCCACTAGTTACAGGTCGAGTTTTAGAGCCTACAGGTCGAAACCTTGGTCTCTGATGCCATAATTGTAACACCCCACTTTGATAAGTGGATCGTTACCCGTATTTATGGTGTGTCATCAAAGCATGCAAGGTAATATGTACTAAAACATACATGACCAAAAGGGAAGACCAGAATCAAACATCGGTTCCCAAACATAAGCCCAAAACATAAATAAAGTAAGTGAAATGAGAAGGACAAAACATGTGTCCAAACAAGCATAAGTACAAGAAGGCAAAAGGAGAAGAAGTCTAAGGCAGCTTCCATCCTATGCACGTCCTCCAAATGCTCAAATTTTTCCTTGGGTACCTGCCGTTTTGGGACATGGAAAGGAAAGTAATGGTTGAGCAATACACTTAGTGAACGGATATATGACATAGTATGAATGGCTGAAACGTAAATAAGACTGAAAAGCAGCGGAAATGTAAAAGTCCTGGAAACTTGGAACATGTTTATAAAACTGGTTTTATAGTTTGAAAAGACTTATGTTTTTATATGAAAATTGTATTAATTAGCCAATAGCCCATATAGGTCATGCAAAACATATAAAACATATACTTGGAAAAATAGTTGGCTGCACACGGGGAATCCTAATAAGTAAAGAATATCCATACCGAAGGACGAAAAATCTGTACCTTATGTCCAGTGAACGAGGAAAGATGAAAGGATGGATAGTCCTACTCCGACCTCACTAATGCTACATAAATAAGGGACATGTATAAGTTGTCTGATTACTGAGTACGTTACTGGTTATAACATGTTCTTAGCTTGTTTTATATGTTCTTGTCTTGTTTACTGTTTTAAATGATATACTGTATAAATCATGTATTTCAGGTATTCTGATTTAGTGTTATCTTGTATTCTTGTATTATTATGCTTGTTGTGTAATAGTAACTAACTTTCTAAAAATAGCAGGTTTCCTAAAATAGAAAGTTTCTAAAAATATAAAGTTTCTAAAAATAGTAAGTTTCCTGAAATAGAAAGTTTTCATATTTAGAAATAAGCTGGATTTATAAGCTAATACTATAAGCTAAAGTTTATTGGTTAGAAATCATAAGTCATGTAGTTAATAATATAGTTTATTAATTAAATGTCATGGTAATTTAATAAACTATAGGTTATAAGATTTAATTAAATAAAGCATGATTTAATTAAAGTAAGACATATAAAATACTTAGGTTAATCATATATTAATAATTTATTAATTATAACCTAAGTCATGATTTATTAATTAATTATAGCTCATGTTTAAATAATTAATTAATAACTATAGTCTAAATTAAACGGTAAAATATTTGGGTTAAAAACATGTATTATTTATTAAAAATAATATAACCTAAGTCATGTTTAAATTAAATTAATTACTAGTCATATTTAATTAATTTAATTATTCTTGTAATAATATAACTTGTAAAATAATCCCGTGTCCGTGTTTTAATATAAGCCGAAACAAACAAGCCCTAACAGTGGCTACCCAGCCTAGCCGGTGCCACTTTCCGAACCAACATCACCACCGACTCATGCCGGTGGTCCCCCCTGCTCAGTTGTGGTTCCCCCTGCTCAACACAAAACAACCACCGGCTTAAGCCGGTGGTGTTGCTACTGCCGTCGAGACCCAAACACAAACCAGACGGCACCCCGACACGAGTCGGGGTCCCTTGTTCCATGCGGTCGAGCAACCAAACCACACTGAGACCTCTTGGTCTCGGCTGTTGGTGCGAATCAAGACTAAGCCGAGAGCTTGGGCTCTCGGTTGTGTGTGTCGGCCGAACAAACCCCACCAAAAACCCCCACAATTCATGTTTTCTAGCATAAATCTAACATGTTTTATTATGTTTTAATATTCTTACACATGAACATAATAAAAGGAAAATAAATTTAATAAGATGAAGGTTTTTGATGATACCGAACACGTGACTATAAGAGAACCAAAAACACGAACACAATCAACCCCAAAATCAACAATCAAAATCAACCAAACACCTCCTTGGTGTCTTGTATAGCCGACGTCAAGAGGAGGAAGGAAGGAGGCTAGGTTTTTTAGTTTTTGTTAAAATTCTATAATATGAAAACCTGTGTTTTTACTTTTCCTTATTTAGTCAAAATTAAATGAGCTTGGACCCCTCTTTGCTTCTTGTGTCTGCGGCATCCATAAGCCCAAATGGCTTACCTGGGCTTTGTTCGTGTTTAACTATTTTACGTGTTCGTTCGTGTGATTAAATGTTCGTATCGGTTCGTGTTTTAATATTCATGATATATATGTTATACGTAATACTTGTTTATCGTGTAATAATATATAATACGTAGTTCCCATGTTCATGTTTTATTGTTCGTGATCATATGCTCGTGATTATAATTATTATAATTAATAATTATCGTGTATTACCACGTACTTAATAATTATCGTGCGCTAACACGTACGTAGTTTCTGAATTTGATATTCGTGACACGTTAACATGATATAAAAGGAAAGTTTTAATTGGTTTGTATGTTTACGTAGTGTACTGTTCATGGCATTTATATACGGGTTTTACATGCCTTCAATTAAAGAACCTATAGATATGTATTGTGACATTTCTGCCGCAATAATATTTGCCAGTGATTCTGGAGTCATGAAAGGCGCCAGACACTTTAAACGTAGACATCACTACGTCCGAGAACAAGTTGAAGCTCGTGAAATCAAATTAATAAAAGTTCACACAGATGGTAACGTAGCTAATCCTTTAACTAAGGTTTTGCCTAGACCAAAGGTAGTTAAGCATGCCAAGGCAATTGGGCTGCAACTAGCTAGCGAACTCATGCAATAAATCTATGATTAGTATTTGGATAAAGGATGTTATGACATTGTTATTTAATAAAATAAAAATTGGGTTTCGTTTATCCTTATTATCTAATTTTGTATCCTATTTTACATGTTTTAATCCATGAATAAATGTTATGCTAAATGTCCGTTGTCGGTTAATAATATGGGAATATTATTAAATTAAGGCAAATCAAAATAGTGATAGAGTATACTTGAAAGTATATTGATTGATTTTGGATGATATTCGATGAATTGAATATTGGACTTATCCCAACTATATGATTTTACTTTATGGATCTTTTTTCATCAAGTAAATCATAAATAGTTATCCTTAGAGTTGAGATACCAGAAAATTGTTATGAGTCTAGTGCATTTTTGTGGAATAATATAACGCTAAACGTAACTGGTAGCTATAAGGATTATTTTCGGAAATGTTGCAAAATTCATAAGTTTTGCTCGTAATCAATATAGAATTTATTTCCTCCAATTTCGTTTTGGAGTTTAATACAGTTGGGCCGCTCGTGGGATTAGTAAGATGTTTGTGTGGCCACACCCAAATTTGTTTGGTAATCTTGCTGAATCTGTGAATGAGAAACAGAACGGTTAATGCAAAGAATGACTGAGATCCATATCCTTATTAACGTTGTATTAGAAATAAAAGTATAATAATAATGATGAATCATTAAAAGGTTTTATCTAGGAGACCTTACTCGAGTTGTACTAGAGACATTGCTAAGTGTAACTAGAGGCTAGTCAACGTAATCACGATATTCGAAATATGTCCAAGTGGGAGATGAAAGTTTGTGGACTTATATTTAATAGTCGTGTGATAGGATCGAACTCGAGATTACGGGATGACACACAATACGTAAAGAGTTAATTTAATTAATAAATATATTTATTGTTTTTATTAATTTATTTAATAAATAAATATATATTATATTTATTTAATTAAATCGAGCTATATAACTATATAACTTTAACGATCATTAATTAATTAAGAGTTAAGTATTAACAAATGTTAAAATATAAATAGAAAGAGGATACAAAAGATAGAAGGACAGAAGGTTCCGGAACACCCCATATAGGGGTGTTCGTGGGTCGGTTAGGGCACAAAGAGCGGAGGCAAAAATTTGCCTTTTATTTGTTTTGGGCTACATGTATTCTAGGCCTATAAATACAACCCCTTACCCCTCATAATATTCATAGCTTGAATCTCTCCCTTCTCCTCTCTTTCTAGCCAATCGCAACACCTAACCTACGAAGGGTTTTAGTGTGGTTTTTTCTTGGTGCTCGGTTTTAGTTTAAATCTAGTCCTAGCCCCTCTCTAGGGTTGTTGGGTAGATTTTATACTATCGTTATAGCTCGGTTTACACGTGCTAGAATCATGGTTAGCTCGTTGTATTACGTGTGTACAAGATCGTAATATAAACTTACTTTAGACTATATCTTTGTGGTATACGGTTTAAACCCGAATTGGTGATTCGTTCTTCGTCTTGTGGATTTGCTTTAGCGTAAAGGTATGTAACCCTAATTCGATTAATTATAATTTTGTTATTATTATGATCTTGTTAAATCGCTTCCGCTATGTGTGCTTTGATCTTGTTTAGGGTTTTATATAATTGTTATGATATTAATAAACCTTCAGAAGTGGGGCTTCACCAAGGATCGGTAATCAACCCATACTTATTTTCTTTGATCCTCGATGAGCTATCGAGAGGGGTTTAAGAAGACCTCCCATGGTGCTTGATTTTCGCTGATGATATCATTAGTATCATAATCGGCGGAGGGTTTAAACATCAAACTTGAGAATTGGAGTGAAGTTCTAGAAGACAACAACCTTAGGGTCAGCCGAGAGAAGACAAAATATCTAAGATGTAACTTCTGTAATGGTGGGGCTGCACTGAACGAAGAAGTCGATATTTGTATTGGAGACATGATCCTACAACCTAAGTAGTCTTTTAGGTACCTTGGATCGTTGTTGCACAAAGACGGGAGGATCGACGAAGATGTATCCCATCGTATTAAAACAGCCTGGATGAAGTGGAGGGCGGCCACAGGAGTCCTATGTGATAGAAATGTTCCCCTAAAATTGAAGGAAAAATTCTATAGAATCGCAATTAGGCAAACCATGTTGTATGGGTCAGACTGTTGGCCTATTACGAAAGCCCTTGCAAATAGGACAGAAGTGGCGGAATTGAGGATGTTAAGGTGGACTTGTGGTGAAACATTGCTTGACATGATCGCTAATGGAGTTTATAGAGAGTAGCTTGAGGTTGGGACGATCGTCGACAAGATGAGAAAAGGATGGTTGAGGTGGTTCGGACATGTCAGGAGAAGACCATAGTCAGCACCAGTTAGGAGAGTAGAAGCATTGATAGTAGACGGGTCAAGGAGAAGGGGAAGACCTAAACTTAGGTGGGAGGATCGAGTGAAGCTTGTTATGAAGGAGCTCCTCTTATCCGAAAACATGACCTCTGATAGGAACGAGTGGAGAGCTAGAATTAGAGTAGGTGGTAGTTCTAGAGTGCTTTTTCTCCGTTGTTTCAGCTTTTTTTTAGTTTCGGGCCTTCGTAGCTTTCGCCCCCGCTGCGTGTTCCCTGCCTGTTGGTTTTGCCTTCTGTTCCCTTTGTCTTGTTTTGTGTTTTCTTTTGTTTGTCTGTTTGTTTTCGTGCTTTTATGTTTTGCCTCTTGCATGCCTAGACTTGTACTGTTTCTTTCGTTGATGCCTTTGTTTGGTGGACTGATGTGCTCTTTGTGCTTTCGTGCCTTGTTACTTGTTTACTTGATCATTTCGTTTGTCTGCTCGTTGGTCGCTTGCTTGTTGGTTTTTCTTTTAGTATAGACTTTTTTAAGCCTAGCATGTATCGTATCATGCTCTCGAATGAATTTTATATTCATGTTAAATCAAAAATAATTATTGTAATATAAAAATAAAATAAAAATAATAATTGGCGTTCTCGCGCTCTTTTTGTTCCTTTCCTTTTTCTAGTCGGAGGTCTACTCGGAAGCAGTCTCTTTATCAACGGGTTTTTCCGATGATAGGGGTATGGTCTGTTTACACTTCACCTCCTCCATACCCTGCTCGAGCGGGGTTGGGTATCGTTGTTGTTGTATTAAATCATTAAATCATTTTTAATAGCCTTTTACTACTTTTACATTAAAATATCTTTATTCTTTTTTCTATCATCCAATTTAAGAGAAGCTTCTAAAATTTTTTATCTTTAATTCAACATACATTTTTTGATATATTTTTACAAACTTTTTATTTTTTTATTTTAAGTAAGTTTATTTATTTTGATTCAAATTTTTACGCTTTAACAATAATTTGATCACCAAAAGATAGTCATTGGCTATCCATCACATTATTACGCGGGTACACATTCTAATTATAACGAATAACTTCATAAAGTATTAAATAATTTATCCATAGTAATTTGTGGTGGTGTGTAATTATATGGTTTTAGAAGGCACACTAAAGCGTAAGGCGCGACCTCCACGTTATGCAATACGTCAAGATGCGCCACGACATGAGACATAGTGAGTTTTTTGAATTCAACTAAAAAAATCAACGTGAGAATTTCCTAACTTTAATTATTATATACAAATCTCATTATGAACTCAATATAAATATAATATTAAAATATGATGAAAACACATAAATATGTTTATATATTGTGCTGGCATAAGCCATGCTATAGCTTTGCCTTAGCCGCTAAAACGTGTCGCTTATACATGACACCACGTCACACCTCACACTATTTATAACCTTATTATTATTGATGTATTTGTTATATATATAATTTTTAGTTTTTCCAACTGAACTCGAGCTTTGCTCAATATCTAATAGAGCCACGCTTAAGATTGAACGGTTAAAGCTTGACGACATTTGAGCTAGGTGTGTCCTTCGGTTCGGTTTTCGGGTTGTTTGGTTTATTCGGTTAATTTTTTCTCTAGTCAACCCGAAAACCGAATTTGAATTTGATTCGGTTTTCGAGTGGACCCGAATAACCTGAATTATTCGAATTTAAAAAAAAAATATAATTGTTTAAATATTTAGAAAAATATTCTTTCAAATATTTTTTTATATTAAGATTAAATTTAATCATTATTTTTTATATATAAATATATATAAAAACATATGTATTTGTAAAGTGCATGAATAACAGATAGAGAGACTAGATCTTATCACCCAACCATCCACTCCTTGGTGATTTATTATAACAAGATTCAAGTACAAACTGAACAAAGAAAAGATTAGTCCCCAAATGGATGCTAATCGTACAAATACAAGATAAATGGTGAGATTGTCCCAACTAGGTTGATCTAATATCCCTCACTACAGATTCACTCACTAAGAAGATAAGATGAAGATCCTCCCATGGTGTAAGCCTTCACGGCGGATAGAACGAGAGAGCACACACACTTTTGAGTGTTTGTATTGTGAATGAATGAGCCAAAACCCTAGCATCAGCTAGGGTCATAAAACACAAAGTAAACATGGGCCAACCGTTAGGAGCCCATCACAAGTCCACAAAGAGAAACCAAGATAGCCACAATTGGTCCCTGCACAACAAAACAAACAGAAATGGTACAAGATAAAAAACCAAATAAGTTTGACCAGTCAACATCCTCCCTCAAACTTATCAAGATGTAAAGTTATCTTTTGAACATATCAACCAATCCCAACTGTTTGCACAGTTTAGAATGTTGATGAGAACCATGACCTTTGGTAAACAAGGCTGCTGTTTGATCATCAAAAGGCACTTTGATAGTTTTAATAATCTCACACTGCACCTTTTTCCTTATAAGGTGAACATCAACTTCAAAATACTTAGTCCTTTCATGAAAGACAGGATTGGCAGCAATCTGAATGGTAGAGGAGCTGTCACTATACATGTTCACAGGGAACACCCTTGGAATGTTAGATCATTGAGCAAGTTGGAAATCCAAATGATCTCACAAGTAGAACTAGCCATGCATCTATACTCTGCTTCAGCAGCAGATCTAGAAACAGTTGGTTGTTTTTTACTTTTTCAAGAAACAAGAGCATTACCCAAAAACACTCAATAACCAGAGACAGACTTTATGGTCTTCAAACACTTAGCCCAATTAGAGTCAGTAAAGCAAGACAAATTAAGCCTATTGTCCTTATAAATTTGAATTCCAGTACCAGAGGCACCTTTCAGATATCTAATAACCCTTAAAGCAATCTTAAGGTGAGATTGTAAAAGGGCATGCATATGCTGACTCAAACATTGAACATCATAGGAAATATCTCCCCTAGTGTGGGTCAAGTAAATGAGCTTGCCAATTAGTTTTTGATAGTTAAACACATTAATAAGAAACTTATCAGAGTCACTTTCATCCACAGCTAGGACACAATTCTCAAGTAGGGGTGTGGTGACAGGTTTAGTAGCTAACAGGCCAAACTCATGAATTAAATCAAGACAATACTTCCTTTGAGTCATACATACACCAGAACTATTGTGTAGGACCTCAATACCAAGGAAGTACTTCATAAGACCAAGATCTTTAATCATAAACTTGTTTTTTTAGAAAGCTCTTAAACTTCTCAATTTCAGACATATCGTTGCCAGTGACCACCAGATCATCAACATACACAAGAATGACAATGAAAATGTTGCCAGTATGTTTAATATAAAGAGAGTAGTCAAGTTTGCTTTGAAAAAAGCCATGCTCAGCCAGAGCAGTGGTAAGTTTAGCATTCCACTGCCTTGGGGATTGCTTGAGTCCATAAAGGGACTTGTTTAACTTGCAGACCTTGGATGGATTTAGGTTATCAAATCCAGGAGGTAAAGTCATATAGACATCCTCCTCTAATTCACAATAAAGAAAAGCATTGTTGACATCCATTTGACATAGGGGCCAGTTATAAATAACAAGACACATAATGCATCTAACAGTAACCATCTTAACCACAAGACTAAAGGTTTCATCAAATTCAATTCCTTCCTTTTGCCCATATCCCTTAGCCACAACCCTAGCCTTATACTTATCAATTATCCCAGAAGCCTCATACTTGATTTTGTACAACCATTTGCAACCAAGGGCTTTTCTACCCAAAGGTAGGTCAGTAATGGTCCAACTGTTATTCCTAATGAGAGCCTCAATTTCATTGTTCATGGCCTCAATCCAGTTAGGGTCATTCTTAGCATCATTAAAAGAACTAGGCTCAACAGATTTGTCAAGGATGGTAGCACAACACAAATTCACATAATTAAGTATGAAGTAGTTGACATGTTTTTCAATGCCATATCTAAGTTTGCTATTAACAACATAATCATTTAATTTAGCGGGCAACTTAGTACTTCTACCAGACTTTCTTATAGGGACAGACACCTCATCAATCATAGGATCATCAATATTAAGAATTGGTTCAGAAGAAATAGGCAAAGCATTTAAAATATTTCCCTCAGATAGATTTTTATCATCTATTTGGGTTTCAGAATCCACTTCAAGTGATTGCTGAGTGTTGGACTCATCACTTGGAGGGTTTCTACCATCCTCAGTAGATGTTGCTCTCTCCTCATCATTGGGTCTTGAAGGAGTAGGATTATCAAAGCAAGAAAGGTGTTCAGCATCACTTGTATCAACATCAGCCAAAACATCATTCTTATTGTTTTTCATTTTAAAATGAAACACGGTTTTATAAAATCTCACATCCTTAGAAAATAGGACACCCCTAGTGTCCAAACTTAAGAACTAGTAGGCCTTTTTTCCAGAAGAGTATCCAATTAAGACACATTTTTCAGACCTAGGGGTGAGCTTATCACTGTTGTTTAAATTAGTAGAAAAAACAAAGACACCCAAAACACCTAATGTGAGAGAAAGAAGGTTTTTTGTTATAAACAAGTTCATATGGTGATTTTCCTTTGAGGACAGATGAGGGAAGCCTGTTGATTAAGTAAACAGCAGCTAGGATGCACTCAGACCAAAACATAAGAGGAATCCCCCTGAAACATAAGGCTCCTTGCAACATTGAGCAAGTGCCTATGTTTTCTTTCAACAATGCCATTTTGCTGAGGGGTGTAGGTGCAAGAAGTTTGATGGACTATTCCAAGGTCAGTGAACAAAGAAATCATTTTCTTGTTGGTAAACTCAGTCCCATTGTCAGATCTGACAACTTTGATACACATATTAAATTGAGTTTTGATAATTTTAATGTAGTTAACAAAGATGTCAAAAACTTCATCTTTACTTTTTAACAGATAAGTCCACACAGCCCTAGAATAGTCATCAACAGTGGTCAAGAAGTACTTGTATCCCTCTCTGCTAGAGACCCTATAGGGACCCCACAAGTCAAGGTGAACAAGTTTACCCAAATGGGTGGACTTATGATCACTCAAGGGAAAAGGCTCCCTTGTTTGTTTGGCCTTATGGCAAACTTCACAAACAGAGATACAAGTATTTTTGGTAAGGTTGAGGTCAGTTTTAAGGAGAGATAAGACTTGGTCAACAGGATGACCAAGCCTACAATGACATAAGTCTTTGGACACATTAAAAGACATGATCATGTTAGACTTACCTACACACTTGTTGGTTTTATCAAGGTCAAACAAGTAGAGGCCCACAGACTCACTACCAGTCCCTAGAGGGGTCCCCTTGGTCAAATCCTAAATATAGCATTTATCCTCATCAAACCCAACAAACAATTACTATCTTTTATCAATTTATTAACAGAAAGCAAACTGACACAGTAGCCAGGGACAACAAGAACATCATATAAGATAACATTGTTGGACGGTCTCAAGTTACCCACATGACTTATGGTGGCAAGAGTCCCATTAGGATGCCCCACGGTGAGCTTAAGATTGCCAACATCAACAACATTGAACATACCCACAGTGGAAACTGTCAAGTGTTAGTTACACCCAGAGTCTATGATCCACCCAAGAGTGATAGTATAAACTATGTGACAACCATGGTTTTGGGGTTCGTCACTTAGACTATATTTTAGGGTGTTTTGTGCAAATATGTGCTTTTATATGCTTATGTGTTTATTTTGTGTGTTTGGAGTGAGGTTTAGATATCGGTTATGGGTAAATGGTACTCATAAGTAAATCGAGGAACAGTTATTTCATGTTCATGAGTTTACAAGGTAGTGACTATGAAATGAGATGGTGTTATTTTGTGGCTTTACGTATACGTATATGTATTATAGAGAATCGTATATTTACGATTCGAGGATCTAGCGTTTAGAGGTCTCGAGATTAAGATTTTGGGTGGGTAATGGTTTTGGTATTTATCATAAGTCATGTAAACTTAGTTTTGATAATTTGGAATGGATTTAAGAATATAAGCAAAAATCCCATTTTTGCGCATTTTACGGTAATCGTGTAAAAAGTCGAAAAATTTACGTAAAGCTTTCAGGTTTTGGCTCGGATGCAACCCAATAGTAACATTCAGTTTAGTAATGGTTTAGTAATAGAAATATAGTAAAAAAAGTCGGCCATATGGTGTTTGAGCTTGGACTTGGGTTGACTTAAACTTAAGGAAGGGAAAGGGGAGCCCAATTTGAGTCCTAAT
This sequence comes from Glebionis coronaria, assembly GCA_025667525.1. NCBI lineage: Eukaryota > Viridiplantae > Streptophyta > Magnoliopsida > Asterales > Asteraceae > Glebionis > Glebionis coronaria. The sequence continues at coordinate 137,277,074 of CM046879.1, read as the reverse complement.
AGGAAGCCTTTTTAATTTTAACCATAAATAAGACACCATAAACCCCAAAAACGATTTTAGCTTTCCCCAGACCTAATCTCAGTCGTTTCTATCAATGGAGGAGCAAGAAAACCCAATAATTCAATTAGGGTTTAAGGTACACACTAAAACTATGACAAGTAACGTATAATTTACGTATATGTAACCTAATATGATGGATTAGGGTTGAGATTCATAATTTTTGATTGGGTTTTGTTAATGACCTGTAATTAGTGATGTAATTAATGGGTTTTATCATTGGAAATCATTTTTAGGTTTTAATTAGGGTTTATGTATGATTAATTAGGTTAATCATATTAAATTTGTCATTAAAAACTGGGCAGAATTGTTGGGTCATTGTTTTGATCATATCTAGAGTTTTACAAACTTTTAAATTGCAATCTTGGTACCCCTGGAAAGGTATTTGAGTTGGATTTCAAATGCATGAAACAAGAACTAAATTGGAGGTAGGAAAGTGGGTCAAAAACATGTTATAACAGTCGGAGGTCAAAGCAGTTTTGAAATCGGTCGGGTTTAAATTAATGTTTTAAGATGGTTAGGGTACTTAGGAGTATAATTGGACCTTCAAACGAACATGAGACTTAGATTATATATTAAATAAAAAAATATGGAGGAGGGATAAATACATGGGTTAGGGTAAGACCCTCTGATCATAACAAACTTTTAATATGTTCAAAATCAATAAATTCTAGATAGGTAAAACCATATATATATATATATATATATATATATATATATATATATATATATATATATATATATATATATATATGGAGGCCTTAACAGTAGCTTTAAGGTTGCGGCCAAATGGGAGAGTTATCTAACATATGTAAGGGCATAGGGTTTCTTTTACAGGGCATGTTATTTTGGTTAAGGGGGGTGTTTGACCCGTAGTTTGAAGTATGAAAAACGGGACTGTTTTGGGTTAAATGTTAACGGGGCGAGTTATGAACTAAACTAATTTAAAGGCTTTATAGAGGGATGTAATGAGATGCATATGGCATATAAATGGGGTTAAGTGATAGGATAAGGTTATATATCCATCATAGATTGATGAGCCATTTTAGTATGTGGTTCATGTCTTGATTGTATACGTTTGTGTGTTTAGATTTTTGCTAGAACGCGAATACTTGGAGAAGCTTGTTCATGTGAGTTTCATAATCCCATGTTGTATGATTTATAAATGTTTTGACTTCCAGATGGGATGGAAGAGACACTGTATTGTTTTGTAAAGAATGATGTGAATGTTTTTATGGTTTGTGATGGACTTGTGTATACACTTATGTGATTAGCTGCTATGTGATTCTTGATTGTGTTTATGATTTGGGTCGGGGGACACGTACCATCTCAATTCTTGTGGTTTGACTTGGTACCAAGGGGATGTTGACAAGGCGGGGCCTTGGGTTTGGTTCATAGGTGTATGGGTGCCTATGGGACCATGGTGATTGGTAACGCTTGGAGCCTTGGAATTGTGGTTATTGGTAAGGCTTGGAGCCTTGGATTTGTGGTGATTGGTTAATCTTGAATGCTAATTGTTAATATATAATTGTAGCACATTGTCAATATGTTCTTTTGTTAATGGTTGTCATTCACAACTTATAATTGATTTAGAGTTGGAGTCTAAACCTATTACTCTCACCAACTTTATGTTGACATGTTTTAGTGTCTCTTTCAGGTGAGAATATGGTTAAGCGTGAGAATAGGAGTGACTAGCTGGGAGGCTTAGGATTGAATTGGAGGAACCCCCTTTTCTCTTAGTCTTTACTTATGTTTGAATAAGTGATACTTTGTAGACACCTATATGTTTGTTATTGGTTAATTGTATGTCTTTGGTAAGAGGTAGACATGTTACATACTTACCTAGACGCCCGCATTGTTTGTGATATTTTCATGACATTGTGTCACCATTTATGATATTTCCATTTCATTTAGTTATCTCTATAGACACGCTATTGTTGTGATGATATCCATACGTCGCGCCCCATATTTCGCCATGGTGGGGTGTGACAGAGTGGTATCAGAGCCTATGGTTATAGAGAATTAGGTTGCCTAGTCTAGTAGCCTAGTCTATAGCTTAAGGATCCCTACATATAGGTGTCATAGCAATATGTGTGTATGGTTTAGATTGTATTTTTTGAGTACTGTTGATTTGTTTTCTGTGAGTTTTGACTAGTTTGGATTGAACTATAGTCGTCCATACTTAGTCACATGTTAATTTCTGTTTTGTTTTTGATATATGAATTACTTTTGTAAGAATCGATAAGTTATTTGGTGTACCTAATGTATAGTATTTTTCTTTTGATGTTTAAGTCATGTTCCCTAAGAATCATGTGGTGATTCGAGTTACTAGGAGTAGGTGGATAAAAAGGATTTTAAGTTGTTTCCACTCTTATGGGCGACATGACTTATAACTGATTATGATGTTGTGTTGGAGTTTGTCTATGCAGTTTTAGCTAGACTTTGGATTTATGTATTCCAAGAGCTTTACTATGTTATTTTAATAGATGGAGTTTTGGACCTTATTGGTTATGTGGTTATGAGCTTATGTGAGTAGATGGATTTATGTGTTATATGTTGCATTGATTCTTATAAGTGTCATCATAGGAGGGAGTGCATTGGGGAAAGGGTAAGTGTATAAGTATGGTGGCCAACATAGTTATACAAGTACCACAACTTCAATGGGTTCTTGAGTATGATTGCATGAAAGAGGGTCAGTACATGTTTGTATATGATGAGATGTGTATCTTGGGTATTCGTAAACAATAGGGTTTATGTAGTGGTTGCCTATGATATGCTATTTTTTGTGTGTTTTATGTTTTGAGTAATAGTCATGTTGTGTGATTATGGGGTCACACGATATGGGTTGGTTTTGGTGATGGGTTTTATGCCTTGTTGTGGCATGGTGAGATGGTGAGATGGTGATTACTCGTATAGAAAAATGAGTGTATGACGCGATTGATTGACTTGATATGTATGATAACGAGTATGTTTTGGGAGATTTAATAGGTATATATATGCATATGTATATATACTAGTAGATGTTGTGTTATGATATACGGTCGTTCAGTTGTTATTATAACTTGAACGTACCTAGTGTTCTCTCGTGTTTAAACAGTTTATTAATGTTGGAGTTTGATGGAGTTCCAACGACGTTTTGAATCTTTTGAAGTGTGTCTACATTCGGGTATGTATTTTAATTGATGAAAACTACCAAATTTTCTTGTAAAGGAGTCTAGCTAATTAAAGGAAAATGCTTTTCAGAATACTTTGTAAATGTACGGTATGATATCCTGACTTACATATCTTTTCTTTAAGTTTATTGGTAGTAAGTTAAAAAAATATGGACAATGAATGGATTAGTTTTTTTAGATAACATGTGATGGTACATATAAAGGGTAAAGAAATTTTACGATAATTTTCTTAAAAGCGGATTTAAAATATTAGAAGTATTTAAATAGACAGAAAGAGTAAAAAGGGAGATTTTATTATAATAATGATAATAATAACACCACACCTTGTAAACGTGTAATAGTTTAGTTATAACAATCCTAAATGGATTATATAAAATAATAATAATAATAATAATAATATATAATAAAATGAATAAAAACACCATATTTTATAAACATGTATTGGTTTCATAATAACAAGTGAAATGAGTTTAATGTGAGTAAACAAGATAATGGTTAGAATAACGTTATACTATACTAACTAGTGGATACCTTTGATAAAATAATGAAGATAAAAGATGAGTTTATTGTTAAAAGAGATGATAGATAAAGTGAGTTTTAGTACACTAACCGAGTTATGCCCTTTGATAGTAACGAAGATGGTAAAATATGACTATGATTTCATTTATTGGTGTTAAAATATGGTCCTAATGTGAAGTAACTAATTGAGATGAAAATTTAAAATTTTCTAAGATATTGAAATTTGGTAATACAAATCGTTATGAGTCTAACTTTTCTTGTTGGCACACTCCATTGATCTTTCGGATTACATTGTTTCGTTTTTAGTTGTTTTGGCTAGGGTTCGTTTTACCCTATATTTTATTTTGGGACACGATTGTTTGGAATTCTTTTGGTACACGTCATGGTTGATTTAGTTATGCGGTTGTGGGAACGTTAGGATGAGAGGATAGAGTTGGGTAGTATTACTTATGGTTAAATATTAAATGGAGAGATGTATTTTGGTTTAAAGGTTGTGTTGAAGGAATGATTAAGATTTGTGAAGTTTTGAAACTTAGATTGGTTACGGGAATAAGGGAGTAAGTGAAGTTAGTTGACTGGTCGTGGGAACGAGATGTCATACTATGAGAAGTTGGTTGAAGTACCATTAGGAGATGAATGAAAGTACTAACGGATGTGAGGGTAGAGTAGAAAGTTTCTACTAATGGAAAGATTAACACGCAAGGGAATTGGTATAGTTATGGAGGCAAGGTAGTAGTAGAAACGTGAAGGAAAACATGGATGTGAAAGAATGATTGGTAGGAGGATGATTAATGGTGAAGTACAACAAGTAAGGAAGAGTGAGCCATTGAGGAGTTGAAGTACCTTTAGAAATATTATGGTAGATGAGTTAAAGTTAGAAGCTACTACGTAGTGTGAAGTTCCTAGGTAACATTATGGAGACGAGAAGGAGTGCGTGAAGAGCTACATCATGAAGCAAGGAGCCGAAAGGACTACGTGTCGGCTGCTAGAAGGATGCAAGATATTTCAAAGGAGTCACAGAAGTTGCAAGGATTGGAAAGGTGACAAGCACTATGATGGGAATCTCTGTATGGTTCGTGACGAAGAAGGACATATCCAGTACCGGAGTGGAGCTACAAAGAGCTGAACCAATGGATCGTGATGGAGTGACTACATAACATGGGAGATTAAGAACTCGTGGAAGTAACAAGGGGAGTCGAGTGACTACACAAATATAGAATTTCGTGGCAATCAATATCGAAGGATGAGTAGTGAAGCTGAGCTGAATAAGTTCGTGGAGAAGTGATTAGAGGGTCAGTTTAGTGAAGGTGTTTATGAAGGATATTTGGAAGAGACAATTATGCATTATCCAATGCAATAACTATTTCCACAGAGTTGATGAATTGAGTGAGAAATTTTGGTTGGACGTGATAGTGAAGGAATTAGGAAGAACCATGGAAGGAGAGAACCAAGTATTCCTAGAAGATGATGATTGAAAGTACCTCATGTTAGGTGCAAGGTCATAATAGAAGTATGAGACTTGAGTAAGAATTTAGAATATGGCATAGTTTAGACATATAGAAACTAATATGGATATAAGATGAGAGTGTGATCCGCATGTAATCACAGGAAACTCTAGTCTGTACCTATTAGGAGGGAGTAGGAGAACTATTCATGAGGAAAACAAGTGAAGCTACTTGGAAAATTTTGACGTATAGATGACTTGAAAGACGGGATGTATAACATCGTGATGTATGCCATGAGCTGAGGAAGAAGAAGGAAGTTTGGACAAATGCGAATCATGAATGAAAGAGGTCAAGATAGGAAGCGAAAGTAAAATTTTGGTATAACCTAATGAGTAGACTAAGGCACTAAGCATGCTAATATTGTTGTAGTGTGGAAAGGAAATGACACTGACCTATATTGTTTGATTGGAAGGCTTAATAATCGAATGGATGAGGAGTTATAGATGTGATGTGTCATGATAGACGAAGGGTTTGGTCTAACCGAGACAAGATGAGGAGCACTATGACATTGAAGGTAAGACATTGTGTAGGTATAAAAAAAGTGTTGGGTACCAAAAAAATATATATAAAAAAATCTTTCAATGAGGAAAGTGAGAAAAGAAGTGTATGGGTGCTAATAATGAGCTATCCAAATTTGATGGAAGTAGTTGTAACATTGGTTTAGATGACAGTTGATAAAACTAACTAATGAATATGTGAAAGACCGTCATAGGTCACTTTTGTAAGGAAATTGAAATTTTTAAGTAGTTTGGGGTACAGACTAAAGGGATTGATGAACATGATTGGACATGAGTATATCCGGCTAACTGGAAATGGATGGACGAAGTGAGAAATTGCTACAAGTATAGGAGTCATGTTGAGAGCTTGGGTGAGTGATTTAGAGGGAGGTGGGAAACTTGTTAGCAATGTCTAAGTTTTCATATAATGATAGTTATCATACTAGAAGTCGATGAATGCCATTTGAGGCACTATATGGAAGGATAGGGTGAGTTTCCCCTATTGTGGACTAGAATTGGTGAAAGAGGCTGCTAATATAATAATGGTGTTTGTGGAAAGGACGAGAGAAACAAGAGATGATATGTTAAAAAGGAGGAAACCACTATAGTTTAGTGAAAAAGTTATGTAGGAAGTTTCACCCATAATAACGGGCGCCATGTTTAGGAAAAAAGTAAAAGTTGATGTCGAGTTTTGTAGGTCCATTTATGATCTTTTGAAAGATTGGACCAGTAGTTTATGGGTATAGAATTACTTGGGGAATTGAGTGGTGTACATGATATATTTCATGTATTGAGATTTGGGAAATGTGGTTTGAGAATGCATATTTGCATGTGCGGTTATTAGGGATTCGTGTTAAAAAGAGTCATTTGTGAGATTTATGGGATGTGAGGTTAATAGTTTGGGAATGAGTTTAAATAATGTTTGTTAATATATGTGGTAATTTGAGACTTGAACTAAAGTACACATGGAAATGAGAGGAGTTCATTTAGAACAAGTATTCTCATGTGATTTGTAGTTTGTGTGTTTGATGCCAAGGAGTAAATCTCAGGACGAGATTTTTATTAGGAGGGAGTGATGTGACAACCATGGTTTTGGGGTTCGTTACTTAGACTATAATTTAGGGTGTTTTGTGTAAATATGTGCTTTTATGTGCTTATGTGTTTATTTTGTGTGTTTGGAGTGAGGTTTGGATATCGTTTATGGGTAAATGGTACTCATAAGTAAATCGAGGAACAGTTATTTCATGTTCATGAGCTCACAAGGTAGTGACTATGAAATGAGATGGTGTTATTTTGTGGCTTTACGTATACATATATGTATTATAGAAAATCGTATATTTACGATTCGAGGATCTAGCGTTTAGAGGTCTCGGGATTAAGCTTTTGGGTGGGTAATGGTTTTAGTATTTATTATAAGTCATGTAAACTTAGTTTTGATAATTTGGAATGGATTTAAGAATATAAGCAAAAATCCCATTTTTGCGTATTTTACGGTAATCGTGTAAAAAGTCAAAAAATTTACGTAAAGCTTTCAAGTTTTGGCTTGGATGCAAACCAATAGTACCATTTAGTTTATTAATGGTTTAATAACATAAATATAGTAAAAAAGTCGGCCATATGGTGTTTGGGCTTGGATTTAGGCTGACTTAAACTTAAGGAAGGGAAAGGGGAGCCCAATTTGAGTCCTATTAGGAAGCCTTTTTAATTTTAACCATAAATAAGCCACCATAAACCCCAAAAACGATTTTAGCTTTCCCTAAACCTAATCTCAGTCGTTTCTATCAATGGTGGAGCAAGAAAACCCAATAATTCAATTAGGGTTTAAGGTACACACTAAAACTATGACAATTAACGTTTAATTTACGTATATGTAACCTAATATGATGGATTAGGGTTGAGATTCATAATTTTTTATTGGGGTTTGTTAATGACCTGTAATTAGTGATGTAATTAATGGGTTTTTATCATTGGAAATCGTTTTTAGGTTTTAATTAGGGTTTATGTATGATTAATTAGGTTAATCATATTAAATTCGTCATTAAAAACTGGGCAGAATTTTTGGGTCATTGTTTTGATCATATCTAGAGTTTTACAAACTTTTAAATTGCAATCTTGGTACCCCTGGAAAGGTAATTGAGTTGGATTTCAAATGAAAGAAACAAGAACTAAATTGGAGGTAGGAAATGTTGGGTCAAAAAGTTGATGTGGCAGAAACTCAAAAACGAAGAAAACATGAAGGCATTTGTCTTCTTTTTTTTTCTAAGCGTTGACAAGTGTAATCCAAGCGTTGTCAAAAGTAAATTAGTCGTTGACAGAAGTCAACAAAAGTTAAACGTTGTTGGAAGCTTCTATTTAGGATAAGTATGCAGAATATTATTATGTATTAGTTATTTAAATAAAAGATTTACATGTTTATTCATAATTATCTCTTGTAAACCCTAATCCTTAGTCTATAAAAGGAACAAGGGTCTTAGGTTTTATTCATAACATTCATATACAATGTAAACCTAAAGCGTGTGTTGCACTAGACGTGGGATTAATGTATACACGTCTAGTGATTGTTGATTATTAATATAATGAACAATCCGTTTGTTTAATTCATGTGTTATTGTGTCCAAACACCTTGTTAATGGTTGTTGTTCTAATTCTGCTTTGATTAAGTTAATCATATGAACAATGATCATTCCTAGTAGCTAAAAGATCGAGGAAACCAAGGTTTCCACAGTTGGTATCAGAGCCTCGTGGCTCGTGATGCTAGGACCAACAAGGTGTTCGTAATGGTGAGAAGAAGAAAAATCCGTCTAGGGTTTTTCTGGACGTTTTTGTGTGCGCAGCAGTATTCAAAAGGTCATAAATTTTTATTGGATCGTCATGAAATTTCTTGTGTGTGTTCTATACACATATATCTAGACATCCACTGGAGGGATTGTCAAGATCTATCCCCAAGAAAAAGTTATTAAGCGTCAAAGTCAGCAGTTATCATATTCAGTTTTCTGTGAACAACCGTAGTAAAAACACGATTTCTCCTTCGTTAACCGTTGGATCATTGTGAAATTTAAACTGTAGGTTCTTGGCACTTATGTCTAGGATCTCACCGAAGGGATCTTCGATCTAAGCTCTGATACCACTTGTTGATCCCAAACTTAGATCGATTTAGCTTGTGTAAACGAGATTAAATCAAGTTAAACACGTAGAGAAACTTTGTTGTGTATAAAACAATTTAAGTATTATGCGGAATTAATACTCAAACAAGAACACACAAACAATGTAAACCAAACTTTCACTTGATTGATTAAACAAACTTGCGTACAATGAAAGTGTTAAACGTATATAAAACAAAAACCTAAAGGCCTCCTTTTATATAATAATGAGCCTTGTACAAGAGACTATGTATCAACTATTTTAGGTAAAGATAAACATAAGAAATACATTGTTGATCATATCTTTACTAGAAACAAACTAGAAACATAATACGTGTAAACTAAGTCTTCTATCAGTGCTTGACTTCTTCCTATCAATGCTTGACTTCTTCCTGTCAACGCTTGGTCTGTCAACGCTTGTTTTCTTCTTATCAACGTCCCGATTGCTCTTGTCAGTGTCCAAGTGTACTGGCTACATTTTATTCCCAACAATTGTTGATCCCAAACTTAGATCGATTTAGCTTGCGTAAACGAGATTAAATCAAGTTAAACACGTAGAGAAACTTTGTTGTGTATAATACAATTTAAGTATTATGCGGAATTAATACTCAAACAAGAACACACAAACAATGTAAACCAAACTTTCACTTGATTGATAAAACAAACTTGCGTACAATGAAAGTGTTAAACGTATATAAAACAAAAACCTAAAGGCCTCCTTTTATAGAATAAGGAGCCTTCTACAAGAGACTACGTATCAACTATTCTAGGTAAAGATAACATAAGAAATACATTGTTGATCATATCTTTACTAGAAACAAACTAGAAACATAATACGTGTAAACTAAGTCTTCTATCAGTGCTTGACCTCTTCCTATCAACGCTTGACTTCTTCCTGTCAACGCTTGGTCTGTCAACGCTTGTTTTCTTCTTATCAACGTCCCGATTGCTCTTGTCAGCGTCCAAGTGTACTGGCTACATTTTATTCCCAACAATCCTCCCCTAAACTTGATATCTACTCTAGTAATCAAGTTTCTGAATTAAAACTAAGAACTAGGAGGATTCTTACAAATTTCATTATATTGGTAATAAACATATCTAATCAAATCTATGGCCACGTCACTTGAGTAGTCAATCTCCAGCTGTGTTGTCTTCATCTTTTCCAAAACTTCTTTGGACATAGGATACTCAGCATCCACAAGAAGATATTCATAAAACTTTGTAGAACTCAAATGATACACACCAGCTGTTGAATACAAACGCCATTTAAGTCCACTGATATCATCCTCAAGATCCTTCCAAACATGATATTCTTCTTCTGGTGCACACATTCTCTTGAATGTTGACCAAAGCTTTATTCCATTGACTGAAGTAGGTACTTCAGTCTCATACTTGGCTAACAGTAACCTCCAAAGGTCTGCCAAGTCTTCCCTATCTATACATGCAAACAAAGACATAAGAGTAGTAAAAGTATGTACCTCTTTCCCATATCTTCCAATCTTCCAAAACCCACTTGCATATTCCTCATTGCTAATGATAGGGCTTTTAGAATCATGAGGCAATACTTTCACCATATTTGAAGCTTCATGGGTGTGAGCTTAATGCTCTTTCTAATAACAGCTTCACTGGGATTCACTTTATTCAAATCTTTAGGAAACTCAAGTGGAACTCCCTTCTTCAATGGCCTTGGTACAATCATAGCCTTTTGAATCTCCATCTCTTCTGCAAGTTCTTATTTCCTTTCATCTAAAAGAAGTCTGATAGTGTTCATCTCTTGCACTCTTGCCCAAATAGGATAAGCCTTATACTCCAATTCTTCAAAGGATAGTTCCTGCAAATTCTGAAAAGTCCAACCTCCTTGATGACATCTAAGTAACATATAATAAAGATCCCTCCTATCTCTCTTCAACAGTGAGAAAACTTTGCTAGCCTTATACTTCAGAATTACCTTGCAATCTCTTTGAACTCTTAGAATAATCTACAATCCCCACATTTGATCTGAATTTGTCATATATGGATTCTCCATAACTTTATTCTCCCAAGCATGGTACATCTGAGCAACTTATGGCATATCATAGTCTACCTGCAACTTCAACTCTGCAAGTCTCTCCCTTGCTAACTCATCACCATATTCAAGTCTTTCTGGTTCTTCAATTATCGTAACACTTGAATCTGAACTTTCATCATTACTTCCTTCTTGCTCCTCAGAAGTAACCACAAATGGTGACTAACCAACCTTCTTCTTTTCTTGTTCCACAAGTTATGCAGCCAACATTGAATCAAATTGTACTTGTGCTGCATCCTTAGGAACCTCTGCTTCTACCATGATTCCTTTACCCTTATCTAATGGATCGATGATGGGTAAAGATGATGATGGTACCTGTGAAGACACTTCCTTGATGATAGCTGATGACTGGAATACATCAACCATATCTGCAGGTCTGTCAATGTTCAAAACCTGTGTGTCAGCGCCCAACTTACTCTTGTCAGCGCTTGGCGTGTCAGCGTCCAAAATCTGCTTGTCAACGCTCACCTTACTCTTGTAAGCGCTTCTTGTGAACTGCTCCATCATTGTTGTAAAGGATAAGTTCAAATTTGTAGGAGTAACCAAAGATACATTAAAACCTGGTTGCTTCTTCAATTCAGTAAGAGCTTCAGTCACACCCAAAGATTCTCCATCATGTGAGCCTTTGTCACTCACGTGTATCTGCTCATCCTCCCCTTTGGAAGAATCCTCCATACCACGCCTATTGTTAGCATCCTCTAAAAGAACATTCCTCTCCCTCAATTGCTTGAGTTCAAGGCCTTGTGTTCTGACTGTTTGTACCAGGTCTGCATTTTGCTTTTGCAAGCTAATGCAGACAGCCGTCAATTCCAACATCGTATCTGGTTCCATCCTGCCCTCCTCTAAAATGGGAATTTGACCTCCCAAAATAGAGTCATGGGGCATGGATGAGGTCTTAATGATGTTAGGACTGGCTTGGCCTACATTTAAGCGAGGACCAATAGTCCTAGCCTCATCCACATCACCAACCACACTTGTGGTGGTGGTTCTCTCTGCAAAATGGCTAGGACCACCAGAGGAGAACACTCCAGTAGTCCTTGGGCGTTTTACCAACCTAAATTCAGAGGGTGTAGAAGATGATGTGGATTGGGTGGTAGTTTGAAGGTTAAAGGGTGTTTGGGTCTGTTGTAGAAATGTGTCAACGTCTAGATTTGAAGTATCAACGCTAATATTTAACGTGTCAACGTTGAAGGGATCTTGGTCAAGTTCCATGTGTTGAGGTGAAGGTGATGGTTCAGGCAATGGGTCAAGTTGTAGTTGTAGGTCATGTTGAGGTTATGCTGCTGCAATAACAGCAAGCATGGCTTGGGTAAGGGGTAAATCTTTGTGAGGGGGTGAATTCATCTTACTAAAAATAGCTTTCTTTTGCACAGGGATCGCATAAAAGTCATCATGATCCCTGGTGCAATACCTTTTCTCATCAAAAATCATTTGTAAAAATCTTGGGTAAGCCAAAGTCATCTTCTTCTTGAATCTTCGATTCCATCGATTTGCTCTTATACTTACAAGAGCTATATTCCACTTTATGTCCATCTCCTCCAAATGCTCATCACTAATTTGCTCAAGGTCCTCATATGTAATCACTGAACCATTGGGCAATGAAGCAATGTATGCACAAACAGTATCTAGATCAATACCAGCAGGCTTAACTCATGGAGAGTCGGCATTATATGTGTCAGCGTCTGAATGTGAGGCGTTGACAAGGCTTGATCCAGCGTTGACACAAGTTGATCCAGTAACGGGGTGCATTAATACAAGGTTTTTGCCCAATATAAAAATATCGTTGTTCCAGTCTTTTCGAATTGAAAAAGGGAATAACGTGCGACTCAGTCGTCTTTTGGTGGGAAACAATAGATTTGTCGTTGTAGTAAAGTAAATTGCAAGACTTTAAAGTAAATGACGGTAATTAAAACTAAAACTAATTAAACGTAAATGGTGCAATATTAAAATTTTAAAAGTAATTAATTAAATGACAAAAATTAAAGCTTGACAAAAAATTAGTTTGACAATGTAACAAAAATGCAAACTTGAAATTTAAAATAAAGAAAGACAATTAAAATAACACTTAAGGAAAAATGGCGGGAAAAATAATTGCTTTAAAATAAAACAAAGGATAAACAAAACCTGAGTCGGAATCCAAAATACTGTCACTATCCGGAATACCTTCTTGCTTTGCTTATCCGGAATAACAAACCTTGCCTTATCCGAATCCCAAATTCACTACTATCCGGAATCCCTGATCTGTCACTAATCAGGAATAACCCAAACAGAAGCTTATCCGGAATCTTTGTTGTCACCACAATCCGGAATAATGACTTGGTCCTTATCCGGAATCCTTTGCTGAAGCTTATCCGGAATTCCCTCAAATAGTCACTATCCGGAATAAATTCCGGACACTTATCCGGAATCACAACAAATCAGCTTATCCAGAATCCTGGTTCCGAGGCTTATCCGGAATGTATCTGCTGAGCGTTATCCAGAATAATCTTCTGAACGATATCCGGAATACACGAAGACTCCACTATCTGGAATACCTGCGACCCTTTATCCGGAATACTATTCAATTCGTTATCTGGAATATATTCCGAATATGTATCCAGAATTTTACTTAAGCTTATCCGGGATCTGGTTTCTCCAAGCTTTATCCGAAATGTGCTTCTGCCCCTTATTCGGAATTCTAAACTTAGAACTTTATCCGGAATTATGTGATGCTGGCTATTCGGAATATTGGGGTTATGTAAACCCCGGATAACAGAAAGATTCAAATAAGCTAAAAATTAGAATTAAGCTAAAAACAAATAAGCACTTAACCAAAAGTTTTACCAAATCAAATTTAAGAAAAAGCTATTAAGCCAAAATTTAAAAACTTTTAAAAACACTAAATAATAAAAATATTAAAAATCAACTTTTTATAAAAATTAACTAATAAGCACTTAATTAAATTTAAGAAAAACACAATAAGCTATAAATCAATAAGCAAACACAATCAATAACATAAAAACATAACAGTTAATCAAATAAGCATGACAATAAGCACATAAGCATAAGGATTAAATCAAGAACAAGAAAGGTAGAATGAGAGATTAATTAAAACTTGATTAAAATTAAGATTCAACAATTAAAGTAAAAACAAGAATTAAAAGCTTACAAATTTAAGGTGCAAGACAAGAAATTAAAGGTGCAATTAAGTAAATGACATTAAGAAAAGTGCAAGTAATTAAAATGGAAGACTAGTTTGTCAAAATAGCCAACACCTCCTAATGTGTCATTAGGAGGGTATTTATAGTGATTAGGGAGGTAAGCATGTGTTGCTTCTTTCTTTCTTTTCTCGACTTCTCGTCTTCTAAATTCTTCGACTTTTTCGACTTTGTCTCGGGATTAATTAAACACGTCTTATAATATCTTCACTTATTTAGACTTGAGTTCTTCGGCTTTATAAAACTTTCGTCTTTAGACTTTTCTTCGATAAATCTTCAGAATAGGCCTTGGACTTCCGTTCTTTTTGCACTCTTGATCTTTTGACTTCGTCTTTTGTCTTTTTCTTCAATAAAAGCCCGTGAAAGCCCGTGTTTTCTTCCCTTTTCACATTTTGATCCTAAATCTCAACAAAAACACAAACCACGCATAATTCCGACATTTACGACATAAAATACACGTTTTGGCTTGGTTATTATTATAATTAAGTGGTAAAAGGATAAGTGTTTTCACACTTATTAAATCCTCTACACTTGACCATTGCAATGTCCTCATGCAATGCATTAATTACAAAGCAAGTTTTACATTTCCCATCACAATCAATCCACATTGGCCTTTATTAAAGAGACAAAATATTTAAAGGAAGAAAATAAGTAAAAAGATCAAAAACTTACCTGGGGGTTTTGGAATGTCATGAATGATTATCATCCTCAAGTTTCATGTTCCCCATACCAAGCTTAAAAACGAGATCATTGTTATTATAAGTTAGCAAACTAACACAAACTCATGTGGCCCAATTATTCACTTAGACTCCCTTATTCCTAGGTGTATATCTTATATTTTATTGTTTTCTTGAATGATCACGAGGATGCATTGTTGACTTATTTCGATAGTTTATTTAGGCCGAAAATAAAGTAGGACGATTTAATCAATAGTTAGCTAAAGGACAAAATCTTTTAAAACTGCTTCTCGTGACCTCATAAAGTTCATATCTTGGCATAACTCGCTTTACGATTTGAGACCTTTCTCGGACCGATATTTGACAGTGACTTCATACTTCAAATCTTGAGAGACGTTCATGAAATAATGGTCTTCTCTTCATAATAGGAATTTCTTCACTTAAAGTTTTTGAGAGATTCTTCATATTTGGACCACGACTTCTTCATTTTTCTCCAATCTTTATTTGGGATTTGGATATACAACGATTCGCCTCCTTTTAGGACTTGGATCTATTTATCCTCATACCTTGTTAGGGCCTTTTTGGATAGGCTTCTCCATGATCTTTAGGGGAGTATTTTCTTTTCGTCGTGTGTCTCGATCCTTCATATTGATTTTTGATAAATGATTCTTCACATCACTTTGGATCTTTAGCAACAAAATGTAGCCCTCATGTCTTGTTAGGACCTTTTCAGACTCGTCAATCTTCGCATCCCGCTTCAATAAGTTATGTCTTGGCTATGAACTCTAATCAACACCGAGCAACTTTTAAACGATCTTGGGCTAGAAGCTAAGTAACTTTTTAAATCGTACAACCTTATTTATTGCAAATAAATTTATTAACAAGCGATGGGAGAAAAAGCTTATAATCAACTCACATAAATTCATGAAAGAATACCAGACTTATAATTGACTCTATCATCTCTCGTTCTCCACAATTTAAAATCTCAAGGAATGAGACTCGTGGATGCTTAGCCTATTAAATCAAAGTCTTGGGTTTTCAAGTTGAAATGTGTATAGTTGAAGTTCGTTTTTCTCAGTTCTTAACAAATTGAAAGTCCTAACAAGATCGAGTTTTTAATTGTTTTTGGTTGGTAAAGTATTTGGATATTCTATAGCTAATTCAAACAAAGCCTTTCCAAAATGAAAAATACAATCTATTTATATGTAAAACAAAGTGCACAAACCAAGTTCTTATTCAATTAAAATGCTAAAATGTAAATTATACAAAATATAAGGACTGAAAATGTAAATTCTATGAAATATAAATGCCAAAAATACAAAGTCAAAAAGTCTAGGGACTAATTATGCAAAAATCAGTAAACTAAATGGACTAAAAGTGAAAATTTATCAAACAAGTAACCAAATTCCAACTAACTTGAAAACTAACTAACCACTTTTAAACAACTTTGAAAATCTGAGGACTAAACTTTTGCAAAACATAATAAGTTGGAAGATTAGCCTATATTAGAAACTGTTTAATACCACAAGGACTAAAAAGCAATTTCAGAAACTTTTTAACCAAAAACGGGTTCAAGTACAAAATAAGCTCGTTTGAGCTCGTTTCTTAACCAAATAAGCTCAAATCAATTTCAAACGTCTTAAAATCAAAAATAAGCTAGACCTGTCAAAGGAATTAAGCTAAAACTATCTAGAACTCTTATAAGCAAATCCAAATAAGCTCAAGATAAGCTAACTAATAAGCTAAACATGCACTACTTGATTTTATTAAAGAAACTTGTTAAACAGCTCAAAAGAAGAATGGGAAATCAAGTTTCAAGGAAAATGATCCAGTAATAAGCTCTAAAATTGAAAATAAGCTGAAATGAGCTTATGTTGACTTTTGTTGACCAGATTTTTCAAAAAGCTCAAATTCTCAAAACCTACTCAGGAACACTTTTTGAATGGAAATGTGAAAGAAAATTAAAAAGTTCCTGAAGTGGAAAGTGAGATATGAGAAATCAGTCCATGTTTTATCACAGGGAATTGAAAATGCTCTTATGCTTATTCAAATGCTTATTTCTCACTCAAAACTAGATACTGTACAATTTCCTTCTACACACTCAAAGTTCATATATTGAGTGATGATTAAAAGTTGGTTTCAAAGGATTTCATCCAAAATTAACGAAATGCCAAGCAAATGAAAATCACTACTTTCTGAAAAATTTCTCAACAAGAACTGACCCAAACCTTTTTGTGTACCAATTGCCTGTTTGACTAATTTCTTGACTAGAAAATGACTAAAATCTTTATGCTATGACTAGATGACTTGAAATGAACCAAAATTTGCCAAAAACTAAGATTTGAAAAACAACTATTAAGCTAATCCCAAACACTACTTATCTGATCAATAACAAACTTTTATCAACAGATTTTAGGCAATTGGCTAAGCTGAGTAAAAAACAATATCAGAACAAGTTTGTTAGCTAGAATGAAGTGCAAAGTAACCACAATCAAACAGTACAACAAGCTAAAACTCAATATGACTAGTTAAGCTAATGTGACTGATTAATGCTGAAAACAGGACAATTGAAATACTAATAAGCAAGTTTTAAACTACTAGTAAGCTACTCAAATACTAAGATCAGATCAAGTTCTAGCTAAACATACTTTATCATGTAGACAATCAAGGTTTAACTAGGAATTGAACAGGCAACCAACAATTCAGTGGAACTAAAACTCAGAATGTGAAACCTTTTAGCTTAGGCCTCCATTGGGGAGTAGAGAAGCGCTGAGCTTTCTAAGCTAGTGCTAACCACCACCTTAGCACTAGAAACAACCAAACATCTACTAATCAACAACTATCATCACCATAATCTCCATTAATGAACTGGAAAGCTTCAAAATCAACTAGGACTGCAACTGAAATGAACTGAACAGGATCAACAGCTACAATCTTCTTAATCAGCTAATCATGATCAAATGGTGATCATAACTAGCTAATAACAGCAACAAAGTAACAATATGCAGAGTATGAACAGTGATGAAGGGAAATGAAAGTGAATTTTTATTAATTGAATTGGAAAGGTAGTTACAAGGCTGGTAAATTTGTTACAACTAATAACAGACTCAAGAGTTTGTCAGACTCTTGAGTTGTTATGCTAAAAACTAACAAATATGAGAGAAAACTAAAAGTGTGTGTGTTTTCACACTTTTCTACATTACAAGAAATGAAGGCTAATCTAGGGTATTTATAGAATGCAGATGTGAAGTAGTTGGGGATTGTGACGTGTCAGAACCAATCAAAAACTTCCACGTGGACAATTCTGCTTAATTGAATTTGCAGGTGAAGAACACTTTTGTGGATTTTTGATTTAGATGTTTTCATGTTAATTGATTGTTTCCATTGTATTCGTCTCTCAAAAATGATCACTTTTCATGTTTATATCATCTTCTGAAACACATCCTAGCTCAATCCCGTTCCTGGCAAATTTCGTTGAAGAAGATGACACGTGTCCAATTGTGGTTGGTTAAGGGAGAAGCACACAGATCATTATCCAAAGTGGATAAAAGGAATTATTGCATGGCGTTATTTCATTGGTGGAAAAGGTGTGAGTGCGCAGCACTGCTGGGATTTGGTCATTTAATGTGAGAACGGCGCTAGTGGCCAGGTGGCACTTGAGTTGGCAATCCTTGTTTATTTATTCCTTGCTTCCCATTGGTTGAAGGCTAGTCACACGGATCAAGTATAACATGACTTTCCAAAAATGGCAGAAATGACCCCTTAACTTTGGCAGTTTGAACTTTTGAGCTATAATCTTTATTTCTTTGACAGTTTCAGTCCTTCAACTTGCATTTTTAAACATTTAAGTCCTTTGACTTGATTGACTTGAGAGTTGACCAGATTTGACTTTGATCTTGACTTTGACAAATTTACACTTTTGGTCCTTCATCTTTGGCAGATTGTCAAGATAGGTCCTTGCACTTTAAAGTCTTGTCACTTTTGATCCTTCTTTGTCTTTTTCATCCAATTAAGTTTGATTTTTCCTTTATTTGCTTGAAATTCCATCCTTCTTACCTATTTGCACACAAACACAAAACATACCACATAATTCCGCTTTATAGCACAAAGTTTAGGTATTTTTCTTGTGTTTTAGGGTGATTTGTTGATAAATTGATATGAGTTTTTGCTCATATCAAATCCCCTACACTTGAACATTGTCATGTCCTCATGCAATGCTATATTTTAAAGCACAAGTTCACATTCTCCTCATAATTAATCCACCTTGGCCATTATGGAATGCATCTACACTACTCTACACTATATGATGCATGATTTTGATTTTTAACAATGCAATGAACAAAATATAATTTTATTTACTTCTTTTTGGTTTTTCTTGAAATGGGTTTGATGGAAATAACTCATAAAGAATTCAATGACTTTGATTAGGGCTTGGGTACCATGGACATTAATCATCCTCAAGTTTCACTTTCCCCATACCAAGCTTAAAAATGGGATCATTGTATTCACAAGTTAAAAGTGCATCAACTTATTCATGACAATTAAATGTGGAACCGGTTATTATTTGAGCAAATTGCTTGTGGGCAAATTTGTCATTTATTTCAAGTGTGAAGTATAAGAAATGCAAAATCCGAAAATAAGGAAGCACGGTTTTAATCCTAAGTAATCCTCTCATCCATTACTTGAAAAACCTCTCACAATTAATATAAGTCCGTTTCAAGAATAATAAGTCATTCGCCTTATGTGTAAAATCCTCATGTCATGCTTTCATAAGTAGCTACACACTCGCTAAGGAAAGAAAAATAAAACTCACGCAATAATTTACATCCGCCATCTTTTTGAGACTTTGGATCTTCAACCCCACAACCCGTCAAGGTAATATTGGATTGGAGCAATCTGTTGAATCCCCGCAACCTGTCAAGGTAATATTGGAACTCAATAGTCACTATAATTAACACCACACTGCCCCTCTTGGGAGTCTTGTATAATTTTTTTAATTTTTTTTTTCTTTTTTTTTCTTTTTTTTTCTAGCCACTCATTTTTTTGTAAGCCGCTCTTATTTTTCTTTATTCCTCACAAAGAAAGTAGAAAAGAATAAAAGGAAAAACACCCGCTAAGTATTAAGCATGACATAAGTCTAGTACACATAAAACGTTCTAACTTAGACTCTTAAGACGTACTTATACCAACCATGAATGATTAGACAAAAATGCATAAGAGATTACAAACCGATTAAAACCGTTCTTGATTATTTATTAACATATATACATGTGAAGAAAATAGAGGTAAAGAAGAGAAGGGTTTAGCCACAAGTAATTATCATGAAGTTTATCTAGCCCTTTTATACTTGCTTCAACTCTATCATTTCCCATTCTCCACAAATTTAAAATCTCAAATAATGAGAGTGGTGGATGCTTAGCCTAATAGACCAATGAAGGACTACATGGTTAAGGATACTAGCTAGAGAATGCTTGATAAGAAAACTCGGGTTGAGTCAAAATATCCATGGCGGGCCTAATATGTCAAAGAAGTCTAAATTTGTTAAACCATGTTTTTATTATATTTTTTTTCTTTTTATATATTTTTGAATGAAAAAAAAATATATACAATGCAAATGTGTTATGCAAATGAAAAATGATTGATGCAAAAATTATGAATGCATATTTTTGGTGGCCAAAGTAGATCAAAATTTTGAAAAATGTTTGAAAAAATAAATTTCCAAGTTATCATGAAGGACAATGACAAGTTCTAGGTAAGGTCACTTCGATAGAAGACCCCCCTACACTTAAGCTAAACATTGTCCTCAATGTTTAAGAGCATGGAAGTATAAAAAAAACTTCCCCTACACTTATGACAATGAATAGACTTTGCTTAACCTAAATTAAGGAAAGGTCAACTATTGGTGAATTCATGTTTAAGCACAAGGTGTCAATGAAAGATCACAATAGTAACAAAGTGAACCGGATACAAGGGCCTCCTCCATAATCTCCAAAGCATGAAATGAGTGAGCAACCCTACAAACAACATAAAGACAAAAGAAGGTCTCCCCTACACTTATCTCCAATTCTATACCCTTATTGCTAACCTACAACACTCTAAACCTAGTTATACGATGCTTGAGTTAAGGAGTCTCTAGCTCGACTCGTCCCTTAATGAATTAATTCATGGGGAAAATGGGGATCTCTTGGACCATTTCAACAGAAATGTCCTCCCCAAAATAATGTTTCACACGGTGACCATTCACTTTAAAGTTTGGACCATCGGGTGGTGACAACTCAATAGTTCCATATGGAAACACTTGAGCAATAGTGAATGGACCGGACCATCTCGACTTAAGCTTGCCCGCAAAAAGTTTCAACCTTGAGTTAAAAAGGAGAACCGGCTCTCCAACTTTAAACTCACGGTTCTTGATCTTAGCATCATGCAATTTCTTAGTCTTTTCCTTGTAAAGCAAAGAATTTTCATAGGCATTGGCTCTCAATTCATTCATCTCATTAAGTTGATCTTTCCTATGTGAACCGGCTTGGTTTAAATCAAAGTTAGCCCACTTGAGAGCCCAAGATGCCTTGTGTTCTAACTCGAATGGGAGGTGGCACGCTTTACCATAGACAAGCCTATAAGGAGTATAACCAATTGGTGTCTTAAAAGCCGTCCTAAAAGCCCACAAAGCATCATCAAGCTTATCCGACCAAGAAGCTCGATGCTCTCCCACCATTCTCTCTGGAATTCTCTTTAAACCATGATTTGTGACCTCGGTTTGACCATTGGTTTGAGGGTGATACGCGGTAGAAAGTCTATGATTAACTCCATATTTCTTTATAACTCTCGTGAATTGATCATTACAAAAGCGCGTACCACGATCACTTATGATGGCCCGAGGTACACCAAATCTAGCAAACAATTGCTTTAAGAACTTCACAACAACTCTAGCATCATTGGTAGGTAAGGCTTTAGCCTCCACCCATTTAGACACATAATCCACCGCCACAAGTATATACTTGTTTCCCTTAGAAGATGGAAAAGGTCCCATGAAGTCTATGCCCCATACATCAAAAATCTCACACTCTTGAATAAAATTTTGTGGCATCTCATCACGTTGCGTAATTTTTCCTTGTCTTTGACACACATCACAAAATTTCACCATTTCATGGGCATCTTTGTAAATGGAAGGCCAATAGTAACCCGAATCAAATACTTTCTTGGCGGTATAGTTGGGCCCAAAATGTCCACCCGTAGGTCCTTTATGACATGCTTCTAAGATCTTAAATGCCTCGGGTCCATCTACACACCGTCTAATGATTTGGTCCGCACATTGCCTAAAAAGATAAGGATCATCCCAAAAGTAGTACTTAACTTCCTTAAGAAATTTCTTCTTTTGTTGGTAAGTAAGACCCTCAATAAGCACATTCCCCACAAGATAGTTTGCTATATCCGCAAACCAAGGAGTGGCATCCTCTTGGGAAGAGATAGACATGAGCTCCTCTAATGGAAAGGATTCATTGATTTCTTGATTTGGAAAATCTCCTTGAAAAGGATGCTCAAGTCTACTCAAGTGATCCGCCGCTAAATTCTCGGCCCCTTTCTTATCACGAATTTCTATCTTAAACTCTTGAAGCAACAAAACCCATCTCAAAAGCCTAGGCTTAGCATCTTGTTTTGTCATGATATACTTGAGATCGGAATGATCCGTATACACTATGGTTTTGGATAGCACAAGGTATGGTCTAAATTTCTCAAAAGCATAGACTATAGCAAGCAACTCTTTTTCCGTGGTAGTATAATGAAGTTGGGCACCGGTCATGGTTTTACTCGCATAGTGTATAGGTTGAAAATGCTTATTCACTCTTTGTCCTAAGACGGCCCCCACCGCATAATCACTAGCGTCACACATAAGCTCAAAAGGTAATTCCCAATTTGGAGAAACCAAAACAGGAGCCTTTGTCAATTTCTCCTTAAGAGTCTCAAAAGATTCCAAACAATCTTGGTTAAAAATGAAAGGAGCCTCTTTTTCTAAGAGGTGAGTCATCGGTCTAGCTATCTTAGAAAAATCTTGTATAAAGCGCCTATAAAACCCCGCATGACCTAAGAAACTCCTTACACCTTTAACCGAAGTGGGTGGGGGAAGCTTAGCAAAGACATCAATTTTATCTCGATCCACTTCTAATCCCTTGTTGGATATTTTATGTCCTAAAACAATTCCCTCTTTCACCATAAAGTGACATTTATCCCAATTAAGCACTAAACGTGTTTCCTCACAACTCTTAAGCATCCTTTCTAAATTGGTGAGACATGAGGTAAATGAATTTCCAAAGACGGAAAAGTCATCCATAAAAACCTCCATTGTTTGCTCTATCATGTCATGGAAAATCGCCATCATGCACCTTTGAAACGTCCCTGGTGCATTACATAAGCCAAAAGGAATACTCTTGTAAGCAAATGTACCGTAGGGACAAGTGAATGTGGTCTTTTCTTGATCTTTAAGGTCAATGAGTATTTGAAAATAACCCGAAAAGCCATCAAGAAAGCAATAGTACTCATTTCACGCTAAGCGTTCAAGCATTTGGTCCATAAAAGGTAATGGGAAATGGTCTTTCCTAGTAGCCTCATTGAGCTTCCTATAGTCAATACAAACTCTCCAACCGGTAACAAGTCTCGTAGGAATAAGCTCATTGTTCTTATTAGGCACTACGGTGATTCCACCCTTCTTTGGAACACAATGTACCGGGCTAACCCATGGAGAGTCGGAAATGGGGTAAATCATGCCCGCATCAAGGAGTTTAATCACTTCCTTCTTAATGACCTCATGGATCTTTGGGTTAACCCTTCGTTGACTTTGAATGGCGGGTTTTTAATCATCCTCCATAAGGATTTTGTGTGTACAAAAATGTGGATCAATTCCCCTTATGTCGGATATTTTCCATGCTAAAGCTTTCTTATGTTTCTTAAGGACTTCAATGAGTTGCTCCTTCTCATCCTCTTTCAACTCTTTAGCAATGATCACGGGTAATTGGTCTTTGCCCTCTAAGAAAGCATACTCTAGGTGGGATGGAAGGTCCTTAAGTTCAATTGAAGGTGGACTCTCTATGGAAAGTTTTACTATGGAAGGATTCTCATGGGTAACTTCTTGTGGAGTAGGAGAAGGAATAGGGTCCTCATTGAGCAACTTTTAGATAGTAAGAATATATTCTTCCCAATTAATGGGAGAATCATCATCACCAAGAAAGTTAGACTCAAATTCCTCTAAGAGGAAATCACTCTCTCCAAAAGGTGTTAAAGATGGAGCAATTGAGGCCACGGTTTCAACGTGGGCCATTTCATCACTAGTACTCTTTCAAGCATCATGAAAGTGTTCATCACACACTTCATCTATCACATCAACTATGTTAATAGTCTCACACGGTCTAGACTCCTTAACCTCTTTCCTATCACAAACTTTACCTAACTTAAACACCACTTTCTCATCCTCTACTCTCGTAATTAGTTCTCCCTCCGCCACATCTATCAAAGTACGACCCGTTCTCAAAAACGGTCTACCAACTATCAAAGGAACTCTAGGATCCATGTCATAATCAACCACTACAAAGTCGGCCGGAAATGTAAACTTATCTACACCTACAAACACATCCTCAGCTATACCTACGGGGTAAGCTATGGTTCGGTTGGCTAACTCAAGGGTCATCCTAGTGGGAGTGAGCTCGGGAAGAGAGAGTTTTTTCCAAACCGATAAAGGCATGAGGTTTATGCTTGCCCCTAGATCCGCCAAAGCCATGTAATTTTCTACATCGGTAAAATTACAAGGTATCAAGAAACGCCTCGGATCTCCAAGTTTTGTTGGTAAGGTTTTAAGTAGCACGGCGGAACAATTTTCATTAAGGGATGTGTTGGGCAAATCAACCAATTTTTCCTTGTTTGAGAGTAAATCCTTGAACATCTTAGCAAACTTTGGCATATAAGCAAGAGCTTCCGTAAAGGATATGTTAATGTTGAGTTGCTTGGACATCCTTAAGAAATTTGAGACTTGGATGTCATCCTTGTTCTTTAACTTGTCCTTTTTCAACCTTGAAGGGTAAGGAAGGTTTGGTTTTGGTGTAGGTGGAGTAGGTGTTGTAGTGGAAGATTTGTCTTTGATAGCTTCTTCATTAGGAGTTATGGAAGGTAGAGGAGAAGTAGGAATAGGTTGAGAAGGTGTGTTTGATTGAATGGGAGCATTTTGAGGTGGTGAAGTAGATGTAGAAGGCTTATCACATGTAGGAACAAAAGTGGGTGGAACAATAGGAGGCTTAGGAGGTGAAGGATCCTTTGTTGACTTCCCACTTCTTGTTGTAATAGCATTAACATTTGCCCTTGGATTTGTTTGTGTGTTAGATGGTAAAGCCCCTTGTGGTCTTTGATTATAAAGCATCATAAACTTCTTATTTGTGTCTTCCTGCATTTCTCTCATTCGTTTCTCATTAGCTTCATGCATTTCTCTCATTCTTTTCTCATTAGCTTGGAACCTCATTTCATTCTCTTGATTCATTTTGTGAAGAAGCTCAATTGTGTTATAATCTTGTGGCACATTTCCTTGAAAACCTTGGGGTTGAAAAGGTGGAGGTTGATTGTAAAACCCTTGATTGTTACCTTGAAAGGTATTTCCTTGATTGTTAAAGGTATTTGGTGGTCTATAGTTATTCCCTTGGTAAGGTGGTCTTTGCCCTTGATTCCTTTGTAACACTTGAGGAGGATTTTGTTGAAGTTGGGTGGGTGGTTGGGGTGGGAATCCCGGTGGAGTAAGGTAATTTTGGGACTTGTAAGAAAGGTTATTGGGATTGATATTTGGCTTGAAGTGTTCACGATGTTCCTCTTGGTAAGCATAACATTCCCCTTGATAACCTTGCACCTTATCACATTGTTCATAGGAATGGGGACCTCCACAAGTCACACAAGAAAGAGTAATGGCATGCACATCATTTGTGGAATGATTTCCCATAGAAAGCTTCATCAAGTCATTCATCATTGTTTCTTGCATCTTTTGAGAATTTTGCATGAATGTTTGACTTTCCTTTTGAGCTTGAGTAAATGCTTGCATGCATGAAATGAGTTGAGTCTCTAATGGGTTAGAACTTCCTTCTTGAATGACATGGACTCTTTCATCAAATTGTGTGTTTGTTTGAACCATTGCTTTGGTCTCAATAATATCCCAAGCCTCTTGAATGGATTTAAGAAGAATATTCCCTCCCACGGAAGCATTAAGTGAGTCTTGGTGATGAGGTTTAAGGCCATTGTAGAAAGTATTGATTTGGTGAACTTCATCCAATCCATGGTTAGGGCATCTCCTCAATAACTCTCTAAAATCCTCCCAAGCATCACTAAAGGTTTGACTAGGTTTTTGTTGAAAGCCTATAATTAAGTTCCTCAAAGCCGTGGTCTTGGATGGGGGAAAGAACTTGTTCAATAACTTAGTAGTGAAACCATCTCATGTGGTGATACTATCGGGTAGTTGTGTGTCTAACCAATGCTTAGCGGGTCCCTCTAGTGAAAATTGCACCAATATCAACTTAATGGCATCATGGGGAACTCCATTGTACTTAATGGTGTTACAAAGAGCAAGGAATCTCTTAAGGTGATCACGAGGATTATCATTCTTGTTTCCATAGAAAGGTGTGTTTGAAACCAAGTTAATCATAGCCGTTTTTAGCTCAAATGAATTTGCGGGAATAACGGGAATCTTGATAGCATCGGCATATCCGTGAACATTGGATTGCAAACGTTCCATCAAAGAACGAGTATCAACTCTAGCCATGGCTTCTTGTTGTGGATGAATCAAAGCACGATTCTCGTGATCGGCTTGATGAACGGTGGTGTTCTTACTCTTTCTCTTTTTCTTCCTTTTCAGAGGAAGGGGTTGTACACCAATCGGTATTTGTGTACGCCCGCGAGTGAGCATGCAACTCAATACGAGGAATGAGAGAGAAGCTCTCGTGTGACTTTGAAGAGAAAAGGATTATCCTCTTCGAGTTTCAATATGAAATATCTACAAGAAAATAATAATATATGTATGTACTACTTGGGTGCAAGACCCCCAATGAAGCCTTCCTTTTTAGAATACTCACAAGTGAACGGGGGGTTAGGTGGCGCGAAGCTCTTAAGTACCTATTGACCCTTAGATGGCATTTTATAGCACATCGCCTTTCTATTCACTTAATTGTTTGTATTCTTCGAATTGTTGCTTATTGGAAGTATTTATCTATTCTTGCTTTATTTTGTTTGATCGATACACGTGTCAAGGACCAGAACGCCCCTCAACACGGTGTATTGCCTTGGCAATACTTATGGAGAATATGTGAATTGGTTGTTCTTATACGTATACGTATTTACTTATAATAATATATGGAAAATATTTTTGTATTTATTAGTTTTTAAGAGAAAATACTATATGTACATAAAAACCAAGAGAATCCAATAATATATATTTTTGGGTGCAATCTCTAAGGAAAAAGATTGCTTTTTGGATTTTTTTTAATTTGTTTGGTCAATTCTTTAGGAAAAGAATTGTTTTGTTAATTTTTTAGTTTTTTTTATATATTTATATATTTTTTATTTTTTATTTGTTTTTTATTTATGATACGTAAAAATAACGTCCACAAGGTAAACGGATCCCAAAAGCCAATGAAAACCGTCAATCGATAGTCTCTCGTAAAGTCAAAGAACCGGCAGCGGCGCCATTTGAAATGTGTATAGTTGAAGTTCGTTTTTCTCAGTTCTTAACAAATTGAAAGTCCTAACAAGATCGAGTTTTTAATTGTTTTTGGTTGGTAAAGTATTTCGATATTCTATAGCTAATTCAAACAAAGCCTTTCCAAAATGAAAAATACAATCTATTTATACGTAAAACAAAGTGAACAAACCAAGTTCTTATTCAATTAAAATGCTAAAATGTAAATTCTACAAAATATAAGGACTGAAAATGTAAATTCTATGAAATATAAATGCCAAAAATACAAAGTCAAAAAGTTTAGGGACTAATTATGAAAAAACCGGTAAACTAAATGGACTAAAAGTGAAAATTTATCAAACAAGTAACCAAATTCTAACTAACTTGAAAACTAACTAACCACTTTTAAACAACTTTGAAAATCTGAGGACTAAACTTTTGCAAAACATAATAAGTTGGAAGATTAGCCTATATTAGAAACTGTTTAATACCACAAGGACTAAAAAGCAATTTCAGAAACTTTTTAACCAAAAACGGGTTCAAGTACAAAATAAGCTCGTTTGAGCTCGTTTCTTAACCAAATAAGCTCAAATCAATTTCAAACGTCTTAAAATCAAAAATAAGCTAGACCTGTCAAAGGAATTAAGCTAAAACTATCTAGAACTCTTATAAGCAAATCCAAATAAGCTCAAGATAAGCTAACTAATAAGCTAAACATGCACTACTTGATTTTATTAAAGAAACTTGTTAAACAGCTCAAAAGAAGAATGGGAAATCTAGTTTCAAGGAAAATGATCCAGTAATAAGCTCTAAAATTGAAAATAAGCTGAAATGAGCTTATGTTGACTTTCGTTGACCAGATTTTTCAAAAAGCTCAAATTCTCAAAACCTACTCAGGAACACTTTTTGAATGGAAATGTGAAAGAAAATTAACAAGTTTCTGAAGTGGAAAGTGAGATATGAGAAATCAGTCCATGTTTTATCATAGGGAATTGAAAATGCTCTTATGCTTATTCAAATGCTTATTTCTCACTCAAAACTAGATACTGTACAATTTCCTTCTACACACTAAAAGTTCATATATTGAGTGATGATTAAAAGTTGGTTTCAAAGGATTTCATCCAAAATTAAAGAAATGCCAAGCAAATGAAAATCACTACTTTCTGAAAAATTTCTCAACAAGAACTGACCCAAACCTTTTTGTGTACCAATTGCCTGTTTGACTAATTTCTTGACTAGAAAATGACTGAAATGTTTATGCTATGACTAGATGACTTGAAATGAACCAGAATTTGCCAAAAACTAAGACTTGAAAAACAACTATTAAGCTAATCCCAAACACTACTTATCTGATCAATAACAAACTTTTATGAACAGATTTTAGGCAATTGGCTAAGCTGAGTAAAAAACAATATCAGAACAAGTTTGTTAGCTAGAATGAAGTGCAAAGTAACCACAATCAAACAGTACAACAAGCTAAAACTCAATATGACTAGTTAAGCTAATGTGACTGATTAATGCTGAAAACAGGACAATTGAAAGACTAATAAGCAAGTTTTAAACTACTAGTAAGCTACTCAAATACTAAGATCAGATCAAGTGCTAGCTAAACACACTTTATCATGCAGACAATCAAGGTTTAACTAGGAATTGAACATGCAACCAACAATTCAGTGGAACTAAAACTCAGAATGTGAAACCTTTTAGCTTAGGCCTCCATTGGGGAGTAGAGAAGCGTTGAGATATCTAAGCTAGTGCTAACCATCACCTTAGCACTAGAAACAACCAAACATCTACTAATCAACAGCTATCATCACCATAATCTCCATTAATGAACTGGAAAGCTTCAAAATCAACTAGGACTGCAACTGAAATGAACTGAACAGGATCAACAGCTACAATCTTCTTAATCTGCTAATCATGATCAAATGGTGATCATAACTAGCTAATAACAGCAACAAAGTAACAATATGCATAGTATGAACAGTGATGAAGGGAAATGAAAGTGAAACTTTTTTGATTGAATTGGAAAGGTAGTTACAAGGCTGGTAAATTTGTTACAACTAATAACTGACTCAAGAGTTTGTCAGACTCTTGAGTTGTTATGCTAAAAACTAACAAAGATGAGAGAAAACTAAAAGTGTGTGTGTTTTCACACTTTTCTACATTACAAGAAATGAAGGCTAATCTAGGGTATTTATAGAATGCAGATGTGAAGTAGTTGTGGATTGTGACGTGTCAGAACCAATCAAAAACTTCCACATGGACAATTCTGCTTAATTGAATTTGCAGGTGAAGAACACTTTTGGGGATTTTTGATTTAGATGTTGTCATGTTAATTGATTGTGTCCATTGTATTCGTCTCTCAAAAACGATCACTTTTCATGTTTATATCATCTTCTGAAACACATCCTAGCTCAATCCCGTTCCTGGCAAATTTCGTTGAAGAAGATGACACGTGTCCAATTGTGGTTGGTTAAGGGAGAAGCACACAGATCATTATCCAAAGTGGATAAAAGGAATTATTGCATGGCGTTATTTCATTGGTGGAAAAGGTGTGAGTGCGCAGCACTGCTGGGATTTGGTCATTTAATGTGAGAACGGCGCTAGTGGCCAGGTGTCACTTGAGTTGGCAATCCTTGTTTATTTATTCCTTGCTTCCCATTGGTTGAAGGCTAGTCACACGGATCAAGTATAACATGACTTTCCAAAAATGGCAGAAATGACCCCTTAACTTTGGTAGTTTGAACTTTTGAGCTATAATCTTTATTTTTTTGACAATTTCAGTCCTTCAACTTGCATTTTTAAACATTTAAGTCCTTTGACTTGATTGACTTGAGAGTTGACCAGATTTGACTTTGATCTTGACATTGACAATTTTACACTTTTGGTCCTTCATCTTTGGCAGATTGTCAAGATAGGTCCTTGCACTTCAAAGTCTTGTCACTTTTGATCCTTCTTTGTCTTTTTCATCCAATTAAGCTTGATTTTTCCTTTATTTGCTTGAAATTGCATCCTTCTTACCTATTTGCACACAAACACAAAACATACCACATAATTCCGCTTTATAGCACAAAGTTTAGGTATTTTTCTTGTGTTTTAGGGTGATTTGTTGATAAACTGATATGAGTTTTTGCTCATATCACAAGTCATCTATAGGATCTTGCAAATTCTTAGACTCTTTCAAGTTTAGTATTCGCATTTTAAAGTTCCCTTGATAAACGACTTTCTAGGATCAATTATAGGAACTTGCGAAAAGTTCTTGTTCTTAACCCGTGAGAGTTAAGACTTTCGCGTTTTAAATCTCCCTATATAAAAGCCTATCAAAACTTGACTTAAACATGTTAAGGATACTAGCTAGAGTAAACTTGGATAAGTAAACTCGGGTTGAGTCAAAAGATTCACAACGTTTAAAAATTAAAACCACTTTATTAAAAAAAATTCTAGCAACGAAATAAAATAACTATAATAAAGGAAAAACTACAAGGCCAGTATAGATCAAAAATTTTGAAAAATGTCGGAAAACCAATTTTCCGGTTAAAATGGGGACATATACAAGGAAAAGCCCACTTAACTTTGATAGAAGTCCCCCCTACACTTAATATAAACATTGTCCTCAATGTTTAAGCATGTGGAAGTAAACTCCCCTACACTTAGGACATTGTGCGCTTTGTTTAAATCTTGCTAAGGAAGAGACAACTAAAGTGATTCTTATTTTAATATTGAAGAATATAAAATAGTGAATCAAAAGAGTTTAGGATAGAACCAGGAAGACAGGAACACGGGATCACGGTTCGTCAAAAGTCATCAAGAATGGATCTTTGAAAGCTCGAATCCCTGCACATGATAAGAAAGAAAACAACAAACACATACTAGGGTCTCCCCCTACACTTATTATAAAAAGCGAATAAAAAGGATAGATACTCGGGTTGCCTCCCGAGAAGCGCTTGTTTTTGTTCACCGAGTCACGAGCCTGACTCATCCCCGAATTAAATGGTCCATGGGGAAGCCTCAAATGTAATACCGGGATCAAAGACCTTGTCCTCGTTCCCGGAGGAAAATAATAAAGGAGAGGCAGGAGGATAAGTC
This sequence comes from Glebionis coronaria, assembly GCA_025667525.1. Taxonomy (NCBI): domain Eukaryota; kingdom Viridiplantae; phylum Streptophyta; class Magnoliopsida; order Asterales; family Asteraceae; genus Glebionis; species Glebionis coronaria. Next base: position 137,245,461 of record CM046879.1, on the reverse strand, counting down.
TTGAATGGTAGAAAGGTCCTTTCAACATACGAAAAGAATGTGAAGTCTTGATCCACGGGAGGTGGATGGGTAAAGGAAGTAAAGTTAAATCCCCCCCCCCCCCAGACAGCTAATGGTGACTAGGCGGCAAAGCCGTAAAGGTGTCAATCATAGAATGGTCAATGTCACCTCCCGGGTCAAAACACTCATCCTCATTTCCCGGAGAGTAAAATTGATACATCACCCGCTTGGGCGTGCATGCAGTAGGATGAGGTGGCAATATAATATGAGAAGTCAGAGAACAATTACCTTCTGTGACAATCCGTCAATTTATGGTTGATATTTTATTCTCAATATTTATTTGAAAACATTATTTTAATGTTACAATATGAACTCACATATTTTTGGGAAGAAATTTGGATTTACGTCTTGAAGTAGCATCGACTACGTTTAAACCGGAGGATTCTACGTTACGTGCTTACGTTTACATACACCGTCTTTTGTGACAGTCCGACATTTCAGAAAATAAATTTGTCCATAAATATTATTTTGGAGTTTTAAATTTGTGTTAGTTCATAAACTCACAAATTTACAAGAAGAGATTAAGACTTACGATTTTATTTTAACGTCCTTTACGACTAAACCGGAAACCTTAGGATTACGTATTTATGTTTTCGAACTCCGTTCTTGATGAGACAATTTTTATTGGATTCGTTTTGTGACGTTGATTCATAATTTATAAAAACGTTTTTCGTAAAACGACCCGAGGGCATGCAAATCGAGAAAACTAGAATCGAGGAATACCCGTAAACTAGTGAGATGGGACAAAATACATTGTCCCACCCCACTAGCTTACATGGGACGGCAACATTGTGTACAACACACCAATTTGGTGGCAAGTTTCTAAGTTAATAACTTACACATGTAACTAGCTTACACATTAAGCTAGCTACTAACTCAAAACCATCAAACTATCTCATTTCTACCATTTCACCATGCAAAACCACTTCAAAATCCTCTCTACTCCTCATATGTGCCGTCCCTCATCCCACTCAAAACCCTCATTTGATCAAAATTTCACCACAAATCTTATGTTATTCTTGCATAAGATGATATCCTTTTGAAGACTTATTGAATGGAGGTGATTATAACATCCATGGAGGAGTTTCCTTGGTGTCTTGAGGCTGATTTTCCCCAAGGTGTTTATGAAGAATGGTGGTCTTGATGATGGTCTTGGTGCATCACAAGTTTCTCCATCAAAAATCCATGTTTTGATCAACCTACATCATCATGGTGGTATAAAGATTGTCCTCCTCGTCTTCTTGTTAATTTGATTATGTAAACATGTATTTTATTTCCTATTATATATGTATATGATGATTATATGATGATAAAAATGTTATGTGGGGATTTGGTGTTGATAAATATGATTAAAAAGGTGAAAAACTATAAGAAACAAGGTTAAAATCTTGATTAATTTACATGGCTGTATAAAACAGTAAAGAAACATGTTATGAACTGATAAAATGATGAAGTAGAATTGATATACAGTAAGCTATGAGTCTTGTACACATGTGAGAGTTGGCCATGCAATGGAATCAAAGTAATGAGTGAGATATGATCAAAACATGTTTAAGGTATAAATCTGAGTTCACTGTTTTGGACGATTTTTAGAAAATATTTAGAAGATGATTCAACAGTAGCTACAGAAGAGTTAAATCTAGCACATATCATGTAGTTTATGTGATAAAAATTTGAGCTTCTATCTCCATATAGAACTCAAGATATGGCAGTTTTGGTGAAAGTGAAGATAAAAATCAGATTTTTGGAAATTAAAGAATAATACTATTATATGAGCACTCAAAATTTAATAGTATAAAATATAAATTAAAACCCACTAACTTATAAAACTTATTTATATAAATATGTAAAAGGGTAAATGAATGAATAACTTATATAAATGGTAGTGAAATAATACTTATAAGTTATAAAACTATAAACATTGTTTTTACGACTTTTTCGGCTAATACCGTAAAAATTAACGTTTTTGTTAAATAAAACTTAGATGGTTGGACCCGTCTAATGAAAACTTTATAAAACTTATATACTGATATATAGACATGTATAACAAGTAAAAACCGATAAAACCCGAACTATAAGAAATACGGACATTTATGAGCTAATTAAGCATATTGGACTAATAATTGGATTAAATAAGATAAAAACTTGTAAAAAGAACTTATTGGGCTTAACCCATTTAGGCCCAACTTGTAAAGTATAAGTACTGATATATAAGTACAAAATGGATTAAAATAAGTTAAATAACTTATAATAAGCTTATTGGACTTAAGACACGTAAATTGTTAAAACTAGTAAACTAATATAAAAGTTATCGACCCATAACACTAAAATGAGTAAACGTGAATATGTAAACCCACTTGATCATCATATATATATAATCATCATATGTATACATAATTGTTATTTTTATAAAGTCATTGGACAAGAGTCTAAGACGAGTATTATTTGTCTAGGTTTCCGTGATTGAAGCACGTACCGTACGTCCGAATTGCCGATAACCCGCCTTCCCACATCAACGTGAGTTCATAGCCTCGCACTCTTTTAAATGTTTTATAAATGCTTTATAAACCCGCGAGGGAGATAACATGTTAGTTTTTATAAAATAGGACACCATTTGTCCTGATTGTTTGTTTATTGATTTTGGACCCGAATGATTGAATGACCCGATTGTATGACCCGATAAATGATTAAAGGACCCGATAGATGAAATTAAATGGATTATTAAAGTTAGGTTATGTCACTAAAAGTCCCATTAGCATGAATTGTGAACTACCGGGATTTGGTAGACGCTTATGCATTTAATAGTACTATTTGGGGACGATCACCCCAGTTCGCGCCTTGACGGTTGATCCCCGTCGTGCCACATTGATTAGTAAGCGAATTTATGTATGAGAAGATTTCCATAGCGTGACCTTTGTGATGACACGCTACTTTAGATGGGCAAATTGTGTATCGGGTTAGCTACCCGTTGTTGGTTTAGTAAGGTAACAATATCATGCGGCTTATAATAATCCAAATTAACGAAATACTACTAGACGCTCCGAATTACGATGTATTGCCTGACTAGCAATACAGGGTCATACTATTGATATTATGTTTGTGTTTTGGTTTTCATAACCATAATCATATAACGGTTTTTATTTTCATACAACGTCATAAGACGTATTGTATGATGTTTTACGACATTGGCTCGTATACTGATTTTTAAGGCAAATGCCTATATTATGATTTTGATGAAGATTTGTATAAAATGACTTTGGCTATTTTATGGCCTATTAAAATGATTTGTACAAAATTATTTTCAGTAATAATTTTATACTGATATTATATTGATGGATTTTATTAAACTCTATGAATTCACTCGGCGTTATCGCTGACCTTTTCTTTTAACATGTTTTATCTCAGGTACTTGAAGGTAATTCTCGGGAAGACAACAAGAATTCATGGCCCGCACTTAAACAATATTTTCCATTCAAATACTTTGTAAAACTTTGTATGAAATATAATGACTTGGGACCGATGTAACTTTGATATTTATGAATGGAAATGCTTTTATTATTAAACGACGCGATTTTTATGCGTTGTCTATGATGTGAGTAATGTGCTATCCCGTAACACCAACGAGTCTTCCGCTGTACTGAGTTGTATAAATTTGGGGGTGTTACAGTTTGGTACCAGAGCTCTCGTTATAGAGAACGAAAGATTTTTAAAAACTATGGTTTTGAATAAAACATTTCAAAATCTTTTAACCATAAACATTTCTAAAAATGTCTAAAAATCTTTTGACTATAACGGTGCCGAAGAATTCCCGAGTTACCGACAAGGCCAGACTGAGAAGTGTTATTCTAATATATATATAACTTGGATTATATATATATATGATGTAATTTTATTACATGATTGTTTGATGATTATTTTGATATTTATACGAGGTATTTATACGACGAAGATTGTCACAAGTAACCCTAAATCCCCTAGTAAATTAATCGAAGCTATTCTCGTAGGAATTCTAGTTATCCTAGATCTAAACCAAGTTGTGGATATTTATGATCCCAACAAATGGTTGATATTCGTAATGTAGATATTAGTTGATTGTGATACTGAAAAAGAATTGGCGAGATTACATCTGATATCGATGTCATGACGATCTTTCCTTATAGAGTGGAGTTTAACAAAACGTTACCACCTGGAAAGGTGTCATCTGAGTCGTTGTCACCCAATTCTTAAATTTTAAATCGAAAGGGTGAATGTTGCACTTGAGGCTGTCATTGGAACTGTTACCCAAAAGCCTCATGCCACTAATACCTTTCCGAGAAGTCTAGTTGAATGATCAAGTCATTTTATATTAATGACTCATTTGATAACTATTGTTGTAAAGAGCTATAGGATTGGAAATTAAGTGTTGTTCATATCGAGCTTTTATTTCCCTATTAAGGCCTAAGAATAAGATTGAAAGTATTGGAATATGAGGTAGGATATTGAACTGAGTATAAAATTGGTTAAAAACTTGAATAAAGTAAAACTTAACCTGTATGGAATATGAGATTGTTAATATAAGTCATTAAGTTCTGTGATTGAATTATAAGGTTTTAATTGATTGTTGATTCGTGTTAAGGGTTGTTCCTAGGCCATTGTCCACTAACGAGGATGCCGAGTGTTCAAGAAATAAGTTGAAGAAATCTTCTTCTGAATTGGGACCGATGGATCTTCCGGGACAGGCAGGACACCTAATGACTCTTGTAGATTAGTATTCATTGTGGTATCTTTTAAGAATCCCTAACTTAACTGAGATATCAGTTGGTAGGATGAGTTCTGAGAATTGTATGACATAGTGACACGTAATGTGTTGCGGTACAATTTTGACTTGTTTGTGATTAATGAAAAGACTACCTTTGATCGCTAAATTCTACACGTATCGATGTTATCTATCCTTTATTGCTTCATCCTAATGCTCGCATTAGTGATGCAACCATTGAACAAGTACTCATCTCGAATTGAGTTACGTTGTGGATTATTCTCTTTGTATTCCTGAGTGCCATCGAAGTCATGAACCTCATGATTATTTGGCTAAGCTCATTTCCTATCATATTGTAGTTAGTTCTTGGTGAACAAGCTTTCATCCCTCTTTTACGGATCACACATTGTTTTTATAAAGTTAAAACGGTATCCTTTGAGAAAATTTAATTTTCAACACAATGAGGATTATTCAAAGTGAGATTTAAAAGTGATTGATATCAAAATAAAGTTGCTTATGAAACACATTGGAAAACTTAATTGTTTTCATAACAAAGAAAATCTTTGAAAATTTATTCTTGATTCTTATCTAAGAATTAAGCATGAAAATGTTTTTATTATAAACATGATGATAAAATTTTGACGAACTGAGTATTGCATTGTTAATCTTGAAATTGTATATAGTTGCGCGCCTACATACAATTTGGAATGGACCATGCAAGGCTGATTAGTAGTCACCATAAAACTAATGAATAAACACTACATTTTCTTTGAAGGTTGTGAAAGATTATAATTTTTTGAGATCTACAAGAAGTGAAAAATAGGGACATAATGTTAGGGACACCTACATATGTGCCTGTACCATCTATTCTTCTGAGTCGAATTTACTCATCTGTGGAAATTGTCTTATTTGACAATTGACGAATCTTTCTTGTCCAATTCTCCCGTAGTGAGATTCTTAGGAAAAGTATCTGATTACCGAGTGTTGATACCCGACTGGATGTATTGACGTTCTTATCATTTCTTATGATTTGATTTCATTTGAATGACCTGGGTAACGATCCGAGGAGCTTTCGAATGCGTACTCAAATTATGAAAACATGGGATATATTCATATTCATTAAATGTTTTCGTCTGTATCTGATTTGAAATTCTCTCGCATAGATTATGCGTTGACCTTACTCTTTTAATAGTATTTGTGTATCCTAATATCCTTTAATTTGTGAAGGATTATGAATTATTATTAGCCTTTTGAAAAGTTCACATCTTATCGACAGCAATAAAACTGAAAAAGTTGATAATGCCGGTAGAATGGATTGATTGATTATGACATGACGACATTGTCTTAATTGATGGGAACTCAAGTATAATTCCCCTAAATGATAAGATGTTGATTATCAAAAGTGATCTAAATAATTCTTGATGGATGACCATATCCTGTATTAAGAGTTAAAATTATACCGTGAAGGGTTATGAACTAGTCATAGATATTATAATCTAGAAAGAACCTAATATGAATGTATTAAAAGATGTTTATGTTATCTGAAACTTTAGTAAGTATTTGTTGATAAATTACCTAGACTTTCGCCATTAAGGCAAGTAGAAATTGGTATTTGATTATATTTCCGGTGCTGCACTTGTGGCTTGTGCACTGTACGCCAGCACCATCTAAATTAAAGGAATTACCGTACAACTGAGAGAGTTGTCGGAGAAAGATTTTATTATACCAAGCCTGTCATCATGAAGAGATATGGTGTTATCATTCCTTATATTTATAGATTACTGTTGACTGAGTAAATTGACAATCGAAAACGATATCCATAACTCGAAATGGAAGATTTGTTCGATCATTTACAAGGTTCTAGCATATGTTTTTAAGATTTGATCCATGGCATGGTTATCATCAAACTTCGCATCTGTGAAAGAGATTATCTATTCCAATCACTACATCCGGTACTTGTAATGAACGTTATGAGTTTCACGTGATGTCGTTTGGATTGACCAATGCACATGTAGCATTCATAAATTTAGTAAATCACGTGTGTAGGCTGTAATTTGATAACTTCATGCTTGTGATCATTAGTGACCATTTATTTGTTTATAAGAATAAGAATGAGTTAATAATTATTTATAGATTGCCCTGAATTGGCCGAACGATAAAAACCTGTACCTTGAATAATTAACATGTGATTAAAGACTTAATACTTTACATGATTTGACTATGTGATTAAAAGGATAATGGAATATAAATTGACTCTTCCAAAATTAAGAGCCCTTTTAAGACTTTGAATTTTACCAAAAAGAAATGGAAATATGTTTTGACAAATGTTTTAACAAAGTATTTCTAAAGGGGTTATTCCCTTATACACAAACCATTTAACTAAACTTCTAGACAACCTAAGCAGGATTTAGGAAACCATTTAAACCATGACTTGAAATTTGAAACGATACATTTTGCTTTTCAAACTAAGAAAACTTTGACCAAATTATAACCAAAGATTTTTCAAACATTTACGAATCTTATTAATTATTTTGGATAAATCAACGAAAATCTTGTTAATTAAATTCAAATTTATTTTGAACATTTTATATAATTGGTCGAACTAAGAAATTTAAAATCTTTATGTTTACATTTCATAAAAATTGAAAATTTATTATTTAATTAATTATAATAATTATCGACGCTTTAGACGACAGATTGAGTAAAACAGATAAAAATGATAGTAAAGACGAAACTAAAACATAAAAGATATGAAGAAAGAATTTTGAATAAATACGGTTGTGATATTTATTTCATCAGGAAGGTGAACGTAATTACTGACGCATAATATAGAAAGAATATCTGAGTGAATTGTGGACATAATAATTACATCATCATGAGAATAATATAGATACTGACATATTATATAAAAAGGATAAAGAAACAATTAGGACATGTTCCTTAATAATGAAGGTGCAAAATAAAGTGTCGAACAATATAAAATAAACGATGCTTGTAAGAAGGATAATATAGATGATAAAAAGGTTTCACGGCTAGTGTGAACCATTAGAATTAAGAAGCCGATGGCGTTAAATATTTTAAAGACCACTTGTGATTGTCTAAATATGGAGGATTATGAGATATAGTTATGTTGGAATTTGTAAGTATAAGTATTATATGTATGTCATTTTTGACTAAAAGTATCTTTGTCTGAAGAAGTTGTACTGATGGCAATTATGAAGGCAGACATCGCCTCATACATTAGTAAACGTCTAGCTATTGCAAAGGTCATCATCTGAATTTAATTCGATTTGGGTCACCGTCGACAGACTGACCAAATCTGCTAATATCATTCTCGTTAATGATAAATGCAAAAGAGTTATGTAAACATAGCATGCCTGTATCGATCATCTATATCAAGATCCTCGCTTCGCATCGAATTTCTAGAGATTTGCTCAGAAATCATTGAGAACGAACCTTGATGAGAGTACTATGTACCACCTCAATCGAAGGGACGAGGTAAAGTAACGATACAAAGTAATATAAGTGTTGTTTTATGTTTGAATGATTGACCTTTGGTAATGAACCATATAATCGTTTTCCTTTGGAAGGATTATCATTGATAATCATCGTATTAGGATTGAGATCGAATCTTGTTAGAATCTATATTAGAGCATCTGTAAGCAGAGGTTGAGATAAAGACACCCGACATACACCCATTGTGAGTTGGACATGTCTTTTAGGTTTAAGGTTTCCTATGATGGCGAACCTAACCTTACAAAATACCCGACCCGCGAGATCTGAAATGATTTTTGAAATTAGGATTTGATTATTGACTGCCGGTAGTGGGCAAGAGGATATGTGAATATGAAAAGTATATCTTGGAGTGCCAAATGGGTAGCGAAGTTATGCCATAATTTTTAACCTTGGAAAAATGAATTCATGATCTGACAAATCATGGGATATAAGTCCCCGTTGTATGGACCCTTGAGATGATATAAAAGTTGGGATTGAAAGGCATATAATTTGGATCTACCCTAGGACTTCAAGAACTGCGTGAATTATGTTTCGTAAATCGAACTTGATGGAATATCCATCAAGTGAAAATCTGAATTCTTCTTAGTAAAGCTTAGATCGGCGAAAAGTTGCATTCATCAGAAACCCGTGAACATCATGGATAGAGAAAGTAAGTCAACATTAAGCATGATCTTATTCCCGTAGTTATGTTTAATGAAACTCGCATATTGTAATGAATTGCACTTGTGAGAAAAGACCGAATGTGGAGGAAATACCCACATGGCTTTAACTCTATAAGAAGCGAGTAGTAAGGTAAGATGATCTTTGAGGACAAAGATCCTGTTTAGGGGTAAATGCTGTGACAATCCGTCAATTTATGGTTGATATTTTATTCTCAATATTTATTTGAAAACATTATTTTAATGTTACAATATGAACTCACATATTTTTGGGAAGAAATTTGGATTTACGTCTTGAAGTAGCATCGACTACGTTTAAACTAGAGGATTCTACGTTACGTGCTTACGTTTACATACACCGTCTTTTGTGACAGTCCGACATTTCAGAAAATAAATTTGTCCATAAATATTATTTTGGAGTTTTAAATTTGTGTTAGTTCATAAACTCACAAATTTACGAGAAGAGATTAAGACTTACGATTTTATTTTAACGTCCTTTACGACTAAACCGGAAACCTTAGGATTACGTATTTACGTTTTCGAACTCCGTTCTTGATGAGACAATTTTTATTGGATTCGTTTTGTGACGTTGATTCATAATTTATAAAAACGTTTTTCGTAAAACGACCCGAGGGCACGCAAATCGAGAAAACTAGAATCGAGGAATACCCGTAAACTAGTGAGATGGGACAAAATACATTGTCCCACCCCACTAGCTTACATGGGACGGAAACATTGTGTACAACACACCAATTTGGTGGAAAGTTTCTAAGTTAATAACTTACACATGTAACTAGCTTACACATTAAGCTAGCTACTAACTCAAAACCATCAAACTATCTCATTTCTACCATTTAACCATGCAAAACCACTTCAAAATCCTCTCTACTCTTCATATGTGCCGTCCCTCATCCCACTCAAAACCCTCATTTGATCAAAATTTCACCACAAATCTTATGTTATTCTTGCATAAGATGATATCCTTTTGAAGACTTATTGAATGGAGGTGATTATAACATCCATGGAGGAGTTTCCTTGGTGTCTTGAGGCTGATTTTCCCCAAGGTGTTTTTGAAGAATGGTGGTCTTGATGATGGTCTTGGTGCATCACAAGTTTCTCCATCAAAAATCCATGTTTTGATCAACCTACATCATCATGGTGGTATAAAGATTGTCCTCCTCATCTTCTTGTTAATTTGATTATGTAAACATGTATTTTATTTCTTATTGTATATGTATATGATGATTATATGATGATAAAAATGTTATGTGGGGATTTGGTGTTGATAAATATGATTAAAAAGGTAAAAAACTATAAGAAACAAGGTTAAAATCATGATTAATTATACATGGCTGTATAAAACAGTAAAGAAACATGTTATGAACTGATAAAATGATGAAGTAGAATTGATATACAGTAAGCTATGAGTCTTGTACACATGTGAGAGTTGGCCATGCAATGGAATCAAAGTAATGAGTGAGATATGATCAAAACAAGTTTAAGGTATAAATCTGAGTTCACTGTTTTGGACGATTTTTAGAAAATATTTAGAAGATGATTCAACAGTAGTTATAGTAGAGTTAAATGTATCACATATCATTTAGTTTATGTGATAAAAATTTGAGCTTCTATCTCCATATAGAACTCAAGATATGGCAGTCTTGGTGAAAGTGAAGATAAAAATCAGATTTTTGGAAATTAAAGAATAATACTATTATATGAGCACTCAAAATTTAATAGTATAAAATATAAATTAAAACCCACTAACTTATAAAACTTATTTATATAAATATGTAAAAGGGTAAATGAATGAATAACTTATATAAATGGTAGTGAAATAATACTTATAAGTTATAAAACTATAAACATTGTTTTTACGACTTTTTCGGCTAATACCGTAAACATTAACGTTTTTGTTAAATAAAACTTAGATGGTTGGACCCGTCTAATGAAAACTTTATAAAACTTATATACTGATATATAGACATGTATAACAAGTAAAAACCGATAAAACCCGAATTATAAGAAATACGGACATTTACGAGCTAATTAAGCATATTGGACTAATAATTGGACTAAATAAGATAAAAACTTGTAAAAAGAACTTATTGGGCTTAACCCATTTAGGCCCAACTTGTAAAGTTTAAGTACTGATAATATAAGTACAAAATGGATTAAAATAAGTTAAATAACTTATAATAAGTTTATTGGACTTAAGACACGTAAATGGGTAAAACTAGTAAACTAATATAAAAGTTATCGACCCATAACACTAAAATGAGTAAATGTGAATATGTAAACCCACTTTATCATCATATATATATAATCATCATATGTATACATAATTGTTATTTTTATAAAGTCATTGGACAAGAGTCTAAGACGAGTATTATTTGTCTAGGTTTCCGTGATTGAAGCACGTACCGTACGTCCGAATTGCCGATAACCCGCCTTCCCACATCAACGTGAGTTCATAGCCTCGCACTCTTTTAAATGTTTTATAAATGCTTTATAAACCCGCGAGGGAGATAACATGTTAGTTTTTATAAAATAGGACACCATTTGTCCTGATTGTTTGTTTATTGATTTTGGACCCGAATGATTGAATGACCCGATTGTATGACCCGATAAATGATTAAAGGACCCGATAGATGAAATTAAATGGATTATTAAAGTTAGGTTATGTCACTAAAAGTCCCATTAGCATGAATTGTGAACTACCGGGATTTGTTAGACGCTTATGCATTTAATAGTACTATTTGGGGACGATCACCCCAGTTCGCGCCTTGACGGTTGATCCCCGTCGTGCCACATTGATTAGTAAGCGAATTTATGTATGAGAAGATTTCCATAGCGTGACCTTTGTGACGACACGCTACTTTAGATGGGCAAATTGTGTATCGGGTTAGCTACCCGTTGTTGGTTTAGTAAGGTAACAATGTCATGCGGCTTATAATAATCCAAATTAACGAAATACTACTAGACGCTCCGAATTACGATGTATTGCCTGACTAGCAATACAAGGTCATACTATTGATATTATGTTTGTGTTTTGGTTTTCATAACCATAATCATATAACGGTTTTTATTTTCATACAACGTCATAAGACGTATTGTATGAAGTTTTACGACATTGGCTCGTATACTGATTTTTAAGGCAAATGCCTATATTATGATTTTGATGAAGATTTGTATAAAATGACTTTGGCTATTTTATGGCCTATTAAAATGATTTGTACAAAATTATTTTCAGTAATAATTTTATACTGATATTATATTGATGGATTTTATTAAACTCTATGAATTCACTCGGCGTTATCGCTGACCTTTTCTTTTAACATGTTTTATCTCAGGTACTTGAAGGTAATTCTCGGGAAGACAACAAGGATTCATGGCCCGCACTTAAACAATATTTTCCATTCAAATACTTTGTAAAACTTTGTATGAAATATAATGACTTGGGACCGATGTAACTTTGATATTTATGAATGGAAATGCTTTTATTATTAAACGACGCGATTTTTATGCGTTGTCTATGATGTGAGTAATGTGCTATCCCGTAACACCAACGAGTCTTCCGCTGTACTGAGTTGTATAAATTTGGGGGTGTTACACCTTCCACCCGCGTGACCTTTCCAGTAGAGTCAAATCTCTCCACCTCTGCGATAGAAGGAGGCATGGCTAACAAAGTATGCTCATCAATAGCAAGAGAATCAGGGCTATCAATGTCCTCAATCCCTTCGTCAAAGAGAGGATTCACCTCACTAGATATGTAGGCGTCATCAAAATCAAATAAAGGGTTCAAATAAATCTTGAAAGTTTCCTTCGGAACGTCTTCATCGGATAGTGACTCGTCATCACTAGAAGTAAAATCATCATCTTGATCAAAAAGAGGATTAGAGAAAGCCAAAGAATCATATCCCAAAGTGTTGGTGGAAGGAAAATCATCAGAAGAAAGCACATCATACTCATCGTCACTGTTGGATGTCACCTCAGATTCACTTGGAATTGGGACAAGGTTATCAGCACTAGACTTTCTGAATTCGTCGGATTCCTTTGCATGAATTATGCTAAGATCCTCATCCTCTAGGATGGGTGAATCCTTAGGCTCCAGAGCCGGCAAGTCGAGAGAAGGAATAGAATTCTCATCGTTCCAAGAAATAGGACTCTCATCGTCATCATCATCATAATAATATGGAGGCACAAGAGGAGGAGTATAAGCAGTAGGGTTAGATACTTGCTCTTGTTGCTGATCCTCTTGACATTTTGTGTTGTATTTATAGAAAGCTTCTTCGAGGTTTTGAAATTGAGTAACAAGAGTAGCCCATTGTTCTTGGGTACTCAACTGTTCGAAAGAAGGTTGATGATTGACGGTGTGATGTGGGGGCTCAACATTAGGAAAACCGGAATTATAGTACGGATGCGGCTCATGATAATTCATCGGCTGACAATAAGAAGTATCGTGAGGGCCCCCATAGTTATTGCAACACGGGTATTGTGAAAAACCCGGTGCATTTGGCAGATAGCTAGGACCATTGTCGTAATTGTAACCTGGTTCTTGCTCGTCAAGAGACGGGTATCGAATAGGGCACACAATACACCAATGAGAATCGCTGCCACAATATATGCAAGGGGGAGGAATAGGTGGATTAGAAGAAAAGAATGAATTAGTCGAATTGCACGATGGACAAAATCCAAAATGGGAAAATTGTGAATCGGAAACGGTTGGAAGATCTTTTCTGCATTGCTCGCAATAACAAAATTCACATAATTCGCCATCATATAATGGTCCCCTACACCTCCCGCAATGGAGAATGGAATTCATATCTCCTTCGTGAAGGGAGAAAGCCCGTGGAAGATCCCATGAAGAATTAAAAATAAGATGGGTGGAGAAAAGAATTAAACATAATAGAGGACAAAGAGGAATATTTTTGGTTGCAAAACTTAGAAAAGATATGCATTTTATGATTTTTCTTTAACTGTTTTTGGGTTTTGAACTTTTTTAATTTTTATGGATTTTTGAAAATTTTTTGAAAAATGCAAGAAAAATAACGTTCACGAATGAACGGATCCCAAAATTCAACGCGTCTCTCACAGAAAACCGTTAATCTTTACGAAAAGAGCCAGCAACGGCGCCATTTAATACAAGGTTTTTGCCCAGTATAAAAATATCGTTGTTCCAGTCTCTTCGAATTGAAAAAGGGATTAACGTGCGACTCAGTCGTCTTTTGGTGGGAAACAATAGATTTGTCGTTGTAGTAAAGTAAATTGCAAGACTTTAAAGTAAATGACGGTAATTAAAACTAAAACTAATTAAACGTAAATGGTGCAATATTAAGATTTTAAAAGTAATTAATTAAATGACAAAAATTAAAGCTTGACGAAAAATTAGTTTGACAATGTAACAAAAATGCAAACTTGAAATTTAAAATAAAGAAAGACAATTAAAATAACACTTAAGGAAAAATGGCGGGAAAAATAATTGCTTGAAAATAAAACAAAGGATAAACAAAACCTGATTCAGAATCCAAAATAATGTCACTATCTGGAATACCTTCTTGCTTTGCTTATCCGGAATAACAAACCTTGCCTTATCCGGAATCCCAAATTCACTACTATCCGGAATCCCTGATCTGTCCGGAATAACCCAAACAGAAGCTTATCCGGAATCTTTGTTGTCACCACAATCCGGAATAATGACTTGGTCCTTATCCGGAATCCTTTGCTGAAGCTTATCCGCAATTCCCTCAAATAGTCACTATCCGGAATAAATTCCGGACACTTATCCGGAATCCTGGTTCCGAGGCTTATCCGGAATGTATCTGCTGAGCGTTATCCGGAATAATCTTCTGAACGATATCCGGAATACATGAAGACTCCACTATCCGGAATACCTGCGACCCTTTATCCGGAATACTATTCAATTCGTTATCCGGAATATATTCCGAATATGTATCCGGAATTTTACTTAAGCTTATCCGGGATCTGGTTTCTCCAAGCTTTATCCGGAATGTGCTTCTGCCCCTTATCTGGAATTCTAAACTTAGAACTTTATCCGGAATTCTATGATGTTGGCTATTCGGAATATTGGGGTTATGAAAACCCCGGATAACCGAAAGATTCAAATAAGCTAAAAATTAGAACTAAGCTAAAAACAATAAGCACTTAAGCAAAACCTTTACCCAAATCAAATTTAAGAAAAAGCTATTAAGCCAAAATTTAAAAACTTTTAAAAACACTAAATAATAAAAATATTAAAAATCAACTTTTTATAAAAATTAACTAATAAGAACTTAATTAAATTTAAGAAAAACACAATAAGCTATAAATCAATAAGCAAACACAATCAATAACATAAAAACATAACAATTAATCAAGTAAGCATGACAATAAGCACATAAACATAAGGATTAAATCAATAACAAGAAAGGTAGAATGAGAGATTAATTAAAACTTGATTAAAATTAAGATTCAACAATTAAAGTAAAAACAAGAACTAAAAGCTTACAAATTTAAGGTGCAAGACAAGAAATTAAAGGTGCAATTAAGTAAATGACATTAAGAAAAGTGCAAGTAATTAAAATGGAAGACTAGTTTGTCAAAATAGCCAACACCTCCTAATGTGTCATTAGGAGGGTATTTATTGTGATTAGGGAGGTAAGCATGTGTTGCTTCTTTCTTTCTTTTCTCGACTTCTCGTCTTCTAAATTCTTGGACTTTTTCGACTTTGTCTCGGGATTAATTAAACTCGTCTTATAATATCTTCACTTATTTAGACTTGAGTTCTTCGGATTTATTAAACTTCCGTCTTTAGACTTTTCTTCGATAAATCTTCAGAATAGGCCTTGGACTTACGTTCGTTTTGCACTCTTGATCTTTTGACTTCGTCTTTTGTATTTTTCTTCGATAAAAGCCCGTGAAAGCCCGTGTTTTCTTCCCTTTTCACATTTTGATCCTAAATCTCAACAAAAACACAAACCACGTATAATTCTGACATTTACGACATAAAATACACGTTTTGGCTTGGTTATTATTATAATTAAGTGGTAAAAGGATAAGTGTTTTCACACTTATTATGCATGTATGACTCCTTTTGATCAAATTGACCTTCACTATGTGAGAAGAAGGCCATATTTCCATTGGTAGACTTGCTTCCTTGATCCAAAAGAGTTTCATTCTCTACCAGCCTCAGTTTATTGTAGACATCATCAAAAGTAGAACTTTTGTGAGTGTTATTAGCAATTATAGACCTTGCTTCAATCTTCCATACATCACCAAGACTTTTAAGAAAAGTGGTGATGATATCAACATCACCAAGAACTGTTCCCATAAAGGACAGCTTGCTTGTGATGTCTAGAAGTCTGTTTCTCACTCCACTTAGCTTTTCATTGGGTTGAGCTTTGAAAACAGCATACTCATGCAAGAGTTGCTTCTTTTTCTCTTGTACAATATCAGCATTACCACCATAAGCAACTTCAAGGGTTGCCCAAAGATCTTTTGCAGACTCATAGCTTCTATATTTGTGTTGATTTTCTTGTCCCAAAGAGAGTTTGAGAATGCTTATGGTTTTCATGTCATTCCTTCTCTTTGCTATGTCCTTAGATGAGACGGCTCTACCATCTTCAGGTTTTTCTTTTCGATCCTCTTCAGTAGAGCCTTGAACATTTGTTCTTTGTAAGATGGCAGCTGCAATCTTTTGAGCTTTATTGAATGTGTTTCCATATTCAATAATTTCCCATAGGGTGTAGTCATGGATTTGAAGATACTGTTCAAAGTTAAACTTCCACAGCTCAAAATTGTCTGGGTCTAGCATGGGAATCTTGATGTTGGGGGTTGAGGAGGAGGAGGAGTTTAACTCTGGGGTAGACATGTTGTTTTTAGGGTTTCTTAAAAATTAGGGTTTTAGGCGATTTAGGGTTTTTGTGTTCTTTATATCAAAGTTTCTCAACAAGCTCTGATACCACTTGTTGGCTATATAATCATGCTTTAAAATTTCAAGTAGTACAACTTCAATTATGAAAAGCTCGTTACACAAAAAATACGGAAAATAAATACCTCAAACGAGATCAATATCATCATGATTCATGCATCCTTTCTTCTTGATTTGATATTGTCCACAAATCCAGAACTAAGAAGCCTCTCGACATACTTGCCCAATATATCCACTTCAAGATTCACTTTTTGCCCGACTTTCTTCAGAGGAATCACAACTTCCTGTTGTGTATACGTGACCAACATAAAATTGAAAGACTCTTCATCGTCAAACACATCAACCACAGTGAAACTAGTCCCATCAACCGCAATAAAACCTTTTGGTACAATAAACTTCAATATATCCCGTGACGTTTTCACCTTAATCCACAAAGAATCACCTTCGGGATTCATCGAAACAATCTCTCCCGTCCCATCCACATGCCCCTGAACAAAATGCCCGCCCATTCTGGTCGACGGTTTCACCGCTCTTTCCAAGTTAACAACTGAGCCTTTTTCAAGTTCGATCAACGAAGTTTTTCTCAGGGTTTCAGGGGCTAACCCGACTTTGAACTCTGATCGTTGGGTGTCGAATTCAGTGACAGTTAAACATGTCCCATTCACGACTATGATGTCACCAAGGTTGACATCTTGGAGGACAGTTGGTGAGTAGATTATCATGTCAAATGATTCACCGGATTCGTCAAAACCGAGTTGTTTAACTTGTCCCATTTCTTCGACGATTCCGGTGAAAAGGGAGTTTATTTGGGCTCGTCTGTGGTTGGTACCAAAGGTTAGAGATTTTGGTGCATGGGTTCTGAAGATTTTCGGCTTGAGATATGTCATAGGGCTTAGTCTAAGGGGATGGTGAACTATGTTAAGGTGATTAGAAACTGGGATCGAGACTGATGTTCTGGTTATAGTTTTGGAGATTGAGATACCAAGATGGAGAGATGAAATCGCCATTGGTGTAATATAATAGATATTGCAAGGGGTGCACTAGTTAATTAGCATAAGCGTAAATGGTAACAGTATAAGAGCTCTGAAATGATGATAAACAGAGGTCAAGTGCTGAAATGATGATAATCCTTAGCATCTACTTATACTTTGTGCCATGAGTATAAGTTCTTTATCACGTGGATAGTACAGGACATGGAACATAGGTTTGGGTTACTCTACTTCTACATCAAGAATATTATAGTTATTTTTCTTCAAGATCATTACATAGAGCCTACATTTGGAGAATCTTCAAGATTGCGTACATTGTTTACTTCCCTGTTGATGTGACAAAAAGGGAAAGACATACATGTTACAATTGAGGGGAAGCAATTTGAAGATGATGTACAACTTACAAGAGATACACACAGAGTTTTGCCGACATCAACTAGGGGAAGATTGTTGGGTCAAAAAGTTGATGTGGCAGAAACTCAAAAACGAAGAAAACATGAAGGCATTTTTCTAAGCGTTGACAAGTGTAATCCAAGCGTTGTCAAGAGTAAATTAGGTGTTGACAGAAGTTAACAAAAGTCAAACGCTGTTGGAAGCTTCTAGTTAGGATAAGTATGCAGAATATTATTATGTATTAGTTATTTAAATAGAAGATTTACATGTTTATTCATAATTATCTCTTGTAAACCCTAATCCTTAGTCTATAAAAGGAACAAGGGTCTTAGGTTTTATTCATAACATTCATATACAATGTAAACCTAAAGCGTGTGTTGCACTAGACGTGGGATTAATGTATACACGTCTAGTGATTGTTGATTATTAATATAATGAACAATCCGTTTGTTTAATTCATGTGTTATTGTGCCCAAACACCTTGTTAATGGTTGTTGTTCTAATTCCGATTTGATTAAGTTAATCATATGAACAATGATCATTCCTAGTAGCTAAAAGATCAAGGAAACCAAGGTTTCCACAAGAAAGTGGGTCAAAAACAGGTTATAACAGTCGGAGGTCAAAGCAGTTTTGAAATTAGTCGGGTTTAAATTAATGTTTTAAGATGGTTAGGGTACTTAGGAGTATAATTAGACCTTCAAACGAACATGAGACTTAGATTATATATTAAATAAAAGATATGGAGGAGGGCTAAACAAATGGGTTAGGGTAAGACCCTCTGATCATAACAAATTTTTCATATGTTCAAAATCAGTAAATTCTATATAGGTAAAAGTATATATATATCTTTACATTATATATAAGAGGAGGGATTTGCCACGTCATCAATCAAGGCATTAATCCCAGTCAGCAGTCGGGCTTATGTTTTAGGCTTACAAATTCCCGAACATTATCACTTGCTTAAAATAAAACTCTAACGAACATGTAATCATGCCTACCCAACCCAACCCCGATCCATTATCAAGTATCATATCATAATTAACGATAAAACACAGTTTCATCGCTCTTCTGATTGTCCATTACTTATTATCGCAAAATTAACTTGCAAAATTACGATAAAACACCATTATTTCAAAATTAGGAATTGATATTTTGTTTCCGTGCTAACTTATTATCGCAAAATTAGGAATTGATATTTTGTTTCTGTGCTAACTTTTGTTCTTTTGATTATTAGGGATTGGTGGTATGATTGCTTTGAAGCTTATCCGTCGTCATGGCTCTATAGACACTGATACATTCGTTTTTTTAACAACAAGATACTTCTTGGCTGGTAAAGCTCTTTTTTACCTACCTGATACTTTCATTAAAAAATTTACTTTTAAGGGTGTGCTTCCAGTCATGACCTGGAAGATTTTTTACGATTGCTGCAGAAAACATGGTTTATAAACTCGATGGGTAATTTGCTTCCAGTTTGAGTTTATTGTTTTTTATTAGTAGTTAAAAGTAATTTTTTATTCTTACCAGTTTCCGGTGTGGGTTTAATTGAAGATCTGCCAAAGGAAGCTCTTAAAGGATATTTTGCAGTGATTACTTTGGTGGTGGTGCTCTATCTAGAGGCTGTGTTCAGGTGTGCTTATCTTTATTCCGGATAGTTCTAAATCTCATTGCCTTATAAATCTGTAATGATCCCGTTGTTTGCATCTTTTGGTAAATATTTTTGAGATGTTGCTGATACCATCTTTATAATATATTTTAGGAAGAGATTCATTACATGATCAATTATATTATATTTTTTAGGAAGCCAACAAAAGCATTTTGTTAGTTTCCGGACCCTTGCAAGTCTCATCCATATCGGATACATTATAGCAGGCATCAAGGACTTTCGTGATATATTACACATTCGGCTTGGAGGCATTACAAACACCGGACCAGATAAATTTTATAATATAATGATAATATGACCCAATTATGATTGCCTGATAAAATAATGACAGAAGATTCACTTTTATTACATGACTGCATAAAATGTAAAACATCGAAAGAGGTTGGGTTGGTTTGATCTAAAACATTTTGCCTAAAGACTTGATGTACATAACGGTGTTAAACTTTTTAGGTTCTTAAACCCAATTGCAAGCCTTTACTAAATATGTTCCTTTGATGTGTCTAGCCTCAGGCGAAGAGATTAATATCTCAAAATTTCAGGTCTGATCTAAACTACTACACTCTTTATTCTGTAGCAATGAAAAGGTTTTATGGATTTCAGCAGGTAACAAAGTGGATTACTCCCATGAAAGGAATGTCTCTGACCTTTGTCAGGTTGGGCATTCATATAATAATATGTGAATTTGATGTGATTAGCAAGTTGCATAATCAATAAAGCAAGAGTTTGATAATATTGACTAGAGTTGATATTTTACAAACTAGAGTTGCATCATGGTTATAATAAAACGTATTAAAAAGATCGAATTAGCGTGCTTTTTGATTTAGCCTAATTACATCAGTAAGTTGTGTAAGATAGGCTCTTAACATTTTAGGTTATGTCGTATTTGTGTATTCTGAAAATAAGCTATCCAAACAACCATTAGTAACATGTTTAGGACTGACGTGTGATGGCTGCTATCCAAATAAACCTTAGCCTTTAATAACATGTATTAGACTCGAAATGAATGCAACAATAGGCTATCCAAACATCCCTTAATTGCATGTATATCGTGATATAATCACATGAAACTTAAGGAACCACGAGTACTCAAGTATTCATATTATGCAAAACGGAATTCAATTAGTTTGCATTTTGATGTTTATTACAAATTATATATTCCGTTATGTGCTTTTATATGCGATATATACTAAAAGGATTCGATGTTACAAGTTCAAAAGAGTCTGGCTGCCACTTTCTAAAGAAAAAAAATTTAGCGAGATTAGGCAGAGTCTGCAAAGATGCAGCCGTAGGTTCACCCACAGCTTTTCGTGCTCTGACTGCTCTTTACGAAAGGGATGCCGATTTGGAGTTTAATCCTGTCAGTTTTCCAGCGGTGAACACGAGTCACCTAAGTTTCTTGGTCTGAAAGTACTATAAGCAACCTATATCCCTAAAGTTTTCAGTTATTAAAAGGACATTTCTGCTACGTGTATATTGTAGTAGACCTGTTAACCTCTCTTTCTAATACCAGCAAGCGAACACAACTATCAAAAACCAATTTTACATTATTGGAGACCTGTTATACCCTCTCTTTCATTGCTATCCTCTAAACCCTTATTTTGCGCTGAACTCATTTTTTATTAACTTTTGCACATTTTATGTATCTGTTAAGTTTTAGTTTTCACTCTTCGGGTTTTCCTACATGCCTTAGGGATCCTGATCATATTCAGGTTACCCATTTTATCCGTCTCTTTTCCTCCCTCTCTGGTTCTCTGTACAAACTTGCATGTTTTAGGGGGACGCTTGGATTTATGATTAGTGATTATATTATTAAAAATAAAAATTAGATATTAAAATGCTACAACTTTTAACGTGATCCATGCTTACAGGATGGTGATGATCGAAGTTTGGTTGATACAAGCCTAGAATCAGAGACGAGTCCAAGAAATGGTCACACAATGACCGAACTTTTGGCTGGAAATGTATGTTTGTTTGTATCGTTATATGTTTATAGTTTTAATGGAAATAATTATTAGTTATAAATTAATCAAACCACTACTTTGACTTTGTTTTCTACAATCAGCTGGAATAAAGAGTACCTCGGCCAGACGGGCATGACAGAATGCAATACCCGATTGTAACAGGTAGTATCTAACCTTATTTGCCTTTACGAAAACACCAATGCTTTATTATAATTCATCTCTTAGATACAATTGCACATATAACAGGGTATTGCACCTTAAATTTGTCACCCTATTTGGTATCGTTTGTCTTAGTTTTCTAAACACTCTTATAATTGCATTTTTTTATAATCTTAGTTGTTCTTTTTGTTGCATATTCAGGTACAAACACCAGACACCATCTGTACATAAATATTGAATATGTCCACAATACCACCTAGCAAAAATACGTGTGAGAATGACCAGCTTGCCTTTAGATGATATTCACATAATTTTGGTATGTTCTATTAGCTCTCTGGTTTGGCTATTCTTGAGAAGGACTACATCTCCCATCTGAGCACTCATCATTCGAGGTTCCATCAGATAGTTGGCAACACTCAACCATAATTTATGATGATAAGTAAGTTCAATAGTTGTATTACTGTGGTTTCTATAGGACTTGCAAATTTAACCTGCATACTTTTGAGTGGGGTTTATCCGGGTTATGTTCTTTTTCGAACGGGTCAAAGGGTTTTAATAAGTCTGATGGTTGAGAGTTTCCCCTGTGCATAGGTTTGTTATTCTACCATTGTGATATAAAAGAATCAACCAAAAAAGGAAATGCTCACTCGAGCTACGAAATTCACTTGGCCCTTTAGAAACAGGCTTTGCAACTTATAAGAGCAGCACAAGCTTCACCATAGGTATTGAATCGAAGTGTTTGGCAATCTATCTACCTTTTTTGTTATATGTGATATGATCCCTTGGGTCTATCTAACAGGTTTTTGCTTCTCAAACAATAGGCGATGAAGATTATTGATGTCTATACAACATTTGCATACAAGGAAGCTGGAATACCTGTAACACAAAGGTGAAAATCTAAGGTAGAGACATTTCCTAGAGCATATAAAACTTATGCAATTGAAGATTTGACGGGTGATCGTTAAGCCTTGCTGGCTGGAACCAATAACAATTTGAGACAAATCTTTTCCCATGCATTTAGCACCCAGGTTTTTCTCATTTAATCCATGTTCATCGCTTTAATTGGGTAGGAAATTAGGAAATACGTATAAGAGGAGGTAAATAATGATTAAAGATACCTTGATGGACGTTTTTTTTTCTATTCTATAACAAAAATGATCTACTTGGCATGTTTACCACTATATATGTTGTTCGATTAACTAAAGAAACATACCACAGGGTATGTAAGCTTATTTGGAAGCACTAACACAGATCTGAAACAATTCGAAAAAAGTTATTCTTTGCAATTTTTTATCAATAAAATGTAGTTTCAACTACATGTCTGCATTCACAAGGACCCTGTATTTGAAAGTGCATTTGTAGAAGAGGCTATGATTGGCAAACAACTTCTTTTTCTGTCTAAGATAGGGAAGATAATCACTTTAATTGCCACACACTCAATTTCCATTACGCGCATTTACAAACGCAATAATCAGCTATGTTCTGAAAAACGTAATCCCAACAAGGACCTGCTTTGCAGACCCGTCTGCTATTGTTGTAGTTTAGAACTTCATCCGCTATTGTTGATATTTATTTCGAAACATTATTTGCACGATAATGACATTGCCAGTGTACAAAGATATAAAAAAACTAACTTTAGAAAATTAGTTAGATGGTTATTTGATCAAGTGGGCGTTTGGATAAGCTTTCTGAAATGTTTATCATATTTGATCAAGGGGTGTTACCAACATTCACTTATATAATCGAGGATTGTTGAAAACGACAATTACATTAGAGCACTTTTGCCACAATCAATACGTTGGTATTTCCCTTCATTGTTTACCGCAAATAGTCTGTTTAGAAATTAGATTCCCAGTAGACTAAGTAAGATGTGTCATTTTAAATCTCATATGGCCCTACTATTTGTGAAACTATCTGATAGCCTTAATTTATTAATAAAACTGCAACAATATTTCGTATTGAACCAAATTTTTGGGTAAATAATTGTTTTAATTGGCTTTAGTGGACATGAAATACTGATACAAACTAGCATTGGGCCAAACACATGGGACCGACAGAGTCTTCGGAGTTAACAATGATTGATGATGTGATATGCTCATTAGCGATCAGTTATGTAAATTTCTTAAAGTATAACTGTTTAAGGACCATTGTATTCATATATAGAAGTGGGAATAAGGCATTGAAGTGTGGCCCATACCATTACCTGATGGAGTCTTACTTTTTATGCAAATCTCATATTTAGACTGTGAGATGGTTGTATTTCAGTTCGTAGGGACTTGAAGGGGTGTCCATTTGCTATGTATAAAAAATTAGACAGAAACATATATAAAGCTAATGGTTCAACTCCTAAAAATTAGTGTAACTATATTTGTGTAGTTATTATATCTTACTAAGTGAAGGTTAAAACTTAAAAGACTCTTCTGATTATTTTTAGGATTTCAGGTGATGTGATCACTAATTAATCATAGGGTATTGTTATTAAATCCCACCTATGTGTTCTCGTCCATCTGTTTTGTTAAAACTATGAAAATGATCACTATTTATTACAGGGTTCAAAGTTCAAACGATGAGTCTAAGTCTGGAAATATCAAGGCTTTAGGAAAATGTGCAATCCTTGGTCCTTGAAATAGCTGCAGCAAAGTTGGCCACAGTGAACGAATGCAACAAGAATAAAGTGTTGCGTAACCAATTAAAGAAGCCTAAAACGGTGTATGTTACCATTTTTCATTTGATTTTTTCATCAGATAGTTATACACCTTCAAACCTTTCACTAGGGGTAGCAAAATTAGCAGGTCAGCTGAGTGGTTAAATACTTTTTGTCCATTTTACTAATAACTGATATAGTAATTCTGACTGCAATAACAATATTATTGCAGTAATGTAGATCTTTGAATGAAATATTTAAGAAATTCTATGCAGTAGTGAAGAAACTGTGCCAACAATCTATCGTGAGTCGGTGTATGTTTTTGCTTTGAAAATCTATTTTCTTTATTGATTACATTCAGCTTAAGATTAAATATATTCTACAACCTCTGCGTTTGCTAGGAACTTAATTATTCCGAAACTACTTTGGTAGGAACCACATGTAAGATTGAATGTGTGGACCTTTACATGCTTATTTTGGTAATGTCAGTGATCAAATTATGTGAATTTTTTAGTAATATGTGCAAACTTTTGAAGATGGTCAAGATGTAGTAATAAACAAGCAATTGAAGTAGCACACACTAGGAGAGAGTTTGTTTTAAGTTATTTTTTTGATCTTTGACGAGTGCCAAGTTTAGAGAATAATATTTTATTTTCTCAAAATAGCGGATGTTTATTGTTTGTAGAATCTGACTTAAGGTTGGTGCAAACAATGGATTACTCGATGATAGTTTTTTATTATGCTCCTACCGCACATAGGCTTCGATTTAAAGTTTTTAGTTATAATTATGTTGATGCTTTTTTGAAGGAGCATTTGTTAAAGGAAATGTGAATATGTGACTTTGTATCTAGGCCTATTGTAAAACATAAATCCAACTGTTTCTAAGTCCCTTTAGCTTAAAATACAACATGGTTATAATTTGCCTAAACAAACAAGCTTCTGCACTTGAAGTTAGCTATAAAATGGAATATTCACATGTTTGCAGCAAAGAAGGGGCCAAAGATTAAAGACCAGGTTAATAAAAATTAGTTTCATTTTACTAATTAAAAATATACATGACTCCATTTTCTAAAAATCTATGTTTGAATACTGAAATAGTGTTATGTTAGTGAATATATCTATCTCTCTTCAGATATGATGGTACCCACACTGCTAAGTGCTAATGCTGGCACGAACCTAATTTCACCCATTTCTGACATTTGACATGCCCAGACATGTTATCAACCTGTTCGAACCACCCATTTTGCTATATTTAGTTACAATATTTTCCAAAGCATTGAAAAAAAGTTCTG
This sequence comes from Glebionis coronaria, assembly GCA_025667525.1. NCBI lineage: Eukaryota > Viridiplantae > Streptophyta > Magnoliopsida > Asterales > Asteraceae > Glebionis > Glebionis coronaria. The sequence continues at coordinate 137,219,460 of CM046879.1, read as the reverse complement.
GTCAGTTTTTGGCATTTCTACACCTGTTAAACAACATTGTAACCGAAGTTTTTTTTAACTAAACAAATTGCGCAAAGATTTGGGAAACTTTAGATCCTTCAACGTCCAACTTTCATACACAAACAACTACTTGTGGCTATTTCTAAAAGGAAGAGCAAAATATTAAATATTTGTTTATAGCGACAGTGAAGAAAAATACACAAACTGAGTTAGGATCAATATTTTGAAACCCGGTTTTTAAATCGACTTGGTCGAATCACCGGATCCGGGTTAACCCCGGTCGACCCGGTTTTCGTAAAAAGATAAAAAAAATTTAAGTTTTTTTAATTTTTTTAATAATTAATAAAAGTTATATATAAAAACTTTGGTATATTTAAGATTTAAAATGTTTACCAACCAATATAATATTTAAAAACAAAATTCCGTCGTAAATATGTAACATTTACATATTCTTATAAAAAAAACCCCGAAAAAGACGAAATATGGTTGGGTCTCGAGAACCGGGTTGACCCGGCTCAACCTAAACCAGACAGGTCTAACCGAGTTTCGAGAATGTAAAACCCGAGTTAATATGACCTTTTTTTGGCTGGAACCGGGTCAATCGTTTGACCCGACCAAACCAACCCGGGTCTGAAAACATTGGTTAGGATGTCGTTTACAAAGTTCTTTGTGGGCTCTAAATGTACAACATATATGACATTCTGTTACCATCATTAAATATTCATTTCATACGGTTCTGAGTGTATCATGAAACTTGCTTTAAATATGTTGACAAAGTTACATTTATATATGTGATTCGAATGTTCAAGGTTTATTTTAATGTTATTCGGACTTGTGTTTGCGAATGAGGCGAAGATTGTTTAATGGCACATAATTAACGTTATGGGAATCGAATCGTTGGTCGAACTGGTAACCTGATGACTCGATCGGTTAACCCGATGATTCAACCAACCTGATAGTCGAACTCGTGACTCAGTGACCCGGTATCATTAATTATTATTGTTATTTCTTTTTTTACAAGATTTTCTTCTTTACAAATTGTTGAAAAACCTACAAATTTTCTACGTCTATTTTAATTCATCCAATAATATTTTTAAGCAAGCCGCTCATTTGAGTGGGTGTATTAATAAAAATGGACTTTTTATAGATGAGAAGAATAAATGCATATGTTTACACGCATTAATTGTATAGTGGTATGGTGCTCGCGTAATGCGGCAGCGAGTCCTCGGTGATAAATTTTGAATCGAACAAATGTTATTATATTTCTTATTAACTTCGTATTCACATTGATGTTAAAGGGGTAAAAGGGTGAAATCAAAATAACCTGCTAAAAATAAAAAATAACAACTAAAAGTAAATAAAATTTATCGAATTTGAATTAAATAGCATAAAATTTTAGAAAATACGGTGAATTTAAATTATTAAAATAATAAATAGATAAAAAGATGCTTTAATTTAAAATAAAAAATATTATTTTAATTTTTTGTTACAAAATGTTGTTACAAATGCTAATATGGTATAGAATATGAGAAAGACACCAACAACTTGTTATATTTATTAATAAAATTGCTGAAAATCCAGTCTTGCTACTTTTAGAATATCTCAAATGCTTTATAATGTAATTATAAATTATAGATATTCTTTTTACAAAAAGCCTCGTGGTATAGAGAAGAAAGACCAGCATGAATGTTCGTGACTCCAGCAGGATTTGAAGGGTCAAGAGCAAGAAAGATTGAAGGTGTTATGTTGCTTTAACGATGGTAATGACACAAACTACACCAACACAAACTACACAAACACAAACTACACTCACAGTGTACAAAGAAAGAAGTAGATCACATGGTGGAAATATGAATTTTAAAGAATTTGTATAGCCACTTCATTTACAAATTTATGAAATTATTGTAAAGAATTTGTATAGCCATTTCATTTACAAAATTATGAAATTATTGTATAAAGAGCAATGTTGAAATCACAAATTTTTTACAAAATAACTTTACATAATGATGTGTAAAAAAATAAGTTATTTTAGAAAAGAAAGACACTCGAAGAAAAGAAGAAAAATGGTTCAAATGTGACAACTATAATTTCTTTTGTTAAGTTTACGTGATTATAGCATTGCTATTGTATGAAGCTCATTATTTGTTAAAAAAAACATAACTATAAGTCAACCACATTTAAAACTGTCTTAACACAAGCTTATACACATCAAATTAATCAAAACCCTCAACCTAATTCACGTTTACAAGCAATTTTATACAATGAACCTTAATTCTTATTTCAATTAAAACAATATATAGCACAAATAAAACAATTTCTTTGAACAACATTGATCATAATCAATATATTGAAGCTTAAACGTGAATTACCTTAACACAATCTTAAGTCGGATTGAGTTTCGATTAATGGAGGATGAAGAAGGCAAAATATGTTTCAAGAGTGGTACAAAGATAAGTTATTTGACCGAAAAAATGTGGGGTTGACTACAGGAGCGAGAAAAAATTATCTTGCCAAAGGAATTTGCCATTTTAACACATTTGGCCCTTAAAGTTTAACATAGATTAAATTTAACAATCGAAAGTTACAACTACCTATACATAACTTTGGTAATTTTCATTTTAAGCCCTTTTAGTTATAATTAAATCATACAAGCTAATGGGTATTCCTATAAGCCCCTTAGTTTTTACACAATTTACTTATCAAACATTTTATTTAAACAAAAAAACATATTACTAAATTTTTTAACAAGTATAACAAAATGTCTTTATATTGATCTAAAGCATATAAATTTACCATTTACCGGGGTAAACCTTTACAAAAAAAAAAGCATATAAATTTTGATGTCCATGATACCTAATGATAAAGGGGGAAACATATAATAAAATTAAGAGAGACTTACGTAGGTATGGTTACTGGGATAATATAATTGTTGATAAACATATTAAATCTAAATATTTTTACCTTAATTTAATACGCTTTAGTTTTAAAAAATAAAAATAAGATAAACGACAATTAGAAGTCATACCCGTCCATCGGACGGGTTTTGCCACTAGTATATATATATATATATATATATATATATATATATATATATATATATATATATATATATATATATATATATATATATATATATATATATATATATATATATATATATATATATATATTATAAATATAGGTATAATTATGACTTGAAACCACACCCCTAATCCCAGTCATATGTGACATGGCACCTCTAAACCAATAGTATTTGTTTATTAGCTAAAAAATCTCAAAAACCTTACAAAAATACAATAAGAAAACGCAATTCTAAAAAGCGGGCCGCAATTTTCCTAAAGCTGCGTTTTGAAACCGCAACTATATATAATAGATAAAACCCCCTTTTTAATTTTTTTTTTCTTAACAACCACCACCGACGGGGAATACACACACACTAACCCTAAAGCAAGCAGTCGTCACCATCTACAATCAAAAACAAGTTCTGTATATGTGTATTATATCAAATCGGTCATTATCATCATAGGATTGATTTCTTTTTATACCCAATTCATCTTCCTTTCTCTATAACATATCATATTTCAAACATTCCAATCCTAATCTCAACAATAGGGATCCATACTCTCTCACATAAAACCCACGATTCATTAGACCTGATTCTATAGGTGGCCTCAAAGAATGTGATTGGAATAGATAGTTATCATTAGATTAATAAGTTTAATCTTGTTGTAAGTTAATCAAGGTAGTACCTAATATCGCTTGATCAACCATTCGGTTGAATATGTATGGTCGAACAAGCACTCCACATGACATCCAGGTTGGTTTCTCTAATGTTTCGACTTTGTTCATCAGCTTCAATTATGTAATTAATTTTTATTTCTAAATTTTCTATGTATATAACATCAGCTGCTGCCAATGCAGATGAATAGTTGATGTAGAAGCTGGGTCATTCACATACGGAGATACATGTGAGTGTCGTCTGTCATGGTTCCACTATCTCTAAGTGGTGCTTTGGAATTGTCATTCACGAAACTTAGGCTTCCCACTACACATAGCTTAACGAAGTAAGATTATTATAGTGGTAGACTCAGTATTCATAATTTTCACCAAAAAATGCGGAGTGTAATATTAGGATACAAAAAGAGCCGGTTAATGATTATCAACTGGTATTTAAAAATTAGTTTTTCTTAAATTGATCTGGTGGTTCGTTACCGGATTTTAAAGTAGCGAAGATGAGGCCAAACATTTTTAAATACCATTCTGAATTCCACCTCGCTCTTACATACTTATGACTAATTACTTTCTGTGTATAGGCATGCATTTGGGGAAAAATTAATATAAACACAACGTTGTGTATTTGCTACCAGTCAGTCATATAGGGATCAGGAGATGAAGTCAGTTCAGGCTGCCCAAGCTGCACCAGATCTATTCGGTTTACTCGGTTTATTGAGTTTAATTAGAATGAGTGATCCAGATCTAAGGTCTCTTGCACTTGGAATTGATTTGACAACACTTGGTCTGAATCTAAATTCGGCTAAAAATCTTCAGAAGACATTTTGTTCTCCATGGTTGGATGAACCTACAAAAGGAGCTCCCGAATTTACTGTCCCACAATGTTACAATGCCAAACAAGCACCTTTTCTTAATGTGCATTTGTTGGCCATAATTTTTTTCACTTTTTATATCTGGTGGAAATTCTAATTTAATTTCCTGCTGATATTTTTGCAGCAAGGATATTTCTCAAAGTTCCAATTAAATAATTTATTCCATATATTTTACAGGTACTTTTAGTATATCTAATCTTCTCCTTTGGTTGTTTTACGTTATCACCGAGTTAACTTTTATGCAGCATGCCAAAAGATGAAGCACAACTGCATGCTGCAAATGAGATATAAGTTCTCTCTGATTACGTTCATCTTCTACGAGACGGTAATGCAGGTTTCAATTTGACCCATTTACTTAAAATGGGTTAATTTGGTACTTTTTTCTTCTTTCACAATTTTTTTTCTCTCGTCTATTTTTTTTCTTTTTTCTCTTTCTTTAAGTTTAAGTTTTTATTTATCCATTTTTTCTTATAATTTGTCTATTTGGTGGTATAATTTTATTTTTTTTATCAATTTGGTGGTGTAATCATCGTCTATTTTTTTATAAGTTTTCATTTATCCATTTTTTTATCTATTTGGTGGTATAATCATCGTCTATTTAACTTTTGTTGGTTATTTGATAAAAAGTTTCTGTATTTGTCTTTTTATCCAAGTTTTATATCGGAAAAAGTTTACTCATTCAGATGGTTATTCAGATTGATTCCTTTTTTGCCATATTCCGATAGATTGTCGCATTATTCCGATAACTGTGCATTCCGATCGCAATAACCAAGGGTTCTACTTTGCGATCACTGGTATTCAGATTCCTTATTCCGACATGGGTTGCGATTGCACTTTGCGATCGTGATTGCGACGGGATTAATGTTCATTGCGACGACACTCTGTCCGCATTCCGACCATGTCATTGCGATGGAGTTACAGACATTGCGATGGTGAGCTTTTTGACATTACGATGGAAAAGTCTTTTTGAATATTGCGATGGAAGAGTATGTATATTAAGATGCATGTTTGATTGATATTGCGATGATAATATAAGTATTGCGACACAAACCACACAAACTCAAACTAAAGGAATCCAACACTCGGACTAGAATCGACACTTAACTTAACAACTAACGATTTTGACCAGACCAACAAAACCCAACCAACAACTCACCCTCGTCTCATCCTCGTATCTTAACCCGACTCAGACCCTCGACAAAAACCAACAGTCCAAACCAACAAAGACCAAAAACTTGACTATCGATTCATTTTTTTATGTCAACATATGACTCGACTCAAACCTTTTCGACACATGACTAGACTCTAACCCTCGACTCCCTCACCTCTCGAACTCAAGCTGTCTCTCGACCAAAAACAAACCTAGACTCAAACTCAAACACCCCCATTCTTGACAACACAACACCCTCACCCTCACCCCTCGACTCAAGCATACCACCACATACCAGACTCCTCAACTGTAAAACACTCGAAGACTCGACCGACTCACTTTTCTCTCTCGACCAACAATCTCCTTAAACAAATAACAATCAGACTGATTTTAAACAAAAAGACTGATTTTTAAACATCCTCAAACTAACAACAATCAGACTCAATTCTTCAAGATCTCAGTTTCAAAAACTTTCATTGATCCAAATCTGAAATAAAAACAAAATAAATAGTACTTACCCGTGACCTCTTTTTGAGATCATAAAGACGATTTGTGCATCGGTAGTATTTGATTGTTACACTTCGTGGTTGTGAAGGATTTTGTTTAACTTTCGATGTAATAAGATTTTTTATGGTGATCAGTAGATGGTGATTCTATAGGAATTATTAGTTTCTGATTTGAGATTGATTGGTTGAGAAGATTGTTATAGGACGGAGATTACTAAGTTGGAAAAACTGCTGTGGGTTTTGAGGTTAGATTAGGTTTCAAATGACCTAATACTTAGGAGTATTATATATATCCGAGTTATTTAGTTTGGACCGAGTGAGTGGCTCATTTAATTGGCCACGTTTTGTTCTAATCGGTTACACGTGTATTTCAAAGACGGAGAAAACAAGGCATTTAACTCCTTAAAATACTCGGATTTTATATCAATATCTTTGAGGATGGATACCTAGTGGGGAAGTTTAACTTTTACTTTCTTAGTGGGGATTTTATTTTTACTTTCTTTAAAGTAATTTACGGGTATTTAAATTGGGTATTAAAATAATTTACGGGTATTGTTATTGGAAGAACTCGGGTATTTTTTTTATTTTTCAAACGAAAGTGCTTAAACGACAATGCAATCTCTCGGTTTTTACAAAGAGTTGAACTTCAGACAAATTTAGAGGATTTCACGCATCATTTTATATCACCAATCAAGGTTTTCTCCAAGAACTTTTACGATTTCTTCGTTGGTTTCTAAAATCCCGTGAATTCAATTTTTCGGTTTATTCAATTTTATTCACGACTCATAAAATCCCGAATACAACCACAATCAAAACTATCTTTCATCGTCATTCAATGGATTCGTTGACTTCAACGTTTCAAGAGGGAGAATTGCATCTAATGCAAGACACAGCTAGAGAAAGTGGTATAATTTCATGTCGACTACTTCAGTCACATCTTATGACCATTGCATGGGTTCAAGGAGGAAGCGAATTTGTGACACTCTTTGGTCAAAAACATTATACATTCATCGATTCACTATTCCTCAACTTGCACAAACTTGCTGATCAACTTCAAAAAGAAGACTTTAATCACTCTGCATCGGCACTTGCTTATAAAGCTCTTGTGACACAACTTACGCCTTTCCTCCAATTCAATATCACCAAGTCTGACAATTCAGGGATATGCCGGTCATTTCTTCAATACACACATAATGAGGTTAAAGACTTCCGTGATACACTGTTGAAATTTATGACATCGGTTTCATCTTCGATTTATGAAAGATCCAGACTTCAGCAAGCGTATGATAATGGAGTGCAATAATCTATGATGCAGATGCAAGAGGCGAACGGTCATACGGTTGACAATTTGGCGCCTAACGATGGCAAGAGCACGGAATCAGGAGGACAACATGATACCAGTGGCACGTCAGGGAATGTTCACGGGATCTCTTTTGATGACACCTAACCCGTTTATGACGAAGAGCCTGCGAACATGGTACAATGTAATGTTGTTTATGATGTATATGCTGATGAAATGCCGCATATTGAGCATTCTGAACCTAATTATGACAAACATGGGATGAAAAAGAGTGATAGAAATACCACTTATGATTCATCCGATGTGAGTCATAATGGGGGAGAAAGTGTTCAAAATGCTAAACATCATGATAATTGTCTTATAACTGCTTCTTTGACTGCTTCTGATTCCAAGATTAGAGAGCTCGAAACGATTGTAGCTCAACAATCAAAAGATCTTGAGGATGCCAAATTAGAATTTTCCAAGAAAACGGACAAATTTGAAACATATTTTGAAAAACTTGAAAAGTCAAATGTTGTTCTTGAAAGAAAATTGGATCAAAAAGTTTTAGATTCTAAAGCTGAAAAGGATAATCTTTTGAATCAAATTCAACTGCTAGAATCTAAGTTGGCATCCCAAGATAATTTGCTCAAAGAGAATGAGACTTTAAAGGCTCAAGTACAGGAAAAGGTCTTTGCTATAGCTGCATTGAAAAACGAATTGAGGAAAACTAAAGGAACTAGTGTGGACACTAAGCTTGAAAAACCATCAATATTAGGGAACCCGCCTACAAATTAGTTCATTCGACAACCGACTGCATTTAGATCCGAGCGATCACAATCCTCGAGACCGTGGTTTGCCTCCCAAGTTGATATGGCTCATATTTCTAGAACAGTCACTCCACCAACTAGGGCCAATGTGACTAAAACAGCTTTTGCAAGACCTAATCACATGATTGCATCTAGTCTCCCTATACATAGTCCAACGAATACGTCTCAAACTAGTTCAAATGACGTTTGCCATACATTTGGTCTAAGGGAAGTTAAGCAAAAGACACAAGTAAGAGATAGGAATTTCAAACCTAGTCAGATGCCTTCTAGATTACCCAACACTGCTAACCGTAGCATGTCAAATCCTAGGAGCATCAATCAATCGTCCAGGAATTCTAGATCTTACTCGGACATTAAATATGCTACTTGTAAAACATGTAGAAAATATGTCTTTACGGCTAATCATGATTCTTGTATCAAGAAACTACTTTGAGGTGAACTCCCGTGCTAGACTTAAATCCCAGTGGGTTGCCAAAATCAAACCCATTGGTAAAATGTGGCGCCTCACTAGTAGAACTTTCACCCTTGTAGGAAACGAGTGCCCTTTAACTAGGATAATCTCCGATTCTACTAAGACTGCTAGGGAGGAAATTGAAAAGGATTATACATCACTTAAGCCTGAACTTAAGGTTTTCTATAAACGGAAACATTTGCCAACTAAGACAAGTGATTCATCCACTCAGGTCACCTCTGGCAGAAGAAAAGACAACTGTACACCCCCACTTGCTTCTAAGATAGATATCGCTAACCCATATCAAAGCATGCAAATTCCTAATGAGAATGCAGGTACCAAAGTTGATGTTCCAAAAGAACGAAGCGGTCCAATCATTGTATACCGTTCAACTAAGGATACTCTTAGAGTTTGGTTGCTGAAGAAGCAGATATCGGAGAAACAAGTGTCTCAGGGGATTTATGGTTAAGCTTACCAAAAGGACTTACAGTCACATTACAGTCTGTAACTCGATCTAAAAAGATAGGAAAGTTCATCCCGATGATGACTTATCCTCAAAACGAGAAATTAAATTTTCTCAGACACGAGCTTACATTAAAACTATTCCAAGGTTTTAAGCTCGTGTAAAGGACTTATAGTCACATCACAGACTGTAACTCGTTCATCAATGAAAGGAAAGTTTATCTCCGATGATAAGCTTATCCTAACAACGAGAAATTATTTTTTCTCGGCCATGAGCTTATATCGGAAACATTCCAAGTTTTTAAGCTCATGCACAATGGCTTACAGTCAAATCACAGTTTGTGACCCGAACTTCAGAGAAAGGGAAGTTTATCTCGTCAACGATAACTCACCCTCAAAACAAGAAATTAATTTTTCTCGGACACGAGCTAAATTTAAAACTATTCAAAAGTTTTAAGCTCGTGTATATGGCTCCTCGTTAAATGACAGACGATGACCCGGACTTCAGAGAAAGGGAAGTTTATCTACGCAACGATAACTTACCCTCAAAACGAGAAATTAAGTTTTCTCGGACACGAGCTTATCCTAAAACCATTCAAAGGTTTTAAGCTTGTGTATATGGTTCATCATTAAATATCAGATGATGACTCGATTTTCAAATAAAGGAAAGTTTATCGCCGATGATAAACTTATCCTCACAACGAGAAATTAATTTTTCTCGGGCATGAGCTTATATTAAAAACATTCGAATTTTTTAAGCTCATGCACAATGGCGTATAATTATATTTCATATTATGCCCCGGACTTCAAGGAAAGGAAAGTTTATCGCTGATGATAAACTTATCCTTACAACGAGAAATTAATTTTTTTCTCGGGCAAGAGCTAATATTAAAAACATTCGAAGTTTTTAAGCTCATGCACAATGACTTACAGTTAAATATCAGACTGTAACTCGGATTTCATATTTAGGATAGCTTATCTTAAAAGATAGCTTATCCTCGTAACGGGAAATTAAAATTTCTCGGTCATGAGCTTGTATTAAAACATTCCAAGTTTTAAGCTCATAAAGGAAAGTGTATCTTTTAAATAAGAGAACTTTTCCTCATAATGGGAAATTCATCTTTCTCGGTCATGAGCTTTACGTTAAAACATTCAAAGTTTTTCAAGCTCGTGAAAACGACTTCTAAGTAAATGTCAACTTAGGACTCGTTCTTCAGTTAAAAGGAAAGTTTATCGCCGATGATAAACTTATCCTCACAACAGGAAGTTTACAACTTCTCAGACTTGAGCTCGTTTTGTAAGATATTCAACATCTTAAGCTCAAGTAATTGGTTTTCAAAACATTGAACACAATTTTTTGAGAATTTCTCAAAAGGTTTTTTCTAAATCTTTCAAAATTGTGTGTTCAAAAATGTTTTTGATAAAAAGAGCATGTCTTCTGGAATCGATAATATTTACGATACTAGAAATGTCATTTAATAATGACACGGGGGTTGTAAAAAAAGTTCGAGCAGAAGTTCAAATGTTTTAAAACATGCTCAAAATGGTTTGCTATTATTTCAGATAGTAACCCGTTTTTCATACTCAAGTCAAGCATTTCACCGGAAAGCTTTGACTCAACAACGGGAATTAATTTTCTCGGGCATGGTTTACTTTATAACCATGTAAGGGATTGTGTTTATGTAATAACACAATCTAACACGAATATATGTATGTGTCAGTGCATTTATTTGCTAAAACAAGAGAAATCTTGTTTTTATGAAGTTATCATCTCCAAAAACCGTAGCAATCTACAACTGATATCTACATACTCGACGATGCGACTACTCATATGGCGACTACAACTCTTTCAATAGAACACAGGTCAACAATTGAGGGGGAGCAATTGTCCAGCATTCATAATCTTTGACGCCGAAAGTGCCAAGTTCACATATTGGTGTCAAGACAACGATATCAGTCGTATACATGGAGTCAAGAACATAACTTCATACGTGACGAGGCGACCAACATTCGTGAACAAGAACCATGCGATTCTTTCATATGATGTTCTCCATCATTCAGGTCCAACCTCGTAAATTGCTAATCTTGTGAATTCATTATCATATATGATCTTTGCACGTGATAAATACCTTACACTTGTGTTTAAAAGGTATTTAATTTACGTTTCAAGTAGACCCTCATTAATTTGAGGGGGAGCTTGTGTAATTCATGAAGATAACTGGATTTGCATTCTTCTTCCCAAATTTTCTTAAAATGCTATTAAGTCAATTGATATTAAAAACATCGACTTGGTTAATATTTTTAATATAGGGGAGAAAATGTGATTTAATATTGAAATGATTAATCATAAATGGTTTGACTTAACGTGATAGCTCTTCCCGACATGTGCGAAATGTTTTCGGGTATCGTGGCATATGTTAAGGGGGAGCAAAATGGATTTGCACTTCAAAATGGATTTCATGGTGACATACACTTACCCAAAACATCTCTATTCACGACGGTGAAGATTGTGGTGACATAAGGATGGGAGGATAGGTTAAAGTCCAATGATTCCTCTAGAACCGGAGGAATCTTCCCAAGGACATTCCATAGCTAGAAATAGTAGTCCTTAGGAAAGATGGAGAAAGATTGTAAACGTAGCTGAATGTCGACCAAGTACTTAAGTTAGCACTGGAACAATCACAACAAGGTGCTAGTTATGACGTATTGGTAAGCATTGAAGGGGTTGAAGAATGAAAAAGAATTGTAATGATAAAGGGTGTAAAGAATGAAGCCCTGCTTACAACCTTAGGCAGAAACCGGGTCAATACATATGCTATTGAGATCATTTTTAATGATTCTTGATACTGAAGATAGACATCATGGACCCAGTGATGCAATGCACAACCCATCCCAGCTAACTCAGATATCTCTTAAAAGATATTTGTTTTAATCACACGGAGACAACGCATTATCTATTGATTTATTCACTCCGAATAAATTGGTATTGAAAAGGTGGCACTCCTCTCCAGCCTCCGATCACTAAAATCCAATGTGCACGATCGAGTCTAGAGCCATTTGAGATCATCAAATATCTCATTAGGACACACTTTCATAATTCCTTGCTTCTTCACACACTGTGAAAAGTAACAAAGATCTTAAGAGTCCTACGCGAAATCTTCATGATCTTGCCTGAACATCCGAGTAATACGAAAGTATTTACTAAAGATGGAAATCCTTCTTGAGCGAATATCAAAAAGCTCATGGTAGCTGACTTGTGCGATTCTTTATGAATCAAACTTGTGATAACTGGAAAGCAACAGTGGTTTAATTCTTTAATGAATTTAAACACGTTCCAGGCCTCTACGCAATATCTTAGTGATCTTGCCAGAACACTCAGAATGATACCTTAGTGTTCACAATGATGAGTGGAAATCCTTCTAGTGTTAACCTCAAACAGCACTTGGTAGGTAACTTGCAAGATTCTATACGAATCAAGCTCGTGACAACTGGAAAGCAACGATGGTGCGGTTCTTAATTGAATTTCACTTGTTCCAGGAACATGAATTGACGGCTTCAAATCATGAAGATATTTTTATCCAAATGATTCACTCTTTATGTTCGCAATCAGCTTTGGACGATCGAATAAAGAGAATGGGTTTACCCGCGAAATCTTGTCAAGGAGGTTCTTAATTGAAACTACATGTCACACACAAGTACGATATTTTTATATCGTCTAACGGTCTTCACCGACCGGAGATAAAATGCTACCGAATTAGAATGAAATGTTCAAGGACATTTCATCCGTGTATATGTTTTGTTGCTAACTGTCTTATGCAGCATAACAAGAAGGTGGCATTGCGGTGTACAATCCAGAAGAAGTTGTCACCACATGCTTATACTGTATGCACTTAATACTTCAACAAATTCAAGAAAGTCTAAAAGTCAAGTCTTCCGCTGTATCAAACTGTGAAGCTTTCAAGAATTTATAAAAGTATAAGTATGTGGAACATGAAGAATTTATAAACTAAAAATGGGTTGTTCTAAAGATATAGCCCTTTTGAAGGGCATTAATTGATGGTGTTGTTAAAAAAATTGATGTACTTTAGCCACATTTGGGTGATTATCATCAACTAACATAAACATAGTTCGTAAGGTCGAGTGGAACTTGGGATGAAGTATATCGAAGTGCAAAGAGAACTGATCGCAACAGAAACAATTTGCATGAGAGGGATGATGGGGAGCTTGAAAGGACTGGTCAACCATTAACCATCTATGAACCTTATTATGGTCAAGGAGCTTGGCCTTTTCTGCATCATCCATCATCATTACTGGACTGCTGATCATTTTGCTACGTTATATTTTTGACATTTTAGATTTACATTTTCCTAAATATATCTGACATTGATAGCATCTTCCTGCAGCTATTCTAGACACAATCCTTAGTTTCAGTGCCTGGAGAAGTTAAAAATCTACTCAGATTCTTCGCTATCTTTTGAAGTTTATCGTAGCTGTCATTTGGGTAGTTATTCTTCCCGTTTTCTAAGCGAGATCCGTCCCAAATCCCCAAGGACTTGTGAGGTTTTTTAGTACACTAGGAGGAACTTGGAAGGAGCAATCGTTTTATAGCTATCTTGTAGCAGTTACTTGATACCCAACATACTGGCTACGTTTCTATTCTAGCAATCGTTTTATATGTACCGGTATCTTGCAATGTTTCTGGTTTTGTCCTTTACGGTTCTTTCTTTTATAAATTCAAAGGCAACCCATATACAACCTACACTTCGAATGATTATTAAAGGATTTCTTTTTTTCAAAGGATTATTTGAATGCGATCTATAATAAAGTCTATTGCTTCCTTAAGTTTCTGTTTATGTTTCTGAAATCTGATTTTCGAGGAATTCAGTAAAATTTATTGTCCTATAATAAAGTCTGCAGTCCCTTCCTTGTAAGGCATTTATCTGTGCAACCCTACGTACTTATTTTACCTTTTATTTTGTATCCAAGTTATTTACAGCAGAAGGAAGATAAGGCTCCATCAGCTTGAACAATCCTTATCTTATAAAAATACCATATGCGATGCGCCATAATATAATGATGTCCGTGTATTTTTGCTTTGTAACTTGATCATCACTGTGAGGCTTCATATGGTTTGCTTCTGATACCTGCAAAAGGTTTGCTATTGAAGTTGCTCTACATAATTTTTATTGTTTAATGAACTTTCGATTTTAGCAATGACGGAGCTTATAGGACTTAAATATCAATTCTGTAAGGTATAATTTTTTATACTTGTTTCAATGTTGCCTATTATCAATTCTGTAAGGCATATTAAAGAGATGGGATAATCATAAATATGGTTGATGTTAATAGGACTTAAATTATCATAATATTAGGATAAGTTGCTAGCTTTTTGCCGATGTTGGCTTAGACAGTTTCATACTTTGTTGCAGAGATGCATTTTAACCATTTATACTAAATAAGAATCAAGTTGGCTGTATTTTTTTATACGTGTAAAGCAATGATGGAGCTTGAACATTTATTTTGGGGAGGCTGGGCTATTTTAGACATTATGAATTCATATAATAGTTGGAGTTCAAATCGCATTTTATATATAGGTTATGTTAGAGATCATGCAATAAAGAATTTTGGTGAGCTGGTGCAATCCCAACCGACCTGACCCGTTTTGACTGGCACATTAAAATTGCCAATTTTTGTAGGACATTTTTCATGCGTTACAAAACATGTCCGACTCACCTCGTTTGCCATCGTTAGTTTCTCTTTTGCTCTTTTTCCGACGTACCAAATGTTTCATTTGCTATACTTGACAGAACAAAAGTGTTAGCTCCAATCGATTTTGATCACGGATAATTTTAGCTTCTCTATGGGGAACGTTTGATGGTGTGTGTACCATCATGAGCTGGGTTGGAAACTATAAGGATTTATGATTCGAACAAGGGACCTGTGCATACAAAGCAACAAACCCAAGCACCAACAAGGATACCAACTGAGCCAAGGGCAGTTGATGCAAGGGTTTATGATGTCGAAATGGTTTTTTCATTTCAATATTTAAAATTGATATACTGCGATGGATCTTTAATAAAACATATAGAACTCTTCATCATGTTTGTATTAATCTAATAAAAAATACAAACCACTATTTCTATATCATGTCAAGAAAAGGCATGTCACTATACTGTCGAGTAGTGGCTTAGCAGCTCATACAACACCAGCAGAAACTCCAAAATCCAGTCGTGTTGAGGATGCTGGTGAACATAATATTTTGACTGCTGTTTTTTTCCTTCCAACTTCTTTTCAGTTTTTCTTTTGAATCATTTACCAGTATATATATAAATTTCTTTTTATTTTATCTTTGGATTTAAAGTTATTTTGCAGGCAACTCATTGTCCTGAATGCAGCAATCAAAAGCTATAGTGGTCAAAAGGTATTAAAACACCATCTCATGGATTGTTTATCATCTTTTTTATAAGTTTTCTTTGAAATTGTTTCTGGTTTGTGTTTATCAGGTACTTGACGCCTTTTTAGTACCTGGTCCTGAGTTATGGATTTTTAAGAAGTTATTGAAGGTGTGAGGGAACATAAGCTTATTGACAGTGGTTTAGACATCTACATACTCCGTAACATGACTGGACAACATCTTGAGGAATCTGTACCAATGATGGAATATGTTCGGAAGGTGAACTTTGTTCCAATGTCGGAATATGTTCGGAAGGTGAATTCTATTCCAATGATGAAATATGTTCAGAAGGTGAATTCTGTTCCAATTAATGAATCTGCTACAAAGATGGAACATGATCCAGTGATGGAATATAGTTTGAAGATGGAAACTGTTAGAAAGACGGAGTATTTGGACCGCCATATACCAAGCCTGATGAGGGGAGACAAATATGTGTACATCTGAGTATTACTGTCATGTGATGCAGGACAGTGAGGAAGTCAAGAACTTTTTTTTGCTCTTTTATTGGTATGTGTCTATAACTATAAGTAGTGATATTATCATGATTTTTTATCTTTTGGAAATGACTGTTATTAGAGCAGATGTAAATGCGCCTAGAGTACTTGATCCACAAGCGCTTTACCTTATCATAGGACTAGGGGCACTGGATGCTTGTGACGTTTATAGAGCTTACACCTATGAGATATTTTTACTGGAGACCATCAATCTTAGGGATGTCGAGACGGATTTTACAATTGAGAGATGGAATCCAAAGGTGAAAGGGAAACGGATTCAAACAATTGAAGGAAACATGATCTTTTTCCGTGAGAAGAAAATATGGAAACCGACCCTTTGGCAGCCAAAATAATCGTAGTACTAATATTTAGGCAGATCTGTGAGACCGTGTCTTTAGTTTATACCGATGTTTCTTTAGACGTGGCACTTGACCACACACTTTTAATAATGTTGTTTAGTTGGCGCTTAGTCGTGACTTTTGTATCCTTTTGGCCCTTTTCGAATTCTGTTGAAGAGGCTCTTTATATTATATATACTTTTTTTGCCGAACAAAATGTACGTACGTAGTGCAGAATTTAAAAGAATCGGCATGCTAGTTTTCTGCAATAGTGATAATGATTCTTGTCGTTGGAATGCCGTGAGTGGTTTGTTTACAGTAATAAAAAACTCTGATTTTATCGATGATATGTTAATGACTATTTATAAAGTTATAATTATAAATCCTAATGGTCCAATTCACAAGTCAGACTAACCATTTATACTGATGGAATAATTGAACCCCAAAGGGGTAAGTATATGCAAATTGAGGGCCGCAGAGAATAAAACAAAAACTTAAAACTATTTTGTAAATTTTTCAAAAGTTGAGCACAACCTTTTCGAGTGGCTTCAGATTCATGTGTTGAAGCTTAAAGGTACCTTAATGCTTGCAACACCAGATGAATTAGCAGAGATACAAAATATTACGTTACGGAGCTATGTGAAAACCAAAATGATCAGGGACCATAATGGGTTCCGCAAACTACTGGTAGTGCTTACAAAAGCTGGGAAACGTTTTGCATTACATACTGGAGATGGTCGTGTTGTCTGGTCTAGCCTACTCTAATCTATTCGCAGCTCTAAACGATGTTCTCAGCCTTCTGGTCTTAAGTTACACCAATGGAAAATCCCGCACCATCATGCACTGGATAATAACCCATCTATTCTTGTCGTTGGTAGATGTGGACTCTCTTTGTCTTCTCCTACGCAATGTCGATCGTTGATGCACACACTGAGAGGTTAAAAATATGGTTCAAACGCATTCCACTATGCAAGTGATTTACTTGCCATTCAGTGATTCGAACGAGCAGCCACTTCACTTGCTGATAGATGCTGATAACCGTGCTCATTTGTACCCTAAAACTCATGAAGCTTCTGAGATCTTCCAACGTGAGTCTAGAACTGTGTATTGGTGTTGGGTCAAAAAGTTGATGTGGCAGAAACTCAAAAACGAAGAAAACATGAAAACATTTGTCTAAGCGTTGACAAGTGTATTCCAGGCGTTGTCAAGAACAAATCAGGCGTTGACAGAATCAAGCATTGTCAAGAGCAATCTAAGCGTTGTCACATGCAATCCAAGCATTGACAGAAACGTAGACAAGAAGCCTTTGGAAGCTTCTATTTAGATAAACATGCAGGATATATTCTGTATAAGTTTATTTAAATAGAAGATTTACATGTTTATTTATTCTTATCTCTTGTAAAACCCTAATCCTTACACTAAAAAAGGAACCAAGGGTTATTAGGTTTTTCATAACTCATATTCACAACGTAAACCTAAAAGCGTGTGTTGCACTAGACGTGGTATTAATGTATACACATCTAGTGGTTGTTGATTATTAATATAATTAGCAACCCAATTGTTTTAATTCATGTTCTTTGTGTCCAAACACCTTGTTAATGTGTCGTGTTCTAATTCTGTTTGATTATCTAATCATATGAACATGATGCATTCCTAGTAGCTTTAAAGATCCGGAAACAAGGTTTTCACAATTGGTATCAGAGCCCCGTGGCTAGTGATGCTAGGACCAACAAGGTGTTCGTGTATGGTGAAAAGAAGAAAAATCCGTCTAGGGTTTTTCTGGACGTTTTTGTGTGCGCAGCAGTATTCAGAAGGCCATAACTTTTTATTGAACCGTTGGATCGCCACTAAATTTTTTGTGTGTGTTCTACACACATATATCTAGATATCCACCAGAGGGATTGTCGAGATCTATCCCCAAGAAAAAGTTATTAAGCGTCAAAGTCAGCAGGGGTCATATGTTGTTTTCTGTGAACAGTAATAGTAAAAACGCGATTTCTCCTTCGTTAACCTTTGGATCGTCGTGAAATTCGATTTGTAGGTTCTTGACACTTGTGTCTAGGATCTCATCGAAGGGATCTTCGATCTGAGCTCTCATGAAGAAGATATTCGATGTCAAAGTTCACTGCAGTTTATGGTTTTCACATAAAATCATGATTTAGGGTTTATAAAACCCTAGATCTATTACCCGCTGACATGTGTTATTTAGACACTGATAGATGTTGGCGTGACGCTGATAAATGTTGGTTTGACGCTGACAAGGCATGGATGAGACGCTGATGGCCAGGCGCTGACAGGTACAAAGTTGGCGCTGACAGGAATAAGTTAAGCGCTGTTGGGAAGCGCTGACACTTGTTGTCCGATAAATATATTTTCAAATGCTGACAAGTGTTGTCCGATATTGGACAACACACAGTGATGTTTTCTTGGATAAAAGAGGATATTGGATGACAAAAGGAATAGATGCTGTTCGAGAAAATTGATACGATTTTTGCACACAAAAAGGAGGTATTTACACGCTAAGGTACATGGAATCTCTGTTTTTATTTAGAATATCAAGTTGATATTAATGGCTCGGATATTTTTACAAGGAGTAAATGATTTTTAAGTAAGTTAGCAACAATTCATGAAGACTTTGATTCATATTAGAGTATGTAATCGGGATAGCCTTGTGAAAGAGTTATTCGCTAACAGCTTTTACATATGAAGATATTGGTTCATTAAGACTTGTCATGAAGAGGTGTTGGCTTAAGGGGAAGAATTCTTATGGTAAGTTTGATGTTCGAAGAAGATTTTAGCGAGTTTGTGTTCTATCATATCTTTAAAGATGGTGCCTAGTCAACATTATTCTTTAGGGAAAATCACTTTAAAATGTAGTAAACTTACCACTTTTTATGGTTGTGTGTACTAAACTATTTTTTTTCTCATTGTGTGTATTAAACTATCAAATCCATATCATTATGTGTACTTTGTGACAATTTTACCCCTACTTTTTTCAAATTATGAAGGGTAAAATTGTCATTTTACAAGGCAAAATCGTCTTAAAATACACACAATGATCGAAATTAAAAAATTTAATACACACAATGAGAAAAAAAATAGTTTAGTATACACAACCATAAAAAGTGGTAAGTTTACTACATTTCTAAGTGATTTTCCCTATTCTTTAAAGGTAACTTGTTTATGCTTTACATGGGTGGTGACGAAGACTTGTCATAACACTTGAAGGAGTTACATTATCGTGCTCAGTGTCTCACAAAGGATGAGAATATTCACAAGGGATCGAGGTCTACTTATATTTAATCATCAGTATAAGTTCTTCATCACATGGATAGTGCAAGACATGGAACACAAGGTTGGGTTATTCTACTTCTACATCAAAATTATTGTACTTATTTTTCTTCAAGGTCATTACATAGAGCCTACATTTGGAGAATCTTTAAGATTGCATACATTGTTTACTTCCCTGTTGATGTGACAAAAAGGGGAAGACATACATGCTACAATTGAGGGGAAACAATTTGAAGATGATGTACAACTTACAAGAGATACACAAAGAGTTTTGCCGACATCAACTAGGGGAAGATTGTTGGGTCAAAAAGTTGACGTGGCAGAAACTCAAAAACGAAGAAAACATTAAGACATTTGTCTAAGCGTTGACAAGTGTATTCCAGGCGTTGTCAAGAACAAATCAGGCATTGACAGAATCAAGCATTGTCAAGAGCAATCTAAGCGTTGTCACATGCAATCCAAGCATTGACAGAAACGTAGACAAGAAGCCTTTGGAAGCTTCTATTTAGATAAACATGCAGGATATATTCTGTATAAGTTTATTTAAATAGAAGATTTACATGTTTATTTATTCTTATCTCTTGTAAAACCCTAATCCTTACACTATAAAAGGAACCAAGGGTTATTAGGTTTTTCATAACTCATATTCACAATGTAAACCTAAAAGCGTGTGTTGCACTAGACGTGGGATTAATGTATACACGTCTAGTGGTTGTTGATTATTAATATAATTAGCAACCCAATTGTTTTAATTCATGTTCTTTGTGTCCAAACATCTTGTTAATATGTCGTGTTCTAATTCCGCTTTGATTATCTAATCATATGAACATGATGCATTCTTTAAAGATCTGGAAACCAAGGTTTCCACAATTGGTACTCAGTTGAAGCAGAAGTTGGTATCTTGAGGGGTTATGGGGTTAAAACCAAATGTGATCTTGATGAATACTGCTTTGAGGCAAGGAATTTGTAGTCTGTTGTGTTCCCATTAGAATCGAAGTAATTGCAACAGTGACGAGAAAAGCGAACGAGGTTTTTCACACTCAAGCAAAGGTGATTGCGGATGAGGATGTCATGTACAAATACGTATAAAAATATGCTGTTTTTGGCTACTGTTTCATCCAAAGCAAGTGGTCCGATTGCTTCGGCAACTCCTGATGAAGCATTGTTGACAGTCCATCTTGTAGATACTGTAACTGGTCGAATATTGCATCGCATGACTCATTTAGGATCACAGGGTCCTGTTCATGCAGTCCTTAGCGAGAATTAGGTTGTCTATCATTACTTTAACCTACGAGCTCACAGATATGAGATGTCTGTTATTGAGATTTATGATCAGTCTCGTGCGTAAAATAAAGATGTTTTGACGCTGATTTTTGGAAAACATAATCTCACTACCCCCGTCTCATCTTATTCTCGACCTGAGGTTATGAAAAAATCACAATCCTTGTAACACCCCACTTGGATAAGTGGACCGTTACGTGTATTTATGGCGTGTCATCAAAGCATGCAAGGCAATGTATTAAACATTAAATGACCAAACGGAAATACCGGAATCAAACATCGGTAGTCCAACAAGCCCCAAACATATAAAGATTAAATACGGAAAGGAAAAAGGACGAAACAGTGTCCAAACAACCAAAGTAAAGTAATGTGTGCATAAAAATAAAGGAGTCTGGATAGCTCCCATCCAAATGCACGTACTCTCTTAGAAATCCTAAGATCGTCCCTGTGTACCTGCCGTTTGGAAACATGAAAGGAACTACGGCTGAGCATAACGCTCAGTGAACGGATATAGCATGATAAGAATGTACAGAAAGATAAAGCAATAGAAGTCAATAATGAAGCTATAAGACTGATATGTAACATGTGGTATAACCTTGCATAAAATCTGTAAAACCTGGTTCATAAACTGATACTGAAATATAACTTTTAAATTCTGAAAACATGCATTTACTGTGTTTTATTTGCCAGAGCTTATATAGGTCACGTGCTGTAACAACCGTGCATGAATAACTGGAGGGGTGACCTCGTCATGCTGTAGAGGGGTGACCTCTAAATAACTGTGCTGGGTGGAGGGATCAGCTCCAATGTGAAGGATGTAGAGCACACACCACATTCACCCTGATAACATGAAACACATATAGCCTAGGATGCATCCATACGCCCCACTAAACATACATATAAAAATGGCCAACTGAACATGAGTGGGACGATGCAGGATATCACTCTCCTGCATGTGAGTCACGACACCGGTGCCTCTAGTGTCGTGGTTACGGTACCTCCGTAACTAGTACATGAACTGGTCGTGCTTGTATATAACGCTCAGGCAATTCCATTTAGTTATTAACATGATTACTGCTAAATTAAACATATACTGGGGAAAACATTTGGCGGAAGACGGGGAATCCTAATCATGCATAGAAGGAAAGTCCTTACTGAAAGGACGGGAAATCCGTACCTCTAGTCCAGTACCGACTGAAAGGAAGACTGAACGAATACTACTCGGGCTTCACGCGTGCTACATAATTACAAGACGCGATTAAGTTAACTGGTATTCGTTATCAAATTTTCTGGTCTTATTGGTTTCTTATATTTATTTTAATGTATTAACGCTATACTAATGGTTACGTACCATGTATATCTGTCGGTAATTAATTTCATAATAAAATTTCGCTAATATAAGTACGTTCTTAATTTGTTTTATTCGTTTTCCCAAAATATACCCCTTTTATATTTTTATAAAACCAGTTTATATTTAACTTACTAAATGCATTTTACAATGTTTATTTCAAGTAAACTCATGAAAAGAAATGAGATTTAACAGTCCCAAACGCACTCTTAATTGTTTTTAAAACCGGTTGCCAAACAGCCCGTTACCCCTGTAGCCAAACAGCCCTATTTCCTGTTTAAAACCCACTGCCAAACATCCCGTTAGTGTAACCCCAAATCAAACCCTAATGATTTGCGGCTGGTTGTGCAGCCAAACAACATAACAACATCCCGACATACAACCCAGATCATAATATTTATAAAACATGTTTAAAACCCAATTGAATCGGATTAAAAGAACTAAATAGAACGAATTAGGGTTTATGCAAGCTTACGAATCGTTTAGGGTTTTTAGATAGCAACCCTCGTCTTTCTTGATTTCTGGATTAAACACACTATTTATCTTCTTGTTTCTTGGTTTGGGTCGCGGCAGGGAAGGAGAGAACACAAGGAAAAGATAGGCGGCTGCTTATTTTGATTTTTAGGGTTTCTATGTGTGTGTTCGTCTGTTTAGAAAAGAAAAGGGATACTCTCCCGTCTGTTTATTTCCTTCAAACGGGCTTGGCCCAGTTCACGAGTTGCGGCGCAATACACATCAGTTGCGGCGCAACAGATCTGCGGATCATGAGTTGCGGCGCACGACACGTGAGTTGCGGCGCAAATTGAAGGGCCTGCAGATCATGGTTCTGCGAATCAAGAGTTGCGGCGCAAGATACATCTGTTGCGGCGCAACATATGCTGCTGGCAATAATCCCACGTAAATTAATAATAAACCGCGTATTTATAATTTCTCGATTTAAAATACGGGTTTTACAATTCTTCCCCTCTAAAAGAAATAATTCGTCCCCGAATTAAAATGCGGCGTACTGGGTTTTACAATTCCTCTCCTCTAAAAGAAAAATTCGTCCCCGAATTACAAGGTATTTAAGCTGACTGAAGTAAAGGCTGAAATGCTGATAAATTGAACGACATAAAAGCTGAAAAGACATACCCGAATCAAAACTGAAAGTGAGGATAAGAAGTCCGTATAGACTCCTCTGTTTCCCAAGTGGCCTCTCGCTCTGTATGGTTCCGCCACAGGATTTTGACGAAAGGAATGGTCTTCCTTCTCATGACTCGATCCTGGCGATCTAAAACCGCTTCGGGTTCCTCGATATAAGATAAATCCTCCCGAATCTGATCGAGTGGATAATTTACTTTGTGAAGCTCATGGTAGTTGTACCCCCTGAGTAATGAGACATGAAACACGTTGTGAACGTGTGAAAGCTGAGGCGGTAACGCCAATCGATATGACACTTCACCAATACGTTCAAGGATCTCGAACGGTCCAATGTAGCGAGGGCTAAGTTTGCCTTTGAGGCCAAAACGTCTGACGCCTCGTGCGGGTGATACTTTGAGGAACACACGATCCCCTGTCTGAAAAGATAGATCTCTGCGATGCTTGTCGGCGTAACTTTTCTGGCGAGTACGCGCTTCTTGCAGCTTCGCCCTAGCGATGGCGACCTTTTCATTGGTCAGTTCTATCAGTTCAGGTCCTTCAATTAAACGTTCCCCCACCTGATCCCAACAAATAGGAGCACGGCATTTTCTGCCGTATAACATCTCGAATGGAGCACGCTTGATACTAGCATGCCAACTGTTGTTGTAAGCAAACTCGACCAAGCAAATATAGTCATCCCAGTGTCCTGTCCATTCTAATGCACATGCGCGTAGCATGTCCTCCAAGGTCTGGATAGTACGCTCTGACTGACCGTCCGTCTGTGGATGGAAAGCTGTGCTGAGCTTGAGCCTAGTTCCCCAAGCTTTATGCAGGCCTCCCCAGAAATGAGAAGTAAACCGTGGATCTCTATCTGATATAATTTCGGAGGGTGTACCATGTAACCGTACAATCTCCTCGGTGAATAGTTTCGCCAATTTACTGACTGCGAAATCTTTACGAATAGGAATGAAATGTGCTGACTTGGTCAAGCGATCGACAATGACCCAGATTGCATCATGTCGCCGCTGAGTCTGTGGTAAACCGGTAACAAAGTCCATAGAAATCTTGTCCCATTTCCACATTGGAATTTCTAATGGCTGAAGTAAACCGCTGGTACGCTGATGTTCTATCTTAACCTGCTGGCAGGTCAGACATTTAGACACAAATGTCGCGACATCCTGCTTCATGCCGCTCCACCAGAAATGCTGCTTAAGATCATGGTACATTTTTGTGGAACCTGGATGAATGGAGAACGGAGAGCTGTGAGCCTCAGTCATCAAGGCTTCTCTAAGAGCAGGATCTTCTGGAACACAGAGTTTGGTACCCTGCCATACAATACCGTCGTCATCGATGCGAAATTCGGTCTGACGGTCAATGTTCTGGATGATCGCCCAGATTTCACCATCATCCTTTTGAGCGTCTTTAATCCTGGAGAGTAAATCTGGTTCTACCCTCAAACTAGCCCAGTATCCCCTCTGTCCGCGTACTAAGAGCTCAATATCATACCGCTCTAAATCCCGAATAATTTCTTCCTGAACTTTGATGCCATTTACCATACCTGACTTTCTGCTAAGGGCATCTGCCACGACATTTGCCTTTCCTGGGTGATACTGGATATTAGTGTCATAGTCTTTCAGCAGTTCTAACCATCGCCGCTGTCTCATGTTCAGCTCTCGCTGTGTAAATATATACTTGAGACTTTTGTGATCGGTGAAGATATCACACGACTCACCGTATAAATAATGCCTCCAGATTTTAAGGGCGAAGACGACTGCTGCGAGCTCTAGATCATGAGTAGGATAATTTTTCTCATATGGCTTTAATTGACGCGAAGCATAAGCGATGACTTTCCCATGCTGCATAAGAACACAGCCTAAGCCTTTTCCCGATGCGTCGCTGTATATCTGATAACCACCTGTATCGGATGGGAGAGTAAGTATCGGTGCTGAGATCAATCGATGCTTGAGTTCCTCGAAACTCTTTTCTCTCTCCTCGGTCCATATAAACTTCTCGCCTTTTCGCATAAGTTGGGTCAATGGTAACGCTAAGCGTGAGAAGTTTTCCACAAACCTGCGGTAGTAACCTGCCAACCCAAGAAAACTACGTATCTCTGTGACAGACGTCGGTCTTGGCCATTTGGTGATAGCCTCCACCTTTGCAGGATCCATGGTGATTCCGTCCGCAGACACAATATGACCTAGAAACGCCACTGTATTCAGCCAAAATTCGCACTTCGAAAATTTAGCGTATAGCTTTTCTTGTCTGAGAATCTGCAAAACTGTACGGAGATGATTCTCATGTTCCTCTTTGGATTTGGAGAAAATAAGGATATCATCGATGAATACGATCACAAACTTGTCTAAAAATTCGTGGAAGACTCTGTTCATTAAGTCCATAAATACTGCGGGCGCATTCGTGAGACCGAATGGCATGACAACAAACTCGTAATGACCGTACCTCGTGCGGAAAGCAGTTTTAGATATATCCTGCTCTTTTACACGCAGCTGATGGTAGCCTGATCGCAGATCGATTTTTGAGAAGTGCTTGGCACCCTGAAGTTGGTCGAATAAATCGTCAATACGAGGAAGTGGATAACGGTTACGAATTGTGAGCTTATTCAACTCACGGTAGTCAATACACAAACGCATACTACCATCCTTCTTCTTGACAAACAAAACTGGAGCGCCCCAGGGTGACACGCTGGGACGGATGAAACCCCTTTCGAGAAGTTCCTGAAGTTGATCCTTCAGTTCCTTAAGCTCTACAGGAGCCATACGGTAAGGAGCTTTAGATACTGGTTCTGCACCTGGAATGAGATCGATACCAAATTCTACCTCTCGCATGGGAGGTAAACCTGGAAGTTCCTCTGGAAAAACATCCGGAAAATCTGACACAACTGGCTGATCATGAATCGAAGGTGTCTCAGAAGTCGTGTCATGGACTGTAGCTAGGAAACCCTCGCAACCATGATATAGTAAGGTACGGGCCTGTAAAGCTGAAATGATCTGAACATGTTTTCCTGGTAGGAAGCCTCGGTGAATATACTCTGGTGTCTGGACATTACCAAAGATAACCTGGTGAGCATGGCAATCTATGGTGGCATGATGAACCGATAACCAATCCATACCCAGAATAATATCGAATTCACACATATCCAAAGGAAGAGCACTGACTGGACGGATTTTATCATCAAACTCAAGAGGGAGATCCTTATATACTTGGGTAACGAGTACAGAGTCTCGCATGGGGGTAGACATACTAAGTGCACTGTCTAGTGGCGTAGGGGTCGTGTTTATTCTAACCGCATATGAAGTAGATATAACCGAGTGCGTGGCGCCTGTATCGAAAAGCACGCATGCAGACTGTCCGCGTATAAACAAAATGCCAGTAATAGTACCTGTGGTCTTATTTGCTTGTTCACGGGTAGTAGTGTAGACACGACCGGTGGATGGTGGTATCGGTGGTGGCGGAGGTAACATCTGAGAAGTCTGGCCTGAGGTACCGGCAACATCCCCGCTCTTGCAATCCCTCTTCAAATGGCCGGGCTGACCACACTGGTAGCAATTACCCGAACCACGACGACAAGGTCCCGAGTGTTTCTTCCCACACGTGATGCAAGCGGGGTAAGTAAACCCGGTGGAAGTAGCTCTGGTTTGCTGAGCACCTGATTTATGATGATATAAACGTGTCACGATTCTGATAATTTAACTGAAGTAAGGCTGACTGACTAAATTTTAAAATTACCAGAATTTGACGGTCGGGCAACCTGTTGACCCCTGTTGTTTTGGTCACGCCCCTGTCCGGCATCTCTGTTGAAATTTACAAATAAATTTTTAGATCTGTTTTACACGATAGCTTAGTATTCTTGGAGCTCAAAGGCTCACCTGTAGCTGCCAGAGGAGTTGGAACTACCGCGGTAATTATCACCGCCGTTCCTCCTATCTGACCGATTACGGTCATATGACTGACCGTGGTTCCTGTAATTCTGATGCGGAGGAGCCGATTGGGATCGGTCTCCTCCTCTGTGTCTGCAAGATTTTAATAACATATAAGTTGCCAAGCAATAATGGCTAAAATGTTTAAGTCTGTTGGGTGAGATGTACCTCTTCTCCGGGCGCTCTAAAATCTCGAGCTCGTCCCTCTCATAAAGCATCTCGATGTCCCGAGCTGCATTAGCTACTTGTGACACATTAGTGAATGTGGCACTCATCAATCTATCTGCAGTCCTGGTGTGAAGAGCCCAGCGAAATTGCTTCACTTGCTCCTCTACGGTACCCGCAGCCTCCCCCAAGAATCCAGCCATCCTGAGGTATCGGTGCATGAACTCGATACTGTTCTCGCCATTATTCTGACGTATAACGTGAAAGTCCCTCTTCATCTTAGCTTGTTCCGCATGCGGGAAAAACTGGTCATAGAACATCGTCTTGAAACGTGCCCAGGTCAATGCAAGCTCCCAAGCATCTCCCCCGTTGGACTGTTTCTGAGACCTCCACCAATGCAGAGCAGGACCCTCCAGCTTATAAACTGCAAGCCTAACTTTGAAAACATCACCACAACCCATAGCTCCAAAAATTTTCTCTATGTGGTAGATCCAGTCTTCTGCATCAGTTGGAGCTACAGTCTGCTCAAACAGTCGGGGTTTCTGCTTGTTGAACAGATCCAGCCACGCGGGTAAAGTGGCAGGTGGTGGAGCAGGAGGGTTGTTATTCTGCTGAGGTCCATTCTGATATTCAGCTCGGATCTCGTCACGAATTTGGGGTAACATGGCCTGTATAGCAGCCTGAACAGCAGCAGCAATGGCAGCTGCATTAGGATCATTCTCGGTGTCGCGCCTGGGTGGCATCTGAAATAAAAGAGGATAAATCGACAAAAACGTAAGAACCTGCAGTAATAAGTCTGAATACGCTTAGTGTAATTCATGGTGGTATAACTGACAAAACATGACATGAATACTGGTGAACGCCTAGGGTCAGTTCACAAAATGATTTCTGAAACATAAATCTGACATGAGTAAGGATGAACGCCTATGGTCAGTTCATCCATACAAAATTTAAATAACAAGGGTGAACGCCTATGGTCAGTTCACCAAAACAGAATTTTGCTGAAATCACATGCGATTAAATATGGCCAGTCCTGTACCAGCCGTTTACTTAATCAAATTTTGAAAAGCTGACTGATAAAATACATAAATAGCATGGAAGATAACGACGCCAAAATACAGGAAGTTCCTGATGACCACCCACTAGTCACAGGTCAAGTTTTAGAGCCTACAGGTCGAACCATGCGCTCTGATACCATAATTGTAACACCCCACTTGGATAAGTGGACCGTTACGTGTATTTATGGCGTGTCATCAAAGCATGCAAGGCAATGTATTAAACATTAAATGACCAAACGGAAATACCGGAATCAAACATCGGTAGTCCAACAAGCCCCAAACATATAAAGATTAAATACGGAAAGGAAAAAGGACGAAACAGTGTCCAAACAACCAAAGTAAAGTAATGTGTGCATAAAAATAAAGGAGTCTGGATAGCTCCCATCCAAATGCACGTACTCTCTTAGAAATCCTAAGATCGTCCCTGTGTACCTGCCGTTTGGAAACATGAAAGGAACTACGGCTGAGCATAACGCTCAGTGAACGGATATAGCATGATAAGAATGTACAGAAAGATAAAGCAATAGAAGTCAATAATGAAGCTATAAGACTGATATGTAACATGTGGTATAACCTTGCATAAAATCTGTAAAACCTGGTTCATAAACTGATACTGAAATATAACTTTTAAATTCTGAAAACATGCATTTACTGTGTTTTATTTGCCAGAGCTTATATAGGTCACGTGCTGTAACAACCGTGCATGAATAACTGGAGGGGTGACCTCGTCATGCTGTAGAGGGGTGACCTCTAAATAACTGTGCTGGGTGGAGGGATCAGCTCCAATGTGAAGGATGTAGAGCACACACCACATTCACCCTGATAACATGAAACACATATAGCCTAGGATGCATCCATACGCCCCACTAAACATACATATAAAAATGGCCAACTGAACATGAGTGGGACGATGCAGGATATCACTCTCCTGCATGTGAGTCACGACACCGGTGCCTCTAGTGTCGTGGTTACGGTACCTCCGTAACTAGTACATGAACTGGTCGTGCTTGTATATAACGCTCAGGCAATTCCATTTAGTTATTAACATGATTACTGCTAAATTAAACATATACTGGGGAAAACATTTGGCGGAAGACGGGGAATCCTAATCATGCATAGAAGGAAAGTCCTTACTGAAAGGACGGGAAATCCGTACCTCTAGTCCAGTACCGACTGAAAGGAAGACTGAACGAATACTACTCGGGCTTCACGCGTGCTACATAATTACAAGACGCGAGTAAGTTAACTGGTATTCGTTATCAAATTTTCTGGTCTTATTGGTTTCTTATATTTATTTTAATGTATTAACGCTATACTAATGGTTACGTACCATGTATATCTGTCGGTAATTAATTTCATAATAAAATTTCGCTAATATAAGTACGTTCTTAATTTGTTTTATTCGTTTTCCCAAAATATACCCCTTTTATATTTTTATAAAACCAGTTTATATTTAACTTACTAAATGCATTTTACAATGTTTATTTCAAGTAAACTCATGAAAAGAAATGAGATTTAACAGTCCCAAACGCACTCTTAATTGTTTTTAAAACCGGTTGCCAAACAGCCCGTTACCCCTGTAGCCAAACAGCCCTATTTCCTGTTTAAAACCCACTGCCAAACATCCCGTTAGTGTAACCCCAAATCAAACCCTAATGATTTGCGGCTGGTTGTGCAGCCAAACAACATAACAACATCCCGACATACAACCCAGATCATAATATTTATAAAACATGTTTAAAACCCAATTGAATCGGATTAAAAGAACTAAATAGAACGAATTAGGGTTTATGCAAGCTTACGAATCGTTTAGGGTTTTTAGATAGCAACCCTCGTCTTTCTTGATTTCTGGATTAAACACACTATTTATCTTCTTGTTTCTTGGTTTGGGTCGCGGCAGGGAAGGAGAGAACACAAGGAAAAGATAGGCGGCTGCTTATTTTGATTTTTAGGGTTTCTATGTGTGTGTTCGTCTGTTTAGAAAAGAAAAGGGATACTCTCCCGTCTGTTTATTTCCTTCAAACGGGCTTGGCCCAGTTCACGAGTTGCGGCGCAATACACATCAGTTGCGGCGCAACAGATCTGCGGATCATGAGTTGCGGCGCACGACACGTGAGTTGCGGCGCAAATTGAAGGGCCTGCAGATCATGGTTCTGCGAATCAAGAGTTGCGGCGCAAGATACATCTGTTGCGGCGCAACATATGCTGCTGGCAATAATCCCACGTAAATTAATAATAAACCGCGTATTTATAATTTCTCGATTTAAAATACGGGTTTTACAATTCTTCCCCTCTAAAAGAAATAATTCGTCCCCGAATTAAAATGCGGCGTACTGGGTTTTACAATTCCTCTCCTCTAAAAGAAAAATTCGTCCCCGAATTACAAGGTATTTAAGCTGACTGAAGTAAAGGCTGAAATGCTGATAAATTGAACGACATAAAAGCTGAAAAGACATACCCGAATCAAAACTGAAAGTGAGGATAAGAAGTCCGTATAGACTCCTCTGTTTCCCAAGTGGCCTCTCGCTCTGTATGGTTCCGCCACAGGATTTTGACGAAAGGAATGGTCTTCCTTCTCATGACTCGATCCTGGCGATCTAAAACCGCTTCGGGTTCCTCGATATAAGATAAATCCTCCCGAATCTGATCGAGTGGATAATTTACTTTGTGAAGCTCATGGTAGTTGTACCCCCTGAGTAATGAGACATGAAACACGTTGTGAACGTGTGAAAGCTGAGGCGGTAACGCCAATCGATATGACACTTCACCAATACGTTCAAGGATCTCGAACGGTCCAATGTAGCGAGGGCTAAGTTTGCCTTTGAGGCCAAAACGTCTGACGCCTCGTGCGGGTGATACTTTGAGGAACACACGATCCCCTGTCTGAAAAGATAGATCTCTGCGATGCTTGTCGGCGTAACTTTTCTGGCGAGTACGCGCTTCTTGCAGCTTCGCCCTAGCGATGGCGACCTTTTCATTGGTCAGTTCTATCAGTTCAGGTCCTTCAATTAAACGTTCCCCCACCTGATCCCAACAAATAGGAGCACGGCATTTTCTGCCGTATAACATCTCGAATGGAGCACGCTTGATACTAGCATGCCAACTGTTGTTGTAAGCAAACTCGACCAAGCAAATATAGTCATCCCAGTGTCCTGTCCATTCTAATGCACATGCGCGTAGCATGTCCTCCAAGGTCTGGATAGTACGCTCTGACTGACCGTCCGTCTGTGGATGGAAAGCTGTGCTGAGCTTGAGCCTAGTTCCCCAAGCTTTATGCAGGCCTCCCCAGAAATGAGAAGTAAACCGTGGATCTCTATCTGATATAATTTCGGAGGGTGTACCATGTAACCGTACAATCTCCTCGGTGAATAGTTTCGCCAATTTACTGACTGCGAAATCTTTACGAATAGGAATGAAATGTGCTGACTTGGTCAAGCGATCGACAATGACCCAGATTGCATCATGTCGCCGCTGAGTCTGTGGTAAACCGGTAACAAAGTCCATAGAAATCTTGTCCCATTTCCACATTGGAATTTCTAATGGCTGAAGTAAACCGCTGGTACGCTGATGTTCTATCTTAACCTGCTGGCAGGTCAGACATTTAGACACAAATGTCGCGACATCCTGCTTCATGCCGCTCCACCAGAAATGCTGCTTAAGATCATGGTACATTTTTGTGGAACCTGGATGAATGGAGAACGGAGAGCTGTGAGCCTCAGTCATCAAGGCTTCTCTAAGAGCAGGATCTTCTGGAACACAGAGTTTGGTACCCTGCCATACAATACCGTCGTCATCGATGCGAAATTCGGTCTGACGGTCAATGTTCTGGATGATCGCCCAGATTTCACCATCATCCTTTTGAGCGTCTTTAATCCTGGAGAGTAAATCTGGTTCTACCCTCAAACTAGCCCAGTATCCCCTCTGTCCGCGTACTAAGAGCTCAATATCATACCGCTCTAAATCCCGAATAATTTCTTCCTGAACTTTGATGCCATTTACCATACCTGACTTTCTGCTAAGGGCATCTGCCACGACATTTGCCTTTCCTGGGTGATACTGGATATTAGTGTCATAGTCTTTCAGCAGTTCTAACCATCGCCGCTGTCTCATGTTCAGCTCTCGCTGTGTAAATATATACTTGAGACTTTTGTGATCGGTGAAGATATCACACGACTCACCGTATAAATAATGCCTCCAGATTTTAAGGGCGAAGACGACTGCTGCGAGCTCTAGATCATGAGTAGGATAATTTTTCTCATATGGCTTTAATTGACGCGAAGCATAAGCGATGACTTTCCCATGCTGCATAAGAACACAGCCTAAGCCTTTTCCCGATGCGTCGCTGTATATCTGATAACCACCTGTATCGGATGGGAGAGTAAGTATCGGTGCTGAGATCAATCGATGCTTGAGTTCCTCGAAACTCTTTTCTCTCTCCTCGGTCCATATAAACTTCTCGCCTTTTCGCATAAGTTGGGTCAATGGTAACGCTAAGCGTGAGAAGTTTTCCACAAACCTGCGGTAGTAACCTGCCAACCCAAGAAAACTACGTATCTCTGTGACAGACGTCGGTCTTGGCCATTTGGTGATAGCCTCCACCTTTGCAGGATCCATGGTGATTCCGTCCGCAGACACAATATGACCTAGAAACGCCACTGTATTCAGCCAAAATTCGCACTTCGAAAATTTAGCGTATAGCTTTTCTTGTCTGAGAATCTGCAAAACTGTACGGAGATGATTCTCATGTTCCTCTTTGGATTTGGAGAAAATAAGGATATCATCGATGAATACGATCACAAACTTGTCTAAAAATTCGTGGAAGACTCTGTTCATTAAGTCCATAAATACTGCGGGCGCATTCGTGAGACCGAATGGCATGACAACAAACTCGTAATGACCGTACCTCGTGCGGAAAGCAGTTTTAGATATATCCTGCTCTTTTACACGCAGCTGATGGTAGCCTGATCGCAGATCGATTTTTGAGAAGTGCTTGGCACCCTGAAGTTGGTCGAATAAATCGTCAATACGAGGAAGTGGATAACGGTTACGAATTGTGAGCTTATTCAACTCACGGTAGTCAATACACAAACGCATACTACCATCCTTCTTCTTGACAAACAAAACTGGAGCGCCCCAGGGTGACACGCTGGGACGGATGAAACCCCTTTCGAGAAGTTCCTGAAGTTGATCCTTCAGTTCCTTAAGCTCTACAGGAGCCATACGGTAAGGAGCTTTAGATACTGGTTCTGCACCTGGAATGAGATCGATACCAAATTCTACCTCTCGCATGGGAGGTAAACCTGGAAGTTCCTCTGGAAAAACATCCGGAAAATCTGACACAACTGGCTGATCATGAATCGAAGGTGTCTCAGAAGTCGTGTCATGGACTGTAGCTAGGAAACCCTCGCAACCATGATATAGTAAGGTACGGGCCTGTAAAGCTGAAATGATCTGAACATGTTTTCCTGGTAGGAAGCCTCGGTGAATATACTCTGGTGTCTGGACATTACCAAAGATAACCTGGTGAGCATGGCAATCTATGGTGGCATGATGAACCGATAACCAATCCATACCCAGAATAATATCGAATTCACACATATCCAAAGGAAGAGCACTGACTGGACGGATTTTATCATCAAACTCAAGAGGGAGATCCTTATATACTTGGGTAACGAGTACAGAGTCTCGCATGGGGGTAGACATACTAAGTGCACTGTCTAGTGGCGTAGGGGTCGTGTTTATTCTAACCGCATATGAAGTAGATATAACCGAGTGCGTGGCGCCTGTATCGAAAAGCACGCATGCAGACTGTCCGCGTATAAACAAAATGCCAGTAATAGTACCTGTGGTCTTATTTGCTTGTTCACGGGTAGTAGTGTAGACACGACCGGTGGATGGTGGTATCGGTGGTGGCGGAGGTAACATCTGAGAAGTCTGGCCTGAGGTACCGGCAACATCCCCGCTCTTGCAATCCCTCTTCAAATGGCCGGGCTGACCACACTGGTAGCAATTACCCGAACCACGACGACAAGGTCCCGAGTGTTTCTTCCCACACGTGATGCAAGCGGGGTAAGTAAACCCGGTGGAAGTAGCTCTGGTTTGCTGAGCACCTGATTTATGATGATATAAACGTGTCACGATTCTGATAATTTAACTGAAGTAAGGCTGACTGACTAAATTTTAAAATTACCAGAATTTGACGGTCGGGCAACCTGTTGACCCCTGTTGTTTTGGTCACGCCCCTGTCCGGCATCTCTGTTGAAATTTACAAATAAATTTTTAGATCTGTTTTACACGATAGCTTAGTATTCTTGGAGCTCAAAGGCTCACCTGTAGCTGCCAGAGGAGTTGGAACTACCGCGGTAATTATCACCGCCGTTCCTCCTATCTGACCGATTACGGTCATATGACTGACCGTGGTTCCTGTAATTCTGATGCGGAGGAGCCGATTGGGATCGGTCTCCTCCTCTGTGTCTGCAAGATTTTAATAACATATAAGTTGCCAAGCAATAATGGCTAAAATGTTTAAGTCTGTTGGGTGAGATGTACCTCTTCTCCGGGCGCTCTAAAATCTCGAGCTCGTCCCTCTCATAAAGCATCTCGATGTCCCGAGCTGCATTAGCTACTTGTGACACATTAGTGAATGTGGCACTCATCAATCTATCTGCAGTCCTGGTGTGAAGAGCCCAGCGAAATTGCTTCACTTGCTCCTCTACGGTACCCGCAGCCTCCCCCAAGAATCCAGCCATCCTGAGGTATCGGTGCATGAACTCGATACTGTTCTCGCCATTATTCTGACGTATAACGTGAAAGTCCCTCTTCATCTTAGCTTGTTCCGCATGCGGGAAAAACTGGTCATAGAACATCGTCTTGAAACGTGCCCAGGTCAATGCAAGCTCCCAAGCATCTCCCCCGTTGGACTGTTTCTGAGACCTCCACCAATGCAGAGCAGGACCCTCCAGCTTATAAACTGCAAGCCTAACTTTGAAAACATCACCACAACCCATAGCTCCAAAAATTTTCTCTATGTGGTAGATCCAGTCTTCTGCATCAGTTGGAGCTACAGTCTGCTCAAACAGTCGGGGTTTCTGCTTGTTGAACAGATCCAGCCACGCGGGTAAAGTGGCAGGTGGTGGAGCAGGAGGGTTGTTATTCTGCTGAGGTCCATTCTGATATTCAGCTCGGATCTCGTCACGAATTTGGGGTAACATGGCCTGTATAGCAGCCTGAACAGCAGCAGCAATGGCAGCTGCATTAGGATCATTCTCGGTGTCGCGCCTGGGTGGCATCTGAAATAAAAGAGGATAAATCGACAAAAACGTAAGAACCTGCAGTAATAAGTCTGAATACGCTTAGTGTAATTCATGGTGGTATAACTGACAAAACATGACATGAATACTGGTGAACGCCTAGGGTCAGTTCACAAAATGATTTCTGAAACATAAATCTGACATGAGTAAGGATGAACGCCTATGGTCAGTTCATCCATACAAAATTTAAATAACAAGGGTGAACGCCTATGGTCAGTTCACCAAAACAGAATTTTGCTGAAATCACATGCGATTAAATATGGCCAGTCCTGTACCAGCCGTTTACTTAATCAAATTTTGAAAAGCTGACTGATAAAATACATAAATAGCATGGAAGATAACGACGCCAAAATACAGGAAGTTCCTGATGACCACCCACTAGTCACAGGTCAAGTTTTAGAGCCTACAGGTCGAACCATGCGCTCTGATACCATAATTGTAACACCCCACTTGGATAAGTGGACCGTTACGTGTATTTATGGCGTGTCATCAAAGCATGCAAGGCAATGTATTAAACATTAAATGACCAAACGGAAATACCGGAATCAAACATCGGTAGTCCAACAAGCCCCAAACATATAAAGATTAAATACGGAAAGGAAAAAGGACGAAACAGTGTCCAAACAACCAAAGTAAAGTAATGTGTGCATAAAAATAAAGGAGTCTGGATAGCTCCCATCCAAATGCACGTACTCTCTTAGAAATCCTAAGATCGTCCCTGTGTACCTGCCGTTTGGAAACATGAAAGGAACTACGGCTGAGCATAACGCTCAGTGAACGGATATAGCATGATAAGAATGTACAGAAAGATAAAGCAATAGAAGTCAATAATGAAGCTATAAGACTGATATGTAACATGTGGTATAACCTTGCATAAAATCTGTAAAACCTGGTTCATAAACTGATACTGAAATATAACTTTTAAATTCTGAAAACATGCATTTACTGTGTTTTATTTGCCAGAGCTTATATAGGTCACGTGCTGTAACAACCGTGCATGAATAACTGGAGGGGTGACCTCGTCATGCTGTAGAGGGGTGACCTCTAAATAACTGTGCTGGGTGGAGGGATCAGCTCCAATGTGAAGGATGTAGAGCACACACCACATTCACCCTGATAACATGAAACACATATAGCCTAGGATGCATCCATACGCCCCACTAAACATACATATAAAAATGGCCAACTGAACATGAGTGGGACGATGCAGGATATCACTCTCCTGCATGTGAGTCACGACACCGGTGCCTCTAGTGTCGTGGTTACGGTACCTCCGTAACTAGTACATGAACTGGTCGTGCTTGTATATAACGCTCAGGCAATTCCATTTAGTTATTAACATGATTACTGCTAAATTAAACATATACTGGGGAAAACATTTGGCGGAAGACGGGGAATCCTAATCATGCATAGAAGGAAAGTCCTTACTGAAAGGACGGGAAATCCGTACCTCTAGTCCAGTACCGACTGAAAGGAAGACTGAACGAATACTACTCGGGCTTCACGCGTGCTACATAATTACAAGACGCGAGTAAGTTAACTGGTATTCGTTATCAAATTTTCTGGTCTTATTGGTTTCTTATATTTATTTTAATGTATTAACGCTATACTAATGGTTACGTACCATGTATATCTGTCGGTAATTAATTTCATAATAAAATTTCGCTAATATAAGTACGTTCTTAATTTGTTTTATTCGTTTTCCCAAAATATACCCCTTTTATATTTTTATAAAACCAGTTTATATTTAACTTACTAAATGCATTTTACAATGTTTATTTCAAGTAAACTCATGAAAAGAAATGAGATTTAACAGTCCCAAACGCACTCTTAATTGTTTTTAAAACCGGTTGCCAAACAGCCCGTTACCCCTGTAGCCAAACAGCCCTATTTCCTGTTTAAAACCCACTGCCAAACATCCCGTTAGTGTAACCCCAAATCAAACCCTAATGATTTGCGGCTGGTTGTGCAGCCAAACAACATAACAACATCCCGACATACAACCCAGATCATAATATTTATAAAACATGTTTAAAACCCAATTGAATCGGATTAAAAGAACTAAATAGAACGAATTAGGGTTTATGCAAGCTTACGAATCGTTTAGGGTTTTTAGATAGCAACCCTCGTCTTTCTTGATTTCTGGATTAAACACACTATTTATCTTCTTGTTTCTTGGTTTGGGTCGCGGCAGGGAAGGAGAGAACACAAGGAAAAGATAGGCGGCTGCTTATTTTGATTTTTAGGGTTTCTATGTGTGTGTTCGTCTGTTTAGAAAAGAAAAGGGATACTCTCCCGTCTGTTTATTTCCTTCAAACGGGCTTGGCCCAGTTCACGAGTTGCGGCGCAATACACATCAGTTGCGGCGCAACAGATCTGCGGATCATGAATTGCGGCGCACGACACGTGAGTTGCGGCGCAAATTGAAGGGCCTGCAGATCATGGTTCTGCGAATCAAGAGTTGCGGCGCAAGATACATCTGTTGCGGCGCAACATATGCTGCTGGCAATAATCCCACGTAAATTAATAATAAACCGCGTATTTATAATTTCTCGATTTAAAATACGGGTTTTACAATCCTACTTTTTCACACATCATGTGAAAGGGATATCAGTAACTTCAACTGCAAAGGGTATAACATCCAAGCATCTTCTTATTCGCACAGTTAGTGATCAGGTATTGGCTATTGATAAGCGTTTTGTTGATCCGCGAAGATCACTTAATCCAACACAAGCTGAGAAAGAGGAGGGTCTTTGCCTCTGACCGAGGCTTTGCCAATTATTACTCAGTCATACATTACACATGCGTTTAAAGTAGAAGGTCTTAGAGGCCTATAAACGATGCCTACAAAGCTAGAGTCAACAACCCTTGCGTTTGCATATGGAGTTCTTTACTAGGCTTGCACCTTCAAAAACATACGACTCGCTTATTGAGGATTTCAACTATGCACTGCTTCTTCTTACCATTGTTGCCCTTGTTGTGGCTA
The DNA here is from genome assembly GCA_025667525.1 of Glebionis coronaria. NCBI lineage: Eukaryota > Viridiplantae > Streptophyta > Magnoliopsida > Asterales > Asteraceae > Glebionis > Glebionis coronaria. The sequence goes on along the minus strand of CM046879.1, from coordinate 137,180,399 downwards.
TCTTTGTAACATGGGTTTTGTCTGAGAGGAAAGATCTGCAGAGAAAATAGACATAAGTTGCAGAATTGCTCCTCTAATCTATTACAAGCTCTGCTTTCGTATACATGTTTTATATATGTGATCAGTCCTATATAGTCTGGTACTAGATTTTCTGTTTTGTTTGTTAAGTAGTACTGGAGCTGTGTGATACACAATTTTTGACACTACAATTTGTCATAATCACGAAAGAGCTATAGCAAACACATGTTTTCATTATTAAATAAAAAACAATTTTGCCATACTACAGTCGGAGACGTTTGTGTTATGTAAACAATGAGCTGTATGGGTTAGCCCTCTTCGTCCTTTTTCTTAAACATGTTTTATGTTTCTTAGCCTCATTGAACATTAATGTTTTGCAGCTTTTTGTCATTCCAAAGTTGATTGGACTGCTCTTTAAACTTCTAATAAAATGTAATGTGGGTGCCCAAAATGTGGGCAGTCGGTGCAATACTCGCTGAACTTCCTGGTGGGGTACTCATTCTTAAATCTGGTCAATGCACTTAGTAGAGCAGGTATTTAAGATAGGTAACATTAGTATACTCAAATCTCATATACTTTTATTCATTCGGATTTTATAAAGAGAGCATGTGTTCACCTTTGTATAGGACTATAACACCTTTGACCTTTACATCAAACATTAGTAGTCGTTTTTAATTATTCATTGTTTTGCAAACACATACATTTAACACCTTCTGATCAAAATCAAACTGTGCATTGTGAATTATGTAGGGATGATAAGTAGCAAAAGTGGGATTTATTCATATTTAACTTGCCAATTTCCGATATTTAATGATTGGAGAAAGATGCAGGTTCGGTTTGGGGATGGACACTATAGGTACTAAGGAAAAAGATGAGATCGCTAGAGATATGCTTGATTCGAAAAATAGATTATTTCTTTAAGTTTTAGCACGTGTAAAGTGTTCATTTGTAGGCACAATGAGATGTCTGCTTGTGAATCAGTACTTGTTGATAAATTCCCAACAATGGAAAATGAAGACGATGAGCGATATTAGTCAATTTGCTCCTGTTTAGAAAATTATATAATATGCAGTCTTTCCTGAACCTTTACAGACTCTGCAAATGTACCTTCGAACCATTCCATAGATTCACTAAACAAAATCGTGGCTGAACATGGTGTTGCAACTGAACCTTAATTTTGGTTTTGCAGGCGAGATACATACTGCATGACAGAAATAGTCTGACCACACCGTTGCGGCCTCCTCCTTCAAATCCTGAAAAGGTTTGGTCTGACCATTTTGTTTCATGAAAAAATTTATTCTTCATGGAAACACAGTTGACCCACTAGGGGACCATTATGGAGACGGTCACTTTCGGAAATTGGCTTAAATTATATCGTTATGGTGTCTGATACAATCTGGAGCACAATTCCAAACATGAATTAGGATTTTGACCTCTCTACAGCAGTCTACCTGAATATCAACCAAAACAATACTAAGATCTAATTTTGTTTTTTCATAAATTTTCATTCCACAACCGCCAAATCTTTTTGCTGATTATATGGGTTATAACATAATTACATATCACAAATTGGTTGAGAGAAAAAATGAATTCAGCATAGAAAAGAACAAGAGTTCATTGCTGCTGATGCTGCTTCCAAGCTATTTAACCAATAAATTCGTAAAATGGTGAGCTAGATTTACTAAATACGACAACCATTCTAGAATCCCATAGACTGACAATGAGGTACTATAAAATAGCGAATATAATATGATAACAAAATCATAAGGAAAAAAGGTTTTAAGGCTTCCAAGCTATTTAACCAATAAAAAGGTTTTAAACAAACCCTACACGAGGTTGGAAATGAGCAGATTGCACACAGGGATATACATTACATAGAAATTAAACAAACCCAAATACTTGACGAACTACCCAGGGCAGCTCCTTCACAATTACATTATAGAACCTCTAAATATCTTCAAGCATTTTCCCATCATCACTTGTTGTAAAGTTAATAGCAACACCCTTCCTCCCAAATCTTCCACTTCTTCCAATACGATGAAGATAGTTTTCAGGCTGTGTCGGCGAAACATAGTTGATAACAAGACAAAATTGTTGCACATCAATACGACGAGCCAATAGATCTGTGGTATTGAGGACACGTGAAGAACCAGAACGCAATTCACGCATGATGATGTCTCTAGCATTCTGATCCAACTCTCCGTGTTTAGCGGACACTGTGTGGTGACGCCTTCTCATCTGATCGGTCAACCAGTCAACCTTTCTACGTGTGTTAACAAAGATGACACTTTGGGTGATGGCCAAAGTTTCATAAAGATCACACAACGTCTCAAGCTTCCAGTCCTTTTCAACATTGACGTAAAACTGTTTGATACCTTATAGCGTGAGCTCATCATGTTTCACAAGGATCCTTACTGGTTTACTCATGAACATTTTTTGTCATGTCGATGGCCTCTGGAGACATTGTCGCAGAGAACACACCGACCTGAATCTTTGCAGGCAATTTATGGAAGATTTCGTAGATCTCAAAGAGAAGTGTTAAACGTTAGAATAACTATATAAAAAAAGGGTTGGGCCGAAAAAGAGTTAAGATAGGAACGGACCTGATCCTTGAAGCCCCTTGAAAGCATTTCATCAGCCTCATCAAGCACAAGCATTTTAATGTAGTCAGCACTTAATGATTGCCTCTTCAGTAGGTCAAACACACGTCCAGGGGTACCAACAACAGCATGGACACCAGCTGCAAGAATGCGTTGGTCCTCACGAAAAAGGTTTCCACCCACACAAGCATGAACCCTCACGCCAAGGTAGTCACCAAGAGCACACATAAATTTCTCAATCTGCTGTGCAAGTTCACGAGTGAGCCAAAACTATCGCTTGGCATTGCACCAAATTGTAGTCGAGGAGTTGATATACCAGAGCAAAAAGTTCTTGTCTTTCCTGTGCCAGACTAAGCCTGTTCTATTACGTCAAGACCCTTAATGAAGGGCACAATTCCCCTTTGCTGAATTGCCGATGGTTTCTCAAAACCATATGCATAAATTCCCCTTAATAGGTTTTCCTGCAATCCCATAACATCAAAAGTTTCGGAAACCTCATCATATGATGTAAAAGCATTCTTTTTTTCGGACACAAACCTGTATATCATTAAAAACTCATCATTAACTCCAAACTCCCAAAAGTCGCATATTATTAAGGAAATCATAATCAGAAACAAACTTACTGCTCATTCATCTTTGAATCAAACTGACCAGCATCAAATCTAGATTCTTCGTATGTCGTCATAACTGTAATAAAAACAGCAATAATGGTAAGAAAAGAGAAGAAAACAGTTGTAAGAACATGTTACATATGCAGACCACCAGTTATCACAGGATACCTACCACAAGGTAACTTAAAATCACTTGAATGGAAGCTGTTTATCGCTCAGCATGTTAAATACATGGTTTTTTCGTACAGTATAAACTTGTGTGTACTTTACATCTAAACTGCTCGACCATCATACATTCACACCTAAACTGTAACCAAGGGCGGAACTAAGGTGTGTCCCATGATCGCTCAGCATGTATAAATTATAATACATGGATTTTTAATGCGTGTTTCAGTTACATGTTTTATCCATCCTAAAATCAACATAAAAATTACTTAGTTCAAGGTTTGGGTCCTCCGAGTGAAAGTAAACGGTAAGTTTAACTTCCAAGCTCTCATCAATGATGCTCGCATATAGTACTATTTTAGAGGCTATTTTTTTTGCCTCATCTACTTAATCAACATAATCTTTTTATTGCTGAAGCTAAAGTGGGTCCTTTTCGACAACACTACAAACCATTACTTGGAGGTGACTGTAATGTTGAACAATTTGGATTCACGAACTAGCAAAATATTCCAGCAATAATCTTTTTTACATCAGAAAATTACTCTATCTGGCCCATTGTCCAAGTTGAACCGCCTGTACAGTTTGACACCTTACTCCCTTTTCATTTGGACCCAAACGCCCGTTCAAATTTTGTTACATCACGTCGTAATAAACACGAGTTAATTTACTGCTTTAGCCATAGCCAAACAGCCCTTTAATAAGAGGAAGTGTTGGTATTATGTCAAATAATGTTGTGGGTTAAATTAAATTTGCATATGAAAGGAGTTAAGATCTAGACCCTTAAATTAGCATAAACTTATTCAACCAATTATAATCATCAATTTTTAAAAAAACCCACTTCCCCCACTTTTTTAAAAATAAATATTTCACAAACGATAAATCGTCAAAAAAAATAAAATACACCATTGCAACGAGAACTAAATCATCTTTCTATCGAGGGCATATGTATATACTTTCGACGAATTTTTTTTGCTTTTTTTCTGAAGTCACGTATGAGAGAATCATATATGATTTTCAAAAAATCATATATGATTCGTGATATGAATCATATATGATTTTCTGAAAATCATATATGTTTCGTGACGAATCATATATGATTCTCTCATACGTGACATAAGAAAAAAAGTCGAAAAAAAGTTCGTCGAAAGTATATACATATGCCCCTCGATAGAAAGATGATTTAATTCTCGTCGCAATAGTGTATTTTGTTTTACGTAACGATGAACGTTTTGTGAGATATTTAATTTTTTTTAAATGAGTTTTTTTTGTTACATGATAAAAAAGAGTGGTTTTGATTGGTTGATTGAGTTTATGCAAAAATAAGAGTATATAACTTTTTCTCTATTGATATGAAACAAAATTGAGACACTTCTTTTTCATTATGTAAAGAGTAAGTTTGGCTTTATAGTCATCATACAGTAAAATATTAAAAACTACAAAGTAGACATAAACTTAAGATTATTTATGAAAATTAGTCATCTATATATATTTAGTTACATACAGTTACGGTGGTTGTTTTGTTGATGTGAAAAAAAGTTAGGGTCCGTTTGGTTAGATATCGGGTTTTATTTTAGATTTAAGTTTATAAAGTAGGGGGTTTATGATTGAGTGATATTAAATGAAAAGTAATGTTTGGTTTAAATTTTGGTTTTAAATTTTAATTTAATGTAGGATTGAGAAAATATATTAAATTAATAAATTTATAATATTTTAATTTATTGAATTATAAGTATGAACTAAAATTGAAGAAACAAACAAAATTTAAAGAGTAAAAAATTGGGGGGCCCCATCAAAAGTTATAAACTCATTAAAGTGATGGCTTTGGAGAAAGAGAATGTAAGATGGGCATGGTTCCAAAACTAAAAGGGGTGGTTATTGTTACCCTTCCTAAATAGATTCCAATATCTCTTAACTTTTTGATTTTTTTTATTTTTTTTAATTTTTATAATTTTGTTTTTGTTATAAAATTATGAAACGGAAATTGCGGAATGAAAAATATAAAGTTTAACATGTCAAAAACAGTAAACTGTCAAAAAATACGAAACAAAAACTGACAGAAAAACTGTGTTGTACTGTAATAAGGGGACAAAAGGGGGGGGGGGGTATTGGAAGTACTTTTTATACTTTTGAGGGGGTAAGGGGGTATTAATAACATGACCCAAATAAAAATCTATAGTGCTAACTAAACAATTGTTTAGTCACCTTTTCAGCCTAAAGTGGGTAAATCCCCAATACCAAACGCACCCTTAGTTTAACAATAGCCTAAACATTGGGAGCCCATAACAAATACTAGCTTAAAAACAACAAATAGGGTTGATGTATTTGAACGCTTATAGTATTGAATTTAATACTAAAAGTTAAAATACTCAGATGAGTTGTACTTGTAGGGGAGGGGTTGTCACCACACACAGATAATTATTACTCTTGTCCTTAAATAAGTGTTCATTTTGACTTTTTTTGTTCTTTTTTATTCAACTTTAACCATAAATATTTATATTTGTGTTATATTATATACTTGATAAAAATTATACCAATGAAATTTTATTTAAAACTCAATTCATCTATATAATTTGTATCAAGTATTATATAACACAAATATAAATATCTAGAGTCAAACTTGAAAAACAAAGATCGAAAAAAGTCAAAGCGGACACTTATTTAGGGACAGAGGAATTAGTAAACTTGACAATGAGGTTTTTGGTGTCCTTTTAAATCGATATTGTTCTTATAATCGTCTACTCTTTTGTTGATTTTACTACATGTTCTTGATGTCTGCTCATTTATCAATAGATTAAAACAAACCTCTTTGAATCTTTTGTTGATGTCGACCATTGTCGTTTAGTTAATTTTTCTACATAGTATTTCGTACCTTGGTTACGATTAAAATGTGATCTAAAGACTCAAGCACTCATGGTTACGATTAAATACCCACAACATCTTTAATTCACGACGTTATTGGTGTCAAAAGGGTGGTTAGGTTTAAGTCCTATGATCCAACCAGAACCAGAGGGATCTTCCCAGGGACAATCCAATAGATTATTAGAAGTCCTTAGGAAAGATGGAGTAGAATGTGAACGAAGCTGAATGCCGACTAAGTACTGATGATAGCACTGGAACAATCACAACAAGGTGCTATTAATGTTGTCTTGGTAAGCATTGAAGGGGTTGAAGAATGAAAAAGAAATGTAAGGATAAAGGGTCTAAAGAAAGAAGCCCTCCATACAACTTAGGTAGAAACCGGGTCAACTCATCATGAAGACAAACTCATCATGGACCCAGTGATGTGAAGCACAACCCTTTCCTAGCTACTCAGGCTTCTCTCAAAAGAAGTTTGTTTTATTGTCACAGAGACCAACACGACTTCTATTGACTTTCTCACTCCGAGATAGTTGATATTGAATAGGTGGCATATGCTCCAGCCTCCGACCACTAAAAGTGCACAAATCGAGTCTAGAGCCAAGAGATCAATCAAATCTCGTTAGGACACACGGATGAAGATCAAGAGAGTCCTACGCTATATCCTTGCGATATTGCTAGAACACTCAGAGTGATACTACTTAGTATTCACAATGATGAGTGGAAATCCTTCCAGTGTTAACATCAAACAGCACTGCGGTAGGTCATATGCAAGATTCTTTATGAATTGAACATGTGTAAAACTGAAAAGCAACAGTGGTTTGATTCTGAATTGATTCAAACTCGTTTCAGGTTTCTACGCAATATCTTTATGGTCTTGCCAGAACATTCAGAGTGATATTCATTAATATTCACAGTGACGAATGGAAATCCTTCTAGCGTCAACATCAAACAGCGCTACAGTAGGTGACTTGTGAGATTTTTATGAATCAAACTTTTGTCAACTGGAAAGCAACAATGGTAAGATTCTTAATGAATCAAACTTGTTCCAGGAATTTGAATTGACGACTTTAATCAAGCGGATATTTATCCAATTGATTCACTCTTTATGTTCGCATTCTTGCTTTGAGACGGTCGAGTAAAGAGAACGGCTAGTACAGCCGCGAAACCCTGTCAAGGAGATTCTTAATTGAATCTACCTAATCACATGTACGATATTTAATATCGTATAACGGTCTTCACCGACCGGAGGTAAAACGCTACCGATTTAGGACGAATGTCAAAGCCATTCAGTCCGTGTCTATGTTTTGTTTCGAGAAGGTGGCGTCACGGTGTACTCAGCAAAGTCAAAGGTTCAAAACCACATATTCATGCCCAAAGACTTATTCAACAATTAATAGTGTGAGCATGTTTATAAAGACACAAGATCGCAAGATGGCAAAGACGTGTCAAAAATGATTTGAAGATCTCAAGATAAAAGACTAAGTCGAAAGACAATGACAAAGGCTCAAAGATCACAGCATTAAGGAACAAAACTATTGTTACACGTTCAAGACTCATTTATGACGAAATTCATAAATCTCCATTGGAATCCAAATATCAAAGAGGAATGACCTCACATTGGGGGAGATTGTTAGCCTCAAAATATTGAGTCAAACAAGAATGTTCGATCATAGGTTTCTATTGTAATATTTATTAGAATGTTGTAATAAATAGTTAAATAGTCGTGGTTCACGGGCTTGGGTTTAAACTTATTAAAGTCCAAAAGACAAGTCCGGCCCAATATATAGCCCATTAAAGCCCGCATGTGGGTGGACTATATATACTACCCTCCTAGCATGTTAGGAGGGTGGATGGTCATTTGTAACAAATCTTCTTCTAATCTAATATTCACCAAGTTAATCACCTCTTCTCTCTACTTTCTCTCACTACTTTCTCTCTCTAGGAATCCATCTCTTTTTCATCTATTTTCTATCACTAATCATCATAATAATATGGGACAACATTTGGTATCAATCGCCACGGGGTAGATTGTGTTTGGTTGTTTGGTTTGAATTTGATTCGGTGATTTTTCCATATAAATCATCCCGAATTAAATTTTGTTTAGTATTTTCGGGCTAGAAATCTTGATATAAATCTTTTATATCGATTTGGTAGGGATTTGGTTTGGTTTTCATGGTCAAAATCGCAAGATTTTGAGGTGTTTGGATTCATTTTGGTGTTACGGTTCGCTTACTGTTTAAAGATCATTCCAAATTCAGTTTTTCGAAAAAGGGTTAATTATTCCGAAAAAAGGATTTTTGGATAAGGGTTTATTCTTCTGAAAAAGGGATTTTTCTGAAAACGAGGTTATTCCCAAATTTTTTTTGAAATCATCGTTATTCCGAAAAAGATTCCGAAGAAGTGGTTCTCTGAAAATCTACTTATTCCGAAGAAGTGTTTCTCTGAAAATCTACTTATTCCGAAAAAGATTTTTCCGAAATTTTCTTTGAAAACAACAAATATTCCGAAAAAGCACTTATTCCGAAGAAAGTTCGGAAAACACCAATATTCGGAAAAAGCACTTTTTCCGAAGAAAGTTCTGAAAACTCATTATTCCGAAGAAGTCTTGATTCCGAAGATTATTCCGAAGAATTGCGGATTCCGAAGATTATTCCGAAGAATTACTTATTCCGAAGATAATTCCGAAGATTTGCTTATTCCGAAGATAACTCCGAAAACTTGCTTATTCCGAAGATTGTTCCGAAGATAGTACTTATTCCGAAGATTTGCATTTTTCTGAAAACCTCATTATTCCGAAATACCAAATTTTTCTGAAAATGTTAGTTATTCCGAAAAAACCCAACAGTACGTGTGATTTTTCGCCTTCGATTTTTTGGTTTCTTGTGAAGACAATTTTTAGGGGATTTTAACATTTTTCATCGACAACAACAATCAACACACATTTACTTAAGATCCATTTACACTTCATCGATTTCAAGCATCTTGATATGGATTCTACTCAAGAGTATCGTGTCACAAACAACAATATCATGGTGGCGGGGAATAAAGAGAGACCACCAATGCTTGTATCTGGTCGGTATGCTCAATGGCAATCACGTTTCATACGATACCTTGATACAAGACCAAATGGTGATGCCTTGAGGAAATGTATTACTCATGGACCATATGTATTCAAGAAAATCTCAAGTCCTCCAAGAGCAGCCACAGATACTACTGATCCAATTCCTGTAAGTGAACGTGATGAAACAAGAGCTGATCTCACACCTGAAGATTGTGCTTGGCATGATGCGCAGAAGGAAGCCATCTATATGGTTCTAAGTGGGATTGGAGATGACATTTATTCCACGGTTGATGCTTGTTCTACAGCACATGAAATGTGGACTGCTATTGAACGCTTGCAACAAGGAGAATCACTCAACAAACAAGATGTCAAAACCAACTTGTTTTGGAATTTTGGCAAGTTTACTTCAAAGGATGGAGAATCAATTGACTCTTACTACTCCAGGTTTTATAAAATGATGAATGACATGACAAGAAATAATCTGCAAGTCTCCACCATGCAAGTCAATGTTTAATCTCTTCAACAACTTCAACCCGAGTGGACACGGTTCGTCACTTTGGTAAAACAACAAGAAAAGTTAGACGAGGTCTCATATCATCGACTCTTTGACATCTTGAAGCAATTTCAGAATGAAGCAAATGAGATTCGAGCTGAACGTGTTGCAAAGATAGCTAATCCACTTGCTTTAGTGGCTACCACTCAACATGTTCAAGATCCTCACTCTCGTGCTCCTAAGCCATACTCCACTACATCATCTTCACCACGATATTCCACTACATCATCTTCACCACGATATTCCACATCATCTAAGTCTTCATCTTCCACAAAATATCGAGGTAAAGTGCCAAGAGGACCATCACCACCATCTGAGTCCTCATCTGAAGAAGATAGTGATGAAGACCAAGCTCAAAAGAACCGAGAGATGAAACAACAAATTGCTTTCATAATGAAGACTTACAAGAAAATCTACAAACCCACCAACAACAATCTTCGTACATCATCTAACACAAAGAACCGATATGTTAAGAGTCCTCCAAGGTATGACACACGTCGACGTGGTGAAAGTCCTTCTAGGTATGATCGACATAATCCAACACATGTTGAGGGTTCTGCAAGGTATGATCGACAAACTGCCAAGTATGATACTCAGAGGATTGCTGCTACTACTGGGAATAGGGATACTGTTGGAAGTCAAGTGGTTCAACATAGTGGGATTTAGTGTTTTAATTGCCAAGGTTATGGGCATATGGCAAAGGAATGCAGGAAGCCGAAAAGGGTTCGAGACTCCAGCTATCACAAAGAAAAGATGTTGCTATGCAAGAAAATGGAAGAAGGGGTTAAATTGTCAGATGAGGAAGGAGCAATGCTTGATGATACTGATGATGAAGATTCTGATCAAGAGCTCGATGCACATTACTCGTACATGGCAAAGGTTGAAGAAGTTCTCAAAGTCACTGAAGATGACAATGGCCCTATTTTTGACACTGAGCCAATCGATAAGGTACACACTACTGATGAATATAATGTGTTTGGTGATATTCCTGAGCATAGTGATCTACCCAATGCCATTAATGACACGTGTATGATGGAAACAGTTGATAGCAATACCACACCCGATACATCAGACATGTGCAATAATGAGTCTGAGGATGATCAACATGCAAATGAATATGATGAAGAGGAACGTATTGCGCTTGCTAATTTAATTGCTACTTTACAAAAAGATGTCACTGAAAATAAAAAGAGTCAAAAGCAGTTAAAGAAGGCAAACGCTACTCTCACTCAAAGTTTTGAAGAATGCAAAGCTGCTCTTATCAAATCTACTGAGATGACTGAAAGCTATAGAGATGAGATCCTTCAGAAAACCAAAGAGCTTAAGGGGTACAAGGGAAGTGCGTTAAAAAGTCAAAAGGAAGATTTTGAAAACAAATATAATACCACTCTTGAGTTATTAGCCAAAGAGAAGCGTCAATATAATGTTTTCTTAATGGATGAACGTCAAAAAACGTACCTTGCCAATACCAAAGTTAATGAACTTGAACAAAAGCTCTCTATGACCACTACAGATTCTGCTAAAATTCTTGAGGATAAGAAACAAGAGGTGGATGCGTAAAACAAGACTTCAAAAGTAGATATGATATAGAAACTGAAAAAGTAACGAAACTAGAAGAACAAGTCGAATTTTTGAAGAAAGTTGTTTATAAAACGCATGATTCTATTCAATCCGTAAGAATGCTAGCACCTCCGTCGATGTTTAAGGGTCAAACTAGCTTTGCAAGTCCTGAGTACCTTGCCAAAGCTCAAGCTACGAACCCGTGTATTTATCTTGATGAGACTGAAAGGACCGATCTTGATTGCATGCCTGTAAGTGCCGATAGTGAAGAGACTGCCCTTTGGGATGATGATAGTCTACCACTTGTCAATAAGGAGTTTGTGAAACCATATAATTATGCTTATGAGAATAGTCTTTATGGTCTTTTCAACAAACAAACTCAGAAAACCCGTGAGGAAGTGTTCTTAGAATGCAAACAAAAGAGAATTTAATGGAAGAAAGCTTTTGCCACTAATAAATCTAATGTTTACAAATATATAAACTACCTCCCTCTAGATGAATCTAAAAGCAAGAGTAGGAAAACATTAGGTATTCTTAAACACCACATAGAAAATGTTTAATCTATTGTTGAAAGAGACTGGGCAAAACGTGAAAATGCTGAGTGGACACGTCCGATTCCTCAAGATATTACCTTGCTTGTGAAAGAACTCTTAATTCCTAACACGGCGTTGATTAAACAAACTGTTCTTCAACTTGAGGAGTTCATTCGGACTGAAATGTATGATGATTTAAAATATGTTGAATCTCTTGAGAAACACATTGATGATCTTCAAATGGAGAAGTCTGATTTTTCATATGAATATGATTTACTCTTGTAAGAATGCGTTTCTAAAGATGCTATGTGTGTTTATTTTACATCTTGTGCTGATATTGATGAATATTCTGAAGTTGCATGCCAATATCTTGATAAAAGCAAAGAATGTGAACGTCTTGAAATTGAGCTTTCGAAACGTAAAGAAAATGTTGACAAAAAGGCTTTTGAGTTACTTCAACACAAAACTGATTTCCTTCAAAAACATTGTCATTCACTTGAACTTGCTTTTCAAAAAGACGTTGTTAGTTTTCCACATGATAATAAATTGCAAGAAAAACTTTCCCAAACGTTTCGAAATGAATGAACAGAACTTGGAAATTAAAGGGTTGAAAGCTCAATTACAAGACAGGGACAGAGCGATAGCAGAGTTACAGAAACTCGTTGCTAAAATGGGTGGGAAACTCGTGGAACCTAGCATTAAGAAACCTGTTGTTAGACAACCCAAAGCTTCTAAAGAGAATTAGATCCTCTATCTTGGGAAAACCATCTGCTTTATCAAATTTCTCGTTTGCAAAACCTGTGTTTGCCACCAAGATAGATGGAAAGGAACGGTTACCACAAAATCAACCCATAAGGAATGCCATAGCACCAAGCGTTAAGCACAATAATGTGATTAAACCAGGGATGTATAGAATGACCACTAAGCCTACAAACAACGTTATTCAATCGCCTCAGACTTCTAGAAACACTAATATTCATGTGTCTTCTACTACAGGAATAGTCTCCACTACTAGTGTTAGCCGGCCTCAGCTTAAGAGCACTCAAGTGAATGATAAGGTCTGGAAACACAAGAATCAAGGGAAGATGAAGGAAATAAAAGAACACCCTAGGAATTTGAATGTTTTTAAGAATAAAAAGTCTTTAATCGCATGTAATGACGATATGAATGATGTGAATGATTTGAATGCTATGAATGTGAAATTTGTGTGTGTCAAATGTGGCAAGTGTGCTAATGCTAATCATTCTATGTGTGCTATGAATAAAGTCAAAGGCGTAGATATTAGCACTAAGAAGCAAGTTGCGATGCCTATTAGCGCTAGTAAACCCAAACGCAAAGTGAACCATTCTGGTGCTACCCCCACTAAAAGTAATGCATCAGACTCCACCACTAAGAATCCTAGAAAATTAAGTAATTATATGAGTCTGCTAGTAAGTCTTGGAAATGGTGGTTTGCTAATCAATGTCCTCTAGGATATAAATGGATGCCGAAAGCTAGGACAGAAAATGTGAAAACGAGTGTTAGTTTGCCTTTAAATGTTGATAAGGACACTAATGATTCTACTATCACAACTACTGTGGTATCCAATTTAGCAAATTCTCCATCGTGTTCTAACTCTTCTGCAGGTGATACAAATAATTCTCTTCATACTGGACTCCGGATGCACGAAGCAGATGACGGGGAATCTCAAGCTTCTAATTAACTTCGTGGAGAAGTTCCTGGGTACGTTCCGATTAGGAAATGATCAATTTGCACCGATCCTAGGATATGGAGATTTGGTTCAGGGGAATATCACGATTAAAAGGGTATACTACGTCGAAGGGCTCATTCACAATCTTTTCTCGGCTGGTCAATTCTGTGATGCGGATTTGGAAGTTGCTTTCAGAAAGAAGACATGTTTTGTTCGTGATTATGATGGGAATGACTTACTTACCGGTACACGGGGTACTGATCTTTACACAATTTCACTTCAAGACACAACTTCATCAACTCCAATTTGCTTCATGGCTAAAGCTTCAACGACTCAGGCATGGTTATGGCATCAACGTCTTTCTCATCACAACTTTGATACCATTAACTTGCTTTCCAAGAAAGGTATTGTGAGACGCCTTCCAAGCTTGAAATTCATCAAAGATCATCTTGGTTCTTCTTGTGAACTTTGTAAAGCTAAACGAAGTAGCTTCAAAACAAAGACCACACCAAGCTCTAAAGGACGGTTAGATCTTCTTCACATGGATCTATGTGGTCCCATGCGTGTTCAGAGTATCAATGGAAAGAAATTTATTCTGGTAATTGTCGATGATTACTCAAGGTACACATGGACTCACTTCTTGAGGTCCAAGGATGAAACACCCGAAGTTCTCATCAGCTTCCTTAAACTGATACAACGTGGTCTTCAAGCTCAAGTTAAAGTGGTTCGTACTGACAGAGGTACAGAATTTTTGAATTCAAATTTGAGAAAGTATTTTGAAGCCGAAGGGATTGAACATGAAACATCTATTGCTCGAACACCTGAACAAAACGGCGTTGTTGAAAGACGAAACCATACTTTAGTTGAGGCTGCTCGAACATTATTATCCGCTTCAAAACTTCCACTATACTTTTGGGCCGAAGCCGTGTCAACCGCATGCTACACACAAAACCGCTCCTTAATTATCCCAAGACACGAAAAGACACCATATCACATCATTCATGATCGAAAACCTTCACTCAAACACCTTCATGTTTTTGGATGTACTTGTTACATTATTTGAGATGGTGAGAATTTGGATAAAATGAAAGAGAAAGGTGATGCATGTATTCTTGTGGGATATGCAACTCAGTCTAAGGGGTATCGAGTGTACAATAAGAGAACAAAATTGATTGTCGAGACTATTCATATCAGATTTGATGAATTGCAAGAGATGACACTTGAACAAAACAGTTTAAGTCCCGATCCACAACGACAAACGACTTCCGTTCACAACCGCACGGAACTCGGAACTCAAGACCACAGCAATGAACCGTCAAGTTCAACGTTGGTTCCAGAAAATGTTCCTAGAGCTGATATGACAGTCGACACGACAATTGAAGAGTTGGAAATGTTATATGGACCAATGTATGATGAATATTTCACGGGGGAGAAACAAGTTGTATCGAAGTCTTCCGATGTCACTCATGATAAGAATGATGATACCGATCATCGTCAACAACCGGATACAACTTCATCTACTTCAACACCGGTTGCTGCAGATTTACCTCCTTAGAATATCACTTCAACAATCGCTCCTACAACATCCACAACTATTGTCATTGCTCCAGAGAACACAAATCAAGCAGACAATGCATTATCTGACGAAGACGAATTTATCAACCCATTCGGTACACCGGTACACGAAACTGGAGAGTCTTCTACTCGCCATGTTGATCCGTCAAATATGCATACGTTCTACCAACGACATCCTTCAACACATCATTGGACCCGAGATCATCCTTTGGTTCACGTAATTGGAAACCCTTCACAGCATGTTGGTACAAGATGACAACTCGCAACCAATGGCGATGTTTGTATGTTCGCACTCGCAGTGAGTTCAGCTAAACCGAAAAACATCAAAGAAGCCATGGCTAATCACGCTTGGATTGAATCGATGACGGATGAACTTCAACAATTTGAAAGACTTAAAGTCTGGGAACTTGTTGACAGACCATACGATGCAATACCATTAAATCTTCGATGGATCTAGAAAAACAAGATGGATGAAGAGAACACGATCATCAAGAATAAATCTAGGCTAGTGGCTAAAGGGTATGGACAGAAAGAGGGTATTGATTTTGAAGAATCATTTGCACCAGTAGCTCGAATGGAAGCGGTCAGGATTTTCCTTGCTTATGCTGCACATAAGGGATTCATCGTTATCAAATGGACGTAAAGACGGCGTTTCTTAACGGTCCTTTGAAGGAAGAAGTTTATGTGAGATAGCCGGAAGGATTTGTCAATCCTCATTATCCTGACAAGGTGTATCGTCTCCACAAAGAACTTTATGGACTCAAGCAAGCTCCAAGGGCGTGGTACGACGAGCTCTCGAAATTTCTGGTCTCCAAAGGTTTCTCAAAAGGTTCCATTGATTTAACTTTGTTCACTTATAAATATGGGGATGACATTTTGCTTGTGCAAATTTATGTTGATGACATTATTTTCGGGTCTACAAACCCAAAACTTTCAAAATGGTTTGAAAAAGTAATGCACAACAGATTTGAAATGTCTATGATGGGCGAACTAAAATTCTTTCTAGGAATTCAAGTTCACCAATCCCCAAGTGGTATCTTTATTAACCAAGATAAGTATTGTCAAGAGATAATCACAAAGCATGGTATGACATCATGTGACCCCGTTGGGACACCATTATCAACCACATCCCTAGATGCTGATTTGGAGGGATTACCCATAGATCAAACGAGATATCGTTCGATGACCGGGTCCCTCATGTACTTGACAGCAAGCAGACCTGATATTCATCATGCTACATGTTATTATGCACGATATCAAGCACGACCCACTTAAAAGCACCTCAAGGAGGTTAAACGGATCTTTCGATACCTTAAGAATACCATTCAAATGGGACTCTGGTATCCGAGGGAAACCGGTTTCTTTCTAACGGCCTATTCAGATTCTGATCATGCAAAGTGTCTTGATACACGTAAAATTACTTCTGGTGGTGCACAATTTCTAGGTCAAGACAAGCTTGTGGGATGGTCTTCCAAGAAGCTGGATTGCACGTCACTTTCATCAGCCGAAGCGGAGTATGTGTCTCTATCTGCGTGTTGTGCTCAAGTTCTTTGGATGAGAACACAACTCACGAATTATGGCTTCCACTTTGATAAAGTACGTATGTACTGTGACTCAAAGTCGGCCATAGCCATCTCCTGCAATCCGGTACAACATTCCCGCACGAAGCACATTGATGTCAGATATCACTTCATTAAGGAACAAGTTGAAAAGGGTATTGTTGAATTATACTTTGTTGGAACTGATTACCAATTAGCTGACTTGTTTACAAAAGCTCTTTCGAAAGAGAGGTTTGCGTATCTAGTTCGGCAAATTGGTATGAGATGTTTGACTCCAGCAGAACTGGAGGTTCTGGCAAAGAAGCCTGCTTGATTCATCTATCAAACATCTACATGTAAATATTAATGAAAAAGCAAAATACAAAAATATAAAACATATAAAAACAAAACACAAAATTAAAAATCTTTCAAAATCCAAAACTATTCTTCTCGACATGTCTTTCAGTATCGATAATATGGACGTGCCTAGAAATGTCGCTCAATAATGACACGGGTGTGTACATAAAGCTCGAATGAAAGTTGTAAATATTTTTCAAAACATGTCATTTCTTCTTTTAATAAAGGAAATTGTCTATTTTGGACAATATTTCCAAACAACGGGTAGAGCAATCTATCAATGGTTGAGCTTGTCATAAAACATTCCATGTTTTGAGCTTAACACAATGGCTTGTAATCACTTTCAGATTGCAACCCGGAACTATATTCCCGGGGGAGTGTACGATTTCGTGCTCTTATCCTTAGCAAAAGAAGTTAAATCTTCTTACACTTGAGTGGATTCGTCAAGAAATTCAAAGTCTATGAACTCAAGTTTATGCTTTAGAAAAACCTTTTGGACAAAAAGAATTGATTTTTCAAAAAGCGTTTAACACAATTTTTTCAAGAATTTCTCAATGATATTCAAAATCTTTCAAAAATTGTGTGTTCAACAACTCCTATCCTCAAAAGTTTAATGTGGATCAAATCCTCGTAATGACAATTCCATTGGATCGATTTTTGAGGGGGAGCGTTACAAAATTCATGTTAAGTTTGACACATCATTCTCCCGAAAGTTTTCAAGACTATTTTTAACAATATATTTTAATCAAATTTGGTATCTCTAATGTCAAACGATTTTATATATTATAGATAGGGGGAGAAAATGTGATTAAAATATGATCTAAAGACTCAAGCACTCATGGTTACGATTAAATACCCACAACATCTTTAATTCACGACGTTATTGGTGTCAAAAGGGTGGTTAGGTTTAAGTCCTATGATCCAACCAGAACCGGAGGGATCTTCCCAGGGACAATCCAATAGATTATTAGAAGTCCTTAGTAAAGATGGAGTAGAATGTGAACAAAGCTGAATGCCAACTAAGTACTGATGATAGCACTGGAACAATCACAACAAGGTGCTATTAATGATGTCTTGGTAAGCATTGAAGGGGTTGAAGAATGAAAAAGAAATGTAAGGATAAAGGGTCTAAAGAAAGAAGCCCTCCATACAACTTAGGCAGAAACCGGGTCAACTCATCATGGACCCAGTGATGTAAAGCACAACCCTTTCCTAGCTACTCAGGCTTCTCTCAAAAGAAGTTTGTTTTATTGTCACGGAGACCAACACGACTTCTATTGACTTTCTCACTCCGAGATAGTTGATATTAAATAGGTGGCATCTGCTCCAGCCTCCGACCACTAAAAGTGCACAAATCGAGTCTAGAGCCAAGAGATCAATCAAATCTCGTTAGGACACACAGATGAAGATCAAGAGAGTCCTACGCTATATCCTTGCGATATTGCTAGAACACTCGGAGTGATACTACTTAGTATTCACAATGATGAGTGGAAATCCTTCCAGTGTTAACATCAAACAGCACTGCGGTAGGTCATATGCAAGATTCTTTATGAATTGAACATGTGTAAAACTAAAAAGCAACAGTGGTTTGATTCTGAATTGATTCAAACTCGTTTCAGGTTTCTACGTAATATCTTTATGGTCTTGCCAGAACATTGAGAGTGATATTCATTAATATTCACAGTGACAAATGGAAATCCTTCTAGCGTCAACATCAAACAGCGCTACGGTAGGTGACTTGTGAGATTCTTATGAATCAAACTTGTGTCAACTGGAAAACAACAATGGTAAAATTCTTAATTGTCACACCCCACCAATGGTGGAATATGGGGCGCGACGTATGGATATCATCACAACAAATGGTGTCTCTATAGAGAAGACTAAAATGAAAATATAATGTCATAAATGGCGACACAAATGTCATGACAATATCTCAACAATGCAGGAGTCTAGGTAAGTAGGTAACAGTCCTACCACTTACCCAAGACAAACAATAAACATAAACCAAACAAACATATAGGTAAACTAAGAAGGAACGAGGATCTCCTTCTATATGCAATCCTAAGGCATCCAAGTCTAGCCACTTCTATCCTCAAGCTTAACCACATTCTCACCTGAAAGAGACACTAAAACACGTCAACATAAAGTTGGTGAGAATCATAGGTTTAGACTCTAACGCTAAATCAGTTATAAGCTGTGAATAACAACCATCAACACAATAACATATGGACAATGTGCTACAAATATGCATTAACAACTATCAATCAAGATTAATCATACCAAACCAATCCAAGGCTCCTACCTTGCCAAACAACATCATGGTACCATAGATGATCACACTATGTACCTATCCCAAGGCCACTACCTTGGCAAACCACAAGGCCACTACCTTGTCAAACCACAAGGCCACTACCTTGTCAAACCACAAGGCCACTACCTTGTCAAACCACAAGGCCACTACCTTGTTAAACCACAATAACTGAGACGGCTCGTGTCCCCCGATCCAAATCATACACAATCAAAAATCACATAGCAGTTAATCACATAATGTACACACAAGTCCATCTCAAATCACAAACACATTCACAGCATCAATTTAGAAAATAACTCAACACAGTGTCTCTTCCATCCCATCTGGAAGTCAAAATCAATAATAAACATGGGACTATGAAACTCACCTGATAGCTCCTTCACACGTCCTTGCACTAGCAACAAGCTTGGATTTATGAAAACCCCCAAATTTTATGAAGAACCCTAATTTTTATAAGACTCACGAATTTCCTTCATCTCCAGGAGAAAAATAATGAATTTGGTTTAGTATATACATTATATAGGGTATGGGTGAATCCTAGTCCAACCCAAAGCCCACTTTCCTTTTTTTTCCTTTTTTTTCCTTTTTTTTCTCTTCTAAACCGACCCAAACACCCCTAATTTCGTTTTTTTTCTTTATTTTTTTTCTTTTTACTGTTAATTAATATCTTATTAATATTACCTTAATTTACCTTAATTTATTTCAGCTCCTAAAGCCTCCAAAACCTCAAAACCGTAAAACTAGTCAAATTTACGCGTTTTACCGTAAAAGACGTAAAATATACACTTTTAAAAAAAATCTCAAATTTTGAAATAAACTTTATAACTAAGTCCTAAATGACTTAAAACCATCCCAAAAAATATTCATTTGACTAATTACCTTATTCGAGACCTCTAAATGCTAAACCGTAAATCCTAAAAAAATACACTATTACTATAATACTTATACGTATACGTAACCACCAAAATATCACCATTTCATTTCATAGTCACTAATTGTGATTTCATGAACATGAATTAACCGTTCCTCGATTTACTTATGAGTACTCTATACTCATAAACGATAATCACACCAACCTCGTTCACACAAAATAAACACGTAATCACAAAAATCAAGTAGTCACACATAAAATAACCTAAAAGTAAGACCAAGTGACGAACCTCAAAACCACGGTTGTCACATCACTCCCTCCTAATAGAAATCTCGTCCCGAGATTTACTCCTTAGGATCAACACACAGACAACAAATCACACGAGGATACTTGTTCTAAATGAACTCCTCTCATTTCCACGTGAACTTCAGTTCAAGTTTCAAGATACCACATGTACAAACCAAAATTAAACCCATTGCCAAACTCTTGACCCCACAGTCAATAAATCTCGCAAATGACTCTTCGATAAAACAAGGACTCTTTTTAGCACAAAACCCAAATAACCGGACATGCAAATATGCATCCTTAAACAACATTTACCAATCCCAATACATGAAATGTATCATGTATACAACTCATTTCCCCCAGGTAATTCTATGCTCATAAGCTAATGGTCTGATCTTCCCAAAGATCATAAATGGACCTACAAAACTCTACATCAACTCTTCTATTTTACCAAAACATACCACCCGTTACTATGGGTGAAACTCCATACATAACTTTGTCACTAAATCTAGTGGTTTCCTCCTTTTCTACATAGCATCCCTTGTTGCTCTCATTCTATCCACAAACACCATTACCACATTAGTAGCCTCTTTTACCAATTCTAGTCCACAATGAGGACAACTCACCCTATCCTTTCATATCGTGCCTCAAATGGCATTTATCGACTTCTAGTACGATAACTATCATTATATGAAAACTCAGCCATCGCTAACGAGTTTCCGAACTACCTCTAAATCAATCACCCATGTCCAATTACGTTCATCAACTCCCTTCAGTCCGTATCCCAAACTACTTTAAATTCCAATTTCCTTACAAAGTGACCTATGACGGTCTTTCACATATCCATAAATTCTTCCAACTTCCCAACTACGTGACTTCTCATTCCTCTTGAAATAGGTGATGAATTAGTCAGTCTATCGACTATCACCCAACTCTCATCGTACTTAATCCCCCACCGCATTATGTATCCCTTCCACCAACTTCGTCCTTACATTTCCCTTTCTAAACTACTCCTATCCATGTAGGAAGTATAGTCTACGTCCCTTTCCTCCTTACGATTGTACAAGCCACGCAACATAAATGTTGACGCGTTCACTGCTTTAGACAACTCAACTCGTGCAACCCACATCCTTCATCCAAACCACTCTAATACATCATCCCTATAGTTCAAGTTCGTCTCAGCTTCACCTCATCCTTTTTATTCCATGTCTCATCGACCATGCTTGCCTTTCCCAGATGGTACTTGGCCTTGCAATTTTCTTTCATCAATTAACTCCACCCATCACCTTTGCCAATGTTCAATCAAGATGATTGAATATGTGTTGGATACGTTCATGATCCGTATAGATCATTCTCCACATCTCGTACACCAAATGCCTCTAGCATTCTAGGCAGATATAACAGTCCAGCTCCACTAACTAAGTCTATCCAGTTCTTCCAAATCTTCAGTTCCTGCAACGTATAAGCGATCGCCTTTCTTTGTCGTCCTCGTACGTGTCCAAATCCCTGCTCCACGTATCGTCATGCTTTGCGAATTCATCCAGTCCTTCCGATAATGCCAAGATCTGCTCATCATCCAATCCACCTCTTCAGCCTCCAAAATGCTTCCTCGTCCTTCTTCACTTCGCCCCTTGCTGGTTCCACGATATGCCATCATCTCTGACTACTAGTCCTGGCCAACCAAATCCTAAAACTCACACTTGAAAATCTCACGTTTCATTCCCTTTACTAACAACTCCAAAACCAACACATAATTCGCCTCATCCTCCTTCTATGATTTGAGTTGATCAAGATGTCGTCGATGCTCCCGATGACAACTCGTTTATATACGTTCATGCACACTCGGTTCATTGACTCCATGAAACCGCTAGTGCTTTGGCGAAGCCAAATGCATAACCGTAAACCCAAAGCGTTCATACAATATCCATAGCAATTTCAATTATGTCCTCCTCACACCCTCTCTTAGCGGCAATACAAATAAATTCCTTGCAATTTCTAACAGCTCTTGTTCTTAATTCACTCCATCAACGATTTGCCTTGGAAGACACTAACTACAACTCCTCTCACTTCTCCTACTTGCTCTATTCATGGTTCTACCTCAACGCTCCTAAACCATACAAAACCAAAACTACATCCTGAATACACCAGATACGATCGACGAATTAAACCCACGGATAACTAACGACATTTCACGTGCACCAATTAAAACAAATCAAAAACCACGAGACTCCAAAGAAAACTCAAACCCAAAACATGTATCAATTCCAAATGACCCATGACAACGAAAAATAATCCAAGAAACACCCAATGGCAACCAAAACAAATTACGCCCCGCGACATATTATTTAAACCGTGCAAAAGATCGACTTTCCAAAAGAATATATATATATATATATATATATATATATATATATATATATATATATATATATATATATATATATATATATATATATATATATATATATATATATATATATATATATATTTTAATTTTTTTTTTACCTCCCCACATCTATGTGACTCAAACTATCTACAAACAACCTTCTAGACGTTCTCAAAACTCAACTCAAAGACTAGGTATCCCGTGCATCCCAAATCATAAAAATAAAACTACTATTCAAACTCAACCTTGAACCCGACACTTGTACAACAATTCCGACCAGTCCACTGACCTCCCATTACTATACATTCTGAATATTTGAAAAGTACGTTCCGAGTACATAATTTTAGGCTTTTGAATCACCCAAAAAGCTTTAAAAACGAACAAGTTATGACCAAAACAATTTTATGCTAGTTGTTTTAAAAACTAAAGAATAGACTTAGTGATCAATGCAATCCTTTTCAATGAAAGATATAATTGTATGTGAAATATTCATAAACTCCTTTTAACCTTGTATTAATAACTATAAATGACATGAATCGGTTAAATCCAATTATATAAACTATGTAAGTAGAAAGAAATTTTACTTCGCTTTATTTTAAAGAAAGTCTTTTAGAATTTGAAATAAATAAGTGTTGATAAAAAAAACTTATGTTACATCTTGTTTCAAACATGACTCCAACACCTTACCCGTATTTTACCGAATACAACCAACTATCTAACTCTATAGTAGATTTCCAAGTCCCCCCTTTTTCCATATACCAACCAAAAGAAATGTAAGACTCAACCCAAAAGATTTCATTATCCCAAAAGAAATCTCCATTTATTTCAACGGACTTAAAACCCAGAACAACATTTTAAAACGTACACGTGAAATATGAACTCAAAGAATACGCTACAAGACACATTTCAAAAAATTCGAAACGTTGTTGAAACTCCATCAACTCCAGCACCATAAAACACGAACAAACACAAGGTACGTTCAAGTTATAATAACTAGTGAACGACCATATACCATAACTTAACACATAGTAGTATATATACATACACATATATATACCTATTAAATCACCCAAAACATACTCGTTACCATACATGTCGGATCAACCAATCACGTCATACACTCGTTTTTCCACACGAGTAATCACCATCTCACTGTGCCACAACAAAGCATAAAACCCACCTCCAAAACCAAACCATATCGTGTGACCCCAAAATCACATAACACAACTATAACCCAAAACATATAACACACTAATAAAAATAGCCATATCGTAGGCAGCCGTTACATAAACCCATATATTATACGTATACCCAATATCTACATCTCACCATATACAAGCATGTACTAATCCTCTTTCATGCAATCATACTTGAGAACCCATTGAAGTTGTGGTACTTGTATAACTATGTTGGCCACCATACTTATACAATTACCCTTTCCCCAATGCACTCCCTCCTATGATGACACTTATAAGAATCAATACAACATATAACACATAAATCTATCTACTCACATAAGCTCATAACCACATAACCAATAAGGTCCAAAACTCCATCTATAAAATAACATAATAAAACTCTTGGAATACAGAAATCCATAGTCTAGCTAAAACAGCCTAGACTAAATCCAAAACGAAAACATAATCAGTTATAAGTCATGTCGCCCATAAGAGTGGAAATAGCATAAGGTCCTTCATATTCACCTACTCCTAATAACTCGAACCACCACATGATTCTTAGGGAACATGACTTAAACATCAAAAGAAAATAATACCCCTCAGGTACATAAAATAACCCAACAAAAGATAGAAACTACTATGTACCAAATTATGTACTATAATGTACATTATAAGTAAAATACGACAATGACTAGCGTGGGCGATTATGGTTAAACCCGCACTACTCACAACTCGAAAAGAAAGTAACATGTGGCTAAGTATGAACTTACTATGGTTCAATTCATACCAGTCAAAACATCACAATAAATAACATTCAAACACATCAATTATAATAAAATGCACACATACTTCTATGACGCCTATATGCAGGGACCCTTAAGCTATAGACTAGGCTACGCGACTAGGCAACCTAATTCTCTATAACCATTGTCTCTGATACCATTCTGTCACACCCCACCAATGGCGGAATATGGGGCGCGACGTATGGATATCATCACAACAAATGGTGTCTCTATAGAGAAGACTAAAATGCAAATATAATGTCATAAATGGCGACACAAATGTCATGACAATATCTCAACAATGCAGGAGTCTAGGTAAGTAGGTAACAGTCCTACCACTTACCCAAGACAAACAATAAACATAAACCATACAAACATATAGGTAAACTAAGAAGGAACGGGGATCTCCTTCTATATGCAATCCTAAGGCATCCAAGTCTAGCCACTTCTATCCTCAAGCTTAACCACATTCTCACCTGAAAGAGACACTAAAACACGTTAACATAAAGTTGGTGAGAATCATAGGTTTAGACTCTAACGCTAAATCAGTTATAAGCTGTGAATAACAACCATCAACACAATAACATATGGACAATGTGCTACAAATATGCATTAACAACTATCAATCAAGATTAATCATACCAAACCAATCCAAGGCTCCTACCTTGCCAAACAACATCATGGTACCATAGATGATCACACTATGTACCTATCCCAAGGCCACTACCTTGGCAAACCACAAGGCCACTACCTTGTCAAACCACAAGGCCACTACCTTGTCAAACCACAAGGCCACTACCTTGTCAAACCACAAGGCCACTACCTTGTCAAACCACAATAACTGAGACGGCTCGTGTCCCCCGATCCAAATCATACACAATCAAAAATCACATAGCAGTTAATAACATAATGTACACACAAGTCCATCTCAAATCACAAACACATTCACAGCATCAATTTAGAAAATAACTCAACACAGTGTCTCTTCCATCCCATCTGGAAGTCAAAATCAATAATAAACATGGGACTATGAAACTCACCTGATAGCTCCTTCACACGTCCTTGCACTAGCAACAAGCTTGGATTTATGAAAACCCCCAAATTTTATGAAGAACCCTAATTTTTATAAGACTCACGAATTTCCTTCATCTCTAGGAGAAAAATAATGAATTTGGTTTAGTATATACATTATATAGGGTATGGGTGAATCCTAGTCCAACCCAAAGCCCACTTTCCTTTTTTTTCCTTTTTTTCCTTTTTTTTCTCTTCTAAACCGACCCAAACACCCCTAATTTCGTTTTTTTTCTTTATTTTTTTTCTTTTTACTGTTAATTAATATCTTATTAATATTACCTTAATTTACCTTAATTTATTTCAGCTCCTAAAGCCTCCAAAACCTCAAAACCGTAAAACTAGTCAAATTTACGCGTTTTACCGTAAAAGACGTAAAATATACACTTTTAAAAAAAATCTCAAATTTTGAAATAAACTTTATAACTAAGTCCTAAATGACTTAAAACCATCCCGAAAAATATTCATTTGACTAATTACCTTATCCGAGACCTCTAAATGCTAAACCGTAAATCCTAAAAAAATACACTATTACTATAATACTTATACGTATACGTAACCACCAAAATATCACCATTTCATTTCATAGTCGCTAATTGTGATCTCATGAACATGAATTAACCGTTCCTCGATTTACTTATGAGTACTCTATACTCATAAACGATAATCACACCAACCTCGTTCACACAAAATAAACACGTAAGCAGAAAAATCAAGTAGTCACACATAAAATAACCTAAAAGTAAGACCAAGTGACGAACCTCAAAACCACGGTTGTCACATTAATGAATCAAACTTGTTCCAGGAATTTGAATTGACGACTTTAATCAAGCGGATATTTTTCCAATTGATTCACTCTTTATGTTCGCAGTCTTGCTTTGAGACGGTCGAGTAAAGAGAGCGGCTAGTACAGCCGCGAAACCCTATCAAGGAGATTCTTAATTGAATTTACCTAATCACAGGTACGATATTTAATATCGTATAACGGTCTTCACCGACCGGAGATAAAAACTACCGATTTAGGACGAATGTCAAAGCCATTCAGTCCGTGTCTATGTTTTGTCTCGAGAAGGTGGCGTCACGGTGTACTCAGCAAAGTCAAAGGTTCAAAACCACAAATTCATGCCCAAAGACTTATTCAACAATTAATAGTTTGAGCATGTGGATAAAGACACAAGATCGCAAGATGGCAAAGACGTGTCAAAAATGATTTGAAGATCTCAAGATAAAAGACTAAGTCGAAAGACAGTGACTGATACAAGAGATTTGCTATGGTTCAGGTTAAGATCTCGGAATCTCCTCGAATTGATCACAGCTCAAAGTGGAATGATTTGTTCTTGGTGACAAAAAGGGGTTTGGTTTCCTATTCTACTAAAAGGTAAATGCATGAAGTAATAAAGATTTAAACCAAAACAATTACTTAAATAAAACTTAGATTTAAATTAAACAGTTAAATGACAAAACAGTAAAACAAACTTACTGAAAATATGCTCTGTTCGGAATATATGACCATGCGGAATAATGGTTATTCGGAATAATGGGCCATGCGGAATAACAATGCTACTCGGAATATCAGGCTTACTCGGAATCATGAGGTCTATGCGGAATGTTTAACCATCCGGAATAATTTGACTATGCGGAATAAAGACACTATGCAGAATAACGTCCTATGCGGAATAAAATCTCTATGCGGAATATTATGGTCACTCGGAATAAACAGTTACTCGGAATACTAGTCTATTCGGAATAAGAACACTTATGCGGAATGTCAGGCTTACTCGGAATAAACTATTCTATGCGGAATAACTAAAAATTCCGAGTAAGAGAAAAGGAAAGAAGATTATTCGGAATATATAAATATTCCGAATAAGGAAAAAGAGGAAGAGACTATGCGGAATAACTGGGAATGGAAGAACAGTAGCAGACGCAAGAACAGGGGAACACGAATTTTAACCCAATCGAACCAAATAAACAAAAAAGGTTTAACCAAATTAACCACAAATCATCTATTAACCACAAGGATCAAATCCTAATCATAAAAACGCAAAATCAACAACTTTTTACGATCAAAACTCAACTAAATAAGAACTTAAGGACTTTGAATAAAAAGATGATGATGAACAAGAGGAATGAAAAGATTAAAATGAAAACTTGTATTGATGATTAAGATTCAATAAACAAAATGAAAGGATTACACTTACACAATTCAAGAAGAAATCAAAGAAGATGAAAACCACTCCTTAAGGGAGATGGTTCTTCCTACGAACTAGGAAAAGAGTAACTGAAAGAAAAACTAAAAACTAGGTGCCAAATTTTGTGAGGGTGGTTCCCTTATATAGGCTAAGTGGTTGGTTGGTGAGTGGGCTTTCTCCCTTTCTTCTTGTCTTCTCGTCTTTTCAGAAAAGTTGACGTTTTCGATTCTGATTCGGGATTTGTCGACGATTAAATTCAACTCGTCTTTTAATTTCTTCGTTTAATAGACTTGAGTTTCTTTGACATATGTAAATCTTCCATCTTTGGTCCTTTTCTTCGATAAATCTTCAAATAGGCCCATTGACTTCAAATCATTTGCATCTCTTGGACAATAGACTTCGTCTTTAGTCTTTTTCCTTGATAAAACCCGTGCAATCCCATGTTTTCTTCAATAATCATCTGGTTGACTCTGAAAACACAATAAACACAAAAACCACGCATAATCCAAACAAATGATATTAAACACGCGTTTTGGTCTTGTTTTAGTAAGAAATAAGTGGTAAAAGGATGGGCGTTTTCACACCTATCAAATCCCCTACACTTAACCATTACCATGCCCTCATGCAATGCTTAGTGATAAAGCAAATTTACATTTTTCTCATGATCAATCAACCTTGGCCTTATTAAAATACTACTAAACAAAAAATAAAGTACTAAGAGAAATTAAAACTTTAAAGCAAACAAAAGGATAGAAAACCATTTTCACTTGAAAATAGCTATATGGAAATAACTTGCAAGGAAATCAAGGACTTACATTAGGGCTTTGGTGCTGCGAAGATTTATCATCCTCAAGTTTCACGTTCCCCAAACTAAGCTTAAAAACGAGATCATTGTTATTATAAGTTAGCAAATCAAACACTTACACACATGGCTTAATTAAATGCTTAAACTCCCTTATTCCTAGTTGTAGCTCTTATATTTTATTTTTGTCTTAGAATGATCATGAAGATGCATTTTTGGACTTATTTCGATAGTTTATTTAGGCTGAAAGCAAAGTAGGACGATTTGATCAATAGTTAGCTAAAGGACAAAATCTCTTAAAACTGCTTCTCGGGATATCAAAAAGTTCATATCTTGGCATAACTTGGTTCACGATTTGAGACCTTTCTCGGGCCGATATTTGGCATGTACTTCATACTTCATATCTTGAGAGACGTTCTTGAGATAATGGTCTTCTCATCGTTAATAGAGTTTCTTCACTTGGAGACTTTTGAGGGGTACTCCAACTTTGTTGACCACGACTTCATGATTATTTCTTCAATCTCTAATTGGGATTTTGAGATACAACGATCCGCCTCCTTTTCGGACTTGGATCTATTTATCCTCATACCTTGTTAGGGTCTTTTCGGATAGACTTCTCCATGATCTTTATGGGAGTTGATTGCTTTTTGTCGTGAGTCTTGATCCTTCATATTGATTTTAGGAATAATGCTCATCACATCACTTTGGATCTTTAGCAATAAAATGGAATCCTCATGCCTTGTTAGGGCCTTTTCGGACTCGCCAATCTTCGCGCCCCGCTTCATAAGTTATGCCTTGGCTATGAACTCTTATCATTACCGAGCAACTTTTAAACGATCTTGGGCTAGAAGCTAAGTAACTTTTCAAATCGTACGACCTTACTTATTGCAGATAAATTATTAGCAAGTGATGGGAGAATAGGCAAATAATTACACCAAGTGAGCTTGTGCAAGAATACCGACTTATAATTGACTCTATCATTTCTCGTCCTCCACAATTTAAAATCTCACGTAATGAGACTCGTGGATACTTAGCCTAATAAACCAATTAAGGTCTACATGGTTAAGGATACTAGCTAGAACAAACTTGGACAAGTCTATTCGGGTTGAGTCAAAATAATCGCAACGGGCCTAATATGTCAAAGATTTCAAAACTAGCTACACCACTTTATTAATATTTTTGACTTTATTGCGGGATATATACATATGAAAGCAACGATAAAAATTTAAAAATTACGACTAAATGGCCAAAGTTAATAAAAAATTTGAAAAATGTTGAAAAAGATGATTTTCCGGTTATATGAAGGCATTTTTATGGAAAAGTCCACTTAAAACTTCGATAGAAGTCCCCCCTACACTTAAGATAAACATTGTCCTCAATGTTTAAGCATGTGGGAAAAGTCTCCCCTACACTTATGACATTGTGCACGTTGGTTAACTCAAGTTAAGGAAGAGACGACTAACGTGATCAATTTCAAATGTGAGTATGAAGAAAATTGAATCACGATAGTTGAGAGATAGAACCGGATTTCGGATAACACGGGAGCACGGTTCTTCAAAGGTTCCAAAAGTGCATTCATCCCTGTAATCACATCACCACACAAAGACAAACACCTATAGAGGTCCCCCTACACTTAGGAGGTTAAAACGTAAAAGGATAGATACTCGGGCTGCCTCCCGAGGAGCGCTTGTTTTTGATAATCGAGTCACGAGCCTGACTCGACCCCAAATTAGTTCATGGGGAACGTGGTGAGGGATGGAATCATCTCATGAGAGATGTCCTCACCAAAGTACAACTTCACTCGTTGGCCATTCACCTTAAAATTAGGTCCATTAGGTTGAGCGAGCTCGAGAGTACCATATGGAAAAATTTGGGCAATGGTGAATGGGCCGGACCAACGAGATTTCAGCTTACCCGAAAAGATTTTCAACCGAGAGTTAAAGAGCAAAACTTTGTTTCCAACTTGGAACTCTCGATTTTTAATCTTAGAGTCGTGAATGAGCTTAGTCTTTTCTTTATAGATCAAAGAATTTTCATAAGCATCATTACGGAGTTCATTCAGCTCATTGAGTTGGATCTTGCGTAGGTTACCGGCTTTGTTGATATCGAAATTAGCCCACTTCAAGGCCCAGTAAGCCTTGTGCTCTGATAGGTGTGTAAACACCCATCCTTTTACCACTTAATTCTGGCTAAAACAAGATCAAAACGCGTATTTAATATCATTTGTTTGGAATTATGCGTGGTTTTTGTGTTTATTGTGTTTTCAGAGCCAACCGGATGAATATTGGAGAAAACATGGGATTGCACGGGATTTATCGAAGAAAAAGACTCAAGATGAAGTCTATTGTCCAAGAGATGCAAAAGATTTGAAGTCACTGGGCCTATTCGAAGATTTATCAGAGAAAAGGACCAAAGATGGAAGATTTATATAAGTCGAAGAAACTCAAGTCTATTAAACGAAGAAATTAAAAGACGAGTTGAATTTAATCAACGACAAATCCCGAATCAGAATCGAAAACGTCAACTTTTCTGAAAAGACGAGAAGACAAGAAGAACGGGAGAAATCCCACTCACCAACCAAAGGGAACACCTATATAAAGGGTTCCCCTCACACTTTTCATCGAGTTTTTCTTTCCCCTCTTTTTTTCTCCCTTTCTGTTCGTAGGTATCACCAACACCACTAGGGTGTTTGGTGATTTTAATCTTTGTTCTTCAATCTTGTAATTTTAGTCTTTGTTTTGTGATTGTTAAAACCTTAATCATTCAATACATCAATCCTTTTATCTCATCTTGTTCATCTTCATTTATTTGGTTAAAAGTTAAAGTTCTTATTTGGTTGATTTGATCTTCAAAAGTTGTTGGGTTTTATGTTTTTATTGATGGGATTGGTAGTTTATGGTTAGTAGATGCTTAGTGATTAGTTTATTTAAGTTTTTGGTTAGAAACTTGGTGATTTTCGGCTTAAAACGTATCTCCCCTTTTTTTCGGTATTGTTACTGTTCTTGAGTTTCCCAGACTTCCGGATGAACCAAAAGTTCCGGATGAACTAAAACTTCCGAATGAACTAAGACTTCCGGATGAACATCAACTTCCGAATGAATATAAAAAGTTCCGGATTAATGGTTTTTCAAAAAGTTCCGAATGAGTTTTCTTTTCAAAAGTTCTGAGTCAGTCTAAAGTTCCGGATGAACGTTCTTTACAAATCTTCCGAATAAACTTCCGAATCAAAAGTTCCGAATCAAATTCCGGATCAACAACTTCCGAATCAACTTCCGAAGAAAGTTCCGGATCAACTTCCGAAGAAAGTTCCGAGTGAAGGTTCCGAGTGAAGTTCCGAGTGAAGGTTCCGAGTAAACTTCCGAACGAAGTTCCGGATCAAGGGTTCCGAACCAAGTTCCGAGTGAACTTCCGAATCAAGGTCAAACTTCCGAATCAAATTTCTTTTGAGTATTTCTAAGGTTTACTTACTGTTTCTTCAGTTCATACTTATATTTTAATTTTAATTTTAATTTTAATTTTAATTTTAATTCAAGTTTTATTCATTGTTATTAATTTAATTGCTTTTAAATTTAAGTTTACATTTTAGAGCATTTAACATTTAGTACATTAGAAAACCAATCCCCTTTTTAGTAACCAAGAACAATCATTCCACTTAGAACCGAGATCAATTCGAGAGGATATCGAGAGAATAAAATCCGAACCCCATTGCAAAAACCATATATCAAATGGCGCCGCTGCCGGCTCTTCTCGTTAAGATCAAAAGTTTTTTGTGAGAACTTGGATTTTGGGATCCGTTCCCCGTGAACGTTACTTTTTCATAAAAATTTTCAAAAAACACTAAAAAATATAAAATTTTCAAAAATCCTAAAAAAGTAAAAAACATAAAAAAACCAAAAATATTTTGCTTTGTTTTTCTCTTGTTAGTTCTTTTGCAGGTGTATGCGCACTCGATCCACGTCTTATCAAGAGCCCGAGCCTCTCGATAACTTAGACATGGCCGGTGTACAAAACAACAACAACATACCACCTCCAAACAACAATAATAACAACAACAACCCACCTTTCAACAACATGAATAATAACAACAACAATGAGCCTCTACCGGATAATCGCCCGATGATTGAACTGCTGCAAGCTCATGTAGATGGCAACACTGATCCAATTGTTATACCAGCGATTGCAGCCAACAATTTTGAGCTCAAATCCGGCTTTATCCAGATGGTCTCTACTCAACCATTCTTGGGGCGTACCATTGATGATCCACATGACCACATCAAGAGATTCTTGCAACTAACCAACACGGTCAAATTCAATGGTGTTCCACAAGAGGTAATCCGGTTACAACTTTTTCCCTTTTCTTTAGAGGGACAAGCCCGACATTGGCTTGCTAAGGAACCGCCACAGAGTATTCTCTCGTGGACGGATTTGGAGACCAAGTTTATCAATTACTTTTTCCCACCCTCTCGTACTACCGCTTTGCGGAATGAAATCATAAATTTTGAACAAAAGTACGATGAGTCGTTTAGTGAATCTTGGGATCGTTTTAAAGATCTTTTAAGAAAATGCCCACAACATGGTTTTACCAAAGTGCATCAAATTAATACTTTTTACAATGGTTTAAGCATGAGTGACCAAGATTCACTAAACAGTGCCTCGGGGGGTAATCTTTTGGCTAAGACTTCCAATGCTGCTTGGGATATCATTGAGAATAAGTCTCGTGTGCAAACCAAGAGTGTTCGGACCAATGTCGCTAGTGCTAGCACTAGTGACAGCGACAAGCGACTGGACAAAATCACTACGCTTCTTGAATCGCTTGTTACCCACACCGTTAACAACAACAACAGCAACAACGCTAAAAACACTCAAGTCAATGATGTTAGCCAACCATGCGAGATATGCGGGGGTCCTCACTCTTACACCACTTGTACTACCACCCAAGACTACCCTTCTGAAAATGTGAATGCAGCTTATGGCACCTATCCTCAACCTGCTTATCAAGCTAGACCTTAAGGTGACTGTAATTTGCTTAGCTACCGCTCTAACAACTAGCTCTCACCACCCGGTTTTCCTCCAAACAACCCAAACCAACAACAAAACCTCAATCGCCCTCCTCAACAACAACAACCTCGTACACCATACATCCCACCTCACAAGCAGCAACAACCACCTCAACGAAACAACCAAGTATACCAGCAACCTGCTTATCAACCACCCGCATACAATGCTCCTCCCAACCAACCCACCGCTTTACACCAAGAAGTGGAAACTTATATGAGGACTAACGATGTGATCGTGGGAAACCTTCAGCGTGAAGTGCTCAACTTGAAAGTAGACCTGGTCAAACAAGGGAACGATCTGAGAGCTGACATGAGAAACATGTTGGATAGTCAAACAAATGACTTGAAAAACATGATGGCTAGTTTTTTCCAAAGTAATCAACCCTCTTCTTCGGGTACTCTTCCGAGTAACACCGTTGCGAATCCAAGAGGGGAGATGAAAGCAATCACCACTCGTAGTGGCAAAGGTACCAAGGAACCCGAGCTTCCTATACCTCCACCGGTGGTTGTGACTAAGGAGAACGAGTCACCTGCTCCTATTCCTCATCCTTCGATTTCCCCAATTTCTCCACCTCTTACTTCTACCCCTCCTCCACCCAAGGATGTGAGTGATCCTATTCTACCAAAGCCTTCCTCTTCTTCCAATATACCTTATCCATCTAGGTTGAGGAAAGAGAAGCTCAAAAGCAAGGACGATATTCAGGTTTCGAACTTTCTTAAGATGTTCAAACAATTGAATTTCAACATCTCCTTCGCTGAGGCTCTCGCTCACATGCCTAAGTACGCGAAAATGTTTAAAGATCTTCTGAGTGACAAGGAAAAGCTTCTCGATATTGCCAACACCCAACTTAATGAGAATTGCTCTGCAGTGCTCTTAAGGAAATTGCCAACCAAGCTTGGTGATCCGGGTCGTTTCTTAATCCCTTGCAATTTCCCGGGAGTAGAGAATTGCATGGCCCTAGCCGATCTAGGTGCCAGTATTAATCTAATGCCTCTAAGCGTTTGGAAGCAATTATCTCTCCCTGAGCTAGTCCCCACCAAAATGACTTTGGAATTAGCTAACCGTACGGTTGCTTATCCAGTGGGGATAGCCGAAGACGTCTTTGTAGGAGTCGAAAAATTCACTTTTCCTGCCGATTTCGTCGTCGTCGACTACGAGATGGACCCTCGTGTTCCCTTGATCGTGGGTCGTCCATTCCTGAGGACCGGTCGCACTCTCATCGATGTTGAAGCCGGTGAGCTTATCATGAGAGTGGGTGACGATAAAATCGTCTTCAACATGGGAAAGTTGTCTAAACAACCTTATTCATACGAGAGTGTTAATTGTATTGACGTTCTGGATGAGGCTTGTGAAAAACACTTTAATGATGCTTGTAAAAATATTCCTACCTCTCTTCCCAATGTTGAAACCGTTTCCTCTATTGATTCATCAATGTCTCTATTTGGAGATAGTGATTTGTTTTGGAACAATCTTGAAACCACCATGGGAGATGTGAACTTAGCTAATGATGATTCTCCCACCGATGGGGATGAAGACATGCATTTCTTTGATAACCTTCTCAAAGGTTATCACTGTCTCTATTTGGAGATAGTGATTTGTTTTGGAACAATCTTGAAACCACCATGGGAGATGTGAACTTAGCTAATGATGATTCTCCCACCGATGGGGATGAAGACATGCATTTCTTTGATAACCTTCTCAACGAAGACAACCTTTCTCCACCATCTCCCACGGATATTGCTATCGATACTCCGACTTTGAAAACGCCTCCCGTCGAAAATCCTCCGGATTTAGAACTTAAGGAGTTGCCGCCCCATCTCGAGTATGTGTTCCTTGAAGAAGAGAAGAAGTCGCCCGTCATTATCGCGAAGGATTTGAAAGATGAAGAGAAAACTCGCCTCATCGCCGTGCTTAAAGATCATAAAAAGGCTATTGCTTGGAAAATTTCTGATATTCGTGGAATTGATCCTCACTTCTGCACACACAAAATTCTCATGGAGGACGACTTTAAGCCAACAATTCAAAGCCAACGAAGGGTGAATCCAAAAATACATGAAGTCATCAAAACAGAGGTTATCAAACTTCTTGATGCGGGTATGATTTACCCTATTTCGGATTCACCATGGGTTAGTCCAATCCATTGTGTGCCCAAGAAGGGCGGAATAACCGTTGTTCCCAATGAACACAACGAGTTGATTTCCACTCGTCTCGTTACTGGGTGGAGAGTTTGTATAGACTACCACAAACTCAATGATGCCACGAGAAAGGATCATTTCCCTCTACCTTTTATGGACCAAATGCTTGAACGTTTAGCGGGTAATGAATATTACTGCTTTCTTGATGGTTTCTCGGGTTATTTCCAAATACCCATCGATCCCCAAGATCAAGAGAAGACGACATTCACTTGTCCCTATGGCACATTTGCTTACAAAAGAATGCCTTTTGGCTTATGCAATGCCCCCGGGACTTTCCAAAGGTGCATGTTAGCTATCTTTCATGACATGGTTGAACAAACCATGGAAGTCTTCATGGATGATTTCTCGGTCTTCGGGGATTCTTTCTCTGCTTGCCTTGCCAATTTAGAACGTATGCTGAAGCGATGTGAAGACACCCGCCTTGTTATTAATTGGGAAAAATGCCATTTTATGGTAAAAGAAGGCATCGTGCTAGGACACAAAATCTCCAAAGCCGGTCTTGAAGTAGATCGTGCTAAAGTCGATGTTATCGCTAAGTTGCCTCCACCTTCAACCGTGAAGGGTGTGAGAAGTTTCCTTGGTCATGCGGGCTTTTACCGTCGATTCATCAAAGATTTTTCTCAAATCGCTCGCCCGATGACCCACCTCTTGGAAAAAGACACTCCTTTTATCTTTTCCAAAGAGTGTCTTGAAGCCTTCAACTCGCTTAAGGATAAGCTAACTAAGGCACCCGTCTTGGTTACCCCTAATTGGGAGCTTCCCTTTGAGTTGATATGCGATGCTAGTGATTTTGCTATTGGAGCGGTTCTGGGACAAAGAGTGAACAAACACTTCCAACCAATCCATTACGCTAGCAAGACAATGACGGGGGCACAATTGCATTATACGACAACCGAAAAAGAGCTTTTAGCTGTTGTCTATGCCTTTGAAAAATTTCGCCCCTATCTTGTCCTTTCCACCACAATCGTTTACACCGATCATTCCGCGTTGAAGTACTTGTTGACAAAGCAAGATTCTAAACCAAGACTTCTTCGCTGGGTTTTGCTACTCCAAGAATTTAAAATCGAAATTCGCGATAAAAAAGGAGCTGAAAACTTAGCCGCGGATCATCTCAGCAGACTTGAGGATCCTTACCAAGGGGATCATCCGAACAAAGAAATCAATGATTCCTTTCCCTTGGAGACCTTAATGTCTATAAATTCGAATTCTGATGAAACCCCGTAGTTTGCGGACTTTGCAAGCTACTTGGCGTGTGGAATTCTCAAGGAAGGGTTGACGTCCCAACAAAAGAAAAAGTTCTTCACCGACATTAAGACTTACTTTTGGGACGACCCTTACCTATTCAAACAATGTGCCGACCTGATTATCCGCCGATGTGTTGATGGACCGGCATCTTTAGAAATCCTTGATGCTTGCCACAAAGGACCCACCGGTGGTCACTTTGGTCCCAACTACACCGCCAAAAAAGTGTTTGATTCGGGATTTTATTGGCCCTCCATATATCGTGACGCTCACAATATGGTTAAACGATGTGATGTTTGCTAAAAACAAGGCACGATCACACATAAAGACGAGATGCCTCCGAATTTCATTCAAGAGTGTGAAATCTTTGATGTTTGGGGTATCGACTTTATGGGGCCATTCCCTTCTTCTAAAGGAAACAAATACATCCTTGTAGCCGTTGACTACGTTTCAAAGTGGGTTGAAGCGAAAGCTTTACCCACTAATGACGCAAGGGTGGTTTGTAACTTTTTGAAGTCTCTATTCGCTAGATTCGGTGTGCCTCGTGCCATTATTAGTGATCGTGGGACTCATTTTTGCAATGACCAATTTGCTAGAGTCATGGCTAAGTACGGTGTAAATCATCGTCTTTCCACAGCCTACCACCCACAAACTAATGGCCAGGCTGAAATATCCAACCGATGACTAAAGCGAATTCTTGAAAGGACCGTGAGAGAGCATCGTGCCTCATGGGCTGATAAACTTGATGATGCTTTGTGGGCTTTCCGTACCGCATACAAGACTCCGATTGGTTGTACGCCATATCGTCTCGTGTATGGGAAAGCATGCCACCTCCCCATTAAGTTGGAGCACAAGGCTTACTGGGCCTTGAAGTGGGCTAATTTTGATATCACCAAAGCCGGTGACCTACGCAAGATCCAACTCAATGAGCTCAATGAACTCCGTAATGAGGCTTATGAAAATTCTTTGATCTATAAGGAAAGAACTAAGCTCATTCACGACTCTAAGATTAAGAACCAAGAGTTCCAAGTTGGAGATAAAGTTTTACTCTTTAAATCTCGGTTGAAAATCTTCTCGGGCAAGCTGAAATCTCGTTGGTCCGGCCCATTCACCATTGCCCAAATTTTTCCATATGGTACTCTCGAGCTCGCTCAACCTAATGGACCTAATTTCAAGGTGAATGGCCAACGAGTGAAGTTGTACTTTGGTGAGGACACCTCTCAGGAGATGATTCCATCCCTCACCACGTTCCCCATGAACTAATTTTGGGTCGAGTCAGGCTCGTGACTCGGTTATCAAAAACAAGCGCTCCTCGGGAGGCAGCCCGAGTATCTATCCTGTTCTGTTTTAACCTCCTAAGTGTAGGGGGGCCTCTATAGGTTCTTTGTGTTTGTGTGGTGATGTGATTACAGGGATAAGTGCACTTTTGGAACCTTTGAAGAACCGTACCCCCGTGTTATCCGAAATCCGGTTCTATCTCTCAACTATCGTGATTCAATTTTCTTCATACTCTCATTTGAAATTGATCACTTTAGTCGTCTCTTCCTTAACTTGAGTTAACCAACGTGCACAATGTCATAAGTGTAGGGGAGACTTTTCCCACATGCTTAAACATTGAGGACAATGTTTATCTTAAGTGTAGGGGGGACTTCTATCAAAGTTTTAAGTGGACTTTTCCATGAAAATGCCTTCATTTAACCAGAAAATCCTATTTTTCAACCATTTTCAAATTTTTTATTAACTTTGGCCATTTAGTCGTAATCTTTAAATTTTTATCGTTGATTTCATATGTATATATCCCGCAATAAAGTCAAAAATATTAATAAAGTGGTGTAGCTAGTTTTGAAATCTTTGACATATTAGGCCCGTTGCGACTATTTTGACTCAACCCGAATAAACTTATCCAAGTTTATTCTAGCTAGTATCCTTAACCATGTAGACCTTAATTGGTTTATTAGGCTAAGCATCCACGAGTCTCATTACTTGAGATTTTAAATTGTGGAGGACGAGAAATGATAGAGTCAATTATAAGTCGGTATTCTTGCACAAGCTCACTTGGTGTAATTATTTGCCTATTCTCCCATCACTTGCTAATAAATTATCTGCAATAAGTAAGGTCGTACGATTTGAAAAGTTACTTAGCTTCTAGCCCAAGATCGTTTAAAAGTTGCTCGGTAATGATAAGAGTTCATAGCCAAGGCATAACTTATGAAGCGGGGTGCGAAGATTGGCGAGTCCGAAAAGGCCCTAACAAGGCATGAGGATTCCATTTTATTGCTAAAGATCCAAGGTGATGTGAAAAGCATTATTCCCAAAGTCAATATGAAGGATCAAGACTCACGACGAAAAGCAATCAACTCCCATAAAGATGATGGAGAAGTCTATCCGAAAAGACCCTAACAAGGTATGAGGATAAATAGATCCAAGTCCGAAAAGGAGGCGGATCGTTGTATCTCAAAATCCCAAATAGAGATTGAAGAAATAATCATGAAGTCGTGGTCAACAAAGTTGGAGTACCTCTCAAAAGTCTCCAAGTGAAGAAACTCTATTAACGATGAGAAGACCATTATCTCAAGCACGTCTCTCAAGATATGAAGTATGAAGTACATGCCAAATATCGGCCCGAGAAAGGTCTCAAAGCGTGAACCGAGTTATGCCAAGATATGAACTTTTTGATATCCCGAGAAGCAGTTTTAAGAGATTTTGTCCTTTAGCTAACTATTGATCAAATCGTTCTACTTTGCTTTCGGCCTAAATAAACTATCGAAATAAGTCCAAAAATGCATCTTCATGATCATTCTAAGACAAAAATAAAATATAAGAGATACACCTAGTAATAATGGAGTTTAAGCATATAATTAAGCCATGTGTGTAAGTGTTTGATTTACTAACTTATAGTAACAATGATCTCATTTTTAAGCTTAGTTTGGGGAACGTGAAACTTGAGGGTGATAAATCTTCGCAGCACCAAAGCCCTAATGTAAGTCATTGATTTCTTTGCAAGTTATTTCCATGTAGCTATTTTCAAGTGAAAATGGTTTTCTATCCTTTTGTTTACTTTAAAGTTTTAATTTCTCTTAGTACTTTAATTTTTGTTTAGTAGTATTTTAATAAGGCCAAGGTTGATTAATTATGAGAAAAGTGTAAAATTGCTTTATCACTAAGCATTGCATGAGGGCATGGCAATGGTTAAGTGTAGGGGATTTGATAGGTGTGTAAACACCCATCCTTTTACCACTTAATTCTGGCTAAAACAAGATCAAAACGCGTATTTAATATCATTTGTTTGGAATTATGCGTGGTTTTTGTGTTTATTGTGTTTTCAGAGCCAACCAGATGAATATTGGAGAAAACATGGGATTGCACGGGATTTATCGAAGAAAAAGACTCAAGATGAAGTCTATTGTCCAAGAGATGCAAAAGATTTGAAGTCACTGGGCCTATTCGAAGATTTATCGGAGAAAATGACCAAAGATGGAAGATTTATATAAGTCGAAGAAACTCAAGTCTATTAAACGAAGAAATTAAAAGACGAGTTGAATTTAATCAACGACAAATCCCGAATCAGAATCGAAAACGTCAACTTTTCTGAAAAGACGAGAAGACAAGAAGAACGGGAGAAAGCCCACTCACCAACCAAAGGGAACACCTATATAAAGGGTTCCCCTCACACTTTTCATCGAGTTTTTCTTTCCCCTCTTTTTTCTCCCTTTCTGTTCGTAGGTATCACCAACACCACTAGGGTGTTTGGTGATTTTAATCTTTGTTCTTCAATCTTGTAATTTTAATCTTTGTTTTGTGATTGTTAAAACCTTAATCATTCAATACATCAATCCTTTCATCTCATCTTGTTCATCTTCATTTATTTGGTTAAAAGTTAAAGTTCTTATTTGGTTGATTTGATCTTCAAAAGTTGTTGGGTTTTATGTTTTTATTGATGGGATTGGTAGTTTATGGTTAGTAGATGCTTAGTGATTAGTTTATTTAAGTTTTTGGTTAGAAACTTGGTGATTTTCGGCTTAAAACGTATCTCCCCTTTTTTTCGGTATTGTTACTGTTCTTGAGTTTCCCAGACTTCCGGATGAACCTAAAGTTCCGGATGAACTAAAACTTCCGAATGAACTAAGACTTCTGGATGAACATCAACTTCCGAATGAACATAAAAAGTTCCGGATGAATGGTTTTTCAAAAAGTTCCGAATGAGTTTTCTTTTCAAAAGTTCCGAGTCAGTCTAAAGTTCCGGATGAACGTTCTTTACAAATCTTCCGAATAAACTTCCGAATCAAAAGTTCCGAATCAACTTCCGGATCAACAACTTCCGAATCAACTTCCGAAGAAAGTTCCGGATCAACTTCCGAAGAAAGTTCCGAGTGAAGGTTCCGAGTGAAGTTCCGAGTGAAGGTTCCGAGTAAACTTCCGAACGAAGTTCCGGATCAAGGGTTCCGAACCAAGTTCCGAGTGAACTTCCGAATCAAGGTCAAACTTCCGAATCAAATTTCTTTTGAGTATTTCTAAGGTTTACTTACTGTTTCTTCAGTTCATACTTATATTTTAATTTTAATTTTAATTTTAATTTTAATTTTAATTCAAGTTTTATTAATTGTTATTAATTTAATTGCTTTTAAATTTAAGTTTACATTTTAGAGCATTTAACATTTAGTAGATTAGAAAACCAATCCCCTTTTTAGTAACCAAGAACAATCATTCCACTTAGAACCGAGATCAATTCGAGAGGATATCAAGAAAATTAATCTGAACCCCTAGCAAAAATCTAGTATCATGCTCCAACTCAATGGGGAGGTGGCACGCTTTCCCGTACACGAGACGATATGGTGTACAACCAATCGGAGTCTTGTATGCGGTACGAAAAGCCCACAAAGCATCATCAAGTTTATCAGCCCATGAGGCACGATGCTCTCACATGGTTCTTTCCAGAATTCGCTTTAATCCCCGGTTAGAGATTTCAGCCTGGCCATTAGTTTGTGGGTGGTAGGCGGTGGAAAGACGATGATTTACATCGTACTTAGCCATGACTCTAGCAAATTGGTCATTGCAAAAATGAGTCCGGCGATCACTAATAATGGCACGAGGCACACCGAATCTAGCGAATAGCGACTTCAAAAAGTTACAAACCACCCTTGCGTCATTAGTAGGTAAAGCTTTGGCTTCAACCCACTTTGAAACGTAGTCAACGGCTACAAGGATGTATTTGTTTCCTTTAGAGGAAGGGAATGGCCCCATAAAGTCGATACCCCAAACATCAAAGATTTCACATTCTTGTATGAAATTTTGAGGCATCTCGTCTTTATGTGTGATCTTGCCTTGTTTTTGGCAAGCATCACAATGTTTAACCATCTCGTGAGCATCACGGTAAATGGTGGGCCAATAAAATCCTGATTCAAACACTTTTTTGGCGGTGTAGTTGGGACCAAAGTGACCACCGGTGGGTCCTTTGTGGCAAGCGTCAAGGATTTCTAAAGCTGCCGGTCCATCAACACATCAGCGAATAATCAAGTCAGCACATTGCTTGAATAGATACGGGTCATCCCAAAAGTAAGTCTTAATGTCTTTGAAGAACTTCTTCTTTTGCTGGGATGTTAGCCCGTCAACGAGAATTCCACCCGCCAAGTAGTTTGCAATATCCGCAAACCACGGGGTTTCATCAGAAGTCGAGTGGATAGACATTAAGGTCTCCAGGGGAAAAGAATCATTGATTTCTTTGTTCGGATGATCCCCTTGG
Source organism: Glebionis coronaria (assembly GCA_025667525.1). Lineage (NCBI taxonomy): Eukaryota > Viridiplantae > Streptophyta > Magnoliopsida > Asterales > Asteraceae > Glebionis > Glebionis coronaria. The sequence continues at coordinate 137,137,166 of CM046879.1, read as the reverse complement.
TAAGGATCCTCAAGTCTACTGAGATGATCCGCGGCTAGGTTTTCAGCTCCTTTTCTATCGCGAATTTCGATTTTAAATTCTTGGAGAAGAAAAACCCAGCGGAGAAGTCTTGGTTTAGAATCTTGTTTAGTCAACAAGTACTTCAGCGCGGAATGATCGGTGTAAACGATTATGGTGGAAAGGACAAGATAGGGGCGAAATTTTTCAAAAGCATAGACAACAACTAAAAGCTCTTTTTCGGTTGTCGTGTAATGCAATTGAGCCCCCGTCATTGTCTTGCTAGCATAGTGGATTGGTTGGAAGTGTTTATTCACTCTTTGGCCCAAAACCGCACCAATAGCAAAGTCGCTAGCGTCGCACATCAACTCAAAGGGAAGCTCCCAATTAGGGGTAACCAAGACGGGTGCCTTAGTTAGCTTATCCTTAAGCAAGTTGAAGGCTTCAAGACACTCTTTGGAAAAGATAAAAGGAGTATCTTTTTCCAAGAGGTGGGTCATCGAGCGAGCGATTTGAGAAAAATCTTTGATAAATCGACAGTAGAAGCCCGCATGACCGAGGAAACTTCTCACACCCTTCACGGTTGAAGGTGGAGGCAACTTAGCGATAACATCGACTTTAGCATGGTCTACTTCGAGACCGGCTTTGGAGATCTTGTGTCCTAGCACGATGCCATCTTTTACCAAGAAATGGCATTTTTCCCAATTAAGAACAAGGCGAGTGTCTTCACACCGCTTAAGCATTCGTTCTAAATTGGCAAGGCAAGCAGAGAAAGAATTGCCATAGACCGAGAAATCATCCATGAATACTTCCATAGTGTCTTCCACCATGTCATGGAATATAGCCATCATACATCTTTGGAACGTCCCAGGAGCATTGCATAAACCAAAAGGCATGCGTTTGTAAGCAAATGTTCCGTAGGGACAAGTGAATGTGGTCTTTTCTTGGTCCTTGGGATCGATGGGAATTTGAAAATACCCGGAGAAACCGTCTAAAAAGTAGTAATAGTCATTACCAGCTAGACGCTCGAGCATTTGATCCATGAAGGGAAGAGGAAAGTGATCTTTTCTCGTGGCATCATTGAGCTTGCGATAATCAATACAAACTCTCCACCCAGTAACGAGACGAGTGGGAATCAACTCGTTGTGTTCATTAGAAACAACGGTAATTCCGCCCTTCTTGGGCACACAATGGACGGGACTTACCCACGGCGAATCCGAAATAGGGTAAATCAAGCCGGCATCAAGAAGTTTGATAACCTCTTGTTTGATGACGTCATGAATTCGAGGATTAACCCTTCTTTGGCTCTGGATTGCGGGTTTAAAGTCATCTTCCATGATAATCTTGTGAGTACAAAAGTTCGGATCAATTCCGCGGATATCGGAAATTTTCCAAGAAATTGCCTTCTTATGATCTTTAAGCACGACGATGAGGCGAGATTTCTCTTCTTCTTTCAAGTCCTTCGCGATGATGACGGGCGACTTCTTATTTTCTTCAAGGAACACGTACTCGAGATGGGGTGGCAACTCCTTAAGTTCTAAATCCGGGGGATTTTCGATGGAAGGCGTTTTCAAAGTCGGAGCATCGATAGCAATAACCGTGGGAGATGGTGGAGAAAGATTGTCTTCTTTAAGAAGGTTCTCAATGAGGCGGAGATCTTCATCCCAATTGGTGGTAGAATCGTCATTAGCTAAGTTCACATCTCCCATGGTGGCTTCAAAATATTTCCAAAGGAAATCACTTTCTCCAAATAGAGATAGTGATGAATCAATAGAGGAAACGGTCTCAACATTGGGAAGAGAGGTAGGAATACTTTTGCAAGCATCTTTGAAGTGTTCTTCACAAGCCTCATCAAGAACGTCAATACAATTAACACTCTCGTTAGAATAAGGCTGTTTAGACAACTTTCCCATGTTGAAAACAATTTTATCGTCACCCACTCTCATGATAAGCTCACCGGCTTCAACATCGATGAGAGTGCGACCGGTCCTCAGGAATGGACGACCAACGATCAACGGCACACGAGGGTCCATGTCGTAGTTAACGACAACGAAATCGGCAGGAAAAGTGGATTTGTCGACTCCTACAAAGACGTCTTTAGCTATCCCCACTGGATAAGCAACCGTACGGTTAGCCAATTCCAAAGTCATTTTGGTGGGGACTAGCTCAGGGAGAGATAATTGCTTCCACACACTTAAAGGCATTAAGTTAATACTGGCACCTAGATCGGCTAGGGCCATGCAATTCTCTACTCCCGGGAAGTTACAAGGGATTAAGAAACGACCCGGATCACCAAGCTTGGTTGGTAATTTCCTTAAGAGCACTGCAGAGCAATTCTCATTAAGTTGGGTGTTAGAAATATCAAGAAGCTTCTCCTTGTCGCTAAGAAGATCTTTGAACATTTTCGCGTACTTAGGCATGTGAGAGAGAGCCTCAGCGAAGGAGATGTTGAAATTTAATTGTTTAAACATTTTAAAACAGTTCGAAACTTGAATATCGTCCTTGCTTTTGAGCTTCTCTTTCCTCAACCTAGATGGATAAGGTATATCGGAAGAAGAGGAAGGCTTTGGAATCGAAGGATCACTCACATCCTTGGGTGGAGGAGGGGTAGAAGTAAGAGGCGGAGGAATTGGGGAAGTAAAAGGATGAGGAATAGGAGCAGGTGACTCGTTCTCCTTAGTCACAATCACCGGTGGAGGTATAGGAAGCTCGGGTTCTTTGGTACCTTTGCCACTACGAGTGGTGATTGCTTTCATCTCCCCTCTTGGATTCGCAACGGTGTTACTCGGAAGAGTACCCGAAGAAGAGGGTGGATTACCTTGGAAGAAACTAGCCATCATGTTCTTTAAGTCATTCGTTTGACTATCCAAAGTGTTTCTCATATCAGCTCTCAGATCGTTCCCTTGTTTCACCAGGTCTGCTTTCAAGTTGTGCACTTCCTGTTGGAGATTGTCCACGATCACATCGTTAGTCCTCATGTAGGTTCTAATGTCTTGGTGTAATGCGGTGGGTTGGTTGGGAGGAGCATTGTATGCGGGTGGTTGATAAGCAGGTTGCTGGTAAACTTGGTTGTTTCTTTGAGGTGGATGTTGTTGTTTGTGAGGTGGTATGTATGGTCCATGAGATTGTTGTTGTTGTTGAGGAGGGAGGTTGAGGTTTTGTTGTTGGTTTGGGTTGTTAGGAGTAAAAGCGGGTGGTGAGAGATAGTTGTTTGAGCGGTAGCTAAGCAGGTTGCGGTCACCTTGAGGACGAGCTTGATAAGCGGTCGAAGGATAGGTACCGTATGCTGCATTCACATTCTCAGAAGGGTAGTCTTGGGTGGCAGTACAAGTGGTGTAAGAGTGAGGACCCCCGCATATCTCACATGGTTGGCTAACAGCATTGACATGAGCGTTTTTAGCGTTGATGTTGTTGGTGTTGCTGGCGGTTTGGGTAGCAAGCGATTCAAGAAGCGCAGTGATTTTGTCAAGTCGCTTATCGCTGTCACTAGTACTAGCACTAGCGATATTGGTCCGAACACTCTTGGTTTGCACACGAGACTTATTTTCAATAATATCCCAAGCGGCATTAGAAGTCTTAGCCAAAATATTACCCCCCGAGGCACTGTTTAGTGAATCTTGGTCATTCATGCTTAACCCATTATAAAAAGTGTTAATTTGATGCACTTTGGTAAAACCATGTTGTGGGCATTTTCTTAAAAGATCTTTGAAACGATCCCAAGATTCACTAAAAGACTCATCGTACTTTTGTTCAAAATTAATGATTTCATTCCGCAAAGCGGTAGTACGAGAAGGTGGGAAAAAGTAGTTGATAAACTTGGTCTCCAAATCCGTCCACGTAAGAATACTTTGTGGCGGTTCCTTAGCAAGCCAATGTCGGGCTTGTCCCTCTAAAGAAAAGGGAAAAAGTTGTAAACGGATTACCTCTTGTGGAACACCATTGAATTTGACCGTATTCGTGAGTTGCAGGAATCTTTTGATGTGGTCATGTGGATCATCAATGATACGCCCCAAGAATGGTTGAGCAGAGACCATCTAGATAAATCCGGATTTGAGCTCAAAGTTGTTGGCTGCAATCGCGGGTATGACAATTGGATCATCGTTACCATCTACATGTGCTTGCAGAAGTTCAATCATCGGGCGATTATCCGGTAGAGGCTCATTGTTGTTGTTATTATTGTTGTTGAAAGGTGGATTGTTATTGTTATTATTATTGTTTTGAGGTGGGTTATTGTTGTTGTTTTGTACACCGGCCATGTCTAAGTCTTCGAGAGGCTCGGGCTCTTGATAAGACGTGGATCGTGTACGCATGCACCTGCAAAAGATCTAACAAGGCAAAAACAAAGCAAAAATATTTTTGGTTTTTATGTTTTTTTAAATTTTTTTGGATTTTTGAAAATTTTATATTTTTTAGGGTTTTTGAAAATTTTTATGAAAAAGTAACGTTCACGGGGAACGGATCCCAAAATCCAAGTTCTCACAAAAAACTGTTGATCTTAACGAGAAGAGCCGGCAGCGGCGCCATTTGATACAAGAGATTTGCTATGGTCGGGTTAAGATCTCGGAATCTCCTCGAATTGATCGCAGCTCAAAGTGGAATGATTTGTTCTTGGTGACAAAAAGGGTTTTGGTTTCCTATTCTACTAAAAGGTAAATGCATGAAGTAATAAAGATTTAAACCAAAACAATTACTTAAATAAAACTTAGATTTAAATTAAACAGTTAAATGACAAAACAGTAAAACAAACTTACTGAAAATATGCTATGTTCGGAATATATGACCATGCGGAATAATGGTTATTCGGAATAGTGGGCCATGCAGAATAACAATGCTACTCGGAATATCAGGCTTACTCGGAATCATGAGGTCTATGCGGAATGTTTAACCATCCGGAATAATTTGACTATGCGGAATAAAGACACTATGCGGAATAACGTCCTATGCGGAATAAAATCTCTATGCGGAATATTATGGTCACTCGGAATAAACAGTTACTCGGAATACTAGTCTATTCGGAATAAGAACACTTATGCGGAATGTCAGGCTTACTCGGAATAAACTATTCTATGCGGAATAACTAAAAATTCCGAGTAAGAGAAAAGGCAAGAAGACTATTCAGAATATATAAATATTCCGAATAAAGAAAAAGAGGAAGAGACTATGCGGAATAACTGGGAATGGAAGAACAGTAGCAGACGCAAGAACAGGGGAACACGAATTTTAACCCAATCGAACCAAATAAACAAAAAGGTTTAACCAAATTAACCACAAATCATCTATTAACCACAAGGATCAAATCCTAATCATAAAAACGCAAAATCAACAACTTTTTAAGATCAAAACTCAACTAAATAAGAACTTAAGAACTTTGAATAAAAAGATGATGATGAACAAGAGGAATGAAAAGATTAAAATGAAAACTTGTATTGAAGATTAAGATTCAATAAACAAAATGAAAGGATTACACTTACACAATTCAAGAAGAAATCAAAGAAGATGAAAACCACTCCTTAAGGGAGATGGTTCTTCCTACGAACTAGGAAAAGAGTAACTGAAAGAAAAACTAAAAACTAGGTGCCAAATTTTGTGAGGGTGATTCCCTTATATAGGCTAAGTGGTTGGTTGGTGAGTGGGCTTTCTCCCTTTCTTCTTGTCTTCTCGTCTTTTCAGAAAAGTTGACGTTTTCGATTCTGATTCGGGATTTGTCGACGATTAAATTCAACTCGTCTTTTAATTTCTTCGTTTAATAGACTTGAGTTTCTTCGACATATGTAAATCTTCCATCTTTGGTCCTTTTCTTCGATAAATCTTCAAATAGGCCCATTGACTTCAAATCTTTTGCATCTCTTGGACAATAGACTTCGTATTTAGTCTTTTTCCTTGATAAAACCCGTGCAATCCCATGTTTTCTTCAATAATCATCCGGTTGACTCTGAAAACACAATAAACACAAAAACCACGCATAATCCAAACAAATGATATTAAACACGCTTTTTGGTCTTGTTTTAGTAAGAAATAAGTGGTAAAAGGATGGGTGTTTTCACACCTATCAATGACAAAGGCTCAAATATCACAGCATGAAGGAACAAAACTACTGTTACACGTTCAAGACTCATTTATGACGAAATTCATAGACCTCACATTGGGGGAGATTGTTAGCCTCAAAATATTGAGTCAAACAAGAATGTTCGGTCATAGGTTTCTATTGTAATATTTATTAGAACGTTGTAATAGATAATTAAATAGTCGTGGTTCACGGGCTTGGATTTAAACTTATTAAAGTCCAAAAGACAAGCCCGGCCCAATATATAGCCCATTAAAGCCCGCATGTAGGTGGACTATATATACTACCCTCCTAGCATGTTAGGAGGGTGGATGGTCATTTGTAACAAATCTTCTTCTAATCTAATATTCACCAAGTTAATCACCTCTTCTCTCTACTTTCTCTCACTACTTTCTCTCTCTAGGAATCCATCTCTTTTCATCTATTTTCTATCACTAATCATCATAATAATATGGGACAACAGTGTAGGTAAAAGAACTAAGCTAGGCAAAGCTTAAGTTCGAATCCTTTTGAGCATCATTTTTTAAACACTCGTTTGACTCGTGACATACGCTACAAACTCACACCTTACTTTCATAACATAAGCCAAAATAAAATATAGCTACGCTTCAAAGCAAAACAATTCACCTGGTGTATTTATTTATTTTTAGCTCATTGTTGGGTCCACTAGATGTGGATCTTGCAGCCTGTCAGGAACGGTGAACGACTTCTGTAATCACAAGTCTATTCATAGAGAGACTCTATACACAATATGAATGCGGAATACAAATATAATAAAGAAGAACAGAATAACTATAAAGACTTGATCCTTTCTAAGGATTTCTAATATTGATAATGACTAGAACTACGTTTGATGAAGGTGTGTCTAACCCTTCTGCCTAAGGTTCCTTTTATACTACAAGGAAACCCTAATACATCATTAAACAAAACGTGTAGAACTGATATGCATATCCTTTCCTAACATATCTCATGCATATCCTAACAGAATAATAAATAAATAATAAAGTTTGACTCTGACTAGGACCAGGAGCACGACTTGCTCCTACTACTACCAGGACCAGGAGGAACTACATATCCACCGTTGTCCCTTTGCCAGTGATCCTGCCTTCACCTCCACCAAAATAGACCTTGCCGCCTTGAAATGGTACAAAGTTAGAGAGAAGACTTTTATTTCCTGTCATGCTCCTAGAGCATCCACTATCAACAATTCCTAGAGAAGGATCTTGGTATGGAGTAACCTACAGCAACAAGATAATAAAGATGCAAAAGTTAGTGTCTTAAGAGGGCCCAAACCTTTTCAGGTTTGAGCCTGCCTTGTGGATCTTTATTAGAGAGCCAAGAAGATTGATGAGATCCACCGTTGTTCTTTGGTTGCCTATGCATCATATTGGTATTATTGTTTGACCAAGAACAACCTGCTGAGGGCTTAACAGCAGTTCCCAAATGTCCCAAACCAAAATACATGTGGTCAAAATTATGTGGATAAATTTGATTAAAATTCTGAAAATAGTTACTGGCCGTTCTATTTGTTGTTAATCCAATGTTTCTCCAATGATCAGAAGCTAATGGAGAGGTCCTTCTAGAAGAAGAAAACGATTGAGCACTAGGATTAAGTCTTCTAGAAGAATACGGAGCAACTCCTGGTAGACCAGGAGCAGGAAATGCTTGATGAACAAAAGAATGTTTGTCATAAAAATCACAATCTTTAATCAAATGAAATGCACTTCCACAAACAAAACATGTTTTAATCGACCTTTTATTAGAATGACATTGTTTCATACTGCTAACTTTATTACACACAGTTCTAGGAGACTCAATCTTCCTAGGACTCAATAAACCAGGACTAGACACAGTGGAATTAAAAGTAACTCTCTCTTCACACTTCCTAGCACCAGTAGCATCATGATCATTTGACTTGGAACTTGTAGGTCTCGACTCTTCACTTGAACCACTTGATGCAGAGTCACTGGCTTTGTCACTGAAAGTACACGAGACAAAGTCATTAGAATTAGTAGAACTTTTTGGGGACTCATGCATTTGTGATCCATCCAAGTCAATATGCCTAGAAGTGGGCATGAAAGTTCCAGTAAAAGGTAGAGGGATAGCATGCATTTCTGCTGCTGGTTTAAACCTATTATAGCTAGGTTCTCCCTCTTTCTCTTTGTAGGCATCAAAGACACTCGAAAAAGATAAATCAAACACATCTTCTGAATCAATATATTTATCAAATCCTAACCCTCTTTTAGTCCTACCAGACATGCTACTATTGATTAATTTTGAAAGATTTTTAGGTGCCTTTTGCCATTTAACAAATCTCAACAGTGTAGCATCTAATCTTTCTTGCATCTCCTGTTTTTCATTGATACTGTCATCTTTAACCTTTTCTGTATATTTAAGCATATTTGTTGTGTTTTCTAAATCGATGCTTAGTATCCTAATTTTATCCTCATACTCACGTTGAGTATCTTGAAGCCGCCTCTTTTGTTGTTCCAATGTGTTTAAAGAAGCCTTATAGGCTTGAACTTCTAAAAAATACTTATCATTCTGATCATTTACGTCATTATATTGAGACAACAATTCTGAATATTTATCATGAAAACCAAGAGGACAATGTTGTACCTGAGGTGAGATGCCCATAAGAGCAAACTCCTCTGCTTCTTCTGCATCGGATAGATTCCCAGCAATCATTGCAAATACGTCAGTCGAGGACTCAGCTGTTTCCAAAGTGGTAGTCTGATGATCATTCCAGTTGACCATAGAGTCAACAGATACCAATGCCTTCTTGTCATCTTTTACCTCCTGAACCTTAAAAGCTGAGTATCTGCTCTTCTCCTGGTCATTCTTGCTAGGGCATTCCCTTGCAAAGTGACCTTGCTGCTGGCAGTTATAGCATCGAACCTTGCTTCTGTCGAACCTTGCTGGCTCCCTTGGGTTATAATTGAATTTTCGACCAGCTTTCTTTTCAAACTTGTGAACCCTAAGAGTGAGCATGGCCATCTGCCATTTAAGATCCATTTCATCCAGGTCAAGTTTATCGACCTGTTTGAAGTCATCAAAGCAAGTTGTTGTTGAGCATCAACATCAGCTACAAAAGAATGAAGAACGGCTTCTACCATGCTACCAGACTTGGCTGTAGGATCAGGAGCAGAAGTATGCTGAAAAGTATGTTGAGAAGACACAGTATTGCTTGGGCTGCTAGCATAAGACATGGGACTGGATGCCATAGAACTCACAAAGGCAGAATTAGCAGGAGTGGGAAAAGAATCACTTGAATATCCTCTCACATGAGGTTCAAAAGTTTTGAGCTTATGAAATAAATCATCAAAGTTGAGATAGTCAAGCCCACCTTTTGCTTTTAGAGAGATTACCACCTGATTCCATGAGTATGGTAAGGCTCTAAGAAATCTTGCATTAATATCACCATCATCAAGTTTTGACCGAAGTTGATTCAATTGGCTTAATATCTTTTGGAACCTGTCATACCCTTGATGAATACCTTCAGTTTCTGAGATTTTGAATTCTGTGAATTCATCTCTCAACATGGATCTTCTCATTTTCTTTGACTCCTCATTCCCACCAAACCTTGCTTTTATTCCATTCCAGATCTCTCTAGCATCACCCAAATGGTAGAAGTCACCCATGTGATCATCAGGAAGAGATTGAAGCAAAATAGTTTTTGCTTTGACCTCCTTCTGAATGGCTATGATTTCTTCATGAGTTTTAGGGTCAAGAAGAGTAATATTACCATTCTTATCTCTTCTAGTTAGCTTCCTGCTGTTCCCATTCAGAATAACCTTCCAAAGGTCTTGATCAGTGTTGGTGATCCACCATTCCATCTTCATAGCCCAACTATCATACTCATCCTTTTTCAGAAGAGGGAATTTCCCATTTGTGTTGGAAACCGTAGCAACGATCTGCTGAGTTTGCACAGTTTTAGGAGTGCTGTCTTCTCCTGTTTGAGTAGAACTTGAGGCAGGCATGATAAAACAAAAATGTTAGTAATAAGAAAACTTGATTCTTCTTGTACAGAGACTCTCCCAGGCTCTGATACCACTTGTTGGGTCCACTAGATGTGGATCTTGCAGCTTGTCAGGAACGGGGAACGACTTCTGTAACCACAAGTCTATTCACAGAGAGACTCTATACACAATATGAATGCGGAATAGAAATATAATAAAGAAGAACAGAATAACTATAAAGACTTGATCCTTTCTAAGGATTTCTAATATTGATAATGACTAGAACTACGTTTGATGAAGGTGTGTCTAACCCTTCTGCCTAAGGTTCCTTTTATACTACAAGGAAACCCTAATAAATCATTAAACAAAACGTGTAGAACTGATATGCATATCCTTTCCTAACATATCTCATGCATATCCTAACAGAATAATAAATAAATAATAAAGTTTGACTTTGACTAGGACCAGGAGCACGACTTGCTCCTACTACTACCAGGACCAGGAGGAACTACATACCTCCTAGTCTACCTATTACAATTAACTATTCCAATGGTCCTAACACTCATTTACAAATTAAAGAATTTTTTGTAACCAGTATAGTACTTATGCATACATAAAACAAATTGTAGAAAACTCGAATAAACAGAACACTATATATCCAAATTTAACTAATATAACCTATCTACACACCACTTTCAATATCAAAAGTCTTATAACACAAACATCTATATGTCTTATTTAAAACCAATGTTCTCAAGATTGTATAAAAAACTATTTACATACCAAAACCAACTCGTTTATATTTTTAACACTGTAGTGGCTTAAACGTTCGTTTGGTGGACCAAGGCCTTAAAGTATCAAAGATTGCTTTTCTTTTAGTTTTCTTCTAAAAAAAGTAAGTCCACTGCCAACAGATATAATTAATACACACACGGCTATATGGAAATTAGAAAATAAGAAGAATGATAAACAAAGATACTTTAAAAGTAACTGAATATTTGTACAACAAAAGATCACATGAGAAAAAACATGTCCATTGCATGGCCAAATATATACGTTTAAGCAACAATTTTTGTAAAAAAAACACAAACTGATATTTGTACAACTAAAGATTCACATGAGACAAAACACGTCCGTTGGATGGGCCAAACCCTATTAATATAATAATTAGTTTTTATTTAATTTTCTTTAATAAAAACGAGTCACAGTACAAACATATAAAATTAATACCCAAACGTACTTTAAAAAAGATTTGTGAAACGACCCCGCCCGTTGTGCGGGTTACGACGCTAGTATATATATATATATATGTATATATATATATATATATATATATATATATATATATATATATATATATATATATATATATATATATATATATATATATATATATATATATATATATATATATATATATATATATATATATATATATATATATATATATATATATATATATATATATATATATATATATATATATATATATATATATATATATATATATATATATATATATATATATATATATATATATATATATATATATATATATATATATATATATATATATATATATAGTGTAACTTTCTTTTCAGAACCTATATTAGTGTCAAAACTATCAGAACCATCATTTTTACTACTAATAATACATGATGTACAAGACAACAATGCAAAAAGACATTTTTGAAATTACTTACAAATTATTTTCAGAAAAATAAATAAGATAAGGGTAAATTCGGAATTTGATTTCTCCCTAAAAATAGGATTGATTTATAAGAATAAAATAACATTAATTCTAATTTCTAAAATCATTCCCCATCACATGTTTGTATCCCTTCCCTTCACGAGATCTAAAAACACCTCTATCTTTCCCCAAGACCTTCATAACCTACTACGAATCATCTCCTTTTTTTAATACACAAATCATTAATCTTTTTGGGTATATGTTATATACTCGTGCTTCATGGTTCAACTAAAGAAACCATCATTAATCTTTTTAGGTACGTTAACTTTTGTTTGAATCTGAAATTGTTTTTTTATAATACTAATTGTTTTTGTTTACCTTTTAATGATTAAAAATATCATAAATATTTTTGAAATCGTTTTAATAATAAAATCGGTTTTTCGTTTTTAGTTATAATATCGAATTTTGTTACCTTCGATTTTTTAGTTATAATAACATTTTTGATTACTTTTAATGAATCATTATTGCTGTTTTTGATGTAAAACTAACTGTGAGACTTTTATGGATGGTGATCTTCTTATGAATAGAAATGGTGTTAATTGTATCAAAAAAGGCAAACATATAGTATAAATTTTTTGATCCCGTGACTTTGGATCTGAAGTTGGAATTTGAGTACTAATTAAGATCTAGTTGATTCTCTCATAAAAGATTGTTCATGTGTCAGGTGTGTAAGATCTTTGTTATTATTTTTTTATTTTTAATTAAATGTAATTTGATATCTTTTAACTAACTTACATTTGTTGTCTTAAAAATATTCAATCATTAAAAATACTGGATCTAAGATATTCGGACTCTTTATTAGTATTCGGACTCTATTTTTATATGTTTAACATGATCTAAGATATTAATGTATTTTAATAGTCACTTGTTGTTAGCCACTGTTATGCTTCGATTGCATTTTCTTTGCAATCGTTTCCAAGATGTTTAAAATTGTTTTTGTACGTGTGAAAGAGTGAAGAAAAAAGATTGAGGCGCTTTTTTGTTAAAATGTAACGCTTATATTTTTGCTAATAAAAAATGTTAGGTATATGATAAGATTGTGCATACGTGTTTTTTAATAAGACATACATGTTTTTGTGAAAAAATTGTGTGTTGCTATTTATTCTAGTAGTACTAGTTTTTTAATTTGTGTAATTATTTGATTTATGCAGATGGATATCCGTATTAAGGCGTGCATGTATAGTGTAAGAAGGCGGTGCATGCATGTTTTAAAATATGTTTTTGAGGCGGACATGTATGGTTTTAAGGCGGACATGTATGGTTTTAAGGCGGACATGTATGTTTTTGAGGCGGACATGTATGGTTTTGAGGCGGACATGTATGTTTTTAGAGGCGGACATGTATGTTTTTTAGGCGGACATGTATGTTTTTTAGAGGTGGACATGTATGTTTTTTGAGACAGACATGTATGTTTTTGAAGACTTCAAATAGATATTTTTGTTCACATATTCTCATTTGTATTAAATATTAGTGCATGTTTTACTTTTAATTTTTTTATTAATTTGTGTTTCGATTGGAATGTGTTTAACATTTATGTTTTGGGTGATACAAATTTACATTATTTAGAGAACATATATGTACACGTGATAACCCGGATAACATAAATGTTTATTTAAAAATTTAAAAAGTTGTTAAGCATAAAAATATGTATATTATTTAATATAAAAAACACACATGCAAAATGGATTTTTTTCTTTCAAAACTTATGTTTTTTTAATTTTTAAAATTAAGAGAATTAAAAAGTAAAAATAAAAATTCCAAAATTAAAGGATTAAAAACGTGATTATTTAAAAATAAATAAAAAACAAGAATATCTTATATCTTTTACATTTTTGCCCTTATGCATTTTTATCTAATAAATTAAATCAAAATAATTATCTAAATTCTGATTGGTCTATTATGGTTCTGATAGTTCTGACCCTTAAAATGGTTCTGACAAGAAAGCCCCCCTATATATATATATATATATATATATATATATATATATATATATATATATATATATATATATATATATATATATATATATATATATATATATATATATATATATATATATATATATATATATATATATATATATAAGGTTGTGTTATTGTGGTGTACACCTTAAAATACATTATAATGAGCACTCTTCTTGGCCATTGGATGCGTAAGTGATGATATAAACTAATCAAGATGAAATCCATGGCATATTTATAAATAATCTAAAATTAATGGCAAGACTCGCAATTTATTTTCTTGGCCCCACGCTCCTCCATATCCGCGAACAATTTTCACTTTTGACTACTCCGTATTTCTTTTGATTCGATCTATTCATATATTCGTAGTATTTTTTTAATCTCCCTTCGTACAACAAAAGTAGTAGCACCAGATTTTGTTGATACACAAGTATTTAATATTGAGACATTTTATTATATTTAATTTTTTAATACATATTAAAGTAGGGATGAGCTCGGTATCGGGTCTTGTACCGATATCGTACCGAACTAGTGATACTTTTTTCGGAAATTCCTCAATTTGGCACCACTCTTGTACCGAATTTGAGGTCTCGAATTTTTTTACCTTATTTCGTAGTAGTGGTACCGTATCGAACGAGATTCGAGTACCGAGAATCGATACGATTTCGAGATTCGAGTCAAAATGTTGATCCTATTTAAAGTATTAGTGTATCAACATAATTATCCGTATACCAATAGTTAGTTATGGCAAAAATTATGTTTCACTTTCTTTGATTGTAGACATATATAAAGATTATTAAGTTTGTAGTTCAACAAAAATGAGTAGTATTGTACATACATAAACTCAAACCCATTAACTCTACGCAATATAGTCTATTTCTTTAGTAAAAACATCATATGGTTCACTCATTCACACACTCATAAACTTGCAACAACCACAAAACTAAAATAAATATACCCATCTTCAACAAGTGATACAGAAAAGTACATGTCAGAGCTTATTTTAAAGAAGTTAACATAGAGTCACTCAAACTAATTCATATCAAATTTGTAGCTTAAATATAGCTGGTACACCATACACGACCACAAAACTATAGATGTGCATAATAAGTGAAATATGTATCACTCGATCTGACACAGTTTGCTAAACGTGAATGACACACGCAGAAACAAAGTCTCATACTCGATCTGATACACACGACAGAGACCATTAAGGTTTCATTTCATCGAAAAAATCCAACAGTAAACATGTTTGCTAGAAAGAGACGGGTGATACATGAATGATTTTTAGAAAGATACACCACCATATTTAAAGAAAAACAACACCGCATATGAGAGCTCGAACACCTTTGACGGAAAACTTACACTACAAAATACTATAGATGAGCCTTGTTGCACCAACATGATACACCACCCAAGTGATGATACAATTATACAAATGAGAAACAAAACTTATACATCTAAAAGCAAACTGATGCATATGAAAGTGATTTAAACGGATCATATCTAAAATGATAGAGATGCATATCACTTATTTGTAATCCTTAAGATCTTCCGACTGTGCATTGTGTTGACCTCGACGCTTGACCAGAAAACATGAAAACATTAATCACCTTAAACAACGATTTTCAAATTTTTTCTAAACTTTCTGAATCTGATACATGCCGTGATTTTTTTGTACCGTTCAAACCATGTATAAAACATAGAGACCTAGATCGGAACCAATCATCAAGGTTCGAGTAATGACAGTTAAGACCGTTGTAACGGTATCAAAACTTTAAACATGAAGCAGTTTATTCGGCCAAGTGATATTCCGTTCAATCTTTTGCACATGTATACGGTGGCCTGAACTGTAAACCCATCAGACGCCGACTTAGCCTTCACATAACTCCTTTAAGACCATAAAAAGAAAAAAGAAACGGCGTCAGTTGGGATTTCTTACCCAGATTCCGACAAGACTTAATGTGATGGCGTGGGAATGATTTTTATAAATGTGACGGTGATGATAGAGATTTATTTTTAGATCTGTTAATTTAGTTTTAGGAGATGAAAAAAAGGATAAAGAAAAGATGAAACATTGTGTAGGAGATACCAAAAATACCCTTTTGATTAAGTATCAGTTCTATATTATTTTATTTATTTATTTACACGTGGCAATTCATAGATGGTGCCTATTATAACCTATTCTAAAGTGTAACACACTTGAACACATATCTCTCTCTCTCTCTCTCTCTCTCTCTCTCTATATATATATATATATATATATATATATATATATATATATATATATATATATATATATATATATATATATATATATATATATATATATATATATGTGTGTGTGTGTGTGTGTGTGGAGGCCTTAACAGTAGCTTTAAGGTTGCGGTCAAATAGGAGAGTTATCTAAAACATGTAAGGGCATAGGGTTTCTTTTACAGGGCATATTATTTTGGTTAAGGGGGTGTTCGACCCATAGTTTGAAGTATGAAAAACGGGACTGTTTTGGGTTAAATGTTAACGGGGCGAGTTATGAACTAAACTAAGTTAAGGGCTTTATAGAGGGATGTAATGAGATGCATATGGCATATAAATGGGATTAAGTGGTAGGATAAGGTTATATATCCATCATAGATTGATGAGCCGTTTTGGTATGTGGTTCATGTCTTGATTGTATACGTTTGTGTGTTTAGATTTTTGCTAGAACGCGAATACTTGGAGAAGCTTGTTCAGGTGAGTTTCATAGTCCCATGTTCTATGATTTATAAATGTTTGACTTCCAGATGGGATGGAAGAGACACTGTATGGTTTTGTAAAGAATGATGTGAATGTTTTTATGGTTTGTGATGAACTTATGTGTACACTTATGTGATTAGCTGCTATGTGATTCTTGATTGTGTTTATGATTTGGATCGGGGGACACGTACCATCTCAGTTCTTGTGGTTTGACTTGGTACCAAGGGGATGCTTACAAGGTGGGGCTTTGGGATTGGTTCATAGGTGTATGGGCGCCTATGGGACCATGGTGATTGGTAAGTGATATGAGCAAAAACTCATATCAATTAATCAACAAAACACCCTAAAACACAAGGAAATTACCTAACTTTTGTGCTATAAAAGCAGTATTATGTGGTATGTTCTTTGTTTGTGCTCAAATAGGTAAGAAGGATACAATTTCAAGCAAACAAGGAGAAATCAAGCTTAACTAGATGAAAAAGACAAAGAAGGATCAAAAGTGACAAGACTTTAAAGTGCAAGGACCTATCTTGACAACTTTACAAAGTTGAGGGGCTAAAGTGCAAAATTATCATAGTCAAGATTAAAGTCAAACAAGGTCAACTTTCAAGTCAACTCAGTCAAAGGAGCTATTTGATCAAGTTTGCAAGTGGAAGGACTAAAATAGCCAAAGGAATGAAGATTCTAGCTTAAAATACCAAACTGCCAAGTACAAGGACCTTTTCTGCCAACTTTGGAAAGTAGTTTGTGCTTAATCCGTGTGAAGGAGTAAACAACCAATCAGAATGCAAGGAAGGATTCACCAGGATTGCCAAATCAATGACACCTGGCCACTCACAGCCGCCAGCAATAAATAACCAAATCCCAACAGTGTCCTCCACTCACTAGTTCTCCACCAATCATATTACGCCACTCAATAATTCTTTTATCCAATTTGGATAGCAATCCGTGTGAGCTATTGAAGACAAATCACAATCTGCCACGTGTCATCTTCTTCAACAAAAATTGCCAGGAACGGGATTGAGCTAGGATGCGTTTCAAAAGATGATATAAACATCAAAGTTGATCAAAATCAAGAGACGAATACAACCTAACAACTCAATTAACATGAAATCATCTCAATCAAAAATCCCTAAAAGTGTTCTTCACCTACAAAATTCAATCAAGCAGAATTGTCCACGTGGAAGCTTGGTATTGGATGCAACACGTCACTCTTCCTCACCAACTCTCATTTGCATTCTATAAATACCCTAGATAGCTTTCATTTCTTGTAATGTAGAAAAGTGTGAAAACACACACACTTTTTAGTTTTCTCTCAACTCAGTTAGTTTTAGCTTAACAACTCAAGAGACTGACAATCTCTTGAGTTTGTTATTAGTTGTAACCAATTTACCAGCTTTATAACCACTTTTCCAATTCAATAAATAAAATTCACATTTATCTTCTTCATCTACTGTTCATACCCTACATCTTGTTACTCTGTTGCTGTTTTAGTTAGTTATGATCACCATTTGATCATGATTAGCTGATTGAGAAGACCTGTAGCTGTTGTTCCTGTTCTGTTCATCCCAGTTCAAGTATTGAGTAGATTTTGAAGAATTCAAGCTCATTAATGGAGATTTAGATGATGGTAGCTGTTGATTAGTAGATGTTTGGTTTATGCTAGTGCTAAGGTGGTGATTTAGCACTAGCTAGAAAGCTCAGCGCTTCTCTACTCCCTAATGGAGGCCTAAGCTAGAAGGTTTCAAGTTCTGAGTTCCTGTTCCACTAAAGTGTTGTCTGCCTGTTCAATTCCTAGTTAATTCTTGATTGAATGCATGATAAAATGTGTTTAGCTAGTATTTGATCTGATCTTAGTGTTATAGTAGCTTAATTGTAGCTTAATACTTGCTTATTAGTCTTATTCTTGTCCTGTTTTTAGCTTTATCAGTCATATTAGCTTAACTAGTCAATTTGAGTGTTAGCCTTTTAAACTGTTTGTAACTGGTTCATTTGCATTTCATTTGGCTCATTGAACTTCACATTTCTATCAGTTTAGTCAATTGCCTTTAATCCTTTCACAAAAATTGAGATAGTTCGGTAAAGTAGTGTTTGGAATTGGTTTTCAAGTAGTGTTCAAGTTTTGAAAATTGGTTAAATCTTGTTCATTTACAATCACTTAGTCATAACAAACCAAGTTTAGTAGTTTTCAAGTCATTTTATTAGTCAAAAAGGCAATTGGCATTAAAAAAGTCTGGGTCAGTCTTTGTTATAGAATTTCAGAAAAAGTTCATGATTTCAATTGCTTGGCAATTCTTTGTTTCTTGATAAAATTGTATGAAACCAGTTCTCATCTCTTACTTAACATCTGAACTTTTAGCTTATAGAAGGAAATTATACAGTATCTAGTTTTGAGGAAGAAATAAGCAAATCAATAAGCACTTGAGCATTTGTCATTCCCTGTGATAAATAGATGGACTGATTTCTCATATTGGCATTTCCACTTCAGAAACTTGCTATTTTCTTTCATAAATCAACCCAAAAAGTGTTTCTTGGTAAGTTTTGAGATTTTCAGAATTTTGGATTTTTGGTCAACAAAAGTCAACATAAGCTCATTTTAGCTTATTTTCAGTTTTAGAGCTTATTACTGGATCATTTTCTTTGAGACTAGATTTCCCATTCTTCTTGTGAGTTGTTTTACAAGTTTCTTCATTAAAATCAAGTTGTGCATGAGTAGCTTATTAGATAGCTTATTTTGAGCTTATTTGAAATTGCTTATTTGAGTTCTAGGCAGTTTCAGCTTATTTCCTTTGACAAGCCTAGCTTAAATTCAATTTTAAGACTTTTGAAAGTGGTTTGAGCTTATTTGGTCAAGAAACGAGCTCAAACGAGCTTATTTTAGTCCTTAACCCGTTTTTGTTTAAAAAGTCTTGAAAATTGCATTTTAGTCCCTGGAGGATTAAACAGTTTCACTTAAAGGCTAAACATCCAACTAATTAGGTTTTGCAAAAGTTAAGTCCTTGTATTTTCAAGTTTGTTTAAAATTGGTTAGTCAGTTTTCAAGTTAGTTTAAATTTAGTTACTTTGTTTGATAAATTTTCATTTTTAGTCCATATAGTTAACTGATTTTGCATATATAGTCCCTAGACTTTTTGACTTTGTATTTTTGGCATTAATTTTTCATTGAATTTACATTTTCAGTCCTTATATTTTGTAGAATTTACATTTTAGCATTTTAATTGAATAAATACTTGGTTTGTGCACTTTGTTTTACGTATAAGTAGACTGTATTTTTCATTTTAGCAAGGATTTGTTTGAATTAGCTATAGAATATCCAAATACTTTACCAACCAAAAACAATTAAAAACTCGATCTTGCTAGGACTTTCAATTTGTTAAGAACTGAGAAAACGAACTTCAACTATACACATTTCAAATGGCGCCGCTGCCGGTTCTTTGACTTTATGAGAGACTATCGATTGGCGGTTTTCATTGGCTTTTGGGATCCGTTCACCTAGTGAACGTTATTTTTACGTATCATAAATCAAAAACAAATATAAAAATCAAAAATATAAAAATATATAAAAACTAAAAAAATTAACAAAACAATTCTTTTCCTAAAGAATTGACCAAACAAATTAAAAAATCCAAAAAGCAATCTTTTTCCTAAGAGATTGCACCCAAAAATATATATTATTGGATTCTCTCGGTTTTTATGTACATATAATATTTTCTCTTAAAAACTCATAAATACAAAAATATTTTCCATATATTATTATAAGTAAATACGTATACGTATAAGAACAACCAATTCACATATTCTCCATAAGTATTGCCAAGGCAATACACCGTGTTGAGGGGCGTTCCGGTCCTTGACACGTGTATCGATCAAACAAAATAAAGCAAGAATATATAAATACTTCCAATAAGCAACAATTCGAAGAATACAAACAATTAAGTGAATAGAAAGGCGATGTGCTATAAAATGCCATCTAAGGGTCAATAGGTACTTAAGTGCTTTGCGCCACCTAACCCCCCCGTTCACTTGTGAGTATTCTAAGAAGGAAGGCTTCATTGGGGGTCTTGCACCCAAGTAGTACATACGTATATTATTATTTTCTTATGGATATTTCATATTGAAACTCGAAGGGGATAATCCTTTTCTCTTCAAAGTCACACGAGAGCTTCTCTCTCATTCCTCGTATTGAGTTGCATGCTCACTCGCGGGCGTGCACAAATACCGATTGGTGTACAACCCCTTCCTCCGAAAAGGAAGAAAAAGAGAAAGAGTAGGAACACTACCGTCCATCAAGCCGATCACGAGAATCGTGCTTTGATTCATCCACAACAAGAAGCCATGGCTAGAGTTGATACTCGTTCTTTGATGGAACGTTTGCAATCCAACGTTCACGGATATGCCGATGCTATCAAGATTCCCGATATTCCCGCAAATTCATTTAAGCTAAAAACGGCTATGATTAACTTGGTTTCAAACACACCTTTCTATGGAAACAAGAATGATAATCCTCATGATCACCTTAGGAGATTTCTTGCTCTTTGCAATACCATTAAGTACAATGGAGTTCCCCATGATGCCATTAAGTTGATATTGGTGCGATTTTCACTAGAGGGTCCGGCTAAGCATTGGTTAGACACACAACCACCCGATAGTATCACCACATGGGATGGTTTCACTACTAAGTTCTTGAACAAGTTCTTTCCCCCATCTAAGACCACGGCTTTGAGGAACTTAATTATAGGCTTTCAACAAAACCCTAGTCAAACCTTTAGTGATGCTTGGGAGGAGTTTAGAGAGTTATTGAGGAGATGCCTTAACCATGGATTGGATGAAGTTTACCAAATCAATACTTTCTACAATGGCCTTAAACCTCATCACCAAGACTCACTCAATGCTTCCGTAGGAGGGAATATTCTTCTTAAATCCATTCAAGAGGCTTGGGATATTGTAAAACCCGCATGCTTTTACCATGCATAGTACCCTTAGGATCGTACGTACTAGATTAAAACTTTCCTAATATAGCATGATTACGATTACGTGTTAGGATTTTACGTATTACGTACGTGTTAGAACACGATAAGTATTTACTATGCACGATCACATAATAACTATTTAACGATAATGAATCACGAACATGTGATCATGAAATCATGAACGTAATTAAAACACGAACTATTATTAATTACGTATATATATTTATTACGAGCGTAATTAAATATATTAGATCACGGTATTTACGTAACGAGAACATTTAAAACACAAACATAAATAATCACAAACGTGTAACTAAATAACGAGACACGGAAAAAGGTACGGGTACCCCAAGTGGGGTCCCTACCCGCGGCCAACAAGGACAAATGGGCCAAGCCCATTTGTCAAATTTACTAAAAGGGGGTTTATTATTTTTACACTACTCAAATAAACTTTATAGAAGATTTTAATAAAACCTAAAACCTCCTCCTTCCCTTTGTCTCTTTGTGCCGCCACCCTACAAACACCATACAAGGTGATTTTGATCTTTGATCTTGAAGTTTTGGTGATTGATCGTGTTGGTTCTTCGTCCTCTTGATCCACAAATTCGGTAAAACCTTTTTAAACCTTTTCTTTTGATTTAATCTTTTTATAAATTATGAACATGTGATGTTTTTACAAAAACATAATAATTAATCATGGATCTAACATGTTTTGGTGTTAAATAAAATCAAAAGAGTGTTTTTAAGGGGTGTTTGTTTTGGCCGCAGGCTGCAACCGAACCCGAATGGGTTTCGGTTTGCCAAGCCGACCACCACCGAGACCATATGGTCTTGGTTGGTGCGTGTGGGTCCCACGGCAGCAAGGAAACACGGGGTACCCCGAGTTGGCTCGGGGTACGGTGTCGATTTCATGTCCGGTTCATGCTTTTTAGTCTAGATCCGGTTCATGGTGTATGTTAGTTTTTTATGTTTATGATCTTAGGTTAAAAATTAAATTAATAAAATGATGTGATTAATTTAATAACATGACTTAGGTTATTTCATTATTAATGATCATGAAATTATTTTAACCTAAGTATTTATATATTTAAGACTTATAATTAATTAATTATTTTAAAACCATGGATATAATTAATTAATTAACATGACTTAGGTTATATTATTAATATATAATAATACATATTTTAACCTAAGTATTTAACTTATTTAATTAAAAACATGTTATACTTTAATTAAATATTATAACCTATAGTTTAATTAAATTACATGAAATAATTATTAAACTATACATTATATCATATGACGTAGAAAATAATCAAGAAAAACACTTAGGCTTATATACGTAGCTTATTTAACCAGCTTATTTCTAATTATGGAAACTTTCTATTTTTAGAAACTTAATTAAATAAGGCAGCTAATCTATTTATGAAAACCAGCTATTTTTAGAAACTTATCTATTTTAAGCAGTAAATCTATTTTTGGAAACTTTCTATTTTTGGAAACTTTCTATTTTTGGAAACTTTCTATTTTTGGAAACTTTCTATTTTTGGAAACTTTCTATTTTTGGTAACTTTCTATTTTTGGAAACTTTCTATTTTTGGAAACTTTCTATTTTAGGAAACCTGCTATTTTTTGGAAAGTTACTTATTATTACACAGTAAGTATAATAACACATGAAATACCAGGAATACTTAATCAGATTAAACAGAATATAAGATTTAACACAGTTTAAGGCTTTAAAACAGTAAAACATGGTAAGAACACATAAAATAAGTTAAGACATGACATAAAACCAGCTATGTATTTAGTAAGCAGATACTTATTCATGTACGTATCTATGTAGCACTAGTGATTCGGAAGTAGGATTCCTCGCAGTTCGTCTTTCTCGTTTACTGGACATAAGGTACGGATTCCCGTCCTTTCAGTATGGACATTCTTTCCTTATTAGGATTCCCCGTATACAGCCAACTGTTTTCACGTAGTATAAGTTGCGTGTTTGATTGCTTATGTTTAATTAAGATTACCTATAGCCATATACATGCATGACCAGTTTCACCTAGTTATGGAGGTACCATAACCATAACATTAGAGGCACTGATGTTATGACTTCACCACGGCGGAGTGATTGCTCGTGGCGCCCCTTCAGCTTTTAGCCATTTATTTATATTTATCATGTGGGGCGTATGGGTGCATCCTAGTTACATGTTTTATTCAGGATTACATGGTGAATGTGGTGTGTGCCTTGCATCCTTCACAAGGAGCTGATCCCTCCTACCCAAAAAACCAGTATATTAAATTAGAGGCAGCCCCTCTAATTTGCATGATGAGGTCACCCCTCCAATTATTCATGCACGGTGGATTTTCATGACCTATATTGGCTAACGGTAAAATATGACAAACAGTTTTTATAAGATAAACATAAGACTTTCAAACTATTAAACCAGTTTTATTAAGACTTAACCAGGTTACTCGGGACTTAGTTTTCTTCCGCTGTTATTATGTTATATGTTTATCCTATTCATGCTTTATTGTACATCCGTGCACTGAGCATATTTGCTTAGCCGTTTTCCTTTTCTATGTTCCCAAAACGGCAGGTACTCAGGGACGCTCGTAGACACTAAGAGTACGTGCATATGGACTGGAAGCTGTCTAGCCTTCTTTACATTATGCATTTCCTTTCTTATGATACTTATGCTTTGGACATTGTTTAGTCCTTCCCTTTATTATACTATGTTTGTGTGTGATGAGCTTTACTTTTGGACTACCGATGTTTGATTCCGGTATTTCTTTTTTATGGTCAAGTAATGTTTAGACATTTTTCCTTGTATGCTTTGATGACACGCCATAATTACTGTGATATTTCCATTTCCAAAATGGGGTGTTACAATTATGGTATCAGAGCCAAGGCTTCGACCCGTAGGCTCTCAAATATGACCTGTGATTAGTGGGTAGCCACTACGGTCTTCCTAGAATTGACTGTTGTTTTCATGCATTCATCATTTTTAAGCATACATATGCATGTCATTGTTGCAGGGTTTTTGACTAAGTAATGGTTGGTACAGGACTGGCCCTATTTAGTCGCATGTGTTTTATCGAAACTTTTAGATTTGGGACCGACCCATAGGCGTCCCCTCGCTATGTTTTTTGTTTTGGGTGAACTGAACAGAGGCGTTCACTCTCGAGCATACAAAAGTTTTCATAAAACTGCATCATGCATTCATACAAAAAATTTCTTGCATAAAATTGTTCTCGTGAAATTTTAGTATAATTTTTTTTTTCATGTATATATTTATATTTTATGTTTTGATCTGTTTAATCATATGTTTTATGTTATACTGTCAGATGGTTCTCACACGCGAACAGGAGCAGCTCAATGCTGCAATTCAGGCTGCCATGCAAGCCTTGCTTCCTCAACTGAGGAATGACATCAGTGCTGAAGTTCAAGCTGCCAACAATCAACAGCACAATCAGCCACCTCCTCCTCCTCCTCCAGTGACATTAGTAGTATGGCTGGAGAGATTCAACAAGCTCCGCCCTCGAGCTTTTGAGAAGACAGATAGCCCCAGCGATGCTGAAAGCTGGTTGGCTCACATTGAGAAGATTTTCAACGCCATGGGTTGTGACCCCGCATACAAGGCGAGGTTGGCATGCTATCGGTTCGAAGGTGATGTACTCAACTGGTGGTTAGCATTGATGAAATCTGAAGGTGGTGATGAGTGGGTTGCTGGTTTGACTTGGGCTCAGTTCAAGGACAGGGTGATGGAGCAGTTCTTTCCCAAGGCTGAGCAGGACAAGCTCAAGAGAGAGTACCATGGGATTCGACAGAGAGATGGGGAGAATAGCAACGAGTTTATGCAGCGCTTTCTTCGCTTGGCTGGTTTCCTTGGTGCGGCAGCAGGTACTCCTGAAGAGCAGGCACATCACTTTAGATGGGCTCTTCGCACATCGGTCGCAAACAATCTGGTGTGTGCTACGTTCAACACTGTAGCACAAGTGGCCGATGCAGCACGAAAACTGGAGATGCTGCAGGAGAGAGATGAGTTCGGGGAAGCTGAAAGACCTGACAAGAGGTAAACATTCGTATTCAAGCGGTGACCAATCCGTATACTTTCCATATGTCAATTATTCATCTCCTAAATGTATCTTCCAGGCAGAAAACTGGGGACCGGTCTTAGCCGGCTACTCAGCAGCAGCCTCATCAGCCCAAGGGAAACGGTCAGACTAACGACCGTTCTGCTACGGATAGGCGTGGCGGTAATGACAATTATCGTAACAACGCTGGGCACTCCAACAGCAGCAGGTCCTAATAATTACGCATTTCCTTATGTTTTATGTTATAACTCATATTCTGACACTTCGGCCAACTTCTACCAGAAACCATGGAAACGGTAGGGACCAGAACCAGAGAGGTTCGTAGCCTAGCCGTCCAGCTATCACTAGTATTCAATCTTACGATTATCCGCTTGTCCTTTGTACCCAATTACCATGTCTTATGTAAATTGTTTTATCAGGTTCCCAGCCAGCTAGAGCACTTGCTGGAGGATACACTCATCCTCTTTGCTCTACTTGCCA
Organism: Glebionis coronaria; assembly: GCA_025667525.1. Classification (NCBI taxonomy): domain Eukaryota; kingdom Viridiplantae; phylum Streptophyta; class Magnoliopsida; order Asterales; family Asteraceae; genus Glebionis; species Glebionis coronaria. The sequence continues at coordinate 137,111,157 of CM046879.1, read as the reverse complement.
CCGTAGGCACCCAGGACCATGTCGCTGTAATACTGATGCGTGCTTCAAGTGTGGTTTTCCTGGCCATATTATGAAGGATTGTTGTAAGGGCGAGATAGAGGGTACATCAGGACATGCTGATACCAAGCCGCCTCCTACTGCCGGGCGTGTCTACACGACATCTCGAGACCAGGCCAACAAGTCTACAGGTACCATCACTGGAATCTTGTATATGTATGGTCAAGTTGCATGTGTTCTTTTCGATACGGGTGCTACTCACTCGGTTATTTCTACTGTTTATGCTAAGAACATTAGGATGCCTCCCTTGCCACTAGAAAATAAGCTTACTATTTCTACGCCTTTGAGGGACTCTGTATTAATCACCCATGTATACAAGAGTCTTCCCCTAGAATTTGATGATAAGGTTTGACTTGTCGACGCACTTCCGCTGGACATGAATGACTTCGACATGATTTTGGGCATGGATTGGCTATCCAAATATCATGCTACCATAGACTGCCATTCATATCGAGTTATCTTCGGTGATGTCAATGCACCAGAGTACATTCATAATGGGTTCATACCCGGACGGTCTGTACAAGTCATATCCACCCTGCAAGCGCGTGCACTACTGTCACATGGCTGCGAGGGTTATCTAGCTACGGTTCACGACATGGATGCTGAATCTCCATCAATTCAGGATCAACCAATAGTGTCGGAATTCTAAGATGTGTTTCCAGCAGAACTTCCGAGCATACCACGTGCACGAGAAGTGGAATTCAGTATCGAACTGGTTCCAGGAGCTGAACCAATATCCAAGGCTCCTTATCGCATGGCTCCCATAGAGCTGAAGGAGCTGAAGGACCAACTGCAAGAACTTCTTGAACGAGGTTTCATTCGACCGAGTGCATCTCCATGGGGCGCACCGGTCTTGTTTGTTAAGAAGAAGGACGGCAGTATGCGTCTTTGCATAGACTATCGCGAGCTCAACAAGATTACCATTCGGAATAGGTATCCACTGCCACGCATCGACGATCTGTTTGACCAACTCCAAGGGGCCAAACACTTTTCCAAGATTGATCTTAGGTCAGGCTATCATCAGCTATGGGTCAAGGAGCAGGACATCGATAAGACTGCTTTTCGTACCCGCTATGGCCACTACGAGTTTATAGTTATGCCATTTGGCCTGACAAATGCTCCAGCAGTGTTCATGGATTTGATGAACAAAATCTTCCATGAATTTCTGGACAAGTTCGGCATTGTCTTTATCGATGACATCCTGATTTTCTCAAAGTCCAAGGAGGAACACGAAGACCATCTTCGTACAGTACTACAGATTCTTAGCCAGAAGCAGCTGTATGCTAAATTCTCCAAGTGTGAGTTCTGGTTAAACAAGGTGGCATTCTTGGGTCACATTGTATCAGCAGAAGGAATCACTATGGATCCAACGAAGGTTGAGGCCATTACTAAGTGGCCAAGGCCGACATCAGCGACGGAAGTCCGCAGTTTCTTAGGCTTAGCTGGCTATTACCGTAGGTTCGTGGAGAACTTTTCCCGACTAGCACTACCATTGACCAAACTGATGCGGAAAGGGGAGAAATTCGTCTGGACGGAAGATCGAGAGAAGAGCTTTGAAGACCTGAAGTAGAAGCTAGTATCTGCACCTATTCTTACTCTACCATCTGGTACGGGTGGATTTCAAATCTACAGCGATGCATCGGGGAAGGGACTTGGCTGTGTTCTCATACAACATGGGAAAGTGATCGCGTACGCTTCACGGCAGCTTAAGCCTTATGAAGAAAATTACCCCACGCACGACCTGGAACTTGCTGCAGTCGTGTTTGCATTGAAGATATGGAGGCACTACTTATATGGAGAATCATGTGACATTTTTACGGACCACAAGAGCTTGAAGTATATCTTCACTCATCGTGAATTGAACATGAGGCAGAGGAGATGGTTAGAGCTGTTGAAAGATTATGACATTAATCTACAGTATCATCCCGGAAAGGCAAATGTAGTAGCAGATGCTCTTAGCAGGAAGTCCGGAATGATCAACGGCATTAAAATCGAAGAGGAAATCATCAGAGACTTGGAGCGACTAGACATCGAGATCATGGTACATGGACAGCACGGTTACTGGGCTAATCTTAGAGTAGAACCCGAGTTACTATCTAAGATCAAGGAAGCTCAGAAGGATGACGGAGAAATCTGGGCGATAGTACAGAATTTGGAGAAGCAGACAGAATTCAGAGTAGATGCAGATGGTATCGTATGGCAGGGCACTAGACTTTGTGTTCCTGATGACCAAGAACTCCGGGAAGCTTTGTTAGCTGAAGCTCATAGCTCCCCATTCTCGATACATCCTGGTTCGACTAAAATGTACCATGACATCAAGCAGTACTTTTGGTGGAGTGGTATGAAACAGGATGTGGCCACTTATGTCTCCAAATGTCTTACCTGCCAGCAGGTTAAGATCGAGCATCAGCGATCTGGCGGTCTCCTTTAACCGTTAGATATTCCAGAGTGGAAGTGGGACAAAATCACCACGGATTTTGTTACCGGTCTTCCGCCTACCAAAAGGAAGCACGATGCAATTTGGGTTATCGTTGATCGACTTACCAAATCAGCTCATTTCTTACCGAACCGCAAGGAAGATCCGGTAAGTAAACTCGCAGATACGTATAGACGAGAGATCATGAGACTCCACGGTGCACCATCCAGCATCGTCTCAGACAGAGATCCTCGATTCACTTCGCGCTTTTGGAAAAGTCTGTAGAAAGCTTGGGGTACACAACTTAAGCTTAGCACGGCTTTTCATCCTCAAACGGACGGACAGTCGGAGCGAACCATTCAGACATTGGAGGATATGTTGAGGTCATGTGCGTTAGAATAGACGGGTGATTGGGACGAATACATCTGTTTGGTGGAGTTTGCATACAACAACAGCTGGCACGCAAGCATCAAGTGTGCTCCATTTGAGATGTTGTATGGCAGAAAGTGTCGCACCCCAATCTGCTGGGATCAGGTTGGCGAGCGAACACTCGAAGGAGCGGAAATCATAGAGATGACCAATGAGAAGATCGCAGTAGCTAAGCAGAAAATTCAGGAGGTACGGTCACGTTAGAAGAGTTACGCCGATAAGCATCGTAGGGATATACACTTTAACGTAGGAGATCACGTCTTCCTTAAGGTTTCGCCGGCACGTGGTGTTAGACGCTTTGGGATTAAAGGGAAGCTCAGTCCTCGTTTCATCGGACCGTTTGATATCATTGAACGAGTCGGTGAAGTATCTTACCGATTGGCGTTACCTCCGCAGCTTTCGCATGTACACAATGTGTTTCATGTGTCCTTACTCAGAGGGTACCAGTATCATCCCCTTCACATGGTTCAGTATCCACTGGAACAGATACGTGAAGATCTTACTTTTATAGAAGAACCCGAACGAGTTCTTGACAGACAAGAACGAGTCATGAGAAAGAAAACGATTCCATTCGTCAAAATTCTATGGAGGGATCATACCGAGCGGGAAGCCACTTGGGAAACAGAGGAGTCTATCCGGGCTTCTTACACTCATTTCATATTTTGAATTCGGGTATGTTCTTCTTTTCCAGTTTACTTTATCTATAATTCGGGGACGAATTATTCTTTTTAGGGGGGAAGAGTTGTAAAACCCGCATGCTTTTACCATGCATAGTACCCTTAGGATCGTACGTACTAGATTAAAACTTTCCTAATATAGCATGATTACGATTACGTGTTAGGAGTTTACGTATTACGTACGTGTTAGAACACAATAAGTATTTACTATGCACGATCACGTAATAATTATTTAACGATAATGAATCACGAACATGCGATCATGAAATCATGAACGTAATTAAAACACGAACTATTATTAATTACGTATATATATTTATTACGAGCGTAATTAAATATATTAGATCACGGTATTTACGTAACGAGAACATTTAAAACACGAACATAAATAATCACAAACGTGTAACTAAATAACGAGACACGAAAAAAGGTACGGGTACCCCAAGTGGGGTCCCTACCCGCGACCAACAAGGACAAATGGGCCAAGCCCATTTGTCAAATTTACTAAAAGGGGGTTTTTTATTTTTACACTACTCAAATAAACTTTACAGAAGATTTTAAGAAAACCTAAAACCTCCTCCTTCCCTTTGTCTCTTTGTGCCTCCACCCTACAAACACCATACAAGGTGATTTTGATCTTTGATCTTGAAGTTTTGGTGATTGATCGTGTTGGTTCTTCGTCCTCTTGATCCACGAATTCGGTAAAACCTTTTTAAACCTTTTCTTTTGATTTAATCTTTTTATAAATTCTGAACATGTGATGTTTTTACAAAAACATAATAATTAATCATGGATCTAACATGTTTTGGTGTTAAATAAAATCAAAAGAGTGTTTTTAAGGGGTGTTTGTTTTGGCCGCAGGCTGCAACCGAACCCGAATGGGTTTCGGTTTGCCAAGCCGACCACCACCAAGACCATATGGTCTTGGTTGGTGCATGTGGGTCCCACGGCAACAAGGAAACACGAGGTACCCCGAGTTGGTTCGGGGTACGGTGTCGATTTCATGTCCGGTTCATGCTTTTTAGTCTAGATCCGGTTCATGGTGTATGTTAGTTTTTTATGTTTATGATCTTAGGTTAAAAATTAAATTAATAAAATGATGTGATTAATTTAATAACATGACTTAGGTTATTTAATTATTAATGATCATGAAATTATTTTAACCTAAGTATTTATATATTTAAGACTTATAATTAATTAATTATTTTAAAACCATGGATATAATTAATTAATTAACATGACTTAAGTTATATTATTAATATATAATAATACATATTTTAACCTAAGTATTTAACTTATTTAATTAAAAACATGTTATACTTTAATTAAATATTATAACCTATAGTTTAATTAAATTACATGAAATAATTATTAAACTATACATTATATCATATGACGTAGAAAATAATCATGAAAAACACTTAGGCTTATATACGTAGCTTATTTAACCAGCTTATTTCTAATTATGGAAACTTTCTATTTTTAGAAACTTAATTAAATAAGGCAGCTAATCTATTTATGGAAACCATCTATTTTTAGAAACTTATCTATTTTAAGCAGTAAATCTATTTTTAAAAACTTTCTATTTTTGGAAACTTTCTATTTTTGGAAACTTTCTATTTTTGGAAACTTTCTATTTTTGGAAACTTTCTATTTTTGGTAACTTTTTATTTTTGGAAACTTTCTATTTTTGGAAACTTTCTATTTTAGGAAACCTGTTATTTTTTGGAAAGTTACTTATTATTACACAGTAAGTATAATAACACATGAAATACCAGGAATACTTAATCAGATTAAACAGAATATAAGATTTAACACAGTTTAAGGCTTTAAAACAGTAAAACATGGTAAGAACACATAAAATAAGTTAAGACATGACATAAAACCAGCTATGTATTTAGTAAGCAGATACTTATTCATGTACGTATTTATGTAGCACTAGTGATTCGGAAGTAGGATTCCTCGCAGTTCGTCTTTCTCGTTCACTGGACATAAGGTACGGATTCCCGTCCTTTCAGTATGGACATTCTTTCCTTATTAGGATTCCCCGTATGCAGCCAACTGTTTTCCCGTAGTATAAGTTACTTGTTTGATTGCTTATGTTTAATTAAGATTACTTATAGTCATATACATGCATGACCAGTTTCACCTAGTTATGGAGGTACCATAACCATAACATTAGAGGCACTGATGTTATGACTTCACCACGGCGGAGTGATTGCTCGTGGCGTCCCTTAAGCTTTTGGCCATTTATTTATATTTATCATGTGGGGCGTATGGGTGCATCCTAGTTACATGTTTTATTCAGGATTACATGGTGAATGTGGTGTGTGCCTTGCATCCTTCACAAGGAGCTGATCCCTCCTACCCAAAAAACCAGTATATTAAATTAGAGGCAGCCCCTCTAATTTGCATGATGAGTTCACCCCTCCAATTATTCATGCACGGTGGATTTTCATGACCTATATTGGCTAACGGTAAAATATGACAAACAGTTTTTATAAGATAAACATAAGACTTTCAAACTATTAAACCAGTTTTATTAAGACTTAACCAGGTTACTCGGGACTTAGTTTTCTTCCGATGTTATTATGTTATATGTTTATCCTATTCATGCTTTATTGTACATTCGTGCACTGAGCGTATTTGCTCAACCGTTTTCCTTTTCTATGTTCCCAAAACGGCAGGTACTCAGGGACGCTCGTAGACACTAAGAGTACGTGCATATGGACTGGAAGCTGTCTAGCCTTCTTTACATTATGCATTTCCTTTCTTATGATACTTATGCTTTGGACATTGTTTAGTCCTTCCCTTTATTATACTATGTTTGTGTGTGATGATCTTTACTTTTGGACTACCGATGTTTGATTCCGGTATTTCTTTTTTATGGTCAAGTAATGTTTAGACATTTTTCCTTGTATGCTTTGATGACACGCCATAATTACTGTGATATTTCCATTTCCAAAATGGGGTGTTACAGATATTATTGAGACTAAAGCAATGGTTCAAACCAACACACAATTTGATGAAAGAGTCCATGTCATTCAAGAAGGAAGTTCTAAACCAATAGAGACTTAACTCATTTCATGCATTCAAGCATTTACTCAAGCTCAAAAGGAAATTCAAACATTAATACAAAACAATCAAAAGATGCAAGAAACAATGATGAATGACTTTATGAAGCTTTCTATGGGCAATCATTCCTCAAATGATGTGCACGCCATTACTCTTTCTTGTGTGACTTGTGGAGGTCCCAATTCCTATGAACAATGTGATAAGGTGCAAGGTTATCAAGGGGAATGTTATGCTTACCAAGAGGAACATCGTGAACACTTCAAGCAAAATATCAATCCCAATAACCTTTCTTACAAGTCCCAAAATTACCTTACTCCACCGGGATTCCCACCCCAACCACCCACCCAACTTCAACAAAATCCTCCTCAAGTGTTACAAAGGAATCAAGGTCAAAGACCACCTTACCAAGGGAATAACTATAGACCACCAAATACCTTTTACAATCAAGGAAATACCTTTCAAGGTACCAATCAAGGGTTTTACAATCAACCTCCACCTTTCCAACCTCAAGGTTTTCAAGGAAATGTGCCACATGATTATAACACAATTGAGCTTCTTCACAAAATGAATCAAGAGAATGAAAGGAGGTTCCAAGCTAATGAGAAAAGAATGAGAGAAATGCATGAAGCTAATGAGAAAAGAATGAGAGAAATGCATGAAGAATCAAATAAGAAGTTTATGATGCTTTTTAATCAAAGACCACAAGGGGCTTTACCTTTTAACACACAAACAACTCCAAGGGCAAATGTTAATGTTATTACAACAAGAAGTGGAAAGTCAACAAAGGATCCTTCACCTCCTAAGCCTCCTATTGTTCCACCCACTTTTGTTCCTACATGTGACAAGCCTTATACATCTACTTCACCACCTCAAAATGCTCCCATTCAATCAAACACACCTTCTCAACCTATTCCTACTTCTCCTCTACCTTCCACACCTCCCAATAAAGAAGCTATCAAAGACAAATCTTCCACAACAACACCTACACCTAAACCAACTCTTCCATATCCTTCAAGGTTGAAAAAGGACAAGTTAAAGAACAAGGATGACATCCAAGTCTCAAATTTCTTAAGGATGTTTAAGCAACTCAACATCAACATATCCTTTGCGGAAGCTCTTGCTTATATGCCAAAGTTTGCTAAGATGTTCAAGGATTTACTCTCAAATAAGGAAAAATTGGTTGATTTGCCCAACACATCCCTTAATGAAAATTGTTCCGTCGTGCTTCTTAAAACCTTACCAACAAAACTTGGAGATCCGGGGCGTTTCTTGATACCTTGTAATTTCCCCGGTGTGGAAAATTGCATGGCTTTGGCGGATCTAGGGGCAAGCATAAACCTCATGCCTTTATCGGTTTGGAAAAAACTCTCTCTTCCCGAGCTCACTCCTAGTAGGATGACCCTTGAGTTAGCCAACCGAACCATAGCTTACCCCGTAGGTATCGCGGAGGATGTGTTTGTAGGTGTGGATAAGTTTACATTTCTGGCCGACTTTGTAGTGGTTGATTATGACATGGATCCTAGAGTTCCTTTGATAGTTGGTAGACCGTTTTTTAGAACGGGTCGTACTTTGATAGATGTGGCGGAGGGAGAACTAATTATGCGAGTAGAGGATGAGAAAGTGGTGTTTAAGCTAGGAAAAGTTTGTGATAAGAAAGAGGTTAAGGAGTCTAGACCATGTGAGACTATTAACATAGTTGATGTGCTAGATGAGGTATGTGATGAACACTTTCATGATGCTTTCAAGAGTACTAGTGAGGAAATGCCCCATGTTGAAACCGTGGCCTCAATTTCTCCCTCTTTAACACCTTTTGGAGAGAGTGATTTCCTCCTGGAGGAATTTGAGTCTAACTTTCTTGGCGATGATGATTCTCCCATTAATTGGGAAGAAGATATTCTTACTATCCAAAAGTTGCTCAATGAGGACCCTATTCCTTCTCCTCCTCCACAAGAAGTTACCAATGAGAATCCTTCCATAATAAAACCTTCCATAGAGAGTCCATCTCCAATTAAACTTAAGGACCTTCCATCCTATTTAGAGTATGTTTTCTTAGAGGGCAAAGACCAATTACCCGTGATCATTGCTAAAGAGTCGAAAGAGGATGAGAAGGAGCAACTCATTGAAGTCCTTAAGAAACACAAGAAAGCCTTAGCATGGAAAATATCCGACATAAGGGGAATTGATCCACATTTTTGTACACACAAAATCCTTATGGAGGATGATTAGAAACCCGCCATTCAAAGTCAACGAAGGGTTAACCCAAAAATCCATGAGGTCATTAAGAAGGAAGTGATCAAACTCCTTGATGCGGGCATGATTTACCCCATTTCCGACTCTCTATGGGTTAGCCCGGTACATTGTGTTCCAAAGAAGGGTGGAATCACCGTAGTACCTAATGAGAACAATGAGCTTATTCCTACGAGACTTGTTACCGGTTGGAGAGTTTGTATTGACTATAGGAAGCTCAATGAGGCTACTAGGAAAGACCATTTCCCGTTACCTTTTATGGACCAAATGCTTGAACGATTAGCGGGAAATGAGTACTATTGCTTTCTTGATGGCTTTTCGGGTTATTTCCAAATCCCCATTGACCCTAAAGATCAAGAAAAGACCACATTCACTTGTCCCTACGGTACATTTGCTTACAAGAGGATGCCTTTTGGCTTATGTAATGCACCGGGGACATTTCAAAGGTGCATGATGGCGATTTTCCATGATATGATAGAGCAAACAATGGAGGTTTTCATGGATGACTTTTCCGTCTTTGGAGATTCATTTACCTCATGTCTCACCAATTTAGAAAGAATGCTTAAGCGTTGTGAGGAAACACGTTTAGTGCTTAATTGGGAGAAATGTCACTTTATGGTGAAAGAGGGAATTGTTTTAGGATACAAAATATCCAATAAGGGATTAGAAGTGGATAGAGCTAAAATTGATGTGATTGCTAAGCTTCCCCCACCCACTACGGTTAAAGGTGTAAGGAGTTTCTTAGGTCATGCAGGGTTTTATAGGCGCTTTATACAAGATTTTTCTAAGATAGCTAGACCGATGACTCACCTCTTAGAAAAAGAGGCTCATTTCATTTTTAACCAAGATTGTTTGGAATCTTTTGAGACTCTTAAGGAGAAATTGACAAAGGCTCCCGTAATTGGGAATTACCTTTTGAGCTTATGTGTGACGCTAGTGATTATGCGATGGGGGCCGTCTTAGGACAAAGAGTGAATAAGCATTTTCAACCTATACACTATGCGAGTAAAACCATGACTGGTGCACAACTTCATTATACTACCACGGAAAAAGAATTGCTTGCTATATTCTATGCTTTTGAGAAATTTAGACCATACCTTGTGCTATCCAAAACCATAGTGTATACGGATCATTCCGCTCTCAAGTATCTCATGACAAAACAAGATGCTAAGCCTAGGCTTTTGAGATGGGTTTTGTTGCTTCAAGAGTTTAAGATAGAAATTCGTGATAAGAAAGGGGCCGAGAACTTAGCGGCGGATCACTTGAGTAGACTTGAGCATCCTTTTCAAGGAGATTTTCCAAATCAAGAAATCAATGAATCCTTTCCATTAGAGGAGCTCATGTCTATCTCTTCCCAAGAGGATGTCACTCCTTGGTTTGCGGATATAGCAGACTATCTTGTGGGGAATGTGCTTATTGAGGTTCTTACTTACCAACAAAAGAAGAAATTTCTTAAGGAAGTTAAGTACTACTTTTGGGATGATCCTTATCTTTTTAGGCAATGTGCGGACCAAATCATTAGACGGTGTGTAGATGGGCCCGAGGCATTTAAAATCTTAGAAGCATGTCATAAAGGACCTACGGGTGGACATTTTGGGCCTAATTATACCACCAAGAAAGTCTTTGATTCGGGTTACTATTGGCCTTCCATTTACAAAGATGCCCAAGAAATGGTGAAATTTTGTGATGTGTGTCAAGGACAAGGAAAAATTACGCAACGTGATGAGATGCCACAAAATTTTATTCAAGAGTGTGAGATTTTTGATGTATGGGGCATAGATTTCATGGGACCTTTTCCATCTTTTAAGGGAAACAAGTATATACTTGTGACGGTGGATTACGTGTCTAAATGGGTGGAGGCTAAAGCTTTACCTACCAATAATGCTCGAGTTGTTGTGAAGTTCTTAAAGCAATTGTTTGCTAGATTTGGTGTACCTCGGGCCATCATAAGTGATCGTGGTACGCACTTTTGTAATGATCAATTCACGAGAGTTATGAAGAAATATGGAGTTAATCATAGACTTTCTACCGCGTATCACCCTCAAACCAATGGTCAAACCGAGGTCACAGATCGTGGTTTAAAGAGAATTTTAGAGAGAACGGTGGGAGAGCATCGAGCTTCTTGGTCAGATAAGCTTGATGATGCTTTGTGGGCTTTTAGGACGGCTTTTAAGACACCAATTGGTTGTACTCCTTATAGGCTTGTCTATGGTAAAGCGTGCCACCTCCCATTTGAATTAGAACATAAGGCATCTTAGGCTCTCAAGTGGGCTAACTTTGATTTAAACCAAGCCGGTTCACATAGGAAAGATCAACTTAATGAGATGGATGAATTGAGAGCCAATGCCTATGAAAATTCTTTGCTTTACAAGGAAAAGACTAAGAAATTGCATGATGCTAAGATCAAGAACCGTGAGTTTAAAGTTGGAGAGCCGGTTCTCCTCTTTAACTCAAGGTTGAAACTTTTTGCGGGCAAGCTTAAGTCGAGATGGTCCGGTCCATTCACTATTGCTCAAGTGTTTCCATATGGAACTATTGAGTTGTCACAACCCGATGGTCCAAACTTTAAAGTGAATGGTCACCGTGTGAAACATTATTTTGGGGAGGACATTTTCGTTGAAATGGTCCAAGAGATCCCCATTTTCCCCATGAATTAATTCATTGAGGGACGAGTCGAGCTAGAGACTCATTAACTCAAGCATCGTATAACTAGGTTTAGAGTGTTTTAGGTTAGCAATAAGGGTATAGAATTGGAGATAAGTGTAGGGGATACCTTCTTTTGTCTTTATGTTGTTTGTAGGGTTGCTCACTCATTTCATGCTTTGGAGCTTATGGAGGAGGCCCTTGTATCCGGTTCCCTTCGTTACTATTGTGATCTTTCATTGACGCCTTGTGCTTAAACATGAATTCACCTATAGTTGCCCTTTCCTTAACTTGGGTTAAGCAAAGTCTATTCATTGTCATAAGTGTATGGGAAGTTTTTATACTTCCATGCTCTTAAACATTGAGGACAATGTTTAGCTTAAGTGTAGGGGGGTCTTCTATCGAAGTGACCTTACCTAGAACTTGTCATTGACCTTCATGATAACTTGGAAATTAACTTTTCAAACATTTTTCAAATTTTTGATCTACTTTGGCCACCAAAAATATGCATTCATAATTTTTGCATTAATCATTTTTCATTTGCATATCACATTTGCATTGTATATATTTCTTCTTTTATTTTTCATCAAAAATATAAGAAAAAAAATATAATAAGGACATAGTTTAACAAGTTTAGACTTCTTTGACATATTAGGCCCGCCATGGATATTTTGACTCAACCCGAGTTTGCTTATCAAAGCATTCTCTAGCTAGTATCCTTAACCATGTAGTCCTTCATTGGTCTATTAGGCTAAGCATCCACCAATCTCATTCTTTGAGATTTTAAATTTATGGAGAATAGGAAAAGATAGAGTTGAAGCAAGTATAAAAGGGCTAGATAAACTTCATGATAATTACTTGTGGCTAAACCCTTCTCTTCTTTACCTCTAATTTCTTCGCATGTATATATGTTTATAAATAATCAAGAACGGTTTTAATTGATTTGTAATCTCTTATGCATTTTTGTCTAATCATTCATGGTTGATATAAGTACGTCTTAAGATTCTAAGTTAAAACGTTTTATGTGTACAAGACTTATGTCATGCTTAATATGTAGCGGGTGTTTTTCCTTTTATTCTTTTCAACTTTCTTTGTGAGGAATGAAGAAAAATAAGAGCGGCTTACAAAAAAAATGAGTGGCTAGAAAAAAAAAAGAAAAAAAAAGAAAAAGAAAAAAAAATAATTATACTAGACTCCCAAGAGGGGCAGTGTGGTGTTAATTATAGTGACTATTGAGTTCCAATATTACCTTGACAGGTTGCGGGGATTCAATAGATTGCTCCAATCCAATATTACCTTGACGGGTTGCGGGGTTGAAGATCCAAGGTCTCAAAAAGGCGGCGGATGTAAATTATTGCGTGAGTTTTATTTTTCTTTCCTTAGCGAGTGTGTAGCTACTTATGAAAGCATGACATGAGGATTTTACACATAAGGCGAATGACTTATTACTCTTGAAACGGACTTATATTAATTGTGAGCGGTTTTTCAAGTAATGGATGAGAGGATTACTTAGGATTAAAACTGTGCTTCCTTATTTTTGGATTTTACATTTCTTATATTTCACACTTCAAATAATGACAAATTTGCCTTAAAGCAATTTGCTCGAATAATAACCGGTTCCACATTTAATTGTCATGAGTAAGTTGATGCACTCTTTACTTGTGAATACAATGATCCCATTTTTAAGCTTGGTGTGGGGAAAGTGAAACTTGAGGGTGATAAGTATCCATGGTATCCAAGCCCTAATCCAAGTCATTGTTTTCTTTTTGAGTTATTTCCATCAAACCATTTCAAGGAAAACCAAAGATATAAATAGAATTGTATTTTGTTCATTGCATTGTTTAAAATCAAAATCATGCATTATATGGTGTAGAGTAGTGTAGAAGCATTCTATAATGGCCAAGGAGGATTAATTATGAGGAAAATGTAAACTTGTGCTTTAAAATGTAGCATTGCATGAGGACATGACAATGTTCAAGTGTAGGGGATTTGATATGAGCAAAAACTCATATCAATTAATCAACAAAACACCCTAAAACACAAGGAAATTACCTAACTTTTGTGCTATAAAAGCAGTATTATGTGGTATGTTCTTTGTTTGTGCTCAAATAGGTAAGAAGGATACAATTTCAAGCAAACAAGGGGAAATCAAGCTTAATTGGTTGAAAAAGACAAAGAAGGATCAAAAGTGACAAGACTTTGAAGTGCAAGGACCTATCTTGACAACTTTACAAAGTTGAGGGGCTAAAGTGCAAAATTTTCAAAGTCAAGATTAAAGTCAAACAAGGTCAACTTTCAAGTCAACTCAGTCAAAGGAGCTATTTGATCAAGTTTGCAAGTGGAAGGACTAAAATTGCCAAAGGAATGAAGATTCTAGCTTAAAATACCAAACTACCAAGTACAAGGACCTTTTCTGCCAACTTTGGAAAGTAGTTTGTGCTTAATCCGTGTGAAGGAGTAAACAACCAATCAGAATGCAAGGAAGGATTCACCAGGATTGCCAAATCAATGACACCTGGCCACTCACAGCCGCCAGCAATAAATAACCAAATCCCAACAGTGTCCTCCACTCACCAGTTCTCCACCAATCATATTATGCCAATCAATAAGTCTTTTATCCAATTTGGATAGCAATCCGTGTGAGCTATTAAAGACAAATCACAATCTGCCATGTGTCATCTTCTTCAACAAAAATTGCCAGGAACGGGATTGAGCTAGGATGCGTTTCAGAAGATGATATAAACATCAAAGTTGATCAAAATCAAGAGACGAATACAACCTAACAACTCAATTAACATGAAATCATCTCAATCAAAAATCCCCAAAAGTGTTCTTCACCTGCAAAATTCAATCAAGCAGAATTGTCCACGTGGAAGCTTGGGATTTGATGCAACACGTCACTCTTCCTCACCAACTCTCATTTGCATTCTATAAATACCCTAGATAGCTTTCATTTCTTGTAATGTAGAAAAGTGTGAAAACACACACACTTTTTAGTTTTCTCTCAACTCAGTTAGTTTTAGCTTAACAACTCAAGAGACTGACAATCTCTTGAGTCTGTTATTAGTTGTAACCAATTTACCAGCTTTGTAACCACTTTTCTAATTCAATAAATAAAATTCACATTTATCTTCTTCATCTACTGTTCATACCCTACATCTTGTTACTCTGTTGCTGTTTTAGTTAGTTATGATCACCATTTGATCATGATTAGCTGATTGAGAAGACCTGTAGCTGTTGTTCATGTTCTGTTCATCCCAGTTCAAGTATTGAGTAGATTTTGAAGAATTCAAGCTCATTAATGGAGATTTAGATGATGGTAGCTATTGATTAGTAGATGTTTGGTTTATTCTAGTGCTAAGGTGGTGGTTTAGCACTAGCTAGAAATCTCAGCGCTTCTCTACTCCCCAATGGAGGCCTAAGCTAGAAGGTTTCAAGTTCTGAGTTCCTGTTCCACTAAAGTGTTGTATGCCTGTTCAATTCCTAGTTAATTCTTGATTGAATGCATGATAAAATGTGTTTAGCTAGTATTTGATCTGATATTAGTGTTATAGTAGCTTAATTTTAGCTTAATACTTGCTTATTAGTCTTATTCTTGTCCTGTTTTTAGCTTTATCAGTCATATTAGCTTAACTAGTCAATTTGAGTGTTAGCCTTTTAAACTTTTGTAACTGGTTCATTTGCATTTCATTTGGCTCATTGAACTTAGTCTGATATCACATTTCATTCAGTTTAGTCAATTGCCTTTAATCCTTTCACAAAAATTGAGATAGTTCGGTAAAGTAGTGTTTGGAATTGGTTTTCAAGTAGTGTTCAAGTTTTAAAAATTGGTTAAATCTTGTTCATTTACAATCACTTAGTCATAACAAACCAAGTTTAGTAGTTTTCAAGTCATTTTATTAGTCAAAAAGGCAATTGGCCTTAAAAAAGTCTGGGTCAGTCTTTGTTATAGAATTTCAGAAAAAGTTCATGATTTCAATTGCTTGGCAATTCTTTGTTTCTTGATAAAATTGTATGAAACCAGTTCTCATCTCTCACTTAACATCTGAACTTTTAGCTTATAGAAGGAAATTATACAGTATCTAGTTTTGAGGAAGAAATAAGCAAATCAATAAGCACTTGAGCATTTGTCATTCCCTGTGATAAATAGATGGACTGATTTCTCATATTGGCATTTCCACTTCAGAAACTTGCTAATTTTCTTTCACAAATCAATCCAAAAAGTGTTCCTTGATAAGTTTTGAGATTTTCAGAATTTTGGATTTTTGGTCAACAAAAGTCAACATAAGCTCATTTTAGCTTATTTTCAGTTTTAGAGCTTATTACTGGATCATTTTCTTTGAGACTAGATTTCCCATTCTTCTTGTGAGCTGTTTTACAAGTTTCTTCATTAAAATCAAGTTGTGCATGAGTAGCTTATTAGATAGCTTATTTTGAGCTTATTTGAAATTGCTTATTTGAGTTCTAGGCAGTTTCAGCTTATTTCCTTTGACAAGCCTAGCTTAAATTCAATTTTAAGACTTTTGAAAGTGGTTTGAGCTTATTTGGTCAAGAAACGAGCTCAAACGAGCTTATTTTAGTCCTTAACCCGTTTTTGTTTAAAAAGTCTTGAAAATTGCATTTTAGTCCCTGGAGGATTAAATAGTTTCACTTAAAGGCTAAACTTCCAACTAATCAGGTTTTGCAAAAGTTAAGTCATTGTATTTTCAAGTTTCTTTAAAATTGGTTAGTCAGTTTTCAAGTTAGTTTAAATTTAGTTACTTTGTTTGATAAATTTTCATTTTTAGTCCATATAGTTAACTGATTTTACATATATAGTCCCTAGACTTTTTGACTTTGTATTTTTGGCATTAATTTTTCATTGAATTTACATTTTCAGTCCTTATATTTTGTAGAATTTACATTTTAGCATTTTAATTGAATAAATACTTGGTTTGTGCACTTTGTTTTACGTATAAGTAGACTGTATTTTTCATTTTAGCAAGGATTTGTTTGAATTAGCTATAGAATATCCAAATACTTTACCAACCAAAAACAATTAAAAACTCGATCTTGCTAGGACTTTCAATTTGTTAAGAACTGAGAAAATGAACTTCAACTATACACATTTCAGTAAGGCTTGGAGCCTTGGAATTGTGGTTATTGGTAAGGCTTGGAGCATTGGATTTGTGGTGATTGGTTAATCTTGAATGCTAGTTGTTAATACATAATTGTAGCACATTGTCAATATGTTCTTTTGTTAATGGTTGTTATTCACAACTTATAATTGATTTGGAGTTCCTATTACTCTCACCAACTTTATGTTGACATGTTTTAGTGTCTCTTTCAAGTGAGAATATAGTTAAGCGTGAGAATAGGAGTGGCTAGTTGGGAGGCTTAGGATTGCATTGGAGGAACCCCCTTTCCTCTTAGTCTTTACTTATGTTTGAATAAGTGATACTTTGTAGACACCTATATGTTTGTTATTGGTCAATTGTATGTCTTTGGTAAGAGGTAGACCTGTTACCTACTTACCTAGACGTCCGCATTGTTAGTGATATCTTCATGACATTGTGTCACCATATATGATATTTCTATTTCATTTAGTTATCTCTGTAGACACGTGATTGTAGTCCTTTTATGTATACTTTATTTTAGGAAAAACAAAGCAACACAAAATAGTGGAAAGTATTAAGTACGACGGTTTAGGAAAACCGTGCACAAATGACCCTTAATCACTTAAAATGAGAGAAAGTTCGTTTCCCAAGGAGGTATATGTGTGTGATTTAACTTGTAGTTATTTGAGATTAATATTGAGAAGAATGGGGATGAAAGGATGAAAAGACGGCTATGTTAAAATTAAACTACGACGTAAAAGACGTAAAGTCGTGAAAAACTACCCAAATTAAAAAATAATACCAAGACCAAAAACAAAATCAATAATTAAAAAGACTAAAAAGAAGTCTAAAATAATATAAATAAAGTTAAAAATCCAACAAAGATATTTTAAAACCTTTTATTAATTAAATATTTAATTTTAAATGCTAATTAAAGCCCTAAAATTAAATACAACTAATGAAAATGTCTAAAATATGATTTTATTGAACTAATACTTAACTTATATTATTAGAAGACTAAAAAGTAATTTTCTAAAAATTAAAAGCTATTAAAACTATTTTTAAAACTCTAAAAATGATTAAAAACTAATTAAACTAAAAATAATTATAAAAATAAATCTAAAAGCTATAAAAATATTCTAAAAATGGAAAAGGTCCTAATTAATGATAAAGAACTTAAGAAAAATGAAAAAGAAATAAAAAATAAAATTTTGATTTTTTAATAATAAAATAATATTAAAATAATGCTAAAAATAAAAAGTTTCTAAAATAAATTCTAAAAAATTCTCAAAAATCCTAAATATTCTAACTAAGAAGAAAATGTAAATTAAAGTTTCTAAAACCTCTTAATTAATTTTATAAAAATGTTTAAAGTTTATAAAAAACCTTAAAATAATATAAAATTAAAAATTAAAGTTTATAAAACCAAAACCTAATGTAAACCTCAAAATATTATTTTTAAAAACTAAAAACTATTTTTCCTAAAAATTAAAACTATTTTTACTATTTTTTTATGATTTTATAAAAACGGATATTAAATAAATCCTAGAAAATAATCTAATAACGGGAAAAATTTCAAACCAAGCTAGAAAAATCACAAAACCTAATTAGATCCTAGGAAAATTCAAAAGAAGCAAAATTGATTATCAAATAAGCTGAAAATAAGGGATTAAGCTACGGCTTATTTAAAACAAGTGAAAAGAAGAAACGTGTTAAATAACATATGAAACCAAACTTAAACGAAAAGAACTTATCTAGATCAACGGTAGGACACTTAACCCTCCAGCGAGAGGTCTGGTGTTCGAGTCCTGTTGCGGGTAAGTTTTTGCTATTTTTTTCCTTTTTTATTTTTTTTCTTTTCCAAATCAATATGTGACCTCTAATAAGCTATAAACTTAATCCAGTTTCCTTTTTAACCAAGATTAAACCAAAATCCAAATCCAAAACGTGCCCAGTTGGGCTGTATTGCTGATGAAAAAGTGTGAGTGCACACTTGTGCACTTTTTGAGCCAAGAGGGCTTGGCAAATGCTTACTTGGTGATTGCTTATTGGACAGGGGGCACCCTTGTGCTTATTTAAGCACAAGGAGTCAATGATTAGCAAGAAACTAACACTTAGCAACCAAGAATCTCACAATTCAAACATACACAAGCACATACAAGTTTCTGTGATGATTAAGCTAGGTCTGTGGACTTAGAGCTGATTTACTTGCAATCTAGTGAACTTACATGGCTCAAATTAAGCATACACACTCACCAATCAATATGCAAACCAAATAAAACCTTGAATCACCCAATATCTTAACAGGTTTATGAGATTAAGCACCAAAATTTGGTAAACTTCAAGCAGAAAGTGATAAGCAGATTCAAGCTATACTTTTTCCTTTAAAACCACACCAAATTGCTTCTAACTTGATCCAAATGACCTATAACTACCCAACACACTTAACTCAACCTATTCCAATACTTCTAACACCTTTTAAACTTACTAATTAAAACTCTTGCCCTGCTAAATCACATATCCAAACAGCCTGTTAAAAATTCTTTTTCAATTTTTTTACACACCAAGACACTCACAAACTCACTCAAATTATTCCTATGATCCTCTAACATGCATACAATCCCAAAACAACTCAAATTCAACAGTCTAACACACAAAGATCACCAAATCAAACAATATCACATAAGCTTCTATTTTCTGAGATTTTTCAAAAGGAAAAGGAAATTACCTAAGGTCCTTACATCCAAGGACCTAGTGGATGAATATCCACCTCCCTACCAACTGGGGTTGGTGCAGACTATGATCAACAACCTTTTCACAACCTGTTCAAAGAAAATCAAAAAAAACAAGGAAATACAAGCAATAATATTCTATTTCTGTTTACTTTTCTTTCTTTTTAAAACTCTTCCAAAAACTTTTCCAAACTACTAAACACGTTTTTATAACCCTTAAATCACCAATAACATGAACTTCTTACCACCAAAACCTGAAACAGATTATACCAAATAATCTCAATTTCAGAAACTTTTAAATAACTTTGAAATCAAAGTTACTTGACCAAATAGAAAATGGAACTCATAATCAAGCTTTGACACAATACACAACTTTTAAAAACAATAAAAAGGAATTACTCTTGATTAAATCAAATACCAAACTTTTATTTTCTTAAAAAGGGATTACAAGTGAAAAGCTCGAAAACTGGAACAAAGGGTCATCACAGGTTGATGCCTCTATTTATACTACTCAAATGAACAATCTAGAATCTTAAAATCAAAACCCTAATCACTAGAAAATCTCCAAAATGCCCTTAGACGTGTTTGAGTGGTGAGCTGTCCAAATTTGATCCTGGACGTTTGTTTTTGCGTTGTGAGTAAGCAAATAACCTCCACTGTTGATTTGGGACACGTCACAGTACTTGGGGATCAAGGTGTTCTCTGATTGGTGGAATGGGGAATTGGGGGTAGGGTCCACAGTGAGTGGGAAGAGGGTTTTAGGTGTGGGTTTTGTTTCTGTGTGTGTGAATCATATGTGTGCACAAGTAATTGGAATTTACCCAAGTTTAAGTGAAGGTAATTTCTGGAGGTGTAAAAAGTGAACAGTAAGTTCCTTTGATCCGTATTTGGGGGAAAAAAGGTGTTAGGCGCCAGTTTTGGTTTGAATGTTTGGGTTGCACATATTCAGTCCTTGTGTTTTGAAGTTTTTGGCATTTAAAGGTTTTCAGCCCTAAAACCCGTTTTGCTTTGTAAATAACTTTCCACCTTTTACATTTTTGGCACCAAACTTCTCATAAAGGTTATCAAGGGTTGTTTTTGGCATTTTTGAATAATTCAAGGGCTGATCTTGGACAATCTTGATCTTCAAAGGTCTTCAATGTCTCTTAATCTTCATGAGGGACCATAATTGACAAATTGATTTTGTTGAGGGACCAATCTTGTCATTTCTTCAAAGTTGAAGGACCTTTTTGCAATTTTGACAAACTTAAGGGACCAAACTTGTAATTATTAATATACAAGGGTTTTAAGTGTCATTTCTTCAATAATTGAGGATCAATCTTGCTTGTCTTCAAGTCTTCAAGGGTATTTGATGAAAATTCCATGATTAGGGCCCGGTTCATTGTGCGTCTTCGTTTCTCGTGTTCGTTTTTCCTTGTATCTTGTGATCTTTTGTCTTTTTCACGATATCCATACCTAAAATACACAAGTAAACAAACACAAGCATATATATGGTATTTTATGACATTTTTATGCATTTAAAGCCCGAAAAGAACGATGAGATCATGTATAAATGCCATCTCATCACTCCCCCATACTAAGCCATTGCCGTGCCCTCACGCAATGCTAGAATAAAGTATCTAAGCATCACCAAAGTTCAATTTTATTAACCTTTATTGAAGAGTAAAAGACTTGCAACATACTATGAGAATGTGTAAAGACATAATATATGATTTTCATCACCAAAAGGTGACTTTTAGGGTCAAAGAATAGAAACAAATTAATGTCCCTTGGAGTAAACTTCGTCATCCTTGATTGTCATACATTCCATGCTAAGTGCAAAAACAAGATCATTGTTGGTACAAGTCACAATGCTAACACTACTCATACGTCCAAATTGTGTAATACTTTTTCTCCCCGCAATCCTAGTTATTATAAAAGGATGGGTTACTAGCATTTTTTATCTATTTGTCATGGATCACAAGTGATTCATATTGACTTATTTGAGTAGTTATTAGTCCGAAAGCAAAGTAGCACGATTTGATCAATAGTTAGCCGAAGGACAAAATCTTTTAAAACGGCTTCTCGTGTATCTCCTTAAGTTCATATCTTGGCATAACTCGTTTCACGATTTGAGACCTTTCTCGGACCGATATTTGGCATGTACTTCATACTTCAAATCTTGGGAAGACGTTCTCGAAATTATGGTCTTCTCTTCATATTTTGGAATTTCTTCACTTGACGTTTTTGAGAGATTCTTCATATAGGACCACGACTTCATCATTTTTCTTCAATCTTTACTTTGGATTTTGATATACAACGATCCGCCTCCTTTTCGGACTTGGATATATTTATCCTCATACCTTGTTAGGGTCTTTTTGGATAGACTTTCTCCATTCTTTAGGGGAGTAATTGCTTCTCGTCGTGTGTCTCGATCCTTCATATTGATTTAGGAATAATGATACTTCACATCATCTTTGGATCTTTAGCAAAAATAGAGCTCCTCATGCCTTGTTAGGGCCTTTTTGGATAATCGCCAATCTTCGCGTCCCGCTTCAATAAGTTATGCCTTGGCTATGAACTCTATTCAACCCCGAGCAACTTTTAAACGATCTTGCGCTAGAGGCTAAGTAACCTTTCAAATCGTACGACCTTACTTATTGCAATTATGTTTTATTCCTAATGCATTGAACTTATGGGAAGAAAAAGCCACAATTAAAAACATATGAGTTTTTGAAAGAACACTTTCATGTTCTACGTTTAGCATGATCACTTGTCTAATTCTATCATTTCTCGTTCTTCACTATATAAAGACCTCTAATTAAAGAGACTCGTGAATACTTAGCCATGCAAGTCAAAATTAAGCCAAATTTGGATTAGCTTTCATTAAGACTATATCAAATCAAAGTTTTAGGTTTTCAAGCCACCTATAGGATCTTGCACTTTCTTGGACTTTTTCAAGTTTAGAGAATGCGTTTTAAAGTTCCCTTGATAAGTGACTTTCTAGAATCAATTATAGGAACTTGCAAAAAGTTCTTGTTCTTAACCCGAATGAATTAAGACTTTCGCGTTTTAAAGCTCCCTATATAAAAGTCTAGCAAAACTTGAATTGAGCGGGTTAAGGAATGTAAATGGCTCCAAATGCCCATCAAGTCAAAAATTAACTCTTATTCTACCCATCGGAAAATATACATTCGTGTCTTAAAAACACTTATGAAAACTAAGAAAAATATTAAAATTTGGCCATTTTTAGCCTTATTAGCAAAACAAAACTTTGAAAATTGGAAACGTGAGGGCGTAGCAAAGCAAGTATCTATTCACCCCCCCATACTAAAAGTAAACATTGTCCTCAATGTTTCGAGTCTAAAGGTGGAGCACCCCCATACTATAGACGAAGAGTCGAATGCTTAGGATCTAGCATGGAAAGGGTGATCAACAATATATCTAAAGCCGTTTATTAATTATGCTAAAAGATAATTGTTAGAACAATAAAGGATATGTCATGGAATCGTGAAAAACTTCTTCAAACGAACGATGGAGGCTCACGTAAACGAACACGAGAGTCTTCAATCGTAGGTGATGATGATGATCTAGATAACACAATCACAAACAACCACGAGACAACGAGTTGGAAGGGTACAAGTCCCCTTATTAGTGAATATAAAAGATAAGCATGGGATTTCCCCCACGAGGCACCTCGTTTTTGATTACCGAGTCATGAGCTCGACTCGATCCCCTCAAAATGTGAACATTTAGGGAAAATCATGGTATGGTCAATTTTTGATGGGGCTTACATGATAAACAAGGCCCAAAAAGCAACCGGTAAAAAGGACTAAGTCCTTAAATGATGCAAAATACCGGGGTCGAAGATGGCGTTCTCGTTTCCATTGGAAAAACAAATTAACGCCATTTCAACATGTGCCATAAACTCAAAGAGTTTGAAGAAAATAGATGAGAAGTAGAAGGGTGGGACAATTGGTAAGACAAACGTTTGAGCTACTTGAGGTAGACTCGCACCAAGCAAATAGATATAGTTTCCATTTATTGCATCGGTGGAAGACCGAGATTTCCCTTTACATGAAATTCCGGGATCGAATACCTCGTCCTCGGTGGACAAGGATGAGGGAACATAAGGGGCTTCCCCCATACTAAAACCACACAAAGCATCGTCAAAAGGAATAGACGAGTTTGTAGCACTCAAATCACGTGGTGATGACGGAGTTAGATTTGTAGAAAATCCATTAAATCACATTTAAGATCTTTTCCTTTGTTATCTTTTAAACTCTCCTTATGAAAACCCTTTTTGATTATGTCGAAAATATTTGGTGTTTCTAAAACAATGTTAGTCACACTAAAAATTCTCACATTTTGAAACCGTTTTGGTTTTGGTGGTGGCAAGTTCTCAAAACGTTTATCGACGAAGAAAACCTCCCCATCGGGGCCAACATATTCATCATCCGAAAGATCTTCCGTAGAAACCGGCAACTTATCAACACTTTTCAAGAATGAATGTTCGAGATGAGGCGAAGGATTTTTCGATTCAAGTATTGATGGTTTCTTCTTTGTAGGCTTAGCACTCATAACCTCCACCGGCGGAGGAAATGGTAAATTGTTTTTGGCGACATTTCCTAAAACCCTTGGTGAAAATTCTTTGCAAACGACATTGGTCGAGTCACCATGGTTTAAAGTTGCAATAGAATATACATGAGAAAGATTGGAGTTTTGTGTTGTATTGATGACAAGTTCTTCCTCATTGAAACGAAGGGTGATTTTTCGAGCATGAACATCGATAAGTGCTCGTGATGTATCCAAAAATGAACGACCCAAAATGAGAGGAACTTTTCGATCGATGGGAATGTCTACAACGATAAAGTCAACGGGATAGTAAAACTTTCCGACTTTAACGAAAACGTCCTCGGCTACTCCACATGCCATGATCGTAGAATGATCGGCCATCTCGATAGACATGTTCGAAGGAGTAAGAGCCGGAAGCGAAAGTGATTTGAAAATCTCGAGAGGCATTAAATTAATACTAGCACCAAGATCGGCCAAGGCGTAGCATTCCTCCATATATTGTATAGCACACGGAATCAAAAATTTACCGGGATCACCGACTTTTTGTGGTATGCGACTTAGAAAAACCGATGAACAACTAGACGATTGTTGTAACTTTTCTTTGTTGTTTAGCATACTTTTGAAGTTTGCGGCGAATCGAGGCATCATGATTAAAGCATCGGCAAAACTTATGTTAAAATGCAAATCACGAAACATTTTCATAAATAGCTCAAATTGATAATTGTTCCTTTCTTGTGCTTTCTCTTTGTTACGTCTCGAAGGGTAGGGTAAAGGTGGTGTGGGTTGGTCATTAGGCAACGGCCTTGGAAACTCGGGTTCCACAATTGGTATTGGTTCAACCGTAGGTGTGGTTTGAGCGGTACTTCGTGGGATTGTAATATGCTCCTTTTCGACCATCACCTCGGGTTCTTTCTCGATTTCCTTCTCCTTAGAAGTACTTGGACGAGAGATTGGTTCCTTGAAAGTTTTACCACTTCGTGTAGCAACAACCTTCAATTCTCCCCTCGGGTTGTTAATGGTATCACTAGGAAGACCACCCGAAGAAGAGGGCTTACACATGATTGCTTCAAACATTTTAGCCATTCGGTCCTCAAATTTTGATTGCCTAGCATCCGCTTTCAATAACTCTTGCTTAATCTCATGTTGTCCTAATTCCATCTTTTGTTGGTTTTGTTGAAGACGTTGGACATTTCCTTCCATTTTGTTAGCATGAGTTTTAAGTTCATTAGCAAGTTCATTTTTAAGCTCGTTTTTCAACTCGGATCTTAAGCTAATCATCTCACGTTGCATATTGTCAAATTTAGCATCATTTGCTTTTGCATAATCCAAAAATTCTCCTTGCAAATTTTTCGTGTGAGCATTTTGAAAACCTTGTGTAGTGTTTTGAAAATCACGGTTTTGGTTTTGATTAGAGATTTGTCCATTCCCACTTTGATAATTCCCTTTGTTGTAATTGCGTGTGTTGCCTTGGTAATTACCTTGGTTGTTATTTCGATAATTATTAACATTTTGGTTTGGTGGAGCTTGATTTGGACGAGAACCTTGGCCGTTTTGGTTGTAAGTTCCCGTTGCTACATAAGCACTCGAAGTGTTACCATCCGCGGTAATACACTCGGAAAGATCATGAGCTCCCCCACAAGATAAACAACTCTTAGCAACCGCTTTAACCGAAGCGGAATTGGAAGCTTCTTGAGCCTTCCAATGGGACATTAGATTAGCAAATCTATCAAAAAACCAATTTTCCTCATTAGCTTCATCATGTAAGGCATTAATGCTACGAGACGATTGTGACGAAGATGACGAACCCATATTGGCAACACTCGGTGTGTTACGAGGGCTATAAACCTTAGATCGATTTTCAATGATTTGTAAAGCCTCATTTGTCGTCTTGCACAAAAAATTACCACCCGCGGCGGCGTTCAAATAATCTCGTTCATGATCATTAAGCCCATTATAAAAGGTATCAATTTGATGCAATTCCGAAAAATCATGGTGAGGACATTCATGTAACATCTCTTTAAATCGTTCCCATGCCATTGAAAAACTTTCATTATTACGTTGCACAAATCGTGAAATCTCATTTTTTAAGTGTGTTGTTTTAGATGGTGGAAAAAACTTGTTCACAAACTTAGAAACGAGATCGGCCCATGTCAAAATCGAATTTGGCGGTTCTTTCTCGAGCCAAATTTTTGCGGGTCCATCCAACGAGTATGGAAACAACATCATCTTAATGGCGTCATGTGGAACATCCTTGAATTTGCTAGTAGCGGTGAGACGGTTGAAATTCCTAATGTGGTAATGCGGGTTGTCTTTTTCGTGACCTCTAAACTTGTTTGCTTGCAACATAGACATTAAACCCGTCTTAATCTCGAAATTCTCCGCAAGGATGGCGGGAATCACAATGGCCTCTCCAAAACCCTCGGTGGGTGCTTGTAGCAACTCCATCATAGTACGATTAGCCATGACGACTTCTTGTTCTACAATAGGTTCAACAATTGGAGGTTCTTCAACAATCAACGATCCTTGACTTGCTTGTTTTTGAAGACGTTTACGAGCTCGTTTTGCTTGATTACGAGTGATCATAAACTTCACGAAGAATGGGAGGTGAGCAAGGAAGATTCTTTTGGGTGTTTTGTGGATTTTCAATTTTTTTGTGTTTTTGATGATATTTAATTTTTTTGGATTTTGGTGTATCTTCGTAGACAACAATCTACAAAATCTCTCCTCGAATCAAACTCTTGATTAAAGAAGCCTCAACGGAATGAAAACGATCACGTGGAGTGAACGCCTTCGAATGACTTTAGAACTTTGGTGAAAACCAAATTGTTCAAGAGGGTTTAATCACAAAGAAAACCAAGCAAATATAGTATACGTAATAATACTTTGGGCGGCAAAACCCTCGATTAGCCTTCAATCTCAACATACTCACAAGCAAGCGGGGAAACGAGGCGGCGCGAAGCACTTAAGAGCCTTTTTCCTTAGGGTATATTTTATAATACCCGCCTTATACCCACCTTATAGTTTGTATTTTTCAAAATCGAGCTTCACGAAAGTATTTATCTATTTTTGCCTTTTCTTTTTTTGTTTGAGATTCGAATACAATAATTAGGAGATCAAATCCCAATTAAGGTTGTGTTTTCACACTTTTGGAGATATTGTATTTTTATTGTGATACTTAATACAATATATTAATAATATTTGTACAAGAAAAACCAAGAAAACTGATAATACGTGTTAAGGGAGTTCCACTTAACACAAATACTTATTATGGATAATATCAAAAACAAAAGCTTCCAAATTAAAGCACAACACACCTCCCCGGCAGCGGCGCCAAAAATGATTGTAGTCCTTTTATGTATACTTTATTTTAGGAAAAACAAAGCAACACAAAATAGTGGAAAGTATTAAGTACGACGGTTTAGGAAAACCGTGCACAAATGACCCTTAATCACTTAAAATGAGAGAAAGTTCGTTTCCCAAGGAGGTATATGTGTGTGATTTAACTTGTAGTTATTTGAGATTAATATTGAGAAGAATGGGGATGAAAGGATGAAAAGACGGCTATGTTAAAATTAAACTACGACGTAAAAGACGTAAAGTCGTGAAAAACTACCCAAATTAAAAAATAATACCAAGACCAAAAACAAAATCAATAATTAAAAAGACTAAAAAGAAGTCTAAAATAATATAAATAAAGTTAAAAATCCAACAAAGATATTTTAAAACCTTTTATTAATTAAATATTTAATTTTAAATGCTAATTAAAGCCCTAAAATTAAATACAACTAATGAAAATGTCTAAAATATGATTTTATTGAACTAATACTTAACTTATATTATTAGAAGACTAAAAAGTAATTTTCTAAAAATTAAAAGCTATTAAAACTATTTTTAAAACTCTAAAAATGATTAAAAACTAATTAAACTAAAAATAATTATAAAAATAAATCTAAAAGCTATAAAAATATTCTAAAAATGGAAAAGGTCCTAATTAATGATAAAGAACTTAAGAAAAATGAAAAAGAAATAAAAATAAAATTTTGATTTTTTAATAATAAAATAATATTAAAATAATGCTAAAAATAAAAAGTTTCTAAAATAAATTCTAAAAAATTCTCAAAAATCCTAAATATTCTAACTAAAAATAAAATGTAAATTAAAGTTTCTAAAACCTCTTAATTAATTTTATAAAAATGTTTAAAGTTTATAAAAAACCTTAAAATAATATAAAATTAAAAATTAAAGTTTATAAAACCAAAACCTAATGTAAACCTCAAAATATTATTTTTAAAAACTAAAAACTATTTTTCCTAAAAATTAAAACTATTTTTACTATTTTTTTATGATTTTATAAAAACGGCTATTAAATAAATCCTAGAAAATAATCTAATAACGGGAAAAATTTCAAACCAAGCTAGAAAAATCACAAAACCTAATTAGATCCTAGGAAAATTCAAAAGAAGCAAAATTGATTATCAAATAAGCTGAAAATAAGGGATTAAGCTACGGCTTATTTAAAACAAGTGAAAAGAAGAAACGTGTTAAATAACATATGAAACCAAACTTAAACGAAAAGAACTTATCTAGATCAACGGTAGGACACTTAACCCTCCAGCGAGAGGTCTGGTGTTCGAGTCCTGTTGCGGGTAAGTTTTTGCTATTTTTTTCCTTTTTTATTTTTTTTCTTTTCCAAATCAATATGTGACCTCTAATAAGCTATAAACTTAATCCAGTTTCCTTTTTAACCAAGATTAAACCAAAATCCAAATCCAAAACGTGCCCAGTTGGGCTGTATTGCTGATGAAAAAGTGTGAGTGCACACTTGTGCACTTTTTGAGCCAAGAGGGCTTGGCAAATGCTTACTTGGTGATTGCTTATTGGACAGGGGGCACCCTTGTGCTTATTTAAGCACAAGGAGTCAATGATTAGCAAGAAACTAACACTTAGCAACCAAGAATCTCACAATTCAAACATACACAAGCACATACAAGTTTCTGTGATGATTAAGCTAGGTCTGTGGACTTAGAGCTGATTTACTTGCAATCTAGTGAACTTACATGGCTCAGATTAAGCATACACACTCACCAATCAATATGCAAACCAAATAAAACCTTGAATCACCCAATATCTTAACAGGTTTATGAGATTAAGCACCAAAATTTGGTAAACTTCAAGCAGAAAGTGATAAGCAGATTCAAGCTATACTTTTTCCTTTAAAACCACACCAAATTGCTTCTAACTTGATCCAAATGACCTATAACTACCCAACACACTTAACTCAACCTATTCCAATACTTCTAACACCTTTTAAACTTACTAATTAAAACTCTTGCCCTGCTAAATCACATATCCAAACAGCCTGTTAAAAATTCTTTTTCAATTTTTTTACACACCAAGACACTCACAAACTCACTCAAATTATTCCTATGATCCTCTAACATGCATACAATCCCAAAACAACTCAAATTCAACAGTCTAACACACAAAGATCACCAAATTAAACAATATCACATAAGCTTCTATTTTCTGAGATTTTTCAAAAGGAAAAGGAAATTACCTAAGGTCCTTACATCCAAGGACCTAGTGGATGAATATCCACCTCCCTACCAACTGGGGTTGGTGCAGACTATGATCAACAACCTTTTCACAACCTGTTCAAAGAAAATCAAAAAAAACAAGGAAATACAAGCAATAATATTCTATTTCTGTTTACTTTTCTTTCTTTTTAAAACTCTTCCAAAAACTTTTCCAAACTACTAAACACGTTTTTATAACCCTTAAATCACCAATAACATGAACTTCTTACCACCAAAACCTGAAACAGATTATACCAAATAATCTCAATTTCAGAAACTTTTAAATAACTTTGAAAATCAAAGTTACTTGACCAAATAGAAAATGGAACTCAGAATCAAGCTTTGACACAATACACAACTTTTAAAAACAATAAAAAGGAATTACTCTTGATTAAATCAAATACCAAACTTTTATTTTCTTAAAAAGGGATTACAAGTGAAAAGCTTGAAAACTGGAACAAAGGGTCATCACAGGTTGATGCCTCTATTTATACTACTCAAATGAACAATCTAGAATCTTAAAATCAAAACCCTAATCACTAGAAAATCTCCAAAATGCCCTTAGACGTGTTTGAGTGGTGAGCTGTCCAAATTTGATCCTGGACGTTTGTTTTTGCGTTGTGAGTAAGCAAATAACCTCCACTGTTGATTTGGGACACGTCACAGTACTTGGGGATCAAGGTGTTCTCTGATTGGTGGAATGGGGAATTGGGGGTAGGGTCCACAGTGAGTGGGAAGAGGGTTTTAGGTGTGGGTTTTGTTTCTGTGTGTGTGAATCATACGTGTGCACAAGTAATTGGAATTTACCCAAGTTTAAGTGAAGGTAATTTCTGGAGGTGTAAAAAGTGAACAGTAAGTTCCTTTGATCCGTATTTGGGGGAAAAAAGGTGTTAGGCGCCAGTTTTGGTTTGAATGTTTGGGTTGCACATATTCAGTCCTTGTGTTTTGAAGTTTTTGGCATTTAAAGGTTTTCAGCCCTAAAACCCGTTTTGCTTTGTAAATAACTTTCCACCTTTTACATTTTTGGCACCAAACTTCTCATAAAGGTTATCAAGGGTTGTTTTTGGCATTTTTGAATAATTCAAGGGCTGATCTTGGACAATCTTGATCTTCAAAGGTCTTCAATGTCTCTTAATCTTCATGAGGGACCATAATTGACAAATTGATTTTGTTGAGGGACCAATCTTGTCATTTCTTCAAAGTTGAAGGACCTTTTTGCAATTTTGACAAACTTAAGGGACCAAACTTGTAATTATTAATATACAAGGGTTTTAAGTGTCATTTCTTCAATAATTGAGGATCAATCTTGCTTGTCTTCAAGTCTTCAAGGGTATTTGATGAAAATTCCATGATTAGGGCCCGGTTCATTGTGCGTCTTCGTTTCTCGTGTTCGTTTTTCCTTGTATCTTGTGATCTTTTGTCTTTTTCACGATATCCATACCTAAAATACACAAGTAAACAAACACAAGCATATATATGGTATTTTATGACATTTTTATGCATTTAAAGCCCGAAAAGAACGATGAGATCATGTATAAATGCCATCTCATCAACACGCTATTGTTGTGATGATATCCATATGTCGCGCCCCATATTTCGCCATGGTGGGGTGTGACAAACCAACCCTTTCAAGTTTCCACATAAGTATTTAGAGAAATTAATATTTAACAAGACATTGAAATTATAGAAGGAGCATCTATGTGCCATGTTGGCATGAATGTTCCCAGCAGAAGAGTCATTGATCAAATGTAGAAGTTTCTTCATTTGATCAGAAGTGAAAGAAGTGGGGACATCACAAGCAGTATGTTTCTCAATCATCTTAGCATCATTCAACTTAGGATCACAATTAGCATTGAAATTAGGTTTAGACACATAAGATTTAGCATTAGAGGGCCTTTTGTAACCAGGGGGTACCCAATGATCTCATAACATCTATCCATAGTGTGACCAATCATCCCACAATTGGTACAGTTAAGATTAGGATTGGGACCCCTGTTGGGATAAGATTGATTGCCACCTTTGGAATTGTTCTTGTTAAAGTTAGAACCATTTCCTTTCCTTTGTTGACCAAAAGTTTTGACAGCAAAGGATGTGGCATTAAGCTTGGGATCAGTCACACCAGAGGGTTCAGGGATACCTCTATGTGACTCCTCCCTATAAACCATCACATGAGCATCCTTCACATCAGGGAAAGGGTCCCTAGTGAGAAGGGCAGTTCTAACAGATTGATAACAATCATCAAGACCCATTAAGAACTGCATGAGCTTCATAAGCTGCTGATGTAAAATGGATTCAGTGCTAGCAGGGCAAGAGCATTTAATGGGGCAAACACATTTAGGCAATTTGGTCAAAGCATCAAACTCTCTCCATAAAGAGTTAAGCCTGTGATAGTATTCAACAACAGATGTGCCTCCTTGCTTCACAGAGTTAATCTTTTGGAGAAGATTATAAACAACAGACCCATCAACCTTATCATAAGTTTCAGACAATCCATTCCAAACAGTAGAAGCATTTTAGAGTAAACCAACCCCATATAAACATCCTGAGACACATAATTCATAAGCCAAGTCAAAACCATAGCATTACATCTATCCCATTGAGCAGACAACACACTACTACGAGCATAACTATCATTTAAACAAGTACCATTAATGAAACCAATTTTATTTCTAGCTTAAAGAGCAAGTTTCATGGCATTGTTCCACATTCTATAATTAGCAGTACCAAACAGTTTAAAAGGAATTAAAGCAGAAGTACTACTATCACTGTTTTGAACATGTAAAGGGTCACCAACATCAAGACTACTAATCAAAATAGGTTCAGTCACACCATCACCCCCTGTGTTAACAGGGGCCCAGTAACAACACCAACACTCATGATAAAGAAAAAGAGAGCAAAGCATACAAAAAACAGGCAAAAAAGGTATAAACCAACCAAGTAACAAACCAAGAAGCAAAAAACAGGTATGAAGAATCAAATAACCACAAGTAAGACAAGCAAAAAACACTCAGAAGCTGAGTTACCAGAAATGCCAGTTGTGGACTGGGATTGGCCAGAACAGATATCCACACTAGTCAAGGCTGGAGGGTCAAGGTGTTAACCAATCCGTTTGTACCCACAAAACAAGCAACAGTAACCCAAAAAGTAGCCATGAGAGAAGGGAGTATAAGGGAAGAACAAGAAGGACTTACAGCGCTATACAACATCCAACAAAAAAGGACCCAATCTCTAGATTCACTTAGTCTAGATGATGGGTGAGTCACCACCAAAGAACCCCCAAAAAACAAATTAGGGTTTCAAAACCCTAATTTTGATTAAGCTTGAAACTCACAAATCAGGCAACGACACCACCAGATTGATCAACGACAACACATATAACAGCTTCCAGAACCCCAAAGAACAAGGATCCCCAAAAATAAAATCAGGGTTTCACGAAACCCTAACTTTATTTAGCAAAGGAACTAACGACACCACCAGAAAGATCAACGGCAACACACAGGGAAGCCTCCAAAGACCAAAGAATCAAGAATCCCCAAAAAATAAATTAGGGTTTCAAGAAACCCTAATTAATTTTTTCGAGAAAACAACAAATAACCACGAGAGAGCAAGATTGGTGATACGATCTAAGTTCTTTTATGCTCTGATACCATGTAAAGTGCATGAATAACAGATAGAGAGACTAAATCTTATCACCCAACCATCCACCCCTTGGTGATTTATTATAACAAGATTCAAGTACAAACTGAACAAAGAAAAGATTAGTCCCCAAATGGATGCTAATCGTACAGATACAAGATAAATGGTGAGATTGTCCCAACTAGGTTGATCCAATCTCCATCACTACAGATTCACTCACACTCAATCTAATCTATAACACTAAGAAGATAAGATGAAGATCCTCCCATGATGTAAGCCTTCACGGCGGATAGAACGAGAGAGCACACACACTTTTGAGTGTGTGCATTGTGAATAAATGAGCCAAAACCCTAGCATCAGCTAGGGTCATATAACACAAAGTAAACATAGGCCAACCGTTGGGAGCCAATCGCAAGTCCACAAAGAGAAACCAAGATAGCCACAATTGTTCCATGCACAAACAAAACTAACAGAAATGACACAAGATAAAAAAACCAAATAAGTTTGACCAGTCAACAGTATTTCTATAAGTTTGGTTTTTGATTCGGTTTTTGGGTTCGATTGCCAAACTTATATCCAATCCGAAAATTAATTTTTTTAGTTCGGTTCGGTTTAGTTATAACCCACAACTCGAATTATATTTTAGTTCGATTTTAGTTCAGATTCGATTCGGTTTGGTTTTCGGTCTCCACGGATCAAACCCAAAGGACACCCCTAATTCGAGCCGGACTTGAGAAGACCTTTTATTTTCCGAGCCTAGCTGCTTGATTACACCCGGGGGTCATTTTTACATTTTGGCAAAATTAATCATCACTTGCATTTGAGTGGCCTTGAATTAGGGTTTGATTTTGAAATTCCAATGCTCAATTAGCGGTTCGGTAAGTTCTCATATTAACATCACCCATTACAATTATCTTTAGATTCTACTTTTGTTATTCTTGATTATATTTAGTTTTTCAAGCTTGTAATTTTACGCAACTCGCAAGCCTTATAAGCTCATAAGCCTAAACAAACACCCCCTTAATAACCACTTTTGCACAAGATTCATTAGATTCCAAGTTTTATTCGGATGCAGTTACTGTGTACGCAATGGACGGGTGCAATTTGGATTCTGACGTAGTCATTGCGGAACTGTTAGGCATGGGATTTGAGATATCCCAGGCGACAGAGGTCATCAAACAAGTGGGTCCTTCGTTAAACAATGCCATTGATTTTATACTATTAAATAAACCCCAAGGTGTAACATCCAGCACCACCAGCAGCAGCAGCAAGACAGTTACTAAAAAAAGGAACTTACCCGATACTGGAAAACAAATGCGACAATCAAGTATTATGGATCATATGCAATTTGCAAGGAAATCTAAGATGAACAAAATGTCTCTTGCTTCCGATACGTCATGCTCTAGAGAAGATGATGATGTTGGACCGGATTGGGAAGATCGAGCTAACACGTTGCTGCAGCAGCATTTTGGTTATCCATCCTTGAAGACATTCCAAAAGGAAGCTTTGGCGGCTTGGGTATCTCATAAAGACTGCCTTGTTCTTGCTGCCACCGGATCAGGTTAACATAAATAAGACCATTGTTGTTTCGATAACTTTACATATGGAGAATTCCTATCACAGCTTTAGTTGTTTTTGCAGGGAAATCATTATGTTTTCAAATTCCAGCGTTGTTAACTGGGAAAGTTGTGGTGGTGATTTCGCCGTTGATTAGTTTGATGCATGATCAGTGTTTGAAATTAGCAAGGCATGGTGTATCAGCCTGTTTTCTCGGATCTGGACAAGTTGATCAAAGTGTTGAGCTGAAAGCATTAAGAGGGATGTATGAAATCATATATGTATGTCCCGAGACGATCTTGAGGTTAATGTTTTTGTTTGATTACTGGTGTATATTCTAATATCAATTATTTCAGTCAAACAATGGTCCTAAAAATCTGTCTGCAGGTTGATAGAACCGCTTCAAAGCCTTGCAAAAAGTCGTGGAATTGCTTTATTTGCAATTGATGAAGTTCATTGTGTTTCCAAGTGGGGTCATGATTTTCGCCCTAGCTACAGGTTTGCATTTTTGCTCAATTACACTGGGTTGTTATGTTGGCTGTTTTCCTGCTCCTGGAATTTGTATTGTTGCGACTTCAGAGTTCAGATGCACTTTTATCATTAAATGTACTCGAGTGGATGTGCCCAACTTGCTATGCCAGTATATATTAAATTATCCATATAATTATCCGGGTTAGTAATATACTTATGCTTCTATGCCCGTATATATTAAATTATCCATAGAAGCACTACATCAACTTTGCATTAAATGGCAGCAGGACATCAGTTTTGGCCCATTTCAATTGCTGAACTAGTTTCTACTAGTCGGGGGGTACCCACACGTTGCTGACTTTCTGCGATGGGTGGGTGCGCATGTAATTAAATAGTATGCCATTATACTGGCGAGCATATGCATTTATATTATATGTTTATTGTGAGAATACTTATCGATGAGGGACAATGTTGCTAATTTACTTCATGGTGATGAATAAATGGAGACTTTGTATCTGTAATTGGTAATTGTATTATGTATATTTGACTTTGTATCCTATGCAGTATATATTCTGTTGTGTGCTGAATTTGGGAAACTATTAAAACATGGTAGGTTAGCTGAAAAATATTAATGAAAATCAAAGGTAGTTTGGCAGAAAATATTGGATGATAATCAAGGGTAGTATAGTCATTTTGATAGGCTGAATTTTCATCTTCAGCATTGTGGTTTGCTCTTTATATGTAGTATGGATACCCGTTAGTTTGTCCAATCACATGGGTAGTACTCATATACAGTCTATATACTTTCAGGCGATTGTCTGCACTGAGAGAGAACTTTAATGCTGAAAAATTGGCATTCTTGAAGTTTGATATACCGATAATGGCATTGACTGCTACTGCCACCACTCGAGTTCGGGATGATATTCTCAAGTCATTGCAAATGTCAGAGGATCCAAGGATTGTTCTGACCTCCTTTTTCCGTCCAAATCTTCGGTTTTCAGTCAGTTTCTTATCCTTTCTTAGGCTTTGCATGATATGCTTATTTTTAAAAGAGATCTGTTTACGGATAATCCTTATAGGAAATTTCTTAAGTGTTCGGTTTATGCAAGATACTTGTAAAAGTGTTCTACCCCTGGTAACCTCAGCTCGTTTTGATATTTACAGGGTGGAACACATTTTACAAGTAGAATGACCAGGTGCACAAAAACCGTAATCATAAGTGGATGTGTTTGTGAAAGTATGCTGCTATTACATGCCGTTCTATCACTTGTTTTTATTATCTTACCAATTGTTTTGCCATCTATTTGTACACCACGATAATATAACTTATAACCTTAATCTTGTCTTATTTCATATGCGATATTATTGTAGGTGAGGCATAGTAGAACATCTTCATCATACTCGTATGAGAGGGACTTCCGTGAGCTGATTGAAACATACACTAGTAATCAAAAGAATAGTAAAAAGACTCGTCTGCCACAGGAAAATGTTTCAGTTGGTACATGCAGTAAAGAAGAAAAAAATAAGAGCTGGTTGGATGGTGCAGAGGAAAGGGCTTCTTCTGAAAGTGATGATGATATAATTTTGCCAAACAAAAGTTTTGCACCAGCTTCAATGAAAAAAGAACTTTCAGTTGAATATCTTGAAGATGAGTGTGACCAATTCCTGGACGTTGATGACTTGGATGGTACGTCTTAGAAAATTACCTCTTTATCCTTTAATTATCTACGACACTATGCAATTATTATACAAGTGGATACGCAATATGAAAGTCACATTGCATTCAAATGAGTTATTAGTTACCGTGCAAAGTTGATAAGAAGTTATAGCTTGATAAGAAGTTATAGCGACTATATTCTTCATAGACATAATTTTATGAAATATTCTTTTCATTTGTCTTTGTATGAGAACATTCTCATGAAAATGGAAGGCTGCAGCTTATATATCATTTTTACTCTACATTATTCTCACTATACGGCAGTCTCCTGACATCCCCGGTTTCTAAAATGCTAAAAGAAATACATTTGAATGTAAATATCAAAAACAGAAAAGTGTTACTTTAAAAAAGATTCTATTCTAATTTTCTAAAGTGCTGGTGGGTTCATTCTATGTCAAAAGCATTTTTCTTGTGATCACATCTATTCATTTTATAACCAGCATTACTGCAGTTACATGCGGAGGATTTGATGGACCATCATACACAAAGGCAAGTATACCCAGTGTCGCAGTAGGGAAGAGCGAAGTTGAGCTGGGGTCCACAATTATATATGTCCCAACCAGGAAAGAAACATTAAGCATAGCAAAGTATCTCTGTAGATGTGGTGTCAAAGCTGCTGCTTACAATGCAAAGGTACATTTTGCTGTTCTTTGTCATAGCAGTTCTCAAAATATGCTATTGTGAGTTAATTAAATAAAAAGGAGTACAAACTTTGTTCTATATCTAACAGGGTAGTCAACTATTCACATTATTCCATATATTAAAGACCAGTAATTAGTTTTCGTGCAATCTTATTAAAAAATTCCCAAATGCATCGGCCATCGTGAACCACTATTAAAAAAATAACTTTTAAAGAAATGTTTAAAAAGCACCCCTGGGATATAAGAGAAGTTACATAAAGACCTTCAACTTTTACCTATTTACGACTTTTTTTTATAACAAAGTTTTTTTTTTTTTTTTTTTTTTTTTAGAACGGCACCTCAATCTCACTGAAATCCGACCCCCGAGTTATACCATCCATAACGGGCAGGCCCCGGGGCCCGAACCACTAGGGGAAACCCCTAGAACTCACGGCTTCGCACTAAGGAGGAAAATCATGAGTTCTTGTCCTTTGCAAGACTTGAACCCATGACCAAACCCCCTCCCCAAGCTCCAGGAGGAGCCCAGGTGGCCAACTGCTCTAGAGCAGTTGGTTTTTATAACAAAGTTTATTTATCAAATACAGAACATAGTTAGTCATTGATTCATTCGTAATAAAATATGCCATCGAAAAGATCGTCGCATTGCGAACCAGACGAGCCCAATATTGCAAATTTGCAATGCTTCTGTCATACGTACGATTTTATAATAATTGTTAAAGTTTAATATATATTTTTAAAAAATAGTCCTCGAGGTTATCGGTTCCTTGCAAGGTCAGTCATTGACGCGAATAGTCCTTAAAGTTATCTGTATGTTGCAAAGTTAGTCTAGCGCGCTCCGCGGGGGAGCGCGGGTCACAAACCTCGTTCTAAAAAAAAAACCCCGAAACTTTCAAATGTTATAATGTAGGGTAATCTTCAACTGAAAAGCAGGTAACCCGTTTTTGAGTGCCATGTCATAAAAGATTAAGCTTTTGAGGGTATTACTATGTATTGATAATTTTGAAAACTGATTGGTAATTACTATTTACTTGCTGAAAAGATGGTTACCTGAATTAGAAATTGAATCAAAATTGTATACTCCTCTCTGCCTTAGTTGTTGGCCACCTAACTATTTTTGTTTGTCCCCAAATAAGTGTCGACATCTAAAAAGAAAAGGTATAACGGATAAATTCCCCCTAATCTTTAGTAAGTGTATTAAAAACTTAAAGAATGCATTTAATTATTAGTCCGAGTGGTATCAAGCTAATGATTACAGTTTTCTGAAACGTGTTCGTGTCTAGGGGATGTTATTTTGGAATAAAGGAGTCTGCAATATTTTTTTCATTTATGTTTGATTATGTTGGTGTTTTATTGTGCATCGTGTAAATTAATATAAACTCACGGACGGAGCCAGGGGGTGTCACGCGGGTGCCCGGGACACCTATGGATTTTTCTATTTAATGCTAATTTTTGAAAAAAACATCGATTTTTTCCAAATGAATCTAAAATGCACCCGGTCCATGAAAATGTGTTTCTACTCTTTGTCTTAATTCACTTTTTAATTATATTATATAACGGTTAAAAACATTTTGTGCACCCAGTCATATTAGAACCTGGC
This sequence comes from Glebionis coronaria, assembly GCA_025667525.1. Classification (NCBI taxonomy): domain Eukaryota; kingdom Viridiplantae; phylum Streptophyta; class Magnoliopsida; order Asterales; family Asteraceae; genus Glebionis; species Glebionis coronaria. The sequence goes on along the minus strand of CM046879.1, from coordinate 137,072,036 downwards.
TTCGTCCCTTACTCACCTCAATTTTTATTTTTCGAATTTCATACTGTTTTTACATGATTTTTCATTATGTGATAATATTAATTGATATTTTCTATAAATATTTGTTGCACAAAGGATTTGACTTCGTTTAACTAAAATGTTAGCTATCATTTCTAGATATAGTGTGTTTAGTAACACATAACGACTTTGGAAAAATATGTTATTGTAATATGTAGAATCCCATTAATTTATTTTCATCCCACATCGATGTCTCAGGTCCGCATTCATTTTTTATATTTATATTCATGTTAATAATAATTTACGTAAATTGCATTGCTTGACTTTGTTAAGTGTCAAAATAGAAATGGACACTAATTTGTGTTTTTATTTGAATATTTATAATAATGTGATTTGTTGATTTTTTAATACAACATATATGTTGTATTTTTAAAATATAAATTTTAGAGTGTATAAAGTTCAAGGGAGTATTTTGTTTATTTTATAAAGTTACTAAAAAATACAATGTTTTAAAACCCGGGTTTTTAATTGACCCGGTTAAGTCGCCGGTTCACCGGGTCACCGGTTGAACCGCCGGGTTTAACCGGTTTCGAAACAAAAATAAAAGTTATTGATATTTACTACGTAGTATGTCAAGAAGAAAAGAGGGTAATGCATTTTATGTTTTTAAACTACGGAGTATTATACAAAGCATACTTGACAGTTAACAAAGTTTCAAACAAATTTACATAAAGTATTGGCTACTGTACTAGTATATGCTACAGTACTACTATTAAAAGTCATAAAGTACACTAGTTGTAGGGTGGCTCTGTCATTACTTTCTCAGTTTCACTTTTATCAACATGAAGCTTTTGTTTTTTTTATTCTATGCAACTCAACATAACACTGTTACTCATTCACAAACGAGTGAAATACCCAAATCAAGCCGGTTCTCTCTCACTCCCATCCAAATATATACATTCTCATCAACATGATTGTCGCCATTTTCAGTCACTAAGACCGTACACCATATCTTGTTATTGTCACCCAACTTGCAAGAACTCAAATCGACCATCAGTCGATCTATAACAAGACTTGAAGGTGGAATAGTAACACGATTATATCAAATTTTACTATAACGTCTCCAGTTAGATCCTCACTTTTCTTTCATAAGATTGAACCGGCTGGTCACCGGTTCGATGGTTCAACCAGGGTCAACCAAAACCCACCGGTTCAATCCGGTTCGAATTTCAGCAAAAACTCGGCACATAACGGACCGGTCGTCGGTCCGGTTCCCGGTTCAACCGGTTCAACCGGCCGGGTTGAACCGGGTTTTAAAACATTGAAAAAATATGTAAAATTAAGTTTACATTTAAGTCCATCTAATTTAATTATTAAAATTTAACCATTAGAGTTTTATTAATCCCTTCCTCTTTTTTTAAGTTTTTATTTTCACAAATTTGACACATATATATATTTGTGTGTTTTCATCAAAATTCTCAATCAAATTTTTTAATTTTGACCAAATTGAATTGAATTTTGACTTTTTTCCACTAATCACATCACTGGATTTTGCTTATGTGTCAAAATCAAGCTATTTGATTGGTTCAATTGTTTTTTCTACAACCTACACTTTTCACTAAAATTCTCAAATAATCTAATTCTTTTATTATATAAAAGATTATTTAAGCTGTTCTATTACTGTTGTTGGATAGACTGTCATTTCTTAAGCATCCATCTTCAGTCTGATGGATGCTCCTACTTGTTTGATTTGCTCTTTTCTACTTATTGTGACATAATTTTGTATGTTTTCAGCTGCCAAAATCACAACTGAGGCAGGTGCACAGTGAATTTCATGAGAACATTGTACAGGTATGGATCATATGCTTTAATAAACGAAATTGAGTTTTTCTGGGGCTGGTGTTACTTTCATTTATTGTCTATATATGAATAGATGAAAATCTGTTGTGCTAAATCTTACCAACGTAAATCTAAGATTATTTTCTCGTACATTAAGGTCACCAGGACAATAGTTTAGATTTTAGAAATAGCAGAATAATGTCAAACACCATCCCAAAGTACATACTTTGTGTTCGTTTTCTCATTTTAAACTTAACCAACAACTTTAGAGCAGTTGGCCATCTGGGCTCCTTCTGGAGCTTGGGGAGGGGGTTTGGTCTTGGGTTCGAGTCTTACAAGAGACAAAAATCCAAGATTTTCCTCCTTAGTGCGAAGCCGTGAGTTCTAGGAGTTTCTCTTCGCGGGTCTCTCCTAGTGGTTCGGGTCCCAGGGCTTGCCCATTATGGATGGTATAACCGGGGGTCGGATTTCAGTCGAGATTGAGGTGCCGTTCTAAAAAAATAAAACTGAAAAACTACTAAATTTTTATAATATTATCAGCAATTTTTTAATGTCATCTCATGGCCTAGCATCTTTGAAGCTGATTGTAGATGAATTTGGTTGCACGTATAATGTTTCATTTTTTTATTTCAATTTAAGTAAGAACACTCTTTTACATGACATTGGGAAGACTTAAACGCAAGAGCGTTAAAATCGCAATTGGGTTGTTAGTATTCCTTAAAAAGTTAAAAGAAACCTTAATTCACATGTAATTTGGGATGAAGGGAGTACGTGATGCATTCCTCTCACACGTGACTGTAAGAAAAGGGAATTAGATCCTTGCAAGCTCACAACCAGAAGTTGTGTTATATTGTAAGAGAATAGAAACAATCAATCTCAAACATACCAGCTTCAGAGATACATTAAGAAAATAGACATGCAGGTCTCTCTAAAAGCCTCTTTTGGCGAGCTTCTAGCAAGGTTATAGTACTTCAGCTAGGTTTTATGTTGTTGATTCATCGTAACATATTTTACCCGTATAGTTTGTATTGTCACATGCTTGAGGTGGCTTGTATTTTGTTAATTCTTAAATTTTTTGGTCACTCAGATAACGTACAACTTATTATCTTATATATATGCACACCATATACATTCTGCATCTCACCTGAAGGTTTGAATTCAAGGGATTTTTAAGGATATCCCCTACCCATTATTTATGATTCAAAATCTTACAGATGCTCTAGTTTTAATTATCACATGCTATGCTGCTTAATGTTTCTTTCTTTTGAGTATCCTGAAATACCTGCTATGCTTTCTTCGTGTTTCATTGTCAAGGAAAATTATGATATCCCCTTTTTTTCAACCAAATTAAAAGAGAAGACATTTTTCTTATTGTTTCGTTATGACAAATTAAAGAAGTTGCAGCATTATAATGAATTTGATTGAATTACAGTTGAGCCACATTCTAATGTCAATATTCATCTGGTTTGCCAAACAAAAGGCAAATACTTTGTTACTTACTATCAGTGTATTATTCCTATTGTCAGATTGTTGTTGCAACAATTGCTTTTGGTATGGGTATTGACAAATTGAATGTTCGAAGGATCATTCACTACGGCTGGCCACAAGTAAGTTCTTACCTTTACTTATATTTCAGTGTCATCAAAATTTCCTATGCTGTAATTGACATTATAAAGCTACTTTTTGTGCAGAGTTTAGAAGCATATTACCAAGAAGCAGGTAGAGCAGGAAGGGATGGAAAGCCGGCAGATTGCGGTGAGGGACTTTATACTTTTATGTCACTTTCTTCTTGGTTACGTGAGGCCGCAAAATGGGTTGGCTTGAAATGGGCCAAAACGGATTCGGGTAGGAACTAGTAATTTGGCACAGTTGAGTCGGGTTGGCGTTGACCTTGAAACCCTCTTTCTTGTCCAGTTCAACTAATTTAGAAGTTTAGATTCTGGTTTTTTGAACCATTTTGTATTTTTTTTCTTCTTCTATAAATCTGCATATCATCTAACTTTCGGGTGCTTTATTGGATAGTGCTATATGCAAATTTATCAAAAATGCCATCACTACTTCCGAGCCGAAGAAGTGAAGAACAGACTAGACAAGCGTTTACGATGTTATCTGATTGTTTCAGGTTTGTATTTAGTTATATATTTTAGATCTTTAATGCAAGCTCTTTTGTCATGACACCATCTTATTGCGTTGCAGATATGCTATGTGTACTTCTAAATGTCGAGCCCAAATGCTAGTACAATATTTCGGGGAAGATTTTAGGCATGATAGTTGTCATTTGTAAGTCAACTTATTTCCTTCCATGTTGTGTTGGTTTGGGATTTTAATGCATATTTGTTCTAAACTTGCTGATACCAAAAAAAAAAAGATGTAGCTCAGTTCTGAAGGTATAATTCTTTGTTATTATCTCTTGATTACTAAAAAAAAATTCAATCAATTAAGTGACATAGTTTTCATGTTTACATTGTTTTCTATTTGTTTTTAGGCCTGCCAATACATGAATAGATTTAGATGAACCGAAGAGGGTATAAATAAGATTAAACAAGAAATGGTGAAATAAAGTGGACCCTATCTGGGTGGTATACTTGGAAGTTGGAACCATGAAGATAAAATAGACGAGAATAAATGCGAAGGTTATTGAACCTGCTGCTAAAATTATGTTTGCCTCAATGTATTTATATATGTTTGTAGACTATATTTTGATACGAACCGATTCGATAATAGAATTAAGATAAGAAAATAACACGATAGATGGTCTATGTTAATGGGATAAACCGACCCCCTGATGGTTTATATTAGTGAGATAAACCGAATCCCCAATTGATGAATAAATCAATACTTTATTATCATTAAACATTATAAGAGTTACAGCCCTAATCATCTATTTTTAATGAAAGATGCCCTAGACTTAACTTGTTCACTAAGAAAATATAACAAAGGAAACTAACTTAATTAATAATAAAGAGATACTAATAATAGTAATAATGGTTGTATCAATACTCCCGCCCCCAAAAACACCTTGTCCTCAAGGCATTGCTCCAAAATCTTGCCTCACGTGATTCAATGATCCCAGACTTTCCTTTGAATTACTCTCTTCGTATGTTGGTCAGCCAGAAGCTCAAAGTGTTGGAACACGTTATTTATCAGCCTACTCAATATGTTTCTTCCTGATTGATGGTAAGTGATCCTGGGATTCCAGGCTCTTTTTTTATGCTCCCTACACAATGATTCCCCTCAAAAGCCCTTAAATTAAACCCAACTGGAAGTTCCAGTTTTGCAATAGAAATCAGTCCACGCAAGTGTTGTTTTCTTGGACCGTTAGAGGGCACATCCTTCTCTGGTACACATGATTGATCCCGTGCCCAAGTCGTGGTCCTATTCTCTTGGTTGTTTGCTAATTCCGGAGCTCCAATGCATGTGCCAGTGTCTTTTGAGTTCAAATTCTTAAGTATAATGTCAGTTTGTGGTAGGTTTTCCCCACCATATCCGCAAGCAACTCCTGAATCTGTGACATGAACAGCTTTAACAACATTGTCTTTCATCTCCTTTCAACTCTTTTTTCACCTCCTCACCACTTGTATAACTTTGCCCGCTATTTTCTTCAAAACGTAGGGTATTTTGAATCGGTTTTGCGGGCACCGTGATTGTTACTGGTGGCGATATGGGATTCCAGAAAGAGTGAAATAGATTTCTGATACGAACTTGCTGATGATTTTATTAATAATGAAGAAAAACAGAAAACAAAGAACAATAAACCCTAATCTAAAGCTGTTCCAAGTCCGAAGACCGGTCCTATTCCCTCCTCCTAAACTGATAGACTCGTAACCCTATATAAAGACTCAATAATCTTGTTCAACAAGATAACTTAAACAAGGAAAGCACTTAATAACTAGAAAGTAAATAAATAAACAAAACTAAATATTCCAGCAGATTTTATATTTATCTCTTAGACCCCTGAGTTCCTATCATTACTCCGGCCCCCAAAAACACCTTGTCCTCAAGGTGTTGCTCCAAAATCTTGCCTCACGTGATTCCGGGATCCCATGTTCTTCGTTGTATCCCCGTTGCGTGCTTCAAGAGCAAGCAGTAGTCTTGATATATTCTTTTGAGCTCTCTTACGCAAACTTGTAATTGTTCATGTGAATCCAATCTTTCAGATCCATTACCAAGCGATGTAAATAGCTCTCTAGGCTTTCTAGTTTGGACACATGCAACCACAAACTTTTTCCAAAACAACCTTGCCTTCACCTTCCTGTTAGGACTTCGTTGATTTAGTTGGACCTTCATTGAATTCATTGAATGAACTTGTCCTTCATGGATTATCTCTTCCTTTACTGCTGCTTTTAATGATCTGTAAAACTTCTCAGTTGCCACTGTGATATCTTGGCGCGCCTGTCTAAATTCCTCCTTCATCTTTGACTGGAACAGAGCTAACCTTTCGTCTAATTTAGAAAATCTTTCCTTCCAATTAGAGTGAAACTGTTCCAGCATCTCTGCAACTTCAATTAGCCGGTCTTCACAGATCATCTTGAGAATTTTAAGGTTACTGTCTTGTGAACAGTAGCTTTCTGACCGATGAACAGTAGCCGATGAATAGTAACATATCCGTGAACAGTAAACCGTGAACAGTACGTGAAAAGAATGTTTTGGCCCAGATCTTGCTCTGATACCAATTTGATACGAACTTGCTGATGATTTTATTAATAATGAAGAAAAACAGAAAACAAAGAACAATAAACCCTAATCTAAAGCTGTTCCAAGTCCGAAGACCGGTCCTATTCCCTCCTCCTAAACTGATAGACTCCTAACCCTATATAAAGACTCAATAATCTTGTTCAACAAGATAACTTAAACAAGGAAAGCACTTAATAACTAGAAAGTAAATAAATAAACAAAACTAAATATTCCAGCAGATTTTATATTTATCTCTTAGACCCCTGAGTTCGTATCAATTTCTCACTTCTTCAATATTTTCTATTTGATTCCATTCTTCACGCCTCTTATTATCTTCATAAGCTCTAATATCCATTTGTTCCTGTCTCCGCCCAAGTACTTGTTTAATGTCATATATATCCATCTCCATACTTTGCTGCACAATTGCTATCCTTAGGTCAGATCTCACCGTCTCCTTATGGACCTTTTTGTAAGCCTCCATAGTCCATACTTGCTCGATGCTCTTCCATTATAGCCCGCCATGAGTTTGCCATTCAAACTCGAAATCAAAAGAAGATTTAACTTTTTATCAACAGTAATTATGGTTTGATGAACAATGTTTTCTGGTGGTGAATAGTGTTCTGATAAACAGTATTTTTTTTTGAAACCTAGAATCAAAACAGCTCTGATACCAATTGATTTACACCAATTCGATAATAGAATTAAGATAAGAAAATGAGAGGATAAATTGTCTATGTTAATGGGATAAACCGACCCCCCAATGGTTTATATTAGTGAGACTGACTCCCCAGTTGATTAATAAATCAATACTTCATTATCATTAAACATAATAGGAGTTACAGCCCTAATCATCTATTTATAATGAAAGATGCCCTAGACAACTTGTTCAAACGGGTCGTATCATATTTTCTAAGTACTAGTTGGTAATGCTAAATTCCATGTGGTTGAGTTCATGGCACTTCATGCATGGTCTGTATTGGTTGTTGAACGTGAATATTTGGATTTAAGACAAGTAATTGGAACATCATGTTGTTATTTTCTGTATATGGTATTTCGCAGGTGTGATGTATGCGTTAAGGGACCTCCTGAAAAAGAAGACCTGAAGGATGAAGCTAGAATTCTTATGGAGATCATCACTGCTAATTATGTGAGTACTATTCCGTCTCTCTCTTTTTTTTTCCTTCTGTAAATGTGTTTTCCTTATGTAATAAAATGGTGGGAATGTGGAATATGAGTCAATATAACACAAAAAACCCTTAGGGCATGTTTGGTAAAAGGAAATGTTTCATTTCTTATGTTTGGCAATTTGAGAACAGACAAACACGTTGGAGAAGTGACAAACACGGAGAATACGAAGTATTTCAGAGAAATCAGATTTGCTGTATTCTGATATCAATCTTACTTTTGGGGAATTTCCTTCTTCTTTTTTATATTTTTCCATTTTTCAGGATAACATGCGTTCTGACCTTTTAGGGAAGGTTTGTGTGGCCACTTCAGAGTTGTTTGCACCTAGCAGAGGAATTGAGCTCAAGACCTCTCACATTTTAGTGATGATAGTCACAAGCTTTTTACCACTAGGCCACCCTGAGTGGTTAATTTACTTTTCTTCAGAAAATATCTCCGCCTTTTCTTTTGCTGAGAAATTAGTTGGGCCTAAATAGGGAGGTTATAATAACAATACTTGTTATTCTCATAGGACCCAAAACAAATTGAATATATTTCCAAACTCTAGCTCTCTTTCTTCCCCGGAAGTTGTGGTTATTTGACTTCCATTGCCTCATAAGTTTCAAAAATATAGGCCATTCGTTGGTCAATTGCGTCATAGGATGTTCTTGCGTGAGTTTGGTGCAGGTCGAGTTATGTGCATACGCCCGGATTGGTTTGCTTATATAAAATGTAATGACGGATTTAAAATATGCAGACTGATGTATGGGGCTTGTTAATTTGGTATGGGTATTATGCTTAATGATAGCAATTACTCTCACATGCAAGTGATGCAACTTGTCATCAAATAGTTCTTCCCTTCTTTTTCCCCTAACTCATAAGTAACAAGTTTCTGCATATTAATCAAAATCTCTAAATTTGGTTAAAGCATATCAGAAGTAAACATTGTTTGTTAAGCATATTCTAGTCACATACATTGCTAAGTTGTTTTTACTATTCCCAATGTGTCTTTTCATGAATTGACCATGGAACGCGGAAAGCTTAGTTAGAAAAGCAATTCCATCATAGGGTAGATTACCCTAACGATAATCGTTGCTTGTTTATTTTCAACATCGTAATTTTTTTTTTTACAAGCATCAATTCACACATGTTAACATCCAGGAAACTGAAAGTTATGTGGAGGTGTGTTATGAAGATGATGATTATGATCATAACAGAAAGAAAATATGCATGGAGCAGCCAAATGTCAAGACGATTGTTAGGAGAATTCAGGAACTGGTAATTGTATTTCTTAACTTGATCTTGGTCGTATCTGAATTCTTTTTTCTTCCCTAGTATCATCAATTCTGAACGTTTTTATAGTTATGTTGAGGTCATAGAGCTTGCAAGGATAGGTAGGGCAAAGTTCATAGTTTAAGCAATATCAGGATCTTTCAGATCAAACTATAGGCTACAAATAATCTAAGTTGACATTGGTATACGTAGATTTAATTACTCAGCTTGCTTGTGGGGAGCCAAGCTCGTTTCAGGCGATTGAGTTGGTTTAAGTAAACACACTTGATCTTCTAACTCAAGAAGTCGTCTTACGAGTGTGCAAGATGCATTAGAAGGAAAAGAGATTGCCTTAACCCGTTTTTTAGAGTCTCTTGGGTTATCCCATTCATTATCATAGAGGGCGAAATCCTCAATGATTGCCAAGATTCTTTGGCACTCTTGTCAAGAAGTTTACCACCAACGGCATGATCGATGTCACGTTTAAGGTGTCATAAAAGATTTGGATTAGGAGCCAAAGATCGATGCCATGATGAGGGAATTTTTGGAGTAAGTCATTGAATCGAGTCCATGCTTCGTAGAGGGATTCACCAGGATGTTGTTGGAACATCAAGATGTCGTTTTGAAGTTCAATCATTTTATTTTAAGGCTTAGAAAACTAAATAATTAATTGCGGCTAAAGGTTGCATAAAAACGTGGTATGGTCTGCTTGTCTTGGGACTTATCATAAATAAGTCAAATAAAGGACTTAAGTGTAATAATTTCAGCCTTGGCTCGACTGTCCGTGAAAAGCATGTGACTATATCCTTAAGCACAACCTTTTAGTTCACAGTTTTATACTCTTTTGTAGTTTGAGACCTTCTCTTGTACGAGATTATTAAACAGAATAAGTTAATCACAGATGAAGTCACAAATTTGAAACATGATCTAAAAATAAAAGAGAGTAAGTACCGTGAAGAAATTCTAGATATTAAAACGGTGGGATAGTCTCCCACGATTAACCTCGGGCGTGAGAGCAAGTGATCGGTTTTAGTGATAGGTTAGGGTTTGTGATTATTGGAAATCATACCTTGAAAGGAACCAAGGGGCCAGACATTTTATTTTGTATATCTATCTACCTAAGAGTTGAGTTATTTTGCATCCTTCTTTTTTCATAGAAGCTAAGGGACTAATCCTAACCACTCATTACCTAAGATTAAATCCTTCTTTTGTATATGATCATGCACAGAATCAGCAACTTGCTACAACTGATTTCTTGTGGTGGCGAGGCCTCGTACGCATTTTGGAAGAGAAGGGATTTCTTAAAGAGGGAGATGGCAAGGTAAATATGTTGAATAATACACACAGGCACACACATAAGCATGTAGATTACAAGTTGTTTCTTTTGAATAAGCAAAGATGTAGATTACAAGTTATTTCTTTGCACAAGGTAAATATGTTGAATAATACACACAGGCACACACATAAGCAGGTAAATATGTTGAATAATACACACAGGCACACACATAAGCATGTAGATTACAAGTTGTTTCTTTTGAATAAGCAAAGATGTAGATTACAAGTTATTTCTTTGCGATTTTATCTGTGATGCTACTCTTTATCATTAGGTTTTTTTTTTTTTTCTTTTTTTGAAAGGCGAAATTTTAGTAAGCTATTGAGGAGCTAGAACAAAACAAAATTACTATCTAGAAGTAAGAAGAGTGGGGTTTTGAAGCCAACCTACCCAACTAAAGTTCGTAGATGTACAACCTCCTGTTAATCCAAGTAAAAGACTTCGTTATGAAATAATAAAAAAAGACGCTTTTTCTAGGACTCGGCACTCCAAACACACATTCGTTTCTATGAGTCCAAACATGCTATTCTTATCATTAAGTTTTGATTATATTGTGTGCTCAAAGTAAGTGTCTTCATCTCACTCTTACTGATTTGAAGGTGTAAAACTTATTTGCTTAAATTTGGCTGATTAGGTGGTTTAACATGTAAAAGTTGAAAACTAGCATAAAATGGAGAAATTGTCAAACATGTCAAATTTAGAGGTTGTAAGAGTTTTAATACTGTGTTATTTGATCTTTGCACTTTTAACCAAGCTTTTAAGTTGCATTGATCTTTTAGAGATAAATAAATATAGCCTTGATATTCTGGTATCTTTATACTTTTTATGGTTGCGGGTCTCTTGGTAGTTGGTCACATTGGTTTTTTCTTTTTGATTTCGTCTACAGCCTCATGTTCAGATGAAGTTTCCTGAACCAACAAAACTTGGCCTCCAATTTCTGAAGACAAAGTCTCAGGAATCATTTTTTGTTTGTCCAGAAGCAGATATGTTGCTCTCCAAAAATATGCCCAGATCCAATTCATCTTTTGCAGAATGGGGAAAAGGCTGGGCTGATCCTGAGATTCGTAAGCAGAGGTTGGGAAGAAATCGTCCCTTTAAGAAGCCACGACAAAGAAAGAGACAAAAACGTCAAGTGGATATGAAAACAGTTAGGGGCAGGTTAGCTGCTAAGCTTTCCAAGTGAATTAAAATTGAAAAAAAACATGATATACTTGTTTTTGAGCTCCATTGGAGTAACAGATCGTTTGACTAAATATGATTCACCTCAGTATGAGGATCTTTTTACGACAATTTTAAGCCTATGCATAAGTCCTATGGATTTTCATTGAATTGCATGTATGGTCCTTTGCCCTTTTTTTTTCTGACATGTGATCCTTAACAATTAACATCATAACATGGAAACCCTTAACACGGACGTTAAATTTGACCATCAAAGTACCCTCACAAAATGGGTATAATCATCATTTCTCCACCCCCTTATTTTTTCACAAAGTCCATAGGCTTGACCAAAGTATCGACTAACAATCCTCCACAGTTTTAGTGGGAGACAACCAAAGACTCAAACTGGTGCGGAACTCTTCAAACTACGTAGATGGCAACCCTTTGGTTTTCAACATATTGATAACGCGATTGTATATGAAGAACACAAAACCGATCTCTTGTAACCATGTAGCGAGAGAAATGAATCGTCAATCTGAATATATTCAGTGGATGTTGATTAATAAATGACAATAACATTGTCATAATAGATAAGAGTATTATATATAATAGAGGAGAATTCAACTTCCAATGAATCTAAGGAGTCTTACCTATAATATTAGCAACCCTCTCGTAATCAACCTCAACACTAGATCGTAAAATAGCATTGTCATAATAGATAAGAGTATTATATATAATAGAGGAGAATTCAACTTCCAATGAATCTAAGGAGTCTTACCTATAACATTAGCAACCCTCTCGTAATCAACCTCAACACTAGATCGTAAAATAGCATTGTCATAATAGATAAGAGTATTATATATAATAGAGGAGAATTCAACTTCCAATGAATCTAAGGAGTCTTACCTATAACATTAGCAACCCTCTCGTAATCAACCTCTAACACTAGATCGTAAAATAGCATTGTCATAATAGATAAGAGTATTATATATAATAGAGGAGAATTCAACTTCCAATGAATCTGAGTCTTACCTATAACATTAGCAACCCTCTCGTAATCAACCTCAACAATAGATCGTAAAATAGCATGTTGATGCTTGGAATTCCATGACAAGAGATTATCTCGCAAATATACACAATAGCCAAAAGTAGATTGTTTGTATATGGCACCTAATTGACAGTGAAATAGCAATAAGAGAGCGGATAGACGAGCATATAACTGAAGACTGATGATATGTAATTTTGTAATGTTTTTTTTGGAAGGCATCAAAGTAGATTAAACCAAACAAACTTACAAACAAGGCATCTAACTTTTCTAATCGAGACAATTAAAAAAGTAGGATTAAAAAAAAAGAAATTACCCATATAGGCTTACACCAAACTAGAAATACAGACACTAGCAACAAGATGGATATGTCATATTCCTACCCATTATAAAGCTATACTCTTTTCCCACCAATATGACAAAAAGAGCAAACATGAGCATAGATATTAGATAGACAAAATGACAGGAGCTAAAATAGATGAACGTACCATATATAGATTCCATAAGCTGCAACCAACTAACCACTGACATAAGCGATCAAACTAACTCAGACGACAATTTGTAAGATTATGTAACCACATCCGCCAATCTATCTCTTTGTATTTAGTTGATCTTCGCACACTCCACTCGTAACTGTTCAGTTGAATATCTTGAAAGATTTTGTTCGTACTTGAAGCTTTTTTACCAACACACGATCATTTCCTTTCTTTCCAAATGCAGTAGCCGGATGTCCAAATACCCGCTTGCCAAACACTAGAAATATTACTAGGAACATTAACTTTTCCATATGATGCAAAAAATTCACCAATGGAGAAAGCGTTAACACTCCCCCACTTCCACCAACTAAAGACCTTATCCCTCACGTTCATAGAGAGGTCACAAGTGACCAAGCTATGGGCACATGATTCCACCGCGTTCATACAATTTGGGCAAAGAATCGTAATTCTTCCTTTCAAAGCCCTCCACACGAAAATGTTAACTTTTCTCGACACCAACTTGTTCCATGACGTTTCTTGAGCTCCACTTTCCACATGTAAAATCTTCTCGTCTATCAATCTTGATAATTCTTTGAACTTGAGCTCCCCATCCGCGAATATCGTCCACCTCCATCTATCCCTACAATTATTATCAACTACAACATTTTACAAAACGCTAACTAACTCATCTAAGTCATTACAAACTCTACCCCTAATACTCCTCCCCCAATCCCATTCCCAACACCACGATTCATTTTCCTGACGCCCCTTTCCTTACTCCTATCTAAATGAAACAACATAGAAAATCTATCTCGAAGCCTTTGATCACCAACCCATCTATCCGACCAAAAGCCTTTGTAACGTTTTAAGGGGTCATTTATCCTTTAAACCTATACAATTTCAATAATCTGTTGCCCTAATTTGTATCTTTTGAATTTAAGGTGCTCAAGAATGCTAACACAAGAAATGTACGTGATTTGAGCTCGATGTGGCAAAGAATAAGAAAAGACAAAGTCTGGGCTAGTATACGACATCCACGACGTGCTCACTTTGAATTACACTAGAAAGTGTAGAAACGAGATACATCATGACCCAACAGCTCTTGAAACCGGTCTCCTTGATGCTGTCAAAAGCTCCCAGGGATGACCTCACACTTATAACGGGACAACATCACACAATTACGGTGGAAGAAAAACCATAAGACCGATGACACATTGTCGCAAATCCTTTCACAAAACTAATGCCTTTGAATATGTATTTTGAGCGTGTTGAGTCTATTGGTCTTGTTTGTTTTGCTAGTCTCATGTAAATCTGTGATAATTTATTTTATGTGTTAGTATTTGGACAAAAGATGTTTAAGCAATTGTTATCAATACATGAATTAATTTTTACTGGAAATATTGTTTTCATTTCTTAATAATATTATCTCATATTTTCATGTTTAATCCTTGAATATACTATCTGCACTTAGTGTATTGTATACATTCTAATTTTTCATTGTCAGTCATTAATATGGGAGTATTAATGAACTAAGACATGTATGAGGGTTGGTTGTATTTTGGAAATACATAAAGATGATTCTTCCAGACTCATAGGTTATTCAATGTGGTTGAATAATTAGACTACCCTAACCGTGTAGTATTCTTTATGGATCGACGTCATTAAAAATCTACACAGATGGTAAGTATTTATCCTTATACTTGAGATGCAAGTGAATCTTTGCATGGATGGATTGCATTTCTTGATTTAAGTAAATGATATGTCACTAAAATGGGTAGTTATAAAACTTATTTCAGAAGTGTTTATTACATGTGTAAAAGGTACTTGTAGTCAAAATGTGATTTTGTTTCTCCATGAATAGAGTATGATACATACTAGGCCCCTCGTGGGATTGATCGGATGTTTGCATGGACGTGCCCAAATAGTAGTAAAGAAGTTTCTTTTTACATTTGGTAATGTTAATTAATCGTTGAAACGAGAAACAGAATGTTAATACATGAAATGGCATATGATCCATATTCATGATTAACCGTATCAGTAATAAAAGGGACACAATATTAAAAATACCATAAAGGCTTAGCCAGTTTGGCAGAAACCGAACTCAGGTACTTTCGGGAGCATTGATAGTGTTGCTAGACTATATGTCAATGTTAGTATTAAATTACACTATAACGAAGACTTCCACAAGTGAGAGCTGTTGGGATGTACGTAAGTCATAGTTAGCATTTTATACGGCTGGGAGTACGTGGGCCTAAGGGGTCACGCACTTAGACATCGAGATTATCTTTTATTAAGTTATATAATACAATATGACTATATTTAATGTGTATACTTAGTTTATTAAAAATTAATACTTATCGGTAATTAATTAATAAGTTAAAAAGGTTAACAAGGATTAATTAATAAGACTTAATACATTAAGGTAATTAATGTAGTTACATATTTAGGTATATAGAAAGTCAAAAAGTCAAACCAAAATACCCTATAAGGGTATTCGATGGACTATACACAAAGAAAGGGAGGAAAAGAGTTTTTTTTTTATTCTAGAAGGTTTATTACTTGGATGTTAAGTTGTAATTTTGACTATAAATAAACCTAAGACTCAACTATATAAACACATGAATAAGATTCATTGTTTCATAGAATTAAACCAAACTTTTCCCCTCTCCATCTCTCTTGTGTTCGACGGCAAAGAAAAACCCAAGGGATTTTAGGGTTTGATTTTTATTAAGTATTTACTTAATCAAGACCTAGCAATCCACGTAGTTGATTGAGGTGTTGTGTGGACTATCTTAGAGAAGATCTAACTTGATATTTGGTTTATTGGTGATCGGTTTTGGCGTATTGGAATTTGAGTTTGGTTAGTTGATTGATTAATTGTGTTATTGATCATCCGTTCTTGGACTAAAGGTATGCATTCTTTATGTTTATGTTAATTACTTTAGGTGTATAGTTATATGATCCTATCCACTGCGTTTATTATCGATGCATATATATTATATATACTAAGGGTTATTAAATTCCATCAGGATCCTTGTAGGCTGTGATACTCATGAGACACGGTTAGTGTCAAACAATTATTATTTTTTCTACGGGGATGTCCACAACTGTTATGTAATAGTTCATCCTATGAGTGCTTGTTTTGAATGTGTGTGCGTGGCACACTTGTTACATTTCATGTCTTACAATCGTGTGTAATGTAGACACTTTTTATTTTGCTAAGTCTTTTGTCACAAGTGT
The DNA here is from genome assembly GCA_025667525.1 of Glebionis coronaria. Taxonomy (NCBI): domain Eukaryota; kingdom Viridiplantae; phylum Streptophyta; class Magnoliopsida; order Asterales; family Asteraceae; genus Glebionis; species Glebionis coronaria. The sequence goes on along the minus strand of CM046879.1, from coordinate 137,055,838 downwards.
ATGTGAAACATTTGACTTGTATTATTTTACATACGAACATAACATGGGTGTAAATATAAGACTTATCTTTATGTATTTGTTTATGGAGTGATCATGCAATTACATTCGGCGTACCACGATTACCATAAAGATGTCATATTCGACAAGTGTTTTGTTAAATACACACAATGTGTCTTTAGCGAATACCTATCATAAGTCAGGGGGTATCCTTAACCTATTTTACAGTCTCGTTAGTAAGATGTTTAACAAGGACGCGTAATCTATGGTCGTTAGGGTTGCATCCCTCTTATGCGACGATTTATTTTTTAGGTTCACTCAATCCTTTATTTAATGTAGAAATTATAAGTACAGGTACACCCAGTACATGTACGCCCACAGGAAAATAATATTGACAATCAACTAAGGAATTGAAACAATAATCAAGATAAAGAAATAGCCGTGAAACTAGCTAGAAACCACAACGTTTAATTAATACTTGCAAGATTTAAAGAAGAAAAATAAAGAAACTGACTACATGGACATTTATTGGGTGCTAACTACAACATAAGGGCATCCATGCACAGACCGTAGCCTTAAAGATAACACCTCTTGAGGTTGCAAATGTTCCATGTCCGGGGCAAGTCGCTCCCGTCCATGCGGCTTAACTTGTACGCTCCTTGTTCCAAAGCTTCTGTGACTTCGTACAGTCCTTCCCACTTTGGTTCGAGTTTGCCTGTGTCTGCCGCTTCACTTGTTTCCGTTGGCACGATAAACAAAGTCTCCTGGTTTGAAGTAGACCCCTCGGACTCTAGCATCGTAGTAACCTTTCATCTTGGGTTTATTTTAGCTTCACAGATTTCCGCCCTTTACTGTTTTTCTTCGAGTAGGTCTAGATTTATCCGTAGCTCCTCTTCGTTTGTTACGACATATACCTCTGCTATGCAAAGGGTTGGCATTCCAATTTCAGTTGGGATGGCTGCTTATATCCCGTAGGATAGAGAAAATGGGGTTTCCCCATTACCTATTTTGATCATTGTTCGGTGCGCCCACAAGACACGAGGAAGTTCATCTTTATGGTTTCCCCATTACATGTTTTGATCATTATGTAATAGTTCATCCTATGAGTGCTTGTTTTGGATGTGTGTGCGTAGCACACTTGTTACATATCATGTCTTACAATCGTGTGTAATGTAGACACTTTTTGCTAAGTCTTTTGTCACAAGTGTATGTGAAATATTTGACTTGTATTATTTTACATATGTACATAACATGGGTGTAAATATAAGACCTATCTTTATGTATTTGTTTATGGAGTGATCATGCAATTACATTCGGCGTACCGCGATTACCATAAAGATGTCATATTCGACAAGTGTTTTGTTAAATACGCACAGTGTGTATTTAGCGAATACCTATCATAAGTCATGGGGTATCCTTAACCTATTTCAACGTCTCGTTAGTAAGGTGTTTAACAAAGATGCGTAATCCATGGTCGTTGGGGTTGCATCCCTCTTATCCGACGATCTAATTTTTAGGTTCACTCAATCCTTTATTTCATGTAGAAATTATAAGTACATGTACACCCAGTACATGTACGCCCGTAGGCAAATAATATTGACAATTAACTAAGGAATTGAAACAATAATCAAGATAAAGAAATGGCCGCAAAACTAGCTAGGAACTGTGGCGTTTTATTAATACTTGCAAGATTTAAAGAAGAAAAATAAAGAAACTGATAAGGGCATCCATGCATAGGCCGTAGCCTTAAAGATAACACTTCTTGAGGTTGAAAATGTTCCATGTCCGGGGCAAGACGCTCCCGTCCATGCGGCATAACTTGTACGCTCCTTGTTCCAAACCTTTTGTGACTTCGTACAGTCCTTCCCGCTTTGGTCCGAGTTTGCCTGTGTCTTCTTGACTTGGTTCATTGGCACGGTGAACAAAGTCTCCTGGTTTGAACTAGACCCCTCAGACTCTAGCATCGTAGTAACCTTTCATCTTGGTTTAGCTTTAGCTTAACAGATTACTGCCCTTTACCGTTTTCTTCGAGTAGGTCTAGATTTTTGTGTAGCTCCTCGTCGTTTGTTACGACATCTACCTCTGTTGTGCGAAGGTTTGGCATTCCAATTCCAGTTAAGATGACTGCTTATGTCCTGTAGGCTAGAGAAAATGGGGTTTCCCCATTACTTGTTTTGATCATTGTTCAGTGCGCCCACAACACGAGGAAGTTCATCGACCCATTTTGTACTATTTTTATCCAGACACACCTTGATTCCTTCTCCCATACTTCCTGTGGCCCTTTCCACTAGCCCATTGGATTTTAGATGCCTTACTGATGTGAACCACTATGTAATGTCGAGTTCTATGCACCATTCTTTGAACAGGTTATCATAGAATTATTTTCTGTTATCAAAGACTATCTCTCCTGGCATGCCAAAGCGACACACTATAGTCTCCCAGACAAACTTCTTTATTTGTTTTCTTGTCACCATCACCACTGCTTTGGCCTCTATCAATCTTGTGAAGTAGTCTATGTCCATAATAAGGAATTTGCCCATCCCTCCTGCTACGACAAGAAAGGGGCTGACAATATCAATGACCTACTTTTGAAACAGCCATGCTGATGTGATGGGTGCCAACTATTGTTGTGGGTGTCGTGGCCTGGTCTATGAACCTGGTAGTCGTTACACTTCTGAATGTGCTCCCGCGCATCCTGTTGCATTATATGCCAATAATATCCAGAGCGTAGAGCTCTCGGAACAACTGATCTGAGCCCCACAAGCATGCTGTAGGACCCTTCGTGGATTTCCTTCATCACATATTCTGGTGGAAGAGGTCTATTTAATCATAAATTATATGACTCATGGATCGTTTTAACATATTTAGGATATTAGTAACATTGATTTACGCAGTGGAATAATAATAAGAACATCAAAGTTACTATGAAGCTTTTCTTTATTCCGCACATAAACAGAAAATCTACTAACACTATTACATGCGTGTTTAACTCTTAGACTCTCATAGGAGTTCTAAGCTATGCTGGATGATTGAATCAATAACCCTACCCCTCTTTATATGAGGGTGCTAGGTTTTGCAAGGAGATAAATATAATAAAGCAAACATATCTTCTAAGAATGCAAAATATCTCTAGAATATCTTCATAATATCTCTAGAATATTCTTCATTCTTATCTTCATGAAAGATACTTGGACTTCTAAAAGGTACATGGAATATGCCTAGTGGTACTTAGTTGTGCTAGCGGTACTTTCAAGTACCTTTGGTTTTGTCTCATCAAATCTCAAATCCCAACAATCTTCCCTTATTTGATGATGACAAAACTTCCCCTGATGTCTGTATCTTCTTGTATCATGCCACCAAAATAATAAGCTGTAAATGAATAACCATGTAAGTTCCTTCCCTTTTTTGGAATCATGCAAATAGGGGTCTTCTGATGATAAACAACTAATAAGCACTTCCTCTTGAGTTGTGCATGTAGATGATTAAATAAGCTTCCCCTGAAACTTAGATCCATCATCTCTTGAATCACGAACTATGTGTAGACGTCAACTAATGATTAATGATGAAGAAAAATGAGTATAACCAATTTTTTGAAGAAGTGGAATATCCCAAGCATGTATCTTAGGTCTAGCACTATCCATGTGACGTCGAACTTATACAAAGACTCAAAGTATTAGCAGAACCAATCTCTTACAAAAATCCTCATTTTTCCCCAAAACGAGACAATGAGCACAATAACATAACTCCTTCAAGTGATAGGAAATCACACATTCCTAGATTTCGCAAGTCTTCGTCACCGACAATGTAGCACGAGTAAGTTATCTTCAAACGTAGTCAACCATTTGAGATATAGTAAGAAAACAAACCTGTAAAAATCAACTCCAACATCAAATAAGCAATAATCAAATGTATTAATAGGAACCTCCAATAATCGAGCCATAATAAACTAGAGAACTTGTAGTTTTGTCCAAGATCCGCAGCGGTACCAAAAATCATATGTCATCCGATATCAAACAAATTAAACGGTACCTAACCATATGTCGGATAACACTATCGGTACGATCCAGCTTCATCCAGCGGTACTTAGCAAACAATCCAAAGAGCCACATCTTTTTCTGTCTCAGAACTATCACCAAAATAGTTTCTCCTTCCTTCCCTGACCTTTCACGACACATATATCTCTCACTTTTCTGTTGCTATTTTAAATATGGTTTCCCTCTAATACTTTTAGTGATACTCCAGCTGTCACTAAATACTATTGTTGTTGCTATCTGTTATAATCCCGACGGTACATAAACTTCATGGGTGGTACTTAAACTCTACAAGCGATACTTGAAAATACATTGAGCAAAGATAAAATCCTGCACTTATAATGTCTTAAGCCCGAACATGTAACACAATATCTATCCAGCCTAACTTTACCATAAAAATATTCAGCCCATGATATATGTTTCATAATAACATACGTACCTTATACAAATCAGAAAACAATATGTTCTAATCTCCAATCCATGTTCACTGTATATCCCATGACTATATTACTTCCATTATCTTCCCCTTAAATCTCGCTGGCATAAATATATCACATATTATTGGTACCTTTCTTTTTTGGGTAAAGGGCTTTACCCCGGTAAATATATTAATCACAAAATAGAATTAAGTACAATGGAATATGACTGAATGCCACATTAACCTCAAGCAAAGCTTGAACTACCCATAGTTGTGACATGCCACAACTGAAATACAAACTACAAAAGCAACCCTAACGCCTCATACAAAGAACTATCTCGGATTACTATCAAAAACTCTAAACCCATTAGGCATATTCCACTTAGAGAGAATATCTTGGACTTTAGACGTATTCTTGAAGCGAAAGGTAACAAGTTTTAATCGCTCCGTTACCATAATCTGATCTCTAATGTCCTCCGGCTTCATCTTAGCAGCCTTGAAGAGTCTACCATTTCGCTCACTCCATATGAAGTAAATAGCAGCTGCAAATAACAGTACGCCAATAATACTAACCACATTTCTCTTAGTAGCTTTAGGCTTAAGCCTCTCGACAATATCATTAAGACGAGGAGGAACTAACTCCATATTAGCCAACATACAGACCATGCACCACACCTGCGACTAAAAGTTGCATTCAAAGAAAAGATGTTCATGTGAGTCTGGTTGCATTTCACAAAGGGGACAAACGAGCATCGATATGTCCACATTGGTACCTTTCTTCCAAGTACCGTTAAGTGTTTGTCCTTGTCTGCTTCAAACTTGCCAGCGTGAGTAATGTTGTTACCAACTCATCAATCATGAATCGAACATCCATCTGTAAGAAAATACATTCCCACAGCAGTTGCTGTTATGATGTTTTTTGTTCCAAAACAATGTTCATGTCCTTAATCTGCATCAAGAACATAACACCTGCTCACGTGAATGAAGCTCATCATCATAAACCTGCAACGCCCTTCCTGTTGTTTTTATGAAACGAATCCAAGATTTGTAATACAAACCATAACCATTAAGAATAGTATCATCTTCAATCTTGACAACAATCAAGAACAACACAACTTCACATTGTTTATGACTTTGAATCTTGGCAGCATCCATAGTTCGTTCTACTAGGGTTCATCATTGATCAAAGATCAACTCACCAAGGATAGTAGAACAACATCACAATTGCTCTTCTTTTCCAAACGCAACAACATGAATTGGTTTACCTAGGGTTTGTTGGGAGAAACCTTAAGTATTTTCTTGAATCTCCTTAGATTATACTAGGCTCATCACTGTATCTAAAATCAACTCCCCAAAACTAGTATAATCAACATCAAGAAAATATCTTTATGTTTTTAATTGATTCTAGGGTTTATAAAAACCATAGGTTAACAATAATATCAAAAATATAATATCAAAAACCTTTTCTACAGCCTACTTCGACTTGGTGTAACTTTTTCTTGACAACTCAAATCGAGAATCGCTCTGGTAAGATTGTAGACACATGTATAGAGAACCTACAGCTCAAATTACGTGACAATCCAATGGTTAACGATTGAGTTATCGTCGTTTGAATATGGTTGTACAGAAACATACTAATCTAGAAACCCTAGACGGATTTTTAGATTTGTTCTTCGTTTTTCGACCCAAAAACCTTCGATCCTAGAAACATACAGCCCTCGCTCTGATACCACTTGTTGAATCATAAATTATATGACTCATGGATTATTTTATCATATCTGGGATATTAGTAACATTGATTTACGCAACAGAATAATAATAAGAACATCAAAGTTACTATGAAGCTTTTCTTTATTCCACACATAAACAGAAAACCTACTAACACTATTACACACGTGTTTAACTCTTAGACTCTCAAAGGACTTCTAAGATATTCTGGATGATTAAATCAATAGCCCTACCCCTCTTCATATACTAGAGGGTGCTAGGTTTTACAAGGAGATAAACATAATAAAACAAACATATCTTCTAAGAATGAGGAATATCTCTAGAGTATCTTCATAATATCTCTAGAATATTCTTCATTCTTATCTTCATGAAAGGTAATTGGACTTTTGAAAGGTACATGGAATATGTTTAGCGATACTTAGTTGTGCTAGCGGTACTTGAATTATGCTAGCGGTACTTGCAAGTACCTTTGGTTTTGTCTTATAAAATCTAAAATCCCAACAAGGTCTGACACATCTAAGCCACCGTTGTAAGAATGGACGTGTGTATAACACCCCATTCTTGATTACGAACTGGTATGACCTTCTCCGAATCTGTCGTGCATCCTTTTCATATTATGGAAGCATACCATTAGTCAAGAATTCAACGATGGGCGTCATCCATGTAGTTCCTTCTTCTTGCACAACCGTTGATATCTCCTCTTCTGATATGGACTTTTCCTTTAAGATTTCCACTAATACTTGCTTGGATAAATGGGCGAAGTTGGTAGATGCGATCTTGCTAGGGGCGTCGACCTTTTTGTTTTTACCTCTAGGAACATGCAGTATGGTGAGTTTATCAAAGCCCTCGATCGGTGACTTAGTCTTTTCCATGTACTAGATCATATTTTCCTCCTTAGATTTGTATTCTACCAAAATATGCTTTGTGAACAAGCGAGAGTCTACATTTTTTCCCAGGTTACGTACACCTATACGAGCTGCTATCTGTAGCCCATTAATTAATGCTTCATACCCAGCCTCATTGCTTGTGGATGTGAAATCGAAGCGTAAAACATAGGTGAATTACATACCTTCTAAATTCATGAGAATGAGGCCCGTGCCTGAGCCATCGATGCATGAGGATCCGTGGTTCTTGGAGTACCATCTCTTACTTATATATTGTCTCCCTTTCATCCGATTTCTCTATGATAAAATATGCCAATATCTGCCCTTTGACCAATGTGCTTGATCTGTACGAGATGTTATGTTCCCTTAGTAAGACACTCCACTTTTGCAGACGCCTGCTACGTCCGGTTTTGATATGATCTACTTAATTGATTGATACGTAATCACCACGATTGGGTGCGACTAGAAGTACCGGCGCAACCACTTTACATCATATACTAATGCTATGATTAGTTTTTCCGTTGGGGTGTAGTTCAGTTCCGGACCTTGTAGCGCCCTGCTAATGAAGTAGACTGATGTTTGGACTGAAATTCTGTCCGTCGTTGTCACTGCGCCGATCGCTCTGTGCGTAGCGGATAGGTATAGAATCAATTCTTCTTTTGGTCGTGGTGCGACTAGCATGGGCAGTGCTGCTAAGTGTTTTTTGAGCTGGTCGAAAGCCTCTTCATACACTTCTTGAGTATTTTAAAGAAAGGGAGTGATATTTCAGCGGATTTAGATACTAAGCGATTTAATCTTGTTAACTTTTCGTTGAGAGACTGTACTTCCTTGATGGGTTGTGGAGATGGAAGTCGTATCACGACTTCTGTTTTGTATGGGCATGGATTAATACCATTGGGGTTTATCATGTATCCTAAGAACATGCCTTCCTAGCGCCGAAAGTACACTTCTTAGGATTCAACTTCATTTGATCTTTCTCAATGTCCTAAAGGTTTCTTTGATGTCCCAGATTAGTGTGTCCTCAGTATGAATTTTGATAACCAAGCCATAAATGTAGACCTCAAGGTTACGAACTATTTGGCTATCAAAGGCTTGGTCCATGAGTCATTTATAAGTAGCTCATGCGTACTTCAATCCGAAGGCATCTTTGTGTAACAGTAGACACCTTGACTTGTGTGAAACGTTGTTTTTTCCTCATCCTATTCCGCCATTTGGAATTAGTGATATCCTTTGTATGCATCTAGGAAATAGTTGAAGGGATACCTACATAGGGATTCGACCTTTCAATCGATCTCTGGTAGTGGGTAGCAGTCTTAAGGCAGGCTTTATTCAGGTCAATGAAGTCCACGCACATCCGCCAGTTGTCGTCATGTTTCTTAACCATGACTGGATTGGATAGCCAATCGTGGTAGTAAAATTCCCGCATAATGCCCGCTTTAACCAGTTTCTTGACCTCCCTTATTATAGATTGACTACGTTTAGGGGCTTGCCCGCGCTTCTTCTGTCTGACTGGACGGTATCCTTTGTGGATTTTGAATTGATGTTCTGCTATTGATCGGGATACTTCGGTCATGTCCTTTGGTTCCCATGCAAAGATGCTGAGGTTCTCTTTTAGGAGAGAGCACATGATTGCTCTTCCTTTGTCTATAATGTTCCCCCGATCATAATTTCTTGCTCTAGGAAATCTGGGTGAATCGCCACCTTTAGGTTGGCTGATGGCGCCACTGTCTGTATAGCAGCCGGTGCTGGAGGCTCTGCCACGACATTTCATTCTGCCTGTGGTATTATGGTGTTGTAAATCGTGACAATACTTTCTTCCACTAAGAATTTCAGCATTCCGTGAGCTATGGATGGCACGACCCGAATTGCCAATATACCTGGTCTCCCAATGACGATGTTGTACGACGATGGTGACCGTATCACCATGAAGTTCATCTAGGCGGTGGTTGAATGCTCCGTATCTCCGACCGTTACCAACAAAAGTAGCTGTCCCAATGACCAAATTACTTCCCTACTGAAGCCTGTGAGTGGCGACGTGGCTGACATCAGCTGGCTCTTCACCTCTGGCCATAGTTGTTTGAAGTAGTGCTCGTAAAGGATTTTTGATAAGGATCCTCCATAAATTTACATGGGGTGGACAACATGCCTCCATGTTTACTTCGATCGTCAAAGGTCCCTTTGCTACACTGCTTGCGGTTAAAGGATGGAATGAGGTTTCTTTTTCTCGATAAAATTTTTGACTAACCTTTTGCTTGGTTATCCGCTGCCATGAATAGACCATGTAGATGGTCACAATTTTGTCCTTGGGTTGGTCTTTTTTGTTCTCGATTTTCTGTTTATCCTTCCCACCCTTTTAGTCTTTGATGAGATGCTTTAGCTTGCCTGCTTTTACCATCTATTGGATATGCTTCTTGAGCTGCACGTATTCATCTGTCGCCTGTCCATTTTCACCGTGGTATTCATAGTACTTGTTACTGACGCGCCTTTCTAACGGGGTAGTCATTGGCGGTGGTTTGGGGAAATTCACCCCTTCGACTGCTAGTATTTCCATTGGATTCATCTTCAGAGGGGTGTACTTGTGGGATACAATCCCTCACTCTACCGGCCACGATAGGCATTATTTCGGTCATTATTCTGGTCGTTAAACTGCCTCTTAGGTTGATCTTCAGATCTGTAGTTCGAATAACCTTTCCCTTTATATGTGGCTGTGGTTTCTCCGCGGATGAAGGCTCTTGTGCGCTCCATCAGTTTGTCAAAGCTTTGGGGAATCCTGTCGTTCAGTCGCTTAATCAATTCCTGATTATTTATCCCGTTCATGAATCCATAAGTTTTCAAGATCTTCGAGCATGCTTTGACATGTATACATTCGTATTTGAAGCGTTTCGTGTACGCACCCAAAGATTCACCCTCTTTTTGTTTGACCCTCCCGAGCTCAATTGGGGTCTTGGCATACTTCTTTCGCTGCCTAAAGTTCCTTCAGAATGCCCTTCGCAGTTCGTCGAAGTTGTCAATGCTTCGGCGTGGCAGTTTGTCAAACTAGTTACGCGCGCCACCTATCAATGTCGAATTGAACATATAACACCACGTAGGCTCTGGCCAATTTTGAATGCGAGTCGCTGACTCAAAGACCATTAGATGGTTGTCTCGGTCTCCACTGCCATCATAGATTTTGACATTGGACGACATCTGTTAGCCTCAAAATATTGAGTCAAACAAGAATTCTCGGTCATATGTTTATTATGTATCGTATATTAGAACGTTGTAATAGGTCTTAGATTAGTCGTGTATTACGGGCTTAACTTTAAGCTAAGGTTCATTCATAAGTAACCAAAGCCCAAAAGGAAAGCCTGGCCCATTATCATATAGCCCATCATGTCACATGTAGGCAAGGCTATATAAACCTCTCTTTGCATGTAAGGAGATGTTGGTTGTCTCATTTTTCTATTCTCCTAATCTAATATTCACCAAGTTTCTCACACACTTCTCTCTACTTTCTCTCACTAATTTCTCTCTCTAGAATTCATCTTTTATCTACCTTTCTTTCTTGTTTAATCATCACAAATATATGGGACAACAATTGGTATCAATCGCCATGGGGTAGTTTTGTGATTGATTGTTGTTATATCATTTGATTCATATGATTTAATCCATACATCATCTCGAATTCAAATCTTTTTGTGTTTTTCGTGCTCTACATCTTGATTTACATCTCCTACATAGTTGTGGTAGGATTTGATTGCTTTTTGTTGGTTAAAATCAGGGATTCTTGTAAAAAATCTCACTTTTTGACCAAAAGTTTCGGAAAAGTACAAGCATTCCGACAGAATTCCATCGGAAAAGGGTTTTAATATTCCGACCATTATTCTGATAGTGATTCCGATAGTGATTCTGACAGTTTTTATTCCGACATTGATTCCGACAGTGATTCCGATAGCTCATATTCCGATAGCATTCCGATACTACATTCCGACAGACATTCTGATACTACATTCCGACAGACATTCTGATACTACATTCCGACAATATTCCGATACTACATTCCGATGCTATGTTTCGCTAAATTTTGTTCGAGTATTTTTTAGACTTAGCCACCATCTAGACTAGTTTCGGAATATCGTTTACACGAAGATTAAAAAAAAGAGTTAAAATTTACCCGTCAAGTAAATTCAAATTTTTTCCATACTAGTTTTAGGACATTTCTAGCTCAATTTCAAAATTTGGCGATACAAAATTTTTTGGTTTACCGTTTTGTCGGACTGGGGACTTTATTGTCGGACTGAGAAAAAAAATTTAGAAATTTTCGGAATTTCAACAACAACTCAATCACATCATATCTACTTAAGATCCATATTCACTTCATCATTTCAGAGAACATTGAGATGGATTCTACTGCAGAATATCGTGTGATGAACAACAACATAATGGTGGCGGGTAACAAAGAGAGACCACCAATGCTTGTGGCCGGTCGATATGCTCAATGGCAATCACGTTTTCTTCGCTATCTTGATACAAGACCTAATGGTGACTCATTGAGGGAATGTATTAACAATAGACCATATGTTTTCTACGATATCAGTGTTCCTCATACACCAGCCATAGACACTACTACAGAACTACCCGCAACCACAAGAAAAGAAACTTTATCTGATCTTACAGCAGAGAAGCGTGCTTGGTATGACGCAGAAAAAGAAGCGATCTATATGATTCTAAGTGGAATTGGAGATGATATTTATTCCACGGTTGATGCATGTCCTACGGCACAAGAAATGTGGACGGCTATTGAACGCTTGCAACAAGGAGAATCACTCAACAAGCAAGATGTTAAAACAAACTTGTTTTGGAATTTTGGTAAGTTTACTGCATTGGATAGAGAATCAATTGAGTCTTATTATTCACGATTCTACAAGATGATGAACGATATGACAAGAAATAACTTGGAGGTCTCCACCATGCAAGTCAATGTGCAATTTCTTCAGCAACTTCAACCAGAATGGACACGTTTTGTTACTTTGGTGAAACCACAGAAGCAGTTAGACAAGGTAAACTATCACACTCTCTTTGATATCTTGAAACAATTTCAGCATGAGGCAAATGAAATTCGAGCTGAACGAGTTGCAAAGACGGATAATCCACTTGCTCTAGTGTCTACCACTGATAGGTGTGAAAACATCCATCCTTTTACCACTTAACTACAATAATAACCAAGCCAAAACGTGTATTTTATGTCGTAAATGTCGGAATTATGCGTGGTTTGTGTTTTTGTTGTGATTTAGGACGAAAATGTGAAAAGGGAAGAAAACATGGGCTTTCACGGGCTTTTATCAAAGAAAAAGACAAAAGACGAAGTCGAAAGATCAAGAGTGCTAAAAGAACGAAAGTACAAGACCAATTCTGAATATTTATCGAAGAAAAAGTCTAAGACGGAAGTTTAATAAAAGCCGAAGAACTCAAGTCTAAATTAATGAATAAATTACAAGACGAGTTTATTAATCCTGAGGCAAAGTCGAAAAAGTCGAAGAAATTAGAAGACGAGAAGTCGAGAAAGAAAGAAGAATGAACCAACACATGCTTAGTTTTCCTAATCACTATAAATAGACTCCTAATGTGTCATTAGGAGTTGTTAGCTAATTTAACACATCAGTCTTTCCACCTTAATTTCATGTCATTTTAATTAATTGTCAATTTAAATACTTGTCTTGCACTTTAATTCCTTTAATTCCAAGTAAGTGTTTTTAATTTTGTTGTTTAATCTTTTCTTTAATCAAGTTTTTATTAATCTCTCATTCTACCTTTCTTGTCTTGCTTAATCTTAGTGCTTATTACCTTATTGTTATGCTTATTTGTTTACTTGTTATGTTTTTATGTTGTTGATTGAGTTAGCTTATTGATTTGATAGCTTATTGTGTTTTTCTTAAAATTGATTAAGTGCTTTTTAGTTAATTTTTATAAAAAGTTGATTTTTAATATTTTTATTATTTAGTGTTTTTAAAAGTTTTTAAATTTTGGCTTAATAGCTTTTTCTTAAATTTGATTTGGTAAAAGTTTTAGTTAAGTGCTTATTTGTGTTTAGCTTAATTGTAGTTTATAGCTTATTTGATTTCAACTGCTATTCGGATTACTAGTAAACCCTCTTTTTCCGGATAAGGGTTTCACCCTTTTTCCGGATAAGCTACATTTGTGATATTCCGGATAACGCTTAGAAGAAATATTCCGGATAAGGGAAGTTTAATCATTCCGGATAAGAGCTACAAGGGAATTCCGGATAAATCACTGGACAGGGGATTCCGAATAAGAATCCGAAACTTATTCCGGATAAGGAACTCGTCACTATTCAGGATAAGGGTTGGAATAATATTCCGGATAACGAGGTTGCAAGTATTCCGGATAACGGATTTGTGTTTATTCCGGATAAAGTATTGGAGTTTATTCAGGATAAGTGGTATTCACTTATTCCGGATAAGGGTCATTTGCTTATTCCGGATAAGCAGCAAACAGGGATTCCAGATAAGCAGGGTTGAGAAGATTCCGGATAAGCCACAAGAAAACTTATTCCGGATAAAGGAGTTGAAGATTATTCCGGATAAGGTGACAGCTTGTTCCGGATAAGCTTTGGCAAAGGAATCCGGATAACAGGTTATTCCGGATAACTCACAAGTGCATATTCAGGACAAGGGCTCGGTGATTATTCCGGATAAACAGTACTAGTTGGGTATTCTGAATAGTGACAGTATATTGGATCCCGACTCAGGTTTTGTTTATCCTCTGTTTCAATCTTAAGCAATTATCTTTCCCGCTATTTGTCTTTTAGTTTAAATTTATAGTTCACATTTTTATTACATTGTCAATTTAATTTTTCGTCACGCTTTAGTTTTCTGTCATTTGATTTATTTTCTTTAAAAGTTTTAATATTGCACCATTTTAGTTTTAATTAGTTTTAAATTTATTTACCCGTCATTTACTTTAAGTTTTGCACATTTATTTTAGTACAACGACAAAATCCCTGTTCTCCACCAAAAGACGACTGTGTCGCACGTTTACCAATAATCAATTCGATTAGACCACTTCAACGAACTTAACTTTATACTTGGCAAAAACATCGTATCAAATGGCGCTGCTGCCGGCTCTTTTCGTAAAGATAAACGGTTTTCTGTGAGAGACGCGTTGCTTTTTGGGATCCGTTCATTCGTGGGCGTTATTTTTCGTGTACAAAAATTTCCAAAAAAAATCCACAAAAATTAAAAAATTTCAAAAATCCAAAATTTTTTATTTTTCTAGTGTATATATATTGTCTATTGCTTTGGTATCTTTTTCTTTTGCCTTTGCAGGTGTATGCGTACTAAATCTTTAACTTATCCAGAGCCCGAGACTCGTGAAGATTTAGCTATGGCAGGTGTGAACAACAACAATAATCCACCGCACCCCAACAATAACAACAACAATGTTCTTCCACAGCCCGATCTTCGGACAATGGAGGAGCTTTGTCAACCCACAATGTTTGGACGAGGAGGACCGATTACGCCGATGCAAATCACGGCTCCGGAGTTTTCGTTGAAGCATCACATGATCCAACAAGTGCAAACTAATCCATTTCGCGGATTGCCTGATGATGATGCCAACAAGCACCTCGACAAATTCATTACTATTAATCAAAGCATGAAGTTGCCCGGTGTTACTATGGATGTCCTTCGCCTACAGCTCTTTCCACATACTTTATCCCACCACGCCGAAAAATGGTTTGATCGTCTCCCGAAGAATTCCATTCATACTTGGGATGACATGACTCAACGATTTTTGTCGCGCTACTTTCCACCATCCATGGTCACGAGCCTTTGAAATCAAATCAGCGGTTTCATGCAAGAACCCGATGAATCTCTCTTTGATGCTTGGGAAAGATATAATGTTTTGATCGATCGATGTCCAAACCACAACATGCTCCCCGTTACGTTGATTGATACTTTCTACAACGGTTTGACTTTTCGTGATCGTGATACGATTAATGTAGCCGCCGGTGGCACATTTATGAAAAGAAGACCCGAGGAGTGTAGAGAGCTTATTGAGAACATGACTACTCATCACAAAAATTGGGATTCCTCTACATCTTCAAGGAACAACCCGAGAGTCAATGTTTCTTCTACTTCAGCAAACCCCGATATGACCGAATTCACCCGCATGATGGCCGAAATGAACAAAAATATCTTGCTCATCGCTACAAACCAACAACAACAAGTTAAAGCGGTAGCCATTTCTTGTGAGACATGCGACGGTCCTCACTCATACACTAATTGTCCTTCTACTCAAGGCAATCCGGAAAACGTGTATGCGGCTTATGGTAACTATTCACCGGAAAATTACTAAGCCCGACCTCAAGGGGATCGGAATTTGCTAAGTTACCGGTCGAACAACTATCTTTCACCCGGTTTTTCTCCTCAAAACCACAACCCCAACAACAATTACAATAGAAGCAACCAAATCCCACCTCGAGCTTCTAATCCTTATCACCCACCCGCTCAACAAGCCCCACCCATTAATCAAGATGTTGAAGCTTTAATGAGAACCCAAGGAGAGCAAATCAAGAATCTACAAAGCCAAATTATCAATTTGAAAGGGGATATCACTAAGCAAGGGAATGACATTAGATCCAAGCTTCGAAATGATATACAAAACTCCTTCAACACTCAAACGAATGATTTGAAGAATATGCTGGCTAGTTTCTTACCAACCACTCAACCCTCTACTTCGGGCTCTCTACCTTCAAACACCGTCACCAACCCGAGAGCGAATGTGAGTGCTATTACTACCCGTAGTGGAGTAACTTTAGTAGGACCATCTATCCCACCCCCAGTTACACCATCTACACCTCCTCCACGACCATTTATCCCTACTACTCCCACACCTAGTATTAGTTCACCATTACCGTCTCCGCCTTGTCATGAAGAAGTACCCAAGAAGAACCCTTCATCAACCCCACCTTCCACCTATAAACCCAGCATTCCTTACCCTTCTCGACTAGACAAGGCTATAATTTTGACTAAGAATGACGTTCAAGTCTCTAACTTTTTGGACAAGATTGCCGGCATGACCGTTACCTTTACCCTTGTTGAAGCTCTTGCCCAAATGCCACAATTTGTCAAGATGTTTAAGGAATTGCTTAGTAAGAAGGAGAAGATGGCCGAGTTTGTTAATACTCGCTTGAATGAAAATTGCTCTGCAATCCTTCTTAAAGAACTTCCGGAAAAACTTGGAGATCCCAGTCGTTTTGTGGTACCATGTACTTTTAACCAAACTGACGAATTTACTGCCTTAGCCGATCTCGGGGCAAGTATAAATTTGATGCCTTTAAGTGTCTGGAAAAAGTTATCATTACCCGATCTTACACCAACGAAGATGACTCTTGAGCTTGCAAATCGCACTCTCGCTTACCCTGTTGGTATTGCTGAAGACGTGTTTATTAAAGTTGGCACCTTTACTTTTCCGGTCGATTTTGTTGTTGTTGATTATGAAATGGACCCTCTTATTCCTTTAATACTTGGTCGGCCATTCTTGGGAACCGGAAAAGCTCTTGTCGATGTTGCCGAAGGTAAGTTAATCTTAAGGGTCGGGAATGATGCACAAGTGTTCGAAATGGGGAAGATCACAAACAAATCTTATGGAAGAGAATCAACGAATATGATTAATGTGCTTGATGATTTTGTCGTCTACAACAATCCTCCATTAGACTCTTGCTATGATAATCCACTATTTCAAGATGATGTGGATGATTCTCTCTCCAATTCCGATCCTCCACTAATTTATGATTCTCCACCGATCTATGATGCTTATGATGACGATTCTAGTTCTAATGGAGATGATTATGATGATTTTACTTCTGAGTATCCAGACATGCCCACTTATGATGATTTTGATGAGGCTGATACTCTTTCGAGTGATTCTTCACATGATGAAGATCCTCTGCCATCCATGTTTGATCCTACTTTGGATGACTACTCATTTGAGGAAGACTTTTCTACTTTTCTTAATACATACTTCCCTCATGAGAGTGATGCTCCTCCTTTAGACTTTGATGATTATGGTCTTTATCCTACTTTAGATATGAAGAAACCCGCTTCAAAGGAGAAAAAGCCGGCCGACACCGATATCCGCAGCACTTATGTCTTAACTCCTCTCTACCCTCCGTCTGAGGATGAGATTGCCAGATTTATGATCGGATCTTCTTCAAGATCTGTTGAGCCTGAGTGTTATTTTCCCCTGAAGGAAAAGGTGTTTGACCCCGGTATTGCAATTGTTAAGCCATCTCAGTATCTATCTGATGAAATAAAAGGAAAGATTTTTGGAAACCAAAAAGATATGCTTGCACCTCTTCACCCTTGCTACCACCGTGCTCCATCTTTGCTTAAGGGAACCTTGCCTACTCTTCTTTGGCTTGCCTTGTTCGCCTTAAGCTTGTGCTATTTTGATGGACGAAAACTATGTATTTGATCCCGGTGGATGTTTTTCAAGCTTCTTCCTATGCTAATCAAGGTCGAGTCAGGCTCACGACTCGGTGAACAAAAATCAAGCGCTTCTTGGGAGGCAACCCAAGTATCTATCCATTTTCTCTTATTTTTATAATAAGTGTAGGGGGTGACCCTAGTATGTTGTTTGTTGTTTTCTTTCTAATCATATACAGGGATTCGAGCGTTCAATGATCCACTCTTGATGATTTTTGACGACCCGTGTTTCCGTCTTCCCGGTTCTATCCTAAACTCTTTTGATTCTCTATTTTATATTTTCCAATATTGAAATAGGAATCACTTTAGTTGTCTCTTCCTTAGCAAGATTTAAACAACGTGCGCAATGTCCTAAGTGTAGGGGAGTTTACTTCCACATGCTTAAACATTGAGGACAATGTTTATATTAAGTGTAGGGGGACTTCTACCGAAGTTAAGTGGCCTTTTACTTGTATTTGTCCTCATTTTAACCGGAAAAATCAAATTTTCGACATTTTTCAAAATTTTTGATCTATTTTGGCCTATTAGTTTTTCCCTTGTTATAGTTATTTTCTTTCTTTACTAGAATAAATTTTAATAAAGTGGTTTTAATTGTTAAACGTTGTGAATCTTTTGACTCTACCCGAGTTTACTTATCTAAGTTTACTCTAGCTAGTATCCTTAACGTGTTTAAGTCAAGTTTTGCTAGGCTTTTATATAAGGAGCTTTAAAACGCGAAAGTCTTAACTCTCACGGGTTAAGAACAAGAACTTCTCGCAAGTTCCTATAATTGATCCTAGAGAGTCGTTTATCAAGGAACTTTAAAATGCGATTTCTAAACTTGAAAAAGTCTAAGAGTTTGCAAGATCCTATAGATGACTCGAAAACCCAAAACTTTGATTTAATAGGCTAAGCATCCACGAGTCTCATTCTTTGAGATTTTAAATTGTAAAGAACGAGAGATGATAGAGTCAATTATAAGTTTAGCATTCTTTCGTGAATTTATGTGAGTTGATTATAAGCCTATTCTCCCATTGCTTGTTAATAAATTTATCTGCAATGAATAAGGTTGTACGATTTGAAAAGTTACTTAGCTTCTAGCCCAAGATCGTTTAAAAGTTGCTCGGTATTAATTAGAGTTCATAGCCAAGGCATAACTTATTGAAGCGGGACGCGAAGATTGGAGAGTCCGAAAAGGCCCTAACAAGGCATGAGGGCTACATTTTGTTGCTAAAGATCCCAAGTGATGTGAAGAATCATTTATCAAGAATCAATATGAAGGATCGAGACACACGACGAAAAGCAAATACTCCCCTAAAGATCATGTAGAAGTCTATCTAAAAAGACCCTAACAAGGTATGAGGATAAATAGATCCAAGTCCTAAAAGGAGGCGGATCGTTGTATATCAAAATCCCAAATAAAGATTGGAGAAAAATGAAGAAGTCGTGGTCCAAGTATGAAGAATCTCTCAAAACTTCAAGTGAAGAAATTCCTATTATGAAGAAAAGACCATTATTTCCTGAACGTCTCTCAAGATTTGAAATATGAATTCACTGCCAAATATCGGTCCGAGAAAGGTCTCAAATCGTGAAGCGAGTTATGCCAAGATATGAACTTTATGAGGTCCCGAGAAGCAGTTTTAAAAGATTTTGTCCTTTAGCTAACTATTGATTAAATCGTCCCACTTTATTTTCAGCCTTAATAACTATCGAAATAAGTCAACAATGCATCCTCGTGATCATTTAAGACATTATTAAAATATAAGAGATACACCGAGGAATAAGGGAGTCTAAGTGAATAATTGGGCCACATGAGTTCATGTTAGTTTGCTAACTTATAATAACAATGATCTCGTTTTTAAGCTTGGTATGGGGAACTGATAGGTGTGAAAACACCCATCCTTTTTACCACTTAATTACAATAATAACCGAGCCAAAACGTGTATTTTATGCCATTTATGTCGGAATTATGCGTGGTTTTTGTTTTTGTTGTGATTTAGGACGAAAAGGTGAAAAGTGGAGAAAACACGTCATTCACGGGCTTTTATCGAAGAAAAAGACGAAAGATGAAGTCGAAAGATCAAGAGTGGAAAAAGAACGGAAGTCCAAGACCAATTCTGAAGATTTATCGAAGAAAAAGTCAAAAGACGGAAGTTTACTAAAAGCCGAAGAACTCGAGTCTTATTTATGAAGAAAATTCAAGACGAGTTCAAAGAAATCCCGAGACAAAGTCATTAAGTCCAAGATTAACAAACAATTAAGAAGAAAAGGACTTAAGTGCGCAATTAAGGAAAAGAGGAAAGAGGGAGGAAGCTTCCTAAGCTCCTCCCTAATCACCCCTATAAATAGATTAGGCTTAGTTCATTTTCATGTGTTGGTGGCTTGACAAACCACTCTTCCACCATTTTCATTTCTTGTTAATTACTTTCTTGCATTTTAATTTCTTGTTAAGCACTTTTAATTTCTTCAATTCAAGTAAGTCTTTTAATTTTGAAATCTTTTCTTTTAAACAAAAGTTCTTATTTTTAATCATCTTCTTCTACCTTTCTTGTTTTGCTTATCTTTGATTCATGTTAATCCTTGATTTGATTTCATCTTAATGCTTATTTGATTTAAAGGTTTCTAAAAAAGTTCATCTTTTTATTGTTTGATCTAAAAGTTTGTTTATTTTAAGTTTGATAAGTTGATGTGCGTGCTTATTAAGTCCATTTTGATTTTGATTCATTCTAGTTTTAGTTTTAGCTTAATCAAATAGCTTATTACTTGCTTATTTCGAATCACACACAAATCGGAAAGGGAAAACCCCTTTCCGATCGCATCATTCCGAGCAGCCACCCTCTTTCCGATCACCAGATCGGAAAAGGGTTTTCAGTATTCCGATCTAGTTTGTTTTTTTTAATATTCTGATCAAATGCATTTTAGTGTATTCCGACTGGGATTCATAGCTTCATTCCGATCAGCTTTGTTTTTAACATTCCGATCTGGCCCTTTTCTAAACATTCCGATTAGTTTTAATTTTTGACATTCCGATTGAGTTATTTTCGATTATTCCGATCATGACCCTATTTGCACATTCCGATCATGCACTTTCCGATAGAGTACATTCCGATCGGATTTCGATTGGATTCCGATCGGGTGTATTCCGATGGGGTATTTTGTTTTGTTTTAATATTTTGTTTTAGTTAAAGTGTTAATTTTTCTCGTTTTATTTTTAGTTCATTTTAATTTCGTTTTGCATTTTTTTAATTGTCAATTTACTTTTTGTTAAGTTTTAATTTCATGTCATTTAATTTCTCGTCGTTTAATTTCAAAGTTTTAAATATTGCAGCGTTTACGTTTCAACTAGTTGTAGTTTTAATTACCAGTCTTTTATTTTTAAGTCTTGCACATTTATTTTACCAAAACCAAAAATATCATTTTTCACCAAGAACAACTGAGTCGCACAATTAACCCGAGATCAATTCGAGAAGATACCGAGAAACGAACTTTCAACTAGTAAAATCTTTTAATTAAAATGGCGCCGCTGCCGGCTCTTTTCGTGAAGATTAAAGGTTTTTTGTGAGAGACGCGTTGGCTTTTGGGATCCTTTCACTCGTGAACGTTATTTTTCGTGTCTAAAATTTTCAAAAAAATCCAAAAACATTTGAAAAATCTTTAAAAGCATTTCTTTTTCAAAGTTTTGCACCAAAAATATTCTTCTTGCTCATCTATCTTTCTTTATGGATTTTTATGTCCATTGCGTCAGGTGTGGGAGACAATTGTACGGGAACGACTCTTGTCAATGGTGTACATGTGAGCGGTGCGGAAACGATATCGACAATACACAATTCCTATTCGTATTTTGTCCTTTGTGCAACTCGACTAATTCGTCCTTTTTGAACCCACCTCCTCCTGTTCCCCCGTGCATCTATTGTGGAAGCGATTCTCATTGGCATGTTTCGTGCCCGGTTCAATACCCGTATGGACACGGGCAAGAACCGGGGTGCAATTATGACAATGATAATAGCTATCCACAAGAAGCACCCAGTTTCTCTCCATACCCATGGTGCTATATTTGTGGGGGCCCTCACGATGCTTCTTTTTGTGATCCGTCGCAAGTCTTTGAGAAAGTACCGTGCTATCATCCTAGTGTCTATAATTTTGAGCCCCCACATCACACCCTCAATCATCAATCCTCTCAGCAAACTAGTCTTGATCAACAACTCACTACTTTGAATGGCATTCTAGAAAGTATAGCTCAACTTCGAGCTGACTTGCATCCGGAACAACAACCTCTGCTTGATGTGGACGAAACCTTGAAAACCACCTACACCTTTTTGAGCCAATTTAGTCGTTTTCCCTTCTTTTCTACACCAAAATGTTTAATTACAGCGTGGGATAGAATTGGTGAAATTGAACATACTCGGGGAGATGAACAACAAAAGTTACTGCATGAGCTTCTTAAAGATGTGGAGGTTATCAAAAAAGAGTTATCCGACTACGTCACTCCTAACTGGTCTCGTCCCATCTATTATGATGATGACGACGACGATGATGTCTACACTTTCAACCAATCTTCTAAAGTTGTTGCTCCTACTCTCGATGTTCCTACTGCATCTAAGGATCTAGATTCGTTGAATTAGCTTAGTGATGTTGGTCTCGACAAAGTATTGGATGATGAGGTTTGTGACTTACCTGCTATGGAGCCTGAGGACGACGTTGCTCTTACGGAAGAGGTCGATCCTAGTGATGACGATTTTTCTCCAAGCTATGAGAATTTTACTTTTGAAATTTCTCAATCTCCACCGGGAGATGCGGGCGATGACGATTTATTCTCTCCGGTTTACGAGAAGTTCACCGATGAACATGATCTTGTGGATGAGGTGGAAGACGTTCTTCTTCGCGATAGATTACAAAAAGTGCACCTTCTTATTGCTCAAATCGAAGCGTTGACTTCTCCTCCTCTTTCCAAGTCTTTACCTCCATCTATTCCTCCCGTTGAAGATAATGACCCATTGCTGGAAGAAATCGATATCCACTCCATCCCTCTAGGTATTGATGATTCTGACACGGAGGGGGACATTATTTTTGATAATTTGCTGCAAGAAGATATTGTCCCAAGTTCCCCTCCCAAGCACCTTTCATCCTCCCCTTTAGCCACTATCACGGAGGATGAGTGCTTTGACCCGGGAGGTGACATTGATTATGCTATGATTGATAACAATACGGCTTTGCCGCTTGCTCAACATCTATTGTCTTTGGGGGAGGACAATGTGCTTACTTTACCCAACCCACCTCCCGTGGATCTTGATTTCACATACTTTTCGTATGTTGAACGGGTTTTTCTCCCATTCAAGACTTATCCCCCCGCCTCTCCTTTGTTGATGTCAACCGGGAACGAGGACAAGGTCTTTGATCCCGGTATCACATTCGAGGCCTCCCCATGGACCATTTAATTCGGGGGCGAGTCAGGCTCGTGACTCGGTTAACAAAAACAAGCGCTTTTTGGGAGGCAACCCAATTATCTATCTATTTTCACCATAAGTGTAGGGGGAGCCCCGTGGTGTTTCTTGCTTTCTTTCTTATCATGTGCAGGGATTAGAGCTTCAAGGACACACTCTTGATGACTTTTGACGAACCGTGCTTCCGTGTTCCCTTCTTCCCGGTTCTATCCTAAACTCTTTTGATTCACTATTTTATATTTCTCAATATTAAAATAGGAATCTCTTTAGTTGTCTCTTCTTTAGCGAGATTTAAACACAGTGCACAATGTCCTAAGTGTAGGGGAGTTTACTCCCACATGCTTAAACATTGAGGAAAATGTTTATATTAAGTGTAGGGGGGACTTCTATCGAAGTTAAGTGACCTTTTCCTTGTATTTGTCCTCATTTTAACCGGAAAATCAATTTTTCATCATTTTTCAAAATTTTTGATCTAATTTGGCCTATTAGTTTTTCCCCTTTGTATAGTTATTTTCTTCCTTAGTAGAATAAATTTTAATAAAGTGGTTTTAATTTTCAAACGTTGTGAATCTTTTGACTCAACCCGAGTTTACTTATCTAAGTTTACTCTAGCTAGTATCCTTAACATGTTTAAGTCAAGTTTTGCTATGCTTTTATATAGGGAGCTATAAAACGCGAAAGTCTTAACTCTCACGGGTTAAGAACAAGAACTTTTCGCAAGTTCCTATAATTGATCCTAGAGAGTCGTTTATCAAGGGAACTTTAAAATGCGATTTCTAAACTTGAAAAAAGTCTAAGAATTTGCAAGATCCTATAGGCGACTCGAAAACCCAAAACTTTGATTTAATAGGCTAAGTATCCACGAGTCTCATTACTTGAGATTTTAAACTGTGGAGAACGAGAGATGATAGAGCCAATTATAAGTTCGGTATTCTTTCGTGAATTTATGTGAGTTAATTATAAGCCTATTCTCCCATCGCTTGCTAATTTATCTGCAATAAATAAGGTTGTACGATTTGAAAAGTTACTTAGCTTCTAGCCCAAGATCGTTTAAAAGTTGCTCGGTACGGATTAGAGTTCATAGCCAAGGCATAACTTATTGAAGCGGGATGCGAAGATTGGCGAGTCCGAAAAGGCCCTAACAAGGCATGAGGGCTACATTTTGTTGCTAAAGATCCAAAAGTGATGTGAAGAATCATTTATCGAAAATCAATATGAAGGATTGAGACACACGCCGAAAAGCAAATACTCCTCAAAAGATCATGGAGAAGTCTATCCGAAAAGGCCCTAACAAGGTATGAGGATAAATAGATCCAAGTCCAAAAAGGAGGCGGATCGTTGTATATCGAAGTCCAAAATAAAGATTGGAGAAAAATGAAGAAGTCGTGGTCCAAGTATGAATCTCTCAAAATTTCAAGTGAAGAAATTCCATTATGAAGAGAAGACCATAATTTCATGAACGTCTCTCAAGGTTTGAAGTATGAATTCGCTGCCAAATATCGGTCCGAGAAAGGTCTCAAATCGCGAAGCGAGTTATGCCAAGATATGAACTTTATGAGGTCCCGAGAAGCAGTTTTAAAAGATTTTGTTCTTTAGCTAACTATTGATTAAATCGTTCACTTTATTTTCAGCCTAATAAACTATCGAAATAAGTCAAAAATGCATCCTCGTGATCATTCAAGACAACAATAAAATATAAGAGATACACCTAGGAATAAGGGAGTCTAAGTGAATAATTGGCCCACATGAGTTCGTGTTAGTCTACTAACTTATAATAACAATGATCTCGTTTCTAAGCTTGGTTTGGAGAAAGTGAAAACTTGAGGATGATGATCATTCACGACCTTTCTAAAACCCAAAGGTATGATTTTGATTTCTTTACTTTGTATGTTTATAATTTACTATCTCTTTAACAAAGGCCAACGTGGATTGATTGTGATGAAAAATGTAAAAGTGCTTTGTAACTAATGCATTGCATGAGGACATTGCAATGGTTAAGTGTAGGGGATTTGATAGGTGTGAAAACACCCATCCTTTTTACCACTTAATTACAATAATAACCGAGCCAAAACGTGTATTTTATGCCATTTATGTCGGAATTATGCGTGGTTTGTGTTTTTGTTGTGATTTAGGACGAAAAGGTGAAAAGTGGAGAAAACACGTCATTCACGGGCTTTTATCGAAGAAAAAGACGAAAGATGAAGTCGAAAGATCAAGAGTGGAAAAAGAACGGAAGTCCAAGACCAATTCTGAAGATTTATCGAAGAAAAAGTCAAAAGACGGAAGTTTACTAAAAGCCGAAGAACTCGAGTCTTATTTATGAAGAAAATTCAAGACGAGTTCAAAGAAATCCCGAGACAAAGTCATTAAGTCCAAGATTAACAAACAATTAAGAAGAAAAGGACTTAAGTGCGCAATTAAGGAAAAGAGGAAAGAGGGAGGAAGCTTCCTAAGCTCCTCCCTAATCACCCCTATAAATAGATTAGGCTTAGTTCATTTTCATGTGTTGGTGGCTTGACAAACCACTCTTCCACCATTTTCATTTCTTGTTAATTACTTTCTTGCATTTTAATTTCTTGTTAAGCACTTTTAATTTCTTCAATTCAAGTAAGTCTTTTAATTTTGAAATCTTTTCTTTTAAACAAGTTCTTATTTTTAATCATCTTCTTCTACCTTTCTTGTTTTGCTTATCTCTGATTCATGTTCATCCTTGATTTGATTTCACCTTAATGCTTATTTGATTTAAAGGTTTCTAAAAAAGTTCATCTTTTTATTGTTTGATCTAAAAGTTTGTTTATTTAAGTTTGATAAGTTGATGTGCGTGCTTATTAAGTCTATTTTGATTTAGATTCGTTCTAGTTTTAGTTTTAGCTTAATCAAATAGCTTATTACTTGCTTATTTCGAATCACACACAAATCGGAAAGGGAAAACCCCTTTCCGATCGCATCATTCCGAGCAGCCACCCTCTTTCCGATCACCAGATCGGAAAAGGGTTTTCAGTATTCCGATCTAGTTTTTTTTTTTTAATATTCCGATCAAATGCATTTTAGTGTATTCCGACTGGGATTCATAGCTTCATTCCGATCAGCTTTCTTTTTAACATTCTGATCTGGCCCTTTTCTAAACATTCCGATTAGTTTTAATTTTTTACATTCCGATTGAGTTATTTTCGATTATTCCGATCATGACCCTATTTGCACATTCCGATCATGCACTTTCCGATAGAGTACATTCCGATCGGATTCCGATTGGATTCCGATCGGGTGTATTCCGATGGGGTATTTTGTTTTGTTTTAGTTAAAGTGTTAATTTTTCTCGTTTTATTTTTAGTTCATTTTAATTTCGTTTTGCATTTTTTTTAATTGTCAATTTACTTTTTGTTAAGTTTTAATTTCATGTCATTTAATTTCTCGTCGTTTAATTTCAAAGTTTTAAATATTGCACCGTTTACGTTTCAACTAGTTCTAGTTTTAATTACTTGTCTTTTATTTTTAAGTCTTGCACATTTATTTTACCAAAACCAAAAATATCATTTTTCACCAAGAACAACTGAGTCGCACAATTAACTCGAGATCAATTCGAGAAGATACCGAGAAACGAACTTTCAACTAGTAAAATCTTTTCATTAGGAACGTGAAACTTGAGGATGATAATCATTCATGACATTCCAAAACCCTAAGGTAAGTTTTTGATTTCTTTACTTGTTTTGTTATTTTCTAACTCTTTAATAAAGGCCAATGTGGATTGATTGTGATGGAAAGTGTAATCTTGCTTTGTAATTAATGCATTGCATGAGGACATTGCAATGGTCAAGTGTAGGGGATTTGATAGGTGTGAAAACATCAATCCTTTTACCACTTAACTACAATAATAACCAAGCCAAAACGTGTATTTTATGTCGTAAATGTCGGAATTATGCGTGGTTTGTGTTTTTGTTGTGATTTAGGACGAAAATGTGAAAAGGGAAGAAAACATGGGCTTTCACGGGCTTTTATCGAAGAAAAAGACAAAAGACGAAGTCGAAAGATTAAGAGTGCTATAAGAACGGAAGTCCAAGACCAATTCTGAAGATTTATCGAAGAAAAAGTCTAAATACGGAAGTTTAATAAAAGCCGAAGAACTCAAGTCTAAATTAATGAAGAAATTACAAGACGAGTTTATTAATCCCGAGGTAAAGTCGAAAAAGTCGAAGAAATTAGAAGACGAGAAGTCGAGAAAGAAAGAAGAATGAACCAACACATGCTTAGTTTTCCTAATCACTATAAATAGACTCCTAATGTGTCATTAGGAGTTGTTAGCTAATTTGACACAATAGTCTTTCCACCTTAATTTCATGTCATTTTAATTAATTGTCAATTTAAATACTTGTCTTGCACTTTAATTCCTTTAGTTCCAAGTAAGTGTTTTTAATTTTGTTGTTTAATCTTTTCTTTAATCAAGTTTTTATTAATCTCTCATTCTACCTTTCTTGTCTTGCTTAATCTTAGTGCTTATTACCTTATTGTTATGCTTATTTGTTTACTTGTTATGTTTTTATGTTTTTGATTGAGTTAGCTTATTGATTTGATAGCTTATTGTGTTTTTCTTAAAATTGATTAAGTGCTTTTTAGTTAATTTTTATAAAAAGTTGATTTTTAATATTTTTATTATTTAGTGTTTTTAAAAGTTTTAAATTTTGGCTTAATAGCTTTTTCTTAAATTTGATTTGGTAAAAGTTTTAGTTAAGTGCTTATATGTGTTTAGCTTAATTGTAGCTTATAGCTTATTTGATTTCAACTGCTATTTGGATTACTAGTAAACCCTCTTTTTCCGGATAAGGGTTTCACCCTTTTTCCGGATAAGCTACATTTGTGATATTCCGGATAACGCTTAAAAGAAATATTCCGGATAAGGGAAGTTTAATAATTCCGGATAAGAGCTCCAAGGGTATTCCGGATAAATCACTGGACAGGGGATTCCGAATAAGAATCTGAAACTTATTCCGGATAAGGAACTCGTCACTATTCTGGATAAGGGTTGGAATAATATTCTGGATAACGAGGTTGCAAGTATTCCGGATAACGGATTTGTGTTTATTCCGGATAAAGTAATGGAGTTTATTCCGGATAAGTGGTATTCACTTATTCCGGATAAGGGTCATTTGCTTATTCCGGATAAGCAGCAAACAGGGATTCCAGATAAGCAGGGTTGAGAAGATTCCGGATAAGCCACAGGAAAACTTATTCCAGATAAAGGAGTTGAAGATTATTCCGGATAAGGTGACAGCTTGTTCCGGATAAGCTTTGGCAAAGGAATCCGGATAACAGGTTATTCCGGATAACTCACAAGTGCATATTCAGGATAAGGGCTCGGTGATTATTCCGGATAAACAATACTAGTTGGGTATTCCGAATAGTGACAGTATATTGGATCCGGCTCAGGTTTTATTTATCCTCTGTTTCAATCTTAAGCAATTATCTTTCCCGCTATTTGTCTTTTAGTTTAAATTTATAGTTCACATTTTTATTAGATTGTCAATTTAATTTTTCGTCACGCTTTAATTTTCTGTCATTTGATTTATTTTCTTTAAAAGTTTTAATATTGCACCATTTTAGTTTTAATTAGTTTTAGATTTATTTACCCGTCATTTACTTTAAGTTTTGCACATTTATTTTACTACAACGACAAAATCCTTGTTTTCCACCAAAAGACGACTGAGTCGCACGTTTACCAATAATCAATTCGATTAGACCACTTCAACGAACTTAACTTTATACTTGGCAAAAACATCGTATCAACCACTCAAGATCATCGATCTCGTACTCCAAAGTCATACTCTGTTCAATCATCCTCACCACGATATTCCACATCATCCAAGTCTTCATCATCTACAAGATCACGCGGCAAAGAACCAAGAGCACCATCACCACCATCTGAGTCATCATCTGAAGATGATAGTGATGAAGATCAAGCTCAAAAGAATCGGGAGATGAAACAACAAATTGCTTTCATTATAAAGACCTACCAGAAAATCTTCAAACCCACCAACAACAATCTTCGAACATCATCTAACACAAAGCACCAATATGTTGAGAGTCCTCCCAGGTATGATACACGTCGACGTGGTGAAAGTCCTTCTAGGTATGATCGACGTAATCCAACACATGTTGAGGGTTCTGCAAGGTATGATCGGCAAACTGCCAAGTATGATACTCAGAGGATTGCTGCTGCTACTGGGAATAGGGAAACTGTTGGAGCGCAAGTGGTTCAACAAAGTGGGATTCAGTGTTATAACTGCCAAGGTTATGGGCATAAGGCAAAGGAATGCAGAAAGCCGAAACGGGTTAGGGACTCTAGCTATCATAAAGAGAAGATGTTGTTTTAACACCCTCAATTTATATTGCGCATCGGAAATACACAATTGGGTGTTATTCACAAACTTCATTTCACAATCACTTTATACGACCTTAAAACAGTATACTTAAGAATAAATAAGGAAATAATTTAAATCAATGTCTAAAACCTTCAATCCCAAGTAAATACCAGTTTAAAAATATATCAGAGTAGCGTACAGGTTCCCCTAGTATCTTAACAAATCGACAAACCTTTTTCCAAAATACTTGACCATATACTATAATTTTAAGACAAATGGGAAAGAAATCCGTTTTAGACCAAATTACTACAAAAGCAATCCCATAATCCTTCTCCAGCAAGCTCCGCAACTCAACAACTTCAAGTACCTGAGATACATGCTTAAAATCATCAACACAAAGGTTGAGCAAGTCTATAGGTTTAACAAAACATAATTGAACACATCGTAAAAATCATTCACAATTGTTTAATAGAATTGTGGCCATACAATCTATTAATCAGGTATTTCATCTTATAGCAATAGCTAATGAATTGTATTAAGCTCATGACACCGACCCCTTAACTAAGTCACCCACGCCAAATGCCAGCATGACTATAAAAAATTATCCTTCCCAGAGGTTACTCAGCGTAAAGCCCTTGTCTCAGATAGGATTGTCAGCCCAATAGTACTATTATTAGAATAAGCGGCTATTCCCAACTCACAACATCAAGTCAGAAGATAGTTAACGGCTCATGAATTTAGGGACTTTTGCAATTTAGGTACTTATACAATTCAAATCAACAAAGGCAGCAAAGGCAACATTCGGGTCTAACAATTACTCATGACATGTGTTCATTTTACTTCAAATAGCATGTATCCCCCTCGCGGATTTTAAAATCATTAAAACAAGTAGAAAGCGAGGCTATAGACTTACCTGAAGTATTAACAGTAGTATGACGACTTTTAACGATCGATGATGCCCGGCGAACACGAAAACCACAGTCTATCAAAACAAAACGCGTGCCTTTAATAATTCACCAAATAATATTTCATACTTAATAAAATGAAATAAACATCTCAAAGTCAAAATCAAACTCACACCATACCCAAATTAATAAATCCTTCTTACGTACACTTTTATATTTTTATTATTTCAAAAACTGTCGATAAATATATATTAATCGGCGAAACTATTTTCCTTACTTAAACACGTCAATAGCTTACGATACTAATCAGAAATTTCACTTACTATATATAGAAAGACCTCCCAAAAGTTTTTTAAAAGATTTTACTTTTAAAGTTCCCTGCCCGACTCATCTTCGAACTACAAAACCGGACAGTTTTACGTCAACAACTCATATAGTCTTTTTAACTTATTTATTTGCCTCCGTTTACAAAACCGACACTCGACTTTGAAAATAAACTCAACATCCTCATGATTATCATTTAACATCAGTCCATGACACATTTCAAAATCCTTTTTATAGTCCCCGAGATTCGATCCAAATATCGACAACAATTATATATTGTGCCGATACTCGTCTCCCGGTACACGAATAATCAAACTAACGTAACTTTTCGCTCGTTTGGAG
The DNA here is from genome assembly GCA_025667525.1 of Glebionis coronaria. Classification (NCBI taxonomy): domain Eukaryota; kingdom Viridiplantae; phylum Streptophyta; class Magnoliopsida; order Asterales; family Asteraceae; genus Glebionis; species Glebionis coronaria. The sequence continues at coordinate 137,024,949 of CM046879.1, read as the reverse complement.
CTAGAAGCTCTACTTTATACCAAATCGTAGCTTAAGACATCCTCTACAACAATATCGAATTAGTTCATGTCAAACTCAAACTCGTATTTTCTGAAAATTAACTTTAATAATCTGTTCAAAAATACATCTTTAAAAATCATTCAAAATCAATTTTTCACCATATTTTAACATCATTTTTACCACTATAATCATCCAAATACTACTGATTTCAATCCTAACATGCTAAATCATCCTAGATGATCAAATCAAATAAAACCCAACTAAAAATTTCAACATGCAACCATCAAAATTAATATATAACAAGATAAACACCTACATACAACAAGAATTTAAGATCAAAACACAAGATTTTTCACCAAAAATGGGTTTTACAAAAATATTCATGCATGTGTAAAATTTTCATACCAATGTGATGAGAATCAAGAGATTAAAATGGGTCTTTGATTAGAATTAAGAGATTCAATCTCAAAATCAAAATTTTTGGGGTGTTTGTTGCTTTGGGGTGGACGAGAAAGAAAGGGGAGGAGGGGAGAGAGAGAAGAAAGTTGGTGGAAGTGGAATTTGTGTGTAAATGTGTGTTTATTTTCCATTTTATATGGGAAAAGTTTAGGGTAATTTTTGCCAATTGTGATTCTTGTGGACCAAAATGCAAATACTTTGTTAAAAAGCAAGAAATGACTATTAGTCACTTTTGAAAATATTTACGGGTCGCGGGTTTCATAAAAATACTTCTCAAAACTTAAAACGCACACAAAATATGATATTATATAGTCCCGACACGACTTAATACGACATTAAAATAAAAACGTCAAAATATTAAACATCGACATGTCTAAAATAAAACGTAAAATTTTCGGGCATCCGTTGATATCATCATCACTAATAATCCTCGCAACTCGTCAAAACGTAAAAATATAACTTCCAACATTCATCCAAATCAAATCACCAATCATCATAATAATCAATCTCGTCAAAAATTTCAAAAATATACGTAAAAATATAATTAAATAATGACCACGGGTTTGGGTTGTCACAGTTGTTATGCAAGAAGATGGAAGCAGGGGTCAAATTGTCGGCTGAGGAAGGAGCAATGCTTGATGACACTGATGATGAAGCCTCCGACCAAGAATTAGAAGCACATTACTCGTACATGGCAAAGGTTGAAGAAGTTCTCAAAGTCACTGAAGATGACAATGGCCCTATCATTGACACTGAGCCACTCGATAAGATACACACCACTAAAGAATATAATGTGTTTGGTGATATTCATGAGCATAGTGAGTTACCCAATGCCATTAATGACACATATATGATGGAAACGGTTGATAGTAATACCACACCTGATTCATCAGACATGTGTAATAATGAGTTTGAGGATGATCAACATGCAAATGAGTATGATGATGAGGAGCGTGTCGCGCTTGCTAATTTAATTGCTAGTTTGCAAAAAGATGTCAATGAAACTAGAAAGAGTCAAAAGCAATTAAAGAAGGCAAACACATCGCTCACTCAAAATTTTGAAGAATGCAAAGCTGCTCTAATTAAATCTAATGAGACCCTTGAAAGTTATAGTGCTGAGCTTCTTCAAAAGACTAAAGAGCTTGAGGGTTACAAGGGTAGTGCGTTAAAAAGTCAAAAGGAAGATCTTGAAAAGAAATACAACGAAACTCTTGAGTTATTAACCAAAGAGAAACATCAATTTAATGTTTTATTAATGGATGAACGTCAAAAAACGTACCTTGCTGCCACCAAAGTTAACGAACTTGAACAATGGTTTTCAATAAATAACACCGACTCTGCTAAAATTCTTGAGGTTAAGAAACAAGAGGTTGAAACGTTAAAACAAGATTTCAAAAGTCGGCATGAAAAAGATACTGAAAAAGTAACGGTACTAGAGGCACAAGTAGAATTTTTGAAGAAAGTTGTTTATAAAACGCATGACTCTATTCAAACCGTTAGAATGATAGCACCTCCGTCTATGTTTAAGGGTCAAGCTAGCTTTGCAAGTCCTGAGTACCTTGCCCAACCTCAAGCTACGAACCCGCGCCTTTATATGGATGAGTCCGAATGGACCGATCCTGAATATCCTCTTGGTTATGATGAGACATCCCTTTAGGAAGAGGAGAGTAGATCACTGGTCAATAAAGAGTTTGTGAAACCATACAATTATGCTTATGAGGATAGTCTATATGGTCTTTTCACTACACAAAAGCAGAAGTCTCGTGAGGAATTGTTTTTAGAATGCAAACAAAGAAGAATTCAATGGAAGAAAGCTTTTTCTACTAAGAAAACAAACGTTTCTAAGTTCATCAACTACTGGCCTCTTGATGCTTCTAAAAGCAAGAGTAGGCAGACATTTGGGTTTCTACAACATTACATTGATAATATTAAATCCATTGTTGACAATGAATGGAAACAAAGACAAAATGACGAGTGGAAAAAACCTTGTTGGAAATACGTTTTACGTATCTATGAAGGATCGGTCGCTCCAACGATAATTATGTAATAGGCTCGTGATCCACTTAGTTAATGTATAGTCCATATAGCCCACATGTAGGGTGGGCTATATATATCCCCTCGTAGCATGTTAGGAGGGGTTGTTCATTTTCTCATTTAACAATTCCATCTTTACTTTCTCTCTCTACTTTTCTTCTTTTCTCTCCTTTCTCTCTCTACTCCATCATCTCCTTCATCTTATCTTCTTTATATTAATCTATTAATCAACCATCTTTATACATCAAATCCATCAAATCCATCATGTAGAATAGGCCAAAGATCGCGTAGACCTTCAATTGGTATCAAGAACATGGTTAGTTTGGTTTATTCTTGTTTTTCTTTTATTGATTTTGGTGGGTTTTGATTTAATCAAGCTTTTATCTTAAAAAGTTTGTATTTTTATGCGTTAAATCATGTCAAAACTTTAGATTTACTTACTTTTTAGATAAAAATCACAAATTGTTATACAAAAATCAAAAATTTCATTATCAAATCTTAAAAAGTTTGTGTTTTTATAAAAAGTTTGTATTTTTTTATTGTTTTTAATCACAAATTTAATCACAAATTTCTATAAAAAGTTTGATTTACTTATTTTATATAAAAATCACAAATTTTTTGTTAATCATCAATTTCTATAAAAAGTTTGTATTTTTTTTATTTTATTTTTTTTATTGTTTTTAATCTATCAATTTTATCAATTTCTAAATTTTTATCAATTTTATCAATTTTTTTATTTTAAAGTTTGTATTTTTTTTTAATTTTTTTTAATTTTTTTTTATCAATTTTATAAATTTCTCTTGATCTGGGTTTCTGTCAATTTTTTCGTCCAACTGTCTTTCGTTATATTTTTTTATTATTTTATTTTTATTTTTAGTATCATTTTTATCAGTTTTCTAAGCTTCTCTTGATCTGGGTTTCTGTCAATTTTTGTCCAATTATCTTTCATCGAATCTCTGTCAGTCTCATCAAGTTCCGGGTGAACCTCAGTCAGTCTCATCAAATTCCGGGTGAAAGAAAAGTTCCGGGTGAAAGAAAAGTTCCGGGTGAAAGAAAAGTTCCGGGTGAACCAAACTTCCGGACGAACGAAACTTCCGGACGAAGAAAAGTTCCGGGTGAACGAAAAGTTCCGGGTGAAGAAAAGTTCCGGGTGAAGAAAAGTTCCGGGTGAACGAAAAGTTTCGGATGAACGAATAGTTCCGGATGAACGAAACTTCCGACTGAATGACACTTCCGAATGAATGAAAAGTTCCGAATGAATAAATTCTTCCGAATGAACCATTTCAAACATAACGGGACCAGACTCGACTACTCTTTTCTCGACACAACAAACTCACACTCTTGACATCAACACCCCCGAAACAGACTCATCACAAACACTCGAAACAGATCAACAGACTCTCTCTTTAAACAAAAAACACACTTCCACTCAGACTCGACCCCACACACAGACTCACACAATCCTCACGATCTCAGTCTCAAAAACAACATCCTCGATCGACACGACTCTCGACTGACAAACAATCATCTCACTCTCGACTAAAAACCTTTCGACAGACTCCCTCAAACAACAACCTCACCTCTCGACTCAATACTCTCACCCACACCCCCTCACAAACCCTCGACACTTTAACACCATCAAGACTCGAACCAAAACTGACCAACACTTTTACTTGACTCCAACAGACACTCGACCCTCCCTCGTCACAGTAAAACCCACGATACTCACTATCTCTCTCTCGACTCTCCCAGAAGTCCAAACAAACAACCTACTTCCTCACCACCTAAACTCTCACAACAACTCTAGACTCGACACCCCAACATCCCCGATATCTTTCAAAACTTACATTTTTTTACTCAAACAAACACCCTCGTTCAAAAAACTCACCCACAAAACTGACTACCCCTCATTCTCACTCTCGACTCACTCTCTCGACAACAAAACACTCGACAAAAACTTTTGATTAATTATCACACTCCACCAGACCCTCGTCACGGCTCGCACACCAAACACACAGAATGACTCGACAGATGAGAGAGACTACGATTAGAACATAATTAAATACCTACCCGAGACCCATTTTCTGGATCTTGATGCTTAGATCGTTGTACATCTTTGTGGGAGCTTAATTGTATAATTCGTTTTTTTTGTTAATAAGACAGGATTTTCGTGGTGTAGTTCGATGGTAGTATTTAGATGAGATTAGGATTTTTGATGAGAGTTTTACTGCGTATGAGAACTCAAAGAAATTGAAGATTGGCTCTAAGATCATAGAAATTGTGGATTTTTAATCAGTATAGGTTTCTTTTTGGGTTTCAGATTCGTGCTCATGTCCTTTGATTGATAACTTGGATTGAGAACTCAAAGAGCAGTTTTTTTTATCTTGATTTGGTGATCTGAGTGGATAGGAATGGAGACGGAGGATTAAGTGAGGAGAGAGAGAGAGAGAGATTTATTTATTATAGGGATTAAGTGAGGCGGAGAGTTTAATGTGTATTAGGGTGTTCCACGTGTGAGAGGTGGAGGTTACAATCATCAAGTCTGAAAGTTCAATGCTTTGCCAATCATTTCTTCGAGATACACATACCGAGCTTCGAGTTTTCCGTGATACAATTTTGAAACTCATGTCATCGGTCTCGTCTTCGATTTATGAAAGATCACAACTTCAGCAAGTGTATGATAATGGAGTGCAAGAATCAATGACGCAGATTCAAGAGGAGACTGATCATACGGTTGACAACTTGGAGCATAACGATGGTAAGAGCACGGAATCAGGAGGACAACATGATACCAGTGGCATGTCAGGGAATGTTCACGAGATATCTCTTGATGACACCTTACCCGTTTATGACGAAGAGCCTGCAAACATGGTATAATGTAATGTTGCTTATGATGTATATGCTGATGCAATGCCGCATATTGAGCATTCTGTACCTAATTATGACAAACATGGGATGGAAACGAGTGATAGAAATACCACTTCTGATTCATCCGATGTGAGTCATAATGGGGGAGAAGGTGTTCAAAATGCTAAACATCATGATAATTGTCTTATAACTGCTTCATTGACTGCTTCTGATTCCAAGATTAGAGAGCTCGAAACGATTGTAGCTCAACAATCAAAAGATCTTGAGGATGCCAAACTTGAATTTTCTAAGAAAACGGACAAATTTGAAACATACTTTGAAAAACTTGAAAAGTCAAACGTTGTTCTTGAAAGAAAATTGGATCAAAAAGTTTTGGATTCGAAAGCTGAAAAGGATAATCTTTTGAAACAAATTCAGTTACTAGAGTCTAAACTGGCATCCCAAGATAGAGTGCTTAAAGAGAATGAGACATTTTAGGCTCAAGTACAGGAAAAGGTCTTTGCTATAGCCGCGTTGAAAAACGAGTTAAGGAAAAATAGAGGACCTAGTGTGGACACTAAGCTTGAAAAACCATCAATCTTGGGGAAACCGCCTACAAATCAGTTCGTCAGACAACCGATTGTCAGACAACCTACTGCATTTAGATCCGAGCGACCACAATCCTCGAGACCGCGGTTTGCCTCCCAAGTTGATTTGGGACATATTTCTAGAACAGTCACTCCACCAACTAGGCCTAATGTGACTAAATCAGTTTTAGCAAGACCTCATCACATGATTGCCCCTAGTTTCTCTAAGAATAGTTCAATGAACACGTCTAGAACTAGTTCAACTGATGTGCGCCATGATTTTGGTCAAAGGGAAGCTATTCAAAAGACACATGTAAGAGATAGCAATGTCCAACCTAGTCAGATGCCTTCTAGATTACCCAACACTGCTAACCGTAGCATGACGTCTCCTAGGAGCATCGATCAATCATCTAGGAATTACTCGGACATTAAATATGCTACTTGTAAAACATGTAGAAAATGTGTCTTTACGGCAAATCATGACTCTTGTATCAAAAAATTACTTAATGAGGTGAACTCCCGTGCTAGACTTAAATCCCAGTGGGTTGCTAAAATCAAACCCGTTGGCAAAATGTGGCGCCCCACTGGTAGAACTTTCACTCTTGTAGGAAACGAGTGCCCTTTAACTAGGATAGTCTCTGATTCTACGAAGACTACTAGGGAGGTAATTGCAAAGGATGATACATCACTTAAGCCTGAACTTAAGGTTTTCTATAAAAGGAAACGTTTGCCAACTAAGACAAGTGAATCATCCCCTCAGGCCACCTCTGACACAAGAAAAGAAAACCATGAACCCCCACGTGCTTCGAAAAATAGATATTGCTAACCCATGTCAAAGTATACAAACTCCTAATGAGAATGCAGGTACCAAAGTTGATGTTCCAAAAGGACGAAGCGGTCCAATCGTTGTATACCGTTCAACTAAGGACTCTCTTAGAGTTTGGTTGCTGAAGAAGCAGATATCGGAGAAACAAGTGTCTCAGGGGATTCATGGCTAAGCTCACAAGGACTTACAGTCACATAACAGACTGTAACTCGATCTCAAAAGACAGGTTCATCCCGATGATGACTTATCCTAAAAACGAGAAATTCATTTTTCTCGGGCATGAGCTTATGTTAAAAACATTCCACGTTTTTAAGCTCATGCACAAGGACTTACAGTCACATAACAGACTGTAACTCGATCTCAAAAGACAGGAAAGTTCATCCCGATGATGACTTATCCTCAAAACGAGAAATTAATTTTTCTCGGACACGAGCTTCCGTTAAAACTATTCAAAGGTTTTAAGCTCGTGTAAAAGGACTTATAGTCACATTACAGACTATAACTCGATCTTCAAAGAAAGGAAAGTTTATCGCCGATGATAAACTTATCCTTATAACGAGAAATTAATTTTTCTCGGGCATGAGCTTATATCAAAAAACATTCCAAGTTTTTAAGCTCATGCACTATGGCTCCTCGTTAAATAACAGACGACGACCCGGACTTCAGAGACAGGGAAGTTTATCTACGCAACGATAACTTATCCTCTTAACAAGAAATTAATTTTTCTTGGACACGAGCTTATCCTAAAACCATTCAAAGGTTTTAAGTTCGTGTAAATGGTTTATCATTAAATATCAGATGGTAACCCGTTCATCAAAGAAAGGAAAGTTTATCGCCGATGATAAACTTATCCTAACAACGAGAAATTAAGTTTTCTCGGGCATGAGCTAAAATTAAAAACATTCGAGGTTTTTAAGCTCATGCACAATGACTTACAGTTAAATGTCAGACTGTAACTCGAACTTAAAATAAAGGAAAGATTATCTTTTATGATAACTTATCCTCTTAACGAGAAATTCACCTTTCTCGGTCATGAGCTTGTATTAAAACATTCGAAGTTTTAAGCTCAGAAAGGAAAGTGTATCTTTTAAATAAGAGAACTTTTCCTCATAACGAGAAATTAACCTTTCTCGGTCATGAGCTTTCCGTTAAAACAGTCAAAGTTTTCAAGCTCATGAAAAACGACTTCTAAGTAAATGTCAGCTTAGGACTCGTTCTTCAGATAAAAGGAAAGGTTATCGCCGATGGTAACTTATCCTTACAACGAGAAGTTTACAACTTCTCGGACTTGAGCTTTCCTAAGATATTCCAAATCTTAAGCTCAAGTAATTAGTTTTCAAAACTTTGAACACAATTTTTCAAGAATTTCTCAAAAGGTTTTTCTAAATCTTTCAAAATTGTGTGTTCAAAAACGTTTTGATAAAAAGAGCATGTCTTCTGGAATCGATAATATTTACGAACCTAGAAATGTCGTTCAATAATGACACGGGGTTGTAATTAAAGTTTGAGCAGAAGTTTAAAAGATTTAAAACATGCTCCATATGGTTTGCTATTATTTCAGATAGCAACCCGCTTTTCATAATCAAGTCAATCATTTCACCGGAAAGCTTTGACTCAACAACGGGAATTAATTTTCTCGGGGACGTGACGAGGTGACCAACATTCGTGAACAAGAACCATGTGAATCTTTCATATGATGTTCTCCATCATTCAGGTCCTACCTCGTAAATTGTTAATCTTGTGAATTCATTATCATATATGATCTTTGCACGTGATAAATACCTTACACTTGTGTTTAAAAGGTATTTAATTTACGTTTCAGCATACCCTCATTAATTTGAGGGGGAGCTTGTGTAATTCATGAAGATAATTGGACTTGCATTTTTCTTCCCAAATTTTCTTAAAATGCTATTAAATCAATTGATATTAAAAACATCGATTGGGTTAATATTTTTAATATGGGGGAGAAAATGTGATTTAATATGGGATATGATCAATCATAAATGGTTTGACTTAACGTGATAGCTCATCCCGACATGTGCAAAATGTTTTCGGATATCGTGGCATATGTTAAGGGGGAGCAAAATGGATTTGCACTTCAAAATGGATTTCATGGTGGCATACACTTACCCAAAAACACGCTTAATTCACGACGGTGAAGATTGTGGTGACATAAGGATGGTAGGATAGGTTAAAGTCCAATGATTTCTCTAGAACCGGAGGAATCTTCCCAAGGACATTCCATAGCTAGAAATAGTAGTCCTTAGGAAAGATGGAGAAAGATTGTGAACGTAGCTGAATGCCGACCAAGTACTTAAGTTAGCACTGGAACAATCACAACAAGGTGCTAGTGATGACGTATTGGTAAGCATTGAAGGGGTTGAAGAATGAAAAAGAATTGTAAAGATAAAGGGTGTAAAGAAAGAAGCCCTCCTTACAACCTTAAGCAGAAACCGGGTCAATTCATATGCTATTGAGATCATTTTTAATGATTCTTGATATTGAAGAAAGACATCATGGACCCAGTGATGCAATGCACAACCCTTCCCAGCTAACTCAAATATCTCTCAAAAGGTATTTGTTTTAATCACACGGAGACAACACATTATCTATTGATTTATTCACTCCGAATAAATTGGTATTGAAAAGGTGGCACTCCTCTCCAGCCTCCGATCACTAAAAATCCAAAATGCACGATCGAGTCTAGAGCCATTTTGAGATCATCAAATATCTCATTAGGACACACTTTCATTATTCCTTGCTTGTTCACACACTGTGAAAAGTAAGAAAGATATTAAGAGTCCTACGCAAAATCTTCATGATCTTGCCTGAACATCCGAGTAATACGAAAGTATTTACAATAAAGATGGAAATCCTTCTTGAGCGAATATCAAAAGCTCATGGTAGGTGACTTGTGCGATTCTTTATGAATCAAACTTGTGATAACTGGAAAGCAACAGTGGTTTAATTCTTAAATGAATTTAAACACGTTCCAGGCCTCTACGCAATATCTTAGTGATCTTGCCAGAACATTCAGAGTAATACTATTAAGTATTTACAGTGACGAATTGAAATCCTTCTAGTGTTAACATCAAACAGCACTTGGTAGGTAACTTGCAAGATTCTATATGAATCAAGCTAGTGACAACTGGAAAGCAACGATGGTGCGGTTCTTAATTGAACTTCACTTGTTCCAGGAACATGAATTGACGGCTTCAAATCATGCGGATAATATTATCCAAATGATTCACTCTTAACGTTCGCAGTCAGCTTTGGACGGTCGAGTAAAGAGAACGGGTTTACCCGCGAAATCTTGTCAAGGAGGTTCTTTATTGAAACTACCTGCCACAAGTACGATATTTAATATCGTCCAACGGTCTTCACCGACCGGAGGTAAAATGCTACCGAATTAGAATGAAATGTTCAAGGCCATTTCATCCGTGTATATTGTTTGTTGCTAACTGTCTTATGCAGCGTAACAAGAAGGTGGCATTGCGGTGTACAATCCAGAAGAAGTCGTCACCACATGCTTATACTACATACAATTAGTACTTCAACAAATTCAAGAAAGCCTGAAGGTCAAGTCTTCCACTGTATCAAACTCTGAAGCTTTCAAGAATTTAAAAGTATAAGTATGTGGAACATGAAGTCACGAAGAGGCAAATATCACAAGTGAAGAATGCACAAGGTCAAGGCAAGGAAACATGCTCAAGACTAAAGTCAAAGATCACATCAAGCATATTCACAAGAACAAGATCGAAGACTCAAGCATAGATGCTAGGTTTAAGATTTTGTAAAAAGATGTGACCTCCCTTAGGGGGAGATTGTTGGAAATACGTTTTTCCCAATAAAGTCTCGGTCACATCTTAGTTAGCATAGATCACGAGATATAGATTATTTAGAACTTTGTCTCTTGGAGCGACCTCCCTTAGGGGGAGATTGTTGGAAATACGTTTTACGTATTTATGAAGGATCGGTCGCTCCAACGATAATTATGTAATAGGCTCGTGATCCACTTAGTTAATGTATAGTCCATATAGCCCACATGTAGGGTGGGCTATATATATCCCCTCCTAGCATGTTAGGAGGGGTTGTTCATTTTCTCATTTAACAATTCCATCTTTACTTTCTCTCTCTACTTTTCTTCTTTTCTCTCCTTTCTCTCTCTACTCCATCATCTCCTTCATCTCATCTTCTTTATATTAATCTATTAATCAACCATCTTTATACATCAAATCCATCAAATTCATCATGTAGAATAGGCCAAAGATCGCGTAGACCTTCAAACCAATTCCTAAAGATATAACTGTGCTTATAAAACAAATCTTAATACCGAACACGACCACATTAAAAGAAAATATGCTTGAATTTGAAAGATTAATTCGGTCTGAAATGTTTGATGATTTAAAATATGTTGAGTCTATTGAGAAAGAAATTGACGTCTTCAAATGGACAAGTCCGTTTTTTCTGATGAAAATGATATACTCTTCGAAGAATGTCTCTCCAAAGATATTTTGTGTGTTACTCTTCAATCTTGTGCTGATATCGATGAATATTCTGATGTTGCATGCAAATATCTTGATAAAATCATAGAATGTGAGCGTCTTGAACTTGAGCTTTTGAAACATAAAGAAAATGTTGATAAAAAGGCTTTTGAGTTACTTCAATTTAAAACTGATTTCCTTCAAAAACATTGTCATTCTCTTGAACTTGCTTTGCAAAAAGACGTTGGTTGTTTTCCACATGATAATAACTTGCAAGAAAAACTTTCCAAAATGTTTCGAGAAATGAATGAACAGAGTTTGGAAATTAAAGGGTTGAAAGCTCAGTTACAAGACAGGGAAATAACGATAGCAGAGTTGAAGAAACTCGTTGCTAAGATGGGTGGGAAAATTGTGGAACCTAGTGTTAAGAAACCTGTTGTAAGACAACCCAATGCGCACAAAGTGACTAGACCCCCTGTCTTGGGAAACCATCTGTTTTCTCTAATTCTGCATTTGCAAAACATGCGTTTGCCCCCAAGACGGATGGGAAGGATAGGTTACCACAGAATACTCTCAGAACACATATTCGATCACAAAGCATTAAGAGCACAAATATGATTAAACCAGGGATGTATAGATTGGCCACTAAACCCACACATAACAAAGAAAGTCAATCACCTCAGACTTCTAGAAACACTAATAGACGTGTGTCTTTTACTATAGGAGTAGTCCCCACTGCTAGTGGTAGCCAGCCTCAGCTTAAGATCACTCGCATGAATGAAAAGGTTTGGCAAAACAAAAGTCAAGGGAAGATGAAGAAATTAGAAGACCACCCTAGGATATTCAATGTTTCTAAGAATAAAACGTCTGTAATCGCGTGTAATGACGATTTGAATGATTCGAATTTGAATACTTTGAATGTTAAGCTTGTTTGTGTGAAATGTGGAAAGTGTGCTAATGCCAATCATGCTATGTGTGTTTCGAATAATGTCAAAAATGTAGCTACTAGAACTAAGAAGCAAACTGCGATGCCTATTAGTGCTAGAAAACCCAAACGCAAAGTGAACCATCCTGGTGTAACCACCCCTGAGAAAAGTATTGCATCAGACTCCACCACTAAGACCACTAGAAGCAGAATTAGGGAATTATATAAGTCTGCTAGCAAGTCATGGAAATGGTGTTTGCTAATTAATGTCCTCCAGGATATAAATGGATGCCTAAAGTTAGGACAGAAAATATGACAACGAGTGTTAGTATGCCTTTAAATGTTGCTAAGGACACTAATGATTCTGAAATCACAATAATACAAAGCTTTGGCTAAGTATAAAAGATTTATCGTCCGATCTCTTCGAATTGATTTCCAGTCTAAAGTGCGACTCAATTTTCTTTTGGTGAACAAGAGAATGTTTTGGTTTGGTTTTCTAATTTAAACTAAAAGCAAGTATGAAAATGTCGTTGAGTGAAATTAAAGCGTTTAAAAATTAAACTAAAAGCTATTTAGAAAAACTCTATGTAAAACTTAAAAACTTAAAAACAGGTTCTATCGGAATGTTGCAAACCATTTCTATTGGAATGCACCAAAGTCATAACCATCGGAATATTCAAAGGAACCATCGGAATAGTAAGCTGAATACCCATCGGAATGTAAAATACAACTCTGTCAGAATATGGTCTATCATAATGATCACAATCGGAATGTCCTAGATCGCAATGTCAGATCGGAATAATCCAAATACCTTTGTCGCAATGTCCAGATCGAAAAGTTGTAAACTAAAATTCGGCAGAGTTTCGTTTCAAAGTAACCTTAGTCCCGTCGGAATATGCGATCGCAATGAGCGATCGCAATCCAGATCGGAATAAGGGGAAGTACAAGTTATCGCAAAGTAGAACCCTTGATGGGTTATTGCGATAGAAACCAAAGCCCAATCGGAATGTGCAATACCCAATATTGCGATGAAAACAAGCAGTAGTAATCCGAAATTGGTGGTAAGCTCAAAACTCAATAAGCACGGATAATAAGCGATCTTAACCAAATCTTAAATAACTCAATAAGCTTAACTTTGACAACTTCTTAAACATAAAAGATCATAAACTTTATGAAAGGAACTTTAAAGTGACTAAAACCTTTGAGAAATCTGAAAATCAATAAGCTAAAACTTAAAATAAGCCAATAAGCATAAAGAGCTTATAGCTTATACGTGAGTGAGCTTATGTAGGAATAAAAGAAATGAACTTTCTAACCACACAACCTCAAATTCAACCACGGATCATGAAGGATTCGGATCAAAAGCAAAGTTTCGGATTAAGAAATAAGCAAAATTCAAGAAATGTAGAAGGAGATTAAAGAACACAAAGCTTAAACTTAACTTTTGATTAAAGAAACTCAAATACAAAGATTAATGAAAGCTTAAAAGAAAGGAAGGATGAAAAACTTAGTGAGAGAAAGTTTAGAACTTTCTCTCTCTAAAAAACTAGAAAGGAAAAATTAAAAGTGCAACTAGCTAACCACCCTCCTAATGTGATTAGGAGGGTATTTATAGGCTAAGTGGGAAGTGCATGTGTGGTGTGCTTCCTTCTTTCTCTTCTTCTCGACTCGATTTAATTCTTTGTCTTTTCTTGACGTCGTCTCGGGATTTGAACTTGTCTCAATAATTTTTCTTCTTTAATTTAGACTTGAGTTCTTCGACTTCATTAAACTTCCGTCTTTAGACTTTTTCTTCGATAAATCTTCAGAATAGGTCTTGGACATCCGTTCTTTAAGCACTCTTGATCTTTTGACTTCGTCTTTTCTCGTTTTCTTCGATAAAAGTCCGTGAAAGCCCGTGTTTTCTTCCTTTTTCATCTTTTGGTCCTAAAACACAATAAAAACACAAACCACGCATAATTCCGACTTTTACGACATAAAATACACGTTTTGGTCTTGTTATTATTGGAAATAAGTGGTAAAAGGATAAGTGTTTTCACACTTATTAAATCCCCTACACTTGCTAATTGCAATGCCCTCATGCAATGCATTAATTTTAAAGCACGGTTTACATTTTCCATCATAAATAACCCACCTTGGCCTTTATTAAATACTAAACATAAAAAGATAGAAACAACTAAAGAAATCAAAGACTTACATTGGGTTTTGGCTGCCATGAACGTTTATCATCCTCAAGTTTCACGTTCCCCATACCAAGATTAAAAACGAGATCATTGTTATTATAAGTTAGTAAACTAACACGAATTCATGTGGGCCAATTATTCACTTAGACTCCCTTATTCCTAGGTGTATCTCTTATATTTTATTTTTGTCTTGAATGATCACGAGGATTCATTGTTTGACTTATTTCGATAGTTATTTAGGCCGAAAATAAAGTGGGACGATTTAATCAATAGTTAGCTAAAGGACAAAATCTTTTAAAACTGCTTATCGGGACCTCATAAAGTTCATATCTTGGCATAACTCGCTTCACGATTTGAGACCTTTCTCGGACCGATATTTGGCAGCGGCTTCATACTTCAAATCTTTTGAGAGACGTTCTTGAAATTATGGTCTTCTCTTCATAATAGGAATTTCTTCACTTGAAATTTTTGAGAGATTCTTCATACTTGGACCACGACTTCTTCATTTTTCTCCAATCTTTATTTTGGACTTTGATATACAACGATCCACCTCCTTTTAGGATTTGGATCTATTTATCCTCATACCTTGCTAGGGTCTTTTCGGATAGACTTCTCCATGATCTTTAGGGGAGTATTTGCTTTTCGTCGTGTGTCTTGATCCTTCATATTGATTTTCGACAAATGATTCTTCACATCACTTTTGGATCTTTAGCAACAAACTGTAGCCCTCATGCCTTGTTAGGGCCTTTTCGGACTCGCCAATCTTCACATCCCGCTTCAATAAGTTATGCCTTGGCTATGAACTCTAATTAATACCGAGCAACTTTTAAACCATCTTGGGCTAGAAGCTAAGTAACTTTTTAAATCGTACAACCTTATTTATTGCAGATAAATTTATTAACAAGCGATGCGAGAATAGGCTCATAATTAACTCACATAAATTCACGAAAGAATACCAAACTTATAATTGACTCTATCATTTCTCGTACAGTTTAAAATCTTAAGGAATGAGACTCGTAGATGCTTAGCCTATTAAATCAAAGTTTTGGGTTTTCGAGTCATCTATAGGATCTTGCAAATTCTTAGACTTTTTCAAGTTTAGAAATCGCATTTTAAAGTTCCCTTGATAAACAACTCTCTAGGATCAATTATAGGAACTTGCGAAAAGTTCTTGTTCTTAACCCGTGAGAGTTAAGACTTTCGCGTTTGTTAACTTGGATTCACTAAAAACACAGGTAAAAGATCCGGAGGTCGAGGAGGATAGAAGTGGTGTTTAGCCATTTTAGAGAGAGAAACAAGTAACTAGAAAAGTGTGTTTATTCTAGTGAGAGAAAGACAAGAAGGAAATGATAAGCCTCACCCCTCCATGGAAGTATGGAGGGGTTTATATAGCACGGGACTTGGACTTTACATATGACAATATTAGTCCCTGCAAGTCCCGGCTATGAAACTAATGTAATTCCGTTAGTCACACACATTTTAAGGCTAACAATCTTCCCCCAATGTGGTGACATACGAAATTACTTACAATGTTCCTAACAAATGCAAATACAACAAAGATATGACAATATTAAGTTTGCTTCCAATGCTGAAGATGACACAGTTGTCTTCAAGTCTTCTAGAAAAACTTATACCCCAGTTTGAATCCTCTTTGTCTTTGCTTGTTGAGGAACCATTGTATCATGTATGAACTGGATTAACTTCCCCCCAATTCATACCACATGTCTTGACAAGCTTTCTTCATAGACTTCTTTTTGACGAAGCTTTTGAATCAACTTCCCCCCAAACCAATATCCATGTCTTGAGCAGAACTTGTAGCTTGAGCAATCTTCTATCTTTGACATTTAAAGTGCACAGCGGAATTTTGTAGAAGAAGAAGCAAACCACACCAAGTAACTATTACCTTGACATTTTTGGTCTTAATGATTATGTGTTTGGGGGAACATGTAAGAAATCAGCAACAAATCTTCTCACGCTTGTAGAATACTTTCCCTGGAAGTTGAACTAAGTACTCCAGAGTGGGAACTAAGTCTCCAAAGTACACGTTCTTCCCCCATGATGGTGACGAACTCTCGGAAGCATCATCTGACGTGTACGGTCAAAATCGCGAGATGTTCTTATCGAATGTATGATGGTGACGAACACTCGGTAGTGTTCTTGTCAAAAGAATGGTGGTTAAGAACACTCGGTAGCATTCTTGTCAAAAGTATGGTGGTTAAGAACACTCGGTAGCATTCTTGTCAAAAGTATGGTGGTTAAGAACACTCGATAGCATCATCTGACGAGTACAATCAGAATCGTGAGAAGTCCGTGTCTGAAGCAGTAATCTTTGTTGACATTCTGTAGCTCAAGTTGCTCGTGAGAATTGTTTGCTGATCACATCTCTACTCTTGTACTCTCTGGCTAAACTTACCGACCTCGTATTCTTTCGGCTATCTGTAGTGACCACTGGTGAAGTAAATCTGATATTCCAAACTTGAATCTGAAGTACAATCTCCCAAATTTGTTACTTACGCTTAGCACTGTTGTTGATTGACGAACGGTGTAGAGAAACGTCTCTTAGTACCTTATACATAAAAGAAGAGAGAAGTATAAGATGTAAAACACCTCTTGAATTACCCACAACTACAGATGAGTGTGACACTGAGCACTACAACGTAACTCCTTAAGTGATAGTTGTCCATGTCGTCGACCATCCACCCCTTGACATTGGAAACTAGATAAATCAAGTCTCAATCATAAATGCTGAAGCGAATCATCAATCGATAGAGGGGGTGAAAAGGCTCGATGATGAATTGAGTAGACGCCTTCGTGATATTCCACTTCACCTTCAAATAATAAATATCAAATCCACTTCGTAATCACTTGACATTACTTTGCTCGAATACTAGCCGTTTTGACAATTTTAGTGAATCTTAAAGGATCGTTTTGGTGTTTATTTGTTTTTGTCTTCGTGTTTGTTGTGTTTGTTCGAGTGTCGTTTACTATAGATCCAACGTCGACTAAAGAATGAGAAGTTGTCAACGTCTTCTAGCAAACTTTACTTTGAAGCCCAAATCAGTCATATGGCCAACTGATGCGCGGATCGACCTCCGCGGCGAGGTCGTCGAAAAAATTTCCGAAAAATATAGGTTCAAAATGAAGGTTTTCTTTAATCGGAAAAACCCGTAATCACCATATACCTATTTTTCGCACATCATAATAAAGCTCATTTGGCACAATCCATTACAAAAATGCTAGGCCCAGTCGGCCAATCAAGTCCATTATCCGTCATAAAATATACTCGGCCCACTTATCATCAGATAATCAAAGTCAGTTTGTCCTTAAGCAAATGACTGGCCCAAGCTTTGTAACAAGCACCGAACCAAACTTGTATAGATATTAGTACTCATCCCTAAAATCTTTCATTTTAACCTAACCTATTCACACATTCATCAGCCAACACTTTCTTAGATAACTCCGCCCCCATCTTTTCATCTTTATCTTTCGATAATCCCAAAGTTGGAGAAGCCATCTCTTACAAAACCATCTGAATCTTATATAAAAACCATCATACAAAACCAACAGTGGATCATCAGTTCACATAAACGCAGCAACCCAAAAGTTTCTTCTAATAAATCTCATGACCCATTAAACCAAACGAATCACAACTATCAAAACTTTTAATTCGAGCCTACAACCCCGTCTTGATCAAGAAACGTCTTCAAGATCATTAAATTGGTCTAAGGTAGGTTTAATTGATGGTTGCATGTCGTCCGATTTGACCTTTAACGAAAAAAAGATGGATTATAACATGATTGTTATAAATTCCTCTTTAATTTCGAAAATTAAATGAAGGTAAACCCTTTCATAAAGATTTGTGATGGATTTGAGTTAAACAGGAACAATCTTTCAAAGATTGATACAGGTTTAACTAATCTGAGATCATGGTGTTTGAAAGATGTTTTTACAGTCGAGTCAAGATGGGTTTAAGTGACGATAGGTTAGGATTAGTTATGAGGTGTTGATTTTGGAGTGATAAGGTTGGTTGTTGATGTTATACATGACTCAGTGAGTTAACTCGGTCAACTCGGTAAATGCCGAGTTGACACGGTGTGATGTAGTAAAAGGTTTGGTTAGGCCAAGAGGTCTTGACATGAGTTCAATCATCATAGTGTTTAGAAAATACATCGCAATAAATTGCTAAGTCATCGCAATGTTTCATGAATGTTGTCGCAATGTTTAGAGTCATCGCAATGTTCAGATTTTCCATCGCAATAATACCATTCCCCATCGCAATGTTAAGCTCCCATCGCAATGGTTCCCACATTCAAACTCCCATCGCAAAGTCAAAACACCCCATCGCAATGACACCAAACACCCCATCGCAATGTTACCATCGCAACAGGGTTTAGACACTCCATCGCAATGTTGCCCAAACACCCCATCGCAATGTTGTGCATCGCAAAAGGGTTTTACAGCCGAATAAAGTGGATCTGGTCCATTTTGTCCTTTTTCCCGAAAAATATCTGATCAGTTCAATGTTTGGTGGGACAAAAGAGACAACTGATATATATTAAAACTTTAAAAAATGATAAAGAAAACTTTTTTAAAAAATTGATACTGAAGGAACAGTAATCGAGATAAAAAGGACACTGATATATGAAAACTCAGAAAAGACATGACACAAAGGATTTGGACAGATTTAGATAATGATAAAAAGTTTCAAACCTTGATCAAATCAAACACAAACACGAACAAAACAAAAACACGAAACACCCCCGGTTAGTTCTGATGCCAATTGTTAACTTGGATTCACTAAAAACACGGGTAAAAGATCCGGAGGTCGGGGAGGATAGAAGTGGTGTTTAGCCATTTTAGTGAGAGAAACAAGTAAGAATAAAAGTGTGTGTTTTATTCTAGTGAGAGAAAGGTAAGACAAGAAATGATAATCCTCACCCCTCCATGGAAGTATGGAGGGGTTTATATAGCACGGGACTTGGACTTTACATATGACAATATTAGTCCCTGCAAGTCCCGGCTATGAAACTAATGTAATTACGTTAGTCACACACATTTTAAGGCTAACAGTGTTTTAAAGCTCCCTATATAAAAGCCTAGCAAAACTTGACTTAAACACGTTAAGGATACTAGCTAGAGTAAACTTAGATAAGTAAACTCGGGTTGAGTCAAAATATTCACGACTTTGAAAAATAAAACCACTTTATTAAAATTTATTCTAGCAAGGAAAGAAAATAATCATAACAAAGTAAAATACAACTATACAACTAGGCCAAAATAGATTAAAATTTTTGAAAAATGTCGAAAAATCAAGTTTTCCGGTTAAAATGAGGACAAATTCATGGAAAAGACCACTTACTTCGATAGAAGTCCCCCCTACACTTGAGATAAACATTGTCCTCAATGTTTAAGCATGTGGGAGTAAACTCCCCTACACTTATGACATTGTGCACTTTGTTTAAATCTTGATAAGGAAAGGACAACTATAGTGATTTCAATGTGAACATATAAGATATGAAATATTGAATCACGAGAGTTTAGGATAGAACCGGGAAGATGGGAACACGGGATCACGGTTCGTCAAAAGTCATCGAGGTGCTCTTTGAAGCTTGAATCCCTGCACAAAATAAGAAACAAGACAACCAACACATACGGGGCTCCCCCTACACTTATGATGAAAGCAGTAAAGGATAGATCACGGACTGCCTCCCGAGAAGCGCTTGTTTTTTATAACCGAGTCACGAGCCTGACTCGACCCAAATTTAGTTCATAGGAAACGTGGTGAGGGATGGGATTATCTCATGAGATATGTCCTCACCAAAGTACAACTTCAAACGCTGGCCATTCACCTTGAAATTGGGCCCATTTGGCTGAGAAAGCTCAATGGTGCCATATGGAAAGACTTTGGTGACGGTGAATGGACCAGACCAACGGCTCTTCAACTTGCCATAGAAGATCTTTAACCGAGAGTTAAAGAGTACAACTTGATCACCAACGTGGAACTCTCGGTTCTTGATTCTTACGTCATGGATGATCTTGGTCTTCTCCTTGTATATCAGTGATTTATCGTAAGCTTCATTCCTCAGTTCGTTGAGCTCGTTGAGTTGAATCTTGCAAAGATCACCGGCTTTGTTGATGTCAAAGTTAACCCACTTCAAGGCCCAGTACGCCTTATGTTCCAGCTCGATGGGGAGGTGGCATGCTTTCCCGTACACAAGACGATAAGGTGTACAACCAATTGGCGTCTTATATGCGGTACGGAAAGCCCACAAAGCATCATCTAACTTATCGGCCCACGCGGCACGATGCTCTCCCACAATACATTCCAGAATTCGCTTCAATCCATGGTTGGAGATCTCGGCTTGCCCATTGGTTTGGGGATGATAGGCGGTGGAAAGACAGTGATTGACACCATACTTAGCCATGACTCTTGCAAATTGATCATTGCAAAAATGAGTCCCGCAGTCACTGATTATAGCACGAGGAACACCGAATCGAGCAAACAGCTGCTTCAAAAAGTTCACAACCACCCTCACATCGTTCGTTGGGAGAGCCTTAGCTTCAACCCATTTAGAAACGTAGTCAACGGCTATGAGGATGTACTTGTTCCCTTTGGATGATGGAAATGGCCCCATAAAGTCGATGCCCCTGATAGAAGGCTTTTGGCCCGTATAAAAATTAAGTTCTTTGATGTGTGTCTCGGCGTCTAATCGAATTGATCTGGTTAACTATGTGACTCAGTCGTTCTTTGGTGAAACAAATAGTGGTGTCGTTGTAGTAATTAAATGTGCAAGACAATTAAAGTAAATGACGTTAAAGTAAATCTAAGTCTAATTAAAATAAAGTACAAGTAATTAAAAGCGTGACGGAAATTAAAAGGCACTAAAAGTAAATAACGCAAACTTAAATCTATCTAAGGCAAACTTAAAGCGCAACTAAAACTTAAAACTAAGGCAATGCTAAAATAAATCTAAGGCAAGTAATCTAAAAGTGCGATTAAGTAAAAAGGAGGGAAAAATAAAGCTTAAAAATTGAATTTGAATAAAAAGTAAATAAATTCGCAATACCTAAAAAAATGAATTAAATTCGCAACTATTGCGAAATCATATTATAATTCCGCAATTACCAAACCACAAATCCGCAATATTGCGAAATCTAATGATTTCGCAATTCTGAAACAATTCCGCAATGCTGAAGCCTCAAAGATTTCGCAATATAAAACAGGGAAGATTTCGCAATTGATGGAATACAATTTCGCAATAATTGCGAAATTGCAAAGAATGATTTCGCAAAACTGAAGTGAAGATTTCGCAATACTAACATACAAATTCGCAATTATTGCGAATTTGTGGAGATGATTCCGCAATGCCAAGGAGAACAAATTCGCAATTCAATTGCGAATTTAAAGAGAAGTTGCGAAATTGATCCAACAGATCCTAAAAACTAGGGAAATGAAAAAGTACGAAAATAAGCATAAAAATCTAAACTTTTCAAGGATAATAAGTAAAGTAAAAAGACAAAAAGCTAAATAAAAACACTAGAATAATGATAAAACTTATAAAAACATCAAAAACAAGACACGAAAATTAAAAAGATTCAAACTTTTAACGAAAAACTTTGAAAACACATAAGTTAAATACCAAATAAGCACATAAGATTGTCAAGCTTATGGCTATTTCGTATGAAAACTTAAAAGGTAAAAGAAAAGACAAAACTTTTAAATCAAATAAGCAAATGGATTAAGCAAAAACTTGCTTAATCCGAAATTGGAACCGAATCAAAAAGAAGAAGAGTAGAATGAGATAGATAAAAGTAAACTTGATCAAAGATAAATAAAGATTAAAGCAAGAAAATTAAAAACACTTACTTGGAAATTAAAGATAATTAAGGTGCAAAACATGTATTTAAATTGACATGAAAAGTAAAGGTGCACAAAAGTAAAGGTGGAAGAACTAGTGTCACTCTAGCCAACAAAATGAAAAGTGATTAAGACTAATCTATATATAGGGGAGGATTAGGAAGCTTCCTCCCCTCCTTCATTTTCTCTTAATTGCATCTTTAAGTCCCTCCTTCTTAATCTCTTTGTTATTTGCACCATTAGTCCTTAAGCCTTTAAATCTTCTTTAATCTTGGACTTTAATGACTTATGGCTCGGGATTTCTTTAAACTCGTCTTTATATTCTTCAATAAATAAGACTCGAGTTCTTCGGCTTTTGGTAAACTTCCGTCTTTCGACTTTTTCTTCGATAAATCTTCAGAATTGGTCTTGGACTTCCGTTCTTTTTCCACTCTTGACTTTTCGACTTCATATTTCGTCTTTTTCTTCAATATTAGCCCGTGAATGCCGTGTTTTCTCCACTTTTCACAATTTTGTCCTAAATCACAACAAAAACACAAACCACGCATAATTCCGACATAAAAGACATAAAATACACGTTTTGGCTCGGTTATTATTGTAATTAAGTGGTAAAAAGGATGGGTGTTTACACACGTATCAAATCCCCTACACTTGACCATTGCAATGTCCTCATGCAATGCATTAGTTACAAAGCACGTTTACATTTTTCATCATAATCAATCCACGTTGGCCTTTATTAAAGAGATAGAAAATTATAAACATTCAAGATAAAGAAGTCAAAAACATACCTTGGGTTTTGGAAATGTTGTGAATGATCATCATCCTCAAGTTTTCACTTTCTCCAAACCAAGCTTAAAAACGAGATCATTGTTATTATAAGTTAGCAAACTAACACGAACTCATGTGGGCCAATTATTCACTTAGACTCCCTTATTCCTAGGTGTATCTCTTATATTTTATTGTTATCTTGAATGATCACGAGGATGCATTTTCGACTTATTTCGATAGTTATTAAGTCTGAAAATAAAGTGGGACGATTTAATCAATAGTTAGCTAAAGGACAAAATCTTTTAAAACTGCTTCTCGGGACCTCATAAAGTTCATATCTTGGCATAACTCGCTTCGCGATTTGAGACCTTTCTCGGACCGATATTTGGCAGCGACTTCATACTTCAAATCTTTGAGAGACGTTCATGAAATAATGGCCTTCTCTTCATAATTGGAATTTCTTCACTTGAACTTTTTGAGAGATTCATACTTGGACCACGACTTCTTCATTTTTCTCCAATCTTTATTTTGGATTTTGATATACAACGATCCGCCTCCTTTTACGATTTGGATCTATTTATCCTCATACCTTGTTAGGGTCTTTTCGGATACACTTTTCCATGACTTTTGAGGAGTTTTTGCTTTTCGTCGTGTGTCTCGATCCTTCATATTGATTTTCGATAAATGATTCTTCACATCACTTTGGATCTTTAGCAACAAAATATAGCCCTCATGCCTTGTTAGGGCCTTTTCGGACTCGCCGATCTTCGCATCCCGCTTCAATAAGTTATGCCTTGGCTATGAACTCTAATCCATACCGAGCAACTTTTAAACGATCTTGGGCTAGAAGCTAAGTAACTTTTCAAATCGTACAACCTTATTTATGGCAGATAAATTTATTAGCAAGCGATGGGAGAATAGGCTCATAATTAACTCACATAAATTCACGAAAGAATACCGAACTTATAATTGGCTCTATCATCTCTCGTTCTCCACAGTTTAAAATCTCAAGGAATGAGACTCGTGGATGCTTAGCCTATTAAATCAAAGTTTTGGGTTTTCGAGTCGTCTATAGGATCTTGCAAACTCTTAGACTTTTTCAAGTTTAGAAATCGCGTTTTAAAGTTCCCTTGATAAACGACTCTCTAGGATCAATTATAGGAACTTGCGAAAAGTTCTTGTTCTTAACCCGTGAGAGTTAAGACTTTCGCGTTTTATAGCTCCCTATATAAAAGCCTAGCAAAACTTGACTTAAACACGTTAAGGATACTAGCTAGAGTAACTTAGACAAGTAAGCTCGGGTTGAGTCAAAAGATTCACAACGTTTGAAAATTAAAACCACTTATTTAAACATTTATTCTAATAAAGAAAGAAAATAACTATGCAAGCGGCAAAACTAATAGGCCAAAATAGATCAAAAATTTTGAAAAATGTCGAAAAATTGATTTTCTGGTTAAAATGAGGACAAATACAAGGAAAAGACCACTTAACTTCGATAGAAGTCCCCCCTACACTTAACATAAACATTGTCCTCAATGTTTAAGCATGTGGGAGTAAACTCCCCTACACTTAGGACATTGTGCACGTTGTTTAAATCTCGTTAAGGAAAAGACAACTAAAGAGATTCCTATTTTAATATGGAGAAAATATAAAATAGTGAATCGAAAAGAGTTTAGGATAGAACCGGGAAGAAGTGGAACACGGAATCACGGGTCGTCAAGAATCATCAAGAGTGGATCATTGAAGCTCGAATCCCTGATTAAGAAGTGAGAGGAAAGCAAACCAACGGGTCTCCCCTACACTTATGATAAAGAAAGCGAAAAGATAGATGCATGGGTTGCCTCCCAAGAAGCGCTTGGTTTTTGATTACCGAGTCGTGAGCCTGACTCGACCTTGATCATCAACGGAAGAAGCGTGAAACATATCCACCAGGATCAAAGACATAGTTTTCGTCCATCAATAAGCACAAGCTTAAGGCGAACAAGGCAAGCCAAAGAAGAGTAGGCAAGGTTCCCTTAAGCAGTGATGGAGCATGGTGGAAGCAATGTTGAAGTGGTGCAAGTAGATTTCCATAAGTTCCAAAGATATTTCCTTTTATTTCATTAGAAGGATACTGAGATGGCTGCAGAATATCAATACCGGGGTCGAACACCTTTTCCTTTAGGGGAAAATAGCACTCAGGCTCAGCAGAGTGTGAAGAAGATCCGCGAAGAAGCACAACCTCGTCCTCAGAAGGGGGACAAAGAGGTGTTAACTCATACGTGCTGCGGATATCGGTGTCGACCGGTTTCTTCTCCTTTGAAAGAATGTGCTTCAAATCCAAAGTAGGATCAAGACGATAATCTTCAAAGTCCAAAGGAGGTGCATCACTCTCATGAGGGAAGTAAGTGTTGAGAAACGTAGAGAAATCTTCCTCGAATGAGTAATCGTCCAAAGTAGGATCGAGTGATGGCAGAGGATCTTCATCGTGAGAAGAATCGCTCGAAAGAGTATCAGCCTCATCGAAATCATCATACGTGGGCAGCTCGGGATACTCAGAAGTAAGGTCATCATAATCATCCGAATCTGAGCTAGAATCATCATCATCATAAGCATCAAAGACCGATGGAGAATCATACATGGGAGAAGGTTCCAAAGTAGGGAGAGAATCATCCACATCATCATGAAAAGTGGATTATCGATGCAAGAGTCGAATAGAGGATTGTTGTAGACAACAAAGTCATCACGCACATTAATCATATTCACTGATTCTCGGCCTCCAAAGGTTGTACTGGTAAGCTTCCCCATTTTGAAAACTTGTGCATCATCCACGACTCTTAAGATTAACTCCCCTTCGGCCACATCAACTAAAGCTCGCCCGGTTCTCAAGAATGGCCGACCAAGTATTAAAGGAATACGAGGGTCTATTTCATAATCAACAACCACAAAGTCAACCGGAAAGGTACATGTGCCAACTTTAATAAACACCTCTTCGGCTATACCAACGGGGTAAGCGAGAGTGCGATTTGCAAGTTCAAGAGTCATCTTTGTTGGAGTGAGGTCGGGTAATGATAGTGTTTTCCAAACACTCAATGGCATCAAATTAATACTAGCCCCGAGATCAGCAAGGGCAGTAAATTCTTCAGTTTTGTTGAACACGCAAGGCAACACAAAACGACCGGGATCTCCAAGCTTTTCCGGAAGTTCTTTAAGAATAACTGCAGAGCAGTTTTCATTTAAGCGTGTGTTGGCGAGTTCAATAAGCTTCTCCTTCTTGTTAAGTAATTCCTTAAATGCTTTCACAAATTTGGGCATGTGGACAAGTGCTTCAAGAAAGCTAATGTTGAAGTTCATCTGAGAGATCATCTTCACATAGCGTGACACTTCAGAGTCATCCTTGGTTAGCATTTTGGTCTTGCCTAAACGAGAAGGATAAGGGATATTGGGTATGGGTGGTGAAGGTGTAGGTGTAGCAGGTGAAGGTTGAGATGTTGAAGGTTCCTTCCGAGGTACATCGTCATGACGAGGCGGAGACGGTAATGGTGCACTAATACTAGGTGTAGGAGGAGTAGGGATAAATGGTGGTGGAGGAGGTGTAGATGATGGTGGTGGGATAGGTGGTCCTACTATGGTGACTCCACTACGAGTAGTAATAGAACTCACATTGGCTCGCGGATTAGTGACGGTGTGTGAAGGTAGAGAACTCGAAGTAGAAGGTTGAGCAGGGGGCAAGAAACTAGCCAACATATTCTTTATATCATTCGTTTGAGTGCTGATGGAGGATTGAAGATTATCTCGAAGTTCGGATCTAATCTCATTTCCTTGCTTGGTAATATCTCCTTTCAGATTGATAATTTGGCTCTGCAGGTTCTTGATTTGCTCACCGTGGGTTCTCATGATGGTGTCAACATCGGGGTTAATGGGTGGGAGTTGTTGAGCGGGTGGGTGATAAGGATTAGAAGCTCTTGGTGGGATTTGGTTGCTTCTAGTGTAGTTGTTGGCGGGGTTTTGGTTTTGAGGAGAAAAACCGGGTGAAAGGTAGTTGTTTGACCGGTAGCTCAGCAAATTTCTATCCCCTTGAGGTCGAGCTTGGTAATTTTCCGGTGAATAATTACCATAAGCTGCATACACATTTTCCGGATTTCCTTGAGTCGAAGGACAATCGGTGTATGAGTGAGGACCGCCGCATGTTTCACAAGGGGTAGCAACAACTTTAACTTGTTGTTGTTGGTTTGAAGCCAAAAGTTGCATACTTCTGCTCATTTCGGTCAACACGCGTGTGAGTTCGGTCATATCAGGGTTTGCTGAAGTAGAGGAAACATTGACTCTCGGGTTGTTCCTTGAAGAAGCGGAGGAATCCCAGTTTTTGTGGTGAGTAGTCATGTTCTCAATAAGCTCTCTACACTCCTCGGGTCTCCTTTTCATGAATGTGCCACCGGCGGCTGCATTAATCGTATCCCGATCACGAAAAGTCAAACCGTTGTAGAAAGTATCTATTAAGGTCACAGGGAGCATGTTTTGGTTTGGACATCTATCGATCAAGATATTATATCTCTCCCAAGCATCAAAAAGAGATTCATCAGGATCTTGCATGAAACCGCTGATTTGATTGCGAAGGCTCGTGACCATGGATGGTGGAAAGTAGCGCGACAAAAAGCGTTGAGTCATGTCATCCCAAGTGTGAATTGAATTCTTCGGGAGACGATCAAACCATTTCTCGGCATGATGTGATAAAGTATGTGGGAAGAGTTGTAGGCGAAGTTCATCCATTGTGGCACCGGCGCACTTCATGCTTTGGGTGATTGTAATGAACTTGTCGAGGTGTTTGTTGGCATCATCATCAGGCATTCCTCTAAAAGGATTTGTTTGCACTTGCTGAATCATGTGGTGCTTCAACGAAAACTCAGGAGCGTTGATTTGCATCGGCGCAATCGGTCCTCCTCGTCCAAACATGATAGGTTGACAAAGCTCCTCCATTGTCCGAAGATCGGGCTGTGGAAGAACATTGTTGTTATTGTTGAGGTGCGGTGGATTATTGTTGTTGACACCTGACATACTTAAATCTTCTTGAGTCTCGGGCTCTTGATAATTAGAAGATCTAGTACGCATACACCTGAAAATGCAAAAGAAAAAGAAACCAAACACAATGAGAATATATATACACAATAAAGATAAAATCTTTTTTGATTTTTGAAATTTTTAATTTTTATGGATTTTTATAGCAATTTTTTTTATTTTTATGATTTTTTGAATTTTTTTAAGTAAGAAAATAACGCTCACAAGTGAACGGATCCCAAAAAGCAACGCGTCTCTCACCGAAAACCGTTAATCTTTACGAAAAGAGCCGGCAGCGGCGCCATTTGATAGAAGGCTTTTGACCCGTATAAAAATTAAGTTCTTTGATGTGTGTCTCGGTGTCTAATCGAATTGATCTGGTTAACTATGTGACTTAGTCGTTCTTTGGTGAAACAAATAGTGGTGTCGTTGTAGTAATTAAATGTGCAAGACAATTAAAGTAAATGACGTTAAAGTAAATCTAAGTCTAATTAAACTAAAGTGCAAGTAATTAAAAGCGTGACGGAAATTAAAAGGCACTAAAAGTAAATAACGCAAAATTAAATCTATCTAAGGCAAACTTAAAACGCAACTAAAACTTAAAACTAAGGCAATGCTAAAATAAATCTAAGGCAAGTAATCTAAAAGTGCGATTAAGTAAAAAGGCGGGAAAAATAAAGCTTAAAAAATGAATTTGAATAAAAAGTAAATAAATTCGCAATAGCTAAAAAAAATGAATTAAATTCGCAACTATTGCGAAATCATATTATAATTCCGCAATTACCAAACCACAAATCCGCAATATTGCGAAATCTAATGATTTCGCAATTCTGAAACAATTCCGCAATGCTGAAGCCTCAAAGATTTCGCAATGTAAAACAGGGAAGATTTCGCAATTGATGGAATACAATTTCGCAATAATTGCGAAATTGCAAAGAATGATTTCGCAAAACTGAAGTAAAGATTTCGCAATACTAACATACAAATTCGCAATTATTGCGAATTTGTGGAGATGATTCCGCAATGCCAAGGAGAACAAATTCGCAATTCAATTGCGAATTTAAAGAGAAGTTGCGAAATTGATCCAGCAGATCCTAAAAACTAGGGAAATGAAAAAGTACGAAAATAAGCATAAAAATCTAAACTTTTCAAGGATAATAAGTAAAGTAAAAAGACAAAAAGCTAAATAAAAACACTAGAATAATGATAAAACTTATAAAAACATCAAAAACAAGACACGAAAATTAAAAAGATTCAAACTTTTAACGAAAAACTTTGAAAACACATAAGTTAAATACCAAATAAGCACATAAGATTGTCAAGCTTATGGCTATTTCGTATGAAAACTTAAAAGGTAAAAGAAAAGACTAAACTTTTAAATCATATAAGCAAATGGATTAAGCAAAAACTTGCTTAATCCGAAATTGGAACCGAATCAAAAAGAAGAAGAGTAGAATGAGATAGATAAAAGTAAACTTGATCAAAGATAAATAAAGATTAAAGCAAGAAAATTAAAAACACTTACTTGAAAATTAA
This sequence comes from Glebionis coronaria, assembly GCA_025667525.1. Classification (NCBI taxonomy): domain Eukaryota; kingdom Viridiplantae; phylum Streptophyta; class Magnoliopsida; order Asterales; family Asteraceae; genus Glebionis; species Glebionis coronaria. The sequence continues at coordinate 136,995,408 of CM046879.1, read as the reverse complement.
AGATAATTAAGGTGCAAAACATGTATTTAAATTGACATGAAAAGTAAAGGTGCACAAAAGTAAAGGTGGAAGAACTAGTGTCACTCTAGCCAACAAAATAAAAAGTGATTAAGACTAATCTATATATAGAGGAGGATTAGGAAGCTTCCTCCCCTCCTTCATTTCCTCTTAATTGCATCTTTAAGTCCCTCCTTCTTAATCTCTTTGTTATTTGCACCATTAGTCCTTAAGCCTTTAAATCTTCTTTAATCTTGGACTTTAATGACTTATGCCTCGGGATTTCTTTAAACTCATCTTTATATTCTTCAATAAATAAGACTCGAGTTCTTCGGCTTTTGGTAAACTTCTGTCTTTCGACTTTTTCTTCGATAAATCTTCAGAATTGGTCTTGGACTTCCGTTCTTTTTCCACTCTTGACTTTTCGACTTCATATTTCGTCTTTTTCTTCAATATTAGCCCGTGAATGCCGTGTTTTCTCCACTTTTCACAATTTTGTCCTAAATCACAACAAAAACACAAACCACGCATAATTCCGACATAAAAGACATAAAATACACGTTTTAGCTCGGTTATTATTGTAATTAAGTGGTAAAAAGGATGGGTGTTTACACACCTATCAGCCCCATACGTCAAAGATTTCATACTCTTGTATGAAATTTTAAGGCATCTCATCTTTATGTGTGATCTTGCCTTGGCGTTGGCAAGCATCACAATGCTTAACCATTTCGTGAGCGTCACGATAAATGGTGGGCCAATAGAATCCAGAGTCAAACACTTTCTTAGCGGTGTAGTTGGGACCAAAGTGACCACCGGTGGGTCCTTTATGGCAAGCATCAAGGATTTGCAAAGCTGCCGGTCCATCAACACATCGACGAATGATCAGATCAGCACATTGTTTGAATAGATAAGGGTCATCCCAGAAGTAAGTCTTAACATCTTTAAAGAACTTCTTCTTTTCTTGGGATGTTAACCCTTTGATGAGAATACCACCCGCTAAGTAGTTTGCAATGTCCGCAAACCACGGGGTGTCATCAAGATTGGAGTGAATAGACATCAAGGTCTCAAGGGGAAAAGAGACATTGATCTCTTGGTTCGGATGATCCCCTTGATATGGATCCTCAAGTCTACTCAGATGATCCGCTGCTAGGTTTTCGGCTCCCTTTTTGTCACGAATTTCAATGTTGAATTCTTGAAGGAGCAAAACCCAACGAAGAAGTCTTGGCTTAGAATCTTGCTTAGTTAACAAGTACTTCAACGCGGAATGGTCAGTATACACGATGGTGATGGAAAGGACAAGATAGGGGCGAAATTTTTCAAAAGCATAGACAACAACTAAAAGCTCTTTTTCGGTTGTCGTATAATGAAATTGAGCCCCCGGCATTGTCTTGCTAGCGTAATGGATTGGTTGGAAGTGTTTATTCACTCTTTGGCCCAAAACCGCTCCAATAGCAAAGTCGCTAGCATCGCAAATCAATTCAAAAGGTAGCTCCTAATTAGGGGTAACCAAGACCGGTGCCTTAGTTAGCTTATCCTTGAGAAGATTGAAGGCTTCAATAAACTCTTTGGAAAAGATAAAAGGAGTATCTTTTTCCAAGAGGTGGGTCATCGGGCGAGCGATTTTAGAAAAATCCTGAATGAAACGACGATAGAAGCCCGCATGACCCAGAAAACTTCTCACACCCTTCACGGTTGAAGGTGGAGGTAATTTGGCTATGACATCCACTTTAGCATGGTCCACTTCAAGACCGGCTTTAGAGATTTTGTGTCCTAGCACAATGCCTTCTTTTACCATAAAATGGCATTTTTCCCAATTTAGAACAAGGCGAGTGTCTTCGCACCGCTTAAGCATACGTTCTAAATTGGCAAGGCGGGAAGAGAATGAATCACCATAGACCGAGAAATCATCCATGAAGACTTCCATGGTTTCTTCAACCATGTCATGGAAGATAGCCATCATGCACCTTTGGAATGTCCCAGGAGCATTGCACAAGCCGAAAGGCATTCTTTTGTAAGCAAATGTTCCATAAGGGCAAGTGAATGTGGTTTTCTCTTGGTCTTGGGGATCGATGGGTATTTGAAAATAACCCGAGAAACCGTATAAGAAGCAGTAATAGTCATTACCCGCTAGACGTTCAAGCCTTTGGTCCATGAAAGGAAGGGGAAAGTGATCCTTTCTCGTAGCATCATTGAGTTTGCGATAGTCTATACAAACTCTCCACCCTGTAACGAGACGAGTAGGAATCAACTCGTTGTTTTCGTTGGGAACAACGGTGATTCCGCCTTTCTTAGGCACACAATGGACTGGACTAACCCATGGTGAATCCGAGATAGGATAGATTATGCCCGCATCAAGAAGTTTGATAACCTCTTTTTTGATAACGTCATGGATCTTAGGATTCACCCTTCGTTGGCTTTGAATAGTGGGTTTAAAGTCGTCGTCCATGAGAATTTTATGTGTGCAAAAGTGAGGATCAATTCCACGAATATCGGAGATCTTCCACGCAATCGCTTTCTTATGATTCTTCAACACGGCGATAAGTCGGGATTTTTCTTCTTCTTTCAGGTCCTTTGCGATGATGACCGGTAACTTCTTGTTGTCTTCAAGGAAAATGTACTCGAGATGAGGAGGTAGGTCCTTAAACTCAAGAGTAGGAGGATCCTCAATAGATGGTGTAACTAACGATGGATCATCATTAGTCACCTCTTTAGGAGAAGGAGGAGAAAACGGGTCTTCATTGAGAAGTTTCTCAATTGTACGAATGTCTTCATCCCAATCGGTGGGAGAATCATCATACTTAAGATCGAGAGGACCCAAGCTAGCTTCAAAATCATCCAAGTCACTTTCTCCAAATGGTGTTAATGACTGAGCAATTGAGGCAACGGTCTCAACATTGGGTAGAGAAGAGAGATTACTTTTGCAAGCATCATGAAAGTGTTCTTCACAAGCCTCATCGAGAACATCAATAGCATTAACACTCTCATATGAATAAGGTTGCAAATCTTACCCATGTTGAAGACAATTTTATCGTCACCAACTCTCATGATTATTTCGCCCGCGGCTACATCAATGAGAGTGCAACCGGTCCTCAAGAAGGGACGTCCAACGATTAATGGAACACGAGGATCCATCTCGTAGCCAACGACAACAAAATCCGTCGGGAAGGTGAATTTGTCAACGCCAACGAAGACATCTTCGGCTATCCCCACTGGGTAAGCAACCGTACGGTTAGCTAATTCCAAAGTCATTTTGGTGGGGACTAGCTCAGGGAGAGATAATTGCTTCCAAACACTTAAAGGCATTAAGTTTATACTAGCACCTAGATCGGCTAGGGCCATGCAATTCTCTACTCTCGGGAAGTTGCAAGGAATTAAGAAGCGACCCGGATCACCAAGTTTGGTGGGCAATTTCCTTAAGAGAACGACGGAGCAATTCTCATTAAGTTGGGTCTGAGCAATGTCAAGAAGCTTCTCCTTGTCACTAAGAAGATCTTTAAACATCTTCACGTATTTAGGCATGTGAGCGAGAGCCTCAGCAAAGGAGATATTAAAATTCAATTGTTTAAACATTTTGAGAAAGTTTGAAACCTGAATATCATCCTTGCTCTTTTGCTTCTCTTTCCTCAACCTTGAAGGATAAGGTATATCGGATGAAGAGGAAGGCTTTGGGGGAGTAGGATCACTCACAACCGTGGGTGGTGGGGGAATGGGGTTAGAAGGCAAAGGAGGTGAGGCAAGTTGCTCTTTTTCCTTGTTCACAATCACGGGTGGAGGTGTAGGAAGCTCGGGTTCCGTATAACCTTTTCCACTACGAGTGGTGATTGCTTTCATCTCCCCTCTTGGATTCGCAACGGTGTTACTCGGAAGAGTACCCGAAGAAGAGGGTTGATTACCTTGGAAGAGCGAACCTAACATATCACGTAAATTATCCGCTTGGGTGCTGAAAGAGTCTCTCATGTCGGCACAAATATCATTGCTTTGTTTCACCATGTCATTCCTTAGCTCGGCTCGAATATCGCTCCCTTGTTTCGCCATTTCTCCCTTCAAGTTGATGAATTGACTCTGAAGATTCGTCACCATCTCTCTATTAGTCCTCATGAACGTCTCGACGTCTTGATTCAATGTCATCGGTTGATTGAGAGGTGGAGCTTGGTAAGCTTGAGAATTTCCTTGAGGTGGGTATGGGTTTCTTTGGGATTGGTATTGATTGTTAGCACGAGGTTGGGATTGGTTATTTCGGTTATAGCTTTGTTGTTGGTTTTGGTTTGGAGGAGTAAAACCGGGTGGAGCAAGATAGTTGTTTGAACGATAACTTAGCAAGTTACGGTCTCCTTGAGGACGAGCTTGATAGCCTCCCGTGGGATAAGTACCGTATGCCGCGTTAACGTTTTCAGAAAATGTTGGAAATACGTTTTACGCATTTAGAAAGTCTCGGTCACTCCAACAATGTAGTTATAGGCTCGTAGTTAAATTAAGTGTCATTTATTACATAGCCCGACCCATGAGCATGTTCATGGGCCGGAAGCCCAAGTCCTTTAAGGACTTGGGGTATTTAAACCTCTTTCCACCATGGAAAGAGGTGTTGGTTGTTTTATTCTTTCATTTCAATATATGTGTTTTCTTTCATTTCTCTCTCTAACTCTCTCTCTCTAGAAAAACATCAACCCCCTTGTTTCACAAGATTATCATTGTTCTACAATTGGTATCAAGAGCATGGGATGAGATAAATATTTGTTTTTGTGTTGAGTATTGTTCTCTTAACAATTCGTAGAAGTACAAGTTGGTTTTTGTGCCGAAATCTTCAATTTTTTTGGTTTGATCGTAGTATTAGGTAGTGTAACATAGGGATTTGTGCTTCAACGTGTTTTTGGTATCTTGTTTTTCATAAAAACACCAGTTTTCTTGGATCAAAAGTGCAAAAAAAGGCTGTGTTCTTCATTCCGAAATTCTAGCAGAAACATCCATCGGAAAGTACAAATTGTACTTGGGCTTCCATCGCAATAACCTTACCATCGGAAAGGGTTTGGTTTCTACATTGCGATCGTTGGATTTTTATCACTTATTCCTATCTGAATCATTCCGATAGCTATTGCGATCTGAGATTCCGACGGGTATAAGGAAGGTTTGTTAAGACGTTACTCTGCTTAAATTTTGTCAGCCACTTTGCGATCTGAATCATTCCGATAGCTATTGCGATCTGAAGCATTCCGATAGAAATTACATTGCGATCTAGACATTCCGATACCATCATCATTGCTACAAGGTTACATTGCGATCTAAAGCATTACGATCTGAATTAATTCCGATAGCACTTTGCGATCTGAATCATTTCGATAGCTTTGCATTACGATCTAGGCATTCCGATAGTAAGACTTTCCGATCTAGGTATTCCGACAGAACGAACATTACGACAGAACTTGTTTTAGATACTTAGTGGATTTTCTTCTATTTGGCATTTAATTTGGTAATTTGGAAAAGTTCAAAAGCTAACACTACAACAAGATAACAATATCTTTTAGTTAACAACACAAAAAACTCATAACTTTATTTCATTGTTCGATCATTTTTGATAATCTTATTCAAGGGATCACAAAATGAATTCACATTCATTTATGCCAACTATGACTTCACTCACAGATATATCGATCATTTCGGGTACCGATACTCGCCCGCCTTTGCTCATCAAAGATTTATTTGAATCATGGCAAAGTCGAATGAGAACGTACATCATGGGCAAACAAAGCGGTCGACTTATGCTAGAATCAATTGACAAAGGTCCATTAGATTGGGGAGAGGTTACCGTCAACAATGTGACAAGGCCAAGGCAGTATCATGAGTTAACCGATGCCAACAAACTCATTGCAGATGCCGATGAAAGGGCTGTTCAGACAATTCTTCAAGCCCTTCCACCCGATATCTTCAGAATGGTGAGTGAAAATAAAGTGGCCAAGGATCTTTGGGATCGACTTGCGGTTTTGCTACAAGGGACATCTCTCACTAAGCAAGAACGAGAATGTCAATTATATGATTTGTTTGATAGATTCCAATACATTCCAGGGGAGACTCTTCATGATTTTTACAGGCGTTTTACAACTCTGATGAATGACATGAATGTCTATAATCTAAGGATTGAACAATTTCAGTTAAACACCAAGTTTTTGAACACACTACCCCCTGAATGGAGTCAATATGTGACGGATGTCAAAATGATTCGTGATCTACACAAGTCCAACTTAGATCAACTCTATGCTTTCTTACAACAACATGAGAAGCATGTGATCCAAAACCGAATCTCTCAAGGACCCTATCATGAACCAATGGCATTATTGGCAAATCATCCTACACTGTCATATCACAACTCTCAGCTTGCTTTAGGACACAAATCTTCATATCAACCTGTGTATCAAACACCAAGCTTTCCATAGTACTCGATTCTGCCACCGCCACCAACATCTTATCACCAACCAGCAACATCATCATCACAAGGAGATTCACACCCATCACCTTATGCTTCACACCAGTATTCACCGTATCAACCTCCCACCAACCCTGTTAGTACCTATCCACAACTCGAGGCTCCTCAACATCATTACTCACATCAAGAAAGTGTTCCAACCAATCAGTTTGTTGCTCAACCAGCATCAGCATTATACTGTGAAGATGACACCCCTGTCCCTGAATTTAAACAAGGAGATAGCCCTACTGAAATCCTAGCTCTGTTGTCTGCATTTTTAAGTCAAACTTTGAACAAAAGAGGTTACCGAGGTTCAGCACCAACTAATAATCAGTTAAGGAACTCGTCTAACTCTCGACAACAGGCAACAATTCAGGACGGCAGGGTCATGGTGCAACCACTTCAAGGGAGATCAAATTCGTCTACTGCTGGTGCACGTTCATCCAATACTACTGCAACAAGGGCTAACAGCACTGGTAAAATGAAGGTGGTTATTTGCTACAACTGCAAAGGGGAAGGGCACATGGCCCGAGAATGCAAGCAGCCTAAGAGGAGAAGGGACGACACATGGTTTAAGGAGAAGATTTACCTGGTGAATGCTCAAGCCCAAGGTCGTGAGCTTGATGAAGAAGAATTGGCATTCCTTGCAGATCCAGGAGTAGCGGAAACTGATCGTCTCACAACAGTCATCACCAACAATGCTGCTTATCAATGTGATGATTTGGATGCATATGACTCGGATTGTGATGATTTTAACACCGCCAAAGCAGCTCTTATGGCAAATCTTTCACTCTATGGGACTGATACCATTGCTGAGGTACCAAATACTGCTACAGATACTAGCATTGTACCTTATCAAGTTGAGCAATGTCTGAGTATTCGGAAGAGCCTCCGGTGGTTAGTAATTCAATCGATGAGACAAACAATGATAGCAATAACATTGCAAGTCCTCAGATTTTGAGTGAACCACAACCGGGAGCTCCTATGACTATTAATTCGTCTGCTCAACCTGATTTGGTTATGGTCCCTGCATCTTTGCTTAGCCAAATGAATAATGCAGTCCTTGAAACCCTTAATGCTAATCAGACTTTATCTGCTGAGCTTGCTTTGCATAAGGACAAGGTTAAAACCTTGGAAATGACTCCTGTGTCCACTACCTTAACCAATCCTGAATTTGATAGGTTTAGGAAAGTTCAAATGGACAATCTGCTTGAAATTGAAAGTTTAAGAGCAAATCTTTCGAATGAGCTTAAAGAAAAAGAGTCAGTCGTTACTAATTTTCAACAACTTCAAACGGATTTTGAAATTCTTGAGTCCAAACAGCTTGAAATGGAAATTAAGACGTCTAAGAGAATAAAAGAAACCGAACTTAAACTTTTAAAACAATATGCTTCTTCACATCTAGTACACTTATTTCATGCATCATTTAAAGAATTCAACCTATCGCGTCTCATAGACTTACCACCTAACTCGGGTTATGCAAAGCAAGCACTTAACCACAACCCACGATTGTATGACGCAACAAAGTTAGGTTTGGTATTAGATCCGATAGTATTCTCAAGTGATTCCATGACACCATATGATGAAAAGCAGTTAAAATTACTTTCGACATATCCTGAATATGATTATGCTTCAATGAATGCAAAAAATGCCACAATAGATCTTAGAATTCGTTTTAATATGAAAAAGAGAACTCTCCAAACATCCACTTTCATGCCGACTAGAGAATGCCTTAGTATAATTCCTACACTTGTCAACTCGAACAAACCAAAGGAAATTCCTAAGAATCTTCCCCCGGTTAGTACGGTAAAGCTCAGCATTGAAGAGATTGGGCAATACCTTACCGATTTTGACAAGGTCATCTTGGAATGTACGACTTCAACGGCTCAAACCGCTGGAGAATGGGCATTCGAACACATGAAATCGGTGTTTGAAGAAGCGATCGTTCCGTTTGTGAACCATATTAAACAAGGAGTCTATGATCTAGCGTGTAATTTAAGTTTTGAAATTGGTGAAGTTCAAAAAGTTTTCAATAAAATGGATGATGCTTATGAACAACACTTAATTGAAAAGGAAAAGATCTTATTAGAATATGACCGCTTTTTAGAACATATGGTGTCTCTTGAAGTGATGCAAGTTGTTACTATTCAATATACTCATGAAATTTCATCTACTGTGAATATTTGTGATGATGTGCATAAATCTGTGAATACTAATGAACATGTGAATACTATAGAAAATCATTCTTGTCATGAATCCAACGCTGAATTTTTAAAGCTTCAAGATTCATATAATACACTTTGAAAAAGTTTTAACGAGCTTCAACAACATTCTATATCTCTTGAAATTGAGAATCAATCTAAAAATGAAACTCTTTCAAAACTAAATGATGGTGGAAACTCCGTTGAGACAAGTGACAAGATGATTCAGATGGTTCAAAATTTAGAAGAAGAGATGATGAGACTTAAGAGAGAATTAGTAGAAATAAAAACGGAACTAGAGGCTGCAGAGGCTAACAATCATGTCCTAGAAACTAGAACTAATTCTATACTAGGAGAGCGTGAACAAGTAAGGCAGGGAGACTCACAAATTTCTGGTTCAATAGAAGAACACCTCGCGTTTAATGCGACAGAGCGAAAGTCTTTAATTGAAAAACTGAACAAGAAATGTGAGGAAACCTCTGACCTAAAAATTCAGCTCATAGACAAAAACATGGTTTTGGCCGAGTTAAAGGAGACACTTCTTCTCACCCGACAAGAAGTTGTTAATAACTTAGCTAGCAATTCTGCACCGTCCTCTAGTGCTCCAACAACCAAGTCAGTAGTGCTTTATAAGAACCCGCTCCATCAGAAAAACCCGGTTACCTACGATGACTATATGAGGAATGCAACTAAGCACGTAGATCTGGTTAGGGATATTTTAGATGATTTGTATGCGCTAGATCCCTCAAGCAGTTACTACTACACAACTCATGAATATATTAAGCGTGTTCAATATTGCTTAGCATATTCGCAATATATAGGCAAACCGGGTTCTGCACTACTTACTAATCGACCCATTGCTGTAACTCCATTCAACAAGACCCCATGAGCAAAACCATCACTGGCACCATCAAGTAAGGCACCTTTAAAATCTGTAACTAATGTTCCCTTGGCTTCTACAGGAGTAACTGTGTCCACTAAGGCTAAAGGATCTCGAGGAAAAAAAGATAGGATCAAGCCTTCCTCTAATAGGACTGAGAAGAAGAAAGTAGAAGTGCACCCTAGGAATGTTACTTCAGTTTTAAATAAAAAGAATCATGTAGCTAAGACAAAAGGTCCTCTTTATGAGTGGAAACCTAAGCAAAATGTGAATTCTAATGCGAAATGTTGGAATTGTAATGAATGCATGTTTTCTCAGCATCATGATTTATGCCTTGTTGATCACGTGAATGAAATGCATGCTATTAAGAACAATCTTGAATGGACTCCAACAGGGAAGAAATTTACCCAAGTTGGGTGGAAATGGAAACCCACTGGTAGGACCTTTACTGCAAATGGAACTAAGTGCCCTTTAACTAGGATCACATCCACGGAAGTTAGGTCTAAGAGTCCTTTAAATAGGAACACTAGCACTAAGAAATGGAAAAAGCGCCCTTTAACTAGGTCTGCCTCCACTACTGTGCCTACCAGTGGTAATGTCCCCAGTCAAAAAGTACCTCAGAATACTAGACAACTAGAATCTAAGCCAACCACTAGTAAGAAAATCTGGAAACCTAAAGTTTTGTCTGATAGCAAATCTAAGATAACTGTATCTGTACCTGCTAACTCAGAAGAACAATTAGAATCCGATACATCGTCTGTGTTTGGTAAAATTTTCAGGTCGTCCAAATTATTCTTTGGTATTTGGACTCGGGGTGCTCCAAACATATGACTGGAGACCGCTCGATGCTCAAAAATTTCGTCAGCAAGTTTCTAGGAACGGTAAAATTTGGCAACGATCATATTGCAAAGATTATGGGTTATGGTGAATATCAAATTGGGAATGTCACGATTTCAAGGGTTTACTATGTGGAGGGACTTGGTCACAATCTATTCTCAGTAGGACAATTCTGCGATTCTAACCTTGAAGTGGCCTTTCGACAACATACTTGCTTCATTCGCGATCTTGCAGGAAATGATTTGTTAAAGGGTTCTCGAGGGGATAATCTTTATACTTTGTCTATTCAAAATATGATGGCCGCCTCTCCTATTTGCTTACTCTCCAAAGCATCTAAGACCAAGTCATGGTTGTGGCATCGTCGGTTATCTCATCTTAACTTTGATGCTATTAACCATTTGGCTAGAAACGAACTTGTTCGTGGTCTTCCGAAACTTAAGTTCGACAAGGATCATTTATGTTCCGCGTGTTCATTGGGGAAAAGCACCAAGAAATCTTACAAACCTAAAGCAGAAGACACCAATCAAGAATCACTGTATCTTTTGCACATGGATCTTTGCGGGCCAATGCGTACAGCTAGTGTGAGTGGTCGAAAATACATCCTCGTCATCGTGGATGATTTCTCAAGTTTTACATGGGTAAAGTTTTTAGCATCTAAGGATCAAGCACCAGAATATATCATTACTTTCTTAAAGATGATCCAAGTACGTCGTAATGCTACTGTTCGCCGCATTCGGACTGATAACGGCACTGAGTTCGTTAATCAGACTCTTCGAAATTATTATGAAAAGGTTGGTATTTCTCATGAAACATCTGTGGCTCGCACTCCACAACAAAATGGTGTCGTTGAAAGACGTAACCGTACACTAATGGAAGCTGCTCGAACTATGTTGATTTATGCGAATGCTCCCTTATTCTTATGGGCAGAAGCAGTGGCAACCGCATGTTATACCCAAAACCGCTCCATCATTCGCAAACGTCATGGTAAAACTCCATATGAACTTCTTCATGGACACAAACCCGATATTTCCTATCTTCATGTGTTTGGTGCACTTTGCTATCCAAATACAAATACTGAGAATCTGGGAAAACTTCAACCGAAGGCTGATATTGGAATTTTCATTGGATATTCGCCTGCAAAGAAAGCTTACCGGATTTATAACCGTCGTCTTGGCAAGATTGTAGAAACTTTGGATGTCGATTTTGATGAGCTGACAGCGATGGCTTCTGAGCAACACAGCTTTGAACCCGAATTACACGAGATGGGAACCGGTACAATCAGTTCCAGATTAATCCCCAACAATCCTACTTCTCCATCATTTTTACCACCAACAAGGTCCGAGTGGGATTAATCCCCAACAATCCTACAGAACCACAAGCATCATCTACATCAAATCCTTTTCTCACAGTCAATGATCCGTTGATCCAGTCTCTTCAACAACAGCTAGAGGCTCAAGCTACACAAATAGCTACGTTGACAGAAAGGTTTGCTACTCCTCCAAAGGAACCGCATCCTGATGAGCCCATTCTTCAAAAACTAACAGACAAAGTGTCAAAGCTCAAAGAACAACATAAAGCATTTCGTAAAGAGAAGAAAACTCGGGATAAAGAAAATGCTGCTTTTCTCGGGTCAATTGACGAGCAGATGACCGCGATCATTCGACGCGAAGTCAAGTCTTATGTTGATCAACAACTACCACATCTTGTCGGTAATGGTCTATCTACTCTTCAAATCATGACATGCTTCAGACACGTCTGCTAGATTTGGGAGCTCATAAATCAAAATACAAACGCAAAGTTCTGCAATATCTCAACAAAGCAATTGATGAAGAGAATCCTGCAGACACTACCGACTCTGAGTCTGATGATGAGAATGAGTTAGAAGAGGAAGATGACGAGGAACATGGTGAAAAGGATGATGATAATGAGGATAAGGATAAGGAAGGATATGAGGAGGATGAAGAGGATGAACAAGGAAAGGATAAGAATGTAGATGACAATGAGGACGAGGACGAGGATACAGATGATGATCAGGATGACGATGACGATAATGACAAGGGTAATGAAGTCAACAAGGGTGATAAGAATGACAACAATGGTACAAATGCCAAAGAGACAAACAAGGATGACAATGAAACGGCCACCGAGAAAGGTCTAGAGGACACTGCAGAAACGGTTGCTGACGCCACAGAAAAGCCACTGGAGATAACAGTATCAGAAACTCAGCAGGTTGCTTCAGGTATATCTACTGCACCAGAATTCACTACTGATTCTCATATTGAATCTGTAGAATACATGCAAGCAGAAGAACCGACAGAAACAATGCTTGAAGAAGAACCTCACGATGATATACCGGTGACGCAAACTCAACCTTCAACATCATCTACAGTTCAGCATGACGATGACATGGAAGTTGAAGATTTAAATGTTCCAGAACCGACATTTGCTGAATCCCTTATCATTGATGATACTGTACAAGAGCAACTTTGGCTAACAAACGCAGCACCACATCATCCATTTGAAACTGCAACTGAAATGGAGATGACTCAATTCCTCAACAACCCTATCGACTTCTCGGCTTTTCTAAGGTACTCTCATGGGAAAACGACGATGACCCCGGATTTGATTAAAATGGCAGCTGTAGATGTGGACTTCTTTGACACGTTAAAGATCAGCCATAATGAAGCAGAATATCACCTGAATGAGCTTACAAAAGCAATGAGAGCGACAACTACAGGAATTCAGACTCCCGTATTGCGACCTCTGACACCAACAGTCATCACCGGTTCTGCCACTATCCCAATAGAGCATTTCGTCTCTCACGATCTTGAATACCTTGAAAATGGAGCAAAGAAGTATGCCACGTCTCTCACAATGCTCAAGGCCGTTAACTTGGAGAATGTTCCATGGATAGAGGACAAAGTGCCTGAGTCAATATGGAGAAAGAAGTCGCTCAAGTTTTATGATACATACGCTTCACTTGGCATATCTCACTGGGACAAAAAGAAGAAGTTAGCCTATAATCACTTCCATCGTCCCAAGAGAGGTGCTTCCATTGTCTCATCTCACAGAATCAAAAGCATCCTTGGAGCAACTACTCAGACGGTTTTCGGTTATGATTACTTAAATGTAATCTTGTTCAAACGTACCGATGAGAAAGAAAACCGCATTGACGAAAGTGATCTCCAGTACCTTCAACTTGAAGACATAGAAGATCTATTGTTGCTTTTGGCTCAAGAAAAAGTTGACCATCTATCACCTGATATTGTCATTGCCTTGAGTTCAAACTTTCGTCAATATGCCAGGAAAATTGTCATTCAAAACCGGGTGGAAGACTTTCAACTTGGAGTAGAAAGTTATCAGAAGAAGCTAAACCTGGAACGTCCCCATACGACTCCACTCAGTAATTTCCATAAGAACAAGAAGGTTTACATGGGGACTACCAAGCCGGAAGCAGGAATTTTCTATCCGAACGCGACTGGCGTCATGCAATATATGCGATTCTCAGAATTGCACAAATTCAGTGATGGAACGCTAAAGAATGTTCGAGATGATTTATTGGTTCTCAATTCCAACTTACCTCTTCCGGCAGTCACATACACCTGGACAACCCAGTGCAGAAAGGGATCTTCGTATGCAATCAGGAAGATTGAGGAAGTGCTAAGGAAGCACCGGTTGCTACGAAGCATAGAACGATTTGTCGATGGACGACCATATGGAGCTCACCATCGGCTCACGGAACGAACCAATTAATTTTGGTTCGTCTCATTACAGGTCAACTCCATATGTACATTATTGTGAATATGTTATCTTTTTATTTTATCAGCTTTTTGTGGCTTGTGGTAGTGTAAAAGTATGATATTTTTTTCAAGAATTTCTCACGAGATTCTAAATCTTTCAAACAAATCATACTCAAGCACTACAACTAACCCTCATTAATTTGAGGGGGAGCATTAATATGTTCCTTGGCCAACATATAATTTCATTTTATTACTCAAAGATCGGTTAATCCATTAATATCCAAAATATTGATGGTTAACATTTTGGAAAGGGGAGAAAATGGGATTAAGGAGACTTTATGATATTTGGCTAAAACAATGAAAAAGACTTAAAAGATAAACCAACTTAACATGTGTCATGCACAAGTTAAGGGGGAGCGTTTTTGATGATCAAAACACTTAAGGCACAAAATCTTTGATTTTAATATCACAAGTGCTTTAAGTGATTTTTCAAGGATTTTTCATGGTGACTATATCAACCTAAAACACACTTATCTCACGACGATTTGGTGACAAAAGGGTGGTAGGTATAGGTATTAGTCCAATGATTCATCAGAACCGATGCAATCTTCCCAAGGACAACCCCCTAGATAGAACTAGAAGTCCTAGGAAAGATGGAGAATGAATGTGAACGTAGCTGAATGCCGACCAAGTACTTAAGCTAGCACTGGAACAATCACAACAAGGTGCTAGTGATGACGTATTGGTAAGCATTGAAGGGGTTGAAGAATGAAAAAGAATTGTAAAGATAAAGGGTGTAAAGAAAGAAGCCCTCCTTACAACTTAAGGCAGAAACCGGGTCAATACATCTGCTATTGAGATCATTTTTGTTAATGATTCTCGATATTGAAGAAAGACATCATGGACCCAGTGATGCAATGCACAACCCTTCCCAGCTAACTCAAATATCTCTCAAAAGGTATTTGTTTTAATCACACGGAGATCAACACGCTATTTATTGGTTTATTCACTCCGAATAGACTGATATTGAAAAGGTGGCACTCCTCTCCAGCCATCGCTCACTAAATCAAAACGCACTATCGAGTCTAGAGCCACGAGATCATCAAAAGTCTCATTAGGACACTTTCCATTTATTCCTTGCTTTCTCACACACTGTGAAAAGTAAGAGATTTTCATGAGTCCTACGCAGTATTCCTGTAATATTGCCAGAACATCCGAGTAATACGCAAGTATTACAATGAAGATGGAAATCCTGCTTGAGCCAACATCAAACAAGCTCATGGGAGGTTACACGTGCGGTTCTTTTAGAACCAATCTTGTGGAAAACTGGAAAGAAACAGTGGTTTAATTCTTAATTGAACTTAAACTCGTTCCAGGCCTCTACACATTATCATATGATCTTGCCAGAACACTCAGAGTGACTCTTTATTGATCACAGTGACAAGTGGAAATCCTTCTAGTGTTAACATCAAACAACACTTGGTAGGTGACGTGCAAGATTCTTTATGAATTGAGCTCGTGACAACTGGAAAGCAACGATGGTGAAAATCTTAATTGAAATTCACTTGTTCCAGGTTTCATGAATTGACGGCTTCAAATCACAAAGATAATCTATCCAAGTGATTCACTCTTTATGTTCGCAGTCAGCTTTGGACGGTCGAATAAAGAGAACGGGTTTACCCGCGAAATCCTGTCAGGAAGTTACTTAATTGAAACTATCCGTCACGGGTACGATATCTAATATCGTCCAACGGTCTTCACCGACCGGAGGTAAAATGCTACCGAATTAGAATAAAATGTTCAAAGCCATTTTATTCGTGTCGTTGCTGTGTACCTGTTAAAGACAGTGGCGTTGCTGTGTACCTGTTGAAGACGGTGGCGTTGCTGTGTACCAGTCGAAGACGGTGGCGTTGCGATGTACCTGTTGAAGACGTCCTCACATGCTTATTCCTTTAGCATCAAATATTCCTGAAAAATTCAAGAAAGTATGACCTAAAAGTCTTCCGCTGTATCGACTCTGAAACTTTCAAGAATTTAACAAAGGATAAGTGTATAGGACATGAAGTCACAAAGAGGCGAACCTCACAAGAAAAGTAAAGGCTGTACGTGAAAGGCCAAAAGAACATGTTCCAAGCAAAAAGGCTGATATCATTCAACACATATTCACAAAAGAAAAGAAAAAGAAAGAAAAGAAGACTACGAGCTCAAGAACAAGATCTAACATGCTAGATTAGGACTTTGTAAATTTGGAGTGACCTCCCTTTGGGGGAGATTGTTGGAAATACGTTTTACGCATTTAGAAAGTCTCGGTCACTCCAACAATGTAGTTATAGGCTCGTAGTTAAATTAAGTGTCATTTATTACATAGCCCGACCCATGAGCATGTTCATGGGCCGGAAGCCCAAGTCCTTTAAGGACTTGGGGTATTTAAACCTCTTTCCACCATGGAAAGAGGTGTTGGTTGTTTTATTCTTTCATTTCAATATATGTGTTTTCTTTCATTTCTCTCTCTAACTCTCTCTCTCTAGAAAAAACATCAACCCCTTGTTTCACAAGATTATCATTGTTCTACAATTGGTATCAAGAGCATGGGATGAGATAAATATTTGTTTTTGTGGTGAGTAGTCATGTTTTCAATCAACTCTCTACACTCCTCCGGTCTCCTTTTCATAAAGGTACCACCGGCGGCGGCGTTGATCGTGTCACGATCACGAAAAGTGAGACCATTGTAGAAAGTATCAATGAGAGTGACGGGGAGCATGTTGTGATTTGGACAACGGTCGATCAAATCATTGTATCGTTCCCAAGCATCAAAGAGCGATTCATCATTGTCTTGCATGAATCCACTAATTTGGTTACGAAGGCTTGTGACCATGGATGGTGGGAAGTAGCGCGACAAAAAGCGTTGAGTCATGTCATTCTAAGTATGAATAGAATTCTTTGGGAGACGGTCAAACCATTTTTCGGCATGGTGAGAAAGCGAGTGGGGAAATAGTTGAAGGCGAAGTTCATCCATAGAAACACCGGGTGACTTCATGCTTTGGGTGATGGTAATGAATTTGTCGAGGTGTTTGTTGGCATCATCATCCGGAATTCCGCGAAATGGATTAGTTTGCACTTGTTGGATCATGTGATGCTTCAATGAAAACTCCTGAGCCGTGATGTGCGTTGGCGCAATCAGGCCTCCGCGTCCGTTCATGGTGGGTTGACACAATTCCTCCATTGTTCGTAAATCAGGTAGGGGAACATTGTTGTTGTTATTATTGTTATTCAAATTGGGTAGAGGTGGGTTATTATTGTGGTTATGAACACCAGCCATATCTAAATCTTCACGAGTCTCGGGCTCAGAATAGTTTGAAGATCTAGTACGCATACACCTGCAGAAGAAAAATATACAGAGAGAATATCTATATAATCTTTTTGGTGCAAACCTTTGGAAAAGAATTGCTTTTTATGATTTTTCAATGTTTTTGTATTTTTGAAAAATTTTATATTTTTTTTAGGGTTTTTGAAAATTTTTAACGCAAGGAAAATAACGTTCAAAGAACGGATCCCAAAATTCAATGCGTCTCTCACTAGAAACAGTTAATCTTAACGAAAAGAGCCGGCAGCGGCGCCATTTAATACAAAGCTTTAGCTAAGTATAAAATATTTATCATCCGATCTCTTCGAATTGATTTCCAGTCTAAAGTGTGACTCAATTGTCTTTTGGTGAACAAGAGAATGTTTTGGTTTGGTTTTCTAACTTAAACTAAAAGCAAGTATGAAAATGTCGTTGAGTGAAATTAAAGCATTTAAAAATTAAACTAAAAGCTATTTAGAAAAACTATATGTAAAACTTTAAAACTTAAAAACAGGTTCTATCGGAATGTTGCAAACCATTTCTATCGGAATGCACCAAAGTCATAACCATCGGAATATTCAAAGGAACCATCGGAATATTAAGCTGAATACCCATCGGAATGTCAAATACAACTCTGTCGGAATATGGTCTGTCGCAATGATCACAATCGGAATGTCCTAGATCGCAATGTCAGATCGGAATAATCCAAATACCTTTGTCGCAATGTCCAGATCGGAAAGTTGTAAACTAAAATTGGGCAGAGTTTCGTTTCAAAGTAACCTTAGTCCCGTCGGAATATGCGATCGCAATGAGCGATCGCAATCTAGATCGGAAAAAGGGGAAGTACAAGTTACCGCAAAGTAGAACCCTTGATGGGTTATTGCGATGAAAACCAAAGCCCAATCGGAATGTGCAATACCCAATATTGCGATGAAAACAAGCAGTAGTAATCTGAAATTGGTGGTAAGCTCAAAACTCAATAAGCACGGATAATAAGCGATCTTAACCAAATCTTAAATAACTCAATAAGCTTAAATTTGACAACTTCTTAAACATAAAAGATCATAAACTTTATGAAAGGAACTTTAAAGTGACTAAAACCTTTGAGAAATCCGAAAATCAATAAGCTAAAACTTGAAATAAGCCAACAAGCATAAAGAGCTTATAGCTTATACGTGAGTGAGCTTATGTAGGAATAAAAGAAATGAACTTTCTAACCACACAACCTCAAATTCAATCACGGATCATGAAGGATTCGAATCAAAAGCAAAGTTTCGGATTAAGAAATAAGCAAAATTCAAGAAATATAGAAGGAGATTAAAGAACACAAAGCTTAAACTTAACTTTTGATTAACGAAACTCAAATACAAAGATTAATGAAAGCTTAAAAGAAAGGAAGGATGAAAAACTTAGTGAGAGAAAGTTTAGAACTTTCTCTCTCTAAAAAACTAGAAAGGAAAAATTAAAAGTGCAACTAGCTAACCACCCTCCTAATGTGATTAGGAGGGTATTTATAGGCTAAGTGGGAAGTGCATGTGTGGTGTGCTTCCTTCTTTCTCTTCTTCTCGACTCGATTTATTTCTTTGTCTTTTCTCGACGTCGTCTCGGGATTTGAACTTGTCTCAATAATTTTTCTTCTTTAATTTAGACTTGAGTTCTTCGACTTCATTAAACTTCCGTCTTTAGACTTTTTCTTCGATAAATCTTCAGAATAGGTCTTGGACATCCGTTCTTTAAGCACTCTTGATCTTTTGACTTCGTCTTTTCTCGTTTTCTTCGATAAAAGCCCGTGAAAGCCCGTGTTTTCTTCCTTTTTCATCTTTTGGTCCTAAAATACAATAAAAACACAAACCACGCATAATTCCGACTTTTACGACATAAAATACACGTTTTGGTCTTGTTATTATTGGAAATAAGTGGTAAAAGGATAAGTGTTTTCACACTTATTACACAACTAATGTGGTATCCAATTTAGCAAATGCTCCATCGTATTCTAACTCTTCTGCAGGTGATACAAATAATACTCTTCATACTGGACTCTGGATGCACGAAGCACATGATGGGGAATCTCAAGTTTCTAATTAACTTCGTGGAGAAGTTCCTGGGTACGGTCCGATTCGTAAATGATCAATTTGCACCGATCCTAGGATATGGAGATTTGGTTCAAGGGAATATCACGATAAAAAGGGTATACTACGTCGAAGGGCTCAATCACAATCTTTTCTCGGTTGGTCAATTCTGTGATGCAGATTTGGAGGTTGCTTTCAAAAAGAAGACATGTTTTGTTCGTGATTATAATGGGAATGACTTACTTACCGGTTCTCGGGGTACTGATCTTTACACAATTTCACTTCAAGACACAACTTCCTCAACTCCAATTTGCTTCATGGCTAAAGCTTCAACGACTCAGGCATGGTTATGGCATCAACGTTTATCTCATCTCAATTTTGATACCATCAATTTGCTTTCCAAGAAAGATATTGTGAGAGGCCTTCCAAGCTTGAAATTCATCAAGGATCATCTTTGTTCTTCTTGTGAGCTTTGCAAAGCTAAACGGAGTAGTTTCAAGACAAAGACTACACCAAGATCAAAAGGATGGTTAGATCTTCTTCATATCGATTTGTGTGGACCCATGCGTGTTCAAAGCATCAATGGGAAGAAATATGTTATGGTAATTGTCGATGACTACTCAAGGTACACATGGACTCACTTCTTGAGGTCCAAGGATGAAACACCTGAGGTTCTCATTAACTTCCTTAAGTTGATAAAATGTGGTCTTCAAGCTCAAGTAAAAGTGGTACGTACTGACAGAGGCACATAATTCTTGAATTCAACTCTGAAGAATTATTTTGAAGCCGAAGGGATTGAACATGAAACATCTATTGCTTGAACGCCCGAACAAAACGGTGTTGTTGAAAGACGAAACCGTACTTTAGTTGAGGTTGCTCGAACACTATTATCCGCTTCAAAACTACCATTATACTTTTGGGCCGAAGCCGTGTCAACCGCATGCTACACACAAAACCGATCCTTAATTATTCCTAGACACGAAAAGACACCATATCACATAATTCATGATCAAAAACCTTCACTCAAACACCTTCACGTTTTTTGATGTACTTGTAACATTATACGGGATGGTGAAAACTTGGACAAGATGAAAGAAAAAGGCGATGCATGCATTCTTGTGGGATATGCAACTCAGACTAAGGGATACAGAGTTTACAACAAGAGAACAAAATTGATAGTCGAGACTATTCATATCCGATTTGATGAAATACAAGAAATGACACTTGAACAAAACAGTTTAAGTCCCGAGCCACAACGACAAAAGACTTCTGTGCACAACCGCACGGAACTCGGAACTCAAGACCACAACAATGAACCGTCAAGTTCAAAGTTGGTTCCTGAACATGTTCCTAGAGCAGATATGACAGTGGACACGACACTTGAAGAGTTGGAAATGTTATATGGACCAATGTATGATGAATATTTCACGGGGGAGAAACATGTTGTATCGAAGTCTTCTGCTGTCACTCATGATAAGAATGATGATACCGATCATCGTCAACAAAAGGATACAACTTTATCTACTTTAACACGGGTTGCTGCAGATTTATCTCCTCAGAATATCACATCAACAACCGCTCCTACAACATCAACAACTACTGTCATTGCTCCAGAGAACACAAATCAAGTAGACAATGCATTATCTGACGAAGACGAATTTATCAACCCATTCGGTACACCGGTACACGAAACTGGAGAGTCTTCTACTCGTCGTGTTGATCCGTCAAATATGCACACGTTCTACCAACGAAATCCTTCAACACATCATTGGACCCGAGATCATCCTTTGGTTCAAGTAATTGGAAACCTTTCACAGCCCGTTCGTACAAGACGACAGCTTAACACCGATGGTGATGTTTGTATGTTCGCACTCGCCGTGAGTTCAGCTGAACCGAAAAACATCAAAGAAACCATGGCTGATCATGCTTGGATTGAATCGATGACAGATGAACTTCAACAATTTGAAAGACTTAAAGTCTGGGAACTTGTTGACAGGCCATACGATGTAATACCATTAAATCTTCGATGGATCTAGAAAAACAAGATGGATGAAGAGAACACGATCATCAAGAATACTAGGCTACTGGATAAAGGGTATGGTCAGAAAGAGGGTATTGATTTTGAAGAGTCATTTGCACTAGTAGCTCGTTTGGAAGCGGTCAGGATTTTCCTTGCTTATGCTGCACATAAGGGATTAATTGTCTATCAAATGGACGTAAAGACGGTGTTTCTTAACGGTCCTTTGAAGGAAGAAGTCTATGTCACGCAACCGGAAGGATTCGTCAATCCTCATTATCCTGACAAGGTGTATCGTCTCCAAAAAGCACTTTATTGACTCAAGCAAGCTCCAAGGGCGTGGTACGACGAGCTCTCGAAATTTTTGGTATCCAAAGGTTTCTCAAAAGGTTCAATTTATCTAACTTTGTTCACTTATAAATACAGGGATGACATTTTGCTTGTGCAGATTTATGTTGATGACATTATTTTCGGGTCTACAAACCCAAAAATTTCAAAATGGTTTGAAAAACTCATGCACAGCTAATTTGAAATGTCAATGATGGGCTAACTAAAATTCTTTCTAGGAATTTAAGTTCACCAATCCCCAAGTGGTATCTTTATAAACCAAGCTAAGTATTGTCAAGAGATAATTAAAAAGCATGGTATGACCTCATGTGACCCCGTTGGGACACCATTATCAACCACATCCCTAGATGCTAATTTAGAGGGAGATGCCATAGATCAAACGAAATATCGTTCCATGATCGGCTCCCTCATGTACTTAACAACAAGCCGACCAGATATATCACATGCTACGTGTTATTATGCACGATATCAAGCACGAACCACTAAAAAGCACCTCGAGGAGGTTAAACGGATCTTTCGGTACCTAAAGAATACCATTCATTTGGGACTCTGGTATCCGAGGGAAACCGGTTTCTTTCTAAGGGCCTATTCAGATTCTGATCACGCAGGGTGTCTTGATACACGTAAAAGTACTTCTGGTGGTGCACAATTGTCTAGGTCAAGATAAGCTTGTGGGATGGTCTTCCAAGAAGCAGGATTGCACGTCACTGTCATCAGCCGAAGCGGAGTATGTGTCTATCTGCGTGTTGTGCTCAAGTTCTATAGATGAGAACACAACTCACGGATTATGGCTTCCACTTTGATAAAGTACCTATGTACTGTGACTCAAAGTCCGCCATAGCCATCTCCTGCAATCCGGTACAGCATTCCCGCACGAAGCACATTGATTTCAGATATCACTTCATTAAGGAACAAGTTGAAAGGGGTATCGTTGAACTATACTTTGTAGGAAACGATTACCAATTAGCTGACTTGTTTACAAAAGCTCTTTCGAAAGAAAGGTTTGCGTATCTAGTTAGGCAAATTGGTATGAGATGTTTGACTCCAACAGAACTGGAGATTCTGGCAAAGAAGCCTGCTTGATTCGTCTATCAAACATCTACCTGTAAATATCTTTGAAAAAGCAATATACAAAAATATAAAACATATAAAAACAAAACACAAAATTGAAAAATCTTTGAAAATCCAAAAATATTCTTCTCGACATGTCTTTCAGTATTGATAATATGGGCGTGCCTAGAAATGTCGCTCAACAACTACACGGGTGTGTACATAAAGCTCGAATGAAAGTTGTAAATATTTTTCAAAACATGTCATTTCTACTTTTAATAAAGGAAAAAGTCTATTTTGGACAATATTTCCAAACAAAGGGTAGAGCAATCTATCTAGGGTTGAGCTTGTCACAAAACATTCAACATTTTTAGCTCAATAGAATGGCTTGTAATCACTTTCAGATTGTAACCCGGATCTATATTCACGGGGGAGTGTACGCTTTAGTGCCCTTACCCTCAGCAAAAGAAGAGAAATCTTCTTACACTTGAGTGGATTCGTCAAGACATTCAAAGTCTATGAACTCAAGTTTATGCTTTTGAAAAACCTCTTCGACAAAAAGAAATAGGAATTTTCAAAAAGCGTTGAACACAATTTTTTCAAGAATTTCCCAATGATTATTTAAAATCATTCAAAAATTGTCCATCCTCAAAAAGCGAAATGTGGATCAAATCCTCACAATGACGATTCAATTGGATCAATTTTTAAGGGGGAGCATTTCAACTTCATGCAAAAGATTAACACATCTTTCTCCTAGAGATTTTCAAGACTATTATTCAAAATATATTTTAATCAAATTTGGTATCTCTAATATAAAAAGATTTCATATATTAGAGATAGGGGGAGAAAATGTGATTAAAATGTGATCTTATATAAGACTCAAGCCCTTTAACTCTTACCTACATGTGCAAAACATTTTCGATCATCGATGCACATGTGAAGGGGGAGCATTTCTGAAATGACAAAACTATCAAGGTGTTAAATGTTTTTCAAACATATTGTTAGACATTTGAAGTGGTTTTCATGGTTACGATCAAATACCCACAACATCTTTAATTCACGACGTTATTGGTGTCAAAAGGGTGGTTAGGTTTAAGTCATATGATCCAACCAAAACCGGAGGGATCTTCCCAGGGACAATCCAATAGATTATTAGAAGTCCTTAGGAAAGATGGAGTAGAATGTGAACGTAGCTGAATGCCGACTAAGTACTGATGCTAGCACTGGAACAATCACAACAAGGTGCTAGTAATGATGTCGTGGTAAGCATTGAAGGGGTTGAAGAATGAAAAAGAAATGTAAGGATAAAGGGTGTAAACAAAGAAGCCCTCCATACAACTTAGGCAGAAACCGGGTCAACACATCATGAAGACAACTCATCATGGACCCAGTGATGTAATGCACAACCCATCCCTAGCTACTCAGGCTTCTCTCAAAAGAAGTTTGTTTTATTGTCACGGAGATCAACATGACTTCGATTGAATTTCACACTCTGAGATAGTTGATATTGAATAGGTGGCATCTGCTCCAGCCTCCGACCATTAAAAGTGCACAAATCGAGTCTAGAGCCTAGAGATCAATCAAATCTCGTTAGGACACACAAAATGACGATAAAGAGAGTCATATGCTATATCCTTGCGATATTGCTAGAACACTCAGAGTGATACTACTCAGTATTCACAATGATGAGTGGAAATCCTTCCAGTGTTAACATCAAACAGCACTGCGGTAGGTCATATGTAAGATTCTTTATGAATCAAACATGTGTAAAACTGAAAAGCAACAGTGGTTTGGTTCTGAATTGATTCAAACTCGTTTCAGGTTTCTACGCAATATCTTTATGGTCTTGCCAGAACATTCAGAGTGATATTCATTAATATTCACAGTGACGAATGGAAATCCTTCTAGCGTCAACATCAAACAGCGCTACGGTAGGTGACTTGTGAGATTCTTATGAATCAAGCTTGTGTCAACTGGAAAGCAACAATGGTAAGATTCTTTATGAATCACACTTGTTCCAGGAATTTTAATTGATGACTTTAATCAAGCGGATATTTATCCAATTGATTCACTCTTTATGTTCGCAGTCTTGCTTTGAGACGGTCGAGTAAAGAGAACGGCTAGTACAGCCGCGAAACCCTGTCAAGGTGAGTCTTAACTGAATCTACCTATCACATGTACGGTATTTAATATCGTATAACGGTCTTCACCGACCGGAGGTAAAACACTACCGATTTAGGACAAATGTCAAAGCCATTCAGTCCGTGTCTATGTTTTGTCTCGAGAAGGTGGTGTCACGGTGTACTCAGCATAGTCAAAGATTCAAAACCACATACTCATGCCTAAAGACATATTCGATAATTAATAGTGTGAGCATGTGGATGAAGACACAAGATCGTAAGATGGCAAAGACAAGTCAAGGATGATTTGAAGATCTCAAGATTAAAGACGAAGTCGAAAGACAACTACAAAGGCTCAAAGATCACAACATGAAGAAACAAGACTACTATTACACGTTCAAGACTCATTTATGACGAGATTAGTAATCTATACAATTCTCCAAATGACAAAGGGTAATGACCTCTCACAAAGGGTAATGACCTCTCATTGGGGGAGATTGTTAGCCTCAAAATATTGAGTCAAACAAGAATGCTCGGTCATATGTTTATTATGTATCGTATATTAGAACGTTGTAATAGGTAGTAGATTAGTCGTGTATTACGGGCTTAACTTTAAGCTAAGGTTCATTCATAAGTAACCAAAGCCCAAAAGGAAAGCCCAATCCATTATCATATAGCCCATCATGCCACATATAGGCAAGGCTATATAAACCTCTCCTTGCATGTAAGGAGAGGTTGGTTGTCTCATTTTTCTATTCTCCTAATCTAATATTCACCAAGTTTCTCACACACTTCTCTTTACTTTCTCTCACTACTTTCTCTCTCTAGAATTCATCTTTTATCTACCTTACTTTCTTGTTTAATCATCACAAATATATGGGAACAACATCCTCCTTATTTTGTCGTCTGCTAAATTTCGAATGCGGTTCGTGAACACATCGATTTTCTGGCGTCTCCATGGGAGGGATAAGTCCTCGTTACTTCACATGTGGCGTCTGCGACTAGACAGCCATCCTCATAGTCTAAGGATTCTCGAGAGGATGTGTCATCCCTCCTGCGACGTTTGCGGTGGTGGGAGTCTGAGTCAGAACTGGAAGGGTCTCAGCTAGGGGATCGCTCCCTTCTTCTAGATCTGTTATGGCACCTCCTTCTAGACCTTCGAGCTCGAGAATGCGGAGTTAAAATCCTTCCTCTATGGTGTTCGCCAAGTCTTGCGTGGACACTTGTGCGACGGGTGTTTTGTTTGGGTGTCTCTAGAGTGACACGTCCTCTCGATCCCTCCGAGCACTCAAAAGCTTGTTGCTCCTTAGCTCGTCATCAGTGACCTTTTCTCTGATTCTTTCAGAGAAGTGTTGCCTTCTGAGACGTTCCTCCATGGGGCGCTTCCTCCAGTGCCTAGGAGAGAATTGTGGTGAGTTTTCTCACTCGACTTCAAAATTGAGTCGAGCTTACAGATCTCTACCGCAGTTATTTCTCATCCTCTCAGCCATGGGAAGGACGAGATATTCGGAGTTTTGAGTAACGAATTCTTCGATATTTTCATCGATCGCGGAAGAAATTGTGTCATCCAATAGCTATGCGTTCGACTGACGCCGGGCCTCCTTTTGTGGTGAAGGTGGTACCGCCGCTGATCCTAGAGTTCCTGTGGCCGGTGTTGGCAAAGGAGTCGTGAAGGGCGAGTTGGCTTCCTGTGGTGGCCTATCTCCCACGTTTCGACTGTTCAAACCACTGGTAGTCCCATAGGCTGATTGAGTAGAGACCACAAGTGTCTCGTTTGGCTGTGATTTCTTGCCAGACGGGGTCCGTTAGCAGAAGATCCGCCTCCAGTCTTAGTAATATGTGAGCTTAGTGTAGGGTCCCACGGATGGTGCTAACTTGTTGATACAAAAGTTGGTTGGACCTTGAATGACCCAAATTAGAGGTAATTCGGGTATTTGGGGCTCTGGATCCTGCACCAAGTGAATCTTGTTTGAGGGATCCTGCGCACTAAGAAAAACACTGTTAAGCTTACTGTGTGATTGTCTCTCACGATTAGACTCCGGCGTGAGAGTAAGTAATCGGTTTAAGGTGACAACCGGTTAGGGATTAATGATTGCAGTTGATCGTACCTTTGTGTGGAACCAACGGGTTCCTTATATACCCGATGGAACCCTAGTCGGGCTCTCTGAATCATGCGCGCCGAGTAGAAGATAATTACCATATACACAAGATCTTTGTCTTTTATTTAAATAGAGTATATATCCTCTTAACTTGGATGAATTATAGTACTAATTAGACGATGGTTCAGTTTGACCCTAACCGCGTGTGGCCAATGTAAAACCACGTGCGACAACCTTCTATTGAGTCTACTGGGCCCATGTTGTTACCTTTTAGCCCATTTGCAATAAATTAGATATATGGTTCAGCTTAACCTTAACTGCGTGCGGCCAACGTAAAACCACGTGCGACAACCTTCTATTGAGCATATTGGGCCCATGTTGTTACCTTTTAGCCCATTTGCAATAAGTTATATATGGTAATACCCGTAAGTCGAATTTCATAGTCCGACTAAAAATTATACATCGTCCATCTTTGAGTTAAATTGTCATTTATCTCAAGTTTCACCTCTTTAGCCTATAAAAGTTTGTGTTCGACTGAACTTGTTGGCTCCTGTCCACCAAAAGGTATGTAAGATTAACTAAAAACCTTTCTCACATTTTGTTTGTTTATTTATTTATTATGTCTATCTTTTTCATTACATTTTCTATAACCAGAGTTGGTTCCATCTACAACTATATTCTCAATGATTTATTATGGGACTATACAAGAAAAAGTTGCATTATAAATATTGTCCTAGACAAGATGGTGGGCGTATATAATTATATTGTTGACTACCTTAGTAATATCAATAGTGGTTCTTGATTCAACTTTTATATTGCATGCATAAAGGTCGATGACGTTGCAGGATTGTGGATTTGTGGTGGTAAAATAAGTGGTTTCTCTTTATCAGTTAAAGGTTATTATTATCAATCAATCTAAGGGGTGCTTGAGTTTGCTTATTAAAAATCTATTATTTGTTTTGAAAATGAATAATCAAATAATTAGTTGTTACAAAACGTTATTATGAAAAATGGTGTTTGGATTTGACTATGTCTTTTGAGTGTTTGACAAACCAAACTATCTTATTACTTAACTTGGAAAATGACCATAAAAGACATTATAAATTATCTATATCTATCTATACTATCTATACTACATTATAAAGGGTGTATCCCTTTGGTTGAAAAATGGCTATTTTTGGAATTATTGAAACTTTAAATGCATAATGTTGAAAGTTAATTATCGAAACTTAATTAAAGAAGTATTGAAAACCATTACACATTACGTTTCAATTCCTGTGGTGGTCGGCCAGCCCATACGTACATGACTCTTTCAAAACCCATTAATACCATATAACACGATTAACTCACACACACACAAAAACCTTAATCTCTCTCTAAGCCCTAATACACACACAAAAACACCGTCGCCGCCACCATAATCTTATTACCACCGAATCTACCGAATTCGCCACCATCTATTGATGGTTTAGGTGGTTTCAAGGTAGTTTTGGTTGATGGTATTTATTGTTAGTTTGGGTGATTTTTTGTAAAAATTAGTTATAATTGATGTTTTATAGTATGATATATTTTGATTTAAGATAGTTAACGTATCTCCCTCTAAAAATCACAGCCGCCACCAAAGTCGTCACTACAACCACCACATCTACCATTGTCGGCATCTTCGCCATCCTTACCATCTTTGGAAATTTCCATGTAAGTAATGATTTAGATTATTTAATCTATTTGGTTTCATTAATTTGTGCTCATCTTACCGTTAAATACTTGTGATGACTGGATTTGTTCGCCTCTTACATTGTTGAGAGCTTGAGGCAATTATTTCTTTGTTTGTTTCACGCATTGCAATATCAACATAAAAAATGATACAATTTCCATGGATTCACTTTTGAAACATTTATGTTTTTCTTTTTGCGAGGATTCGATTGCATAAAAGGTAAATTTTATGTCATTTGAAAACCTATGTCCGCATTTAACTAAAGCCCATTGAACTAGTGTGATGCACAATAATGTTTGCAAATTCATTTAGTGGTGTACTACTTTAGGGGGTATTTGGATGAGCATATTTTTTAAGATTATCAGCTTATTGAGATTTGGAAAACCAATAGGCTTACTTTTGCCATCTTAGAACTTCTATGGGTCAGTAGCAATTTGTTTTTTTGTTCATATGTTTGATAAAATGTTTTGATGGCATATTCGTACCGTGACTTTGTTGATTTTAATTGTTTTTTGTGTCTTCGGTTATTGTTGTATGCCATGTGTTAAGCTTAGTTGTGATGCAAGCTTTGTTATATCAGGTATACCCAAAATCAAGCAGTGGATGCAGTTTTGGAAACAATTAGTACGTAAATAAGCAATTTCATGAATCTCTGTGATGAATAATATGTATATAATTAAATGATTGTTCTTTAACTTTTCAAATTTTGACCCAACATGGGTATAAGGAGCTAGCCTCGGAATTGAATGGTTTTAGGATTGAAACGATTTAGGTGTATGAATGGGATATATAAAGTTCGCTTTGTATTATTTTTAGCGCCTAGGAGAATGCTCGCACTATGAGATATTATAAGATAAAATATATTTCTTTTATGTTAACGACAAAAACTCCAAAGCAGTATTGCACTTCACAATCGTCCAATTTTCAAACGATTTTAACAATATGTTAGAATATATAAAATTATGATGCGTACAGGTGTAATTGAGGTGCAATAGTTTGATAGTATAATGGTTTCACATCACTGTCTATGAATTGTAAAGTTGTATCTTTAAATGGTGAACTGTAAAGTCGTACATTTATAATATGTTTTATTATGTGTAACAGATAAGTCGCACATACACGCCCTTTCTTGCCCCACCAAGGACTGGATAATTTAGCTCCAAGCGTGTAATATTCGTACAAAGGTTAGTCTTTTTCTCGAGAAATTGCAATTGCAGGGATGTTTGGATGTGTGATTTCAGTGAATATTTGTAAAAATATTTTTTTTACCAATAATTAGAAATGACTACTCAAACTTTAGATCAGATTAAACTAAAAGCATTGCGTTATGTTCTTGGAACTGCTAGATTGACAAACACATCTCAAATCTTTGAGCCTGTTTTAGACAAAAGATTAAGATTTGATGGTCATGCACTATGAAGTTTGCCAATAGATTGGAAAACGTTGACTTTGAGGCAAGATATCTATTTCAATACGACCGCTTAGGAAATTAGAACCTGACTTTGGCTAGGTACTTAGTTTAGCTTATAAATATAGTATAAAATACATATGGGTATGTTAGGTTAGCATGTCATATGACTTAACATTTAAAAATTGTAATAAAGCTGATTGCTGTACTTTGGTACATAGAATGTCGGGTATAGGGACTATCTACTGCTCCTTGTGGATACCATAATTAATGGAAGCTAAGCTAAATGTTGCTAAAACTCGAGTGTAGCCTATAGTGCATATTATGCATATACCACAAAGACCGAGTGCGGACTGAATATGTTAGCTTCACTTATTAAAAGGTTAGTTCTTGATATTGTGTGACACAATTCGTTTTCTGTTAGCTTATTTGACATTTAATGACATTAATGTTAACATAAAATGTTTGTATTGATCCGTTTGTGGTTTGTTTGTGTATATCTAAACCTGTGAGACCCCCAAAATCTGACATGGAACAAGTAGGCAACGAGGGGGTAACACGTCATAGTACAAGAAACAATGAATTACAGTTCATACAAAGCTGACGAAATAAAACATGTACATTACATCATAAAAGGTCAGAGTTTTTAAACATAGGTCCCAGAGTTTTAGAAGCGGAAAATTATATTATTTTGTCTCGATTTGTAACATAAAGTTGCCCAAAAGATAGAATAAACTTCTAATAGTTTATATAAAACAAATCTTTCAAAAGCATCACAGAAATCTCCAAGTTGCAATAATATCTTGCGGGCTTCCATCCAAGCAAAGCAAAGTAATAATACCTGAGATTAAACATGTAAAATCGTCAACACAAAGTTGAGTGATATTCATAGGTTTAGTAATAAGGATGTGGAACACAAGCATTCATTTGTAAACAAGAAATAGGGGAAAATGGTTATGTACAGTAACCATTGTCCGAAACATTATTATTGTTGTTTAGTTCATGAACCGAAGCTTAACTCAGTGTAAGTTCCTCTAGTCAGTATTCAGCCTAAATACTCAAGTGAATAAACAAATATTAGTGCGTCAAGGTAATCGGGACGGGGATAGTCAATCCCGATGGATCCACCCACAACATTCGCGCTTGGTAGCAGGATTAATTAACGGTTCATGATCAATGAGAGGAAACTTAAGGCTAGACTAAAAGCAATAATATCAATGAAAATCAGTTGGAAATCCTCAAGTTCTGGAAAGCATACAATTTCTGGATAGCATACAAGTTGAGGATAACACACAGTTTTTTTTAAATGGTTGTGTTCCACCATGTAAAATCTCACCCCGTGTTTAGAAACCATGTACAAGTAAAAAGGGGCTATGAACTCACCTTAGCCACGAGGTAAGTCAATCACGGTACTCACCAACTGAGTAGAAACAATGTAGTGAGACGATCACCGACGATATGGATGCCCGGGGAAAAAAGAAAACCGCAACCTATCAAAATAAGGCGCGCGTTAAGACTCGAACTCAATATCGATATATATACCAAATATAATATGACTCAAATGTTTTCAAAGTATTCATGTTTCAAAACCATTGACACGAACCAAATGAATTCATACTAACCATTTATTTCAACACTACACGTTAAACACTTGAACACTTGAAAATGACCCGTCATACGACGCCAAGTCAACGCAAGTCAAACTATCCTTTACCCTTATATGGACCAGTAGCTAAGTCATTTATATAATGACTAAGCACTTGAATAAGTCATCATGTCCGATGATGAATACTCAAACTCACGCAACACAAACATTGGACTAAGTGTCCAAAATAAAATCAGCAAGTACTCTCCGAATGTATACACCGATCTACCCTATCTAGACTTGTCCGTTTTAGATGAAAATTGGTGTCAAGGTCACTTATAACCTGTATAAGACCTCACCAAAATTTGAGCCAAAGTTCACACTTTAAAATCCATCAGCTCGACATTTTACTCGACTCCAAATTTGGGACAGATTTGTGCACTTGTTTTGTAAAACCGTTTGGACCACTTTAAAAGTACTAACTCGACAATCCGTCTTTTGAAACCACTACTAGACTTATAAAACTCAGTTTGTAACCTTTGAAAATCAGTAGATACATTTGTCTAACCAAGCTTAAAGTCCCCGAGAGTCGACCCAAAATCAGCCACAATTTCGGATTGTGCCGACTTGCGTCTCCCGGTACACGAAAACTAAAACTAGCATAACTTTTGACTCGTAATGACTTAGAAGCTCTATCTTATACCAAAACGACCGTCTCGGAAAACTCTATAACAATTTCAAATAATCTCAGTCTTTCACAGACCTTAAACCTACGAAAAATCTGTTTAATACCTGCTGTCCCAAAATAACCTTTTAGAAAACAAGTCAAATCCATTTTTCACTCAAAACCAATCATTCCCATACCCCTAGGACCACTATACTATAATTCCTAACAACCAAACACACTCCTAAACACATGCATGTAAAATTTAACAAAATCAAAGATCAAAAATCAACCTTTTTAGGATCAAAACATGATGATCTTACCAAAAATTATACATGCAAGATGATTTAAACATCAATCCACCATGAAATCATAAAATCTTCAAAATTTGATGCATGTTCACAAATTTAGTATCACTAGAATCACCATTAAATTTTAGAAATGGGTCTAATCTTTGTTTTTGTTAAATCATAGTGGATGATGGTGAAATGAGGTGTTTTGTGGTGGTGGAGTGGCAGCAAAAAGGGTGGGGTGGGGAGAGATTGTGTGTTTTTTTTACAAATGATATGTGGTTAGTTAGTAGAAGTAAAATGGGTTTTATATGGTGTTTAGTTGTAGGGACCATTGTTGCCAAGTTTGAAACTTGTGGACTTAAAAACAATTAATAGTTTTAAAGGGTAGAAAATGGTTATTGGTAAATATTGAAAATATTTACGGGGCTCGGGTTTCGTAAAAATACTTTTCAAAAGTTACAATGCATCATAAAAATGATTAAATGATTTCTCGACACGACTTAATACGTAATTAAAACTAAATCGTCAAAAATATTAATTATCGAAACAATCGATAAATAAACGTAAACTTTTGGGCATTCGTCGGTATCCCGATCACTAGAAATTTTTGTTGTACATTGATTTGAATAAACTCGTTGTAAAACGAACGCGGGTGATTTTTAAATCAAAAATTTTGATTTAAATAAATATAGAAAAATAAAATAAGAATTTTATAATTCCATATGAAGTATTTATCAATGATCGAAAAATACTTAAAAAGTATAATTTAAAAATCTCAGGATTTACATATAGCAATACAAGAAAACGTAATACGTTGGAAAATTAGAGAAACACGAATAAAAGAATAAAAATAATGCTGAGAAAATACGGGTTCTTACAGTCTTCCCCCCTAAAGGAACTCTGGTCCCCAGAGTTCTCCTGAAAACAGTAGAAGATGCAAACAAGAGAAGGTAGAAAGTGTATAACAAAATTCATTGCTTCCTAGGTAATTTCCGTACCACGACGAATCTTAATGGTTAGAATTCACTACGCTTCAGTTTCTTAACTCCTTTTCGTATAACTTTTCAGTCTTGAATTAGGATAACAATCTTTCAATACGGAGATACATCGAGAGATAGAGTGAACACAAGAATCGCTTAAACGGACAAAGTGCGATATAATGAACCAAGATTGTAAATCAACAACGGGTCGCAAATCGTGCAACTGTAAAATGTGACAATCTTAAAATGTAAGAATCTAGTCACAAGCGAAATAGAAGGAAAAAAAATGAATAACATATGATCATTTAAAATACAAGTTGTCACAATCAGTTGTCTAGTATTTTGGTATAACTTTAAAACTTAGTTTTAAATATTTTCTTTATTAAAAGAAAATTTTACAAGGTGTAGTGATTTAAAAATCAAACTCCATATAAAATGAGTGGATAAACAATTGTCAAATAGTTTTCTTGATCAGGACTTCAAGGTAAAAGTAACTCAGTTCAAATAGTTATTTTGATCAGCTTAAGAGCTTTTCGGGTGACTACATGAAATTATCGTTAAAAACTCAGGTTTATCGCTACCATTAGAGAAAATAAGATTTTCCAAGTTATTTAGAAGCATTGTTTAGAAATTATAATTTTATTTAATAAATTCATTAGGTTGACAGTAAAGTATGATAAAATCAATTACTTTAAAAGGTACAACTTGATATCCATTTTAAATACTAGTTATAAATTTATCAAAGAGGATGTATAGATCCGGTACTTAACTTGAAACAGTTATTTTGGTAATTTAGACATTTTATAAACTTATAAAACGTTCTTAAAAATTAATAATAATTTTTAGAAATCCAAGAAGGCGATTAAGGTATCAAACGATAAACACGTAACATTTTTTTTGGTTTCAAAAGGTGACAAGACAGCAACGAATATAAATCATATAAAGGTCAACAATCTGCATGTGAGCGATAACACAAGGGAATAAAACCAAAAATCGTATCAATTCTTAACAAACGTGATAGAATAGTCGCGTCAATGATAAAAATAATAAGAAACAAGGATTATAGTAAGTCATCACTTCTTGATTGCAGTTGGTGACACCAATAACGGCTTATAGAGTTCTCGATGGTCGACACACGATCGAAAGAGAAAAGCCACATAGCGAATTTTCGAATCAAAGAAAATTCTTAAGAAGTCAATTGAGAGAAGTTCCATTAAGATGAACAACATTAGCAATGAAAGGCGAAATCAACACATGATTCACAGAAATGAATTTCAAGACGATGAAGTCTAACACACATAATGATGGATACACGAAATCATCGTTCACGTCCAGTCATAAATCATTAATCGCGTCCAAAGACGTTTCGTAGTTCTACCAAGATAGATAGAGATGGTAGATCATAGAAACATAGCAACGTTGAAACTTCCAAGTCTGGTATCAATAGTAAGAATTTAGGCAAATGGTAACAAAATCGTATCATGAGGATGATGAGGTAACAGGTAAAACAAAGGTCGTTGAGTAAGGAAATATGTGCTTGAGGCATGTACTTTGTTTAAGAAAAGATAAGGGTTCATATGTGTATGTTGCGAACTATTGATACTCGCATAAGAAGTAAAAGTTTTCTAAACTTTATTTATCTAACTTTTTAAGGAACATGATTAAAAAGTTGATTGTTGATCAAATATTTAGGGCGACTACTATTTGGCCTTGCATGATTCCTTCTAAATTAGGCATAGGTGATCAGGCCATGCATAATTTAGGACTAGCAATGCGATGCTCAGCTTCGTCAAACCAGTATTACATATCATATGATTTAAAATATGTATATAATAGCATTTGTAAAAATAGGAATCAAAATAACATATGAAACTTTTCGCCACTAAGTTACTGGCTAGATATTTAATTCAACAATTTGTTTTGTTACAAGGGTTCTTCATAAGACCAAAGTAGAATAAATTGTGAAAATACATTGTAAAATTAATTTTATAAGATAACCTTCAAGTAATTTGTAAAGTCCAAGTGGAACATTTTGTAACATGTTTCGCAAACAATACTAGTTTGAGCTTATATGGTAACATGACAATAGTTTATAAAGTAGCGAGTGGGTTACAAGAGGGAAATAAGGAGTAATTCAAGGCAATCAATGAAATGGTTACAAGGTGCTAAGGTTTCAAGAGGTTTAGCAGGAATCGTCAGGAGACACGTGTCAAGATGGTAACGAACGATACGAAGGCAAGAACTTCAACCTCGGTCTAAATCAGTGGTACGATAAAAGCAAAGAAAGACAATATAGAATGACAAATAAGTCATATATAAAAGAAAGGATAAAGGAATCCGTAGGTGTGCACGTCGTGATTAATTTGCCAATAATATACTTTTAAGAAAGTAGGATATCAATTTACAAATAGAACAACCACTTAGAAAAGTTTCTATATTAGGAAGTTACCGAATTTCAAAAGTTCAAGATCTATGTATATGTATGACCGAACTCAAAGTTACTATTTTATACTTGTTCAAACGCAATCATTGTTTTTAGTTTGCAAAATATCATTTGTTAAAGTTTTACGAGCTCAAACGAACTAAAAAACGCTTGAAATCATATTTTTAAAGTCTACCAGTTTTGACTTTTGGGTTTGACTAGACCAATTAACTCACTAAACGATATTCTAAGACTCAAAGTCTAATGCATTTCGATGTAAAACAATGGTTTGAACAACTTTCTAGTTTTACCCGAGACTTGAAACGGAATAAAAATGGACGAAAATGCCCTTGCATTAAATCTGTCAGCAAAATGATATTTTAGAATTATTCAGAAAATAACTTCTTAGATTTTACAATCTCAAATGAGCGTAACTTGTTCGATTTTAAAGTTTACTGGTAAAAATATTATGTCCTAAACGAACATCTCAACAGGTAAAAATATATATTTTTCGACACCGTTTGAAATTAAATCCAAATTTCATAATAACTCAGAATTAATGTACACACAAGACTTGTGGATCCCATAAAGACGAAAGAGAATAAACTGTATAGTTAATCATTTAAGAAAACATGATATAGGATTGGTTTATGAATACCAACGATAGCCTGAGAGATAAAAAACGACGCATATCATCCGTGTCTTCGGCTGTAAGATGCAATGCAGGAAGGTCTCCTGGCGGCGTGATTTTTCCAAAATCACAAGACCTACCGAGAAAGAAATAAAATATTAACAAGTCACACTCCTGAGGCGAGGAGGTTTAATGAAAAGGGGAGGATACAAGTAGGATCGTATTCCAAACAATCGTCACATAATACATGACGATCATGTGTTCAAGGTACAACGGATGTTGTAAGTCGAAGTCGAAACGTAGAATGGTCAATGAAATAAGCTGTAATCCATGTACAATTGTCGTGTAAAACGGTGACGTAAAGGTCAATCAAGATTACGAAAACTCACGATATTATTCAGGTACTGATTGAACGAATACTTCGAGATGTGTGACTCACACGGTGTCCTTCAGTCTTTCCCGGAGACACATTGAGCTACACAATGGTCTATAGAATAGACATTCAATAACGAATGGTCGGAAAAAAATCTGCGTATCTAAATAGATATTTTAAAGGAAATAAACAATGAAAGCAACATGCACGGTAGTAAGAATGAAAATCAGGAGTTTCATCGAAAACAACACTTCTTCAATTCCGAACAATGGTATCACGAGAGTATGCACAACATGTAGCAGCGAGTTGAGAAAAAAAGATGATTCAAAACGAACGAGTATATCAAGTCAGTCGTATCACACATAAATGAAATAGCAATAGTACTCAGAAAAATGAGTATGAAAAATCAGTAGCATACGCGCTCTGAATGCAAGTAGGTAACGTCGTAACAATACAAAATCATTGTAACAAGATCAGTTCACAAGAACATGAATTCCAAAAATACAGTAAGAGTATATGTAATCAAGTAATAACCAATGATAATTCATGAATCACAAAGGCTTTGGAAAGACATAGTAATTATCGCCCTTAAGGTAATGCAATATTTCAACATGTAATCAGGAGATGAAATACTGCAACGATAATTAAAAGTAAATAATAAGGATTAGAGAGTTACCCGCGCAGATATCGAACAACAATGGCAGATTCTGTGTTTGACACTTAAAACATGAAATATTTGAACTTTCGGTTATAGACTAAGTTTTGAAAAACGACTCAGTTCCCTATAACCATCGCTCTGATACCAATCTGTGAGACCCCCAAAATCTGACATGGAACAAGTAGGCAACGAGGGGGTAACACGTCATAGTACAAGAAACAATGAATTACAGTTCATACAAAGCTGACGAAATAAAAACATGTACATTACATCATAAAAGGTCAGAGTTTTTAAACATAGGTCCTAGAGTTTTAGAAGCGGAAAATTATATTATTTCGTCTCGATTTGTAACATAAAGTTGCCCAAAAGATATAATAAACTTCTAACAGTTTATATAAAACAAATCTTTCAAAAGCATCACAAAAATCTCCAAGCTGCGATAATATCCTGCGGGCTCCCATCCAAGCAAAGCTAAGTAATAATACCTGAGATTAAACATGTAAAATCGTCAACACAAAGTTGAGTGATATTCATAGGTTTAGTAATAAGGATGTGGAACACAAGCATCCATTTGTAAACAAGAAATAGGGGAAAATGGTTATGTACAGTAACCATTGTCCGAAACATTATTATTGCTGTTTAGTTCATGAACCGAAGCTTAACTCAGTGTAAGTTCCTCTAGTCAGTATTCAGCCTAAATACTCAAGTGAATAAACAGATATTAGTGCGTCAAGGTAATCGGGACGGGGATAGTCAATCCCGATGGATCCACCCACAACATTCGCGCTTGGTAGCAGGATTAATTAACGGTTCATGATCAACGAGAGGAAACTTAAGGCTAGACTAAAAGCAATAATATCAATGAAAATCAGTTGGAAATCTTAAGTTCTGGAAAGCATACAATTTCTGGATAGCATACAAGTTGAGGATAGCACACAGTTTTTTTAAATGGTTGTTTTCCACCATGTAAAATCTCACCCCGTGTTTAGAAACCATGTACAAGTAAAAAGGGGCTATGAACTCACCTTATCCACGAGGTAAGTCAATCACGGTACTCAGCAACTGAGTAGAAACAATGTAGTGAGACGATCACCAACGATATAGATGCCCGGGGAAACAAGAAAACCACGACCTATCAAAATAAGGCGCGCGTTAAAACTCGAACTCAATATCGATATATATACCAAATATAATATGACTCAAATGTTTTCAAAGTATTCATGTTTCAAAACCATTGACACGAACCAAATGAATTCATACTAACCATTTATTTCAACACTACACGTTAAACACTTAAACACTTGAAAATGACCCGTCATACGACGCCAAGTCAACGAAAGTCAAACTATCCTTTACCCTTATTTGGACCAGTAGCTAAGTCATTTATATTAATGACTAAGTACTTGAATAAGTCATCATGTCTGATGATGAATACTCAAACTCACGCAACACAAACATTGGACTAAGTGTCAAAAATAAAATCAGCAAGTACACTTCGAATGTACACACCGATCTACCCTATCTAGACTTGTCCATTTTAGATGAAAATTGGTGTCAAGGTCACTTATAACCTGTATAAGACCTTGATAGGTGTGTAAACACCCATTCTTTTACCACTTAATTCTGGCTAAAACGAGACAAAAACACGTATTTAATATCATTTGTTTGGAATTATGCGTGGTTTTTGTGTTTATTGTGTTTTCAGAGCTAACCGGATGAATATTAAAGAAAACATGGGATTGCACGGGTTTTACCGAAGAAAAAGACTTAAGATAAAGTCTATTTTCCAAGAGATGCAAAAGATTTGAAGTCACTGGGCCTATTCGAAGATTTATCGAAGAAAAGGACCAAAGATGGAAGATTTACATAAGTCGAAGAAACTCAAGTCTATTAAACGAAGAAATTAAAAAGTTCCGAATGAACGTTTGTTTTTGAAGTTCCGAATCAATTTAAGTTTAAAAGTTCCGAATGAATTTTTTTGTTTAAAAGTTCCGAATGAGTTAAAAAGTTCCGAATGAATTGATTGTTCCGAATAAACTTCCGAACCAATAGTTCCGAACCAAGTTCCGGAT
Source organism: Glebionis coronaria (assembly GCA_025667525.1). NCBI lineage: Eukaryota > Viridiplantae > Streptophyta > Magnoliopsida > Asterales > Asteraceae > Glebionis > Glebionis coronaria. The sequence continues at coordinate 136,955,453 of CM046879.1, read as the reverse complement.
AAAGTTCCGGGTGAACTTCCGAATTAACTTCCGAGTAAAGTTCCGAGTGAAGGATTTCTAAAAGTTCCGAATGAAGACTTCCGGGTGAAAAGTTCCGGATGAGCAAAGTTCCGAATCAAGGGTAAAACTTCTGAATCAATTTTTTTCTTTGATTATTCATTAATTGTTACTGTTTCTTCATTTTACCTTTAATTTTAGTTTTAATTTTAATTTCACTTTAATTTTAATTTTAATTCAAGTTTTTATCAATTGTCATTAAATTAATTGTTTTTGATTTAAGTTTACATTTTAGAGCATTTGTCATTTAGTAGTTTAAAAATCCAAACCCCTTTTTTAGTAACTAAGAACGATCATTCCACTTAAGACCGAGATCAATTCGAGAAGACTGTGAGAGATAAAATTGAACCCAATGAAAATCATAGTATCAAATGGCGCCGCTGCCGGCTCTTCTCGTTAAGATCAAAAGTTTTTTGTGAGAACTTGGATTTTGGGATCCGTTCCCCGTGAACGTTACTTTTTCTTAAAAATCTTCAAAAAACACTAAAAAATATAAAATTTTCAAAAATCCTAAAAAGTAAAAAACATAAAAACCAAAAATATTTTTGCTTTGCTTTTCTTTGTTCGTTCTTTTGCAGGTGTATGCGCACTCGATCCACGTCTTATCAAGAGCCCGAGCCTCTCGATCACTTAGACATGGCCGGTGTACCACCTCCAAACAATAATAACAACAACAACCCACCTTTCAATAACATGAATAATAACAATAACAACAAGCCTCAACCGGATAATCGCCCGATGATTGAACTGCTGCAAGCTCATGTAGACGGCAACAATGATCCAATTGTCATACCTCCAATTGCCGCTAACAACTTCGAGCTAAAATCAGGCTTTATCCAGATGGTCTCCGCTCAACCCTTCTTGGGGCGTACCATTGATGATCCACACGACCATATCAAGAGATTCTTGCAACTAACCAACACGGTCAAGTTCAATGGTGTTCCACAAGAGGTTATCAGGTTACAACTTTTTCCCTTTTCTTTAGAGGGACAAGCCCGGCATTGCCTTGCTAAGGAACCGCCACAGAGTATTCTCTCGTGGACGGATTTGGACACCAAGTTTATCAATTACTTTTTCCCACCCTCTCGTACTACCGCTTTGCGGAATGAAATCATAAATTTTGAACAAAAGTACGATGAGTCGTTCAGTGAATGTTGGGATCGTTTTAAAGATCTTTTAAGAAAATGCCCACAACATGGTTTTACAAAAGTACATCAAATTAATACTTTTTACAATGGTTTAAGCATGAGTGACCAAGATTCACTAAACAGTGCCTCCGGGGGTAATCTTTTGGCTAAGACTTCCAATGCTGCTTGGGACATCATTGAGAATAAATCTCGTGTGCAAACCAAGAGTGTTCGGACCAATGTCGCTAGTGCTAGCACTAATGACAGCGACAATCGATTGGACAAAATCACTACGCTTCTTGAATCGCTTGTCACCCACACCGTCAACAACAACAACAGCAACAACGCTAAAAACGCTTAAGTTAACGCTGTCAGCCAACCTTGTGAGATATGCGGTGGTCCTCACTCTTACACCACTTGTACCGCCACCCAAGACTACCCTGCTGAAAATGTGAATGCGGCTTATGGCACCTATCCTCAACCCGCTTATCAAGCTAGACCTCAAGGTGACCGTAACTTGCTGAGCTACCGCTCCAACAACTATCTTTCACCACCCGGTTTCCCTCCAAACAACCCAAACCAACAACAAAACCTTAATCGCCCTCCTCAACAACAACAACAACCTCGTACACCATACATCCCTCCTCACAAGCAGCAACAACCACCTCAACGTAACAACCAAGTTTACCAACAACCTGCTTATCAACCACCCGCATACAATGCTCCTCCCAACCAATCCACCGCTCTACACCAAGAAGTGCAGACCTACATGAGGACAAATGATGTGATCGTGGAAAATCTTCAGCGTGAAGTGATCAATTTGAAAGCAGACTTGGTCAAACAAGGGAACGATTTGAGAGCCGACATGAGAAACACGTTGGATAGCCAAACAAATGACTTGAAGAACATGATGGCTAGTTTCTTCCAAGGTAGTCAACCCTCTTCTTCGGGTACTCTTCCGAGTAACACCGTTGCGAATCCTAGAGGGGAGATGAAAGCAATCACTACTCGCAGTGGTAAAGGTACCAAGGAACCCGAGCTTCCTATACCTCCACCGGTGGTTGTGACTAAGGAGAACGAGTCACCTGCTCCTATTCCTCATCCTTCTCCTTCCCCAATTTCTCCACCTCTTCCTTCTACCCCTCCTCCACCCCAGGATGTGAGTGATCCTATTCTCCCAAAGCCTTCCTCTTCTTCCAATATACCTTATTCATCTAGGTTGAGGAAAGAGAAGCTCAAAAGCAAGGACGATATTCAGGTTTCGAACTTCCTTAAAATGTTCAAACAATTGAATTTCAATATCTCCTTTGCAGAGGCTCTCGCTCACATGCCTAAATATGCGAAAATGTTTAAAGATCTTCTGAGCGACAAGGAAAAGCTCCTCGATATTGCCAACACCCAACTTAATGAGAATTGCTCTGCAGTGCTCTTAAGGAAATTGCCAACCAAACTTGGTGATCCGGGTCGTTTCTTAATCCCTTGCAATTTCCCGGGAGTAGAGAATTGCATGGACCTAGCCGATCTAGGTGCCAGTATTAATCTAATGCCTCTCAGCGTTTGGAAGCAATTATCTCTCCCTGAGCTAGTCCCCACCAAAATGACTTTGGAGTTAGCTAACCGTACGGTTGCATATCCAGTGGGGATAGCCGAAGACGTCTTTGTAGGAGTCGACAAATTCACTTTTCCTGCCGATTTCATCGTCGTCGACTACGAGATGGACCCTCGTGTTCCCTTGATCGTGGGTCGTCCATTCCTGAGGACCGGTCGCACTCTCATCGATGTTGAAGCCGGTGACTTATCATGAGAGTGGGTGACGATAAAATCGTCTTCAACATGGGAAAGTTGTCTAAACAACCTTATTCATACGAGAGTGTTAATTGTATTGACGTTCTGGATGAGGCTTGTGAAGAACACTTTAATGATGCTTGTAAAAATATTCCTACCTCTCTTCCCACTGTTGAAACCGTTTCCTCTATTGATTCATCACTGTCTCTATTTGGAGAAAGTGATTTGTTCTGGAACAATCTTGAAGACACCATGGGAGATGTGAACTTAGCTAATGATGATTCTTCCACCGATGAGGATGAAGACATGCATTTCTTTGATAACCTTCTCAACGAAGACAAACCTTCTCCACCATCTCCCACGGTTATTGCTATCGATACTCCGACTTCGAATACGCCTCCGGTCGAAAATCCTCCGGATTTAGAACTTAAGGAGTTGCCGCCCCATCTCAAGTATGTGTTCCTTGATGAAGAGAAGAAGTCGCCAGTCATTATCGCAAAGGATTTGAAAGATGAAGAGAAAACTCGCCTCATTTCCGTGCTTAGAGATCATAAGAAAGCTATTGCTTGGAAAATCTCTGATATTCGCGGAATTGATCCTCACTTCTGCACACACAAAATTCTCATGGAGGACGACTTTAAGCCCACAATTCAAAGCCAACGAAGGGTGAATCCAAAAATCCATGAAGTCATCAAAACAGAGGTTATCAAACTTCTTGATGCGGGTATGATTTACCCTATTTCGGATTCACCATGGGTTAGTCCAATCCATTGTGTGCCCAAGAAGAGCGGAATAACCGTTGTTCCCAATGAACACAACGAGTTGATTTCCACTCGTCTCGTTACTGGGTGGAGAGTTTGTATAGACTACCGCAAACTCAATGATGCCACGAGAAAGGATCATTTCCCTCTACCTTTTATGGACTAAATGCTTGAACGTTTAGCGGGTAATGAATATTACCGCTTTCTTGATGGTTTCTCGGGTTACTTCCAAATACCCATCGATCCCCAAGATCAAGAGAAGACAACATTCACTTGTCCCTATGGCACATTTGCTTACAAAAGAATGCCTTTTGGCTTATGCAATGCCCCCGGGACTTTCCAAAGGTGCATGTTAGCTATCTTCCATGACATGGTTGAAAAAACCATGGAAGTCTTCATGGATGATTTCTCGGTCTTCGGGGATTCCTTCTCTTCTTGCCTTGCCAATTTGGAACGTATGCTCAAGCGGTGCGAAGACACTCGCCTTGTTCTGAATTGGGAAAAATGCCATTTTATGGTAAAAGAAGGCATCGTGCTGGGACACAAAATTTCCAAAGCCGGTCTTGAAGTCGACCGTGCTAAAGTCGATGTTATCGCCAAGTTGCCTCCACCTTCAACCGTGAAGGGTGTGAGAAGTTTTCTGGGTCATGCGGGCTTCTACCGTCGATTCATCAAAGATTTTTCTCAAATCGCTCGCCCGATGACCCACCTCTTGGAAAAAGATACTCCTTTTATCTTTTCCAAAGAGTGTCTTGAAGCCTTCAACTCGCTTAAGGATAAGCTAACTAAGGCACCCGTCTTGGTTACCCCTAATTGGGAGCTGCCCTTTGAGTTGATGTGCGATGCTAGTGATTTTGCTATTGGAGCGGTTCTGGGACAAAGAGTGAACAAACACTTCCAACCAATCCATTACGCTAGCAAGACAATGACGGGGGCACAATTGCATTATACGACAACCGAAAAAGAGCTTTTAGCTGTTGTCTATGCCTTTGAAAAGTTTCGCCCCTATCTAGTCCTTTCCACCACAATCGTTTACACCGATCATTCCGCGTTGAAGTACTTGTTGACAAAGCAAGATTCCAAACCAAGACTTCTTCGCTGGGTTTTGCTGCTCCAAGAATTTAAAATCGAAATTCGCGATAAAAAAGGAGCAGAAAACCTAGTCGTGGACCATCTCAGCAGACTTGAGGATCCTTACCAGGGGGATCATCCGAACAAAGAAATCAATGATTCTTTTCCCTTGGAGACCTTAATGTCTATAAATTCGAAATCTGATGAAACCCCGTGGTTTGCGGACTTTGCAAACTACTTGGCGGGTGGAATTCTCAAGGAAGGGTTGACGTCCCAACAAAAGAAAAAGTTCTTCACCGACATTAAGACTTACTTTTGGGACGACCCTTACCTATTCAAACAATGTGCCGACCTGATTATTCGCCGATGTGTTGACGGACCGGCAGCTTCGGAAATCCTTGATGCTTGCCACAAAGGACCCACCGGTGGTCACTTTGGTCCCAACTACACCGCCAAAAAAGTGTTTGATTCGGGATTTTATTGGCCCTCCATATATCGTGACGCTAACAATATGGTTAAACGATGTGATGCTTGCCAAAAACAAGGCACGATCACACATAAAGACGAGATGCCTCAGAATTTCATTCAAGAGTGTGAAATCTTTGATGTTTGGGGTATCGACTTTATGGGGCCATTCCCTTCTTCTAAAGGAAACAAATACATCCTTGTAGCCGTTGACTACGTTTCAAAGTGGGTTGAAGCCAAAGCTTTACCCACTAATGACGCAAGGGTGGTTTGTAACTTTTTGAAAGCTCTTTTCGCTAGATTCGGTGTGCCTCGTGCTATTATTAGTGATCGTGGGACTCATTTTTGCAATGACCAATTCGCAAGAGTCATGGCTAAGTACGGTGTAAACCATCGTCTTTCCACAGCCTACCACCCACAAACTAATGGCCAGGCTGAAATATCCAACCGAGGACTGAAGCGAATTCTTGAAAGAACCGTGGGAGAGCATCGTGCCTCATGGGCTGATAAACTTGATGATGCTTTGTGAGCTTTCCGTACTGCTTACAAGACCCCGATCGGCTGTACGCCCTATCGTCTTGTGTACGGGAAAGCGTGCCACCTCCCCATTGAGTTGGAGCACAAGGCTTACTGGGCCTTGAAGTGGGCTAATTTTGATATCAACAAAGCCGGTGACCTACGCAAGATCCAACTCAATGAGCTCAATGAACTCTGTAATGAGGCTTATGAAAATTCTTTGATCTATAAGGAAAGGACTAAGCTCATTCACGACTCCAAGATCAAAAACCGAGAGTTCCATGTTGGAGACAAAGTCTTACTTTTTAACTCTCGGTTGAAAATCTTCTCGGGAAAGCTCAAATCTCGTTGGTCCGGCCCATTCACCATTGCCCAAATTTTTCCATATGGTACTCTCGAGCTCGCTCAACCTGATGGACCGAATTTTAAGGTGAATGGCCAACGAGTGAAGTTGTACTTTGGTGAGGACACCTCTCAGGAGGTGATTCCATCCCTCACCACGTTCCCCATGAACTAATTTTGGGTCGAGTCAGGCTCGTGACTCGGTTATCAAAAACAAGCGCTCCTCGGGAGGCAGCCCGAGTATCTATCCTTTTATGTTTTAACCTCCTAAGTGTAGGGGGGCCTCTATAGGTTCTTTCCCTTTGTGTGGTGATGTGATTACAGGGATTAGTGCACTCTTGGAAACTTTGAAGAACCGTGCTCCTGTGTTATCCGAAATCCGGTTCTATCTCTCAACTATCGTGATTCAATTTTCTTCATACTCACATTTGAAATTGATCACTTTAATCGTCTCTTCCTTAACTTGAGTTAACCAACGTGCACAATGTCATAAGTGTAGGGGAGACTTTTCCCACATGCTTAAACATTGAGGACAATGTTTATCTTAAGTGTAGGGGGGACTTCTATCGAAGTTTTAAGTGGACTTTTCCATGAAAATGCCTTCAATTAACCGGAAAATCATATTTTTCAACATTTTTCAAATTTTTTATTAACTTTGGCCATTTAGTCGTAATTTTTAAATTTTTAGCTTTGCTTTCATATGTATATATCCCGCAATAAAGTCAAAATTTTAATAAAGTGGTGTAGCTAGTTTAGAAGTCTTTGACATATTAGGCCCGTTGCGTTTATTTTGACTCAACCCGAATAGACTTATCCAAGTTTATTCTAGCTAGTATCCTTAACCATGTAGACCTTAATTGGTTTATTAGGCTAAGTTTCCACGAGTCTCATTACTTGAGATTTTAAACTATGGAGGACGAGAAATGATAGAGTCAATTATAAGTCGGTATTCTTGCACAAGCTCACTTGGTGTAATTATTTGCCTATTCTCCCATCACTTGCTAATAAATTATCTGCAATAAGTAAGGTCGTACGATTTGAAAAGTTACTTAGCTTCTAGCCCAAGATCGTTTAAAAGTTGCTCGGTAATGATAAGAGTTCATAGCCAAGGCATAACTTATGAAGCGGGGCGCGAAGATTGGCGAGTCCGAAAAGGCCCTAACAAGGCATGAGGATTCAATCTTATTGCTAAAGATCCAAGGTGATGTGAAAAGCATTATTCCCAAAGTCAATATGAAGGATCAAGACTCACGACGAAAAGCAATCAACTCCCATAAAGATCATGGAGAAGTCTATCCGAAAAGACCCTAACAAGGTATGAGGATAAATAGATCCAAGTCCGAAAAGGAGGCGGATCGTTGTATCTCAAAATCCCAATTAGAGATTGAAGAATAATCATGAAGTCGTGTTCAACAAAGTTGGAGAACCCCTCAAAAGTCTCCAAGTGAAGAAACTCTATTAACGATGAGAAGACCATTATCTCAAGCACGTCTCTCAAGATATGAAGTATGAAGTACATGCCAAATATCGGCCCGAGAAAGGTCTCAAATCGTGAACCGAGTTATGCCAAGATATGAACTTTTTGATATCCCGAGAAGCAGTTTTAAGAGATTTTGTCCTTTAGCTAACTATTGATCAAATCGTCCTACTTTGCTTTCAGCCTAAATAAACTATCGAAATAAGTCCAAAAATGCATCTTCATGATCATTCTAAGAAAAAAATAAAAATAAAATATAAGAGATACACCTAGGAATAAGGGAGTTTAAGCATTTAATTAAGCCATGTGTGTAAGTGTCTTATTTACTAACTTATAATAACAATGATCTCGTTTTTAAGCTTAGTTTGGGGAACGTGAAACTTGAGGGTGATAAATCTTCGCAGCACCAAAGCCCTAATGTAAGTCATCGATTTCTTTGCAAGTTATTTCCATGAAACTATTTTCAAGTGAAAATGGTTTTCTATCCTTTTGTTTCCTTTAAAGTGTTGATTTCTTTTAGTACCTTAATTTTTGTTTAGTAGTGTAAAATTGCTTTATCACTAAGCATTGCATGAGGGCATGGCAATGGTTAAGTGTAGGGGATTTGATAGTTGTGTAAACACCCATCCTTTTACCACTTAATTCTGGCTAAAACGAGACCAAAACACGTATTTAATATCATTTGTTTGGAATTATGCGTGGTTTTTGTGTTTATTGTGTTTTCAGAGCTAACCGGATGAACATTAAAGAAAACATGGGATTGCATGGGTTTTACCGAAGAAAAAGACTCAAGATAAAGTCTATTGTCCAAGAGATGCAAAAGATTAGAAGTCACTGGGCCTATTTGAAGATTTATCGAAGAAAATGACCAAAGATGGAAGATTTACATAAGTCGAAGAAACTCAAGTCTATTAAATGAAGAAATTAAAAGACGAGTTGAATTTAATCGACGACAAATCCCGAATCAGAATCGAAATCGTCAACTTTTCTGAAAAGACGAGAAGACAAGAAGAACGGGAGAAATCCCACTCACCAACCAAGGGGAACACCTATATATAGTCCACCCCTCACACATTTAGGCAGTTAGTTTTTAGTTTTTCTCTCCTCCTTCTTTTTCTCCTTCTTGTTTGTAGGTATCACCAACACCATTAGGGTGTTTGGTGATTTTGATCTTTGTTTCTCAAATCTTGTAATTTTAATCTTTGTTTGATCTTGTTAAAACATTAACCATCAATACAAGTTCTTGTTTAATCTTTCCATTTCATCTTGTTCATCATCATCTTTTTATGCAAGTTCTTAAGTTCTTATTTGGTTGATTTGATCTTTAAAAAGTTGTTGAATTCGTGTTTTTACTGTTGGGATTTGTTACTTATGGTTATTAGATGGTTTGTGGTTAATTTGGTAAAACCTTTTTGAGTATTTAGTTTGATTTTTGGATCAAAATTGGTTTCCTTGTTCTTCGGGTAAAACTGCTGTTCTTGAGTTCCCCAGGTTCCGAATGAACCAAAAACTTCCGGATGAACACTAAGTTCCGGATGAACAGCTAAGTTCCGAATGAGTTTCCTTTCAAAAAGTTCCGAGTCAGTAGAAAGTTCCGAATGAACTGAAAGTTCCGGATGAACCCAATCTTCCGAATGAACCAAAGTTCCGGGTGAATGTTATTTTCAAAAAGTTCCGAATGAACGTTTGTTTTTGAAGTTCCGAATCAATTTAAGTTTAAAAGTTCCGAATGAGTTTTTTGTTTAAAAGTTCCGAATGAGTTAAAAAGTTCCGAATGAATTGATTGTTCCGAATAAACTTCCGAACCAATAGTTCCGAACCAAGTTCCGGATAAAGTTCCGGGTGAACTTCCGAATTAACTTCCGAGTAAAGTTCCGAGTGAAGGATTTCTAAAAGTTCCGAATGAAGACTTCCGGGTGAAAAGTTCCGGATGAGCAAAGTTCCGAATCAAGGGTAAAACTTCCGAATCAATTTTTTTCTTTGATTATTCATTAATTGTTACTTTTTCTTCATTTTACCTTTAATTTTAGTTTTAATTTTAATTTCAATTTTAATTTTAATTTTAATTCAAATTTTTATCAATTGTCATTAAATTAATTGTTTTTGATTTAAGTTTACATTTTAGAGCATTTGTCATTTAGTAGTTTAAAAATCCAAACCCCTTTTTTAGTAACCAAGAACGATCATTCCACTTAAGACCGAGATCAATTCGAGAAGACTGTGAGAGATAAAATTGAACCCAATGAAAATCAAAGTGTCAGACCTCATCAAAATTTGAGCCAAATTTCACACTTTAAAATCCATCAACTCGACATTTTACTCGACTCCAAATTTGGGACAGATTTGTGCACTTGTTTTGTAAAACCGTTTGGACCACTTTAAAAGTACTAACTCGACAATCCGTCTTTTGAAACCACTACTAGACTCATCAAACTCAGTTTGTAAACTTTAAAAATCAGTAGATACATTTATCTAACCAAGCCTAAAGTCCCCGAGAGTCGACCCAAAATCAGCCACAATTTCGGATTGTGCCGACCTACGTCTCCCGGTACACGAAAACTAAAACTAGCATAACTTTTGACTCGTAATGACTTAGAAGCTCTATCTTATACCAAAACGACCGTCTCGGAAAACTCTATAACAATTTCAAATAATATCAGTCTTTCACAGACCTTAAACCCACGAAAAATCTGTTTAATACCTGCTGTCCCAAAATAGCCTTTTAGAAAACAAGTCAAATCCATTTTTCACTCAAAACCAATCATTCTCATACCCCTAGGATCACTATACTGTCATTCCTAACAACCAAACACACTCCTAAACACATGCATGTAAAATTTAACAAAATCAAAGATAAAAAATCAACCTTTTTAGGATCAAAACATGATGATCTTACCAAAAATAATACATGCAAGATGATTTAAACATCAATCCACCATGAAATCATAAAATCTTCAAATTTTGATGCATGTTCACAAATTTAGTATCACTAGAATCACCATTAAATTTTAGGAATGGGTCTAATCTTTGTTTTTGTTAAATCATAGTGGATGATGGTGAAATGAGGTGTTTTGTGGTGGTGGAGTGGCGGCAAAAGGGTGGGGTGGGGAGAGATTGTGTGTTTTTTTTTACAAATGATATGTGGTTAGTTAGTGGAAGTAAAATGGGTTTTTATATGGTGTTTAGTTGTAGGGACCATTGTTGCCAAGTTTGAAACTTGTGGACTTAAAAACAATTAATAGTTTTAAAGGGTAAAAAATGGTTATTGGTAAATACTGAAAATATTTACGGGGCTCGGGTTTCGTAAAAATACTTTTCAAAAGTTACATGGCATCATAAAAATGATTAAATGATTTCTCGGCACGACTTAATACGTAATTAAAACTAAATCGTCGAAAATATTAATTATCGAAACAATCGATAAATAAATGTAAACTTTTGGGCATCCGTCGGTATCGCGATCACTAGGAATTTTCGTTGTACATTGATTTGAATAAACTCGTCGTAAAACGCACGCGGGTGTTTTTTAAATCAAAAATTTTGATTTAAATAAATATAGAAAAATAAAATAAGAATTTTATAATTCCATATAAAGTATTTATCAATGATCGAAAAATACTTAAAAAGTATAATTTAAAAATCTTAGGATTTACATATAGGAATACAAGAAAACGTAATACGTTGGAATATTAGAGAAACACGAATAAAAGAATAAAAATAATGCTGGGAAAATACGGGTTCTTACAAAACCTGCAGCAACAATATATTCGAGCCTACTGAATTTGTAGATCATCTGGAAAATAGCTCACGAGTTCTTCAAGATATGCAGTGAACCTACTGTGTTAAATGCTCTTTAATATCGCATTATCTGTGTGATACATGAACTAAAAATAAAACTTTGTAGCTAAACAATTGTATTTGAAAAACATATGTCTTCCCTTTTCTGCCTAAGTTCGTGTTAAAATCTTTTTTATATGCAGAATTTTAGGACCACAACTAAAATAAAACTTTGCAGCCATTTTGTAGGGTTTTGAATGTTGCTGGAAGTGATAGCCGAGGATTTATAGGTCTCTTGGAAGCTGATTTTGTTGAGCCGGCTCATGATAAGTAGGGATGTGAACGCACAATTATACTTCATTTGGTTATCATACAGAAGAAATACCGGTCTATGATTTGCAAACATATCGGCTATGAAACATATCAAGTCTCCGGATGCAAAACCCAAACCTCCAGTGTGAGATACATCTGATGAAGATATAGTTTCACTCGAAATTAACACCAATTGCTCTAATACAGAAGTGCGACCCATGAGAACCTTTGTAGCGTCAAAACCTCTAAAACATCCATAATACGATGCGACACCAAAAGCCTATGCATCAATATCAAGAAAAAGTTCAACTCATCTAAAGTATCAAAAGCAAGCACCAACAGACGATCAACCACAAATGTTAATTGCAAATGGATATGCATCTTTTAGCCACAACGAAGACAGTACAAAAGTTGAGGAAAGAGAATCACGAACTTAAGCAGAGGTTTGTTAATTGACTATTAGAAATCTTTGACTCGTTAGTTTTGCATCTTATATTAATCTTAGTCTAATTGTTTTGTAGAGGTGGAGTACTGATTCTGAGGTGATTAATAGTCTGTTGCACGATCTACGATCTAAGAGAGACATAAAATGCCTTGCTTGAAAAACCGGTCGAATATGCAGAGAAAAAGATACAAGAGGGAGAAGAAAAGATAAAAAGTTGGACGAAGAACATGAAGCTCTCATTGAAATACTTTATGAGGAAAGAGACCGACAAAGTGAAATGGAAGAGAGTTTCTGGAAAAAGTGGCACGATGCCTTGAACACCGTTGAAGAGTTAGATAGCCAGATAAAAGAGCTCGAGAACAACAAAGTCAGAACTTAAACAAGATACTTAAGTTTTATATATTTATAGGACATGAGTACTATTTTTACTTGAGGAGATAATGGAGTTTTTTTTAACTTTGTTCATTATGAAGCTAGGCATATAACAGAGGAAGAAAGTTATTTTCCCACAGTGCTTATTGTAGCTTAAGATAGGCCTTAAGTTGTAAATTGTGTTCTTTAGATATGGACCTACATATTGGAGTCTTGTTTGGAAAAGTGATAAGATGTTCTTGCTTACGGTAATATGGGCTTTGATTGTGAGGTAGCTCTACACAAAAGTTCTCATTTATTAAGAAAAACATGATTTATCTAAAGTTGAATTATCGTATGTTACGAGACTTTCCATCACATTTTACTTTTACCTTGAAATATCGTATAGGTAATTATCTGCCGCTAGGCAATTCCGTATCTCTGCGCGGATAATCGTTTAGCATATTTAATAGTTAAGTCATTTTTAGGGCATAATCGTAAATTATTTATTCATTTAATGTTTCACAGGATAGCGTTTTGCAAAAAACATCCCATCTTCGCTTTTGGAAAACGGTGTTTTGTGACCTTTGAAACACATATAACTGATTCATCATTAATGTTTGTCAAACACTTCTTGCAAATTATTTTCACTAGGGCTTTTTCCCGCGCTCCGCTGCGGCGCAAGGCAGGATTTTGTGGCAAGGCCACCTCACTCTACCGCAGATCTGCCGTTGGCTGCTTTTTCCTTGGACAAATATATGTTATGTTGGCACTGGTGATGGAGTTGATAGTGGTGGTGATGCAGATGTTGCTGGTTTCACTATGTAGTGTGATTCACAAAGTTCCACAACTGCATCCACAGCCCTACTCACTTCTCACCTCATCTTGAAACCAATTCGGCATCTTAACAACCTCAGCAACATTGAAAAAACCTGCAGAAAGTTTGATAAAAGGTCATTGTCAGAAAAATCAAATTCACGTCTTGGGTTGGTTTATAGACATTAATAAACAAAAGTCGTGCGAAACACACCTTCTGTTTTTGCACAGCTGCTTTCCGAGCTCGAAGCTCAGCCCTTAGTTGTCCCTTTTTAGCGACCGCTATCCCGAGACATGGAAGTCTCAAAGGCGCACCTAAAAAACACCATGTTCGTATTTGGTGGGGTATGTTGTGTTACTTAAGAGAAGTCCACCGTTTGATTGGGCGAACTTGGTTAACTAAAGCGCTTTATATGAAGGACAATAGAAAATTGTGTAAATAACAGATATCAGACTTACATGTTACAATTGTTTTGCAACTTGGCCACATATTATTTTCAAGCTGGAAACGCAGAGTGACCGAATATTGGTTCTGTACATACAGAAATCAATACCTTTTCTGTCACTTTATTCATCATCTCTGTGATGCATCACCGGGGTCCTGATAGCTCCATTGCTTGTCCAAGCATACCTAAACCACATGCAGAAAGAACATGTGATCCACAAACCGGTAAAATGAAGAAAAAGAAAGAACATGTGATGCGTAAACCGGTACCTGATTTAACCGTTATGTTTGCCTTTCTGATCAAAATATCAGGCTCGGACTCAATAATAATCGAGAAAAGCGGACATAACATCATCACAGCCTTGCACAATGGGTGCATACCCTATGGCTGATACATGGCCGTGCGACGTTATTACTTGGAAGATATCGAAAACCAATGTGAGCATCGCATTATAGGCTCAGATAGGGCACCGTTAAGGGAAACCGGATAGGCACGGTATGGCTGCAACCTCAAGAGGTCGCCCCGCCAGAATCCGCGTAATCTCAAGGTTATCCCGTACCGCAAAAACTCATCATAGCCTAAAAGAGATAATTCAAAATATAGAACCATAATCACACAACGCCATGGCTGCAACCACATTACCCGTCTGGTTATCGCGCAATGGTATTGCATAAATATATATATATATATATATATATATATATATATATATATATATATATATATATATATATATATATATATATATATATATATATATATATATATATATATATATATATATATATATATATATATATATATATATATATATATATATATATATATATATATATATATATATATATATATATGCAGAAAGTTTTTGTCATCGCCTTCACCATGAACATACAGTTATTCATATCATGGCAAGGATATCATGCATGGATCGTGGAGGTTGCTGAAGCGAGCAGATCTCGACTTCTGCCATCCTTCCTCTTTCGGTAACAAAAGAAGGTGTGTTTGGCAAGTGTTTTAACAGCAGCCAAACACCCCTCTAGAATTCAAAAATACCAACAGCAATTATGCAAAACCTTTTTTATTAATCCTGAATTTTTAACACTTGATTATAAGTCTACCATGAGTAATTTCCTTAATTACACTTTTGTCTTGATCGTTCTAATTTGAGTTCATTAACTTTGACATAATATGAAAAGAACTGACTGCGAAAGTTTTACATTACAACTAAAACCAACGCCTTATCTAAAACAAAATCAAGTTCAAGTTAACCTATAAGTCAGAATATATATGATAAAGCACAACTTCTTCCAGTCCAAAATTTACACTACAGACATATGTGCAGTCTTAAGTTGTGGACAACCATAAATCAACTAAGAAGAATAAAATGGGCAACCTATTGAGTATCAATCAGTTCAAACACAGGTTCAACCGCAAACACCCCCTCACAGTCAACAAAAGCAACATCAGCAATTCATGTCCCACAGCACCTATTCGAGCATGATTGTGTGCTCCTAAATACAAATACTATGTAACCGATTGTTACACTACGACATAAGAAACCAAAAATCAGTTATACTCTCTAAAATAATCCAACCAACAGGGACGCTAGAAAGCTAAATTACATTAACTAACATAAGAATAAATCAAATCACGTCGCCAACAGCCTAAAACAACTCTGACGATATTTGAGCCTGGGGTAGCGCGTAGGTTGCTGAATCGAGTAATTCTCGCATTCCGCCGTCCGTACGCTTCTCGTGGTTGCCTCTTTGGACGTCCAACTATCATTGGCAACCTTTATTATTAAAGACCAACTATTATTAAAGAGCATCTACCTAAACGGCCTTCCAACTATGATAGGCGACCTTTATTATTATATATAGTGATTCCCCTCTATTATTAAAGACCAGCTACCTAAACGACCTTTAACTGGTTCACAACGTTAACTCAAATCCTAGTTCACCGTATCCTTTAAAAGTTCACATAACCACTATTCACATACCTCAAATTCTTCATCGCCTATCATAGTTGTCACGTCTATACATTTGTATATTTATGTTCTTGAAGAAATCTGCCAAAGGTTGTCTCTTTGGACGTCCATTTCTAGTAAGTCACAAAAGTACTTTTACACGCTCCTTTAAGCGGTAAATCTAGAAAACATGATATTTTTTAACAATTATATTACCAGAAAAGGAAAGAAATACCAAAAGCTAAGTGAACAAATTAAAGCCTCGTTTTCTTTTATTTTTGGTACACAATGACCAACCCTAGTCTTTTAACCGGAGAGAGACATATTTTTCTATTTTTCTTATGTTCTTGTATATATGTCAGCTTACACATATAATTGAAAACATGAACAATACAGAAAAACAAACGAAAAAAGCTGACACAATGATTGGGCCGCTAAGTTACCTTTAGTCCAAATAAAGATTGCACCTTCGAGTTCTAGCAGAACATTTACCTGATCCAAAATTCGGTCGTCGACGGTGTCAGAAGGTAAACTGCAGACTACAAAGAAGAAACCTAATACAGAAGTTAAATGTACATAAGAAATAACAATGCGAAAAGTTAATGGAAAATAAATAGAAGAAGGCAAAAAGGTTCATACTTATAGTCTTAGGCACAACCTTCTTGACCACTTAGCGTAAGGCAAAAGAGGTTGCGAGACTCAGAAAGTGGCTACACTCGGCATGGCTGCAAACTTAAAAGTTTTCCCCGCCAAGACACGAATGTTGACATCGTCAGTCAGAGGGCATCACTATTCATCACAGCCTCAAATCTTCCCGCCAACCCGCGCATGTTGAGAGCTCATAGGCTGACCTGGCAAGATACGGGTAATCTCAGGCTTAACCCCTATCGTGCAAACTCATAACAGGTCTAATCATTGCATATTGAGACAAAAAACAGAACCATACTCACATCTAAGGCCATCGTTCCCATAACAAAACATAATTTTTTTTAGAACTGATCATTATGGTCATACACCCATCTCTATTGTTACCTTCCATAAGCGGCGACAACAAAAGAATTGGGGTCATCACAACATCAGCAGGCCTTTGTTCAAACCAAACTGTTGGATAAATCAAACGAACAAAACAAATACGAACAAACTAAGCGGAACCTTTTATTCAATATCAAAGTTACAAACTGAAAGCTACAAAGAAAACTAATGACAATGGACTTTATATATAGGGAACCAATGACTTAAAACATACCAAACAAAGACATACCAAAAATAACAAAACTTGTTTGACAAGCCAAACAAATTTACTAAACGAACCCTAAAGTTTAACTAACTTTCTAACAATCTCCACCGCGAGTTTAACTTTATACGAAACTTCAAAACAAACGAATCTTGATCTTCAAATTCAAATATTCGAATATCAAATTCCATACGCACCTTGAGAGTTTAAGTCACTTTTCTAAGAATCTCCACCGTGACTTCAACTCTATTCGAAACTTCAAACCAAACGAACATTCCGTCTTAATTCGGAATTCCAGACGAATGAATGAATAACTCTTGATATGTTATTCCACAAACGAACGAATAACTCTTAATATGTTATTCAACCAAACGAACGAACGAATAACTCTTAATATGTTATTCAACCAAACGAACAAACGAATAACTCTTAATATGTTATGGTTCGGTTCGGGCTAGACAACTAGCCAATTCAAACAAACAAACAAATGTATTATCCGTATCAAACAAATTCAAATTAATAAATAATTTGACGGACGGGCACAAATTCAAATGCCCCAAATATGATCCGGATAATACGAATGACCCACTTATGAAATAAGATTTACGGTCCAAACAAACAAATGATCGAATAAACGATCCAAACAAACAAACAAATGATCGAACCCGAAAACGATTCAAACAAACAAACGACCGAACCTAAAAACGGTCAATCAAACAAACAAATCACCCCAAACGATCTTCACCAAAGACTATCAAATTCGAGCGACCAAACTCAAAAACGAAGATCCCAAATTTTCTGAACAATCAAACAAATTCCAAACGACCCGATTATCAACAAATTTTCAAACGCTAAACTGCCGAAGACTCCACCGTAATCAATAATTCTGACCCGAAATCAAAAAAATCTATATTTTAACTAAAAAATCCAAACAAAACCACCATCATATATTTATTCATCGAGTTTACGAAACCCTAATAAAACTTGTCGAACTTTCGAAACCAAACCAATCACCACCGACCCACTAATAAAAAATTTGTCCAATCAAATTTTGAATCCAAAGAAAGAATTCACCGCAGATCTTCAAAGAAGTATTAGAATTGAGCAAAACAGAACCCAAACAAAATATTAAAATAATAATCGATCCTAAAAAAAAATCCCAAACGCACCAATTTTCTAAAATCAATGATCGGAACCAAATCTCGATCGAAACTTAGCCGAACCCTTTTTTTTTCTTTTTCTTCTTCATGATTGCGGATCTACCACGCTCTGATACCACTTGTTGGATAAATCAAACGAACAAAACAAATACGAACAAACTAAGCGGAACCTTTTATTCAATATCAAAGTTACAAACTGAAAGCTACAAAGAAAACTAATGACAATGGACTTTATATATAGGGAACCAATGACTTAAAACATACCAAACAAAGACATACCAAAAATAACAAAACTTGTTTGACAAGCCAAACAAATTTACTAAACGAACCCTAAAGTTTAACTAACTTTCTAACACAAACAATGAAACCCCCCATATGTATGGCAAACATAGATTTGTGTGACGGTTAAAGAGGCACCAAACCGCCATGGCTGCAAACACAAACCTGCGATGCCCCGCCAAGATACGGATGATTCAACCTCCATAACACAGCAACACAACATATGATGTAAGTGTTTCTGGCAGCCTCTTTCAAGATCCGCATAATCATAAAAATGTATAAACAAAGCTATACTCGAACTGTTTCAAAAGCTATCCATTTTGCGGATAAAAATCAAGGTTGTGAGGCTCAGAAAGTGGCTACACTCGGCATGGCTGCAAACTTAATAGTTCGCCCCGCCATTACACAAATGTTGAAAACTTTTGTCAAAACCCGGGCCACGCAAACTCATCAGAATCCTAATCATGCGTATCCAAAAAACAAATCTAAACCATACTGACATCTAAGGTCATCATTCCCGTAAAAAAATCACTATGGCCACACACAACACGTTTGTATCAGCTCTCTCTATTGTAGTTATTCATTTGTATCCAAACTAATGGCACGAAAAATCATCACACAAATATAACACTGGTTGTGTAATCAACATATCTACACAATTATACCAAAAATATCATATTTGGATCCAGAAAATCAGACGCCACATGAAAAAAACCAAAATCCATAATCGCCAGGAAATCCTATAAAAGGGTATCTTCGCCCCGCATCAACAGCGGCAACGAAAGACACCAACGTGACTATCGTCGCCCGCCATCAACGGTGGCAACGAAAAAGCTGTTACAATCATACGTGCCTAAAGAAGAACAGAATAAAGTATACAAAGAAACCAAACCAAAGAAACATATACCTTTTAAAACCTTAATAAGGCCAAACCTAAGAGGCAACAATGTTTCGGCCATCCCCAAACGTTTTGAACAACGGATTATATGGCGTCCCAAAACAGTTAAACGATGGATCATCGTTAAGACGATAACTGCATAGATCATATCGAAACCCAAACAATTAAACGGCAGCCACACAGATCAATATCGAAACGCAGATCCGCCATAAGACGATAACTGCATAGATCATATCGAAACCCAAACAATTAAACGGCAGCCACACAGATCATATCTAAACGCAGATCAATATCGAAACGCTTGAGGGATTTTCTCCGAAAGGCCAACCCCCATTAATTGAAGGGGTCAAGGGACGTTTTTACTTCTAATATAACGGAACGGATGTATGTGTGTGTGAGGAGTAGTATTGTGTGTGTATAAAATAATACGTTTGTGAGAGGGAATAGAGGGGATCACTGTTCCTAGGGGAACGTGATTCCCCTCTATTATAAGATATATAATTTGCAAAACTCAATAAGCAGATAAGTAGGATCAAAATCCAACCCCAAACACCCTCTAAAACCAATGAAATATGATGATTTTAGTTATATTACAAGATTTGATCTTATCTATTGTCTAAACATTACTTATCAATAAAAACTTTGTATAGTTTATGTTGGGAATAAGGCATAGGGAGGTGTCGTGGTTTAATGAAATAGTTTAGGCATCAACTTATTTTTAATTGCATTGTGAACAACGACAGATGCAAGAATATATAAAGGTGGGAAAAAAAATTGAACAATCACATCAAAATACAAAAAAGAACACTAATATCAAAATGATAAATCAAATTATTTTACTTAAAAATAAAAGATTTACAAAGTGTTAAAGAGTTGAATGTTCGGATTTAATATGTAAGCGGAAGCAATGTGATTTATCAGTAAGGTGCACGTTCGAAAAATGCTCAAACTCAAAAAAAAATTACATTAAAATCTTAACTTATCAGGCTAGTCATGAAAGGCGCCGCCCTCAAAATTTACATGTATATGTATATGCGCCCCTGGTTGTGAAGATAGTAGGTGTAAGTAGAGGTAGGGCTGAGCAGCGGTCCGGGACCGGACGGGACCGGCCAAGACCGGACCGAGACCGGACCGAAATGGTACGGTCCGGTCCGGGTTGGTCCGGTCTGGTTCGGTCCTCGGTCCGGTCTTATTAGGCATAATTGACGAGATTTGGGTACGACCGAACCGGACCGGACCGATAACCGAATTCGTCCAAAACCCCGGACCGAGGACCAGACCGAAATTGTTCGGTCCGGTCCGGGTCGGTTTTGGGTCTGCGGTGCTCAGCCCTAAGTAGAGGTGTCAAAAAAGTCGACCCTAATCCGAGTATATTACGGTCATGTTACTCAGGTTCAAATTCTAATTCAGACCAACTTGACTAATCCGAATTCAAGATCAGATCGGACATTGGGTAACTTATTTTTTGACCCGAATAAGATTTTGTTTCTAATTTTTTGTTTTTTACTTAAATTCTATATAAATTTATATTCTGAGATTTAAAAAAAAATCTTATATTTTATCACATTCTGGTCGACTCGCACTCGAATTGATCCAACCCAAGTAGACTTGAACCCGGATTTAAATCAAATCAACTTCGAATAACTTAATTTAAGCCTTAATCTGAATTAGACCTGACAGAATTAGACCTGACCCATTAACTCGAACCCGACGAACTCGATTCCCACCCTTAAACTAGGTGTAAGGGTTCTTTTATGTTTGTATCATATTTAAACTCTACTTGCGGGTGCTTCTATCACATACCATATTACTTTTGTCAGAAGCCATTTCTCTCTCAATAAATGGTGTGATGGGTTTAATTGGCCGCGAAATTTATATTATGCAGGCATTGTATTATACGCCAAAATGAATACATTGAGGATGGCTTAAAAGCATATTCTATATTGCAAACAAGATATATACAGATCATGTAGCATTTGTAATATTGCACACGAGGTGCATTATATTATACACCTGGTTGTAAAGTCGCTTTCATATCTAGATTTGATTCAAAATTCTGGGGAAGAAAATAATTTTGGAAAAGGACATTAACAAATAGATGGCAATTGTGACAAAACTTTCCTACCCTTTATTAATCGGTTTACAGTCCTAAAAAAACGATCAAGTCTTTCGACCAACGATAATGGATTAAGGTTTTTGTAGACAAACTGCGTATAAAGAAACATACTTTCCGTGACGGGTTATTGCCATGTATTCGCACCTGCAAATTTACCACTGGAGCAGAAATACACACTTCAACAAATCACAGTATTATACTTTAGAACTTATGATTATTACTTTCTTTCCTGAAACAACCGATCAAATACAAAGTAAAAATCATACATATAAGCGTTTTTATAAAACTTACAATCAGCAACTCGATGATCCAATGAACGAGTTAACTGCCATGATCATCCACAACTTGACTGTTTACAAACAAACCCTCTCTTCTTTTACCAAAACCACTAGATTCAATATTCGACCCTCTATATTTCAAATCCGAGCCTCTATAATCTGGGTCTACAGAAGGAGGCCGCGAAACTGTCTCCATAGAAGTCGGTCTAAACGAATTTGCCCCAGGACCTGTAAACCGTGTTGGAGAACCATACCTTCTCGTAGGCCCTCTTATACCACTGCCATTGTTACCACCACTAGCACCACTAGCACCACCACCTCTTAGATCCATGATATCATGATTTCTGGAAGTGGGATCGCCAAAAGATCTCTCCCCAGTACTAGATGGAGCTCCATTCGGAAACGGATCATCCGGGCCCCACGAAGTCAAAGCTTCCTTCTTGTTTGCAAAGAAATGCCACGCTACAAAAAGAAATAGTATGAAAAACAGCACAGGTGTACTCCATAACATCGTGTTGAATTCACCTTTTGTAATAGGAAGATTAGAACGATACATCCCGATATACCCACTTCCTAAACTTAAAATCACCAGCTTTTCATGGTCACTGGCGATTAAAGGAATCACTTCATTTTTGTTACCATTCAATCTCCTCAATGCGTGGTAATCCAAAAAAGAAGCAATAATCTCATCAAGTCCAGCCGAAAATACAGGACGTGGTATACTCGCTCTCCCATGAAGCTGAGAAGAAACATTATAAAGAAAAACCTTTTCTTGACTAGCTATAAGAAAATAGCCTTTTAACGCCTCAATAGCTAACGGCCCATGATCCACATCAAACTTCTTCTTCGATCTCACCCGGCACTTAAAGCTCATCGAATCACCGTAAATAAACAACTGGACCAACTCACCAGCCGAAGTAAACCCATACGCTTTCCCCCTGTCCGATGCATCAAAAACATAATTTAAAGCATGTGATCCATTCAAACCTTCACATGGGGCATACTTAAGTTTCATAGTCCTTAAATCTAAAGACTCTGCCCCAGATTCCGTCAATAACAATAACTTCTGTTTCAAGAATGCAAGTGGGGGACTACTTGTAACAACCGAACCAATCAGCGCACCAGTCTCTTTAAAAACCTGAATCTTCCCATCAACATCAATCGACACAATGTACCTCGTCCTCCCAACATGATGAACCTCCAATATACTTATCTCCGACCCGCCCTCGCCAACTTTCAAAACCGTTACCTTCTCCAACAAAGTCGACTCATCCCCATTCGATACTTCCCAAACCTTATGCACCAAAACCACCCCATTAGAATGCCCTGTCACCACAACACTCTCGTTCCTAAAAACCGACAAATAAGACAATATCGCCGTCACAGGCGACCCAGTCATCGTATCAAACTGCACCATAACATCACCGGACCGTGTAAAAACATAAACATTACCAAGATCATCACCTACGCCAACATACTTACTCAACCCTTCCGCATCCTTAAACGGCAAAACATTCAAAGACGTAGCTTGGGTATCTATCTTCACAGCCGAAACAAACTGAAACCGTTCCAACCAATGCAAACTATGTTTCGTAACAGAAACAGCCCCTTTCTTATCACCCTTATCGCCCTTAACCATACCCACATCATCATTTCCATCACTAAACCTATTCCTCTCGCCTTTATTCAACTGGGTCACTCGCTTAATACCATCATCATCATGATTCTCAAGAACAAAGTTATCATTATTTTTTGTGTTTTTTTCAGCTAAATGGGATTCTAATCTAGTAACTAATTCTGTAAGATTTTTAACTAGCTCATCAAGCTTACCTAATTGGGATATGTGTTGGTTTATTATATCTATTGGATCTGTATTTGTTGAAGAAGTGTTATAACTAAAATATGAAATTAAAAGTATGAAAATGAAATTAAACTTGCCTCTGATGAAACCCATGATGTAAATTTGAAGGATTTTAAGACATGATATTTTTTATAAATTATTTTGAGTAAGTGAGAATTTGGGAGTGAATTTAGGGATTTAGGAAATTAGGGCATAAATCAGATTTTTCAGGGGGAGATAGCCGCCCATGGTTGTTGCATGTGCTTTAAGATTTAAGGTTTTTTTATGTTTTGTGATTTGATTAATTGGTGCCCATATTTGTTGTGATTATTAATCTTTTTTCAGTTACTGTTGATGCAAAAGTGTTGATGACAAGAGTCTTTAAACACAAGTCCAACTAAAAAAAAGTTAAGAAAATAGCAACAATGCTGAAACCATATAAAATTGAAAAACAATATAATCCACAAAATGAACTTCACAAGGATCATGAGTAGCATGTGACAGAGAACCATTAGTCATTAGTACTGCAATTAAATCAAGTTTTTATCAACCAAATTAAGTTTGAGTTTAAGTTAAATTTAATCAAATCAAGATTTTATCAAGCTTAAGTTTAAACTCAAACCCAAAAAATAATTCGAAACATATATCAAGCTTAAGCTTTAAAAATTTGGCTCGAATTTTTACAAGTTTTCTAAGCTTTAATATATGATTAATGTATATAAACATCTAAAAACTAATTTGAGTATATTAATCTAGTTATAAGAGCTTATTTTATAAATAAATAAATAATATATTTTATAAAAAAATTTAACTCTAGTTAAATTTATATTTTAATTTTTTATATTTTAAATGTAAATATAAATTTTTTATTAATATATAATAAATCATCTCATTAATTATAAGATATATATTTTGTTAAAATATTAAAAACTATTTTAGCTTATGTATATTAGGATTTAGTATGAGTATTTTATTGTTGGTTTTGTTACGCTCTATTCTCGAGTTTATTTTTAAAAGAATGAAAAAGGAATAGACGGGAAAAGCAAAGTAAGAAATGACATTGTGAAGAAAGTGGTTATTGCAATTTGTGTTTTAGAGTTTTAATTTTTAGTAGATATGTATATTAATAAGTTTTGCTACAAAATAAGTTCATTTTGTATACATTCAAAATTTTCAAGCTAAACTCAAGTTTTAATCGAATCTTATCAAGCCAAACTCAAATTTAATTGACTAAAATTTAACAATTTATTAAGTCAAATTTAAACCTACAAAACTTTATCAAGCCAAGTTCAAGCTTTATTAAACTCAAACTCGGTTTGACTCGATTGCATCCATACTAGTGAGTACTTATGATTGTACTCTCATAGATTTCAACTTGAATTGTAAAAAGTCGTAACTCAAAAATTGTTACAGTATCTTTTAGGTTTCAACTTGACACGAAAGTTATTTTGTATTCTTGTCTTTTTATTGCATAATAAAGTATTAATTGTATTCATTCATTACTTAAGATTAAAAAAATATAATATTTTTTTTGTCAAAATATTTAAAAATTATAAAATATGATAAATAGACTAACTTTATAAATATGACGAAAACTCGTTATCGCTACTGATACTTCACTAATGATAAAAACAATTAAGTATTACTAGTGATAAAGTAATGAAATATTACTAGTGTTATTTTATAAACATAGTTATGTGTAGTATCACCAACGATATTTTTTTATCACTAGTGATATTTTATTTCATTCACTAGTGAAATATCACTAGTTATAAACCAATACTTCGTCATACCACTTTAACCCTTCGTTATTTTTTACAACTTTTGGACATTTTGGCAATACTCGTCCTTTCCTTTTTTTTAAATTTTAGATTAATCCCCACCATTGAATCAAAAGCAAATGAAAAATAAGTATTGATACCTTAATAGGCAAAAGTTTAATTTATCTATCAACTTTCATCATTTTTTTTTAAATTAAATATCTCACAACCCGTTAATTGTTACGCAAAACAAAACATATCATCGCGACGAGAATTAAATTATTTTTCTAATGAGGGGCACATGTATATACTTTTGACGAACTTCTTTTTGTCTGAAAAATCATATATGATACGTGATGAAAAATCATATATGATACGTATCACGAATCATATATTATTTTCTGAAATCATATATGATTGTGGGAAATCATATATGATCCGCGATATGAATCATATATGATTTTTTCGGCCAAAAAAAAATGTCGAAAGTTTATACATGTGTCCCTCGTTAGAAAAATGATTTAGTTCTCGTTGAAATGATGTATTTTTTGTCGCTTAACGATTTACCGTTTTAAGATATTTAATTTTTTTTAAAGGTAAGAAGTGAGATTTTTTAAAAACGGATTAATATAATTGATTGGTTGTGTCTATCATAAATTATGGATCTACATTCAAGTCTATAGCAAAAATAAAAGATGCGAAATAACTTATCTTTTCAACTTAATAACATGTTTTTTTCCGAACAATTGAGAGTTATAATCAAACTCATTGTTGATTTTACAAAACTTCCCCATTTCTCGAAGATTATGTAGCGGTCGAAAGCTAACTCCGTAGGAAAAAGATCCTCTCAAGTTGAATGCAACTTGATTGGTCAAGTTCTTCAATCACAACAAAGATAAATGCATGTGGACCTCCTGCATTTTTCTAAAAGAAAAACTTTTAAATATTTATCTAAGTTCTGATTGGCTAATATAATCAATCAAGTTAGTTTCAATTTGAGAGGATTTTGGTCCAACTCCGTAACTGTTATCTTTTAGATTTTAACTTTGATTGTGAACGAGTAAGAGTTATAATCAAACTCACTACTAGCTTAAAAGAGAAATTCATTACTAGAATATATAAACGATCGAAAGATAACTTCAAATATTTAATCTCTTAGGCCAGGTATTACATTCATCTAGTGCGATCACGATTTTTTTTGCTATCTCATTTTTTTTCACCGACGATATACAGAAAATTTGTTTTCACAACAAGGCCATCAAGTTCTTTTTTAAAATTTAATAAATAAAACTATTGCATTAATAAATAAATAAAAACATTATATAATAACCCAAATAAAAGAAAACATTAAAACAATAATTTAAAATTTATATTAGTAATTCAAATTATAAGCTACCTTGATTTCATTTTTCATCTCTTGCAAGGCATGTTGTTGTACCGAGGGCATACCGGGGGCAATTAGGGGTTGATTTCAGTGTTGTAAAATATTATGTCTTTGTGTCGTTTGTTTTTTTAGCAACATCAATTGCTCGATATTGTAATTCGAGCTTTTCGTTTTTTTAAGGTCATTACTTCCCGTTGAGTTGCCTCCTGCAAATCCAACTCGCGTTACTTCACGACAGATTCTCATGCGAAGAAGTGGATGGATCTATGTAGGGTGATACAAACCGGTTGGATATTCAAAGAAAGCTTGTTGGTTGTTATTATACGGAGGAGTGAACGGACGATTTTGATAGTACATGTTAGGGTTTTGTTAGTGATATTCAAAGTCAGCGGGTCTAAACCGGACGTTTGGTGAAACATCGGATAAACGGAAAGTCGAATCCGGCGTCACGAGGGGAACAGTTTGTTGAGGAACTAGAGATTCAGGGCTTTTAGCTTTGGGGGTTCTCTTGCTATACATGTTGAAATAGTTATTTTTTTGGTTTTGTAATTTGAATATGTGAGAAAAATGGTATAATTGGTTGGGTATTTATAAGGTTACATAGTTTAAATTTAAAATGTTTTTAAAAAGTTTTTTTTAATTCTAACAGTGATTAAAAATTGAAAGAGTGAAAAAAGTTTTAAAGGGTCGGGGATGGGATCGATTCGGATCGGTCGCCGCAACGCAGCCGGCCGACTGTGAAATCGGTCGATCGACTCCAACCGACCCTCATTGCGACCAACCTTAGGTATCAACTTAGATGATATATTTAGGGCCCGTTTAGTTTGTAAATGAGTCTCATATTAAATATATGATTGAAAGAAAAAGAGAAGAGAAAAAATATTTGCTTAATTAAAATTCATTTGTTTTATCTTTTATATAATAAAAGGATTAGCTTTTTCAAAGTTGATGGCGTATAGCATGGGTACAACCCATTGGGCCTAAAATCATACACCAAAACCTTGCGCCTAGACCCAAGTACATGAAAGCCCATCATGATGGCGAAACTCTAAATGGATCAGTTCCCAGCGAACGGATCCACAACACTGGTACCAGGCGCGTTTTCCCTGAAACACGTCCAGAACCCCTGTAGATAAGTTCTCAAGAAACATGTTTGTAGGTCACGATTAGACAACAAAGGATAAATGGGCTTTTGGGACCACAAAGACACACTCCCAAAGTACTATCCGAGATACGAGGAAGGCCGAGTACTTTCCTCTATAAATAGTACTCCATTGCACTCCAAACGAGGTACGATTTTCTCACTCATCTTTACACACACATATATCTCTGACGATATGAGTACTTACTCTCACGTCGGAATCTAATCGTAGGGTCCGTCCCACGGTAAGGACTAACGGTATACTTCAACTTGTACAGGAAATCGTCTACCACATCTCTTGATAGTACAAGATCCACTACAATCCAAGACATCTAAGTACCTCTCAACAAGAACTTATATTCATACTCGACCCTGACCGATTGTTGTACTAACAAGTGGTGTTATTCGTGGGACTCGGTACACAACAGCGTTCCATAAAGATCTCATTCCGATATGAGCACCTCGGTACAAAATCCCCCTAGCGTACACACATCCGCCGTGTAGAACGCGACGGCGGGAAAAGCCAGACAAAACAAAGGAAAATTTAACGAACGGGTGTCCGAAGCCAAAGTTATGGAATTCTGCGATGAATACTACGATCAGTTATTGCCCCATATATTCGATAAACTTTGTGAAGAGAAGAAAAACTCCCAAGAGTTAAGATCCTTGAAAAACCGCTTACATCGCGGTGAAAGCACAAAGAGAAACCAAACCACTAACGGAACCCCTCGCCACCCGATGTCCACGACACACAGGGTGGAGGGACCGCAAAGACAAGAGAGGCCAACATCCCTGGACGAGCCAAATGGCCAAAAGCCAAGTCCCGGTGTTTTCTCAAGGATAAATTGGGAAACTCCCAACAAAAATGATCGAAGTGAAAGCATGGTCTTTACAAGGTTAGGTCCGCAAGATAGAGGAGTCTTTAGCAGATTAGGAAGAAAGGAGAAAGGATCCCCTGACGGAACTCCTTACGGCCGACTGTCATACCGTCTGAACTCGGAAATACATAGAGACATCAGGGAGATTGGTGAACACGAAAGAGCAATCACAGACAATTGCTAGAATCACCACCCTCGAACAGACGAATTGAAAGGAAAAAAGGAACCCATCGACAAGCGAGACGCGCTACGAAGGGATCGGGCTACAAGAATACGATTAAGGTTCCAATGTGGAAGAAACAGAAAGTGGACATTGGAAGTCTGAAAAAAACAAAAGGCAATGCGAGAAGACTCGTACAAACCATAGATTGATGAGGATGATGATCCGTTCACGACCTACATAAGGGATTTTTACCCTCAAAGGGAAATATGAAAGTTGGAACAAATCAAGGCATATGATGGTTCCCGAGATCCAATAGAGCACATAATGATTTTCCAAGAAAGAGCTTCGGTAGAAAGATGAGATATGCCAACATGGTGCCACATGTTCAAATCCACACTCACTGGCAGTGCCAGAATATGGTTCCATAGCTTCCCATCAGAGACATTTGGAAGCTATGAGGAACTAAAGAAGCGTTCTCGACTAAATATCGTCACGGAATTCAAAGTCACGCCAAGTATAACCAATTAAGGCAGAAAGAAAAAGAGCCCATCGGAGATCTTGTGGAGTGATTAAAAAGAAAGAACAGATATGCTGAAATCGTCCCGGACAGTGTACAAATCTCCAGATACATGGATGGGGTAATGGACCCCGGATTGGTCAAACGCCTCCTTGCTGATGACCCTAAAACAATGAATGAAACAATGAAACAACTGAAGCCTTCCTTAGAGGGGAAGCAGCATCATCCGAAAGGATCCGCAGGAAACCAAATCCCAATCCGAAGAAAAGCCAAGAGGGACGGCCCGACAAGAAACCTAACTTCTAGAGTTATGAAAAATCGCAGCATGTGACTAGTCGACTCAAATTCCTCAAAACGCCTACATAAATCCTATTACTCGAAAGGGAGAGACTCAAAACACCACCCCCATGACCACTCCGTTGGAGGAAAGGAAGAGGGACGGATTTTGCGAGTTTCATAAAGAAATTGGGCACAACACCAACAAATGAACACACCTAAAAAGAGAGATTAATGAACTGGCCAGAAATAAAAAAACCACTTTCGTGGGTAAGGAAAGAAAAGAAAGTTAATCGACCCAAGAAAGGCAATACTACAGCCATCCTCATGGTACAATCAAGTGAAGAAGCAACAACACAACAAGTGACAAAAAGCTTCTCACCCAGAATTATCTTTCCCACCGCTAAAAAGATCATAAGCGGGAGAAGAGCCGATGATAATTAAAGTAGAGGTCGAAGGACATCACGTCCACAGAGTGTACGTAGACGGAGGGTCAGCCTCCGAAATAATGTACGAACACTGCTTCAACCGCATTCGGCCAGAAATCCAAAAACAAATGATCCCAGCTACATCCTCCCCGATGGGGTTTAATAGAAAAACAATGTGGCCAATGGGACAAATAGATTTACAAGTAGTGATAGGGAATGAATACCACTCACCAGTAACACGAATGAACTTCATGACAGTGCGGTCGCATTCACTCAACGACATCATTATTGGAAGACCGGGAATCCGCCGAACCAAAGCAATACCATCCAGCGCACACGAAATGATCAAATTCCCAGTAGATGGAGGCATGCTTACACTCCACAGTAAAGTAAAGACATCAATTGAATGTGAAATGATGGATAAACCAAACACATAAAAGGCCTCACTCATAGAGGGACGTTTGAAGATAGAAATCCACCTAGGATACCCAAAACAAACAATTGCAATCGATTAAAAACTATCAAACGAGGGAAAAAAGAACTTGTGTAACCTACTAAAAAAGAACCTCAATATATTTGCATCGGAACCCAAGGACATGACAGGCATCCTAAGACAAATAGCGGAACACCATATCAAAATCATGGAGGGATATCCACGGTCAGACAGAAAAGAAAGGGACAAGCCTCGGAAAGAAAAGAAGAAATAGCCTTGGTACACTCGTAGGAACACTCACTCCCACACGATGGGTCAGGTGTTCAAAACTCAGACCATGAGCTTTTTGCTTCTTTTTTTTATTTTCTTTATGGATAGATCAACCCCACAAGCAGTTGGCTTGTGGGGAGGTGGAATAAGCAACAGATAAACAACAATAAGCCATAGAAAAGCAAGAAAAACACAGATAAGCAATTATAAGCAAATAGTCCAAACTCTATGCTATCAGATATCGGATAAGCATGCACTCAGTTTGACAGATATCGAACATAACTTAAAACCAAGAAATCAGACAGGTTTGCTATTTGATAATCTATTGTGCAACTAATCGAATTTTAAACCCACAAAAGTTATCAATAAGCTAATAAAACATAAACCTAACAACCCACAGTCCAAAATGAAGGTCATATGTAACTATTCCCTAAATTTAAAAACCTAAAACCTAACAATGAACAAGGTTAGGCATCTGATATGAATGATCACAGATAAGCACAAGATAGGAATTTTCACAAACACACTTATGCACTCACTTTACTCAATCCTAATCAGTTTCAACAGAAATCATAGCCTTCTTTCACAGCTAACAGACAACAAGAAAATAAAAAAGAAAAAGAAGATAGTCTAGCTTTAGCAGAAAAAACACAAGACAAGTGAAACTAAATATAAGCCGTAACAAACCTAAGCATCAACAAAAACTTGTATATTTAAGAATATCAAAAGTGTATTAAAGCAAGAACAAGCCTAGACTATTCTCATCCTAGCTAGCACAGTCCTATCCAAACACCCCTTGAACTGACTTTTAACAAAGATATTTGGAACTTAAGAATAAAACAAGCTACAAACTAATCATAAGCATGAAAGAACATCAATTGAACTTTAAAATTAAACAAGAACAATAGGTATAAGCATTTTCACATAAGCCTCAAGTATTATGCAAAAAGATAAATAAGGAGTTAAAGTTTTCACCTAGCTAGACTTACATCCAAGCCTGGCTAAGCTATGCTACCAAAAAGGGCTTGTTCAACAGCTGAACAAGCTCTTTGGTGTCTTGTTATGTTTTGAGAAACCCTTGTTGGTGGTTGAACAACTGAACCAAAGGGTTTAATGAAATAAGGAGAAATAAGGTTTTGCTTTGAGACCTGTTTGAAACACACATAAACAAAACAACTCCAAGTCCACAGAAACAAAACCAAAAGCTATCTTTTGTTAAGCTTTTGGAACAGTAAGAAGGGTTCGAAATAAAAAAAGAAAATAAAGAACTTTTCTTAAAAAAAATTGGAACCAGAAATTTTAAAGACTTAGTTGCCAACAAGAGTGATAACTCAATCTTAAACTTTCACCACACCTTGATTGATCACAATCAGGGTGCTATGATCAACCTTAAGCCCAAGTATTTCAACTATTTTGAACAAAATAATTTAACCACAAAAAAACTTTTGATAAAATTAAAAAAGGAACTTGCATAAACTTAAAGAAGACGAATTAAACATGCATAAAATTAAAACTTGGAACTTAGAATTTACTAAAAACACTTTTCATTAATTTAAAAAAAAGAGTATAAAATTCTGAAACAAGAGCACAAGTCACAAGTCGACTTGTTCAAATACTACAAGGAGGATGATTCTAGAATACAATGTAAAGAGAAAACCCTAGCTGCTAATTGCCAATTCTGCCA
Organism: Glebionis coronaria; assembly: GCA_025667525.1. NCBI lineage: Eukaryota > Viridiplantae > Streptophyta > Magnoliopsida > Asterales > Asteraceae > Glebionis > Glebionis coronaria. The sequence continues at coordinate 136,923,000 of CM046879.1, read as the reverse complement.
TTAAGTTTGAAATCTTGAATCTTGATAAAAAAAATGCCCATGTGATGATCTTGACATCTTGTGAGTTGCCAGCTGAGTAAAGTTGATCTGGGCCATTGGTTGAAGTTGTGGAGAGCAAGAAAATGTCCCAAACTATTGATCCACTGTTGCTATCTTGTTCTTTTGCCAAAACGAAGGGTTTTGGTACAGGGGAGGGGTCTACAGGGCACATGGGTGTGTTGGGGTAGGGTTTGTTAAGATGGTTAAGTTTGAAAAACATTTAACGAAAACTCCTTTGATTTAAAGGATTTAGGAAATCAGAGTTTATGAAGGATTTGGGGTGTTTGATCTGAATTATGGAAGATAAGAAGTGTTAGGCGCTTATTGTATTTAATAATATTAATTTAAATAATTAGTATTAATAAATTGAATTGGGTTGGGTTTAAGGGTTTATTGGACTCAGTTGGGTTGTTTTGGACGGGTTTGGATTGGGTATTTGGATGGATATGGGTTTGTTATGACCAGCTTTGACCCATGATCTTTTGGACTTTTTATCAATTTGAACCCTGGCATTTTTATAAACAAAAAGGGCAAATTTCCTTTGTATTATCTTTCAGCCTTTGTTAAATTTCGCCCTTTTGTACTTGTTAACTTGAAATAAGGACTAAAAATGAACTTTGATAATTCTTCAAGGGCTTTTCTTGGACAATGATGAAACTTTAAGGACCCCAATGAAAATTTTGATAGATGAGAGGTATAAAGTGACAATTCTTCAAACTTGAGGAACCAAACTTGTAAATTATTCATTCTTTAAGGACTTTATTAGAAAATCAACATTTGGGTCCGGTTCTTTTTGCGACTTTATTTCCCGTGTTCTTTTTGCTTGATTTGTGTTCTTTTGGCAATTTCACGATATACGTACCTACAATCACACATTGAACAAAACAACGGGTGTTTGCATGGTTTTGATGATATTTTCCGTATTTTAAGCTCGATTTAGGCGATGAGACTATGTATAATTAGAGTCTCATCAAAACATGTGACCAACATATGGTCACAAACATGTCTTCAAATGTCATCCTTGGTCTCATCTTGGTTATGGGGTTGATATGGATGGAAATGAGGTGGATATGGTGGAGGTTGTTAGGTGTAGCAGAATGGCTCGTGATGATATCTAGGCGGTCCATAAGGTCCACTCATCGGCATATTGTATTGTTTCGACATCCTCTCAAAAACCGGAGCATATCTATCCATGTTATAACATTGTCGCTCCATCATAAACCCAAGTTGATCTTGCCTAACCTCCATACATCCCATCCTTTCACAAACATCTTGAAGTGTAGCACGAGGAGCTCTCGGCATGGCCACACGTGGTGCTCTCGCTGGTGCATCTTCTCGCATCAACCTTCCATCTACTCCAATCGAGGCTCTCAAGATTATCTTATCAATGGTATTACAAATGATTGGTGGACTAAGACCACTCACCACACGGTCGGTAAGAAGCTTCTTTTTCCGAGCTAGTCTAGTCACAAATTATCCACACACAATCATACTACTCTCTTGGCTCCCCGACCCTTTTCTCTTCATCCATTTGGCGATAACCCACGCCACATTAGCATACTTCTCACGATTCTTATCCGTAAACATGCTCAACAACCATAAATCATTTCTTTGAACTTTTTCATACCCCGTATTCCTTTGACAAACTGTGTTAGCAATCATCTTTTGAAGAACCTTCAAAACTTGACTAGCAATTCTAGTGGTGGAGCTCCTAGATAAGCTCAATGGATCATCATTTAGGAAAACCATAGCCCAAAACTCCCTAGCATCAAAATAACCATCATCAAGCAAACCTCCTTGAAAATACACCTCAAATCATTCTTGCCTAAATTCATCTTTGATATAAAGTTCTAAGTGCTTAGTAAATTCCTTTAAAGTTAAATCATGACCCTTACCACATAAACGAAAAGTCAAAATCTTCTTACTATCCAAATCATCATCATCAACATTCTCATTGAACACAAAAGTTGAGAAAATTCAAGGCAAATGTAACACCCCACTTGGATAAGTGAACTGTTACGTGTATTTATGGTGTGTCATCAAAGCATAAGGTAAATGTCCTAAAATATTAACTGACCATAACGGAAATACCGAAATCAAATATCGGTAATCCAACATAAGCTCAAAACATGAAAAGTAAAATACTGAAAGAAAGGACTGAACAATGTCCAATGATAATATAAAAATGAAGTGCATAAAGTAAAGACGTCTGGGCGGCTTCCATTCAATGCACATGCTCTCAGAATCTGAAGGGTGTCCTGGTGTACTTGCCGTTAGAACATGAAAGAACTACGGCTGAGCATAATGCTTAGTGAACGGATATAATGCATGATAGGAATATACTGAACTAGAAATAATTAATAATTACTGAAGCTGAAAGACTCTGATATGTGGAGTATGATGAAAACTGTAGAAAATATGATAATTCTGATTTATAAATAATAAAACTGAACTGTTATCTGTTAAATATAAAAACATGCATTTACTGTATTTTAATTGCCAGGAGCTTATATAGGTCATGTGTTGTAACAACTGTTGCATGAATAACTAGAGGGGTAACCTCGTCATGCTGTAGAGGGGTGACCTCTAAATAATGTGTTGGGTGGAGGGATCAACTCTAATGTGAAGGATGTAGAGCACACACCACATTCACCTGATAACTGTAAACTGATAGCCTAGGATGCATCCATACGCCCCACTAATAATACTGACAAAATTGCCAATCTGAGCTGAGTGGAACGTTGCGGAATATCACTCTCCCGCATGTGATTCATGACACCAGTGCCTCAAGTGTCATGATTACGGTACCTCCGTAACTAGTGCTGAACTGGTCATGCTTGTATATAAGGCTCAGGCAATATCTTAATATTAAAATAATTTCTGGTTATTTATATCATATTTTGGTGAAAACAGTTGGCTGCAGACGGGAAATCCTAATCATGCATAGAAAGGAAGTCCTTACTGAGAAGACGGAAAATCCGTACCTCGTGTCCAGTAGCCGACCGAGATCAACTGACAGAAAGTCTACTCTGATTTCACGCGAGCTACATGAATAAAGGCACGAATAAGTTAACTAATATTCGTTTATCTTATTTATTTTTAACTGTACTTAGTTAATTTATTTATTCTTGTATTACTGTAGTATATAAACTGATAAGTCTGAATGTTCTAATATTTCTGATTAACGTATTCTTGTTATATTATTAATTACGGTATGACACGTACTCTGACGTTATACTAATTCTATATTTGGTAACCTATTAAAAATAGAAAGTTTCCTAAATTAGAAAGTTTCCAAAATAATTTAATTCCTATAATAAAATTATACCCTTTTAATTTTATAAAATTAGTTTATATTTAATTCATTAAATACATTATTAAAACATTCATTTAAAGTTAAGTAATTTAAAAGGTATAATTCAAAAATCTTTATTTTTTCTCATTTTAAATATATCCCGAGCCTACCGAGATATCCCCTTCTCGGTCGCACTAAAACAATTCAACAAATATCTATAAAATATGTCTACTTAGAACTAGCGACATTCAAATCTGTCACTAAAACTATGCGACTAAAAACTTGGCTTAAAATTGTCTATAAAAACTATTACTAAAAATCTGTGACAGAAATAGCGTCACTAAACCGTTGCTAATTCTAATTTAAAAGTCCTTAATTTCTGTCCAGGATTGACCCACTGATGAACCCTTTTGTTCCCACTGATTGTGCGATAATTCCCACTATTTTGTCTTAGGTTCCCCCCGTTTGAACCAACTGCTAACACAAACACCCCTGTTGGGCGACCTAAACCCAAACACACCCTGCTGTCCCCTTTCTACTTGTTGTATACTAAACCCAAACACCCCATTTATGTTTCTGGGCTGCGGTTGATCAAACAAGGCACCACCGAGACATTCAAGTCTCGGCTGTACACCAAAACCCCACCGACCAACAACCCGACACCCTATATTCGCGAACCAAACACCCCTGTTTATGTTTTTGGATTCGGCTGGCCATTAAAACACACCACCGAGAGTTATACACGCTCAGTTTCATGACCAAATCCCCTAAATTCGACTGTCCCAAAACTTCTTTCATGGTTAATGTGCCGATTCGTGAATTCATTAAACAAAAGAGATGGATTCGCGTTCATATAGAAAAACTAAAGAGGTGAATACCTTTTATGGATTAAGGAGACTGATTTATACACCAATTCGAATAACCAATAAATCAAAACCTATTCTTCTTTGTTCATTGTTTCCAGCTGTCGGCATCATAGGGAGGAACCCTAGTTCCCGTCCTTTTTTTATTTCTTTACTGTTAGTGAAATGGGAACCCCGTAATTTTGTTGTTTATAAGAGGTAGTGGGCTCAAAGCCCAAACTCCTTTCTCTTTTCTTTCTATAATAATCGGCCCAAAAACATTAGTACCCATTTTCTGTTTTAATTCGCTTGATTATTTACGAAAAGTTCGTATTTAAATTCTCATTCTGAAACGTATTTATATTTCTCGTGTTTACGTTTTCTGTAACGTAATATTCTTTTCTTGATAACAAAATAATACATACGTATTTTCTTTAACTTAATAATTATTTTCTGAATAATTATTTATTTGTAATATTTAATATAAAACTGAGACTGCGTAATTATTGTTAACTTTTAATTATTTTATGTATAATAACTAATACGCACGTAATGTTTTCTGAAACTTAATAATTATTTTCTGAATAATTATTTTGTTGTAGAATTTAAATAAATTGAGACTGCGTATTTAATATTCAAAATTTTAAATACGGGTTTTACAATTCTTCCCCTCTAAAAAAATAATTCGTCCTCAAATTAAGGATGCGATTATGCCGTGGTTTTACAATTCTTCCCCTCTAAAAAGGAGAAATTCGTCCTCGAATTAAAGGTAATAAGCTGATGAAGTTATAAGAACTGAAAGAACACGTAAACTGAAAAGACAAATAAGCTGAAGGATAATTTGTCTTCTAATTAAGACATAATACTGCTGATAGGTATAAACCTCACATGACTGAAATGATCATGTAACGTGACATGGCTGAAGAGAACATGGAACGTGACATGACTGAAAGGACTTAACTGGATTTATTAAAAGAAAAGGAATGAGAGGTCCAGATGGAATCCTCCGTTTCGAGTGGCTTCCCGCTCGAAACGATTCCTTCAAAGGTCTAAACATAATGAACAAAATCTTGGTCCTGATGACCCTGTCCTGATGATGTTGAATAGTTTCTGGTTCTATACTTAAGATAGATTTTATGAATCTGATAAAAATGAAATAGCTATAGTATGTAGGGTACATGAAACTGTACGTGTGATTATCCTAAAAAGATAATGTTTATGTCTCTAAGTAAGCTGCTGAGAATACATAGGAACGAAATACGTGAACAATTGTGAACGTGCTAAGTGAGCAATTGTGAACGTGGCTCGCGATTATATGAGGAATACCGTGCATGAAGTATTCTGTGAACGTGATACGTGAAGCATACTGTGAACGTGATACTAGAACATATCATGAACATATGCTGACTGAGGAAGGAATGCTAAACGATATGGCCTGAGATGTGAAACGTCTGCCTGGTTATATAAAAGTTGTGCAAAATTGGGTCTGGTTTCTTAAGTTTTCTATAACCGTATTCGGTAACAAGCTGTGAAATGTGTATCGCGAGATGGAACACGAATCTGATCATGCACAATGTAATGAATGTGAATCGGGAATTTAAATCATGAGATATCATAAACATGAACTGAAACAGCATCGTACTGTGAATGAGACGTAAACGTGAAAATAAACGTGAATGTAAACATACACATGATCGTGAACATGAATTCTGTCTTATATGATGGTCGATGGAAATACCTTGAATTTTTACAATTTACTGCTAAATTTTCTGCAGGTCTGCTACTGCGTAATCCTTTCGGATGAAGAAAACGCGCAGGCTGATTACATGGTTAACGATGACGTGGATAGTACCGTACTTTTTTTTTTCTGAGTCTGTGGTAACTGATAATGATTTCATGAAATTTTGTCTCATTTCTGTTCAGAAATTTCTAAGGATTGTAGTAACTCACTATCATGACAGTGTTCTATCTTGAACCTACGGTATGTCAGGCATCTAGATATGAACATAGCTGTATCGATGTGTGATACGGTTTCTATCAAAATTCTTCCTGGGACTATGGGATATTCTGGTGGAAATCTGGTTGAATAGTCATGGAAGAATTTTTAGTGAGGACTGTCAGCAATTTCTGCGGTAGCAGTCAATTGAGTTCTAGAAAAATTTTTACTTCGTTCACAGGCGTCGGTCGGGACCATCAGGTGATAGCCTTAACCTTCGCAGGATTGTCTAAAATTTCTGCTACTGAAATAGGGTGGCTCAGAAATGCCACCTTGTTCATCTGGAACTCACATCTGGAAAGTTGCGTATATAATTTCCTCCTATCAGAAAATCTGCAGGATCGTGAAAAGATGATTCCCATGTTCTTCTCAAGAATTTAGGAGATCAGGATGTTATCAAAGAGCATAGTGACGATTTTTCTGCGAAGTCGAAATAAAATCATTCATAATTTCCATCCTATAGCTGGGGCATTAGGGAGCCCAGACGTATAAGTCAAATTTTTAGAGAGACTGTACGTGTTCAACAGCAATCTAGAAAACATCATGTTCTTCTCTCACCACTGCTGGTGTCATGGTCGCGAATTGTCCTGTAAAATATTTAAGATATCGTAGCAGTTCAGGTAAACCTTCTATACGTGGAATGAATATCGATTAAGAATGGTGATCTGGTAAATTTTCCAGTGGTTGATATATGATCTCATGTTACCGGCCTTCTTTCCAATAGACAGAAACGGTGCACTTTCTGGTGGTGCGTTAGGGCGAATAAGGCCTCGTTCTGGTAACTCTTGCAGCAATTGCTGCAACTATTTTAACTCAGCTGAAACCCTGCAATAAAGAGTTTTGAAAACAGGTTCTGTTTTTGAAACAAGTTCGAAGTTAAATTTTGTCTCGTGGTCAGGAAGGAATTTCTGGAAAACCTTCCAAAATTACATCAGAAACTTTGGGATAAACTGTTGATCATGAATTTAAGAATTTCAGAATTTGCATTATGAATGGTGACTAGAAGTCTTCGCAGCTATAAGATAATAATTCACGTGCTTGTAAAGCTGAAACCATTTGTACTGATTTTTTCTGGCAGAGGTAAAATGAATATGATCTGGAGTTAGTAAGACGGATCTCGTCGTTAACTGAAAATAAAACTTTAATAAATATGGTGATACTGTGGAGTCTTTTCTGGCTAGCAGGTAGGTAATACATGATTTAAGATAAAGCTGACATAGGAATACGTGAAGTAAACATGGTGACTTTCACTAATTTTGTTCATCTGTAACCTCACAGACTAAACACTGCGTGTCTAGCCTGAATAATACTCTGGTGGTGATAACTGAATTGTATTGTTTGATTTATACGTGGCATAACAAAACGGGTATACCCCCTTGGTGGGTACCCTGAATTTCTGAGGACATGGTTTAGAAGGCATACGGGCGTTATGAATCTGACTTGTACTTTGAGAAAATATTCGTATGACGTGAACCATGACTGGTGTCCTGATATGTGTCTTCCGAAATGATAACTGAGACCTATGTCTTGAATGATGTCTTGACATGTGTTTTAGTGGATGAATCTGGACAAGGCTGAAAATTTTTGGTAACTGCTAGGATTGGCGGACCGGTTAGACTATTGACCTCTGTATTTCTGGTCACGTCCGTTCTGGAGTTCCGATGGTTACTGAATGATTAATTATAAGCATGGTGGTTGTCATTACCGCCTTGTCTGTCAGTTTCCTAACGGTCGTTATCATGACCGTGATTCATGTAATTATTTCTGCTGAGTGGCCGGCTGGTTACCGGTTCCCACTCTTCTAACTGAAAGATTAGCAGCGTGAAGTGTGACATCTATCTGGGAAAGTAAAAGCATGGAATAGAATGGTAGTGTCTGATGGTTGAAATTTATTCTTGTCAGAATTTCAAATTTCAAATTTTCGTCCTTGTTTTGGAGAGTCTTCATAATAAAAACAACATCAGCATCTTGTGGAATCTCCAAAGTATCAGCAACATCAGCATTAGCATTCGTGAGGTCTTCAAAGTGTTTCAACATCAGTATCTGGTAAAATTTTCAACTCACGAGCAACATCAGTATCTGGTAGAATATCGACAAATGGAAACGCCTGAGATGATTGAGGTTCAATTAGCAATATCCATAGAGTAGGGTACATGGAGTACACCTGGACTACTGTACATGAAGTACAAGATGAATACTGTGCATGGAGCATATCTGAGACACTGTGGAGTACACATGAAATACTGTACATGGAGTATAATTGAGACACTGTACATGGAGTACATATAGAATATTGTACATGACACTTGTGGGAATTTCTTGAGATGATCGATACTTGTGTCAACCGTCTGACATGGTCAACGGAGATAATTTGATTTAATTGGTTAGCAAACTGAACTGAAACAACATGATAGCCTGGCAATTCCTGCGTAGACTTAATGTTGGTTTATAAAGGTTCCAGGATATGATTAAACGGAATTTAAACAATGGTCAGCATAAAGACATGACTGATGAAGACTAAACATGATTTATCATGAAACGGGATTTTACTGTAACCCCTTATGTATCTTAGCATGAAAACATCATCACCTTGCTGAAAACATAATCCTCATAAGGAGACATAAACTTAGTCAGCATGAAAACGACATTCACGTGAGAGTATAAACTTTGACTGTTACAAGGAACATGAAAAGATAATCAACTGAGGTTTAACATCAACTGGTGTGGATGGCTATGGTTCAATCCAAAGAATTCAAAGGAGAAAACATGTGACTAAGTATGGGCGATTCTGTTCGATCCATACTTGTCAAAATTCTCTGAGAACTGTCATGTATAGAAATTTATAGTCTGGGACTAAATATGGATGGCTATAGTCCAATTCATACTTGTCAAGTTTTTATGAAATTTTATGATATGAAAAATGTGAACAACTATGGGTCGGTTCACAAAACAACATTCGATTGAAAAGCATGAAATTTGACCTGAGAAATGGTGAATGCGTATGGGTCAGTTCACCTAATAACATTCGACTGAAAACATGAGTCTGTCATGGGTAAGGATGAACGCCTATGGGTCGGTTCACCAAAACAAAATTCGCAGAAAAGTACATGCGACTAAATATGGCCAGTCTTGACCAACCTTTTACTTAGTCAAAAACTATAAGAAAGCTGACTGATAAATGAAGAAACTGACTGATAACTGCAAGAGAAACATGAAAGATAACAACGCCAAAATCTAGGAAGTTCCTGGTGACTACCCACTAGTCACAGGTCAAGTTTTAGAGCCTACAGGTCGAACCTTGCGCTCTGATACCATAATTGTAACACCCCACTTGGATAAGTGAACTGTTACGTGTATTTATGGCGTGTCATCAAAGCATAAGGTAAATGTCCTAACACATTAACTGACCATAACGGAAACACCGGAATCAAATATCGGTAATCCAACATAAGCTCAAAACATGAAAAGTAAAATACTGAAAGAAAGGACTAAACAATGTCCAACGATAATATAAAAATGAAGTGCATAAAGTAAAGAAGTCTGGGCGGCTTCCATTCAATGCACATGCTCTCAGAATCTGAAGGGTGTCCTGGTGTACCTGCCGTTAGAACATGAAAGAACTACGGCTGAGCATAATGCTCAGTGAACGGATATAATGCATGATAGGAATATACTGAACTTGAAATAATTAATAATTACTGAAGCTGAAAGACTGATATGTTGAGTATGATGAAAACTGTAGAAAATCTGATAAGTCTGATTTATAAATAATAAAACTGAACTGTTATCTGTTAAATCTGAAAACATGCATTTACTGTATTTTAATTGCCAGGAGCTTATATAGGTCATGTGTTGTAACAACTGTTGCATGAATAACTGGAGGGGTGACCTCGTCATGCTGTAGAGGGGTGACCTCTAAATAATGTGTTGGGTGGAGGGATCAACTCCAATGTGAAGGATGTAGAACACACACCATATTCACCTGATAACTATAAACTGATAGCCTAGGATGCATCCATACGCCCCACTAATAATACTGATAGAATGGCTAAGTTGAGCCGAGTGGAACGCTGCGGAATATCACTCTCCCGCGGGTGAGTCATGATACCGGTGCCTCAAGTTTCATGGTTACGGTACCTTCATAACTAGTGTTGAACTGGTCATGCTTGTATATAAGGCTCAGGCAATATATTAGTTATTAAAATAATTTTTGGTAATTTATATCATATTCTGGGGAAAACAGTTGGCTGCAGACGGGGAGTCCTAATCATGCATAGATAGGAAGTCCTTACTGAAAAGACAGAAAATCTGTACCGCATGTCCAGTAGCCGACCGAGATCAACTGAGAGAAAGTCTACTCTGATTTCACGCGAGCTACATGAATAAAGGCACGAATAAGTTAACTGATATTCGTTTATCTTATTTATTATTAACTGTACTTAGTTAATTTATTTATTCTTGTATTACTGTATTATATAAACTGATAAGTCTGAATGTTCTAATATTCTGATTACGTATTCCTGTTCTATTATTAATTACGGTATGACACGTACTCTGACGTTATACTAATTCTATATTTGGTAACCTATTAAAAATAGAAAGTTTCCTAAACTAGAAAGTTTCCAAAATAATTTAATTCCTATAATAAAATTACACCCTTTTAATTTTATAAAATTAGTTTATATTTAATTCATTAAATACATTATTAAAACATTCATTTAAAGTAAAGTAATTTAAAAGGTATAATTCAAAAATCTTTATTTTTTCTCATTTTAAATATATCCCGAGCCTACCGAGATACCCCCTTCTCGGTCGCACTAACACAATTTAACAAATATCTATAAAATCTGTCTACTTAGAACTAGCGACATTCAAATCTGTCACTAAAACTGTGTGACTAAAAACTTGGCTTAAAACTATCTATAAAAACTGTTACTAAAAATCTGTGACAGAAATAGCGTCACTAAACCGTCGCTAATTCTAATTTAAAAGTCCTTAATTTCTGTCCAGGATTTACCTCATTGATGAACCCTTTTGTTCCCACTGATTGTGCGATAATTCCCACTATTTTGTCTTAGGTCCCCCCCCCCACGTTTGAACCCACTGCTAACACAAACACCCCTGCTGGGCGACCTAAACCCAAACACACCCTGCTGTCCCCTTTCTACTTGTTGTATACTAAACCCAAACATCCTATTTATGTTTCTGGGTTGTGGTTGATCAAACAAGGCACCACCAAGACATTTAAGTCTCGGTTGTACACCAAAACCCCACCGACCGACAACCCGACACCCTCTATTCGCGAACCAAACACCCCTGTTTATGTTTTTGGATTCGGCTAGCCATTAGAACACACCACCGAGAGTTATACACTCTCAGTTTCGTGACCAAATCCCCCAAATTCGACTGTCCCAAAAATTCTTTCATGGTTAATGTGTCGATTCGTGAATTCATTAAACAAAAGAGATGGATTCGCGTTCATATAGAAAAACTAAAGAGGTGAATACCTTTTATGGATTAAGGAGACTGATTTATACACCAAATCGAATAACCAATAAATCAAAACCTATTATTCTTTGTTCATTGTTTCCAGCCGTCGACATCATAGGGAGGAGCCCTACTTCCCGTCCTTTTTTTATTTCTTTACTGTTAGTGAAATGGGAACCCCCGTATTTTTTTTTATTTATAAGAGGTAGTGGGCTCAAAGCCCAAACTCCTTTCTCTTTTGTTTCTATAATAATCGGCCTAAAAACATTAGTACCTATTTTCTGTTTTAATTCGCGTTTTGATTATTTAAGAAAAGTTTGTATTTAAATTCTCATTCTGAAACGTATTTATATTTCTTGTGTTTACGTTTTCTGAAACGTAATATTATTTTCTGGATAACAAAATAATACATACGTATTTTCTTTAACTTAATAATTATTTTCTGAATAATTATTTATTTGTAATATTTAATATAAAATGAGACTGCGTAATTATTGTTAACTTTTAGTTATTTTCTGTATAATAACTAATACGTACGTAATGTTTTCTGAAACTTAATAATTATTTTCTGAATAATTATTTTGTTGTAGAATTTAAATAAACTGAGACTGCGTATTTAATATTCAAAATTTTAAATACGGGTTTTACAGCAAAGTTCCGTATAGATTTTCTCTCTACATGTGAAAGCACGGATCCAAGCACTAGATCTAAACAACTCCTCTTCTCCTACAGCTTCCTTCAAAACAATTGTGAGCATCTCCTTAATTTGTGCATCACAACCCAATTCTCCCAAAACTCCGAAGTCGGCAATGCTAGGCGAAATAATTTGTTTTGGTAGCAAAAGACTCAAAGAATTGTTGTAAATAACCTTGTCATTAGTACTACAACCAAGCTAAGTCAGAAATTCATGGCTAGGAACTCCCATGAGTTCGGCACTCGCCGATTCCATAGGCCTCCTTTTCTTGCTTCGGCTAGACGAGCCGGTCTCGTAATCTCCAGAACATGTGTTCTGCATAAATTAATACGCAAACAGCCATATATCAATGTTAGATAAAAATTAGGGGCATCGGCCTCCCTAAATGTGGTCTACAAACTCTCTGTTTGGTTTCAGGCGAAAAGTGCGACGCACAATCTAAAATGTGCGGCGTACTTTCTGAGTAAAATAACACAAATGCAGCACACAAGGAAAAAGTGCGGGCACATTCTGGGTAAATGAACACATATCAGGGTAACTATCCAAATCAACCAAATCCGCGAAATAGTGGTTCCAAACTAACCCTTAAGTCAAGAATCGAACATTAATCCTAACCCACATCGTTCCAACCCACGACATTGTTCCAATCCAAGTTCCCAATTTCAAAAATTCTCCTTTTTTCTATTGTTGATTATGATTAAGATTACCATCTATATACACTGTTCAATCCACAATAACATTCCTATCTATACTAATTTCTAACTTATTCGATTCAATTAACCTATTAAGAACCCTAATTGAAAAATCAGTTAAAACTAGAAAATAAAGAAATTAAAATCTAATTAAAGATCAAAGAACTTACTCTAGGCATGATTCGAATGTGAATTGGAGTGAAAATAGACTCGAAAATATTTTTGGTGAAGATCCTATGAAGAATTGTCCGTTTGGGGGTTTTGCGTTTTTTTGTGTTTGGTTCAAATGAGAAAAATTAAAGATATAAACAATTTTCGCCCAGAAGTGCGGCGCACAATCTAAAACGTGCGGTGTACTTTCTGAGTTTTCAGACACAGTAGCCTGCTACAAATATACAAAAGACACAATTTTCACAAACTTTCTCCAATTCCATTCAATTCATTACTAGAAAATAAAAGACAAACTAGGGGTGGTATTCCCTTCTTTAAAAAGCTATCCTACAACATCTAGGACATATATAGCTTTGGCATACGTTTTATTGCTTTATCTACATACAAGATAAGAAAAATAAAAAGCAAAAAGTAACTAGGAGCCAATGTTGCACTCCTCCTCCATCATGATCCAGTTGTAACAAAAGTTAAGAGGTGACATGATATCACTCTTTTTATATCGGCCCAAAACTTCTCTATTAGTGTCCTTAGTCTCATACACCTTCTCGTATCTCTTCCCACAAGGATCAATTATTACCACGGCGACATGCCATTCACTATCTCCTTCCTTCTTTATGTTTATGAATTCTCTCTTGTTACCAACTTTCCAATCTTTGTACTTGAGCGATACGGGCAATGCTCCAAATAGTCCAACTATCTTTTTATACACACAAATATCAAATAATGGATTATGATAGTTTTTTTCACTCAATGATCCATCTAAGATGTCTTTCGATTCGGTCCAAGGGTGTAAGTGTGGTTCATAGACGGGCATACCATACTCATCCCTATTTACAGTGTAATATTTATCATCCTCTCCATCACTTTCATCATTAGGAGTCTTAGCTTTTAGGACATTGTAATTTTGATGAACAAATCCATCAAAGCCACACATCAATATTTGCATCAATGGTGTGCAAAAATTTTCTACCAACAACTAATTGTATGTCTTGATCAAAAGGTATATCGAGTAACATGAAATCAACTAGCAAAGTTGTTGTTCCAATTTGGCATAGCACGTCAAGTAGTCTTCCAAATCCTTTCGCATAGGAGTGATCAAGCATCTTTATCCTATCAAACCTTGGTTTGACACGACCAACATCTAAAAGTTTAAAAACTACAAACCGCATAACATTCACATTGGATCCGATATCAACTAGAGCATTGTAGGTGACTTTTCCTTCTAACATTATTGGTAAGACAAAGTAACCGAGATCCTCTTTTTCAACCATAGTTTTGTTTTCACGAAGTGCTTGAAAGGCAACATCTTCATATTCGGGTGTCAAACCATCTTCCACCTTTAATTTATCAAGCAACACCCCGTCAACAATCATCTTATACTTGTCACTATACTTGAGGGTCTCGATGATAGGGCAGTTCATGTTAATCAACATAACCCGTTCAAGTATGTCTTCTCGAAGTTCCTCCATGGATAGTTCATCCACGGTCAATGGTTTGTAAATAGTGAGGGAAGTTCCTTCACCATTATAAGTCATACTTTGGTTGGTTTCTTTTCTTTGTTTCTTTTATTCTTGTTGCACTCAAAATTAGGAGTATCAACTCCTTCGGGATCGATGGGTGGCAACTCATCAAAATTGATGCTATCAAGTAAAGCATCAATGTCTCCAAAATCCGAGCTCGGTTCCTTTGGCCACAAAGTAAACACTTCACAATTCATATCAAGTTGAGCATTTTAAAGCTTAAGGAATGATCTACCAAAGATAACACACGGCTCACAATCATCCTCCTTTGGATTCATGAAGAATTTAACAAAATACATTTCACCTTTAAGCATAACAACTGGCTTCTTGTCTATCTCATTGTCTCTATTTCGGTGTGTTTTGTAAGTTAAACCAAGCTCAACAACAAATTCATTGCTAATCAAATTTCTCTCCTGTACCAAGTTGGCTTGTTCATCATTAGCATATTTTACCTTCTACGTCGCAAGGGATGAAATATTTTTCACTAGGAATCAATTCCTCCATACGGAAAAATGTTAGCACTTTTTGAATTCCGTTATCGGATGAGTCCTTTTACTCAGAACTTGTCCATTCTCCTTCCGATTCCACTTTATCATTATAATAACTGCTCATCCAATCCTAAACACAATCTACCCAAGCTAGTGTTCGGATCCATTTCTATCTCAAAACAACAACACATAAAAAGAAACATTAGTACGTTAGTGCCATACTTCCAAATGCAAATTTATACCCTAAGGGTCTCAGGCAACACTTGTATTTCAACAAACATCTCAATTTGATCAATTTATTAGCATTTTTAGCCTTTTGTTTCTCATGTGCGACGCACAAATGAAAAGTGTGGCGCACATTTGCGCGTTCCAGAAAAACAGACGCACAATTGGAAATATGCGGTGTACTTTTCTTGTGTTCATAATTAATTTCGACGAAAACACAACTCATAACTTTATTAAGCCAAAGCGTCAAGCATTCAACATTGTATTTCATCAGCAAGTAATCAAGCAAAAACATTATGGCTAAGAATCGCAACTCATTCACAAGCATTTCTTGAAACATAGGACTTTTTTGGTTTTCATTCATTTTTCATTTTTCTGTATTTTGGTTTCATCTAAAAATTCAGAAAAAAATCTATTAATCATAACAAATAACAAACAAGATATAGTAAAGCAAATTATTCTATCAAAAAGTAAATCAAACATGACATGAAATATTGAAAGCACATATTTTTATATTTTCTTAAGGTACACTATGAACAAACACACAAGCTTAAAAAGCATAAGTACACACAAAGAAATTCTCATGTTTTCAGCAGTGAGTGTTGAAAGTAAAAGGATTTGGTATTGTCTCAACAAACATTTTGTAAATTTGTCAGAAAGTACGGTGCACAATTCAAAATGTACGGTGATGTTATATCTCAGAAAGTTTCAATCAGTAACAAAAACAATCTCCGGCAGCGGTGCCAAAAACTTTGATGCATAGCTTTAAATTTATAACTAGTTTCAACCGACTTATATTACTAACACACGGGAAACGTATACCCTTTCGTTTTGCAATAAATTAATGGTAAGACCAGATCGTTCCACGGGATTGTTGTTAACATGAAAGAAACAATTATCCTTAGAGTGTCACAAGTTCTAAAGATTATACTTATCAAATGATTAAAAGGTGCGTTTGGTTAAGGTTAGAACATAGAAAAGATAGATAGCAAAGATGAATTACAAGCACATAAACAATACATGAATAAAAGTGGATGACAAGTCTCACTAGCAACAACTATTTAATATAACAAGAAATTCTTTCGACCTATAGATCATGTTATATCAAATGTATTAAGATCGGTTTATGTTGGTTGAGATAATTCAAGTGCTCGCTGAGCCACACTCTTTTGAACCCATGGAAAATCATTAAACCAAAATCATATAAAATTTGATATGTATTTCGCCAATTTCTATAAGGAAAATATGAAGATTCATTTACTATATGACATGAAATCCATTCAATCATATAAGCACTTTCGAACATATTGTAATCAAGAATGAACCAAATAGATAACAAGTATCAGATACAATAGAATCGAGCAACAAAAACATCGCAACCATGCTTATAATCACGAACCAAGGAAGAAGTGCGCCGCACAAACCTAATTGTGTGTCGCACTTCACCGATGCGAAGCTATAAATCATATCCGTGGTTCACTATATTCCTCAATCAAATACACAAGTACTACTACACAATCACAGCGATAATACACATTTTAATATATTGAAATTTTAAAAATCATAACAAGAATTAAAATGAAAATTATAACAAAAGATTATGATCAATATATCGTTCCAAGTGCAAAATTTTGATTCTCACAAATTACACAAGCAATTAAACCCTCCTAGCACTCCTTTACTACAACAACTACAAGCATGAACTAAGTGTAGTTCACCTTGCAAAATAATATAACCCTTTCCTAAGTGATAATCAAGGATTGAGGAATCCTTGATTATTTTCCTCCGAGTTCCACAACTAAAGTAACAATGGTGGAAATTGTATATGGATGGTCTGGCCTCTTGTCTATTAAATAAGCTAAAAACATAGCTTATAGTAATGATATGATAGCCCAAGAGTTTCCCCTTGAATGCAATGTATAATTGCAAATTAATTTTTGTAACAGCATGCAAAGTGCGCCGCACAATCCAAAATGTGCGTCGTACTTTGCCAAGTACTCCAAACTCGTACTCCACTGAAGTGCGCCGCACAATCCAAAATGTGTGCCGCACATTGGTGTTTTCCATACTTATTTATCTTTTGGTCCTTTATGTTCCTTCTTAGTTCCACATCTCTTCTCCACTGTTTATTCTTCATCCTATCATAATTGTACATCAGATTAGTACCAACTAATAACACATTTATTTATTTACATAGCAAAATTGGACAAATTCATCATTCTAAATATGTATAAATGAGGTGTTATCAAATCCCATGGACCCTAGTCGGTCGAATATATACATGGGATATTCTAAAGATTTTTTGATTAAGTATTAAGCTAAATATTTACCTTGATTAGCTTAACTTGGAGTAGGAAACAAGAAAACTAAAGAGGTGGAGAGGTTATAAATATCCCCATACCCACCTCATAATTCGTCTTTCCTACACCTCTCCTAATCGATTTTTTGTTAACAAATCCCCTCAAACCCTAAAATCACCCAAAGTTTAAACCTTTGTAAAATCGACTGCCTTTTGGTACTCCTTTGTAAAGTAACTAAGCCTTATACTAAACCATTGATACTCTTATCAAGGTTTTAGTCTTTTGTTTGATCCCTTGTGGGTTCCACTACACCTAAACCCGAATTAGGGTTTTGTGTGATGTTGGTTATCAATCTTGTAACGTCTATAAACTGATCCTTAAGCAATCCCTAATTAGGGTTTTGGATTTAGGGTTTCTAGTTACAAGATTTACACTAGTTCGTTCGAGAAGTGAAGTTACTACTAGCATCGTAGTGATTGTTCGTTTGACTGTCGTGTGAGCAAACGATAGAGACGGTAATTTAATCATTAAAGTTCAAGATCAAGATAAAGCTCCATTAATTGATTTATTTAATTAATTAAAGGTTGGTTTTAAATTGTTTTTATTATGTGCTTAATCATGCATGTTATACTAGATCCATTCCATTGCGTACTCGTAGTTAATGGTTTAACTAGTATTAAAATCCTAACAACAATATCCTTGAAATATTTCAACTCCAAATGTATAGTGTCTTAACTACATCATATGGTGGATTTTAGTGTTTTTAAGGATTTAATAATCATTTTAGAAACAAGCTCAATTGCACACACACTATACATGCTATATGGCCTACATGTTATGAAAGATTGCAAACTAGGTATATCATGCTCTATACTTTAAACTTCGACTAACTCACACTACAACACCCATATGAGTCAAGTATCCGAGACCATGAAAGTTTGAGAGGGTGAAAGAAGAGAAGCACATAAGACAAACAAGAATCGATGCAAGGTTGCCAAAATGAAACACACATGTAGTCAAGCAAAGATCAAAAGAATGATCATAGGGCGTGTGGACGGATGTTGAAGATCAAATGAGATGAGTCTTCAACGAATGTAAGTAACCCATGATCACCAATCCATAATCAAGTCAATGATTAGTCTTCATGAGTACCTACATCAAAATAAGATGCAAACTAGTAAATACATTTCAAAAATAGATCTAGAATGAATAAAGACTACTAGAGAGATTATAATCACGATAAATTGATATAACATCAATTTTAAGATCAACATTTGAGAAAAGAGGTTTTGACCAAAAAGCTTTAGTGGAACCAACCCTTCAACGTAGTTAGAGACCATAGATCGGTCTAATATTTAAAGCACAATATACTTCAAAGATCTTGAGTGACCTAGGATCTGATACTAATTGTAGAAACTTGAAATAGGGTTGATTATTTTCACCATTTAAAACTATCTTATCGAAAACTTGTTTCATAATTGTTAATATAATTTGCAATGTTACAAAATCATTTGTTATATCAAGTGATGATCATGATAGACTTAAAACAATAACAATAGTAAGTAAAGAGTAAGGAAAGAAACAACTTAAAGGAGGACACCAAGGATTTATAGTGGTTCGACAAGGAAACTCTCTCTTTGTTCCTACTCCACTCCTAGAGTACACATACTCAATATTTTCACTATATCCATAAGCTCCCTTCTTGCTAGAGAAAACCTTACATCGTCGCTTTCACCAATTACCAATAGTAATCTAAATTTTTAGTTCTAATCTTAGATAGAACCAATCTACACTCGTCACCTATTTCCATTTATCGACACAAGGCTAGATGTTGAGTTCTAATCTTATCTAGAAACAATCTACACTCATCACTCATACTCACATCACTTTAAAGCTAAGTGATAACTAACACGTTCATACTCACAATTTTATCATTTTAAAGCTAAGTGAGAACTAACACAAGACTCTAACACTCACATCACTTTAGAGATAAGTTAGAACTAAGACGCACAACACCCATACTCACACCATTTTAGAGCTAAGTGAGAACTTACACACAAGACATATCTAAGTATACACATATACATTAGATCTACACAAGACACAAAAGAATAAAAGTGATGAACATGACTAGATCTATAAAAGAAGGATCTTCATCAAGGCTTCATCTTTTAACACATCACAAGTGTGTAAGTGCTCTTCTCTTTGGACATAGAAAGAAGGGGATCAAAGAGATAATCATAAGTAAACATACTTAACAATTTAAGTGATCGTTTACTAATGAGTAGAAGATAGAAAAGAGATTTAGAAGCAGGAAATAAAAGTGTAAAAAGGTTTAGGGGAAATGAAAAATGATCCACTATTTATAGGAACAAAGTACCAATATCTAGTCTGGCCACGGTTCATTATTGTTCTGTGGTTCTTTATCTATAAAGAACCGTGGAGACCTATATGGAACCGTGGGCGTAGACTCCGCTCCATTGTGTCTAGTAGTGGTGAAAGCTTAACTGGGTAGATTTTATCCTCCCATAGAATATCCAATATCAATTGAAATATCTTAAATTCAAACTTTTCAAATTTTCATTTTCCATTTTCTTAAGAAGAAAGTATATTAGAAAATGTTTAGTCACATTTAATCAAATGTGAGTCTTAAGGTTAACATTTTTAACGATCACTAAACATGCTAGACATATGTTTTTGTAAGACTAAAATGATTATTACCGAAATGATAGTGTTCGTTAAATAATTCGTCTTGCGATTATCTTTAAGTATAAATGTTTTTACACTTTGTTGTGATCAAAACCAAGAAAGATTAGTTATCACAAATAACGTTTTTAGGCATCATTTGCATTAACAGTTTTGACAACCAATACCGACAATAACACTCCGCGGTTGATTATGGTAAAAATACGTGTTTAGGAAAACAACGTATAATGGGCAAGTATTAAACTCGACGATTTAGGAAAACCGACAAGTCGATTAAATGCGGGTTCGTTCTCGAAGGAGGTGTATGAATTAAGTGCCAATTATATAAAATCAAGAGTTTGGATTAGTGTCATTTTTGGTTTAAAGAGAGAAAAATTAAAGACGAGCTACGACTATGATTACACTACTACGATTTGACATAAAACACGAACGTAAATACGTAAAACGTGACAAAATTAAAAATTAAAGCTAAAAATTAATTAAAATTGAAAACTAAGTCTAAAATAATATAAATAAGAATAAAAATCCAACAAATAAAATTTAATACCTTTTATTAATTAAATATTCAATTTTAAATGCTAATTAAAGCCCTAAAATTAAATATAATTAAGAAAAAGCCTAAAATATTATTTTATTGAACTAAAAACTCACTTATATTTTTTAAAGAGTAAAAAGTATTTTTCCTAAATTTTAAATACTATTTTTCTATTTTTAAAACACTAAAAACAATTTTTAAACTAAAATAATGATTAAAAATAATAAAATAATGCTAAAATTAATTTAACTTATTTAAAAATCCTAAATTATATTACTAAATAGTAGAAAATTGAAAAAAGTTGAAAATAATACTTTTTACACTAAAAGACAAAAGAAATTTAATTTAAAACTATTTAAACTAAGATTAATTCTAAAAAATACTTAAAAGGGTAAACAGTAAAACTTTTTTAAACTAAAAATCTTAAAATCTTTTTCTGAATCTAAGAAAATTTTTAAAACTGAAAAGTATAAAAGTTTTGCACTAAAAGACAAAAACAGACTTAATAAAAACTAATTAAAATCAATTTAATTCTAAAAAATGAAAAATGAACAGTAACATAAAATTTAACTTAATGAAAAATTCAGAAATAAAATAACAAAAATAATAAAATTAAAAATACTGAAAATGGATGAAATTTGATCACTAAAGATAAAAAATTGACAAACTAAAAGGGACACTTGTACTTGTTTTGTCCTTTAGCCTAGCAGTGAGAATGAAACAACTAGCAGGAGGAACTGAGTTCCCACTAACAATGAAAAAAATGAGGTCTGTGGACCTTTTGTCTTGTAGATTGTTTGTTACTTGGTTTTATTGGGAACCAAAGGCACCCTCACAACCAGTTGGGTTGTGGGGAGTCAAGTAAACAATAAACAGCAAGTTACAACACAAAATCACACAAAAATCATGCAAATACAGTTACTGTGATGGACAAGAGGTCTGGTGACTATATTGCTGGTCTGTTTAACTATTTGGTCACTTTTAGCAGCCCAAATCTTGGCCAACAAGCTACCAAACCACAAATAACAAGTTCCTAAACCTAAATGAGAACTTATACTAACAGCTTACAAGATTTGGTGGTCAAAAATTCATTAAATTGACCTTAAATGGCTTGCTAATTTCTATGACTGGTTTTAACCAAAAATATAGCATGCAAACTTACTTAAATCCTACCAAACATGAATCAAAACACTGAAATAACCTATAACTACTACATAAGGTATGTTAGACTCATTTTTAAACAAGCTAGTTGTCAACTTCTTGCCTCAAACCCCAATCCCAAACACCCCTACTGAATTCAAACCAAAAATTTTGCAAAGGACTTGTGATCAAAACTACGCAAACCTGCTTAATAACTACTGAAACATGTAACATGAGCATAAAGAAACATGAACTAACATCTAATCTTAGCAAATAAACACCTTAACAAAGAGTCACATAAGCAGTGTAACCAAAATCACATAAACACAATAAAACTTGAAAGTTCAAAGAAGGTTCAAGCCTTTACCTGGTTTATGCCTTTTCCCTGAATTCTTATGAGTCTTATGCAATTATGTGGAGAGCCCCGTTGGAGTTCAATAAGTGAACCAGGGTAACATGTCTTCAAAATGACTGAAAAAGAATGAAAATGAGGTCTTGTTTGGTCTCTTGTGTTCCTTCACAAAACAACAAAGAAAGTGAAGCACTGAAAAGCACAAGAGAATAAGCTCTGCTTAATGAATAAGCAGACTTATAAGCTTATAGCTTATGTGAAACAGAAAAAATCAAAGATATGAACTTTTCTTTGAAAACTGATTTTTAAAACACCAAAACTTAGGAAAAACTGAAACTAAGTCAATAGCTTATACAAGCTTAAGGAGCTTATTTGGTTGTCAACCAAATGAGCTGATAAGATCCTATAAGGCTATCAGAAAAACGGGCTTATGGATTAAGTGTCCTCTCACCACAAATCCCTTTTTCCTTGATGAAAACTTACCAATAATTTTTGTAATGAAATAAATATTTAAACTAACAAAACATGAATATAAAATGGAACTCAGCTCTATGATTGGAAGAAATTTTTAACAAAACTTTAACTATTTTCTCATTAATAAAATTTTTACAAAACATAAGCTGGAACAAAAAATATGGGTACAAGCCACCCATATTTATACTGCCTAAGAGAAGAATCTAGAAAACATAAACATAAACCCTAATCTAATACGAACTTCCAAGAATGCCCTTGCTATGATTTTGAATTTTCTGTTAAACAAGCCCATGTGAATGATGTGATGTGTCCAGCTGTTGTTGACTCAATCTTAGTCGTTCATTGTATTCTTTGGGAGCAAGGCATGAGGTTCGTTGATTGGACTGTGAATGTCCCCTTTTTGCCATTTTTGTTCAAACAGGGGTGCAGGGGAATCTCGCGTAGGGTCCAGGGATGAACTGGTGGGTGTGTTTAAGGTTGGGTTTAGTTTATCTCATCATCAATCAATTATCTGGAGTGCAAGAACAAAAACCCCTTTGCCTAGATGCGAATTTAAGATTAGGGTTCATGGGTGGATTAGTAGGGTAGTTTAATTAGTTTTAGGGGTTTGATTATGTTTCCCTCCACTAATATTGTTTAATAAACGGCTTAAAAAGGTAGTAGTGGGTTCAGACGTGGAAGCTGAGGTGGTGATTGGGGATGATGTGGCATGATGTGAGTGGTGGTGTAATTTTCCTTATCTGGGCAAGTTTAGTCCCCCATCTCCCTTTCTTTTGTCATATAATGTTTAAACAACTTTTCTCCCATTTCCTTTAATAACAACTTTGGACAACTTGCTAAATTTGGCACATGTTTATTCCATACTTTTATCAAGGACCAATTGTGCACTTTGACCATATTTCAAGGGTTCTTCTTGTACATTCTTGTCATAAGGGACCCTATTGTAATTTTTGAGTTTTACAAGGGTATAAAATGACAAGTCTTCAAAAGTAGAGGGACCAATCTTGCCAATTCTTCAAACTTCAAGGACTTCAAGGGAAATTCACGATTTAGGTTCGGTTCTTTGTACGGCTTCGTTTCCCGTGTTCGTTTTTGCTTCATTCTTGTGATCTTTTGTTGATTTCACGATATCCGTGCCTAAAATACACAATGAACAAACACAAGCATATATTTGGGTAGTTTGATGATATTTTAAGCGTTTTAAGCCCGATTTGGACGATGAGACTATGTATAATTGCAGTCTCATCACTCCCCCATACTAAACCATTGTCGTGCCCTCACGCAATGCTAGAATTAAGTATCATAGCACTACCAAAATTCATTTTATGATGATATTTATTAAAGACATAAACTTAAATAAACTACTACACATGTTTTAGACATAATTTATTGTTTTCATCACGGTAAAGTGACTTTTAGGATCATAGAATAAGAACACGTGAACGCTTCAGAAATAATTTCGTCGTCTTCGATTTTCACCCAGTTCCATGCTAAGCGTGTAACGAGATCATTGTTATTATAAGTTAGCAACACGATCATATGTCATGAGTGTTAATTACAAACCTAAACTCCTTTATTCCTACTTGGCATCTCTTATATTTTATTTTTGTCTTAGTGATCACGAGGATACATCGTTGACTTATGTGTGAATAGAGATTAGGTCTAAAAATAGAGTCTTAACGGTGTAACCAAAATCATCGAATTAATAATTCACCCTAATAGACAACGATGTCAAAAAATTAAGTCAACAAGAAGGATCGATAAATACGATTTTATAACGGTTTTGAACATGAGACTTATTACCAAGACTTTTATACGCCCCCTAACGGAAGGGCCTTATTATCATAGGTTTACCTCCATCTTTTATTCAACTCCGCCATGGAGCTTTTATTATGACTTCGGTCTTGCCTTGCCTTTTATTTAACCTCGCCATGAGGTGTTTATTATGGCCAAAGACGTATATCCTCACGCTAAAGCGAATTTTGGATCTTTAAAGATTCAAAGATTAAGGCTTGATTCACTTTCAATTTGGGCATAGATTTTTCGGCCTTGTGAGCTTCAAATTTTTGCTTAATTTAGGTGAGCACTTGAAATCTTATTACTAGGTGAAGCTTTCGATTATTCGGGTGCCAATACTTCAAAACCGTGACGCTGGCGAATCCTCAATGTTTTCCCAATCTAATTACATGGAAGCTACTAAAAAAAATTAGAAACCAACAATAGTGACTAAACCGCTAAATCAATATTTATTAACAATTTATTTATTAAAAGCGTGGGGAGAATAAGCTAATAATTACTACACATGAGATCGTGACGATTACGAGACTTACAAATAACTCTATCATTTCTCGTCCTCATTTAAGAGACTTAGCCTAAAAAGTTAAGGAATCGAAGCTAAGTGCTCAACACGCACGGTCGAGTCAAAAATTACTCTTATTCTCACCATTGGAAAACCTACATTCGTGTCTTAAACACTTATGAAAAATACGAAAAGATTTTAAAATTTGGCCATTTTTAGCCTTATTTTGCATAAAACGATAACAAAAAGATGAATATTGGATTGCGTGATGATGTAAGCAAGGTAAAGTATCTACTCACACCCCATACTAAAACTAAACATTGTCCTCAATGTTTCGAGTCTAGGAGTGAAAACACCCCCATACTAGAGACGAAGTCGAATGCTTAATCTCGAGCATGGAAAGGGTAAAACGAATAACCTAAAAGACGTTTATGAATTATGCTAATAACATAAACGTTAGAACATATAAGGATATCATCGGATATCAGAATCTCCAAAGGCAACGATTGAAGCTCGAGTGATCCGTAAAACGAACACGAGAGGCTTCAATAATGGCGATGAACCTAATGAATCACAATCACAAACAACCACGAAACAAAGGTTGGAAGAGCACAAGTCCCCTCGTTACATTAACTAAGAAAGCGATAATATTTACAAGGATAAGCATGAGAATCCCCCACGAGGCACCTTGTTTTTGATAACCGAGTCAAAAGCTCGACTCGAATCCTCATAAATGTGATCATTTAGGGATAATCATGGTATGGTCTTTTTTGGTGGGGCTTACATGAAAAACAATGCCTAAAAGTACATAGAGTACTTTAAAAACCCGATAAACGTATACTGGGGTCAAAGATAGGGTCCTCGTTTTCGGATGAAAGACGAAACAACGCTACTTCAACCGATAGTGGAACCCCAAAGGGGTAGAAGAAAATATATGAGAAGTAGAAAGGTGGGGTAATTGGTAAGTCAAACTTATGAGCTACTCGAGGTAGACTCACACCAAGCAAATAGATAAGATTTCCATTTAGTGCATCGGTGAAAGACCGAGATTTCCCTTTACAAGCAATTCTGGGATCGTAAATCTCGTCCTCGGTGGAGAAATGTGAGGGAACATAAGGGCTTCCCCCACACTAGATCCACACCAACCGTCGTCAAAAGGAGTAGAAGAGGTGGTAGCACTCATAAAACACGGTGATGACGGAGTTACACATGTAGAAAAATCTTTTAAATCACTTTTAGAATCTTTCCCTTTTTCATCAAAAATATTTGGGGTGTCAAATTCAAAATTAGTCGCGCTAAAAATCCTCACATTTAAGTCATTGGTGGGAGGGGGTGGTGGATTATATAAGTTCTCAAAACGTTTAACAATAAAGAACACCGCCCCCTCGGGGTCTACATAATCGTCATCCTCATGAACATCGATCTCATCGATTTCTTCATCAAAGATAGGCTTGTCAAACCAAGGTTTTTCATTCCCCTCCTTGAGTATCTTAGAAACTCTCTCGAAAAGATCACGATCAAGCATGAAATCATCATCCATTTGTGGGGATTGTTGATAAGTTAAATCCTCACGAATGTGGTAAACGTAATTCTCATTTAAGAAGTGTTGATTAGGTAACTCCTCGAGAATTGGATTTTTGGTGGTCACATGAGTTGGTTCGTCATCGAAAATAATACGTTCCAACTCATTAAGTTCATCCTCGATTTTGGAAAGATCAACCTCACTCGTAGGTGGGAGTGGAGGCAAAAGAGCTAGCTCTCGTTCAATGATTTCGTCAATCTCGGGATCAAACTCGTAATCATCGTACTTCACATGTGAAGAGGTCTTTTTAGGAGAATCCTCAAAAAGGGCATGTGGATTTCGAAGTACGTGATCAGTCTCGGCAAAATCGCCATCGTCATCGTCAAAGAAAGAGTCGATGTGAGCACTCACAACCATGGTCTTACAAGTCGAATGACTATGCTTAGGTGACTTTTCTAAGACGAGAGGATCGATGTCGATAAAACCTTTAGCCTCAACGGGTGTTGGGCTAGGAAAAGGAGGCATTTCGATGGAGTTAGAAGTTGAAGCCTCCAAGACGTGGTCCTTCGAAGGTGGTGAAGACGAGTCCATTTTTGTCATTGTCGTGATGGCACTAACGTCGCCCTTCGGAATTGGTATTTCACTTGTTTAATCGAATACATCCCAAAGTGATTTTTTATTTATAAATTTACACATACCCTTTTGAATTAGGTACACGTATTCTTTATCGTTAAAATCATCATCTTTAAAACCGTTTTTCTTAATTCTTTCAAAACATGCATTAAGCCTCATAGTTTCAAAGTAAACATTTTGAAATCATTAGATTAGAAACATTAGGTTTTGAAACCTTGGTTTTTTCATTATCATAAGACACTTGGGATTTACTCGTGAAAAAGTCCATTTTGTCATCCCTATATCTCATAGTAAGTCTCCCTCCGTGAACGTCGATTACGGTTCGAGTCGTCGATAAAAATGGTCGGCCTAAAATAATGGGACATTTAGGGTCACACTCGTAATCGGATAAAACGAAATCCTCGGGAAAAACAAACTTTCCAACTTTGACATAGACATCCTCGGCTATTCCAATTGGTATAAGTGGTGTACAATTTGCAAGCTCGATTGTCATGTTCGTGGGGGTAAGATTAGGCGATCTCATCAATTTCCAAAGAGAATGAGGCATAAGATTGATGCTAGCACCTAAATCGGCAAGGGCTAAACATCCCTCAATCTCGGAAAAATCACAAGGTAATAGAAATTGGCCCGGATCCTCTTCCTTTCTCGGTATATGCCTTTTGGGTTTTTTAAGAAGGATCGATGCACAAGTTTCTTCAAGGTTTACTTTGGTTTGGTCGATAAAACTCTCTTTTTGAACCGTGGATGGAATTTGAGGTACACGAGGGTGTGCACTCTTTTCCTTGGTCGCCACGTTCACCCCATCGACTTTAGAACAATAAGACGTCTTAGAAGTCGAGGGTTGAGAAGAAGGAACAACACGAAATCCATCAAGGTTAGGGGTAATCACACGACCTTTCTCACGAGACGAGGCGACTTTACATTTTTCCTTCGGATTTGCAACGGTGTCACTAGGTAACGAACTCGACGAAGCACCCGAGGCTTTGTTCATAATAGCCGAAAACATCTTTTTAATGTCGATTTGACCTTGCTCAATCTTCGTGTTTTGAAGTTTCAAAGTATTAGTAAAGTCGTTTTTCAAAGTACCAATTTCTCCCTCTAATCGTCTCATATTAGCCTCATTCGTTTTCATATAATTTTGAAAATCGTTTGACGAACTATTTTGATTTGAATTAAAGTTCCCTTGGTTTTGATTATTTCTTTGAAAATTGTTTTGATTACCACTTGAAAAACTGTTTCCTTGATTGTTGTTGTTTGAAAAATTCGAGTTTTGATTATTGTCTCGATTTTGCCAATTCAAATTCCGACCTTGATTATTGATAGTTGTAAGAATACGTCTTTTAGGAAAAAGAGCGTAATTAGGGCAAGTGTTAACAAGTGATTTAGGAAAACCACGAGTTATGACCCAAAGTGGGGATCGTTCTCAAGGAGGCTAGTGTGCTGTGTAGAGAGATGATTAACTTTGTGATTATATTGATTATGAGAAAAGAAAAGAGAAAGGGGATAAGAAGAGAATGATGGTTACGATGACGGATTAAACTAAGACGAAAAGGTCATACACGTAAAACCGTAAAAGGTAGCAAAATTAAAAATTTACCCTAAAAATTCCTAGAAAATTGCAATAAATCCTAAATAATGTAATTAGAGTCTACAAAAAATCAAAAATCACCCAAACCTTTTATTTAATTAAATAATAATTTTTTAATGCTAATTAAAGCCCAAAAATCAATTTAATTAACAAAAAGCCCAAAATGAAATTTTTTCAATTGTAAACCTCTAAAATGACCTAACTTAATTTAAAACTATTTTTGAAAATTTTAAAATTAATTAAAACTATTTAAAAACAATTAAAAACTATTAAAACTTAAAATAATCATAAAAATTAATCTAATGACAATAAAAATATTGTAAAAATTGTAAAATTCCTAACTTTGTGTATTTGAACTAAGAAAAATGTAAAAACTTGAAAAATCTAAATTTTAATTTTTAATAATAAAATAATATTAAAAATCCAGAATTTATAAAAAATTCTAAAAAGTTGCAAACTAGTTTATTTTAACCTAATTAAACAGAAAATTCACTTGAAATACCAAAAATGCCCCTATTGGGCCTTCAAATGGGTCAAATACCCAAACAGATCCTTAATGGGCTTGATATTGGGCCCAATAAGAAAAAGTGCTCAGAAATGGCCCAAAAGCTCTATTCAAGCTTAAAAATTTGATGTTAAGCACAATTTTCCAAAGGCCCAAAAGCTAAAAATGAGCTTA
The DNA here is from genome assembly GCA_025667525.1 of Glebionis coronaria. Classification (NCBI taxonomy): domain Eukaryota; kingdom Viridiplantae; phylum Streptophyta; class Magnoliopsida; order Asterales; family Asteraceae; genus Glebionis; species Glebionis coronaria. The sequence goes on along the minus strand of CM046879.1, from coordinate 136,893,323 downwards.
AGCTAGCTTATTTCAAAACAACTTATTCTTAATGGGCTTTTTGGCCTGTTAAGCTATAAGCTGATGCTATAAGCTAAGATTTTACCCACGTCCTTCTCTTGACCTAATTAAGCTATTTGCACAAAGAAACTTGAAATAAGCTCAAGGAATAAGCCTGAAATAAGCCAAAGCCCTCTTCACAAAACGACAAAATAGTCGTTTTTGAGTTCTAGACTATTTCAAGAGCTGATTCAAGTTGCAATAAGTCACAAATGGCTTAACTAAGCTTAATCAACAAAAATATTTTCAATAAGCAAACTTAATAATCTGAAATAAGTAATAAGCTAATTTTGAAAAAGACAAAATAGTCGTTTTCTAACAAAAACTTAAAACCAAAAGCTGTAAACTTCCAAATTTACTTGTAAGCTCAAAAGATTAAGACCTATTACAAAAAATAAGTTGTTGCACATAGGAATAAGCTATAATGACTTATTAATAAGCTGAACACCAATTATAACTAGCAGTGGCTAGAAGCAGGGGAAAGGAGTTCCCACTGCCTTGACTTTTTGACTTGGCTTTTTAGAGAGTTTCACTTGGTATTTTTGGACAATCAAGGCACCCTTGTGATCAGTGAATCACAAGGAGTCAATAACAAGCAAATAATCACACAATCACCTAGCCAATCAGTGCAGTTAATTCAATCTTTGCCCAGATGTGTTCCAGACAAGTAACAAGCAGGTCTGGCAGTTATAAGCTACTTTAAAGCTAGTAAAAGCTAACCACAAGTCACCAAATGCATATACAAGCTCAATATGACTTAATGAAACACAAATTAAACATTTCATGCAACAAATCCAACAAATGAACAAGATCTAAGCACATGGAGTTACTGATGAACAATGAAGAACACAAGAACAAAGTTTGCTGATCTGTTTGACACAAAATCCAATTTCAAGACCTCAGATCTATCACATATGTTGAATTAACAAAGATTAAACACTTGTTAGCCCTAGATTAACATGAAAACTAGGTGTGCACAAGATTTCAGAGCAAAAAAACAACTTTTCAAGATTTTATAGCCAAATGTTTGATTAAGTGTTTCAAGACACAAAACTTGCATATATCATACCACAATAACCTCTACAACAGATAACAACTCAAATAACACCACAATACCAACTCAAAATCACACAAACATGAACAACAGTTAATCCCAAACTCAATTTTAACAAAGTAAAAGTCTTCTCAAGATTGATTTAAACCCAGTTTAGCATCATATCATACCACAAATGAATCAATAAGCAATTTGTAGGCATAGAAACACACTTATACCAACAAAGTCACAAAATCACATAAAAATCAAATATTAATCAGAAAGATGAAGTTTTGAGAATTCAAACCTCCAAGATGTACATCCACACCTTGGAATCAATGAGCTAAGGTGCTAGCAAGAACAAGCACCAGCTTCCCCCTGCTAAGAACAATAAACAGGCCTAGCCAAAGGCTTGAGCCTAGGTTAGCACAAAATAAGGTAAAATAGGTGACAAAAGGCCAAGTCTTTGCAACACTTAGGCTCTCACAAGCCTTGTACCTTTCCTTAAGGCCTCACCACCCCTTAATCAACCAAGATTAGGTGGCTATGATCACCCTTAAGTTCAATCTACAAGTTGTTGAACCAAAAGTACTTAGCAAACTACTTGACTAATTTTTGAAATAAAACGTATAACCAAACTCCAATATTGTTCAAGCTAGTTGATTTGTGACTCATGTCACTTAAAGAAACAACTTAATGAACAATCCTCACCCAAGCACATGCCAAATTCTTGAACTCAGTCAAGAACAAAGGGACTCAAAGGCTTATAGGCTATCTTGGACTTGTTCAAGGTTTTGTTTAAGTACAAAAACGTGACAATACAACTACTTAACACAATAATAATAATCAATGGAACTCAGTTTCAATCACAACACAATACCACAATTCTATTAATTTCAGAAAAATGGCTTTACAAGGTTGACAAAGTAAAACTGAGAACAAGGCTAAAAGTTGTAAATTAATGCCTTTAAATAGGCTACATGAAGTCCTAAGAAGCAGAAAAATGTAACCCTAATAGCTGGTGAAGTTCCAAATTTTCCCCTTGAGGGTTTGAATATATGAGGATCATGTGACATGTTCTTGGCTGGTAGTAGAGTGGTGAGCTGTTGAAAAGTGATCAAGGGCCTCTATTAAGCTTAGATTGTAAGCTTTACTCTTGGGCGTTGGATCCTTGGTACTGTTTTGTCATCTTCTCCAAGAAGTGGGACAAGGGTTTAACATGTGAGCTGTGGGGTGATGTGGCAAGGGGTTTTAGGGTGGGTTTATGATTAATGGGACCTTAATCAAATATCTGGAGCAGATTAAGACTTAATTCTCATTAATTAGGAAATACCCAATTTTGGTATGAACACTAAGAACACATGGTTTGATCTGGTTTAATGTTTGAATATGTGTTATGGCGCGAATTAGTTAACAAATTATTTAAATTAGTTAAACCGGGTGAGTGGATTAGTGCCGTGGTGAAATGGTGGGTGGTGATTGGTTAAAAGGGTTGAGTGGGACACGTGTTGAGGTGTTGTTGGTTAAGGTAACTTTGCTTGTCTGCCAGCTTTAGCCCTCCATCTCTTGTCTTCCTTTCACTTGCTATTTAATCAGCCAAAGTTGATTTCCCTTTGTTAATGAAGTTTCAAAACTTCTATTTTGGCCACAAAACTTTTCACAAGGACTTGTTTTGTATTTCTTTGATATTTGAGGGACTGATCTTGCACATTTTTGAACTTTGAAGGTCTTTATGGTATGTTTGAATATAAGGAGGACTAATATTGACAATTTAGTTTTGATGAGGGACTAAACTTTCCAATTCTTCAAAGTGGAGGGTCTTTTTTGTAATTTTGACAAACTTTCAGGACCAATCTTGTAATTATGAATATACAAGGGTTTAAAGTGTCAATTCTTCAATATTGGAGGACCCTTCTTGTATAATATTTAAATCTTCAAGGTTTATTCTTGGAAAATCATAACTTGGGTCTGGTTCATTGTGCGGCTTCGTTTTCCGTGTTCGTTTTTGCATGTTCCTTGTGATCTTTTGTCATTTCCTCAATATCCATACCTAAAATACACAAGTAACAAACACAAGCATATATTTGGGTATTTTCATGATATTTTATGCATTTAAAGCCCTTTTTGGACGATAAGACTATGTATAAAAGCAGTCTCATCACTCCCTCATACTAAACCATTGTCGTGCCCTCACGCAATGCTAGAATAAAGTATCGTAGCACCTCCAAAGTTCATTTTTATTCACTTTTATTGAACGATAAACTAGCGACACTACTTCTATTACTTCTAATTGCGTTTTAGACATAATGTATGATTTTCATCGTAAAATAGGACGTTTAGGTTCATAGAATAAGAACACGTGAATGCTTCGTTATAAATAATTTCGTCGTCCTCGATTTTCACCCCAATTCCATGCCAAGCGTGCAACGAGATCATTGTCATTATAAGTTAGTAATTCTAACACTACTCATATGCCCTAATCACGTACTTATCCTCCCAATATCCTAAGTAGTATCTCTTATATTTTATTTTGTCTTGAATGTTTCACGAGGATACATTGTTTGACTTATGCGATAACAGAGATTTAGGTCTAAAAATAGAGTCCCAACGGTGTAATCAAGACCATCAAATCAATAACCCCTCCTAATAGACAACGATGTCAAAAAACTAAGTCAACAAGAAGGATCGATAAACACGGTATTATAACAGTTTTGAACATGAGACTTATTACCAAGACTTTTATACGCCCCCTAACGGAAGGGCCTTATTATCATAGGTTTACCTCCATCTTTTATTCAACTTCTCCATGAAGCTTTTATTATGACTTCGGTCTTGCCTTGCCTTTTATTATCCACCTCATCGGTGGTTTTATTAGCCAAAGACGTATATCCTCACGCTAAGGCGAATTTTAGATCTTTAAAGCTTCAAAGATTAAGGCTTGATTCACTTTCAATTTTGCATAGATTTTTCGGCCTTGTGAGCTTCAAATTGTTTGCTTGATTTAGGTGAGCACATGAAATCTTATTATTGGGTGAAGCTTTTGATTATTCGGGTGCCAATACTTCAAAACCGTGACGCTGGCGATACCTTAATGTCTTCCTAATTTAATTACACGGAAGATACTAGAAAAGACTAGAAACCCAACAATCAAGACTAAACCGCTAAGTCAATATTTATTAAGCAAAAAATATTTACAAGCGAAGGGAGAATAAGCAACCAACAAGAACACATGAGTTTTTGAAAGAATACGAGTACTCTACGTTTAGCATAGTAACTTATAATTAACTCTATCATTTCTCGTCCTCATTTAAGAGACTTAGCCTAATGTGAAGTTAAGGAATCAAAGCTAAGTGCTCAACACGCACGGTCAAGTCAAAAATTACCCTTATTCTCGCCATCGGAAAATCTACATTCGTGTCTTCAAACACTTATAAAACATGAGAAAAATTTTAAAATTTGGCCATTTTTAGCCTTATTTTGCAACAAAACAATAAACAAAAAGATAAACTTTGGAAAGCATGAAGGTTTGGCAAGGCAAGTATCTATTCACCTCCCCCCTCATACTAAAGTTAAACATTGTCCTCAATGTTTCGAGTCTAAGGGTTGGAAACCCCCATACTAGAGACGAAGTCGAATGCCTAATCTAGCATGGAAAGGGTGTAACCATTAAATTTAAAGCCGTTTATGAAGTGTGATATAAACCTAAGGTTAAAACTTAAAAGGATATATCATGGATATTGAGAAAGTCTTCAAAGCAAACGATCAACTGCTCCCATAAAACGAACATGAGAGGCTCCAATCGTGAAGATAATGATCATCTAAAAACCACAATTCACAAACAACCACGGAACAAAGGTTGGAAGGGCACAAATCCCCTCACGTTAAACTAATTAGAAAGCGATAATATGTACATGGATAAGCATGGGTCTCCCCCACGAGGCACCTTGTTTTTTATAACCGAGTCAAAAGCTCGACTCGAATCCCCCATAAATGTGATCATTTAGGGATAATCATGGTATGGTCAATTTTTGGTGGGGCTTACATGATAAACAAGGCCCAAAAACAACCGGTATAAAGGACTAAGTCCTTTGATGGTGCAAAATACCGGGATCGAAGATAGCGCTCTCGTTTTCATTGGATAAACAAATTAACGCCACTTCATCATGTGCCAACACAAACCCAAAGGGTTTGAAGAAACTAGATGAGAATAAATAGAAGGGTGGGACAATGGGTAAGTCACAAAAACCATGAGCTACTCGAGGTAGACTCGCACCAATCAAATAGAAAGATTTTCCATTTATTGCATCGGTGGAAGACCGAGATTTCCCTTTATAAGAAATTCCGGGATCAAATATCTCGTCCTCGGTGGAGAAAGGGGAGGGAACATAAGGGGCTTCCCCCACACTAGGTCCACACAAAGCATCGTCAAAAGGAGAAGACGAGCTTGTAGCACTCAAAATACGAGGTGATGATGGAGTTAGCATTGTAGAAAAATCTTTTAAATTCAATTTAAATTTTTTTCCTTCTTCATCTTTTAAACTCTCCTTATGAAAACCCGACTTGATTATGTCAAAAATATTTGGTGTTTCTAAAACAATGTTAGTCACACTAAAAATCCTCACATTTGAAAATCGTTTTGGTTTTGGTGGTGGTAAGTTCTCAAAACGTTTGTCAACAAAGAAAACTTCCCCATCGGGGTCAACATATTCATCATCCGAAGAATCATTCGTGATTGGAAACGTAGGCTTAACACTCTTAACCTCCACCGGCGGAGGGGACGGAAAATCGTTTTTATCATCAACTCCTAAAACTCTTTTTGAAACTCTTTTGCAAATGTTTTTGATGGGATTAACATTGTTCAAAGACGTGATAGAATACACATGAGAAAGCGTAGAGTTTTGAGTTGCATTTATGACGAGTTCTTCGTCATTGAAACGTAGAGTGATTTTCCTAGCATGCACATCGATAAGTGCTCTCGAGGTATCCAAAAATGATCGACCTAAAATTAGAGGAACTTTAGGATCGATGGGAATGTCAACAACGATAAAGTCTACGGGATAGTAGAACTTTCCAACTTTCAAGAAGACGTCCTCGGCTACTCCACAAGCTAGAGTCGTAGAATGATCGGCCATCTCGATTGACATTCTTGAAGGAGTGAGATTAGGAAGATTGAGCGACTTTAAAATCTCAAGAGGCATCAAATTTATACTAGCACCAAGATCGGCCAAGGCGTAGCATTCCTCCATATCTTGTATTGCACATGGGATTAAAAATTTACCGGGATCATCGACTTTTTGAGGTATGCGGCTAAGAAAAACCGAAGAACAACTAGACGATTTTTGCAATTTCTCTTGGTTATTCAACATACTTTTGAAGTTTGCGGCAAATCGAGGCATCATGACCAAGGCGTCGGCAAAACTTATATTAAAATGCAAGTCACGAAACATTTTCATAAAAAGTTCAAATTGATAATTATTTCGTTCTTGTGCCTTTTCCTTGTTTCGCCTCGAAGGGTAAGGTAAGGGTGGTGTGGGTTGGGGCATAGGCAACGACCTTGGAATCTCGGGTTCCACTATTGGTATTGGTTCAACCGTAGGTGTGGTTTGAGCGGTACTTCGTGGGCTTGAAATTTGCTCCTTTTCGACCACCACCTCGGGTTCTTTCTTTTTTTCCTTCTCCGTAGAAGTACTTGGACGAGAAATGGGTTCTTTGAAAGTTTTACCACTATGAGTAGTAATAACCTTCAATTCTCCTTTCGGGTTTACGATGGTATCACTAGGAAGACCACCCGAAGAAGAGGGTTTACACATGATAGCTTCAAACATTTTTCCCATTCGATCTTCAAACTTAGATTGCCTAGCATCCGCTTTTAACAACTCTTGCTTAATCTCATGTTGACCTTGCTCTATTTTTTGTTGATTTTGTTGGATACGTTGAACATTTCCTTCCATTTTATTAGCATGAGTCTTAATTTCATTAGCAAGTTCGTTTTTAAGCTCGTTTTTCAACTCGGATCTTAAGCTAACCATTTCACGTTGCATATTATCAAACTTAGCATCGTTTGCTTTAACATAATTCAAAAATTCTCCTTGAAGATTTTTGGTGTGACCATTTTGAAAACCTTGGGTAGTATTTTGAAAATCACGATTTTGGTTTTGGTTTGAAATTTGCCCATTTCCACTTTGATAATAACCCTTGTTGAAGTTACGTTGAGCATCATTTTGATTGTTTCGATAGTTGTTAGCATTTTGATTTTGTGGAGCTTGATTTTGGCGGGAACCTTGACCGTTTTGGTTATAAGTTCTCGTGGCTACATAAGCATTCGAAGTGTTACCATCCGCGGTAATGCACTCGGAAAAATCATGAGCTCCACCACACGAAATACAACTCTTGGCAACCGCCTTAACCGATGCGGAATTCAAAGCATCTTGTGCTTTCCAATGAGTCATAAGAGTTGAAAACCTATCGAAAAACCAATTCTCGTCATTTGCTTCATCTTGCAAGGCACTCATGTTACGAGACGACGATGAACCCATAGTGGCAACACTTGGTGTGTTACGAGGGCTATAAACTTTAGACCTATTCTCAATGATTTTCAAAGCCTCATCGGTCGTTTTGCACAAAAAATTAACACCCGCGACGGCATTTAAGTAATCTCGTTCATGATCATTAAGCCCATTATAAAAAGTGTCAATTTGATGCAATTCGGAAAAATCATGGTGTGGACATTCATGTAAAATTTCTTTAAACCTTTCCCAAGCCATTGAAAAACTTTCATTAGACCTTTGAGTAAATCATGAAATTTCGTTTTTCAAATGTGTTGTTTTAGATGGTGGAAAAAATTGATTCACAAATTTAGAAACGAGATCACCCCATGTCAAAATCGAATTTGGGGGTTCTTTCTCGAGCCATATCTTGGCGGGTCCATCTAACGAGTATGGAAACAACATCATCTTAATGGCATCGTGGGTTATATCCTTAAACTTGCTTGTCGCGGTGAGACGATTGAATTGCCTAATGTGATAATGTGGGTTGTCTTTTTCATGTCCGCGAAACTTGTTGGCTTGAAGCATAGACATTAAACCCGTCTTGATCTCGAAGTTCTCCGCAAGGATGGCGGGAATCACAATGGCCTCTCCAAAACCCTCGGTGGGTGCTTGAAGCAACTCCATCATACTATGATTAGCCATGATAGCTTCTTGTTCTACAATAGGTTCCTCACTTGGAGTCTCTTCACTAGAAAGATTAGGAGTAGGTGTTGACTCCTTTCGGTTTCTACGTTTACGTGCACGTCTTGCTTGATTACGAGTTTGCATAAACGTCACGTACAACGTGGGGATGAGCAAAGAAGATTATTTTTGGTGTTTTTAACTTTTTCAATTTTTTGGATTTTTGATTGTTTTTACTTTTTTTGGATTTTGGAATTGTATTAAGTAGACAAAAATCTACAAATCTCATCCTTAATCAAATCTCTTAATTAAAGAAGCCTCAAGGAATGAAAACGGTCAAGTGAAGTGAACGCCTTCTATGACTTTAGAACGTTGGTGGAACACCAAAACGTTCAAGAGGGTTTAATCAAATAAAACCAAGAAAGTATATATGATATTAATAATACTTTGGGCGGCAAAACCCTCGATTAGCTTTCAATCTCAAAATACTCACAATCAAGCGGGAAAAACGAGGCGGCGCGAAGCACTTAAGAGCCTTTTTCCTTAGGGTATATTTTATAATACCCGCCTTATACCCACCTTATAGTTTGTATTTTTCAAAATCGAGCTTCACGAAAGTATTTATCTATTTTTGCCTTTTTCTTTTGGTTTGAGATTCGAATACAATGATTGGGTAATGACCTCCCAAGTCAAGGTTGTGTTTTCACACTTTTGGAGTACTTGTGAATTTATTGTTCTACGTATACAATATAGTAATAATAATATTCACACAAAAAACGAAAAACCGATAATACGTATTAGTAGAGTGCTACTAATACAAATAGATATTATGGCTATATATAAAAACAATAATTGCCAAATCAAAACACAACACGCCTCCCCGGCAGCGGCGCCAAAATGATAGTTGTATTTTACAACCTTGTTTAGGAAAACAAAGTGTAATTAGGGTAAGTACGGCGATTTAGAAAAATCGTGCACAAATGACCCAAAAGTAGGGATCGTTCTCAAGGAGGCTAGTGTGTTGTGTAGAGAGATGATTAACTTTGTGATTATATTGATTATGAGAAAAGAAAATAGAAAGGGGATAAGAAGAGAATGATGTTACGATGACGGATTAAACTAAGACGAAAAGGTCATACACGTAAAACCGTAAAAGGTAGCAAAATTAAAAATTTACTCTAAAAATTCCTAGAAAATTGCAATAAATCCTAAATAATGTAAATAGAGTTTACAAAAAATCAAAAATCACCCAAACCTTTTATTTAATTAAATAATAATTTTTTAATGCTAATTAAAGCCTAAAAAATTAATTTAATTAACAAAAAGCCCAAAATGAGATTTTTTCAATTGTAAACCTCTAAAATGATCTAACTTAATTTAAAACTATTTTTGAAAATTTTAAAATTAATTAAAACTATTTAAAAACAATTAAAAACTATTAAAACTTAAAATAATCATAAAAATTAATCTAATGACAATAAAAATATTCTAAAAATTGTAAAATTCCTAACTTTGTGTATTTGAACTAAGAAAAATGTAAAAACGTGAAAAATCTAAATTTTAATTTTTAATAATAAAATAATAATAAAATAATAATAAAAATCCAAAATTTATAAAACATTCTAAAAAGTTGCAAACTAGTTTATTTTAACCTGATTAAACAGAAAATCACTTCAAAAACTAAAAATGCCCCTATTGGGCCTTCAAATGGGCCAAATACCCAAACAGATCCTTAATGGGCTTGATATTGGGCCCAATAAGAAAAAGTCCTCAGAAATGGCCCAAAAGCTCTAGTCAAGCTTAAAATTTGATTTTATACACAATTTTCCAAAGGCCCAAAAGCTGAAAATGAGCTTAAGCTAGCTCATTTCAAAACAGCTTATTCTTAATGGGCTTTTTGGCCCGTTAAGCTATAAGCTGATGCCATAAGCTAAGATTTTACCCACGTCCTTCTCTTGACCTAATTAATCTATTTGCAAAAAGAAACTTGAAATAAGCTCAAGGAATAAACCTGAAATAAGCCAAAGCCCTCTTCACAAAACGACAAAATAGTCGTTTTGAGTTCTAGATTATTTCAAGAGCTGATTCAAGTTGCAATAAGTCACAAATGGCTTAACTAAGCTTAATCAACAAAAAGATTTTCAATAAGCACACATAATAAGCTGAAATAAGCAATAAGCTAATTTTGAAAAAGACAAAATAGTCGTTTTCTAACAAAAACTTAAAACCCAAAAGCTGTAAACTTCCAGATTTACTTATAAGCTCAAAAGATTAAGACCTATTACAAAAAATAAGTTGTTGCACATAGGAATAAGCTAGAATGACTTATTAATAAGCTGAACACCAATTATAACTAGCAGTGGCTAGAAGCAGGGGAAAGGAGTTCCCACTGCCTTGACATTTTGACTTGGCTTTTTAGAGAGTTTCACTTGGTAGTTTTGGACAATCAAGGCACCCTTGTGATTAGTGAATCACAAGGAGTCAATAACAAGAAAATAATCACACAATCACCCAGCCAATCAGTGTAGTTAATTCAATCTTTGCCCAGATGTGTTCCAGACAAGTAACAAGCAGGTCTGGCAGTTATGAGCTACTTTAAAGCTAGTAAAAGCTAACCACAAGCCACCAAATGCATACACAAGCTCAATATGACTTAATGAAACACAGATTAACACATTTCATGCAACAAATCCAACAAATGAACAAGATCTAAGCACATGCAGTTACTGATGAACAATGAAGAACACAAGAACAAAGTTTGCTGATCTATTTGACACAAAATCCAATTTCAAGGCCTCAGATCTATCACATATGTTGAATTAACAAAGATTAAACACTTGTTAGCCCTAGATTAACATGAAAACTAGGTGTGCACAAGATTTCAGAGCAAAACAACAACTTTTCAAGATTTTATAGCCAAATGTTTGATTAAGTGTTTCAAGACACAAAACTTGCATATATCAGACCACAATAACCTCTACAACAGATAACAACTCAAATAACACCACAATACCAACTCAAAATCACACAAACATGAACAACAGTCAATCCCAAACACCCTTTTAACTTTTTAAACTTAATTTTAACAAATTAAAAGTATTCTCAAGATTGATTTAAGCCCAGTTTAGCATCATATCATACCACAAATGAATCAATAAGCAATTTGCAGGCATAGAAACACACTTATACCAACAAAATCACAAAATCACATAAAAATCAAATATTAATCAGAAAGATGAAGTTTTGAGAATTCAAACCTCCAAGATGTACATCCACACCTTTGAATCAATGAGCTGAGGTGCTAGCAAGAACAAGCACCAGCTTCCCCTGCTAAGAACAAAAAACAGGCCTAGCCAAAGGCTTGAGCCTAGGTTAGCACAAAATAAGGTAAAATAGGTGACAAAAGGCCAAGTCTTTGCAACACTTAGGCTCTCACAAGTCTTGTACCTTTCCTTAAGGCCTCACCACTCCTTAATCAACAAAGATTAGGAGGCTATGATCACCCTTAATTTCAATCTACAAGCTGTTGAACCAAAAGTACTTAGCAAACTACTTGACTAATTTTTGAAATAAAAACGTATAACCAAACTCCAATATTGTTCAAGCTAGTTGATTTGTGACTTACGTCACTTAAAGAAACACATCAATGAACAATCCTCACCCAAGAACATGCCATATTCTTGAACTCAGTCAAGAACAAAGGGAATCAAAGGCTTATAGGCTATCTTGGACTTGTTCAAGGTTTTGTTTAAGTACAAAAACGTGACAATACAACTACTTAACACAATAATAATCAATGGAACTCAGTTTTAATCACAACATAATACCACAATTCTATTAATTTCAAAAAAATGGCTTTACAAGGATTGACAAAGTAAAACTGAGAACAAGGCTAAAAGTTGTAAACTAATGCCTTTAAATAGGCTACATGAAGTCCTAAGAAGCAGAAAAATGTAACCCTAATAGCTGGTGAAGTTCCAAATTTTCCCCTTTAGGGTTTGAATATATGAGGATCATGTGACATGTTCTTGGCTGGTAGTGGAGTGGTGAGCTGTTGAAAAGTGATCAAGGGCCTCTATTAAGCTTAGATTGTAAGCTTTACTCTTGGGCGTTGGATCCTTGGTACTGTTTTGTCATCTTCTCCAAGAATTGGGACAAGGGTTTAACATGTGAGTTGTGGGGTGATGTGGCAAGGTGTTTTAGGGTGGGTTTATGATTAATGGGACCTTAATCAAATATCTGGAGCAGATTAAGACTTAATTCTCATTAATTAGGAAATACCCAATTTTGGTATGAACACTAAGAACACATGGTTTGATCTGGTTTAATGTTTGAATATGTGTTATGGCGCGAATTAGTTAACTAATTAATAAAATTAGTTAAACCGGGTGAGTGGATTAGTGACGTGGTGAAATGGTGGGTGGTGATTGGTTAAAAGGGTTGAGTGGGACACGTGTTGAGGTGTTGTTGATTAAGGTAACTTTGCTTGTCTGCCAGCTTTAGCCCTCCATCTCTTTTCTTCCTTTCACTTGCTATTTAATCAGCCAAAGTTGATTTCCCTTTGTTAATGAAGTTTCAAAACTTCTATTTTGGCCACAAAACTTTTCACAAGGACTTGTTTTGTATTTCTTTGATATTTGAGGGACTGATCTTGCACATTTTTGAACTTTGAAGGTCTTCATGGTATGTTTGAATATAAGGAGGACCAATATTGACAACTTAGTTTTGATGAGGGACTAAACTTGCCAATTCTTCAAAGTGGAGGGTCCTTTTGTAATTTTGACAAACTTTAAGGACCAATCTTGTAATTATGAATATACAAGGGTTTAAAGTGTCAATTCTTCAATATTAGAGGACCCTTCTTGTATAATCTTCAAATCTTCAAGCTTTATTCTTGGAAAATCATAACTTAGGTCCGGTTCATTGTGCGGCTTCGTTTTCCGTGTTCGTTTTTGCATGTTCCTTGTGAGCTTTTGTCATTTCCTCAATATCCGTACCTAAAATACACAAGTAACAAACACAAGCATATATTTGGGTATTTTCATGATATTTTATGCATTTAAAGCCCTTTTTGGACGATGAGACTATGTATAAAAGCAGTCTCATCAATTATAACCTTGATTTTGATTCGACAAATTTCCTTGTTGATTATTTCCTTGAAAATCGTTTTGGTTTTGATTAAAATTGTTGCCTTGGTTATAATTGCCTTGTTGCGATGGACCGACGTTATTTTGGTTTTGGTTAGAAAAATTGTTGTTTAACGCACTCACATTCGACGTTTGGCCATCCGTAGCCGCACACTCGTAATAATTATGAGGTCCACCACAAAACGTACACGAAGTCACAACCGCTTTCACGGTAGCGGGAGCGTCTTTCTTTTGCATTTCAACGAGAAAAGACGTAAACACATTCGTCAACTTGTCGACTTTCTCATCAACTCTCTCAATGTCGCGATTAGAATTACTAACATTGACGACATTGGCAACACTCGGTGCGTTGCGGAGTTGGTAAACCTTGGATCGATTTTCGATAATCATTAATGCATCTTTCGGAGTCTTACACAAAAAGTTGCCATCGGCGGCGGAATTCAACGAATCTTGTTCTTGAAAACTAAGACCGTTGTAAAACGTATCGATTTGGTGCAACTCAGAAAATCCATGGTGAGGACATTGCCTAAGCAATTCCTTAAAACGATCCCACGCGTCTCTAAAAGATTCATTCGGTTTTTGCTCAAATTTCGTAATTTCATTTTTGAAAAACGTCGTCTTAGACGGTGGGAAAAAATAATTAACGAACTTGGAGACGAGATCCTTCCACGTAGTTATCGAATTAGGTGGCTCTTTCTCGTACCAATCCTTGGCGGCACCATTGAGCGAGTACGGAAAAAGCATAAGCTTGACGACATCGGTGTCGACATTCTTAAACTTGCTCGTGGCTAAAAGACGATCAAAATTCCGAATATGGTCGTGAGGATTATCGGCTTCACGACCTCGAAACTTCGTAGCTTGGATTAACGAAAGCATTCCGCTCTTAATCTCAAAATTCTCCGATTCGATAGCGGGAATTACGATAGCGTCTCCATAACCCTCGGTGGGCGCTTGGAGCAATTCCATCATCGAACGATTGCCGGCCATCTCGTCTAAGGTTTCTTCAACAACGATATTAGGAACGTCGGTTTCTAATTCTCGTCTACGTCGTCGATTCCTTCGATTACGATTGTGCTGATTCGAAGCGTCGCTAGAAATAGAATAATCCTTCGATCAAGTGCGCATACACTAAGCGTAGAATGGGGGGTAGCAAAGAAGATTCTTTTTGAGGTTTTTCGATTTTTCAATTTTTTTTGGTTTTTGATTGTTTTAAATTTTTTTTTGATTTTTGAATGTATTACGTAGACTCAAATCTACAAATCTCTCCTCGAATCGATTTCTCGATTAAAGGAGCCTCAAAGAATGAAAACGATCACGTGGAGTGCACGCCTTCGATGACTTTAGAGCGTTGGTGGAACACCAAAACGTTCAAGAGGGTTTAATCTTGAAAACACAAGCAAATATGATACGTAGATAATACTTGGGCGGCAAACCCTCGATTAGCCCTCTTTCTCAAAACACGCACAAGCAAGCGGGGGAAACGAGGCAGCGCTAAGCACTTAAGAGCCTTTTTCCCTTAGGTCGTGAAATACAACCGCCTTATACCCACCTTATAGTTTGTGTTAATTGAAATTAAGCCTCGCGAAAGTATTTATCTATTTTGCCTTCAAACTTTTGCTTTAGATTTGAATACAATGATCGAGTGAGGAAATCCCGAATCAAGGTTGCGTTTTCACGCTTTTGGAGTACTTGTATATTTATTGTTCTACGTAAGTACAGTATAGTAATATATTCACAAGAAAAACGAAAACGATAATGGGATACCTACAATATAGTAAAATGATTGTTGTGTGTTTAATTTAGGAAAATTAAACACGATTTATTTGGATACTATAATATTAAGGAAAAATAACAAAAATGAGTATGTACATTATATACGCTTTCCAAAAAATGAAAAGCAAAAACGCACTACTCACACAAACACGATAATAATAATGGCACACTAAAAACACCTCCCTGGCAGCGGCGCCAAAATGATTATGGTAAAAATACGTGTTTAGGAAAACAACGTATAATGGGCAAGTATTAAACTCGACGATTTAGGAAAACCGACAAGTCTAATAAATGCGGGTTCGTTCTCGAAGGAGGTGTGTGAATTAAGTGCCAATTATATAAAATCAAGAGTTTGGATTAGTGTCGTTTTTGGTTTAAAGAGAGAAAAATTAAAGACGAGCTACGACTATGATTACACTACGACGATTTGACGTAAAACGCGAACGTAAATACGTAAAACGTGACAAAATTAAAAATTAAAGCTAAAAATTAATTAAAATTGAAAACTAAGTCAAAAATAATATAAATAAGAATAAAAATCTAACAAATAAATTTTAAGACCTTTTATTAATTAAATATTCAATTTTGAATGCTAATTAAAGCCCTAAAATTAAATATAATTAAGAAAAAGCCTAAAATATTATTTTATTTAACTAAAAACTCACTTATATTATTTAAAGATTGAAAAGTGTTTTTCCTAAATTTTAAATACTATTTTCTATTTTTAAAACAATAAAAACAATTTTTAAACTAAAATAATGATTAAAATAATAAAATAATGCTAAAATTAATTTTACTTTTTGAAAAATCCTAAATTATATTACTAAATAGTAGAAAATTGAAAAAGGTTGAAAATAATACTTTTTTACACTAAAAGACAAAACAGATTTAATTTAAAACTATTTAAACTAAAATTAATTCTAAAAAACTTAAAAGGGTGAACAGTAAAACTTTTTTAAACTAAAAATCTTAAAATCTTTTTATGAATCTAAGAAAAATTTTAAAACTTAAAATATAAAAGTTTTGCACTAAAAGACAAAAACAGACTTAATAAAAACTAATTAAAATCAATTTAATTCTAAAAATGAAAAATGAACAATAACATAAAATTTAACTTATTGAAAAATTCAGAAATAAAATAACAAAAATAATAAAATTAAAAATACTGAAAATGGATGAAATTTGATCACTAAAGACAAAAAATTGACAAACTGAAAGGGACACTTGGACTTGTTTTGTCCTTTAGCCTAGCAGGGGGAACTGAGTTCCCAGTGACAATGAAAAAAATGAGGTCTGTGGACCTTTTGTCTTGTAGATTGTTTGTTACTTGGTTTTATTAGGAACCAAAGGCACCCCCACAACCAGTTGGGTTATGGGGAGTCAAGTAAACAATAAACAGCAAGTTACAACACAAAATCACACAAAAATCATGCAAATACAGTTACTGTGATGGACAAGAGGTCTGGTGACTGTATTGCTGGTCTGTTTAACTATTTGGTCACTTTTAGCAGCCCAAATCTTGGCCAATAAGCTACCAAACCACAAATAACAAGTTCCTAAACCTAAATGACAACTTATACTAACAGCTTGCAAGATTTGGTGGTCAAAAATTCATTAAATTGACCTTAAATGGCCTGCTGATTTCTATGACTGATTTTAACCAAAAATATAGCATGCAAACTTACTTAAATCCTACCAAACATGAATCAAAACACTGAAATAACCTATAGCTACTACATAAGGTGTGTTAGACTGATTTTTAAACAAGCTAGTTGTCAACTTCTTTCCTCAAACCCCAATCCCAAACACCCCTTATTGAATTCAAACCAAAAATTTTGCAAAGGACTTGTGATCAAAACTACACAAACCTGCTTAATAACTACTGAAACATTAACATGAGCATAAACAAACATGAACTAACATCTAACGTTAGCAAATAAACACCTTAACAAAGATTCACATAAGCAGTGTAACCAAAATCACATAAACACAATAAAACTTAAAAGTTCAAAGAAGGTTCAAGCCTTTTCCTGGCTGATGCCTTTTCCTTGAATCCTTGTGAGTCTTATGCAAATATGTGGAGAGCCCCGTTGGAGTTCAATAAGTGAACCAGGGTAACATGTCTTCAAAATGACTGAAAAAGAATGAAAATGAGGTCTTGTTTGGTCTCTTGTGTTCCTTCACAAAACAACAAAGAAAGTGAAGCACTGAAAAGCACAAGAGAATAAGCTCTGCTTAATAAATAAGCATACTTATAAGCTTATAGCTTATGTGAAACAGAAAAAATCAAAGATATGAACTTTTCTTTGAAAACTGATTTTTAAAACACCAAAACTTAGGAAAAACTGAAACTAAGTCAATAGCGTATACAAGCTTAAGAAGCTTATTTGGTTGTCAACCAAATGAGCTGATAAGCTCCTATAAGGCTATCAGAAAAACGGGCTTATGGATTAAGTGTCCTCTCACCACAAATCCCTTTTTCCTTGATGAAAACTTAACAAGAATTTTTGTAATGAAATAAATATTTAAACTAACAAAACATGAATATAAAATGGAACTCAGCTCTATGATTGGAAGAAATTTTTAACAAAACTTTAACTATTTTCTCATTAATAAACTTTTTACAAAACATAAGCTGGGAAAGAAATATGGGTATAAGCCACCCATATTTATACTGCCTAAGAGAAGAATCTAGAAAACATGAACATAAACCCTAATCTAATACGAACTTCCAAGAATGCCCTTGCTGTGATTTTGAATTTTCTGTTAAACAAGCCCATGTGAATGATGTGTTGTGTCCAGCTGTTGTTGACTCAATCTTAGTCGTTCATTGTATTCTTTGGGAGCAAGGAAGGCATGAGGTTCGTTGATTGGACTGTGAATGTCCCCTTTTTGCCATTTTTGTTCAAACAGGGGTGCAGGGGAATCTCGTGTGGGGTCCAGGGATGAAGTGGTGGGTGTGTTTAAGGTTGGGTTTAGTTTATCTCATCATCAATCAATTATGTGGAATGCTAGAACAAAAACCCCTTGCCTAGATGCGAATTTAAGATTAGGGTTCATGGGTGGATTAGCAGGGTAGTTTAATTAGTTTTAGGGGTTTGATTATGTTTCCCTCCACTAATATTGTTTAATAAACGGTTTAAAAAAGGTAGTAGTGGGTTCAGACGTGGAAACTGAGGTGGTGATTGGGGATGATGTGGCATGATGTGAGTGGTGGTGTAATTTTCCTTGTCTGGGCAAGTTTAGTCCCCCATATCCCTTTCTTTTGTCATATAATGTTTAAACAACTTTTCTCCCATTTCCTTTAATAACAACTTTGGACAACTTGCTAAATTTGGCACATGTTTATTCCATACTTTTATCAAGGACCAATTGTGCACTTTGACCATATTTCAAGGGTTGTTCTTGTACATTCTTGTCATTTAAGGGACCCTATTGTAATTTTTGAGTTTTACAAGGGTATAAAATGACAAGTCTTTAAAAGTAGAGGGATCAATCTTGCCAATTCTTCAAACTTCAAGGACTTCAAGGGAAATTCATGATTCGGGTCCGGTTCTTTGTGCGGCTTCGTTTCCCGTGTTCGTTTTTGCTTCATTCTTGTGATCTTTTGTTGATTTCACGATATCAGTACCTAAAATACACAATGAACAAACACAAGCATATATTTGGGTACTTTGATGATATTTTAAGCGTTTTAAGCCCGATTTGGACGATGAGACTATGTATAATTGCAGTCTCATCAGCGGTCTACTTTTAGAAGGTGTTTAAACGATATAATCCCTTTCTTTAGGGTTGTTGTCGTTTCGGTGCGAAGTGTCGTTTTCTAAACAATGGTGTGCATGGATCCGCTTCCCGTGTCAATACATCTTAAAAAACAACACTAGGAGATGACATGGAAGTGTTTAAATCTCTCATGAATAAATTAAGAATTGATGATAAAGTTTTATGTGTTAGTGCCAAGTCCACTATGTTCTCCAACCTTTACTTTGCATCAGGCGAGTGCATCAGCCTAACAGCCTTTAGCCCAATAAATTGTTTATCAAGCCCAACCTTTAGTCCAACAACCACAACTTGTTTATTAGAGGTGGCAAATGGTGCCCATTTTTTGAATATAGGAATTTATATTTTAAAAAGTATGAGGCATTTTTTATCCATCTATTATTATTGATGATCTCAATAGGCACATGTAATACATTAGATGAGCTCTAATGGGCGTATCTAAAACACCAAATTGG
This sequence comes from Glebionis coronaria, assembly GCA_025667525.1. Lineage (NCBI taxonomy): Eukaryota > Viridiplantae > Streptophyta > Magnoliopsida > Asterales > Asteraceae > Glebionis > Glebionis coronaria. The sequence goes on along the minus strand of CM046879.1, from coordinate 136,873,927 downwards.
CCACTCGATTGATCTTTATATTTACTGTTTTTTTCTCGAATTTTAAACAAGCATTTTTTCTACATTTTTATATGTTTTTGCCAGTTTTAGTGCGTCACCCGTTTAGCTCGCGTCCGTTTGGCCTGCACCTGTTTAGCCCATCACTCATTTTTCCCGTCGCGTGTTGCTCGTTTTGCCACCTATACATTTATGAAACAGTCCAACAGGCTTCATCCCAACACCAACCACTCGTTTATCATGCCCAGCAGTCGGTCGTGTACTCCCCTCATCCCGTGATCTACTCGACTCGGCAGCTTGTTCATCGCTATTCAACCATACCTCAGGTTGCACAACCAGACGTGATCATCTCCTCGGATGTTCTTCCAAGTCACGAGACAACTATACCAAATGCTTTTGATGCTGATTCTCTCCAAGAGCCTGCTTCTAGTAATTGGAATATGGATACAGGTGTGAGTTCTCATCTTAATGATTCTGTTTCTAATTTAAGTAATGTTTTTAATACGTGCATTTATTCATCAGTTTCTGTTGGCGACGGTCATTCTATTCTTGTCATTAACTCTGGCCATAATGTTAGTCCTACTCCCTATCGCTCCCTTCACCTAAATAATGTTCTCATTACTCCCAATATTGTCAATTTGTTTGTGATAATTATTGTATTGTTGAGTTTCACCCCTTTGGTTTTTCTGTTAAGGAATCAAAAAGTCGTCGGGTGTTGCTCCGTTGTGATAGCACCGATGATCTTTACCCAGTTATGAAGCCCTCATCCATTCCACATGCTTTCTTAACTAGTCAATTTACGTGGCACTAGCTACTTGGTCATCCAATAAGTGAAGTGTTGCGCCGTGTTTTATTCAGTAATCCTATTTATGTAATAAAGAGAAGGTTCATGTGCTTTGTCATGTGTGTCGGCTTGATAAACATGTGAAACTTTCGTTTGTTAGTTCTAGTTTATTTGTTCATTCTAGTTCTGATATTGTTCTCTCAGATTTATGGACTTCCCAAATTCCAAGTTTGTCTAGTTTTAAATATTATGTTTTGTTCTTGGACGATTGTTCACAGTATGTTTGGGTTTATCCTTTGATTAATAAATATGATCTTATGTCCAAGTTTCTTTTGTTTCTCACCTTCATTCGCAATCAATTTAAGTGTGGAATTAAGTCTTTTCAGTGTGAACATGGTGGCGAATTTGACAATAATGCCTTTCACAAATTATTTGCATCAAATAGTATTCAATTCCGTTGTTCTTGCACACGCACCTCCCAACATAATAGAAAGTCTGAACACATGATACCATAAATAACCTTATTCGTATACTTTTGTTTCAAGCCCACCTCCCCCCCCCCCCAAACTATTGGACTGAAGCTTTAAATATGGCTGTGTATTTATTTAATATTCTACCCTCCCGTGCCATCAATAATGAAATACCGTTTACCCACCTTTTTCCAAAAACCCCCGACTACACCATCTTACGTACCTTTAGGTGTCTTTGTTATCCTCATAGCGATATTACTCATAAACTTGAGCCACATGCTACACCATCCATATTTTTGGGGCATGCCTGTTTGGATCTTAACACCAATACTATCATTATCTCTCGCCATGTTACTTTTGATGAAATGGTTTTTCCATATGGCTCAATGATACCCACTACTAGCCCTTCGTATGAGTTTTCAGACTCCTCGTCTAACCTTATTCAGGACCTGATTCGTTTACACCCGCTACCTACCTTACAAACCGAGCCAATTTTACTGGATGGTCCCACCAGACCCGATTCACCTTGCACCCCGCAGGCTGGCCACCTCCCAGTTTTAGCTCGCCTGTTTCTCCTTTTCCTAGTTTATCGCATGACCCACCTCCCGGTTTTGGCCCACTGCTCACACCAAACCCTTTACCAAACCCATTACCACCGTCACATGTTCTTACTACTAATGACCCACCAAATCTGAACCCTGTTTTCATTCATCCCATGGTTACGCGTTTTCATGCCGAGACTAATCGTCCTAATCCAAAATATAATTGTCTTGTGTCCTCTGTCTCCCTTTTTCCTAAACAGTATAATGATGCGTTTCGTGATTGATTGGTGTATTTTGCATACACCTAATAGCATGCTAATTTAGCATAATTACATATTTATTTTTCATTATACATGTACTTTTAATTTGTTTTGTGATTATGTAGGTTACGGACGAAGTGAAATAAAAATGGACGCTTAATTAATTTTTTGGAGAAAAGACATTGTGAGCGCCGATAAATGAAGAAGAAATATTGAAGAAAAAGATTTGAGCGCGTCGCAATATTTCCAGTCATCTTTAATTTGTCCGGGCTTTATTTGAGCAATCCTTGGCGTTGGGTTAATTTTTATTGGGCCAAAGTTATTATATGCCAAAAGAATAAAAGAAAAAGAATAATAATTATAACTTTGGGCCCCAAAAGCCCATTAATAACCCACCAGTTGCAAGATATATAAAAGGAGGAGTTTTTGGACGCAAATAGGAGATTCGAAGATAAAAAAAATTCGATTAAAAAAAAAGGGTTCGATTAATAGGGAAAAAAACAAATAGTGGCAATTTGGTGGATAGTATTGGTCAACTATTTTGAAAACAAAAAAAACAAAGAAGAGAAAAGTGGGGACTATCAATTGTGACGCAAACATTGACTATAAAGAATAAAAAGACGACCAAGGATAGAGGAAATCAACAAATTGAGATTTGCAAGTGGGGACACAAGAACATTCAAAGAAAAGAAAAAATCTTTTTATTTAAGACGAATAGCGGAGTGCGGGTCGCGTACACCGCGATGTCCGACTAATTTTGTTATAATTCCTTCCGGTAACTTTATTTATGGTTTGATCATTACTTTTGGATTATCATATTTTCATTACATTGATTTATGATTTATTTATAAATTATTTTTATCGATTTAATATTATGTTTAATTATTTGTGCAAGACAATTTATTGTTAGTTAATGATTTATACATATTTTATTTAGTAAATAAAAATATGGTCGTATAATCAATATAAATTGTACCTAATAAATTATTAAAACATAATTATTGTTTGGGTTAATATAAGATTTATTATCGCGAGTCATTGATAAACATAATAAATACCGACATTAATTCATTCATATTAAGTCGAAATAATCTTTGTAAACGAACTAAAAAGTTTCGATAATCCATAAGTTTAATCAACCATAAATATTAGGAGCTGGAACGGATTGTATTTTTGTTTAATAATTATTTTAATTTTTAATCAGCATTTTTATTATCAAGAGTATTTTAGTTGTTAGATTTCAAAACCAAAACTTTTATTGATCAGTGATCACCCCAAAACTTAAACTAAAACCACATATTCCTCGTGGAACGATACCCGCTTACACTTTCTAGTATAAGGTAATTATGTTATTTTTGACCGGCACTTCGACATCGATCAAAAATTTGGCGCCGCTTCCGGGGAATAGTGAGCGTTTCGTTTAAGTTTTTGTTAATATTTAAAAATAAAAAATACAAAAATACAAAAAGTTTTTTTTTTGTTTCTTGTGAGTGTGCAGGTTAGTGTATGCGCACACGTAGATCGGGACGTACATCACCGTTAGTTTACGATCCTGAGGTTGAGAAAAGTGCAAGGTTGAGAAGGAAAACATTTCGACAGTTTTTTACTAATCTTGATTTTTCAGGTTTAGCATAACTTTTCGCTGAAATGCCAGGTGATGACGATGTTGGCGGAGATGCTAGCGGAGGTAGTAGCGAAGAAGAATCCCCACCACGGGGTGTTGATTCTTATTACAGGTCGGGATCTTCGAGGATCCCTCGCCTATCGTTTATCCAAATCTGGTTAAAGGGGTTACAAGTAACTTCAAGATTCAGCCGAACCTCATAGCAATCTTACCAGTGTTTAGAGGTCGTGAGGAGCCATACGTACATCTGCGAGAGTTCTTCTCAATTGCTGACACACATCAGGTTAATAACATTACTAAGGATGAGGTAAGACTTCGCCTTTTCCCTTTTTCGCTTAAATATCAAGCTAAGGACTGGTTCTCATCTCTTGAGCCAGGTAGTATTAACTCATGGCTGAAATGCAAGCTGCTTTTCTTGAGGAATTTTATTTTATAACTAAAACTGCTGCCATTAGGAATAAGATTAAATCCTTTCATCAAATCCCAGGCAAGCAGTTTCATGAAGCATTTAGTAGACTTAAGGAGTTATTAAGAACTTGCCCTCATCATTATGTTCCAAAATGGGAGCTTGTCAAAGTCTTCTATGATGGGTTGGATTATAACAACCAACAATTTGTGATGGCCACTAGTGGGGGTATGTTTTTCTCGCGACCTATGGAGGAAGAATGGGTTTTTTTGAAAAACTGAGCAAAGGTTCCAAGACCCAAGCTTCAGTGGATCGAAACAACCACCCATCTTCCGCCAATTATGTGTCTAACCAACGTGGCACAAATTCTGAAATTAGCGAGTTAAGTAAGAAAGTTGATCTTTTGTTGAAAAATCTAGGAAAAGGTGTTCTAAATGTGTCTTGTGTCGCATAGTGGGTGTTCAATGTGTGGTGATCCGAGTCATTTAGTCGATAATTGTCAAAGTTGGGGGCGCCACCAAATGCGGAGGTTAATGGAGTCTATGGAGGTCGTCTACGCAATGACCCATTCTCCGAAAGTTACAACCCTGGATGGCGCAATCACCCCAACTTCTGTTGGAAAGATGAAGACAATCGCCATAATAATGCTCAACAACAACACTATGGTTATAAACCAAGGTATAAGGGTGGCGATTTATCTAACTTCCAACAAAATTCTTACAATCATAGGCGACAACAACAATATCCAAATCAGGGACAAAGGCAAGATGACAACCGTCTCTTAAACCTTGACCAAAATTTTGATAGGCTTATGGATTCATTGTCTACCAACAATCAAGAGATCAATAGGAGCTTTGAGGTCACCAATCAAACACACGAGACCACTACCAAATCTATTGCAGCTCTTGAGAGACAAGTTGGTCATTTGGCATATCAGTTGAACAAAAAAGATGAGGGAAAGCTACCGAGCTACCCCACCATGAATCCCGCACACAAGAAATATGGAAATGAGCACGTGAATATGGTGACATCTCTTCGAAACGGTAAAATCTACAACAATGAAAAGGGAATTCCAAATTCTCCCGATGTCGAGGATTTCATTACTGATGAAGAAATTATTGTTGAAGGTAAAAATTCTGATAATGTTAAGTCCGGTTCTGAGTTGGTAAATGATTTGTTAAATGATTTTCCAAAACCAACAACAAAGAATCCTAAAGCTACTGAATCTCCCGAAGTTGGGGAGGGTGGTGTGTCTAGCACACTACCCTACGGCTTTAGAAAAATAGACATCTGCAAGGTTAGCTAAAAAGGGTCCTCATGTTGAGGATATGTGGGAGACATTCAAGCAAGTTAAGATCAATCTCCCCCTTATTGATGCTATCAAGCAAATTCCTGCATATGCCAAGTTTTTAAAGGACTTGTGTACTCAGAAGAGGAAGCTGAAGGCGTCTTTGCCTAAAATGATTGACCTAACTGAGCATGTTAGTGCGGTCTTATCTATCTCTCTTCCTCCTAAATTCAAAGATCCCGGAGCACCGTTGATTTCAGTGGTGGTGGGAAATATTGCCATTAAGAAGGCGCTCCATGATCTGCGTGCCAGTATCAACATCCTTCCTGCTAGTTTGGTCGATAAGTATGACTTAGGAACTCTTCGTAAGACATATACCATTATTTCCTTAGCCGATCGATCTACCAAAATTCCTAGAGGTATCTTAGAGGATGTTATTATGAAATTTGATGACTTCTATTACCCAGTTGACTTCTTTGTTATGAACACCGAGTCACAATACAAGGATGTTCAACCAACTATTATCCTTGGGCGCCCATTCTTATCCACGATAGATGCTAGGATTAATTGTCGGACTGGTGTCATGGATATTGCATTTGGTAATAAGAAGATAAGATTGAATGTGTTTAATTCTATGAATTCTCCTACGATGAATGAATGTTACCAAGTAGATGTGATCGATGAGGAAGTCTAAAATCATGCATCCCGTATGCTTAAGGATGATCCTTTAGATTTATATCTAACTGGTGAGAACGAGGATATTCTTGATGTTGCTAAAGTTCAAGAGATCCAAGAGTGTTTAGTCAGTTCTTTGGACCATCAGAAACCACCTTGGTCTTATAAAGTGGAGCCCTTGCCTTCTACTTTTGACACGGCCACGAAGCCTTCTCTAGAGGTTCCTCCAACTCTTGAGCTAAAACCTTCGCTATCCAATCTCAAATTTGCTTTTTTAGGTCCTAACAATACTTTACCGGTTATTGTTGCTTATGATATTTCTGAATCACAAGAGGAAGCACTTTTGAAAGTGCTTTCTAAGTACAAAGCAGTAGTGGGATGGACGATTGCAGACTTAAAAGGGATCAACCCTTCATTATGTATGCATCGAATTGTTACGGACCTAGATATTAAGCCATCAAGAGACGCGCAAAGGCGTCTGAATCCTAATATGAAAGAGGTAGTGAAGACGGAAGTTCTTAAATGGTTAGATGATGGTATCATCTATCCCATCTCGGATAGTAAATGGGTAAGTCCCACTCAAACGGTGCCTAAAAAGGCCGGAATTACCGTTATAGAAACCAAGAATGGGGAAAAACTCACAACCCGACCAGTTACTGGGTGGAGAGTATGTATAGATAACCGTAAGCAGAATAATGCCACATCTAAAGATCATTTCCCACTACCTTTCATTGATCAAATAGTTGAGAAGCTTTCTGGTAGAAAGTTCTATTGCTTCTTGGATGGGTACCCCGGTTATAATCAAATACCCATCCATCCTAATGACCAGGCCAAAACTACGTTTACATGTCCATATGGGACCTTTGCATTTCGAAGAATGCCTTTTGGCCTGTGTAATGCACCCGCTACCTTTCAGCGGTGTATGATGAGTATCTTTTCTGACATGGTTGGAGAATCTGTAGAGATATTTATGGATGATTTCTCCATATTTGGTAAGTCTTTTTAAAGCTGCCTTGATCAGCTTGAAAGTATGTTAAAAAGATGCACCAAAACTAATTTAGTGCTTAGTTGGGAGAAGAGCCATTTCATGGTTCGAGAGGGAATTGTATTAGGGCATTTTGTGTCAGAAAAAGGATTTGAGGTTGACCGTGCCAAAGTTCAAGTAATTTCGACCCTTCCTCCTCCCACTACCATCAAAGGTGTGCGATCTTTTCTTGGTCATGCTGGGTTCTATAGGCGATTTATTAAAGATTGTAGTGCAATATCAAAGGCTCTTCGTAATCTTCTCTTAAAAGATGCACGCTTTGACTTTAATGAGTCATGTCTTAAAGCATTCAACATGCTTAAGCAAAAGCTTGTAGAAGCCCCAATTCTACAATCACCTGTTTGGTCGAAGCCTTTCGAGATCATGTCTGATGCGAGTGATTATGTCACCGGGGCGGTTCTAGGACAACGGGTCGATAAGAAACCCGTTGTAATCTTTTATGCTAGTAAGACTTTTTCAGAAGCTCAAATGAATTACACCACTACTGAAAAAGAGTTATTACCCGTGGTTTTTGCTCTAGATAAGTTTAGGTCATATATTTGGGGGCATTCTAAGGTGATAGTATTTTCAAATCATAGTGCCTTAAGACATTTGTTGACTAAGAAAGAGACAAAACCGAGGTTGCTTAGGTGGATTTTGCTTTTACAGGAAATTAATCTAGAAATCCGGGATAAAAAGGGGTCAGAAAATGTAGTTGCCGACCATTTGTCTAGAATTATCCCTCCGCCATTCAACCCTTCTGACGTGATTACGGAAAGCTTTCCGGATGAAAGCTTATTTGAGGTTTCTAAGGTTCGTTGGTATGCAAACAAAGTAAATTACCTAGCAGTTAAAAAGCTTCCGGAGTTTTGGTCCAAACAACAAAGAAAATACTTCTTCTCCCAGTTGAAGCATTATTTTTGGGAGGATCCAGAGCTATATAAGGTGTGTGTGCTGACCAAGTTGTTAGGAGATGTGTTCCCGACCATGATCATATGGACATATTGGCTCATTGCCATTCTTATGCATGCGGTGGACACTTTGGTGCTACAAAAACTGGGCGTAAAGTCCTACAAAGCGGTTTCTTTTGTCCGACTATATTCATGGATGCCCAGTCTTTTGTGAAAGCATGTATTCGTTGCCAACAAGTTGGTGGGATTTCAAGGCGTGATCAAATGCCTATGAATCCCATACTTGTTGTTGAGATCTTTGACGTGTGGGGTATTGATTTTATGGGACCGTTCCCCACTTCCCATGGCAATGTGTACATTTTAGTAGCAGTTGATTATGTGTCTAAGTGGGTAGAGGCTGAGGCTACAAGAACAAATGACCATAGTGTAGTTCTTAAGTTTGTTAAGAAGCATATCTTTGCTAGACATGGAATTCCTAAGGCTATCATTAGTGATGGGGGTTCCCACTTTAAGAACTTTAGATTTAGAAAATTATTGAAACACTATGGAGTTAATCATAGGATAGCTACCCCTTATCAGCCACAGACTAGTGGACAGGTGGAAGTATCAAATAGGGAGATTAAGCAAATCTTAGAAAAGACCGTTCGTAGTGATAGGAAAGATTTGTCCTTGAGGTTAGATGATGCCTTGTGGGCATATAGGACGGCTTTTAAGACTCCTATTGGTATGCCACCGTATAAGTTGGTATATGGCAAGGCATGTCATTTACCGGTTGAGATAGAGCATAGGGCTGAATGGGCGATTAAGACCGTTAATCTAGATTTAGAGAAAGCGGGTAGTTCTAGGAAACTTCAATTATCTGAACTAGATGAGATTAGACGTGATGCTTATGAGAGTTCTAGGATTTATAAGGAGAAAACCAAAGCTTTTCATGATCGACATATCACCAAGAAATCTTTCTTGGTTGGTCAAAAAGTTTGGTTATTCAATGCTAGAAGTAAGCTTTTTCCAGGAAAGTTGAGAAGTAAATAGACGGGTCCATACATTGTGACTCAAGTCTCTCCACACGGAGCCATTGAAATAAAAAATATGGTGGATGGAGAGCTGTTTAAAGTTTATGGACACCGTTTGAAGTCGTATGTTGAGTTGGAGAGTGATCAGATGGAAACGGTGGATGTAGTTTATTTGGAACCACTCCAACCGTCTCAATAGCTCATATGAGTTATGTCTGGCTGAAGACGGTAAACTTAGCGCTTCGCGGGAGGCAACCCGTGGTTTGTGGTTTGTAGTGTGTATTTTCTTTTGCATTTTATTATCTTATTTTTGTGTGTGTTTAAAACTTCGTGAGTGTGTTCACTACAAACCCTCACGAGACAAAACTCGTCCAGTCGGGCTACCGAGTGGTTTAAAGGCTTGTTGCATACGCTAAATGCAATCGTGATTCCTACGAAAGTGAGTTAGGTTTTTATTTTTGTGTGAGTTTGTCAAATTTATTTTAACCAAAATTTCAATTTAAAGTTTTTGCATTAGGGTCAATGCAATGCTTTAAGTTGAGGGGGGTGGCACATGTGTTACATATTTTTGTGTGAAATTTTGGTCAAAATGGGTTAAGATGTGATTTATGGGAAAAATTGAAAATTTTTAAAAATTTTAATCACATTATAAGAGTCTTGTGCTAATTAGATGTGGAAGTTTCTTCTACATATATGTTTGTTGAGTGTTTACAGATTCTGAAGATTTGCTTGTGGATGATTTATTAGAGCAAGCTAGAAAATTTGGCCATAATTATCAGGTGCACCCGATTCCATTGTATAATTTGGTTATTAAATTGATTTGATTGTTTGCATGTAGTTAGGCATATGTATACTTTAGATGATCAAACAACGCCGGTTGAATTCCCTTTACTTTCCTTTGCTTAGATCGAGTAAAAAGTTTGAATAAATAATATGAAATATAGTAATGTAATAGTTGGGTTAGGACATTTAGAATTGATTTTATTCGGCTCGCCGCCCGCGCGCGGTGGCCTTAGAAAAGAGTTGGAGAACTGTCATAATTATTGGTGGTAGTCATACGATGGGCTTGCCTATCTGATTCGTCACCCGTGCAAGATGATACTTTAGTTGTTAGCATGGGTCAGACGCCAATTTTATGATGGATAGCATTGCACTTAGCTGAGACAATTTTATGTGAAATAACCCAATCCTTGTATTGTTGTAATGAAATTAGGAAGATTGGTTTAATTTAGTGCATTGATTAATTACACTATGTGGTAGATAACTCCATCATGTGATGTACCAATAGGCACGAAGTATAGTTGTTCCTATTTTATTAAAACAGACTAAATTAATCGGTTCCCATGTGCCAATGTGTCTTAGTATGCACCTATAGGATAGATATTCATTTTTCTAAATGATTGGTCTTTATATCAACTTTAAAAAGAGTGTATAAAGTGTTCGGGATGACTTGTATAAGAAACGGTCTCGAATGGCTAAAAAAAAGAGCTTATGTGCGATATGAAAAAAAAACAAAGAACAAAAAAGTGAAAAATGAAAGGAAAAAAATGTGAAAAAAAGAAAAAATGATGAGAAAAAAAAGAAAAAAAAGTGGAAGTATGTAAGCTAAAGTATGATGGCTTATGATGTGCTCTTACGATAAAAACTCCAATGTTATAAAAGGTGTAAGATATTCTCACCTCTTGTTTTAGATTAATGTTTAGATTGGTTATATGTGTGCATTAGGTACGTTGGACACATGGTTAATTATATGAAACATAAAGTAAATGGAGTCAATGGGAATGGTTATGCTGAGTGTTTAAGAATGACAAAAATATTGGTAATCATTTTGGATTATTTGTCATATAGGGTGGTTATTAGTGTATTGGGTTGAATTTAATCTTTTGATAGAATTTCAATAGTATGATTAAAAGTTATGAAATTAACATGCTTGTATATTTTTATTTTATTTTTACTGGAGACAGTAAAGGTTAAGTGTGAGGGGGTTTGATTGGTGTATTTTGCATACACTAATAGCATGTTAATTTAGCATAATTATATATTTATTTTTCATTATACATGTACTTTAATGTGTTTTGTGATTATGTAGGTTACGGACGAAGTGGAATAAAAATGGACGCTTAATTAATTTTTTGGAGAAAAGACATTGTGAGCGCCGATAAATGAAGAAGAAATATAGAAAAATATTTGAGCGCGCCGCAATATTTTCGGTCATCTTTTATTTTTCCGGGCTTTGTTTGAGCAATCCTTGGCGTTGGGTTAATTTTTATTGAGCCAAAGTTATTATATGCCAAAATAATAAAAGAAAAATAAATAATTATTATAACTTTGGGCCCCAAAAGTCCATTAATAACCCACCAGTTGCAAGATATATAAAAGTAGGAGTTTTTGGACGCAAATAGGAGATCCGAAGATAAAAAGAAGTCGACTAAAAAAAGGGGTTCGATTGATAGGGGAAAAAAACAAACAGTGGCAATTTGGTGGATAGTATTAGTCGACTATTTTGGAAACAAAAAAAAACAAAGAAGAGAAAAGTGGGGACTATCAATTGTGACGCAAACATTGACTATAAAGAAAAAAAAGACGACCAAGGATAGAGGGAAGCAACAAATTGAGATTTGCAAGTGGGGATGCAGGAACATTCAAAGAAAATAAAAAATCTTTTTATTTAAGATGAATAGCGGAGTGCGGGTCGCGTACACCGCGATGTCCGACTAATTTTGTTGTAATTCCTTCCGGTAACTTTATTTATGGTTTGATCATTACTTTTGGATTATCATATTTTCATTACATTGATTTATGATTTATCTATAAATTATTTTTATCAATTTAATATTATGTTTAATTATTTGTGCAAGACAATTTATTGTTAGTTAATAATTCATACTTGTTTTATTTAGTAAAAAAAAGATGGTCGTATAATCAATAGAAGTTGTACCTAAATAAATTATTAAAACATAATTATTGTTTGGGTTAATATAAGATTTATTATCACGAGTAATTGATAAACATAATAAATGTCGACATTAATTCATTCATATTAAGTCGAAATAATTTTTGTAAACGAACTAAAAAGTTTCGATAATCCATAAGTTTGATCAACCATAAATATTAGGAGCTGGAAGGGATTGCATTTTTCTTTTAATTGTTTACATCCTTATTTTATTTTTCTAGCTTTGTTATTAGTTTAATAATTATTTTAATTTTTAATCAACATTTTTATTATCAAGAGTATTTTAGTTGTTAGATTTCAAAACAAAAACTTTTATTTATCAATGATCACCCCAAAACTTAAACTAAACCACATATTCCTCTTGGATCGATACCCGCTTACCCTATCTAGTATAAGGTAATTAGGTTATTTTTAGCCGACACTTCGACGTCGATCAGTGATCCTCATTGGCACTCTACTATGACTGATAAATATAATGCACTTGTTAAAAATAAAACTTATATTTGGTGCCTAGACCGTCGGATGTTAATATTGTTCGTTTTATGTGGCTGTTTCATCACAAGTGTTTGGCTGATGGTTCCCTGATCCGTTATAAGGCTTGTCTTATGTCAAATGGGAGTACACAGATTGAGGGTGTTGATGTTGATGAGACTTTTATCCTAGTTGTAAAACTTGATATTATTCGGACAGTTCTTAGTTAGGCTATTTCTCATCACTAGCATGTTCATCAACTTGATGTGAAGAATGTGTTTCTTGATGGTGATTTATCTGAGATGGTTTACATGCAACAACCACCTGGTTTTCGGGACCCGTCACATCCTGTTCATGTTTGTCTTCTACAACGGTCTTTATATGGTCTTAAGCAGACTCTTAGGGCATAGTTTAATCGGTTTGCTACATATATTACTCGGGTTGGTTTTAGTTAGAGTCGGTGTGACTCTTCATTATTTATCTATCGACTAGGAAATGACACTGCTTATTAGTTATTATACGTGGATGATATAGTTCTCACTGCTTCCTCCGAGCTTTTACTGCAACATATTATATCTTCTTTACATTAGGAGTTTTCTATGACGGATTTGGGGTATCTTCATTATTTTTTGGGAACTTTAGTTACACGGGATTCTTCAGGGATGTTCTTATCTCAGAAAATATGCTCTTGAGGTTCTTGAAAAGGCGTACATGGTTAATTGTAATCCAAGTCGGATTCCAATTGATACAAAGTCTAAACTGGGTGATGGTGGTGCTCTGGTTTCTGATTCAACCCTATGTCGAAGTCTTGCGATCTCCTTGTATTATCTTACTTTTACACGTCTTGATATTTTTTTATGTTGTACAACATGTTTGTCTACATATGCATGATCCGCGAGAGCCTCATTTCTGGGCTCTTAAACGGTTAAGGTATATTTATGGCATTGGATTATGGGTTACAATTATTTTCTTCATCTAGTATGTCGTTGGTTGCTTATTCGGATGCAGATTGGCCGGTTGTCCTACCACTCGGAGATCCACTTCTGGTTATTGTATTTTTCTAGGCAACAATTTACTATCTTGGTCTTCTAAGCGCGAACCAACGCTTTTTCGATCTAGTACTGAAGCCGAGTAACGTGGTGTTACTAATGGTGTTGTTGGGACTTGTTGGTTGCGGAATCTACTGAGTGAGCTTCATACACAGGTGTCTTCCGCTACGGTTGCTTATTTTGATAATGTGAGTGTTGTGTATATGTCTTTAAATCCAGTTCAGCATCAATGAACGAAACACATTGAGATTGATATTCATTTTGTTCGTGATTTGGTTACTGCTGGTCAAGTTCGTGTGTTACATGTTCCATCTCGCTACGAGTATGCGAATATTTTCATCAAAGGACTGCCTTCGACTTTATTTGAAAAGTTTTGTTCCAGTTTGAGTGTCCGGGCTCCTCCTGCTCAAATTGTGAGAGAGTGTTAGTCGGTTATTATTGTTGGGAAAGCTGTATTAGGTAATGTGTGTCTCGGGCTCAAGCCCATGTTTGAAACTATTCACATGTAACCTATATATACCATTCGGTATAATGATAATGAGACACGATTCATTATTCAATCTTACACTTTGCAAATCAATTGCAAATTTATACCGTTACAATTTCGTAGAAAATTTATTCCGTTGCAATCTCGTGCCAAATATTAATCGTTGCCATTTCCATGCAATAGTTACCGTAACAAAATCGTAGTAAAACTGCAAGAATGTGATCGTTGCAAAAACGATTACTAATTTAAAGCAAAAAAAATTTGTTTGGAAAACGGTTGCAATTTTTTTGACACCGTAAAATATGTGTTGCAATTTAAATTTTAATGAAGCATTAATACTCCAGCAAGTAATCCGCTGCCTATGGTCATTTGCAACTGATTCTTACCGTAACATTTGCCCATAGTGTTGTACTGTTGTTGTGTTGTACACTAGTTAACAAAAATCTAAAGGTGTACATGTACTTAAATTGTATTTGGTCGTTAATATTAGTGAATAAATGGTCTAAGCTCGGTTTGTGGGGTAGGTCTATTAGAATTTTTAGAATTTATGCTTTATAAATAGTTGACACTGTTAAAACTATTTGACAATAATATGGTTTGATATCATGTTAGAATGGTTAAAACCCATTAATACATTAATAAGTATTGTATTATAGATGTGTATTTAGAAAAATGAATTGTATGCCTAAAACTTGAATCTACAATTAGGCCTAAAGATGTGATTGGCTAATGTAAAAAATTGATTAGTGAAAAATGATAAGAGAGAAAAAGTGTATGACACTTATCAAATAATGTATGGAATATGCATACTTGTAGGTCTCATTTGTAAGCATATATATCAATACTCGTGTATTTATACTCATACACAAAATATTTTATAAATTTTAGTTTTATAAGTTAGGCTTAGGCCATAGTTACGAGTCAAGATATGTAAAGTTTTAGTAGCAGAGAAGTTTTGAAAAGAGAACATGGGTGAAGAGATGATGTGTAAGTGTATTGTGCATAGAGGTGCGAATAAACCGGATAAAATCGGATTCGGATTTTTGAAAATCCGGATTTGATAAAACCGGATTTTTGAAAATCCGGATTCGGATCGGATCGGATTTTTCTCAATCGGATTTTTTCGGATTAAAAAGTTCGTATCGGATTTTTTTCGGATTAAAATTTTCGTTATCGGATTTTATCGGATTTTTTCGGATCGGTTTTTTCGGTTAAAAAATGTTCGGATCGGGTTTTTTTCGGTTAAAAATGTTTGGTTCGGGTTTTTCGGTTAAAAGTGTTGGTATCCTTTTTTTTCGGAATTTATTTACAAACATTAAAAAAAAAATACAACTATATAACATTAAAAAAAAATACCATAATAATTTTTATTTCAACAAGACAATCATACAACTTCATAATTTTTATTTAAACACTACAATAAAACTACAATAATCACTAATACATTTCGAGCTTCGGCATAGCCATCACCCGAAAAATATTAGTATACTTCAAGTATCTCGAGCTTCGGCATTGCCATCACCCGTTTTACTCAAAGTATATCCTCATATTCTTCTTCGACATCTCCGGCTTCAACTTCTATATCTTCAAACTCACCTTCGTCTAATTCTGTAGTTGGAGGTGATATCCCTAATTCCGCTTCTTCGTTTTCTATTGTTTCTTCAACGCCGTCTAATATTGGACCTTCCAACGATGTTTCATGTTGTATCCTCTCTACTCCGTCCAAATAATCTTTCAAACATACACATACTTCCACGGATTGAGGGGTAAGTCTTGACCTTCTTTCGGATATAATTCTACCGCTTACCGAAAAAGCCGATTCGGAAGCTACCGTCAAAGCTTGAATCGTAAATAAGTCACGAACCATAATGGCTAATATTGGATAAGTTAACTCCATTTTTTTCCACCATCCCAAAATGTCAAAAGTTCCTAAATCCTCGGGTCTAATAGTTTTTACAAAATTTTGCGACTTATATTGACCCAACTCGCTTGATTCCGATGTTCGTTGACGCTTGGTAGCGCCATCGGTTATAAGATTCCAAAAGTTTATATCAATGTCATATGTTGCCCTTCCCCCCGTTTGCGATGATCCGACCCCCATTTGGTCAAAAAATGTGTGTTGTTGTCCACCATGTTTTGATACATATATTGCAAATAATTTTTCAAAATTATCGTTAAATTCAATCTAATGATAGAGAACTTTTTTGAGTACGTTAATGATGTTTTGGGGTTAAATTCAATCTAATGATAGAGAACTTTTTTGAATTCATGAATAGTTCTTGCAAGAACATGTCAAAACATATAATTAAAAAAAGACACAACGATATGAACGGAGGTAGGGGTGTGTATTTCGGTTCGGTTCTCGGGTTGTTCGGTTTATTCGATTCGAGTTATTCGGTTAATTTTTTTTTTGGTCAACCCGAAAATCGAACCGAACCGAACTAGATTTCAACCGAATCGAACCGAAAACCGAATTTGAATCCGGTTCGGTTCTCAGGTTGACCCGAATAACCCGAATTATCTGAATTTTTTAAAAAATACATAATTATTTAAATATTTAGTAAAAAAATTTATTTCAACTATAAAAATTATATTTTTATATTAAGAATTAATTTTAATAATTATTTAATATATAAAAACATATATATGTATACGATTTCGGTTTTCGGTTCGGTTTTCGGGTCCGATTGCCAAACCCATACCTAACCCGAAAATCAAATTAGTAGTTCGGTTATGATCCATAACCCAAATTCTATTTTTGGTTCGGTTCTAATTTGGGTTCGGTTCAATTCGGTATTCGGTTTTCGTGGGTGAAATTCAAATAATGGACACCCCTAAAAGGAGATGGGAGACAAGAGGCACAAGGAAGCGAAATGGACATTGTGTTTTGAGGACAAGGCCAACAAAGGTAGGTGTCGATGCTCGTGAAATAAAGAGGATTATGTCGTTCTGTTTTATCCTTTATTTTATTTCGTTGTTATCTTGTAGTAACTATTTTATCTTGCAACTCCCTCGTAGAGAGCTAATTCACAACATCATCGAAACTTATAACAATCTCTAGACTGACAATGAATACTCCAATTAATCAAGTAAACATCTTTCTGGGTACGTCCTTTTAAGTTCTTTCTCTATACCAATATAAGTATAACTCGTGTAATATTGTACTAAAAATGTTTCATTTTCACTTCCACAGATTCATTTGGATGTCAGTATTGAACAAGACAAAATAAGGAAACAGATGATGAGCTGAGTCTATGTGATCCATCAGTAATTGGATGTATGAATTTGGTACAAGGGAAGTTACGACTGGGTCAAGAGTAGAGTGCTCGCCTTTCACATTCCATGGTCTTTGTTTTTTCTTTTTCTTTTTCTTTTTTGTGAGTAACAAACTTTTAGAAAGTTACAAGTATTGTATCTCACTTGCATCTAACCGAGTAAATAAACTTAAAATTTGCATCATCAAGAGAACTTACTATTTTTGCTACACAAAGTTATGGGTAATCCAAAAAAGGTTACGAGTCAAGAGAGAGTATAGACGCACACTAACATATTACAGTACATTTTACTTGCATTTCTAACAGATCAGACATGCACGAGAAAGTTCACGTCAATTGTGTGTTTAGTGACAAGGCTAATGGACTATCGTTAGGCATCTTTGGTTATTTAGTCTATAAAGAATTTAATTATAGAAAGGTATACACTTTGTACGTAGAACCATAAATCATACAGTATTTATAATACGAGTAAGTAAAGTTCATCAAATGTTTAAACTTTCTAGCTCCGATCTGCAGCTGGCTAATCCATTTCAAACAAACAAGAGCTCCCAAATCTCCGTAAACGCAGCAACAATATCAGCATGATGATGTCTCGAATTCAAAGTTAAAAACCATTGCAACAACTCTTCCAAATCCTTCGATTCATATATCTCTTTCTCCATTATCATCTCCAACATCGACCTCTTGAAATCGTCATATGGCTGCTTCGACCATTTCACGACTGTCAAGCTCTCCTTCATCACTATCGACTTCCTTTTCACCTCAGCATTCTTCATTTTTTTAGTCTTCCCGCAACTTTTCTTAAAAGAATCGACATTATCACTTAACCAACCACTTTCATCATAAGTATCCATGTTCTTTTCATCTTGCTTCTTTATAAAGTCAAAAGAAACGGGAGAGTTATGAAATTCTGGAGTTGTCGTTAGGGGGACTCTTTTAGATAGGGAGAATTCGTGATAGCGGACAGGAGTGGTGGGAGGTGGTGAGGGGATGTTTGGGTAGCCGATTTCAATAGCTTTCGGGTTATATGGTGAAAATAAACGCGTGGCCGCATGTAGCTTGGTTTTGCGTCTGCATAGTCGAAAAGAAGGCATAGAAAACTTGAAGTTAAACATGGTTCGATATTATATTGTATCACAAAATAACTCGGACGTTTCTGATCGCTTGAACTTAGAACATATTATTGATACTACTATACTTAGGCTTTAGGTACTTTATGTAATGTTTATTGTGTTTAAGGTAAGGTTACTAAGAATATTGGGGTTTATGTATATATACAATGATTGAGTAACAGAATGTATGCCGGCCAAGGAGGTGATGAGTTGACGAAATCATAGAGGTGACATCAGAATGGAATGGTTCAGTACGGCTCACTAGCTAATAGTTTTCAGCTTAAAGAATAATCCAGTAGGTAATTAAATTCCTTCACAGATACTATCAACACCATATTATATGATAACTATCTTATCACCTGCACTATAATATAATGCTTTCGTAATGTGAATATTAGTTACAATTATTTGATCTTTTGTGCCTGTTTATCAAATTCGAATAGAAATGGTACAAAAATAGGCACTTTCTGTAATTTGGACCGTAAACTGACCGTATTACTTTAATCCAATTCAGTTAATGTTAATTTGTTAGTCGGCTATAGCTAATTACTATCATTTCACTAAGATGAAAATTGTTAAAAGATTGTTACGTGCCAGACTGGATTAGAAATCGGTTTTTACATCTAGATGAAAGATAGGAGTCGTCAAGCTATTGTTTGCGGTTTATTTTTTTACATTTCGTATCACGCTATTATGATTTTATACATGTTTTTGTGTATTATTAGTACTTGTCAAATTTCATGTATTTAAACATTTGATTTTGATTAGATCACTTTAATTGACTTGGTAGCTAACTAACATGTAATTTGTTTCTTTCCGAATGTATATAATGTAAATGAAATTAATATTTCAGTTCATTGCGTCATTGTAATGGAGAAATAATATTTATGTGCGCGTCTAAACATAAGAACTTGATACAAAATGACAAACTTTATACGGATGAAGATAGCTTTTTAAATAAGAAAATGTATGAATACAAGTCTTTGCTAAAACTATATACAATTAACTACTAAATGACAAATGTGTATGCGTCCACCCAACAGATTTTGATCATTTCGCGTGTTTAATAAACGCGTTTAGACATTAATTTTATTAATCGATTATTTAGATAATAGCTTCGCTTAAAACCTAACATTCTCATATTTTCGCGTGTCACTTACAAACATCATGCAACAACCATATTTTCTTGTAAGAAATAGTGTACATTTTTATTAAAATAAATTAAATTATAGTAATTTAATTAACATAAAATAAATAACAAATAATAAAATAAATAACAAATAATAAATAAAATAGTAAAGGTTAAGAGACGAGGCTTTTGTTTGATACGATTATTTTATAACAGATTCGTCGTCTGTTTCTCAGGGTACAATGTCCAAAGCTGTTACATAAGCGGATTAGACAAACTTGCCTGAAAGATCACGGAAGGCTTGCATGTTTCTGATTGATGGACTGCTGGACCTATTCTAGTAATGGGGCTGTGTTTTTTTCTGTTGTGTACATAACGAATGAGATTGGGCCTATATTTATAGTGAAAACGTTTGATATGAACTGCATCGATACTAAGATAGAAGAATAATAATATTAAGCATAATGAGATTACAGCCCTAATCACCCTATATAGTAATATTATTCTTGTAGAACAAGTCGAATCGTAATCTTTTTTCAAATAAAAGATATCTAATAAATAAATAAACTATTTTAATACTTATCTAATAATAATGCCATAACTAATAATCTCAGGGTCTATCATTACCCCGCTCCGCAAAAACACCTTATCCTCAAGGCGTTGCTTCAAAATGTCCGTCGTGAGTAATTCTAGGATTCCAAACTCTCCTTTGAATTACTCTCGTCGCATGTCCATCAACACGAAGCTCAAAATGTTGAACCACGTTATTTGTCAGCCCACTCATATTCCAGTTTCTTCGTGATAGATGGTAAGTGATCTCCGGATTCCATGTTCTTATTTCTTCTTCTCTGACTAGATCATAATGAAGCCCCTAAAACCCCTTATATCAATCTTCAGCTATGCACCAAAAATTTGTCCACCCATTTGTTGTTTCCTTTTCCCATAAGAAGGCACATCCCTACCCAATCCGCTCATTGAGTGTTTAGTGTTTCGGAAAAAAAGAAAAAAAAAGGATAAAAGAAGTCTAGGTAAATGTGCCCATTATTTACACGATCCGCCCAAATCCACCCATTGAGTTTTTTCTCTCCGCCCATAATAAAATAGGGCAAAATGCGCCCATCACTTATAAAAAAGGCTTAAAGTTTGGTAAATAAGCACAATTTACCACCTTTTATTTAAACTCATGATCTACTCCAACGCAACGCTCTATAACCCATCAACCGACTATTAATGGAGTCAAAATAGTTTATTGGCTCCATGCACTACCGACTAAAATGACTTGGTTGTCACGTTACAAAACAATGTTAATTTGTATGTGAACCTAAAATACGAATATAATGATTTGATTTGAGGGCGATGTCGTGAAAACAAACAAAATATAGCCATCTTCATGGCAAGTACCTTAATAGTACAATGGCATAAGTTGCAAACGAAGAAACAAAAACTCAGTTACTATAAAATGTTTTTGATTTGGACGTTTGAATTTGCAAAATAATGTGTTAATATAAATAAGAATCATAGTATATATTTAATTGAGTAAAACGGATTACAGAAAGTAGGACCACAAACCGAACCAAACATTCGACAAATCGTTCGTTAATCGTTCGACATAAAAATATTTTGTTTTCATTTATTTAATAAATAAATGAACATGAACAAGATTTTTGATCTGTTTAATTAAATGAGTGAACATGAACAAACACTTGGTTCGTTCATTTGTGTTTAACGGTCAATTATGTTCGTTCGATTACGAAGAATTGGTTTGTTCTTTTACGTTCGATTATATATGTTCGATTGATATTCCAAGTATTAAAAAGAAGTTAATAAGTTATATACTGAGAGGGAACGGTTGGCAGGTGGCCTTTAGCACCAAATCAACCACGGTGCACCACTCCCGGCTAGCGCCAACGAGCTTCGCGCTGAACGTTAAGAAGGGAATATAGCCGTTAGGTTTTTAAAAGAACAATCATTTTTCAAAATTTAAGCTTTTAAATCTTTATAAAACCATCATTTATCAACCAAAATTTATATACTCCTCAAATATATTTTTATAACACACATTTTATACTTTCCTCACAAAAATGAACCCAAATAATTAATAGATACCGGCATGGTTAACGACCCTTCCAACCACCTTCGGGCTCTTTGTCAACACCAATCCGGGCTCATCTTCGAATCTGGCTCAACCGCTCTACTTTCCCACCTTGAACCAATACAATACCAATCATCAAATGATGTATAATCAATTTCATATCCAACAACAATTTGCTTAATTGTCTCAACAGTTTCATCTACAATCTCGTCAATCCGACCAACAATCCCAACAAACACAAGATGAAGATGAAGAAGAACCACTCCCAACCCTTATTTCAAAAAAAAGGAAAAGTAAAGACGAAAGCAAAGAAGAATAAAACAAATGAACCGGAACCTGAAGTTATTCGTAAATTTGGGTGACAAGCCGAGAAGTCGATTTTGGCACAATGTTACATAAAAGTATCCGAGAACCGGAAATACGGTTCAAGTAAAAAAATGATACTTTTGGTACAAAATGACAAATGCATATACTGATGTATTCGTGTTCAAAAACTATATGAGTCGAACCGATAACATGTTGACTGGAAAACGGACTCCGATTAATCAACTTGTTGGGTAAGTTTAATGATCTTGTGGATCAAATGAATGTGGTAAGTACGATGAAGATTTTAACGAGGGTTGAAATCGTGTTTAATACCCAAACGGTTTTGGATTTTAGGCACAAGAGTGGTTGGAGTTTAATGAGAAATAAATACAAATGGAGAAACCCCGACTCGACCCTTGCAAGACATAATCATCTTCGTGTTACTGAAGATGAACCAGAACTTTTCGGACCGGAAGCGACGCCTCGTTTCGGACGGGTTATATCAAGTTTCAAAGAGTCAACGTTCAACCAATTCCACCGCTAGTTTCAGTTCAAAACCAGAAATATTTAAAGCGATACTCGAAGAACAATACGAGAAAGATCGCAAGGTGAGGATGAAGGCCATCAAAACCGAGACAAAAACGAGAACTGAACTTACGAATGCTCAACAATTTGAGTCGGATATAAGGTGCTTCAAATCGACACTTTTAGTCCTCGGCCCGGTTGGGTCTTACCAGAAACCTTTGATTATGCCTAATAAGACCGCATCGAATCGAAGACCGGACCGAACCAGTTCGGTCCGGTCTCAGTCGGAGTTTTGGACTGTTTCGATCCTCGGTCCGTCCGGTTTTAGCCGGTCCGGTCCAGATCTGATGCTCAACCCTACTGTACATTATTGTTTATATATGATTCTTTACATTCATTTATATCCGTTTTTGTTTGTTTAACCTATTAATAAACGAATATGAATAATGGATAATTTCAAATCTATTCAACGAATATTAACAGTTTTGATCCGCTTACGTATGTATGTTCGTTTATTTGTTCGAATAAAGTTAAACAAACGATCACGAATATGTTTTCGTTCGAGTTTGTTTACATCTCTAACAAAAAGAATATAATAACAATAAGTGAAGAGCCTAATCGAAAAATATGGCCGGTAACTGTTGGGTCAATTCAGTACTTGATTTGTCCCTTGTACATGATTTGTATGTAAAGCAGCCTAAGTAGTGTTAGTCACTGAACTTACGTATGTTACAAGTTCAGGGTGTCATTCTTTAGAGTTCTTTAGAGTCTACGAGATAGACTCGTCATTAGCTGAGGCGGATCTCAGTAAGTGCAAAGAATCAAGGATGATGGAGTTAGTAAGTGATGACATAACAGCTTACTAACTCCTCGAGACTATTACTTATTACAAGACCTGAAGACGTAGAAGACATAAAGAATGTCTGAAGTATTAGTGGAAGACTACAAAGTACAAGGTGGTTACTTGTATTTTAGTGAAAGCTTCTCAAGGAAGCTTTACACCCACTATATATATATGTGGTCCTTGTAATAAAATAGGCTAATGATTCCCACCACAGAAAACACATATGTAACACTTTAGTGGATAGGAGTTTCATCCTCCCATTGTTGCATAAGCTTTGCTAGCTATGAACATGGGAGTTTAGTTTGTCATTCATCGCCTGGTTGTTGTTCCGCAAACAACCGGGCAAGTCTTGTATATTTGTTTATTCATTATTAATAAGATATACATACGATGAAAAGTACAAGCTTTGTTATTAGTTAGTCAATTGGTTTAATTGTGCAAATGTTCTTCATAAATCTTCATGGATTCGATGTTTTCACAAGTATCGTGGACCATCAATTGGTATCAGAGCGGGTTGGATTTTCTCTATCCAGATCCGTTCGAATAGCTGCTAATAACATGTTTTTTTAGCATAGTCAATTTTATCAATATGTTCAAAAAAACTGCATAACAGTAGCAGTTTGTTGAGGGGGAGATGAACACTGATAATGACTTTTGCTAAAATAATACCCATCCAAAACCTTATCAATCCAATACCCACCACCGACACAAAACACTATCCCAAATCCACCCACCACCGACACAATAATAAATCCAAGAACCCTCTGTCATTATTAACAAATCATAGATCCACTTTAACAAAAAAAACAAAACTTCCACCGTCCCACACAAAATAACAAAGCTCATCTTCATTATAAAACACCTAAAATCGTTATCTTCAATACACGAGATCCACCATATCACAAATCCAACAAAACTAATCTATCTCAGGCACTGATTATTCAAAACCCAGTTATCTTAAATATAAAAAAAAACCATACCCACGATCTTACACAAAGACGCTTCCATTCTATCTGAATGGCCATAGGACGGGATTCGATTTACTAATAAAGATCGATTGGTTTTATTGAAGAATCAGTTCCGCGCGGGTGTATAATGAATTTATGGTATTCGAGTTCTGGTATTAAGATCTTCGTTGGATGGTTGGTGTTGATACTACGGTCGTTGAATCGAAAGCAAGAGGTGATGATTGGCATTGAAAAAGATGGAATAGCTTTGTGTTTCGATTGATTATGAAATGTATAAGTGGGTGGCTGTGATGATACGAGTGTTGTGATTTGTTCTCAAGTAGTACAAATTGGTGACATAAGCTGATTAAAACATCAGTGATTGTTCTTTGGTTTTTTAGATGGGGAGCTGATAAAAAAAGTGGGAAGATGATGAAATGGGTATCATCGGTATTGAACAATTCTGAATAGTATTCGCTCAATAGGTAATAAAACCAGTTGTGATGAGAAAAGGCAAAAAGGTTGTTGTATTGAAATACTCAGTTGGGGGCTTAAGAGCTGGAGGCTGTATTGTTCAATGAACCTCGAACAGAGGTCGCTGAAACCAAGACCCAGGTGAACCTGTCGTGAACATTGCCTCAGCCAGTAGCTGAAACCGTGAACCCCTTAGTGGAAAAGGTCATTGTGAACCCCAGCTAAAACCAGTTAGCCTCGAAGTCGAACTCAGTCGCTACACTAAGTCAGCTGAAAGATGACCCATGTCGCTGAACCTTGATCCCAGCGAACCAGGTCACACAGGTCAAAGACCCACGTCGCTGTACCTATGAACTCGCTGAGTCTGAACCTGGTCCTTCGCTGAAGCAAAACCTCAGATCTCTGGACCCCAGTCCCTGAACCCCCGATCGCTGGAAGATCTTACCCAGCGAACTCTTCAAAAGAGTAACTTGTAGCTGAACCCCCAGAGGTAGATGAACCCCCAGAGGTAGCTGAACCCCCAGAGGTAGCTGAACCCACTCAGCAGATCTGAACCTCTGTGAACCCGTCCCTATTTGTTGCTGCTGAACCCTCTGTCTCTGAACCACCAGCAAGTCTGAACTCTCAGAGGTTATAAACACATGGGGAGATTTTTTTGTGGGATGCACCAAAGGCTGATTATCAGTCGGATGCAGCAGGTATACTTCAACAGATGAAGTTTCAAGAGGTGTTTGAGTAGCTGTGATAAGGCAACCCGCTGACCAAACAGCTGTTCAAATCGAACTGCTGTAACCCACACCACTGTGACCCACACCACTTGTGAGACCCCTAAAATCTGACATGGAACAACTAGGCAATGAGGGGGTAACACGTCATAGTACAAGAAACAATGAATTACAGTTCATACAAAGCTGACGAAATAAAAACATGTACATTACATCATAAAAGGTCAGAGTTTTTAAACATAGGTCCCAGAGTTTTAATAGCGAAAAATTATATCATTTCGTCTCGATTTATAACAATAAGTTGCCCAAAAGATTGAAT
Source organism: Glebionis coronaria (assembly GCA_025667525.1). Classification (NCBI taxonomy): domain Eukaryota; kingdom Viridiplantae; phylum Streptophyta; class Magnoliopsida; order Asterales; family Asteraceae; genus Glebionis; species Glebionis coronaria. Next base: position 136,848,225 of record CM046879.1, on the reverse strand, counting down.
AAACTTCTGATAGTTTATATAAAATAAATCTTTCAAAAGCATCACAGAAATCTCTAATGTGCGATAATATCATGCGGGCTCCCATCCAAGCAAAGCTAAGTAATAATACCTGAGATTAAACATGTAAAATCGTCAACAAAAAGTTGAGTAATATTCATAGGTTTATTAGTAAAGGTGTGGAACACAAGCATTCATTTGTAAAACAAGTAGTATGGAGTATGGTTATATACGTCAACCATAGTCCGAAACCATTATTATTGTTGTTCAGTTCATGAACCGAAGCTTAACTCAGTGTAAGTTCCTCTAGGGAGTATTCAGCCTAAATACTCAAGTAATAAACAAATATCAGTGCGTCAAGGTACTTGAGATGGGGATAGTCAATCCCGATGGATCCACCCACAATATTCGCGCTTAGTACTCGAAATTAACGGTTCATGATCAGGAGAGGAAACTTAAGGCTAGACTAAAAAGCAATAATAATAATGAAAACCTGAAAATCATACATATTCTGGATAACATACAAGTTTTGGATAGCATACAATGTTTAAATCATTGTGTTCCACCATGTAAAATCTCACCCCATGTTTAGAAACCATGTACAAGTAAAAAGGTGCTATGAACTCACCTTAGCCACGAGGTAAGTCAATCACGGTACTCAGCAACTGAGTAGAAACGGTAGTGGTAGATGATCACCGACGATATGGATGCTCGGGAAACACGAAAACCGCAACCTATCAAAATAAGGTGCGCGTTAAGACTTGAACTCAAGTATCGATATGTACCAAATATAATATGACTCTAATGTTTTCCAAAGTATTTATAATTCAAAACCATTGACACGAATCAAATGAATTCATACTAACTCATTTATTCCAACACTACACGTTAAAACACTAGAACACTTGAAAATGACTCGTCATACGACGCAAGTCAACGCAAGTCAAACTATCCTTTACCCTTACTTGGACCAGTAGCTAAGTCATTTATATAATGACTAAGCACTTGAATAAGTCATCATGTCCGATGATGAATACTCAAACTCACGCAACACAAACATTGAACTACGTGTCCAAAATTAAAATCAGCAAGTACACTCCGAATGTACACACCGATCTACCCTATCTAGACTTGTCCGTTTTAGATGAAAATTGGTGCCAAAGTCACTTATAACCTGTATAAGACCTCACCAAAGTTTGAGCCAAAGTTTACACTTTAAAACCCATCAGCTCGACACTTTACTCGATTTCAAATTTGGGACAGATTTGTGCACTTGTTTTGTAAAACCGTTTGGACCACTTTAAAAGTACTAAATCGACAATCCGTTTTTTTGAAATCACTACTAGACTCATCAAACTCAGTTTGTAAACTTTGGAAATCAGTAGCATCAATTATCTAACCAAGCCTAAAGTCCTCGAGAGTCGACCCAAAATCAGCCACAATTTCGGATTGTGCCGACTTGCGTCTCCTGGTACACGAAAACTAAAACTAGCATAACGTTTGACTCGTAATGACTTAGAAGCTCTATCTTATATCAAAACGACCGTCTCCGAAAACTCTACAACAATATCAAATAATATTAGCCTTTCCCAGACTTTAAACCCACGGAAAATCTGTTAAGGACCTGCTGTCCCAAAATAGCCTTTTAGAAAACATGACAAATCAATTTTTCAACCAAAACCACTCATTCCCATACCTCTAGGATCACTATAATATCATTCCCATCAATCAAACACTCCTAAAAACACTTGTATGAAAAATCTAACAAAAATCAAAGATTAAAAACAAGACTTTTTAACAAGAAATCATGAAGATCATTGCTTATACCTCACATGCAAGATGATCATAACATTTTCCAACCACCAATTCATAAAATCATGAAATTTTGATGCATGTGAGAAATTCTTGTATCAATAGAATCACAAGAACATTTAGAACATGGGTCTTTGATTGTTTTAACAAGATTCTTAATCAAAATAATTTTTGAGGGTGTTTTATGGTGAGGGTGGTGGCGGAAATAAAGAGGAGAGGGGAGGGAGAGGTTTTTAGTTTGTGTGTGTGTTTTTGATGGTGGAAATGAAATGAAATGGTTAAAAAAAATGTTTATATAGTATGATGGAGGGCTAGTTCTGTCAATTGTGTATAGTTTTGGACCTAAGAACAATTTAATAGATTAAAGGGTAGAAAATGGTTATTGGTAAATATTGAAAATATTTACGGGGCTCGGGTTTCGTAAAAGTACTTTTCAAAAGTTACAATGCATCATAAAAATAATTATATGATTTCCCGACACGACTTAATACGTAATTAAAACAAAATAGTCGAAAATATTAATTATCGAAACAATCGATAAATAAACGTAATATTTTGGGCATCCGTCAATATCGCGATCACTAGGAACTCTCGTTGTACATTGATTTGAATAAACTCGTTGTAAAACGCACGCAGGTGATTTTAAATCAAAAACTTTGATTTAAATAAATATGGAAAAATAAAATAAAAATTTTATAATTCCATACAAAGTATTTATCGATGATCAGAAAAATATTTAAAAAGTATAATTTAAAAATCTCAGGATTTACATATAAGAATACAAGAAAGTGAAATACGTTGGAAAATTCAGAAACACAAATAAAAAGAATAAAATAATGCTGGGAAAGTACGGGTTCTCACAGTCTTCCCCTCTAAAGGAACTCTGGTCCCTAGAGTTCTCCTGAAAACAGTAGAAGATGCAAACAAGAGGAGGTACAAAGTGTAGAACAAAATTCATTGCTTCCCAGGTATCCGTACCATGACGAATCTTAACGGTTAGAATTCGCTATGCTTCAGTTTCTTAACTCCTTTTCGTATAGCTTTTCAGTCTTGGATTAGGATAACGATCTTTTAATACGGAGATACATCGAGAGATAGAATTGTTGGAAATACGTGCGATAAACTAATAAGACTGAACACAAGAATCGCTTAAACAGGCAAAGTGCGATAAAATGAACCAAGATTGTAAATCAACAAGGGGTCGCAAGTCGTGCAACTGTAAAACGTGACAAATCTTAAAACGTAATAATCCAGTTACAAAAGAACTAGAAGGAAAAAATGAATTACATATGATCATTCGAAATATAGGCTGTCAAAATCAGTTGTCTAGTATTTTGGTATTACTTTAAAACTTAGTTTTAAATATTTTCTTTATTAAAAGAAAATTTTACCAGATGTAGTGATTAAAAATCAAATTCTATATAAATGAGTGGGTAAACAGTTGTCAAATCTTTTTCTTTATCAGAATTTTCATTGCAAAAGTAGAACAGTTCAGAATAGTTATCCTGATCGGCTTAAGAACTTTTGGATGTCTACATGACATTATCGTTAAAAACTCAGGTTTATCGCTACCATTAGAGAAAATCAGATTTTCCAAGTTATTTAGAAGCATTGTTTAGAAATTATAATTTTTATTTAATAATTTCATTAGGTTGACAGTAAAGTACGATATAATCAAATACTTTTAAAGATACAGTTTGATATCCTTTTTAAATACTAGTTATAATTTACCAAAGAGGATGTATAGATCCTGTACTTAACTTGAAACAGTTATTTTGGCAATTTAAACATTTGATACACTGTATAAAACGTTCTTAAAAATTAATAATATTTTTTTAGAAATCCAAGAAAGTGTGTAAGATATCAAACGATAAACACGTAACAGTTTCTGGTTTTCAGAAAGTGACAAAGTAGCAAACGATTATGAAACGAATATCGATCAACAATTAGTATACAAGCAATAGCACGAGGGAATAAAACAGAAATCGTATCAACTCTTAACGAACATGATAGAATAGATGCATCGATGATAAAGACAATAAGAAGCAAAGGGTTCAACGAGATTAATTCACGAGTGCGGTTGGCGTCACAAATAACGGCTTATTAAGTTCTCGGTGGTCGAAATACGATCGAAAGGAAAAAGCCACACAACGAATTTTCGAATCAAAGAAAATTCTTAAGAAGTCAATTGATAGTAATTCCAGTAAAATGGACAACATTAGCAATGAAAGACGTAATCAACACATGGTTCACATGAACGAATTTCAAGACGATAAAGTCTAACACACATCATGACAAATACACGTAATCATTGGTCACTTCCAGTCATAAATCATTAATCGCGTCTAGAGGCGTTTTAAAGTTCTACCAAGATAGATAGAGATAGTCGATCATAGAGTCATAGCAACGTTGAAACATTCAAGTCTGGTATCAGTGGTATGAATTTAGGCAAATGGTAACGAAAATTGTATCATGAGGATGATGAGGTAACAAGTAAAGCAAAGATCACTGAGTAAGGAAATATGTGCTTGAGGCAGGTATTTTTTTCAAGAAAACATAAGGGTTCATATGTGTATGTTGTGAACTTTCTAAACTTTATTTATCTAACTTTTTAAGGAACATATTAAAAAGTTGATTGTTGGTCAAAATTTAGGGCGACTACTATTTGGCCTTGCATGGCTCTTTCTAAATTAGGCATAGATGATCAGGCCATGCATAATTTAGGACTAGCAATGCGATGCTCATCTTCGTCAAACCAGTATTACATATCATATGATTTGAAATATGTATATAATGTCATTTGTGAAAACAGGAATCAAAATAATTTGTGAAACTCTTCGCCACTAAGTTACTGGCTAGATATTTAATTCAACAATTTAAATGTCACAAGATTCTTTACAAGACCCAAGATAGAACAATGTGTGAGTATACATTGTAAAATTAATATAAATTAATTTTATAAGATAGCATTCAATAATTTAAGAAAGCCCAAATGAAACCTTTTGTAAAGTGATTTGCAAACAATTATCTGTCTGAGTTATATGGTAACATGACAATAGTTTATAAAGTAGCGAGTGGGTTACAAGAGGGAAATTAGAAGTAGTTCAAGACAGTCAACGAAATGGTTACAAGGTGCTAAGGTTTCAAGAGGTTTAGCAGGAATCGTCAAGAGACACGTGTCAAGATGGTAACGAATGATGAAAGCAAGAACTTTAACCTCGGTCCAATTCAGTGGTACGGTAAAAGCAAAGAAAGAAAATAGAATGACAACTAAGTCATAAATAAAAGAAAGGAATAAGGAATCCGTATGTGCACATCATAATTAATTTGACAATAATATACTTTTAAGAAAGTAGGGTATTAGTTACCAAATAGTACAATCACTCTGAAAAGTTTCTATATTAGGAAGTTACCTAATTTCAAAAGTTCAAGATCTATGTACATGTATGACCGAACTCAAAGTTACTATTTTATACTTGTTCAAACGCAATCCTTGTTTTTAGTTTGCAAAATATCATTAGTTAAAGTTTTACGAGCTCAACGAACTCAAAACGCTTGAAATCATATTTTTAAAGTCTATCAGTTTTGACTTTTGGGTTGACTAGACCAATTAACTCATTAAACAATATTCTAAGACTCAAAGTCTAATGCATTTCGATGTAAAATTGTAGTTTTACCCGAGACTTGAAACGGAATAAAAATGGACGAAAATGCCCTTGCATTAAATCTGTCAGCAAAATGATATGTTAGAATTATTCAGAAAATAACTTCTTAGATTTTACAATCTCAAATGAGCGTAACTTGCTCGATTTTAAAGTTACTGGTCAAATTTTATGTCCTAAGCGGACGTCTCAACAAGTAGAAATATATATTTTTATGTCTAAAGTTATAAAAATATTTTCTCGACATTGCTTGAAATTAAATCCAATTTCATAATAACCCAGAATTAATGTACACACAAGACTTGTGGATTCCATAAAGACGAAAGAAGATAAACTGTATAATTAGTCATGTAAAGAAAGCACAGTATAGAAATGGTTCAAGAATACCAACGAAAATCTAAGAAATCAAAAACGACGCATGACATCCGGGTCTTCGATTGCAAGATGCAATACAGGAAAGTCTCCTGGCAGCGTGATTTTCCAAAATCACAAGACATACCGAGAAAGAAACAAAATATTAACAAGTCACACTCCTGATGCGAGGAGGTTTAATGAAAAAGGGAGGATACAAGTAGGATCGTATTCCAAACAATCGTCACATAATAAATGACGATCATGTGTTCAAGGTACAACGGATGTTGTAAGTCGAAATCGAAACGTAGAATGGTCAATGAAATAAGATGTAATCCATGCACAAGTGTCGTGTAAAACGGTGGCGTAAAGGTAAATCAAGATTATGAAACCCACGATACTATTCAGGTACTGATTCAACGAATGCTTCGAGATGTGTGACTCACATGGTGTCCTTTAGTCTTTACTGGAGACACATTGAGCTACACAATGGTCAAAAGACTAGACATTCAATTACGTATGGTCGGTAAACAATCTGGGTATCTAAATAGATATTTTAGAGGGAATAAACAATGAAAGCAACATGCACGGTAGTAAGAATGAAAATCAGGAGTTTCATCGGAATCAACACTTATTCGATCCCGAACAATGGTATCACGAGAGTATGCACAACATGTAACAGCGAGTCGAGAGAAACAGGCGGTTCAAAACGAACGAGTATATGAAGTCAGTCGTATCACGCATAAACAAGATAGCAGTAGTACTCAGAAAAATGAGCATGAAAACTCGGTAGCATGCGCGCTCTGAATACAAGTAGGTAGCGTCATAAAAGTATGAAATCATCGTAATAAGATCAGGTCACAAGAAAAAGAATTCAAGAAATGTAGTAACAACATATGTAATCATGTAACATCCAATGATAATTCATGAAGCACAAAGGCTTTGAAAAGACATAGTAATTATCGTCATTAAGGTAATGTAATATTTCAACATGTAATCAAGAGATGAAATACTATAACGATAATTAAAAGAAAATAATAAGGATTAGAGAGTTACCCACGCAGATATCGAACAACATTGGCAGATTTTGTGATTGACACTTAAAACATGAAATATTTGAACTTTCGGTTATAGACTAAGTTTTTGAAAAATGACTCAGTTCCCTATAACCATCGCTCTGATACCAATCTGTGAGACCCCCAAAATCTGACATGGAACAACTAGGCAACGAGGGGGTAACACGTCATAGTACAAGAAACAATGAATTACAGTTCATACAAAGCTGACGAAATAAAAACATGTACATTACATCATAAAAGGTCAGAGTTTTTAAACATAGGTCCCAGAGTTTTAAAAGCGGAAAATTATATCATTTCGTCTCGATTTATAACAATAAGTTGCCCAAAAGATTGAATAAACTTCTGATAGTTTGTATAAAATAAATCTTTCAAAAGCATCACAGAAATCTGCAAGCTGCGATAATATCCTGCGGGCTCCCATCCAAGCAAAGCTAAGTAATAATACCTGAGATTAAACATGTAAAATCGTCAACATAAAGTTGAGTGATATTCATAGGTTTAGTAGTAAAGGTGTGGAACACAAGCATTCATTTGTAAAACAAGTAGTATGGAGTATGGTTATATACGTCAACCATAGTCCGAAACCATTATTATTGCTGTTCAGTTCATGAACCGAAGCTTAACTCAATGTAAGTTCCTCTAAGGAGTATTCAGCCTAAATACTCAAGTAATAAACAAATATCAGTGCGTCAAGGTACTTGAGATGGGGATAGTCAATCCCGATGGATCCACCCACAACATTCGCGCTTAGTACTCGAAATTAACGGTTCATGATCAGGAGAGGAAACTTAAGGCTAGACTAAAAAGCAATAATAATATTAAAAACCTGAAAATCATACATGTTCTGGATAGCATACAAGTTCTGGATAGCATACAGTGTTTAAATGGTTGTGTTCCACCATGTAAAATCTCACCCCGTGTTTAGAAACCATGTATAAGTAAAAAGGGGCTATGAACTCACCTTAGCCACGAGGTAAGTCAATCACGGTACTCAGCAACTGAGTAGAAACGGTAGTGGTAGACGATCACCGACGATATGGATGCCCGGGAAACACGAAAACCGCAACCTATCAAAATAAGGCGCGCGTTAAGACTCGAACTCAAGTATCGATATGTACCAAATATAATATGACTCAAATGTTTTCCAAAGTATTTATACTTCAAAACCATTGACACGAATCAAATGAATTCATACTAACTCATTTATTCCAACACTACACGTTAAAACATAAAATGACTCGTCATACGACGCAAGTCAACGCAAGTCAAACTATCCTTTACCCTTACTTGGACCAGTAGCTAAGTCATTTATATAATGACTAAGCACTTGAATAAGTCATCATGTCCGATGATGAATACTCAAACTCACGCAACACAAATATTGAACTACGTGTCCAAAATTAAAATCAGCAAGTACACTCCGAATGTACACATCGATCTACCCTATCTAGACTTGTCCGTTTTAGATGAAAATTGGTGTCAAGGTCACTTATAACCTGTATAAGACCTCACCAAAGTTTGAGCCAAAGTTTACACTTTAAAACCCATCAGCTCGACACTTTACTCGATTTCAAATTTGGGACAGATTTATGCACTTGTTTTGTAAAACTGTTTGGACCACTTTAAAAGTACTAAATCGACAATCCGTCTTTTGAAATCACTACTAGACTCATCAAACTCAGTTTGTAAACTTTGGAAATCAGTAGCATCAATTATCTAACCAAGCCTAAAGTCCCCGAGAGTCGACCCAAAATCAGCCACAATTTCGGATTGTGCCGACTTGCGTCTCCCGGTACACGAAAACTAAAACTAGCATAACTTTTGACTCGTAATGACTTAGAAGCTCTGTCTTATACCAAAACGACCGTCTCGGAAAACTCTACAAGAATATCAAATAATATTAGTTTTTCTCAGACCTTAAACCCACGAAAAATCTGTTAAGGACCTGCTGTCCCAAAATAGCCTTTTAGAAAACATGACAAATCAATTTTTCAACCAAAACCACTCATTCCCATACCTCTAGGATCACTATACTATCATTCCCATCAATCAAACACTCCTAAAAATACTTGTATGAAAAATCTAACAAAAATCAAAGATTAAAAACAAGACTTTTTAACATGAAATCATGAAGATCATTGATTATACCTCACATGCAAGATGATCATAACATTTTTCATCCACCAATTCATAAAATCATGAAATTTTGATGCATGTGAGAAATTCTTGTATCAATAGAATCACAAGAACATTTAGAACATGGGTCTTTGATTGTTTTAACAAGATTCTTAATCAAAATAATTTTTGAGGGTGTTTTATGGTGAGGGTGGTGGCGGAAATAAAGAGGAGAGGGGAGGGAGAGGTTTTTAGTTTGTGTGTGTGTTTTTTGATGGCGGAAATGAAATGAAAGGGTTAAAAAAAATGTTTATATAGTATGATGGAGGGCTAGTTTTGTCAATTGTGTATAGTTTTGGACCTAAAAACGATTTAATAGATTAAAGGGTAGAAAATGGTTATTGGTAAATATTGAAAATATTTACGGGGCTCGGATTTCGTAAAAATACTTTTCAAAAGTTACAATGCATCATAAAAATGATTATATGATTTCCCGACACGACTTAATACGTAATTAAAATGAAATAGTCGAAAATATTAATTATCGAAACAATCGATAAATGAACGTAATATTTTGGGCATCCGTCGGTATCGCGATCATTAGGGACTCTCGTTGTACATTGATTTGAATAAACTCGTTGTAAAACGCACGCGGGTCATTTTAAATCAAAAACTTTGATTTAAATAAATATGGAAAAATAAAATAAAATTTTTATAATTCCATACAAAGTATTTATCGATGATCAGAAAAATACTTAAAAAGTATAATTTAAAAATCTCAGGATTTACATATAAGAATGCAAGAAAACGAAATACGTTGGAAAATTCAGAAACACAAATAAAAAGAATAAAATAATGCTGGGAAAGTACGGGTTCTCACACCACTGAACCTAAACATATCCTTATACTAAACTCAAGTTGCTGAAGCAACTACATCAACAAAGGTTTTGTTCGAAGTGCAAGACACTCAATATGCTATCTTCAGAGCGTTCAACATTTGCATTTGAAGGACTTGGTCACTCAGGAACTATTTTCTCACACCAAGATAAAAAAAGAAGATATCTTCACAGGTTATTACCTCAAACCACAGCCATTGGCTGAACTTTCCAGCTATTGATCCCCACAGCCATTGGTTGAACTCTCCAGCTGTTGATTTCCACAGCCACCCCCTTCCCCAGCAGCTGTCACCCTTCCCCCACCGTTGTGACCCCATCCGCTGTAACCCCAGCCGCATAATTTTTGAGAGACCAGGCTGTGTTACAGGGAATTGGTGCAACATTGATTATACAGGGGTTTGATAGCGTTTGATAGGAGATGAAACTCAAGGAGAGTTGTACTTCAGGCGAGATGAACACCATCACGCTATGATCGTGTAATAGTGCGTAGCCGGTCAAAAGTTGCTTTGTTCCCTAGCAAGTTTTTAGGGGGAGAGAAACGAGGACAGAGGTAAACTTGTGTTTAAGTGAAGAAACATCAAGTTTACTCACACTACATACATACTATCATACATCACACACAACCTTCAGGGACTTAAATGTTTACATATATGGCTGACTGAGCCAAGTCGCTGAAGATGGGTTACTTAGCTTACTCTATGATCTATTATGGTTGTTGCATCAACCATTGACCACTCCGTTGTTTAAAGGTAAATGAACTCTAGATCTTAATTGATAGAATATGCCATACTTTATATATGCTAGGGAAGGGCATATGATATGTAACGAACAGGCATATATACACTCCACTCTTAACGGAGGTGAAGTAGTCATTGGGGGTTCTACTATATAAGCATCAGGGAGTTTGTTCAAGTTTTCATTATACAAGATCAGAGATTGTATAAGCTTAGTAACAACTACAACAGGGACAAGACGATACAAGTTAGCGGATGACTTGAACTAGTGAAGCTAGATATTCTTGGTATACTTTGTTGTAATATAGCAGGTAAGAAGAATCCTTTATGCTCAATTACTGCTATTTAACTTAGGCTACTTTTCTATCCAAATAGGGGGAGATTGTTGGGTCAATTCAGTGCCTGATTTGTCCCTTGTACATGATTTGTATGTAAAGCAGCCTAAGTAGTGTTAGTCACTGAACTTACGTATGTTACAAGTTCAGTGTGTCATTTTTTAGAGTTCTTTAGAGTCTACGAGATAGACTCGTCATTAGCTGAGGCGGATCTTAGTAAGTGTGCAAAGAATCAAGGATGATGGAGTTAGTAAGGATGACATAACAACTTACTAACTCCTCGAGACTATTACTTATTACAAGACCTGAAGACGTAGAAGACATAAAGAATGTCTGAAGTATTAGTGGAAGACTACAAAGTACAAGGTGGTTACTTGTATTTTAGTGAAAGCTTCTCAAGGAAGCTTTACACCCACTATATATATATATATGTGGTCCTTGTAATAGAATAGGCTAATGATTCCTACCACAGAAAACACACATGTAACACTTTAGTGGATAGGGGTTTCATCCTCCCATTTTTGCATAAGCTTAGCTAGCTATGAACATGGGAGTTTAGTTTGTTATTCATCGCCCGATTGTTGTTCCGCAAACAACCGGGCAAGTCTTGTATATTTGTTGATTCATTATTAATAAGATATACATACGATGAAAAGTACAAGCTTTGTTATTAGTTAGTCAATTGGTTTAATTGTGCAAATGTTCTTCATAAATCTTCATGGATTCGATGTTTGCACAAGTATCGTGGACCATCAGTAACTTTTGGAATATTCTTTGAATAAGGGACATAATAATTTGAACGAAATATATTTAATGGCAAAAAATCTGAAATAGAAAAAGTGTTTTCATCGATCAAAATTCTGTTAATCAAGTTAACAGCAAAGGCCTCGTCCTTTTTCCTAACTTCAACAACTTGGTAACTACTATTTAACACCACCCATTTTCTTTGATATCCTCTTAACCTAACTAAAAGCTTCTTAATTGTGGGTGTTATGGTGTCTTCAAAAGTAGATGCCTGTTTACTCATAGCCCACATTCTTTGCATTATGTAAATCCTAATATCTTTTAACATGGTGATAATAGGCTTACCTCTAGCTCCAAGAATCTTTCCATTAAAGCTCTCTGATATACCATTCTCAAATGAGGCACAAGACGTGTAAGTCTGAAAGAATGCCTTACACCGTGTACTTGGATTCCTCTTCATGAGATAGTTGTAGGCTGTTACGTCCAATTGTCTGATCTCATTCATTCCGCTAAGGAAGTTTTGCTCAATGGTCAACGATGCAGCAGCCCAAAATAGTGTTTCGTATTGCAATCCACTCCATTTTCTTTTAAAATTAGCATACAAGTGTCTTGTGCAGTTCCTGTGCTCAGCTTGTGGTAGCAACGACTTCAGAGCCTCAAACAAACCCTATAATCCATAAATGTAAATCATTATTAATATAACAGAAAAGAATATTAAACGTTAGATAAAGTATAATAGGTACCTTCTGAGAATCAGAGATGATTGTCAATGAAAGACCATTATCCAGATTCAAATCATGTGCCAAGTGAGTCAAGAACCAACACCAACTGTCTTTGTTCTCCACGTCCACCACTGCCCATGCTATTGGGTACATTTGGTTATTCGCATCACGTCCCATAGCCGTCAAAAGTTGACCTTGATAGAAATGAGTGATGAAACACCCATCTTTCCCAATCACCTTCCTACAAGAAGCAAGCCACCCATCTTTCACACCCTTGAAACAGACATAAAACCTAAGAAAGTGTATTCTACCATCGCCTTCATCCGTTCCTTCCAAATGACAACTAGAACCGGGATTTGACAAAAGGATTGCCTGTTTATATTCCCACAGCTTTCCGTAATGCTCAATTAGACCCCCCATCATGTTCATATAGCGCACATTGCTTTGCTCTCTTGCATTGCCCTATACTAACATCAATCATAAACTTGTCCCTTATATCTTGGCGCATTAGATTGTGGGTCAATCCTTTGTTCATGATAATCTCATTGGCATAATGTTTAGCTATCCACCTAAAGGTAACTAGAGACCCCATGTTATACTTTCTCGTACACTTGTGGTCTGAATACAATGTCTTTATTTGAAAAGACCTTTCACTACTCATCCATGTAGCCCATAGTCTAAATGGACAATAATGTCCCCTCTGTTCTAAAATTTTCATCCTACTCCACTTTTGAGGTGCAATATCTTACTTTTTAATAGGCGATTTGATAACAAATTCTCCACGGTCAACTTTACCCTTACCTTTATTACCTTCTTCAGCTTTAACTTTACCCTTACCTTTATTCCCTTCTTCAACTTGAACTTTTCCCTTACCTTTATTCCCTTCTTCAGCTTGCTTTTCATTTGTGTTCTTGCTTTTTTTCATTTTCCTACCGACACACCTACCCTTACTCACATCCCTACCACAGTAACATAATATGCACTTATTATCGGACCTTTCATACCATAACTGGTATCTGTGAGCAACCCCATAATCCGCCAACGCAAATTTCAACTGCTGTGGATTCTCAAACTTCATTCCTAGAATTGGCTGGAATTCCTTCCAAGGTGTATCTGGGTGGTACGAAGGATACTGCACACCCTTTCTAACCTTATGCTTAGCATCTATTTGGGCATCCTCCGGGTCATCCTCTTCTTCTAGAATATAGGTACCACTTAGAGGTGGTATTGGGTCTACCCTTTTACCTATGTAGTAACCATTGCCTACAAGCTTAGTTAAGAAAGGATCGTCAATTGTTAACTTTTCCAATACAACTTGTTCTTCACCCTCTGAATGAAAGCCTATAAACTCGGGGTCAGAATCATCCGACAAGTCATCCTCGCTATCCTCTTCTTCACTAACCTCATTAGACTCCCTAGGGATCTTTTGACTATGAACATTCCCCTCATCTAGCATTTCTAACACTTCATAACCATGGATTTTAGTGTACAATTCTATACTAGAGCCATTCTCAAAACCTAACACAATGAACTCTTCCATATCATCTTGGGTTTTAAGCTCTCTAATTCCCTTACCCAAACTTAAACCTGGAATACAGTAGTATAATTTCCTAGGTTAGTGGACGACTAACCTTTTTACCACTTCAAACAGATTTCTAACTGATATCTCTTCAAATTGTATGTCTAATAGAACCTGGATATCACCATCAACGTACTTAAGTGGTTTCTGGATAAAGATCCCATCATGATGAAGTTTAACTTTGAATCGACTCATTGCTTAACCAACAATGAAATTAAATCAGGATAATTAACATAATAATATATGTAATTACACTAACCAGACATATTAACGAAATCAGGATAATTAACCTAATAAAAATTTAAGGTTTCAAAATTTGGGGGTTTCATAATTAGGGGTCTCTAATTGAGCTGAATAACATATAACTAACCTCTAACTGGAAATAACTATTTGAATTGACCTTAATAAAAATTAGGGTTCCAAAATTTGGGGGTTTCATAAATAATGATTGTTAAGCACTTTATTCTATCAGATATAATGTAAAAAACATTAACCCTAATAATTAGGGTTTATCAAAATTAGCTTATTTTTTAATTAGGTTAAAGACCAATAATTAGGGAAAGACCAATAATCGTAATTTATAATTACCTTTATGAACTCGATTCATATGAATTTCTGGGTAAATATAGTGATGTGTTTTTGACTGTGTGATTGTTCTTTGTTTCAGTGAAAATGTGTTTATGAGTTAGTGTGTGTGTATGTGGGTGAGATAAATGTGCCCCAGTCAACGAGTCAATGCGTCCACGTGTCTTTCTTATTTTATTTTTAAAGGCCAAAAAATATTATAACCGGTTATCCTAATATGAAGAGGTCATCTTGACGAGATCGATCAAAAATTTGAAAGTTTATTGACGAGCTTAGTCTTTTAGAGAGTAGGTTGACGAGACCAGTCTTTTTTTGACAATATGTTATGTATCTTTATCTTTTATCCTATATATTAAAAGGGGAACGGTTGGCTGGTGGCCTTTAGTGCCAAATCAACCACGGTGCATCACTCCCGGCTAGCGCCAACGAGCTTCGCGCTGTGGCGACCATCCCACGTTGAGCTACGTTTTTTAGTTTTTCATAATCTGAACTTTAAGAAGGGAATATAGCCGTTGGGTTTTTAAAAGAACCGCCATTTTTTCAAAAGGTTAAGCTTTAAAATCTTTATAAAACCATCCTTTATCACCAAAATGTGCATACTCCTCAAATATATATTTTATAACACACATTTTATACTTTCCTCACAAAAATGAACCCAAATAATTAATAGATACCGACATGGTTAACGACTCTTCCAACCACCTTCGGGCTCTTCGTCAAATCCAAACACCAATCTGGACTCGTCTTCGAATCCGACTCAACCACTCTACTTTCCCACCTTGAACCCATACAATACCGATCATCAAATGATGTATAATCAATTTCATATCCAATAACAATTTGCTCAATTGTCTCAACAGTTTCATCCACAATCTCGTCAATCCGACCAACAATTCCAACAAATACAAGATGAAGATGAAGAAGAAGAAATCCCAACGCTTATTTCCAAAAAAGGAAAAGGAAAGACGAAAGCAAACGCGAAAAAAAACGAGTGAACCAGAACCCGAAGTTATTCGTAAATTTGGGTCACAAGCCGAGAAGTCGATTTTGGCACAATGTTACATACAAGTGTCTGAGGACCCGAAATACGGTTTGAGTCAAAAAATGGATACTTTTTGGTACAAAGTGACAAATGCATATAATGATGTATTCGTGTTCAAAAACTATCTGACTCAAACCGATAACATGTTGATTGGAAAACGGACTCCCATGAATCAACTTGTGGGTAAGTTTAATGATCTTGTGGATCAAATGAATGGGGTAAGTGCGATGACGATTTTATAACGAGGGTTGAAATCATGTCTAATACCCAAACAAGTTTGGATTTTAAGCACAAGAGTGGTTGGAGTTTATTTTGAAATAAATACAAATGGAGAAACTCCGACTCGACACTTGCAAGACGTAATCATCTTCGTATTATCGAAGATGACCCAAACATTTCGGACCGGACGCGGTGCCTCGTCCCGGAAGGGTTACATCAAGTTTCAAAGAGTCAACGTTCAACCAACTCCATTGTTAGTTTCGGTTCAAACCCAGAAATATTTAAAGCGATACTCGAAGAACAATATGAGAAGGATCGCAAGGTGAAGATGAAGGTCATCGAAACTGAGACAAAAACGAGAATTGAACTTATGAATGCTCAACAATTTGAGTTGTATATGAGGGTGCTTGAAATCGACACTTTTGGTCTCCAGTCTCAGTCCGGAGTTTTGGACCGTTTCGGTCCTCGATCCGTCCAGTTTTAACCGGTCCGGTCCAGGTCCGATGCTCAACCCTGCTGTAAATTGTTGTTTATATATGATTCTTTACATTCCTTTATGTCCGTTTCTGTTCGTTTAACCTATTAATAAACGAAAATGAATAATGGATAACTTCGAATCTAAATAAACGAATATTAACAACAGTGTTGATCTGTTTACGTATATGTGTTCGTTAATTTGTTCGACTAAAACTAAACAAACGATCACGAATATATTTTCGTTCGCGTTTGTACATAAAAAATATAATAACAATAACTAAAGTGCCTAATCGGAAAATATGGCCGGTAACTTTTGGAATATTCTTTGAATAAGGGACGTAATAATTTGAACGAAATACATTTTATGGCTAAAAATCTGAAATAGAAAAAGTGTTTTTCTCGATCAAAATTCCAATTTGGATTTTATGCAATAGTGGTATATCCATAGAGTCTCTTAAGTCAAACTAGAAAATATGTTTGGACATCAAACTTTGTTTAATTCAACATATCTAAGGTCTCTGATTTTTTTTTTAAGTGCGAGATGGATCACAAAGTTGATACTTGGACCTTCAGCTAAATGGAATTAGCAGGTTCCTTCGGATGTCTTTCTCGAGACACAACGATGCTAAAGTCATGAATGCGCCAGAAGAATGTAATGTTGAATATATATGGGTTTCATGATGGTTAGCGATAAGCCAACAATTGAGTAAAGGTCCCGTGTGGGCATGCTTTAAAGGTTCCTAACATACTTTGTTATAAGTTTTAATCGTAGTCAGTTTTTTAGGTTTTCGAATTTGCATATGCGCCTCAATTTGTAACTCCCAAGTGCAAAAAAAAAAAAGTTATCGTGTGTACTCGGACACAATCCAAAAAACCAAAAGTTTTTTTTTTTTTTTTTGACTAAAAAAAAAAAACAAAAGTTCATACATGGCACAAACGGCTAAAACCAAAATCAAGGTGATATTTTAAAACTTAAAAACAAAGAAAAAGGTAGAGATTTAAGATGGACGAAATGTCAACATGGATGGGGCCAACTTACATGAATTGAGAGTATCAAAGCACTAGAGTAAATGCAGGTAGGTCCAACACCACGTTAGTCGCCTCTTTAGTGTACCATCCCCCGTTTATGTCTCATCTACAAAATAACGTGCTACACTTTTTATACTTGATCATATGTTTCAGAGTTGCAATATATACAGTACACATGTATAATCGTTTTTAATGAAAAATTCATGTTCTACACATAATAATACGTTTGAGTTAATTATTTACTTTCAAAAACATTTTACCATTAAAAAAAACATTTTACCATCACTTCATAAAAAAGAAACAGTAATTTCTTCTTTTTTAATATCCAGAAAGCCTCCTAAGTGCATAGTGCCTTAAAAAAAGTGTTTTGATAACAGTAATTACTGTTTTGGTTTTTATATTAAATTTTTTTTATATAACCAACTAAAGTGATTTATTTACATATTTTCTCAAGGTATAAGGTTTTAATGCATATTTACAATGCGGTTTAAGCGCAGTTTCAAGAAATATGCAAATATGCAAGTTTAGGTGGAGAAATATGCAAATGACCCTTTTTTTTTAAATTTCAGTTTAAACAAAAAAAGATATATTAAACTTAAATAAATTCATCTATATTTTTTATGGGTAACCATAAAATAATTGAAACAAGAAATCAATATTATTTTTGTTTTAAAATTATTGTTTATAAAAAAATCATACGATTTAAAAAAAACATAATTATTATAATTTTTTTCTTTTTTTGCAGAATTATAGTTTTACTTTTAAATAATTAACTGTTTTTTTTACTGTTGTGATAATAATATAAAAAAGTTCACATAGTCTCCAACGCTAGAAAACTCTCCCAAACTTTCCTTGATCAAATTTAATTTTGCTGCTTTCTGATGGTCAGTTACGACCGACCGTCTGGATCTCGTTCTTTCATCCTCTTTTGTATATACACTCATTTTTTGTGATGATAGGTTTCTTTACTAACTCCCGCAATAAAATATTCTTTACTTTCAGATCTGTCACTTCTTACTATCGTCGCCTCCCATCCACCCATCGCTCCATATCACCGAAAGACTTGCTGCTGCATTGGGTTTTGGATTTATATTTGTTTGGCTTAGGTTTTGGCTCGTTTAGGATGTTAGGTTTTATATTCTTAGTATGTTTTGTGTATCTCGTTTACTTTTGTCCCAAACTACACCTTCATATAGATATGTTCGCGAAAAACTCACATTGGTGATATCCTCTCACGTTTGTATTGTGTTGTCCTCGCGTCACAACCTTTCTGGTGTATATTTTGACTTGGCTCAATTTATTACTTTGTGTATTTTGTTTGACAAATCAAATTCGATTTTGCTCTTTATATTTGATACAACTTGTTGTGCTTAATTTTCTTTCGTTTGTGACACTTGACGATAAAATTAATATAAAAAATAATAATAATATAAAGCGAATGTAACACAATTTCGAACTATATTTTTTATTTATTTTCAAAGATAAACAATTATTTATAAAATAAAAAACAAAATAATAAACAATAATTCTTAAAGTATAGCAATTGAGAAAAAGCTAAATACTGTAGCCGACACCCCCTTATCACACTCCCTCTCGTCATCATTCTTCAAACAGTCCACACTGCACTGAATTAAGGAATTCCCAACTACCCCAAATACCACCATTCAATTCAATTCAATTCAATTCAATAAATAAAACACATTTGATCATCAAACAATTCAGACCCCTTCTTAATCCACAGAAATGAACGACAGTGATCCAGCTAAGGCAACAACAACTGTTAACAACAACGGTGGTGGTGGGTTGTTGAGTAAAAGTAGTAGGTACAAGTTATGGGCAATTGGTGCTATTTTGTTATTAGCTTTATGGTCCATGTTTACTGGCTCTGTTACTCTTAAATGGTCTGGTGCTGCTGCTGATAATAACCCTCTTTCGGACTCCTTTGACTCGCCTGTTCGTGACCTTGATATCTTGGTAACTAATCTCTCTTTAAATTAACGTAATTCTGATATATATTTGTGAATTACTTGTGTTGTGTCACAAGGGTTTGTTTCATTTTAGGATTAATCAATTTCACATGTACTCAAAGTGCAACTATTGAATACATAATGTATAAATTTTTTTGATCATTTTTGAATATATATATGAAATTGATTTTAAAAATGAGGTAATATATGAAATTGCCCTTTCATTTAATTACACTCAACTTGTGAAAAAAGGTGTATTTTTTGTAGAGGGGTGAGGTTTTCTATGTTTAGGTTACCCGTTAGAGTATCTCGCGACTGGTTATTGACCCTTTTCATGTCCGTTCCAAATATGTACTTAGTGAGTTTTGTGAAAACATCTTGTTGACCATTAGATCATTTTGGTGGTGGTTTACTCTGATAAATAATAAAATTAGAGTTATTGGAGGCCTAAATGTATGCTTAATTCTATGTTTAAACATATATATTCTCAAGAAAAAGTCAACAAAATTCCTTTGACACATGTGTATGAAACTGATATGCCAATGATTCAATGAATATATAGTGTTCAGATGATAATGTATATTCATGGCTAAAATTTGACTATTTGTTTGGGTCGTATAAAATTTACAGTTTACAAGGTAAGATTTGCTACATATGCTAGTCATCTTGTAACTATTCTTTGTGAATGTTTTATTGGGTTTTGATACATAAATAAAATGTTTTGATAATTGATGGTGTCATGGATTTAGGATACCTTATTTAGTTATTGTTCATCTCTTTTTTTTTTTTTTCTATCAGGAAGTTGAGGAGCGGGAGAAAATGGTAAGGAAGTTTTGGAACGTGTACACACACAGCAAAACGACAAGGTTGCCGAGGTTCTGGCAAGAAGCCTTTGAAGCAGCATACGAGCATCTCGCCACCGACGTCGCAGGATCGAGAGACGCTGCCATATCAGAGATCGCCAAGATGTCGTTAGTCTCCGTGGATGTTGAACCATCGTCTCTCAACTCGGTTTGTTCTCTGAAACTTAATCAACGATAAAAACTTTCATTTTGAACATATTTTTGGAATGACACTATTGGTTATGCAGGTTTCAGGAGGAAGTAGGAAGAGCTTGAAGCGTGCTTTTGGCAGGAGGAATAGTGCTTAGGTAAGGACAGCGACTGTTCGATGAAGTGCACGCAATAAATAAAGCGTTAACTTACTAATTAGAGTTTTGCCGAGTGAAGATGTGTTTTGTGATCTCTAGCATAATAGCTGGAGTGTTGGAATGCATGCTGCAAATGCAGTAATTGTACTAAAATTGTTCAGCAATATTTATATGTCATATTATATTAAGGGGATATTGATGATTAATCCCCCAAACTTATTTAAAAGTAAAATCTGTTTCACGCTTTGAAACTTTATAATTGAAAACTCCAGTGAGCGGACATTATAGTTGATCCACATTATAGTAGATCCAGAGAAGTAAATGCAATTACTGCAATACCAATATCTTCAGTAAATGTATTAGAAGTTTGAACCACACAAAGGCTCGCTGCTGAAGTCATAAGTTGTATTTCTTAGATCATACATTCATACTACTTGTCTTAAATGTGTAGCATCATGTCATGTTGTTTAGAGTAATACTCATCTACCCTCACATGGAGTTCAATACTACATTTTGTTTGGTTGGATGATATAAATGGGTCCAACTTCCAAGTAAAAGGGACTTTGTTTTGTCATTACCAGCAAAATTAGAAACCAATTGATATCAGTGACAATGAGTATTGATCACCCATGTTGAAATAAAGTACTCCCTGAGTTCTGTAATAATAACCTATACTTTTTTTTATCTTAATTTTGCAAATTTAATTTTAAATATTTTTGTTTGTATTATATGATACTTAATAAAAATTATACTAATTAAAATACATTTAAAACTCAATTCATTCATATATTTATACTAATTAAAATACATTTAAAACTCAAATAAAATTATTTAACGTAAAAATTCAAAATTAAAACTGAAAAAATCAACACTCCGAATTATTATTATAGTAGGAAGTAACAAATATTGTATAATAAAGCATAGAGCTAGGTTAAGTCTGATATCGAAAACCATCAAACCTAATAAAACCAGCATGAATCTAGTTTTCGAGAACAAAGTGGCTGACTAAGAGTATCTACAAGACTACAATGCTCAAAACACAAAAGACTTTTTAATATTTTAAAAAGTTCGAAAATGCTTTTTACCATTGTGGCATGAGGTTTTGAGAAGGCTTTTTACAAAAGACTTGGCCAACTCCAAGCTTTTGTAAGAAAACTACTAGTATAAAACATAAATGATCTGAACATTAATTGTATTAAATAAGATTACAAAAAAGTTATATACTTTAAATGCAAAAAGTCTTTAAAGAGCTTCTTACATCGGGTATGCTCTAAGGTTCAAATTAGTTGAACGTACCAAAACATCCTTCTCCTCATGTTCTGCAATGAAGCCCCAATGGTTGCTTACCATCACCCGAATATGTAAAACCTGCTCTAAAGCTGGATGGAATGGAGGTGGCTTGACACAGTGAGTGACAAACTCACACATGAGTTGCCACCTCCACCATAAAACTCATGCGTGAGTTGGATGTATACACGCCAGGAACTCAACTATGTGAGTTATACATATGTGGGCCTCCCTTTTTTCTTTTAGTTTTTTTAGTTTTTTTAAATAGTTTGTGAGTGGGTTGGGTATTTAGTGAGGAATGACGTGACGGTGAGTTTCTCACAACCAGTAAGGTTGAAAGGTAGGTTAGGTGAGTGAAGAGAGAAACTGATGTGGCGTTGACGTGGCGGTGGTGAATTCACCCGCCACTCCATCCGGCCTAAGAGCAGTTATAATGCTCATAGTTTTAAATAGCCCGCTAATGCTCGCCTTAAGGCGCGCTAAAGCTTGAGGCGTGGCCTCCACGCTGCGCAATAGGTCAAGACACGCTACGACATGAGGTGCGGTGATTTTTTGAATTCAACTCCAAAAAATGATAATCATTACATGTAAGTAGACTTTTTAACTTTAATTATTATGTAAAACACTTATTGTGAACTCAATATGAATATAGGAAATATGATAAAACAAATAAATATTTTTATATGTTGTGCCGCCATAAGCCACACTTTAAAAACGCTAAAGCATATAGCTTGGACAGGGCGTCACGCCACACCTCACGCTATATATAACCAAGGAATGCTAACTTTTACAAAAGCTTTTAGCATTAATTGCAATTAATTCCATAATATGTTTAGTGCTCAAAACTATTACCAAATATTTGAAAAGTGTCAAATCTTTCTCAAAAAGTCTTCTAAAAAGCCTTTCATGCAATGTCAAGAGCCTTCACAAAGATTTTCAAAATTGTAAAAAGTTTTCACAATTTGAGTCATTGTGGATGCTCACGCGTGTACCCATCCATATACTTATACGTGTACTCATAAAACCATTTAAAGTAAAATAAAATTAATTATACCTTTTAAATAGTTTGTTAATGCAAGCAATGCCTGAAAACATTATTAGTGTTAACTAATCTTTCTTAGTTTTGATCACGACAAATTATAAAGACATTTATCGTCAAAGACAATCGAAAGACGAATTATTTAACAAACACTATCATCAAGGTAATAATCATTTATGTCTTACACAAACATATCTTAATCATGTTTAGTGATCATAGCAAGTGATTAACCTTAAAATTCACATTTTGACAAATGTTACAAAAGATTTTAATAAACTTTATTTTTATGAAAATGTTTTATTAAATGGAAATTGAAAATTTGAATATGGCATATTCCAAATGGCATAAGAATATCCTTTGAAGGTAAAATCTACCTCAGATAACATTTCCCCACTAAAAGACAAAAAGGAGCCTAGTCTACTTTGGGCGGTTCCCCAAATAGTTATGCGGTTCATTATCAATATTGGACCGCACTATAATTAAGGAACCGCACCCAGAGAGTTGTTGGTTTTTGTCTCTTATAAATAGTTGATCAAATCTTCATTTTATGTGAACCTTTTGGACATTCTTTTTGCCCCTTTTCTTCTTTCTATATCCTAATCATTAGTAAATGATCACTTAATGTGTTAAGTATACTTATGATTATCCTCTTGATCCTCTTCTTTACTTGTCCAAAGAGAAGATCACTCACATGTTTGTGATATGATTAAAGATGAAGTCTTGATGATGATCATCCGTCCTTAGATCTAGTCATATTCATCATTTTATATTTGAGTCTTGTGTAGATCCAATGTATTTGTGTATACTTAGATTAGTGTTGTGTTAATCCAATGTATTTGTGCATACTTGGATTAGTCTTGTGTAAATCTATTGTATATGTGTATAATTGAATTGTCTTGTGTGGATCTAAGTTACATGTGTATACTTGGATATATCTTATTGAGTTGTAATAAGTCTTGTGTGTTAATTCTCACTAAACTACAAAGTGATGTGTGTATGTGTCTTGTGAGTTCTCACTAAAATTAAAAGTGAAGAGTCGTGAAGATTGGTTCTAGCTTTTGATTAGAACTCGATATCTAGCCTTGTGTCGGAAAAGAAGATGGGCGACGAAGATTTGTTCTACCTTTCGATTAGAACTCGACATCTAGCCTTGTGTCAGAAAATGGTGAAGTAAGCGACGTGTGTAGATTGGTCCTAGCTAAGATTAGGTCTCGACATTTAACTTAGTGTTAGAAAATAATGTAAGCAACATTGTAAGGTTTTCTCCGCCAAGAAGGGAGCTTGTGGATATAGTGGAAATCTCGAGTAAGGTATACTCGAGGAGTGGAGTAGGAACGAAGAGAGAGCTTTGTTGCTGAACCATTATAAATCTTGGTGTCGTTCCTTAGGTTGCTTCTTTCCTTACTCCTTAATTACATTTACATTCTTGCATTGCATTTCATTGTCACTACTCTTTGTTAATGCATTATAATTTAACCTAACAACTATGAAACTAGTTTTCAAGTAAAATGTATTTTTGGGACAAACCTAATTGAAAGGATTTTTTAATAAGACCATAAACAAGAGAAGCTATTCAACCCCCTCTTCCTGTTTCTACAATTGGTATCAAAGCGATGGTCACTCAAGATCTTTGAGGTATATTGTGCTTTAAAACTTGGATCGATCCATTGTCTCCTCAAATTAGAAGGGTTCGTTGTACTAAAGCTTCTCTTTGGTCAAAACTATTTTTTCAATAAAAATAGACCTTTTAATTGGTAATAATACATCATATCTTGTTTAATAGCTTATATGCATTTTAGATTTACTCTTGAAATGTATCTACTAGTTTGTATCTTTCTTTGTGTAGGTACTCATGAAGACTAATCATTAACTTGATTGTGGATTGAGCTACTTGCACTTATAGAAGACTAATCTCCTTTTGATTACCAACATCTAAGGATGATGATATCAAGATTGGTGTATGTGATACTAGTCCTTGAAGACTTAGTATGCACTTTGGTCAAGTTTGGGTGTTGCATTGGTCCTTAGAAGACTTGGGATGCACTTTGCGGCTAAGGTACGTTTTCGTCCTTCCACACGCCTTATTGATCATTTTCTTGATCATTACTTGACTATTTGCTTGCTCTTGGCATCTTTTCCTTGACACTTTGTTTGTGTTTTGTGATTCTATTCTTTCACCCTCTCAAACCTTCATGGTCTTGGATACTTGACTCACTTGGTGTTGGTGTGTGTGTTAGCAGTAGCTTAAAGTATCAAACATGATTCTTATGGTTGCAACTTATACGGTTAGTAGACCATATATCATGTGTAATATGTGCATTTGATCTCGTCTCTAAGATGATTGATTAATCCTTTGAGATACCAAACTACATCATAAGTTGTAGTTAGAATATTACACATTTGGAATTGAAATATTCCAAGGATATTGTCATTATAATCCTAAGCAATGATATTTGTCCGATCACGTGGGATAGAAAGTGAATCTATACTCTTGCTTACATTTTGTAAAAGTTTAAGACAATTACTTGAAAGTGATCTGACTCTTTATAACAAAATTGCTTGGTATGGTTCATTACCAAAGCCGTTTAGACTTACGCCAGAAAGGCACGTCTTAAACCATTATAGATGACACAAGCTCTTCGTTCTAAAACTTGAAGATTGTCACTCATCTCTTGAGCATTGAACTTAGCCTTGATTCACTTCTCTTGGTTTCTCTCCTCTTTCTTTTTTCTTACGAGTAGTCGTTTTTCCGTATCGGTCTTTTTCGGTCTCGATTTAACTCGTGATCCTTCATTAAGGCATTATAACATAGTATTGAAGTGGTCCAATGATTTCCAAAAGGCTTGATATGTATTTTAAGTATTTTAAAAAAACTTGGTTTTGAAATTTCCTTCATTTTCTTGGTTTAATTTGGCCTTCTGCCGGCGGTTCTTTATCTGTCCACATTTAAAGGCGCGGTTCATTATCAATAATGAACCGCAACCTACAAGGACAAAAGGAACCGGGTTTTATTAAAATAACATTTTTTTAAAACCCCCCACTCTTTCTTCCTCTTGGTGGTGACGGGATTCATCTCCAAACCTCCATTGATAACTTTCAAAAGCTTCTGAATCACTCTAATTAATTGGTTTCAAGACAAGAGTTTCACTCATCCTTCATCTAACATCAATTAATTGTAAGTATCTTCATTCAATTTCATTCAATTTATTCTAGGGTTCTTAATTTCATAACTGGGGATTTTAAATTAAAATCAAATTGGAACCTAATTAGGAATGTGGATGGACATAGTTGTAATGCTATGATTCCTTAGGTTTGAATTCCTTATGATTTCACTAAAACCCACTTATAGAACAAATCCAAATTTTAACTTATTTATTTTGGTTGAATGATGGAATTGATATGAACCCTTGAACACATTGGTAATTGCATTGTTAATGCTTACCTAAAAACGGGTTTTGAAAAACCGATGTTCAAGTTCATGTGATTTTATATAATTCATATGTAGTTTCCAAAGATGAAATTGGTACATTGTGGACATAATAATGTTAAGGAATAATCTTTTGGTTAGTCAAGTAATTGATTAAACACATTCTTATGATTTTGATTTTTGCTCATTATATAACATAAGAGTGATTGTGGACATATTTTGATGTTAGACCACCACTATACTAAGAACTATCTGCTTAATCTTGCCGACTCGTGTCCATCCATAACCCTTGGTAATACTTATCGTTCACTTCAAAAACGCTATTTTCATGAGGGTAGAGTTGTTTATAGGGATATTGTGGGATATGATTATACTAGACATATGTCTAGTGAAATCAAGTTCGTGATGGTCGACTCACCACTTACTCTCTCGAGGAATTCAGTAAGGCACTTAAAGTGACATACGAAGGTCAATGTCGGTTCATGAAGTCATGGAAAATTGATTCCTTGGAATTGTGCATCGACAATCCTCCATATGACACTGAAATGCCAGACTTAGAACTCATCCTTGATCTCATTACCAAAGGTAGTGATCAAGCCGTTGTACGTAGTATCCATACTAAGAAGCGTTCTTTGAAACGTCATGAGATACTCGTAAGTGACCTTAATGAGTGTTAGGTCTCTTGGGCGATATCATTAGGGATAATGTATTTTGTCATGGGGGAAACCGAGATCATGTTCCGGCGTGTATGGCTCATATGATTTATTGCATATTCACATCCACCGAGTACAATCTTGCATACCTCATCGCTCGACAAATTAATTATGTCCTCTTGAAATCAAAGCCAACCTTCCTATGCCATGCTCCACACTCGTCTTATGAAAAGGGTTGATCATGACTATCCTAATCTCGGTCTCTCTCCCTATTTTCCGGCCAGGGGCGGAGCTAGAAAATATTCTGAGGGGGGGCAAAAAAAAATTTAGCCAGATAAAAAAAAGAGCAAAAATGGTACTATTTGCAAGTCAAAAGATATCAAAGTTTTACATATAGCTCATTAAGTATAAAAAAATAAAAATTACATGAAACTAAAAAAAAATCAACGATACATAAACTAAGAATGAAATGTAAAATTTACATAATAGAAAAGTTTCTATGTTACTAACTTGCTATATACAAGTTTAAAAAACAACTTGGTTATTCATACATGAACCATAAAAAAAACATTTATATTTATTAGAAAAATAAGCTAAAATTGAGAAAAAAGATCTAGAAAAGTGGGCACATCTATTATATGCCCACGTGATTCCAATTCCAAAACAAAACAAAAGTAATTTACTTCTTTCTTTTCGAGTTAAACTCTACTACCATATTTTATTATTTTATATATCATCTTCTTTAATAGATCATCTTCTTCATTTCAAGTATTCAACTTGTTATCTTCTCTGCAAATCTTTTAGAAATCTATTTTTTCTTTGGTTGTAACCAAGTTCGGCACTTTCTAAGGGGGAACATCTCGAAAATATCTAGAAATCACCAACAATTTGCATTGCAAAATTTTCCGGTGGGGGGCACGTGCCCCCTGGCCCCTCCCGTGGCTTCGCCTCTGGTGCCAGCTAATCGTGTAATGTATCCAATTCAAAGGATTCGTCTACGAAAGCCTAGAAGTGACCGAAGGAAGCATAGAGGTGATTCCCAAGAATCCAAAAATGAGGAAAATTCCTCATCATCAAGTGATGGTGATGATGCGGGAACTAGTACCAACTTCGGTTCTACGAGTGACTCCACCCCATCTTTGAACACTTTTATGGATGGGTTAGACCAAATTAATCCTCCTCATTGTCATTCATCGAGTCAACTTCCTCAAAACTTTGGTCTTGAGGATGTTTATCAGTCTAACCTTCATACTCGAGAGGAGTTGTATGAGCATCGTACGGAGTCAAGGGGTGCCTTCAAGGCTATTGGGAGTATGCTTAAGAAGCTTGGCAAGAAAAAGAGGTGATGGATGTTTGAAGATGTTGGTGAAGTCTTCATTTTGTCAACTTTGGTGTAATGTTGGATATTTTCCTTTCATTAGACTTGGTTCTTATTTCTTGCATTTAGACTTTGTTTGTAGTACTAATACTTTGTGTTTGGATTGATTACTATAATAAACCTAATGTGTTCATGTTGTCGAATTTTTGATTTGCATGACTTTGTGATATAATGTATTAGTTAGCTATCTAGATTTTGTTTGATAATCTATTTTGGCTTGTTAAAACATTGTTTAAAATCTGGGCTTGTGAAAAATGATGGAAGTACCATTTTCAAAGGGTTATGCCCGCGGTTGTTTGATTATGAGCGGTTCTTTGTTGATATTGAACTGCGCCTCTAAATTAGGAACCGCAGGTGGTAACTTCGAAGGAATATATGTTTTACACTGCTTTCTCTAAATCTTTGTAAACATGGCTGAAACTTTTGCTAAAAACCAGCTTTTTCCCAATTAAGCCTAGCAAATTTCATTATTTACCAAAATTATTTTTAACACATTACTAGTTTGGATCATCCCATCTTCTTTTTAAACCTCTCTTGATTATTCTTCTTCATCCTCTAAGCCTTCTTCTAAACCTTGACATACAACCATGATGTTCACAAGATCCTTAAACTCTTCCAAACATTCAAACACCAAAAGAAACTAAACAAGGTGCTACATCTTTTCTTACACCCAAGAATGAGATATCTCCTATTATCATCTCTTCATCACCCTAACCACCTCTTGATCCATGCAAGAGTAGTTCAACTCATGGTGCTAACCATTCCCATGGTTGCACCTCTTCTTCATTCCAATAGGAGAATGAATGAGTTTCCTCACCTTTCACTCTTAGTCCTCTCTTGGATGTGAACCCTCAACCTTTTCAAAGCATTCCTTTTGAGAATAGCTTTGTTGAGCCTTTGCAAACCTCACCTTTCACTCTACCAAACTCACCCATCTCATCATTGGATATCATGCCCTCTCCTCCTAACACTCCACTTTTAGGTGTTCCCATTTCTCACTTCATGGGTGATCCTTACTTATTTTGTTTTCTTGAAGCTCATGACACTCATTGTCCATGTTGCCTCTATAATAACTACATCATTCAAAACCTAAGAATGGAGATGTTGGGACTTCATAGGAGGTTGCAAGATTTCTTGCTAACTTTGTTCACCAATCCTCCTCCTCTTAGGAGATGAATGATGACATTTTCAATAATATCTTTTCAAGAAAACAAGCCAAAGAAGATTGCTTAATCAAGAACTAGATTAGCTAGCTATTGTAGTAGTTAGTTGGTTTTCTTTTCTTGTAATTTGGTTTCCTTCATGAGTTCTTCATGGAGATATTTTAATAGATTAAGCTTCTGTGTGTTTCAACCTATGTGCTCACATTAATCAACTTTAATTTTAGTTTAAATTGAACCTTAATCTATCACAACCTTTAAAACTTGACTAAAATTGGATCAAAAAATTTTTATCTAAATATTTTGTCTCGTGCGACTCAATATTGATATTGAACCGTAGGTCCCTTTAAGGAACCGCGGACATCAAGCCACTTTTTATCTCATTTTTGGTCTTTCTTCTTTGACCTCAATCTTTTTCAAGATTCTTTGTTTGCCTATTTTGGTTAAACATTCCTTGAAACCTTTTAGTTTTCTTTTTATTTCGTGCGTTGTCTATTTTCTTTAAATCTTCTCATGTTGGGAGTTCTCTTTCTCATCGCTCACAATGTCTTCTTCTTCTTCTAATCTTAACCATGACATATCTTTGTTACAAGCTTCTTCTTCTAAGCCCAAAGCTTCTTTTTTTAAGATTTCTAAGAAACCGAAAATCTTGGTTCGACCCATCTGGATCAAGAAGACCAAGGATCATCATGATCCTCTTCTCCCAAACCTTGCAAGACTTCTTCTTTCTCTCCTATTGATTATTAGAATGAGACCTTCTCATTCAATCCAATTACCGAAGAAAGAGAAGATCTTCCACCACCACCTAAACCTTGTAACATACCTCATCTCAATGACGTTTCTTCTTTCCCTAATCTCACTAGGCATTGTGAAAACCTCTCTTATCCTCAATCTCCTTCTCCTCCACCACCTTCTTTCTATGATCGTCCTCCCCCATCAAACGACTTTGTTTTGCATCATGGAAGCTCGTGTGCGTGTTGTCGATTTCAACAAGTTGAACTTGCTCATGTGTATGACAAGTAAATTTTCTTGAATTTCTTCTCACTCGACCTCCTCTCAAAGTATTTGTTCCCGTGTGATGCCTCGTCGTCTTATTTTACCAATTAAAGCACACTCTGTGTTCTAATTGTTTGAGTCAAATAAAAACCTAAGAAATCTTGGAAGACTATCTCTACTAGAATGGTTTTTGATTTTATTGTTTATTTTCAATATTTTTTGTTTTAATATTCATATTGTGTGTGATAACTAGCTTTTTACCTAATTAAAAAGATTCTTTGTCGTGTGTCTAATCGAATTGATCTGGTTTAACTATGCGACTCAGCTGTCTTTGGTGGAAACAAATGTTTGTGTCGTTGTAGTAATTAAAATGTGCAAACTTTAAAGTAAAGAGCATGAAAATTAAATCTAAGTCTAATTAAAAGTAAAGGTGCAATATTTAAAACTTTTAAAAAGTAAATTAATTAAAATGACTTAAAATTAAAGCGTGACGAAAATTAAATTTGACGAAGTATTAAAAATGTAACTTGAAAATCAAACAAAGCAAAATTAACTTCCAAACCCAAAACCATCGGAATCCACTATCGGAATGCTGTCACCAAAACCATCGGAATCCAGATCGGAATGTGTCTGTCGGAATGTATTAAATACTACCTTTCGGAATGATGAAAGTGCAACCTATCGGAATGATGTCTATCAGAATATACCCATCGGGATGTTGTTCAGATCGCAAAGTGTCAGATCGGAATCCTAGATCGGAATGTTGTTGGGGAAATTTGGGCAGCACTTCGACTAAGAAAACCTCAAGACCCGTCGGAATGTGCGATCGCAATGTGCGATCGCAATCCTAGATCGGAATGAGGGTGATGATACTCTAAATCGCAATCCCGGATCGGAATGCAAAACCCTTGTCCAAAGCTGTCACCATCGGAATGTGGGTGAGGCAAGCCGTCGCAATGTGTAGTACCCCTTCTTTCCGATAGAGTTACAAATTCGTAATAAGCACAATACAATAAGCTATGACCAATAAGCAGTAACAAAATAAACTCAAATGAAACGAAAACAAAACAAGACAATAAGCTAAAAAGTTAAGTCCTTTTCAAAATTTAAAATACGACACTTAATGAAATGGAATTTAAAGATAGAACTTTTGAGAAAATCTTGAAAACACTTAAGTTAAATACCAAATAAGCACATAAGATTGTCAAGCTTAAGGCTTATCTCGTATGAAAACTTAAAGGGAAAAGAAAAGACAAAACTTTTAATCAAATAAGCAAATGGATTAAGCTAAACGTGCTTAATCCGACTTTTATAACAAGAACAAAAACAAAAGAAAGGTAGAAAGAGAATGATAAAAGAACACTTGATCAAAGGTAAATGAAGATTAAAACAATAAAATTAAAGACACTTACTTGGAATTAAAATGTATTAAAAGTGCAAGACAAGTATTTAAAAATGACATGAATTTAAAGAGCAAGTAATTAAAAGGTGGAAGAACTAGTGTCACTCTAGCCAACCCCCCAAATGAAAAGATGAATCCTAATGACTATTTATAGGGGAGGATTAAGGAATGCTTAGGAAGCTTCCTCCCCTCCTTCATTTCTTCTTAATTGCACTATTAAGTCCTTCCCTTCTTAATCTTTTGTTAATCTTGGACTTTAATGACTTTTGGCTCGGGATTTCTTTTAAACTCGTCTTTTAATTCTTCAATAAATAAGACTTGAGTTCTTCGGCTTTTAGTAAACTTCCGTCTTTTGACTTTTTCTTTGATAAATCTTCAGAATTGGTCTTGGGCTTCCGTTCTCTTTGCACTCTTGACTTCTTGACTTCGTCTTTCATCTTTTTCTTCAATAAAAGCCCGTAAATGCCCATGTTTTCTCCCCTTTTCACAATTTCGTCCTAAATCACAACAAAAACACAAACCACGCATAATTCTGACATAAATGACATAAAATACACGTTTTGGCCTGGTTATTATTGTAATTAAGTGGTAAAAAGGATGGGTGTTTACACACCTATCAAATCCCCTACACTTGACCATTGCAATGTCCTCATGCAATGCGTTAGTTACAAAGTACGTTTACATTTTTCATTATAATCAATCCATAGTGGCCTTTATTAAAGAGATAGAAAATTACAAACATTCAAAGTAAAGAAATCAAAAGCATACCTTGGGTTTTGGAAATGTCATGAATGATCATCATCCTCAAGTTTTCACTTTCTCCAAACCAAGCTTAAAAACGAGATCATTGTTATTATAAGTTAGCAAACTAACACGAACTCATGTGGGCCAATTATTCACTTAGACTCCCTTATTCCTAGGTTTATCTCTTATATTTTATTGTTGTCTTGGATGATCACGAGGATGCATTTGTTGACTTATTTCGATAGTTATTTAGGCCGAAAATAAAGTGAACGATTTAATCAATAGTTAGCTAAAGGACAAAATCTTTTAAAACTGCTTCTCGGGACCTCATAAAGTTCATATCTTGGCATAACTCGCTTCGCGATTTGAGACCTTTCTCGGACCGATATTTGGCAGCGACTTCATACTTCAAACCTTGAGAGACGGTCATGAAATAATGGTCTTCTCTTCATAATAGAAATTTCTTCTCTTGAAATTTTGAGAGATTCTTACTTGGACCACGACTTCTTCATTTTTCTCCAATCTTTATTTTGGATTTTGATATACAACGATCCGCCTCCTTTTATGACTTGGATCTATTTATCCTCATACCTTGCTAGGGTCTTTTCGGATACACTTCTCCATGACTTTTGGGGAGTTTTTGCTTTCCGTCGTGTGTCTCGATCCTTCATATTGATTTTCGATAAATGATTCTTCACATCACTTTGGATCTTTAGCAACAAAATATAGCCCTCATGTCTTGTTAGGACCTTTTTGGACTCGCCAATCTTCACATCCCGCTTCAATAAGTTATGCCTTGGCTATGAACTCTAATCCATACCGAGCAACTTTTAAACGATTTTGGGCTAGAAGCTAAGTAACTTTTCAAATCGTACAACCTTATTTATTATAGATAAATTTATTAACAAGCGATGGGAGAATAGGCTCATAATTAACTCACATAAATTCCCGAAAGAATACCAAACTTATAATTGGCTCTATCATCTCTCGTTCTCCACAGTTTAAAATCTCAAGTAATGAGATTCGTGGATGCTTAGCCTATTAAATCAAAGTTTTGGGTTTTCGAGTCGCCTATAGGATCTTGCAAACTCTTAGACTTTTTCAAGTTTAGAAATTGCATTTTAAAGTTCCCTTGATAAACGACTCTCTAGGATCAATTATAGGAACTTGCGAAAAGTTCTTGTTCTTAACCCGTGAGAGTTAAGGCTTTCGCGTTTTATAGCTCCCTATATAAAAGCCTAGCAAAACTTGACTTAAACACGTTAAGGATACTAGCTAGAGTAACTTAGATAAGTAAACTCGGGTTGAGTCAAAAGATTCACAACGTTTGAAAATTAAAACCACTTTATTAAAGATTATTCTAGTAAAGAAAGAAAATAACTATACGAAGGGGAAAAACTAATAGGCCAAAATAGATCAAAAATTTTGAAAAATGTCGAAAAATTGATTTTCCGGTTAAAATGAGGACAAATACAAGGAAAAGGTCACTTAACTTCGATAGAAGTCCCCCCTGCACTTAATATAAACATTGTCCTCAATGTTTAAGCATGTGGTAGTAAACTCCCCTACACTTAGGACATTGTGCACTTTGTTTAAATCTCGCTAAGGAAGAGACAACTAAAGAGAATTCTATTTTAATATTGAGAAAATATAAAATAGTGAATCGAAAAGAGTTTAGGATAGAACCGGGAAGAAGTGAACACGGAATCACGGGTCGTCAAGAATCATCAAGAGTGGATCTTTGAAGCTCGAATCCCTGAATAAGAAGAGAGGAGAGAGCAAACACCAACGGGTCTCCCCTACACTTAGGATAAAGAAAGCTAAAAGATAGATGCATGGGTTGCCTCCCAAGAAGCGCTTGATTTTTGATTACCGAGTCGTGAGCCTGACTCGACCTTGATCATCATAGGAAGAAGCATGAAATATATCCACCAGGATCAAAGACATAGTTTTCATCCATCAAATAGCACAAGCTTAAGGCGAACAAGGCAAGCCAAAGAAGAGTAGGCAAGGTTCCCTTAAGCAATGATGGAGCACGGTGGGAGTAAGGGTGAAGTGGTGCAAGCAGATTTCCATAAGTTCCAAAGATATTTCCTTTTATTTCATCAGGTGGATACTGAGATGGCTGCAGAATATCGATACCGGGGCGAACACCTTTTCCTTTAAGGGAAAATAGCACTCAGGCTCAGCAGAGTGTGAAGATGAGCCGCGAAGAAGATGCACAACCTCGTCCTCAGAAGGGGGACAAAGAGGTGTTAACTCATACGTGCTGCGGATATTGGTGTCGACCGGTTTCTTCTCCTTTGAAAGAATGTTCTTCAAATCCAAAGTAGGATCAAGACGATAATCTTCAAAATCATAAGGAGGAGCATCACTCTCATGAGGGAAGTAAGTGTTGAGAAATGCAGAGAAGTCTTCCTCAAATGAGTAATCGTCCAAAGTAGGATCGAGTGATGGCGGAGGATCTTCATCCTGTGAAGAATCACTCGAAAGAGTATCGGCCTCATCAAAATCATCATATGTAGGCAGGTCGGGATACTCGGAAGTAAGGTCATCATAATCATCCGAATCTGAGCTAGAATCATCATCATGAGCATCAAAGATCGATGGAGAATCATAAATGGGAGAAGCGTCCAAATTGGAGAGAGAATCATCCACATCATCTTGAAAAAGTGGATTATCAATGCAAGAATCGAATAGAGGATTGTTGTAGACGACAAAATCATCGAGCACATTAATCATATTCACTGATTCTTGTCCATAGGATTTGCTTGTAAGCTTCCCCATTTTAAAAACTTGTGAATCATTCCCGACTCTTAAGATTAACTCACCTTCGGCCACATCAACTAAAGCTCGTCCGGTTCTCAAGAATGGCCGACCAAGTATTAAAGGAATATGAGGGTCCATTTCATAATCAACAACGACAAAGTCGACCGGGAAAGTAAATGTGCCAACTTTGATGAACACGTCTTCGGCAATACCAACGGGGTACGCGAGAGTGCGATTTACAAGTTCGAGAGTCATCTTTGTTGGAGTAAGGTCGGGTAATGATAGTGTTTTCCAAACACTCAAAGGCATAAGATTAATACTGGCCCCGAGATCAGCTAGGGCAGTAAACTCTTTGGTTTTGTTAAAAATGCACGGCAACACAAAACGATCGGGATCTCCAAGCTTTTCCGGAAGTTCTTTAAGAATAACTGCAGAACAGTTTTCATTTAAACGTGTGTTGGCGAGCTCAATCAACTTCTCCTTCTTGTTAAGCAATTCCTTAAATGCTTTAACAAATTTCGGCATATGGACAAGTGCTTCAACAAGGCTTATGTTGATGTTCACTTGAGAGAGCATCTTCATATAGCTTGACACTTGACAGTCATTCTTGGTTAGCTCGTTGGTCTTGCCTAAGCGAGAAGGATATGGGATATTGGGTTTGGGTGGTGAAGGTGTAGGTGTAGGTAAAGGTTGAGATGTTGAAGGTTCCTTCCTAGGTACATCGTCATGACGAGGCGGAGACGGTAATGATGCACTAATACTAGGTGTAGGAGGAGTAGGGTAAATGGTGGTGGAGGAGGTGTAGATGATGGGGGTAGGATAGGTGGTCCTACGATGGTAACTCCACTACGAGTAGTAATAGCACTCACATTTGCTCGTGGATTGGTGACGGTGTTTGAAGGTAGAGAACTTGAAGAAGAAGGTTGAGCGGCGGGCAAGAAACTAGCAAGCATATTCTTCAAATCATTTGTTTGATTGCTGAAGGAGGATTGAATATTATCTCGAAGCTCGGATCTTATCTCATTTCCTTGCTTGGTAATATCTCCTTTAAGATTGATAATTTGACTCTGCAGATTCTTGATTTGCTCACCTTGGGTTCTCATTATGGCTTCAACATCGGGGTTAATGGGTGGGGCTTGTTGGGCGGGTGGGTGATAAGGATTAGAAGATCTTGGTGGGATTTGGTTGCTTCTAGTGTAGTTGTTGGCGGGGTTTTGGTTTTGAGGAGAAAAAACGGGTGAAAGGTAATTGTTTGATCGGTAACTCAGCAAATGTCTATCCCCTTGAGGTCGAGCTTGGTAATTTTCCGGTGAATAATTACCATAAGCTGCATACACATTTTCTGGATTTCCTTGAGTAGAAGGACAATCGGTGTATGAGTGAGGACCGCCGCATGTTTCACAAGAAGGTGCAACCGCTTTAACTTGTTGTTGGTTTGAAGCGAGAAGCAAGATACTTTTGCTCATTTCAGTCATCATGCGGGTGAGTTCGGTCATATCAGGGTTTGCTGAAGTGGAAGAAACATTGACTCTCGGGTTGTTCCTTGAAGAAGCAGAGGAATCCCAGTTTTTGTGATGAGTAGTCATGTTCTCAATTAGCTCTCTACACTCCTCGGGTCTCCTTTTCATAAATGTGCCACCGGCGGCTGCATTAATCGTATCACGATCTCGAAAAGTCAAACCGTTGTAGAAAGTATCAATCAATGTGACTGGAAGCATGTTATGGTTTGGACAACGATCAATCAAGACATTATATCTTTCCCAAGCATCAAAAAGAGATTCTTTAGGATCTTGCATGAAACCGCTGATTTAATTGCGAAGGCTCGTGACCATGGATGGTGGAAAGTAGCGCGACAAAAAGCGTTGAGTCATGTCATCCCAAGTATGAATTGAATTCTTCGGAAGACGATCAAACCATTTCTCGGCGTGATGTGATAAAGTATGTGGAAAGAGTTGAAGGCGAAGAACATCCATTGTGGCACCAGGCAACTTCATGCTTTGGGTGATTGTAATGAACTTGTCGAGGTGTTTGTTGGCATCATCATCGGGCAATCCACGGAATGGGTTAGTTTGCACTTGCTGAATCATGTGGTGCTTCAACGAAAACTCCAGAGCCGTGATTTGCATCGGCGCAATCGGTCCTCCTCGTCCAAACATGGTAGGTTGACAAAGCTCCTTCACTGTCTGAAGATCGGGCTGTGGAAGAACATTGTTGTTATTGTTGAGGTGCGGTGGATTATTGTTGTTGTTAACACCTGACATACTTAAATCTTCTCGAGTCTCGGGCTCTTGATAATTAGAAGATCTAGTACGCATACACCTGAAAATGCAAAAGAAAAAGAAACCAAACACAAAGACAATATATATACACAATAAAATCTTTTTGGATTTTTGAAATTTTAATTTTTATGGATTTTTAACAATTTTTAATTTTTATGGTTTTTTGAATTTTTTAATTAAGAAAATAACGCTCACAAGAGAACGGATCCCAAAAAGCAACGCGTCTCTCACAGAAAACCGTTAATCTTTACGAAAAGAGCCGGCAGCGGCGCCATTTAGCTTTTTACCTAATTAAAAAGATTCTTTGTCGTGTGTCTAATCGAATTGATCTGGTTTAACTATGCGACTCAGCTGTCTTTGGTGGAAACAAATGTTTGTGTCGTTGTAGTAATTAAAATGTGCAAAACTTTAAAGTAAAGAGCATGAAAATTAAATCTAAGTCTAATTAAAAGTAAAGGTGCAATATTTAAAACTTTTGAAAAGTAAATTAATTAAAATGACTTAAAATTAAAGCGTGACGAAAATTAAATTTGACGAAGTATTAAAAATGTAACTTGAAAATCAAACAAAGCAAAATTAACTTCCAAACCCAAAACCATCGGAATCCACTATCGGAATGCTGTCACCAAAACCATCGGAATCCAGATCGGAATGTGTCTGTCGGAATGTATTAAATACTACCTATCAGAATGATGAAAGTGCAACCTATTGGAATGATGTCTATCGGAATATACCCATCAGGATGTTGTTCAGATCGCAAAGTGTCAGATCGGAATCCTATATCTGAATGTTGCTGGGGAAATTTGGGCAGCACTTCGACTAAGAAAACCTCAAGACCCGTCGGAATGTGCGATCGCAATGTGCGATCGCAATCCTAGATCGGAATGAGGGTGATGATACTCTAAATCGCAATCCCGGATCGGAATGCAAAACCCTTGTCCAAAGCTATCACCATCAGAATGTGGGTGAGGCAAGCCGTCGCAATGTGTAGTACCCCTTCTTTCCGATGGAGTTACAAATTCGTAATAAGCACAATACAATAAGCTATGACTAATAAGCAGTAACAAAATAAACTCAAATGAAACGAAAACAAAACAAGACAATAAGCTAAAAAGTTAAGTCCTTTTCAAAATTTAAAAGACGACACTTAATGAAATGGAATTTAAAGATAGAACTTTTGAGAAAATCTTGAAAACACCTAAGTTAAATACCAAATAAGCACATAAGATTGTCAAGCTTAAGGCTTATCTCGTATGAAAACTTAAAGGGAAAAGAAAAGACAAAACTTTTAATCAAATAAGCAAATGGGTTAAGCTAAACGTGCTTAATCCGACTTTTATAACAAGAACAAAAACAAAAGAAAGGTAGAAAGAGAATGATAAAAGAACACTTGATCAAAGGTAAATGAAGATTAAAGCAATAAAATTAAAGACACTTACTTGGAATTAAAATGTATTAAAAGTGCAAGACAAGTATTTAAAAATGACATGAATTTAAAGAGCAAGTAATTAAAAGGTGGAAGAACTAGTGTCACTCTAGCCAACCCCCCAAATGAAAAGATGAATCCTAATGACTATTTATAGGGGAGGATTAAGGAATGCTTAGGAAGCTTCCTCCCCTCCTTCATTTTTTCTTAATTGCACCATTAAGTCCTTCCCTTCTTAATCTTTTGTTAATCTTGGACTTTAATGACTTTTGGCTCGGGATTTCTTTTAAACTCGTCTTTTAATTCTTCAATAAATAAGACTTGAGTTCTTGGCTTTTAGTAAACTTCCGTCTTTTGACTTTTTCTTCGATAAATCTTCATAATTGGTCTTGGGCTTCCGTTCTCTTTGCACTCTTGACTTCTTGACTTCGTCTTTCATCTTTTTCTTCAATAAAAGCCCGTAAATGCCCGTGTTTTCTCCCATTTTCACAATTTGGTCCTAAATCACAACAAAAACACAAACCACGCATAATTCCGACATAAATGACATAAAATACACGTTTTGGCCCGGTTATTATTGTAATTAAGTGGTAAAAAGGATGGGTGTTTACACACCTATCAGTGTGTATGAATATTTTCCTTGTATGTTCTTTCATATTTATTGTAATATGATTGTTATGTGTGTTATTTCTTGTTTTGATAATTCTTTATCACACATATTGTTAAGAGTTGATCATGGTTAAAACTTACAATTATTTTTGGATGATTCCAACAATTCTAAGTTTTTAACCCTTTAACATATTATCATTACAATTTGTATGTATGTTTCTTTGCTATCTTTATTCCACCAATTGTAAATTGATCTTGTCAAAACACTCTATTTAGACTACTTAGCAAATACTCACATCTAATTTGAAATTTTTTTTCTTTCTCCTTCTCAAGTTAGTTAGTAGGTAGTGACTATAGTTTATACATTGGTGTTTCTTTTTTTTCTACTAACCTTTGTATGTAGTTTGTCACCTTAGTTCTATCTCTTGGTGCCCCAAGCTAGGGGGAGTAAGAACCAAGGGGGAACTAGTAGCAAAGTCGATTCTTCTCTCCTTCAAATACTTGTGCTAACCTTTTTGTTTCGACAAAAGGGGGAGAGATGATAGTGATAAGCTCGTTAATAATTCGAAAACTTTTATTTTTTTACATAAATGAGTTTATAGTTTGTCCTAATCAAAAAAGGGGAGATTGTTAATGCAAGCAATGCCTAAAAACATTATTAATGTTAACTAATCTTTCTTAGTTTTGATCACGACAAAGTATAAAGAAATTTATTGTCAAAGACAATCGAAAGACGAATTATTCAACAAACACTATCATCAAGGTAATAATCATTTAAGTCTCACACAAACATATCTTAATCATGCTTAGTAATCATAAAAAGTGATTAACCTTAAAATTCACATTTTAACAAATGTGACAAAAGATTTTAATACGTAATAAACTTTATTTTTAAGAAACTATTTTATTAAAATGGAAATTGAAAATTTGAATATGGCATATTCCAAATATCATTGGAATATCCTTTGAAGATAAAATCTAGCTCAGATAACATTTCCCCACTAAAAGACAAAAAGGTGTGTAGTATACTTTAGGTGGTTCCCCAAATAGCTATGCGGTTTATTATCAATATTAAACCGCACTATAATTATGGAATCGCGCCTAGAGAGAGGTTGGTTTTTGTCTCCTATAAATAGTGGATCAAATTTTCATTTTCTATGAACCTTTTTGGACATTCTTTCTGCCCTTTTTCTTCTTTGTATATCCTAATCATTAGTAAATGGTCACTTAATGTATTAAGTATATTTACTTATGATTATCCTCTTGATCATATTCATTACTTGTCCAAAGAGAAGATCACTCACACATATGCGATGTGATTAAAGATGAAATCTTGATGAAGATCATCCTTCTTTAGATCTAGTCATAATCATCATTTTTTATTTGAGTCTTGTGTTGATACAATGTATTTGTGTATACTTGGATTAGTGTTGTGTTATTCTAATGTATTTGTGAATACTTGGATTAGTCTTCTGTAAATCCATTGTATATGTGTATACTTGGATTTGTCTTGTGTGGATCCAAGTTACATATGTATACTTGGATATGTCTTATTGAGTTGTAATAAGTCTTGTGTGTTAGTTCTCACTAAATTACAAAGTGATGTTTGTATGTGTCTTGTTAGTTCTCACTAAAATTGAAAGTGAAGAGTCGTGAAGATTGGTTATAGCTTTCGATTAGAACTCGACATCTATCCTTATGTCTGAAAAGAAGATGGGTGACGAAGATTGGTTCTAGCTTTCGATTAGAGCTCTACATTTAGCCTTATGTCGGAAAATGGTGAAGTAGGCGACGTGTGTAGATTGGTCCTAGCTAAGGTTATGTCTCGACATTTAGCTTAGTGTTGGAAAATAATGTAAGCAACGTTGTAAGGTTTTCTCCGCCAAGAAGGGAGCTTGTGGATATAGTGGACATCTCGAGTAAGGTGTACTCGAGGAGTGGATTAGGAACGAAGAGAGAGCTTCGTTGTCGAACCACTATAAATCTTGGTGTCTTTCCTTAGGTTGCTTCTTTCCATACTCGTTACTTACATTTACATTCTTGCATTGCATTTCATTGTCACTACTTTTTGTTAATGCATTTGAATTGAACCTAACAACAATGAAACTAGTTTTTAAGTAAAAGGTATTTTTGGGACAAACCTAATTGTAAGGATTTTTAATTAGGACCATAAACAAGAGAAACTATTCAACCCCCCCCCCCCCCCCCTCTAGTTTCTACATAGTTGTACTTAGGTAGTTGTGACTTGTGAGTCTGTTGTAAATTTTAACAATTACCGCTTTGAAGAAAATACTTAAACTAAAAAAGACTGTTCGATTTCTAGACTAATAAATAAAGAGGAAATATAAAATCATCAAATGTATATACATGGATAATCTAGTTCGTCTCTTCTTGTTATAGAGAAACATAAATTCATTCATACTAATACATATATCCTACTACTTTTTCACACTTCTAACACATCTTACTCGTCCTATCAGGTACACGGCATACATCTAGACACATCTAAATAGTTATTCACTTATTCTAGTTTTGTAGTTTTTATAAATTATATGTTTAATTGGGTTTCTTGAAAGGCTCTTTCATAGTCACTTTTTGTATAAGGTTTTGTGATTTTGTTACTTTGCATTAACCCATTGGTTTACCCATGGGTATATGTATGGGTAGAAAATTATACTCACTAGTGGGTAATGGATGGGTGATACCCATACCCATTACTCACGGGTGCCATCTCTAACACAAAAGGTGTACTAATAACACAAAACCATTGTAGAAGCTTTTATAGCTACTTCTATTTATTTTGGCACGCGTTATACCTGCTATGGTCTGCATATACCGCAACAAAGGAAAGTGTCGGCATTGTCTTGGTTACATGTATGGTGGTCTATCTTTTAGATAATTATCATGTTTTTGTTCAGTATGGTGAGGATTTAACAACTAGCTCAAAGGATAAGTGAACAATAGAGAGATTTAATTGAAGTATATTTAGGCTACATTACATAATGTTATCTTTGGCATATAGTTAGTATATGATTTGTAGTTCTTACTGTTAGTTAATAAATCCTTATGTCCCGGCCCACGTGTTTAGGCCCATTTATGTTTTAGGGTTTGTTGTGTATTTAATCTCGCACTTTATGTAAGCCGAACATCACTTCAGTAATACAGGTCTTTTGTTTTGTTCATTAGTTTCTACATGGTATCAAGAGCCTAGATACAAATCGCTATTAATTGTCATCCTCCGGTCATCAACTAATTGTTGATGATTCAGAGGGATCCTGTTTATTGTTAGTTT
The DNA here is from genome assembly GCA_025667525.1 of Glebionis coronaria. NCBI lineage: Eukaryota > Viridiplantae > Streptophyta > Magnoliopsida > Asterales > Asteraceae > Glebionis > Glebionis coronaria. The sequence goes on along the minus strand of CM046879.1, from coordinate 136,805,269 downwards.
TCGTTGGTGATTGGGTAATGGTCTATTGGCAATTGAAGGTATGAAATATCAGTCTCTGATTATTCGTTAATGATGATTGGTCTGATGGTTCTTGATTGAATTATTTGATCACAAAATAATAACATAGATGCATGTTGTAAGTGCGTATGGTTCTAATATTTGATATTCTCATATTGTATCAAATGTTTACAAACTATTGGTCATTTGTGGATGATAGTTTGATAAACTATTAGTATTATGTTTATTTTGTTTGGCGTAAGTCGTTAGGTGTTTGAATCTGTTTGGTATTAATATTAGTTTTATGGATCGGCATTGGTAAACATGGATTCGGTTTGTATCGGTATTGAGTTGAAAGATTGGTTTTGTTATGTTGGTTCAGTTATGTTGGCTCGGTTGTGATGGATTGTTGTTGGTTAGTTTGGTTTTGATTTATTAGTGTTGGCGATGGTGATAGTGGTGTTATAATCTTAACTAATCCGACTATGTCTTGTGTAGTTATGTGTAGCCCCGACATCAACAACTTGTATTGGTTTCATTGGCTTTGTTTGGTTCCGCTTGGTTTTGTAGTTGGTTCGCCGGATTGCATGTGTTTGGTTATGCTAGGATTTGAGATTAGTCTGCTTGTTTTCTCGCTTGGTTTTCTGCTCGTTCGCTTGTTCGCTCGTTTGTTTGTCTGCTCGTTTGCTTGTTCGCTCGTTTGCTCGTTCGTTTGTCTGCCTGAAAGCCAAGATCGAGACACTCTAGTAGTAGTCATCTTTGCTCAGAATGGCAGAATTTGCTTGCTTGATCACTCTCGTTCATCTTCGTGTTTGTGTGACTCTGTGCTTTGCACCTGGTTTTGATTCCATCGGAATGAGACTTCGTCTAGGACAAAGTCTGCACCCTGGGACACTCCGCTTTCGTTTACTTTTCAGCTTTAATTTATGTTTGACAAACTCCCAATGTTCACCGATGTGTCATTGTGAGTTTGAGGGGGAATGTTAGTTAATAAAGCCTTATGGCCCGACCCACGTATTTAGGCCCATTTATGTTTTGGGGTTTCTGGTGTATTTAATCTCGTACTTTATGTAAGCCGGACATCATTTTAGTAATATAGGTCTTTTGTTTTGTTCATTAGTTTCTACACTTACTATATAAATATATTCTAAGCTTTAATTGTTACTAGGTTTTTGCCCGCGCTTCGCTGCGGCACGAAGGGCGGGCATTTTGCTAATCTATCCGAGGTATGTAAGTTCGCAACGAAGCCTCATCTTATCAAGTGTCGCGGGTTTTTGGATCCCATGTTATCAACGCATTAGACATAACATGATAAAATGCACAATTGGTAGACACACAATCACATTAATACTTATTAAGCGTTAATTCAACCATGTTTCATGAACATAACATGTCGTAAAGAAAAATGAATGGCCAAACATAACGTACTTGTATAAACCTGAAAATGTAGGATTGTAGCCTTCACTAATCTTGGAGATGTCACCTTTATCCTTTACTTGGGTATCTTCATCAGCTCCAGCAGAATTTGTGCTCGTTTTTTTGTATACTGCTGCATTAGCAAGGACCTCTTTTCGCTCCCTTTTGCAGTCCAAACACTTCTGCAATTTCTTCGTTGCATCTTCCGACAACCCACTGACATAGAGTATATCAAAGCTGGTGCACAATATGAAATTGTTCCCAGTAAACTTCATAATTTCCAATATTTGTGGATCTTTTCCGTATCTACAACACACAGGCCAATAAAAAAGATTGATATAACAGGATTAAGAGGCCAGAAATAACGAAACTTGACGCATAGTATATAAGCATACAAAATTTGGATACTTTAGCTACTTCACACTTGCTACTGATAATAAGTTTCTAGTGGCACTCTTCTTTTGCCTTTGGTTCGACGTCTATTGTTGCTAGTGTGTCACTCATTCCTACATAAATGTGCAAGAATACTTACCTATGATATTTAATATAATGCTTTCACTTCTTCCAAACTTCTATCCAGAAGCTCCGCAATCAAATGATAATAACCTGCAACGGAAAACCACAAAGCATTTTCAAACTCTAAAATGTATATGTAAAGCGATAATAAAAAAAATCATCATGGCTGTGGAGTAAGAAAATCAAAATTTGTACCTTATATATTTCGAAGACTTCACACATCTCAAAGATTTATGTAACGTCCTTCACAACGTTTAAAGATGAAACAGAACATCATGATAAATTTATGGGAAATTTTGATTCACAATAGAATTGCTCGTCTACAAAATGAAAGCACAGTATAAGGCAGTGTGTTAACTTTATTAAAAGAAAACAATACATGTCCTTAAGCTAGTACATCTACCACAAGACACTTCCTTTCTCTCACAGCCAAAAATTATACCTTGACCCCGCAGAAATTTTCCGGGTTTATTTTTGTGTTTGCGCAACCTGAAGAAGTTGTGAAACATTATGAATATTGAATACATAAATATAAGACCGAGATGAGTAACATGGAAACCAATTTAAAAAAATTAAGCTGACCTTCCAATAAACGTGTCTTGAAAATCCAACGGACAGACGTGGTTTTTTTTCTTAAGACCTAACTTGTTGGGAATCCGGTAGACTTGTAGTGCAACCCCCTGAGAACCTGACACAAAACACCTAAATCGACAATAGAATATCATCACAACATTATTAACAAACAAAATCAAACCGAAAGGCTAAAGTTCTAACCTGTGGGTACCGTTATCACATTCAATGTAAATGCAACCTCGAAAGGTCACCTCGCAAATCGGCTTTTGTTCTCGAGTTTCATTTCTGATTTTTCTGGGGTATATCATAGGCTCAGATAAGACGCTATTTGGGGAGAACAGTCATAGCCCGGCATGGCTGCAACCTTCAAAGGTCGCCCCGCCAAGATCCGGGTTGTGTTATCTTTTCCCGCGTCCGTTTAAACTCATCACGACCCGACATTATTTATGACTTAATAAAGGAGGGAAATCACGATTATCTAAAAGTTTAATACATCATCATATCTTTAATGTGTTTTGAAACTAAAACTCACGACCAACAACACCTCGTAATCCATGGCCAAAAAGTAAATGAACAACCATAATGGCCAACAAATGCATCCCTTTTAAACCGACTACATTCAAACTCATCATAGCTCAAATAATCGATTATTGCAAGAATTATATTATATACCTTATAATAGAGGGGAATCCCGTTCCCCTAGGAACAGTGATCCCCTCTCATAGCCATTTGTTTATTACTCCTCACACACACACACTCCTCACACACAACACACGCAATAACCCCCCCCCCCCCCTTTCTACTCTCACATACACCAAATATTTTATTCGGTTCTCTCTAGATCATAACGAAAGTTATATCCAAAATCAAAAAAACTCATAAAGGAATGCAATTCCAATACAATCTACACACCAAAAAGCAACAATCTGAACATCTGTTTTAGCCATTCAAACCAACGTACCTCAAAATTCAGGTCCAATTGCATTCGGTCATAAAAGAAAAGAGGCTAACGCAAATGGAAGACACCAAGGCAAATGTGAGCCGGCGTCTTTCCTGCGTCAATATTTTTTTTGTCAGTTTGTGAGGTATAGCATCGATGGTCCTACCAAGAACCCTTCATGGCTGCGACCGAACGATCACCCCGGGAAGATGCGGGTTCTGGCAACCAAAATTCCGTATGGGTACAACTTTTATTCGAACAAATAATAGGCTTAGATATGGCGCTGTTTAGGGAAAACCGGATAGATACGCATGGCTGCAACCTTGACCGGTTGCCACGCCAAGATGCGCGCCATATCAAGTTTAACCGCGCCGTTAAAACTCATCATCGCCCAAGTTATTAGATCCCAGCCAACATCCAGGCTATATTATCTTTACCCACGGCCATTTAAACTCATGACAGCCCGACATAATTATAGAAGCGTACCATTACTCATGACATCGTTTCACAAAGATAAACGCGGACAGTAAACCAACAAAATGTAAACTGCAAGTGCACTCTTTCAGCACACAGAAGACGCATTCCCCTAGGAACAGTGATCCCCTCTCATAGCCATTTGTTTATTACTCCTCCCCCACACACACTCCTCACACACAACACACGCAATAACCCCCCCCCCCTTTCTACTCTCACACACACCAAATATTTTATTCGATTCTCTCTAGATCATAACGAAAGTTATGTCCAAAATCAAAACAACTCATAAAGGAATGCAATTCCAATACAATCTACACACTAAAAAGCAACAATCTGAACATCTGTTTTAGCCATTCAAACCAACGTACCTCAAAATTCAGGTCCAATTGCATTCGGTCATAAAATAAAAGAGGCAAACGCAAATGGAAGACACCAAGGCAAATGTGAGCCGGCGTCTTTCCTGCGTCAATATTTTTTTTGTTAGTTTGTGAGGTATAGCATCGATGGTCCTACCAAGAACCCATCATGGCTGCGACCGAACGATCACCCCGGGAAGATGCGGGTTCTGGCAACCAAAATTCCGTAGGGGTACAACTTTTATTCGAACAAATAATAGGCTCAGATATGGCGCTGTTTAGGGAAAACCGGATAGATACGCATGGCTGCAACCTTGACCGGTTGCCACGCCAAGATGCGCGCCATCTCAAGTTTAACCGCGCCGTTAAAACTCATCATCACCCAAGTTATTAGATCCCAGCCAACATACAGGCTATATTATCTTTACCCACGGCCATTTAAACTCATGACAGCCCGACATAATTATAGAAGCGTACCATTACTCATGACATCGTTTCACAAAGATAAACGCGGACAGTAAACCAACAAAATGTAAACTGCAAGTGCACTCTTTCAGCACACCGAAGACGCATTCCCCTAGGAACAGTGATTCCCTCTCATAGCCATTTGTTTATTACTCCTCACACACACACACACACTACACACGCAATACCCCCCCCCCTTTCTACTCTCACACACACCAAATATTTTATTCGGTTCTCTCTAGATCATAACGAAAGTTATGTCCAAAATCAAAACAACTCATAAAGGAATGCAATTCCAATACAATCTACACACTAAAAAGCAACAATCCGAACATTTGTTTTAGCCATTCAAACCAACGTACCTCAAAATTCAGGTCCAACTGCATTCGGTCATAAAAGAAAAGAGGCTAACGCAAATGGAAGACACCAAGGCAAATGTGAGCCGGCGTCTTTCCTGCGTCAATATTTTTTTTTTCAGTTTGTGAGGTATAGCATCGATGGTCCTACCAAGAACCCTTCATGGCTGCGACCGAACGATCACCCCGGGAAGATGCGGGTTCTGGCAACCAAAATTCCGTATGGGTACAACTTTTATTCGAACAAATAATAGGCTCAGATATGGCGCTGTTTAGGGAAAACCGGATAGATACGCATGGCTGCAACCTTGACCGGTTGCCACGCCAAGATGCGCGCCATCTCAAGTTTAACCGCGCCGTTAAAACTCTTCATCACACAAGTTATTAGATCCCAGCCAACATCCAGGCTATATTATCTTTACCCACGGCCATTTAAACTCATGACAGCCCGACATAATTATAGAAGCGTACCATTACTCATGACATCGTTTCACAAAGATAAACGCGGACAGTAAACCAACAAAATGTAAATTGCAAGTGCACTCTTTCAGCACACCGAAGACACATTCCCCTAGGAACAGTGATCCCCTCTCATAGCGATTTGTTTATTACTCCTCCAACACACACACTCCTCACACACAACACACGCAATACCCCCCCCCCCCTTTCTACTCTCACACACACCAAATATTTTATTCGGTTCTCTCTAGATCATAACGAAAGTTATGTCCAAAATCAAAACAACTCATAAAGGAATACAATTCCAATACAATCTACACACTAAAAAGCAACAATCTGAACATCTGTTTTAGCCATTCAAACCAACGTACCTCAAAATTCATGTCCAATTGCATTCGATCATAAAAGAAAAGAGGCAAACGCAAATGGAAGACACCAAGGCAAATGTGAGCTGGCGTCTTTCCTGCGTCAATATTTTTTTTTAGTTTGTGAGGTATAGCATCGATGGTCCTACCAAGAACCCATCATGGCTGCGACCGAATGATCACCCCGGGAAGATGCGGGTTCTGGCAACCAAAATTCCGTAGGGGTACAACTTTTATTCGAACAAATAATAGGCTCAGATATGGCGCTGTTTAGGGAAAACCGGATAGATACGCATAGCTGCAACCTTGACCGGTTGCCACGCCAAGATGCGCGCCATCTCAAGTTTAATCGCGCCGTTAAAACTCATCATCGCCCAAGTTATTAGATCCCAGCCAACATCCAGGCTATATTATCTTTACCCACGGCCATTTAAACTCATGACAGCCCGACATAATTATAGAAGCGTACCATTACTCATGACATCGTTTCACAAAGATAAACGCGGACAGTAAACCAACAAAATGTAAACTGCAAGTGCACTCTTTCAGCACACCGAAGACGCATTCCCCTAGGAACAGTGATCCCCTCTCATAGCCATTTGTTTATTACTCCTCACACACACACACACACTACACACGCAATACCCCCCCCCCCCCCTTTCTACTCTCACACACACCAAATATTTTATTCGGTTCTCTCTAGATCATAACGAAAGTTATGTCCAAAATCAAAACAACTCATAAAGGAATGCAATTCCAATACAATCTACACACTAAAAAGCAACAATCCGAACATCTGTTTTAGCCATTCAAACCAACGTACCTCAAAATTCAGGTCCAACTGCATTCGGTCATAAAAGAAAAGAGGCTAACGCAAATGGAAGACACCAAGGCAAATGTGAGCCGGCGTCTTTCCTGCGTCAATATTTTTTTTGTCAATTTGTGAGGTATAGCATCGATGGTCCTACCAAGAACCCTTCATGGCTGCGACCGAACGATCACCCCGGGAAGATGCGGGTTCTGGCAACCAAAATTCCGTATGGGTACAACTTTTATTCGAACAAATAATAGGCTCAGATATGGCGCTGTTTAGGGAAAACCGGATAGATACGCATGGCTGCAACCTTGACCGGTTGCCACGCCAAGATGCGCGCCATCTCAAGTTTAACCGCGCCGTTAAAACTCATCATCGCCCAAGTTATTAGATCCCAGCCAACATCCAGGCTATATTATCTTTACCCACGGCCATTTAAACTCATGACAGCCCGACATAGTTATAGAAGCGTACCATTACTCATGACATTGTTTCACAAAGATAAACGCGGACAGTAAACAAACAAAATGTAAACTGCAAGTGCGCTCTTTCAGCACACCGAAGACGCATTCCCCTAGGAACAGTGATCCCCTCTCATAGCCATTTGTTTATTACTCCTCCCACACACACACTCCTCACACACAACACACGCAATAACCCCCCCCCCCCTTTCTACTCTCACACACACCAAATATTTTATTCGGTTCTCTCTAGATCATAACGAAAGTTATGTCCAAAATCAAAACAACTCATAAAGGAATACAATTCCAATACAATCTACACACTAAAAAGCAACAATCTGAACATCTGTTTTAGCCATTCAAACCAACGTACCTCAAAATTCATGTCCAATTGCATTCGATCATAAAAGAAAAGAGGCAAACGCAAATGGAAGACACCAAGGCAAATGTGAGCCGGCGTCTTTCCTGCGTCAATATTTTTTTTTTTAGTTTGTGAGGTATAGCATCGATGGTCCTACCAAGAACCCATCATGGCTGCGACCGAATGATCACCCCGGGAAGATGCGGGTTCTGGCAACCAAAATTCCGTAGGGGTACAACTTTTATTCGAACAAATAATAGGCTCAGATATGGCGCTGTTTAGGGAAAACCGGATAGATACGCATAGCTGCAACCTTGACCGGTTGCCACGCCAAGATGCGCGCCATCTCAAGTTTAATCGTGCCGTTAAAACTCATCATCGCCCAAGTTATTAGATCCCAGCCAACATCCAGGCTATATTATCTTTACCCACGGCCATTTAAACTCATGACAACCCGACATAATTATAGAAGCGTACCATTACTCATGACATCGTTTCACAAAGATAAACGCGGACAGTAAACCAACAAAATGTAAACTGCAAGTGCACTCTTTCAGCACACCGAAGACGCATTCCCCTAGGAACAGTGATCCCCTCTCATAGCCATTTGTTTATTACTCCTCACACACACACACACTACACACGCAATACCCCCCCCCCCCCTTTCTACTCTCACACACACCAAATATTTTATTCGGTTCTCTCTAGATCATAACGAAAGTTATGTCCAAAATCAAAACAACTCATAAAGGAATGCAATTCCAATACAATCTACACACTAAAAAGCAACAATCCGAACATCTGTTTTAGCCATTCAAACCAACGTACCTCAAAATTCAGGTCCAACTGCATTCGGTCATAAAAGAAAAGAGGCTAACGCAAATGGAAGACACCAAGGCAAATGTGAGCCGGCGTCTTTCCTGCGTCAATATATTTTTTGTCAGTTTGTGAGGTATAGCATCGATGGTCCTACCAAGAACCCTTCATGGCTGCGACCGAACGATCACCCCGGGAAGATGCGGGTTCTGGCAACCAAAATTCCGTATGGGTACAACTTTTATTCGAACAAATAATAGGCTCAGATATGGCGCTGTTTAGGGAAAACCGGATAGATACGCATGGCTGCAACCTTGACCGGTTGCCACGCCAAGATGCGCGCCATCTCAAGTTTAACCGCGCCGTTAAAACTCATCATCGCCCAAGTTATTAGATCCCAGCCAACATCCAGGCTATATTATCTTTACCCACGGCCATTTAAACTCATGACAGCCCGACATAGTTATAGAAGCGTACCATTACTCATGACATTGTTTCACAAAGATAAACGCGGACAGTAAACAAACAAAATGTAAACTGCAAGTGCGCTCTTTCAGCACACTGAAGATGCCAAGGCAAGTATCAGCCTCTGCCTTCGTAAATATAAAATTGCAGGTGCATTCTTTCAGGACACGAAAGACGCCAAGGAAACTATCAGCCGGCATCTTCCTGTTTCTAATAAATCAATCAAATCCCAGTTTGATGGATCAAGAAATGGACGAAACCTTCGAAGGTCGCCAAACCAAGATTGGGGTTTATAGCGTTGCCTCAGATAAAGCTTTATTCGGGAGAAAGAGCATAACCCGACATGGCTGCAACCTTCAAAAGTCGCCCCGCCAAGGTCCGGGCCATTTTATCTTTACCCGGGCCTGCTTAAACTGAACACGGGCCTACAAAATTTGGAAAACTTACAATTACTCGTCTAAGCATGTCACAAAGATAATCCAGTAGTCAATCAGCCAAATGTAAAGTGCAAGTGCATTTGAAATTCATAACCAAGCTAAAATTCAAGACAATCAATATGTGTGTATACCAAAGACCATAAACCAATGAAGCTGAAATTCATTATCAAGTGTAAATTCATCAGAATCCTTTTTCGGTGATGTCCTAACCGCATATTCCAAATGTGCATACTCACATTCCAGTTTATATGACATATCAAGAATCCTAAAACCCCCATATTTGTATAAATGACCTGCTTATCAGTTATATCAAACGGAAAAACCACGTCACCAACCTACCAACAACGCCGCACAGCACAAATTGCGGCAACGAAGAGGTAGGGGTAACGCAGCATAGGTGGGTCCAACACAACGACATATATAACCAACCACAAAATGTAAAACCCAAATCAACATAAGTCCATGCTTGATAACAACAAATTAACAAAAATATTTAACCACAAATCACATAATCAAAGTAAGTGACAATGACAAAAACAAATAGCGATACCTAATATGATAATCGTATCACCAGATAATCGTGACAATCAAACCAACCCAGATCCGATCAAAAGGCGGCCGATCAAATTTATAAGGAAAAACAATGGCAGCCGATCTAAAGGTCAACAATGGCAACCAATGGCAACCAATAATAAAGAGGTGTATATATACAAACATCGAGTTCCTGTAGCCACTACCACAATCAGACAAACACATAATTAATGAAGGAACGAAGGGGCATGATCAAGGGCAACCGAAGAGCCAACCCAACATTAATTGGCAACCGAAGAGCCAACCCAACATTAATTATCAAAGGGGCAACGGGATGAAGAAACGGTTGTAAACAAACCAACAATTAACACACAACACACACAACATCGTATATAATGATCGCATATCGTTATGATCGTAGATCGTTATGATCTAGAGAGAAGTAGAAAGGGGGGGGGGGGGGGGGGGGGGGGTTATTGTGTGTGTTGTGTGTGAGGAGTGTGAGTAATAAACAAATGGCTATGAGAGGGGATCACTGTTCCTAGGGGAACGTGATTCCCCTCTATTATAAGGTATATAATTGCAGACTTGATTCACACCCACTAGGCCACTATATGTAAATATTTACAGTACTATTGTTCGAAGTGTATCGATTTAGTGAATGAAACCGCGGTTAATAGTGGGGTAAACGATAATGATTGGATGACGAGGGTGTACAAGTTGTACGAAACGGTTGTTGGAGGTAAGTTTAGGCATCCGAGTGCTTGGCTTCTTTTGAAAGACAAGCACAAGTAGAAAAACCCCGAGTCAACTTAAGCAAGAAGATGCCGTCTTATGGGCACCGACGACGAACCGAAACACTTGGGGGAGGATGCGTTGCCTCGACCACCCGCTATATTCCGACCTAATAAAAGTCAACGCACCAACACTAACTCGACTGCTAGCTCCGGTTCCAACCCGGCCGCGTACCAAGAGTTCATGGCGGAACAACACAAGTTAGACCGAGAAGCCAAATTGTTCGTGCTTGAGAAAGAGAGCGAATACCGAAGGTGATTGATTCAATCTCAAAGGATTTTAGAGGACATGCATATGCTCCAAATTGACACAAGCCATATGAGTGCGGTCGACGCCGCTATCGTCGAGGCCCAAAAGGCACGAGTCAGAGCAACGCAACATATAAACCTTGATACTGGTCGGTGCCACCAAATTTATGTTTTTTAATTTTATGTATTTTATTTTAATTTTAACGTAATGTTTATTTTGTTTTAATGAAATTTTATTTGTAAGTTTAAATATTAAGTTAAAAAAAATTATGACACATAGCAATTTTAGTGTCATAACCACTTTGCTGACGTGACATGAATTTTTGACATGATACCACTTTGATGGCACCACCGCTCCGCTCTTTGTGCTCTTAGTAGAATAAGAGATTACTGTAGAACAATATTTTTGTTGTGAATATGAAAACGTCCGTTACCTGAAATCGATTTATGTAACGCAACATCACCAAATACAAAAAAAGCTAAAAGTGAAATTTTTCAAAAAGTCAAAAAGTTCCAATGCCGGGAATCGAACCCGGGTCCCCTGGGTGAAAGCCAGATATCCTAACCGCTGGACGACATCGGATTCCTTGTTAAGCTTAGAATTTAGAGTTACCTTAACTAAAGATCGGGATATAGATACACTTTGATTATTTTTAATATGCCTATTTTTTATTTTAAATATTGATTACTTTTTGAGAACTGTGTTAAATTCAAATCTGGGTATACAAAGGGGGTTTAAAGTACTTGGAATTTTATGGTGGTTTGTTTATCAAAATTACTGAGAATGGGAGATTAAGGTATCCAACTAATGGTGCCACAAGGTTAGATTGACATGATGAGAAGATTTTGCTGGGCAGGTATGATATTTGCTTTGTAAATTTATTTGATACTTATATATATATGCTTTAAAGAGCTTTGTTACCTTACAAAAAATCAAGAAGCCTTTGTTGGTGTTTTTCATAAGTAGGGTCTGGGACGTAGGTCATGAAGAAAATCAACTACCGGAACGGAGTTGATAATATTTTCAAAGGTTTGTACGCAGGTATAATGTTTGTTGACGTTTTCAAAGGTTTTGTTCTTATGAGTTTCTTGTTAATATGTTTACCTTCAATGCTTATGCCAAAGAGAAATACTACACATGGTACGAGGCTCGGAGGCTGCCATAGGCAAATATGAGGACCTATGACATGGTACCCTGAAATGGTGTCACTCCCATAGTTATCCATTTTTCTTCCTTTTGTTTTTTCTCCAACGAGTGTCTTTGTGTGTTGTGAGTAACGAGTGTGTTTTTGGCTTGCAGGTCAGAAGAAGATGAGGAGTGAATGTATTTTTGGTTTAATTACATTTAACAGGAATGGATAGCAAACACAAATGCTAATGAAAATGCTGCAAAGACAGAAGAACAACAGAACAACCACAAGGAGAAAAAAGACTAAGCTGGAACAATAGCGTGAGATAATAATGCCAAAGGATCCGAACCACCAACCAACAATAGCAAGCAGAAGGACAACAAGCAAAATGATAACTAGCAAAATGCTGGAGTAATAGTATTGGGAGTTTATCTTCATTGTCAAGGGTGCGTTGAGACAATTGTGAAGTCACTTAAGGATTTAATGGTAATCAATTACAATAATGAATTTGTTAGGTGTGGAAGTGGTTGAACCAAGTAAGAAAGATAATCGGCTGACTGTGAAAGGGAAGAACTGCGACCCGGTCAGAATTGCAGAGCGAGTCAGCCGTAAGTCGGGCAAGCATGTTGAGATTATTTCACCATTGCAGAAGAAGCCACAAGAGAAGAAGCCCGAGGTAACTTCTAAAACTATAGTACAGTATTTGTTTTAAAGACAAAAGTAAGAAAGATTCTGACGAAATAAATGCTTGAAATACTTGAACAGTCTCGTTTTCTTGTGTTCATTGAATTCCTAAACCTTTATTTACAATTATTGCTATAATGTAGTGCGTTACTTAAACTTGGCAACAGTACTGGATCGATCGTCTTTGGCAAGAGTTCTGGACTGTAATTTGTTACGCCTGTGTGTAGTAGTGCACATATATACCAGATGCAATCTTATCGGTTTATAGTAACACAAAAATGCCTATCTTAAAGAGAATAGGAGGTTCACCTGGGCACTTACGTTCTTTAGTACCTATGTCGATCTCAACAATACCAACTAAAGCATGTACATGTAGCTAAGACTGAGTAGACGAGACTTTTAGAGGAGCGTTGAATATTTAGATAGTTCGAATGTAGTGCATCTACAATACAGGATTTCAGGAAATAACTCATTAGTAACTAACATATCTATCAAGTTGTAGATGTTAGACATAAGTTTTAGAAATTAGAATAATCGAAACTGTCAAGTTCTGTACAATTGCAACCTTTTTTCCCTTAGCTGATAAAATAATTATCCCTCACATTTTTCTCGCTGCAAAATAGCAGCAGTAATGGAATATCCGAACAGGCCTGGACATTTGGCAATGCTACAAGGGGAAAAAAACTGGCCCTGATAATTTGTGACAACGCCATTCACTACCGTTGCTTTTGCAGCGGCTTACACTGAACCTATAGGTCCTCGATGAGTTTAAGGCAAACAATGCAGGTAAACTAAACGTTCACTTTGTTTAGGATTTTTTTTTGCATGTTTTCGTGCACTTGAACTCTTTGATAAAAAATACTTGGAGTCCGAGTAGATAGGAAAAAAAAGACATTGAGTGAACTTACATTGGCTTCCGCCATATCCCCCGTTTATTGTGCAGAGGGATGATATGGTATTGCGGTTGCTAATTCCACTGATGTAGCTCGGGGTGCATTTGATATTGTCCTCACTGAACCAGGAGTGAGTGTCATCGTCAATGCAATGCTTACTAGCAGAGGCAAGTATTTAGTACTTTCATAATAATGAGCATGGCGTAGCAGTAATTTGAAGTCATAGGAACATGGTCATAGTGTCAAAACGATGAATGTTTAAATAGACAGGAACATTAAGGAACATCAAAATGTAACTTTATAAAGGGTCTGCAAGTTCAAATTACTGCTAAATTCAGTTTTAAAAATTGGTTAGCTGCATACTGTACTTCTATTTACATTTTGGTAATTACAATAACAAGTTTTATGTAAAACTATTATCACCAGATTTCACAAAACGATTGTTATTATGTATAGAAACGTTATAGTTATACATGATGTTTGAGCTAACTAAAGCGGGAAAGAAAACGAGTATTTAATAAAAATGAAAATGACTACGACGTATGTGTTTTCTCTATTCACCGACTTATATAGCAAATTTAATCAACATCCTAAAGTTGTTACTTGAAAACAACATATGTTATCTATTGGATTGTGGTTCAAAGGTGTTTGTATGGGTTGTCCGTGCAACACACTTGGACGGATGAAAGCTTTTGCTGTAGGCCTTTCGACATTGAACACGTCAATTCCAGTACGATTATAGTTGGCTTGGGCTGGGCCAGGTTGACAGTTCTGAATGAATGCAGCTAAATGCAGATGCTAGATAAATTTTGGTGGATTCTTATGTTGCTTTACATAAAAGGCGATACATAACATCTCCAGGAAGTAGAGCTGCGTACTCTATGCTACCAGAACGAGTCATATGCTTTTTTTTAATGTGAATTTGGGAAAATGAGCTTGTACTGTTTATTGTAGCTTGCTAAAAATCACTACTACTAAATTCAGTTTAAAAGTTGTTTAGCTGCATATCATACTTCTTTTTACATTTGGGTAATTGTATCCAAGCATTCTGTATCAACATAAGACCTTAGGCCAGTTTGGTTCACAGTATGTGTTAGGATTAGGGGCTGCTATCATAAGGCATAACATCAGCAAATCAAACACCATGGCAGCAATCACCAAGGTAATTAAAAGCGAAAGCGACCTTAAAGCGACATGTCTTTTTTTAAAGCGAAAAGCGAGAAGCGAAAAAAGCGAGCGCTTCAGTTATCTTAATATCCTTTATGCATACAATAGTGTAGTATGAGTCAATAATTAATTAAAAGCATAATTATCTTGAAATTAAAATTATTTTATATCATAAATGATTAAATTTAATATATATTTTTTAAGAAAATCATCCTTGCAGAATGATATATGCTGTTATGCTTAAATGATGACTGATAATGTAAATTGATAATACTTTAATTGTGAAAAAAAAAGAAAAAAACATTTTCTCTCTCCCATATCACGTGGGAACTCCAACACACATTTAATATATCTTTCTCTCTCCACCATATTTATCTTCTTCCCAAAAAAACCATCTCCATTTTCAGATCTCCATTTTTAGATCTAGAAATCATCCGTTTTTTCACAGAAGCAAACGCTTTTAGGTCGCTTTTTGGTCGCCTTACTCGCTCTAGTAAAACGCCTCGCTTCTATAGGATCAAGGCGTTTTGGGTCGCTTCGCTTCGCTTTGTCGCTTATGCGAGCGCTTTTCTCGCTTTTGACAACCTTGGCAATCACAACAATATCAGAACATGGGAACCAAAAATATCATAAGGGGGTGTTTGGGGAACACAAAACAAAGCTATCAAATGTGTTCCAAATGTACAAAGTTAACACGGTTGTGTTTATATAATCCTATATAGCCGTCATTACATTTCCTACTGCTGAAGTTACATAGCAAAATGACTAATATGCCCTTAATACCAAAATGACCAAAATACCCTTAGGACTAGAAGTCAAATATCCAACAATCTCCACCTTGACTTTAGCTCCTAAGTAGCACGATACTTCTAACTCCGGTCAAAACTTCAAACCAAACGAATCCTTCATCTTCAAATTCAAATTTCCAATTTCCAAACGCTAGAGTACTAGCCAAATTCAAAACAAACGATCGAATCCGAAAACGATCCAAAACTAGTCCAAATGATCGAACCTGAAAACGATCCAAAACTAATCCAAATGGATCGAACCTGAAAACGATCCAAAGCAAACTAAACCAAAAACAAACGCCGATGATTTTAAACGAACAATCAAATGTTAACCGACAAATTTCAAACTCGGCCAACCAAACAACCAAATCGGCACAAACGATCTTCACAATCAAATTCGGGCAACCAATCTTCAAACCGCCGACAAACGAAGATCCAAATTTCTAAATTCCAAGCGATCGAAAAAACTTCAACGACATGATGATAATCAAGTCTTCAAACACCAAATCGATCTTCAAATTCCAAATACTAAATTCAAATTCTAATGGTCCACTTATAGAATAAGAATTATGACCCAAATTCAAACTTATTATCCGTATCAAACAAATTCAAATTAATAAATAATTTGACGAACGGGCTCAAATTCAAACGTCCCAAATATGACCCGGATAATAATACTAACGATCCATTTATACAATATAAGAAACCATTATCCCAAATCGATGATCTCGTATTCTCATATCAATACAAATAGCCAGTTCCAACTTCAAACACTAATCCCAAATTCAAACAAAATCATAAGTGTAACCCGGAGAACATATCAAACTACGAATATACAAATCGCTCCACCATACCAAATGAAATACCAAGCCTATTTGCTATGTAGGGAACAAACCAGGTTTACCATATAACAAACAACTTCCATATCAACTCCTATGTGAATCACAAGAGATGTGAAACCAACAAGCACCCCATTCACAAATTCTAATTCTTATTCCTAATCAACAAACCCCTTTCAAATAAACCTTTTCAATCTATCAAATAAGCGGAAGCAACAAATGATTGATAAAGGAAAATCCCAAAACCACAAAACAAACAAACCTCATGTCTTTTATTGATTGAATCAGCAAGCCTCCAAATATCTCCAAATCAAGAAATTGATTATTGAAAGTAACTAAAAACCTAAAGCCAATTCACCAAGCCTTCCAGAGAACCCCAAAAAAAATCAGTTTGATTCAAATTGACTGAATGATCAACCGGCTCTTGATACCAATTTGTTAGGATTAGGGGCTGTTATCATAAGGCATAACATCAACAAATAAAACACCATGGCAGCAATCACAACAATATCAGAACATGAGAACCAAAAATATCATAAGGGGGTGTTTGGGGAACACAAAACAAAGCTATCAAATGTGTTCCAAATGTACAAAGTTAACACGGTTGTGTTTATATAATCCTATACAACCGTCATTACATTTCCTACTGCTAAAGTTACATAGCAAAATGACAAATATGCCCTTAATACCAAAATGACCAAAATACCCTTAGGACTAGAAGTCAAATATCCAACAGTACGTTTTGAAAGGAATTGTAATTTGAATGAATTATAATTGAAAGAGATGTAATGTGTTATAATTGTAATTTAATTGATATATTTAATGATTGTGTTTTGTTGATTATCAACGTAATGTAATTCAAATTTTTTAAAATATAATAAAATTATAATAAATAAAAATAATAATAATAACAAAAAAATAAATAAAAATAAATTACTGATAATAAAAGTATAAAATATAATAATAATAAATATTAATAATAATAATAATTTAATAATAAATTATTGAAATTTTGAATAATAAAATTATAATTGTAATATTTAATAATATTATTCATAATAAATAATAATAATAATAATAATAACTCAAGACATTGGAGCATGTGATGCTGCTTTTATTTTTAATAGGATTAACTTTTTTATAGCTAAAGGAGCGGGGCTCAGATTGTATCTCGGCTTCCCACTAACCTTTTGTAAATTCTATTATTCTAATAAAATAGTGTTTATAATAAAAAAATAACAATAACAATAATAATATTAATATTATTGTTATTATTATTATCTAGTATGTAAATAATATTAATAGTAATAATAACAATGTTAAAAATAATATTCATTCATATTATTTTTTATTTTTTATTTTTATACTAATATTTAATTTATAACAATAAAAATAATATTTAATTTATAACAATAAAAATTGTATTTAATATTTTTTAGTTATTATATTAAATAATTTGTTAATAATTATTATATTAATATATTGTATAAAAAGTGTATATTTTATTAATAATAATAATTTTAATGATAAAAACTTAATTAGATATTTTTAATTTTTTTGAAAATAGTTATTTTTTTATAAGTGTTTAATTAATATTTTTTTAGTATTACTTTTTTAAATAATTTTTAATATACTATTTTTTTTCTAATAGTAAATTTTAATTTATAATTAATTTTTTAAAATTATTATATTAATAATAATTGTTTTTTTAATATATTAAAGTTCTATCAATATTTTTATATTATTAATTTTAGTAATATATTAATTATTATTTTATAAATAATTTATTAATATAATATTAACTATTTTATTAATAATTATTATTATTATTAATTTTTTTATTCTTATTATTTATAAATACTGATGTAAAGCGAATTTTAATTTCTTTCATTATGACAACCAAATATCCTATGTAATGTAATCGAATTACAATTACACCTAATTATATCAAATTAATAACACAAAACAATTGTATTACCTTTTAAATCATGATAATATATCTACATGTGCAAGCTACCGGTTATTACTTATTACCCTTAATTTTTATGCTAACATATTTTTAAGAGAGCTAGACTCATGGTTTGGAGTCGTGAAAAAAAAATGTCACGTCTAACATTTTCTCCCAAAGCATGCATAAGGCTTTCACATGACATAAAAAACAACTCTTTCTAGTTGGCTTGTCATCTTTTTATTTTTTTCAATTATATTCAAAACCCAAATTAAATTCTAAACCTAAACACCCACTTTATAAACATAAACTAGCTTTAAACCAATCTCTTAAAAAAATTAGGGTTTGTGCCCGCGCTTCGCTGCGGCGAGGTGCGGGCGTTGTTGGGAACGGGGCCAGTGGTTGTTCCGTTAGTCGGACGATGGTTCCTTCGTTGATTTCTTGTTGGGTGCATCTTGTAAGATTGCTTTTACGGAATATTGTCTTTTGGCGAAATCTGGTATTGCAGCACTTTACCAAGTAACAAACAATCCCTATAGCGCAAACCTTATCACTATAATACACAAACTAATTTGCTAATCATTGAATTACCTTTGACATTCTACCTCAATAAAGACATAAGAGCTTTAAAACAGATGTTTGAAATCAGTCCCAAACACCTTTTAAAAATCTTTAGAAAAAAGGTATCTCATGGGCATTGATTTTTCATTGATGCTAAAGTCGCTGAAGTAACCTAATAGTTTCAAAATTCACCTCAGGTTTTGCCCGGTTTTCAGCAACACACTTTGTTTTCCATAATTCTGAACCAGCTAATCGTGTATCTATTATGCATTTCAATGGCTGAAAATGTGACGCTGCAAGTTTAAACATAGATTTCGTCACGTCAGAACCATTAATGCAAAATTTGAAGCGAGAAAGTAACGAATTGTAAACAGAAAAGGTTACTTGTCCATACGATATTTTATTGCCACATATGATGAGGCTGATAAGCTTCGATTAGGATCTTTATTTTGAGTTCTCTCCACATGGAGTTGATTGAGGTTAGCTTCATAAAAAGCCTTCTTCTTCAATACATCTTTTAATAAACTATAAAAAAATCCTTGTTTGATGAATGTTATTTTAACAGGTATTTTAGTTACGATAATTCAATAAATATATATTAAAAATCATAATTGAAAAGAAAAGGCATAGAATTGTCGATTGACGATAAGCCGAGATTACTACTACAAAAATCATACAAAAATCATTGTTTTGCAATTGATTTATGATAATTTGGAATAGAACTTTAAGAATCTGCAATATTCCTGATGACATTTTTGTAGGGCTTCCATTTGAATATGATAAATAAAACCTATGTACATGCTCTCACTTTAAACAGCATCACGTATTCTCATTCACCTTTAAAACTTTTGAGATCATCTCATATTCTCATTCAGATGTAAATTTTGAAAACATAATTCTTGAAACATCTGCCATAAACATCTATTGGAACCTATAAACATCTGCTATTGTAGTAACTACCTCCGACCCCAAATATTCTGTGTACTGAACTTTCCTCAGTAACATGTTTAGGTTGAAATTTCCACCTCTATACTCTCTGGTAATTAGACAGTGAGTCAGTAAGAAAGAGTACCTGAGATGCTGGAGCATTGTTATCAATGAAGGGAGCAGCAAGACTTATGAATGAAGCTTCACCAACACGAACTAACCTGAAAACAACATGATGATAACATAAGTTATGAATTATGAGTAATCAATGGCTACAAAGAGAAATCACACATGGTTGAAAAACAACTCACATTCGATGGATGGTCGTGGAGCAAAGACAAATCTTACTTGGAGCGAATTTTGTGAATTCATTAAGAGAATACCCAAAATGTTTTAGTGTCATCTCAAGCTGATGCAAGTATGGGACACACATAATCAGCGGATAATGGGGCTCAGATATGCAAATATAGGAACATGACCGAACACACGACGCGGTTGCAACCACAGAACGGGTATGGTCACCATGCCAAGAGTCGTGCGTCGTTAATCTATTGTCCGACCAAACATAAATGCAGAAAAATCATCATCGCCCGTTATTTAACCTACATTTGTGGCTCAGATAAGTGAGCAAAATCATACAAAAATCATCGTTTTGCAATTGATTTATGATAATTTGAAATAGAACTTTAAGAATCTGCAATATTCTTGATAACATTTTTGTAGGGCTTCCATTTTAATATGATAAAAAAAAACCTACGTACATGCTCTTAGTTTAAATAGCATCACGTATTATCATTCACCTTTTAAACTTTTGAGAGCATCTCGTATTCTCATTCAGATGTAAATTTTGAAAACATAATT
Source organism: Glebionis coronaria (assembly GCA_025667525.1). Lineage (NCBI taxonomy): Eukaryota > Viridiplantae > Streptophyta > Magnoliopsida > Asterales > Asteraceae > Glebionis > Glebionis coronaria. Next base: position 136,784,623 of record CM046879.1, on the reverse strand, counting down.
GTTGAAACATCTGCCATAAACATCTATCCGAACCTATAAACATCTGCTATTGTAGTAACTACCTCCGACCCCAAATATTTCGTGTACTGAACTTTTCTCGGTAACATGTTTAGGTTGAAATTTCCACCTCTATACTCTTTGGTAATTAGACAGTGAGGCAGTGAGAAAGAGTACCTGAGATGTTGGAGCATTGTCATCAATGAAGGGAGCAACAACACTTATGAATGAAGCTTCACCAACACGAACTAACCTGAAAACAACATGATGATAACATAAAGTCATGACTTATGAGTAATCAATGGCTACAAAGAGAAATCACACATGGTTGAAAAACAACTCACATTCGATGGATGGTCGTGGAGCAAAGACAAATCTTACCTGGAGCGAATTTTGTGAATTCATTAAGAGAATACCCAAAATGTTTTAGTGTCATCTCAAGTTGATGCAAGTATGGGACACACATAATCAGCGGATAATGGGGCTCAGATCTACAAATATAGGAACATGACAGAACACACGACGCGATTGCAACCACAGAACGGGTATGGTCACCATGCCAAGAGTCGTGCGTCGTTAATCTATTGTCCGACCAAACATAAATGCAGAAAAATCATCATCGCCCGTTATTTAACCTACATTTGTGGCTCAGATAAGTGAGCAATCAGTTATTAAGATATGTGCACTCTGGCTGCAAATATACAAACCGTGCCCCGCCAAGAGGTACTAAATCCAGAACCTGCTCGAATCCGCATATGGATGGTCGAATATTATCATCATCGCCTTGGAAAATGAGAACTGGTTTTCTACCAAATACGACCATCACATGATTATTTTCACCATTGTCAAAACATGTCATTTTTTCAGCTTATGAGCCAATCACTATCGTCACACACCCATCAACATTGTCACCTGCCACGTGTGGCGACAACAAAAGGATTAGCGGCCTTTAAAAATCCCCAGGTATGCTAAGTCATTTCACGACAATTAACATCAGTTGTCACAATCGGACATCAGATTTATGCATATGTCCAACAAATCAATACAACCTACAAAAGAAACCACCCAAACCAACCAATCATATCTCTATAACCAGTGTATTTATGAGCCTATCACAACGGGCCTATCGTCGCCAGGCATCAACAGTGGCAACAAAACCGACGATTGTCACAACGGGCGTATCGTCGCTAGCCATCAACAGCGACAACGAAAGCGATAATCGTCACTATTGTCGCCCCCTATGGATAGCGGCAACGAACCTTCCATTGAATGACTATCTTTAGGTTAACAAAAAGACGATTTTTTTAACAATTCAGGAAGACACCAAGGTAAATATAAGGCGCAGTTGTATTCTTTCATCATACTTTTTTTAGGAAGACACCAAGGCAAATATGAGCCGACGTCTTTCCTCTTTCAATACTTTAATAAAAAACAACAACAATGTCAACAGCAAGGGCAGAAAACAACATAAAATATAATTTGTCCATTAAGCAAACATGTTAACCTTAAAAGTGGTCATGATAATCACGGACCAATATGACATCTTTATCGATGGAAACCCCCACATAACCTTAACATCATCATATAATGATGATTCAAGATAACATTTATTAGGTTTACCATGGCTAAGCTGCTATAAATGGTAAAAAAAATAAATGTTGAAAGCACATTATAGTAAGAACGAAATGTTACTGATAAGTGTGAAAACACTCATCAATAATGATCCAAAAAACACTCAAAACACAGTCAAATACATTATATTTAACTAGAAAATATCAGAATCACGTAGGTATATGTGTATCATGTGTTTTCAGGTAAACAAGATACATTTTGAAGCAAAGACGCGTTTTCAAGGGATTTTTATGATAAAAGACGAAGAAAATGATGAAAGAGCTTTCAAGGACCAATCATGCCAAAATTACTAAGATCGAGGACTGAAAGTGTAACTTTCAATAAGAAAAGGATGATAAAGAAACTTGATTTAAAAGTGCTAAACACTTTTGAATAAGAAGTTATAAATAAAGGACTAAATGGAAAATTTATGAAAGTTATTTAACTTTAAATAAAACTCAGTGAAAGTTATTTGGTCAACTGACCAAGTTGGTCAAAACACATACACATTCATACGTCTCTTCTTCTCCAACGAAGAGAGAGAGAGAAAAGAAATTAACAGTCACCACCATCTTTTTCCACCATATACCTTCAAGATCAATTCAAGAAAGCTACAAGGGGTTTTGTAGAATATTGATAATCTATGAATCTATGAAGGGGGTTGATGATTTCTAGAGAGAGAAAGTTAGAGAGAGAAAGTGAGAGAAACTATGTGTTATTTCATTAAGTGGAAACTAGAAAATGACAACAACCAACCCCTTTCCATGGTGGAAAGGGGTATTTATACTTCCAAGCTTACATTGGGCTTGGGCCGGTCCATGACAAGCCCATGGACCGGTTCTTACTTAACTTAATAAGCAACTAATAACTATTTGTTAACTACGAGCTATTACAACATAAATAATATTGTGGAGTGACCGATACTTCTAATATACGTAAAACGTATTTCTAACAATCTCCCCCTAAGGGAGGTCACTCCACGTTACAAAGTTCTAAACCTAGCATACTATACTAAGTCTTCGTTCTTTAGCTCGTAGTCTTTTCTTCTTTTCTTTCTTTTGTTGTGAATATGTTGGTTTGATCTTTTTGGCTTTGGCTTGAGAGCATTGTTCTTTGGCCTTTCACGTGCGATCTTTGCCTCTCTTGTGAATTTGCCTTCTCGTGACTCCATGTTCCACACACTTATGTCTTTTTGTTGAATTCTCGAAAGTTTCAGAGTTTGGTACAGCGGAAGACTTTATCTTGTACTTTCTTGAATTTTTTGCTAAACTTTGATGCAGAAAAAACATAAGCATGTGGGAACGACTTCTACAGGTACACCGCAACACCACCGTCTTCACTGGTACACAGCAACGCCACCGTCTTCAACAGGTACACAGCAACGCCACCGTCTTTAACAGGTACACAACAACGACATGAATAAAATGGCTTTGAACATTTTATTCTAATTCGGTAGCATTTTACCTCCGGTCGGTGAGGACCGTTGGACGATATTAGATATCGTACCCGTGACGGATAGTTTCAATTAAGTAACTTCCTGACAGGATTTCGCGGGTAAACCCGTTCTCTTTATTCGACCGTCCAAAGCTGACTGCGAACATAAAGAGTGAATCACTTGGATAAATTATCCTTGTGATTTGAAGCCGTCAATTCATGAAACCTGGAACAACTGAATTTCAATTAAGATTTTCACCATCGTTGCTTTCCAGTTGTCACGAGCTCAATTCATAAAGAATCTTGCACGTCACCTACCAAGTGCTGTTTGATGTTAACACTAGAAGGATTTCCACTCGTCACTGTGGTCAATAAAGAGTCACTCTGAGTGTTCTGGCAAGATCATATGATAATGCGAAGAGGCCTGGAACGAGTTTAAGTTCAATTAAGAATTAAACCACTGTTACCTTCCAGTTTTTCACAAGATTGGTTCTAAAAGAACCGCATGTGTAACCTACCATGAGCTTGTTTGATGTTGGCTCAAGTAGGATTTCCATCTTCATTGTAATACTTACGTATTACTCGGATGTTCTGGCAATATTACAGGAATATTGCGTAGGACTCATGAAAATCTCTTACTTTTCACAGTGTGTGAGAAAGCAAGGAATAAATGGAAAGTGTCCTAATGAGACTTTTGATGATCTCTTGGCTCTAGACTCGATTGTGCGTTTTGATTTAGTGAGCGATGGCTGGAGAGGAGTGCCACCTTTTCAATACCAGTCTATTCGGAGTGAATAAACCAATAGATAACGTGTTGATCTCCGTGTGATTAAAACAAATACCTTTTGAGAGATATTTGAGTTAGCTGGGAAGGGTTGTGCATTGCATCACTGGGTCCATGATGTCTTTCTTCAGTACCGAGAATCATTAGCAAAAATGACCTCAATAGCATATGTATTGACCCGGTTTCTGCCTAAAGTTGTAAGGAGGGCTTCTTTCTTTACACCCTTTATCTTTACAATTCTTTTTCATTCTTCAACCCCTTCAATGCTTACCAATACGTCATCACTAGCACCTTGTTGTGATTATTCCAGTGCTAGCTTAAGTACTTGGTCGGCATTCAGCTACGTTCACATTCTTTCTCCATCTTTCCTAGGACTTCTAATTCTATCTAGGGAATTGTCCTTGGGAAGATTCCATCGGCTCTGATGAATCATTGGACTAAACCTATTCCTACCACCCTTTTGTCACCACATCCGTCGTGAATTAAGCGTGTTTTGGGAAGGAATTGCCACCATGAAAAATTATTGAAAATCACATAAGGTACTTGTGATATTACAATCAAAAGTTTTGTACCTTAGGTGTTTTGTTCATCAAAAACGCTCCCCCTTAACACGTGCTTTACACATATTAAGTTGGATTATCGTTAAGTCTTTTTTTATCTTTTAGCCAAGTATCACTTAAGTCTCCTTAATCCCATTTTCTCCCCTTATCCAAAATGTTAACCATTAATATTTGGGATATTGAATGGATTAACTGGTCTTTGGGTAAAAATGAAATCGATGTTTGGCCATAGAGCAAGTTATTGCTCCCCCTTAATTTAATAAGGGATAGTTGTAGTGCTTTGGTATGATATATTTTGAAAGATTTAGAATCTCGTGAGAAATTCTTGAAAAATTATCATACTTTAACACTACATCAAGCCGTACAAGCACAATATTCACAAATATACATATTCACAATTGAAAACCAATATAAAGTGGACCTGAAGTATACGACCCATTAGATGGATCGTTGCAGTAGCTTGTGGTGCACTAAATATGGTCTTCCACCAACGAATCTTTCCAAGCTCCTCATCAATCTACGTTCACGGAGCTTTTGATCAATCTTCTTGATCACGTACTTTGCCATCTGCCGGTAACCCGGATGCCAATCCTCCGTCATCTCTGGCAAAGTCCCACCCGAGTTCAGATGCTCCAACTTTCCTCTGACTTGTAGAAGGGTCCCATCACTGTACTTATGGAGCTCACCCACCCTCATAAACTTCATCAAACCTCGACTGTTCAAGTAGAAAATGCCGTAATTCGGGACAGAAATGCCGATATAGGGACATCTTTCTACATGTTGAGGTAGCACTTGATTCGGGTTTCTTGGAGCTGGTAACCTTGTCTCCCTCTTTCGGTTGTTCACCCCCATCATCATCCTCATTGTTATCCCCGTTACTCCCCCGAGCACTCTCCTCATTCCCATCACCACCATCATCGCCTTCATCATCATCATCATCATCGTCACCATCATCCTCATCCTTATCCTCATCATCACCATCATCGTCATCCTTTTCCTCTTCTTCTCCTTCTTCTTCCTCTTCCTCTTCCTCTTCACCAGTGCCCTCTTCCTGCTCACTATCATCTTTATCCTCCTCAGGTAGAATGTGATAAGGTACCACACTTCCAAACGTTTTGAATAACCTATCATCCTCCATGATAGCGTCATTCAGGGATTTGTATAGAGCCCGTTGAATCCTAGACTTATCAAACGATCCAAGTTCCACCATACGAGCCTTAAGGATCTTCTTCAATTCAAAATCCGTCAAGTCATAAGCAATCTTGTAGGCGGATTCTGAAGGATTGGATGACTTGATCATCAAGTTATCAGCTGCTAGCGTCTTCAACTCATCACGCAGTTTAGGCATAATGGATTCAACGGATTCTTGCACTCTTTCTTCCACAGAGGCTTCAAGTGCTTCTTTTTGCTCTTTGTATTTATCCCTCATCGCTTGAAGTCTGGTGATACGTGCAGCATGCTTATCAGCCTCAGCCTGCTTAACCCGAGTTAGTTCTTCTGCATGTGCTTTTCGAGTCAACTCCATATCTGCAGCGAACCTAGCAATCATCTCCTCTTGGGCTCTCCTAGATGCTTCTTCACTTTGAGCTCTTCTTTGTAACTCTTGGCGAAGTTCATCCATTTCTCGTTTGTGATTATCCACATGTTTATCCAACATTTCGGCCATCACCAATGCAGCCATTGTAGATGTTGCAGAGCTGCTCTGGGTTGATTGAAGAGGCTCGGTTGTTACTGCGGTACTAAGGATGGGAATTATAGGTGGTGGAAGAAATGGTGTTGAAGCCGGTCTGATTGGTAAGGGTTGTATTGGTGGAGGTTGAGTTGCTAAAGGTTGAGTTGTCACCATGATCGTAGGAGCAACAGACTCCTTTTCCACACTTGCTGAAATAGGGATCGATGGCTCCTTCGAAGTGGAATAATGTTCAGGTGACCCAAACTCATAAACATCATCTGGTTCCTGGTACTCCTCTTCAACATTTACCCTTGCACCTGAACCACTACCGCCAGTATCTTTCCTACTCCTTTGAATTGCTATCTTCATCATTTGTTTCTCTGTCTTGTCAAGAGCAGGATCAACAACATCTTCTTCGTCACGTAAAACCATCTCATCAGCCTTACCCTTTCCCTTCTTACCCTCAGTCTTCTTCTTCTTGGTTTCGGGTTCAGGTAACGCATCTGGTTGTTTGCGTTTACCTTTACTCTTGACCGTTGTAGACGAGTCTTCTCCAGTCTGAAGGTTTGCTTTCAGCTTCTTGATTTCTAGCTGCAGTAGCTTGTAATCAGTAGAACCTTTGATTTTCTCTGTCAGAAGGTAATCGGGAATAGGACCCGGAATCACACCAATAGACGGTCCTTCATGCCTCAGATCCACAGTATCATCAGCTTCTTCAGTGTGATAACAACTTGCTGCACGCTTATCAATAGTAGCATCATTTTTCATAAAATAATTAATGATAAGCTTGATAAACCTTGGATAAGGAAAGAAATTTGTCTTCAGCTTCTTGTTATGGAAGAGTTGAAAGGTGAATGCTTCCCATATCAACAATGCATAATCTGCATTTGCAGCTTTGTACATGCCATAGAAGAGGTTTATTATAGGACTGCGCAAAGCATCATGGCCACTTGTTTTTGGTGTAAGACATCTACTGAGAATACCCATCAATGCTCTCCAAGGTTGTCCTACTTTAGCAGTGGTAAACTCAGACGCAACTCGTATTTCCGGACATCCAAGAGCGTCAAATAATTCCATGAGTTCATCTTTAGTAGGATCCCTCGAGAATGACATGCCTTTGGGTGTATCCCGTAAACCAAGAATCTTACGAAAGTCTGAAACTGTGAGCGTCTGCTGCTTGTTGTCGATGGTGAAGGTGATCTTGTTTGAAGTGATTTCCTTGGTGGCCCAAAATTCATACATATACTCATAAGGCACCGAGGCACTACTTCTTAAAGCATTCTTAACATGGGATTGATCAAGGATTGCGATGGCTACTTTAAATCCATGGTGAGTGGATTTAGAGACTTGCTTCAGCCGGTAGTTGTTGGGTATGAACTTAAGGGTTCGTGCTTTAGCAATAGCGGCTTCTCTAGAGTCTTGGATTGCTTGTACTGTTGGGTTAGTCATTGTATCTGCTTAAGATAAGACATGAAAGGTTGATGCACAAAAACATATAGATATATATCATTCTTACTTCTAAGCATAACACTTTTCATAACATAATACAACAAGTACATATAACATGCAAACAATAATAATCAAACAACTCTTCATCCGGAACTTTTCCTCATTCGGAACTTCTTCATCCGGAACATTCCTTCATTCGGAACTTCCTTCATCCGGAAGTTCTTCATTCGGAACTTCCTCATCCGGAAGTTCTTCATTCGGAACTTCCTTCATCCGGAAGTTCTTCATTCGGAACTTCTTTCATCCGGAAGTTCTTCATTCGGAACTTCCTTCATCCGGAAGTTCTTCATTCGGAACTTCCTCATCCGGAAGTTCTTCATTCGGAACTTCCTTCATCCGGAAGTTCTTCATTCGGAACTTCTTTCATCCGGAAGTTCTTCATTCGGAACTTCCTTCATCCGGAAGTTATTCATTCGGAACTTCTTCATTCGGAAGTTCTTCATTCGGAACTTCCTTCATTCGGAAGTTCTTCATTCGGAACTTCTTCATTCGGAAGTTCTTCATTCGGAACTTCCTTCATTCGGAAGTTCTTCATTCGGAACTTCTTCATTCGGAAGTTCTTCATTCGGAAGTTCTTCATTCGGAACTTCCTTCATTCGGAAGTCCTTCATTCGGAACTTCCTCATTCGGAAGTTTTTCAGAAAAAAATCCTTCATTCGGAAGTTCTTATCCTTGTTCATCCGGAACATCAAAACACAGTCTAAGAGGATTAATTCTAAACGCATTTGTGAGTTCTAAAGCAAACTAAGGCAATTAAACATCATTTAATGAGATTTCGAGCAAAACCCATCAACAACCCCTAAATAATTAACCCTAATTAAGGAATAAACCCTAAATCTGATAATGTTAATTATCTGAATCAATTAAAGAGATATAGATGATGGATTAGACGAATTTATAAGTTAAATATAGATGATAATTACCTTATTTAATCGAATGAATAGGATCGGATGAATAAACGAGATGTTTTTTTTTTATCTTGTGTGAGAGCTTTAACAATGGCGGCAATAGTAAGAAAAACAGTGAAGAGAAAGGGGGGCGGGGTGCTTAGTTTTGACTTAGGTCAAATTTTTGACTTTTCATTCTTTTCCTTAAGACCCTACATTTTCTCATTCTTTTCCTTAAGTCCCTACATTTTCTCATTCACCCTTGTTTAACTTACATTTTTCATTTTCCTTAAGTCCCTTGTTTAACTTACACACAACTTAGCAAACGCAATCTATTAGCATATCTCCAAGATCTAAAAGCAATGCCTATCACATAGAACGAACACAAGTCTTATTCTAAAGCAAAACCACTCAATTACCATTTAGCCATTAATTTTCACAATCACGTTTGAAAATCAATTTAATGACGAAGATGATTTTACTATTTTCCCCCCCTTAAACGATGACCCGTTTTCTATTTAAAGAGTTGTAGTCATTGTTTAAAGAGTCAAATAGTGATGAAAGCATTTCCAATTTATATCTTGAAAAATTTTGATTCGTGGTGTCAATAAGATTTCTCTTATTTTAACAAATTAATGCACTGAGACGTACACAAATTCGTGTTAGACCAAGTTATAAAGTAAACTTGATCCCTTTGCATGATTTGGCTTGTAAATCACGCCCGAGAAAATTAATTCCCGTTCTGAGCCAACGTTTTCCAAGGAAATACGTGACTTTAATATGAAAACCGGGTTGCAGTCAGAAATAACTCCAAGCCATTATGGGCATGTTTTAAGAATGTACAACTTTTATACGGACTCTATTTATGGCACCGTGTCAATATTGATCGACATTTCTAAGGCCGTAAATATTACCGTACTAAAAGACATGCCCGATTTAAAAACGAAAAATATTTTTGGTTTTTCTTGATTTTATAATTTTTACGGTTTTTCTAGGTTTTATATTTTTTATGATTTTTGTTGGTTTTATATTTTTGTATTTTCTTTTTGTGGTTTATATATTTACGATAATATACATGATCACGAACAAAGGATACTCTGAATAGTTTACCACGACTATTCAGCTGATTCTTCTGCCAACTCTTTGAGAGTCGCTGGAGTGAATGATTTCATGCCAAGCTTGTCGATCAAAAACTCAATTCGTCCTCGATCTAATGCTTTGGTGAACATATCCGCCAGCTGGTACTCAGTAGTGACAAAATACAGCTGATCACTCCGTTCTCCACCTGCTCCTTAATGAAATGGTAGCGAATGTCTATATGCTTGGCCCGGGAGTGTTGAACATAGTTGCAGCAAAGGGCAATGGCGTTCTTGTTGTCACAATACATCGGGATTTTGTTGAATCCCAAACCGTAGTCAGTTAATTGTGATCTCATCCAAAGGACTTGAGCACAACAACCGGACATGGCGATGTATTCAGCCTCCGTGCTTGATATTGCAGCGCTTTTCTGCCTTTTTGAAGACTAACTGATCAATCTATCTCCAAGGAGTTGCACAGATCCAGAAGTGCTACGCCTCGTGTCTTGACATCCAACATGATCGGCATCTGCGTATGATATTAAAGCAATAGAGGAATCTTTCGGATACCATAGACCACGATGAAGTGTTCCTTTTAGATACCGAAAGATCCTTTTTACAACATGTAGGTGCTTTTCGGTAGGCCGAGCCTGATACCGGGCACACATGCATACAGCAAATTGCAAATCAGGCCTGCTAGCAGTCAGATATAGAAGGGTGCCGATCATCCCACGGTAAAGTTTTGGATCGACAATAGTCCCATTCCTATCTTAATCTAACTTGGATTTCTTCACCATTGGAGTGTCCACGGGGTCACAATTTTCAAAGTTATATTTCTTAAGAGATTCTAGAGCATATTTGGATTGATTAATAAAGATGCCTCTGGGATTTTGAGAAATCTGTAATCCTAAGAAAAATGAAAATTTTCCCATCATCGACATCTGAAAGCGTGTGGACATTATCTTCTCAAAGCGATTTGACAATTCTATGTTAGTGGCAGCAAATATTATATCATCAACATAAATTTGTACCAGAATCATGTCGTTGCCTTCCTTGAGAGTGAATAGAGTGGGGTCCACCTTGCCTTTGGAGAAGCCTTCCGAAATGAGATATGTTGACAGGAGATCATACCACGCGCGTGGAGCTTGTTTCAACCCATAGAGAGCCTTCTTAAGCTTGTACACATGATTAGGAAACTCCGTACTAACGAACCCATCCGGCTGACTAACATAGACTTCTTCCCTTAGTTCACCGTTCAAAAATGCCGTCTTCACATCCATTTGGTAGACGATCATGTTCATATGAGCAACATACGCAAGGAATAGTCTAATAGCCTCCAATCTAGCCACAGGAGCAAAAGATTCTTCAAAGTCTATACCCAAGGCTTGTTTATATCCTCTAGCGACCAATCTAGCCTTATTCTTCAATATCGCACCCATCTCATCAAGTTTAACCTTGTAAACCCATAACAAAGTAAGGATGTTAACTTTGTCAGGGAGAGGAACCAATTCCCATACTTCAAGTCGTTGGAATTCATTTAGTTCCTCCTGCATAGCTTCAATCCAAGATGATTGGGTCATAGCCTGCTGCCAATTTTTAGGTTCAACTTCAGAGAGAAATGCATTAAAGTAACAATAAAGTGCACTCTCTTGTAATTGATGACGTGTAGAGACTGGTCGATCTAGATCTCCAATAACATTCCTAATTGGGTGATCTTTTGTCCATTTAGTGCTATGGTTTTCAATCCTAGGTGGTCTGGAGTGAACAATAGAAGGAGCTTCTTCTGAGGTAGACGCGGCTGAAGGGTTTTCAGGGATCGCTACACCAAAGAAAGGAAGCTCTTGCAAGTGAGCATATTCCAGGTCGTGATCAATAGAATCCTCTTCCACATCATTAGGCACAAGTAGGGGTGATGATTCAGGTGTAGTTTGAGAATCACTTGGTGAAGGTGCATCCGGTTCAATGTGAATTGTAGATGCATTAGATAAAGGTTCATTAGCTTGAGCAACCACTTCAGGGATTGGAGCGATTACTACTGGTGCTGGAACTTCATCAGTCGGGGGATCGAAGAATTCATCAAACAACGGTTGAAACAGTTTATCCCACTCGGGCCTTGTTGGTGGTAAAAATGATGTAGAAGTAGGATTATTGGGAAGTAATCCGGAACTAATAGCACCGGTTCCCATCTCATGAAGCGCGGGTTCAGAGCTGTGTTGCTCAGAAGCCATCGTTGTCAGCTCGTCGAAATCTGCGTCCATAGTTTCTACAATCTTACCAAGACGACGGTTATAGATTCGGTATGCTTTCTTGGACGGTGAGTAACCAATGAAAATACCTATATCGGCTTTCGGTTGAAGCTTACCCAAGTTCTCACTATTTATGTTTGGATAACAAAGAGCACCAAACACATGAAAAAATGAAACATCGGGTTTACGGTCATGTAGAAGCTCATAAGGTGTTTTTCCATGGCGTTTCCGAATGATAGAACGGTTTTGGGTGAAACATGCAGTAGAAATCGCTTCTGCCCACAAGAACAATGGAGCGTTCGCATAAATAAGCATGGTCCTAGCAGCTTCCATAAGCGTACGATTCCGTCTTTCAACGACACCGTTTTGTTGTGGAGTGCGTGCAGCGGATGTTTCATGTGAAATACCAACTCCTTCATAATAATCACGAAGAGTCTGGTTTACGAACTCTGTTCCATTGTCTGTACGAATACGGCGGACAGTAGTGTTCAAACGTACCTGAATGAATTTCAGAAAAGTGATGATAGCCTTCGGTGCTTCATCCTTTGTACGTAGAAATCTAACCCATGTAAACCTGGAGAAATCATCCACAATAACCAGAATGAATTTCTTACCGCTCACACTTTCAGTTCTCATTGGCCCACAAAGATCCATATGCAAAAGATGAAGTTTTTCTTGATTGGTGTCTTCAGCTTTGGGCTTGTAAGATTTCTTGGTACTTTTCCCCCTTGAACACGCGGAACATAAATGGTCCTTGTGAAATTTAAGCTTTGGAAGACCACGAACTAAGTCGTTTTTAGCCAGATGATTAATAGCATCAAAGTTAAGATGAGATAATCTGCGATGCCATAACCATGACTTGGTCTTAGATGCTTTAGAGAGAAGACATACTGGAGAGGCGGCCATCATGTCTTGTAAGGACAAGGTATAAAGATTTGCACCACGAGATCCCTTCAACAAATCTTTTCCTTCCAAGTTGCGGATGAAACAAGTGTGTTGTCGAAAAGCAACCTCTAGGTTGGAATCACAAAACTGTCCTACTGAGAATAAGTTATGACCAAGACCTTCTACATAGTATACCCTTGAAATCGTCACGTTTCCAATCTGATATTCACCATACCCCATTATCTTTGCTATATGATCATTCTCGAATTTAACCGTACCAAGAAACTTGCTGACGAAATTTCGGAGCATCGAGCGATTTCCGGTCATATGTTTTGAACAACCGGAGTCCAAATACCACAGGATGATTTGGACCACCTGAAAATATCACCACACGAAGACAATGTAGAGGTATCGGAATCTGAGTGTTCCTTGTTATTAGCAGGTACAGATTTAATAATCTTAGATTTGCTAACTCTAGGTTTCTTAGATTTCCTAGCCTTCTTTTTCTTAATAGGTGGTGTAGATTCTAGTTGGCTTAAATCCTGAGGTATTTCTTCACTGATAGGCACTATAGTGGGGGCTGACCTAATTAAAGGGCGCTGTTTCTATACTTGAGTGCGAGTGTTCCTATCTAAAGGACGCTCAGACCTAACCTCAATGGATGCATTCCTAGTTAAAGGGCACATTTTTCCATCTAATGTAAAGGTCCTACCAGTGGGACGCCATTGCCAGCCAACTTGGGCACGAGTTCTACCCGTTGGCTTCCATTCAAGACCATTCTTAATAGCATTCATTTCATTCACGTGATCAATCAGACACAAATCATGACATTGGGAAAACATACATTCATTACAATTCCAACAATTTAAATCAGAATTCACGAATGGTTTTGGCTTCTACACAGGCGCAGAGCTTTTAGTCTTAACATGATTCTTTTTATTTAAAACTGAACTAGCATTCCTATTGTGGACTTCTACTTTCTTCTTTGTGGCACTACTAGTGGAGGGCTTGATCTTATCTTTCTTGAGTGGCGATCCTTTAGCCTTAGTAGTCTCTTTTAATCCTGTAGAAGGCAAAGTGAGAACATTAGCAACAAATTTTAAAGGTGTCTTACTTGATTGTGCCAATGACGGTTTCGCTCCTGGAGTCTTATTAAATGGAGTGACAGCAATGGGCCTATTATTAAGTAGTGCCGAACCTGGTGTACCTATGTATTGCAAATATGCTAAGCAATATTGAACTCGCTTAATATATTCATGAGCCGAATAATAGTCGGTACTTGAGGGATCTAAGGCATAAAGATCGTCTAAAATATCCCTAAGAAGATCGACATGCTTAATGGCATTCCTCATATAATCATCGTAGGTAACCGGGTTTCTCTTATGAAGTGGATTCTTATAAAGCACTACTGATTTGGTTGTTGGAGCACTAGTGGACGGTGCAGAGTCTGTAGCTAAGTTATCAACAACTTCTTGTCGGGTGAGAAGAAGTGTCTCCTTTAACTCGGCCAAAAAAATGTTTTTGTCAATGAGCAGGATGTTTAAGTCAGAGATTTCCTCACATTTTTGGTTCAATTGTTCAACATAAAATTGTTGCTGTGCCGCATTAAAAGCGAAGCGTTCTTCTAGTGAACCATAAAGTTTGGACATTCCCTGTCTTGCACGATCCATCTCCCCTAGAATAGATGAAAGTCTAATTTCTAAGGCCTGGTTTTTAGACTCTGCAGCCTCTAGTTCCAATTTTAATATTTCATTTGATGACACATCTCTCTTCAATCTCATGATTTCTTCCTCTAATGTCTTAACAATTGCAATCATCTTGTCACTCGTCTCAACACCGTTTTCACAACCATTTGATATCAAAAGATCCTCATTTTGAGTTTGTTGTTTTAATTCTAAAGATATACAATGTTGTTCTAGTTGATTAAAGCGTTTTGAAAGTAAATTATAAGAATCTTGTAGCTTTAAAAACTCAGCGTTAGATTCGTGACAAGAATGATTATCTACCTCATTTACAGTATCAGCAACATTTACAGAGAGATTACAAACATCATCACATATATGCACATCATCACAATTAATCATAGCGGATGTAAGCTCATTCGAATAATTAACATTTACAGTAGTAAGCACATCACACGAGATTACTGCAGACAAGAATCGGTCATATTCGGTTAAAATCTTTTCTTTTTCAATTAGTTGTAGTTCGTAAGCGGTGTCCATTTCATAAAACACTTTTTGAACTTCACCAATTTCAAACACAAGATTTTCCTTAAGGGATGCAAAAATTCCTTTTAGACTTTCGACAAACGGATTGATCTCACTTTTAAACACCTCGTTCATATGTTCGAAAGCCCATTCTCCGGCATTTAAGCCATTTGAAGTCGTACATTCCAAAATGACCTTGTCAAAATTAGTAAAGTATTGATTAATCTCTTGCAAGTTTAACCATACAGTGCTAACAGGTGGAAGATCCTTTGGGATTTCCTTAGGACCTTCCATATTGACAAGTGTAGGAAATGTACTAGGGTTTTCTTCATTCAATATGTAGGTTGGTGCTGTGATGAGATCTTTGTCCATATGGAAGCGAATTCTAAAATCCGTTTTTGCAAGCTCCTTACTCAATTTAAAATAATCACACTCGGGATATTTTGCAGAATTGTATGACCGATCCTCATCAACTAGATCCTTACTTGTTCGATCATCGGGAAAAACAATCGGGTCTAAAGCCAATCCTAATTGAGTTGCATTATAAAGTCTAGGACTATGTCTTAAAGCTTGTTTTGCATACCGTGGATTAGGGGGAAGGCCTTTTAGACGTGATAAGTTAAACTCTCTAAACGAAGCATCAAATAAGTGCACTAGTTGAGAAGCAGCGTATTGTATTAAAAGCAAGTAATCTAGACTTCTAATCTTATTAGTAGCATTAATCTCCATTTCATTCTTCTTAGACTCGAGTGATTCAAAATCCGTTTGAAGTTTTTGAAAATTAGTGACCACTAACTCCTTTTCTTGAAGTTCATTAGACAGATTTGCTCTTAAGTTTTCAATTTCTTGCAAGTGACCCATTTGTTTGTTTCTAAAGTGATCATATTCGGGATTAGTTAGAACACTAGACAAAGGCACTAATTCCAAGGTTTGAACTTTCTCATTGCTTAAGGCAAGCTCATCAGACAAATTCTTATTCTTAGCTAAGGTTTCTAAGAGTGCAGCATTCATTTGGCTAAGTAATGAAGCAGGAACCATGACCAAATCTTGTTGAGCAGGAGTAGGCGTATGCGAAATGGGTCCCGGTTGTGATTCACTCAAAGTCTGGGGACTCATATTGATATTGCTATCATTGTTTGTCTCCTCATTTGAAAGACTCACCACCGAAGATTCATTCGAATCAGCACTCTCTTGCACAACTTGATGTGGTTGAATACTAGCATCAGTGGTATTATCGGTGGTATTAATAAGTACCTCAGATCTCTTTTCTGGCCCTAAGCTGGAGATAGTTGCCATGAGAGCAGCCTTTGCAGATTGAAAGTCATCACAGTCTGAGTCATACGCATCGAGATCATCTGCTTGGTATGCTGCATGCATTCTGTGTGGTGACCGTGTCTTGTTCAGCTATCCCTGGATCAGCAAGAAATGCAAGCTCCTCTTCATCAAGTTCCCTTCCTTGTGCCTGAGCATTCACCAGATAGATCTTTTCTGCAAACCATTGTCCATCCCTTCTCCTCTTGGGTTTCTTACAATCCCTGGACATATGACCCTCTTCCTTGCAGTTGTAGCATGTAATCATTCTCAACTTGCCTGTATTAGCCCGTGGAGGATTGTTGACCATTTGAGCAGGAGCAGGATTGACCGTGCGAGCATTGGTAGTTGATGTGGAAGGTCTCCCCTGATATGGTTGAATAGGCCGAACCATTACCCTGCCATTCTCAATAGTAGCTTGTTGGCGAGAATTGGATGAATTCCTCAACTGATTGTTGGTAGGAGCTGATCCCCTAAATCCTCGTTTGCTTAAAGTCCTTGTGAGATAAGCAGACATAGTGGTTAACACTTCAACTGGATCAGCACCTTGTTTGAATACAGGAACGGGGACTTCCTCATCATCACAGTACATTGCTTGGTCTTGAGCTGCATAATCACTAGAAGGAATACTCATTTGATCAGGGTAGCTTGTTGGATATGCTGCATTCTCTTGATAAGATGAATATGAAGATTGAGCATAAGGTGCAATACTTGCTGGGTGAGGTTGTGTAGCATATTGTGATGAAGGTGCACTAAACCGATATTGTTGCTGATGTGAGGTGGGTGGTTGTGGTAAAATCGAGTATTGGGGAAAGGCTGGTGTCATGTAAGGTGATGGATGATAGGCTTGATGTCCCAAAATATAAGGAGTGTTGTTGTGAGACAAGCTTGGTTGATTCGCCATCAAAGCTAATGAATCAGGGTACATACCTCGTGGAGAGCGGTGCATGATCACATGTTTCTCATGCTGCTGAAGAAAGGCATATAGTTGATCCAAATTGCACTTATGCAGATCCCTGGTTAACTTAACATCGGTAATATACTCACCCCATTCAGCTTGAGGTAAAGTATTCAAGAATTTGGTGTTAACCTGGAATGGAGCGATCACCAGATTGTATACGTTCAGATCATTCATGAGTGTGGTGAATCTGAAGTAATAATCATGAAGCGTTTCCCCTGGGTTGTAAGTGAATCTGTCAAACAGGTCATACAACTGACATTCCCTTTCCTGTTTGGTGAGAGACGTACCTTGTAGCAACACCTTAAGACGTTCCCATAAATCCTTTGCCACCGTATACTGACTTACCATCCTATAGATGTCATGGGGAAGAGCTTGGAGAATTGTTTGAAGAGCTTTCTCGTCTGCATCGGCAACAAGTTGTTGGGCTGGTGTAAGTTCTTCAAATTCTCTTGGTCGAGTCACATTGTTAACCACTATGGTACCATAGTCAAGTGGACCATTTAAAATTGACTTAACCATAAGCCTCCCATAGACCGGTTTTCCCTTAAGATAAGACATCATCCAGCCTTGCCAAGCTTCAAAAACTTCTTTGATGAGCATTGGCGGGCGATTATCCGTTCCCGTAATCACCGAAATATCCGTAAGTGATGTCATCTGAGGCATTACTGAATTCGGATTCATTGTGTTAACTTCAAAGAGACAAAGATTTTCGGTTGATCGAGCAGTGAAGTAAAGCTTGTGAATTGTGTTGAGTTTTTGTTGTAAGAAACCAAGATTAAATCCTCTAAAGAATCGTCGAAAAAACAAGCAAAATAACCCTTGATTCGGAACTTTTTTTTGATTCGGAAGTTTGATTCGGAAGATTTGGCTTGGAATTACCTTGATTCGGAACTTCTGGCTTGATCCAGAACTTCTTGGTTCGGAACTTCTTGGTTCGGAACTTTTGGCTTGATCCGGAACGTCTTGGTTCAGAAGTTCTTGGTTCGGAACTTCTTGATCCGGAACTTCTTGATCCGGAAGTTCTTGGTTCGGAACTACTTGATCCGGAACTTCTTGATCCGGAACTTCTTGATCCGGAACTTCTTGGTTCGGAAGTTCTTGGTTCGGAAGTTCTTGGTTCGGAACTTCTTGATCCGGAACTTCTTGATCCGGAAGTTCTTGGTTCGGAACTTCTTGATCCGGAACTTCTTGATCCGGAACTTCTGCTGGGTAATCAGAAACTTTTTACCGATGAACAGTCGACCACTAATATGAAGATTAAACCCAGATTTTGACCAAATGACCCAAAAAGTTTTGTGATTTCAACAATAATAAGTAAAAAACTAATACTTATCCACTAATCCCAATCACAAAAACACCAAGAATCAAGATGAATCTTCTTAAAGAACACTAATACAATCAAAAACTAAAAAACCACACAAATCACTACCTTAAATCACCCCATAGCTCTTGATACCAAATGTAGAATATTGATAACCTATGAATCTATGAAGGGGGTTGATGATTTCTAGAGAGAGAAAGTTAGAGAGAGAAAGTGAGAGAAACTATGTGTTATTTCATTAAGTGGAAACTAGAAAATGACAACAACCAACCCCTTTCCATGGTGGAAAGGGGTATTTATACTTCCAAGCTTACATTGGGCTTGGGCCGGTCCATGACAAGCCCATGGACCGGTTCTTACTTAACTTAATAAGCAACTAATAACTATTTGTTAACTACGAGCTATTACAACATAAATAATATTGTGGAGTGACCGATACTTCTAATATACGTAAAACGTATTTCTAACAGGTTTCAGACGAAGACTTAAACTACAAAATGATCAGCTCTTCATCCTCTACAAGAAGATGGCAATTAATTGGATCAAAATGGAGTAACGAAGAAACACCCAATTTGGGTCATTCATCAAGAACCTCGTATTAAATACGTGGCATCTTCTCATTGGCTTAACCACGTCACCACTCTTCTTCAGATGGCTATAAATAGAAGATCAAGACCTCATTTTTCAGTGGTTAGCTAGGTGTAGGATTACATACAGTTAGGTTTAGGTGTAGCTTTAGGTAATTATAATTTTATAACGATTTACATCTAGTTAGTTAACCTTGTAACGTTTTTAGTTTAAGTAGTTGTAACCGTATGTTTTCTTTTCACCATTAATGAAAGCTTGAGTTTGCTTCTTTTGTAATTTTCTTCATTCTGTTTTAAATACTTTACGTTACTGATACAGCTTGCAATTGAGTTATGATTTCATCTTTTACTCTTCTTTACTCTTTACCGAATTCAGGTTTTGCTATCATAAGCTTTACTGCTTAAATCACTTATCTTAGTTCTTCTAATAATCGAGTTATGTGATATTGAGTTACTGTTCACGCAGGGTTGGAGCTTGTTAGAAAGTAATTGTTAGCTTTTGTTGAGATTTTAGTTAGTGAATCTTTAAGACTGTTTTGATTTCATGTTTTTAAAAGTTTCTCTTATGAATTGATTTTCAAGCTTATTGGCAATAAGCTCATAAATTCCAAGAGCTTATGAGAAGTTTTTGGTTAAGTCTTTCACTTTGATCAGATTCATTAGTTAAAATCTTGTAGAATTCTGTTAAGCTTTTTATTTATGTTAATAACAAGCCTTCCTTCTTATTGATTTCTTTAGTTTGTCAGCGTTCTTGTTAGTTTAATTGAGCTTTTGTGAAGATTTAGAACAGCTTTTACATTCATTCATATGAACATGTTCAGAGTTATTCTTTTTAAATAAGCTGATTTAGCTAATAAGTGACAAGCTACTGTCATGGACTTGTTTTCGCTTTGCTAGTATTCTATTTTTGCAGATTGACTTGTTTGCAGGATCACAAAGATGGAGTTAGATCATTGATGTTTTCTGATTAGACTGATTAGTGATGTTTGCTTCAAGCGAGCTCAGCGCTCCGCTTCGACTCAAAGGACTAAACGACGGAAGTGCAGGTCAAGCACGTTTTATTTTCTGTATTTTTTAGTAATCTGCTAGTGTCTAATTGTAGTATGAACTTGCTTATAATTTGTTCCGTTTGGATAACTGAATAAAAATTGATTCTTGTTTTAGTATTCTGTATTGTTGTGATGTGTTAGCCTTGTAGAATTTCCCTTTTAGCTGAATAAGTGCAGTTGATAGTTAAGTAGTAAAAACAAGATTTATGTGCAAGTTTTTTTTGTCAAACAGAAAAACAGAAATACACATCTGTCATTGTGATAAACACGTTCTTAATTCAGAATCATGCTTTTAGTTATAAAGAATTATTTGTTAGAAAATTAGATAGATGTGTGTTAATTAGTCTCATGGGCCAATTTACTAGATGGACCGTTTATTTTGTTACTTTACTGTACTAGTGCAATTTGTGAAGTAAAAACTCAATATTAGAAGTTTCTTTTAATTGCAATAATACGTTTTATGCTATTAGTGTAGTTCATAATGTTGGGCCTATTGGATTTATAGTCTAGATTGTCAAATTGTAAAATCAGTATTAATTTTTAGAAAGTGTAGTTATAATAAAGTTTGTATATTTGGTCTTATTAAAGTTCTTTTAGCTTTTATATTTTGTTTAAATTTGTATTTTAAATTTTAGATTTGTAGATTAAATTTGTAATTTGTTCAGATTTTACTTTGTGCATTACTTGTGGTACGTGCAACTTGTTGTAGTATAGTACGTATATGTAGTATTGGTATATTTTTATAATTTTTACGTGTTTTATGTGCCAAATAGCTTAAATACCAAGTACCCTTTTATTCACCAAAAACAATAAAGTCAAGTTTGGATAGTTATATCAATTCGATAAGATACCGAGACGAAAAGATACTAAAAACAAGATATTAAATGGCGCCGCGCCGGTTCTATTCGTGAAGATTAACGGTTTCGAGTGAGACGTATTGGATTTTGGGATCCGTTCACTTTGTGAACGTTATTTTTACGTATTAAAAATCAAAAAGATAAAAAAATAAAAAATATAAAAATATAAAAAAAAATAAAAAACCACAAAATCAATTCTTTTCCTAAAGAAATGAACCAAAAAAATAAAAAATCCAAAAAGTAATATTTTTCCTAAAAGATTACAACAAAAATATATATTATATCGGTTTTCATCGTTTTTACATACATATAGTATTTTTTTTTAAAAAAAAATAAATACAAAAATATTTTTGATATATTATTATATGTAAATACATATACGTGGATACGAACAACCAAGTTACCTATTTTCATAAGTATTGCCGAGGCAATACACCGTGTTAGGGAGCGTTCCGTTCCTTGACACGTGTATCGATCAAATTTAATTAAGCAAGAGTAGATAAATACTTCCAATAGGCAATAATTCGAAGAATACAAACTACAAAGTGAATAGAAAGGCGATGTGCTATAAAATGCCATCTAAGGGTCAATAGGTACTTAAGTGCTTCGCGCCACCTAACCCCCCCGTTCACTAGTGCGTATTCTAAGAAGGAAGGCTTTATTGGGGGTCTTGCACCCAAGTAGTAATTACATATATTATACTTTCTTGTGGATATTTCAAATCGAACCTCGAGGGAAATAATCCCTTCTCCTTCAAAATTCGACCGAGAGCTTATCTCTCACTCCTCGAGTTTACTTACACGTATACTCGTACACGTGTAAACATACCACCTTTGGTGTATTACTTCCTTCCCCGAGGAAGCTTTTAGACGTCATTTCACTTGTATATACATTCGACCATTTTGACACACATGGATAATCGTCCTATTTTGGAGATATTACAAGACGAGCATTATCGAGCTATGTATGGGCCTTGTGCGACTTGTGGAGGACCGCATGGTGAAAATAATTGTCATCTATACGCGAGCGATTATGATCAAGGGTTTAATGAGGATTTTCAAAATCAAGAATTTTTAAATCAAGACGATTTTCAAAATGAAGAGAATTTTCAAAGTCATAATCAAACAACCTTTCAAAATCAAGGCATTTATCATTTCTTGAGTAAAGATGCTTTTAAATTTATAATGCAAGCACTTGAGCAAATGAAAGAGGCAACTGATCCGAACATCTTAGGCTTGCGAACACACGTCTTGCAACTCATGAGACCTGACGATGCTTTACCTGATGATGAGCCTTCTTTGAGAGTAGATGTTGAGGATGATACACTTAGTGATGTTCCTATTATAGACCCTTCCATCTCTCCACCGACTATACTTGAGCCATACACACCTTAATCACCTTTACCTCACATTGGACCCACCGACTCTTTAACCATGGGGGACGAGCCTCTTAGCACTAATATAAACACCGATTTGGATGAATTAACCTCTTCTAGTGTTGAGAACCTTATTCCAATCCAAAGAGAGCTTGAGAGGGTTTCCAATGAACCATGTGACGAGCTTTGTATTGATACCTCTTCTCCTCATGATCACATTGAGATTTCATCACATGTTGACTTTCATGCTACTACTAATGATTTTGGTGACTTTGATCTTGATGAATTGTTTAAAGAAAGGGATAATGAGGTTGAGGAAGAGTTTGTGAAAGACTTGCCACAAATGGAGGATGGTGATTGTGATTCTAGTGACGCATCTTATGCTATATCATCTAATAATTTGTCTTGTCAAGATAACATTCCTAATTTGGATGAAGAGTTTGCTCCTATAGGAAATGTGGATCCTTCCCCTCTCCCACCTTTTAATTATTGTGATGCAACCTTTGATGATCCTTATGATAGTGATGAGTCCTTCACATCTCATGATGAATCCATGTCCTCTATGACTCCTTCACCTATTTCTCCAAGTGATTTTGTGATTCATTCCAATCCTCTTTTTGAAACATCATTTGATAACCCACTTTTCCACCATGATGAAGAAACCAATGAGGATTTTAGTGATGATGAACCTTCTCTTTGTGATACACCAATATATGATGATTATAGTGATGATGAGTTTTCCACTTGTGAATCTCCATTTTTTGATGATCACACTTCCTTGAGTTTTAAGGAGTCACCAAGCTTTGACAAACCAATCTATGATTACTATAGTGATGAGGAGGGGTCTATCATTGATGAGAATGAGGAGGTTCAAAAGATTGAAAGATTGCTTAGTGAAGATGAATTGATAGATAAACAAATTGAAGATTATCTTAAGAGAGATGATATTGTGGTTGATACATCTTTTTCTAATTGGGAAGAGGATATTCGCCTTATTGAGAACATGCTTTTTGGGACCCTAGAGCCTACACCTCCTTCACAAGACACTATTAATTTTGATCCTCCTTTTTCTATGCCTTCTATGGAAGATTACCCACCTTTTGATGATGATGAAGAGCCTAACATGGATATACTTGTTATGAATGTTTTGATTCCTACACCTTCATTGTTTCATGATGATTTGATCACTAAGAGGGAATCTTATATGGTTGATACGAGCTCATCTTCTTATTTTCCTATAAAGGGAACGGTTTTTGATCATGGGATACATATGTTTGGGAAATATTGGCTTTCATCTACTCCACTTAAGAGTTTGAATTCGATTGATATGGGATTATTCTATGAGCTTACTTTGGTGATTCTACCTACTTTGGAGTGGTTCACTTGTCGAGACGGAAACTATGTATTTGATCCTGGTGTGCTTCTTATTTGAGAGATTTCGTATGTTGGACAAACTTGAGACACGTTGGACTGTTCCATTTGTCGAGGCGGATATTGTAAATCTTATAGTAAATGGAAAAGTTCTAAGTTTGAGTGTATCATGTGAGATGTGCTTCAAAGTGATATTCTTTATTCTCCATGATAGTTTCCCCAAGGGCAACTTAATTCGGGGCCGAGTCGAGCTAGCGACTTAGGGTTAAAAAAACTCAAGCATTGTATAACTAGGTTAGAAAACGTAGAGTAGATCTAAATAGGTTAGGTTTAATTAAGAGGATGTTATAGTAGAGTTGAAGTTGAGGGGTGACCTTTCTTCGTCTTTTCGTGTTTGTTTCAAGGGTTTCCCACTCATCACGTGCTTTGAAGCTTATGGAGGAGGCCCTTGTATCCGGTTCACTTTGTTACTATTGTGATTTTTCATAGACACATTGTGCTTTAAAAATGAATTAACTTTAGTTGATCTTTCCTTAGCTTGGGTTAAGCAACGTCTATTCATTGTCATAAGTGTAGGGGAAATTTTATACTTCCATGCTTTTCAACATTGAGGACAATGTTTAGCTTAAGTGTAGGGGGGTCTTCTATCGAAGTGACCTTACCTAGACCTTGTCATTGACCTTCATGATAACTTGAGAAATTAATTTTTCAAACATTTTTCAAATTTTTGATCTACTTTGGCCACCAAAAAAATATGCATTCATAATTTTTGCATTAATCATTTTTCATTTGCATAACACATTTGCATTGTATATATTTCTTCTTTTATTTTTCGTCAAAAATATTGAAAAAAGGAAAAAAAATTTAATAAAAATATGGTTTAACAAATTTAGACTTCTTTGACATATTAAGCCCGCCATGGATATTTTGACTCAACCCGAGTTTGCTTATCTTAGCACTCTCTAGCTAGTATCCTTAACCATGTAGTTCTTTATTGGTCTATTAGGCTAAGCATCCACCAATTTCATTATTTGAGATTTTAAATTTGTGGAGAATGGGAAATGATAGAGTTGAAGCAAGTATAAAAGGGCTAGATAAACTTCATGATAATTACTTGTGGTTAAACCCTTCTCTTCTTTACCTCTATTTTCTTCGCATGTATATATGTTAATAAATAATCAAGAACGGTTTTAATTGATTTGTAGTCTCTTATGCATTTTTGTCTAATCATTCATGGTTGGTATAAGTACGTCTTAAGATTCTAAGTTAGAACGTTTTATGTGTACTAGACTTATGGCATGCTTAATACTTAGCGGGTGTTTTTCCTTTTATTCTTTTTAACTTTCTTTGTGGGGAATAAAAGAAAAATAAGAGCGGCTGTAACACCCCACTTGGATAAGTGGACCGTTACGTGTATTTATGGCGTGTCAACAAAGCATAAGGTAAATGTCCTAGAACATTAACTGACCATAAAGGGAATACCGGAATCAAACTTCGGTAATCCAAACATAAGCCCAAAACATTAAATATAAAATACTGAATGAAAGGACTAAACAATGTCCAAATAAGCAGGATAGTATAAGTGCATAAAATAAGAAGTCTGTATAGCTCCCATTCCAAATGCACGTGCCCTCAGAATCCTAAGAGCGTCCCGGTGTACCTGCCGTTAGAACATGAAAGGAACTACGGCTGAGCATAACGCTCAGTGAACGGATATAAAGCATGATAAGGAACTACTGAAATGAAACAGATGGTAAAATGCTGGAGCTGTAAGACTGATAAGTAAAGTTGCAGCGGAAATCTGTGCATAATCTGTAAAGTCTGATTCGTAAATAATAAAGCTGAACTAATATCTGATAAATCTGAAAACATGCATTTACTGTATTTTAATTTGCCAGAGCTTATATAGGTCACGTGTTGTAACAACCGTGCATGAATAACTGGAGGGGTGACCTCGTCATGCTGTAGAGGGGTGACCTCTAAATAACTGTGCTGGGTGGAGGGATCAGCTCCAATGTGAAGGATGTAGAGCACACACCACATTCACCCTGATAACATGAAACACTTATAAGCCTAGGATGCATCCATACGCCCCACTAAAACATACATATAAATATGGCCAAACTGAACATGAGTGGGACGATGCAGGATATCACTCTCCTGCATGTGAGTCACGACACCGGTGCCTCTAGTGCCGTGGTTACGGTACCTCCGTAACTAGTACATAAACTGGTCGTGCTTGTATATAATGCTCAGGCAATTTATTTAGTTATTAATATGATTACTGATAAACTTAAACATATACTGGGGAAAAACATTTGGCTGAAGACGGGGAATCCTAATCATGCATAGAAAGGAAGTCCTTACTGAAAGGACGGAAATCCGTACCTCGTGCCCAGAAATGAAATACGACTGAAAGCTGAAAGATCTATCCGACTTCATGGTTACTACCTAAATAACGTACGCGAAAAATAAGTTGGCTGACGTTATATATTTTACTGCTCTTAACTGTTTTCGTTGGATTTAAATTATACTTGTATTACTATTTATATATAATCTACTAAGTTTTGACTGTTCATAAATATTACAGATCTAATGTACTCTGTATTTCTGATTACGTATAATGTATAATCTGGCATTACTATAAATAGTATAGTAACTCGTTATAATTAGAACGTTTCCTAATTTAGAAATATTTCCAATTAAATATCTTAAATTTAAATTATTTATAAGTCATAAGTTTTTAATAGGATAAAAAAAATAATAAAGCTAGAATTAATTTAATTTTATTAATTTGACTAATAAATATGATAATAATATTGATTTATTCATAAAACTCATTTATAAAAATGATTTACCAATTTACATACTCTTGTGGTTCCCACTGTTAGTCTTAAGTTCCCACTGCTTGCCATAAATTCCCACCGCTTGTTATATGTTCCCACTGCTTGCTATATCGTTCCCACTGTTGTGTTATATTCCCCCTGTTTATGCAGTGGTTCCCACTGCTTATGCAGTGGTTCCCACTGCCTTCATTCCTGGCAGACCCAAACACCCCCTTATCTCAGAAACATTCCCAAACGCACCCTGTTTTTCTCATTTTTTTTTACAAGTTACACCCCGTTTAGGGGGTTTTGGCTACGGCTGAACACACCACCACCGAGAGTCAGACTCTCGGCTGACTAAAACAAACGCCCACCGATCGGTTGCTGGCCGAAATAGAAGTACACCGAGACACTAGTGTGTCTCGGTTTCTCTTTTTTTTTTTAAAACGTAGACCCCTGTTTGGGGCTTGGCTGTTCTCGGCAGAAACCAAAACAAACACCACCGAGAGTTATAAACTCTCGGTTTCTCTTTTTTTTTTTTTTTAAATCGTGATAAAAGGGAAAAAGAGATAGACTGATTACCTTTTTCGTGTTTGAGAATTAACACAGTGATTCTTGAATTGAAAATCGTAACCATTGGGTCTCCCTTTGCTTCTCTTGTTTCCCGGCGGCACAACCCACACAACAACCCTACTTTTCCTTTTTTTTTGTTCGCTTACAGAATGCGTAAAAGAGGGGCTCCCCGTTCTTTTTTATGTAATCAAATGGGCTTAGCCCAATTTCCTTTTCTTTTTCTTTCTTTCACAAACTGGCCCAAAGCTTCTTTACTATTCTTATTTATTTATTTTTTTTTTTAAAAAAAATAAATAAAAAAAAATGAATAAACACTTAATATGGAATAGCTAGTAAGTAACTTTATACACTAATAATTATTTCCTGAGTAATCAAATTACGTCACGATACCTATTAAAACTGAGACTACGCGATATTTATATTTGTGGACTTTAAACATTGCGTACGTGTTCGTAAATTTATCCTCGTAATTATTATGTCGTGAATTATTTATTTCCTGAATGACTAATACTTTCGTAATACTTGAATTAACATTTTCATTTACTAACTGAATAAATAATTACGTAACGTTTAAATTAAATCTGTGCTTGTACGTAATTAATGTTCGTGGACTACTTATATAGTTTATTAAAATTAAACTGCGTATTTAAATATTCTGATTTTTAAATACGGGTTTTACAATTCTTCCCCTCTAAAAACAATAATTCGTCCCCGAATTAAAGATACGACTGTACTGGGTTTTACAATTCTTCCCCTCTAAAAAGGAGAAATTCGTCCTCGAATTAAAGGTAATAAGCTGATGAAGTTATAAGAACTGAAAGAACACGTAGACTGAAAAGACAATTAAGCTGAAGGATAAACTGTCTTCTAATTAAGACATACTGCTGCTGATAGGTATAAACCTGACATGACTGAAATTATCATGTAACGTGATATGGCTGAAGAGAACATGGAACGTGACATGACTGAAAGAACTTAACTGGATTTATTGAAGGAAAAGGGAATGAGAGGTCCGGATGGACTCCTCTGTTTCGAGTGGCCTCCCGCTCGAAACGACTTCTTCAAAGGTTTAACATAATAAATAAAATCTTGGTCCTGATGACCCTGTCCTGATGATGCTAAATAGCTTCTGGTTCCATATTTAAGATGGATTTTCTGAATCTGATAGACTGAATAACTATAACATGTATGATACATGAGACGATACGTGTAAATATTCTGAAAAGGTAATATTTATATCTCTGAGAAAGCTGCTGAAAATATAGGGACGAACTACGTGAACAATTGTGAACGTGCTGCGTGAGCAATTGTGAACGTGGTTCATAATTATATGAGGAGCTTTGGAATGGAATATATCATGAATGCGATACGTGAACCGTGCTGTGAACGTGATACTAGAATATATCATGAGCGTATGCTGACTGAGGAATGAATGCCAAACGATACAGCCTGAGATGTGAAACGTCTGCCTGGTTATGGAATAGTTGTGCTAAACTTGAGTCTGGTCTCTCAAGCTTTCTGTAGCCGTATTCGGTAATAAACTGAGAAACGTGTATCGTGAAATGGCACACGAACTTGAACATGAACAATGTTATGAACACAAACGTGAGCTTAAATTATAAGATAGCATAAGAAACGAACTGAAACAGCATCATGCTGCGAATGAGACGTAAACGTGAACGTGAAAATAAACATGAACTTAAAGTGGGCGTAAACATACACTTGATCGTGAACATGAATTCTGTCTGATATGATGGTCGATGGAATGCCTTGAACTCGTACGATTTACTGCTAATTTTCTGCAGGTCCACTACTGCGTAATCCTTCCGAATGAAAGGAAACGCGTAGGTTGATTACATGGTCGACAATCACTTAGATAGTATTATACCTTTTTCTGAGTCTGACAATAATCTCCATGGAATCCTGTCTCTTTCTGTTCAGATTTTCTAATGGTAACACACTAACATAAAGGCGTTCTATCTTGAATCTGCGGTAAGTCAGGCATCTAGATATGAACATAGCTCTATCAATGTGTAATACGGTTTCTATCAAAATTCTGTCTAGGCTTATAGGACATTCTGGTATGAATCTGGTTGAATAGTCATAGCAGAATTTAT
Organism: Glebionis coronaria; assembly: GCA_025667525.1. Classification (NCBI taxonomy): domain Eukaryota; kingdom Viridiplantae; phylum Streptophyta; class Magnoliopsida; order Asterales; family Asteraceae; genus Glebionis; species Glebionis coronaria. The sequence continues at coordinate 136,755,408 of CM046879.1, read as the reverse complement.
GCGTTAGCCTGGGATTTAGTGATGACTGTCAGCAATTTCTGCGTTAGCGGTCAATTGAGTTCTAGAAATTTATACTACGTTCACAGGCGTCAGTCGGGATCCATCAGATGATGGCCTTCACCTTCGCAGGATTGTCTGCAATTTCTTTCTGCTAAGGTAGAATGGCTTCAGAAATGCCACTTTGTTCAATTGGAATTCATATCTGGAAAGTTGGGTATAAAAATAACTCCTATTGAAGATTCGGTACAATTGCGAGAATATGAGTCTCGTGTTCTTCTCTAGTATTAGGCATATCCGAAGGTGATCAATGAATATACTGATGATATTGCATGGGAGTCATAAAAAAAATTTATTCATAATTTCATAATCTAACTGGAGCGTTAGGGAGCTCAGAAGTATAAAATCAAAATTTATTTTTTTTTTTTAGAGGGACTATAACATGTTCAACAGAAATCTGGAAAACATCATGTTCTTCTCTCACCACTGTTGGTGGCACGATCTCGAATTGTTCTGGAAAATATTTAAGACATCGTAGCAGGTCAGGTAACCTCCTATGAGTATCGTTTTATGAATGGTACCGGCCTTCTTTCTGATAGACAGAAACGATACACCTCCTGGTGGTGCGTTAGGGCGAATAAAGCCTCGTTCCGGTAATTCTTGCAGCAATTGCTGCAACTCTTTTAACTTAGCTGAAGCCCTGTGATCAAGAATTTTGAAAACAGGTTCTGTTCTTGAGACTAGCTCGATGTTTAAATTTCTGTCTCGTGGTTAGGAAGGAATTTCTTGAAACTTTCTGAATTTATATCCGGGACTCGGGAATAATCTGCTGATCATGAATTTAAGGAATTTCAGAAGTGAATTTATAACAGGTATGTAAAAGTCTTCGTAGCTATGGACTGACAAACTACGTGCTTGTAATGTAGACGTAATTTGTACTAATTTTTCTGACAGAAAGTATAATGAATATATTTGGGATTTAGTAGAAACGGATCTCGTCATTAATTGAAATAAGGCTTTAATAAATATGGTGATACTGTTGAGTCCTTTCTGGCTGAGAGGCAGGTGACCACCTGATCTAAGATAAAGCTGACATAGGAATACTTGAAGTGATCATGGCGACTTTTCGCTGAATGGGTTCGTCTGTAATCTCACAGAGTGAATGCTGCGTGTTTAACCTGTATCATACTCTAGTGGTGGTGACTAATTTTAATGATCTGATATATGCGTGGCATAATAGAATGAGTACACCCCTTTCTGAAAGATACCCTGAATTACTGAGGGTCTTGCTTGGAACATACTGGAACTAGGAGCTCGGACTCGTACTCTGAGAAGGTATTCGTATGACGTGTATCATGACTGGTGCCCTGATATGTGTCTTCCGAAATGATACTTGAGAACTATGTCTTGACTGATGTCTTGGCACGTGTTTTAATAGATGAATATGAACAAGGCTGAAAATTTTTGGTAACTGCTAGGATTGGCGGACCGGTTAGACTGCTGACCTCTGTATTTCTGGGCACGTCCGTTCCGGGGTCTCGATGGTACTGACTGATTAATTATGAGCACGGTGGTTGTCACTACTACTTTGTCTGCCAGTTTCCTGACGGTCGCTATCATGACCGTGATTAATGTAATTATTTCTGCTGAGTGGTCGGCTGGTTACCGGTTCCCACTCTTCTGACGGAAAGATTAGCTGAGTGATGAGTGACATCTAACTGAGGAAGTAAAAACATAAAATAGAATGGTAGTGTCTGATGGTTGAATTTATTCTTGTCAGAAATTTCAAATTTATAGTTTTCGTCCTCGTTCCGCAGTCCTCATAGTATAAACGGCATCAGCATCTTGAGAAATCTCCAAAGTTAAGCAGCATCCGCATTTGTGAGGTCTTCAAAGTGTTAGCGGCATCAGCATCTAGCAAAATCTTCAACTCACGAGCGGCATCAGCAACTGGTAAAATATCGACAAGTGGAAACGCCTGAGATGATTGAGGATCGATTAGAAATATCCATGGAGTAGGATACCTGGAGTACACCTGGACTACTGTTCATGAAGTTCAAAATGAATACCGCACATGGGGCATATCTGAGACACGGTACGTGGAGTACACGTGAAATACTGTACATGGAGTATAACTGAGACACTGTACATGGGGTACATATAGAATACTGTACGTGGAGCTGGTGTCAACATGATAGGCTGATAATTCTGCGTAGACTTAATGCTGGTTGTATAGAGACTAAAAGTATGATTAAATCAAAGTCCCAACAGTGGTCAACATGAAGCATGATTAATGAAGGCCAATCATGATTTATCATGAAAATGGTTTTTACTGAAATTCTTGTGTATCTTAACATGAGAACATCTTTACTTTGCTGAAAACATAATCCTCGTAAGGAGACATGAACTGAATCAACCTGAAGACGCCATCAACGTGAGGATATGAAAATTTTACTGTTACTAGAACATAAAAGAAAATCAACTGAGGTTTAACATGAACTCGTGTGGATGGCTATGGTTCAATCCACAGAATTCAAAGAAGAAAACATGAGACTAAGTATGGGCTATTCTGGTTCGATCCATACTGGTCAAAATTTATAGAATGTCATGATATGACAAGGGTGAACAACTGTGGATCGGTTCACAAAACATCATTTGACTGAAAAACATGAAATTTGACTTGAGAAATGGTGAACGTTTATGGCTGGTTCACCAAGTGATATTTGACTGAAAACATGAATCTGTCATGAGTAAGGGTAAACGCCTATGGTCGGTTTACCAATACAAAATCTGAACGGCAAGGGTGAACGCCTATGGTCAGTTCACCAAAACGAAAATTCGCTAAAAAGCATATGCGACTAAATATGGCTAGTTATGTACCAACCTTTTACTTAGTCAAAACTTTAAGAAAACTGACTGATAAATGAAGAAAACTGACTGAATAAGCCATGAGAAACGTGAAAGATAACAACGCCAAAATCTGGGAAGTTCCTGGTGACTACCCACTAGTCACAGGTCAAGTTTTAGAGCCTACAGGTCGAACCTTGCGCTCTGATACCATAATTGTAACACCCACTTGGATAAGTGGACCGTTACGTGTATTTATGGCGTGTCAACAAAGCATAAGGTAAATGTCCTAGAACATTAACTGACCATAAAGGGAATACCGGAATCAAACTTCGGTAATCCAAACATAAGCCCAAAACATGAAATATAAAATACTGAATGAAAGGACTAAACAATGTCCAAATAAGCAGGATAGTATAAGTGCATAAAATAAGAAGTCTGTATAGCTCCCATTCCAAATGCACGTGCCCTCAGAATCCTAAGAGCGTCCCGGTGTACCTGCCGTTAGAACATGAAAGGAACTACGGCTGAGCATAACGCTCAGTGAACGGATATAAAGCATGATAAGGAACTACTGAAATGAAACAGATGGTAAAATGCTGGAGCTGTAAGACTGATAAGTAAAGTTGCAGCGGAAATCTGTGCATAATCTGTAAAGTCTGATTCGTAAATAATAAAGCTGAACTAATATCTGATAAATCTGAAAACATGCATTTACTGTATTTTAATTTGCCAGAGCTTATATAGGTCACGTGTTGTAACAACCGTGCATGAATAACTGGAGGGGTGACCTCGTCATGCTGTAGAGGGGTGACCTCTAAATAACTGTGCTGGGTGGAGGGATCAGCTCCAATGTGAAGGATGTAGAGCACACACCACATTCACCCTGATAACATGAAACACTTATAAGTCTAGGATGCATCCATACGCCCCACTAAAACATACATATAAATATGGCCAAACTGAACATGAGTGGGACGATGCAGGATATCACTCTCCTGCATGTGAGTCACGACACCGGTGCCTCTAGTGCCGTGGTTACGGTACCTCCGTAACTAGTACATAAACTGGTCGTGCTTGTATATAATGCTCAGGCAATTTATTTAGTTATTAATATGATTACTGATAAACTTAAACATATACTGGGGAAAAACATTTGGCTGAAGACGGGGAATCCTAATCATGCATAGAAAGGAAGTCCTTACTGAAAGGACGGAAATCCGTACCTCGTGCCCAGAAATGAAATACGACTGAAAGCTGAAAGATCTATCCGACTTCATGGTTACTACCTAAATAACGTACGCGAAAAATAAGTTGGCTGACGTTATATATTTTACTGCTCTTAACTGTTTTCGTTGGATTTAAATTATACTTGTATTACTATTTATATATAATCTACTAAGTTTTGACTGTTCATAAATATTACAGATCTAATGTACTCTGTATTTCTGATTACGTATAATGTATAATCTGGCATTACTATAAATAGTATAGTAACTCGTTATAATTAGAACGTTTCCTAATTTAGAAATATTTCCAATTAAATATCTTAAATTTAAATTATTTATAAGTCATTAGTTTTTAATAGGATAAAAAAAAATAAAGCTAGAATTAATTTAATTTTATTAATTTGACTAATAAATATGACAATAAAATTGATTTATTCATAAAACTCATTTATAAAAATGATTTACCAATTTACATACTCTTGTGGTTCCCACTGTTAGTCTTAAATTCCCACTGCTTGCCATAAATTCCCACCGCTTGTTATATGTTCCCACTGCTTGCTATATCGTTCCCACTGTTGTTTTATATTCCCCCTGTTTATGCAGTGGTTCCCACTGCTTATGCAGTGGTTCCCACTGCCTTCATTCCTGGCAGACCCAAACACCCCCTTATCTCAGAAACATTCCCAAACGCACCCTGTTTTTCTCATTTTTTTTTTACAAGTTACACCCCGTTTAGGGGGTTTTGGCTACGGTTGAACACACCAACACACCACCACCGAGAGTCAGACTCTCGGCTGACTAAAACAAACGCCCACCGATCGGTTGCTGGCCGAAATAGAAGTACACCGAGACACTAGTGTGTCTCGGTTTCTCTTTTTTTTTTTTTAAACGTAGACCCCTGTTTGGGGCTTGGCTGTTCTCGGCAGAAACCAAAACAAACACCACCGAGAGTTATAAACTCTCGGTTTCTCTTTTTTTTTTTTTTTTAAATCGTGATAAAAGGGAAAAAGAGATAGACTGATTACCTTTTTCGTGTTTGAGAATTAACACAGTGATTCTTGAATTGAAAATCGTAACCACTGGGTCTCCCTTTGCTTCTCTTGTTTCCCGGCGGCACAACCCACACAGCAACCCTACTTTTCCTTTTTTTTTTTTTGTTCGCTTACAGAATGTGTAAAAGAGGGGCTCCCCGTTCTTTTTTATGTAATCAAATGGGCTTAGCCCAATTTCCTTTTCTTTTTCTTTCTTTCACAAACTGGCCTAAAGCTTCTTTACTATTCTTATTTATTTATTTTATTTTTTAAAAAAAAATAATAAAAAAAATGAATAAACACTTAATATGGAATAGCTAGTAAGTAACTTTATACACTAATAATTATTTCCTGAGTAATCAAATTACGTCACGATACCTATTAAAATTGAGACTACGCGATATTTATATTTGTGGACTTTAAACATTGCGTACGTGTTCGTAAATTTATCCTCGTAATTATTATGTCGTGAATTATTTATTTCCCGAATGACTAATACTTTCGTAATACTTGAATTAACATTTTCATTTACTAACTGAATAAATAATTACGTAACGTTTAAATTAAATCTGTGCTTGTACGTAATTAATGTTCGTGGACTACTTATATAGTTTATTAAAATTAAACTGCGTATTTAAATATTCTGATTTTTAAATACGGGTTTTACAGCGGCTTATGAAAAAAATGTGTGGCTAGAAAAAAAAGGAAAAAATAAATAATACAAGACTCCCAAGAGGGGCAGTGAAGTGTTAATTATAGCAACTATTAGATTCCAATATTACCTTGACGGGTTGCGGGGATTTAATAGTTGCTCCAATCTAATATTACCTTGACGGGTTGCGGGATTGAAGATTTAAAGTCTCAAAAAGATGGCGGATATAAATTATTGCGTGAGTTTTATTTTTCTTTCCTTAGCGAGTGTGTAGCTACTTATTAATGCATAACATAAGGATTTTACACATAAGGCGAATGACTTATTACTCTTGAAACGGACTTATATTAATTGTGAGCGGTTTTTCAAGTAATGGATGAGAGGATTACTTAGGATTAAAATCGTGCTTCCTTATTTTTGGATTTTACATTTCTTATATTTCACGCTTTAAATAATGACAAATTTGCTCTCAAGCAATTTGCTCAAATAATAACCGGTTCCACATTTAATTGTCATGAATAAGTTGATGCACTTTTTACTTGTGAATACAATGATCCCATTTTTAAGCTTGGTATGGGGAAAGTGAAACTTGAGGGTGATAAATGTCCATGGTACCAAAGCCCTAATTTAAGTCATTGATTTCTTTATGAGTTTTTCCATCAAAAACATTTCAATAAAAATCAAAAAATATATAAATAGAATTGTTTTCTTTGCATTGCGTTGTAAATACTCAAAATCATTCATCATGTAGCATAGTATAGTTTATTAAATCATAAAATGGCCAAGGTTGATTAATTATGAAAAAAATGCACTCTAGAGCTTTGAAATACTGCATTACATGAGGCCATGGCAATGGTCAAGTGGAGGAGAGTTGATAAGTGTGAAAACACTCATCAATAATGATCCAAAAAACACTCAAAACACAGTCAAATACATTATATTTAACTAGAAAATATCAGAATCACGTGGGTATTTGTGTATCATGTGTTTTCAGGTAAAGAAGATACATTTTGAAGCAAAGACGCGTTTTCAAGGGATTTTTATGATAAAAGACGAAGAAAATGATGAAAGAGCTTTTAAGGACCAATCATGCCAAAATTATTAAGATCGAGGACTGAAAGTGTAACTTTCAATAAGAAAAGGATGATAAAGAAACTTGATATAAAAGTGTTAAACACTTTTGAATAAGAAGTTATAAATAAAGGACTAAATGGAAAATTTATAAAAGTTATTTAACTTTAAATAAAACTCAGTCAAAGTTACTTGGTCAATTGACCAAGTTGGTCAAAACACATACACATTCATACGTCTCTTATTCTCTAACGAAGAGAGAGAGAGAGAAAAGAAATTAACAGTCACCACCATCTTTTTCCACCATATACCTTCAAGATCAATTCAAGAAAGCTACAAGGGGTTTCAGACGAAGACTTAAACTACAAAAATGATCAGCTCTTCATCCTCTATAAGAAGATGGAAATTAATTGGATCAAAATAGAGTAACGAAGAAACCCCCAATTTGGGTCATTCATCAAGAACCTCGTATTAAATACGTGGCATCTTCTCATTGGCTTAACTACGTCACCACTCTTCTTCAGATGGCTATAAATAGAAGATCAAGACCTCATTTTTCAGTGGTTAGCTAGGTGTAGGATTACACACACTTAGGTTTAGGTGTAGCTTTAGGTAGTTAGAATTTCATAACGATTTACATCTAGTTAGTTAACCTTGTAACGTTTTCAGTTGAAGTAGTTGTAACCGTATGTTTTCTTTTCACCATTAATGAAAGCTTGAGTTTGCTTCTTTCGAAATCATTTTCTTCATTCTGTTTTAAATACTTTACGTTACTGATACAGCTTGCTATCATAAGCTTTACTGAATTCAGGTTTTGCTATCATAAGCTTTACTGCTTAAATCGCTTATCTTAGTTCTTCTAATAATTGAGTTACTGTTCACGCAGGGTTGGAGCTTGTTAGAAAGTAATTGTTAGCTTTTGTTGAGATTTTAGTTAGTGAATCTTTAAGACTGTTTTGATTTCATGTTTTTAAAAGTTTCTCTTATGAATTGATTTTCAAGCTTATTGGCAATAAGCTCATAAATTCCAAGAGCTTATGAGAAGTTTTTGGTTAAGTCTTTCACTTTGATCAGATTCATTAGTTAAAATCTTGTAGAATTCTGTTAAGCTTTTTAATTCTGTTAATAACAAGCCTTCCGTCTTATTAATTTCATAAGTTTGTCACCGTTCTTGTTAGTTTAATTGAGCTTTTGTGAAGATTTAGAACAACTTTTACATTCATTCATATGAACATGTTCAGAGTTATTCTTTTTAAATAAGCTGATTTAGCTAATAAGTGACAAGCTACTGTCATGGACTTATTTTCGCTTTGCTAGTATTCTATTTTTGCAGATTGACTTGTTTGCAGGATCACAAAGATGGAGTTAGATCATTGATGTTTTCTGATTAGACTGATTAGTGATGTTTGCTTCAAGCGAGCTCAGCGCTCCGCTTCGACTCAAAGGACTAAACGACGGAAGTGCAGGTCAAGCACGTTTTATTTTCTGTATTTTTTAGTAATCTGCTAGTGTCTAATTGTAGTATGAACTTGCTTATAATTTGTTCCGTTTGGATAACTGAATAAAAATTGATTCTTGTTTTAGTATTCTGTATTGTTGTGATGTATTAGCTTTGTAGAATTTCCCTTTTAGCTGAATAAGTGCAGTTGATAGTTAAGTAGTAAAAACAAGATTTATGTGCAAGTTTTTTTTGTCAAACAGAAAAACGGAAATACACATCTGTCATTGTGATAAACACGTTCTTAATTCAGAATCATGCTTTTAGTTATAAAGAATTATTTGTTAGAAAATTAGATAGATGTGTGTTAATTAGTCTCATGGGCCAATTTACTAGACGGACCGTTTATTTTGTTACTTTACTGTACTAGTGCAATTTGTGAAGTAAAACTCAATATTAGCAGTTTCATTTAATTGCAATAATACGTTTTATGCTATTAGTTTAGTTCATAATGTTGGGCCTATTGCATTTATAGTCTAGATTGTCAAATTGTAAAATCAGTATTAATTTTTAGAAAATGTAGTTATAATAAAGTTTGTATTTTTGGTCTTATTAAAGTTCTTTTAGTTTTTATACTTTGTTTAAATTTGTATTTTGAATTTTAGATTTGTAGATTAAATTTGTAATTTGTTCAGATTTTACTTTGTGCATTACTTGTGGTACGTGCAACTTGTTGTAGTATAGTACGTATATGTAGTATTAGTATATTTTTATAATTTTTACGTGTTTTATGTGCCAAGTAGCTTAAATACCAAATACCCTTTTATTCACCAAAAACAATAAAGTCAAGCTTGGATAGTTATATCAATTCGATAAGATACCGAGACGAAACGATACTAAAAACGAGATATTAAATGGCGCCGTTGCTGGTTCTATTCGTGAAGATTAACGGTTTCGAGTGAGACGTATTGGATTTTGGGATCCGTTCACTTTGTGAACGTTATTTTTACGTATTATAAATAAAAAAGATAAAAAAATCAAAAAGATAAAAATATAAAAAAAATAAAAAAACCACAAAATCAATTCTTTTCCTAAAGAATTGACACAAAAATATATATTATATCGGTTTTCATCGTTTTTACGTACATATAGTATTTTTCTTAAAAAACAAATAAATACAAAAATATTTTTGATATATTATTATATGTAAATACATGTACGTAGATACGAACAACCAAGTTACCTATTTCCATAAGTATTGCCGAGGCAATACACCGTGTTAGGGAGCGTTCTGGTCCTTGACACGTGTATCGATCAAATTTAATTAAGCAAGAGTAGATAAATACTTCCAATAGGCAATAATTCGAAGAATACAAACTACAAAGTGAATAGAAAGGCGATGTGCTATAAAATGCCATCTAAGGGTCAATAGGTACTTAAGTGCTTCGCGCCACCTAACCCCCCGTTCACTAGTGCGTATTCTAAGAAGGAAGGCTTTATTGGGGGTCTTGCACCCAAGTAGTAATTACATGTATTATACTTTCTTGTGGATATTTCATATCGAACCTCGAGGGAGATAATCTCTTCTCCTTCAAAAGTCGGCCGAGAGCTTATCTCTCACTCCTCGAGTTTACTTACACGAGTACTCGCACACGTGTAAACATACCACCTTTGATGTATTACTTCCTTCCCCGAGGAAGCTTTTAGACGTCATTTCACTTGTATATACATTCGACCATTTTGACACACATGGATAATCGTCTTATTTTGGAGATATTACAAGACGAGCATTATCGAGCTATATATGGGCCTTGTGCGACTTGTGGAGGACCACATGGTGAAAATAATTGTCATCTATACGCGAGCGATTATGATCAAGGGTTAAATGAGGATTTTCAAAATCAAGAATTTTTAAATCAAGACGATTTTCAAAATGAAGAGAATTTTCAAAGTCATAATCAAACAACCTTTCAAAATCAAGGCAATTATCATTTCTTGAGTAAAGATGCTTTTAAATTTATAATGCAAGCACTTGAGCAAATGAAAGAGGCAACTGATCTGAACATCTTAGGCTTGCGAACACACGTCTTGCAACTCATGAGACCTGACGATGCTTTACCTGATGATGAGCCTTCTTTGAGAGTAGATGTTGAGGATGATACACTTAGGGATGTTCCTATTATAGACCCTTCCATCTCTCCACCGACTATACTTGAGCCATACACACCTTCATCACCTTTACCTCACATGGGACCCACCGACTCTTTAACCATGAGGGACGAGCCTCTTAACACTAATATAAACACCGATTTGGATGAATTAACCTCTTCTAGTGTTGAGAACCTTATTCCAATCCAAAGAGAGCTTGAGAGGGTTTCCAATGAACCATGTGACGAGCTTTGTATTGATACCTCTTATCCTCGTGATCACATTGAGATTTCATCACATGTTGACTTTCATGCTACTACTAGTGATTTTGGTGACTTTGATCTTGATGAATTGTTTAAATAAAGGGATAATGAGATTGAGGAAGAGTTTGTGAAAGACTTGCCACAAATGGATGATGATGATTGTGATTCTAGTGACGCATCTTATGCTATATCATCCAATGATTTGTATTGTCAAGATAACATTCCTAATTCGGATGAAGAGTTTGCTCCTATAGGAAATGTGGATCCTTCTCCTCTCCCACCTTAAAATTCTTGTGATGCAACCTTTGATGATCCTTCTGATAGTGATGAGTCCTTTACATCTGATGATGAATCCATGTCCTCTATGACTCCTTCACCTATTCCTCCAAGTGGTTTTGTGATTCATTCCAATCCTATTTTTGAAACATCATTTGATAACCCACTTTTCCACCATGATGAAGAAACCAATGAGGATTTTAGTGATGATGAACCTTCTCTTTGTGATACACCAATATATGATGATTATAGTGATGATGAGTTTTCCACTTGTGAATCTCCATTTTTTGATGATCACACTTCCTTGAGTTTTAAGGAGTCACCAATCTTTGACAAACCAATCTATGATTACTATAGTGATGAGGAAGGGTCTATCATTAATGAGAATGAGAAGGTTCTAAAGATTGAAAGATTGCTTAGTGAAGATGATCTGATAGATAAACAAATTGAAGATTATTTTAAGAGAGATGATATTGTGGTTGATACATCTTTTTCTAATTAGGAAGAGGATATTCGCCTTACTGAGAAGATGCTTTTTGGGACCCTAGAGCCTACACCTCCTTCACAAGACACTATTAATATTGATCCTCCTTTTTCTATGCCTTCTATGGAAGATTACCCATCTTTTGATGATGATGAAGAGCCTAACATGGATATACTTGTTATGAATGTTTTGATTCTTACACCTTCATTGTTCATGATGATTTGATCACTAAGAGGGAATCTTATATGGTTGATACGAGCTCATCTTCTTATTTTCCCATGAAGGGAACGGTTTTTGATCATGGGATACATATGTTTGGGAAATATTGGCTTTCATCTACTCCACTTAAGAGTGTGAATTCGATTGATATGGGATTATTCTATGAGCTTACTTTGGTGATACTACCTACTTTGGAGTTGTTCACTTGTCGAGACGGAAACTATGTATTTGATCCTGGTGTGCTTCTTATTTGAGAGATTTCGTATGTTGGACAAACTTGAGACACGTTGGACCGTTCCATTTATCGAGGCGGATATTGTAAATCTTATAGTAAATGGAAACGTGCTAAGTTTGAGTGTATCATGTGAGATGTGCTTCAAAGTGATATTCTTTATTCTCCATGATAGTTTCCCCAAGGACAACTTAATTCGGGGCCGAGTCGAGCTAGCGACTTAGGGTTAAAAAAACTCAAGCATTGTATAACTAGGTTAGAAAACGTAGAGTAGATCTAAATAGGTTAGGTTTAATTAAGAGGATGTTATAGTAGAGTTGAAGTTGAGGGGTGGCCTTTCTTCGTCTTTTCGTGTTTGTTTCAAGGGTTGCCCACTCATAACGTGCTTTGGAGCTTATGGAGGAGGCCCTTGTATCCGGTTCACTTTGTTACTATTGTGATTTTTCATAGACACATTGTGCTTTAAAAATGAATTAACTTTAGTTGATCTTTCCTTAGCTTGGGTTAAGCAACGTCTATTCATTTTCATAAGTGTAGGGGAAGTTTTATACTTCCATGCTTTTCAACATTGAGGAAAATGTTTAGCTTAAGTGTAGGGGGTCTTCTGTCGAAGTGACCTTACCTAGACCTTGTCATTGACCTTCATGATAACTTGAGAAATTAATTTTTCAAACATTTTTCAAATTTTTGATCTACTTTGGCCACCAAAAAAATATGCATTCATAATTTTTGCATTAATCATTTTTCATTTGCATAACACATTTGCATTGTATATATTTCTTCTTTTATTTTTCATCAAAAATATTGAAAAAAGGAAAAAAAAATAATAAAAACATGGTTTAACAAATTTAGACTTCTTTGACATATTAGGCCCGCCATGGATATTTTGACTCAACCCGAGTTTGCTTATCTTAGCACTCTCTAGCTAGTATCCTTAACCATGTAGTCCTTTATTGGTCTATTAGGCTAAGCATCCACCAATTTCATTATTTGAGATTTTGAATTTGTGGAGAATGGGAAATGATAGAGTTGAAGCAAGTATAAAAGGGCTAAATAAACTTCATGATAATTACTTGTGGCTAAACCCTTCTCTTCTTTACCTCTATTTTCTTCGCATGTATATATGTTAATAAATAATCAAGAACGGTTTTAATTGATTTGTAGTCTCTTATGCATTTTTGTCTAATCATTCATGATTGGTATAAGTACGTCTTAAGATTCTAAGTTAGAATGTTTTATGTGTACTAGACTTATGTCATGCTTAATACTTAGCGGGTGTTTTTCCTTTTATTCTTTTTAACTTTCTTTGTGAGGAATAAAAGAAAAATAAAAGCGGCTAATGAAAAAATGAGTGGCTAGAAAAAAAAAGAGGAAAAAAATAATACAAGACTCCCAAGAGGGGCAGTGAAGTGTTAATTATAGCAACTATTAGATTCCAATATTACCTTGACGGGTTGCGGGGATTTAATAGTTGTTCCAATCCAATATTACCTTGACGAGTTGCCGGATTGAAGATCCAAAGTCTCAAAAAGATGGCGGATATAAATTATTGCGTGAGTTTTATTTCTCTTTCCTTAGCGAGTGTGTAGCTACTTATTAATGCATGACATAAGGATTTTACACATAAGGCGAATGACTTATTACTCTTGAAACGGACTTATATTAATTGTGAGCGGTTTTTCAAGTAATGGATGAGAGGATTACTTAGGATTAAAACCGTGCTTCCTTATTTTTGGATTCTACATTTCTTATATTTCACGCTTTAAATAATAACAAATTTGCTCTCAAGCAATTTGCTCAAATAATAACCGGTTCCACATTTAATTGTAATGAATAAGTTGATGCACTTTTTACTTGTGAATACAATGATCCTATTTTTAAGCTTGGTATGGGGAAAGTGAAACTTGAGGGTGATAAGTGTCCATGGTACCAAAGCCCTAATATAAGTCATTGATTTCTTTATGAGTTTTTCCATCAAAACCATTTCAATAAAAATCAAAAAATATATAAATAGAATTGTTTTCTTTGCATTGAATTGTAAATACTAAAAATCATTCTTCATGTAGCATAGTATAGTTTATTAAATCATAAAATGGCCAAGGTTGATTAATTATGAGAAAAATGCACTCTAGAGCTTTGAAATACTGCATTGCCTGAGGCCATGACAATGGTCAAGTGGAGGGGAGTTGATAAGTGTGAAAACACTCATCAATAATGATCCAAAAAACACTTAAAACACAGTCAAATACATTATATTTAACTAGAAAATATCATAATCACGTGGGTATTTGTGTATCATGTGTTTTCAGGTAAACAAGATACATTTTGAAGCAAAGACGCGTTTTCAAGGGATTTTTATGATAAAAGACGAAGAAAATGATGAAAGAGCTTTCAAGGACCAATCATGCCAAAATTACTAAGATCGAGGACTGAAAGTGTAACTTTCAATAAAAAAAGGATGATAAAGAAACTTGATTTAAAAGTGCTAAACACTTTCGAATAAGAAGTTATAAATAAAGGACTAAATGGAAATTTTATGAAAGTTATTTAACTTTAAATAAAACTCAGTCAAAGTTACTTGGTCAATTGACCAAGTTGGTCAAAACTCATACACATTCATACGTCTCTTATTCTCTAACGAAGAGAGAGAGAGAGAGAGAAAAGAAATTAACAGTCACCACCATCTTTTTCCACCATATACCTTCAAGATCAATTCAAGAAAGCTACAAGGGGTTTCAGACGAAGACTTAAACTAAAAAAATGATCAGCTCTTCATCCTCTATAAGAAGATGGCAATTAATTGGATCAAAATGGAGTAACAAAGAAACCCCCAATTTGGGTCATTCATCAAGAACCTCGTATTAAATACGTGGCATCTTCTCATTGGCTTAACCATGTCACCACTCTTCTTCAGATGGCTATAAATAGAAGATCAAGACCTCATTTTTCAGTGGTTAGCTTGGTGTATGATTACACACAGTTAGGTTTAGGTGTAGCTTTAGGTAGTTAGAATTTCATAACGATTTACATCTAGTTAGTTAACCTTGTAACGTTTTCAGTTGAAGTAGTTGTAACTGTATGTTTTCTTTTCACCATTAATGAAAGCTTGAGTTTGCTTCTTTCGAAATCATTTTCTTCATCTGTTTTAAATACTTTACTTTACTGATACAGCTTGCAATCGAGTTATGATTTCATCTTTTACTCGTCTTTACTCTTTACCGAATTCAGGTTTTGCTATCATAAGCTTTACTGCTTAAATCGCTTATCTTAGTTCTTCTAATAATCGAGTTATGTGATATTGAGTTACTGTTCACGCAGGGTTGGAGCTTGTTAGAAAGTAATTGTTAGCTTTTGTTGAGATTTTAGTTAGTGAATCTTTAAGACTGTTTTGATTTCATGTTTTTAAAAGTTTCTCTTATGAATTGATTTTCAAGCTTATTGGCAATAAGCTCATAAATTCCAAGAGCTTATGAGAAGTTTTTGGTTAAGTCTTTCACTTTGATCAGATTCATTAGTTAAAATCTTGTAGAATTCTGTTAAGCTTTTTATTTCTGTTAATAACAAGCCTTTCGTCTTATTGATTTCATAAGTTTGTCAACGTTCTTGTTAGTTTAATTGAGCTTTTGTGAAGATTTAGAACAGCTTTTACATTCATTCATATGAACATGTTCAGAGTTATTCTTTTTAAATAAGCTGATTTAGCTAATAAGTGACAAGCTACTGTCATGGACTTGTTTTCGCTTTGCTAGTATTCTATTTTTGCAGATTGACTTGTTTGCAGGATCACAAAGATGGAGTTAGATCATTGATGTTTTCTGATTAGACTGATTAGTGATGTTTGCTTCAAGCGAGCTCAGCGCTCCGCTTCGACTCAAAGGACTAAACGACGGAAGTGCAGGTCAAGCACGTTTTATTTTCTGTATTTTTTAGTAATCTGCTAGTGTCTAATTGTAGTATGAACTTGCTTATAATTTGTTCCGTTTGGATAACTGAATAAAAATTGATTCTTGTTTTAGTATTCTGTATTGTTGTGATGTATTAGCTTTGTAGAATTTCCCTTTTAGCTGAATAAGTGCAGTTGATAGTTAAGTAGTAAAAACAAGATTTATGTGCAAGTTTTTTTTGTCAAACAGAAAAACGGAAATACACATCTGTCATTGTGATAAACACGTTCTTAATTCAGAATCATGCTTTTAGTTATAAAGAATTATTTGTTAGAAAATTAGATAGATGTGTGTTAATTAGTCTCATGGGCCAATTTACTAGACGGACCGTTTGTTTTGTTACTTTACTGTACTAGTGCAATTTGTGAAGTAAAACTCAATATTAGCAGTTTCATTTAATTGCAATAATACGTTTTATGCTATTAGTTTAGTTCATAATGTTGGGCCTATTGGATTTATAGTCTAGATTGTCAAATTGTAAAATCAGTATTAATTTTTAGAAAGTGTAGTTATAATAAAGTTTGTATTTTTGGTCTTATTAAAGTTCTTTTAGTTTTTATACTTTGTTTAAATTTGTATTTTGAATTTTAGATTTGTAGATTAAATTTGTAATTTGTTCAGATTTTACTTTGTGCATTACTTGTGGTACGTGCAACTTGTTGTAGTATAGTACGTATATGTAGTATTAGTATATTCTTATAATTTTTACGTGTTTTATGTGCCAAGTAGCTTAAATACCAAAATACCCTTTTATTCACCAAAAACAATAAAGTCAAGCTTGGATAGTTATATCAATTCGATAAGAAACCGAGACGAAACGATACTAAAAACGAGATATTAAATGGCGCCGCTGCCGGTTCTATTCGTGAAGATTAACGGTTTCGAGTGAGACGTATTGGATTTTGGGATCCGTTCACTTTGTGAACGTTATTTTTACGTATTATAAATCAAAAAGATAAAAAAATCAAAAAGATAAAAATATAAAAAAATAAAAAACCATAAAGTCAATTCTTTTCCTAAAGAATTGAACCAAAAAAATAAAAAATCCAAAAATTAATCTTTTTCCTTAAAGATTACAACAAAAATATATATTATATCGGTTTTCATCGTTTTTACGTACATATAGTATTTTTATTAAAAAACAAACAAATTAAAAAAAAAATTTGATATATTATTATATGTAAATACATGTACGTAGATACGAACAACCAAGTTACCTATTTCCATAAGTATTGCCGAGGCAATACACCGTGTTAGGGAGCGTTCCGGTCCTTGACACGTGTATCGATCAAATTTAATTAAGCAAGAGTAGATAAATACTTCCAATAGGCAATAATTTGAAGAATACAAACTACAAAGTGAATAGAAAGGCGATGTGTTATAAAATGCCATCTAAGGGTCAATAGGTACTTAAGTGCTTCGCGCCACCTAACCCCCCGTTCACTAGTGCGTATTCTAAGAAGGAAGGCTTTATTGGGGGTCTTGCACCCAAGTAGTAATTACATATATTATACTTTCTTGTGGATATTTCATATCGAACCTCGAGGTAGATAATCTCTTCTCCTTCAAAAGTCGACCGAGAGCTTATCTCTCACTTCTCGAGTTTACTTACACGTGTACTCGCACACGTGTAAACATACCACCTTTGGTGTATTACTTCCTTCCCCGAGGAAGCTTTTAGACGTCATTTCACTTGTATATACATTCGACCATTTTGACACACATGGATAATCGTCCTATTTTGGAGATATTACAAGACGAGCATTATCGAGCTATGTATGGGCCTTGTGCGACTTGTGGAGGACCGCATGGTGAAAATAATTGTCATCTATACGCGAGCGATTATGATTAAGGGTTTAATGAGGATTTTCAAAATCAAGAATTTTTAACTCAAGACGATTTTCAAAATGAAGAGAATTTTCAAAGTCATAATCAAACAACCTTTCAAAATCAAGGCATTTATCATTTATTGAGTAAAGATGCTTTTAAATTTATAATGCAAGCACTTGAGCAAATGAAAGAGGCAACTGATCCGAACATCTTAGGCTTGCGAACACACGTCTTGCAACTCATGAGACCTGACGATGCTTTACCTGATGATGAGCCTTCTGTGAGAGTAGATGTTGAGGATGATACACTTAGTAATGTTCCTATTATAGACCCTTCCATCTCTCCACCGACTATACTTGAGCCATACACACCTTCATCACCTTTACCTCACATGGGACCCACCGACTCTTTAACCATGGGGGACGAGCCTCTTAGCACTAATATAAACACCGATTTGGATGAATTAACCTCTTCTAATGTAGAGAACCTTATTCCAATCTAAAGAGAGCTTGAGAGGGTTTCCAATGAACCATGTGACGAGCTTTGTATTGATACCTCTTCTCCTCATGATCACATTGAGATTTCATCACATGTTGACTTTCATGCTACTACTAGTGATTTTGGTGACTTTGATCTTGATGAATTGTTTAAAGAAAGGGATAATGAGATTGAGGAAGAGTTTGTGAAAGACTTGCCACAAATGGAGGATGATGATTGTGATTCTTGTGACGCATCTTATGCTATATCATCCAATGATTTGTCTTGTCAAGATAACATTCCTAATTTGGATGAAGAGTTTGCTCCTATAGGAAATGTGGATCCTTCTCCTCTCCCACCTTATAATTCTTATGATGCAAGCTTTGATGATCCTTATGATAGTGATGAGTCCTTCACATCTGATGATGAATCCATGTCCTCTATGACTCCTTAACCTATTCCTCCAAGTGATTTTGTGATTCATTCCAATCCTCTTTTTGAAACATCATTTGATAACCCACTTTTCCACCATGATGAAGAAACCAATGAGGATTTTAGTGATGATGAACCTTCTCTTTGTGATACACCAATATATGATGATTATAGTGATGATGAGTTTTCCACATGTGAATCTCCATTTTTTGATGATCACACTTCCTTGAGTTTTAAGGAGTCACCAATCTTTGACAAACCAGTCTATGATTACTATAGTGATGATGAGGGGTCTATCATTGATGAGAATGAGGAGGTTCTAAAGATTGAAAGATTGCATAGTGAAGATGAATTGATAGATAAACAAATTGAAGATTATCTTAAGAGAGATGATATTGTGGTTGATACATCTTTTTCTAATTGCGAAGAGGATATTCGTCTTATTGAGAACATGCTTTTTGGGACCCTAGAGCCTACACCTCCTTCACAAGACACTATTAATTTTGATCCTCCTTTTTCTATGCCTTCTATGGAAGATTACCTACCTTTTGATGATGACGAAGAGCCTTAAGTGGATATACTTGTTATGAATGTTTTGATTCCTACACCTTCATTGTTTCATGATGATTTGATCACTAAGAGGGAATCTTATATGGTTGATACGAGCTCATCTTCTTATTTTCCCATGAAGGGAACGGTTTTTGATCATGGGATACATATGTTTGGGAAATATTGGCTTTCATCTACTCCACTTAAGAGTGTGAATTCGATTGATATGGGATTATTCTATGCACTTACTTTGGTGATACTACCTACTTTAGAGTTGTTCACTAGTCGAGACGGAAACTATGTATTTGATCCTGGTGTGCTTCTTATTTGAGAGATTTCGTATGTTGGACAAACTTGAGACACGTTGGACCGTTCCATTTATCGAGGCGGATATTGTAAATCTTATAGTAAATGGAAACGTGCTAAGTTTGAGTGTATCATGTGAGATGTGCTTCAAAGTGATATTCTTTATTCTCCATGATAGTTTCCCCAAGGACAACTTAATTCGGGGCCGAGTCGAGCTAGCGACTTAGGGTTAAAAAAACTCAAGCATTGTATAACTATGTTAGAAAACGTAGAGTAGATCTAAATAGGTTAGGTTTAATTAAGAGGATGTTATAGTAGAGTTGAAGTTGAGGGGTGGCCTTTCTTCGTCTTTTCGTGTTTGTTTCAAGGGTTGCCCACTCATCACGTGCTTTGGAGCTTATGGAGGAGGCCCTTGTATCCAGTTCACTTTGTTACTATTGTGATTTTTCATAGACACATTATGCTTTAAAAATTAATTAACTTTAGTTGATCTTTCCTTAGCTTGGGTTAAGCAACGTCTATTCATTGTCATAAGTGTACGAGAAGTTTTATACTTCCATGCTTTTCAACATTGAGGACAATGTTTAGCTTAAGTGTAGGGGGGTCTTCTATCGAAGTGACCTTACCTAGATCTTGTCATTGACCTTCATGATAACTTGAGAAATTAATTTTTCAAACATTTTTCAAATTTTTGATCTACTTTGGCCACCAAAAAAATAGGCATTCATAATTTTTGCATTAATCATTTTTCATTTGCATAACACATTTGCATTGTATATATTTCTTCTTTTATTTTTCATCAAAAATATTGAAAAAAGGAAAAAAAAATATAATAAAAACATGGTTTAACAAATTTAGACTTCTTTGACATATTAGGCCCGCCATGGATATTTTGACTCAACCCGATTTTGCTTATCTTAGCACTCTCTAGCTAGTATCCTTAACCATGTAGTCCTTTATTGGTCTATTAGGCTAAGCATCCACCAATTTCATTATTTGAGATTTTAAATTTATAGAGAATGGGAAATGATAGAGTTGAAGCAAGTATGAAAGGGCTAAATAAACTTCATGATAATTACTTGTGGCTAAACCCTTCTCTTCTTTACCTCTATTTTCTTCGCATGTATATATGTTAATAAATAATCAAGAACGGTTTTAATTGATTTGTAGTCTCTTATGCATTTTTGTCTAATCATTCATGGTTGGTATAAGTACGTCTTAAGATTCTAAGTTAGAACGTTTTATGTGTACTAGACTTATGTCATGCTTAATACTTAGCGGGTGTTTTTCCTTTTATTCTTTTTAACTTTCTTTGTGAGGAATAAAAGAAAAATAAGAGTGGCTTATGAAAAAAATGAGTGGCTAGAAAAAAAAGAGGAAAAAAAAATAATACAAGACTCCCAAGAGGGGCAGTGAAGTGTTAATTATAGCAACTATTAGATTTCAATATTACCTTGACGGGTTGCGGGGATTTAATAGTTTCTCCAATCCAATATTACCTTGACGGGTTGCGGGATTGAAGATCCAAAGTCTCAAAAAGATGGCGGATATAAATTATTGCGTGAGTTTTATTTTTATTTCCTTAGCAAGTGTGTAGCTACTTATTAATGCATGACATAAGGATTTTACACATAAGGCGAATGACTTATTACTCTTGAAACGGACTTATATTAATTGTGAGCGGGTTTTCAAGTAATGGATTAGAGGATTACTTAGGATTAAAACCGTGCTTCCTTATTTTTGGATTTTACATTTCTTATATTTCACGCTTTAAATAAGGACAAATTTGCTCTCAAGCAATTTGCTCAAATAATAACCGGTTCCACATTTAATTGTCATGAATAAGTTGATGCACTTTTTACTTGTGAATACAATGATCCCATTTTTAAGCTTGGTATGGGGAAAGTGAAACTTGAGGGTGATAAGTGTCCATGGTACCAAAGCCCTAATTTAAGTCATTGATTTCTTTATAAGTTTTTCCATCAAAACCATTTCAATAAAAATAAAAAAATATATAAATAGAATTGTTTTCATTGCATTGCATTGTAAATACTCAAAATCATTCTTCATGTAGCATAGTATAGTTTATTAAATCATAAAATGGCCAAGGTTGATTAATTATGAGAAAAATGAACTCTAGAGCTTTGAAAAACTGCATTGCATGAGGCCTTGGCAATGGTCAAGTGGAGGGGAGTTGATAAGTGTGAAAACACTCATCAATAATGATCCAAAAAACACTCAAAACACAGTCAAATACATTATATTTAACTAGAAAATATCAGAATCACGTGGGTATTTGTGTATCATGTGTTTTCAGGTAAACAAGATACATTTTGAAGCAAAGACGCGTTTTCAAGGGATTTTTATGATAAAAGACGAAGAAAATGATGAAAGAGCGTTCAAGGACCAATCATGCCAAAATTACTAAGATCGAGGACTGAAAGTGTAACTTTCAATAAGAAAAGGATGATAAAGAAACTTGATTTAAAAGTGCTAAACACTTTTGAATAAGAAGTTATAAATAAAGGACTAAATGGAAAATTTATGAAAGTTATTTAACTTTAAATAAAACTTAGTCAAAGTTACTTGGTCAATTGACCCAGTTGGTCAAAACACATACACATTCATACGTCTCTTATTCTCCAACGAAGAGAAAGAGAGAGAAAAGAAATTAACAGTCACCACCATCTTTTTCCACCATATACCTTCAAGATCAATTCAAGAAAGCTACAAGGGGTTTCAAACGAAGACTTAAACTACAAAAATGATCAACTCTTCATCCTCTATAAGAAGATGGCAATTAATTGGATCAAAATGGAGTAACGAAGAAACCCCCAATTTTGGTCATTCATCAAGAACCTCGTATTAAATACAGAGCATCTTCTCATTGGCTTAACCACGTCACCACTCTTCTTCAGATGGCTATAAATAGAAGATCAAGACCTCATTTTTTAGTGGTTAGCTAGGTGTAGGATTACACACAGTTAGGTTTAGGTGTAGCTTTAGGTAGTTAGAATTTCATAACGATTTACATCTAGTTAGTTAACCTTGTAACGTTTTCAGTTGAAATAGTTGTAACTGTATGTTTTCTATTCACCATTAATGAAAGCTTGAGTTTGCTTCTTTCGAAATCATTTTCTTCATTCTGTTTTAAATACTTTACGTTACTGATACAGCTTGCAATCGAGTAATGATTTCATCTTTTACTCTTCTTTACTCTTTACTGAATTCAGGTTTTGCTATCATAAGCTTTACTGCTTAAATCACTTATCTTAGTTCTTCTAATAATCGAGTTATGTGATATTGAGTTACTGTTCACGCAGGGTTGGAGCTTGTTAGAAAGTAATTGTTAGCTTTTGTTGAGATTTTAGTTAGTGAATCTTTAAGACTGTTTTGATTTCATGTTTTTAAAAGTTTCTCTTATGAATTGATTTTCAAGCTTATTGGCAATAAGCTCATAAATTCCAAGAGCTTATGAGAAGTTTTTGGTTAAGTCTTTCACTTTGATCAGATTCATTAGTTAAAATCTTGTAGAATTATGTTAAGCTTTTTATTTCTGTTAATAACAAGCCTTTCGTCTTATTGATTTCATAAGTTTGTCAGCGTTCTTGTTAGTTTAATTGAGCTTTTGTGAAGATTTAGAACAACTTTTACATTCATTCATATGAACATGTTCAGAGTTATTCTTTTTAAATAAGCTGATTTAGCTAATAAGTGACAAACTATTGTCATGGACTTGTTTTCGCTTTGCTAGTATTCTATTTTTGCAGATTGACTTGTTTGCAGGATCACAAAGATGGAGTTAGATCATTGATGTTTTCTGATTAGACTGATTAGTGATGTTTGCTTCAAGCGAGCTCAGCGCTCCGCTTCGACTCAAAGGACTAAACGACGGAAGTGCAGGTCAAGCACATTTTATTTTCTGTATTTTTTAGTAATCTGCTAGTGTCTAATTGTAGAATGAACTTGCTTATAAAATTTTCCGTTTGGATAACTGAATAAAAATTGATTCTTGTTTTAGTATTCTGTATTGTTGTGATGTATTAGCTTTGTAGAATTTCCCTTTTAGCTGAATAAGTGCAGTTGATAGTTAAGTAGTAAAAACAAGATTTATGTGCAAGTTTTTTTTGTCAAACAGAAAAACGGAAATACACATCTGTCATTGTGATAAACACGTTCTTAATTCAGAATCATGCTTTTAGTTATAAATAATTATTTGTTAGAAAATTAGATAGGTGTGTGTTAATTAGTCTCATGGGCTAATTTACTAGATGGACCATTTATTTTGTTACTTTACTGTACTAGTGCAATTTGTGAAGTAAAAAATCAATATTAGCAGTTTCATTTAATTGCAATAATACGTTTTATGCTATTAGTTTAGTTCATAATGTTAGGCCTATTGGATTTATAGTCTAGATTGTCAAATTGTAAAATCAGTATTAATTTTTAGAAAGTGTAGTTATAATAAAGTTTGTATTTTTGGTCTTATTAAAGTTCTTTTAGTTTTTATATTTTGTTTAAATTTGTATTTTGAATTTTAGATTTGTAGATTAAATTTGTAATTTGTTCAGATTTTACTTTGCATATTACTTGTGGTACGTGCAACTTGTTGTAGTATAGTACGTATATGTAGTATTAGTATATTTTTATAATTTTTACGTGTTTTATGTGCCAAGTAGCTTAAATACCAAATACCCTTTTATTCACCAAAAACAATAAAGTCAAGCTTGGATAGTTATATCAATTCGATAATATACCGAGACGAAACGATACTAAAAACGAGATATTAGTTACCTTATTTATTGAACCCCTCTTAGGGTGAAAAGCTACGCAGACGTGAACCATCAACATCATGAAAGACCCAAATGGCCACCATCAAACATATCCCCATCACCCCTGTTTTGTTGTATCAAAATAAGAGCCCCAAAAATTAAGGCTTTGAAGCATATGCTTCAATAAGAAGCACCCATAGTCAGCACCCAAAGAAATAAGAACAATCCACA
The DNA here is from genome assembly GCA_025667525.1 of Glebionis coronaria. Taxonomy (NCBI): domain Eukaryota; kingdom Viridiplantae; phylum Streptophyta; class Magnoliopsida; order Asterales; family Asteraceae; genus Glebionis; species Glebionis coronaria. Next base: position 136,730,980 of record CM046879.1, on the reverse strand, counting down.
AGCAACCACCCACTCCAGGCAACACCACCGACCCACCCACAACGTCGCACAACACAACCGTCGGCAACGAAGAGGTGGGGGCGACGCAGCAGAGTATTTGTGTGGATCAAATCATGGTTAGATCTGGGTCAAATCATGCTTAGATCTTGATCAATCGATCAAAACCAAGAGCGGCGGAAAATCCTAGGTGGGAGTAAGGCAGGCAAGTAAAAACAATATGATGTTTTTGTTTTGGTGCAAAAACATATAAACACACATAACCAATTCAACAAAACGGAAAACGGAATAAAGCCGATCAACGGATGAGGCCCATTCTTAACCCCGTTAACCCGTTACGTTGGCAATCAACGGCTATGGTCATCTTTGAAGGGATCAAGTGGCCAAACGTGGGTGAATTGGGTTTTTTTATTAGATCTACAGTGAGGGTGACAGTAATTTTTGTGTGAGTGTGTGTGAGATATGTGAGAGGGGGTGAGGAGAGCTAATAAAATAATTTGGGTTATGTGAGGGGGGAACTGTTCATTGGGAACCGAGATTCCCCCTCCTTTTATGTTATGCACGGATATCTTATATCTATTTAGGATATATTTTATGATTTATGTTTATCTATTTAGTATCTTTTATGTTTTATGTTTATCTTCTAAAGTAGTATTTAAGGTTTCATAATGTAATCATTTATCATCAATCAAACAAAGTTTAAGTTAACAAAATGTCTAGTTTTCTCATCTCTATTTCTTAAGAAGCTAGCATCACGCTTGAAGGGGTGCCTATCCTGATACTACCTGTAACACCCCATTTTGATAAATGGAATGTCACGCGTAATTATGGTGTGTCATCAAAGCATACAAGGATAAATATATGAAACATTACATGACCATAGGGATAATCGGAATCAAACATCGGTTCCCAAACATAAGCCCAAAACATAATAAAGTAAAAGAAATGAATGAAAGACTAAGCAAGCATAAGTATATGAAGGCAAAAAGGAAAAGAAGTCTCTAGCAGCTTCCATCCTATGCACTTCCTCCAAATGCTCGGGTCTTTCCTAGGATACCTGCCGTTTTGGGACATGGAAAGGAAAGTAACGGCTGAGCAAAACGCTTAGTGCACGGATATAGGCATAGTATGAAGGACTAAAACATAATAATGACTTAATAGCAGCAGAAATATATGAGTCCTGGAAAACCTGGAACATGTTCATAAAACTGGTTTTATAGTTTGGAAAGTCTTACGTTTATCTTATGAAAACTGTTTAACATATTTTACCATTAGCCAATATAGGTCATGAAAATCCATCGTACATGAATACTTGGAGGGGTGACCTCATCATGCAAATTAGAGGGGTTGCCTCTAATTTAATATACTGGTTTTGGGTAGGAGGGATCAGCTCCTTGTGAAGGATGCAAGGCACACACCACATTCACCATGAAATCCTGACTGAAACATGTAACTAGGATGCACCCATACGCCTGTCACACTCCCAAAATATCAGAGTATAATGGCAACAAGGGAGTGGTGACGTCATGATTATCATACACACAGTTACAAAGAACGACCTCTAAATGAGACGTTCGGAAAATTGATCACTTGCATTTGATAAAAATAAAGAGTTTTAACATAGTGCGGAAGCATAAATACTGGTCACAGATACAAAAACATAGTTTTCAAATGGTACAAATGATCTTTATTTTCAATATAAATGACGGTAGTGCATGAGACCTCACATAGCATCTTCATTCTTAATACCTGAGAAAAACATTGCTAAAGCGTCAACATAAAGTTGGTGAGTTCATAGGTTTAGTTAATTTGAAGTGTTTAATGAACCACAAGATTTTCCCAAACATGATGACAATATAACAAATACAAAGTCATCATAAAAGCATTTATTACAGTCTAAGCTCGTGACACCGAAGCGTTAACAACACCGGCAGTATAATCAAATAAATGTAGCCCAACTGGATGCCTAAACCCACGACATCCTATCTCAGACTCAAATGAAACTGTGCCCGCTTGTCCTCTGTTGGACCAAGCCAGACAGGGGCGTCAACCCCGATAGATCTATCCATAACATTCGCGCTTACACAAAGTAATTAACGGTTCACGATTCACGGGCCAAAGCAACTGGGTTTTCAGTGGGACTTAGACTAGTATATAAATCAGTTAATGCACTTGTGTTCATACGTTAAATCAAGCAATGTCTCACCCCAAAAAGAAGTAAAAGCAGTTAAAAAGTGGGGCTATAAACTCACCTCAAATGATAGTCAAGCAAAAGTAATCAAACAGTAGGCACAGAAAAATGCTCGCAACAACGTCAACCCAAACCGCAGCCTAGCAATAATAATAACTAGCTAAGCTAAAAGTAAAGCAATTAAATAATTATTCTTACATTACATTGTACTTGCACCAATTAATTAATAAATAAAAATATTTACTTTTTATTTCAAAAATTAAACTATATATGAAAATGTCAAGTTTTATAAAATAAAAACGCACACAAAAATAATTAATTTAAAATGACACAAGACAGACTCTTTAGAAAATTAGACGCGACAATTAATTATATTTTTAGTTGGGTCAATTGGTATTTGGTCTCTATCTATGTCCAATAATAGTCCAAGTCTCAGTCCAATACAGTCCATATAATAGTACGGTCATAATCCTAATTTTTGTCCAATAAATATATCATTCTTTTTATCTTATTAATTTTTAGTATCAATTAATATGAAGGTCAAAATAAATAAATAAAGTGATCGTCCCTTTTTGGGTCGTCTATAAATAAATTATGAGACCCTTGTCCGGGACCCACTTTAATTGGGTCTTTTAGTTCGGTTAGAGTCAAAAGAAAGGGGACTCGGCATATACGACTAACACGAAGAATGCCTACTCCCACGCTCCACGCGCGAACCGTGACACCAATTTAGTCCGGGTTAAATTATATTAATATTTATTTAATATTTATTAAGTTTTAATTTTTCAGTTTCAATTAATTAAGGGGTCAAATTTTGATAAGTCTACTAATTAAGCGGGGTTTAATTTTTACTAGTCAAAATTTTTAATACTAACTAATAGTACAACACTCTTTTTGTTTTCTTTTGTGTCATCTATTCCACTGACACACTAACACAACATAGTACTACTAGTATATTATTATATTTAAAAAAAAAAAGTTAACCATCCCTCCTTTCATCTCATTCTTCCTCGACGTACACAAGAAAAAGAAACACCATAGCTTGAAAAACTCAAACCGTGACTTCATTTGCAAATTATGGACTCGATTCTTGATGTTTTTCGACGATTTAAAAAGCATGACAATCCTTACGATATCGACTACAAATCCCACGACAAAAACGCAATGGTTGGACGTCATTTTGACTCGTTTGTCTTGAAAGAACAATAAGTTATATCAAAAACGCAAAACACATTTTTAGCTCAAATAAATCTCGACTTATCGTTTAAATGTCTTGTGTTACTCCTATATGATGTGTTTACATTCGAAAATATATTTTTGTTCATGTTTTTAACGTACCCATTTAGCCATTTTTAAACCAAAATTTGTGATTTCATGTAAAAAGCTTATTAATAGTTGAAAGCAAATGGTTTTTAGATGTGCAAGTACATGTAACATGTTATGAACGAAAATAAACGAAGGTTTTAGAGCCTTACAACGCTATATGAAACGATGAAACAAGAACCCACGAACCAAACTTATGAAAACCCTAAAATGAACCCGCAACTCGAAACCCTAACTCGTCCTTAAGCTCGAAAAGTGAACCAAAACAGCAACCAAATTTGTCCTAGCTCGAACCCACGAAAATCTTTAGCTCGGCAAAACTCTAGTCGTGTACATTCATCGTTGTGTTGTGTTCTTGAATATGTTTAAGTAAGTGTATGTGATTTGTTTATGTGTTAACTAAGGTGTTTGTAAATGTTGTAAGAAATGAAAAATGGAGAGATGGAGCCTTTGTGTTGATGGTGGTTTCGGCAGAGAGAACAAAGAAAGGTGGAGTACTGTTTGTGAAGTGTGGTTGTGATTATATGTGATATTTTATGTGAAGGTAAACATAAACATAGTGCTTTACTTGAAGTTGAGAAATGGAGGTAAAATGAAAATAGAAGATGAAGTTTTGTGTGTGGGTTATGTTACGTCGACAGAGAGAAGGAGAAATGAGGTGTTGTGTTTAGTGTGTTAGTAGAAAAGAGACTACTATATAAGGTAAAAAGAGTAAGGTTGATGGAGCTTTTTGGGTCATGCAAAACTTGAGTAGTGCATTTGTGGCAAAACAACAATGTAGTACCTGGGTTCTTTTTGGCTTAACCAAATTCACACTTCTTGTGTGCTTTGGTGATAATTTTCAATGTTGAGAGGAGAAAGAAATTAGATGCCTTCTAGTTATACTTTAGTATAAAATATGAAGTTGTGATAGTGGATTTTTAATGATTTAATTTGAAGAGTTCATATTGAAATGATGATATAAGAATAATTAAGTGAAAGGTACAAGGAAAAATAAGGATAAAGTGTATTAGTGTAATAATGTACGGAAATTTTTAGGTAGGATGAAATGGTAGAGTGTAAGTATTTTTGTGTTTATCAAAGCTTGATGAATCGTTAACTTAACTAGTTAACATTAAATATTTAGGCTCGAACGATGAAGTGACGAACGACACGGTTTCCTAATTACTCCAAATAATGCTAAGTACAAATAATAACACATTAAAAAAATAAAAACCCTGATATACCATAATTATGAGATAATTTCTCAATTTGTTAAATCCACAAGGTTCAAATCTCAAATTAAATAAATACATGGGAAAAATAAAGATGAAAAAATTGACGGATGTCACAGTATCCCCATGTTTTAGAGATTTTGTCGCGAAATCAAGACGTTGTTGTAGTAGGGTTATTAGCGAAAAGATGTGGATACTTGCTCTTGAATTGGTCTTCACGTTCCCACGTGTATTCTGGACCTCTACGTGCATTCCAACGGACTTTCACGATAGGTATACGACTTTGCTTGAGCTGTTTGACCTGACGGTCCATGATCTCCACCGGTTCTTCTACGAAGTTGAGTTTGTCGTCGAGTTGGATCTCTTCCAAAGGAATAACGAGTGTCTCGTCGGATAAACATTTCTTCAGGTTGCAAATGTGGAACACATTATGCACTCGGCTAAGTTCTTGAGGTAACTCCAAACGGTAGGCCACGGGGCCAATCCTCTCTATAATCTTGAATGGTCCAATGTAACGAGGATTCAACTTTCCACGCTTTCCAAAGCGAATTACACCCTTCCAAGGTGAGACCTTCAACATGACTCTACTGCCAACCTCAAACTCAAGAGGTTTGCGTCTCATGTCAGCATAACTCTTTTGTCGATCTCGTGCTGCTTGCATACGGCTCTTGATCTTAAAGATCTTCTCAGTAGTCTCATGTATGATCTCGGGTCCAGTGAGTTGAGCATCACCAACCTCTGCCCAACACACGGGTGAACGACACTTTCTACCATACAATACTTCGAACGGTGCTGCCTTAATGCTAGTGTGATAACTATTATTGTATGAGAACTCCACCAATGGCAGATGCCTATCCCATCAATTTCCAAAGTCGATCACACAAGCTCTCAGCATATCTTCTAGGGTTTGAATGGTCCTTTCACTTTGACCGTCAGTTTGGGGATGATACGATGTGCTCATATCCAACTGCGTTCCCAATGCTTTCTGCAGCGACTTCCAAAACTGCGAAGTAAATCGGCTATCTCGGTCAGAGATTATAGACACAAGCACACCATGCCTCGTGACTACTTCCTTCAAGTATGTTCTTGCTAACTTATCCATTCCATCTGTCTCCTTGATTGGTATGAAGTGAGCCGATTTGGTGAGTCGGTCGACGACAACCCAAATAGTGTCAAATCCAGCCGAGGTTTTAGGTAGCTTTGTAATGAAATCCATAGTGATCTTTTCCCACTTCCATTCCGGTAGTTCGGGTTGGACCAATAGTCCTGATGGTTTCATGTGTTCGGCCTTGACCTTGGCACAAGTCAAGCACTTGCCAACATATGTAACAATGTCCGCCTTCATGTTCGGCCACCAATACAACATCTTAAGGTCATGATACATCTTGTCAGATCCCGGATGTATGGAGTATTTTGACTTATGCGACTCATGCATAATAAAAGGTCGTAGGTCACCATGGCACGGTAACCAACTCCTATTATCAAGGCATAATGTTCCATCCGAGCGAGCTTCTAACTTCTTTATCATGCCTTCAACATCTTCAGTCTTGAGAATTTCCTCCTCGACTGCCTCCTTCTGAGCCTTGAGAATTAAGGATGGAAGATCTAAGCCAATGGTCATCACCAAGGCTTTCACTCTAAGAATCCTCTCCTTTCGACTCAAAGCGTCAGCTACGACATTTGCCTTGCCCGGGTGATAACGGATCTCACAATCGTAATCACTGAGCAACTCTATCCAACGTCGTTGTCTCATGTTGAGTTCTTTTTGATTCAAGATGTGTTGTAAACTTTTATGATTAGTGAATACAACACACTTTGTGCCATAAAGGTAGTGTCTCCATATCTTTAGGGCAAACACCACTGCTCCTAACTCTAGATCATGAGTTGTGTAGTTCTTCTCGTGCACTTTTAGTTGTCTTGACGCATAAGCAATGACCTTAGTCCTTTGCATCAACACCGCACCTAACCCTTTTATGGATGCATCACAATACACCACAAAGTCTTCATTACCCTCGGGTAGGGCTAGTATAGGTGCTTCACACAACATCTGCTTCAATGTTTGGAATGCCAAATCTTGATCTTCTTTCCACTCAAACTTCTTATCCTTTTGAGTTAACTCCGTCATTGGTTTAGCTATCCTGGAGAAACCCTCAATGAATCTCCTATAGTAACCAGCAAGACCTAAAAATTGGCGGATCTCCGTGGGTGTTGTAGGGGTCGCCCAATCTTTCACAGCCTCGATCTTAGCAGGATCAACGTGGATACCACTGCTATCGATTACATGCCCAAGGAATTGCACTGTGTTTATCCAAAACTCACATTTGGAAAACTTTGCATACAACTTCTCCTTCCTCAACAGCTCTAGTATGGTCTTCAAACGTTCCTTGTGTTCTTCTTCATTACGAGAGTAGATGAGAATATCATCGATGAATACTGATAGGTGTGAAAACACCCATCTTTTCTGCCACTTAATTACATTAAAACAGGACCTAAACGTATATTTTATGTCGTAAATGGCGGAATTATGCGTGGTTTGTGTTTTTATTATGTTTCAGGGTCGAGAAGGTGAAAAGTGGAGAAAACACGGCTTTCACGGGTTTTTATTGAAGAAAAAGACGAAAGAAGAAGTCGAAAGATCAAGAGTGGAAAAAGAACGGAAGTCCAAGACCAATTCTGAAGATTTATCGAAGAAAAAGTCAAAAGACGGAAGTTTACTAAAAGCCGAAGAACTCAAGTCTAAATTATGAAGAAATTATAAGACGAGTTCAAAGAAATCCCGAGACGAAGTCTGAAAAGTCGAAGAATTTAAGAAGACTAAAAGACTAAAAGACTGAGGACCAAGATAGAAAGAAGGAGGAAGCCACCAACCCTTCCCCTCTCCTATAAATACCACCCTCACAACATGTGAGAGGGTTGGTTAGTTTTAGGATTAGATTAGGAGTAGGTAGTTTCTCTCTCTAAACTTCTACTTTCTCTCCAGATTAATTTGTGTTTTAAGCTTTTGTTATTGAATCCATACTTTTTAATTAAGCTTTTAATTCATCATCTTCTACCTTTCTTGTTTGATTTGTTCTTTGATTTGATTGTTCATGTTCTTGAGTTTTTATGATTTTGATCAAGTGGGTTTTGATTGATTTGGTTATGTTTGTTAGTTTTGATGATTTGTTTTGATTGATTATTGTTAGTTGATGATTAGTGGTTGTTTTGGGTTAATCTTTCGTTTAGTTTTGATTAATGTGTGGATCGATTATTGTTACTGTGTTTCCCATGTTCTTCGTTTGAATGTTACTGTATTCCTTCAACACCAGTTGTTCATTCGGAAGTTTGAAGTTCCGAACCAAGGGAATTTGTTCATTCGGAAGTTTGAAGTTACGAACCAAGGAATTTGTTCATTCGGAAGTTTTGAACTTCCGAACCAAACTCCTTCATTCAGAAGTTTTGAACTTCCGAACCAAACTCCTTCATTCGGAAGTTTTGAACTTCCGAACCAAACTCCTTCATTCGGAAGTTTTGAACTTCCGAACCAAACTCCTTCATTCGGAAGTTTCCGAATCAACTGTATTCGTTCGGAAGTTTTAAACTTCCGAATCAAGGTACTTTCTGTTTTAATTTTGAAGTTTTCTTCTTTTGATTTCAAGTTTTATTTTTCCCGCCTTTTTCTTTATTTGAATTTTTAATTGCTTTACTTTTAGTTTTAAGTTTTTATTTGCATCAGTTATTTTATGTTAAGTTTAAATTTTACGTCCTTTCATTTTTCGTCATTTACTTTTGAAGTTTCAAAATATCGCACCGTTTACATTTTAACTTGTTTTAATTTCTCGTCATTTGTTATTAAGTCTTGCTCGTTTATTTTCCAAAACCAAAAATATTTGTTTCACCAAGAACAACTAATCTCACACAATTAACCGGAAATCAATTCGATTAGACACCGAGAACGATCTTTCAACGAGTAAAAATTATGTTATTAAAATGGCGCCGCTGCCGGCTCTTTTCGTGAAGATTGAAGGTTTTTTGTGAGTGACGCGTTGGATTTTGGGATCCGTTCACTTGTGAACGTTATTTTTCTTGTCAAAAATTTTCAAAAAATCCAAAAACATTTGAAAAATCATAAAAAGCATTTCTTTTTCAAAGTTTTGCACCAAAAATATTCTTCTTGCTTCTCTATCTTTCTTTATGGATTTTTATGTCCATTGCGTCCGGTGTGGGAAACAATTATCTGGGAACAACTCTTGTCAATGGTGTACATGTGAGCGGTGCGGAAACGATATCGACTACACACAATCCGGATTTTGTCCTTTGTGTAACTCGACTAATTCGTACTTTTTGAACCTACCTCCTGTTCCCCCGTGCATCTATTGTGGAAGCGATTCTCATTGGCATGTTTCGTGCCCGGTTCGATACCCGTATGGTCACGGGCAAGAACCGGGGTACAATTATGACAATGACAATAGCTATCCACAAGACGCACCTGATTTTTCTCCACACCCGGTTTGCAACAACTGTGGGGGTCCTCACGATACCTATTATTGTCAACCAATGAATTATTATGAGCAACATCCGGATCCTCAGTTTTCTTCACCTATGGATTATTATGAACCAAACCCGGTTTCTAATTATTTCCAACCGACGAACAACTATGAGCCACAACCTTGCTATAATTCAGGTTTTCAACACTATGAGCCCCCACCACAGTCACTCGATCATCAGCCTCGTCACGAGATGAGTTACCAAGAACCAATTGTCGATCTTGCTACAGCTTTTCAAGCGCAATCAAAAGAGCTTTTACACACGCTGCGAACTTGTATGGAGTCATTTTTACAGCAGCAAGATCAGACGAGTACCCATATCCCTGAGCATATTATTGGACCTATAAATAATGAAGAGAGTGATGACGATATTGAGGTTATTTTCGACGAGGAGGAATTTCTAAAGCAAAATACTTCACTCCTTAGTGATGATAGCTTTCACATTCCTGAGATCGATGAGTTTCTTGCTATTGATACACCCGTGGAATACACATCCGGGTATGCTGATGTGGATGGAGATATACTTTTTCTAGAAGATTTATTACACGATGACACTACACCTTCTATTCCAGAGGTGGAAAGATGTGAATCTACTGAAAAAGGAACACAGGTGGAAGGTAATTGTTCTCATACTTCTCATATTATATTGCCACCTCATCCTCCCACGTGCACACCCAAGTGGGTGATGTATCACTTTTACTCTACTCGTTTTACACCGGGAAATGAGGATGAGTGCTTTGATCCGGGAGGTGACATTGATTATGCTATGATTGATAACAATACGGCTTTGCCGTTTGCTCAACTTCCATTGTCTTTGGGGGAGGACAATGTGCTCACTATACCCAACCCACCTCCCGTGGATCTTGACTTCACATACTATACGTATGTTGAAAGGACCTTTCTCCCTTTCAAGACTTATCCCCCGCATCTCCTTTGTTGATGTCCACCGGGAACGAGGACAAGGTCTTTGATCCCGGTATCACATTCGAGGTTTCCCCATGGACTATTTAATTCGGGGACGAGTCAGGCTCGTGACTCGGTCAACAAAAACAAGCGCTTTTTGGGAGGCAACCCAATTATCTATCTTATTTCACCATAAGTGTAGGGGGGAGCCCCGTTGGTGTTTCTTGTTCTCTTTCTTATCATATGCAGGGATTAGAGCTTCAAAGACACACTCTTGATGACTTTTGACGAACCGTGATTCCGTGTTCCCTTCTTCCCGGTTCTATCCTAAACTCTTTTCGATTGACTATTTTATATTTCTCAATATTAAAATAGGAATCTCTTTAGTTGTCTTTTCCTTAACACGATTTAAACAAAGTGCACAATGTCCTAAGTGTAGGGGAGTTTACTCCCACATGCTTAAACATTGAGGACAATGTTTATATTAAGTGTAGGGGGGACTTCTATCGAAGTTAAGTGGTCTTTTCCTTGTATTTGCCCTCATTTTAACCGGAAAATCAATTTTTCGACATTTTTCAAAATTTTTAATCTATTTTGGCCTAGTTGTAGTCTCCTTTATTTTTGCTATTTTTCTCCTATTTTAATAAAATGGTTTTAACAAGTTTAGTTATCTTAGATATATTAGGCCCGTTGTGAATTTTTTGACTCAACCCGAGTTTACTTATCCAAGTTCACTCTAGCTAGTATCCTTAACCATGTAGACCTTAATTGGTTTATTAGGCTAAGCATCCACGACTCTCATTCCTTGAGATTTTAAATTGTGGAGAACGAGAAATGATAGAGTTGGTTACAAATTTGGTATTCTCTCATTAACTTATGTGAGTCAATTATGATCTCTTTCTCCCATCATTTGCTAATAATTTATCTGCAATAAGTAAGGTCGTACAATTTGAAAAGTTACTTAGCTTCTAGCCCAAGATCGTTTAAAAGTTGCTCGGTAATGACGAGAGTTCATAGCCAAGGCATAACTTATGAAGCGGGGCGCGAAGATTGGCGAGTCCGAAAAGGCCCTAACAAGGCATGAGGATTCCATTTTATTGCTGAAGATCCAAAGTGATGTGAAAAGCATTATTCCTAAAGTCAATATGAAGGATCAAGACTCACGACGAAAGGCAATCAACTCCCATAAAGATCATGGAGAAGTCTATCCGAAAAGACCCTAACAAGGTATGAGGATAAATAGATCCAAGTCCGAAAAGGAGGCGGATCGTTGTATCTCAAAATCCCAATTAGAGATTGAAGAAATAATCATGAAGTCGTGGTCAACAAAGTTGGAGTACCCCTCAAAAGTCTCCAAGTGAAGAAACTCTATTATGATGAGAAGACCATTATCTCAAGAACGTCTCTCGAAGATATGAAGTATGAAGTACATGCCAAATATCGGCCCGAGGAAGGTCTCAAATCGTGAACCGAGTTATGCCAAGATATGAACTTTTTGATATCCCGAGAAGCAGTTTTAAGAGATTTTGTCCTTTAGCTAACTATTGATCAAATCGTCCTACTTTGCTTTCAGCCTTAATAAATTATCGAAATAAGTCAACAATGCATCCTCGTGATCATTCAAGACATCAATAAAATATAAGAGATACCCATAGGAATAAGGGATTTTAAGCGATTAATTGAACCGCATGAGTAAATGTTTGTTATGCTAATTTGTACTAACAATGATCTTGTTTTTAAGCTTGGCATAGGGAACGTGAAACTTGAGGGTGATAAACATTCATGACACACAAGCCCTAATGTAAGTCTTAGATTTCTTTACATGTTTCTTCCTTGTTGCATCTTGTTATTTTCTATCTTTTTTATTTTTCTTAGTTGTTTAATAAAGGCCAAGGTAGGTTGATTATGATGGAAAATGTAAACCTTGCTTTATCACTAAGCATTGCATGAGGGCATTGCAATGGTTAAGTGTAGGGGATTTGATAGGTGTGAAAACACCCATCTTTTCTGCCACTTAATTACATTAAAACAGGACCTAAACGTATATTTTATGTCGTAAATGGCGGAATTATGCGTGGTTTGTGTTTTTATTATGTTTCAGGGTCGAGAAGGTGAAAAGTGGAGAAAACACGGCTTTCACGGGTTTTTATTGAAGAAAAAGACGAAAGAAGAAGTCGAAAGATCAAGAGTGGAAAAAGAACGGAAGTCCAAGACCAATTCTGAAGATTTATCGAAGAAAAAGTCAAAAGACGGAAGTTTACTAAAAGCCGAAGAACTCAAGTCTAAATTATGAAGAAATTATAAGACGAGTTCAAAGAAATCCCGAGACGAAGTCTGAAAAGTCGAAGAATTTAAGAAGACTAAAAGACTAAAAGACTGAGGACCAAGATAGAAAGAAGGAGGAAGCCACCAACCCTTCCCCTCTCCTATAAATACCACCCTCACAACATGTGAGAGGGTTGGTTAGTTTTAGGATTAGATTAGGAGTAGGTAGTTTCTCTCTCTAAACTTCTACTTTCTCTCCAGATTAATTTGTGTTTTAAGCTTTTGTTATTGAATCCATACTTTTTAATTAAGCTTTTAATTCATCATCTTCTACCTTTCTTGTTTGATTTGTTCTTTGATTTGATTGTTCATGTTCTTGAGTTTTTATGATTTTGATCAAGTGGGTTTTGATTGATTTGGTTATGTTTGTTAGTTTTGATGATTTGTTTTGATTGATTATTGTTAGTTGATGATTAGTGGTTGTTTTGGGTTAATCTTTCGTTTAGTTTTGATTAATGTGTGGATCGATTATTGTTACTGTGTTTCCCATGTTCTTCGTTTGAATGTTACTGTATTCCTTCAACACCAGTTGTTCATTCGGAAGTTTGAAGTTCCGAACCAAGGGAATTTGTTCATTCGGAAGTTTGAAGTTACGAACCAAGGAATTTGTTCATTCGGAAGTTTTGAACTTCCGAACCAAACTCCTTCATTCAGAAGTTTTGAACTTCCGAACCAAACTCCTTCATTCGGAAGTTTTGAACTTCCGAACCAAACTCCTTCATTCGGAAGTTTTGAACTTCCGAACCAAACTCCTTCATTCGGAAGTTTCCGAATCAATTGTATTCGTTCGGAAGTTTTAAACTTCCGAATCAAGGTACTTTCTGTTTTAATTTTGAAGTTTTCTTCTTTTGATTTCAAGTTTTATTTTTCCCGCCTTTTTCTTTATTTGAATTTTTAATTGCTTTACTTTTAGTTTTAAGTTTTTATTTGCATCAGTTATTTTATGTTAAGTTTAAATTTTACGTCCTTTCATTTTTCGTCATTTACTTTTGAAGTTTCAAAATATCGCACCGTTTACATTTTAACTTGTTTTAATTTCTCGTCATTTGTTATTAAGTCTTGCTCGTTTATTTTCCAAAACCAAAAATATTTGTTTCACCAAGAACAACTAATCTCACACAATTAACCGGAAATCAATTCGATTAGACACCGAGAACGATCTTTCAACGAGTAAAAATTATGTTATTAAATACAATCACAAACTTGTCCAAGTATGGTTTGCAAACTCGGTTCATGAGATCCATGAATATCGCGGGTGCGTTTGTCAAACCAAAAGGCATAACTTGGAACTCGTAGTGTCCGTATCGGGTTCTAAAAGCCGTCTTGTGGACGTCTTCTTCTCTAACCCTTAGCTGATGATATCCCGACCTTAAATCAATCTTCGAGTATATGCTAGATCCTTGCAGTTGGTCGAAAAGATCATCAATTCTTGGCAATGGGTAGCTGTTGGAAATACGTTTTAACGTATATTAGAAGTATCGGTCACTCCACAATATGATTTATGTTGTAATAGCTCGTAGTTAGTAATTAGTTATTATTTGCTTATTAACTTAAGTAAGAACCGGTCCATGGGCTTGTCATGGACCGGCCCAAGTCCACTTATGACTTGGAACTATAAATACCCCTTTCCACCATGGAAAGGGGTTGGTTGTTGTCATTTCTTTGATTCCATATTAATAAATTTCACATAGTTTCTCTCACTTTCTCTCTCTAACTTTCTCTCTCTAGAAATCAACAAACCCCTTCATAGATTCATTGATTATCAATATTCTACATTTGGTATCAAGAGCTATGGGGTGATTTAAGGTGGTGATTTGTGTGGTTTTTTAGTTTTTGATTGTATTAGTGTTCTTTAAGAAAAATCATCTTGATTCTTGGTGTTTTTGGTGTTTTTGGGATTGGGATTAGTGGATAAGTATTAGTTGTTACTTATTTTAGTCGAAAGCACAAAACTTTTTGGGTTATTTGGTCAAAATCTGGGCTTAATCTTAACTTTTACTGTTCGACTGTTCATCGGAGGGGGTTTCTGTTTGTTCAGCAAAACTTCCGGATCAAGAAGTTCCGGATCAAGGAGTTCCGGATCAAGGAGTTCCGGATCAAGGAGTTCCGGATCAAGGAGTTCCGAGTCAAGAAGTTCCGAATCAAGAAACTTCCGAACCAAGAAGTTCCGGATCAAGAAACTTCCGAGTCAAGAAGTTCCGGATCAAGCAAAACTTCCGAACCAAGAACTTCCGAGTCAAGAAGTTCCGGATCAAACCAAAGTTCCGAACCAAGAACTTCCGAGTCAAGAAGTTCCGGATCAAGCCAAAGTTCCGGATCAAGAACTTCCGAACCAAGAAGTTCCGGATCAACCCAAAAGTTCCGAATCAAGCTAATCTTCCGAATCAACAAAAAAGTTCCGAATCAAGGTAATCTTCCGAATCAAACTTCCGAATCAACAAAAAGTTCCGAATCAAGGGTTATTTTGTTTGTTTTTTCGACGATTTTTTAGAGGATTTAATCTTGGTTTCTTACAACAAAAACACAACACAATTCACAAGCTTTACTTCACTGCTCGATCAACCGATAATCTCTGTTTCTTTGAAGAAAAACAAAATGAATCCAAATTCAGTAATGCCTCAGATGACATCTCTTACGGATATATCAATCATAACGGGAACTGATAGCCGTCCACCGATGCTCATTAAAGAGGTGTTTGAGGCATGGCAAGGTCGAATGATGCAATATCTAAAGGGAAAACCGACATACGGAAGACTTATGGTCAAATCGATTTTGAATGGTCCACTCGACTATGGTACCATTACGGTTGATAACGTGACTAGACCACGAGAATTTGAAGAACTTACTCCAGCTCAACAACTTGTTGCAGATGCAGATGAAAAAGCTCTTCAAACAATTCTCCAAGCTCTTCCTCATGACATCTATAGGATGGTGAGTCAGTATACGGTGGCAAAGGATCTATGGGAACGTCTTAAGGTGTTGCTACAAGGCACGTCTCTCACCAAACAAGAAAGGGAGTGTCAGCTGTATGATTTGTTTGATAGATTCACCTACAACCCAGGGGAAACACTCCACGATTATTACTTCAGATTCACCACACTCATGAATGATCTGAATGTATACAATCTTGTGATTGCACCATTCCAGGTTAACACCAAATTCTTGAATACTCTACCTCAAGATGAATGGGGTGAGTATATTACCGATGTGAAGTTAACCCGGGATTTGCATAAGTGCAACTTAGATCAAATCTATGCCTTCCTTCAGCAGCATGAGAAGCATGTGATTATGCACCGTTCTCCTCGTGGTATGCATCCAGATTCTTTAGCATTGATGGCGAATCAACCAAGCTTGTCTCACAACAACACACCCTATATCTTGGGACATCAAGCTTATCATCAATCACCTTACATGACACCAGCCTTTCCCCAATACTCGATTCTACCACAACCACCCACCTCACATCAGCAACAATATCGGTTCAATGCACCCTCACCACAGTATGCTTCACAACTTCATCCAGCAAATGTTGCACCTTATGCTCAGCCATCATATTCTTCTTATCAAGAGAATGCAGCATATCCAACAAGCTACCCTGATCAAATGAGTCTTCCTTATACTGATTATGCAGCTCATCCAGATCAAGCACTGTATTGTGATGATGAAGAAGTCCCAGTTCCTGTATTCCAACAAGGAGCTGACCCAGTTGAAGTGCTAACTACTATGTCTGCTTATCTCACAAGAACTTTAAGCAAACGAGGATTCAGAGGATCAGCTCCTACCAACAATCAGTTGAGGAATTCATCCAATTCTCGCCAACAAGCTACAATTGAGAATGGCAGGGTAATGGTTCAGCCAATTCAGCCATATCAGGGGAGAACTTCCACTTCAACCAATGTTCGCACCGTCAATCCTGCTCCTGCTCCAATGGTCAACAACCCTCCACGGGCTAATACAGGCAAGTTGAGAATGATTACATGCTACAACTGCAAGGAAGAGGGTCATATGTCAAGGGATTGTAAGAAACCCAAGAGGAGAAGGGATGGACAGTGGTTTGCAGAAAAGATCTATCTGGTAAATGCTCAGGCGCAAGGAAGGGAACTTGATGAAGAGGAGCTTGCATTTCTTGCTGACCCAGGGATTGCTGAACAAGACAATGTCACTACGCAGAATGCAGCTTACCAAGCCGATGATCTTGATGCGTATGATTCCGACTGTGATGATTTTCAAACTGCAAAGGCTGCTTTCATGGCAACTTTCTCCAGCTTAGGGCCAGATAAGAAATCTGAGGTACTTATTAATAACACCGATAATGCCACTGATGCTAGTATTCAACCACATCAAGTTGGGCAAGAGAGTGCTGATTCGAATGAATCTTCGGTGGTGAGTCTTTCAAATGAGGAGACAAACAATGATAGCAATATCAATGCGAGTTCCCAGATTTTGAGTGAATCACAACCGGGATCCATTTTGCATACGCCTACTCCTGCTCAACAAGATTTGGTCATGGTTCCTGCTACATTACTTAGCCAAATGAATGCTGCACTCTTAGAAACCTTAGCTAAGAATAAGAATTTGTCTGATGAGCTTGCCTTAAGCAATGAGAAAGTACAAACTTTGGAATTAGTGCCTTCGTCTAGTGTTCTCACAAATCTCGAATATGATCACTTTAGAAACAAACAAATGGGTCACTTGCAAGAAATCGAAAACTTAAGAGCAAATCTGTCTAATGAACTTAGAGAAAAGGAGTTAGTGGTCACTAATTTTCAAAAACTTCAAACTGATTTTGAATTACTCGAATCTAAGAAGACTGAAATGGAGATTAATGCTACTAATAAGATTAGAAGTCTAGACTACTTGCTGTTAAGACAATACGCTGCTTCACAACTAGTTCACTTATTTGATGCTTCGTTTAAAGAGTAACTTATCACGTCTAAAAGGCCTTCCCCCTAATCCACGATATGCAAAACAAGCTTTAAGACATAGTCCTAGACTTTATAATGCAACTCAATTAGGATTGGCTTTAGACCCGATTGTTTTTCCCAATGATCGAACAAGTAAGGTTCTAGTTGATGAGGATCGGTCATACAATTCAGCAAAATATCCCGATTGTGATTATTTTAAAATGAATAAGGAGCTTGCTAAAACTGATTTTAGAGTTCGCTTCCATATGGACAAAGATCTCATTACAGCACCAACCTACATGATAGAGGAAGAAAGCCCTAGTACATTTCCTACACTTGTCAACATGGAAGGTCCTAAGGAAATTCCAAAGAATCTTCCACCTGTTAGCACTGTATGGTTAAACTTGCAAGAGATTAATCGATACTTTACTAACTTTGACAAGGTCATCTTGGAATGTACGACTTCAAATGGCTTAAATGCCGGAGAATGGGCTTTCGAACACATGAACGAGGTGTTTAAAACTGAGATTAATCCGTTTGTCGAAAGTCTAAAAAGAAGTTTTGCATCTCTTAAGGAAAATCTTCAGTTTGAAATTGGTGAAGTCCAAAAAGTGTTTTATGAAATGGACACCGCTTACGAACTGCAACTAATTGAAAAGGAAAAGATTTCAACCGAATATGACCGATTCTTGTCCGAAGTAATCTCGTGTGATGTGCTTACTATTGTAAATGTTAAATATTCGAATGAGCTTACATCCGCTGTGATTAATTATGATGCTGTGAATATTTGTGAGGATATTTGTGATGATGTTTGTGATATTTCTGTAAATGTTGCTGAAACTGTAAATGAGGTAGATAATCATTCTTGTCACGAATCTAACGCTGAGTTTTTAAAGCTACAAGATTCTTATAATTTACTTTCTCAACGCTTTAATCAACTAGAACAACATTGTATATCTTTAGAATTAAAACAACAAGCTCAAAATGAAAATCTTTTGATATCAAATGTTTGTGAAAACGGTGTTGAGACAAGTGACAAGATGATTGCAATTGTTAAGACATTAGAGGAAGAAATCATGAGATTGAAGAGAGAGATATCATCAAAGGAAACATTAAGAATGGAACTAGAGGCCGCAGAGTCTAAAAACCAGGTCTTAGAAATTAGACTATCAACTGTTCTAGGGGAGATGGATCGGACAAGGCAGGGACTATCCGCTCTTTATGGTTCACTAGAAGATCGATTCGCTTTTAATGCGACACAGCAACAATATTATGTTGAACAACTGAACCAAAAGTGCGAAGAAATCTCTGACTTGAACATCCTGCTCATAGACAAAAATATGGTTTTGGCTGAGTTAAAGGAGACACTTCTTCTCACCCGACAAGAAGTTGTTGATAACTTAGCTACCGACTCTGCACCGTCCACTAGTGCTCCAACAACCAAATCAGTAGTGCTTTATAAGAATCCGCTTCATAAGAGAAACCAGCTTACCTATGATGATTATATGAGGAATGCCATTAAGCATGTCGATCTTCTTAGGGATATTGTAGACGATCTTTATGCCTTAGATCCCTTAAGTAGCGACTATTATTCGGCTCATGAATATGTTAAGCGAGTTCAATATTGCTTGGCTTATTTGCAATACATAGGTACACCAGGTTCTGCACTACTTAACAATAGGCCCATTGCTGTCACTCCATTTAATAAGACTCCAGGAGCTAAACCGTCATTGGCACAATCAAGTAAGACACCTTTAAAATCTGCTGCTAATGTTCCCAATTTGCCTTCTACAGGATTAAAAGAGACTACTAAGGCTAAAGGATCGCCACTCAAGAAAGCTAAGATCAAGCCCTCCACTAGTAGTGCCACAAAGAAGAAAGTAGAAGTCCACAATAGGAATGCTAGTTCAGTTTTAAATAAAACGAATCATGTTAAGACTAAAAGCTCTGCGCTTGTGCAGCAGCCTAAACCATTCGTGAATTCTGATTTAAATTGTTGGAATTGTAATGAATGTATGTTTTCCCAGCATCATGATTTGTGTCTGATTGATCACGTTAATGAAATGAATGCTATTAAGAATGGTCTTGAATGGAAGCCAACGGGTAGAACTCGTGCCCAAGTTGGCTGGCAATGGCGTCCCACTGGTAGGACCTTTACACTCGATGGTAAAATGTGCCCTTTAACTAGGAATGCATCCATTGAGGTTAGGTCTGAGCGTCCTTTAGTTAGGAACACTCGCACTCAAGTAAGGAAACAGCGCCCTTTAATTAGGTCAGCCCCCACTATAGTGCCTATCAGTGTAGAAATACCTCAGGACTTGAGCCAATTAGAATCTACACCACCAATTAAGAAGAAGAAGGCTAGGAAATCTAAGAAACCTAGAGTTAGCAAATCTAAGATTATTAAATCTGTACCTGCTAATAACAAGGAACACTCAGATTCCGATACCTCTACATTGTCTTTGTGTGGTGATATTTTCAGGTGGTCCAAATCATCCTGTGGTATTTGGACTCCGGTTGTTCAAAACATATGACCGGAAATCGCTCGATGCTCCGAAATTTCGTCAGCAAGTTTCTTGGTACGGTTAAATTTGGGAATGATCATATAGCAAAGATTATGGGGTATGGTGAATATCAGATTGGAAACGTGACGATTTCTAGGGTATACTATGTTGAAGGTCTTGGTCATAACTTATTCTCAGTAGGACAGTTTTGTGATTCCAACCTTGAGGTTGCTTTTCGACAACACACTTGTTTCATCCGCAACTTGGAAGGAAAAGATTTGTTGAAGGGATCTCGTGGTGCAAATCTTTACACTTTGTCCTTACAAGACATGATGGCCGCTTCTCCAGTATGTCTTCTCTCTAAAGCTTCTAAGACCAAGTCATGGTTATGGCATCGCAGATTATCTCATCTTAATTTTGATGCTATTAATCATCTGGCTAAAAACGAGTTAGTTCGTGGTCTTCCCAAGCTTAAATTTCACAAGGACCATCTATGTTCCGCGTGTTCAAGGGGGAAAAGCACCAAGAAATCTTACAAACCCAAATCTGAAGACACTAATCAAGAAAAACTTCATCTTTTGCATATGGATCTTTGTGGACCGATGAGAACTGAAAGTGTGAGCGGTAAGAAATTCATTCTCGTCATTGTGGATGATTTTTCCAGGTTTACATGGGTTAGATTTTTACGTACAAAGGATGAAGCACCGAAGGCTATCATCACTTTTCTGAAGTTCATTCAGGTACGTTTGAATACCACTGTCCGCCGTATTCGTACAGACAATGGTACAGAGTTCGTCAACCAGACTCTTCGTGATTATTATGAAGGAGTTGGTATATCACATGAAACATCCGCTGCACGCACTCCACAACAAAACGGTGTCGTTGAAAGACGAAATCGCACACTTATGGAAGCTGCTAGGACCATGCTTATTTATGCGAACGCTCCATTGTTCTTGTGGGCAGAGGCTATTTCTACTGCATGTTTTACCCAAAACCGTTCTATCATTCGGAAACGCCATGGAAAAACACCTTATGAGCTTCTACATGACCGCAAACCCGATGTTTCATTTTTCCATGTGTTTGGTGCTCTGTGTTATCCAAACATCAATAGTGAGAACTTGGGTAAGCTTCAACCAAAAGCCGACATAGGTATTTTCATTGGTTACTCACCGTCCAAAAGAGCATACCGAATCTATAACCGTCGTCTTGGCAAGATTGTAGAAACTATGGACGCTGATTTCGACGAGCTGACAGCGATGGCTTCTGAGCAACACAGCTCTGAACCCGCGCTTCATGAGATGGGAGCCGGTGCTATAAGTTCCGGTTTAGTTCCCAACAATCCTACTTCTACATCATTTTTACCACCATCAAGGCCCGAGTGGGATAAACTGTTTCAACCGTTGTTTGATGAATTCTTCGATCCCCCGACTGATGAAGTTCCAGCATCAGTAGTGATTGCTCCAATACCTGAAGTGGTTGCTCAAGCTAATGAACCTTTATCTAATGCATCTACAATTCACATTGAACCGGATGCACCTTCACCAAGTGATTCTCAAACTACACCTGAATCATCACCCCTACTTGTGCCTAATGATGTAGAAGAGGATACTAATGATCACGACCTAGAATATGCTCACTTGCAAGAGCTTCCTTTCTTTGGTGTAGCGATCCCTGAAAACCCTTCAGCCGCGTCTACCTCAGAAGAAGCTCCTTCTATTGTTCACTCCAGACCACCTAGGATTGAAAACCATAGCACTAAATGGACAAAAGATCACCCAATTAGGAATGTTATTGGAGATCTAGATCGACCAGTCTCTACACGCCATCAATTACAAGAGAGTGCACTATATTGTTACTTTGATGCATTTCTCTCTGAAGTTGAACCCAAAAATTGGCAGCAGGCTATGACCCAATCATCTTGGATTGAAGCTATGCAGGAGGAACTCAATGAATTCAAACGACTAGAAGTATGGGAATTGGTTCCTCGCCCTGACAAGGTTAACATCCTTACTTTGTTATGGGTCTATAAGGTGAAACTTGATGAGATGGGTGCGGTATTGAAGAATAAAGCAAGATTGGTCGCTAGAGGATATAAACAAGCCTTGGGTATAGACTTTGAGGAATCTTTTGCTCCTGTGGCTAGATTGGAGGCGATTAGACTATTCCTTGCGTTTGCTGCTCATATGAACATGATCGTCTATCAAATGGATGTTAAGACGGCATTTTTGAACGGTGAACTAAGGGAAGAAGTTTATGTTAGTCAACCGGATGGGTTCGTCAGTACGGAGTCTCCTAACCATGTGTACAAGCTTAAGAAGGCTCTTTATGGGTTGAAACAAGCTCCACGCGCGTGGTATGATCTCCTGTCAACATATCTCATGTCGGAAGGCTTCTCCAAAGGCAAAGTGGACCCCACTCTATTCACTCTCAAAGACGGCAACGACATGCTTCTGGTACAAATTTATGTTGATGATATAATTTTTGCTGCCACTAACATAGAATTGTCTAAACAATTTGAGAAGATAATGTCCACACGCTTTCAGATGTCGATGATGGGAAAAATTTCATTTTTCTTAGGATTACAGATTTCTCAGAATCCCAGAGGCATCTTTATTAATCAATCCAAATATGCTCTAGAATCTCTTAAGAAATATAACTTTGAGAATTGTGACCCCGTAGACACTCCAATGGTGGAGAAATCCAAGTTAGATGAAGATAGGGATGGGATTATTGTTGATCCGAAACTTTACCGTGGAATGATTGGCACCCTTCTCTATCTGACTGCTAGCAGGCCTGATTTGCAATTTGCTGTATGCATGTGTGCCCGGTATCAGGCTCGGCCTACCGAAAAGCACTTACATGTTGTGAAAAGGATCTTTCGGTATCTAAAAGGAACACTTCATCGTGGTCTATGGTATCCGAAAGATTCCTCGATTGCTTTAATATCATACGCAGATGCCGATCATGCTGGATGTCAAGATACGAGGCGTAGCACTTCTGGATCTGTGCAACTCCTAGGAGATAGATTGATCAGTTGGTCTTCAAAAAGGCAGAAAAGCGCTGCAATATCAAGCACGGAGGCTGAATACATCGCCATGTCCGGTTGTTGTGCTCAAGTCCTTTGGATGAGATCTCAATTAACTGACTACGGTCTTGGATTTAACAAAATCCCGATGTATTGTGACAACAAGAGCGCCATTGCCCTTTGCTGCAACTATGTTCAACACTCCCGGGCCAAGCACATAGACATTCGCTACCATTTCATCAAGGAGCAGGTGGAGAACGGAGCGATCGAGCTGTATTTTGTCACTACTGAGTACCAGCTGGCGGATATGTTCACCAAAGCCTTAGATCGAGGACGAATCGAGTTTTTGATCGACAAGCTTGGCATGAAATCATTCACTCCAGCGACTCTCAAAGAGTTGGCAGAAGAATCAGCTGAATAGTCGTGGTAAACTATTCAGAGTATCCTTTGGTTGTGATCATGTATATTATCGTAAATATATAAACCACAAAAGAAAAATACAAAAATATAAAACCAAGAAAAACCATAAAAAATATAAAACCTAGAAAAACCATAAAAAATATAAAACCAAGAAAAACCAAAAATATTTTTCGTTTTAAATCGGGCATGTCTTTTAGTACGGTAATATTTACGGCCTTAGAAATGTCGATCAATATTGACACGGTGCCATAAATAGAGTCCGTATAAAAGTTGTACATTTTTAAAACATGCCCATTATGGCTTGTAGTTATTTCTGACTGCAACCCGGTTTTCATATTAAAGTCACGTATTTCCTTGGAAAACGTTGGCTCAGAACGGGAATTAATTTTCTCGGGCGTGATTTACAAGCCAAATCATGCAAAGGGATCAAGTTTACTTTATAACTTGGTCTGACACGAATTTGTGTACGTCTCAGTGCATTAATTTGTTAAAATAAGAGAAATCTTATTAAAACCACGAATCAAAATTTTTCAAGAGATAAATTGGAAATGCTTTCATCACTATTTGATTCTTTAAACAATGACTACAGCTCTTTAAATAGAAAACGGGTCATTGTTTAAGGGGGAGAAAATAGTAAAATCATCTTCGTCATTAACATTGATCTTCAAAAGTGATTGTAAAAATTAAGGGCTTCATGGTAATTGAGTGGTTTTGCTTTAGAAAACGACTTGTGATCGTTCTAAGTGATAGGCATGGCTTTTAGATCTTGAGGATATGCTAATAGATGCGTTTGCTAAGTTGTGTAAGTTAAACAAGTGTTAAGTGAAATGAAAAAAGTAATAGACAAAAAAGGAAAGGAAAGAGAAAATGTAGGGACTAAAAGTGTGATTTATGGAAAATTGTCAAATTTTTGACCTAAGTCAAACAACACACCCCCCGCCTCTCACTATTCTCACTATTCTCCCTTCACTGTTTATTCATCTTGCCGCCATTGTTGAATACACAAACACACGCTCTGAATAATCACTTGCTCATTGATCTAGCTCCTGTTCATTCGAATAATTAAGGTATATACATCAAATGTTAACTTCTAATCCTCATTTCTTATCATATAAACCTGTTAAACATGCTCAATTACTCAGTCTAATCCACTTAGGGTTTTTGATTAAATTAGGCTAAATTAACAAGGGATTCATGGTGGGTTTTGCTCGGAATAGATTAAATGATGTTTATATTGCCTTAGTTTGCCTTAGAAACTCACAAACGCGCTAGATTAATCATCTGAGTTTAGTTTGTAAAAGTTCCGGATGAACGTGGCTTTAAACTTCCGAATGAAGGATTTCTTCTGAAAAACTTCCGAATGAGGAAGTTCCGAATGAGGAACTTCCGAATGAAGGAAGTTCCGAATGAAGAACTTCCGAATGAAGGAAGTTCCGAATGAAGAACTTCCGGATGAAGGAAGTTCCGAATGAAGAACTTCCGGATGAAGGAAGTTCCGAATGAAGAACTTCCGGATGAAGGAAGTTCCGAATGAAGGAATGTTCCGAATGAAGGAAGTTCCGAATGAAGAACTTCCGAATGAAGGAAGTTCCGAATGAAGAACTTCCGGATAAAGGAAGTTCCGAATGAAGAACTTCCGGATGAAGGAAGTTCCGAATGAAGAACTTCCAGATGAAGGAAGTTCCGAATGAAGAACTTCCGGATGAAGAAGTTCCGAATGAGGAGAAGTTCCGAATGAAGAATGTTCCGGATGAAAATGTTCCGAATGAGGAAAAGTTCCGGATGAGTTGTTTGATTATTCTTGTTTGCATGCTATATATGTACTTGTTGTTTTATGAAATGTGTTATGCTTAGAAGTAAGAATGATATATATCTATATGCTTTTGTGCATCAACCTTTCATGTCTTATCTTAAGCAGATACAATGACTAATCCAACGGTACAAGCAATCCAAGAATCCAGAGAAGCCGATATTGCTAAAGCCCGAACCCTTAAGTTTATACCCAACAACTATAGGCTGAAGCAAGTTTCTAAATCCACTCACCATGGTTTTAAGGTCGCCATAGCCATTCTCGATAACTCTCATTTCAAGAACGCCCTTAGGAATACAGCCTCGGTGCCTTATGAGTATATGTTTGAATTTTGGGCAACCAAGGAAATCACTTCGAACAAGATCACCTTCACCATCGACAACAAGCAGCAGACACTCACCGTTTCAGACTTCCGTAAGATTCTTGGTATACGGGATACACCCAAGGGCATGTCTTTCTCAAGGGATCCTAATAAAGATGAACTCGCGGAGTTATTTGACGCACTTGGATGTCCGGAAATACGAGTTGCATCTGAGTTTACTACTGCTAAGGTAGGACAACCCTGGAGAGCTTTGATGGGTATTCTCAGTAAATGCCTTACATCAAAAACGAGTGGACATGACGCTTTGCGAAGTCCGATAATGAACCTCTTCTATGGCATGTACAAAGCTGCGAATTCAGATTATGCTTTGTTGATATGGGAAGAATTCACCTTTCAACTCTTCTACAACAAGAAGCTGAAGACAAACTTCTTTCCTTATCCTCGGTTTATTAAGCTTATCATAAATTATTTTATGAAGCTTGATGCTACTATTGATAGGCGTGCAGGAGGTCGCTATCACACAGAAGAAGCTGATGATACTGTAGATCTGAGGCATGAAGGACCGTCTATTGGTGTGATTCCGGGTCCTGTTCCTGATTACCTTCTATCTGATAAAATCAAAGGTTCTGCAGATTACAAGCTACTACAATTAGAAATCCAGAGGCTGAAAGCAAACCTTCAAACTGGAGAAGACTCATCCACAACGGTTAAGAGTAAAGGTAAACGCAAACAACCAGCTGCGTTACCTGAACCCGAACCAAAGAAGAAGAAGTCAGAGGGTAAGAAGGGAAAGGGTAAGGATTTGATGCGTCTACGTGATGAAGAAGATATTGTTGATCCTACTCTTGATAAATCCGAGCAACAAATGATGAAGATTGCTATTAAAAGGAGTAGGAAAGATACAGGCGGTAGTGGTTCAGGTGCGAGGGTAGATATCGAGGATGAGTACGAGGAACCGCATGATGTTGATGAGTTTGGGTCACCGGAACACTATTCCACTTCGAAGGAGCCATCAATCCCTATTTTAGCAAGTGTGGAAAAGGAACCTGTTGCTCCTACGATCATGGTGTCAACTCAACCCTTAACAACTCAACCTCCACCCATACAACCTTTACCAACCCGACCGGCTTCAACACCATTTCTTCCACCACCCATAATCCCCATCCCTAGTACAGCAGTAACAACCGAGCCCCTCCGGTCAACCCAAAGCAGCTCTGCAACATCTGCAATGGCGGCATTAGTGATGGCCGAGATGTTTGATACCAACAAACGCGAAATGGATGAACTTCGCCAAGAGTTGCAAAGACGAGCTCAGAGGGAAGAAGAATCTAGGCAAGCCCAAGAGGAGTTGATTGCCAAGTTCGCTGCAGACATGGAAGCTACACGTAAAGCTCATGCAGAGGAACTTGCTCGGGTTAAGCAGGCTGAGGCTGATAAGCATGCTGCTCGTATTACCAGACTTCAAGCGATGAGGGATAAATATAAGGAACAAAAAGAAGCACTTGAAGCATCTGTGAAAGAACGAGTGCAAGAATCCGTTGAATCCTTAATGCCTAAACTTCGCGATGAATTGAAGACACTTGCTGCTGACAACTTGATGGTCAAATCATCCAACCCTTCAGAAGCCGCCTATAAGATTGCTTATGACCTGACGGATTTTGAATTGAAGAAGATCCTTAAGGCTCGTATGGTGGAACTTGGGTCGTATGATAAGTCGAGGATTCAACGGGCTCTATATAAATCCCTGAATGATGCTATCATGGAGGATGATAGATTATTCAAGACGTTTGGAAGTGTGGTACCATATCACATCTTACCTGACGAAGAAAGGGAAGAAAGTGAAGAAGAGGGTACGGGTGAAGAAGAGGAAGAAGAAGAAGAAGAAGGTGAAAAGGATAAAGACGATGACGAAGGTGGTGATGATGATGAGGATGATGAGGATGATGAGGATGATGACGAGGATGATGATGATGATGGCGACGATGGTGGTGATGAGAATCAGGAGAGTGTTAGGGATAGTAACGGGGATGACAATCAGGATGATGATGGGGGTGAACAGCCGAAAGAGGGAGACAAGGTTACCAGCTCCAAGAAAACTGCTGCTAAGACTGGAACCAAGTCCACAAAATATGCAGCACAGAAGGATAAATCGACATCCTCGGAATCAAGACGAACTAAGTGGCGCCACGATGTGAATGCCACTACAGCGTCTTCGGCTCCCGGTATCTCTATCGCTGTATCTTTACCTATTACCACTAACCCCATTAGTTCTGTTGTCGTTCCTCCTGTGATTGCAGAATCAGTGACGGAACCCGAAGCTGCACAACACTCCCCAGTTCACGACACTGCCGAAATGCCTGAAACTGAACCAGTAGATGTTCGCACTTCCACTCCTCTACAACAAGCACAACAATCTACGGTTCCTGAACCAAGCATTCGTGCCTGGGAAGACACGTTGGAGATAGACGAGTCTGCACCACCACAAGCTTGGATCACGGCAGCAGCACAATATGATCCGATCACAGATGCTGACAAAGATGTGTTGTATCTCCGTATCCGAAGTCCGATTGACTTATGTGCATTTCTTGCTCATGAGTATAAGACTTCGGTTACTCCATCCTTGGTGAAGAAAGCACTGAAAGATAAGAGACTGCGTGCCAAAACCCGATTACCCCGAATGGAGCTCGAGTACTATGCCGATGAGATCCTGAAGGCTTTGAAAACCGTTCAATGGCCAGGACTTCATGAATCAGAAAGAGCTCCACCTCCAATGGATCCTGCTCAAGATAATCAGATTACTCTTGACTTCTTCGTCACCAATGATCTTGAGTATCTTATGAAGGGGTCATCAAAGTACGCAACATCCCTGACTTTGCTGAAAGCTGCCAACTGGGGGACAATACCCTTCATCGAGGAAAAGGTAAATCGACTCTGGGTCCCAAAAATGAATCGTAATTATGATATGTATGTTGTCATAGGTGCATCTCATTGGGACGAACGAGTCCGAAGGGCGTACAGGGGTTGCTGCTTGGTCAATTCTGGAAGCAATGTTAGATCCGACATCCGCATCTCCAGCATCCTAGGAATGAAAACTGAAGCCAAGAACGGCTACTATCATGTGACGGAGATTCGTTTGAAAAGGGAGGATGACAGGGAATACAAAATCCAGCAAGGAGACTTTTCCATCATTCGCCTTGAGGATATCGAAGATATGCTGCTTCTGATGACCCGAGATCAACTTACTCACATTCCTCGTGAAGACCTGATTGCTTTGAATACAGCACTTCGTATGTTCACACGAAGCGTTGTCATCAAGTCACGAGTTGAGGATCTTCAGTTGGGAGTCGAAAGTTATCAGAGGAGGCTCAATTTAACCCGTCCTGTGAATCAAGTGCTACTTCAACATGTAGAAAGATGTCCATACACCGGAATTTCTGTCCCGAATTACGGCATTTTCTACTTGAACAGTCGAGGTTTGATGAAGTTTATGAGGGTGGGGGAGCTCCACAAGTATAGCGATGGCACTCTTATACAAGTCAGAGATAAGTTGGAGCATCTGAACTCGGGTGGGACTTTGCCAGAGATGACGAAGGATTGGCATCCGGGTTACCGGCAGATGGCAAAGTATGTGATCAAAAAGATCGATCAAAAGCTCCGTGAACGTAGATTGATGAGGAGCTTGGAAAGATTCGTGGGTGGAAGACCGTATTTAGTGCACCACAAGCTACTGCAACGATCCATCTGATGGGTCGTACATCTCAGGTCACTTTATATTGGTTTTCAATTGTGAATATGTAAATTTGTGAATAATGTGCTTGCATGGCTTGGTGTAGTGTTAAGGTATGAAAATTTTTCAAGAATTTCTCACGAGATTCTAAATCTTTCAAAATATGTCATACCAAAGCACTACAACTATCCCTTATTAACTTAAGGGGGAGCAATAACTTGTTCTATGGCCAAAACATCGATTTCATTTTTACCCAAAGACCGGTTAATCCATTCAATATCCCAAATATTAATGGTTAACATTTTGGATAAGGGGAGAAAATGGGATTAAGGAGATGTAAGTGATACTTGGCTAAAAGATGAAAAAGACTTAAAGATTATCCAACTTAATATGTGTAAAGCACGTGTTAAGGGGGAGCGTTTTTGATGAACAAAACACCTAAGGTACAAAACTTTTGATTTCAATATCACAAGTACTTTAGGTGATTTTCAATGATTTTTCATGGTGGCAATTCCTTCCCAAAACACGCTTAATTCACGACGGATGTGGTGACAAAAGGGTGGTAGGAATAGGTTTAGTCCAATGATTCATCAGAGCCGATGGAATCTTCCCAAGGACAATTCCCTAGATAGAATTAGAAGTCCTAGGAAAGATGGAGAAAGAATGTGAACGTAGCTGAATGCCGACCAAGTACTTAAGCTAGCACTGGAACAATCACAACAAGGTGCTAGTGATGACGTATTGGTAAGCATTGAAGGGGTTGAAGAATGAAAAAGAAATGTAAAGATAAAGGGTGTAAAGAAAGAAGCCCTCCTTACAACTTTAGGCAGAAACCGGGTCAATACATATGCTATTGAGGTCATTTTTGTTAATGATTCTCGGTATTGAAGAAAGACATCATGGACCCAGTGATGCAATGCACAACCCTTCCCCGGCTAACTCAAATATCTCTCAAAAGGTATTTGTTTTAATCACACGGAGATCAACACGTTATCTATTGGTTTATTCACTCCGAATAAACTGGTATTGAAAAGGTGGCACTCCTCTCCAGCCATCGCTCACTAAATCAAAACGCACAATCGAGTCTAGAGCCAAGAGATCATCAAAAGTCTCATTAGGACACTTTTCATTTATTCCTTGCTTTCTCACACACTGTGAAAAGTAAGAGATTTTCATGAGTCCTACGCAATATTCTTGTAATATTGCCAGAACATCCGAGTAATACGTAAGTATTACAATGAAGATGGAAATCCTGCTTGAGCCAACATCAAACAAGCTCATGGTAGGTTACACGTGCGGTTCTTTTAGAACCAATCTTGTGAAAAACTGGAAGGTAACAGTGGTTTAATTCTTAATTGAACTTAAACTCGTTCCAGGCCTCTTCGCATTATCATATGATCTTGCCAGAACACTCAGAGTGACTCTTTATTGACCACAGTGACGAGTGGAAATCCTTCTAGTGTCAACATCAAACAGCACTTGGTAGGTAACGTGCAAGATTCTTTATGAATCGAGCTCGTGACAACTGGAAAGCAACGATGGTGAAAATCTTAATTGAAATTCACTTGTTCCAGGTTTCATGAATTGACGGCTTTTAATCACAAGGATAATTTATCCAAGTGATTCACTCTTTATGTTCGCAGTCAGCTTTGGACGGTCGAATAAAGAGAACGGGTTTACCCGCGAAATCCTGTCAGGAAGTTACTTAATTGAAACTATCCGTCACGGGTACGATATCTAATATCGTCCAACGGTCTTCACCGACCGGAGGTAAAATGCTACCGAATTAGAATAAAATGTTCAAAGCCATTTTATTCGTGTCGTTGCTGTGTACCTGCTAAAGACGGTGGCGTTGCTGAGTACCTGTTGAAGACGGTGGCGTTGCTGTGTACCAGTGAAGACGGTGGTGTTGCGGTGTACCTGTAAAAGTCGTTCCCACATGCTTATGTCTTTTGCAACAAAAATTCAAGAAAGTACAAGATGAAGTCTTCCGCTGTATCAAACTCTGAAGCTTTCAAGAATCCAACAAAAAGACGTAAGTGTGTGGAACATGAAGTCACGAGGAGGCAAAGTTCACAAGAAAGGCAAAGATCGCACGTGAAAGGCCAAAGAACAATGCTCTCAAGTCAAAGCCAAAAAGATCAAACCAACATATTCACAACAAAAGAAAGAAAAGAAGAAAGGACTACGAGCTAAAGAACGAAGACTTAGTATAGTATGCTAGGTTTAGAACTTTGTAACGTGGAGTGACCTCCCTTAGGGGGAGATTGTTGGAAATACGTTTTAACGTATATTAGAAGTATCGGTCACTCCACAATATGATTTATGTTGTAATAGCTCGTAGTTAGTAATTAGTTATTATTTGCTTATTAACTTAAGTAAGAACCGGTCCATGGGCTTGTCATGGACCGGCCCAAGTCCACTTATGACTTGGAACTATAAATACCCCTTTCCACCATGGAAAGGGGTTGGTTGTTGTCATTTCTTTGATTCCATATTAATAAATTTCACATAGTTTCTCTCACTTTCTCTCTCTAACTTTCTCTCTCTAGAAATCAACAAACCCCTTCATAGATTCATTGATTATCAATATTCTACAGTAGCGGTTCTTTATCGTCAGCTTGTTCA
Organism: Glebionis coronaria; assembly: GCA_025667525.1. NCBI lineage: Eukaryota > Viridiplantae > Streptophyta > Magnoliopsida > Asterales > Asteraceae > Glebionis > Glebionis coronaria. The sequence goes on along the minus strand of CM046879.1, from coordinate 136,699,161 downwards.
ACTCTCGGTAATCAATACACATCCTAAAGGATCCATCTTTCTTTTTGACAAATAGGACCGGTGCTCCCCAGGGTGAGGAACTCGGTCTAATGAAACCTTTGTCAGAAAGTTCCTTTAGTTGTTCAGCTAGCTCCTTCATCTCTGCTGGTGCTAAGCGGTATGGTGCTCTAGCAACGGGTGCAGCACCTGGTGTAAGCTCTATATGAAACTCCACTTGTCGTGTTGGTGGTAATCCCGGTAAGTCTTCTGGAAATACATCTGGAAAATCTCTAACGATCGGTACATCTTCAACCTTCTTCTCATGATCTTCTTCTTCCTCCTTTTGCGTTACTTGAACCAAGAACACTGGACATCCCTTCTCAATGTATCTTTGGGTTCTAATACATGAGATGACTTCCAGTCTCGATCTATTCTTCACTCCACTTCTTTCGCCTTGTATGATTAGTACATCGTTCCCATAAGGAACACGAACGCACTTCTCATGACATACAATTTCCGCGTGCTGCTTCGACATCCAATCCATTCCAATGATGACATCAAAACTTCCTAATTCTATGGGGAGTAAGTCGATACTGAACGAATGATCTTGTAACCTTAGACTACATCCTTTTAGAATAGCATCGGTGGTCACTGACTTCCCATCGGCTAGTTCTACATTATACTTAATATCTAACGCAGTAGGGGTAATATTTAGGCGTTCACTAAATGCAGTTGACACAAAACTCCTATCCGCACCAGAATCAAATAGTACTGAAGCATAGTTGTTATTGACTAGGAACGTACCAGTCACAACATTGTTGTCTTGCACCGCAGCCTCAGCACACAAATGATACACCTTGCTAGGTGCCGTGAATCCACTTGGAGCACTGGTTGTGGCTCGATTATTTCCTCCCCGGTTCCCCGGGTTCTGCTTCTGGTTCACCTGGTTGTGGTTTTGGTTGCCTCGAATTTGATTACCACGACCTTGGTTCCCACTGCTTGGACACTTATTCTTGTAATGCCCTTTCTCTCCACACCCAAAACAAGTAACATTCGCTCCTTGTCCACCTTGAGTTCCCGGTCCTCTTTGGTTAGCAGGACGGGGTGGTGCTCGACACTCCTTTGCCTTATGTCCAGCCTTTCCACAGTTGTAGCATGTAGGAGGACATGCTCCCTCGTGGTGTCGGCCACACTTTCCACAGAAAGGAAATCTTCCAACATAGTTTCCAGCATTACTTTGCCCAGCAGTAAACACCCTAGCCACCTCTTGACGCTTGTTTTGATTGTAGTTATTAGTGTTGTTGTTGTTATTGGTGTTGTAGTGATTACCAGACCACTTCCTCTTGTCTCCAGCATTCTCCCCCAACTCTTGCACCACTTGGTACATCAAACTCTGAGCCATATCAATTGCTTCATGCAAGTCATTCGTCTTTGATGAAGTCACATTCCCCTTGATGTTCAAAGGTAAGCCCTCAATGTATCGCTCCAACAATCGGTCATTGTTGGGCACCATTTCGGGACACAATAAAATTAGCTCTTGAAAGCGCTGATTGTAAGTAGTTAGGGCGGTACCCTTGACTTTCAAGTTCCATAGCTCAACCTCCATCTGCTTGACTTCATTTCGTGGACAATACTTCCTAACAAACATAGCCTTGAACTCACTCCAAGGTGTAGCTTGTGCAACATCAATGGTCACTGCACGAGCATAAACATTCCACCAAGTCAAAGCACTATCCACCAATGTGCTTGATGCAAACTTCACCTTATCAGCTTCAGCAACATTGCTAATCCCAAATTGAGATTCCAACTTCTCAAACCATCTAGTCAAACCCACTGCACCTTCAGTACCACGGAAACTCACTTGTGTAACCGCACGGAATTCCTTGTAGGTGCAGGTCCGCGTATTGGCAACAGTGGCCCCTTGGTTTGTCTCCTCTTGCGTGCTCGCTGTACGGATCGCTTCAGCTGCTGCGAGTGCCTCAGCCACTCGTTCCGCGATCATTTGACTGAGCATGACTGGGTCAATCCCACCGGTAGCAGCTGGTGGATTCTGTGTCTCAGATCTTCGGATGGGTGCCATAATCTAAAAGGTAAACAAGACAATGAGTTTTGCCAGACATAACATTCATGGCACGCACAATACAATTATGAAATGCTCAATGGTATAACAAACAATATATGATGATCGCACAAATTTGTAACCCAAATAAGATAATGTCATAACCTAACATCCATAGAAATGTTTCGAAATACATCACAATCCGACATACATAATAAGGAAAAATGGAAAATGCCAACTAGCTGAGATAAACCTCATAGCTTAGTGGTCGTACAACAATGAGTCAACAGTACATGGTAAATCTAACTAGTGCCCTCACGGCGCTGATGAAGCTCTCTCTCCAACTCTGCTAACCTTCTCTCAACCACGATCTCACGAGCCTGGGAATCTCTAAGTCTAACATCGGTCTCTTCGCAAGCGGCCCTAAACCTCCTATCCAAATCAGCAACAGGGTCCTCAACAGGTGCCTCTAGTCCACCCACCTCAACCTGTGGCTCCACTCCCCAACGGGTCATCAGGCTCTCGATCTCCTCAAGACGAGCATTCGGCATGGATTCCATCTGATCGAGAACAGTATGAAGCTGTCCTCGTAGACGGGTCACACAAACCGTCAATGTCGTCTCATCCTCAACTGGACTCTTCTTTGTCAATGCCTCCAGCTTATCCTGCATCTCCTCATACTCTTCACCCAAAGTCTCCACAGCATCCTCCAACCTATTCAAACGGGTCGTCACACATCCATCTGCTGCCCCAAGCATCACCACCGTCGATGTAGCTCTCCTAGGAAGAGGAGTCGTAGCTCTCGGCCCAGTAGAGATGCCAACATCAGCAAGCATCTCCTGGTACACAGCAGGTACAGTCTCTGGTGGTGGTAGTAGTAGTGGCACCTCTGGGGCAGGACTGGCAGGTGTGCGTGCTGCATGCCTGTCAGTGGCAGTGAAGGGTATGAGGGGTCGGTAAGGTGAAAGTGGTGGTCGAGCAGCTCTCCCCCGAAGACGTCGCCTCACATAGTAGAAAGGTAGAGTACCAGGTGCTGGAGCAGGGATGTCAGTCCTCTCCCCTTCGTCTTCAGATGAAGATGAGGAGATGTGTGCGAAGGAATCCTCAGGAGTAGCAGCATATGCAGTAGGAGGGTCCTCAGTGTCAGTGACCTCCATGGGTTCACTTTCCCCATCGGTGAACTCCATATCATCATCCTCTGTCTCCTCTATCGCCTCATCCCTAGTGACTGATGCCTGACCTGGTGACTGCACCACATCAGCGTCTAAGTCGTCCTCTCCTCCGCCTTCTAGGCTAAGCACATCATCTGCTGGTGCATCAGGGATATGGATCGGTGAACGGTGAACCTCCTCAGTCTCTCTCTCGGTCTCATCATCTGAAGTCATCCGGTACCACGGATATCCTGATGGTGATCCTCTAGGTAATCCCATCGATGAACTGACAGTCGAATGTGAACTGCGGTGGTGGTATGCCCCTGAAGACGCCGAATCACCAGAAGAAGACATTGCTGTAACATAAACAGAATAGATGTGTGTAAATATCTCATATAATTAGTCCGTGAAAGGGACATCGACATAACATATAGCAATCATTGTTCAAACCACATGTATCCCATATAACATAACTCAGATTTTGTTGTTGCACATGTACCCCATATAAATATATCTCGTAATTGTTAAATCACATGTATCCCATTTATCATATATTATATATAACGTTGAATCACTCGACTCCAATAATAATTGTTCATTACATATATATATCTCCATGTATATATATATATACTTAATACTTACAATCCGTATGATAATCGATTAAACATATAGCAGTTATAGTCTAGAGTTACTAAATGCAACCTAGTTCTCTATAACCATGGCTCTGATACCAATCTGTCACACTCCCAAAATATCAGAGTATAATGGCAACAAGGGAGTGGTGACATCATGATTATCATACACACAGTTACAAAGAACGACCTCTAAATGAGACGTTCGGAAAATTGATCACTTGCATTTGATAAAAATAAAGAGTTTTAACATAGTGCGGAAGCATAAATACTGGTCACAGATACAAAAACATAGTTTTCAAATGGTACAAATGATCTTTATTTTCAATATAAATGACGGCAGTGCATGAGACCTCACATAGCATCTTCATTCTTAATACCTGAGAAAAACATTGCTAAAGCGTCAACATAAAGTTGGTGAGTTCATAGGTTTAGTTAATTTGAAGTGTTTAATGAACCACAAGATTTTCCCAAACATGATGACAATATAACAAATACAAAGTCATCATAAAAGCATTTATTACAGTCTAAGCTCGTGACACCGAAGCGTTAACAACACCGGCAGTATAATCAAATAAATGTAGCCCAACTGGATGCCTAAACCCACGACATCCTATCTCAGACTCAAATGAAACTGTGCCCGCTTGTCCTCTGTTGGACCAAGCCAGACAGGGGCGTCAACCCCGATAGATCTATCCATAACATTCGCGCTTACACAAAGTAATTAACGGTTCACGATTCACGGGCCAAAGCAACTGGGTTTTCAGTGGGACTTAGACTAGTATATAAATCAGTTAATGCACTTGTGTTCATACGTTAAATCAAGCAATGTCTCACCCCAAAAAGCAGTAAAAGCAGTTAAAAGGTGGGGCTATAAACTCACCTCAAATGATAGTCAAGCAAAAGTAATCAAACAGTAGGCATAGAAAAATGCTCGCAACAACGTCAACCCAAACCGCAGCCTAGCAATAATAATAACTAGCTAAGCTAAAAGTAAAGCAATTAAATAATTATTCTTACATTACATTGTACTTGCACCAATTAATTAATAAATAAAAATATTTACTTTTTATTTCAAAAATTAAACTATATATGAAAATGTCAAGTTTTATAAAATAAAAACGCACACAAAAATAATTAATTTAAAATGACACAAGACAGACTCTTTAGAAAATTAGACGCGACAATTAATTATATTTTTAGTTGGGTCAATTGGTATTTGGTCTCTATCTATGTCCAATAATAGTCCAAGTCTCAGTCCAATACAGTCCATATAATAGTACGGTCATAATCCTAATTTTTGTCCAATAAATATATCATTCTTTTTATCTTATTAATTTTTAGTATCAATTAATATGAAGGTCAAAATAAATAAATAAAGTGATCGTCCCTTTTTGGGTCGTCTATAAATAAATTATGAGACCCTTGTCCGGGACCCACTTTAATTGGGTCTTTTAGTTCGGTTAGAGTCAAAAGAAAGGGGACTCGGCATATACGACTAACACGAAGAATGCCTACTCCCACGCTCCACGCGCGAACCGTGACACCAATTTAGTCCGGGTTAAATTATATTAATATTTATTTAATATTTATTAAGTTTTAATTTTTCAGTTTCAATTAATTAAGGGGTCAAATTTTGATAAGTCTACTAATTAAGCGGGGTTTAATTTTTACTAGTCAAAATTTTTAATACTAACTAATAGTACAACACTCTTTTTGTTTTCTTTTGTGTCATCTATTCCACTGACACACTAACACAACATAGTACTACTAGTATATTATTATATTTAAAAAAAAAAAGTTAACCATCCCTCCTTTCATCTCATTCTTCCTCGACGTACACAAGAAAAAGAAACACCATAGCTTGAAAAACTCAAACCGTGGCTTCATTTGCAAATTATGGACTCGATTCTTGATGTTTTTCGACGATTTAAAAAGCATGACAATCCTTACGATATCGACTACAAATCCCACGACAAAAACGCAATGGTTGGACGTCATTTTGACTCGTTTGTCTTGAAAGAACAATAAGTTATATCAAAAACGCAAAACACATTTTTAGCTCAAATAAATCTCGACTTATCGTTTAAATGTCTTGTGTTACTCCTATATGATGTGTTTACATTCGAAAATATATTTTTGTTCATGTTTTTAACGTACCCATTTAGCCATTTTTAAACCAAAATTTGTGATTTCATGTAAAAAAGCTTATTAATAGTTGAAAGCAAATGGTTTTTAGATGTGCAAGTACATGTAACATGTTATGAACGAAAATAAACGAAGGTTTTAGAGCCTTACAACGCTATATGAAACGATGAAACAAGAACCCACGAACCAAACTTATGAAAACCCTAAAATGAACCCGCAACTCGAAACCCTAACTCATCCTTAAGCTCGAAAAGTGAACCAAAACAGCAACCAAATTTGTCCTAGCTCGAACCCACGAAAATCTTTAGCTCGGCAAAACTCTAGTCGTGTACATTCATCGTTGTGTTGTGTTCTTGAATATGTTTAAGTAAGTGTATGTGATTTGTTTATGTGTTAACTAAGGTGTTTGTAAATGTTGTAAGAAATGAAAAATGGAGAGATGGAGCCTTTGTGTTGATGGTGGTTTCGGCAGAGAGAACAAAGAAAGGTGGAGTATTGTTTGTGAAGTGTGGTTGTGATTATATGTGATATTTTATGTGAAGGTAAACATAAACATAGTGCTTTACTTGAAGTTGAGAAATGGAGGTAAAATGAAAATAGAAGATGAAGTTTTGTGTGTGGGTTATGTTACGTCGACAGAGAGAAGGAGAAATGAGGTGTTGTGTTTAGTGTGTTAGTAGAAAAGAGACTACTATATAAGGTAAAAAGAGTAAGGTTGATGGAGCTTTTTGGGTCATGCAAAACTTGAGTAGTGCATTTGTGGCAAAACAACAATGTAGTACCTGGGTTCTTTTTGGCTTAACCAAATTCACACTTCTTGTATGCTTTGGTGATAATTTTCAATGTTGAGAGGAGAAAGAAATTAGATGCCTTCTAGTTATACTTTAGTATAAAATATGAAGTTGTGATAGTGGATTTTTAATGATTTAATTTGAAGAGTTCATATTGAAATGATGATATAAGAATAATTAAGTGAAAGGTACAAGGAAAAATAAGGATAAAGTGTATTAGTGTAATAATGTACGGAAATTTTTAGGTAGGATGAAATGGTAGAGTGTAAGTATTTTTGTGTTTATCAAAGCTTGATGAATCGTTAACTTAACTAGTTAACATTAAATATTTAGGCTCGAACGATGAAGTGACGAACGACACGGTTTCCTAATGACTCCAAATAGTGTTAAGTACAAATAATAACACATTAAAAAAATAAAAACCCTGATATACCATAATTATGAGATAATTTCTCAATTTGTTAAATCCACAAGGTTCAAATCTCAAATTAAATAAATACATGGGAAAAATAAAGATGAAAAAATTGACGGATGTCACAACGCCCCACATGATAAATATAATAATATGGCCAAAAGCTGAAGGGACGCCACGAGCAATCACTCCGCCGTGGTGAAGTAATAACATTGGTGCCTCCAATGTTATGGTTATGGTACCTCCATAACTAGGTGAAACTTACGGAAGTAGGATTCCTCTTAGTTCGTCTTCTTCGTTCACTGGACATAAGGTACGGATACCCGTCCTTTCAGTATGGACATTCTTTCCTTATTAGGATTCCCCGTATGCAGCCAACTGTTTTCCCAGTATTTGTTTTATATGTTTTTGAATTGCTTATGTTTAATTAGAATACCTAAAGCCATATAAATGCATGACCAATGCTACATGAATACATACGTGAATAAGTATCTGACTACTAAATACGTAATTGGTTTTATATCATGTCTTAGCTTATTTTATAAGTTCATATCATGTTTTACTGTTTAAAGCCTTAAACTGTGTTTATCTTATATTCTGTCTATTCTGATTAAGTATTTCTGGTATTTCATGTATTATTATACTTACTGTGTAATAATAAGTAACTTTCCAAAAATAGCATGTTTCCTAAAATATAAAGTTTCCAAAAATAGAAAGTTTCTAAAAATAGAAAGTTACCAAAAATAGAAAGTTTCAAAAAATATAAAGTTTCCAAAATAGAATTACTACTTAAAATAGATAAGTTTCTAAAAATACAAAGTTTCCATAAATAGATCAGCTGCCTTAATTAAATAAGTTTCCATAAATAGATTAGCTGCCTTAATTAAATAAGTTTCCATAAATAGATTAGCTGCCTGAATTAAATAAGTTTCTAAAAATAGAAAGTTCCCATAAATAGATTAGTTGCCTTAATTAAATAAGTTTCTAAAAATAGAAAGTTTCCATAATTAGATACAAGCTGGTTAAATAAGCTAAGTATATAAGCCTAAGTGTTTTTCTGATTATTTTCTAAGTCATAATGATATAATGTATAGTTTATTAATTAATTCATGTAATTTAAATAAACTATAGGTTAAAAGTATTTAATTAAAATATATCATGTTTTTAATTGAATAAAGTTAAATACTTAGGTTAAAACATGTATTATTATTTATTAATAATATAACCTAAGTCATGTTAATTAATTAATTATAACCATGGTATTTAAATAATTAATTAATTATAAGTCTAAAAATATAAAATACTTAGGTTAATAAATTCATGATCTATAATTAAATTATAACCTAAGTCATGTTATTAAATTAATCATATCATATTTATTAATTTAATTTTAACATATGATTATATAAAAAAAAATCGTAACATAAACCGTGAACCGGATCTTGACTAGAAACCATGAACCGGACATGAAATCGACACCATACCCCGAACCACTTCGGGGTTCCCCTTGTCTTGCTGCTGCCGTGGGACCCACACCACTCAACCGGGACCATATGGTCTCGGTGGTGGTCTAGTAGCCAAACCGAGACCCCCCCCCCTTGGGGTTCGGTTTAGGCGCCGACCAACAAACACCCCTAAAACAACCCTTTTTGATTTACCCAATAACCATTTTCATGTTAGATCTATGTTTTTAATTAGGTTTTAAAAACATCATGTTCTTAATTAATTATTAGATCAAATCAAAAGAAAAAGGGTAAAAAGAATATACCGAATGCGTGGATCTAACGAGGATGAACAAACACGAACACTTGCACCAAAAACCAAGATCAAAATCAAATAAACACCCTCCTTGGTGTGTTTATGTGTGGCGGCCAAAAAAAGAAAAGAGGATGAGGAGAAAAACTTTTTTAGGGTTTTTGTTTAGTTTACTGTAAAGTGAAAAATGAAACAAGATTTTACCTTTTACCCTATGTTAGTAAAATTTGATGGGCTTGGCCCATCTTTCTTCCTAATTTCGTGGCATATGGGGCCCACATGGGGTAACCCGATCATTTTCCGTGTCTAATTAATAAGTGTGTTCTCGTGTTCGTGTTTTACGTGTTTGTTCGTTAAATAATTACCGTAACCTAATATATTTATTTATGCTCGTAATAAATATATATACGTAATTAATAATAGTTCGTGATTTAATTACGTTCGTGATTTCATGATCGCATGTTCGTGATTAATTGTTGTCAAATAATTATTGCGTGTTCGTGCGTAGTAAATACTTATCGTGTACTAACACGTACGTAATACGTAAAATCCTAACACGTAATCGTAATCATGCTATAATAGGAAAGTTTTAATCTAGTACGTACGATCTTAAGGGTACTATTCATGATAAAAGCATGCGGGTTTTACAACTCTTCCCCCCTAAAAAGAATAATTCGTCCCCGAATTATAGATAACCTAACTGAAAGAGAACCATACCCGAATCAAACTGAGAGGGTATGTAAGATAAATGAACGTGCGGGTTTCCTGGCAGAAGGAACGCGAAACATGACATGTCTTGAAAGGACATGGAACGTGAGGTGACTGAAAGGACATATCTAGTTGATAAGAGAAAAACGGATAAAAGTCCGGATGAACTTGTCCGTTTCCAAGTGGCCTCCCTCTTGGAACGGTTCCTTCAGAAGATCTTGACACTAATGATAAATCTTGGTCCTCCTGACCTTGACTTGGAATACGAAGAAATTCTTGGTTATCAACGGAAGGTAGATCCCCTGAATTCGATCGAGGAAAGAAAAAAATAAGAGTTAACGTGCAAGGGTAACTGAAATGTTACGATGCAAGACAATCTGACTTAACAGATAATTAGAAACGACGCGCGAGACATAAAGAAACATAGTACGTGAAAATTTTTGAACGTGATACGTGAAAATTTTTGAACGTGCTACGTGGAGATATGGCGAGTGTAGTATGAGTAAACATATCGTGATCCATGATACGTGTAACATATCTTGATCATGATATGAGGAACGTGGAATGAACATGACATGTGAAACATATCGTGAACATAGAATATAATGGTGGTAACGCCAAACGTTACAAGGTGAGACATAGAATATGACGGGAAACATCTATTTGAGGATAGGGAGTTATACTAAACTTGGGTCTGGTCTCTCAAGTTCTTGCAAAATTCCCAGAATGAGAAAAATGAACGTAAAATCGTAAGCCAAGATACGATCATGAACGTGAATAGTGTCATGAACACGAGCGCGAAAGCAAGTCGTGGAATTAGAATGAAGACGTGAAGTAAATAAGGAGCACAATTGTGAATCTTTGTCTGACCCGATAACTGTGGGATTGCCAAGTGATCGGATGAACCTTGGTTGGAACATGTCCGATCAATCTGTTGGTTCTGAAATCCCTGCGGATGTAAGGATTCTGCAGACTTGATCAAACTGTTTGTAATAACCCAGATAGCATTATGCTTCTTCTGAGTTTGCGTTAATCTAGTAACCAAAACCCATGGAGATCTTGTCCCTTTTCGATTCACAATTTCCGATGATGAAAACATCACAGTCTGTTGGTGTCCTATCTTAACCTGTTTGTATGACAGGTATGAAGATATGAACGTAACTGTATCTTGCTTCATCGAACTTGATACATAGGAGTTTGCGAAACTCTGAGTCCATGAATCTAAACTTCCCTTAGCGTAGGATCTTCTATAACACCTAATGTAATGTAGGGTTATCTCCTTTACGCATAAGCTGAGTCATGGTAAGATTAACCATGCAAATCCATGTGATACAGCATGTCACTGTGATCAACCAGAATTAATATTGGAAATTTTCAAGGTGGAATTTCTCTTGTCATAGAATTTGCAACATAGTGCAGATATGGTCTTCCTGTTCTTCTCTGGGCTTAAAGGAAATCAGGTTATCCTTAATGAAAACACTGATGAATTTGCTATGAGTTCATGGAAACTCATTCTTATAATGTCGTTGGAGCATTGATGAGACTAATTCAAAATCATAAATCTAGCATGACCGAGTCGTGTACGAATAGCAGTCATGGACATGTCTTGCTTTTTCACTCGTCACTGTTGGCAGCATGATCATGAGTTCGATCTTGGAAAAGTGATTAACACTATAAGGTCGATTGGACATGTTGTCAATACGTGGAGGAGAATAACGGTCATGAATGGTGTGATTTATTATAAATCGACGGTAGTCGACACATAATCTCATGGTATCGTCCTTCTCCTTGTAGGTTCTTCTGAAATGTATGAGAAGGTCTTGGAAAAATCAACTAACAGCTAGAAAATTTTAGCGACCATGGCTAACAACGCACATGCTTGTAAGCATAGATAATTTGTACAGATTTTCCTGATGGAAAATCAAGCTGAATGTATTCAGGAGCCTGAACATTACTATACATAATTATGAATCGTAGCATGGTGTGCTGTTCATAGTCCATAATTAGGATAAAATTCATCTCGTGTCTGTCCGAGGATATGCGTTAGCAGCTTGGATTTCATCATTAAGCTGAAGGAAAACCTTTGTATACGTTGGAATACGAAAGGCGTCCTTCATGGTCATGAATATATGAAATATGGTGAAAGAAATGAAAGTTACATCGGTAACGTGACAGTTCTCACTAATGCGCCGGTAATGGTATTAAAATTCTTGTGGCCTGATTAATACATGGCATAACAAAATGGATATACCCTTGGAGGGTACCCTGAATTTCATAGAAATGTTCCATAGTTAGACGTGAGTCATGTGTCTTGACTCGTGTCTTAGAACTATAAGCATGACATATGTCTTGACTGGTGTCTTGACATGTGTCTTCAGAAAGTATACGTGAGACATGTGTCTTGACTGATGTCTTGACATGTGTCTCGAGATGTGAAACAAAATAGAACTACAAATATTAGGTTATTATGCCAGAATTGGCGGATCGGTTGGACTACTGATCATTTGTATGTCTGATCACGTCCGCGGCCGGAGCCTCGGTTGCGATTTCTAGGATAGTTTCTGTCATAGTAGTGGTTACTATCGTCCTGTCTGTCAGTTCCATGACGGTCATTCTCATGACCGTAATTCATGTAACTATTCAGCTGAGTGGCCGGCCGGTACCGGTTTGCACTCATATGGCTGAAATGACAGGTGAATGACGTGTGACATGTAACTAAGAATTTGGGACAATGATTGATGGAAATCGTCTGATGGTGAAGCATCTTCTCGTCCAATTGCTTTGCTCTGACGCCTTTGTCTTCGTCTTTAGGATCTCTAGGTTGTGAACAGCATCCGCATCTCGTAGCGTCTCCAATCATCAGCAGCATCAACCTTTAGTAACATCTCCAAGTTATGAGCGGCACCAACAATCTTGTAGAATATCAGCAATTGAAAATACGCCTGAGTTGATTCAGAATCGACTAGCGAATACTCGTGAAGTATTGCAAGTGGAATACACATGGATCAAGGTACGTTTAATACACATGAAATACGGTACGTGGAGTACACGTGGAATGCACATGAAATGATCGGTATGGGGTCGATCATTTATCATGATTTAAGGAAAGTATATCGGTTAAACGGTTAGGAAAAACATCATGATAACCTGGCAGTATTAGCATAGACATCATTTTGGTTATATCGAGAAGCGTTAAAGTGTGGTTACACAAAATTCAACGATGATTTGCCTGACAGCATGATCAATGAAAACCAACCATGACTATCGTGAAAGCAGAATTCAATGAAATCCAACAATGTCTTGCGTGGAAGCATAAATAACAAAAGAGGCGTAAGACGTAATCAACATGAAGACGGAATTATCATGAAGAAACATAAAACGATCAATCATAAAGGAGTGTATAACATAATCAGCATGAAACTGAGTTTAACCATGACAGTATGAAAACATACTTGACATAAAAACATAGTAACTTATGAGGGGACCTGAAAAAATTTATGCCAATAAATCATGAGAAAAATTTTATGCATGAAAAACAGTGCATGAATGCGTAATGTGGTTTATAAAAACCTCTATATGTGCGAGGGGACGCCTATGGGTCGGTCCCAAAACAAAAGACATGGCGAGGGGACGTATATGGGTCGGTCCCAAAGTTAAAAGTTTCGATAAAAGCACATGCGACTAAATAGGGCCAGTCCTGTACCAACCATTACTTAGTCATAATCCCTGCAACAATGATACATGAAACATAAATAAATGAAACTTATCTGTCAAAACTTATCAGAAAAAAATTTATGTGACTAATTATGAACTACTGGGGTTCAGTCCACATAGTCACAGTTCACGAGGAACATTATGCATGAAACAATGACACATAACTAAATATGAATGATGGTTGTCCATCCATATTAGTAAAACAATATCGATGAAAACATCAAGGTTAAAACCTCAAGGTGCTGAAAAAATCATGGTTAAAGCAACAATGCGCTGAAAACATCAATACGTAGAATAACAAACGTTGGCTTAGGAAGCTCCTGGTGACTACCCACTAGTCACAGGTCGAGTTTTAGAGCCTACAGGTCGAAGCCTTGGCTCTGATACCATAATTGTAACACCTCATTTTGATAAATGGAATGTCACGCGTAATTATGGCGTGTCATCAAAGCATACAAGGATAAATGTCGGAAACATTACATGACCATAGGGATAACCGGAATCAAACATCGGTTCCCAAACATAAGCCCAAAACATAATAAAGTAAAAGAAATGAATGAAATACTAAGCAAGCATAAGTATATGAAGGCAAAAAGGAAAAGAAGTCTCTAGCAGCTTCCATCCTATGTACGTCCTCCAAATGCTCGGGTCTTTCCTAGGGTACCTGCCGTTTTGGGACATGGAAAGGAAAGTAACGGCTGAGCAAAACGCTCAGTGCACGGATATAGACATAGTATGAAGGACTAAAACATAATAATGACTTAATAGCAACGGAAATATATAAGTCCTGGAAAACCTGGAACATGTTCATAAAACTGGTTTTATAGTTTGAAAAGCCTTATGTTTATATTATGAAAATTGTTTAACATATTTTACCATTAGCCAATATAGGTCATGAAAATCCACCGTGCATGAATACTTGGAGGGGTGACCTCATCATGCAAATTAGAGGGGTTGCCTCTAATTTAATATATTGGTTTTGGGTAGGAGGGATCAGCTCCTTGTGAAGGATGCAAGGCACACACCACATTCACCATGAAATCCTGACTGAAACATGTAACTAGGATGCACCCATACGCCCCACATGATAAATATAATAATATGGCCAAAAGTTGAAGGGACGCCACAAGCAATCACTCCGCCGTGGTGAAGTCATAACATTGGTGCCTCCAATGTTATGGTTATGGTACCTCCATAACTAGGTGAAACTGGTCATGCATGTATATGGCTTTAGGTATTCTAATTAAACATAAGCAATTCAAAAACATATAAAACAAATACTGGGAAAACAGTTGGCTGCATACGGGGAATCCTAATAAGGAAAGAATGTCCATACTGAAAGGACGGGAATACGTACCTTATGTCCAGTGAACGTAGAAGACGAACTGAGAGGAATCCTACTTCCGTATCACTAATGCTACATGAATACATACGTGAATAAGTATCTGACTACTAAATACGTAACTGGTTTTATATCATGTCTTAGCTTATTTTATAAGTTCATATCATGTTTTACTGTTTAAAGCATTAAACTGTGTTTATCTTATATTCTGTCTATTCGGATTAAGTATTTCTGGTATTTCATGTATTATTATACTTACTGTGTAATAATAAGTAACTTTCCAAAAATAGCAGGTTTCCTAAAATAGAAAGTTTCCAAAATAGAAAGTTTCCAAAAATAGAAAGTTTCCAAAAATATAAAGTTTCAAAAAATAGAAAGTTTCCAAAAATAGAAAGTTTACAAAAATAGAATTACTGCTTAAAATAGATAAGTTTCTAAAAATAGAAAGTTTCCATAAATAGATCAGCTGCCTTAATTAAATAAGTTTCCATAAATAGATTAGGTGCCTTAATTAAATAAGTTTCCATAAATAGATAGGTGCCTGAATTAAATAAGTTTCTAAAAATAGAAAGTTCCCATAAATAGATTAGGTGCCTTAATTAAATAAGTTTCTTAAAATAGAAAGTTTCCATAATTAGATATAAGCTGGTTAAATAAGCTAAGTATATAAGCCTAAGTGTTTTTCTGATTATTTTCTAAGTCATAATGATATAATGTATAGTTTATTAATTAATTCATGTAATTTAAATAAACTATAGGTTAAAAGTATTTAATTAAAATAAGTCATGTTTTTAATTAAATAAAGTTAAATACTTAGGTTAAAACATGTATTATTATTTATTAATAATATAAACTAAGTCATGTTAATTAATTAATTATAACCATGGTTTTTAAATAATTAATTAATTATAAGTCTAAAAATATAAAATACTTAGGTTAATAATTTCATGATCTATAATTAAATTATAACCTAAGTCATGTTATTAAATTAATCATGTCATATTTATTAATTTAATTTTAACATATGATTATATAAAAAAATAATCTTAACATAAACCGTGAACCGGATCTTGACTAGAAACAATGAACCGGACATGAAGTCGACACCATACCCCGAACCACTTCGGGGTTCCCCTTGTCTTGCTGCTGCCGTGGGACCCACACCACTCAACCGGGACCATATGGTCTCGGTGGTGGTCTAGTAGCCAAACCGAGACCCCCCCCCCCCCTTGGGGTTCGGTTTAGGCGCCGGCCAACAAACACCCCTAAAACAACCCTTTTTGATTTACCCAATAACCATTTTCATGTTAGATCTATGTTTTTAATTAGGTTTTAAAAACATCATGTTCTTAATTAATTATTAGATCAAATCAAAAGAAAAAGGGTAAAAAGAATATACCGAATGCGTGGATCTAACGAGGATGAACAAACACGAACACTTGCACCAAAAACCAAGATCAAAATATAATAAACACCCTCCTTGGTGTGTTTATGTGTGGCGGCCAAAAAAAGAAAAGAGGAGGAGGAGAAAAACCTTTTTAGGGTTTTTGTTTAGTTTATTGTAAAGTGAAAAATGAAACAAGATTTTACCTTTTACCCCATGTTAGTAAAATTTGATGGGCTTGGCCCATCTTTCTTCCTAATTTCGTGGCATATGGGGCCCACATGGGGTAACTCGATCATTTTCCGTGTCCAATTAATAAATGTGTTCTCGTGTTCGTGTTTTACGTGTTTGTTCGTTAAATAATTACCGTGACCTAATATATTTATTTACGCTCGTAATAAATATATATACGTAATTAATAATAGTTCGTGATTTAATTACGTTCGTGATTTCATGATCGCATGTTCGTGATTAATTATTGTCAAATAATTATTGCGTGTTCGTGCGTAGTAAATACTTATCGTGTACTAACACGTACGTAATACGTAAAATCCTAACACGTAATCGTAATCATGCTATAATAGGAAAGTTTTAATCTAGTACGTACGATCTTAAGGGTACTATTCATGATAAAAGCATGCGGGTTTTACACTACCCGAGAGGGTCGTATCAATTGGTGTTTTCATTGAGAGCGCTCAACTCGTTGAGGGATTTTGATTTAGGTTTCCAATAATAATAAAAAAAAACTACTGTTCATATCGGAAGTACTGTTAATCAAGAGGAGTTACTGTTCATCGAGGCTACTACTGTTCATATGGTACTGTTCATACGGGGTACTATTCATCAGATTTTTTTTTCGATTTATTGTTTATGGTATCGAACACTAGCGATCGGGATGCATTATCTAAGCTCTTGCAAATGGGTACGGTGGTCGAATATCAAGGTGAGTTTAAGTATCTTATAACTCGTGTAACGGGTATCTCTGAAAGTTTACTTGCCTCGTTTTATATATTCGGACTTAAACCGAAGCTACAACTAGAATTGTTAAGGTTTTACCCAAAACCTACAACATTAGGCGAAGCCTTCTACTTAGCCCGTATGGTAGAGACCCGTCTTGAGACAATTGTGGAGGAAAAACATATCATTGAAAAGACAACGACCGATTCATCTACAACACAAGGCGTTGCACTAGAAGTTCCACCAAAAGAAGTGGAGAATGTTATATCCGTACCTAGCAAAGATCATCTTGAGCTTGTTGGGGAATCGCACCAGCTTATTCGCGAGCTTACTAATAAATAACAAAATATAGTTGATGAATCGCAACTTATAGTGGGTGAATTGCAGCCTATGGTTAGTGGATCGCGACTTATGGTTAGTGAATCACATTTTATTGTTGGTGAATCACTCAAGAGAGTCACGTGGTTTGTTACATCCGAATGGAAGGAGTATAGAATAGAAATACAAAAATTGTTACTTCCCGAGCCTAAGAACAAGTTGAAATAGAGTTTGCAAATGCTTAAGAAACGTTTCAAAATTTGGGACCCGAGAATAAGAGTGTTTTTCAAGACCTCACCTTGAGGAAATTGTGAACTCGAAGAAGTGAGGAATGTTATGCACGAATATCTTATATCTATTTAGGATATATTTTATGTTTTATGTTTATCTATTTAGTATCTTTTATATTTTATGTTTATCTAAAGTAGTATTTAAGGTTTCATAATGCAATCATTTATCATAAATCAATCGAAGTTTAAGTTAAACAAAATATAGTTTTCTCATATCTATTTCTTAAAAAGCTAGCATCACGTTTAAATAGGTGCCTATCACCGAGAGGGTCGTATCATTTTATTGATATAATTCAATAAACCTTCATATTATTATCCATGGTAGCGGCCTTTTAGGGATGAAAATGGCGGGAACATTTGGCGCCATTACACGTTCTCCCCCGTTCCCATTAGGGCTCAACTTCACTTGTTATAAACCCCCCAACCCTCATCCCTATTTTCACTCATTTCAATCTTTCAGATCAAAACCCCAACCCTCGTCCTCTCTTTTTAAAATGGCCAACAATTCCGAAATCGTCGAACCAGTCGCAAAGATTGCGAAACTCAATGGAAACACAGATGACCAGATCCCTCTTTTTAAGGTAAAAAAATTGTCTGAAAACGCGGTTTTGCCTACCAGAGGCTCGTCCCTTGCTGCTGGTTATGATTTATCCAGGTATAAATGCAAATTTATTTCTAAGTTCACAATTAAAACATTTATATATATTGTTATTTGCATCTAATTTTATGTTTTTAAGCTGTTTATTTAGTAATAGTGTTTAAACCAAAAAAAGTACCAAATGGTAGTTTTAGGGTTTTATATTTATGAAAAGGATTCTGAGATCTGAAAAGGTAATGCTTTTTCTAGATATAATCTTTACATTAAAAACCCCATTCTCTTTTTTGCAGGTTTTATGTTTTACCTATGTAAATACTTCTGTGTGGTTATGAAATTTAAGTTTTTGGGTTTTATTTATGTTTTAAATTGTGATTGTTTGAATTCAGTGCGGTTGAGACGAAAGTACCGGCTAGGGGGAAAGCGTTGGTTGCTACTGATTTAAGCATCGCTGTGCCACAAGGAACTTATGCTCGTATTGGTATCCATTCTTTCTTACTATGTTTCTTCATTTATTTGATTTAATTTCAAATGATGTTAGTGTAATATTTATAATTTCAATAGCATTGAAAATAAGTGTGTTGCATAAGGGTGTTTGTTTAAGCTTATATAGCGGCCTTATAGATTAGGTGGTTTTTTGGTCTAGTTTTCATAAACTCATTAGTTGTGGCTTATATTGAAACTTTCTGGCTTATGTAAGCTTATCATGCCATAATAAGCTTATGTGAGCAATAAGTTAGATAATAAGCTACAAAAAATGAGCTTATGAAACATAAGGCGAAAACCAAATAAGCAATAAGCCAAGCTTATTATGAATAAAACATGTATAAGATGCGAAGTACTACAAAAAGTGAGCTTATGAAACATTAGCCAGATACGCAACACCCCCTAGGTAAAGCCTATATAAACAGTTTATGCTTATTTTGTAAGAAAAATTAAACAGCCGGTTAAATTATGTTGATTTCAAAAGACAATGCGATATAGTGTTTAGATTAGCTTATCAGCTTGATTTAAACATATTGAAACCTTTGCAACTAATCAGCTCGAACAATATTATAACTGAGCAAGTGATGATTTACTTTGTTTTGCCCGTCCAAACACTAATTTATTATCATTTGAAAATGCATTTTCAGGATGTTTGGGTTAGCTTATATAAGGGGCTTATTAGATTCTCAGTTTTAAGATACAATGGCCTACTATGGCTTTTATTTGTGTGCTTGTTTCTCCACCTCTCCAAAATAAGTTAATATAAACACCCCATACGCTATATTAAAATAAGCTTAGCCAAACAACCCTATTTTCTGAAACGATGAAAAGGTTGAAAATTTGTTATATTTTTGGTGCAGTTTAGCGGTTAATTTAAAAACTTTTGTACTGAATTATAGAGTATTTGTTTATTTTGTAGCTCCAAGATCTGGTCTAGCATGGAAGCATTCAATTGATGTTGGGGCAGGCGTTGTTGATGCTGACTATCGAGGTCCAGTTGGAGTGATTTTGTTTAACCATTCTGAAGCTGATTTTGAAGTGAAAGTTGGTGATCGAATTGCACAGTTGATCATTGAGAAGATCATTACTCCTGATGTGATTGAGGTTGAGGATTTGGATGCAACCCTCAGAGGTGCAGGTGGCTTTGGGTCAACCGGAGTTTGAAGCTATGTAAAGGTAATTTATGAACTAGGAAATGTCACTGAAATTAGTATCTAGATTTGGTATGTTACATGAATTGAACGCTATGTCTAATTGTTAGTGGGTGGAAGAATATGCTTCTTGTATTGGGTTTCATTGAATTATCGAAAGATATTGCAGAAGCCTTTCTGGCTACTTCTATTTATTTTGTCATGTCTTATTACTATTCTACATCCTTGTACCACGGATAAGGAAAGTATCTCCATTGTATTGGTTACATGTATGGTGGTGTATCTTCTAGATAATTATCATGTGTTTGTTCTGTACTATAAGGATTTAACAACTAGCAAAGTAAATATCAGAAAGATTTAACTGAAATATTTAGGCTATGTTAGAGAATGTTACTTGTGGCATAGTTTGGTCTATGAAAAGTGACTTAAGTTAACTTGTTACACTAGCTACAGCCTACAGATGCAAGACACTCATAGCAGATGGATGTTTAAAACATCTTTTTCGTCATGCTTTTATCGTCTTTTCATTGTGCTTATTGATGGCTTCAACATTGATAAAATTATAAAGTTCAACAATGCTTATTGATATCAACACTTGTACTTAAAAAGTTGTTTATGAACTGAAGCAGATAATGTGAGACAAGAGAAAATTCTTATATTAGCCTGATCTAACCGAAATATGAACGTGCAAAGAAAATGCTTATGGTAGTAGCTTAAAAAATGAAGCTTTGTTTCTTTGAAATCCCACTATACTAATGCCTAGGGCTGAGCATCGGGCCAAGATTGGACCAGACCGAGGACCGAATTGGTCCGAAACCCCGGACCGAGACTGGATCGAAATGGTTTGGTCCGGGTTGGTCCTCGGTCCAGTCTGGTCCTGTTAAGCGTAATTGGCGAGATTTTTATCAAGACCGAACCGGACCGAGGACCGAAATCCTCCAAAACCTCGGACCGAAGACCGGACTGAAATTGTACGGTTCGGTCCGGTTCTGGGTCTGCCATGCTCAGCCCTACTAATGCCAATAAAAATAGAGAACTGAGTGAATCTTAAGTTCCATTATTTGTAGTCTTTAAGCCTGTACCGCTGTTAAATCATTTTAGTTTATAAAGACTCTTGGTATTGAACATTTAGGCAATAGCCCTATACAGAGTTTGCATCATGCCTTGTGGACTCATTTCGGGTATAACCTTTATTCCCAGGCACCTTTCTCATAAACTTAAATCCTTCAATTCTACAAATTGTTACAATACTTTGCAGACTTGATTCATGCCAACTAGTTCAGTATATCTGGTTAGTATGATGTTACTATCAGAGTACAACATACCTACTGTGTCTATGTTTTGGTGAGGTTGAAAGTTTCAGAGCAACAACGGTTTTAAAACACTAAGACGAAACAAGAAGTGCACACGAGCTTGACAAATATAAGTTTTTATTCATGAAACCAAATTTAACAGACAGTTACTAGGTTAAATGCAATATCACCAAATAACAGCAAAAATCTAACAGTTAAAAAATAAGTTTAGAGAAACAAAAAATTCCGATGCCGGGAATCGAACCCGGGTCCCCTGGGTGAAAGCCAGATATCCTAACCGCTGGACGACATCGGATTTTGTGTTTTTAGGTCTCGTTTATAGTTATATAGAGAATAATCAAAACTATTATTGATCAGGTAACGTTCTTCCTACGTATTTCTTTTGAACTTTATTGACCTTTTCCATTTGAAAAGCAGAAACTTATTTACCAAAAACACAACTTACATGAAAACAAAAAGCTTTGTGTGACTTATGTCACAAAGATTGGAACAAAGTTGAGACAGATTTACATATCATATAAACTGTATTACAAATGACTGTATCACGCTACAAATACAATTTGCCAAAAAAAAACAATTATTCATGATGAAATTTTGTGAAAACTAAAACCCGTTGAAACTCGACAACCTAAACAAAAGACAACTTATATGAAAACAAAAGCCTTACATGTCACAAAGATTGGAACAAGACTGCTTATAGAGAAGGTACCAAATGTGTACCTCTCAAAATTTTGCCTAGTCAGCTGTCAACTCAGCGTCACATCACACCAAACTAACTAACAAAAATAACTTTAACTCACAACGCACCCAACCTCTCACCAATCACCATAGGGATGAGCATTTAGACCCGAATCCCGAAACCGAACCGGAACCGTCCCGGAACCGTATCGATTCCGGTACCCGAATCCCGTTCGAAACGGTACCGGGACTACAAAATAAGGTGAAAAAAAATCGGGACCACTAATTCGGGACGTGACCGGTACCAAATCGGGAAATTCCCGAAAAAAGGGGGAAAATCCGATTTCTCGGTACCGGTACCAATACCCGAATCTCGTTCGGTACGGTACCGGTACCACTAATTTTTGCTCGAGAAATATTTGGTACCACTAATTCAGGACGGGTTCGGGACGAGACCGGTACCGTGCTCATCCCTACCTCACTACTTTGGCCTCACCACTATCTTTTCTTTTTCTTTTTTTCATTTTCACACAAAATAAAATTTATTTCATTCAAATAAAACATTACAAATACGAAAATAAAAATTACAAATACGAAAATAAATTAAAAAACGATAAAAAAAATATTACGAAAAATTAAAAACACAACAATTAAAATAAACTACTCATTTTGGGGTTGATTACCCTCCCAAATATGCTCAAAAAGGCACCGTTGAAGCCTTGTTTGTGTCGGCTTATCACGAAGTTCTTTTTGTTGTATTTGACGGATTGCACAACGCTCGACCCATGTCCTTAATATATTTGCCTGTGAACAAACATACATTTCTGCACCTTCAGATATCGCATACCCTTGATTTTTTAAAATCATGTTGTGCAATATGATGCAGGTGTACATGATTCTACGTAACTTGTTTACAGTAAATTGACGCGTCGGCTAAGCAATAATACGCATTCTTCCTTGTAAGACACCAAATGCCCCAATATCTTTTCGGGCACCTTCTTGACGGCGTTTGAACAGAGCTGTTTTTTCATCGCGTGCAATACTGAATGATTTCATAAAAACTGACTATTGTGGGTAAATCTTGTCTGCAAGATAGTACCCTCTATGAAAAGTTTGCCCGTTTACAACATACGGGGCCTCGGGTTCATTTCCATCCAAAAGATCAGCAAATAAGGTGAATGATTGAGAACGGTTTTATCATTGTTTGCACATGCAACCCCGAAAAATGCATGTCAAATCCACAAATCGTATGATGCAATAGCCTCTAGTATTCTTGGGTATTTTTTTATCCCCTCTACCATATTGCCCGTGCCATTTACTTGGACAATTGATTTCGAGTGCATACAATCTATACTACCAAGCATCTCGGGAAACTCATGAATCGTATTATGAGCGGCATATAGGTTTTGAATGTCAACTGGTGTGAGTTTTCTTAAAAATTCGGGTTGAAACAAATCCATTACGCACATCATAAAGTTATCAAGACAATCGCGTGCGCAATGTGCACCCATTTGCAAGTATTCATCTAATAAATCTGGCAGTGTACTGAACGCCAATTGGCGTATGACAGATGTGCA
Organism: Glebionis coronaria; assembly: GCA_025667525.1. NCBI lineage: Eukaryota > Viridiplantae > Streptophyta > Magnoliopsida > Asterales > Asteraceae > Glebionis > Glebionis coronaria. The sequence continues at coordinate 136,675,718 of CM046879.1, read as the reverse complement.
TTTCATAATTACACTAAAACTTTTTAAACCCGTTGCATCAATGCGGGTAGTAAAAAACTGAAAGTGTTTGGGTAGAGAATTATTTGTTTGATTGTAATTTTCAATACCTTGAACTAGGGATGAGCATTTAGACCCGAATCCCGAAACCGAACCGGAACCGTACCGATTCCCGGTACCCGAATCCCGGTACCTGAATCCCGGTACCCGAATCCCGTTCGGGACGGTACCGGGACTACAAAATAAGGTGAAAAAAATTCGGGACCACTAATTCGGAACGGGACCGGTAGCAAATCGGGAAATTCCCGAAAAATCGGGGAAAACCCGATTTCCCGGTACCGGTACCGATACCCGAATCCCGTTCGGTACGGTACCGGTACCACTAATTTTTGCTCGAGAAATATTCAGTACCACTAATTCGGGACGGGACCGGTACCGTGCTCATCCCTACCTTGAACAATCTATAAAAAAAGAGAATGCTGCATTCGATACCGCTTTTAGAAATACACCTCGTGATACTTTGGATACGGGCCAAAGTAATCTTCCATTAAACATGCCTCGATGACGTTACGTTGGCGATTAATGTATCTGCGCCTTCGTATTACTTCAGCTGCTTCTTCTTCTTCAAGCTGGGTTATCTAATCTAAATCGTTCATATCTTCTTCATCGGACCATGCGTTATAATTCATTTTTTATCTTTTGTATAGGGTTTTTGTTGTTTGAAAGAGAGATTTAATAGTTATGTCTGTATTAAAAATGAGAAAATTAGGATTATATATAAGAAAAAAATAAATATAAATTTGAAAATCAAATTGTTACCATTATATGCATGTCCAACGTCTATATTTGCAAACGTGACTCGTCGAAAAGATTTTGGATTTCTAAAATTCATTCGGCAAATAGGGGAGGGTGTGGCGACGTGACCCGGCGAGGGTCGGCGAAAGGTCTACGTGGGATCGACGAGGGAAAAAAAAACGCCATACTCTTCTCTCTTATAGTCGAGTTATTTTTGGAATATCATCAAGATATATAGCAAATAGTAATGATAGGCAATAAGCCCATAAATTCAAAAAGTGAATAGAATCCACTTGAAATATGTGACATTGCTTGCTTTAAAATCAAAGTCATCATCAAATGTTAATGTTACATTTTGCAGAAGGTGAGCAAACGTTCACGTCAACCTTTGAAAACATTCTTAACTGTTGTTATCTTTAGGCCTCATTTCCCTACCTTCACCTGATCTCGATTGAGCCCTTCCAACTAAACCATTATTTCATACCAAATCTATGAAATGATCTTCTTACCATCATTTCACATCATTTTTTCTTCCCGTTAAACCAAAACTTATCAAGTTTCTTGAAAAATATGGCTGCTAAGTCCGACTTTGCTCAGAAGCTTCTGCTTGATCTCCGTCTAAGAAAAGAACGAATGGGTGTCAATCAGAGTTCACCTGGTAGTGCTGCGACTAGAGGTACGGCATATAAACTCAGTATGAATTTCACTAGTCAAACTTTGTGGTTTTATATTCAGTTTCTCATACATTTTCATGGTTGTTTTCTGGTTAAGTCCGTATAATACCAAGATATTTTAAAAAATGTACAAATATTATACGTGAACTTTAAAAGAGACCAATATCTATAGTGTACTTTCAAATATCGTCTCCATATCATACACTTCGATAATCGGATGGTCAGACTTTGTGGCTATTATTGTAACCGTGGCAAGCTTTTAGTCGCGACTGAGGCTTCGGTTTATTGTCACACAAACTCAAACCACTTGAACTCTTTGTTTCGGAAAGGTTCACGTATTCAGAAGTTTGTTTGCACCAAAAATAGTTCAAACTCCACGTCTCCACACCTCTCACTTTGTGGTTTTCTATAGATTTTATTGGCTACCTTCCTTATGTCTAAACTGGTATTATGATGGGTTGTTTGTTAAGTTAAATTCCATCTCAGTATCGAAAGTTGACACTCAATAGTCAAAGATAAGCTTCATCGAGATTCCTGTTTAATGGATTGAAGCGATTCCATAACTTGTTGAGCAATAAAGCATAAAGCTTGATCAAGCGAGGGTGTGTGGACAGTTAAACTTTACATATACTTAACTTATAAAAACAGATTAAAATCTTGTTGCATGCTATAGTATAGGTATCGATTGTGATTCATACATATATTAGTATTACTTAAACTGTTTGTATGTTGAAGAAATTTTAGATAAACCAACCCAAGTTTAACTTTCACGTGTGTATTATTGGTTTTTTGCCACTTCTAATTCATTAAGAAATCATTTATGTTCCAACCTTGCACCCATGACTCAACCGTAAAGGCAAAAACTCACATGTCCAATGAATTTTAATGGCGTCCCATCACAATGTGAGGCCAAGTAATCGTTGCTTCACATATTTATAATTGAATCCTTCCTCCAACGTCTTTCGTGAAATACTAATGAGCATAACAACATGATCACTGCCATTTTAACATATATTCTGCAGCCAAAAAGTTACTGCTATTATAATTAGTTGTTGATGATTCTACTAAGCAACGATCAATAGCTAGTTTTTGTTCATCATTTCGACTAAATCAGCCGCAAGTTTTAGCCCTAGTGTTCGCAGATATAAAGCATCTGAAATTTGCTAGTTTTCTTTGCTGATATGATATCGTTGCTAAAGCTAGAAATTCAAGAATATAGCAACATATTACTAATAGTTTACATAGTACAGTAGCAAATTAGTACCCTTATTCGGTTTCCTCTACACAGACTGTAATACTCTCGACATGTTTTTGGCAAAAAGAGATTTATTTTTCCGGATCTTCAATGTAAGTTGTTTTTTCTCTATAGCAAAAAGAAAGATGACACGAATGTAACCCTTAACATAATTTGGTTTACGAAATGTTCTTAGCTTTGTCTATCGCAAGGTTATTTGAATGTCGTTACAAGCAGTAAAATGTTGTCATCAAATTAGATAGAAATTAGAATCATACTATGCATGTATCACTACATTCAATTTTGAGACATTAAATTTCATTTATGCTGATGAACGTACAGATGCGTATAGGAGCCCAGGAAATGTGCAAAGAGGATCTCGACATTCAAATTCACTTGAATTGGTATGCTAATCTATCAGTTACTTTGTACTTTCTGGTTTTAGGACAATGTATACGATCACTATCCAAAAACTTTGGTATTGTTTAAATCAAATTGGCATAAATACAGATTGGATAACGCAAATATGTCATGACATTCTATAGAAGGATAGTAGATTCTTGTTAATTTTTCTATTATGTGAACGAAAAAACTATATAACAAAGAGTAAAAAAGTTGAAAGTTTTTGCTTTTCAGATTATTTTTTTGGTTATAAACGCAACCGCAAAAATACTTGGCTTAACTTTTTTTTTTTTTAGAACGGCAATTTTTATTAAAAAGGCTAGCAAGGAGCTAGAAACCAAATATTACAAAGGAATCAAATGAGGATTTTTAAGCCAATCCTCCCATGAAAACGCCCTTTTACATCTACTAGATACCCAATTAAAAGAATAAGAAACAATGTCATCGAAAATCACCGAACGACGCGGAGGAACCTGATCGAAAACAGAACGATTGCGAAACACCCAAATATACCACCAAGCCACATAGAACACGCCTTCCAACACAGCCTTTGACGCCGAAGGCCGCCGCAGAGATAACAACCAAGACTTCCAAGAATCAAAAGAGGACAAACTCTGTCCATCCACCTCCCACCATCTACAAATTCTACCAAACACCTCTTGCGCAATATCACAACTGAAAAAAAGATGCTGAGATGTCTCCAAAGAACCAGCACACAACGGGCAGGCATTAGACTCCACCTCCACACCTCTACGAGCTAGATTTTGTCTAGTAGGAAGACAATCACGCCACATACGCCAAGAAAAAATATTAATCTTTATGGGAATACATTTTACCCATCTTGTATGATCGCTAAAAACAGGAAGATACAAGGCGTCAATGGCGTTCCGAACATCTTTGACCTGAAAAACCCCATCACTCGATAAGTCACATAACCAACGATCAGAAGTAGGCAAAAGGGACACATCCTTAACAATAAGATTCAAAGCATCCCACTGCTGTCTCTCAGCACCATCACGCACACAACGTCTAAAGGACATATCCAACGAGGCTGCAGCAATTTTGGACGCAACCGAAGCTTCCTTATCCGATTCTAAGGCAAACACACGAGGAAACTTCTTACATAACGGATAACCCAAAATCCAGTTATCATACCAGAACCTAGTCAAAAGACCATCCCCTACTCTTTTCTTGCAGTGAGAAATGAAATCAAAACCGTTCGCTTTCAAATAACGAACTTCCCGAATAATCGAGCACCAAGGAGAAGACCGAGAAGTCGAATGATGATCAACAAAATCACCATATATCGCCTGGATCACCTTGAACCAAAGCGACTCATCATGCGAGATAAACCTCCAAACCCATTTAAGGAGAAGAGCCCGGTTGAGCGCGAAAAAACTAGAAACACCCAAACCACCGTTCTTTTTAGACGCTAAAATCTTCTTCCAAGCTATCCAGGAAATCTTTTTCTCCGAAGAATCCACACCATTGAAAAAATTCCGTCTAATAGCTTCCATATCATTCAGCACTCCTTTGGGAGTTTTGTAAATGGACATAGAGTATAAAGGCGTCGCCCCTAGAACCGATTTCAATAAAGTCAACCTACCACCAATGGACAACGTTTTAACCTTCCACATAGATAATCTCGAACGAAGCTTGGAGTTTATACCCTCCCAAGCCGACTTACGAGACATTTGTTCCCCAACCATGACACCTAGGTAACGAAACTGATGGTGTAGCACCCCACAACCAATATTAGCCGCTGCTTGAGAAACTAAATTCCTAGACACCCCAATACCCAACAGCTGACATTTATGAAGATTTATTTTCAGCCCCGATGCGAGGAAGAAACATTGAAGAATTGTAACAATACCCTTCAAGTTAGAATCAGACCATTCCCCTAAGAACATGGCATCATCGGCATAAAAAAGATGAGAAATACAGGTCGAACCGTTCAGTTGAAAAACCTTGAAGAAGCCCTCTGAAGCTGCACTAGATACAGATATGTGCAATGACTCCATAACTAAGATAAATAAAAAAGGAGACAAAGGGTCACCTTTTTAAGCCCTCTATGGAACGAAAACTCGGCCGTAGGGCTCCCATTAACCAAAATCGAAGCTCGTGCAGAAGAGAGAGTCCCAAGAATCCATCTACACCAATTCGGACCAAAACCAAAAGCCTGCAAAACATCAATAAGGTAATCCCAACGAACAGAATCATACGCCTTAGCGAAATCCACTTTGAAAAACATCGCCTGCTTCTTAAACTTTTTACACCAACCTAGAATCTCATTTAGGATGAAAGGACCATCTAAAATATTCCTCTTAGCAACAAAAGCAGACTGTGAGTCGGAGACAAGATCAGGAATAACACAAGACAAACGATTAGCAAGAATCTTAGTTACTACCTTGTAAACACAACCAATCAAACTAATCGGCCTAAAATCTGAAACCACCTTTGCCTCCGTCACTTTGGGAATCAAAGCAATAAAAGAGGAGTTACATCCATTCGAAAATGATCCTTGGGCAAAAAACTGTTCCACTGCACAACAAAAATCAGTCCCTACAGTTTCCCAAAATTTCCGAAAGAACTCGAACGTGTACCCATCTGGACCTGGAGATTTATTCTCACCACATTCCCAAACGGCTCTACGGATTTCATCCCTAGAAACAATACTGTCCAGCTCAACGACCTGCTCCGAAGATAAACGTCTATTAAAAGGGGCGTTCAACTTGAAACGAGAAGTAGAGGGTTCCTCGAACCGCTCTTGGAAATGATTCTTAAAAGCCTCCTTCACCTTGACAGGTTCTGTACACCACACTCCATCAATAAACACCCCCCGAATAGATAATTGAGACCTCTTCTTATTAATGATCCCATGGAAATATTTAGAGTTTTCGTCACCTTCAATGGCCCATTTGACCTTAGATTTCTGAACAGCCTCTTTAGAAGCCACCTTCTTAATATCAAACAATTGCCTCATAAGATCTAACCTCTTCAGAAGAATAGAATCGAATCTCATACCTTGATCCAGTTTCTTTTCGATATCTCCCAACTCACGACTAATAGAATTACTTACACTCAAAAGTTTGTCCTTACGATCCTTGACCCATTGACGAATAATAGGCTTAAGACCTTGTAATTTTTTCTTGAACCTGATCATACCGTTGGAATCCCCAATTGGTAAAGAACTCCAAGCCTGAACCACCATAGCCTCAAACCCTTCAAGCCCTAACCAAGAATGATAGAACCGAAATGGAGTCGGACCAAAGTCCGTATAGACCTCGTGCAACATAATAGGCCGATGATCTAAAAGATGTCTATCTAAACAAGTCGCTGTTAATGAAGGAAAAGTGGAAAACAAACCTTCAGTAACGAGAAAACGATCAAGTTTACTCATTTTGGATGCCGACGGGTGTGCCCACGTGTACGAATAACCTTCCATCTTGACATCTGACAAACCCGATGAATTAATGAAATCATTGAACAATCTCGCACCTAGAGGATTAAAAACAGAACCAAATCTTTCATCCGGACAGCGAACATCATTGAAATCTCCCATTACTATGGCTTCTCCACTCCAACGTCTAACTAAAGAAGAAATATAATCCCACAGAACACGTTTCATAGAGATTTGCTGAGGGGCATAAACAACAACAAACATCAACTTAGAATTAGTCGGAAGCCACGTACCATAAATAGCAATAAAATTATCCGAAATAGTAGCCGCATCTTTCCTGAAAACCGAAGCCTCCCAGACACATAGGATACCACCCGAACAACCAACAGACTCGCTAGAAACAAATTGGTAATTTGAGTTACCCCACAAAAATTTTACATCCATGTGTGAAACACATTCTAACTTCGTCTCCTGTACAACTAGAAAATTAACTCGATGTTTAGAATTTAACTCCTTTATCCACTCCTTTTTGGACTTGTTACCAAGTCCTTGAATATTAAGGGACATAATATTCATTTAAAACCCTCTTGCACTCCTTGAGAACCTATGATACCTTCAAAATCATTCTTACATCCTTCCAAATCATAACCCATAGAACGCCCCACTCGAATCATATCCTCCAAAAGTTGTAACATCGAACCACCCTTATGAACCGGTCTACACGGAATATCTGCTGAATCACCTCTAGAAGATTCAGGGACTTCAACAACTGTATTCATAACCTTTTCACCCTCTGAAACCGACTTCTCAATACTAGCTTCATTCTCCGAACCTTCTTCACAACCAACAGCCTGAGAAGGGATCACTCCCTCACCATTAGTAACATCATTTTGCTGCACCGACCCCTCAAGAGTAAACCCTGGAGCATGAGTCCCGGAGGGACTATCCGCCTGTACTTCCTCACCTGGTTTTTTATTCAAACAATCATATAAATTAAATGGGTCATCAGAATGTTGTACCTCATCAACTTTTCCCAATCCACCTTCATCTGGAGAAGTAGAATTTTCTCCAAAAACTGTTTCAGCGACCCCCTCAAAATCACTCTCCTCATCCAACACATCATCCCTGTTATGGACTCCCTCCGAATTCAAACTATCACCTATAGCAGAATCATTGTTTGGGGAATACTCTGTCACATTAGGCTCCACAAAAGTCGGAGTCCACATAAAAAGCTCTTTTGCCCGGACCATCGAAACCTTCCCTTTAAAACTCACCTTGAAGTTTTCAAAGATGGATTGTTGTTGGTTAGTTAACACACACAGTCGTTTCCTAGCAAACGACGCCCCCGAATTATCCTCTATATCCAGAGCTCTTCCCCATTTACTCCCTATTTTCAAAAATGTTCCCCTAGACCACACCTTAAGTGGAACACCTTCGATATCCACCCAAACCACTCTCTCATCACTTGCAAAATCTAACGATGCTTCTTGTAACTTATGAAACCAAGACTTCACCCCAATATGTTCTAAAAAATTGTTCTTAGCTGCCAAAGAATCCAGCTCAATCAAAACCCAGTACCCTCCAAGGTAGGATAGATTCGCCTTATGAAAACCTTCCTTGGAAAGAATGACCCGTAAGTTCGGAATAGAAAGAAGATCTTTAACTCTCCCCATAACTTGACGAGAAATATCACAACTACGTTCACACGACTCATCCAAAGCCATCACTGGGATAGACCTAGCAGAATCTTGTGCAGTACGAGTATGCATAGAACCACGAATTGCCGCAACAAAAGAACCTGGCACACCATTCTTATTTGGCACACCATTCTTATTTGGAGGAGAATATGCTGAAGGTTTAACGTAATTCGTCTCACGTTCATAACGCACCAAATTCGCTTGGAGGTGATAACGCCCAATCCAAATGGTACACAGATTACCTACCAGTCTATCAATATTCTCCACCCGAATAAACCTTACGAAAGCAAATCTTTTACCTGCTTGAGAGCGACGATTAGGAATAAATACATCAACAACCTTCCCGTACCCTTCACATAACCTCCACAATTCGCGATGTCCACAATCATCAGGAAAATTGGTAACAAAAATCGATTTGGAGATCTTAGACACGTGATCCTCCTTGGATCTAGAATACGGCATGATTAAATTTGGATTGAAGGGAGATCTGACACGGAGACACAAAGAAACCCTAACCCTAAAAAAAAAAAAAAGGCACCGACAACTATGGCGAAACCCTAAATCAACCAAAAACAAATCTTAAAAAGACGCTCGTCGAATCAATTAAAACAAGATACATAAACAATCACAAAAAGAAATTGAAACTCCGGTTACCATTGATCATCACAATTGAAGGGGACGAATTAATCGAGGCCCTAAATTTGTTCACAGATGGTAGCGACAAGATCCAATTACTGATCGTGGATTGAGACATGATATCCGGTGTTAATCAATGATTGGAGGCTGACAAGATTAGAATGATTGAAGAGAGAAGAAAAAATCGCCCATAGTTCTGTTTTGTTTTTGACTATTTGCTAAATACTTGGCTTAACTTGATAATACAATTGTTGATTGATAAACTTATAAATCTTATACATCATCCCAATTTTTTATGAAATGGGTGTAATGTTTTCTAATATCATTATTTCATTTGTTATGTTGTCTTGCAGATTGGTGGATCAAAAACAATGAACCAGCAGCTGATTCCCTCAAGAGGATCCAATAGAGCTCACAACATCAAAGAATCGTCGCATCAACTTGTTCCTTACACAGGCAGCCAACACAAGAGATCCGAATCCATTGGAGACTTATCACTGGCGTTCACTTACGCATTTAAAAATGGTATCAACATTGGAGACATCTTGGATAAGATCGGTCAAAGATCACTAGATGTTGAAAATACACGAAATGGGACGATGACAACAAGTCTAGTTAAGCACCGTCCCTCGAATGATGGTACCCTGACCACTATTCAAATTAAGGAGATATCAAAAGGGGTTCACAATCTTTATGAAATAATAAGATCGAGTTCTAATGGGACGAACGTGGACAGATATTCGATGGAAGTAGGACAAGAGTTGTTGAAAGGGGCTAAAGGTTTGGAAGAATCTTTAAAAATGCTTGTGAATTTACAAGAAGCGTCAGAGTTGATGGTTAGTCCAAAACGGAAGAGTCGAGTTACATTACTTGAAGTTGATGATGATAATGAAGATGACCGTTCAAAAGTCACTGATAAAAACCAAGTTGCTTTGCCTAGGTTCTCATTTGATAAGCCTACTAAAAAGTTATCGGGTCATCGTAGGTCAGCTAGTTGCGATGTTGGAAGTGCTAGAAGTGTTTCTACTACGAACAATAACCCGACTCGTGAAAAAGGGAGGATTTCAAATGTAATTGCGAAGTTAATGGGACTAGAAGAAGTTCCAGGAAAGGTCGATTCGTACTCAAAGCGAGACGAATTTAGAAATGCTGAAGATATACATACAAATACCGTTTCCAAGGTTTCGGGACCAGCAAAGGATAGAATAGTTTCTTTAAATGATCGAAAGACCCAAAAAATCGATGTTTCGAATACAAATACCACTCACAAGACATCAAGAGCAGCGAAAGACAGTGTAGTTTCATTAGATGACCGGAAGTCCTACCAAAATCATGATTCCAGTGACAATGGGGTGTCAAGAAGGAAACAAAGAACCACAAACCAATCAGATCGACTTCCTCAGATGCAGGAGAGACAAACAGCAAGTGAAACAAAAGAAAAGATGCACCAAAAGCGTAGAAACACGGAAGTTGCATTGCGAGTGGACAAGAAGAAAACAATTCGAGCTGCAAAGAGTAACGAGATCAAACTCGTTCCAAGGAACAATCAAATTAAAGAACCAGAAAAAAAGAGCCAAAAGAGTATACAAGATTCACAGAAGATCAAAGAGGTTAAGCACAGGAGTCCACCTTCAAATGAGCCCGCAAAAGAGCCCAAAACGCAGACTTTGGAACAGATACCGAAAGTTAAAGATCGAACCCCAAAGGAACAAGAATACAAAACACCGACTTTAGAACAGATACCGAAACCTAAAGATCCAACTCCAAAGGCACAAGAATACGAAAAAACAGAACGCTTAGTGAAACCACCAGTAGTGAAAGAGAAACCAGTGACACGAAAGAAGGTGAATTCAATTGTGGTGCATAAAACCGAGGCCCGTAGAACGAGAGATGAGGTGTTGAGGAAAAGGAATCAAATGGTCAATACTTTAGCGACACAATCAAAGCATAAACTTTCTGTGCTGAAAGAGACCAAAACAAAAGATGTGCCCATCGACAACAAAAGATTGAATTTCAGGGAACCAGAACCAACTGTCAAATTAGATGCCATTGTAAGCTTGCATTCATTTTAACATTCATGTAATCATGCTTGATGATCATTTGGTGGCTGTCATCTTTATTTTAACTTTCTTGATATGCCAGGTACCCGTATACGAAAAGGAAGTCAAGAGTGATGCCCGGATAACTTCAGAAATCATAGTTGCTGATGGTAAGTCGTTTACAGAACATATGCAGTTTTTATATTCATGGAAAAGAACAGATTTGGTTATTTTTATCAAAATATTCACAATGTATGTAAAGTGGTTTTGATTCAAACGATTGATCACCACGTCACATTTCTGTGTTTGTGAAAATGGAAAAAGAATGTGTATGTTGAGCTAATTAGTTATATTATATGCAGGTTTAAAACAAAGAACCAAAGAGACGGCTAATGTTTCAGAAAATATACCTAAAAAGGGATTCTACTCAAGCATACAAGTAGTACTAACTGAAGACGAGAAGCAACTCAAGGAAATCTTGATTAAAGATCAGCTCTTTTTAAGCACAGCTCAAGCCCTTTTCAAACTCAATATTCCCTTCGGTTTTCTTCATGCGGATGATCATAATCACCACAGAGACGAAACTAAGTTGAAACTTGATTGTGGGTACGAAATTTTGAAGCGAAAAGCAAGAAGCCAAGAACTGTCTCTGCATCCATATGTGAAACCATCCATTGGTTTCATGGCTATCAGGTTCTTGGATGAATTGGTGAAACAGTTATATAAAGATTTAGAGAACTTACAGCTATATGGTAGGAATGCTCATAATGAGTATGACGAAGCCGATTACTTGCATCATATGCTCGAGAAAGATATTTATAACACATATCCTGATATTAATAGTTTTTGGGATTTTGGTTGGCATACAACGACGTTTACATTTGTGGAAAAAGACGAGTTTGTGAACGACGTTGAACAAGACTTGCTTCAAATACTCGTAGATGAGATCGTTGTGGATCTGTTGAGCACGTCATTGCCCTTTTGATCGAAGTAAAAAAGATTGTTGACTGAGTGAAAATAGTTTATTTATATGTATGATGATTTTCATGTAAAAAATGTGTTGCGAGTACGTGTATTGAGTTTTGTAAAGTCTTTATATAACGAGGGTTCTAATACAACTTGTGGTGTTCGTCTATTCTCTGCCTCTTATATAAAGCTGTTAGTACATTAGAGTACTCACATAGTCACATATACTGATATACGTACAGTTACGAATAAATTTTCAGTATCGTAATAATGCCATTTAGTAAAGGGCTAATTACCCAAATAGACTTTTCATGAAGTTATTTTGTCAAACTAACCCAACTTTGTTTCACTTTCCCAAAATAGACCTATGCGACTTATGCTACCATATGCAACCGATGCTACCTTATGCAACTTAAGCGACTTGTATTTTTTCAAAAAAAAGTACCATTTGTGTAAGAAACAAATACACTTGTGTAAGGTACCTTTTTATGCAACTTTGAATTTTTTATTATGCAACTTTTTATTTATATTATTTTTGTAACATATTTTTATTATATTTTATTTATTAAAAATATTATGCTACTTTAATAAAACTTATGCGACTTCTGCTAATGGTGTAAGAATGTGTCATTATACTTTTTAAGCGACTTGTCATTTTTGTGTAAGAATATGTAAGAATTTGTAAGTGTACATTTTAAGCGACTTGTACTTTAATAATTAAATATTAAAGTACTTAATTGTTAAAAAATATTTTTTTATATAAAGTATTTAATTTAATTTTAACAAATAAAGAATGAATGCATTAGTTACTTGTACATTGGCTAATACTTACTTGTACATTGGATAATACCCCACCCCCAATTTCATTTACCATTTGAAACCCCCACCCCATGCAGATCTGTAACCACAAAACCATTTGAAACCTGGAATCCATCGCAGCCTAATATAAAACCACACCGCCCATTAAATCAACCACCCTAACCTCCATTAATAATTGAAACCCAGAAAATCCAACGCCAAGTTCTTGTTTATAGATCCTTCATATCGTTAATCCGTCCTTTTCGTTGTTCGATCCAAACATGTTGTGGGCACTGGTTAGTACAAAATCAAAAGTTTTCATCTCTTATTAGATATATTTAAATTTGATTTGTTTGAATTTGACTAATGTGATTTATTATCTGTTACAAAATCTAAAGTTTTCGTAGGTCGATACAATAGTTGTGTTTAAAATGTGATTTATGATCTGTTTTAAGCATATATATTGGTATTAAATCAATTGTACTATCTGATTTTAAATTTAATGGTGACATGACGGTAAACCACCATCTCCTTTATACACTTATGCTACTTTCTCTGATATCAATTTATTGCTGGTACCAACTGTGATAGCATTATTAATTAGACACTAGTTAATTTTTAACATTATATAAATTTTTAGTGTTATTAGTTAAAAATGCAGACCATTACATATCCACGAGTTACATTATTTTTGAATAATTTTTAGGAATTTATTGAATAATTTATAGGAAGATATAATCTGAAGTGGTTGTAGTTGCCTGGGCATTTTTAGTAATTGAATTTAGATTGTTCTTGACATGGCATATATTTCCTGTAATGGGAAGCTTAAAAATATACAGTTTAATTTAGTATGGCCTTTAGTTACAAAATTGGCAAAATATACGTTTTGGAAGTTTACTATACTATACTACATGGCAAAAAGCCTGATTTAGTCTTGCAAAGCATTTATGATATTTCTTTTGACAAGTAGTTCCACATGCATCTATAAAAGGTTGGATATCTAACAAGGACTGATACAATCAACTACTATCAAACCCTAACCTAAAAAAAATGTCTACCCTTCATGAGATTTCGATCATTGCAAAATCAAATGACATTAGGCACATGATGCTTGTTCTCCTTGATTCTGAAAATAACAAAGATCACTTGATAGCTCATGAGTTTAATAACATAGCTGAGAAGTTGGGTGCTAGAGTTAATGAGCGTTGTGGCTTAATTAACGAACTTGACTGCTTCGTTGATAGCACCGTAGCCTATGACTGCTCAAAGTTGTTAAAGGAAATCAATGGCAATGATCTTGGCAAGATCCGTGCCTTGTTAGCTGCAATAAACCATGTTCAACTTCAGGTCTTGAAAAGGATATCAATGATGGTCACCCTTAGCCCCAAGTGACTTGTTAAGCTGTGGTCCCATGTGCTCTCTCATGAATCTTCTGTCATCTTGTTTTCATGTTTAAGTGTTAGACCATGTAGGTCAATATATGTTAGGTCTTTTATCTTTAAGTCTGAATGTATTTTCCTCCGTTCCTATGTATCAATCACCGCTATCTATCTATGAATGCAAAGTTTCAGTTATGTTTATGTTTCTTTTCCTTATGAAAAATGCATATTATTTAGTCATACATATTTATTTGTGTTTTGTTTTATTTTAGGAATATGAAGCCAAAGTGTATATAAGAAGTAAATTGAAGTACTTTAAGTTTATTAAAAACTCATTGGATGTTAAGCGGAGGCATCTGTTTAGCACCACCTGTTTTGGGCCGTGGTTAGACTTTGTGTATTTTAAGCAGGAGGAACATATGCTAGATTTTATCCTACAGAAACAGTGTACTGTTAGGGATTCGCATTACGATATGCCGTTATTATATAATTTCCACGATTTGACACTACATTTTGGTCGCAACGAGTTTAGCATCATAACTGGTTTTAGGTTTGGACATGAAACTCTTAGTGCATATACCAACTGTGATATGACATTCAGAAACCGGGTATTCCCGCATAAAGTTGGTTTACCGATAACTAACTTAGATTTAGTAGGTGTTGTTGAGGACGAGGAGTTCTTTTCTAAACTTAGTGACATAGACGCGGTTAGGATATGTCTTTTGTTAATCTTGGTGTAACACCCCATTTTGATAATGGAAATGTCACATGTAATTATGGCGTGTCATCAAAGCATACAAGGAAAAGTGTTTAAACATTACTTGACCATAAAAGGAAAATACCGGAATCAAACATCGGTAGTCCAAATGTAAAGCTCATCACACACAAACATAGTATAATAAAGGAAAGGACTAAACAATGTCCATAGCAAATGTATCATAAGAAAGGAAATGCATAAAGTAAAGAAGGCTAGAAATCTTCCAGTCCATATGCACGTACTCTTAGTGTCTACGAGCGTCCCTAAGTACCTGCCGTTTTGGGAACATAGAAAAGGAAAACGGCTGAGCAAATACGCTCAGTGCACGGATGTACAATAAAGCATGAATAGGATAAGCATATAACATATAACAGCGGAAGAAAACTAAGTCCCGAGTAACCTGGTTAAGTCTTGATAAAACTGGTTTTATAGTTTGAAAAGTCTTATGTTTATCTTGTAAAAACTGTTTATCATATTTTACCATTAGCCAATATAGGTCATAAAAATCCACCGTGCATGAATACTTGGAGGGGTGACCTCATCATGCAAATTAGAGGGGCTGCCTCTAATTTAATATACTGGTTTTTGGGTAGGAGGGATCAGCTCCTTGTGAAGGATGCAAGGCACACACCACATTCACCATGAAATCCTGACTGAAAACATGTAACTAGGATGCACCCATACGCCCCACATGATAAATATAATATAAATGGCCAAAAGCTGAAGGGACGCCACGAGCAATCACTCCGCCGTGGTGAAGTCATAACATCAGTGCCTCTAATGTTATGGTTATGGTACCTCCATAACTAGGTGAAACTAGTCATGCATGTATATGGCTATAGGTATTCTTAATTAAACATAAGCAAATCAAACACATAACTTATACTACGGGAAAACATTTGGCTGCATACGGGGAATCCTAATAAGGAAAGAATGTCCAAACTAAAAGGACGGGAATCCGTACCTTATGTCCAGTGAACGAGGAAGATGAACTGAGAGGAATCCTACTTCCGTATCACTAGTGCTACATAAATACATACATGAATAAGTACCTGCTTACTAAATACGTAACTGGTTTTATGTCATGTCTTAGCTTATTTTATATGTTCTTACCATGTTTTACTGTTTAACACCTTAAACTGTGTTTATCTTATATTCTGTTTAATCTGATTAAGTATTTCTGGTATTTCATGTATTATTATACTTACTGTGTAATAATAAGTAACTTCCCAAAAATAGCAGGTTTCCTAAAATAGAAAGTTTCCAAAAATAGAAAGTTTCCAAAATTAGAAAGTTTCCAAAAATAGAAAGTTTCCAAAAATAGAAAGTTTCCAAAAATAGAATTACTGCTTAAAATAGATAAGTTTCTAAAAATAGAAAATTTCCATAAATAGATCAGCTGCCTTAATTAAATAAGTTTCTATAAATAGATTAGCTGCCTGAAATAAATAAGATTCTAAAAATAGAAGGTTTCCATAGATAGATTAGCTGCCTTATTTAATTAAGTTTCTAAAAATAGAAAGTTTCTATAATTAGAAATAAGCTAGTTAAATAAGCTAAGTATATAAGCCTAAGTGTTTTCATGATTATTTTCTAAGTCATATGATATAATGTATAGTTTAATAATTATTTCATGTAATTAAATTAAACTATAGGTTAAAATATTTAATTAAAGTATAACATGTTTTTAATTAAATAAAGTTAAATACTTAGGTTAAAACATGTATTATTATTTATTAATAATATAACCTAAGTCATGTTAATTAATTAATTATAACCATGGTTTTTAAATAATTAATTAATTATCAGTCTAAAATATAAAAAAATACTTAGGTTAATTAATTTCATGATTATTAATAATTAAAATAACCTAAGTCATGTTATTAAATTAACCATGTCATATTATTAATTTAATTTTAACATAAGATCATAAAAAATAAAAACTAAACATACACCATGAACCGGATCTAGACTAAAAACCATGAACCGGACATGAAATCGACACCGTACCCCGAACCAAATCGGGGTACCCCTTGTCTTGATGCTGCCGTGGGACCCACACCAACCATCCGGGACCATATGGTCTCGGTGGTGGTCGGATGGCCAAACCGAAATCCTCTCGGGTTCGGTGTAGGCTGCGGCCAAAACAAACACCCCTTAAAACATTACTTTTGATTTTATTTAAACCCAATTCATGTTAGATCTATGATTTAATTAGGTTTTATAAAAAACATAACATGTTCTTAATTAATTGAAAGATCAAATCAAAAGAAAAAGGTTTAAAAGGATTTACCGAATACGTGGATCTAAAGAACGAAGAACAAACACGAACACCAACAAGAATTCCAAGATCCAAAATCAACAAACACCCCTTATTGGTGTGTTGAAGGTGGCGGCCAAAAGAGAAAAAGGAGGAGGAGAGGAGGATTTTAGGTTTTCTGTAAAATCTTCTGTAAAACAAAAATGAGTAGTGTAAAATTCCTTAACCTCCTTTTAGTAAAAATACAAATGGGCTTGGCCCATTTGTTCCTTGTAGCCGCGGGTAGGGGGCCCCACATGAGGTACCCGTACCTTTTTCCGTGTCTCAGTGTTTAGCTATTCGTTCATGATTATTTGTGTTCGCGTTTTATGTGTTCTCGTTACGTAATTATCGTGATCTAATATATTTATTTACGCTCGTAATAAATATACATACGTAATTAATAATAGTTCGTGTTTTAATTACGTTCATGATTTCATGATCGCATGTTCGTGATTAATTATTGTCAAATAATTATTACGTGCTCGTACGTAGTAAATACTTATCTTGTTCTTACACGTACGTAATACGTAAAATCCTAACACGTAATCGTAATCATGCGATATTAGGAAACTTTTAATCTAGTACGTACGATCTTAAGGGTACTATTCATGGTAAAAGCATGCGGGTTTTACAACTCTTCCCCCTAAAAAGAATAATTCGTCCCCGAATTATAGATAAAGTAATCTGGAAAAGAAGAACATACCCGAATTCAAAATATGAAATGAGGGTAAGAAGCCCGGATAGACTTCTCTGTTTCCCAAGTGGCTTCCTGCTCGGTATGATCCCTCCATAGAATTTTGACGAATGGAATCGTCTTCTTTCTCATGACTCGTTCTTGTCTGTCAAGAACTCGTTCGGGTTCTTCTATAAAAGTGAGATCTTCACGTATCTGTTCTAGTGGATACTGAACCATGTGAAGGGGATGATACTGGTACCCTCTGAGTAAGGACACATGAAACACATTGTGCACATGCGAAAGCTGCGGAGGTAACGCCAATCGGTAAGATACTTCACCGACTCGTTCAATGATATCAAACGGTCCGATGAAACGAGGACTGAGCTTCCCTTTAATCCCGAAGCGTCTAACACCACGTGCCGGCGAAACCTTAAGGAAGACGTGATCTCCTACGTTAAAGTGTATATCCCTACGATGCTTATCGGCGTAACTCTTCTGACGTGACCGTGCTTCCTGAATTTTCTGCTTAGCTACTGCGATCTTCTCATTGGTCATCTCTATGATTTCTGGTCCTTCAAGTGTTCGCTCACCAACCTGATCCCAGCAGATTGGGGCGCGACACTTTCTGCCATACAACATCTCAAAAGGAGCACACTCGATGCTTGCGTGCCAACTGTTGTTGTATGCAAACTCCACCAAACAGATGTAATCGTCCTAATCACCCATCCATTCCAACGTACATGACCTCAAAATATCTTCCAATGTCTGAATGGTTCGCTCCGACTGTCCGTCCGTTTGAGGATGAAAAGCCGTGCTAAGCTTAAGTTGTGTACCCCAAGCTTTCTACAGACTCTTCCAAAAGCGCGAAGTGAAGCGAGGATCTCTATCTGAGACGATGCTGGATGGTGCACCGTGAAGTCTCATGATCTCTCTTCTATACGTATCTGCGAGTTTACTTACCGGATCTTCCTTGCGGATCGGTAAGAAATGAGCTGATTTGGTAAGTCGATCTACGATAACCCAAATTGCATCGTGCTTCCTCTTGGTAGGCGGAAGACCAGTAACAAAATCCATGGTGATTTTGTCCCATTTCCACTCTGGAATATCTAACGGTTGAAGGAGACCGCCAGATCGCTGATGCTCAATCTTAACCTGCTGGCAGGTAAGACATTTGGAGACGTAAGTGGCCACATCCTGTTTCATACCACTCCACCAAAAGTACTGCTTGATGTCGTGGTACATCTTAGTCGAACCAGGATGTATAGAGAATGGGGAGCTATGAGCTTCAGCTAACAAGGCTTCCCGGAGTTCTTGGTTATCAGGAACACAAAGTCTCGTGCCCTGCTGATAGGTGTGAAAACACCCATCCTTTTACCACTTATTTCTTGCTAAAACGAGACCAAAACACGTATTTAATATCATTTGTTTGGAATTATGCGTGGTTTGTGTGTCTGTTGTGTTTTCAGAGCCAACCGGATAAACATTGAAGAAAACATGGGATTGCACGGGTTTTATCGAAGAAAAAGACTCAACACGAAGCCTATAGTCCAATAGATGCAAAAGATTTGAAGTCAATGGGCCTATTTGAAGATTTATCGAAGAAAAGGACCAAAGATGGAAGATTTACATATGTCGAAAGAACTCAAGTCTATTAAACGAAGAAATTAAAAGACGAGTTGAATTTATTCGTCGACAAATCCCGAATCGAATCGAAATCGTCAACTTTTCTGAAAAGACGAGAAGACAAGAAGGAAGGAAGAAAGCCCACTCACCAACCAACTACACCTCCTATAAATAGGACATCCCTTCACAACTTGGAGACTAGTTTTTCATTTTCCAGTTTTTTTATTTTCTTTGTTTTCGTAGGAAGCCAACACCATTAATGTGTTGGTGATTTTTCATTTTTGTTGAATCTCTAATCTTGTAAGTTTTTAATCTTCCCTTTTGTTTACTCTACCTTAATCAATCAATATCATCTTTCATTTAATCTTGTTCATCTTTCTCTTTTTGATTCAAAGTATTAAGTTCTTATTTGGTTGATTTTGATCTTTAAAAGTAAGTGGGTTTTGTGTTTTTGTTGTTTTGGTTTGATGATTATGATTAGTAGATGATTAGTGGTTAAATTGGTTTAAGTTTTGGTTAAAAACTTGGTGATTTTGGTTAAATTCGTCCTTGTGTTGTTTCCATGTTCTTCGTCTTCATAATATTACCCAGATTCCGAATCAACAGCAAATGTTCCGAATGAAGAGTTTTCTTTAAGTATTCCGGATCAGTTAGATTGTTCCGAACGAAGCTTTTCATCATTTTATTCTGAGTCAGCAATTTATTCTGAGTGAAGCTTTTGCTTTTGAGTATTCCGAATCAAAGTGTTCATCCGGAATAATCAATATTCCGGATGAGTATTAATATTCCAAATCAAGGTTTTTCCAAAAATATTCCGAATCAAATTTATTCCGAGTAAACCAAATTGTTCCGAATCAAGCCTTTAGTATTTTATTCCGGATCAGTGAAAATGTTCCGAATCAGCAAATGTTCCGGATGAACTTATGTTCCGAATGAAGGAAAAGTTCCGAATGAAGCTTTTGTCAAAATGTTCCGAATGAGCAAACATTCCGGATGAGCGAATATTGTTCCGAATGAAGGTGTTCCGAATGAAGGATTGTTATTCCGGGTGAAGCCATTATTCCGAATCAAGCATTTTGCTTTATTTATTCCGAGTCAGTTTTATTCCGCATCAACAAACATTCCGAATCAGCATCAATTATTCCGAATCAAGTATTTTTTTCAGTAAGGGTTATTTCACTGTTTTTGTTTTACTGTTTAATTGTTTAATTTTAATTCAAGCTTTATTTATTAACTGCTTTTAGTTTAATTTTATATCTTTTCACATTTAAATCTTTTCAGTAGAATAGAAAACCAATCCCTTTTTAAGTAACCAAGAACAACTATTCCACTTTGAGCAGTGATCAATTCAAGAAGATACCGATAATTAAATTGAACCCATTGAAAATCTTTGTATCAAATGGCGCCGCTGCCGGCTCTTTTCGTAAGGATAAACGGTTTTTGTGAGAAATTGGATTTTGGGATCCGTTCACCGTGAACGTTACTTTTTCTTAAAAATTTTCAAAAACCCAAAAAAGAAATATATAAAATTTTCAAAAATACAAAAAAAATTTAAAAAACATAAAAAACCAAAAATATTTCTTGCTTTGTTAGTTCTTTTGCAGGTGTATGCGCACTCGATCAACGTCTTATCAAAAGCCCGAGACTCTCGATAACTTAGACATGGCCGGTGTACACAACAACAATAACAATCCACCTCAAAACAACATGAATAATAACAACAACAACGATGAACCTCTACCGGACTATCGTCCTATGATTGAACTTTTGCAAGCACATGTAGAGGACAACAACGATCCAATTGTCATACCCGCGATTGCAGCCAACAACTTTGAGCTCAAATCCGGCTTTATTCAAATGGTCTCTGCTCAACCATTCTTGGGGCGTACCATTGATGATCCTCATGACCACATCAAAAGGTTCCTTCAACTCACAAATACGGTCAAATTCAATGGTGTTCCACAAAAGGTAATCCGTTTACAACTTTTTCCTTTCTCCTTAGAGGGACAAGCCCGACATTGGCTTGCAAAGGAACCGCCACAAAGTATTCTGACGTGGACAGACTTAGAGACCAAATTCATAAACTATTTTTTCCCACCCTCTCGTACTACCGCTTTGCGGAATGAAATTATTAATTTTGAACAAAAGTACGATGAGTCTTTTAGTGAATCTTGGGACCGTTTTAAAGACCTTTTAAGAAAGTGCCCACAACATGGTTTTACCAAAGTGCACCAAATTAATACTTTTTACAATGGTTTAAGCATGAATGACCAAGATTCACTAAATAGTGCCTCGGGGGGTAATATTTTGGTTAAGAGTTCTAATGCCGCTTGGAATATTATTGAGAATAAGTCTAGTGTGCAAACCAAGAGTGTTCAGACCAATGCCGCTAGTGCTAGTACTAGTGACAACGACAAGAGACTTGACAAAATTACTTCGCTTCTTGAATCGCTTGCTACCCAAACCGCTAACAACACCAAAAGCATCAACGCTCAAAACGCTCAAGTCAATGCTGTAAGCCAACCATGTGAAATATGCGGGGGTCCTCACTCTTACACTACTTGTACCTCCACCCAAGACTACCCTTGTGAGAATATTAACGCAGCATACGGTACCTATCCTCCGGCCGGTTATCAAGCTCGTCCTCAAGGTGACCGCAACTTTCTAAGCTATCGTTCCAACAACTTTCTTTCCCCGCCCGGTTTTCCTCCAACCAATCAAAACCAACAACAAAATCCTAACCGAACCAATCAAAACCAAACTCGAGCACCATACCAACCACCTCAAAGACAACCATATCCACCTCAAAATCCTACTCAAGTTTACCAACCTGCTCCTTACCAACCACCTGCTTATCAAGCACCTCCTCCTACTCAACCCACCATTTTCAACCACGAGGTCGAAACGTACATGCGGACGAATGATGTGTTGGTGAAGAATCTGCAGACCCAGATAATTAATTTGAAGGGCGACATGGTAAAATAAGGGAATGATCTTAGAGCGGATATGAGAAACTCTTTGAGTAGTCAAACGAATGACCTAAGGGACATGATGGCTGGTTTTTCCAAGGTGATCAAACCTCTTCTTCGGTTACTCTTCCGAGTAACACCGTGGCTAATCCAAGAGGGGAGATGAAAGCAATCACCACTCGCAGTGGAAAAGGTACCAAGGAACCCGAGCTTCCTATACCTACACCGGTGATAGTGACAAAGGAAAACGAGTCCCCTATTCCTATTCCTCAATCTTCTACTTCCCAAATTCCTCCACCTCTTACTTCTACCCCTCCTCCACCCAAGGACGTGAGTGATCCTACTATTCCAAAACCTTCCTCTTCTTCCGATATACCTTATCCCTCAAGGTTGAGGAAAGAGAAGCTCAAAAGCAAGGACGATATTCAAGTTTCAAACTTTCTCAAAATGTTTAAACAATTGAATTTCAACATCTCCTTTGCTGAGGCTCCCGCTCACATGCCTAAATACGCGAAGATGTTTAAAGATCTTCTTAGTGACAAGGAGAAGCTTCTTGATATTGCTAATACCCAACTTAACGAGAATTGCTCCGCGGTTCTCTTAAGGAAATTGCCAACCAAACTTGGTGATCCGGGTCGCTTCTTAATCCCTTGCAACTTCCCGGGAGTAGAGAATTGCATGGCCCTAGCCGATCTAGGTGCTAGTATTAATTTAATGCCCTTAAGCGTTTGGAAGCAATTATCTCTCCCTGAGCTAGTCCCCACCAAAATGACTTTGGAATTAGCTAACCGTACGGTTGCTTATCCAGTGGGGATAGCCGAAGACGTTTTTGTAGGAGTCGAAAAATTCACTTTTCCCGCCGATTTCGTCGTAGTCGACTACGAGATGGATCCTCGTGTTCCATTAATCGTTGGACGTCCATTCTTGAGGACCGGTCGCACTCTCATCGATGTAGAAGCGGGTGAGCTTATCATGAGAGTTGGTGACGATCAAATTGTCTTCAACATGGGTAAGATTTCTAAACAGCCTTATTCCTACGAGAGTGTTAATTGTATCGACGTTCTTGATTAGGCTTGTGAAGAACACTTTAATGATGCTTGCAAAAGTATTCTTACCTCTCTTCCCAATGTTGAGACCATTGCCTCTATTGCTTCATCACTAACTCTATTTGGAGAAAGTGATTTCCTTTGGAAAAATTTTGAAGCAACCATGGGAGATGTGAACTTAGAATATGACGATTCTCCCACCGATTAGGATGAAGACATTCGTCTCATTGAGAAACTTCTCAAAGAGGACCATATTTCTCCACCATCTCCCAAGGATATTGCTATCGATGAACCGAATTTGACTACGCCTACCATCGAAAATCCTCCGGATTTAGAGCTTAAGGAGTTACCATCTCACCTCGAGTACGTGTTCCTTGAAGACAAGAAGAAGTCACCCGTCATCATCGCTAAGGGCTTGAAAGAAGAAGAAAAATCTCGCCTTATCGCCGTGCTTAAAGATCATAAGAAGGCAATTGCTTGGAAAATCTCCGATATCCGCGAAATTGATCCAAACTTTTGTACTCACAAAATTATCATGGAAGATGACTTTAAACCCGCAATCCAAAGCCAAAGAAGGGTTAATCCTCGAATTCATGACGTCATCAAACAAGAGGTTATCAAACTTCTAGATGCCGGAATGATTCACCCTATTTCGGATTCGCCATGGGTAAGTCCCGTCCATTGTGTGCCAAAGAAAGGCGGAATAACCGTTGTTCCCAATGAAAACAACGAGTTGATTCCTACTCGTCTCGTTACTGGGTGGAGAGTTTGTATCGATTATCGCAAACTCAATGATGCCACGAGAAAAGATCACTTTCCTCTTCCTTTCATGGATCAAATGCTCGAGCGTCTAGCGGGTAATGACTATTACTGCTTCTTAGACGGTTTCTCCGGGTATTTTCAAATTCCCATCGATCCCAAAGACCAAGAGAAAACCACATTCACTTGTCCTTATGGAACATTTGCCTACAAAAGAATGCCTTTGGGCTTATGCAATGCTCTTGGGACGTTCCAACGGTGTATGATGGCTATCTTCCATGACATGGTTGAAGAAACTATGGAAGTATTCATGGATGATTTCTCGGTTTATGGCGATTCTTTCTCTGCTTGCCTTGCCAATTTAGAACGTATGCTTAAGCGGTGTGAAGACACTCGCTTTGTTCTAATTTGGGAAAAATGCCATTTCATGGTAAAAGAGGGCATCGTGCTAGGACACAAAATCTCCAAAGCCGGTCTTGAAGTGGACCGTGCTAAAGTCGATGTTATTGCTAAATTGCCTCCACCTTCAACCGTGAAGGGTGTGAGAAGTTTCCTTGGTCATGCGGGCTTCTACCATCGATTCATCAAAGATTTTTCTAAAATCGCTCGCCCGATGACCCACCTCT
Organism: Glebionis coronaria; assembly: GCA_025667525.1. Lineage (NCBI taxonomy): Eukaryota > Viridiplantae > Streptophyta > Magnoliopsida > Asterales > Asteraceae > Glebionis > Glebionis coronaria. The sequence goes on along the minus strand of CM046879.1, from coordinate 136,650,943 downwards.
TGGGAAAAGATACTCCTTTTATCTTTTCCAAAGAGTGTATTGAAGCCTTCAACCTTCTTAAGGATAAGCTAACTAAGGCACCGGTCTTGGTTACCCCTAATTGGGAGCTACCTTTTGAGTTGATGTGCGATGCTAGCGACTTTGCTATTGGAGCGGTTTTGGGCCAAAGAGTGAACAAACACTTCCAACCGATCCATTACGCTAGCAAGACAATGACAGGGGCTCAATTGCATTACACGACAACCGAAAAAGAGCTTTTAGCTGTTGTCTATGCTTTTGAAAAGTTCCGCCCCTATCTTGTCCTTTCTACCACCATCGTGTACATCGATCATTCCGCGTTGAAGTACTTGTTAACTAAACAAGATTCTAAACCAAGACTTCTTCGCTGGGTTTTGCTACTTCAAGAATTTAAAATCGAAATTCGTGATAAGAAGGGAGCCGAAAACCTAGCCACGGATCATCTCAGTAGACTTGAGGATCCTTATCAAGGGGATCATCCGAATAAAGAGATCAATGACTCTTTTCCCCTGGAGACCTTAATGTCTATCAACTCGAATTATGATGAAACCCCGTGGTTTGCGGACATTGCAAACTACTTGGCGGGTGGAATTCTCATTGACGGGTTAACATCCCAACAAAAGAAAAAGTTCTTCAAAGACATTAAGACTTACTTTTGGGATGACCCGTATCTCTTCAAACAATGCGCTGATTTGATTATTCGCCGATGTGTTGATGGACCGGCAGCTTTAGACATTCTCGAAGCTTGCCACAAAGGACCCACCGGTGGTCACTTTGGTCCTAACTTCACTACAAAGAAAGTGTTTGACTCGGGATTTTATTGGCCCTCCATTTATCTTGACGCTCACGAAATGGTGAAAAATTGTGATGCTTGCCAACGACAAGGCAAGATCACACATAAAGATGAGATGCCTCAAAATTTCATACAAGAATGTGAAATCTTTGATGTATGGGGTATCGACTTTATGGGGCCATTCCCTTCATCTAAAGAAAAAAAATACATCCTTGTAGCCGTTGACTACGTTTCTAAATGGGTTGAAGCCAAAGCTTTACCCACTAACGACGCAAGGGTGGTTTGTCACTTTTTGAAGTCGCTATTCGCTAGATTCGGTGTGCCTCGTGCCATTATTAGTGATCGCGGGACTCATTTTTGCAATGATCAATTCACAAGAGTCATGGCTAAGTATGGTGTCAATCATCGTCTTTCCACCGCTTACCACCCACAAACTAATGGGCAGGCTGAAATATCTAACCGAGGGTTAAAGCGAATTCTTGAACGAACCGTGGGAGAGCATCGTGCCTCATGGGCCGATAAACTTGATGATGCTCTGTGGGCTTTTCGTACCGTATGCAAGACTCCGATTGGTTGTACACCATATCGTCTCGTGTACAGGAAAGCATGCCACCTCCCCATTGAGTTGGAGCACAAGGCTTACTGGGCCTTGAAGTGGGCTAACTTCGACATCAACAAAGCCGGTGACCTACGCAAAATCCAACTCAATGAGCTCAATGAACTCCGGAATGAGGCTTATGAAAATTCTTTGATCTATAAGGAAAAGACTAAGCTCATTCATGACTCTAAGATTAAAAAACGAGAGTTCCAAGTTGGAGACAAAGTTTTACTCTTCAACTCTCGGTTGAAAATATTTTCGGGCAAGCTGAAATCTCGTTGGTCCGGCCCATTCACCATTGCCCAAATTTTTCCATATGGTACTCTCGAGCTCGCTCAACCTAATGGACCTAATTTTAAGTTGAATGGCCAATGAGTGAAGTTGTACTTTGGTGAGGACATCTCTCATGAGATGATTCCATCCCTCACCACGTTTCCCATGAACTAGTTTTGGGTCGATTCAGGCTCGTGACTCGGTGAACAAAAACAAGCGCTCCTCAGGAGGCAACCCGAGTATCTATCCCTTTCTGTTTTACCTCCTTAGTGTAGGGGGATCTATATAGGTTGTTTGTGTTTGTCTGGTGATGTGATTACAGGGATGAATGCACTTTTGGAACCTTTGAAGAACCGTGCTCCCGTGTTATCCGAAATCCGGTTCTATCTCTCAACTATCGTGATTCAATTTTCTTCATACTCACATTTGAAATTGATCACTTTAGTCGTCTCTTCCTTAGCTTGATTTAACCAACGTGCACAATGTCATAAGTGTAGGGGAGATTTTTCCCACATGCTTAAACATTGAGGACAATGTTTATATTAAGTGTAGGGGAGACTTCTATCAAAGTTTTAAGTGGACTTTTCCATTAAAATGCCTTCATTTAACCGGAAAATCATCTTTTTCAGCATTTCTCAAATTTTTAATTAACTTTGGCCATATAGTCGTAATTTTTAAATTTTTATCGTTGCTTTCATATGTATATATCCCACAATAAAGTCAAAAATATTAATAAAGTGGTGTAGCTAGTTTAGAAGTCTTTGACATATTAGGCCCGTTGCGATTATTTTGACTCAACCCGAATAGACTTATCCAAGTTTATTCTAGCAAGTATCCTTAACCATGTAGACCTTAATTGGTTTATTAGGCTAAGCATCCACGAGTCTCATTACTTGAGATTTTAAATTGTGGAGAACGAGAAATGATAGAGTCAATTATAAGTCAGTATTCTTGCACAAGCACACTTGGTGTGATTATAAGCCTATTCTCCCATCACTTGCTAATAATTTATCTGCAATAAGTAAGGTCGTACGATTTTATTGAATAACTTAGCTTCTAGCCCAAGATCGTTTAAAAGTTGCTCGGTAATGATAAGAGTTCATAACCAAGGCATAACTTATGAAGCGGGGCGCGAAGATTGGCGAGTCCGAAAAGGCCCTAACAAGGCATGAGGATTCCATTTTATTGTTAAAGATCCAAGGTGATGTGTAAAGCATTATTCTCAAAATCAATATGAAGGATCAAGACTCACGACGAAAAGCAATCAACTCCCATAAAGATCATGGAGAAGTCTATCCGAAAAGACCCTAACAAGGTATGAGGATAAATAGATCCAAGTCCGAAAAGGAGGCGGATCGTTGTATCTCAAAATCCCAATTAACGATTGAAGAAATAATGATGAAGTCGTGTTCAACAAAGTTGGAGTATCCCTCAAAAGTCTCCAAGAGAAGAATCTCTATTAACGAAGAGAAGACCATTATCTCAAGAACGTCTCTCAAGATATGAAGTATGAAGTACATGCCAAATATCGGCCCGAGAAAGGTCTCAAATCGTGAAGCGAGTTATGCCAAGATATGAACTTTTTGATATCCCGAGAAGCAGTTTTAAGAGATTTTATCCTTTAGCTAACTATTAATCAAATCGTCCTACTTTGCTTTCAGCCTAAATAAACTATCGAAATAAGTCCAAAAATGCATCTTCGTGATCATTCTAAGACAACAATAAAATATAAGAGATACACCTAGGAATAAGGGAGTTTAAGCATGTAATTAAGCCATGTGTGTAAGTGTTTGATTTGCTAACTTATAATAACAATGATCTCGTTTTTAAGCTTAGTTTGGGGAACGTGAAACTTGAGGGTGATAAATATTCGCAGCACCAAAGCCCTAATGTAAGTCCTTGATCTCTTTGGAAGTTATTTCCATGTAGCTATTTTCTAGTGAAAATGGTTTTCTATCCTTTTGTTCCTTTAAAGTTTTAATTTCTCTTAGTACTTTAATTTTTGTTTTAGTAGTATGTTAATAAGGCCAAGGTTGATTGATTATGAGAAAAGTGTAAAATTGCTTTATCAGTAAGCATTGCATGAGGGCATGACAATGGTTAAGTGTAGGGGATTTGATAGGTGTGAAAACACCCATCCTTTTACCACTTATTTCTTGCTAAAACGAGACCAAAACACGTATTTAATATCATTTGTTTGGAATTATGCGTGGTTTGTGTGTCTGTTATGTTTTCAGAGCCAACCGGATAAACATTGAAGAAAACATGGGATTGCACGGGTTTTATCGAAGAAAAAGACTCAACACGAAGCCTATAGTCCAAGAGATGCAAAAGATTTGAAGTCAATGGGCCTATTTGAAGGTTTATCGAAGAAAAGGACCAAAGATGGAAGATTTACATATGTCGAAAGAACTCAAGTCTATTAAACGAAGAAATTAAAAGACGAGTTGAATTTATTCATCGACAAATCCCGAATCGAAATCGAAATCGTCAACTTTTCTGAAAAGACAAGAAGACAAGAAAAAAGGAAGAAAGCCCACTCACAAACCAACTACACCTCCTGTAAATAGGACATCCCTTCACAACTTGGAGACTAGTTTTTCATTTTCCAGTTTTTTTCTTTTCTTTGTTTTCGTAGGAAGCCAACACCATTAAGGTGTTGGTGATTTTTCATTTTTGTTGAATCTCTAATCTTGTAAGTTTTTAATCTCCCCTTTTGTTTACTCTACCTTAATCAATCAATATCATCTTTCATTTAATCTTGTTCATCTTTCTCTTTTTGTTTCAAAGTATTAAGTTCTTATTTGGTTGATTATGATCTTTAAAAGTAAGTGGGTTTTGTGTTTTTGTTGTTTTGGTTTGATGATTATGATTAGTAGATGATCAGTGGTTAAATTGGTTTAAGTTTTGGTTAAAAACTTGGTGATTTTGGTTAAATTCGTCCTTGTGTTGTTTCCATGTTCTTAGTCTTCATAATATTACCCAGATTCCAAATCAACAGCAAATGTTCCGAGTGAAGAGTTTTCTTTAAATATTCCGGATCAGTTAGATTGTTCCGAACGAAGCTTTTCATCATTTTATTCCGAGTCAGCATTTTATTCCGAGTGAAGCTTTTGCTTTTGAGTATTCCGAATCAAAGTGTTCATCCAGAATAATCAATATTCCGGATGAGTATTAATATTCCGAATCAAGGTTTTTCCAAAAATATTCCGAATCAAATTTATTCCGAGTAAACCAAATTGTTCCGAATCAAGCCTTTAGTATTTTATTCCGGATCAGTGAAAATGTTCCGAATCAGCAAATGTTCCGGATAAACTTATGTTCCGAATGAAGGAAAAGTTCCGAATGAAGCTTTTGTCAAAATGTTCCGAATGAGCAAACATTCCGGATGAGCGAATATTGTTCCGAATGAAGGTGTTCCGAATGAAGGATTGTTATTCCGGGTGAAGCCATTATTCCGAATCAAGCATTTTGCTTTATTTATTCCGAGTCAGTTTTATTCCGCATCAACAAACATTCCGAATCAGCATCAATTATTCCGAATCAAGTATTTTTTTAAGTAAGGGTTATTTCACTGTTTTTGTTTTACTGTTTAATTGTTTAATTTTAATTCAAGCTTTATTTAATTAACTGCTTTTAGTTTAATTTTATATCTTTTCACATTTAAATCTTTTTAGTAGAATAGAAAACCAATCCCTTTTTAAGTAACCAAGAACAACTATTCCACTTTGAGCCGTGATCAATTCGAGAAGATACCGATAATTAAATTGAACCCATTGAAAATCTTTGTATCACCTGCCATTCGATACCATCTGCATCTACTATGAATTCTGTCCGTTTCTCCAAATTCTGTACTATCGCCCAGATTTCTCCGTCATCCTTCTGAGCTTCCTTGATCTTAGAGAGTAACTCGGGTTCTACTCTAAGATTAGCCCAGTAGCCGTGCTGTCCACGTACCATGATCTCGATGTCTAGTCGCTCCAAGTCTCTTATGATTTCCTCTTCGATTTTAATGCCGTTGATCATTCCGGACTTCCTGCTAAGAGCATCTGCTACTACATTTGCCTTTCCGGGATGATACTGTAGATTAATGTCATAATCCTTCAACAGCTCTAACCATCTCCTCTGCCTCATGTTCAATTCATGTTGAGTGAAGATATACTTCAAGCTCTTGTGGTCCGTGAAAATGTCACATGATTCTCCATATAAGTAGTGCCTCCATATCTTCAATGCAAACACCACAACTGCAAGTTCCAGGTCATGCGTGGGGTAATTTTCCTCATAAGGCTTAAGCTGCCGTGAAGCGTACGCGATCACTTTCCCATGTTGCATGAGAACACAACCAAGTCCCTTCCCCGATGCATCGCTGTAGATTTGAAATCCACCCGTACCAGATGGGAGAGTAAGAATAGGTGCAGATACTAGCTTCTACTTCAGGTCTTCAAAGCTCTTTTCTCGATCTTCAGTCCAGACGAATTTCTCCCCTTTCCGCATCAGTTTGGTCAATGGTAGTGCTAGACAGGAAAAGTTCTCCACGAACCTACGGTAATAGCCAGCTAAGCCTAAGAAACTGTGGACTTCCGTCGCTGATGTCGGCCTTGGCCACTTAGTAATGGCCTCAATCTTCGCTGGATCCATAGTGATTCCTTCTGCTGATACAATGTGACCTAAGAATGCCACTTTGTCTAACCAGAACTCACACTTGGAGAATTTAGCATACAGCTGCTTCTGGCGAAGAATCTGTAGTACTGTACGAAGATGGTCTTCGTGTTCCTCCTTGGAATTTGAGAAAATCAGGATGTCATCGATGAAGACAATGACGAACTTGTCCAGAAATTCATGGAAGATTCTGTTCATCAAATCCATGAACACTGTTGGAGCATTTGTCAGGCCAAATGGCATAACTACAAACTCGTAGTGGCCATAACGGGTACGAAAGGCAGTCTTAGCGATGTCCTGCTCCTTGACCCGTAGCTGATGATAGCCTGACCTAAGATCAATCTTGGAGAAGTGTTTGGCCCCTTGGAGTTGGTCAAACAGATCATCAATACGTGGCAGTGGATATCTATTTCGAATGGTAATCTTGTTGAGCTTGCGATAGTCTATGCAAAGACACATACTGCCGTCCTTCTTCTTAATGAACAAGACCGGTGCGGCACATGGAGATGCGCTCGGTAGAATAAAACCTCGTTCAAGAAGTTCTTGTAGTTGATCCTTCAGCTCTATGGGAGCCATGCGATAAGGAGCTTTGAAGATTGGTTCAGCTCCTGGAATAAGCTCGATACTGAATTCCACTTCTCGTGCAGGTGGTATGCCCGGAAGTTCTGCTGGAAAAACATCTTGGAATTCCGACACTATAGGTTGATCCTGAATTGATGGGGATTCAACATCCATGTCGTGAACCGTAGCTAGATAACCCTCGCAGCCATGTGACAGTAGTGCACGCGCTTGCATGGTAGATATGACTTGTACAGACCGTCCGGGTATGAACCCGTTATGAATGTACTCTGGTGTATTAACATCAACGAAGATAACTCGATATGAATGGCAGTCTATGGTAGCATGATGCTTGGATAGCCAATCCATGCCCAAAATCATGTCGAAGTCATTCATGTCCAGCGGAAGTGCGTCGACAGGTCGAACCTTATCGTCAAATTCTAGGGGAAGACTCTTGTATACATGAGTGATTAATACAGAGTCCCTCAAAGGCGTGGAAATAGTAAGCCTATTTTCTAGTGGCAAGGGGAGCATCCTAATGTTCTTAGCATAAGTAGTAGAAATAACCGAGTGAGTAGCACCCGTATCGAAAAGAACACATGCAGCTTGACCATACATATACAAGATTCCAGTGATGGTACCTGTAGACTTGTTGGCTTGGTCTCGAGATGTTGTGTAGACACGCCCGGTAGTAGGAGGCGGCTTGGTGTCAGCATGTCCCGATGTACCCTCCATCTCGCCCTTACGGCAATCCTTCATAATATGGCCAGGAAGACCACACTTGAAGCACGCGTCAGTATTACGACGACATGGCCCTGGGTGCCTACGGTGGCAAGTAGAGCAAAGAGGATGAGTGAATCCTCCAGCAGGTGCTCTGGCTGGCTGGGAACCTGATAAAACATTTTACATAAGACATGATAATTGGGTACAAAGGACAAAGCGGATAATCGTAAGATTGAATACCAGTGATAGCTGGACGGCTAGGCTGCGAACCTCTCTAGTTCTGGTCCCTACCGTTTCCATGGTTCCTGGTAGAAGTTTTGCTAAAGTGTCAGAATATGAGTTATAACATGAAATCATAAGGAAATGCGTAAGTATTAGGACCTGCTGCTGTTGGAGTGTCCAGCGTTGTTATGGTAATTATCATTACCACCACGCCTATCCGTAGCAGAACGGTCGTTAGTCTGACCGTTTCCCTTGGGCTGATGAGGCTGCTGCTGAGTAGCCGGCTGAGACCGGTCCCCAGTTTTCTGCCTGGATGATACATTTAAAGAGATGAATAATTGACATAAATGGAAAGTATACGGATTGATCACCGCTTGAATACGAATGTTTACCTCTTGTCGGGTCTCTCAACTTCCCCGAACTCATCTCTCTCCTGCAGCATCTCCAGCTTACGTGCTACATCGGCCACTTATGCTACCGTATCCAACGGAGCACCAGATAAGTTATTAGCGATCCTTGGATTAAGAGCCCAACGAAAATGTAGTGCTTGTTCTTCAGTGGTGCCTGCAGCTGCTCTCAGGACACCAACGTAGCGAAGGAAACGCTGCATGAAGTCATTGCTGTCTTCGTCAGGTCGCTGTCTAAGGGTATAGTATTCCCTCATGAGCCGATTCCTTCCTTCCATGGGAAAGATGTTAGGCGGGGGAGGATAACCGTCGTTCTGATGAAGGGCGTCTTGCATCTCTGCATCAGCAGCTGCAAATATTGCCCAAAGATTGTCTGTGTTTGCCATCTGACAGTATAACATAAAACATATGATTAAACAGATCAAAACATAAAATATATATACATGAAAAAATTTTTATACCAACATTCTACGAGAAAAATTTTATGCAAGAAAATTTTGTGTATGAATGCATGATGCAGTTTTATGAAAACTTTTGTATGCTCGAGAGTGAACGCCTATGGCCAGTTCACCCAAAACAAAAGACATGGCGAGGGGACGCCTATGGGTCAGTCCCAAATTTAAAAGTTTCGATAAAACACATGCGACTAAATAGGGCCAGTCATGTACCAACCATTACTTAGTCAAAAATCTGCGACAATGACATATATATGTATGCTTAAAAATGATGAATGCATGAAAACAACTGTCATTTCTAGGAAGACCGTAGTGACTACCCACTAATCACAGGTCATATTTGAGAGCCTACAGGTCGAAGCCTTGGCTCTAATACCATAATTGTAACACCCCATTTTGATAATGGAAATGTCACATGCAATTATGGCGTGTCATCAGAGCATACAAGGAAAAGTGTTTAAACATTACTTGACCATAAAAGGAAAATACTGGAATCAAACATCGGTAGTCCAAATGTAAAGCTCATCACACACAAACATAGTATAATAAAGGAAAGGACTAAACAATGTCCATAGCAAATGTATCATAAGAAAGGAAATGCATAAAGTAAAGAAGGCTAGAAAGCTTCCAGTCCATATGCACGTACTCTTAGTGTCTACGAGCGTCCCTGAGTACCTGCCGTTTTGGGAACATAGAAAAGGAAAACGGTTGAGCAAATACGCTCACTGCACCGATGTACAATAAAGCATGAATAAGATAAGCATATAACATATAACAGCGGAAGAAAACCAAGTCCCGAGTAACCTGGTTAAGTCTTGATAAAACTGGTTTTATAGTTTGAAAAGTCTTATGTTTATCTTGTAAAAACTGTTGATCATATTTTACCATTAGCCAATATAGGTCATAAAAATCCACCGTGCATGAATACTTGGAGGGGTGACCTTATCATGCAAATTAGAGGGGCTGCCTCTAATTTAATATACTGGTTTTTGGGTAGGAGGGATCAACTCCTTGTGAAGGATGCAAGGCACACACCACATTCACCATTAAATCCTGACTGAAAACATGTAACTAGGATGCACCCATACGCCCCACATGATAAATATAATATAAATGGCCAAAAGCTGAAGGGACGCCGCGAGCAATCACTCCGCATTGGTGAAGTCATAACATCAATGCCTCTAATGTTATGGTTATGGTACCTCCAAAACTAGGTGAAACTGGTCATGCATGTATATGGCTATAGGTATTCTTAATTAAACATAAGCAAATCAAACACATAACTTATACTACGCGAAAACATTTGGCTGCATATGGGGAATCCTAATAAGGAAAGAATATCAACACTGAAAGGACGAGAATCCGTACCTTATGTCCAGTGAACGAGGAAGATGAACTGAGAGGAATCCTACTTCCGTATCACTAGTGCTACATAAATACATACATGAGTAAGTATCTGCTTACTAAATACGTAACTGGTTTTATGTCATGTCTTAGCTTATTTTATATGTTCTTACCATGTTTTACTGTTTAACGCCTTAAACTGTGTTTATCTTATATTCTGTTTAATCTGATTATGTATTTCTGGTATTTTATGTATTATTATACTTACTGTGTAATAATTAGTAACTTTCCAAAAATAGCAGGTTTCCTAAAATAGAAAGTTGCCAAAAATAGAAAGTTTCCAAAAATAGAAAGTTTCCAAAAATAGAAAGTTACCAAAAATAGAAAGTTTCCAAAAATAAAAAGTTTCCAAAAATAGAATTACTGCTTAAAATAGATAAGTTTTTAAAAATAGAAAGTTTCCATAAATAGATCAGCTGCCTTAATTAAATAAGTTTCCATAAATAGATTAGCTGCCTGAAATAAATAAGTTTCTAAAAATAGAAGGTTTCTATAAATAGATTAGCTGCCTTATTTAATTAAGTTTCTAAAAATAGAAAGTTTCCATAATTAGAAATAAGCTGGTTAAATAAGCTAAGTATATAAGCCTAAGTGTTTTTATGATTATTTTCTAAGTCATATGATATAATGTATAGTTTAATAATTATTTCATGTAATTAAATTAAACTATAGGTTAAAATATTTAATTAAAGTATAACATGTTTTTAATTAAATAAAGTTAAATACTTAGGTTAAAACATGTATTATTATTTATTAATAATATAACCTAAAATTAATTAATTATAACCATGGTTTTTAAATAATTAATTAATTATAAGTCTAAAATATAAAAAAATACTTAGGTTAATTAATTTCATGATTATTAATAATTAAAATAACCTAAGTCATGTTATTAAATTAATCATGTCATATTATTAATTTAATTTTAACATAAGATCATAAAAAAATAAAAACTAAACATACACCATGAACCGGATCTAGACTAAAAACCATGAACCGGACATGAAATCGACACCGTACCCCGAACCAAATCGGGGTACCCCTTGTCTTGATGCTGCCGGGGACCTACACCAACCAACCGGGACCATATAGTCTCGGTGGTGGTCGGATGGCCAAACCGAAACCCTCTCGGGTTCGGTGTAGGCTGCAGCCAAAACAAACACCCCTTAAAACATTAGTTTTGATTTTATTTAAACCCAATTCATGTTAGATCTATGATTTAATTAGGTTTTATAAAAAACATAACATGTTCTTAATTAATTGAAAGATCAAATCAAAAGAAAAAGGTTTAAAAGGATTTACCGAATACGTGGATCTAAAGAACGAAGAACAAACACGAACACCAACAAGAATTCCAAGATCCAAGATCAACAAACACCCCTTATTGGTGTGTTGAAGGTGGCGGCCAAAAGAGAAAAAGAAGGAGGAGAGGAGGATTTTAGGTTTTCTGTAAAATCTTCTGTAAAACAAAAATGAGTAGTGTAAAATTCCTTAACCTCCTTTTAGTAAAAATACAAATGGGCTTGGCCCATTTGTTCCTTGTAGCCGCGGGTAGGGGGCCCCACATGGGGTACCCGTACCTTTTTCCGTGTCTCGATGTTTAGCTATTCGTTCATGATTATTTGTGTTCGCGTTTTATGTGTTCTCGTTACGTAATTATCGTGATCTAATATATTTATTTACGCTCGTAATAAATATATATACGTAATTAATAATAGTTCGTGTTTTAATTACGTTCATGATTTCATGATCGTATGTTCGTGATTAATTATTGTCAAATAATTATTACGTGCTCGTGCGTGGTAAATACTTATCGTGTTCTAACACGTACGTAATACGTAAAATCCTAACACGTAATCGTAATCATGCTATATTAGGAAAGTTTTAATCTAGTACGTACGATCTTAAGGGTACTATTCATGGTAAAATCATGCGGGTTTTACACTTGGAAGTAATATTTATGGGCCGCTTGTTGGCCAATGAAGTTGATGACATATTATTTAAGTTAATTGAGAATTTGGAAGCATGGAATTCTTTTCCTTGGGGCGAGCATATATGGGATACTTTGTATAAGGAGTTAGTCAATGTTGTGGCACGTCACAAGGATGAGCACATTCAAGGGTTGCTTAAGTCTCGTAAGTATGTGCCAAGGTACACACTTTCTGGTTTTGTTTGGGCATTTCAGGTTTGTTTGTTTTTCACAATTTTCAAATGGTGTTTTATCTGTTTTAATTAATATTTTCTTATAATATAAATAAACCTTTTTAAGTCTGGATTATGGAGTCATTTCAGCTTAGCGTTAAATGGTGGAATAAAGTCTCGGACATTAAACCCAGAGGAACTGCGTGGTCTAAAAAACAAATTTTGAAAAGATCAGATTTATTGACTTTATTTGGGAAGGTTTTTGGTATTAAACTTTAAAGATGATTTCAGGATGCAAATGTTATGAAACAGCTAAGGCCTACATCACTAGAATACAAAACGGAGTGGTTCTCAAGTACCTGTGAGTATCTGAAATTATATATCCCTAAGGTGCCAGAAAGAAAAGTAGATGTGTACGATGCGTATTTCCAAAAGCTTGCTGCAAGCCGTAAACGCCACAGTGTATGTGAGAGGATCACAACCTCCAATGTTTACATTCCTAGATCAAAGGAAAGCAGTATAAAGGATTGTCTTATACAAGAGTTGAATACGCGCATATACAAACTTGAGGTTATCATACTGGTACGTTTTTGTTCATCGTTACGAACACGACATTTATATATTTGCAGAAGTTTAATTGGTTTTATACAATAATTAATATAGGTACTTGGTTTTATGAATAATGGAGTACCGCATTCATTGCCATTTAGTGAAAAGTTTAAATCACAAAACGAAGATTTATGCACTGTTCTTAATAATATTTATAGTCAGTTGCTCCAATGTGGCAATGATGATTGTATGTCGATGTCTGTAGCTCACGAAATTGAAGAAGAAAATGAGATGGTACAATTATATTATTTGATAATCTCATGTTATATATTATGACCCGGAAATATACACGATTACTTATTGTACCATTGTTAATAACATGATTATCGCATTGAAGAACTATTAATGGTTCACATTTCAGAGGAGGAAAGGAAGCTCGTAGAAGAGGAACGACAGTATGCTTATGAGCAGGAACTTAAAAATGAAAGGAACAAACAGCTTTTGCTCGCAGAAGAGAGGTCACGCGAGGTTATGAAAAAACAGGAGATGGACATTAAGAATAGGCGGCACATATTAAGAAATTCTAATCATATGAAAAAAGCATTTGCAGAATGCCGTCCTCAAAAAAGGTCACAATTATTACCAGACCGCAATTGTGATTGGGCTACAGTATCCCAGAAATTTCAAAAAATCAGTGCAGTATCTGTTGTCGATGATTTAGACATGACAAACAAATTACAAGATGTTGGACCTTGGATTGAGGTATGCCACATAGGTTGTTCTATGTACATGTTGTTGCTAGCTATTGAAGTACTCCCTAACTTAGTTTATTTTCCATTATTATAGGATCTTTCTCGTAGACACAATGCCATACACATAATTTCAATAAGCGATGAATTAGACCTTTATCTTGGACGGACTGGGCGTTTGCGTTCAAAATTCCCTTGGTCTAATGAAGTAACTGTTGATAGACGTTTCTGGGAATCTTTAGTGTGCTTGGATCTTCCTAGACAAGGTTATCTAATGGATGAGGTAACAAACGAAAACTATTTAACTCGGTATACACTTTTTGGGATTTCATTTATTCATTAATTTTCCAACTAACTAGTATTAATGTAATCGAATTTTCCGGTATAAGCACATTGAGCTTTGGGTGGACTACATGTGGCACGTGCGAGTACCTGATGCAAATTGGGCCACGGTCAGCCCTTACTTTGTGCAGCTGCTACTTCAAAATGGGATGCCTCTATGGTACGTGAATGGGCAACGATATAGTAAGCCATGGTCAGTGGTTGATAAGGTTTTTATACCTATTAACCAACCTGGAACGCACTGGTTCCTGGCGGAGTATGATATTCCTTCTGGTTTAGTTACCTTCTACGATACTGGCGACAATAACAAATTTGACTACTACGATTGGTATTTAAGGACAAAGGAATGCTTAAAGGTTAAATTATATTTAAATAATTTTGTGTTCACGTTTACATGATCATATTAATGTTTTAACACTAAGTAAGAATAACATATTTATGTAGGTACGCTTACCAAAAATTCTAGCGGATGAAGACATATTTACTGCTAAGGGAATTGACCATAGAACATACCAGCTAACGTTTACAATTGCCCAGGACGTTCCTAAACAGGGAGGACTCTATGGCGATTGCGGAGTGTGGGTATGTATTTTATTGTACCGTTTAGCACATGGCTTATCGTTGCTTGTTGATGACCCTATACAGACTGCGTTGTGTTACCGTGAACAATTAGCCAACTTTTATTTTAGGCATAAGGTTATTTTTTAAACGTAGAATGTAACCTATAAGTAATGTAGCAGAATTAATAAATAAATATGCTTAGTACAATGAAACTTATTCAATAATGGTTGCCAAACATTGCATGGACGCACTAATAACATCTATATGTCCATATTATCTAAGTGCACTTGATTGGGCTCTTGTTCTGCTACATTCTGTGACTCATTTTGTCCATTCTGTGAATTATTGTTAGGATACTGGGACTGACTTTTTACCTGAAACACAAATGTGTATGTAAATGTTAGTCAATATATATAAACAAAATATATACATATTTATTTATGATAAAATTGTGACTTACTTGGCTAGGCAATGGTGCATGACAACCATCTCTATTGGGTCCCCTGCTTCCACACCTTGAACATCTGTTATCTATAGGCCCCTCTCCTTATGAGCGTATCCTTGCTCCATCCTTCGGTCTACCTGGTTGTGGTTTTACCAAAGCTGGTGGCCTAACCACTTGCAAGTCATCCGGAACTTCCCACATTGATGGATCCGGGAGCGGGTAAACCAACTCTTGGTATATTGCTTTCAAAGTTCTTTGTGAAAACCATGCTTTCACCCATTGGTTATAGTTACTCAAGCCAACATTTTTTGCCATAGCACACACATGACCACAAGGCAAACCTGAATATTGCCATTTTAGGCAGGAACACACACCCCTCACCAAATCGACAATGTGCACTCGATTATATTCTTTCACCTGATAAACCTTGAACTTGTCTATACCATATACCGTCCATGAGGCACTTTTTTCATTCTTTTGTTTATCTTTGCCTGAGCCCATCTAGATAAATCGTCGACTGCCGGTTCATCTATATAACAAAAAAGTTAGGAATTATTAATCTGCAGTTGCAAATATATATATAAGATAAATAAAATTATGAAGTCACACTATACCTTCACCATTGTATCTACGTTCAAAGTACCATCGCTGTATAAGGTCTCTATAGAAGTCCATCAGCTTTGTTATAGGAACCTTCCTAACTGTCTTTGTTAAAGAATTGATTGATTCAACGCAATTTGAGGTCATGTAATTGTAGCGCTTCCCTGGGCAATGTGCTCTCGACCATTTCTCAAAACCAGCGTCTACTAACTTCTTGTAAGCATCTGGTTTAACCGCTTTAATATCATCTAGTGATTTCTGAAAATCTTGGACCAAGTAAGCCTTGCAAGTTTTCCAAAAAAGGGCATTCATTTTCTTGGATTTTAATTTACAGTTCATCAAAATATGTCGACAACAATACCCATGAAAGGCATTCGGGAAAACATTCGCACATGCTGTTGTAATAGCAACGTGCCTATCTGAGATGATAGCCATATTCGGTCTTTCTCCGATGCATTCTTTTAGTTTTGTCAAAAACCATGACCATGTTTCGATTGTCTCTCCTTGTGATACACCTGTTGCTATTGGTATAATTTGGTTGTTTGAATCCATTCCCACAACAAGCAAATTTGTCCCAAGATATGTACCTTTAAGGTGTGCGCCATCTATCTTTATTATTGATCTCATATATGATTCGAAGCTCCTTAACTGGTGGACGTAAAACATAATAGGTTAGACGTGTGTGCTCTTAATATGTTTAAGTACTTAAATAATATAAAACATACACTTACAGCTACACCAAAAGCAATAAAGCACATCTTGAAACAACCATCCTCCTCAGTCTCTATGTGCATAACCGTCCCCTCGTTTGCCAACTTAACATTATGAAAATAAATAGGGAGCTGTTCGAATGATCCACCTTGGCTACCATTCAACAGATTCAATGCAACATGTCTCCCCCCAAGCTTGTTTGTATGATATGTCTATCTTCCAATCAACGTTAAAATCTTGTTGTATATCCTTAGGCCTGTATACCCGTCTTGTATCTTTCATTTTTCTTAAAACCATTTGACCAATCAATGTTTTGAAGCGTTACGATGATTTTATAAAAGCTGTGTTTTAGAGCAAGTGTGGTTATTGTTTACGGTTGTTATTAAGAAAGAAATACTGCTTTTAAACCTCCTTGTATATACACGCCATGAACAACATTCTTGTGCACAACGAACACTAAACCTTTTTTTACATGACTTAATAACCCGGAACTCAAAGCCTTCCATAATGGCTTGCAAACTAATCTGATAGACACATGCATTTTTATTATCAAATCTATGTCCTATTTCATATCTAATTGGAGTTACATTTGGATGGTTATTCTTGTAAAGTGGGTTCTGTATAGGGATGGAAGGACGGGCCGGGTTATGTATGAAAGTATTTGGATTCCAGCCATGTTCATCATTAACAGGTGTATTTGTTGAGCCTTCATCCAGATATGGTAAATTTAAATCAAACTCTGCTGAAAATAAAGATGAAGTATTGGATACCTTATTTATAGATATAAACATCTTAGGAGCTTGAAGACTGTTGTAAACCAAATCATTAATGAAGCATTCTAGGTCTTCATCATCTATTACCTCAATTGTTTCAGATTGTTCTATGTATGGTAAACTAATGTTATCATCAGCTCCGATTGAGAACTTCTTCTTACAATAAGAATATAGGTTTTAGTATTGGATATCTTTAGGCAATAGGACAGACCTATTCGAACCCTCAAAAATCAGCCTTACTTTAAATTTGTTGTGGTTACTCATATTTGGTTGTATTAGATGAAACTATAATGTACACGGCTTAAATATGTAGTATACCTTGGCTGGGCAACAGTAGTCCTAATTAAATGCAAGTCGCATAAAAATAAAATTCTGGAAGGTACAATTTATTAATGTTATGTAATAATAGTAGTTGGACAGAAAGTACAACTATATTGTTTTATAATTAGATAAAAGTAGTATAAAAATAGGTTAGGGGTGTGGTCCTAAACACATTACTTGCAACAACTGTTAAAGTAATCAAAGGTAAGAGATTTTAGAATGAACTTCTTTTGTGGAAATCCTACCACAGTTAGGACTTCTTGGACCAATGCTAACCCTGGACGTAGGTTTCGTTGTTGTTTAACTTCTGTCTGTGATTTATTTTCATGGGTTGATCCACAAATATGTGTTCGAGCCAGAAACATAATCCCTGGGTTACTTAGAGGTAGAAATCAACTAGAGCAGTCAGTCAACTTGCTTACTGCTTCCAATACAAGACTCAAGATATGGCTAATTTGCAGCTGGTTGTTCTTTTTAATTACTTATTTTATGTAATGTATTGTTAGATAATTTCATGCTTTTAATTGTCTTTGTTTTTAAGATCTGTAATATGATCTATAAACCATGTATTTCGTGTTTTGTAATATATTGAAATTTTATTGTGCAATATGGATCAATGATTTCATTGAAAACAGATAAAACATAGTTGCTAGAATTTATTTAGTATAAGGATTTTTCCAGCATCACATACATCAACTACTTGGAAGATAGGCACAAGTAGGTTTACCATACTGAATACATGTTAATACAAAGCACTATAGACTTTCAGTTACCTTCTTCATCCTCATTATTTTCTTCAACATCAAAATCAGCATCAAGACACAAATCCATCATACAAGCATGACCATCTTTCTGGCGGATCCCATACTCAATTTCCTGTATCAACCTGTTCAAAGAATCAATCTTCTCCTTCTCAGTGGTTCTTGATTCCTTCAAACAATCCAAAGGGTCATAAACTAAAACAACATCAGTTACAGTTTCCAGCTCAGCAATCATTTGGTCCAATTTTGTTATGCCAGCCATTATAACTGAAACTTGATCACGAAGTGTGTAAGCAAAAGTTTTTTCTTCAGACACTTGTTGCAAGAAAAAAAAATTCATGCACTTATGAATGTCTGATTCACCACTTAGTGTCATTAACTCATTGACAACTAGGCCAGAGATGGGGTTGTGAATTGATGAGCTTGCCATTTCAATTTAGTAGTAGGGGATTTAGTTACTGGTTTGTGTTTGCATTTCATGGAGATTAGTAAGTGATTATATAGGCACAAATTTGTACAGTAACAGTTGGATGGAACATCATTTCACCTTAAATGCAAACAATAAAAGTACAGATACATTAAAAATTATAACGCCATTGGTTATAGAAAATATTACGGTTTCGCCATGAAAGCTACAAATACTAAGGATTACATTTTATAAGACATTCAAACATACTAATTTTAGTTACTGCTAGTTTATATCTTCCTCAGGCTCTGAAACATTTTCATTTAGTCCCCTTAGATAAGCAGCCTCTCGAATATAAATTGGTACTGGATAAGGCGAGTGTAGAACAACAGGTTCAGGTCTTTCAGCATGGATCCTACAGTCTTCTGGTGTAATATCAAGTGGCCAAGCTGGTATAGGCAATCCCATAGCATTCTAAAATAAAAATAAAAGTCAATAAAAAAAATTTATAGTATTACAATAACATTAAGCTGGTACATGAAATAACATTAACCGGATCCCAGGAAACAACATCACTTACTCCGAGCATAGGCTCTCCATCCACCGGATCCCAGGACACACCAAATCCAATTGGTTTAATGCCATCGCGATACCTAAAAGATCTTGAGCCATCTCCTTTTCCTCGCATCCTAACAACTTTCCCATTTATAGTTCTTAGTCTTCTGCTAGTTATTTCTGATGCGGTTGGCTCAACCGTAGTCAATTGTATTGGGAGTGTCGTCGAATGACCATCCAAGGAAGAGTCTAAGCTAGTATTGGGGTTGCTAACTAATTCTGACTCTAATGCATCAAATTCTAGGCGGCTTTTAGTGTTACTATGCCTTGGCATGATTATAACCTAAAATACAGTATGTGAGGTTTTTTTGGAATAAAATGCATAGGGGAAAGTATTACATAATAAAAGTTGAAGTCGCATACAAAGTACATGATAAATAAATGCACTGACTGATGTTACAGCCAACCTATTCCCAATGTAAAGTCGCATATTAAGGACATCCTAAAGGCAGGGGTTGAAAATTAGCACATTAAGAATATGCCTGCTAAATAGCAGATAATATTATACAATAATATAAGGAATATTACACAGCATTCATATTGTTCAGATGTTAAACTTAGGCTTACTTAGTTTATTACAGACCATAAATATTGTTCAGAAAATGATACAACACCTAAAAATCTTCATCCGCGAGTAACTTGAAACTTACCTTGTATTTCCAAAAGTAATCTAGCATGTGTTCACGATATGCTAAAGGTAGATGAGTGTGATTACCTAGGTCTAATGGAATGTTGTTGATGAGTCGGTATAACATGATGTAAACCCAAATGCCACAATCTCCTAACGAATTACCTTGTTGAGGTACTTTTTCATCAAACATAAAGCTGATCTTGTAATCCCTTAAGGTCAATCCTTTGCGCTTCAACATATCAGCCTCGTCCAGAATCCCTGGCAAATCCTGGGACATTTTCTCCCTCATTTCCAAC
Organism: Glebionis coronaria; assembly: GCA_025667525.1. Taxonomy (NCBI): domain Eukaryota; kingdom Viridiplantae; phylum Streptophyta; class Magnoliopsida; order Asterales; family Asteraceae; genus Glebionis; species Glebionis coronaria. Next base: position 136,630,931 of record CM046879.1, on the reverse strand, counting down.
CACCATTTTCTGTTCTCTTGTATTGGAAGATGTTTTTGCCTCTTTCTTGGTGCCATTGAGTCGTAAATCGTAAAAACACCAGAACGAATGTGAAGCTCTCCCAAGGCCCAATGCTTATCGGGTTCATTCAAAGGGATAAAAACCTTTATGTATCCCAACAATCGTATTAATATAATATACTTTAACCTTGGTTGGTTATATCATTTAAAAGTGATAAAATTGTGTTAACATTTTCCACATTTGCTTAACCGACCCTGTACTTTGTAGGTTGTGGATCATAAATGGGCCGTCTACCTCCCATTATATTTGGACAAAAATATGGCCCGGCAACAGCCCAATCTGCAGAATCCACTCTACCAAACCACATTAACTGAGTCAATAGTTCCATGTGCTGCACATAAGAATAACGGGTGGTAATGAGTATAAATAGCAAACAACTTACTAAATCGGAAAAAATTATAATAAACATAGAACATATGCTTACATAATCTTTCATCCATCCTCTTTCCTTATCATCCAAACCAACAAATGGTAACCATACACGTTCGTCGACAACCATTCCATATGGATTCCATGCTAATTGGTAGAGTTTTATTGACTTCCCTTGTTTTTTGGCTTCAAACATGTCTTTTATAAAACTTGGAACAGTAACCTTGTAAGGGATACTTCTTTTGGGTCGGGATAATACCTATTAGAATTATATATAGATATTAATATATGCGCATACTAATAATAATATGATACATGTAGTTTCAAATATAAATGGATCACCTCTTCAAATGGTATAACTTCAGTACGGGTATATTCACGGGTAGGCACAACAACATCATCTTCATCTACAAGTCCAAATTTCACCGAAGTTGGTTTAGAAATTTTACGTCTCTTTTTTGGAATAGGTGTAGTGGGACATTGCTGCTCATATGGTTCCTGGAAAGCCTTACTTGGCTTTTTCTTTCTTCGAATATCAGCAAAAACCGTTTCCAAGGACGGTCTTCCAATGAAGTTCACACCTTCAGCCTAGTAGAATGGATATTGTAAGCTCTAAAAATAAAAAAATAATTATTAAGTATATCTAAATTGATAATAGTATTAATAACATTTACATGGCTGGAAGATGAATTCTGAACATGGTTAAAATCGGCTATAAACTGATCCAAATCAGGGACTTTGGGCTACAAGGAATAAATTATAATTACATCAATGTTAGCTCACATGTACTTTGATAATTCAAAATATATTAGAAAAGTAATATATTAGACAATCCTTACCTTGGGAATAGTATCTGTGCTTTCTTTAAAGGATGATGTTCCCTTACAAGGTGTAGATTGATTAACAAACAAGTTTGTCATTGTCTGTACGTTGTGGGTAACATCGTTCATAACAGAATTGAAGGTGGTTTCTCTGTCAATCTTAGTAACTTCTGTTGCATTGTTTTGTTTGTTCTCTTCTAATCCAATAGAAGTTGAATCTAAACAAAAGTTACCATCCACTCCTAAATTATGATCCATAACATCGTTATCCTACAAATATACAACAAAATAACTAACATAAATTATTGTCTTGAGGAAAATGTAATATAAGGCGACATAGGAAAACTTATCAGTAATTGTCACCTCGAAAGGGAATTCAAGACCATCAACAGCATTTAGTAAGCTATCATTGTCTTCCAAATTTTGATCCATGACCTCAGTATCCTACCAATGCCCAAAACAAAAACTAACATAAGATAAGTAAAAGAAAACGACATGTATACTTAAATACGTAAAATCTTAAGTTAATGTCACCTCCAAAGGGGATTCATGAACATCAACAACATTTAGTAAGCTACCCTCGTCTTCTAAATTTTGATCCATGACATCAGAATCCTAAGAATATACAACACAAAAAGTTTCAGAAAAAGTAACATAAGATAAGTAAAATAAAAAGTAACACAAGATAGGTAAAATAAAAATAATTTAATGTCACCTCCGAAGGGGATTCAAGACCTTCAACTACATTTAGTAGTTGTTGCATAGACCCCTGTGTTGATCCATCAAAAAACAAATTATCTTCAATCTCATAATCTTCTGTTCTTATGCAATCATCTACAATATCTTCGTTCACAAAAACTTCTGAAGTACGACACTCAACAACATTGGAGTCATTTATGTTTTCGTCAATAGAAGAACCTTCAGATTTGCGATTCTGGTCAACATTAACACCTTTTGACTGCTGAAATAACCAGGAAATTCATATGTAAACCATAAAGGGAAAATATCATTTAATATATTAAAATGAAACATAAAGGTAGATCACACATACATCCACAACTTGTGTTTGTTGGGGATTCTCTGGACCTAACAATGTTTGAACAAGCTGCGATCTCAAATGACCCACCCTTCTAACCCATTCTGGTTTTACATCAAGGACCACTTGAAATATTGAGTCAACATTATCCAGTAACCCTTGGGAATCGGTTTGGTTTACACTTGAACTACTCGGTGCATTAGATGATGGACCAATATCTGATTCACGAAGAGGTGACTTTCTTACTTCATCTAATTGTGGACCCAACATCACATGATGGTTAACCGCTTCTACAACTGCAGGTACTAGCCCATCATGCTGTGGTTCATTAGGTATAACACCTTCTACAGCTAGTGGTATTAAGCCACCATGCTGTGGAACAATCGGTACAACAGCTTGAATAAACGGAACCTCGTCTCCACGGAAGAAAGCAATACTACGTATAAGCCAAGGCTGTCTCAACTCTTCTTCAGTTGGAATGAGCACAAACGTAGGGAGAATCTCCTAATACATAATAATTAAAGTAAGAAAATTTATGAAATAAAAATAAAGGGTATATAATATTCTAAATGAAAAAAACACTTTACATGTGGGAACAACAAGGGGTAATCAATCTTACAGAACCTCCTTTCATTTGTCCAACCAAATCCACGTGGAATTCTGCCAGGTAAACGTCTCCACCAAATATGGCTATTAGTGAATGTTTCTAGTATCCACATCTGCCGAAAGAAAACAAAAGCTTACTTTAAATGGTGGGCATGTTTGGCAGCATTAACTTTAATAAACTAAAAGTAGAACAACTCACCTTGGGGGCCCATTGAAACCCATTCAGATTATATGTTCTCATGTGCATACTAGGGTTATTGCTCTTATAATGTTTGGTAGCATATCTTGGGACGAAATTCAGTGTCCCCTTATAAAAATACTGCCACATGAATTCTCCCCATGGATACTCATTCCATGAGTCAATATCATCAACTAGACAAAGTACATGCTTTGGAATATTTAAAAACTCCTCACGCCCCATAAACACAACCTCCTCAAGAAACAATAAACAAACCCTAATTGCATCCATATCTTCTAATTCAACCCTTTTTTTTCATTCTCAATAATTTCTAATAACTCTCTAGACTTAACATTTAACCTTTTTTTCTCAGGAAACACACGAGAACAAAATGAGCTAATTTCTTTATATGCTAAAGATACATCACCACACCTGAAACCAGTCACTAAACAAAACTCATTTCGTCCAAAACTAACATTATGACCACCTATGTTGAAGATAAAAGGGGGACAATTGCTACTGGGAACAACTACATTTTCTTGTTGTTGTAGGATATAATTGAGCAAGTGGTTGTCATTTTGGTTGTTATTAACATCTAACCAGGGACCAAAAACAGTATTTCTAAAACATAAATGACGTGCGGGGTTTTGCATAAGCTTAGCCTTGATTATTGGTAAAAACTTCATCTTGGATCTAAGGTTTACCTTCGCGTCATAGATCGGCATTGGACCAATCTCCATTGGATCCATCACTATTACGGAATTGATTTAGACCGGATTGAAACTGCACTCATTCAATCTTCAATACATGTTTGGGGATCGATATTAATTAAGAAGATTATAAAGTATCATGATGAATGCAGGTGAATACTGGGGTACAAATGGGGTAACGATTGGGGTAATGGTTGGGGACGAAGGGTTGTCAGGGGTGGGGGTGGGGGTGGTTAAATGTAACTGTGTGAAAGGGGGTGGAGGTGGGGTGAGAGGTTAATGTAGCATAAGTTTATTTTGTAAAAAGTAGCATAAAAAAAGGTTGTAAAAAATAAGTACAAGGTATAGTAGCATAAGTTTAGAAATAGGTTGCATAAAAAGAAAATTAAGTTTAAATAATATAAAATGTTTTTTTAATGATTAAAATAATAATAAAATTAAATTTTAATTAATTAAAAAAATAAAGTCGCATAAAAAAGTACCCTTACACATTTCTTACAAAAAAAGAGTACTTTTATTAGATGAATAGTATTTTTATTAATTTAATATTAAAGTCGCTTAGGTAGCTTAAAGTTACTTAGGGTAGCTTAACGTAACATTAAGTGGCATAAGGTGGCTTAAGGTCGCTTGGTCTATTTATGGAAATTTAAAGTAGCTTAGGGTATTTTGATAAATCCACTTCAAAAGTGGTCTATTTGGGTAATTAGCCCTTTAGTAAACATATGATGTAAAGATGTTGTTACAGCATGTTTCTTGATATGAAATCGCTGTTTTACAGTGTTAGCGTAGAAATGGACGCGTTTACATATAAATGCCTTGCTGTATGTAGTCTAATGCTAATAACCTTCATGATTGAACCCACTCCATATGGCCAACGGCGGATATTAAGGGACGGGAGAGCCCCCTCCCCCCCTCCCAAAGTTCATGATTGCATATGGCCTTAAATTACCGTCACTTTAGCTCGTACTGAGTTGTCTCTCTTGTTCGTAAACAACATTGGAGCACATGTTATGAGCTCGTACTGACTTGTCTCTCTTGTTCGTAAACAACATTGGAGCACATGTTATGAATTATTTATGTTCAACATAAAATCCGATGTCGTCCAGCGGTTAGGATATTATTCAAGAGAGATGGATGTAGAAGTAGTACAAGACTCCTCCGCTCTTCCTTGTGAACCTTGTTAATTTGAAAACATGTTTGAAATGCATAACACCATAAACCATATTTACTCAAGAAACAAAAATATGAAATCCTCCATGATCTGCTCACTATCCAAGGAAAAACAATCATCCAAACACCAATAATGAATCCAAGAACCATGCCAATAACCAACGCCCAATCCGCTCTATGTGATTTGTAGTATCAGCTGGTGCTTCAACTCTTGCACATTGTTCAGTGAGTGGATCTCCCCAAATATTGTTGCCAAAGAAGCTGCTCTCATTGAAGCTTTGAAACTGTGTACTTGGTGGAACTCAACAAACTTAAGCTCGACAAGCTCATGGGAAGCTCCCCATAGAGCTTTTTCACTGATAATTCACAAGATACAAGTGCTTTCATGTTTCCAATCTTCACCGGGATCCAGCCAGTCAGCTGATTTCTTGATAAATTTAATGATATTGTAATGCTGTAAGCGCCGTTAGCTCACTTGGAATGTACCCTGATATATTGTTGTTCGACAAGTCCAACAGTTTTACTAATCGTAGAATAGTGCTATATGTGTCCTCTCGTCCTTTCATCACCAATGAATTACTGCTGATAACGTCTGTAAAATCTCTCTAATGTTCTTCACTTCTTCTTTGAGCCTGATTACCTACAAATTATATGACTATACATGTACGTGTATTATAACAAATCCGATGTCGTCCAGCGGTTAGGATATCTGGCTTTCACCCAGGCGACCCGGGTTCGATTCCCGGCATCGGAACATTTTTTTAACTCATTTAAAATTGAGAAATGCTAGATCCACACCCATTTTATACAAAATAAATTCACACCCTTATGTGTCAAACAAACATTGGTAGTGAAAAAAAGAAAGAGAAAACATGATGGATTGTGATTGGTACAAGTTCAATGCCACATAAGGGTGTGAAAGTTTTTATGTGAGTTGTAAGTGGATATAACATTCCTCTTTAAAATTCCCATAGTTAGCTCCAAACTTTATCATTTATTCCGTTTTTGATCCTATTTTGCTAACGCTAGTTAAAAATATCATTAGATGCAATGGTTTTTTAGTCTTTGCTTTCTTTCTTGTTCAAACAATCTATCGACACCGTTGATTCCTAGATCTTTCTATTCACGAACTCAAAATAATACATGAATCCAAACACATCTCTTCTTCAACCTCTCACCCACCACCACCCTCTCTTTACCACCGTTTCCACCTGGCAGCCACGCCACTACCGTCATACCGTTTACCTCAAATATATTTATTTTCTTCCTTTTAAACAACTAATATTCAACCAAATTTCTTTGTTGAATGCATGGTCCAATAGTTTTTTAACCCACTCGTATTAAAAACATATTTCTCCGGCTATGTACCTTTTGGATTCACGACTTACTTATGTTGTGTTAGTTGTGTAACTTTTTCAACAATCGTGATTAACACACTACTAGTCCTTTTGTAATTCTAACAAGCGCAAAACTAATAGTTTTTAAGAATCTATGTCACATGAAATGCGGTGAATTACTCTTATAACACATTTGTTTTCTACTTCACTTTAAACACTTATTCTATACATTTACAAGAATTAACTAGTTAGTTTCGTAATTATAATGTTGGCAATGCAACGTAGTAGGGTACAAAGATGAAGCACATCTTAAAAATAATATTGAAGACCTCGTAAAGCCATATAAAAAAACTAAGGAATCTAGTAATCCTCGTTTATGCTAAGAATTAACATTTTTGATTAAAAATATATTAATACATTGATAAACGAATTACAAGTTAAGGCTTGTTAAAAAATTATGAGATTGCAGCAAGGGGATGATCTTTATCTTGATAAGAGTCTTCTGTTGATCCCTTTGAATAGATATATATCCTGTTAAGGATTTGTACAATAGCTTGTAATCAAACTAGAGCATTTGAGAGACTCTTACTCAACTAAATAAGATATGCGAAATCTAACTTATAAAGTAAAGAAGAATAAAATTACTCTAACTATTTGATTTTCTATTAATCGACTTTGCAAAAGGTACAAGAAACTCATCGTACCTATGTTCCTTTTATAATGCAAGCAACCCTAGAATATTCTATTATGATAAGTATATCGCACACGATATATTATCAATATTCTAAACTATTAAGTATATAACATAAGATATACTCTAACTATAACTAAAATATATCTTTACCAAAGATATATTCGTCTTTATCATCTTAGCAATACTAACATTAACTCTAACGGTACTTGACATATACCGCGTTAACACTAACGGTACTTGCTAACAATAACAATACTTTTACTTGTACTAACGGTACTTGGTATTTTACAATAATTTCCAACAATCCTCCCCTAAATAAGAATGATAACTAGTTGTCTTCTTGTTTCTCTATGTGTTGAATGTATAAGAATACATGTCTTCAAACTTGGATTGAACTTGGTAATCTTGTACTTGTATACCAACTAAATGTATCCAAACACTTTATGCAGATCTTCTTCTGATATGATAATATTTAAATCTTCATGAATTTCATCTTTGTCTTCAAAATGTGATCTTCAGTGTCTTTTGAACATTCTTTGCAGCAACTATGTTGTCTTCATATATAGTCACTTCCCCTTGAGTGATCAGGACTCAACTTCTTTGTGATGTTTTTGAGCTTAAACATACACCACGTATGTCTTCTTCCTTTTTTGGAATCTTCAAATATGAGTCTTCTGAATATAAGTCACATAAAATAAGTCACTTATGAATCAACAATTCTGCTTGTGTCTTCTCACCTTAAATAAAACGGTTAACAACAAAGCAATTTGTATTGGCATCATGATTTTTAGCAAATCATCAACTATCAACGAATTTGATTTATTCTTTACCAGTTAGCCGTACACTCTGGAATAGCCAATATTTTATTCATAAAGAATAAGGTGTACTGATAACCCTGCAATTTTTGGTAAACTGTCAACCATTAACGGATTTGATAGAGTCTTTACCTAGAACCGTTTGTCCTAGGACTAGCTAACTCTTCACTTCTAAGTATGGTGAGTTAATGACCATGTAGTTTTCAGCAAAGTACCAGCTATCAACGGATTTGAGAAGTCTTTATCATAAATCGTTTGCTTATGGACTAGCCAGTTCTTATGTTTGTTAGACATGGTGAACTGAGAACCATTTGTGAAGTGTGACTAAATTCAAAAACTTAAGGCTCCTTCTCAGCTTCTTCTTCATGTTCCAAATCCTTGAGTTGCTGTTTGATCATCCTAATCAACTCTAAAGCACCATTTAACTCCTCTGAAACTTCTAGTTGTTGTTCCAACATTCTTTCTAACAACCTTCTTCCAAAAGGATATCTTTTCTTTTGAAGCATATAATATGTAACATCATCTACATCGAGTGTGTGTATACCACATGACCTATAATATCTCCAGTAAGTAGGAACCCGATTCTCTAACTCCTTCAATATTTGTTGATCACAATTATGTGGCTCATACATAAACTTCAATTCTTGGTATAATAGTGATACTTCTTCTTTACCTTCACTTCCTCCTTGAACAAATCTGTTAAGATCTTGAATGTCTTGTTTTTCAAGAATGTGAAGAATGTCTTCTAATAACCTGAACATCCTAAATGTACCATATGTTCTAGTTATTCCATGAGCTTCCAATCCTAGTTTTATAGCACCTATCCATCTTATGATTGATGACCTCTTTCCAAAGATCTCTGTATCAATGCATTGATCTTCAAATTTCATCATCTTCAAGTACTTTCTGCAGCTCTCATCATCGTCACTATCTTCATTTGTAGATTTTGCCTTTTTCTTTGCTTCTTTCTTTTTCTTGGTTGATGTTTTTCTTTTAATACCTTTGGAGGTTCCTTTTATTTCAATGGATCCTTCCTCCAAGTCAGTATGTACCGTTTCTTCATGTACTGTTGACTGAGTATGTACTGCTTGTACATTTTCAATTCCTTCAACACTTTGAGCTTTACTTCCCTCATCCAACTCTTGAGCAATCTTTGCTTCCTTTGAAATCTTCTTCACCTTTTTATTCATCCTAGCATAAGTAGTCTTGATAGGTGGAGATGTTCCTTCTTGTCCAGCAGTACTTGCATCATAAAGTCTGGGGGTACTTCCAAATTGCCTTTGTTGTTGTAAATGTTTCTTGACATCTTCAATGTCCTTTTTATCCTTCTCAGATCCAATCTCAACAAAGTTCAACTTGCTCCTTTTGTGTTGTTTATACAAAGTCTTGATCTCATCAAAGCTCTTCCTGACTAGATGTGCATGAGTGAAATGTTTAACCTTTTTGAGGTAGGACATCATTTGATTCCTAATTTTAGTAGTTGTTAGAGGCTTGACTCTTTCTCTTCTTCTTTTTTTAGTAAAGCATCTTGTTGCTCCTTGACTAGGTCATCAATCAATCTATCCTTTTCTTGCTCATTATATGCATCTCTCTCTTCAGCTATTAAGGACTCAGCTAGGAGTTCACTTGCCTTTAGTTCAGCTTGAATTCTGTCATACTCTTCAATTTTCCATTCTTGCTGTACTCTTTGTGATTCAAGAAATTGTTGCTTAGCTGCAAGTTCTTCCTGTTGCTCTTCTTCATGGAGTCTTGCTTGTAGTCTTAAAGCTACTTCTTCATCATGCTCCATTTGATGAAATTTATTCATGACTTTGCCAATGTCATCATCTGAATCACTTTCACCTTCTGACTCAGACTGCAATTGCTTCTTGCCCTTATCCTTTGGATCAATCTTAGGTAATTTCTTAAACAAACTTGAAGATCTTCATCAGGTTGTTGACCTTGTATAACAATACCTTTTGTAGTGGGCTTTGAAGCTTGCACTTTCTTGCCTTTATCTTGAACTTGGCTGGCAAGATTTGATTGTTGTGTCTTCTTTTCTTCTTTTACTAGCCTAGCCTTTTCAGCTGAAATCTTCTCTTTCAGATCAACAAAATTTGTGCTAAGGTCTCATATTCTCCAAAAGATGAAGTTTGGCTTTCCTCAGAAGATGGCAGTGAAGATCTTTCACCAACAGTACTTGTAGTAGGCTTAGCAGTACTTGGTTCTTCAGCAGTATTCACTTCACCAGTTGTAGACATAATTCTTTCACCAATCACCAAAGTATCTCCAGACACTTTATCTCCTTTCGAAGCTGTCTTTTCAATTTCCAACTCCTCAGTCTTGTCTGATCCAACATTCATCTTTGAACTTGGCATTACTTGGATTAACTGTTTCTTATGATACTAGAATTGTATTTGTGGTGGTGGAGTTGTAGACACAAGAAATGTAACGTTTATTTCCTCTAGCTTCTGATAAAAACTACTCCAGTTAGCTTCTTGTAGTTGTGGTGATTCAGATTGTGGTTGAATTACCACCATTTCTTCTTCAGCAGTTGATGGTTGTGGTTGATCCTCATGTTGATACTCCATATTTGTGTCATCCACATAGTTTTCAATACCATCATCAGCTTCATAATTAAATTCATCCCCAAAAATCTTTGTTTGAATATTGATGACGTATAGTCCCTAGCCGGGTCATGAACCTGACCCACGGGTACTACCCGTATCCGGCCCATCATAATGGGTTGGAATAATGTCATTTGAGACTATGGGTCAAAGGATGAACAGTGTCCGCATGAGTTATGTGCGGCCCACGGCCCGACACGGCCGATACAAGGTTAGACAGAATCACAACCTGATTAGGATTGTAATTTACTTTAAAGTATAGGATATACACTAACTATAATTAGAAGATAACAATCAAAATAATTATGGTATTTGTCCTTTGATTGGGGCTAAAGCTACGGTCAAAGGCCCACTAGGGTTTACCTCCTATATAAGGTACCCCTAAGGGTTCCACAAAGGTATCGTATCACTCAATCTCACATCTCATCCGTTATTAACCCTAAACCGATTACTTACTCTCACGCCGGAGTCTAATCGTGGGATACCTTCCCACGATAAGCCTAACAGCGTGTTAGTTTTAGTGTGCAGGATCTCAAACCGAAGTTTACTTGGTGCAAGAGCCGGAGCCCATATACCAGAATTAAGCCTAATTCGGGTTGAACTAGGATCATCCAACTTTTGTATCAACAAGTTGGCGCCATCCTTGGGACCCTACACTAAACTCGAACTTTACTGATGACGAAGGGAAGTCCCTATCATGGAAACCTAAGGAACATCAATGCAGGGAACCGAAAAGCAGGGGGGATATCCTCGTCACCCCCACTCCACCTCTCATTGGGCAGGCAGGAGCGCCTAACAGCCGCAACACGACGCTTCAATCCCCTGGGGGGTGCAAGCACGTCCCCGAACACCCCACCACCTACTCTTACCTTGGACAAACCTGAGACGGGGCCAGCACCACACGCCCCCAACAAGGAAAAGCAAAGGCCACCTGTTAAGGAGATGGACCACGAGCTCGCTTCACTTGATAATGAAGACATTGAGGGCGTGCTCACACAAAACTTTGACAGAATCATCGCTGTTATTAGGGCAAGGTTGAACCGGGGGAGGAACCTCCAATCCAGACTCAATTTTAGCAGTGTCGCACGTGACACTCCCCTTCAAAACCGAAAAAGACGAAGAAGGCACCAGATTGAGGAACAACCTCCGGTGGAGGAACGACCTCGAGCGCGGAATGTCTTTGAGCGCATAGGGGATCGAATCATGAAAGAATTGCAAGGAACGCAGGGAGATTCGGATCATTCTGATGGATCTATAGGGCGCGCAACTTTGGAAACTCCACAGAATGATAATCGCCGCACTAGTGTGTTCAGGAGAATAGATTCTAAAGCTACGAAAATTACCACCCCCTCTCACAAAAGTGGCTACCATAGCCAATCAAGGGGTGGAGCAGGTCCGCCCTACCATGATCCTTCAGGTTCTGACTCGGTTGATCACCACCCAAGGCGCCGTTGAACAAGGTATTCCTCCTCTAAACCATCAAATGAGGAGGGAGGACGCTATGGGCACTCCCAGTATCGTACGAATGATGAAGAAGACCTCTCCCTGCCATGGTGTAGTGAGAGAGAAGATGTCTTCACAACCCGCATACAAAATTACTCCGAGGATAAAAACGCCGCATGCCGGCGTGTGTAAAAACCTACGCTGGATCTGGTGACCTAGACGATCATCTCAAAGTTTTCACCGTACAAGTAAAAATTGAACGATGGTCGATGCCTATATGGTGCCAAATGTTTAATTCGACCTTGATTGGAAACGCCCGTGACTGGTTTGAAGAACTCCCCCACCAGAGCATCAACAGCTTCGATGAACTACGCTTGGCGTTTAGAAGAAATTATACCCAACGAAAGAAGTATAACAGGGATCCAGTCTCGTTGGCGACAGTCAAGCAGATGCATGGAGAGTCTATGGAAGACTTCACAGAACGTTTCAAAGACGAGTGGACGCAGATAAGAGCGTGTCCGGAAGTTCTTAAGATCTCTGATTATATGCACGCCATAACTGACAGAGAGCTAATTAGGCGCCTCAATGATAGGGGTCCCGCAACGTTTGATGAGCTCATGAAAAGGGTTAGGAACTTTATGGAAGGAGAGACTGCCGTGTCCGCAGCCTATCCCACAAAGGGAAACCAAAGCTATCGATTGAACGACCAACCAAAAAGGCAATCAAATAATCAAGGTAGCAGTAGGAGCTTGGATTACAAAAATCAAGCGAAAGGAGGGCGATCGAACGGCAAGTTCACTCCTCTTAAGATGACATACCGAGATATCCTACTGAGAGAAGGGGAAAATTTCCAAAGGCCGCCCCCAATGACAACTCCAGTCGACCGTCATCAGGGGAACCGCTTTTGCAAATTCCATAATGACAAAGGTCATGGCACGGACGAGTGCATTCAGCTTAAGAAGCATATTGAGTCGTTGATTAAATATGGCAAACTCAAACATCTGGTCAAAGACTGGAAGGAAGGGAAGGATAACAAAAAGAATGACAAGAAAGACTTCCAGAAGGACAAGCTCACAACCATATTTATGATTCAGTCATGGCATCGCAGGACAAAGCAGAAAATCAGCCAAAGATTTTCTCTCAACAAGGAAATCTCATTCCCTTCCATCACGACAAGAAATGTGGCGGACGCACCTCTTACGATGGAGGTGAACATTGGAAGCCATAATGTCCGCTGCATGTACGTTGACGGGGATCATCCGCGGAAGTGTTCTACGAAAATTGTTTCGTAGAGTTACGTCCGGAAATCAAAAGCCAACTAATGCCGGCCACGTCGCCGCTTATTGGTTTTAGCGGAGATACCATCTGGCCAATAGGGCAGTTACGATTGTTAGTAACTATTGGAGATAAAGAACATTCAAATAAAGCGTGGATGAACTTTATGGTTATACACTCACATTCTCCATACAATGGCATCACCGGGAGGCCAGGAATCCTGGCCATACGATCAGTCCCGTCTACAACACACGACATGATAAAATTCCCGGTCGAGGGGGGAATCGTTAAGATCTTTACTTCAATAGTACCACCATCGAAATGTCATGCCATCACCATGCCAATACAACCAACTCCCAAGAAGGAAGGGTTGCCCCCCACAAAGTGGAAGGTGGCTATCCACCCTGATTACCTAGAACAAGAAGTGGCCATTGAGGGAACCCTCTCTGATTAAAGGTAGGAATGCCATGTGCTCCCTTCTTAAGGCAAACCTTGATGTATTCGCATGGGCACCAAAGCACATGACAGGAGTACCACGCTCAGTCGTAGAACACAAGCTTCATATCCGCCTTGGGTATCCTCCTGTGAGGCAAAAGAAGCGCGACCAAGCTCTAGAACGTAGCCAGGACATACTAGACGAAGTAAAAAAGCCGGTGGAAGCGAGAATCATATGGCAGTCTATTACCATGAATGGATCTCTAACCCTGTCATGGTCAAGAAACATGATGGGAGCTGGCGCATGTGTGTGGACTTCACGGACTTGAATAAAGCGTGTCCACAAGATTGCTATCCGCTACTAGAGATCGAATAGAAGGTCGAATCCTTATGCGGACACCCCTTTAAGTGTTTACTATATGCATATAAGGGTTATCACCAAATTCATATGTCAAAGGAGGACGAGGAGAAGACGGCACTCCATACTAGTCATGGTGTGTGTTGCTACACAAAAATTCCGTTCGAACTCAAGAACGCAGGCGCAACGTACCAACGACTTGTGGACAAAGCGTTCAACTCACATATTGGCCGTAACCTTGAAGTCTACGTCTACGACTTGGTTATTAAGAGCCACACAGAAGACGAGCTCCTTCGTGATGTCCAAGATACATTCGATACTTTGAGAAAAATCAGTATGAAGTTGAATCCCAAAACATGCACAAATGGGGCAACTAAAGGTATGTTCCTAGGGTACATGATAGACCCAAACGACATCAAGCCTTTCCCGGAAAAAAACTGAGGCCGTGATACAGTTACCATCTCATCGGACACTGAAGGAGGTGCAATCACTTAATGGTAAGTTGGTCGGGATTAACAGGTTCCAGTCGAAATCCGCAGAGAAGTAACTTCTTCTATTTAAAACACTCAGGAAGTGCTTGAAGAAAGGGGATTTTCGCTGGACGAGAGAGGCAGAGGAGGCATTTGGACAACTTAAGCAGCACCTAGAGGCTCTTCCCATGCTTGTTGCCCCGAGACCCAAGTAGGAGCTAATCATATACCTATCCGCTACGCACGGAGCAATAAGCGCCGTCCTAATGACCGACTGGGACTTAGTTCAGACTCCATTCTACTTTATTAGCAGAGCATTGGAGGGACCGGAACTGAGTTATTCCCTGATGGAGAAGTTGGTCCTATCATTGGTTTATGCCGCGAAAAGGTTGCGTCGCTACTTTCAGGCGCACCCAATTGTGGTCATCATGGACCAACCAATAAAACAGATCATCTCGAGACCAGACGTGGCAGGAAGACTACAGAAGTAGAGCGTCCTGCTCGGGGAACACAACATATTGTATAGACCAAGGACAACCGTCAAGGGTCAAATCTTGCCAGATTTCATTATTGAGAAACCCCAGGAGGATGTACCAATGGCCCCAAAGGAAGAAATGTCAAAAGAACCATGGGCCATTTTCACCAATGGATCTTCCTGTACGGATGGGTCAGGAGCGGGTCTCATACTCACAAATTCAAAAGGCATAGAATTCACTTATGCCTTGCGCTTTGAATTCACAGCCACAAACAATGAGGCGGAATACGAAGCGTTGATCGCAGGCTTAAAAATCGCGGCCTGGATGGGCGAACGTAACCTTGAGGCCTACGTGGACTCACGGCTTGTCGCAAATCACATCCTGGGGGAGTATGTAGCCAAGGAGGACAACATGATTCAGTATTTGGAAAAGGTTAAGTCACTCATCGCCGGCTTTGGAAAATTTTCTATTAAGCAAGTACCAAGAGGCAAAAATAAGAAGGTGGATGCCCTTAGCAAAATCGCATCCACGAGCTTAGCCCATCTATCCAAACAAGTGTTGGTGGAAATACATAAGGATAAATCCATTACAGGAGAGGAAGTTGCGGCGATAGTCGATGAGGATGGACCTATGTGGATGAACCCAATCATCAGCTACTTAACAGACGAGACTCTTCCTAATGACGAAACAGAGGCGCGTCGCATCCGTGGGAAGTCACAACAGTTTGAACTACGCGACGGTGTCTTGTACAAGCGCTCATTATTACAGCCATGGTTGTGATGCGTCGGCCCACGCCAAGCGAGTTATGTGGTCAGCAAAATTCATGAAGGGTCGTGTGGCATGCATGCCGGCCCCAGATCAATGGTGGCAAGAGCTTTACGCACAGGGTATTACTGGCCAACTACGCACTAGGATGCACGTAACTTAATTCTTAAATGCAGTGATTGCCAAGTACACAGGCCAATACCGCGCCATCCACAACAAGAGCTAACATCTATCACGGACCCCTGGTCGTTCTACAAATGGGGGATTGACATAGCAAGACCTTTCTGTAAAAACTAGAGGGGGGGGGGGGGGGGTGAATAGTTTCTCTTCGATTGGTGACCAAATTAAAATTTCTTTCAATTTGGTTTGTATCAAAACTATCTTTTACTTAAAGCTAAGTTGCATAATGATTAGGTTCAATTGAAATGCACTAGCAAGAATAAAAAGCAAGTATAATGATAATGAAATAAGTAAAGAGCAAGGAAGGAGACAACCTAGAGGGAAGACACCAAGATTTATAGTGGTTCGACAACGAGGCTCTATCCTCGTTTCTACTCCACTCCTCGAGTACACCTACTCGAGATTTCCACTATATCCACAAGCTCCCTTCTCGGCGGAGAAAACCTTACATCGTTGCTTACATTATTTTCCGACACTAAGCTAAATGTCGAGACCTAATCTTTAGCTAGGACCAATCTACACGACGTTGCCTACTTCACAATTTAACGACACAAGGCTAGATGTCGAGTTCTAATCTTAAGGTAGAACCAATATTCACGACGTTGCCTACTTCACCATTTTACGACACAAGGCTAGATGTCGAGTTCTAATCGAAAGCTAGAACCAATCTTCACGACTCTTCACTTTGAAGGTAAGTGAGAACTTCACACAACACAACTACTAATCACTTTAAAGTTTAGTGAGAACTCACAAGACACAACCACATCACTTTATAGTTTAGTGAGAACTCCTAATCAAATCTATTTGAACTCAACTAGACTTATCCAAGTACACACATGTAGCTTGGATTTACACAACACAAATCCAAGCAAACACATATGCAATGGATGTACACAACAAATCCAAGTATTCACAAATAACTTGGATGAACACAACTAGTCCAAGTATTCATAAATACTTTAGATTGACCTAAGACACAAAGGTATCATGATGAATATGACTAGCTCATAGATTCATATTTATCACTACACTAGTGAATGAGTGATCTTCTCATTGGACATGGTAAAGGAGGGGATCAAGAGGATAATCATATGTAAACATCCTTAACAAATTAAGTGATCATTTACTAATGATTATCCTATAGAAAAATAGAAAAATGGCTGAGAAAAACGTCCAAGAGGCTTGCTGGAAAATGAGATTTGACCCACTATTTAAAGGAGACAAAGTTACAACGGATCTATAACGGCTACTGTGCGCGGTACCTTATCTCACCCCACGGTACCATATCGCTAAGGTACCGCGTAGGTACTTAAGGTACCGCCACTAGACTCCGCTCTATTTTTTGTCTTTTAGTGGGGTGGGAATATCTGAGGTATTTGAACCCTTCAAAGGATATTCTAACAGCATTTGGAATATGCCATTTTCAAATTTCATTTTCCATTTTAATAAAACATTTTCTAAAAAAGAAAGTTTATTAAAAAGTCTTTTGTCTTATTAGCAAAAGTGAGTTTTAAGGATAATCATTTTGATGATCACTAAGTATGATTAAGAAAGGTTAGTGATATGATTATTACCTTGATGATAGTGTTAGTTAAATAATTCATTTTGTGTTTCTACACTAAATGTGTTGTATGGTTTGTTGTGATCAAAACTAAGAAAGATTAGTTAAAACTAATAATGTTTTTAGGCATTACTTGCATTAACAATCTCCCCTTTTTTGATTACGACAAACGATAAACTCATTTACGTATAAACACAAACTATGGAATTATTAACTAGTTTATCACTATCATTTCTCCCCCTTTGTCGTAGCAAAAAGGTTAGCATAAGTCTTTGAAGTACATCGAACTTTGCTAGTAGCTCCCCCTTGGTGGTTGCTCCCCCTTGCTCGGGGCACCAAGTTTGTGAGCTAAGGTGACATGCTACACAAAGGTTAGTAGAAAGGAAAGAAACACCAATGTATGTATGATCACTACCTACTAAGTAACTTGAGAGGGAGAAAGAGAAGAAATCTCAAATTAGAAGCAAGTATTTTGCTAAGTATGTCCAAAGAGGTAATTGACAAAATCAAACTTCAATAAAATGAAGATGATAAGCTTGTCAATGGGTTAAAGCTTTAGAATTGATGGAATCACCCATAGGCAATTGTAAAAATTTAACCAAGATCAACTCAAAAAGAACTAATTAGATAGCACACAAATAACACAAAAGTTACAAAGAAAATAATACAACAAAGAAGATAGTCATACACATAGTATGAGTATCTAAAAGCAATAAATATGGAAAATAAACCACTAAGCATAAGCTAGTCTAATAGTGATATTTTCCAAGATTGCTAAAAATAAAATAAAACTAAAAAGACGACGATGCATCATTCGAAGTTTTGTCCACCGGAACAAAAACTTGAATAGGAGGTCGAGTGAGGAGGAATTCAAGAAAATTTAACTTCTCATACACATGAGCAAGTTCAATTTGTTGAAATCGGCAACAATCACACGAGGATCCATGATGCAACACAAAATCGTTTGATGGGGGTATGGCATCAAACTTAGGGTTTGGTGGTGGTGGGGTAAAGGGTTTGGGAGTGTTTTCACAATGCCTTGTGAGGTTTGGGAAGGTGGAAAGGTCATTGAGTTGGGGGGTATTGAAGGATTGTGGTGGTGGTGGAACATGTTCTTTTGCTCCGGTGATGGGGTTTATGGTATAAGTCTCATTCTAATACTTGATTGGAGAGAAGGTAGGGTTTTTGGGTGGTTTGGACGAAGATGGTTCATTCTTCTTAACCCAAACGGGTCGAACCGAGATTTTCGGTTTCTTTGAAAGCTTGGATGAGGAAGCTTTGGGTGAGAGGGGTTGTGACAAAGAAATGTCAAGGTTAGGAAGGTAGGAGTTAGGCATTGTGAGAGTGTGAGAATGATATCTCAAGGTTATGTGAGAATGAATTCTCAAGGTTGGGAAGGTGTGAGAATGAAATCTCAAGGTTGGGGTATAAGTAAAATGTAATCAAGGTAAGAATTTGAATACAAAATGTGTATTGTCAAGGAATGTTTAGTCAATTTGAGTAAACAAGGAATCTTGACTGGGAATAGGGTTTAAAGGTTTTGACCAAAAATTCGTCAAAAGTCACTTTCTGGCCGCGGTACCTTATAGGGTCCGGCGGTTCCATATCACTAAGGAACCGCGGGTCTTTAAGGAACCGCGTCCAGAGGACTTTAAACCTTGTTTTTCCTGGGTTTTGGGAAAAACTAAGACTTTTTCAAAAAATTGCAAATCTTGGATTTTTACCTCTATTAGAACCAAAATATGCTAGGGTTGCATAAGGCAACACATTCACAAAGAATGTCTTGACAAAGGGTGACAAAATAATTTAGATATCATTTTGAACCAATTTTAGTCAAGTTTAGTGGTTGTGATAGATTTAGGTTCAATTTTAATTTCAAATTAAAGTTGATTAGTGTGCACAAAATGATAGAATCACACAAAGCTAAATCCATAACACAACAACAAGAAACATTCATTAATGAGGAAACAAGTACAAAGATAAATAAAACTAACTAATACATAGCTAGCTTATCATAAAATCTAGATAAGTGGTTTTCTTTGGCTTGTTGTTGAAAACTCTTATTATGAAATGACTCCATCATTCATCTCCTAGGAGAAGGCATGGAGAACAAAGTAAGCAAGAAATCTTGCAAACCCCTATGTAGTCCATACATATCCATCCTTAGGTTTTGGATGAGGAAGTGGTTGTAGAGACAACATGGACATCTAGGACCATGAGTTTGTTGAAACTGTTGGAAATACGTTTTACGTATTTATGAAGGATCGGTCGCTCCAACGATAATCATGTAATGGGCTCGTGATCCACTTATTATATGTATAGTCCATATAGCCCACATGTAGGGTGGTCTATATATATCCCCTCCTAGCATGTTAGAAGGGGTTGTTCATTTTCACATTTTAGAATTCAATCTTTACTTTCTCTCTCTACTCTTCTCTTTTCTCTCTTTTCTCTCTCTACTCCCTCATCTCCCTCCTTCATCTTCTTATGTTTATCAATTAATCAACCATCTTTATCAACAAAATCCATCATGTAGAATAGGCCAATGATCTCGTAGACCTTCAGAAACCCAAAGTAAGGATCACCCAAGAGGAGGGAAAGAGGGACACCCAAAATTGGGATGTTTGAGTTGGGTGGAGGCGGAGGAGGCAAGTTCTCCAAGGGTGATGTGGGTGAAAGTGGAGGCATGTTCCCCAAAGGGGAAATGGGTGAATGTGGAGGTAAATCCTCCAAGGTTGGTGAAATGGGTGAGTTGTGAGGGTTAAATGGTGAAGTCACCAAAGAGTCATCAAAGTCATTCCCAAAAGGAATGCTTTAGATTGGTTGAGGTTGTGTGGTCACTTCCAAGGGTGCACTTGGAGTGAAGGGTGAAGAAAGCCCATTCATTCTAGAATTGAATGAAGAGGAGGTAGAACCAATGGAGTGGTTAGTACCATGGGTGGAGGAGGTCTTGCATGGTGCAAGAGGTGGGGAAGGTGATGAAGAAATGAGGATAGGAGCATTCTCATTCTTAGGTGTGTGGAAAGGTGAAGAGTTAGGCTTAGCTACCTTAACCCTTATTTTGAGTGTTTTTCTTGGGGTGGAGGTCTTGGAAGTGTTTGAGGTTTTGGTACACACCATGGTTGATTAGGGTGGTTTAAGGTTTAGGGAAGTATGTTTGATGTGTGGAGAACATGGCAAACAAGGTGGGTTTAAATGGTTGAGGGGATGATCCAAACTAGTAATGGGTTAAAATCATTTTAGGTGAATAATAAATTTAGATACCCTAGTTTAGGAAATGTGCAGTTTATTACTGAAAATCATGCAAGGTTTACACAAAATTAAGAAAACAGTGTAAAGCAAAGATGCTATCGTGCACAGTGGCCGGCGGTTCCTTATCTAGGACCGGCGGTACCTTATCGATAAGGAACCGCGGGTCGATATGGAACCGCGACCAGAAGGTTTTCAAAAATTTCCCATCCCAGTTTTTGATAAACCCAGATTTTTCCCAATAGTTTCACAAGCCAAAGTTAACTACAGATCATAATCTAATAAGCTAACTATCAAAAGGCATGCACAAAGCTATGTAAAACACAAACATGATGGCATAATAAACATTAAGGATCAAAATAAATGGTAATCCAAGCATGCAACACAAGTTAATAAACAACTAAACCAAAGTGTTAATAACCAAATGTTAAACCATCAAATCCAAACTTTGACACAACTTCAAAGTCTTCACCTCCTTTTCTTTCCTAAACCCTTGATCATCTTTCCCAAATACTTGAACCCTTTTCTTGACTCCACTCGGTGTTCATGTAATTCTCCCCGGGTTCTAAGATTCTCACGATAAAGATGCTCCATATTGAGATCTTCAGGAACATCACTAGAAGGGTGAGGAGGAGGAGCTAAGTCTTCAAAATCATCCTCGAATTGATTTGAGGATAGATGGGAGTTGCTCGAAGAGTCAAAATGAGAACTAGGACCGATGCCATCACCATCACTTGGTGGCATATCGGTGTCCTCCTCATCCGGATCTTGATGGTCGGATTTTCTTGAACCACGGTCACTTCTTGGCTTTAGTTGATACGCCTCTTGAATATGCAACATAACCCGTTGAACCGGGTGAAAGCGAGAAAGATCGAGTTGAGGAAAATCTTGACCAAACCTTCTAAAGAGGCGAGTAAGAAGCATAGCATAAGGGAGGTTTGTTTTGGGTTTGGAAAGAGCATAATTTATACGTCGAGCGATGTAATATGCAAGATTGTACTTGGTGGAAGTAAACAGGCAAAACAACATATGCCCCATGCAAGCCGGGATATGATCCCGGTTCCAACCAAGACAAAACACATTTTCCCTAAGGATGTTTGCCCATTGGAGCATATAATCCTTAAGGTCGCTTGAGAGCACTTCATACCTATTCACATTTCGCACATTTGTATGAAGGCTTCTCACAACGTTTCCACTACGCTCTTTCATGATGATTTCAAGGATGAAATTTAGATCAACTTCGGTGGTGTCATTTGGAGGTTTGTCGTTTGACTCCAAGAGAGCATCTAGTCTCCACTTATCCGTGAAACGACAAGTGCCTTCAAATGGCACACCAAGAATATCACCAAAGTCATCGAGGGAATATTGAATGATTTGACCATTCAACAAGAAACAGAAAAAGATTTGGTCGTTGATTTCAAGCATGGAGTAAGTACTAAAGAACTCAAGAAGGAACAAGGGATAAATTACCTCGTCTATGTAAAGCAAACAATCAAACCCAATTAGCTCGAACATAGAGTTGATATAATTATCTGCCGCTATTCTTGAGTCTACAATCCTACCCTCATGGAAACAACGAGAAGAAAGGGATGGAAAAGCGTTTTGGAGTTGAGGGGAAACAAAGGTTTGAGAGATGTCGGGCATATAATCTCTAGTGAATTGATGATCTTTTTGATATTGAGAAGGCATGATTAAGTACCTAAATACAAACACAAGACAATATTTCTCCAATCACTCATATGAAAAATTAAAATCAACAATCAAAGAATATGAGAATGTGTTATATCAATTTCTTGACAAACAAAGGATTGAATCCATATCATTCTCATGTTCACAATGTGTCTATTCCATCATTAACCAAGAACACATGATCTATGTTAGATCAACAATGGATTAGATCATTGGTTTTTCAAAACAAGGTTTTTAGGTAAGCATTAACAATGTCATTACATACTTGTTCATGGGTTCATCTCAAATCCATAATTCAACCAAAATCATTTGGCCTAAATTCGGATTTGTTCTACAAGTGGGTTTTAGTGAAATCTTAATGAATATCAACCTAAGGAATCATAGTAAGATTACCATGTCAACCCACATTCCTATTAAGGTTTTAATTCAATTTCAATTTTAAAAATCCCCAATTATGAAAGGATGAATCCTAGAACAAAATAGATGAAATTGAAAGAAAATACTTACAATTAATTGATATTAGATGAAGGATGAGTGAAACCCACAACTTGGAATCAATTAATTTGAGTGATTGAAGGTTTTGGAAGCTTCAACAATGGTGGAAAAAGTAAAACCCGTCGGTTGTGTGTTTTTGGGAGAGAGAGAGTTTGGTTTGAAAAAGAATAAAAAACTCAAACTGGCGCTCTGACAAAAGTTACTTCCCGCGGTACCTTATCGATAAGGAACCGCGGGTTTGAGCCGCGGAGATAAGGAACCGCCTACAGAGGCAGGTTTCTATCTCTGAAAAACGCCAAATTTTGAAAATCCAGTTTTTCTAAAATACTTAAAATTAAATCATGAGCCTTTTAGAATATCATTGGATCATCATAACACTAAGCAATATGCCTTAACGAAGGATTACGAGTTAAATCAAGATCGAAAAGAACCGAAACGGACAAACGACTACTCGTAGCAAAACGACTAAGTGGAGAGAAATCAAGGGAAGTGAATCAAGACTAGGATCAATGCTCAAGGGATTAATGACAATCTTCAAGTAGTTGAAACGAAGAGCTTGTGTCATATATAGTGGTTTAAGATGTGCCTTTTCGGCGAAACGATAAACGGCTTTGGTAATGAATGAGCACAAAGCAATTATTCAAGTCTAAACTAAGATCACTTTCAATAATAGTCTTAGTTTAAACTAAAATATGAGCAAAGTATTAATTCACTTTCTCTCCCACAAAGGGCCTACTAACCGTATGGATGCAAACCATGGAAATCATGCTTGATACTTTAAGCTTCTACTAACTCACTCTACATCACCATAGTGAGTCAAGTATCCAAGCAATGAAGGTTTGAGAGGATAAAAGAAAAGAAGCACAAACCACAAATAAATGTCAAGGCAAGGATGCCGAGAACAAGCACATAGTCAAGTAATGATCAAAATAATGATCAAAGGGCGTGTGGGAGAACGAAAGCGTACCTTGGCCACAAAGAGCAATCCATGAAGGAATAAGTGCTATGCCCAATCAATGACTATGATGAGTAATAAGTCTTCAAGGACTAGTATCATTCCCAATCATCTTGGTATCATCATTCAAAGATGTTAAAGATCAATGAAGATGATTCTTCTACAAGTGCAAGTAACTCAATCCACAACCAATTAAGTGATTGATCTTCATGAGTACCTACACAAAGCAAGATGCAAACTAGTAGATACATTTCAAGAGTATATCTAAAATGCATAAAGGCTACTAATCTTAAGTGGGATGCAATGTTATCAATTACAAGACCTATTTTTCAAAGAAAACATAGTTTTGACCAAAGAGAAACTTTAGTACAACTAGACCTTCTAATTTGAGGAGACAATGGATCGATTCAAGTTTTAAAGTACAATATACTTCAAAGATCTTGAGTGACCATCACTCTGATACCAATTGTAGAAACTAGAAGGGGGGGGGGGAGGGGGGTTGAATAGTTTCTCTTCGATTGGTGACCAAATTAAAATTTCTTTCAATTTGGTTTGTATCAAAACTATCTTTTACTTAAAGCTAAGTTGCATAATGATTAGGTTCAATTGAAATGCACTAGCAAGAATAATAAGCAAGTATAATGATAATGAAATAAGTAAAGAGCAAGGAAGGAGACAACCTAGAGGGAAGACACCAAGATTTATAGTGGTTCGACAACGAGGCTCTATCCTCGTTTCTACTCCACTCCTCGAGTACACCTACTCGAGATTTCCACTATATCCACAAGCTCCCTTCTCGGCGGGGAAAACCTTACATTGTTGCTTACATTATTTTCCGACACTATGCTAAATGTCGAGACCTAATCTTTAGCTAGGACCAATCTACACGACGTTGCCTACTTCACAATTTAACGACACAAGGCTAAATGTCGAGTTCTAATCTTAAGGTAGAACCAATCTTCACGACGTTGCCTACTTCACCATTTTACGACACAAGGCTAGATGTCGAGTTCTAATCGAAAGCTAGAACCAATCTTCACGACTCTTCACTTTGAAGGTAAGTGAGAACTTCACACAACACAACTACTAATCACTTTAAAGTTTAGTGAGAACTCACAAGACACAACCACATCACTTTATAGTTTAGTGAGAACTCCTAATAAAATCTATTACAACTCAACTAGACTTATCCAAGTACACACATGTAGCTTGGATTTACACAACACAAATCCAAGCAAACACATATGCAATGGATGTACACAACAAATCCAAGTATTCACAAATAACTTGGATGAACACAACTAGTCCAAGTATTCATAAATACTTTGGATTGACCTAAGACACAAAGGTATCATGATGAATATGACTAGCTCATAGATTCATCTTTATCACTACACTAGTGAGTGAGTGATCTTCTCATTGGACATGGTAAAGGAGGGGATCAAGAGGATAATCATATGTAAACATCCTTAACAAATTAAGTGATCATTTACTAATGATTATGCTATAGAAAAATAGAAAAAGGGCTGAGAAAAACGTCCAAGAGGCTTGCTAGAAAATGAGATTTGACCCACTATTTAAAGGAGACAAAGTTACAACGGATCTATAACGGCTACTGTGCGCGGTACCTTATCTCACCCCGTGGTACCATATCGCTAAGGTACCGCGTAGGTACTTAAGGTACCGCCACTAGACTCCGCTCCGTTTTTTGTCTTTTAGTGGGGTGGGAATATCTGAGGTATTTGAACCCTTCAAAGGATATTCTAACAGCATTTGGAATATGCCATTTTCAAATTTTCATTTTCCATTTTAATAAAACATTTTCTAAAAAAGAAAGTTTATTAAAAAGTCTTTTGTCTTATTAGCAAAAGTAAGTTTTAAGGATAATCATTTTGATGATCACTAAGTATGATTAAGAAAGGTTAGTGATATGATTATTACCTTGATGATAGTGTTAGTTAAATAATTCATTTTGTGTTTCTACACTAAATGTGTTGTATGGTTTGTTGTGATCAAAACTAAAAAAGATTAGTTAACACTAATAATGTTTTTAGGCATTACTTGCATTAACACTTTCCCTGTTGTGAACGGGGGTGTTAAATTCTCGATCGTAGCCATGGATTACTTCACTCGCTGGATTGAAGCTAAGGCAGTCGCAACAATCATGGGTAAACAGGTAAAAAAGTTTGTTTGGGAGAACATTGTGTGTCGTTTTGAATTGGCAGGTGAGATTATCTCGGATAATGGAAAACAGTTTGCGGACAACCCATTTAAGGATTGGTGCGCGACGTAAAACATCACGCGGCGTTTCGCATCCGTCATGCACCCGCAAACCAATGGCTTGGTGGAACGAGCAAATAGAAGCTTAGGAGAAGGCATCAAAGCACGCTTAGATGAAAGAAGCGCCAAGTGGGTGGACGAGCTACCACATGTCTTATGGGCACACAGAACAATGATAAAGACGGCTAATGGGGATACTCCGTTTGCATTAGCCTACGGTAGTGAGGCAGTTATACCAATAGAGATCGGGATGCCAACAATCCGTACGACGGAGGTTAACGTCGTCACGAATGATCAGGAACTCAGGGTCAACTTAGACTTGCTAGAGGAGAAAAGGGAGATAGCAACAATGAATGAAGTTAAAGCTAAGGCGCGGATGAAAGCTTATTACGACTCCAAAGTTAGGGGCGTGTCCTTCCGACCAGGGGATTTTGTCAATCGTGCAAACAAGGCAAGTCGCGCGGAGAACACATGGAAATTAGGCCCAATGTGGGAAGGACCATATGAGGTCGTGGAAGCTTTGGGGCAAGGCGCGTACAAGTTACGTGACATGGATGGCCATGATTTGGATCGTACATGGAACATCTCCAACCTCAAAAAGTGCTATCTCTAAAAGGCTACAGCCTCCGCATGGAAATCTAGCTGTAGACAGCTCCAATAAAGATCCATGTAACTCTGTCTTTTATGTTTCTAGGTCTTATTTTTCTTAGGATTTTATCATTTTGTCAAAAACATAATTGTGATAATAAAACGTCATGGTGCATAGCTAGCTCCACGGCTTGTTCTTGTGCAAACAATGTTTCTTTTATACTTAGGATTATTTTTTGTTGTTTGTGTTCTTAGCGTTATTTCTTATTCATATGCATTCATTTAGTCATACATGTACTATTCGTTTCCATATGAAGCAAGAGGATTAAGTGAACCTAATAATTCAACTTGTCGCATAAGAGGGATGCAACCCCCGCGACCACGGATCATGAATCCTTACTAGACACCTTATTAACAAGACGTTGTAATAAGTTTAAACATACCGTACTTATGAAAGGCCGAACATGATAAAGCCACACAGTGCACGTCTAGTAACATATAGACTTGGTCTTTACAAAATCCGTGATACATCACGCGTTGATATACAAATATCTACTCAAAACATTCAAAAGACAAGTTTCAAATAACATACATAAAAGTGTCGGGATATCCACGGTCAAATGGGTTACAAAATAAATGTTACACAGTTCATATAAGGATAATAAGTGTTTGCCGTGGACATCCACAGACGAATATTACAAAGTATGCATCAATGTTTGATAAGTACAAATGCCATCATTGGGGAAGCATAGATTCTCCAAACTCCTTCCTCTGTTGAGTCAGCGATGCTAATGTATATCCTTCAGGGACGAAATTGTTTCCTAACAACAAGGTTGGACCATGCCTGGTAGGGGCTGTCACGGGAACACCGTCAGACCTGGATAGGTGAGCGGACCCCGCAGTAGGGGTACGACATATGACGCGACTTCCTCGCTTCCCCATGGTGTGGTCCAGGTTGGCTTTAATAGCCTCCCCCAATCTTCTCTCTCCTTTAAGAGCCCATGGGTTCTCGGGGGAGGGTTATCCGCATACAAGGGGACCATGAGTTGGGAGTCGAAGTCAGCTTCCACGCATAACCGCTCCATGACCATGTCTATGGGAGCGTCCTTCAGAGCTTCTAGTTCATCTATGAAAAGGTATTCAATTTGGCTCAAGGCCGTCATAGACACGATCATAATGTCCTCGGCATCTGGCTTATGATATGCATGGTCCTTGGCTTCCTTACCCAGACTCGCCCATTCCATCCCGGCTAGAAGACCTTCGTGTCTTCCACCGTCTATCCCATTAGAGACTAAGTCGACGAATGGCTGGGCCAGTTGAGGTGAATCTGCAATCTTATTTACTGCCAATCTTAGGCCAGACCCTATCATCCACCTGCGGCTGGTGATAGCTGTGAGCATATGGGGGTATAATTCCTCGTTAAAGTCCATACCCATAGCATCCAACCGTGTGTCCATCTCCTCCACACGCCCCTCCACGACCTTGTTAACTTGGATTCACTATAAACACGGGTAAAAGATCCGGAGGTCGGGGAGGATAGAAGTGTTGTTTAGCCATGGTAGAGAGAGAAACAAGAGATACTAGAAACAAAGAGTTTATTTCTAGTGAGAGAAAGAAAAACAAGTAAAATGATCATCCTCACCCCTCAATGGAAGTATGGAGGGGTTTATATAGCACGGGACTTGGACTATTACATATGAAAATATTAGTCCCTACAAGTCCCGACTATGGAACTGATGTAATTCCGTTAGTCGCACACATTTTAAGGCTAACAAACCTTCTTGTGCTCCACCCTATAGTCGAAAAATGCTGCGGCCAGCTGTTCTTCACCTTTCACTAGTAGGCACAGGTCGTCGCGATCCTTGGAGATGGTGGCCACATCATTAGCCAAGGATTGAGCAGTGGCCTCGGCGGTAGACACCTGTTGGTATGATAGCATGTGCTAGTTGTTATTCAACATACTTTAAACCCATAACATAAAGGAAAGAAGCATGATGGGGGCTGCATCTGAGTTGGGCGTACCTTTTCGCGTAGGGATTGGGCATCGGCCTCTAATTTCGCAATTTGGGCTTCACGGGTAGCAACGTGGTTCGCCTGCTCTTTTATGGTCGCCTCGACCGTGTTCAGGTTGGCTTGTAGGGTGGATATTGTTTGCTCGTGATCTTAAATCACCTTTTCCCTGCGAGCAATCTTCCTATCAGAACTCCTTATGTGGCTCAAGGCGCCTTCGAAACGATGTCGTAAGGCCGCACGGATAGTCATTTGATGAGTGGTGGCCACATTAAATTGCTCTAGTAATGTTTTGTGGGTCAGATCATTCAAGTCCTGAATAAGGACGGGAGGAGTTAAATGATCTATGAACTCTTTGCATGACTCCTCCGTCTCTAGCATAGTAAGCTCAGATAAGTTCCATTGCGGGCAAAAGCATGGGGCAGGTTCCTTAGACAGCGGCTCCTCTACGTAGGTAGGTAGAGGAGTTGGTGGAGTATCTCGGATCACGGGCGAAGCTAACCTGCCAGTATCCTCTTCATTTGGTGCGACTGTGGGTTGCTCTACCCTGTTATTTAATAAACTATTAAGTTTAAATAAGTTTCTACTTAGAAATTTACGAGCGTGGTTGTATATCACTTATGTTGGTGTTATCATAGGCTCAGTGTAGGTGGGAGCTATGGTGGTTACCGGTGTGGCATTTGTCTTGTCCACCTGGTCTTTTGCTACGATGGGAGGGGGCATTGGGTTGTCCTTGGGCGCAGTTGTACTACTACCCTCTTGGTATTTAGGGTGGTCCTTACGCAGCCTCTTGGGAGGTGCGTTAGAAATACTCGCCTCTACCTCCGTCTCTCTCACGACCTTCCTCTTAGATTTACGCCTCTTGGGGGCGGGCTTTGGCTGAACTGTGGTACCCGTTTTGTTCGCCACTTCTTCATCTTCAGATTCAAACATCCGGTTGATATCCTCGGAGAGTTGGTCCAAGTTGTCCCCTTGATCTTCTTGGTGCGGAGTAGTGGTGTCTTTAGACCTGCCAGCCCCATCCTCCAGTAAGGGTTGATCACCATCTTCATTGTAAAAATCCAACGACGACTTCTTAATCTCCGTCTCGTCCACGTTAGAATGGGGTTCTTGGACTGCTTGCAAGGGGATGGTTATATTTTTTGTGGCTGTAACTAGGGGTGGTTCGTCTTGGCGTAGCGGTCGTGTACCTTCAAGGAACCTTGAGGGATCTCCCTGTCGTAAAAGACCAAATAGGCTCACCTCTACGGATATATGCATACAATGTGTTAGTTCCATACGACATATATGTGTGAAGTTTAAAGTAACATGCACCCACCCTCTCTACGGTTGTTCAGGAAGACAGGATATATGTCCGCCATGCAAAAGTAGTTGCGGTTGATGCCTATCAGGCATAAAAAATATTCCGGAAGATCTTTGTGGAAATATGCGCGGTGGGTATCTAAAATTCTAACTTCTCTGTCGTCATATGTGTTTGATGGGGGGATAATCTACCCGGACTGAGGTTTTTAAGACAAAGCGGGTGGGGAATACCTTAGCATCTACAAAGAACTACCGGTCATACCAGTCATACCAGTTCTTTAGTGAATCTAATGCTTTGCTATAGCACATGGGGGTGTTACCCGGATGTTTTCTAAATTACAACTAGCCATTGATCATGTGGGGAACATAGAAAACCCTAAATAAGCTTACTATTGGACCTACGTCACAGGTATGGCAAGTGATTTCAAACTGGTTAATCTGACACGCGCCTATGCAGTGTAATTAGGTTATGTGGAAATCATAGTATGAAAGGATCTCTACGAGGAACCTAGAAAAAGGGATACAGTAGTTTGCCAAGTCAAATAAGCGTGTGTAAACGCCTATTTTCCCGGCGGGTGCGTCCGTGATAGCTTCATCCTCACCCGGATAGGTGGGATGCACGCTTTCCGGTATATAGTAATCAGAACAGAACTCAACGAATTTC
Organism: Glebionis coronaria; assembly: GCA_025667525.1. Lineage (NCBI taxonomy): Eukaryota > Viridiplantae > Streptophyta > Magnoliopsida > Asterales > Asteraceae > Glebionis > Glebionis coronaria. Next base: position 136,600,334 of record CM046879.1, on the reverse strand, counting down.
TCATATGACAATATGTTGAGAACGATCGTGATAGTAGGGTTATCCTTGACCATGATTTATATAAGTATGAAGAAGGGCATGGTAATCTAACCTGGTAATACGAATATCCGTGGAGAATAATGGATATAGAAGGAATGAAGGTTGCAACAATGGTGGAAGGTTTGTAAACTATGTGCGTGCACAGTAGCACACATGGTATTTATAGTGTTGCCTCAATTTACGAGGTTGACTAGATGACTGCCACGTGTAGTCCACTACGCCCATCCAACGGATGGGATCTAGAGCACAGTGGAAAGGTCAGAGGGACCCATGGGTCACCTCATAACAGTTTTTTACGTGTCTCGAATGTGGGGGCCCGTCTGGTGTACTTTTTAAGCTAATCCATACGAACAGACGCTAACACATACATTCCTTGACTACCATTAATGCCTTCATTAATGTTGTCCCAATCAAACACCTTCTGTTTTAAGACTGTTTTTTGAACAAATAAGACAGAGGACATTGGTTAGTCTAGAGGTTACGCCTACGGCTTTAACAACTAGACTAGGGGGACATGATGACGTATAGTCCCTAGCCGGGTCATGAACCCGGCCCACGGGTACTACCCGTATCCGGCCCATCAATAATGGGTTGGATTAATGTCATTTGAGACTATGGGTTAAAGGATGAACAGTGGCCGCATGAGTTATGTGCGGCCCACAGCCGGTACAAGGTTAGACAGAATCACAACTTGATTAGGATTGTGATTTACTTTACAGCATAGGATATACACTAACCATAATTAGAAGATAACAATCAAACTAATTATGGTACTTATCCTTTGCTTGGGGCTAAAGCTACGGTCAAAGGCCCACTAGGGTTTACCGCCTATATAAGGAACCCCCAAGGATTCCAAAAAGGTATCGTATCACTCACTCTCACATCTCACCCGTTATAAACCCTAAACCGATTACATACTCTCATGCTGGAGTCTAATCGTGGGATACGTTCCTACGATAAGCCTAACAGCGTGTTACTTTTAGTGTGCATGATCTCAAACCGAAGTTTACTTGTTGCAAGAGTCGGAGCCTAGATACCCGAATTAAGCCTAATTCGGGTCGAACTAGGATCATCCAACTTTTGTATCAACAAATATCAAAGAAGGACCTTGTTCTTCATTATTCCTCCCTTGTTTGGTTGCATTCAGTTGCTTCTTCTTGAAGAGTTTGAGCCTTTGCTTCTTAAGGTTAGCTTGTAATAAGTGTGTAAACACTTATCCTTTTGCCACTAAATCAAGGAAAAACAAGACCTAATCATGTGTTTAATGTCGTAAAAGTCGGAATTACGCGTGGTTTTGTGTTTTTTGTGCTAAATAGGTACAAATGATCAAAAGAAGAGAAAACACGGGATTTCACGGTCAAATGTTGAAGAAAAGTCCAAAAAGAGACGAAGACCAAATCAAAAGATCAAAAGTGTGCCGAAGATCACGAAAACCGTCAAAAATCAACAAGGAATTGAAGAAAAGATCGAGAAAGCCAAAATCAACCTCGACTTTAGCGGAATTAATCCTTTTGAAGATTTTTAAGTCTTGTGGGTCCCACATTGGATAAATGGGCTCAAAAGCCCATTAAGGAGCAAAGATTATTAACCTATGGATATTAAAGCCCAACATAGCCCAAATCAAATACCATGTGAAAAAATTTAGGACGGTTTGGAATCAATATTGGGCTAAAAGCCCATTTACACAAACAGATAAACGAATGGAATTAAATTTTGGCTAAGTGATAAATTTATTTATCTGTGGTCAAACTTCCTAGACAATTTTGTCTTCACCCCACACGTGTAAACAAACACTCCTCTCACCCAACTCTTTTAATAAAAGAGTTAAATATTTACCCCACTCCCATTTTATTTTTACGTCAAAAACAAAGTACATCCATCCACCTTCTTCTCTTTCCACCATTTTTACACAGCCACCATCTCTTTTACACAAACCCTAATTACCATTGACAAAAAAAAAATCACCAACAAAAATTGGAGCTTTTACCCTCATGGATTAATTCACATGAATCCAATTCAATCCCCCCAAGAATCGGAGATTGTGGTCCTATCTCTCTCCCTGACGTGGCATCCCATCCTTTATTTTAATTGGTGGAAACAAATCACCAACACCAATCCACCAATAAACTTGCTCCACCTCAGCCTCAACAAACACAAGAAGCACAAATTAAATCCATGTTGGCAATGGTGGCTCATGGATTATTTTCAGTCGTTTGATCAAGTGAAGAGAAGAGAGAGAAAGAAGAATGAAGGATTGAAGGGCCTGGATGATTTGCTTAATGATGAAGCTAAGAAGAAGGTTTGAGAGTTTCTCCTATAAAAACCCCCTTTCATGTGTAAATTTGGGAGCACTTTTCTTTATTTTAATTTTCTGCCAATTTAGATTTAGGGTTATTGTATTTTCTTTAAATTTCAGTCTTTGTAATTTCTTTTAATTAATGAAAAGTTAAGTTGTTTTTTTAATATCTTCCTCTCACCTTCTTAATTTTTCTGTCAAAGTTTCATTTTAATTTGCTTAATCTTTTATTTACTGTTATTGTCATTCGATATAAAAAAAAATATAAAAAAATATATAAAAAAATAAAAAAATAAATAAATAAATAAAGGAAAGAGTTAAAAATCTTTCCCCACTGGGAAGATTAAAAAAAAGGTTACTGTTCGGATTTCGTTTGGTTCGGGTTACTGTTCGAGTATGATGAACTTGTTCGAGATGGCGATGATTTTTGGTGGAAAAGAAGGTGTTTGATTCGGATTTGTTCAAAGACGGCTCATCGCCGCTTCTTCTACCCAACGGTTGTCGTCTCAAGGTTCTCCATCTTTGTTTTAATTTTTTGTTGCTTTTAATATTCAGTTTTTGTTTAATCTTCTTGCTTAGTTTGTTTATTGTTTGAGTTTATTTTGGTGTTTGTTAGAATCTGCTTCTTGTTATTAGATTAAGTTACTGTTTGGGATTATTATGCGTTTGGATCTGCTACTTGTTGCGTAGGATTCGTTTATAGTATCTGTTTGGGTTCCAAGTATTTTAGATCAGCATATTGTAATTTATCTGCTTGCGTTTGATTAGAGTTTGTTGGTTCTTTTTATTGTTTTATTTGTTTAGATAGTTTGCTTAAGTTATTTTAGTCATGCTTATTTTCGGGTGATATTTGAATCTGCTCATTTTGTCAGCTGATGTTTGGATTTGTTTTGCTTATTTAGCTTATTGCTTTTAACTGCTTATTTGTTTCCTTATTTGCTTAAATAGCTTTCTTATTTGCTTTTTAGCTTAATCTGCTTTTTAGTTTCATATCTGCTTATTTTAAACTGATTTTGCTGTTTTATGGCATTCATAGACTCAATTGGTCTGTGAGTTTGAACGGTCCAAGAATACCAAAAAAAAAAAAAATATTAACAAAAATTTCTCTGGGGTGCGATTCGAACCCCAGACCCCTCGAATAGCAACCATTAGACGCAACCATCTCTGATAGACTCTTTTTGAGTTAGTTTTCGCATAGCTTAATTAATATAGTATTTAAACCTTGCTGGCAGTTTTAAGTTAAATAGTTTAATTAAGATTTTAAAGTTTATTTATTTTATTTTAAAAGTTTATTTCAATTTTCTTTTAATTCAGTTTTTATAAAAAATAAAAAGATAAAAAAATATATTTTAATTTTTTAATTACTTTTTAATTTAGTTTAAATTTTTATTAGTTTTAAAATTAGTTTTATTAAGTTTTCATTTAAAAGTTTTTAAAAGTCATTTTAAAAGTTTTTAGTTTTATTTTTTTAAATAGCTTTTACATTAGTTTCAGATAGATTTTAAAATAGTTTTCCTTTAAAGTTTTTTTATTTAAATTAGTTTATTATTTAAATTAGATTAAATAGCTTTTATTTTAAATAGTCTTTTAGTTTAAAATCCCAAAAAAATTATTTACCAAAAACAAAGTTAGTCCCACGTTAATTGAAAATCAAATTCGAGTCGATTCGAGGAATGAAAATACATACAAAATCTTAGTATTAAAATGGCGCCGCTGCCGCTTCGCTCGTACGATTGACGATTTTTCGTGAAGACATTTGGATTTTGGGATCCTTTCTTTTTGAACGTTACGTTTCTTGTTAACAAAATCAAAAACACAAAAAAAATAAATAATTAAAAACTTAAAAAAATACAAAAAAATTTAAAAAACACAAAAGCAATTTCTTTCCTAAGAATTACACAAAAAAAAATAAAAAAAATCAAAAAGTAATACTTTTCCTAAAGTATTACACCAAAAATATTACGTATTAGTGTTATTTTTCTTAATTCAATTTCTTTCGATTTTTCTTATAAATATATATTTTTCTAAAAAATACAAAAAGATTTTTCTTTTACTATAGTATATTACACAATAAATTACCTACTTTTCAAATAAGCCTTAGTTGGGATTTCATCACCTAACTATTGTATTCGAATCCTAAACGAAATAAAAAGGCAAAATAGATAAATACTAGTAAGACTTTTGAACTCGATATATACAAACTATAAGGTGGGTATAAGGCGACGCGCTATAAAAGGCCGTCTAAGGAAAAAGGTTTTTAAGTGCTTTGTGCCACCTCGTTTCCCCGCTTGCTTGTGCGTATATTAAGAGGGACGACCGACTATTGGTTTGCCAACTCAAGTAGTACTTAAGTATATATTTTTTGTAGCTTTTTACTATTGCTCCTCGAGAGGGAAAATCCTCTCCTCTCAAAGTCGACCGAGGTCACCTACCTCATTCCAAAGTTTTAATTGTATGCGCACTCGCGCGCATACATACATACCGATTGGTGTACCAAACTCTTCCAATTCTTCCAAAAAGAAGAAGAAGAAGAAAAACAAAAAGACCGTCATTCAAGCCGATCCCGAGAATCGAGCTTTCGACAATACGATGGCAACGGATAATCGACCAATGATTGAGATTCTACAATCTCACGTTGAAGGAAACGATGACGCGATTGTGGTGCCGAATATTGGAGCTAATCACTTTGAACTTAAATCGGGTTTTATTCAAATGGTTGCCGCTACACCATTTTTAGGCCGTACTAATGATGATCCACACGCTCATATCAAACGTTTCATACAATTGGCTAATACGGTGAAATACAATGGGGTGCCACAAAAGGCTATTCGTTTGCAACTCTTTCCTTTTTCCCTCGAGGGACAAGCCCGGATTTGGCTTGATAAGGAACCACCCCAAAGTATCACAACATGGATTGATTTAGAGACCAAGTTCATTAACTACTTTTTCCCACCATCACAGACCACGTCTTTAAGGAATGAAATAATCACCTTTGAGCAACAATATGGGGAAACGTTTAGTGAGTCTTGGGATCGATTTAAAGAGCTTTTGAGAAAGTGTCCACAACACGGTTTCACTAAAGTGCATCAAATAAATACGTTTTACAATGGTTTAACTCTAAATGACCAAGACTCACTTAATAGTGCCGCGGGGGGAAATATTCTTGTGAAATCAATGAACGAGGCTTGGGCCATAATTGAAAACAAGGCTAAAGTGCAAACTAAGAGTGTTAGGGCTACTATGGCAAGTGCTAGTACTAGTAATAATGAGGTGACTAATCAAATTAAGGAGCTTACTTCAATTGTGAAACACCTTGCTCTAAAAACCGACGCCCTCACTACACATGTGAATGCCGTGAAAGAAAATTGTGAAACGTGTGAGACTTGTGGTAGACCACATTCATATTTCAATTGTGATAAGGTTTACAATAATCAACAACAACAAGTTTGTGGTTTTAATGCTAATGAAAGGGTTCCATTTAAACCTAATGTTGATGTTAACCATTTGTCTTACAAGAGTACTAATTATTTGGCTCCCCCGGGTTTTTTAGCACCACAAAGACCACCCCACCCGCCCAAAATACACAATACCAAAATAGGAACCAAGGTCCTCAAATGGGTAATTTGCAAGGGAATGCTAATCAAGGGAATTTTAATGGTCAAAATCAAGGGTTTCAAAGTAATAATCAAGGTTTTTATAATAACAACGGTTTTCAATCTCAATTTCAAAATCAAGGTTTTCCTAATCAAGGGTTTAATCAAATGAACATGCAAAATCCTCAAATGGACTTGGTTCTACAAAAATTGACCGAACATGAGAAAATCATGAAAGCAATGCAAGAATCCACTAGACAAATGCAAGAGTCCAACAATAAGAGATTTTTGACTATGTTGCAAACCCTTAGACCCCAAGGAGCCTTTCCTTCAAATACCGAGATTAACCCTCGTTCTAATGTGAGTGCTATCAATACTCGAAGTGGAGCCACTTTAGTGGGACCTTCCATATCTTCGCCCATAAAGGAGAGACAAGGCCCGGAGGTCATAATGAGTAATCCTACTCCCCCTTCAATGATCCCTCCCACTACCACTCCTAGTACTAGTGCTTCATTGCCGAAAGAGCCTATCCCTACGGTTGTTCAAGAAGCGAGTCCTTCTCCTTCAAAGTCTAAGCCTAATGTTCCTTATCCATCTAGGTTAGACAAGGCTAAAGTGCTCACCAAAGATGATGTTCATGTCTCTAACTTTTTGAAAATGATTTCCAATGTGAATGTTACCATAAGCCTTATTGAAGCACTTGCTCAAATGCCAAAATTTGTGAAAATGTTTAAAGATTTGCTTAATAAGAAAGAAAAAATGGTTGAGCTCGTGAACACCCGTTTAAATGAGAATTGTTCCGCGATTCTTCTCAAAGAGCTTCCGAAAATCTAGGAGATCCCGGACGATTCGTGTTACCTTGCTCGTTTCCTCAAATCGATGATTGTATGGCTTTAGCGGATCTCGGCGCTAGCATCAATCTTATGCCACTTTCGGTATGGAAACGATTATCATTACCCGACCTTGTAACGACTCGTATGACTCTCGAGTTAGCTAATCGAACTCTCGCATACCCCGTTGGTATTGCCGAAGATGTTTTTGTTCGAGTTGGTACATTCACTTTTCCCGTGGACTTTGTTGTTGTCGACTATGAGATGGATCCTCGTATTCCGTTAATACTTGGTAGACCGTTCTTAAGATCCGGAAAAGCTTTAGTTGATGTAGCCGAAGGGGAATTAATTCTTAGGGTTGGGAATGATCAACAAGTCTTTAAAATGGGGAAAATGGTTAATAAATCAAATGAAAAAGAATCGGTCAATATGATTGATGTGCTTAATTTTGATAATGAAGAAACTTTTATCAATCCTTTTGAAGCTAAAAAGTTTAATATTAATGATTTTGTGGTACATTCAAATCCACTTTTTGACACTTCAAATGATAATCCACTTTTTGAAGACAATGAGGATTTTAGTGATGTCTCTTCCCTAAGTGATCATTCCACTTCGGATTTTGAGGATGCCCCACTCTATGATACCGATAGTGAGGACACTTCTTCAAGTGCTCACTTTCCTTTCGATCTTAGGGAGACACCTTTAGAACCTCCAATCTTTGATACCCCAATTTACGATGACTATGATGACGACACTTCCTTAAGTGATCTCATTTCTTTGGATTTTGATGAGACACCTAGTGAGCCTAATTATCCTATCATCTCTATGAGTGATTCTCCCATTCTTGAGTCTCCCTTTGACTCTTATATTCCTAATTTGGGGGTTACGACTTGTGAGGAGGATCCTCCACCCTTAGAGGTTGCCCCTATTTTAGAGGATATTCCATTTGAGGAGGATTTAGATAACTTTCTAAACTCCTATTTTCCTCACGAGGATGAGTTTTCCTATGACTCCGATGATACATATGTGTTCACATCAAGTTTGGAAGAGGACAACTCCCCCACTATGGATCAAAATGACATTTTGAGCTTAAATGTAAACACCTCTTGATATTTCCCCGTTAAGGAACTGGTGTTTGATCCCGGAATAGAGACTTTTGTGCTTTCATTGCCATATCTCCATAACACCTTCCCTAGTAAGAGACTTTTTCCTAAGGATACCCTACTTTTCTTTGACTTGCGTACCACCTCGGGGTTTATTTCCTTTTGTGATGGAAATTATGTGTTTGACCCAGGTGGATTTTCATGGGGTATGCCTTATATGACTTTGTTTCACCTTTATCATGGAGAGATCTTCCTTCCTTGGAAATCTCGGTTTTTCCATGATTTTCCCATTTGAATGATAACATTCGGGAATTCGAGTCGAGCTAGAGACTCGTGATAAATAAATCAAGAATCGTATAACTAGGTTAGATTTTTACCCTTTCCTCCCTTTTTCGCCTTCACCCATTTTCACCAATAAGTGTGGGGGGGGGGGGGGGGGGGGAGCCAAGTAGGTTGTTTGTGTGTTGTGATGTTGTATGCAGGGACATGTGCTTTAATGATCCACTTTTGGTACTTTTGACGAGACCCGTGTTCCCGTGTTTCCCGTGTACCCGGTTCCTTCGATAAGTTTTTTCTATTGTGATTCAATCTTGTATATAAAATAAAACACGAATAAATGTAATCACTTTAGTTGTCCTTTCCTTAGCTTGATTTTAAACAACATACTCAATGTCCTAAGTGTAGGGGAGTTTATTCTCCCACATACCTAAACATTGAGGACAATGTTTATATTAAGTGTAGGGGGGACTTCTATCGATTTTTAGTGGGCTTTTCCATGAATTTGACCCTATTTAACCGGAAAATTTAAAATTTTTTCAATGTTTTTCAAATTTTTGATCTATTTTGGCCTAGTAGTATTTTTCATTTATGTCTTTCCTTTTATCATCTCATCTTATTTATAATTTCCATTTCAAGAATAAAGTCAAAAAATAATAAATAAATAAAATGGTTTTAACAAGTTTAGATGTCTTTTGATATATTAGGCCCGTCGTGAATATTTTGACTCAACCCGAGTTAACTTATCCAAGTTCACTCTAGCTAGTATCCTTAACCATATGGACCTTAATTGGTTTATTAGGCTAAGCATCCACGAGTCTCATTCTTTGAGATTTTAAATTGTGGAGAACGAGAGATGATAGAGTTGATAATAAGTTTAAGGGTTAACTTTTGCTTATATGGTTTTTGTGGCTCTTTCTTCCCGCTTGTATATTTAAATTGCTTAATAAATAAGGATTCTTGCGGTGTAGATTTGATATCTTAACTCTTAGCCAAATCTTTAATCTCCTTGTAATTAAAGCATGAACACATTGAGGGTGCCAGCGTTGTGGACTTCCGACTAAGGTGGCTCATAACCACTAAGTAGGAGGTATTCAGACCACGGGACCACGTAATTTGGCCTACTATATATATCATAATAAAAAAAGAATAAGATTAAAACATGACCTCAAGGAGCCTTAGGGTGTGGGGCATGTAGCACGAACCTTGTCATTAGAGCCTTAGGGTGTATGGCATGGTAAGTGTTGAATAAAAATTGATCAAAAATCAATTCCCTCGTTTATCGTTCAAGGAGCCTTAGGGTGTGGACAATAGACGGGGAGCATTTTTACATCTTAAAGAGCCTAAGGGTATATGATGTGAATTTGCTAAACTCCACATGAAGTCTACATGACTTTGGAGGAATAATTAATAAGTAGTACTATTTGGCCAAATTTTGGGTCCGGATTTATTCCCCAAATCGTGTTAAATCATCCTTGATGTGGGCTTACTTTAGTGACAACGTTTTTTGACGACGAGGTTAGGTTTTGAGTGTCGGGTTTGCACCGTTTAGCCTTCATTTTTGGACTAATAATTATCAAATAAGTCAAATGAGCCTATGGGTGAATGACAATTAATAAAATCTAAAGATACAAAGTAGGAATTGGAGAAAGAGTATTACCCAATTGTCTTATATAAGTGGTTTTAACCTAAGGACTTATGGTAAACAATGATCTCGTTTTTAAGCTTGGTATGGGGAACGTGAAACTTGAGGATGATTAATATTCATGACACCAAAGCCCTAATTCAAGTCTTAGATTTCTTTACGAGTTTCTTCCATCAAATAATTTCCATGTTAATAAATTGTTATAACTTTTGTCTCCTTTTAAAATTTTTATCTTTTCGTCATAGTAGTAGTAGTAATAGTAATAAAGGCCAAGATGGATTGATTATGAGAGAAATGTAACTTTATGCTTTAAAATAATGCATTGCATGGGGTCATTGCAATGGTCAAGTGTAGGGGATTTAATAAGTGTGTAAACACTTATCCTTTTGCCACTAAATCAAGGAAAAACAAGACCTAATCATGTGTTTAATGTCGTAAAAGTCAGAATTACGCGTGGTTTTGTGTTTTGTGTGCTAAATAGGTACAAATGATCAAAAGAAGAGAAAACACGGGATTTCACGGTCAAATGTTGAAGAAAAGTCCAAAAAGAAACGAAGACCAAATCAAAAGATAAAAAGTGTGCCGAAGATCACGAAAACCGTCAAAAATCAACAAGGAATTGAAGAAAAGACCGAGAAAGCCAAAATCAAGCTCGACTTTAGCGGAATTAATCCTTTTGAAGATTTTTAAGTCTTGTGGGTCCCACATTGGATAAATGGGCTCAAAAGCCCATTAAGGAGCAAAGATTATTAACCTATGGATATTAAAGCCCAACATAGCCCAAATCAAATACCATGTGAAAAATTTTGGGACGGTTTGGAATCAATATTGGGCTAAAAGCCCATTTACACAAACAGATAAACGAATGGAATGAAATTTTGGCTAAGTGATAAATTTATTTATCTGTGGTCAAACTTCCTAGACAATTTTGTCTTCACCCCACACGTGTAAACAAACACTCCTCTCACCCCAACTCTTTTAATAAAACGAGTTAAATATTTACCCCACTCCCATTTTATTTTTACGTAAAAAACAAAGTACATCCATCCACCTTCTTCTCTTTCTACCATTTTTACACAGCCACCATCTCTTTTACACAAACCCTAATTACCATTGACCAAAAAAAATCACCAAAAAAAATTGGGGCTTTTACCCTCATGGAATAATTCACACGAATCCAATTCAATCCCCCCCAAGAATCAGATATTTTGGTTCTATCTCTCTCCCTGACGTGGCATCCCATCCTTTATTTTAATTGGTGGAAACAAATCACCAACACCAATCCACCAATAAACTTGCTCCACCTCAGCCTCAACAAACACAAGAAGCACAAATTAAATCCATGTTGGCAATCCGTGGCTCATGGATTATTTTCAGCCGTTTGATCAAGTGAAGAGAAGAGAGAGAAAGAAGAATGAAGGATTGAAGGGCCTGGATGATTTGCTTAATGATGAAGCTAAGAAGAAGGTTTGAGGGTTTCTCCTATAAAACCCCCTTTCATGTGTAATTTTGGGAGTACTTTTCTTTATTTTAATTTTCTACCAATTTAGATTTAGGGTTATTGTATTTTCTTTAAATTTCAGTCTTTGTAATTTCTTTTAATTAATGAAAAGTTAAGTTGTTTTTTTAATTATCTTCGTCTCACCTTCTTAAAATTTTCATTTTAATTTGCTTAATCTTTTATTTACTGTTATTCGCATTCGATATAAAAAAATAAAAATAAATAAATAAATAAAGAAAGAGTTAAAAATCTTTCCCCACTGGGAAGATTAAAAAAAGGTTAATGTTCGGATTTCGTTTGGTTCGGGTTACTGTTCGAGTATGATGAACTTGTTCGAGATAGTGATGATTTTTGGTGGAAAAGAAGGTGTTTGATTCGGATTTGTTCAAAGACGGCTCATCGCCGCTTCTTCTACCCAACGGTTGTCGTCTCAAGGTTCTCCATCTTTGTTTTAATTTTTTGTTGCTTTTAATATTCAGTTTTTGTTTAATCTGCTTGCTCAGTTTGTTTATTGTTTGAGTTTATTTTGGTGTTTGTTAGAATCTGCTTCTTGTTATTAGATTAAGTTACTGTTTGGGATTGTTATGCGTTTAGATCTGCTACTTGTTGCGTAGGATTCGTTTATAGTATCTGTTTGGGTTCCAAGTATTTTAGATTAGCATATTGTAATTTATCTGCTTGCGTTTGATTAGAGTTTGTTGGATCTTTTTATTGTTTTATTTGTTTAGATAGTTTGCTTAAGTTATTTTAGTCATGCTTATTTTCGGGTGATATTTGAATCTGCTCATTTTGTCAGCTGATGTTTGGATTTGTTTTGCTTATTTAGTTTATTGCTTTTAACTGATTAATTGTTTCCTTATTTGCTTAAGTAGCTTTCTTATTTGCTTTTTAGCTTAATCTGCTTTTTAGTTTCATATCTGCTTATTTTAAACTGATTTTGCTGTTATATGGCATTCACAGACTCAATTGGTCTGTGAGTTTGAACTGTCCAAGAATACCCAAAAAAATAAATATTAACAAAAATTTGTCTGGGGTGGGATTCGAACCCCAGACCCCTCGAATAGCAACCATTAGACGCAACCATCTCTGCTAGACTCTTTTTGTGTTAGTTTTCGCATAGCTTAATTAATATAGTATTTAAACCTTGCTGGCAGTTTTAAGTTAAATAGTTTAATTAAGATTTTAAAGTTTATTTATTTTATTTAAAAAGTTTATTTCAATTTTCTTTTAATTCAGTTTTTATAAAAAGTAAAAAGATAAAAAAATATATTTTAACTTTTTAATTACTTTTAGATTTAGTTTAAATTTTTATTAGTTTTAAAATTAGTTTTATTAAGTTTTCATTTAAAAGTTTTTAAAAAGCCATTTTAAAAGTTTTTAGTTTTATTTTTTTAAATAGCTTTTACATTAGTTTAAGATAGATTTTAAAATAGTTTTCCTTTAAAGTTTTTTTTATTTAAATTAGTTTATTATTTAAATTAGATTAAATAGCTTTTATTTTAAATAGTTTTAGTTTAAAATCCCAAAAATATTATTTACCAAAAACAAAGTTAGTCCCACGTTAAATGAAAATCAAATTCGAGTCGATTCGAGGAACGAAAATACATACAAAATCTTAGTATTAGCTTGCTGAATTGCCCTATGGTGCCTTATCCAAGGAGTAGCTTTATTCCTTAGCTAAGTAAATTGGCTTCCAAATCTGAAATTATCTTATCTTGCTCAAGCTTCTCTTTTTTTAAAACCTATACTTGTTTGGATAAGCTTGTACACAAAGCAGTTAAATGTGCAACATCTACCACCTCTATTGCTCTTGCTTATGGAGAACCACTAGCAGTAACTGAAGTAGCAGGTGTATGGATCATCTCATTAGAGTGAGGTTGATCACCATCATGATGAGAAGAAGATTGAGGATCTTCAGAGGGTTAGAGACTCTGGTTAGAGGGAGTTTGTTGAGAAGCACTAGCTGGGCTAGGATTCTCGCCCTCTTGGTTAGCTGAGTGTGCTAACATATTAGCAAATAATAGTGTTACAGTCCCTGAGAAAGAGCTACCTTTCTTTGTCAAGATAGAAAAGGTTCTCTTGGTGAAAGTGGGAACATCCCATGTATCTGTTAAGTCTGGTAGGTTAGGTATTTGGTCTTGTATTAGAGCCTGAATGAATTTGGGATACATTAAAAACTTTTTAGAGGCTTCTAAATTCCTAGTCATACCTTCAAAAATTAACCTAGAAAAGTTAAAAACTCTGTTATTTGCTAAACAAATACTAGCTGATGCCAAAGTAGCAGGAATTTGATCAAAAGATGTAGTTTTTGAGCTTAAACAGTGAATTATGGCATGAAAAAGTAACTTCCATTATGGTGAAAATAACCCCTTAAAGAAAGTAAGACTCTCCCTACCACCCTAATATCCCGTGGCTGCAAGGCCATCATGTATCTTAGTATTGGTCAACATATTAGTCCCATTTGTATCATTAAGCCTTAAACTTTCCCTAAGCAGTACTTCAGTCACATAGATATTCCTATGATTAACCCTAGCTCTTATACAAGGTTGATTATGATGTGTACCTACTACAGTAGTATTCCAGAATTGTGTAACAAGAGGAATAGAGACAATAGGACTTACAATAAGCATAAAATGTATCTGACTTCGAGATAAAAAGTCAAGAATCTCATGAAAACCAAGTGAATCATCATTTTGAGTGAGTTTAGCAACCTGATTGTGTTTAGAGATCACTTGTAGAGCATCCATTAGTGTTTTTGATAAACGAAGATTAGAAAGAAGGTTATAGAATCAAGGTATAAAAATAAAAGATTAGATGAATCAATTGTGTAATTGGGATTAGTATTTATATGAATTACAAACCCAAGCGCGAATAAACCGCCAAATTTAAAAAAAGATACCCTCAACGGTACAACGGTTATGTATCGGTACATGGAACATACACGGTACTTCAAGTTTTGCCTAGCGTACTTGGTTCCAAAATGGTACCTCAAATATAAGACCGGTACATGCATTCCACTATCATTGTAACCTCTTTAATCTTAATCTAATGACCTGTAATCACATCAAAAACAAAAACAAACACTCTACAATAAAAAATAGCATAGGAATTGTATAGTTGTTACCTCCCCTTAACATATGCAGCAATTATTGGTTGAGCATACCAATATGTGTTACCAGGAACTCAAATCTCTTAGTTTCAAATGCCTTGGTTAATAATCAGCTACATTGTTATCTGTATGGATCTTCAAAAATTAAATAAGATTCTTGTCATAAGCATCTCTTATAAAGTGATGTCTTATTTCAATTATGCTTGGTTTTAGAGTGAAAGACTGAATTTTTGACAATGCAGATAGTACTTTCATTATCAATGTAGATTTTGGTATTCATGAAGTTGAAACCATAATCTAACAACTGATTTTGAATCCAAAGTACTTGTCCACAGTAATGAACAACATCTACATATTCAACTTTAGTTGTAGAAGTAGCAACAATGGTTTGCTTCTTACACTGCCATGATATGAGTCTTATGCCTAGGAATTGACAACCTCCTGTTGTGGATTTCCTATCATGATTAGCTCTAGTATAATCACTGTCTGAGTAAGCTTCTAAGTGAAATGTATAATCTCTAGGATACCATAAACCTAAGTTAGGTTGACCTTTAAGATACTTGAAAATCCTTTTCACAGCATGTAGATGTGAAACCTTTGGATTGACTTGTAACCTTGAACAAGCACACACAACAAACATAATATCTGGCCTTGAAGTAGTAAGATACATCAATGAACCAATCATTGATCTATATAAATGAAGATCAACATTTTCACCATGTTCATCTTTTGATAGAGACTTCTTGGCTTCAAAAGGTGTATCTATACTTGAAAATTTCTTCAAGATTTCAGTTACATATGGGTGATAAATATTCCATCTTTCCTTTGTTTGAATTGAAGTCCTAAAAAGAAAGTAAGTTCTCCCATAGAACTCATCCGAAATCTTCCTTTCATTAAAGCTTTAAACTCTTCACACCATGACTTTTTAGTTAAACCAAAAATGATGTCATCAACATATACCTGAACTAAAATAATATCCTTAGCATTTTTTTGATGAAAACAGTCTTGTCAATGGTCCCTCTCCTATATCCATGTTTCAAAAGAAAATTAGACAGAGTTGCATACCAAGCTCTAGGAACTTGATGAAGACCATAAAGAGCTTTAATAACTTTGTAGACTAGGTTGGGGAACTTAGGATCTACAATACCTGCAGGTTGTGAGACATATACCTCCTCTAAGATAGTGCCATAAAGAAAATCAGTTTTAACATCCATTTGATAAACTATAAATCCCATATATGATGCAAAGGCCAAAATAACCTAATGGCTTCTATTCTTGACTGGTGCAAAAACCTCATCATAGTCTATCCCTTCTTATTTTCTATAGCCTTGAGCAACAAGCCTAGCCTTGTTTCTCACAACAACACATTTTTCATCCTTTTTGTTCCT
Source organism: Glebionis coronaria (assembly GCA_025667525.1). NCBI lineage: Eukaryota > Viridiplantae > Streptophyta > Magnoliopsida > Asterales > Asteraceae > Glebionis > Glebionis coronaria. The sequence goes on along the minus strand of CM046879.1, from coordinate 136,584,554 downwards.
AAAGACCCACCAAGTACCAATTACTCTCTTCCCAGAAGGGAGATCTACAAGTATCCAAACCTTTTGTAGTTCAAATTGCATTAGCTCTTCTTGCATGGCATCTACCCAACTTTCTTCATCAAGAGCTTGAGAAATATTCTTAGGCTCTACTTGTGATAAGAAACAGGCAAACAAACAATGTTGAGCATCTTTATGATTTTTTCTCTGTTTTTGTTTGACATAACTCACAAGTGCATGAGTTTCAGCACTAGCTTAAATTTGTCTTCTGGTTTACACAGCAGACTTTGGGTTTCCAATAATATGAGTTATAGGATGGTTGTTGTTGACTATATGAGTGGGAATGGGACTGACTGGTATTTAGTTTCCAAGTTATTGAAATTAGTCACTGCACCCTGCTCATCATAGGAAGCATTTGAGAAGCTTCCTTCCTTGGGACTAGTAAAAGCATCTTCATTATCCATTTCTTGAAGAATTTCTTCTAGTGAATCAACAGATTTTGCACAATTTGTCTTAGCATTACTTGTAGACGAAGTACCACTAGGCTGCAAATGTACTGTTGAGCTTTGTGATTCCAAGGGTTCTTCTCTTGAATGCTTAACACTTTCTCTTGCATTCTTTTCTTGATCCATAAGCCTATGAAGTTCATCATGTGAGGCTTGAGCATCATTTGGTATCACTGGTTGCTTCTATTGTGGGCTAACAACTGTTTGTGAGATAGTAGGAAAATGTGGTACATAGATATGAACATCATCATCATCTTGAGAGTCTGATGAAGAAGGACTTTCCTTATGAGTACCTGAACTAGTTGTACTAGTCTCTTTATCTACATTGTTACTTTGACAGTCTTGTTGCATAGAATAGTAATTCATGGAGTTACTTAGATAATCCAAATCAAACATCCAAGATAACCTATTCCTAGGACATTAGGCTTATTCTCTAAGAAATTGACATGGACATTTTCCTCAACTTTACTTGATGTCAAATTAAAGACTCTATATGCCTTGCTTTGTAAAGAATATCCTACTAGATATCCTAGATTAGACTTTCCATCAAACTTACCCAACCGATCAAGAGTATTTAAAATAGACACATGACACCCAAAAGGTTTTAAATGACTTATTGTTGGCTTGGCACCAATCAAAAGTTCGTAAGGTGTTTTATTCTGAGGCTTGGTCACTAAAACTCTATTTAGCACATAACATGCAATATTGATTGCTTCTGCCCAAAAAGTGTATGGCAAAAGAGAATCAAGCATCATAGTTATAGCAACCTCACTTAATGTCCTATTTTTCCTTTCAGCTACTCGATTTTGTTGCGGAGTCCCAGGATTACTAAATTGTCTTTTGATCCCTTTAAACCTACAAAATTCATTAAATTCAGCATTCTTAAATTATGTCCCTTTATCTATCCTAATGACTAAGACTTGTTTAGTGAACTGTTTCTCAACTAAGGTGACAAAGTCTTTAAGTAATTCATTGGTTTCACTTTTAAGCTTTAAAAAGAAAACCCAACTGAATCTACTATAATCATCAGTTATAACTAGGCAAAAGGTCTTGTGACTAATGCTCCTAATAGAAACTCGACCAAACAGATCCATATGTAAGAGTTGCAAAGGCTTAGTCATAGAATTGACAGTCTTGGTCTTACAAGAGGTTCTATGTTGTTTTCCTTTTTAACAAGCAGTACATGTGAGATCATATTGAAAAGATTTGGTAGGTAACCCTCTAACCAAATTTCCCTTAACAAGTTTGTTTAGGTTCTTAAAATTTACATGACCTAACCTCCTATGCCATAAATTAGACTCATCATTAGAAGCTTTAGCTACCAAGCATGTAATACCACCCGTTGGAGTAATAGTATGAAGATTAAAGGTATACATATTTTCTTGCCTGGGTACCTTAAGCAGTACTAGAGATTCCTTAGGTATCTCAAAGTCTTTGGAAAGCACCAAGCAGTCTGTATCTGTGAAAAGTAACTTGTTCTTCTTATCATGCATCTGTGATATAGAGAAGAGATTGAACTCATTCAATTCTTTAACAAAGAACATATCTTCAAACTCCAATCTTCCTGTGTTGATTTTTTCTTTGCTAGTAATCCTGCCTTTACTTCCACCAAAGGCTACTGGTCCACCTCTGAATTCTTCAAATTCAGCATGGAAATCTTTGTTCCCTGTCATGTGCCTTGAGCATCCACTATCAACTATGCCTTTATCCTTCAATTCATTAATCAGATGCTCCTGCACATACACAAAACACATTAGTGTTTAACAGGGACCTAAGCCACATTTGGCTAAGATCTTATGGGACCTACATACTTAAGTGTTTTATAATAAGTTTTACCAGTAAGACTACAAACACTCTTATATTTCATTGTTCCAGGTATGTAATAAAAAACATAAGGTGATTCTATGTTTTTAGACTTTCTAGGCTTAAGTACTGTTTTGGCAGTACTTGGTGGAATAAGTGACTTTTTTTCCTTTAGGAACCCTAACAATCTCAAATAAACTCCTAGAAGTTTTGTTATACTGTAATTTTCTAGATGGAAGACTAGCGGTACTTGTATAAATTCTAGCAGTACTTGTAGAATTTAATCTACTAGTACTTGAAGAACTTAACTTTAAAGGTACTAGACCTTGTTTCATAAGTACTGCTCTAGGTACAAAGTTCTTATTGGTTTGAGGGGACTTATCTTATTTGACTTGTTTTGCTTATTTACCCTCTGAGCATGACCTCACTTAGGTTTGTCATCTCTTGGTCCCAATTGCCCTTTTCCCTGTGTAATCTTTTCATGCCCTTTTATTGTGACCTTTTGTTTATCAATTTTATCTTCATGCACAGTACAATCTTTGATAAAATGACTTAAACTACCACACACATAACATCCTTTTCTTTTTAAAGAAGATCCAAAAGGTTGTTCTGACTTAGTGTTTTTAAAACATAGCCTGCCCCTTTGAATACTACCATGATGTTTTACATTGCCATCCATTGCCTTACTAGAAGATTTAACCTGCTTGAGAGTAGAACTAATTGTAGGCACATGTCCTTCAGGCATAAATGTGCTCATTAAAGGTGGATAGACAACCTTTTTGGTCACAACTGGTTCATCCTGAGTCAAAGTACTAGAGTTTGATTATGAATTATCAATTTTTTTTTACCATAAACAGCTTTCGACTCATCTAACTCTATACACTTATCATTATTAGGGGGCATGTAGATTCCTGATAAAGGTGGAGGAACTTCTTTCATTCCTTCATCATACCTATCATTTTCAGGAGTATCTTTTGAATCACAAGAACTATTAAAAATCCCCTTGGATAAGTCCTTGTTAGTCAGAGTTATCCTAGGTTGGTCCTCTGAGTAACCTAGGCATGTTTTATCATAATAACCCATTTGTGAATTAATCAACTTACCTATTACTTTTGAAGATTTTTGCCATTGATTAATTAATTCTCTTTCATTGAACAGACTAGCTATTAAAACATCATTTTTCTGTTGTAACTTTCATAAGTTATTTTTCAAAAGCTTTAAAAGACACATCTTTTTCTCTCATTTGAAGAGTCAAAATCCTAATTTTCTCTTCATAGTTTTGCTGACCCTTTTGATACAAAACTATATTATCTTATAACTTAGCAACACCTAGTTTAAAAGCATTTACTTCTACAATACACGTGTTTACCTCTTGATATTGTTCCTCAAGTTCTACTTTAAGACTATTAAAATTAAGAACACAATCTTTAGAACAGGGATGTACCTCAGTGTCTTTATGAGAAAGAGCCAATAAACCATGCTCTTCTTCTTCTTCAATATCATGTGTGTCAGTCCAGTCAACCACTCCATCCACTGTCACCAATACGTTAGTTATTTTAGGACTCCATAGATTTCTGCTGTCTCCCTTTGGAAAACTTTCAGTGACTCTTGAGCTGGTTCTTGATATGAGTGAAATCTGATATCAATTTTATCATATTAAACCTTAAAACACAAAGAAAAATACCAGATTTTATGTGAAAAAGTAGTATTATGGGGTATTTTTTGTTGTTTGTGATTTTGTAGGTAAAACGATACAAATTTGACGCAAACACGGATTCCAAGGCATTTATATTGAAGAAAAGACAAAAGAAGGACACAACATGACAAGTCAAAGGACCTTTCTTGACAAGCTGCAAACTTAAGGGACTAAAAGTGTAAATTTGATAAAGTCAAGAACAAAGTCAAAATACCTCAAGATTAAAGTCAATAAGTCAAAGGGTCAATGTTGGTCAAATATCAAGTCAAAGGGACAAGAATGTCAAGTTTATGAAGCTATTAACTTAAAATGCCAATCTGCTAAGCAAAAGGAACAAAGTTGCCATTTTTGGAAAGAATTCAAGACATGATCCGTGTGATGAGGCTGTTAGCCAATCAGAAGTGAGTATTTGGGGAAAGTGGATTTCCAGCTCAGTTGTATTAATGAGGAGAGAAGAAACAAGCTCCCAAATCATAACAGTGTTGCCAACTCAAGTTTCCTCCAATCACAAGCTTACACTTCAACTATCCATACTGTTTAAATAGATAATGATCCGTGTGATCATTAATGGAGCAATCAGAAAACGCCACGTGGCAAGCTAATTTTCAGATCGTATTGAGAGCTAGAGTTAATTTCAGAAGGAGTGCTTTACATGAAAAATGATCGTTGGGATGAGACGAACCCAACCCAAACATTTAATTAGACATTAATTCATTCAATTTAAAAATCCTAATTCGTGAAGAACACTTGATCATCTCATTTCCAGGATTGGACACTTGGCAGCCTGTCATTAGATGGAACACGTCAGCAACCTCCCCAACACTCTATCTTAGCTCTATAAATACCCATGTATTCTTTCATTTTGGAAGTAGTAGCTAGAGTGTGAAAACACACACACTCTTTTGATTTCTCTCATCTCTGTTTTACTTTTAGTAGTCTAACAACTAAGAGTGTTTGACAACCACTCTTAGTTAGTTGTTAGGCACTAATAGCTACCTTGTAACAAACTTCCATTAATGAAATCTTAGTTTCACTCATTCACCTCTCATTCTTTTTAAATTCTCCTATATACTGTTCATTGCTTGATGCCATAAATTCTGTTGTTCTAACTTGAACAATGGAGTTTGTTTGATTGTTTTAGAAGCTGTTACAAGTGTTCAGAAAGTACCAGTTCTCTCATTAGCTAAGACTTATCCAAAAGATAAAAGTGTAGCAGATTGATCAAACTCTTATGATGATGATAGTTGATTGGTTTGATGATGTGTTGAGTAGATGAATTTGGTGGTGGTTAGAGTACAAGTGAGCTCAGCGCTCATTTCTGCATCAAAGTAGCCAACAAATTTACTCCTAAGTTCTTTTTTGAAATTTCTCCTAAAAAAACAAGTCTGCATGCTATTTTCTTTGTTCTAGTGTGACTTTACCTAATATTGCCTGTTAATTGTTCAATTTGTGTTCATTGATATGTTTTGATAGCTAATTTTCTTAATCTATTATAATTGATTAGATCAGTTAGCTTACATTTCTCCTAATCTAGTAACTAGTGTTTGGAATAGAGGCTAATCTTTGACTCAGTAATTTTAAGTGTTAAGTGTTTGTTTCCACTCATTTACTGGTTACAAGTATTTTTGCAAAATTTTGAAGTCTAAAAGGCAAAAGGTCATCAAATGCTTTGGGTCAGATATAACTAGTAGAACTAGCCAACTTCATCTGCTTTCCAATTTATCGTTTCTTAGAGCCAGACCTTGTTCTTTAGATTTTTTGAAAGTGTATATTACAGGCTTTTAAGATTAGTAAAACTCATAAGCTGAATTGCATTATAGCTTAAGCAGTTTAGTCCCAAAAGTCTCTGTGGTAAAAAGTGCTTTTTTCCTAATACCAAAATCATTTCCCATTGATTTACTTCAGAAATTAGTCCATTTTATTTTACATTCTTGTTAAGAAAGTGATTTGAACAAGATTTGACCATGGTCAACTTTTGGTCAACGAAAGTCAACACATGGTCAACATATGCCAATCTCAGCTTATTTTCGTTTTCTTGCTTATTCTTCAAGCTTTTTGAGAATTTCTTTTTGCCACGTTCATTGTTAGTTGTATTTTACAAGTTTCAATCAAAAGAAGTTTAGGTGGGTGATTGGATAAGTTGAGTGCTTAAAAGTAGCTTATTGAGATAAGCTAGAATCTGTTTAAGCTCATTCCAAGAGAATTCTTTTGAACTGACTAGCTATAATCACATTTAACACACTTTGGAAAAAACTAAAGCTTATGAGATGGTATAGCTTTTCTTAACCAGCTTATTTTTATATAAGACCGTTTTCTATGAAAATCTTTTGGACATTGCTTTAAGGTCCCTGGAAATTAGGTACTTGTTTAATCTGTTTTAATTGGTTAGAAAGTTGTTAGGTTTTGCAAATTAGTTCCTGGTGTTGATAGTTTGTTACATTTTCAGTTTGGGAGTTTGTTAATTTTGTTTCAAGTAGTTATTAGTTGGTTGATTTTACATTTTCAGTCCTTACACTTTCTGAATTTATATTTTTAGTCCATTAACTTTCATTTACTTTACATTTTTAGCATTTTCACATATTGTGCATTACTTGGTTGTACATTTGGCTTTCTAATTGGTGTGTGCACGATGTTTTTAGAATTAGTATGGATACGTAGAGATACTATTTTTACCTTTTTACGTGGTTTGTGATAATTAGACCTAGATTTCCACAATATTATCAATCAAATACCAAAAACAATTAGTTAACTTGATTTCTCTCGATTAATCAATTCGTGAAGATACCGAGAAATAAACGACCTTAAAATTGACAAATATTAAATGGCGCCGCTGCCGGTTCTTTATGTGGAGATTGACGATTGATTGACGGTTACATATTGTATTTTGGGATCCGTTCACTTGTGAACGTTCCTTTTATGTATTATAAAAAAAATAAATAAAAAGAAGTCAAAGAGATAAAAATAAAAAAATATATAAAAACCACAAAAATCAATTCTTTCCTAAGAATTGAACCAAAAAATAAAAAACATCAAAAAGGAATCTTTTTCCTAAAAGATTACACCAAAAATATATTGTATATATTGGATTCACTCGTTTTTACATACATACTATACTTTTATAAAAAACAAATAAATACAAAAATATTTTTGATATATTATTATATGTAAATACATATACGTAGATACGAACAACCAATTTACCTACTTCCGGAAGTATTGCCTTGGAAATACACCGTACTTGGGGGTGTTTCGGTCCCATTTACGTGTATCAATCAAACAAGAATAAAGACAAAAATAGATAAACACTTTCAATAAGCAAGAATTCGAGGTTACGAACTATTAAGTGAATAGAAAGGCGGCTTTGCTATAAAATGCAAGCCTAAGGGAAACAGGTACTTAAGAGCTTAGCGACACCTCATTCCCCCGTTCACTAGTAAGTATTTCAAGAAGGAACGCTTGTTGGGGGTTTTGCCGCCCAATTAGTACTACATATATATTATAATTTTTTGTGGTTTTCACTATTGAACATCGGAAGAGATAATCTATTCTTTTCCAAAGTCGACCGAGAGCTCCTCTCTCATTCCTCGTGTTAAGTTGCAGGCGCACTCGAGCTTGTGCACATATACCTATTAGTGTACCACTTCCTTGTGGAAACCTTAGTTTCCTCGATCTTTTAGCTACTAGGAATGCATCATGTTCATATGATTAGATAATCAAAGAGGAATTAGAACACAACACATTAACAAGGTGTTTAGGCACAAAACACATGAATTAAACAAATGGATTGTTCATTATATTAATAACAAACAATCACTAGGTGTGTGTACATTGAATCCCACACCTAGTCGACACACGCTTTAGGTTTACATTGTATATGAAAGTTATGAATAAACCTAATACCCTTGGTTCCTTTTATAGTGTAAGGATTATGGTTTACAAGAGATAAGAATGAATAAACATGTAAATCTTCTATTCAAATAAACTAATACAGAATATATTCTGCATACTTATCTAAATAGAAGCTTCCAACAACACTTGTCAATGTTTCTGTCAGTGCTTGGATTGCATGTGACAATGCTTGGATTGCACTTGACAATGCTTGCTTCTGTCAGCGCCTGATTTGCTCTTGACAACGCCTGGATTACACTTGTCAACGCTTAGACAAATGCCTTCATGTTTTCTTCGTTTTTGAGTTTCTTCCACATCAACTTTTTGACCCAACAATCTTCCCCTAGTTGATGTCGGTAAAACTCTTTGTGTATCTCTTGTAAGTTGTACATCATCTTCAAATTGCTTCCCCTTAATTGTAGCATGTATGTCTTCCCCTTTTTGTCACATCAACAGGGAAGGAAATAATGAATGCAATCTTGAAGATTCTCCAAATGTAGGCTCTATGTAATGATTTTGAAGAAAAATAAATAAAGTAATCTTGATGTAGAAGTAGAATAACCCAACCTTGTGTTCCATGTCTTGTACTATCCATGTGATAAAGAACTTATACTGATGATTAAATATAAGTAGACCTCGATCACTTGTCAATATTCTCATCCTTTGTGAGACACTGAGCACAATAATGTAACTCCTTCAAGTGTTATGACAAGTCTTCGTCACCAAACATTTAAAGCACGAACAAGTTATCTTAAAAATCAATGGGATCTATCCATGATTTAAAGATATGATAAAACACAAACTCGCGAAAATCTTCTCAAAACATCAAACTTACCATAAGAATTCTTCCCCTTAAGCCAACACCTCTTTTAACACCCCCAAATTTACACGCAGCGGAATACATCTTTGGTGCTAAACAATGATACAACAACACATAATTTATAAAGAACGACTCGAAAAGAGACGTTTTAGATTTATCGTTCCTAAAACATTTGTCAGAGTAGCGTAGGCCCAAGTAATCGTTACCAAAAGATAAGTTAAAACAACATATTAGTTTGTTTTAAAAAATGGAACGATAAATGAATCAAAGAGTTTGAACAACAAAAGCAGTGCACAACTTCATTCCCGTGACCTCCAAGCTTCCACTTCATGATTACCTGAAATACATGTGAGTAAAACAATCAGCAAAAATGCCGAGTGAATCTATAGATTTATGAAATCAATTTGAACACAAGCAAAGATTATAAGTTTGTGGGATGCTTATAAGCATCAAATAATAATTTGCATCAACAATGATAATTGTATATAGCATAAATTGCAATAAGCTCATGGAACCGAGCCCTTAGACACTCCCATATCAGTCTAATAAGACGAGAGATTTATTAATTGTCGGTTACCTCCAGATTATTGGTACATTGCCGTATACCTGACTTCTCAATACAATATGCTCAAACAGTGTGGAGGTCGGGCCTAAGCTTCTATGACAAGTCCACAAAAACTGAACCGGGGCGGCTTCCCCCATAGATCTATTAATTGTACTAGCGGTTAACCCATCATAGGTTAATTAACGGTCCATAATTGAGGTTTTAACAAAGGCAATCATTTAATGCAATTTAAAGGCAACCACGGGTCCATTCATAAAGGGACAAAGCATACCATAAATATCTTGTGTTCTAAGTTTATAAAACATGTATTCCCCCTCGCGGGTTTAAAATCATTTAATAACTAGTATAAAGCGAGGCTATAGACTCACTTTAGCCGATAGTGGTAATGAGACGATTGCCGACGATAGATGATGCCTTTCAAACACGAGAACCGCAACCTATCAAATGAGGTGCGTTCATTAATAATAGACTCGAGAAATAAACCATACATAAGAATATAAAACTCGACTCATAAAATCACGACAAAATCGAGAGAAAACGATACAAGTGATACTATTACACTCTCCTATATATTCATTTTATTATTCTACGCCTTTAATAAAAATCTGCCGGAACATACCGAATGTCCAAGCCGTTTTCCCATACTTAAACATATCAATTTTTTATGATACTACTCAGAGAACTCACTTACTATATGTAGAAAGTCCTCCCGAGAGCCCATCAAAAGATTTTACTTCTAAAGTTCCCTGCCCGACTCATCTTTGAATCACAAAATCCGGACAGTTTAGCGACCTTGACTTACGAAACCATTTTGACCATTCTAAACAACTCCATTTGTAAAACCGTCACTTGATTCTAAAAATAGACTCAAAATACTAAACTTGGAGCCTGAGAACAGCCCTTGAATCATTTTGAAACTCATTTTATAGTCCCCGAGATTCGATCCAAATATCGACAACAATTTTCGGATTGTGTCAACACTCGTCTCCCGGTACACGAAAATCAAACTAGTGTAACTTCCACCTCGTTTGGAGTTGGAAGGCCTACTTTATATCAAATCGAAGCTAACGAAATTCTCTACAACATAATCCCATCATATCATCCTATATTCAGACTTAAGACCCTCGAAAATGGCCTCAAACCTACTGCCTAAAATTGACTATAAAAATCTCTTACAAAATCAAGTTTTTGATTAAAACCAACAACTTTTATCATCATTATAACATCACCATAAACCAATCCTAACACTTGTATCATCATCAAAATCAAAAACCCAAAAATTAAAATTCAACTTTTTAACAAAAACATTACATAAACATCATTTGATCATCATCTCTAACACATGCATGATCAAAATCACCACCTAACAAGCCTAGTTTTTTTATCAAAATTCAAAACTCAATGCATGTAAGTAAAAATGGTATCATTAGAATCACCTTGAAAATTTAGGAGGTGGACTTGTTTTGTTTTTGGATGGATCAAAGTTTTGATCAAGAAAATTAATAGATTTTGGTGGTGGTGGGTTTATGGCAAAATGAAGAAAGAAGAAAGGATGAATTTTTTTTTTGTAGCTAGTTAGTGTGTGTGTGATGTTAGGTAAAAAAAGCATTTTATATGGTGGTGGAAAGGTTAATTTTGCCAATTTGTGATAGTTTTGGTCAAAAATAAAAATAATTAGCTAAAAAGTGGGAAATGACTATTAGTAAATTTTACAAATATTTACGGGACTCGGGTTTCGTAAAAATACTTTTTTTTTTAAAGTTTAAACGCACACGAAAAATAATAATATAACGACTCGATACGTAATTAAAACGATATCGTCGAAAGTATTAAATATCGAAACGATCGATAATAAAATATAAAATTTTTGGCATCCGTCGGTATCGCGATCACTAGTAGTCCTCGTTACTCGTCAAAATATTAAAATATAATATTTAATATCGGTTTCAACTTAAACCGTTAAGCATAATAGTATTTAACGTTACGAAATACTACAAAATAATTGAAAATAGAATTAAATCATGACCTTATTTTTACGGGTTTTACATCCTCACCACCTTAAGGGAGCGACGTCCCGGCGCTCAACTCTCCTCATACTCGAGTTGTTCATTACCCGGAAGGATGACGACATTCCTTAATAAGAAGTCCTTACGTTCCCACGTGAATCTCGATCCACGATCTGCACTGGTTCTTTTACAAAACGCAACTTGTCGTCAAGTGGTATCTCATCAAAAAAAAAGAATAAATAAATCCTTATTCACCAGTCACCCGTCAAAATCGACACATGAAAATTTTGCGAATCACACGAAGCTCATTCGACGACAAGAATAGATGACATGGTTTACGGGTAAGTCGAGTTAAAAAGAATGTTGAAAATTAAAGGATATCCATCGGCCGGATAGTCATGGACACACATCAAAAGAATTAACAAGAAAAACATTTTCGTCATCGGAGGGTGCCGCCACAAGTTCTCACAACTTACGATCATTTGACTAGATCACACACCATATAAGTACATAAAATAAAAGGTCGAACATAAACATCGATTATAGATCTCCATCGTTAATCATCGAGAAAACCTTGAACGAACCCTTGATAATAACTACTTGATCTCAAGAGTCTTTCCACTTGCGGTGTCGGCTTCAACATACTCCTCGAGGTCGTAACGAATTTATTAACTCCATTCATTAAGAGATTTGGTCCTCAATCATTTCACAAGTAAACGCATAAATCCTGGTGACACTTATCGTTTCTTCTTATACACTGCTTCCCGAGATTCATTTTAAACTCAGAATAAAATAGTGATCTTCAATACGAGGAACAGAACGATATAAAAATAAATTCAATAAACGCATAAACGGACTAGATGTGGTAAAATGATTTAAGGTTGACGATCGACGAGGGATCTCGAATCACGTAACCGTAAAACATAATAATTCACAATACTAGAAAAATGAGAGCGAAGAATGAATTAAATATTAACATTAAAATAACGTTTGTCACAATTATCCGTCCCGTATTTGGTATTACCTTAAAACTCAGTTGAGGTACTTTCTTGATAAAGATGATACATCAAAAAAGAAGTAAAATAGTTTCAAAATTTATTTGGTCGTCTTAAGAAACTTTGAAAGAATGACATAAATTTATTAATTAAACTCATACTGATGGTTACGATTTAGAAATATAATTTCCAAATTAAATCATTATTAGGAATATAAATTAAACTGGTAATTTCATTATATTAAAACTAAAGTATGATAAATCAATTACTTCAATAGATAGAACATGATTTCATTTTAAACATTAATTTTAGTTATACAAAATATGATGTATAAATTTGACCTTTTACTTGTGATGGTTATTTCGATAATTGAAAATCATTGGAAAATGTATAAAAGTTCCATAAAATTTTATAATACGTTGTAGAAGTACATAAAGGTGCTTATTATTTCAAAATAAATATGAGATATATTCGGGTTTCGAAAGGTGACATGATAACAACGAATATGAATGGAAATAATAGTCAACAATTAGTAAGAAATTAGCGGTACAAAAGAGAACGAAGCAATGTCGTATGAATTCTTAAAAAGAATAATAAAATAAAGGCGTTGATGGTAAGACGATAAGAAACTGTAGATTAAACAAGTTGTCAGTTTTGTTAGTGCGGTCGATGGTTCACCAACATCAGCTCGTTAACTTAGCGGTAGTCGATACACGATCGGAAATAAGATCCATACAAAATTTTAATCACAGAAAATTCCTAATAATCACTTGTAATTAAAACAAATCAAATGAACGATGTTAGTGTTTAAAGAGAGAAGTCAAAGCACGGTTCACAAGAGTGGGTTTCGAGACAAACGAGAGTGACGGACGTCATCCCGGATATACGGAAATCACTCTAGTGATAATTCATTATTCACGTGCGGAGACATTCCAAAGATCTACCCAGTCGCATAAAGAAGATTGGACGAGAAGGAAGGATAAAACATCGAGACTTTCAAGTCTTTTATCAACAGTCAGTAATTAGACGAACAGTCAAAAGAAATCGGTTACATGACAAAATGAAGTAACAAGTGGAAAAACGATCGTTGAGTAAAAACGTATTCGTGAGCGCGTAATTCGTTCAAGAAAAGGTAAGAAAACGTATGCGGATGCATTGAAATTTCGCTACTTGCATAAAATATAAAGGTTTTCAAAACTTCTTTTCTCTTTATTCCATTTTATTTATCTTTATCATAAATACAAGTAAAAAGTTGATTATTATCAAGATTTTAAGGTGACTACTATTCAGCCTAGCATGGCTCCTTCTAAATTAGACATAGGTGATCAGGCCATGTATAATTTATGGCTAGCAATGCAGTGCTTCATTTCGTCGAAAAGTATTACGTTTCTTATGTTTATATAAACCATGCCATTTGTAAAATGGAATTTAAAAATAGTTTATAAATTTATAGGATACAAGTAATTTGTGAGATACTTAATAAGCAACTTTTAATGTTACCAAAAGTATTTTATAAGACCAAAGTAGAAATAATTGGTGAAAATAATCGTAAAACAATATCAGATTTATTTATAATATGACATTATGACAACGTATAAAGTAGTCAAAGTTTTGCAAAAAGTGGCAAATAGTAGCTCATAAAACAACCAATGAAATGGTTACGAGTTGTTAAGGTTTCAAAAGGTTACAAGGTTAGACGGAAATGCCGTGAGACACGTGATGAGAATGTCGAAGAAGAATGTGAAGGCAAAACTTCAAAGCTCAACCCAAGTCAGTGGAAGGTTAGAAGAAAACGAAAATAAAATAACATCGAATGACAAATGAGTCATATATATAAAAATAATAAATCAATACACATGTGTATTCTTTGTAAGATACTCGACACAAAATGCTTTTAAGAAAGTATGTTATTCGTTTTTAAATTACACCATTAATCCGGTAATTGCTAATCCTGCACTGTTTCTATTTTTAAATATTTTCACATGCAACTAGTATTCGTTAGTTGTAAAATAATATTTGTTAAAACTTTACGATCTCAAATGAAATCAAAACAGCTTAGAAACATTTAAAACTCATCATCTGAATTTTCTATCAGATTTAACTTTTAAATATGAGCCGATTAATTGACCCGATAAACGACATCTCCTAGACTCGGAGTCTAAAGCATTTTGATGCAAAACGACGTTTCAGACGACTTTCTAGTTTTACCCGAGACCTGAAAACCAATGTAAAATGTCCAAAATACCCCTGCAAGTTCTGTGCAGGTTTGACTATTTTATTTTAAAAACGCAGGTTTTACTTTTAAGTTTTGACCTGTTTATACTGCCCTACAGTTTCTGCATAAAGTGTATTTTTCGACACTTCTTAACGGCTCAAAATATATACATATATACACACATGTCTTGTGGATTTTATAACAACGCAAAATAAATCTCATAATGAGCATCAAATAAAATATAGCATGATGAATGACAGAAAATGCTTCAAGGTATTCAACACGAAATTTAGGAAGCAAGACGGTGAATGACGTTCGTAATTTAGATTTCAAAATGCAATGTAGGCAAATCTCCTTGGTGCCACGATTGTCAAAAACACAAAACATAACAAGAAAAGAATGGAACATTAACATGCTACACTCCGGGAACGAGAAGGTTAATGAAAAACAAATGATACAATTTTATATAAGTAAAATCGTATTCCAATTCTAGCGCCATAATCTAGACGATGATTTATAAAACGACGATGACGTTACCGAGATATAAGTGAACAATACACTTCGGAGTCGATACATATAAATGTCAATAAATAGCGGTTAGTCTATTCCAAGGACACATTGAGCTACACAATGGTCTGGAGATTACGTTAAAAGACGTCCAAGCACAAATAGCCGGAAGACGATTTGAATATCTATATAGATATCACAAAGGGTTAAATAATGAAAGTAACGCGCGCAGATGAAGGTATGTAAGGTCATAATATAAAATTTGCAATAAAAGCAATTTAAATACTTCAAAAATAAGTACAGAAAGATCTTGAAAATTCAATGTATTTATTTAAGTTAATCATTAATAAATGATAAACTTTTATCGAAAAGTTTAATGCCATAAATATATATCGATAAAGGGATCCTAGATATAAATATATATCAATAAAGGGATCATAGTGTTTATTTATAATTACTTGGGAATAAGGTATACGTAATAATGCATACTAAAGTGGTAATCCCAGAAGTAGCTTGAACCTGAAGTCACGCGAAATCATGTGCACCGACTCTTTTAAAAATAAAAGACCTAGTTCTCTGTAACTCATGGCTCTGGTACCAATCTTTAACACCCCCAAATTTACACGCAGCGGAATACATCTTTGGTGCTAAACAATGATACAACAACACATAATTTATAAAGAACGACTCGAAAAGAGACGTTTTAGATTTATCGTTCCTAAAACATTTGTCAGAGTAGCGTAGTCCCAAGTAATCGTTACCAAAAGATAAGTTAAAACAACATATTAGTTTGTTTTAAAAAATGGAACGATAAATGAATCAAAGAGTTTGAACAACAAAAGCAGTGCACAACTTCATTCCCGTGACCTCCAAGCTTCCACTTCATGATTACCTGAAATACATGTGAGTAAAACAATCAGCAAAAATGCCGAGTGAATCTATAGATTTATGAAATCAATTTGAACACAAGCAAAGATTATAAGTTTGTGGGATGCTTATAAGCATCAAATAATAATTTGCATCAACAATGATAATTGTATATAGAATAAATTGCAATAAGCTCATGGAACCGAGCCCTTAGACACTCCCATATCAGTCTAATAAGACGAGAGATTTATTAATTGTCGGTTACCTCCAGATTATTGGTACATTGCCGTATACCTGACTTCTCAATACAATATGCTCAAACAGTGTGGAGGTCGGGCCTAAGCTTCTATGACAAGTCCACAAAAACTGAACCGGGGCGGCTTCCCCCATAGATCTATTAATTGTACTAGCGGTTAACCCATCATAGGTTAATTAACGGTCCATAATTGAGGTTTTAACAAAGGCAATCACTTAATGCAATTTAAAGGCAACCACGGGTCCATTCATAAAGGGACAAAGCATACCATAAAAATCTTGTGTTCTAAGTTTATAAAACATGTATTCCCCCTCGCGGGTTTAAAATCATTTAATAACTAGTATAAAGCGAGGCTATAGACTCACTTTAGCCGTTAGTGGTAATGAGACGATTGCCGACGATAGATGATGCCTTTCAAACACGAGAACCGCAACCTATCAAATGAGGTGCGTTCATTAATAATAGACTCGAGAAATAAACCATACATAAGAATATAAAACTCGACTCATAAAATCACGACAAAATCGAGAGAAAACGATACAAGTGATACTATTACACTCTCCTATATATTTATTTTATTATTCTACGCCTTTAATAAAAATCTGCCGGAACATACCGAATGTCCAAGCCGTTTTCCCATACTTAAACATATCAACTTTTTATGATACTACTCAGAGAACTCACTTACTATATGTAGAAAGTCCTCCCAAGAGCCCATCAAAAGATTTTACTTCTAAAGTTCCCTGCCCGACTCATCTTTGAATCACAAAATCCGGACAGTTTAGCGACCTTGACTTACGAAACCATTTTGACCATTCTAAACACCTCCATTTGTAAAACCGTCACTTGATTCTAAAAATAGACTCAAAATACTAAACTTGGAGCCTGAGAACAGCCCTTGAATCATTTTGAAACTCATTTTATAGTCCCCGAGATTCGATCCAAATATCGACAACAATTTTCGGATTGTGTCAACACTCGTCTCCCGGTACACGAAAATCAAACTAGTGTAACTTCCACCTCGTTTGGAGTTGGAAGGCCTACTTTATATCAAATCGAAGCTAACGAAATTCTCTACAACATAATCCGATCATATCATCCTATATTCAGACTTAAGACCCTCGAAAATGGCCTCAAACCTACTGCCTAAAATTGACTATAAAAATCTCTTACAAAATCAAGTTTTTGATTAAAACCAACAACTTTTATCATCATTCTAACATCCTAACATCACCATAAACCAATCCTAACACTTGTATCATCATCAAAATCAAAAACCCAAAAATTAAAATTCAACTTTTTAACAAAAACATTACATAAACATCATTTGATCATCATCTCTAACACATGCATGATCAAAATCACCACCTAACAAGCCTAGTTTTTTTTTATCAAAATTCAAAACTCAATGCATGTAAGTAAAAATGGTATCATTAGAATCACCTTGAAAATTTAGGAGGTGGACTTGTTTTGTTTTTGGATGGATCAAAGTTTTGATCAAGAAAATTAATAGATTTTGGTGGTGGTGGGTTTATGGCAAAATGAAGAAAGAAGAAAGGATGAAAATTTTTTTTTGTAGCTAGTTAGTGTGTGTGTGATGTTAGGTAAAAAAAAGCATTTTATATGGTGGTGGAAAGGTTAATTTTGCCAATTTGTGATAGTTTTGGTCCAAAATAAAAATAATTAGCTAAAAAGTGGGAAATGACTATTAGTAAATTTTACAAATATTTACGGGACTCGGGTTTCGTAAAAATACTTTTTTTTTTTAAAGTTTAAACGCACACGAAAAATAATAATATAACGACTCGATACGTAATTAAAACGATATCGTCGAAAGTATTAAATATCGAAACGATCGATAATAAAATATAAAATTTTTGGCATCCGTCGGTATCGCGATCACTAGTAGTCCTCGTTACTCGTCAAAATATTAAAATATAATATTTAATATCGGTTTCAACTTAAACCGTTAAGCATAATAGTATTTAACGTTACGAAATACTACAAAATAATTGAAAATAGAATTAAATCATGACCTTATTTTTACGGGTTTTACACCTTTTCATGACGAATTTTAATGAGATAACATCTTCATACCATATGTAAAAGTGTTGGACTGGATAACTCTTTCTCAAGGCTATCCCGATTACATAATCTAAAATATCCATCAAATTCTTCACGAATTGTTGTCAACTTACTTAAAAATCATTGACTCCTTGTAAAAATATCCGAGCCATTAATATCAACTTTGATATTCTGAATAAAAATGGAGATTCCATGTACCTTTGCGTGTAAAATACCTCCTTTTTGTGTGCTAAAAACGTACCAATTTTCTCAAACAACAGCTATTCTTTTGTTACCCGAGAACCTTCATTGTCCAATATCTCTATCATGTGTATTGTCCCATATCGAACAATACCTATCAACGTTTGATCAATTATTTCTCGGACAACTCATGTCAACGCTTGTTCTGTCAGCGTCAATTTATTCTTTGTCAGCGTCTAAACCAACCTTGTTAGCGTCTATTCTTCTGCTGACGTCATCAAGTGGCTACAACCTTTATGAAAACGACTAAAAGTAACATAACAACCTTCACTCTTTGTACCATACTTCCAGCTGTCAAAACATATTTTAGGATAATCATAATCCCTAAAAATCAGCCATCAAAACGTGTCTTTCAAATTTATATCCCATAATCTTTGCGTATGACTTAATCACAAAAATAGGAACAAATCTTGTCCAGATAAACATTAGACACCATACGTCTTTGAAACATGAGCCACGTTTTTCTTTTGTTGATATCTTCAAACCAGTAGTACGCATACTAAAGATCAGCAAAGAGATTCTGTCTTCACGTGATATCATTTTCTCATTCCTTTTGAACGATTGAAAAGAAACAAGTGATAACACAGTAAAAACATGTAACTACTTCAACATCTGCTGCATCCTTACTTTCTGACCATGATCTGCTGAAACACTCATAATCCATGTACCTTGAGTTGCTTGTTGATTAACTATGGTTTGTATCCCTGTACCACTTGCTGCTCCATCTCATAAGTATTCTAGGGTTTATATAAACCCTAATAATTTGCTGCTGTTGTTACGATGGCGGCTTTGAACCCGAAACATCAAAACAACCTTCTGCTTGTTTATATTATGAACGAATGAACAACAAACCATAGTGCAAACAATAATCGAATTTCAAGATAACCCCTTTTGGAACATCTTTTCTGTTTATAATGATCTAGGGCTTGGAAGAAACCCTAGATTTAACTTGGATAGCAAAAACAGAAAACTGAAAAATCACCTCCACAGCCAACTTTGACCCCGAATAACTTCTTCATAAGAGCTCAAATCAAAGATCCCTTCGGTGAGATCCTAGACACAAGTGCCAAGAATCTACAGTTCAAAAATCACGAAGATCCAACGGTTAACGAAGGAGAAAACGTGTTTTGAACATGGGTGTCCACAGAAAACTGCATACATCCTACTGCTGACTTTGACGCTTAATAAATTTTTCTTGGGGATAAAACTCGACAATCCCTCCGGTGGATGTCTAGATATATGTGTATAGAACACACACAAGAAATTTCGTGATCCAATCAAAAGTTATGACCTTCTGAATACTGCTGCGCACACAAAAACGTCCAGAAAAACCCTAGATGGATTTTTCTTCTTCTCACCATTACGAACACCTTGTTGGTCCTAGCATCACGAGCCACGAGGCTCTGATACCAACTGTGGAAATCTTAGTTTCCTCGATCTTTTAGCTACTAGGAATGCATTTGTTCATATGATTAGATAATCAAATCGGAATTAGAACACAACACATTAACAAGGTGTTTAGGCACAAAACACATGAATTAAACAAATGGATTGTTCATTATATTAATAACAAACAATCACTAGGTGTGTGTACATTGAATCCCACACCTAGTCGACACACGCTTTAGGTTTACATTGTATATGAAAGTTATGAATAAACCTACCCTTGGTTCCTTTTATGGTATAAGAATTAGGGTTTACAAGAGATAAGAATGAATAAACATGTAAATCTTCTATTCAAATAAACTAATACAGAATATATTCTGCATACTTATCTAAATAGAAGCTTCCAACAACACTTGTCAATGTTTCTGTCAATGCTTGGATGGCATGTGACAATGCTTGGATTGCACTTGACAATGCTTGCTTCTGTCAGCGCCTGATTTGCTCTTGACAACGCCTGGATTACACTTGTCAACGCTTAGACAAATGCCTTCATGTTTTCTTTGTTTTTGAGTTTCTGCCACATCAACTTTTTGACCCAACATTCCTCCCAAAAGGAAGAGAAACAAGAACAAAACCGTCCATCAAGCCGATCACGAGCACCGTGCTTTCGACAACGTAAACGAAGCCATAGACAATAGCCATTGATTGAGATTCTCCAATCCAACATGGATGGGAATGCGGATGCCATAGTCATTCCCGAGATAGCCGCTAACAATTTTGAGCTTAAGACATGCATGATTACAATGGTTTCTTCTATCCCCTTCTTAGGGAGACCTATAGATGACCCTCATGACCATATCAAGAGATTCATGTACCTTTGTAATACCATAAAGGATAATGGGGTACCTCCCGATGCGGTTAAGATGATATTATTCCCTTTCTCTTTGGAGGGAAATGCTAGGAATTGGCTAGATAAGCAACCCTTAAATAACATTTTCACTTGGGATGATTTGAAGAAGAAATTTGTGACCAAGTTCTTTCCTCCTTCATGAACCACCGCATTGAGAAACCAAATCATAGGCTTTCAACAAAAGAAAGACCAAAACTTTAGTGAAAGTGCCCCATGGTTTTGACCAAGTTCACCAAATTAACACCTTCTACAATAGTTTAAGACCTCACCATCAAGATTCATTTAACTCAGCAGTGGGTGGGAACATTCTTTCAAAATCCACTCAAGATGCATAGGATATCACTGAAACAAAATCCATGGTTCATTGTAATAGGAAGAGAGATGAGGTGGTACATGTTGTTCAAGAGAGTGCTTCTCAATCAATTGATCATCAAATACTTAAGCAAAACAATGAGATACTTCAACAAATTAACAAGACTCAAAAGATGAATCAAGAGATGTTTCAAGAGTTTATGAAGGTTTCTTTGAACAATTCTTCTACCAACAATGTCAATGCCATTACCTTATCTTATGAGACATGTGGAGGCCCTCACTCATACTTGCAATGTGACAAAGTTCAAAACTTTCAAGGAGAATGCTATGCTTATAATGATGATGGAAGAGGAAACTTTAAACCAAACATCAATCCTAATCACCTTTCATACAAGTCCAACAATTACCTTTCTCCACCGGGTTTCCCTCCCCAACAACCCACCCAAAAACAACCAAATACTCCACAAATGCTCAATAGAAACCAAGGGCCAAGGGTACATTATCAAGGGAACAACAACAATAGAGGGCCAAATAACTTTCAAAACCAAGGGAACAATTTTCATGGCAATAACCAAGGACTTCATAATCCACCTCAATATCCAAACCAAGGTTTTCATCAAGGAAATATGCAAACTTCTTCCATGGATTTGATTATTCAAAAGCTTAATGCTCATGAGAGGCAAATGAGGGAAATGCAAGAGGAGACTAATAAGAAGTTTATGTTGCTCTTAAATCAAAGACCACAAGGTTCTTTACCCTCCAACACTCAAACCAATCCAAGGGCAAATGTAAATGAAATCACGAAAAGAAGTGGGAAAACAACCATTGAACCTTCCATTTCTCCTACCCCTCCCTTGGTGACTCCTACCATGGTTCCTATTTATGACAAGCCTACACCCTCTAAGCCTATACCTTCCAATCCTACACCTTCAAACTCTACACATACTAATCCTTCACCTTCTACACCTATCATTGAAGAAACCCAAAAAGAGAGTCCTTCAACAACTACCATAAAACCTCTACCAAAACCAAATCTTCCATATCTTTCTAGATTGAGAAAAGAGAAGCTTAAGAACAAAGATGACATTCAAGTATTAAACTTTTTGAGGATGTTTAAGCAATTTAATATCAACATATCTTTTGTGGAGGCTTTAGCTTACATGCCCAAGTTTGCCAAAATGTTTAAGGACCTTCTCTCCAACAAAGAAAATTGATTGATATGCCTAACACTTCATTGAACGAAAATTGTTTCCGGTGTTGTTGAAGACTTTACCAACTAAACTTGGTGATCTGGGCCGGTTCTTGATTCCTTGTAATTTCCCAGGGGTTGAAAATTGCATGGCACTTGCGGACCTTGGTGCAAGCATAAATTTGATGCCTTTGTCGGTTTGGAAACAAATCTCTCTTCCCGAGCTCACACCTACTAAAATGACACTTGAGTTACCAAACCGTTCAATAGCTTATCTGATGGGGAATGCGGAAGATGTTTTTGTAGGAGTTGATAAGTTCACATTCCCTGTGGATTTTGTAGTTGTTGACTATGACATGGACCCTAAAGTTCCTCTCATTGTAGGAAGGCCCTTCTTAAGTGATGGGTCAATTCAGTGCCTGATTTGTCCCTTGCACAGGATTTGGATGTAAAGTATCCTAAGTAGTGTTAGTCACTGAACTTACGTATGTTATAAGTTCAGTGTGTAATTCTTTAGAGTTCTTTAGAGTCTACGAGATAGACTCGTCATTAGCTGAGGCGGATCTCAGTAAGTGTGCAAAGAATCAAGGATGATGGAGTTAGTAAGTGATGACATAACAGCTTACTAACTCCTCAAGACTATTACTGATTACAAGACCTGAAGATGTTAAGAAGACCTGAAAAAGTGTCTTATGTATTAGTGGGCACATGTCTTATTAGCAATGAAGACAAAGGTTCAAGAGGAAGGCTTACTTTGTCAAAGGTGCAAAAGATGAAGACAACAAAGTACAAGGTGGTTACTTGTACTTTAGTAAAGCTTCTCAAGGAAGCTTCACACTCCACTATATATATGTGGTCTTTGTAACAGAATAGTCAATGATTCCTACCCACAGAAACAAACATGTAATACTTTAGTGGTTTAGGGTTTCATCCTCCCATGGTTGCATAAGCTTAGCTAGCTATGAACATGGGAGTTTAGTTTGTCATTCATCGCCCGGTTGTTGTTCCGCAAACAACCGGGCAAGTCATGTATATTTGTTGATTCATTATTAATAAGATATACATACGATGAAAAATACAAGCTTGTGTTATTAGTTAGTCAATTGGTTAAATTGTGTACATTGTTCTTCATTGTTCTTCACAGATTCATTATGTGCACAAGATTCGTGGACCAACAATTGGTATCAGAGCGGGTTGAATTAATTACTATCCAGATCCGTTCGAATGACTGCTAATAACATGTTTACATGGTTTAAATCAGTAGTGTTTGGTTAAAAACTGCATTTACAGTAGCAGTTTTGAGGGGGAGATAATACACTACTGATGACCACTGGCAAAATAATACTCTCTCTTATCCTATCCTAATACACCCACCACCGACACTATCTATTCCACCCCTAACAAAAACACCACAACCGTCACTTTCCATTATCTTTCCTCACTTCTCTTCTTTAACAAAAAAAACAGATCCACTTTCTCCTCCCACCGCCATTTTTAACCTATCCAAATCCCACCGTCACTCTCTCCTTTCTTTCTTCACCACCTCCATCCTATTCTATTCTCCTAATCCATCACACCCTCCAAATTCTCTCTTCAAGGGCCCTACCTTAATCATTCATACTTATTCAACAAAATCCAAATCCCACCGTCACACATCACAATACCTCCAAGATCCAAAACCGGATTCACTCATATCACTCACTATACAAATAAATCTGATTTCATCTACTCCAGTTCAAGATCTTCTCCGGTGAAATAACATCACAAAAAAAAACCAGATTCAACGAAACCTTGATTAAAACACAAATCGAAATTAAAAACTGGTGAATCTTCTCTTTGTGGCCACATGAAGGGATTCAATTTATATACAAGTTCGATTAATTGGTTTCATGAAGTGGGAAAATGAATATGATGCTGATGGAATCGGTTGTTCTCTTGTTCGATGTTTAAACATCTAGTTTGTTGGGTTGATTGGGTTTAAATAGAGTTGATTGTAACAGGTGTGAAAAGTTAATTGGTATGACGGTATGAAATGGGATGCTACGGTTGTGAATCAAAGATGATAAGCTTCAAAGAAGATGAAGCTGGTAAGATGGGTAAATGGGAGATGTTATGAGCACCGAGATGTGCTTGCCTCGGTGCGAACGTCTTGGTGTTTCAAGGAGCTGATCAAAATAGTCAGCAGGTAAAAGAACCCTTCCCGCTGACCTGCACGAACAGGGTGTGGATGTTAAGCTAATAACTATGCTGACCAAGATTGGGTGTATCAGCTTCTCTGAAGTTTGTGAGATGGTCAACAAACGGCTGGTCTGTGTAAACCCACCAGCCGACCCCATACCTCTGAACCTGTCTACCATGAATGCGAGGATGCCACATGTGGTTTATGGGTCTCGATGGTTTTATGGTGCCTTGAGTTTGTCGAAAGAAATAGCGTTGGTTTTGAATAAGAATGATCTTCCAATAATCAGCGTGTATTATGTGATTATAGCTGATAACTGATCTGCAAATGTATTGTTTATGGAAGATGATGCGGGGATTTTGAGGTGTGTTGGAGCTGCTGGTAAAATCATCAGCGATGGGGTGTACATGTGGTTTCAACAGGAAAGTCTGACAATAAATGGGGTGTTGTCCCAGCTGTAAAGAATTGAAGGTCTCACAACTATTTATTCAGAGGTTGTTAAGAGCTGGACTACAAGTTGCTGAGCCTGTCAATAGACTAGTTCTATGAACCGTCCAACCGATTAACTGGACCTCAGTCTTTGAACCCCCATCAGTGAACTCCTCTCAGCCTTTTGGGACGCCACCTGATAGTGAACCGCTGTCACCATATGTTTGCTGACCCCTCGTCGCTGACTTGAACCCCTTGGTCACCAGTGATCCCTGAACCTTTACCAGCGAACCCGCTGAAGATGTGAACCTGTTCTGAACTCCCAGCTGAACCAAAGGTCGCTGAACCCCAGGACCCCTGTCCTCAATCTCTGTCAATGGACCCTGTCCCTGAACCCCAGCTATCCAGTGAACCCCCACCTGTAGTGAACCAAATGATCATCAGCGACCCTGTCACTTAAACCTTTGTTCTCCTCTATGAACCCCTATTATGCAACACAAGGTCGCTGAACCTATATCAGAACATCGACTCCACAGCTAGTTGATGCAGGCTTTATCATGAACCAGAATTTGTTATGCTAGCTGAATGCATATGTTACAAATGGGCTGATTAAAATTAATCAGTGAATGAAAAGCGGTGCCTGAATAATGTTCAATATCTGACTTCAAAAAAAAAAAGGCTGTGAAAATATGATACTCGCTGAATGGCACTCGCTATCTCTGAACCCTGACGATGAATGACCAACAGCTGACCATGTATCTGAACCCACATATGTGTCGACTGCTGACAGGTCATGGGTTTCATATATCAGCTGTGGTTTTGTTGAATGAAAAATAACGGGTAGCTGTCCCATGTCCCATCCACAGATGATCTGATAAACATAATAGTTGTTACAACGCTGAGTTGACACACTTTTTATGTAGTCAAACTGAACCTCAACCAGCTGAACCTGCATACACATTATCAGAGAATTTGTTTAGGCGTTTTGATTAGATGTGGCATTTTGAGTAGATGTGATCAGGCGTTTGATTCTTGGAAATTGGTTATTTAGGTTGTGAAGATGAACCTATCGCTGGCCTAAATCTCAAGGTCAATGAATCCTCCTTACCAAATCACCCCGTACTCACCACGTACTCCCATCAGCGGACCTGAAGTATTGCTTGAGCTTCAGGGGAGTTGAAATAACAGATATGTTCTAAAGGATGAAAGAACTTCAGGAGTTAAGTATTTTGATAAAACATCATAGATGTTTTGAAAATGGTCTGATGACATGATCATTTGTGGTCAAAAATGTCAGGGGTGTCGCCAAAAGATCGCTTCTTAACCTAACAGCCAATAACTTTCAACTCTCCAGCTACTGATCCCTGTCACTAAACATGGACCCCTGTCCTTAACCTCTCTCTTTGGACCCTTGTCCCCAGGTCTCTGAATGACCAAAGCTGGCCATTGATCGTTGTTGCTGAATCATAACCATCAAGATCGCTGATTCTTCACGAGTTATGACTTATTTTGATAGAACCTCAGGGGTTGATGCTTCCCCAGAGGTTGAGAGCCCAGAGGTCGAGAACCCTGAGGTCTCACAGCCATTGTACCACCAACCCGGTGTCTCTGAACCCCCAGAGTTCGCTGAAGAGAACTCTCCTTCAGGTAGTTTTATACTTGATTTCCTTCAGTAAACCAGCACATTTCTTCAAGTTAAAAGCAGTAGCTGAGACGTCCAAACTTACAAAGTTTGAGGTATCTGATGATGAATACTCCAGATACTTGGTATGTTGGTGGATTTTTATCCAAACTCAAATGAGTTGAGGCGCGTTGTACGCCTATTTTGGTTGATGTGATAAGAGGATAATCGTAGTCAAAAGATGCCGTTAAAGCTGCATATTTTGAGGGGGAGAGAAACACGGACATCTACACACCGCTGTGATATAGATGCCGCTGTGACATATACGCAGCTGTGATCTATACACCGCTGTGATATACCTACCTGTATCCATTCAACCCCACAAACACCTTCACAAAACCAAAACAAACAAAAAAAAAAAAAAAAAAAATCTTCATTCATCCCCATCTTCTTTCTGACCTCTTTATCAGCTAACGTCAACAGAGGCAGCTGAACCCTCAGCCAAACAGCCACAGCTAGATAAAGATGATATCTTCAGAGCCTTCACATGCTGAAGGACTTGGTCACTCAGGAAATTTTTTCTCACACCAAGATAAAGATAGAAGATACTTACTGTAATCAAAGTCCAGCAATGAATCTTGTCATCTTCACATAGTCTGAAGCCTCAAGACTTGGTCAATCAGGTACATGTCATTACCTCAAACCAAGGCAAAGAAAGAAGACGACATTTGGGCTATTTGTATACCTCCAGCAGTCACATACAACCATCATAACCTCTTCTCTTTCCCACCACCAGAGGTTAGTATTTGGTTAGTACTTTACACCCAAGAGGCTGCACCTACCAGAGCTCGCACCTATCAGAGGTTTGCCACCAGAGCTCGCTCCATCAGAGGTCACCATCAGAGCTTACACCATCAGACGTGTAACCAGACCTCTGGACCTCAGGTACCCGTATGTTGCTTAAAATTTTTAGAGACTTATTCTTATACTTAAACTTTTATCAAAAAGATTTCAAAAGTTAAGTGATTTTAAAATGTTACAAGTCAGAAGTTTTACAACATCAGAAGTTTGTTTTTCAACATCAGCTCTTAAGTTTATAAACTTAAAGCTAATCCGAGTAAAGTCGGAACAGATAGGAAGAATCTCCTTGCCTTAAGGCTAAAGTGTCACAGATCCTTGAACAGGATAGCCAAAGGCTAAATGTTCACCAAGTGTCGGTTTCACTACCACACCAACTAATGGTCATCAATTCACCATGTCTAACCAACAAGAAAGAATTGGCTATTCCGAAGTTAAACGGCTAACCGGTAAAGAATCATCAAATCCGTTGATGGCTGATAGTTTGCCAAAAACTATAGAACCAGCTAAGTTGGTTAAGTCTCTGGATTTCCACCAGAGGCCACACAAGGGTATTCAAACACCCTCAAAATCTAAGGTTCAAACCTTAGTATCGAAGCAATTCGATAAAGGGATTCAATCCCTGAAATGGTGAATAATATAAGCGTGTAGTGACTTCAAAAATTACTTTTGGGAAGTATTTTTTGAGGGGGAGAGAGTCACACCCCTGATGAAGGCACACCCTACTGATGAAGCTCAAAGTTATATCATCACCATACATACAACACAACCACCCTGTCACTACCATACAACCTCTCACACCACAACAAAACAAAAAACAATCACATACAAAAAAATCCAAATTTCATCCAGGAGCATCACTCAAAAAAATCCATCACATTCCTTAAATAGGTATCGACGGGTATCTGGTGAATGTTTGAAGAAAGTAATGATGAAGTTGGTATTGGTATTGTGTTTGAACAGGTTAGAGGTTTTATCGATTGAAAGAAGTTGGTTACGGGGTAGAAGAGTTTGTGTACATCTGATGTATGTCAACATCAGATAAGTGATCAAGTGTTCTGGGATTTGATTGTATACTTGGGTGCTTAGTATTTTGGAGTAATGTTTTCTAGCCGTGTTTGATCACCACTGTTTGGAACGAGCCTCTGAAACACCAACATAACCCAATTCCCTGAAGATGTTCATCAGAGACTTCACATGATGATGATGAAGTTCTGGTGTAAAGTTTGAGCACTTGTCACCACTACAACAACAAAGGATCAGAAGATTGTTATCATTTATTATGTCACTTTGTTGTATTTTAGCATGTAAGAAGAAGCCTTTATGCTCACTTACTGCTATTTAACTTAGGCTACTTTTCTATCCAAATAGGGGGAGATTGATGGGTCAATTCAGTGCCTGATTTGTCCCTTGCACAGGATTTGGATGTAAAGTATCCTAAGTAGTGTTAGTCACTGAACTTACGTATGTTATAAGTTCAGTGTGTCATTCTTTAGAGTTCTTTAGAGTCTACGAGATAGACTCGTCATTAGCTGAGGCGGATCTCAGTAAGTGTGCAAAGAATCAAGGATGATGGAGTTAGTAAGTGATGACATAACAACTTACTAACTCCTCAAGACTATTACTGATTACAAGACCTAAAGATGTTAAGAAGACCTGAAGAAGTGTCTTATGTATTAGTGGGCACATGTCTTATTAGCAATGAAGACAAAGGTTCAAGAGGAAGGCTTACTTTGTCAAAGGTGCAAAAGATGAAGACAACAAAGTACAAGGTGGTTACTTGTACTTTAGTAAAGCTTCTCAAGGAAGCTTCACACTCCACTATATATATGTGGTCTTTGTAATAGAATAGTCAATGATTCCTACCCACAGAAACAAACATGTAATACTTTAGTGGTTTAGGGTTTCATCCTCCCATGGTTGCATAAGCTTAGCTAGCTATGAACATGGGAGTTTAGTTTGTCATTCATCGCCCGGTTGTTGTTCCGCAAACAACCGGGCAAGTCATGTATATTTGTTGATTCATTATTAATAAGATATACATACGATGAAAAATACAAGCTTGTGTTATTAGTTAGTCAATTGGTTAAATTGTGTACATTGTTCTTCATTGTTCTTCACAGATTCATTATGTGCACAAGATTCGTGGACCAACATTAAGGACCGGTTGCACTCTTATTGATGTGGCGGAAGGTGAACTAATTATGAGGGTAGAGGATGAGAAAGTAGTGTTTAAGTTGGGGAAAGTAACTAAGAAATCTTAAAGTTGTGAAACCGTTAACATTGTGGATGTTCTTGATGAGGTTTGTAATGAACACTTTCATGAGGCTTGCAAAAGTGATAATGAGGACATTCCACATGTTGAGACCGTAGCCTCAATTGCTCCCTCTTTAACACCATTTGGAGAGAGTGATTTTCACTTAGAGGAATTTGAGTTTAACTTTCTTGGAAATGAAGATTCTCTCATCAATTGGGAAGAAGATATTCTTACTATCCAAAAGTTACTCAATGAGGATCCCATTCCTTCACCTACTACACAAGAGGTTACTGATGATGATCCCACATTAGTTCAACCTTGTATTGAGAGTCCACCTTCCCTAGATCTTAAGGATCTTCCATCACACATTGAGTATGCTTTCTTAGAGGGAGAGGATAAATTACCCGTTATCATAGTTAAAGATTTGAAAGATGATGAGAAGGAAAAGCTTATAGAAGTTCTTAAGAAGCACAACAAGGCTATAGCTTGGAAAATATCCAACATAAGGGGGATTGATCCTAACTTTTGTACACACAAAATCCTTATGGAGGATGATTACAAACCCACCATCCAAAACCAAAGAAGGGTTAACCCAAAGATCCATGAAGTCATCAAAAAAGAAGTTATCAAACTCCTTGATGCGGGTATGATTTACCCAATTTCCGATTCACCGTGGGTTAGCCCGGTGCATTGTGTGCCTAAAAAGGGTAGAATCACCGTTGTTCCAAATGAAAACAATGAGTTGATTCCTACTAGACTTGTCACGGGTTGGAGAGTTTGTATTAATTATAGAAAGCTTAATGATGCCACTAGGAAAGACTATTTCCCATTACCTTTCATGGACCAAATGATTGAACGCTTAGCGGGAAATGAATACTATTGATTTCTAGATGGATTTTCGGGTTATTTCCAAATAACCATTGATCCAAAAGATCAAGAAAAGACCACATTCACTTGTCCCTATGGCACATTTACTTTCAAGAGAATGACTTTTGGCTTGTGCAATGCCCCGGGGACATTTCAAAGGTGTATGGTGGCAATATTTCATGACATGATAGAGCACACAATATAAGTGTTTATGGATGATTTCTCGGTTTTGGGAGATTCATTCACTTCTTGTCTCTCCCATTTGGAACGTATGCTTAAAAGGTGTGAAGAAACACGTCTTGTTCTTAATTGGGAGAAGTGACATTTCATGGTCAAAAAAGGGATAGTTTTAGGGCATAATATATCTAACAAAGTATCAGAAGTGGATCATGCTAAGATAGATGTTATTGCCAAACTTCCCCCACCTACCACGGTGAAAGGAGTTAGGAGCTTTTTGGGACATGCGGGTTTCTATAGACGTTTTATCTAAGATTTCTACAAAATAGCTAGACCCATGACCCATCTCTTAGAAAAAGAGTCTCCTTTCATATTCACACAAGAGTGTTTAGAGTCTTTTGAGATACTTATTGAAAAATTGACTAAGGCTCCAGTTTTGGTTTCACCAAATTGGGATTTGCCTTTTGAACTCATGTGTGATGCTAGTGATTATGACGTGGGGGCCGTGTTGGGAACAAAATGTAGCCAGTACACTTGAACGCTGACAAGAAGAAAACAAGCGTTGATAAAAAGAAAACAAGTGTTAACAGATCAAGCGTTGACAGGAAGATGTCAAGCGTTGATAGGATGAAGTCAAGCACTGATAGAAAGATATGGTCTACGCGTATTATGTTTCTAGTTTGTTTCTAGTAAAGATAGGATCAACAATGTATTTTCTATATTTATCTTTACCTAGAATAGCTGATACGTAGACTCTTGTACAAGGCTTCTAATGTCTATAAAAGAAGACCTTTAGGTTTTGTTTCATATAAGTTTTCATACGTTTAACACTTTCATTGTATGCAAGTTTGTTATAATCAATCAAGTGAAAGTTTGTTTTACAATTGTTTGTGTGTTCTTATTTGAGTATTAATTCCGCATAATACTTAAATTGTTTTATACACAACAAAGTTTCTCTACGTGTTTAACTTGATTTAATCTCGTTTACATAAGCTAAATCGATCTAAGTTTGTGATCAACAAGTGGTATCAGAGCTTGTAGAGAAACTTTGATCTAAAGAACACAAGAACCCTAAATTACCAAAAACCCTAATTTTCACAAAACCTTAAAAACATCATGTCTACCCTAGAAGTAAACTCCTCATCCTCCTCAAACCACAACATCAAGATTCCCATGCTAGACCCAGACAATTTTGAGCTGTGGAAGTTTAACTTTGAGCAATATCTACAAATCCATGACTACACTCTATGGGAAATTATTGAATATGGAAACACATTCAATAAGGCTCAAAAGATTGCAACTGCCATTGCTGCAAGAACAACTATTCAAGGTTCTACTGAAGAGGAACGAAGAGAAAAACCTGAAGATGGTAGAGCTGTCTCAACTGAGGATATAGCAAAGAGAAGGGTTGATATGAAAACCCTAAGCATTCTGAAACTCTCTTTGGGACAAGAAAATCAGCACAAATACAAAAGCTATGAGTCTGCAAAAGATCTTTGGGCAACCCTTGAAGTTGCTTATGGTGGTAATGCTGATACTGTGCAAGAGAAAAAGAAACAACTCTTGCATGAGTATGCTGTTTTTAAAGCTCAACCTAATGAGAAGCTAAGTAGTATGAGAAGCAGACTTCTGGACATCACAAGCAAGCTATCCTTCATGGGAACAGTGCTTGGTGATGTTGATATTATCTCCACTTTCCTTAAAAACCTTGGTGATGCATGGAAGATTGAAGCAAGGTCTATAATTGCTAATAACACTCACAAAAGTTCTACTTTTGATGATGTGTACTATAAACTGAGGCTGATAGAGAATGAAACTCTTTTAGATCATGGAAGCAAGTCTACCAATGGAAACATGGCCTTCTTCTCACATAGTGAAGGTCAATTTGATCAGAAGGAGTCATACATGCATCCAGTTACTGGATCAACTTGTGTCAACGATGGATCATATCTTGTCAACGCCTCACATTTAGACGCTGACACATACAAAATTGACTCACCAAGAGTTAAGCCTGCTGGTATTGATCTAGATACTGTGTGTGCATACATTGCTTCATTGCCCAATGGTTCAGTGATTACATATGAGGACCTTGAGCAAATTAGTGATGAGCATTTGGAGGAGATGGACATAAAGTGGAATATGGCTCTTGCAAGTATAAGAGCAAATAGATGGAATAGAAGATTCAAGAAGAAGATGACTTTTAATGCTAAGGACACTGCGGGATTTGATAAATCCAAGGTTGAGTGTTATAACTGTCATCGTATGGGACACTTTATGAGAGAATGCAGATCTCCAAGAAGATCTGATGCTGGAAAACCCTCAAGCCAAATTGTTAAGGCTCAGGATCCCAAGGCCATGGTTGCAATGCAAGAAATTGATGGTATTGGATGGGATTGGAGCTATTTGGCTAAGGATGAGGAAGAGAATAAAGCTTTGGTTGCTGAGATGGAAGAAGAAGAGCATGTTCACTATGCTCTCATGGCACACTCCTCATCTTCATCAGACAATGAGGTATATGATGATACTTTTTGTAGTAAGGTTTGTCGTCTAAATACTAAAAGACTTAACAAAGAAGTCTTAAGATTGTCAACAAATGTGGGTAATGAAAGATGAAAGTTGTCTAACTATCAACTTGCTCTTACTCAAACTGAAAAGACTGTAGCTGAGTATAAGAAAATGGAGCTTAACCTAAAAGATAAAATCAATATCTTAAAACATGATTTAAATGCTAGTACTGATATCAGAAACATCATGGAGAGGGTCAATGCTGAATTACAGGCGTTAGATGAGGCTATCAAGAATAAGGATAATATAGATCTTAAAATTCAGAGATTTGATAAAGCCTTACAAACCCTAGGAGAATGTGTTAGTAAACAAAGGGATTCTAGGGATATGACTGGGATTGGGATGAAAGAGTATGCTGGTGTTCCACCACCAGCTGGGGACTTCTATGGTGTCCAAAGAAAGGACTTATCTTGGACTGGTTTACCAGAACTCCAAGAAGAGGAATTTATTCCTCCACCAAGAGTCCTTACCCCAGTAGAAGAATATAGGCAGAAGTTGACTGATTTGGACCAATGGAAAAAAGCCAACCCTACCTTGTTTGTTAAGGGTGGCATGCTTAGTTATAGTCCTAATGAGTCTACCCCTATCAAAGTAACAAACCCAATCACTGGCAAGACTGTTGACCTTGGCTCAAACGTTGTTAGAAAACCTAGCATTAAATATGCAGAAATGTATAGAAAAACTAGGTCACCAAAAAGCCAAATAAGTGATAATGGAACAAGTTTCTTTTCTTCTAGACCTAGAGTTATGTCTAGAAAAGCCTGTTATACTTGTGGTAGCTTTTCACATTTAGCTTATAAGTGTGTCAACACTTCAAAGGTCAACGCTGACAAAAGGTCAAACACTGTCAAACCCAAAACTTTTGTGTAGCAAAGTCCACAAGTTGTTAGACCAGCCCCATTCTTTACTAAAGGGTCTAACACTTATGGACAAAGACCTTTTCCGAAGACTAATACATGGTCTAATAGGCAATGGGTTCCTGTAGCAAACCCTAGGTTCAACGCTGATAAGGGTAATCTCAGCGTTGACAAGACCAAATCAAACGCTGACAGAAACGTTGCCAGACCAAATAATAGTAAATATTTGCAACCACAGGGAAAGGGGTCTAAAGCTTCTTCTAGCTTGACATGGAGACCTAAGAAAGATCAAAACCCTAATTCTAATGGGATTTCTATGACCTGTAACAGATTTAATTATATTTCAAAGGTCATCACAAAACCAATTGGGGTTAACTGGGTGTTTAATCCAAAAAGGGATGAACAAGGGGTTGTTATGAGGACTAAGTCTGTTCTTGTTGAACAACCAAATGAATCCAAGTCTGCTTAGGCTTGGGTTCCCAAAGAAAACTAATTTGTTTTCTCTATGTGCAGGGCATTTAAAAGCAGGTTAATGATTATGGCTATTGGATAGTGGATGCTCTAGGCACATGACTGGGAAGGAATATTATCTCACAAACTTCACTCCCATTAAGGATGGTGATAAAGTTTACTTTGGAGGCGGATATGGAACTATCACAGGCAAAGGAACTCTTTTCACCAACAATTTGCGTTTTGAAAACGTGTTTCTGGTAAAAGAAATTGACTATAATCTGTTTAGTGTATCACAAGTTTGTGATAACAAAAATAAGGTTCTTTTCACTGATACTGAATGCCTGGTGTTGAGCAAGGATTTTAAAATACCAGATGAGAAATTCATTGACTATAGGACACCTAGGCATAAGGACATTTATAATGTGAATCTTAATGGGATTAGGATGAATAATAACTTGTCATGTCTTTATGTTAAGGCTTCAGTTGATGAGAGTAATCTATGGCACAGGAGACTAGGGCACATTAACTTTAAAAATATAAAGACTTGTGAGACATGGCTTGGTTGATGGTTTGCCTGAAAAGGCTTTCCACAATGACCACTCTTGTGTTGCATGCCTTAAAGGCAAACAGCACAAGGTCTCATTTAAGTCTAAACAGGTGCACTCTAGTTCTAAACCACTTCACTTGCTGCATATGGACCTGTTTGGTCCAACTAATATAGAAAGATTGAATGGTAAATCTTACTGCTTTGTCATTACTGATGATTTTTCTAAGTTTACTTGGACTTTCTTTTTAGCTTTGAAAAGTGACACTGCTGATACTTTAATTAACTTTATTAACCAAATTGAGAAGAAGACTGGTAATGAAGTTAAGATGCTTAGAAGTGATAATGGTGGAGAGTTTAGAAATAAGATGTTGGATGATTTTTGTGCCAAGAAAGGGTTACTAGACAATTTAGTGTAGCCAGAACCCCACAGCAAAATGGGGTCGCTGAGAGAAAGAATAGAACCCTCATAGAAGCAGCCAGGACTATGTTGGCTGATGCTCACTTTCCCATTGCTTTTTGGGCTGAGGCTGTGAATACAGCTTGTTATGTTCAGAATAGAGCATTAGTCAACAAGATACATAACAAAACACCTTATGAGTTACTATTGGGAAGGAAACCTAATATTGGTTTTCTTAAACCTTTTGGTTGTCATGTAGTTGTGTTGGACACTAGTGATGCCTTAGGTAAATTTAGTGCTAAAGGTGATGAAGGCTAATTCATGGGTTATTCAGTGCAGAGTAAAGGATATAGGGTTTACATTAAGAAGGAAAAATGTATACTTGAAAAGGTACATGTTAGGTTTTTAGAAAGTAAACCTAGTGATCCTGAAAGTGGTCCAAATTGGTTATTTGACTTGGAACCTCTATCTAGGACTTTTAATTATATGCTTGTTACTAATCCAAACATTGTGAAGGTAACTTCAAATGTTGTGGAAGAACCAGTTGTTGATGTTTCAGGTACACAGGTTAATGAAGAGGTTGGATCACATGCAGACAAATCATCACCCATACTTGAGTATGTCACTATTCCCATATGGACAGATGCTTTTGCTGCTGCTGCTGTTGGAAAGGAAAATGGTGGTCCCCAAGTATCACCAGTTAACAACATGCATGGTCTTTCAGGCGCTGACAAAGGAAAATCTGGCGCTGACAAGACAAATTCAGGCGTTGATGGCTCAAACGTTGACAACTCTCATTCAGGCGTTGATGGCTCAAACGCTGACAACCTTGGTTCAGGCGCTGCCAACTCTTTTGACCATATTTTATCTTCTAATTTTGAACAAGGTGAACCTTCAAGCAGAAATGGTGAGGTTCATATAGATGTTGAGGGAAGAGAGTCTGAAGAAGATATTGGCAACATGGAAGATGAGATTGAAGACAACACACTTTTTGAGGGAGGAGTTCTTACTTCTACAATGAAGGATCACCCCTCTTCTCTAATTATTGGTGATGTGATGTCTCATGTTCAAACTAGAAGATCTCATCAGAATCTTGGAGGATTTATTACCAATATTCACAAGAAGGTTGATACCCCTCTTGTTCAAGCATGTTTGTTTGCCTGTTTTCTGTCACAACATGAACCCAAGAAGATTTTTAATGCTCTCAAAGAACCAAGTTGGGTGGAAGCAATGCAGGATGAGCTTCACCAATTTGCTATACAGGATGTTTGGGAGTTGGTTGATTGTCCCAGACATGTTAGACCTATTGGGACAAGATGGGTTCTTAGAAACAAGAAAGATGAAAGAGGCATTGTGGTCAGAAACAAGGCACGTTTAGTGGCTCAAGGATATACACAAGAGGAAGGGATAGACTATGAGGAGGTCTTTGCACCAGTTGCAAGGATTGAGGCTATAAGGGTATTTCTAGCCTATGCTTCCTGCATGGGTTTTACTGTCTATCAAATGGATGTGAAGAGTGATTTTCTTTATGGCACAATTGTAGAGGAGGTTTATGTAATGCAGCCTCCTAGTTTTGAAGATTCATAACATCCAGACAAGGTATATAGAGTCAAGAAAGCTATGTATGGACTTCATCAAGCCCCAATAGCATGATATGGCACATTGTCCACTTATCTGGTGGAAAATGGATTCAAAAGGGGCACCATAGACTAGACCTTATTTACAAAGAAGAAGGGTAAGGATTTCTTACTTGTCCAGGTTTATGTAGATGATATCATCTTTGGCTCATCAAGCCCAAAGATGAGTGAAGACTTTTCCAAGCTCATGAGAGACAAATTCAAGATGAGTGCAATGGGGGAGATGAACTTCTTTCTAGGGTCACAAGTTCAGCAGAAAGAGGATGGTATCTTCATCTCTCAAGATAAGTATGTAGCAGAAATCTTGAAGAAGTTTGGCTTTTCTCCACATGAGAAAAGGGCTAGTACTCTGATGAGACTGCTTTTATACATAGTCTCATCGTCCAAATAGGGCTTAAAATGCAATAAATATCATCAAAATACCCATATGTATGCTTGTGTTTGTTGCTTGTGTATTTTAGGTACGAATATTGAGAATATGACAAAAGATCACAAGAATCATACAAAAACGAACACAGGAAACAAAGCCGCACAATGAACCAAGCCCTAATGAAGAATTTTCCCAAGAAAATTTTGAAGATTTGAAGACTTATGAAGAAGGGTCCTCCAATATGGAAGAATTGACACTTTACACCCTTGTATACTCATAATTATAAGTTTGGTCCCTAAAGTTTGTCAAAATTACAAAAAGGGCCCTCCACTTTGAAGAATTAGCAAGTTTAGCCCCTCAACAAAGCTAAATTGTCAACCGTTATCCTCCACAAAGTCAAATACATCATGAAGTCATTCAAAGTACAAGAAATTACAAGTTTGGTCCTTTGAAAATCCCAAAATTACAAAAAGGACCCTTGACTTTCTACATTTGGCAAGAATGGTCCCTCATCAAACAAGACTTGGCAATTTCAGTCCTCCAAAATGCTAAACATACAAGTCAAGACCAATATCCATCAACAAAATGCCAAATCAGTCCCTCAAAAATCACAAAATGGCAAGAAATACCCCTGAATTTACTTCACAAAAGTTTTTGGGGCAAAAGTGTAAAGTTGCAAAAGTTGATAAAGCTAAAATGGGCATTGATGGAGTTTTTAAGTGAAAAGACAAGAAGAAAAGAAGTGAAGGACCAAAGCTGGCCAGACAAGATTCTAACCTAGACCAACCAACACCTCCCACGTGTCCCACTAACTCCTTTCAACCAATCACATGCCACCATCCCTCCACATCACCCTTCCACTCACACCAGATTAACAAACTTAATTAATTAAGTTTGAATATTGGCGACTAACACCAACTATTTAACCCAAAATGGATTAAACACATGTTCTTAGTGTTCTTAACACAAATTGGGTAATTTTGTTTAAGCCAAAATTAAGCCACCATTTTGTCCAGAATTATGATTAAGGGTCTGGTAATCACATCCCAACCTTAAACTTGGACACCTCATCACCCAATTTGTCTCCTTGTGACTCCCCTGCTCCACACTCATGCATACTGCCAAAAAGATGGCAGCAATCCAACGTTGGAGAATTATGCTTACTTTCTAAGCTTCATACAAACCATTGGATGCACTCACACATGCCAGCTGCCACTAAACAACAAGAAAAGTCACATGATTCTTCAAGCTATTCAAACAAGTCAAGAGCAATTTTGGAAGTTCAAGCATTAGGGTTTAGCACTTTTATCTGTTCTTAGTTCACTTGTAAGGCTATATATAAAGCCATAAGGTCTCACTTGTACGTTTGCTTTTGGTTTTTCCTTGTTCATGCACTTGTAAATCCTATTTTCAGATTTATGAAATTGTGTTAAGTGTGTTGAAGAAAGACCAAGTGCCATCTTATTTATGCTTGTTTATGTTCTTTGTTTACTAAATTTGAATCAAAAAAACCTGTTTTCAAAAGAGGAGTGTGCAAAAGTTTGCACATTTTCTTCATTTTCTTGATATTTTGCTAAGTTCTTGGTCTATCTTGGAATTCTTGGGTTATAGGGCTGATCATAGCATCCTAATTGTGTTGATTAAGGTGTGGTGAGGCTCATAACTTGGGGATAATCAAGTGTGGAGGACAAGAGTTGCATCAATCAAGGATTTTTCAACTTTCTGTTTTTATACTCTTGCTTCTAACTTTGTTGATTCTTAGCAGGCTTTGTTGTGGAAGCTTGTGCTTGTTCTTGCTAGCACATAAGCTCAAAATCCGTGGGTGTGGATGTACATCCATGAGGTACACACCCTTAATCCCAAAATCTGAAAATATTTTGGATATTTGTGATATTTGAGTGTTGCCTATGTTCTTGTGTGTTTTGTGGCTTGATCTTGCTTGAATCTATTGTTCTAATCTGTTATTGTGTTAATTGATGCTTGGGTGGTCTTAAATCTCACTTTTTATTGTTTAAATTTGGGTTTGAAAAGATAAAGGGGTGTTTGGGTCTACCTGTTTGTGATTGAATCTTGGTATTGTGTTGTTAGAAGGTGTTGTTTGCACTTGGTATCTATTATATGCCTTGTTGAGAGTGTTTTGCTGCAAGTTTTTGGAACTAAACCTTAAAATCAAACAATCTGCTATATCTTTGTGAGTTTGACTGAT
This sequence comes from Glebionis coronaria, assembly GCA_025667525.1. Classification (NCBI taxonomy): domain Eukaryota; kingdom Viridiplantae; phylum Streptophyta; class Magnoliopsida; order Asterales; family Asteraceae; genus Glebionis; species Glebionis coronaria. The sequence goes on along the minus strand of CM046879.1, from coordinate 136,544,891 downwards.
TTTGACCTAAGAATTTGGGAAAACCTAGAGTTTATGCATGCTTAGGGCTAAAAGCTGTTAAAACATCATTATTGTAACCTGTTTGTGAGATTTGAGGTGTTGAATCTGGCTTGTGTGTCAAATACATCAGCAAAGTGAAAAATTGCATGTTCTTGTGTTCATCAGTAACTTAAGGTGCTTGAATCTTGCTTAATTCTTTGAATCATTGCATGAAACCTGTTTAGACTTGTTTATTTGAGTTTAATATAGCTTGTGTATGAATTTGGTTGAATTTGGCTGCCTAAAAATTGCTATAAGTGCTTATTGAACCTGTTCTGCTTATTTGTTCATGTCTGTGCAATATCTGGGACTTTATTGATTAATCTGTGCAAATTGGGTGATTGTGTTTGTGAATTTTTGATTGTTATTGACTCCTTATGATCCAAAGATCATCTGGGTGCCTTTGTGTAAACTGAATCCCAAAAAAATCACTAAAGACAAAAAAGTCTATAAGTCAAGCAGTGGGAAAAGTTCCCACTGCTCAACACCCAAAACTAGCCGCTGCTAGTGTAAACTTGTACTCAGCTTATCAATAAGCTATTCTAGCTTATCCAGACTTGCAACAACTTATTTTTTCTAATAGGTCTTCATTATTTGACCCATTTGAGTAGACTGGAGCTTATTGGACTTTGACTTCGACTTTTTGCTAGAAAACCAACTTATTTGACTTTTACATAAGTGCTTATTTGCTTTTTCCAGCTTATTGAGTCAGATTATTTGAAAACTCTTTGTTGATTTTGCTTAATTAAGTAATTTGAAAGCTATAGAAACTTGAATCAGCACTTGGGGTGGCCTAGAACTAAAAAACGACTATTTTGTCGTTTTCTGTAGATTGCTTATTGCATTTTCAGGCTTATTCCTTGGGCTTATTTCAAATTTCTTTTTGCAGAAGTCTTATTTAGGACAAAAGAAGCTTGTGTGTTTAATTTCAGCTTATGGCATTGGCTTATAGCTTAATGGGCTAAAAAGCCCATTAAAGATAAGTTGTTTGGTATAAGCTAGCTTATTTCACACTTTCAGCTTTTGGGCATTTGGAAAAAGTTGTTTAAAATCAAATTTTGAGTCAACTAGTGCTTTTTGGGCTTATTTTGAACACTTTTTTATATTGGGCCCAAATTTGGCCCAAAGTGGACTGTTTTGGGTTTAGCCCATTTTCTAGGCCCATTAAGGGTATTTAGGTAATTTCACTTTCATTTCTGAGTTATTTAGGTTAAATTAAGCTAGTTTGCAAGTTTTTAGAATTTTTTATGATTTTTGGATTTTTAATAATATTTTAATATTATTTTATTGTTAAAAATTAAAAGTCTGATTTTCTAAGTTTTTATATTTTTCCTAGATTGTAGACACTTAATTAGGAATTTTGCAACTTTCTAAATATTTATAGAGTCTTTTAATTATTTTCTAGAATTAATTTATTTTTAATTGATTTTAGTAGTTTTTAATTGTTTAAAAATAGCTTTTTAGTGGTTTTAAAATTTTGAAAAATACTTTTTGGCTTAATTAGGGTATTTTTGAGGTTTACAAACTTTAAAATCTTGTTTGGGACTTTTTAATAATTAATTTTGATTTTTAGGGCTTTAATTAGCATTAAAAAGTCATTATCTAATTAATTAAAAGGTTTGGCAAGTTTGGATTTTTTTTAAACTCTTAGAATATTATTGTGGATTTTTGGTAATTTTTAGGAATTTTTAGGTTAAAATTTTAATTTTAGTGCTTTTTACGGTTTTACGTGTACTTCTTTTTCGACTTAGTTTAATCCGTCTTCGTAACCGTCATTCTCTTCTAATCTCTTTTCTACTTTTCTTTCTCAAAAATATAATCACAAAGATAATCATTTCATCACACACACACCAAGCCTCCTTGAGAACGAACTCATTTTAGGGTCATTTACACACGGTTTTCCTAAATCGTCGTGCTTACCCTATTTGCTCTCTTTTCCTAAAGAGTAGTAAAATCACTACATCATTTTGGCGCCGCTGCCGGGGAGGCGTGTTGTGTTTTGATTTAGAATTGTTGTTTTTATATACTAACCATAAATAGTATTTGTATTAGTAGCACTCTACTAATACGTATTATCGGTTTTCGGTTTTTGTGTGAATACTATTACTATAGTGTATACGTAGAACAATTAATTCACAAGTACTCCAAATACGTTAGAAATCACAACCTTGACTTGGGAGGTCATTACCTAACATTGTATTCGAATCTCAAACCAAAGAAAAAGGCAAAAATAGATAAATACTTTCGTGAAGCTCAATCTTGAAAAATACAAACAATAAGGTGGGTATAAGGCGGATATTTTAAAATATATCCTAAGGAAAAAGGCTCTTAAGTGCTTCGCGCCGCCTCGTTTCCCCGCTTGCTTGTGAGTATTTGATTTTGAGAGCTAATCGAGGGTTTTGCCGCCCAAAGTATTACTATGTATCATATATATTTTCTTGGTTTCCATTGATTAAACCCTCTTGAACGTTTTGGTGTTCCACCAACGTTCTAAAGTCATCGAAGGCGTTCACTTCACATGATCGTTTTCATTCCTTGAGGCTTCTTTAATCAAGAGATTTGATTAAGGAGGAGATTTGTAGATTTGTGTCTACTTAATACATTCACCAAGATCCAAAAAGGTTAATACAATCAAAAACCCAAAAAAAAATTGAAAAATACAAAACACCAAAAAGAATCTTCTTTGCTCGTCCCCTCGTTGTACGTGACATTTATGCTAACTCGTAATCAAGCAAGACGTGCACGTAAACGAAAGAACAAAACTCCCACTCCCAATCTTTCTAGTGAGGAGTCTCCTATTGACGAACCCATTGTAAGAGAAGCACCAACCATGGCGAATCGAACTATGATGGAGTTACTTCAAGCACCCACCGAGGGTTATGGAGAGGCTATTGTGATTCCCGCTATCCTTGCGGAGAATTTTGAGGTGAAAACGGGTTTGTTGTCGATGATCCAAAACAACAAATTCCGTGGTGATGAGAAGGACAATCCACACAACCATATCCGCCAATTCAATCGTCTTACCGCCACTTGCAAGTTTAAGGATGTCTCGAATGACTCGATTAAGATGATGCTTTTTCCGTATTCCTTAGCGGGGCCCGCTAAAATTTGGTTAGAGAAAGAGCCACCCAATTCTATATTGACGTGGAAGGATCTCGTGTCTAAGTTTGTGAACCAATTTTTTCCGCCCTCTAAGACTACGCACTTGAAAAACGAGATTTCAAAATTTTCACAAGAGTTTAATGAAAGTTTTTCAACGGCTTGGAATAGGTTTAAGGAAATGTTACATGAATGTCCTCATCACGGTTTTTCCGACTTGCATCAAATTGACACGTTTTACAATGGACTTAATGATAATGAAAGGGATTATTTGAATGCCGTCGCGGGTGGTAATTTTTTGTGTAAAACGGTTGAGGAAGCTTTGGTGATAATTGAGAATAGATCTAATGTGTATAGTCCTCGTAGCACGTCTAGTGTTCGTAAGGCTTCGTCTTCGGCTTCACCTTCTTTGTCTACTATCATCGATGCTTGCCAAATTGAGGCGAACTTGGAAAACAAGATTTTTGATAAGCTAAAAGGACTTTTGATTGAGTTTAAAGTTGGTGAACAAAGTGCTCCCGCTACGGCTAAAGCGGTTGGGGTTTCTTGCATGTATTGTGGTAGAGGTCATGATTTCTCCGAGTGCATTACCAACGGTGGTAACACTTCGAGTGCCTTCGCGGCCACGGGAAATTACAACCAAAACGGTCAAGTTTCCCGCTCTAATCAATTGACTCCACCGGGTTTTGGTTCAAATCAAAATGCTAACAACAACTATCGCAACAATCAAGTTGGTTTCAAAAACAATTTCAACAAGGGAAACTATGGTAATCAAGGGGCTAATAATCAAGTTTCAAACAAGAATCAAAATGATTTTCAAAACAACAACAAAGGTTTGCAAATGTTGAAAGATCTTCCAAATGAATTTGTTGAATACGCTAATGGGAATGATGCTAGGTTTGACAATATTCAAAGAGAAATCATTAGCCTAAGATCCGAGTTTAAGAACGACTTGAATAAAGAGTTGAAAAATGAGTTAGCTAATGAACATAAAATCCACACCAACAAGATGGAAGGAAATGTCACTAGGTTACAACAAAACCAACAAGAAATGGAACAAGGGAAACATGAGATTAAACAAGAGATGATTAAGGCCTAAAAAAGGCAATCCATGTTTGAAGATAAAATCTCATCTATGTTTGAGGCAATAATGTGTAAACCGTCTTCGAGTAGTCTTCCTAGCAACACCATATCCAACCCTAAGGGTGAGATGAAAGTGATTACCACACGTAGTGGTAAGACACTTAAGGAACCGACTCCTTAACCAATTGCTCCTACGGAGGAAGCAATTGAGGAAGAACCCGAGGTGGTGATCCAAAAGGAGCATGTCCCAATCCCACGAAGTACCGCTCATGCCACACCTACGGTTGACCCATTACCAACATTGGAACCGGAGATTCCAAAGGCTATGCCTACTATGCCTCAACCCATACCACCTTTGCCCTATCCATCGAGACATAGGAAGGAGAAACGTCAAGAGCGCGACAATTATCAATTTGAGCTTTTTATGAAAATGTTTCGTGGTTTGCACTTTAATGTGAGTTTCGCCGATGCTTTGGTCATGATGCCTCGATTTGCCGCTAACTTTAAGAGTATGTTGAACAACAAGGAGAAATTGCACCAATTGTCTAGTTGTTCATCGGTTTATCTTAATCGCATACCTCAAAAAGTCGGTGATCCCGGTAAATTCTTGATTCCATGTGCAATCCAAGATATGGAGGAATGCTTCGCCTTGGCCGATCTTGGTGCTAGCATTAACTTGATGCCACTTGCAATCTTTAAGTCGCTCAATCTTCCTAATCTTACTCCTTCACTAATGTCTATCGAGTTGGCCGACCATTCCACGATTCCCGCATGTGGTTTGGCGGAAGACGTTTTTGTGAAAGTGGGAAAGTTCTACTATCCTGTAGACTTTATCGTTGTTGATATCCCCACGGATCCTCAAGTTCCTCTCATTTTAGGTCGTTCGTTTTTAGATACGTCTATGGCTTTGATCGATGTTCATGCTAGAAAGATCACCTTACGTTTCAACGACGAGGAACTTGTTATAAACGCAACTCAAAACTCTCAAATTTCTCATGTTTATTCTGTTGCGACCATAAACCTCGTTGATATGATCGACGTGGTTTGCGAGGAATTTTCACAAGAAGTTCTAGGTTTTGGTGATGAAGAAACTAGTGGCAATCCCACTATGTTAGATCCAATTCTTGATAATTCGACACCAACCTTCACTCCATTTGAAGGTGGTGGTTTTACGTTGGAAGAATTCGATGTTCCACGTACTTGCAACGAAGACCTCGACAACGATGAGGACTTCTCGATTATCAAGGATTTTCTTAACGATTTCCCATTTCCTCCACCCGAGGAGGTTATGAGTATCGAGCCCAAATCTTCACTTGAGGAACCACCTATCCTCGAGTTGAAAGATTTACCTCCTCATCTCGAATATGTCTATTTGGAGGAGGGCGACAAGTTGCCGGTTATTATTAGGAAGGAACTTTCGAATGATGAAAAAACCGCACTTGTCGATGTTCTTAAGGATCACAAAGGGGCAATTGCGTGGAAGTTATCCGACATTAAGGGTATCGATCCAAAATTTTGTACCCACAAAATCTTAATGGAGGAGGATTACAAGCCCGCAATCCAAAGTCAAAGGAGGGTGAACCCCAAAATTCACGACGTCATCAAAAAGGAGGTCCTTAAACTCCTTGACGCGGGAATGATTAACCCTATTTCCGATAGCCCTTGGGTGAGTCCTATTCATTGTGTCCCTAAAAAGGGAGGGATGACCGTTGTGCCAAACGATGCCAACGAGTTGATTCCCACTAGACTCGTGAGCGGATGAAGAGTGTGCATTGACTATCGTAAGTTGAATGAAGCCACTCGTAAAGACCATTTTCCCTTACCCTTCATGGACTAAATGTTGGAGCGTCTTGCGGGAAACGATTTCTATTGCTTTTTAGATGGTTTTTCCGGTTACTTCCAAATTCCCATCGATCCTCGTGATCAAGAAAAAACTACGTTTACGTGTCCATATGGAACGTTTGCCTATCGTAGAATGCCATTCGGACTTTGCGATGCACCGGGAACTTTTCAAAGGTGTATGATGGCTATTTTTCATGACATGATCGAGAAGACGATGGAAGTCTTCATGGATGACTTTTCCGTGTTTGGTAATTCATTCACTTCGTGTTTGTTGAACCTTGAGAGAATGTTGAAATGTTGTGAGGAAACCAACCTTGTGCTCAATTGGGAAAAGTGTCATTTTATGGTTAAGAGTGGAATCGTCTTAGGGCACAAGGTCTCAAAAGCGGGGATTGAGGTAGATCAAGCTAAGGTAGACGTCATCGCCAAATTACCTCATCCCAAAACCGTTAAGGGAGTTAGGAGTTTCCTAGGCCACACGGGCTTTTATCGTCGATTCATCAAGGATTTTTCAAAGATTTCTCGACCCATTACACATCTTCTTGAAAAAGAGGCACGTTTTGTCTTTGATGAAGATTGTGTACGAGCCTTTGAAATCCTTAAGAGGAAACTTACCGAAGCTCCCATTCTTGTTGCTCCCAATTGGAACATCCCCTTTGAGCTCATGTGTGATGCTAGTGACTACGCTATTGGGGCCGTTTTGGGGCAACGTCATGATAAGCACTTCTTGCCTATTCACTATGCTAGCAAGACGATGACCGAGGCTCAACTAAAATACACTACAACGGAGAAGGAGTTCCTTGCCGTGGTGTATGCATTTGAGAAATTCCGACCTTACCTCGTCTTAGCTAAATGCTTAGTGTATACGGATCATTCGGCTATCAAGTATCTCATGGCAAAGCAAGATGCTAAGCCTAGATTACTTCGTTGGATTCTCCTCCTTCAAGAATTTGATCACAAAATCGTTGACAAAAAAGGAGCCGAGAATCTAGCGGCCGGTCATCTTTCTCTTTTGGAAGATCCTCACCAAAGTGTTTACGAGCCCAAGGAAATCACCGAAACATTTCCGCTCGAGACACTTGGTGTAGTGAATTCTAAGCTTGATTCTTCCACCCCATGGTTTGCGGACTTTGCAAATTACCATGCGGGTAACTTCATCATCAAGGGTATGACGACTCAAGAAAAACGAAAATTCTTTCGTGACGTCAAGTTCTACTTTTGGAACGACCCTTACTTGTTTCGAACTTGTGCGGATCAAATCATCCGACGTTGTGTATTTGGCACCGAAGCTTCTAACATCCTTAGAGCTTGCCATGAGGGACCCACGGGTGGTCACCACGGTGCTAATCTCACGGCTAAGAAGGTGTTCGATGCCGGCTTCTTTTGGCCTACTATTTACCGAGATGCACAAGATCTTGTGAAGTCGTGTGATTCTTGCCAACGACAAGGAAAAGCCTCACAAAAAGATGAAATGCCACAAAACATCATCCAAGTGTGTGAGATCTTTGACGTTTGGGGAATAGACTTTATGGGGGCGTTCCCATCATCTCGTGGTAATAAGTACATTCTCGTTGCGGTTGACTACCTATCTAAGTGGGTGGAAGCTAAGGCTTTGCCCACCAATGATGCTCGTGTGGTAGTCAAGTTTTTTAAAAGCTTGTTTTCTCGGTTTGGAACCCCTCGTGCGGTCATAAGCGATCATGGAACCCATTTTTGTAACGACCAATTCGAAAGGATCCTAAGGAAATATGCGGTTACACATCGGCTTTCTACGGCTTATCACCCACAAACGAGTGGGAAAGTCGAGGTTTCAAACCGAGCGTTGAAGAGGATCTTGGAGAGATCCGTTGGGGAAAACTGACAATTATGGTCGGATAAGTTGGACGATGCTTTATGGGCCTTTAGGACCGCTCATAAGACGCCCATTGGGTGCACTGCCTATAAGCTTGTGTATGGAAAGAATTGTCATTTGCCTATCGAGTTAGAACACAAGGCTTATTGGGCCCTAAAGCATTGTAATGATGATATGGAGACCGCGGGAAAACACCGGAAAATGCAATTGAATGAACTGGATGAATTAAGGGACATTGCTTATGAAAATTCATTGATTTATAAGGAAAAAACTAAAAAGTTGCATGATTCTAAAATTAAAAACCGGGTTTTTAACATTGGGGATCAAGTTTTGCTTTTTAATTCTCGCTTGAAAATCTTTTCCGGTAAATTGAAATCCCGTCGGTCTGGTCCATTCACCGTGACTCAAGTGTTTCCGTATGGGACCATCGAGTTAGCTCAAGATGATTGTCCTAACTTCAAGGTGAATGGACATAGGTTGAAGCACTACTTTGGCGGGGAAGTTCCATCCTTGAACTACCTCGACCAAATCACTTTCCCCAATGATAATTAGTATTGAGGGGATCGAGTCGAGCTCATGACTCGGTAATCAAAAACGAGGTGCCTCGTGGGGGAGTCCCATGCTTATCCTATGTACATATTATCGCTTTCTAATGTAGTTAACGTGTGGGGATTTGTGCCCTTCCAACCTTTGTTCCGTGGTTGTTTGTGAATTGTGGACTTTAGATGATCATGATCTTCACGATTGAAGCCTCTCGTATTCGTTTATAGGAGCACTCGATCGTTTGCTTTGAAGACTTTCTCAATATCCATGATATATCCTTTTGATGTTCTAACCTTAGGTTATTAGCACACTTCATAAACGACTATTAATTTATTGGTTACACCCTTTCCATGCTAGATTAGGCATTCGACTACGTCTTTAGTATGGGGTGTTTGCACCCCTAGACTCGAAACATTGAGGACAATGTTTAACTTTAGTATGGGGGTGAATAGATACTTGCCTTGCCAAACCTTCACGCTTTCCAAAGTTTATCTTTTTGTTATCATTTTTGATGCAAAATAAGGCTAAAAATGGCCAAATTTAAATTTTTTTCTCATGTTTTATAAGTGTTTGAAGACACGAATGTAGGTTTTCCGATGGCGAGAATAAGAGTAATTTTTTACTCGACCATGCGTGTTGACACTTAGCTTTGATTCCTTAACTACACATTAGGCTAAGTCTCTTAAATGAGGACGAGAAATGATAGGGTTAATTATAAGTTACTATGCTAAACGTAGAGTACTCGTATTCTTTCAAAAACTCATGTGTTCTCGTTGTTTGCTTATTCTCCCTTCGCATGTAAATATTTTTTGCTTAATAAATATTGACTTAGCGGTTTAGTTGGGATTGTTGGGTTTCTAGTCTTTTCTAGTAGCTTCCGTGTAATTAAATTGGGAAGACATTAAGGTATCGCCAGCGTCACGGTTTTGAAGTATTGGCACCCGAATAATCAAAAGTTTCACCCAATAATAAGATTTCAAGTGCTCACCCTTATCAAGCAAACAATTTGAAGCCCCACAAGGCCGAAAAATCTATGCAAAATTGAAAGTGAATGAACTCTTAATCTTCGAAGCTTTAAAGATCCAAAATTCGCCTTAGCGTGAGGATATACGTCTTTGGCTAATAAAACTACCGATGAGGTGGATAATAAAAGGCAAGGCAAGACCGAAGTCATAATAAAAGCTTCATGGCGAAGTTGAATAAAAGATGGAGGTAAACCAAAGATAATAAGGCCCTTCCGTTAGGGGGCGTATAAAAGTCTTGGTAATAAGTCTCATGTTCAAAACCGTTATAAAACCGTGTTTAACGATTCTTCTTGTCAACTTAATTTTTTTGACATCGTTGTCTATTGGGAGGGTCTATTGATTTGATGGTCTTGGTTACACCGTTAGGACTCTATTTTTAGACCTAAATCTCTATTATCGCATAAGTCAAACAATGTATCCTCGTGGAACATTCAAGACAATATAAAATATAAGAGATACAACTTAGGAATAATGGGAGGATAAGTACGTGATTAGGGCATATGAGTAGTGTTAGCATTACTAACTTATAATGACAATGATCTCGTTGCACGCTTGGCATGGAATTGGGGTGAAAATCGAGGACGATGAAATTATTTCTAACGAAGCATTCACGTGTTCTTATTCTATGAACCTAAACGTCCCATTTTGCGATGAAAATCATACATTATGTCTAAAACGCAAGTAGTTGTAGCAATAGTAGTAGTGTAGCTAGTTTATCGTTCAATAAAGTGAATAAAAATGAATTTTGGAGATGCTACGATACTTTATTCTAGCATTGCGTGATGGCACGGCAATGGTTTAGTATGGGGGAGTGATGAGACTGCTTTTATACATAGTCTCATCGTCCAAATAGGGCTTAAAATGCATTAAATATCATCAAAATACCCATATATATGCTTGTGTTTGTTGCTTGTGTATTTTAGGTACGCATATTGAGAATATGACAAAAGATCACAAGAATCATACAAAAACGAACACGGGAAACAAAGCCGCACAATGAACCAAGCCCTAATGAAGAATTTTCCCAAGAAAATTTTGAAGATTTAAAGAATTATGAAGAAGGGTCCTCCAATATGGAAGAATTGACAATTTACACCCTTGTATACTCATAATTATAAGTTTGGTCCCTAAAGTTTGTCAAAATTACAAAAAAGGCCCTCCACTTTGAATAATTGGCAAGTTTAGCCCCTCAACAAAGCTAAATTGTCAACCATTATCCTCCACAAAGTCAAATACATCATGAAGTCCTTCAAAGTACAAGAAATTACAAGTTTGGTCCTTTGAAAATCCCAAAATTACAAAAAGGACCCTTGACTTTCTACATTTGGCAAGAATGGTCCCTCATCAAACAAGACTTGGCAATTTCAGTCCTCCAAAATGCTAAACTGTTGTCCCTAATATTTGTGATGATTAAGCAATGAATGAAGAAAGAAAATAGATGAAGAAGAGATGAATTCCTAGAGAGAGAAAGTAGTGAGAGAAAGTAGAGAGGAGATGATTAACTTGGTGAGATTAGATTAGAGAAAATAATTTGTTACAAATGACCATCCACCCTCCTAACATGCTAGGAGGGTAGTATATATAGTCCACCCACATGCGGGCTTTAATGGACTATATATTGGGCCGGGCTTGTCTTTTTGGACTTTAATTAGTTTAAATCCAAGCCCGTAAACCACGACTAATTAACTCATGATTACAACGTTCTAACTAATGTTACAATAGAAAACTATGACCGAACATTCTTGTTTGACTCAATATTTTGAGGTTAACAATCTCCCCCAATGTGAGGTCATTCCTCTTTGATATTTGGATTCCAATGGAGATTTATGAATTTCGTCATAAATGAGTCTTGAACGTGTAACAGTAGTTTTGTTCCTTCATGCTGTGATCTTTGAGCCTTTGTTGTTGTCTTTCGACTTTGTCTTTTAGTCTTGAGATCTTCAAATCATCCTTGACTTGTCATTGCCATCTTGCGATCTTGTGTCTTTATCCACATGCTCACACTATCAATTGTTGGATAAGTCTTTGGGCATGAATATGTGGTTGTGAATCTTTGACTTTGCTGAGTACACCGTGACGCCACCTTCTCGAGACAAAACATAGACACGGACTGAATGGCTTTGACATTCGTCCAAAATCGGTAGCGTTTTACCTCCAGTCGGTGAAGACCGTTATACGATATTAAATATCGTACCTGTGATCACGTAGATTCAACTCAGAATCTCCTTGACAGGGTTTCGCGGCAATACTAGCCATTCTCTTTACTCGACCGTCTCAAAGCAAGACTGCGAACATAAAGAGTGAATCAATTGGATAAATATCCGCTTGATTAAAGTCGTCAATTCAAATTCCTGGAACAGGTTTGATTCATTAAGAATCTTACCATTGTTGCTTTCCAGTTGACACAAGTTTGATTCATGAGAATCTCACAAGTCACCTACCATAGCGCTGTTTGATGTTGACGCTAGAAGGATTTCCATTCGTCACTGTGAATATTAATGAATATCACTCTGAATGTTCTGGCAAGACCATAAAGATATTGCGTAGAAACCTGAAACGAGTTTGAATCAATTCAGAATCAAACCACTGTTGCTTTTCAGTTTTACATATGTTCAATTCATAAAGAATCTTGCATATGACCTACCGCAGTGCTGTTTGATGTTAACACTGGAAGGATTTCCACTCATCATTGTGAATACTAAGTAGTATCACTCTGAGTGTTCTAGCAATATCACTAAGGATATAGCGTAGGACTCTCTTGATCTTCATCCGTGTGTCCTAACGAGATTTGATTGATCTCTTGGCTCTAGACTCGATTTGTGCACTTTTAGTGGTCGGAGGCTGGAGCAGATGCCACCTATTCAATATCAACAATCTCGGAGTGAGAAAGTCAATAGAAGTCGTGTTGATCTCCGTGATAATAAAACAAACTTCTTTTGAGAGAAGCCTGAGTAGCTAAGAAAGGGTTGTGCTTCACATTACTGGGTCCATGATGAGTTGTCTTCATGATGTGTTGACCCGGTTTCTGCTTAAGTTGTATGGAGGGCTTCTTTCTTTACACCCTTTATCCTTACATTTCTTTTTCATTCTTCAACCCCTTCAATGCTTACCAAGACATCATTAATAGCACCTTGTTGTGATTGTTCCAGTGCTATCATCAGTACTTAGTCGGCATTCAGCTACGTTCACATTCTACTCCATCTTTCCTAAGGACTTCTAATAATCTATTGTATTGTCCCTGGGAAGATCCCTCCGGTTCTGGTTGGATCATAGGACTTAAACCTAACCACCCTTTTGACACCAATAACGTCGTGAATTAAAGATGTTGTGGGTATTTGATCGTAACCATGAAAACCACTTTAAATTCTAACAAAGTGTTTGAAAAACATTTAACACCTTGCTAGTTTTGTCGTTTCAGAAATGCTCCCCCTTCACATGTGCATCGATAATCGAAAGTGTTTCGCACATGTAGGTAAGAGTTAAAGTGCTTGAGTCTTATATAAGATCACATTTTAATCACATTTTCTCCCCCTATCTCTAATATATAAAATCTTTTGATATTAGAGATACCAAATTTGATTAAAATATATTTTGAAAAAATAGTCTTGAAAATCTTCGGGGGAAAGATGTGTTAATCTTTTGCATGAAGTTTAATTGCCCCCCCCCCTCAAAAATTGATCCAATGGAATTGTCGTTACGAGGATTTGATCCACATTAAACTTTTGAGGATAGGAGTTGTTGAACACACAATTTTTGAAAGATTTTGAATATCATTGAGAAATTCTTGAAAAAATTGTGTTCAACGCTTTTTGAAAAATCAATTCTTTTTGACGAAAAGGTTTTTCTAAAGCATAAACTTGAGTTCATAGACTTTGAATGTCTTGATGAATCCACTCAAGTGTAAGAAGATTTAACTTCTTTTGCTAAGGGTAAGAGTACAAAAGCGTACACTCCCCCGTGAATTTAGATCCGGGTTGCAATCTGAAAGTGATTACAAGCCATTATGTTGAGCTCAAAACGTTGAATGTTTTGTGACAAGCTCAACCCGAGATAGATTGCTCTACCCGTTGTTGGAAATATTGTCCAAAATAGACAATTTCCTGTTGAAAAGATAGAAATGACATGTTTTGAAAAATATTTACAACTTTCATTCGAGCTTTATGTACACACCCGTATCGTTATTGAGCGACATTTCTAGGTATGTCCATATTATCGATACTGAAAGACATGTCGAGAAGAATATTTTTGGATTATCAAAGATTTTTTAATTTTGTATTTTGCTTTTTGATTAATATTTACAGGTAGATGTTTGATAGATGAATCAAGCAGGCTTCTTTGCCAGAACCTCCAGTTCTGCTGGAGTCAAACATCTCATACCAATTTGCCTAACTAGATACGCAAACCTCTCTTTTGAAAGAGCTTTTGTAAACAAGTCAGCTAATTGGTAATCAGTTCCAACAAAGTATATTTCAACGATACCTCTTTCAACTTGTTCCTTTATGAAGTGATATCAGAAATCAATATGCTTCGTGCGGGAATGCTGAACCGTATTGCAGGAGATGGCTATGGCCGACTTTGAGTCATAGTACATAGGTACTTTATCAAAATGGAAGCCATAATCCGTGAGTTGTGTTCTCATCCAAAGAACTTGAGCACAACACGCAGATAGAGACACATACTCCGCTTCGGCTGATGAAAGTGACGTGCAATCCTGCTTCTTGGAAGACCATCCCACAAGCTTGTCTTGACCTAGAAATTGTACACCACCAGAAGTACTTTTACGTGTATCAAGACACCCTGCATGATCAGAATCTGAATAGGCCGTTAGAAAGAAACCGGTTTCCCTCGGATACCAGAGTCCCATGTGAATGGTATTCTTAAGGTACCGAAAGATCCGTTTAACCTCCTTGAGGTGATTTTCAGTGGGTCGTGCTTGATATCATGCACAATAACATGTAGCATGATGTATATCAGGTCTGCTCGCTGTCAAGTACATGAGGGACCCGATCATGGAACGATATCTCGTTTGATCTATGGGTAATCCCTCCAAATCAGCATCTAGGGATGTGGTTGATAAAGGTGTCCCAACGGGGTCACATGATGTCATACCATGCTTTTTGATTATCTCTTGACAATACTTAGCTTGGTTAATAAAGATACCACTTGGGGATTGGTGAACTTGAATTCCTAGAAAGAATTTTAGTTCGCTCATCATAGACATTTCAAATCTGCTGTGCATTACTTTTTCAAACCATTTTGAGAGTTTTGGGTTTGTAGACCCGAAAATAATGTCATCAACATAAATTTGTTCAAGCAAAATGTCATCCCCATATTTATAAGTAAACAAAGTTAAATCAATGGAACCTTTTGAGAAACCTTTGGAGACCAGAAATTTCGAGAGTTCGTCGTACCACGCCCTTGGAGCTTGCTTGAGTCCATAAAGTGCTTTGTGAAGACGATACACCTTATCAGGATAATGAGGATTGACGAATCCTTCCGGCTGCGTGACATAGACTTCTTCCTTCAAAGGACCGTTAAGAAATGCCGTCTTTACGTCCATTTGATAGACAATAAATCCCTTATGTGCAACATAAGCAAGAAAAATTCTGACCGCTTCCATTCGAGCTACTGGTGCAAATGATTCTTCAAAATCAATACCCTCTTTCTGTCCATACCCTTTAGCCACTAGCCTAGATTTATTCTTGATGATCGTGTTTTCTTCATCTATCTTGTTTTTCCAGATCCATCGAAGATTTAATGGTGTTACATCGTATGGTCTGTCAACAAGTTCCCAAACTTTAAGTCTTACAAATTGTTGAAGTTCATCCGTCATCGATTCAATCCAAGCATGATCAGCTAATGCTTCTTTGATGTTTTTCGGTTCAGCTGAACTCACGACGAGTGCGAACATACAAACATCGGCATCGGTGTTAAGCTGTCGTCTTGTGCGAACGGGCTGTGAAGGGTTTCTAATGACATGAACCAAAGGATGATCTCAGGTCCAATGATGTGTTGAAGGATGTCGTTGGTAGAACGTATGCATATTTGACGGATCAACATGGCGAGTAGAAGACTCTCCATTTTCGTGTACCGGTGTACCGAATGGGTTGATGAATTCGTCGTCGTCAGATAATGCATTGTCTGCTTGATTTGTGTTCTCTGGAGCAATGACAGTAGTTGTGGATGTTGTAGGATTGATTGTTGAAGTGATATTATGAGGAGGTAAATCTGCTGCAACCCGTGTTGAAGTAGATGAAGTTGTATCCGGTTGTTGACGATGATCGGTATCATCATTCTTATCATGAGTAACAGCGGAAGACTTCGATACAACTTGTTTCTCCCCTGTGAAATATTCATCATACATTGGTCCATATAACATTTCCATCTCTTCAATGGTCGTGTCGACTGTCATATCAGCTCTAGGAACATTTTCTGGAACCAGCGTTGAACTTGACGGTTCATTGCTGTGGTCTTGATTTCCGAGTTCCGTGCGGTTGTGAACGGAAGTCGTTTGTCGTTGTGGATCGGGACTTAAACTGTTTTGTTCAAGTGCCATCTCTTGTAATTCATCAAATCGGATGTGAATAGTCTCGACAATCAATTTTGTTCTCTTGTTGTATACTCTATATCCCTTTGACTGAGTTGCATATCCCACAAGAATACATACATCACCTTTCTCTTTCATCTTATCCAAATTTTCACCATCTCGAATAATGTAGCAAGTACATCCAAAAACATGAAGGTGTTTGAGTGAAGGTTTTCGATCATGAATTATGTGATATGGTGTCTTTTCATGTCTTGGGATAATTAAGGAGCGGTTTTGTGTGTAGCATGCGGTTGACACGGCTTCGGCCCAAAAATACAGTGGAAGTTTTGAAGCGGATAATAATGTTCGAGCAGCTTTAACCAAAGTACGGTTTCGTCTTTCAACAACGCCGTTTTGTTCGGGTGTTCGAGCAATAGATGTTTCATGTTCAATCCCTTCGGCTTCAAAATACTTTCTCAAATTTGAATTCAAAAATTCTGTACCTCTGTCAGTACGAACCACTTTAACTTGAGCCTGAAGACCACGTTGTATCAATTTAAGGAAGCTGATGAGAACTTCAGGTGTTTCATCCTTGGACCTCAAGAAGTGAGTCCATGTGTACCTTGAATAATCATCGACAATTACCAGAATATATTTCTTTCCATTGATACCCTGAACACGCATGGGACCACACAGATCCATGTGAAGAAGATCTAACCGTCCTTTAGAGCTTGGTGTGGTCTTTGTTTTGAAGCTACTTCGTTTAGCTTTACAAAGTTCACAAGAAGAACAAAGATGATCTTTGATGAATTTCAAGCTTGGAAGGCCTCTCACAATATCTTTCTTGGAAAGCAAGTTAATGGTATCAAAGTTGAGATGAGAAAGACGTTGATGCCATAACCATGCCTGAGTCGTTGAAGCTTTAGCCATGAAGCAAATTGGAGTTGATGAAGTTGTGTCTTGAAGTGAAATTATGTAAAGATCAGTACCCCGTGTACCGGTAAGTAAGTCATTCCCATCATAATCACGAACAAAACATGTATTCTTTCTGAAAGCAACTTCCAAATTCGCATCACAGAATTGACCAACCGAGAAAAGATTGTGATTAAGCCCTTCGACGTAGTATACCCTTTTAATCGTGATATTCCCCTGAACCAAATCTCCATATCCTAGGATCGGTGCAAATTGATCATTTCCGAATCGGACCGTACCCAGGAACTTCTCCACGAAGTTAATTAGAAGCTTGAGATTCCCCGTCATGTGCTTCGTGCATCCGGAGTCCAGTATGAAGAGAATTATTTGTATCACCTGCAGAAGAGTTAGAACACGATGGAGCATTTGCTAAATTGGATACCACAATAGTTGTGATAGTAGAATCATTAGTGTCCTTATCAACATTTAAAGGCAAACTAACACTCGTTTTCACATTTTCTGTCCTACGTTTAGGCATCCATTTATATCCGAGAGGACATTGATTAGCAAACCACCATTTCCAAGACTTACTGGCACACTCATATAATTCCTTAATTTTTCTTCTAGGATTCTTAGTGGTGGAGTCTGATGCATTACTTTTCTTAGTGGGGGTAGCACCAGAATGGTTCACTTTGCGTTTGGGCTTACTAGCTCTAATAGGCATTGCAACTTGCTTCTTAGTTCTAGTATCTACGCCTTTGACTTTATTTGTAGCACACATAGAATGATTAGCATTAGCACACTTTCCACATTTGACACAAACAAATTTCACATTCATAGCATTCAAATCATTCACAGCATTCAAATCGTCATTACATGCGATTACAGACTTTTTATTCTTAAAAACGTTCAAATTCCTAGGGTGTTCTTCTACTTCTTGCATCTCCCCTTGATTCTTGTGTTTACAGACCTTATCATTCACTTGAGTGCGCTTATGCTGAGGCCGGCTAACACTAGTAGTGGAGACTATTCCTGTAGTAGAAGACACACGAATATTAGTGTTTCTAGAAGTCTGAGGCGAGTGAGTATCTTTGTTTGTGGGCTTCGTAGACATTCTATACATCACTGGTTTAATCACATTATTGTGCTTAACGCTTGGTGCTATAGGATTCCTTATGGGTTGAGCTTGTGGTAACCTTTCCTTTCCATCCATCTTGGGGACAAACACATGTTTTACAAACGAGGAATTAGATAAAGCAGATGGTTTTCCCAAGATAGAGGATCTATTCTCTTTAGAGGCATTGGGTTGTCTAACAACATTTTTCTTAATGCTAGGTTCCACAAGTTTCCCACCCATTTTAGCAATGAGTTTCTGCAACTCTGCTATCGCTCTGTCTCTGTCTTGTAACTGAGCTTTCAACCCTTTAATTTCCAAATTCTGTTCATTCATTTCTCGAAATGTTTGGGAAAGTTTTTCTTGCAATTTATTATCATGTGGAAAACGACCAACGTCTTTTTGCAAAGCAAGTTCAAGTGAATGACAATGTTTTTGAAGGAAATCAGTTTTGTGTTGAAGTAACTCAAAAGCCTTTTTGTCAACATTTTCTTTACGTTTCGAAAGCTCAATTTCAAGACGTTCACATTCTTTGATCTTATCAAGATATTGGCATGCAACTTCAGAATATTCATCAATATCAGCACAAGATGTAAAGGAGAACTCAGGTACCTTTAGGAGCCAAAGGCAGGGGGGACTCGAAAACAACAAACGCCACTATTTCACTGCACACATAACATCTTTAGAAACGCATTCTTGCAAGAGTAAATCATATTCATCTGAGAAATCAGACTTCTCCATTTGAAGATCATCAATGTGTTTCTCAATAGATTCAACATATTTTAAATCATCAAACATTTCAGTCCGAATGAACTCCTCAAGTTGAAGAACAGTTACTTTAATCAACGCCGTGTTAGGAATTAAGAGTTCTTTCACAAGCAATGTAATATCTTGAGGAATCGGACGTGTCCACTCAGCATTTTCACGTTTTGCCCAGTCTCTTTCAACAATAGATTTAACATTATCTATGTGGTGTTTAAGAATACCTAATGTTTTCCTACTCTTGCTTTTAGATTCATCTAGAGGGAGGTAGTTTATGTATTTGTAAACATTAGACTTCTTCGGGGCAAATGCTTTCTTCCATTGAATTCTCTTTTGTTTGCATTCTAAGAACACTTCCTCACGAGTTTTCTGAGTTTGTTTGTTGAACAGGCCGTAAAGACTATTCTCATAAGCATAATTGTAAGGTTTCACAAACTCCTTATTAACAAGTGGTTGACTATCAGCATCCCAAAGGGCACTCTCTTCACTATTGGCAATAACAGGCATGCAATCAAGATCTGTCCTTTCAGTCTCATCAAGATAAAGATGTGGGTTCGCAGCTTGAGCTTTGGCAAGGTACTCAGGACTTGCAAAGCTAGCTTGACCCTTAAACATCGAAGGAGGTGCTAGCATTCTTACGGATTGAATAGAATCATGCGTTTTATAAACAACGTTCTTCAAAAAGTCGACTTGTGCTTCTAGTTTCGTAACTTTTTCGGTTTCTTTATCATATCTACTTTTGAAGTCTTGTTTTAACGCATCTACCTCTTGTTTCTTATCCTCTAGAATTTTAGCAGAATCGGTAGTGGTCATAGAGAGCTTTTGTTCAAGTTCATTAACTTTGGTATTGGCAAGGTACGTTTTTTGACGTTCATCCATTAAGAAAGCATTATATTGACGCTTCTCTTTAGCTAATAACTCAAGAGTTGTATTATATTTGTTTTCAAAATCGTCCTTTTGACTTTTTAATGCACTTCCCTTGTACCCCTCAAGCTCTTTGGTTTTCTGAAGGAGCTCATCTCTATAGCTTTCAGTCATCTCAGTAGATTTGATAAGAGCAACTTTACATTCTTCAAAACTTTGAGTGAGCGTAGCGTTTGCCTTCTTTAATTGCTTTTGACTCTTTTTATTTTCAGTGACATCTTTTTGTAAAGTAGCAATTAAATTAGAAAGCGCAATACGTTCCTCTTCATCATATTCATTTGCATGTTGATCATCCTCAGACTCATTATTGCACATGTCTGATGAATCGGGTGTGGTATTGCTATCAACCGTTTCCATCATACACGTGTCATTAATGGCATTGGGTAGATCACTATGCTCAGGAATATCACCAAACACATTATATTCATCAGTAGTGTGTACCTTATCGATTGGCTCAGTGTCAAATATAGGACCATTGTCATCTTCAGTGACTTTGAGAACTTCTTCAACCTTTGCCATGTACGAGTAATGTGCATCAAGCTCTTGATCAGAATCTTCATCATCAGTATCATCAAGCATGGCTCCTTCCTCAGCTGATAATTTAACCCCTGCTTCCATCTTTTTTCATAACAACATCTTTTCCTTGTGATAGCTGGAGTCTCTAACCCTTTTCGGCTTCCTGCATTCCTTTGCCATATGCCCATAACCTTGGCAATTAAAACATTGAATCCCGCCCTGCTGAACCACTTGACTTCCAACCGTTTCCCTATTCCCAGTAGCAGCAGCAATCCTCTGAGTATCATACTTTGCAGTTTGTCGATCATATCTTGCAGAACCCTCAACATGCGTTGGATTATGTCGATCATACCTAGAAGGACTTTCACCACGTCGACGTGTGTCATACCTTGGAGGACTCTCAACATATCGGTTCTTTGTGTTAGATGATGTGCGAAGATTGTTGTTGGTGGGTTTGTAGATTTTCTTGTAAGTCTTCATTATGTAAGTAATTTGTTGTTTCATCTCTCGGTTCTTTTGAGCTTGGTCTTCATCACTATCTTCGTCAGATGAGGACTCAGATGGTGGTGATGGTGCTCTTGGCGCTTTACCTCGAGATTTTGTGGAAAATGAAGACTAAGATGATGTGGAATATAGTGGTGAAGATGATGTATTGGAGTATGGCTTAGGAGCACGATAGTGAGGATCTTGAACATGTTGAGTGGTAGTCACTAAAGCAAGTGGATTAGCCGTCTTGGCAACACGTTCAGCTCGAATTTCATTTGCTTCATTCTGAAATTGCTTCAAGATGTCAAAAAGTCGATGATATGAGACCTCGTCTAACTTTTCTTGTTGTTTCACCAAAGTGACGAACCGTGTCCACTCGGGTTGAAGTTGTTCAAGAAATTGGACATTGACTTGCATTGTGGAGACTTGCAGATTATTTCTTGTCATGTCATTCATCATCTTATAAAACCTGGAGTAGTAAGAGTCAATTGATTCTCCATCCCTTGAAGTAAACTTGCCAAAATTCCAAAACAAGTTTGTTTTGACATCTTGTTTGTTGAGTGATTCTCCTTGTTGCAAGCGTTCAATAGCAGTCCACATTTCATGTGCTGTCGGGCATGCATCAACCGTGGAGTAAATATCATCTCCAATCCCACTTAAAACCATATAGATGGCTTCCTTCTCCGCATCATGCCAAGCACAATTTTCAGGTGTGAGATCAGCTCTTGTTTCATCACGTTCACTTGCAGGTATTGGATCAGTCGTATTTGTGGTTGCTCTTGGAGGAACTGAGATCTTCTTAAATATATATGGTCCATGAGTAATACATTTCCTCAAGGCATCACCATTAGGTCTTGTATCAAGATATCGTATGAAACGTGATTGCCATTGAGCATACCTACCAGATACAAGCATTGGTGGTCTCTCTTTGTTACCCGCCACCATTATGTTGTTGTTCGTCACACGATATTCGGCAGTAGAATCCATCTCAATATTCTCTGAAATGATGAAGTGAATATGGATCTTAAGTAGATTTGTTGTGATTGTTGTTGTGGTTTAAATTCCGAAAATTGCAATTTTTCTCCAGTCCGACAATAAATTCTCCAGTCCGACAAAAACGGTAGACCAAAAAATTTTTTATCGCCAAATTTTGAAATTGAGCTAGAAATGTCCTAAAACTAATATGGAAAAAATTTGAATTTACTTGACGGAAAAATTTTAACACTTCTTTTTTTTTTTTGATCTTCGTGGAAACGATATTCCGAAACTAGTCTAGATGGTGGCTAAGTTTAAAAAATACTCAAACAAAAATTAGCAAAACACATCATCGGAATCACTGATCGGAATGTCAAAACGGAATCACTTATCGGAATGTCCCCTAATCGGAATACAATCGGAATGATGTCATCGGAATGTACTAATCGGAATCCTTGTCGGAATGATCTAATCGGAATAAGCTTGTCGGAATGTGCAATCGGAATGATGATCGAAAAGCTGATCGGAATGCAAATCGGAATATTTTGTCCAATCGGAATGATGATCGGAAAGCTGGTCGGAATGTGTAAACCCTTTTCCGATGATACTGATCGGAATCCCAATCGGAATGTATAATCCCTTTTCCGTTTACACCAATCGGAATAATAGTGCAGTTACGAGATTTTGGGGTAAAAAAATGAATTTTTCGACAAGAAATCCGCGATTTTAACCAACCAAATGCGACCAAATCCCTACCACAGCTATGTAGAAGATTTATATCAAGATTTAGAGCATAGAAACACAAAAAGAATCTTTAATTCGAGATGATTATATGAGAAAATCACACGAACCAAGTAAAATCAACAACGAATCACAAAACTACCCCATGGCGATTGATACCAAATGTTGTCCCTAATATTTATGATGATTAAGCAATGAATGAAGAAAGAAAATAGATGAAGAAGAGATGAATTCCTAGGGAGAGAAAGTAGTGAGAGAAAGTAGAGAGGAGATGATTAACTTGGTGAGATTAGATTAGAGAAAAGAATTTGTTACAAATGACCATCCACCCTCCTAACATGCTAGGAGGGTAGTATATATAGTCCACCCACATGCGGGCTTTAATGGACTATATATTGGGCCGGGCTTGTCTTTTTGGACTTTAATTAGTTTAAATCCAAGCCCGTAAACCACGACTAATTAACTATCTATTACAACGTTCTAACTAATGTTACAATAGAAACCTATGACCGAACATTCTTGTTTGACTCAATATTTTGAGGCTAACATAAACATACAAGTCAAGACCATTATCCATCAACAAAATGCCAAATCAGTCCCTCAAAAATCACAAAATGGCAAGAAATACCCCTGAATTTACTTCACAAAAGTTTTTGGGGCAAAAGTGTAAAGTTGCAAAAGTTGATAAAGCTAAAATGGGCGTTGATGGAGTTTTTAAGTGAAAAGACAAGAAGAAAAGAAGTGAAGGACCAAAGCTGGCCAGACAAGATTCTAACCTAGACCAACCAACACCTCCACGTGTCCCACTAACTCCTTTCAACCAATCACATGCCACCATCCCTCCACATCACCCTTCCACTCACACCAGATTAACAAACTTAATTAATTAAGTTTGAATATTGGCGCCTAACACCAACTATTTAACCCAAAACAGATTAAACACCTGTTCTTAGTGTTCTTAACACAAATTGGGTAATTTTGTTTAAGCCAAAATTAAGCCACCATTTTGTCTAGAATTATGATTAAGGGTCTGCTAATCACATCCCAACCTTAAACTTGGACACCTCATCACCCCATTTGTCTCCTTGTGACTCCCCTGCTCCACACTCATGCATACTGCCAAAAAGATGGCAACAATCCAACGTTGGAGAATTATGCTTACTTTCTAAGCTTCATACAAACCATTGGATGCACTCACACATGCCAGCTGCCACTAAACAACAAGAAAAGTCACATGATTCTTCAAGCTATTCAAACAAGTCAAGGGCAATTTTGGAAGTTCAAGCATTAGGGTTTAGCACTTTTATCTGTTCTTAGTTCACTTGTAAGGCTATATATTAAGCCATAAGGTCTCACTTGTACGTTTGCTTTTGGTTTTTCCTTGTTCATGCACTTGTAGATCCTATTTTCAGATTTATGAAATTGTGTTAAGTGTGTTGAAGAAAGACCAAGTGCCATCTTATTTATGTTCTTTGTTTACTAAATTTGAATCAAAAAAACCTGTTTTCAAAAGAGGATTGTGCAAAAGTTTGCACATTTTCTTCATTTTCTTGATATTTTGCTAAGTTCTTGGTCTATCTTGGAATTCTTGGGTTATAGGGCTGATCATAGCATCCTAATTGTGTTGATTAAGGTGTGGTGAGGCTTATAACTTGGGGATAATCAAGTGTAGAGGACAAGAGTTGCATCAATCAAGGATTTTTCAAGTTTCTGTTTTTATACTCTTGTTTCTAACTTTGTTGATTCTTAGCAGGCTTTGTTGTGGAAGCTTGTGCTTGTTCTTGCTAGCACATAAGCTCAAAATCCGTGGGTGTGGATGTACATCCATGAGGTACACACCCTTAATCCCAAAATCTGAAAATATTTTGGATATTTGTGATATTTGAGTGTTGCCTATGTTCTTGTGTGTTTTGTGGCTTGATCTTGCTTGAATCTGTTGTTCTAATCTGTTATTGTGTTAATTGATGCTTGGGTGGTCTTAAATCTCACTTTTTCTTGTTTAAATTTGGGTTTGAAAAGATAAAGGGGTGTTTGGGTCTACCTGTTTGTGATTGAATCTTGGTATCGTGTTGTTAGAAGGTGTTGTTTGCACTTGGTATCTGTTATATGCCTTGTTGAGAGTGTTTTGCTGCAAGTTTTTGGAACTAAATCTTAAAATCAAACAATCTGCTATATCTTTGTGAGTTTGACTGATTTTGACATAAGAATTTGGGAAAACCTAGAGTTTATGCATGCTTAGGGCTAAAAGCTGTTAAAACATCATTATTGTAACCTGTTTGTGAGATTTGAGGTGTTGAATCTGGCTTGTGTGTCAAATACATCAGCAAAGTGAAAAATTGCATGTTCTTGTGTTCATCAGTAACTTAAGGTGCTTGAATCTTGCTTAATTCTTTGAATCATTGCATGAAACCTGTTTAGACTTGTTTATTTGAGCTTAATATAGCTTGTGTATGCATTTGGTTGAATTTGGCTGGCTGAAAATTGCTATAAGTGCTTATTGAACCTGTTCTGCTTATTTGTTCATGTCTATGCAATATTTGGGACTTTATTGATTAATCTGTGCAAATTGGGTGATTGTGTTTGTGAATTTTTGATTGTTATTGACTCCTTATGATCCAAAGATCATTTGGGTGCCTTTGTGTAAACTGAATCCCAAAAAAATTCACTAAGGACAAAAAAGTCTATAAGTCAAGCAGTGGGAAAAGTTCCCACTTCTCAACACCCAAAACTAGCCCCTGCTAGTGTAAACTTGTACTCAGCTTATCAATAAGCTATTCTAGCTTATCCAGACTTGCAACAACTTGTTTTTTGTAATAGGTCTTCATTATTTGACCCATTTGAGTAGACTGGAGCTTATTGGACTTTGACTTTGACTTTTTGCTAGAAAACCAACTTATTTGACTTTTACATAAGTGCTTATTTGCTTTTTCCAGCTTATTGAGTCAGCTTATTTGAAAACTCTTTGTTGATTTTGCTTAATTAAGTCATTTGAAAGCTATAGAAACTTGAATCAGCACTTGGGGTGGCCTAGAACTCAAAAACGACTATTTTGTCGTTTTCTGTAGATTGCTTATTGCATTTTCAGGCTTATTCCTTGGGCTTATTTCAAATTTCTTTTTGCAGAAGTCTTATTTAGGACAAAAGGAGCTTGTGTGTTTAATTTCAGCTTATGACATTGGCTTATAGCTTAATGGGCCAAAAAGCCCATTAAAGATAAGCTGTTTGGTATAAGCTAGCTTATTTCACACTTTCAGCTTTTGGGCCTTTGGAAAAAGTTGTTTAAAATCAAATTTTGAGTCAACTAGTGCTTTTTGGGCTTATTTTGAACACTTTTTTATATTGGGCCCAAATTTGGCCCAATAGTGGATTGTTTTGAGTTTAGCCCATTTTCTAGGCCCATTAAGGGTATTTAGGTAATTTCACTTTCATTTCTGAGTTATTTAGGTTAAATTAAGCTAGTTTGCAAGTTTTCAGAATTTTTTTATGATTTTTGGATTTTTAATAATATTTTAATATTATTTTATTGTTAAAAATTAAAAGTCTGATTTTCTAAGTTTTTATATTTTTCCTAGATTGTAGACACTTAATTAGGAATTTTGCAACTTTCCAAATATTTTTAGAGTCTTTTAATTACTTTCTAGAATTAATTTAAGTTTTAATTGATTTTAGTAGTTTTTAATTGTTTAAAAATAGTTTTTAGTGGTTTTAAAATTTTGAAAAATAATTTTTGGCTTAATTAGGGTATTTTTGAGGTTTACAAACTTTAAAATCTTGTTTGAGACTTTTTAATAATTAATTTTGATTTTTAGGGCTTTAATTAGCATTAAAAAGTCATTATCTAATTAATTAAAAGGTTTTGGCAAGTTTGGATTTTTTGTAAACTCTTAGAATATTATTGTGGATTTTTGGTAATTTTTAGGAATTTTTAGGTTAAAATTTTAATTTTAGTGCTTTTTACGGTTTTACGTGTACTTCTTTTTCGACTTAGTTTAATCCGTCTTCGTAACCGTCATTCTCTTCTAATCTCTTTTCTACTTTCCTTTCTCAAAAATATAATCACAAAGATAATCATTTCATCACACACACACCAAGCCTCCTTGAGAACGAACTCATTTTAGGGTCATTTACACACGGTTTTCCTAAATCGTCGTGCTTACCCTATTTGCTCTCTTTTCCTAAAGAGTAGTAAAATCACTACATCATACTCCTATGGATAGAGAACACCCTTGGGGAAAAGTTGGAGATGGAAAAGATGTGGATGTCAGGCACTATAGATCAATGATTGGTTCAATGATGTATCTCACAGCCTCAAGACCTGACATTATGTTTGCTGTGTGTGCATGTGCACGCCACCAAGTGACTCCCAAAGAGTGTCATCTTCATGCTGTCAAGAGAATCTTTAGATACCTTCGATGTTATCCAGACTTGGTATTATGGTATCCAAAAGATTCACCATTGGAGCTTATTGCATATTCAGACAGTGATTATGGTGGTGACAAATTTGATAGAAAATCCACAACTGGTGGATGTCAGTTTCTTGGGAGTAGGTTGATATCTTGTCAATGCAAGAAACAAACAGTGGTGGCCAATTCTACAACTGAAGCAGAGTATGTTGCAGCAACTGCTTGTTGTGGACAAGTCTTATGGATTCAGAACCAGCTGTTGGATTATGGGTATAATTTCATGCATACCAAGATTTTTGTAGACAATAACAGTACTTTATGCATTATTAAAAATCTTGTACATCACTCTAAAACAAAACACATAGAAATTAGACATCATTTTATAAGAGATTGTTTTGAAAAGGGTTTAATACAACCAGATAGGGTTGACACATAAGAAAATGTGTCTGATTTATTAACTAAACCTTTTGATACTGGAAGGTTTCAATACTTGGTAACAAGTATTGGAATGATCAATATCACTTAATATGTGTTTTTGGGACTTATTGTAAAAGTATGTATAGGATATGCATTGTTATTGGTCTTTTTGAGAAGTTAGATTTTCCACTATATTTAACGCTGACAAAGGTTATCTTAACGCTGATAAGTGTTATCGTGACGTTGTCAGCAACATGTTAGTTTTGTGGATTTTGATCTAAGTGTGCAGGTGTTGTTAGCATCGTACCATTGGATACAGAGTTGCTTATGGATCCTTGGAGAATCATTGGAGCATGTTTCAATGTAACACCCCCAAATTTATACAATTCAATACAGCGGAAGAGTCGTTGGTGTTACGGGATAGCACATTACTCACATCATAGACAACGCATAAAAATCGCGTCGTTTAATAATAAAGCATTTCCATTCATAAATATCAAATTTTACATAGGTCCTAAGTCATTGTATTTCATACAGGTTTTACAAAGCATTTGAATAGAAATTAATATTTAAGTGCGGGCCATGAATTCTTGTTGTCTTCTCTAGAATTACCTTCAAGTACCTGAGATAAAACATGTTAAAAGAAAAGGTCAGCGAAAACGCCGAGTGAATTCATAGAGTTTAATAAAACCATTAATATATCATCGATATATAATTATTACCGAAAATCATTTTGTACAAATCTTTGTTGTAGACCATAAAATAGGCCGAAACATTTTATACAAATCCTTGTCAAAATCATAATATAGGCTTTCGCCTTCAAAACCATTATACGAACCAATGTCGTAAAAATATCATACAATACATTTTATAACGTTACATAAAGTTAAATAAAAACCGTTATATGAATATGGTTATGTAAAACCAAATCATGAACATAATATCAATAAAAAGACCCCGTATTGCTAGTCAGGCAATATATTGTAATTCAGTGCATATAGCAGTAGTATCGTTAATTGGATTATTATAAGTCGCATGACATTGTTACCTTACTATACCAAATAACGGGTAGCTAGCCCGAAACTCAATTTTCCCATCTAAATTAGCGTGTCGTCACAATAATCACGCTTGTGTAAATCTTCTCATATATAAATTCGCTTACCAATCAATGTGGCACGACGGGGATCAACCGTCAAGACGCGAACTGGGGTGATCGTCCCCAAATAGTACTATTATATGCATAAGCATCTACCAAATCCCGGTAGTTCACAATTCATGCTAATGGGACTTTTAGTGACATAACCTAACTTTAATAATCCATTTCATTTCATCTATCGGGTCATTTAATCATTCATCGGGTCATACAATCATTTGGGTCCAAATCAATAAACAAACAATCGGGACAAATGGTGTCCTATTTAATTAAAACTTAACATGTTATCTCCCTCGCAGGTTTATAAAACATTTCATAAAAACAGTTAAAAGAGTGCGAGGCTATGAACTCACGTTGATGTGGGAAGGCGGTTATCGGCAATTCGGATGTACGGTACGTGCTTCAATCACGGAAACCTAGACAAATAATACTTGTCTTAGACTCTTGTCTAATGAATTTATAAAAATAACAATTATGTATACATATGATGATTTTATACTTATGATGATGATCAAGTGGGTTTGTACATACTCATTTTAGTGTTATGTATTGGTAACTTTTATACTAGTTTACTAGTTTTACTTATTTATATGTTTTAGGCCCAATAAGCCTATTATAAGTCCATTAACTTGTATTAATCCATTTTATACTCTTATTATTAGTATTATACTTTACATGTTGGGCCCAAATGGGTTAAGCCCAATAAGTAAATTTATAAGTGTTTAGCCCATTTAGTTGAATTATTAGTCCAATAATGCTAACTTAGCTCGTTAATGTCCATATGTTATATAGTTCGGGTTTTATCGGTTTTTACTTGTATCAAGTACTTATATATCAGTATATCACTTTTAAAAAGTTTACATTAGACGGGTCCGACCATCTAAGTTTTAATTGACGAAAAACGTTAATTTTACGGTATTAGCCGAAAAGACGTAAAAATCATGTTTATATTTTTTATAACTTATAAAACTTACCAAACTACCATTTTTATAAAATGTCTATTTATTTATCCTTATACATATTTATATAAATGAAATATATAAGTTAGTGGGTTTTAATTTCACATTTTATACTATATTATTTGAGTGCTCATATAATACTATTAAACTTTAATTTCACAAAATCTGATTTTTAGTTTCACTTTCACCATTTTTATCATATCTTGAGTTCTATAAGGAGATAGAAGCTCATTTTTGGATGACATAAACTTTATATTATGTGTTACAAATAAGTTAGTTATCGCTACTGCTAAATCCATGTCTAAGTATCCTTAACAGTCCCTACAAAACAGACTATTCAGATTGGTATACTAATTTTGTTTTAATCATATCTCACTCATTTTGATGATTCCATTGTATGGCCAACTATCACATGTGTATGACATCTAATACTTACTGTAAATTGATTCCACCATGCCATTTTATCAGTTTATCATTTGGTTAGTTACTGTTTTTATACAGCCAACTTTATAAGAAAGAATTTAACCTTTTTACCTATGGTTTTCCATCTTTTTAACCATGTTTATCAAATCTATCAACACCAAATCCCCACATAATATTTTTAATCATCATTCATCATCGTATACATATACATAAATAAAGAAATTACAAGATTACATAATCAAAATAACAAGAGGATGGGACGAACAATCTTTATACCACCAAGGTTGTGTAGGTTATGATCAAGGCTTGGATTTTTGATGGCAAAACTTGTGATAGATCAACACCAATCTTTAAGACCACCAATATTTGTAAACTCCTTGTAGAAATCAGCCCTTGGACATCACCAAATCACCATCTTGGATGTTAGAATCACCTCTAATCTTCAAGGCTTCAACGGAGCATCATCTTGTGTATGAATAACACATGATTTCATGGCTAAAATATATCAAATAGGGGTGTTTGATGGTGGTGGTGGACGAATTTCTGAGAGAGAAAGGGAGGAGTGTGTGAGTTTTGCATAGATGAAATGGAGAAGTGGTTTGGAGTGAGTGGTTTTGAGGTGTAGTTGTAAGTTTAGCTTACATGTTAAGCTAGTTACAAGTGTATAAGCTTACTTGTGAAGCTTTGACACCTCATGGGTGTTGTTGGACTACTTTGGCCGTCCCATGTGTATAGGGGTGGGATAAACTTGTTTTGTCCCATCCCGCTAATTTACGGGTATTCCTCGAATCTAGTTTTCTCGATTTGCGTGCCCTCGGGTCGTTTTACGAAAAATGTTTTTATAATTTATGAACCAACGACACAAAACGAATCTAATAAAAATTGTCTCATCAAAAATGGAGTTCAAAAACGTAAATACGTAATCCTAAGGTTTCCGGTTTAGTCGTAAAGGATGTTAAATTATAATCGTAAGTCCTAATCTCCTCTCGTAAATTTGTGAGTTTATGAACCAACACAAATTTAAAATCTAAAAATAATATTCACGGATAAATTTATTTTCTGAAGCGTCGGACTGTCACCACAAACGTTGTATGTAAACGTAAGCACGTAACGTAGAATCCTCCGGTTTAGACGTAGTCGATGCTACTTCAAGACGTAAATCCAAATTTCTTCCCAAAAATAAGTGAGTTCATAATATAACATTAAAATAATGTTTTTAAATAATATTTGAGAATAAAATATAAACCATAAATTGACAGATTGTCACAGCATTTACCCCTAAACAGGATCTTTGTCCTCAAAGATCATCTTATCTTACTACTCGCTTCTTATAGAGTTAAAGTCATGTGGGTATTTCCTCCACATTCGGTCTTTTCTCACAAGTGTAATTCATTACAATACGCAAGTTTCATCAAACATAACTACGGGAATAAGATCAGGCTTAATGTTGACTTACTTTCTCTATCCATGATGTTCACGGGTTTTTGATGAATGCAACTTTTTGCCGATCTAAACTTCATCAAGAAGTGATCAGATTCTCATTTGATAGACATTTTATCAATTTCGATATACGAAACATAATTCACGCAGCTCTTGAAGTCCTAGGATAGATCTAGCTTATATGCCTTTCAAACTAATCTTTTACATCATCTCAATGGTCCCATACAACGGGGACTTATATCCCATGATCTTTCAGATCATCAATTCATTTTTCCATAGTTAAAATTTTTGGCATAACTTCGCTACCCATCTGGCACTTCAAGAACTACATTTCATATTCACATAACCTCTTGCCCACTATCGGCAGTCAATAATCAGATCCTAATTTCAACAATTATTTCAGGT
This sequence comes from Glebionis coronaria, assembly GCA_025667525.1. Taxonomy (NCBI): domain Eukaryota; kingdom Viridiplantae; phylum Streptophyta; class Magnoliopsida; order Asterales; family Asteraceae; genus Glebionis; species Glebionis coronaria. The sequence continues at coordinate 136,513,252 of CM046879.1, read as the reverse complement.
CTCGCGGGTCGAGTATTTTGTAAGGTTAGGTTCGCCATCATAGGAAACCTTAAACCTAAAAGACATGTCCAACTCACAACGGGTGTATGTCGGGTGTCTTCATCCCAACTCCTGCTTACAGATGCTCTAATATATATCCTCACAAGATTCAATCTCGATCCTAATACGATAGTTTTCAATGATAATCTCTTCAAATGAAAACGATTATACGGTTTATTACTAAAGGTCAATCATTCAAACATAAAACAACAAGTATTTTGTATCGTTACTTTACCTCGTCCCTTCGATTGGGGTGGTACACAGTACTCTCATCAAGATTCGTTCTCAATGACTTCTGAGAAAATCGCTAGAAATTCGATGCGAAGCGAGGATCTTGATAGAGATGATTGATACGGCACACTATGTTTACACAACTCTTTTAAACACAAAGAGTCAATTTCTTCATCGAGAATCTATCATTAACAGGAATGATATTAGCAGATTTGGTCAGTCTGTCGACGATGACCCAAATCGAATCAAATTCAGATGATGACCTTTGCAATAGCTAGACGTTTACTAATGTATGAGGCGGTGTCTGCCTTCATAATTTTCCATCAGTACAACTTCTTCTGATAATGATACATTAAATCAGAAATGACAGGAATAGAATACTTATACTTACAAGATTTCAATATGACTACATTTCTAAATCTCCATATTTAGGCAACCACAAGTGGCCTTTTATACATTTAACGCCATCGGCTCCTCAATTCTAATGGTTCATATTAGCCGCGAACCCCTTTTATTATCTATATTATCCTTCTTACAAGCATTGTTTATTTTTATATTGTTCGGAATTTATTTTGCACCTTCATTATTAAGGAACATGTCCTAATTGGTTCTTTATCTTTTATACATAATATGTCAGTAATTATATTCACCTTCTTCGATGAAATAAATATCATGACCGTATTTATTCAGAAATTATTCCTTCATATTTTCTAAGTCTTAGTTCTATCTCAACTATTATTTTTAGCAGTTTTGCTTGATCCGACGTTTTAAAGCGTCGATAATTATTACACGTAAATTAACAATAAATATTAAGTTTTTATGAAACGTAAACGTTAAAAGTTTAAATTTCTTAGTTCGACCAATTATAATAAAATGTTCAAAACAAATTTGAATTTAATTAACACGATTTTTGTTGATTTATCGAAAATAATTAATAAGATTCGTAAATGTTTGAAAAATCTTTGGTTATATTTTGGTCAAAATTTTCTTAGTTGAAAAGCAAAAAGTGTCGTTTCAAATTTCAAGTCATGGTTTAAATGGTTTCCTCAATCCCTCTTAGGTTGTCTTGAGGTATACACGAACATTTACCCCTAAACAGGAGTTTAGTTAAATGTTCTGGGTATAGGGGAATAATCCCTCAAAAGTTCTTTTCTATAAAACATTTGTCAAAACAAATTTGCACTTTCTTTTTGGTAAAACCCAAAGTCTTAAAAGGGCTCTAAATTTTTGAAGAGTCAATATAGATTCCATGATCTTATTAATCACACGGTCAAATAATGTAAAGGATTAAGTCTTTAATCACATGTTAAATACTCAAGGTACACGTTTTCATTGTTCAGCCAATTTAGGGCAGTCTATTACTAATTATTAACTCATTCTTATTCTTATAAATAAACAGATGGTCCTTAATGATCACAAGCATGAATTTATCAATTTATAGCCTACACACGTGATTCACCCAATTTATGAATGCTACATGTGTATTAGTCAATCCAAACGTCATCACGTGAAACTTATAATGTTTATTACAAGTTCTGGATGTAGTGATTGGAATAGATAATCTTTCGCGGACGCGAAGTTGATGATAACCATGCCGTGGATCAAATCTTCGAATATACGCTAGAACCTTGTAAATGATCGAACAAATCTATCATCTTGGGTAGTGGATATAGATTTTGATCATCAATTTACCTAGTTCATGGTAATTCAACAAATATAAGGAATGATAACACCATAGCTCTTCATGATGACGAGCTTGGTAGAATAAAAGTATTCTCATACAACTCACTCAGTTGTAGGGTAATTGTTTTAATGCATATGGTGCTGACATACAGTGCACACGCCACAAGTGCAGCACCGAGAATATAATCAATACCAAATTCAACTTGCCTTAATGGCGAAAGTTTAGGTAATTCAACAAATAGCTACTAAAGTTTCAGATAATGGAAACATCTTTTAATACATTTATTTTTAGTTCTTTCTAGATTATAATATCTATGACTAATTCACAACCATTCATGGTAAAATTTCAAGTCTAAATACAGGATATGGTCATCCATCAAGAACTATTTATATCACTTTTGATAATCAACATCTTATCTTTTAGTGGAATTCGACTCGAGTTCCCATCAATTAAGACAATGTCGTCATGTCATAATTAATCAATCCATTTTACTGGCACTACCAACTTTCCAGTTTATTACCGTCGATAAGATGTGAACTTCTCAAAAGACTAATAATAACACATAATCCTTCACAATTCAAGGATATCTGGAGACATAACTAACCATAAAAGAGTAAGGTCAACGCATAATCTACGCGATAGAATTTCAAATCAGATATAGACGAAAACATTTAACGAATATGAATATATCTCATGCTTTCATAATTTGAGTACGCATTCGAAAGCTCCTCGGATCGTTACCCAGGTCATTCAAATGAAATGAAATCAAAAGAAATGATAGGAACGTCGATACATCCAGTCGGGTATCAACACTCGGTAATCAGATACTTTTCCTAAGAATCTCGCCACGGGAGAATTGGACAAGAAAGAATTGTCATTTGTCAAATAAGACAATTTCAACAGATGAGTAAATTCGACTCAGAAGAATAGATGCTACAGGCACATATGTAGGTGTCCCTAACACTATGTCCCTATTTTTCACTTCTTGCAGATCTCATAAAATTTAATCTTTCACAATCTTCAAAGAAAATGTAGTGTCTATTAATCAGTTTTATGGTGACTACTAATCAGCCTTGCATGGTCCATTCCAAATTGTATGTAGGCGCGCAACTATATACAATTTCAAGATTAACGATGCAATACTCAGTTCGTCAAAATTTTATCATCATGTTTATAATAAAATCATTTTCATGCTTAATTATTAAATAAGAATCAAAAATAAATTTACAAAGATTTTCTTTGTTATGAAAACAATTAAGTTTTCTAAGGTGTTTTATAAACAACTTCGTTTCGATAACAATCACTTATAAATCTCACTTTGAATAATCCTTATAGTAATGAAAATTCAATTTTCTTAAAGGATACTGTTTTATCTTTATAAAAACAATGAGTGATCTACAAAAGAGTGATGAAAAGTTGTTCACCAAGAATTAACTACAATATGATAGGAAATGAGCTTAGCCAATTAATCATGAGGTTCATGACCTTGCTGGCGCTCGAAAAGAATAATCCACAACGTAACTCAAATGAAGATGAGTACTTGTTCAATGGTTGCATCACTAATGCGAACATTAGGATGAAGCAATAAAGGATAGATAACATCGATTACATGTAGGATTTAGTAATCAAAGGTAGTCTTTTCATTAATCACAAACAAGTCAAAATTGTACCGTAACACATTATGTGTCATACAATTCCAAGAACTCATCCTACCAACTGATGTCTCAGTTAAGTTAGGGATTATTTTTAAAAGATACTGATTGTGGTAAAATACGACCTTTTAGAAAAAAGGCGTAAAAGCGGTAAGTATCGAGTGATGATTTAGGAAAATCAACACTAATGACCCTTAAGGTATGAAAGTTCGTTTCCCAAGGAGGTATATGTGTGTGAGAAATTTGTTAAATGTTTGTGATTAATGATTGGTTTAGAAGGGGATGAGAAAAGAAGATGACGAAGACGTAAAAATAAAAATAAACACTACTAGAAAGTTAAAACGTAGAACCTTAAAAACCACAAAAATAAAAATTAATTCTAAAAATTACCAAAAATTCACCAAAAATCAAAATAAATAAACTAAGATTTTACCAATGATCAAAACTTTTTCAAACCTTTTAAATAATTAAATATTCAATTTTTAAATGCTAATTAAAGCCCTAAAAATCAAATAAATTATCAAAAAGCCCAAATAAAGATTTTTCAATTGGTAAACCTCTAAATGACCTAAAAAGATTAAAAGCTATTTTTAGAAATTTTAAATCTAATAAAAACTATTTAAAATGATTTAAAAACTATTAAAACTTAAAATAATTATAAAAATTATTCTAAAAGAGATAAAATTATTCTAAAAGTTGCTAAATTCCTATTTTAATGTATTAAACCTAAGAAAAATGTAAAAAGTTTGAAAATGAGAAATTTTAAAAATAATAATAAAATAATAATAAAATAATATTAAAAATCCAAAAATTATAAAAAATTCTAAAAACTTGCAAACTAGTTTATTTTAACCTTAATAATCAGAAAATCAAAATGAAATTACCAGAATACCCCTATTGGGCCCTCAAATGGGCCAAAACCAAAAACAGTCAACCAAATTGGGCTTTTGGGCCCAAAAAGTCAAACTTGGCCCAATTGATTTGGAAAAGCCCTATCTGACTCAAAATTCAATTCTAAGAACAAAACTCTAAAGGCCCAAAAGCTGAATATGAGCTTATCACAGCTTATTTAACACTCAGCTTATTCTTATTGGGCTTTTCAGCCCATTAAGCCATAAGCTAATGCCATAAGCTCTAATTTGACACACAACCTTCTTTTAGGATGCTTATGAGATCTGTAAAAAGAAATTTTGAAAAAGCTCACTCAATAAGCCAGAAATAAGCAAGGTATTATTTCACAAAACGACAAAATAGTCGGGTTTGAGAAATAAGGCACCTCAGGACTTGATTCAACTTGCAAAAGATTTCAAATGGACTCAATAAGCCAAATCAATAAAAAAAATCCAATAAGCACAACCAATAAGCCAGAATAAGCACAAATGAACTTATGAAAAAGTCATTGGAGTTGGTTTTCTAGTCAAACCCTAAAGTCAACCACCCAAATGCTCCATTATGAACAAATGGGTCAAAATATGAGCACCTATTAAAAAAACAAAGTTGTTGCTGGTTAAAATAAGCTATTATAGCTTATTGATAAGCTGAACCCAATTTTACACTATCAGTAGCAACTAGCAGGGGAAAGGAGTTCCTACTGCTTTGACTATTTGACCAAGCTTATTTGAGAGTTCTAGTTTGATTCAATTGGAAACAAAGGCACCCTTGTGATCAGTGAATCACAAGGAGTCAATAGCAACAAGAAAATCACAAATTGGTTCACACAATAAGCCATAATAAGCCAAATAGTCACCAGATATGCACCAGATATGGAAATAAGCAGTTAAGCACTTAATAAGCAGATTTAGACTGAATAAGCCAACCAAACTTAACAGGATGCATACACAAGCTATATAAACTATGAATAAACACAAATCAACAAGAATCAAACACTGAATCAAAGTAAATAACAAGATCAAAGCACAAAATGTTTCTGATGAACAATGAACAATATGCAGACAAGTTTTGCTGATCTATTTGACACTTGACCCAATTTCAAGCCTCAAATCCTTCTTCCCTGGTGTGATTAACTAAGGTTTAGCACTTGTTATCCCTAGCCTAAGCTTAGATCTAGGTGTCCTCAAAATCCTAGCCAATTTTACCAAGTTTTTAAGATTTTATAGCCAAATTATGAATCTATGTGTTCAAACCCACAAAACCTACAAACAGATGAACAAATACACCTAACAAGCAGATACCAACACTAAGAAACAAATAACAACCACTTAACAAATCACAATCCCAACTTATGCAGTAAACCCAAACACCCATTTAAAACTTGTTTTCACAATTTTTCAAAGGCTTATGAAGAGTTTACCCACAAATCAGATCAATAACACCTCAATAACATCAAACCAAACCAAATCAACAATAAACAACCACAATATCACAGATTCAAGCACAAACATGCAATAATCACCAAATTCAGAAAAATAAAAGAGAAAATGAAAAGGGAGAAGGATGCAAACCTCCAAGACCTACATCCAGGCCCTGGATTGTTTGAGCTTAGGTACTAGCAGAACAAGTACCAGCTTCCAAGCTGCTAAGAAGAACAAACCACAAGGTGAGATCAAAATAATACCAACTTTCTGATTTTTGATGCACAAGCTTTATCACTTAAAACCTTGCCTCAAAAACCTTCAAACAAGATAAGGGAACTCAGATTTTAGCTTATCAAACACCAAACTTTTATAAATAACAGATTAGAACTCAAAATTTTAAGAAATTCAAAATTTATTTCATAAAAAGGAATTACAAAGATTTAAAAGCTAAAATCTGGAACAAAGCTCTCTCATAGGTTGAGGAGTCTTTATATAGGCAAATGCCAAGGCTAGCACTATTCACAAACCCTAGAAGTGAAATTCCCTAAATGCCCTAAGTCCTTCTAGACGTTTTGATGGAATGAGCTGTTCAAATTCATCTTGGACGTTCATTTTAGCTTTGATATGAAGCAAAGAGTCTAGGCTGTTGATTTGGCCACGCCATTTTTCTTGGAGGACAAGTTGTGTTTTCATTGGTTGAGAATGTTGAGTGTGGGGTCCAGGGAGTAGTGGGAGTGAGGGTTTTGTGTGGTGGGATTTGTTTCTGCACATGCGAATCAAGTGTGGGTAAGGTTAATTTAGATTTACCCTTTGTTTAAGTTGGTGTAAATTCTGGGTTGGTAAAAGGTGAATAGTGGTCCTTTTGATCCGAAATTGGGGGAATGGGAGTTGTTTGGCGCAATATTGGAGTTTGAATGTTTCAGTGCACAAAAATGGCCCTTCTTTTTCCTTTCTTTTGTCATTTGTGTTTAAAAGTCTATCAGCGTCCAAATCCTTTGTAACAACTTTCAGCCTTTGTCATTTTTGGCACCAAACTTTCCAAAAAGTGTTTCAAGGGTTATTTTTGACACTTTTGCATAATTCAAGGGCTGATTTTGGACAATGTTGATCTTCAAAGGTCTTCAATGTATCTTTGGCTTGATGAGGGACCATAATTGACAATTTGAAATTGTTGAGGGACTAATCTTGCCATTTCTTCAAAGTTGAAGGACCTTTTGTGTAATTTTGACAAACTTAAGGGACCAAACTTGTAATTATCATTATACAAGGGTTTTAAGTGTCATTTCTTAAATAAATGAGGATCAATCTTGTTTGTCTTCAAGTCTTCAAGGGTATTTGTTGAGTATTCCATGATTAGGGCCCGGTTCTTTGTACGGCTTCGTTTCTCGTGTCCGTTTTTCCTTGTTTCTTGTGATCTTTTGTCTTTTTCACGATATCCATGCCTAAAATACACAAGTAAACAAACACAAGCATATATATGGTACATTATGAAATTTTTTATGCATTTAAAGTCCGAAAAGAACGATGAGATCATGTATAAATGCCATCTCATCACTCCCCCATACTAAGCCATTGCCGTGCCCTCACGTAATGCTAGAATAAAGTATCTAAGCATAACCAAAGTTCAATTTTATTAATCTTTATTGAAGAGTAAAAGGACTTGCAACATACTACGAAGATGTGTAAAGACATAATGTATGATTTTCATCACAAAAAGTAACTTTTAGGGTCAAAGAATAGAAACAAGTAAATGTCCCTTAGAGTAAACTTCGTCATCCTTGATTGTCATACATTCCATGCTAAGTGCAAAAACAAGATCATTGTTGGTACAAGTCACAATGCTAACACTACTCATACGCCCAAATTGTGTAATACTTTTTCTCCCCGCAATCCTAGTTATTATAAAAGAAAATGGGTTACTAGCATTTTTTTATCTATTTGTCATGGATCACAAGTGATTCATATTAACTTATTTGAGTAGTTATTAGTCCGAAAGCAAAGTAGCACGATTTGTTCAATAGTTAGCCGAAGGACAAAATCTTTTAAAACGGCTTCTCGTGTATCTCATTAAGTTCATATCTTGGCATAACTCGTTTCACGATTTGAGACCTTTCTCGGACCGATATTTGGCATGTACTTCATACTTCAAACCTTGGGAAGACGTTCTTGAAATTATGGTCTTCTCTTCATATATTTGGAATTTCTTCACTTGACGTTTTTGAGAGATTCTTCATATTGGACCACGACTTCATCATTTTTCTTCAATCTTTACTTTGGATTTTGATATACAACGATCCGCCTCCTTTTCGGACTTGGATATATTTATCCTCATACCTTGTTAGGGTCTTTTTGGATAGACTTTCTCCATGATCTTTAGGGGAGTAATTGCTTCTCGTCGTATGTCTCGATCCTTCATATTGATTTAGGAATAATGATACTTCACATCATCTTTGGATCTTTAGCAAAAATAGAGCTCCTCATGCTTTGTTAGGGCCTTTTTGGATAATCGCCAATCTTCGCGTCCCGCTTCAATAAGTTATGCCTTGGCTATGAACTCTATTCAACCCCGAGCAACTTTTAAACGATCTTGCGCTAGAGGCTAAGTAACCTTTCAAATCGTACGACCTTACTTATTGCAATTATGATTTATTCCTAATGCATTGATCTTATGGGAAGAAAAAGCCACAATTAAAAACACATGAGTTTTTGAAAGAACACTTTCATGTTCTACGTTTAGCATGATCACTTGTCTAACTCTATCATTTCTCGTTCTTCACTATATAAAGACCTCTAATTAAAGAGACTCGTGAATACTTAGCCATGCAAGTCAAAATTAAGCCAAATTTGGATTAGCTTTCATTAAGACTATATCAAATCAAAGTTTTGGGTTTTCAAGCCACCTATAGGATCTTGCACTTTCTTGGACTTTTTCAAGTTTATAGAATGCGTTTTAAAGTTCCCTTGATAAGTGACTTTCTAGGATCAATTATAGGAACTTGCGAAAAGTTCTTGTTCTTAACCCGAATGAATTAAGACTTTCGCGTTTTAAAGCTCCCTATATAAAAGTCTAGCAAAACTTGAATTGAGCGGGTTAAGGAATGTAAATGGCTCCAAATGCCCATCAAGTCAAAAATTAACTCTTATTCTACCCATCGGAAAATATACATTCGTGTCTTAAAAACACTTATGAAAACTAAGAAAAATTTTAAAATTTGGCCATTTTTAGCCTTATTAGCAAAAAAACATTGAAAATGAGGGCGTAGCAAAGCAAGTATCTATTCACCCCCCATACTAAAAGTAAACATTGTCCTCAATGTTTCGAGTCTAAAGGTGGAGCACCCCCATACTAGAGACGAAGAGTCGAATGCTTAGGATCTAGCATGGAAAGGGTGATCAACAATATATCTAAAGCCGTTTATTAAGTATGCTAAAAGATAATTGTTAGAAAAATAAAGGATATGTCATGGATTCGTGAAAAACTTCTTCAAACGAATGATGGAGGCTCACGTAAACGAATACGAGAGTCTTCAATCGTAGATGATGATGATGATCTAGATAACACAATCACAAACAACCACGAGACAACGAGTTGAAAGGGTACAAGTCCCCTTATTAGTGAATAGTAAGCATAAAGGATAAGCATGGGATCTCCCCCACGAGGCACCTCATTTTTCATTACCGAGTCATGAGCTCGACTTGATCCCCTCAATGCTAATTATCATTGGGGAAGGTCACTTGGTCGAGGGCAACCATTGAAGGAATTTCCCCACCAAAGTAGTGCTTAAGCCTATGTCCATTCACCTTGAAATTAGGACCATCATCTTGAGCTAGCTCAATGGTCCCATACGGAAACACTTGTGTAATGGTGAACGGACCCGACCAACGAGATTTCAATTTCCCAGAAAATATCTTAAGACGAGAGTTAAAAGCAACACTTGATCACCAACGTTAAAAACCCGGTTTTTAATCTTTGAATCATGAAACTTTTTAGTCTTTTCTTTAAAAATTAATGAATTTTCATAAGCATTATCTCTTAATTCATCCAATTCATTCAATTGTATTTTCCGGTGATCTCCCGCGGTCTTCAAGTCAAAGTTTGCATGCTTAAGGGCCCAATATGCCTTGTGCTCCAACTCAATGGGCAAATGACAATTCTTCCCATAGACTAACTTATAAGGAGTGCAACTGATAGGTGTCTTATAAGCGGTCCTAAAGGCCCATAAAGCGTCATCAAGTTTGTCGGACCATGAAGCACGGTTTTCTCCAATTGACCTCTCTAAAATCCTCTTCAAAGCTCGGTTCGAAACCTCGACTCGCCCACTCGTTTGCGGGTGATAAGCCGTAGAAAGACGATGAGTAACTCCATATTTCTTTAGAACCTTTTCGAATTGGTCATTACAAAAATGGGTTCCACGATCGCTTATAATAGCACGAGGGGTTCCGAACCGAGAGAATAGTTGCTTCAAAAACTTCACTACCACACGAGCATCATTAGTAGGCAAAGCCTTAGCTTCCACCCACTTAGAAAGGTAGTCCACCGCGACGAGGATATATTTGTTGCCATGAGACGATGGGAACGGCCCCATAAAGTCTATTCCCCATATGTCGAAAATCTCACACACTTGAATTATGTTTTGCGGCATTTCATCACGTTGAGACGATTTTCCTTGACGTTGGCACGAATCACACGACTTCAAAAGTGCGTGTGCATCACGATAGATAGAAGGCCAAAAGAAACCGGGATCGAACACTTTCTTAGCCGTGAGATTAGCACCGTGGTGACCACCCGTGGGTCCCTCGTGACAAGCTCTAAGGATATTAGAAGCTTCGGCACCAAAAACACAACGTCGAACGAGTTGATCCGCACAAATCCGAAAGAGATAAGGGTCGTCCCAAAAATAGAACTTGACGTCACGAAAGAATTTTCGTTTTTTTTGTGTCGTCATACCCTTGATTATGAAATTGCCCGCATGGTAATTTGCAATGTCGGCAAACCATGGGGTGGTGTCTTTAGAATTCACTACACCGAGAGTCTCAAGAGGAAATGTTTCGGTGATTTCCTTGTTCTCGAAAACATCTTTGTGAGGATCTTCTAGACGAGAGAGATGATCGGCCGCTAGATTCTCGGCTCCTTTTTTGTCAAGCACGGTGACATCAAATTCTTGGAGGAGGAGCATCCAACGAAGCAATCTTGGCTTAGCATCTTGCTTAGCTAAGAGATACTTGATAGCCGAATGGTCGGTATACACGATGCTTTTAGTCAAGACGAGATAAGGTCGGAATTTCTCAAAAGCATAGACCACGGCAAGGAATTCCTTTTCCGTTGTGGTGTACTTTAATTGAGCCTCGGTCATCGTCTTACTAGCATAATGGATAGGATGAAAATGCTTGTCATAACGTTGCCCTAAGACGGCTCCTATAGCATAATCACTTGCATCGCACATGATTTCAAAGGGTAATTCCCAATTAGGAGCAACAAGAATGGGAGCTTTGGTAAGTTTCATTTTGAGAGTTTCGAAAGCCTTAACACAATCCTCATTAAAGTTAAAAGGAGCATCCTTCTCGAGAAGGTGTGTCATAGGTCGAGAGATTTTCGAAAAGTCCTTGATGAAACGACGATAAAAGCCCGCGTGGCCTAGGAAACTCCTAACTCCCTTAACGGTTTTGGGATGAGGTAACTTGGCGATGACGTCTACCTTAGCTTTATCGACCTCAATCCCCGCCTTCGACACCTTATGTCCTAAGACGATTCCTTGTTTACACATAAAATGACATTTTTCCCAATTAAGCACAAGATTGGTTTCTTCACAACGTTTTAACATTTGCTCGAGATTAGATAAACATGACGTGAACGAATTACCAAACACCGAGAAGTCATCCATAAACACTTCCATCGACTTCTCGATCATATCGTGAAAAATCGCCATCATACACCGTTGAAACGTACCGGGTGCATTACAAAGTCCGAAAGGCATCATACGATAAGCGAACGTTCCATAAGGACACGTAAACGTAGTCTTCTCTTGATCACGAGGGTCGATAGGGATTTGAAAGTAACCGGAAAAACCATCTAAAAAGCAATAGAATTCATTTCCCGCAAGTCGCTCCAACATTTGATCCATGAAGGGCAAAGGAAAGTGGTCTTTACGAGTGGCGTCATTTAACTTTCGGTAGTCAATACATACCCTCCAACCGGTCACAACACGAGTGGGAATTAACTCGTTGTTTTCATTAGGCACAACGGTCATTCCTCCCTTTTTAGGGACACAATGGATTGGGCTCACCCATGGGCTATCGGATATAGGATAAATCATTCCCGCGTCAAGGAGTTTAAGGACCTCCTTTTTAATGACATCGTGAATTTTGGGATTCACCCTTCTTTGACTTTGAATTGCGGGTTTGTAGTCCTCCTCCATTAAAATCTTGTGAGTACAAAATTTTGGGTCAATACCCTTAATGTCGGATATTTTCCACGCAATTGCCCCTTTATGAGCCTTAAGAACTTTCAAGAGCTCGGTTTTTTCATCATTAGCAAGACCTTTTGCAATAATAACCGGCAACTTGTCATCACCTTCCAAGAATGCGTATTCAAGGTGAGAAGGAAGATCTTTCAATTCAAGGATAGGTGGTTCCTCGATCGAAGATTTTGGTTCAACACTCATAACTTCCATCGGCGAAAGAAATGGTGGAATAGAAGTATCATCACTAATCAACACCTCATCTTCATTGTCGATTTCATTTGAAGTGAGATCGCCTCCTTGGAATGGAGTGAGATTTGGTGTAGAATTAGCAAGAATTGGATCCAAAATAGTGGGATTTCCACTTGACGAGCTATCGGAAAAACCTAACACTTCTTGTGAAAACTCATCGCAAACCACATCAACGATGTCAATGTGATTGATGGTAGCGATTGCATAAACATGAGAAGGTTTCGAGTTTTGAGTAGCGTTTATAACAAGTTCCTCTTCGTTGAATCTCAAAGTGATAGTTCTCGCATGAACATCGATAAGCGATCTCGATGTGTCTAAAAATGAACGACCTAAAATTAGAGGAACTTGAGGATCCGCGGGGATGTCAACTACTATAAAATCAACGGGATAGTAGAACTTCCCCACTTTCACGAAAACATCTTCGGCTACTCCACATGCCATAATCGTAGAATGATCGGCCATCTCGATGGACATGTTCGAAGGAATGAGAGCCGGAAGCGAAAGCGATTTCCAAATGGAAAATGGCATCAAATTAATGCTCGCACCAAGATCGGCCAAGGCGAGGCATTCTTTCATATGTTGTATGTCACAAAGAATGAGAAACTTTCCGGGATCACCAACTTTTTCCGGTATGCGGTTAAGATAAACCGAAGAACAATTAGCAAGCTTTGAAAGCTTTTCCTTATCGCTCATCATACTTTTAAAAGTGGAAGCGAAACGAGGCATATACAACAACGCGTCGGCTAAACTCACATCAAAATGCAGTTGTTGAAACATTTTTATAAAAAGATCGATTTGTTGTTTGTTACGTTCTTGCAATTTCTCTTTGTTTCGTCTCGAAGGGTAGGGTAAAGGTGGTGTGGGTTGGTCATTAGGCAATGGCCTTGGAAACTCGGGTTCCACAATTGGTATTGGTTCAACCGTAGGTGTGGTTTGAGCGGTACTTCGTGGGATTGTAATGTGCTCCTTTTCGACCATCACCTCGGGTTCTTTCTCGATTTCCTTCTCCGTAGAAGTACTTGGACGAGACATTGGTTCCTTGAAAGTTTTACCACTTCGTGTAGTAATAACCTTCATTTATCCCTTTGGGTTTGCAATGGTATCACTAGGAAGACCACCCGAGGAAGAGGGTTTACACATGATTGCTTCAAACATCTTAGCCATTCGGTCCTCAAATTTTGATTGCCTAGCATCCGCTTTTAATAACTCTTGCTTAATCTCATGTTGTCCTAATTCCATCTTTTGTTGATTTTGTTGAAGACGTTGGACATTTCCTTCCATTTAGTTTGCATGAGTTTTAAGTTCATTAGCAAGTTCATTTTAAGCTCGTTTTTCAACTCGGATCTTAAGCTAATCATCTCACGTTGCATGTTATCAAATTTAGCATCATTTGCTTTAGCATAATCCAAAAATTCTCCTTGCAAATTTTTAGTGTGAGCATTTTGAAAACCTTGAGTAGTGTTTTGAAAATCACAGTTTTGGTTTTGATTAGAAATTTGTCCATTCCCATTTTGATAATTCCCTTTGTTGTAGTTACGTGTGTTGCCTTGGTAATTACCTTGGTTGTTGTTTTGATAATTATTAACATTTTGATTTGGTGGAGCTTGATTTTGGCGGGAACCTTGACCGTTTTGGTTGTAAGTTCTCGTTGCTACATAAGCACTCGAAGTGTTACCATCCGCGGTAATGCACTCGGAAAGATCATGAGCTCCACCACAAGATAAACAACTCTTAGCAACCGCTTTAACCGAAGCGGAATTGGAAGCTTCTTGAGCCTTCCAATGGGACATAAGATTAGCAAATCTATCAAAAAACCGATTTTCCTCATTAGCTTCATCATGTAAGGCATTAATGCTACGAGACGATTGTGACGATGATGACGAACCCAAATTGGCAACACTCGGTGTGTTACGAGGGCTATAAACCTTAGATCTATTCTCGATGATTTGTAAAGCCTCATTTGTCGTCTTGCACAAAAAATTACCACCCGCGGCGGCATTCAAATAATCTCGTTCATGATCATTAAGCCCATTATAAAAAGTATCAATTTGATGTAATTCCGAAAAATCATGGTGTGGACATTCATGTAACATTTCTTTAAATCGTTCCCATGCCATTGAAAAACTTTCATTATTTCTTTGCACAAATCGTGAAATCTCATTTTTCAACTGTGTTGTTTTAGATGGTGGAAAAAACTTGTTCACAAACTTAGAAATGAGATCGACCCATGTCAAAATCGAATTTGGCGGTTCTTTCTCAAGCCAAATTTTTGCGGGTCCATCTAACGAGTATGGAAACAACATCATCTTAATGGCGTCATGTGGAACATCCTTAAACTTTCTAGTGGCGGTGAGACGGTTAAAATTCCTAATATGGTAATGCGGGTTGTCTTTCTCGTGACCTCTAAACTTATTTTCTTGCAACATCGACATTAAACCCGTCTTAATCTCGAAATTCTCCGCAAGGATGGCGGGAATCACAATAGCCTCTCAAAAACCCTCGGTGGGTGTTTGTAGCAACTCCATCATAGTACGATTAGCCATGACGACTTCTTGTTCTATAATAGGTTCAACAATTGGAGGTTCTTCAACAATCAACGTCTCTTGATTGGCTTGCTTTTGAAGACGTTTACGAGCTCGTTTTGCTTGATTACGAGTGATCATAAACTTCACGAAGAATGGGAGGTGAGCAAAGAAGATTCTTTTTGGGTGTTTTGTGAATTTTCAATTTTTTTGTGTTTTTGATGATATTTAATTTTTTTGGATTTTGGTGTATCTTCGTAGACAACAATCTACAAAATCTCTCCTCGAATCAAGCTCTTGATTAAAGAAGCCTCAAAGGAATGAAAACGATCACGTGGAGTGAAGCCTTCGAATGACTTTAGAACTTTGGTGAAAACCAAATTGTTCAAGAGGGTTTAATCACAAAGAAACCAAGAAAATATATTATACGTAATAATACTTTGGGCGGCAAAACCCTCGATTAGCCTTCAATTTCAAAATACTCACAAGCAAGCGGGGAAACGAGGCGGCGCGAAGCACTTAAGAGCCTTTTTCCTTAGGGTATATTTTATAATACCCGCCTTATACCCACCTTATAGTTTGTATTTTTCAAAATCGAGCTTCACGAAAGTATTTATCTATTTTTGCTTTTTTCTTTTTGTTTGAGATTCGAATACAATAATTGAGTGATGAAATCCCAATTAAGGTTGTGTTTTCACACTTTTGGAGATATTGTGAATTTATTGTGATACTTAATACAATATAGTAATAATATTTTTACAAGAAAAACCAAGAAAACCGATAATACGTATTAGTAGAGTTTTACTAATAAAAATACTATTTATGGTTAATATTAAAAACAACAATGCAAATTAATCACGACACACCTCCCCGGCAGCGGCGCCAAAATGACTGTGGTAAAATACGACCTTTTAGGAAAAAGGCGTAAAAGCGGTAAGTATCGAGTGATGATTTAGGAAAATCAACACTAATGACCCTTAAGGTATGAAAGTTCGTTTCCCAAGGAGGTATATGTGTGTGAAAAATTTGTTAAATGTTTGTGATTAATGATTGGTTTAGAAGGGGATGAGAAAAGAAGATGACGAAGACGTAAAAATAAAAATAAACACTACTAGAAAGTTAAAACGTAGAACCTTAAAAACCACAAAAATAAAAATTAATTCTAAAAATTACCAAAAATTCACCAAAAATCAAAATAAATAAACTAAGATTTTACCAATGATCAAAACTTTTTCAAACCTTTTAAATAATTAAATATTCAATTTTTAAATGCTAATTAAAGCCTTAAAAATCAAATAAATTATCAAAAAGCCCAAATAAAGATTTTTCAATTGGTAAACCTCTAAAATGACCTAAAAAGATTAAAAACTATTTTTAGAAATTTTAAATCTAATAAAAACTATTTAAAATGATTTAAAAACTATTAAAACTTAAAATAATTATAAAAATTATTCTAAAAGAGATAAAATTATTCTAAAAGTTGCTAAATTCCTATTTTAATGTATTCAACCTAAGAAAAATGTAAAAAGTTTGAAAATGAGAAATTTTAAAAATAATAATAAAATAATAATAAAATAATATTAAAAATCCAAAAATTCTAAAAAATTCTAAAAACTTGCAAACTAGTTTATTTTAACCTAAATAATCAGAAAATCAAAATGAAATTACCAGAATACCCCTATTGGGCCCTCAAATGGGCCAAAACCAAAAACAGTCAACCAAATTGGGCTTTTGGGCCCAAAAAGTCAAACTTGGCCCAATTGATTTGGAAAAGCCCTATCTGACTCAAAATTCAATTCTAAGAACAAAACTCTAAAGGCCCAAAAGCTGAATATGAGCTTATCACAGCTTATTTAACACTCAGCTTATTCTTATTGGGCTTTTCAGCCCATTAAGCCATAAGCTAAAGCCATAAGCTCTAATTTGACACACAACCTTCTTTTAGGATGCTTATGAGATCTGTAAAAAGAAATTTTGAAAAATCTCACTCAATAAGCCAGAAATAAGCAAGGTATTATTTCACAAAACGACAAAATAGTCGGGTTTGAGAAATAAGGCACCTTAGGACTTGATTCAACTTGCAAAAGATTTCAAATGGACTCAATAAGCCAAATCAATATACAAAAATCCAATAAGCACAACCAATAAGCCAGAATAAGCACAAATGAACTTATGAAAAAGTCAATGGAGTTGGTTTTCTAGTCAAACCCTAAAGTCAACCACCCAAATGCTCCAGTATGAACAAATGGGTCAAAATATGAGCACCTATTACAAAAACAAAGTTGTTGCTGGTTAAAATAAGCTATTATAGCCTATTGAAAAGCTGAACCAATTTTACACTATCAGTGGCAACTAGCAGGGGAAAGGAGTTCCCACTGCTTTGACTATTTGACCAAGCTTATTTGAGAGTTCTGGTTTGATTCAATTGGAAACAAAGGCACCCTTGTGATCACTGAATCACAAGGAGTCAATAGCAACAAGAAAATCACAAATTGGTTCACACAATAAGCCACAATAAGCCAAACACTCACCAGATATGCACCAGATATGGAAATAAGCAGTTAAGCACTTAATAAGCTAATTTAGACTGAATAAGCCAACCAAACTTAACAGGATGCATACACAAGCTATATAAACTATGAATAAACACAAAGCAACAAGAATCAAACACTGAATCAAAGTAAATAACAAGATCAAAGCACAAAATGTTTCTGATGAACAATGAACAATATGCAGACAAGTTTTGCTGATCTATTTGACACTTGACCCAATTCAAGCCTCAAATCCTTCTTCCCTGGTGTGATTAACTAAGGTTTAGCACTTGTTAGCCCTAACCTAAGCTTAAATATAGGTGTCCTCAAAATCCTAGCCAATTTTAGCAAGTTTTTAAGATTTTATAGCCAAATTATGAATCTATGTGTTCAAACCCACAAAACCTGCAAACAGATGAACAAATACACCTAACAAGCAGATACCAACACTAAGCAACAAATAACAACCACTTAACAAATCACAATCCCAACTTATGCAGTAAACCCAAACACCCTTTTAAAACTTGTTTTCACAATTTTTCAAAGGCTTATGAAGATTTTACCCACAAATCAGATCAATAACACCTCAATAACATCAAACTAAACCAAATCAACAATAAACAACCACAATATCACAGATTCAAGCACAAACATGCAATAATCACCAAATTCAGAAAAATAAAAGAGAAAATGAAAAGGGAGAGGATGCAAATCTCCAAGACCTACATCCAGGCCCTGGATTGTTTGAGCTTAGGAACTAGCAGAACAAGTAGCAGCTTCCAAGCTACTAAGAAGAACAAACCACAAGGTGAGATCAAAATAATACCAACTTTCTGATTTTTGATGCACAAGCTTTATCACTTAAAACCTTGCCTCAAAAACCTTCAAACAAGATAATGGAACTCAGATTTTAGCTTATCAAACACCAAACTTTTATAAATAACAGATTAGAACTCAAAATTTTAAGAAATTCAAACTTTATTTCATAAAAAGGAATTACAAAGATTTGAAAGCTAAAATCTGGAACAAAGCTCTCTCACAGGTTGATGAGTCTTTATATAGGCAAATGCCAAGGCTAGCACTATTCACAAACCCTAGAAGTGAAATTCCCTAAATGCCCTAAGTCCTTCTAGACGTTTTGATGGAATGAGTTGTTCAAATTCATCTTGGACGTTCATTTCAGCTTTGATATGAAGCAAAGAGTCTAGGCTGTTGATTTGGCCACGTCATTTTTCTTGGAGGACAAGTTGTGTTTTCATTGGTTGAGAATGTTGAGTGTGGGGTCCAGGGAGTAGTGGGAGTGAGGGTTTTGTGTGTGGGATTTGTTTCTGCACATGCGAATCAAGTGTGGGTAAGGTTAATTTAGATTTACCCTTTGTTTAAGTTGGTGTAAATTCTGGGTTGGTAAAAGGTGAATAGTGGTCCTTTTGATCCGAAATTGGGGGAATGGGAGTTGTTTGGCGCAATATTGGAGTTTGAATGTTTCAGTGCACAAAAATGGCCCTTCTTTTTCCTTTCTTTTGTCATTTGTGTTTAAAAGTCTATCAGCGTCCAAATCCTTTGTAACAACTTTCAGCCTTTGTCATTTTTGGCACCAAACTTTCCAAAAAGTGTTTCAAGGGTTATTTTTGACACTTTTGCATAATTCAAGGGCTGATTTTGGTCAATGTTGATCTTCAAAGGTCTTCAATGTATCTTTGGCTTGATGAGGGACCATAATTGACAATTTGAAATTGTTGAGGGACTAATCTTGCCATTTCTTCAAAGTTGAAGGACCTTTTGTGTAATTTTGACAAACTTAAGGGACCAAACTTGTAATTATCAATATACAAGGGTTTTAAGTGTCATTTCTTCAATAAATGAGGATCAATCTTGTTTGTCTTCAAGTCTTCAAGGGTATTTGTTGAGTATTCCATGATTAGGGCCCGGTTCTTTGTACGGCTTCGTTTCTCGTGTCCGTTTTTCCTTGTTTCTTGTGATCTTTTGTCTTTTTCACGATATCCATACCTAAAATACACAAGTAACACAAGCATATATATGGTATATTATGACATTTTTTATGCATTTAAAGTCCGAAAAGAACGATGAGATCATGTATAAATGCCATCTCATCAGATACCACAATGAATACTAATCTACAAGAGTCATGGGGGTTCCACCTGTCCCGGAAGATCCATCGGTCCCAATTCAGAAGAAGATTTCTTCAATTTATTTCTTGGACACTGGGCATCCTCGTTAGTGGACAATGGCCTAGGAACAACCCTTAACACGAATCAACAATCAATTAAAACCTTATAATTCAATCACAGGACTTAATGACTTCCTCTTAATAATCTCATATTCCATACGGGTTAAATTTTACTTTATTCAAGTTTTAATCAACTTATACTCAATGCGACATCCTACCTCATTTTCCAATACTTTCAACCTTATTTTTAGACCTTAAAAGGGCAATAAAAGCTCGATATGATCAACACTTAATTTCCAATCCTATAGCTCTTACAACTACAATTATCAAATGAGTCACTAGTATGAGATGACTCATACATTCAATTAGACTTCTCGAAAAGGTACTAGTGGCATGAGGCTTTTGGGTAATGGTTCCATTGACAGCCTCAAGTGCAACATTCACCCTTTCGATTCTCAAATTTAAGAATTGGATGACAACGAATCAGATGACATCTTTCTAGGTGGTAACGTTTTGTCAAACTCCACTCTATAAGGAAAGATCGTCATGACATCGATATCAGTTTTAATCTCGCCAATTCTTCTTCAATATCACAATCAACTAATATCTACATTTCTACGAATATCAACCATTTTGTTGGGATCATAAATATCCGCAACTTGGTTTAGATCTAGAATAGCTAGAATTCCTACGAGAATAGCTTCGATTAATTTACTAGGGGATTTAGGGTTCCTTGTGACAATCTACGTCGTATAAATACCTCATATAAATATCAAAGTAATCATCAAACAATCATGTAATAAATTACATCATATATATATAATCCAAGTTATATATATTAAAATAACACTTCTCAGTCTGGCCTTGTCGGTAACTCGAGAATTCTTCGGCACCGTTATAGTCAAAAGATTTTTAGACATTTTCAGAAAAATGTTTATAGTTAAAAGATTTTGAAATGTTTTATTCAAAACCTTGGTTTTAAAAATCTTTCGTTCTCTATAACGAGAGCTCTGGTACCAAACTGTAACACCCCCAAATTTATACAATTCAATACAGCAGAAGACTCGTTGGTGTTACGGGATAGCACATTACTCACATCATAGACAACGCATAAAAATCGCGTCGTTTAATAATAAAGCATTTCCATTCATAAATATCAAATTTTACATAGGTCCTAAGTCATTGTATTTCATACAGGTTTTACAAAGCATTTGAATGGAAATTAATATTTAAGTGCGGGCCATGAATTCTTGTTGTCTTCCCGAGAATTACCTTCAAGTACCTGAGATAAAACATGTTAAAAGAAAAGGTCAGCGAAAACGCCAAGTGAATTCATAGAGTTTAATAAAACCATTAATATATCATCGGTATATAATTATTACCAAAAATCATTTTGTACAAATCTTTGTTGTAGACCATAAAATAGGCCGAAACATTTTATACAAATCCTTGTCAAAATCATAATATAGGCTTTCGCCTTCAAAACCATTATACGAACCAATGCCGTAAAAAATATCATACAATACGTTTTATAACGTTGCATAAAGTTAAATAAAAACCGTTATATGAATATGGTTATGTAAAACAAAATCATGAACATAATATCAATAAAAAGACCCCGTATTGCTAGTCAGGCAATATATTGTAATTCAGTGCATATATCAGTAGTATCGTTAATTGGATTATTATAAGCCGCATGACATTGTTACCTTACTATACCAAACAACGGGTAGCTAGCCCGAAACTCAATTTTCCCATCTAAATTAGTGTGTCGTCACAATAATCACGCTTGTGTAAATATTCTCATACATAAATTCGCTTACCAATCAATGTGGCACGACGAGGATCAACCGTCAAGGCGCGAACTGGGGTGATCGTCCCCAAATAGTACTATTATATGCATAAGCGTCTACCAAATCCCGGTAGTTCACAATTCATGCTAATGGGACTTTAAGTGACATAACCTAACTTTAATATTCCATTTCATTTCATCTATCGGGACATTTAATCATTCATCGGGTCATACAATCATTCGGGTCCAAATCAATAAACAAACAATCGGGGCAAATGGTGTCCTATTTAATTAAAACTTAACATGTTATCTCCCTCGCGGGTTTATAAAACATTTCATAAAAACAGTTAAAAGAGTGCGAGGCTATGAACTTACGTTGATGTGGGAAGGCGGTTATCGGCAATTCGGATGTACGGTACGTGCTTCAATCACGGAAACCTAGACAAATAATACTTGTCTTAGACTCTTGTCCAATGACTTTATAAAAATAACAATTATGTATAAATATGATGATTTTATACTTATGATGATGATCAAGTGGGTTTGTACATACTCATTTTAGTGTTATGTATTGGTAACTTTTATACTAGTTTACTAGTTTTACTTATTTATATGTTTTAGGCCCAATAAGCCTATTATAAGTCCATTAACTTGTATTAATCCATTTTATACTCTTATTATCAGTATTATACTTTACATGTTGGGCCCAAATGGGTTAAGCCCAATAAGTAAATTTATAAGTGTTTAGCCCATTTAGTTGAATTATTAGTCCAATAATGCTAACTTAGCTCGTTAATGTCCATATGTTATATAGTTCGGGTTTTATCGGTTTTTACTTGTATCAAGTACTTATATATCAGTATATGACTTTTAAAAAGTTTACATTAGACGGGTCCGACCATCTAAGTTTTAATTGACGAAAAACGTTAATTTTACGGTATTAGCCGAAAAGACGTAAAAATCATGTTTATAGTTTTTATAACTTATAAAACTTACCAAACTACCATTTTTATAAAATGTCCATTTATTTATCCTTATACATACCTATATAAATGAAATATATAAGTTAGTGGGTTTTAATTTCACATTTTATACTATATTATTTGAGTGCTTATATAATATTATTAAACTTTAATTTCGCAAAATCTGATTTTTAGTTTCACTTTCACCATTTTTATCATATCTTGAGTTCTATAAGGAGATAGAAGCTCATTTTTGGATGACATAAACTTTATATTATGTGATACAAATAAGTTAGTTATAGCTATTGCTCAATCCATGTCTAAGTATCCTTAACAGTTCCTACAAAACAGACTATTCAGATTGGTATACTTATTTTGTTTTGATCATATCTCACTCATTTAGATGATTCCATTGCATGGCCAACTATCACATGTGTATGACATCTAATACTTACTGTAAATTGATTCCACCATTCCATTTTATCAGTTTATCATTTGGTTAGTTACTGTTTTTATACAGCCAACTTTATAAGAAAGAATTTAACCTTTTTACCTATGGTTTTCCATCTTTTTAACCATGTTTATCAAATCTATCAACACCAAATCCCCACATAATATTTTTAATCATAATTCATCATCATATACATATACATAAATAAAGAAATTACAAGATTACATAATCAAAATAACAAGAGGATGGGAAGAACAATCTTTATACCATCAAGGTTTTGTAGGTTATGATCAAGGCTTAGATTTTTGATGGCAAAACTTGTGATAGATCAACACCAATCTTCAAGACCACCAATATTTGTAAACTCCTTGTAGAAATCAGCCATTGGACATCACCAAATCACCATCTTGGATGTTAGAATCACCTCCAATCTTCAAGGCTTCAAAGGAGCATCATCATGTGTATGAATAACACATGATTTCATGGCTAAAATAGATCAAATAGGGGTGTTTGATGGTGGTGGTGGACGAATTTTTGAGAGAGAAAGGGAGGAGTGTGTGAGTTTTGCATGGATGAAATGGAGAAGTGGTTTGGAGTGAGTGGTTTTGAGGTGTAGTTGTAAGTTTAGCTTACATGTTAAGCTAGTTACAAGTGTATAAGCTTACTTGTGAAGCTTTGACACCTCATGGGTGTTGTTGGACTACTTTGGCCGTCCCTTGTGTATAGGGGTAGGATAAACTTGTTTTGTCCCATCCCGCTAATTTACGGGTATTCCTCGAATCTAGTTTTCTCGATTTGCGTGCCCTCGGGTCGTTTTACGAAAAATGTTTTTATAATTTATGAACCAACGACACAAAACGAATCTAATAAAAATTGTCTCATCAAAAATGGAGTTCAAAACCGTAAATACGTAATCCTAAGGTTTCCGGTTTAGTCGTAAAGGATGTTAAATTATAATCGTAAGTCCTAATCTCCTCTCGTAAATTTGTGAGTTTATGAACCAACACAAATTTAAAATCTAAAAATAATATTCACGGATAAATTTATTTTCTGAAGCGTCGGACTGTCACCACAAACGGTGTATGTAAACGTAAGCACGTAACGTAGAATCCTCCGGTATAGACGTAGTCGATGCTACTTCAAGACGTAAATCCAAATTTCTTCCCAAAAATAAGTGAGTTCATAATATAACATTAAAATAATGTTTTTAAATAATATTTGAGAATAAAATATAAACCATAAATTGACGGATTGTCACATTCAATTTATGGATGATGGTTGGAATATTTATATTCCTATCTTGACATAAATTTTTATTTACATGCATATTATTTGGCAACTTGTGTATCACAGTTTAAGGGGAGGTTTTAGCAACCTTTAGGACTTTTGGATATTCTTATAATACTCTTATCACAATTATATATTGTGTCCACAGGTGAGTATGAGTTAGTTTTCTATCTCATGAGGCACTGTAGCATGCAAAGTTGATATACTATGCATGCTGCCAAGACCTTTTTGGCCTAGAATTGGATGTGGTCTGTTGGGAGACTTGGGAATGATTTATATTGGGTTTACCTGGGAGTTACAAGAGATTTTATAAGATAACTTAATTGTTAAGAATATTGGTTAGCAAGGGACACTAGAGGACTGTTATGTCTATCTTGCATAAGCAAGTGTGCATAACTGGAGAGTGCTTGCCGCCCTATAATAATTTTCAGTTTATAGGTTATCTTCACTAGGATAAATCACTTTGTTAAGGTCCTTTTTCATTTTTATTACTTTTATTTTTGGACGCTGACAAATATTTTTCCAAGCGTTGTTGTGACCAATTTAGATGCTGACATGGCTTTTGCAAACGTTGACAAGAATATAGCCGTTGGGCATTGATAAGTTATTTTTGACCGTTGACACTCATTGGGACCTACCCAGTTGTTATTTTTGACGAATTTTGGGGTCGTAATTTTGGGAGTAGATAACTTTTAATTAATGCACAAGATAACTTATTTTCTTTTCAATATTTTCATCATTATATTTTGAAAATACTTGCCTTATTTTTGACCAATCACATGTGCCTATCTCTCCTATATATTTGGCTCCTATTTTTAAAAAGGGTACTATCATATTCTTGTCTAACACTTTTTCTCCTATAATTTATCTTTCATCAATTTTTCACAAACAGCTTTCTTCAACAATGACACCAAAGTTTAAACCAAGTGACTTGGTATTGGGATTCAGGAGTCAGCACAACATGATTGTTATTTTGGAGGATGCTAGCACTAGGCGTGGTATGGAGGAATCTTCCAAAGGGAGGATGAGCAGATCCATGTGAGTGACAAAGGCTCACATGATGGAGAATCTTTGGGTGTTGCTGAAGCCCTCACTGAATTGAAGAAGCAACCAGGTTTTGATACATCTTTGGTTACTCCTACAAACTTGAACTTGTCTTTTACAGCAATGATGGAGCAGTTCATAAGAGGCGCTGAGACAAGTAAGGTGAGCGTTGACAAGCAAACTTTGGACGCTGACACACCAAGCACTGACAAGAGTAAGTTGGGCGCTGACACACAGAATTTGAGTGTTGACAGACCTGCAGATATGGTTGATGTATTCCAGTCATCAGCTATCATCAAAGAAGTGTCTTCACAGGTACCATCATCATCTTTACCTATCATTGATCCATTAGATAAGGGTAAAGGAATTATGGTAGAAGTAGAAGTTCCAAAGGATGCAGCACAAGTAGAGTTTGATTCAAGGTTGGCTGCACAACTTGTGGAACAAGAAATGAAGAAGGTTGGTGAACGCACAACTTGTGGAACAAGAAATGAAGAAGGTTGTTGTTACTTGTGAGGAACAAGAAGGAAGTGATGAAGGGAGTTCAGATTCAAGTGTAATGATAATTGAACAACCAGAAAGACTTGAATATGGTGATGAGTTGGCAAGAGAGAAGCTTAGAGAGTTGAAACTGCAAGTAGATTATGATATGCCAGAAGTTGCTCAGATGTACCATGCTTGGAAGAATAGGATTATGGAGAATCCAGATTTGACAATTTCAGACCAGATTTGGGGATTGGAGATTCTTCTAAGAGTTCAAAGAGACTGTAAGGTAATTATGAAGCATAAAGCTAGCAATGTTTTCTCACTGCTGAAGAGGGATAGAAGGGAGCTTTACAACATGTTACTTAGATGTCGTGGAACTGGATGGACCTTCAAGAAATTGCAGGGATTATCCTTTGAAGAATTGGAGTATAAGGCTTATCCCATTTGGGCAAGAGTGTAAGAGATGAACACTATCAGACTTCTTTCAGATGAAATGAAAGAAGAACTTGCAGAAGAGATGGAGATTCAGAAGGCTATGATTGTACCAAGGCCTTTGAAGAAAGGAGTTCCGCTTGAGTTTCCTAAAGATTTAAATAAAGTGGTTCCCAGTGAAGCTGTTGTTAGAAGGAGCATTAAGCTCTCACTCATGGAAGCTTCAGATATGGTACAAGTGTTACCTCTTGATGCCAGAAACCCTATCATTAGCTATGAAGAAGATGCAAGTGGGTTTTAGATGATTGGCAGATATAGGAAAGAGGTACACACATTTACTACTCTTATGTATCTCTTTGCAAGTATGGATAGGGAAGACTTGGCAGACCTTCGGAGGTTGTTGATGGCCAAGTATGAGACTGAAGCACCTACTTCAGTCAATGGAATAAAGCTTTGGTCAACATTCAAGAGAATGTGTGCACCAGAAGAAGAAGATCCTGTTTGGAAGGATCTTGAGGATGATATCAGTGGACTTCAATGGCGTTTGTATTTAGCTGCTGGTGTGTATTATTTGAGTTCTATAAAGTTTGCTGAGTATCTTCTTGTAGATGCTGAGTATCCCATGTCCAAAGAAGTTTTGGAAAAGATGAAGACAACACAGTTGGAGATTGACTATTCAAGTGACGTGGCTAAAGATTTGATTAGGCATGTTTATTACCAATATGATAAGATTTGTAAGATTCCTCCTAGTTCTTAATTTTTATTCAGAAACTTAATTACTAGAGTAGATATCAAGTTTAGGGGAGGATTGTTGGGAATAAAATATAGCCAGTACACTTGAACGCTGACAAGAAGAAAACAAGCGTTGATAAGAAGAAAACAAGCGTTGACAGATCAAGCGTTGACAGGAAGATGTCAAGCGTTGATAGGATGAAGTCAAGCACTGATAGAAAGATATGGTCTACGCGTATTATGTTTCTATTTTGTTTCTAGTAAAGATAGGATCAACAATGTATTTTCTATATTTATCTTTACCTAGAATAGCTGATACGTAGATTCTTATACAAGGCTTCTTATGTCTATAAAAGAAGACCTTTAGGTTTTGTTTCATATAGGTTTTCATATGTTTAACACTTTCATTGTATGCAAGTTTGTTATAATCAATCAAGTGAAAGTTTGTTTTACAATTGTTTGTGTGTTCTTGTTTGAGTATTAATTCCGCATAATACTTAAATTGTTTTATACACGACAAAGTTTCTCTACGTGTTTAACTTGATTTAATCTCGTTTACACAAGCTAAATTGATCTATGTTTGGGATCAACAGGCCGTTTTGGGGCAAAGAGATAATAAGAATTTTCAACCTATACAGTATGCTAGTAAGACAATGGCGGGTTCTCAATTGCATTATACTACCACGGAAAAGAATTACTAGCCATTGTATATGCTTTTGATAAATTTAGACCCTATCTTGTGCTTTCGAAGACTATCATGTATACGGACCTTTCCGCTCTCAAATACCTTATGACAAAGTAAGATGCTAAACCTAGATTATTGAGATGGGTTTTGTTGCTCTAAGAGTTTTCCATAGAAATTTGTGATAAGAAAGGAGCCTAGAATTTAGCGCCGGATCATTTGAGTGGACTTGAGCATCCTTTCCAAGGAGAATTACCTCATAAGGAAATTAATGAATCCTTTCCACTTGAGGAACTCATGTCTATCTCTTCACAAGAGGATGCCACCCCTTAGTTTGCGGATATTGCAAACTATCTTGTGGGGGATGTGCTAATTGAGGGTCTCACTTCCCAACAAAAGAAAAAGTTTCTCAAGGAAGCTAAATACTACTTTTAGGATGACCCTTACTTCTTTAGGCAATGTGAGGACCAAATCATAAGATGTTGTGTAGATGGGACCGAAGAATTTAAGATTTTAGAAGCTTGTCATAAGGGACCCACGGGGGGCCATTTTGGGCCTAACTACACGGCTAAAAAGTCTTCGATTTGGGTTACTATTGGCCTTCCATTTACAAAGATGCCCAAGAGATGGTGAAATATTGTGATGTTTGTCAAATACAAGGAAAAATTAATCAAAGAGATGAGACGCCACAAAATTTCATACAAGAATGTGAGATATTTGATGTATGGAGCATAAATTTTATGGGACCTTTTCCATCTTCAAAAGGGAATAAGTACATACTCGTAGCGGTGAATTATGTTTCTAAGTGGGTTGAGGCTAAGGCCTTTGTTATCCGTATTTAAAGTGATGGTCATATAATATACCGTTGCGAAGCTCGTGAAAAATGCTATTCAAATGGTGTCAAGAGTTCTTAGTTATTAATGTTTATGTAATGGGAATTAGTCTCGAACACACAAATAAGGAAGGCCTTCTAAACTTTTTAGTCATAGTATTAAAGGCCTCTCCACCTCATTTGTGTGTGTGTGTTTTTAATTTTGTATCATCCTAGAGAGAGAATGGGTGTTTGTTTCTCTCACTAGGAAAAACACCATCTTTGTTTTCTTTTTCCTTCCTCAATCTAATCTTTCTTTTTTAGTTTAATCATTGTTTAATCTTCATCTATTTTATAATCTTTGTTAGTTCTTCATCACCACCATACTCGTACTATCACCAAGTTCTTCATCTATTCATTTCGATACATAAAGATCAAGACTTTACGTGTTTGGTTCGTGTGTAAAGGTCCTATAAGTGGTATCATTCGCCAAGGGATTCATGGTTAGCGTTTTGGTGTTTTTTGTTGGCTTAAATCCCTTAAAAGTTGCGAAAAATAGTGCCAAAACTCGTCCTTTTCCGAGTTCCATTTTTTTAGGAAAATCTGCTTCAATTTCGCAATACTTTGAATATTGCGGAATTGTGTTTTCTGAGTATTGCGAAATCGAATCCAACTAGATATTGCGGAATTGTTGCTTTTCTGAGTATTGCGGAATCGAATATATCTGAATATTGTGGAATTGTTGCTTTTCTAAGTATAGCGGAATCGAATGCCTTTGAACATTGCGGAATTGATTCATTACAAGGATTACGGAATCGATTCATTAACTGGATTGCCAAATCGATTCATTTATTGGATTGCGGAATTAATTCATTAATTATATTGCGGAATTAATTCATTAACCGGATTGCGGAATTAATTCATTATTTGTGGGATTGCGCAATTAAATCCCTAGTTTCATTGCGGAATCCTGAGTTTTTAGTATTACGGAATTGTGGTTTTTTAGGATTGCGGAATTGTGACCACGCATTGCGGAATTATTGCAATTCACACATTGCGGAATCATATCAATCCACATACTGCGGAGTTATAACAATTCACTTTGCAGAATTATATCATACTTGAGCTTAACATTGCGAAATTAAATCACCTACATTGCGAAATCTTGGGAATTTCAAGATTTTCGATAAACGTGATGTTGGGAATAAATTATGGCCAGTTCACTTGAGCGCTGACAAGAGTAAAACAAGCGTTGACAGGAGTAAAACAAACGCTGACAGCTCAAGCGTTGACAAGACAAAGTCAAGCGTTGATACATTGAAGACAATAACTGATGGGAAGATATTCTCTACGCGTTTATTGTATTCTAGATTACTTCTAGTAAAGATAGGAACAACAATGTATTTTCTATATTTATCTTTACCTAGAATAGTTGATACGTAGATTATTGTACAAGGCTTCTTATGTCTATAAAAGAAGACCTTTAGGTTAATGTTCGATATAAGTTTTTCATTCGTAAACTACTTTCATTGTAAACAAGTTTGATATCATTAATCAAAGTGAAAGTTTGTTTATATCTTGTGTGTTCTTGTTTAAGTGTTAATTCCGCATAACACTTAGATTATCATATACATATACAAAGGTTTCTCTAAGTGTATTACTTGATCTAATCTCGTATACATAAAGCTAAATCGATCTAAGTTTGGGATCAACAAGTGGTATCAGAGCTTGTTGAGGAACTTTTGATCTTAAAGAACACAAGAACCCTAAAAATCACTAAAACCCTAATTTTCTCAAGAACCCTAACAACATCATGTCAAATCCAGAACTAACCTCCTCCTCCTCACCTTTAACAAACATCAAGATTCCCATGCTTGATGCAACCAACTTTGAATTGTGGAAATTCAACTTTGAACAATACCTGGGGATCTATGACTACACACTCTGGGAGATTATTGAATATGGAAACATATTCAATAAGGCTTAAAAGATTGCTAATACCATTGCTGCAAGAACAGCTGTTGCTGGATGTTCAGAAGCAGATAAGAAGGAAAAACCTGATGATGGTAGAGCTGTGTCTGCTGAAGACATAGCAAAGAAAAGGGTTGACATGAAAACCCTAAATGTGACAATCCGTCAATTTATGGTTGATATTTTATTCTCAATATTTATTTGAAAACATTATTTTAATGTTACAATATGAACTCACTTATTTTTGGGAAGTAATTTGGATTTACGTCTTGAAGTAGCGTCGACTACGTCTAAACCGGAGGATTCTACGTTACGTGCTTACGTTTACATACACCGTCTTTGGTGACAGTCCGACATTTCAGAAAATAAATTTATCCGTGAATATTATTTTGGAGTTTTAAATTTGTGTTGGTTCATAAACTCACAAATTCACGAGAAGAGATTAGGACTTACGATTTTATTTTAACGTCCTTTACGACTAAACCGGAAACCCTAGGATTACGTATTTACGTTTTCGAACTCCGTTTTTGATGAAACAAATTTTATTAGATTCGTTTTGTGCCGTTGATTCATAATTTATAAAAATGTTTTTCGTAAAACGACCTGAGGGCACGCAAATCGAGGAAACTGGAATCGAGGAGTACCCGTAAATAAATGGGGATGAGACAAGTGGGACACTTGTCCCACCCCCACTCAAACCGGCCTAACTAGCCACAACACCACTTAGGTGTCAAAGCTTAGATAATAAGCTTAAACACTTGTCAATTTTAGGCTTACAAAGTAAGCTACTTCTCACCAAAACCACTAGCTTCCTTAATTCTACCATTTTACACATGCAAAACCACCTCAAACTCTCTCACTCTCCCCTTTTGTGTCGTCCACTCTCTCCCACAAACACCCTATTTTGATCAAAATTAACCACAAAATCCTATGTTATTCATACATATGATGATGCCCTCTTGAAGCTCTCTTGAATGATGGTGATTATAACATCCAAGGAGGAGTTTACATGGAGTCTTGGGGCTGATTTTCCACAAGGTATTCATGAAGAATGGTGGTCTTGAAGATGGTCATGGTTATCCACAAGTTTCTCCATCAAAAACCATGTATAAATCATAACCTACATCAACTTGGTGGTATAAAGATTGTCCTCCTCATCTTCTTGTTATTTTTGGTTATGTAATCTTGTATTTATTTTACTTATGTATATGTATATGATGATGAATGATGATTAAAAATATTGTGTGGGGATTTGGTGTTGATAAACATGCTTAAAAAGGTGAAAAACTATAAGAGACAAGGCTAAAATCTTGCTTAAAAATGATGGCTGTATAAATAGTAAAGAAACATGGGTCTTGTACACATGTGAGAGTTGACCATGCAATGGAATCATTGTAATGAGTGAGATATGATCAAAACAAGTTTAGAGTACCAATCTGAGTTTACTGTTTTGGACGATTTTTAGAAAATACTTAGAAGATGATTCAACAGTAGCTATAGAAGAGTTAAATGGAGCACATATCATTTAGTTTATTTGATAAAAATTTGAGCTTCTATCTCCATATAGAACTCTAGATATGACAGTTTTGGTGAAGATGAAAAAAAAATCAGATTTTGAGAATTAATGTTTATTATTATTATATAAGCACTCAAAATTATATTGTATAAAATGTAAAATAAAAACCCACTAACTTATGGATTTTATTTATATAAATATGTAAAAGGTTAAATAAGTGTATAAATTATAAAAATGGTAGTGGAATAATACTTATAAGTAATAAAAACTATAAACTTGATTTTTACAACTTTTCCGGCTATTACCGTAAAATTAACTTTTTTGTTAAATAAAACTTAGACGGTTGGACCCGTCTAATGTGAACTTTATAAAACTAATATACTGATATATAAACACATATTACAAGTAAAAACCGATAAAACCCGAACTATAGGACATACGGACATTAACGAGCTAAGTAAACATATTGGACTAATAATTGGACCAAATAAGTTAAACACTTATAAAAAAAACTTATTGGGCTTAACCCATTTAGGCCCAATATATAAAGTGTAAATACTGATAATACAAGTATAAAGTGGAATAAGACAAGTTAAAGAACTTATAATAAGTTTATTGAACCTAAAACACGTAAATAGGTAAAACTAGTAAACTAGTATAAAAATTATCGACACATAACACTAAAATGAGTAAACGAGAATATGTAAACCCACTTGATCATCATATATATATAACCATCATATGTATACATATTTGTTATTTTTATAAAGTCATTGGACAAGAGTCTAAGACAAGTATTATTTGTTTAGGTTTTCGTGATTGAAGCACGTACCGTACTTCCGAATTGCCGATAACCCGCCTTCCCACATCAACGTGAGTTCATAGCCTCGCACTCTTTTAAATGTTTTATAAATGTTTTATAAACCCGCGAGGGAGATAACATGTTAGTATTTATAAAATAGGACACCATTTGTCCCGATTGTTTGTTTATTGATTTGGACCCGAATGATTGTATGACCCGATAAATGATTAAAGGACCCGATAGATGAAATCAAATGGATTATACTAAAAGTTCCATTAGCATGAATTGTGAACTACCGGGATTTGGTAGACGCTTATGCATATAATAGTACTATTTGGGGACGATCACCCCAGTTCGCGCCTTGACGGTTGATCCCCGTCGTGCCACATTGATTGGTAAGCGAATTTATGTATGAGAAGATTTCCATAGCGTGACCTTTGTGACGACACGCTAATTTAGATGGGCAAATTGAGTATCGGGTTAGCTACCCGTTGTTGTGATAGTAAGGTAACAATGTCATGCGGCTTATAATAATCCAAACTAACGAAATACTACTAGACGCTCCGAATTACGATGTATTGCCTGACTAGCAATACAGGGTCATACCATTGATATTATGTTCGTGTTTTGGTTTTCATAACCATATTCATATAACGGTTTTTATTTTCATACAACGTCATAAGACGTATTGTATGATGTTTTTATGACATTGGCTCGTATAATGATTTTTAAGGCAAACGCCTATATTATGATTTTGATGAAGATTTGTATAAAATGACTTGGCTATTTTATGGTCTATTAAAATGATTTGTACAAAATGATTTTCAGTAATAATTTTATACTGATATTATATTGATGGATTTTATTAAACTCTATGAATTCACTCGGCGTTATCGCTGACCTTTTCTTTTAACATGTTTTATCTCAGGTACTTGAAGGTAATTCTCGGGAAGACGACAAGAATTCATGGCCCGCACTTAAACAATATTTTCCATTCAAATACTTTGTAAAACTTTGTATGAAATAATATGACTTGGGACCTATGTAACTTTGATATTTATGAATGGAAATGCTTTATTAATAAACGACGCGATTTTTATGCGTTGTCTATGATGTGAGTAATGTGCTATCCCGTAACACCAACTAGTCTTCCGCTGAACTGAGTTGTATAAATTTGGGGGTGTTACAGTTTGGTACCAGAGCTCTCGTTATAGAGAACGAATGATTTTTAAAACCAAGGTTTTGAATAAAACATTTCAAAATCTTTTAACCATAAACATTTTTCTAAAAATGCCTAAAAATCTTTTGACAATAACGGTGCCGAAGAATTCCCGAGTTACCGACAAGGCCAGACTGAGAAGTGTTATTTTAATATATATATATAACTTGGATTATATATATATGATGTAATTTCATTACATGATTGTTTGATGATTACTTTGATATTTATACGAGGTATTTATACGACGTAGATTGTCACAAGAAACCCTAAATCCCCTAGTAAATTAATCAAATCTATTCTCGTAGGAATTCTAGCTATCCTAGATCTAAACCAAGTTGTGGATATTTATGATCCCAACAAATGGTTGATATTCGTAGAAATGAAGATATTAGTTGATTGCGATATTGAAAAAGAATTGGCGATATTAAATCTGATATCGATGTCATGACGATCTTTCCTTATAGAGTGGAGTTTGACAAAACGTTACCACCAAGAAAGATGTCATCTGACTCGTTGTCATCCAATTCTTAAATTGAAATCGAAAGGGTGAATGTTGCACTTGAGGCTGTCATTGGAAGCAGTACCCAAAAGCCTCATGCCACTAATACCTTTCCGAGAAGTCTAATTGAATGTGTGAGTCATCTCATGCTAGTGACTCATTTGGTAATTGTTGTTGTAAGAGATATAGGATTGGAAACTAAGTGTTGATACATATCGAGCTTTTATTGCCCTATTAGGTTTATAAATAAGCTTGAAAGTATTGGAATATGAGGTAGGATATCGAATTGAGTATAAAATTGGCTAAAACTTGAATAAAGTAAAATTTAACCCGTATGGAATATGAGATTGTTAATATAATTCGTTAAGTTATTTGATTGAATTATGAGGTTTTAAATGATTGTAGGTTCGTGTTAAGGGTTGTTCCTAGGCCATTGTCCACTAATGAGGATGCCCAGTGTCCAATAAATAAATTGAAGAAATCTTCTTCTGAATTGGGACCGATGGATCTTCTGGGACAGGTGGGACACCTAATGACTCTTGTAGATTAGTATTCATTGTGGTATCTTTTAAAAATAATCCCTAACTTAACTGAGATATCAGTTGGTAGGATGAGTTCTGAGAATTGTATGACATAGTGACACGTAATGTGTTACGCTACAATTTTGACTTGTTTGTGACTAATGAAAAGACTACCTTTGATTGCTAAATTCTACATGTATCGATGTTATCTATCTTTTCTTGCTTCATCCTAATGTTCGCATTAGTGATGCAACCATTGAACAAGTACTCATATCGAATTGAGTTACGTTGTGAATTATTCTCTTTTGAGTGCCATCGAGGTCATGAACCTCATGATTAATTGGCTAAGCTCATTTCCTATCGTATCATAGTTAGTTCTTGGTGAACAAGCTTTCATCACTCCTTTGCAGATCACTCATTGTTTCTATAAAAATAAAACAGTATCCTTTGAGAAAAATGGGATTTTCATCACTATATGGATTATTTAAAGCGAGACTTATAAATAATCGTTATTGAAGTAAAGTTGTTTATAAAACACCTTGGAAAACTTATTTGTTTTCATAACAAAGAAAATCTTTGTAAATATATTTTTGATTCTTATCTGAGAATTAAGCATGAAAATGATTTTACTATAAACATGGATGATAAAATTTTGACGAACTGAGTATTGCATCGTTAATCTTGAAATTGTATATAGTTGCGCGCCTACATACAATTTGGAATGGACCATGCAAGGTTGATTAGTAGTCACCATAAAACTGATTAATAAACACTAAATTTTCTTTGAAGATTGTGAAAGATTAAAATTTATGAGATCTGCAAGAAGTGAAAAATAGGGACATATTGATAGGGACACCTACATATGTGCCTGTAGCATCTATTCTTCTGAGTTGAATTTACTCATCTATGGAAATTGTCTTATTTGACAATTGACAATTCTTTCTTGACCAATTCTCCCGTAGTGAGATTCTTAGGAAAAGTATATGATTACCGAGTGTTGATACCCGAATGGATGTATCGACATTCCTATCATTTCTTTTGATTTGATTTCATTTGAATGACCTGGGTAACGATCCGAGGAGCTTTCGAATGCGTACTCAAATTATGAAAACATGGGATATATTCATATTAGTCAAATGTTTTCGTCTGTATCTAAATTGAAATCCTCTCGTGTAGATTATGCGTTGACCTTACTCTTTTAATGGTAGTTGTGTCTCCTGATATCCTTGAATTGTGAAGGATTATGAGTTATTATTAGTCTTTTGAGAAGTTCACATCTTATCGACGGCAATAAAAACTGAAAAGTTGATAGTGCCAGTAGAATGGATTGATTGATTATGACATGACGACATTGTCTTAATTGATGGGAACTCGAGTAGAATTCCCCTAAAAGATAAGATGTTGAAAGTGATCTAAATAATTCTTGGTGGATGACGATATCCTGTATTTAGACTTAAAATTATACCATGAATGATTGTGAATTAGTCATAGATATTATAATCTAGAAAGAACTTAAAATAAATGTATTAAAAGATGTTAATGTTATCTGAAACTTTAGGAAGTATTTGTTGATGAATTACCTAGACTATCGCCATTAAGACAAGATTGAATTTGGTATTGATTCTATTCCCGGTGCTGCACCTGTAGATTGTGCACTGTATGTCAG
Source organism: Glebionis coronaria (assembly GCA_025667525.1). Lineage (NCBI taxonomy): Eukaryota > Viridiplantae > Streptophyta > Magnoliopsida > Asterales > Asteraceae > Glebionis > Glebionis coronaria. The sequence continues at coordinate 136,476,504 of CM046879.1, read as the reverse complement.
CACCATCTGAATTAAAGGAATTACCATACAACTGAGAGAGTTGTCGGAGAAAGATTTTATTCTACCGAGCTCGTCATCATGAAGAGCTATGGTGTTATCATTCCTTATATTTATAGATTACTGTGAACTGAGTAAATTGACAATCGAAAACGATATCCATAACTCGAAATGGAAGATTTGTTCGATCATTTACAAGGTTTTTGATCCTCAGCATGGTTATCATCAACTTCGCATCTGCGAAAAAGGATTATCTATTCCAATCACTACATCTAGAACTTGTAATGAACATTATGAGTTTAACGTGATGTTGTTTGGATTGACTAATTAATAGATGGTTTTTACCTAGTATGAAAGATTCGTTGTGTTGGTCTAATCGAATTGATCTAGGTTCTATGTGTGACTCAGTCGTTCTTTGGTGAAACAAATAGATGTGTCGTTGTAGTATTAAAAATGCAAAACTTAAAAGTAAATGGGCACTTAAAATAAATCTAAGTCTAATTAAAATAAAAGGGTGCAATATTTAAAAACGTGACGGAAAGTAAATGAATTAAGTGACTTAAAATTAAAGCGTGACGAGAATTAAAATTGTGACGAATATTTAAATGTAACTTGAAGATTAAACAAGACAAAAATATATAAGTATACCCACCATCGGAATATATTCCGGTCAGTGCAATCGGAATGTACTTACCTTTCAGATCGGAATGGACTCAGGTCGGAATAACTGTCACTTACCTCCTGATCGGAATACTAATCAAACCCAGATCGGAATGTACTAAAATTACACTAATCGGAATGTCAACACAACACCCCAGATCGCAATGTAGTCCAGATCGCAATGATGCTATCGGAATACAAAGGTGCAATCTGTCGGAATGTAACCTATCGGAATGTATCCCAGATCGGAATGTGGCTGGGGAAAATTGGGCAGCACTTCGTCTTAGTGAAGCCTTAAGAGCCGTCGCAATCCCGATCACAATGTGCGATCGGAATCTTGATCGGAATAAGGGGGTAATTCACTCTATCGCAATGCCGGATCGGAATGCAAAACCCTTTGGCCAATACTGTCACTATCGGAATGTGGAGAAGCAAGCCGTCGCAATGTGTGTTTACCTTACTTTCCGATGGAGTACCAAATTCGTAATAAGCACAAATCCAAATAAGCTATAACTAATAAGCAATAATAAAGACTTAAATGAAATGAAGAGAAACGAAACAATAAGCTAAAAAGTTAAAACCTTTCAAAACCGAATCAAAAAATAAAAACTTGCTTAATCCGAAATTCAAACCGAATCAAAAAAGAAGAAGAGTAGAATGAGATTGGTAAAAATAAGCTTGATCAAATGATAAAGAAAGATTAAAGACACGAATTTAAAGAACACAAATTAAAAACTTACTTGGAAATTAAAAGGGTAATTAAAGTGCAAAACATGTATTAAAAATGACAAGTAATTAAAGGTGCATAAAATAAAAGTGGAAGAGCTAATTTGTCAAGTTAGCCAACAAGAGTAAAATGATAATCCTAATGGCTATATATAGGGGAGGATTAGGAAGCTTCCTCCCCTCCTTCCTTTCTTCTTAATTGCGTCATTAGGTCCTTAAGCCTTTAATCTTCATTAATTGCACCATTAGTCCTTTATTCTTCTAATCTTCTTTAAACTTGGACTCTAATGACTTGTGGCTCGGGATTTCTTTTGAACTCGTCTTTTAATTCTTCAATAAAATAGACTTGAGTTCCTCGGCTTTTAGTAAACTTCCGTCTTTTGACTTTTTCTTCGATAAATCTTCAGAATTGGTCTTGGACTTCCGTTTCTTTTGCACTCTTGACTTCTTGACTTCGTCTTTCATCTTTTTCTTCAATAAAAGCCCGTGAATGCCCGTGTTTTCTCCACTTTTCACCTTTTCGTCCTAAATCACAACAAAAACACAAACCACGCATAATTCCGACATAAAAGACATAAAATACACGTTTTGGCTCGGTTATTATTGTAATTAAGTGGTAGAAAAGATGGGTGTTTTCACACCTATCACTAATACACATGTAGCATTCATAAATTTGGTGAAACATATGTGAAGGCTGTAATTTGATAAATTCATGCTCGTGATCATTAAGGACTATTTATTTGTTTATAAGAATAAGAATGAGTTAATAATTATTTATAAATTGCCCTAAATTGGTCGAACAATTAAAACTTGTACCTTGAATAATTGATATGTGATTAAAGACTTAAACCTTTACATTATTTGACTGTGTGATTAATAGATAATGGAATCTATATTGACTTTTCAAAGATTAGATCCATTTAGGCTTAGGGTTATAACAAAAAGAAAATGTAAATATGTTTTGACAAATGTTTTAACAAAGGATTTTAAGGGATTATTCCCTTATAACCAAAACATTTAACTAAACTCTTGTTTAGGGGTAAATGTTTTTGCATACCTTAGGACAACTTAAGAAGGATTGAGGAAAAACCATTTATATCATGACTTAAAATTTGAAACGACAATTTTTACTTTTCAAACTAAGAAAACGTTGACCAAAGTATAAACAAAGGTTTTTCGAACATTTACGAATCTTATTAAATATTTTCGATAAATCAACAAATATCTTGAAATTAAATTCAAATTTTATTTTGAACACCCTTATATAATTGGACAAACTGAGAAAATTTAAAACTTTTACGTTTACGCTTCATAAAAATTAACTAATAATTATTTAATTAATTGTAATAATTATCGACGCTTTAGACGACGGATTGAGTAAAACTGATAAAAATAATAGTTGAGATGAAACTAAAACTTAGAAAATATAAAGAAAGAGTTTTGAATAAATACGGACATGATAATTATATCATCAGGAAAGGATAAAGAATCAATTACGATGTATTTCTTAATAATGAATGTGCAAAATGAATTGCCGAACAATTTAAAATAAAAATAGTTGATACTTGTAAAAAGGATTATATAAATAATAAAAAGGGGGTTCACGGCTAATGTGAACCATTAGAATTGAGAAGCCAATGGCGTTAAATGTATTAAAAGGCCACTTGTGGTTGCCTAAATATGGAGATTGTGAGATATAGTTATGTTGGAATTTGTAAGTATAAGTATTCTATTTATGTCATTTCTGACTAAGAGTATCTTTGTTTGAAGAAGTTGTACTAATGATAAATTATGAAGGCAGACATCGCCTCGTACATTAGTCACGTCTCGCTATTGCAAAGGTCATCATCTGAATTTGATTCGATTTGGGTCATCGTCGACAGACTGACCAAATCTGCTAATATCATTCCCGTTAATGATAAATGCAAAAGAGTTATGTAAACATAGTATGCCTGTATCGAACATCTTTATCAAGATCCTCGCTTCGCATCGAATTTCTAGAGGTTTGCTCAGAAATCATTGAGAACGAACCTTGATGAGAGTACTATGTACCACCCCAATCGAAGGGACGAGGTAAAATAACGATACAAAGTAATATAAGTGCTTTTTTATGATTGAATGATTGACCTTTGGTAATAGACCATATAATCGTTTTCCTTTGGAAAGATTATCATTGATAATCATCGTATTAGGATCGAGATCGAATCTTGTTAGGATCTATATTAGAGCATCTGTAAGCAAGAGTTGAGATGAAGACACCCGACATACACACACTGTGAGTTGGACATGTCTTTTAGGTTTAAGGTTTCCTATGATGGTGAACCTAACCATACAAAATACCCGACCCGCGAGATCTGAAATGATTGTTGAAATTAGGATCTGATTATTGACTGCCGGTAGTGGACAAGAGGTTATGTGAATATGAAATGTAGATTTTGAAGTGCCAGATGGGTAGCGAAGTTATGCCAAAATTTTTAACCTTGGACAAATGAATTCATGATCTGACAAATCATGGGATACAAGTCCCCGTTGTATGGGACCATTGAGATGATGTAAAAGATTTGGTTTGAAAGGCATATAAGCTGGATCTACCCAAGGACTTCAAGAGATGCGTGAATTATGTTTCGTATATCGAACTTGATGGAATATCTATCAAGTGAAAATCTGAATTCTTCTTTATAAAGCTTAGATCGGCGAAAAGTTGCATTCATCAAAAACCTGTGAACATCATGGATAGAGAAAGTAAGTCAACATTAAGCCTGGTCTTATTCCCGTAGTTATGTTTGATGAACCTCGCGTATTGTAATGAATTACACTTATGAGAAGATCAGATGTGGAGGAAATACCCACATGGCTTTAACTCTATAAGAAGCGAGTAGTAAGGTAAGATGATATTTGAGGACAAAGATCCTGTTTAGGGGTAAATGCTGTGACAATCCGTCAATTTATGGTTGATATTTTATTCTCAATATTTATTTGAAAACATTATTTTAATGTTACAATATGAACTCACTTATTTTTGGGAAGTGATTTGGATTTATGTCTTGAAGTAGCGTCGACTACGTCTAAACCGGAGGATTCTACGTTACGTGCTTACGTTTACATACACCGTCTTTGGTGACAGTCCGACATTTTAGAAAATAAATTTATCCGTGAATATTATTTTGGAGTTTTAAATTTGTGTTGGTTCATAAACTCACAAATTCACGAGAAGAGATTAGGACTTACGATTTTATTTTAACGTCCTTTACGACTAAACCGGAAACCCTAGCATTACGTATTTACGTTTTCGAACTCTGTTTTTGATGAAACAATTTTTATTAGATTCGTTTTGTGCCGTTGATTCATAATTTATAAAAACGTTTTTCGTAAAACGACCCGAGGGCACGCAAATCGAGGAAACTAGAATCGAGGAGTACCCGTAAATAAATGGGGATGAGACAAGTGGGACACTTGTCCCACCCCCACTCAAACCGGCCTAACTAGCCACAACACCACTTAGGTGTCAAAGCTTAGATAATAAGCTTAAACACTTGTCCATTTTAGGCTTACAAAGTAAGCTACTTCTCACCAAAACCACTAGCTTCCTTCATTCTACCATTTCACACATGCAAAACCACCTCAAACTCTCTCACTCTCCCCTTTTGTGCCGTCCACTCTCTCCCACAAACACCCTATTTTGATCAAAATTAACCACAAAATCCTATGTTATTCATACATATGATGATGCCCTCTTGAAGCTCTCTTGAATGGTGGTGATTATAACATCCAAGGAGGAGTTTACATGGAGTCTTGGGGCTGATTTTCCACAAGGTATTCATGAAGAATGGTGGTCTTGAAGATGGTCATGGTTATCCACAAGTTTCTCCATCAAAAACCATGTCCAAATCATAACCTACATCAACTTGGTGGTATAAAGATTGTCCTCCTCATCTTCTTGTTATTTTTAATTATGTAATCTTGTATTTCTTTTACTTATGTGTTTGTATATGATGATGAATGATGATTAAAAATATTGTGTGGGGATTTGGTGTTGATAAACATGCTTAAAAAGGTGAAAAACTATAAGAAACAAGGCTAAAATCTTGCTTAAAAATGATGGCTGTATAAAACAGTAAAGAAACATGTCATGAATTGATAAAATGATGAATTAGAATTGATACACAGTAAGCTATGGGTCTTGTACACATGTGAGAGTTGGCCATGCAATGGAATCATTGTAATGAGTGAGATATGATCAAAACAAGTTTAGAGTACCAATCTGAGTTTACTGTATTGGACGATTTTTAGAAAATACTTAGAGGATGATTCAACAGTAGCTACAGTAGAGTTAAATGGAGCACATATCATGTAGTTTATGTGATAAAAATTTGAGCTTCTATCTCCATATAGAACTCTAGATATGGCAGTTTTGGTGAAGATGAAAATAAAAATCAGATTTTGAGAATTAATGTTTATTATTATTATATAAGCACTCAAAATTATATTGTATAAGATGTAAAATAAAAACCCACTAACTTATGGATTTTATTTCTATAAATATGTAAAAGCTTAAATAAGTGTATAAATTATAAAAATGGTAGTGGAATAATACTTATAAGTAATAAAAACTATAAACTTGATTTTTACGACTTTTTCGGCTATTACCGTAAAATTAACGTTTTTGTTAAATAAAGCTTAGACGGTTGGACCCGTCTAATGTGAACTTTATAAAACTCATATACTGATATATAAACACATATTACAAGTAAAAACCGATAAAACCCGAACTATAGGACATACAGACATTAACGAGCTAAGTAAACATATTGGACTAATAATTGGACCAAATAAGTTAAACACTTATAAAAAGAACTTATTGGGATTAACCCATTTAGGCCCAACATATAAAGTGTAAATACTGATAATACAAGTATAAAGTGGAATAATACAAGTTAAAGAACTTATAATAAGTTTATTGAACCTAAAACACGTAAATAGGTAAAACTAGTAAACTAGTATAAAAATTATCGACACATAACACTAAAATGAGTAAACGAGAATATGTAAACCCACTTGATCATCATATATATATAACCATCATATGTATACATAATTGTTATTTTTATAAAGTCATTGGACAAGAGTCTAAGACGAGTATTATTTGTTTAGGTTTCCGTGATTGAAGCACGTATCGTACATCCGAATTGCCGATAACCCGCCTTCCCACATCAACGTGAGTTCATAGCCTCGCACTCTTTTTAATGTTTTATAAATGTTTTATAAACCCGCGAGGGAGATAACATGTTAGTCTTTATAAAATAGGACACCATTTGTCCCGATTGTTTGTTTATTGATTTGGACCCGAATGATTGTATGACCCGATTGTATGACCCGATAAATGACTAAAGGACCCGATAGATGAAATCAAATGGATTATTAAAGTTAGGTTATGTCACTAAAAGTCCCATTAGCATGAATTGTGAACTACCGGGATTTGGTAGACGCTTATGCATATAATAGTACTATTTGGGGACGATCACCCCAGTTCGCGCCTTGACGGTTGATCCCCGTCGTGCCATATTGATTGGTAAGCGAATTTATGTATGAGAAGATTTCCATAGCGTGACCTTTGTGACGACACGCTACTTTAGATTGGCAAATTGAGTATCGGGTTAGCTACCCGTTGTTGTGATAGTAAGGTAACAATGTCATGCGGCTTATAATAATCCAAACTAACGAAATACTATTAGACGCTCCGAATTACGATGTATTGCCTGACTAGCAATACAGGGTCATACCATTGATATTATGTTCGTGTTTTGTTTTTCATAACCATATTCATATAACGGTTTTTATTTTCATACACCGTCATAAGACGTATTGTATGATGTTTTTACGACATTGGCTCGTATAATGATTTTTAAGGCAAACGCCTATATTATGATTTTGATGAAGATTTGTATAAAATGACTTGGCTATTTTATGGTCTATTAAAATGATTTGTACAAAATGATTTTCAGTAATAATTTTATACTGATATTATATTGATGGATTTTATTAAACTCTATGAATTCACTCGGCGTTATCGCTGACCTTTTCTTTTAACATGTTTTATCTCAGGTACTTGAAGGTAATTCTTGGGAAGACGACAAGAATTCATGGCCCGCACTTAAACAATATTTTCCATTCAAATACTTTGTAAAACTTTGTATGAAATAATATGACTTGGGACCTATGTAACTTTGATATTTATTAATGGAAATGCTTTATTAATAAACGACGCGATTTTTATGCGTTGTCTATGATGTGAGTAATGTGCTATCCCGTAACACCAACTAGTCTTCCGCTGAACTGAGTTGTATAAATTTGGGGGTGTTACACTAAATATTCTGAAACTCTCTTTGGGACAAGAGAACCAGCATAAATACATAGGTTATGAATCTGCTAAGGACCTTTGGGCAGCTCTTGAAGTTGCATATGGTGGCAATGAAGATACTAAGGAAGAGAAGAAGAAGCAACTCATGCATGATTATGCTGTCTTCAAGGCTCAACCTAATGAAAAGCTCAGTAGTGTGAGAAGCAGATTGCTTGATATTACAAGTAAATTGTCCTTCATGGGGACACAACTTGGTGATGTTGACATCAATGCTACTTTTCTTAAAAGTCTTGGTAAGGCGTGGAAGATTGAGGCAAGATCTATTCTTGCCAATAATACTCACAAAAGTTCCACGTTTGATGATATCTACAAAAAACTGGGGCTGTTGGAAGATGAAACTCTTTTAGAGCATGGAAGCAAGTCCACCAACAGTATCATGGCCTTCTTCTCTCATAGTGAAGGTCAATTCAATCAGAAGGACTCCTACATGCATCCAGTTACTGGATCATCATGTGTCAGCGATGGAACATGTCCTGTCAACGTCTCCTTTTCAGACGTTGACACATTTAAGAGTGACTCACCAAGAGTTATACCTGCTGGTTTGGATCTTGATACTGTATGTGCTTATATTGCTTCTTTTCCCAATGGTTCAGTGATTACATATGAGGACCTTGAGCAGATAAGTGATGAGCACTTGGAAGATATGGACATCAAGTGGAACATGGCTCTTGCTAGTATAAGAGCAAACAGGTGGAACAGAAGGTTTAAGAAGAAGATGACCTTCAATGCAAAGGACACAACTGGATTTGATAAATCCAAAGTTGAATGCTACAACTGTCATCGTATGGGGCACTTCATGAGGGAATGCAGATCTCCTAGAAGATCTGATGCTGGTAAACCCTCAAGTCAAGTTGTTAAAGCTCAGGATCCTAAAGCCATGGTTGCAGTTCAAGGAATTGATGGTATGGGATGGGATTGGAGCTATCTGGCTAAGGATGTGGAAGAGGATAAAGCTTTGGTTGCTGAAATTGAAGAAGAAGAGCATGTTGAATATGCTCTCATGGCACACTCCTCCTCTTCATCTGATAATGAGGTATACGATGATGCTTTTTGTAGTAAAGGTTGTAGGTTAAATACTGAGAAACTTAACAAAGAGGTGTTAAGATTATTAGATGATGTGAGTACTGAAAGATGCAAACTGTCTAATTACCAACTAGCTCTCACTGAAACTAAGAAGACAGTTTCTGAATACAAGAAAATGGAATTTGACTTAAAAGATAAAATAAATATCTTATAACATGAGTTAAATGCTAGTATGGATATTAGAAACATCATGGAAAGGGTTAATGGTGAGTTACAGGCTAAGTTAGATGAGGCCATTAAGAATAAAGATAATGTTGGCCTTAAAATTCAAAGATTTGATAGAGCCACACAAACCCTAGGAGACTGTGTGAATAAACAAAGGGATCCTAAGGACATGACTGGGATTGGGATGAAAGACTACTCTGTGGTTCCACCACCAGCTGGTGACTTCTATAGTGTCCAACAAAAGGACCTATCTTGGACTGGTTTGCCAGAACTCCAAGAGGAGGAATTCATTCCTCCACCAAGAGTTGTCACCCCAGTTGAAGAGTATCAACAAAAGTTGACTGACCTGAATGAATGGAAGAAAGCTAACCCTACATTATTTGTTAAGGGTGGCTTGCTATGTGAAAGTCCTAATGAGTCAACTCCCATTAAGGTTACTAACCCAATCACTGGTAAAGCTGTTGACCTTGGCTCAAACACTATTAGAAAACCTAGCATTAAGTATGCAGAGATGTATAGGAATACTAGGTCACCTAAGAGCCAAGTTAGCAATGATGGAACAGACTTCTTCTCTTCTAGACCTAGGGTTGTGTCTAGAAAAGCCTGTTACACTTGTGGTAGCTTTTCACACTTGGCATATAAGTGTGTCAACGCTCCCAAAGTCAGCACTGACAGGAACAAATTCAGCGCTGACAGGAACAAAGTCAACGTTGTTAGAAAGTCAAACGTTGTCAGACCCAAACCTTGTGTGCAGCAAAGTCCACAAGTGATCAGACCTGCCCCATTCTTCACTAGAGGGTCTAACACTCATGGACAAAGACCATTTCAAAAGACAAATACTTGGTCTAATAGGCAATGGGTTTCTGTAGCAAACCCTAGGTTCAACGCTGACAAGGGAAATTTCAGCGTTGACAAGACCAATTCCAACGCTGATAGAAACGTGACCAGACCTAAATATTTGCAACCACAGGGTAAGGGGTCTAAAGCTTCTTCAAGCTTAACATGGAGACCAAAGAAAGATCGAAACCCTAATGATAATGGGATTTTAATGACCTGCAACAGATTTAATTACATTTCAAAGGTCATTACAAAACCTATTGGGGTTAGTTGGGTATTTCATCCTAAGAAGGATGAAAATAGGGTTGTTATGAGAACTAAGTCTGTTCTTATTGAGCAACCAGATGAATCCAAGTCTTCTAAGGCTTGGGTTCCCAAAGAAAACTAATTTGTTTTCTTTATGTGCAGGGCATTCAAAAACAGATCAATGATTATGGATATTGGGATAGTGGATGCTCAAGGCACATGATAGGGAAGGAAGATTATCTCACAAACTTCACTCCCATTAAGGATGGTGATAAGGTTTACTTTGGAGGCGGATATGATACTATCACAGGCAAAGGAACCCTTCTCACCAAGAACTTACGTTTTGAGAACGTATTTTTGGTAAAGGAACTTGACTACAATCTTTTTAGTGTATCACAAGTTTGTGATAACAAAAATAAAGTTCTGTTTACTGATACTGAATGTTTGGTGTTAAACAAGGATTATAAGATCCCTGATGAGAAATATATTGACTATAGATTACCTAGGCATAAGGACATATACAATGTGAATCTGAATGGGATTAGAGTGAATAACAATATGTCTTGTTTTTATGCTAAAGCTTCAGTAGATGAAAGTAATCTGTGGCACAGGAGACTAGGGAACATAAATTTTAAGAATATAAAAAGGCTTGTGAGACTTGGGTTGGTTGATGGTTTGCCTGAGAAGGCCTTCCACAATGACCACTCTTGTGTTGCATGTCTCAAAGGCAAGCAACACAAGGTCTCATTCAAGTCTAAACATGTGCACTCTAGTTCTAGACCTCTTCATTTGCTTCATATGGACCTCTTTGGTCCAACCAATATAGAAAGTTTGATTGGAAAGTCCTATTGCTTTGTCATCACAGATGACTTTTCTAGGTTTACTTGGACCTTCTTTCTAGCTATGAAGAGTGATACAGCTGACACTTTAATTGATTTTATCACTCAGATTGAGAAGAAATCTGGCAATGAAGTTAAAATACTTAGGAGTGATAATGGTGGTGAATGTAGGAATAAAAAGTTAGATAATTTCTGTGCCAGGAAAGGAATTACTAGGCAATTCAGTGTTGCCAGAACCCTACAACAAAATGGAGTTGCTGAGAGGAAAAATAGAACCCTAATTGAAGCAGCCAGAACCATGTTGGCTGATGCTCATTTTCCTATAGCCTTTTGGGCTGAGGCTTTTAATACAACTTGTTATGTTCAAAATAGAGCATTGGTTAACAAAATTAGAAACAAAACACCTTATGAGTTACTTTGGGGAAGAAAACCTAATATTGGTTTTCTCAGACCTTTTGGTTGTCATGTAGTAGTTTTAGACACTAGTGATGCCTTAGGTAAATTTAGTGCAAAAGGTGATGAAGGCTACTTCATGGGGTATTCAGTACAGAGCAAGGGATATAGGGTTTATCTTAAACAGGAAAAACGTATACTTGAAAGAGTACATGTTAGGTTTTTAGAGAATAAACCTAGTGATCCTGAAAGTGGTCCTAATTGGTTGTTTGACTTAGAACCTTTATCTAGAGCTTTAAATTATATGCATGTCACTAATCCAGACATTGTGAAGGTAACTTCAAGTGTTTTGTAAGAACAAGTTGTTGATGTTTCACGTACACAGGTTCATGAAAAGGTTGGATCACAAGCAGAAAAGTCATCTCCTATACAAGAATATGTTATAATCCCCATTTGGACAGATGATTTTGCTGCTGCTGCTGGTGGTAAAGATAATGGTGGTCCCCAAGTACCACCAGATACAAACATGCATGGTCCTTCAGGCGCTGGCAAAGGCAAATCTAGTGCTGACAAGACCAATTCAGACGTTGATGGCTCAGACGTTGACAACAACAGTTCAAGCGTTGTTAGCCCAAGCGCTGACAAACAAGATTCAGGCGTTGACAACACTTCTACACATCTTTTCTCTTCCATTTTTGAACAAGGTGAACCTTCCAATTTATATGAAGAGGTTCATCCTCTTGTTGATGAAAGAGAGTCTGATGAAGAAGATATTGGCAACATGGAGAATGAGGTTGAGGACACCAGACTTTTTGAAGGAGGAGTTCTCACTTCTACTATGAAGAATCACCCCACTTCTCAAATCATTGGTGATATTATGACTCCAGTTCAGACTAGAAGATCTCATCAAGGTCTTGGTGGGTTTATTGCCAATATACACAAGAAGGTTGATACCCCTCTTGTGCAAGCATGTTTGTTTGCCTGTTTTCTGTCACAACAGGAACCCAAGAAAATATTTGATGCTCTCAAAGAACCAAGTTGGGTGGAAGCAATGCAGGATGAGCTTCACCAATTTGCAATTCAGGATGTTTGGGAGCTGGTTGATTGTCCCAGATATGTCAGACCTATAGGGACAAGATGGGTTCTAAGAAACAAGAGAGATGAAAGAGGTATTATGGTCAGAAACAAGGCAAGATTAGTGGCTCATGGATATACACAAGAGGAGGGGATAAACTATAAGGAGGTCTTTGCACCAGTTGTAAGGATTGAAGCTATTAGGATCTTTTTAGCCTATGCATCCTGCATGGGCTTCACTGTCTATCAAATGGATGTCAAGAGTGCCTTCCTCTATGGAACAATTGTTGAGGAGGTATATGTGATGCAGCCTCCTGGTTTTGAGGATCCACAGAATCCAGACAAGGTGTATAGAGTCAAAAAGGCTATGTATGGACTTCATCAAGCCCCTAGAGCATGGTATGGTACTTTGTCTACTTATTTGGTGGACAATGGATTCAAGAGGGGCACCATAGATCAGACACTATTTACAAAGAAGAAAGGCAAGGATGTGTTGCTTGTCCAGGTCTATGTTGATGACATCATTTTTGGGTCTATTGATCCAAAGATGAGTGAGAATTTCTCCAAGCTGATGACAGACAAATTCAAGATGAGTGCTATGGGGGAGATGAACTTCTTTCTTGGTTTACAAGTTCAGTAGAAAGAAGATGGTATCTTCATCTCCCAGGATAAATATGTGGCTGAGATCTTGAAGAAGTTTGGCTTTTCTCCACATGAGAAGAGGGCTACTACTCCTATGGATAGAGAACACTCTTGGGGAAAGATTGGAGATGGGAAAGATGTTGATGTCAGACACTATAGATCCATGATTGGATCATTGATGTATCTTACAGGCTTCAGACCTGACATCATGTTTGCTGTGTGTGCTTTTGCACGACATCAAGTGACTCCCAAAGAATGTCAACTTTATGGTGTGAAGAGGATCTTTAAGTACCTAAGATGCTATCCTAGTCTTGATTTGTGGTACCCAAAGGATTCACCATTAGAACTGATTGCATATTCAGACAATGACTATGGAGGTGATAAGTTTGATAGAAAATACACAACTGGTGGATGTCAGTTTCTTGGGAGCAGGTTGATATCTTGGCAATGCAAGAAACAAACAGTGGTGGCTAATTCTATAACTGAAGCTGAGTATGTGGCTGCAGCTGCTTGTTGTGGACAAGTTTTGTGGATTCAGAACCAACTGTTAGACTATGGGTATAATTTCATGCATACCAAGATATTTGTTGACAATAACAGTACTTTATGCATCATTAAGAATCCTGTACATCATTCTAAAACTAAACACATAGAAATTAGACACCATTTTATAAGAGATTGTTTTGAAAAGGGCTTAATACAACCAGATAGGGTTGACACAGAAGAAAATGTGTCAGATTTACTAACTAAACCTTTTGATGCTGGGAGGTTTCAATACTTGGTAACAAGTATTGGAATGATCAATGTCACATAATATGTGTTTTGGAGTCTTTTTGTAAAAGTATGTACAGGATGATGCATTATTATTGGTCTTTTTGAGGATTTAGATTTTCCACTATATTTTTCTAACACTGACAAAGGTTGCTTAAACGCTGATAAGTGTTTTTGTGACGTTGTCAGCAATATAATTGTCTAACGCTGACAAAGCTTCCCTTAACGCTGTCATGTGTTATCGGGGCGTTGTCAGCAACAATGTTAGTTTTGTGGTTTTCAATCTAAATGTGCAGGTGGTGTTAGCAGTATACCATTGGATACAGAGTTGCTTATGGATCATTGGAGAAGCATTTGAGCATATTTTTGTTTATGGATGATGGTTGGAATTTTTAATTCCTATCTTGACATAAATTTTTATGTTCATGCATATTTTTAGCAACTTATGTATCATAGTTTAATGGGAGGTTTTAGGAACCTTTAGGATGTTTGGGTATCCATATGATACTCTTATCGCAATTCTAGATTGTGTCCACAGGTGAGTATGAGTTAGTTTTACTAAATCATGAGGCACTGTAGCATGCAAAGTTGATATACTATGCATGCTGCCAAGACATTTTTGGCCTAGAATTGGTTGTGGTCTGTTGGGAGACTTGGGAATGATTTTGTTATGGGATTTACCTGGGAGTTACAAGGATTTTTATAAGGTAACTTAGTTGTTAAGAGTTTTGGTTAGCAAGGGACACTAGAGGACTGTTATGTCTATCTTGCATAAGCAAGTGTGCATAACTGGACAGTGCTTGCCGCCCTATAATAATTATCAGCTTTTTGGTTATCTTCTCTAGGATAAATTACTTTGTTAAGGTCATTTTTCATTTTTAAACATTTTTATTTTTGGACGCTGACAAGTATTTTTCCAAGCGTTGTTGTGACCAATTTAGACGCTGACATGGCTATGGCAAACGTTAACAAGAATATAGCCGTTGGGCGTTGATAGGTTATTTTTGACCGTTGACACTCAATGGGACCTACCCAGTTGTTACTTTTTGACATATTTTTAGGCCGTAATTTTGGGAGCAGATAAACCTCATTTAATTCATGAGATAAAATTATTCTTTTTCAATATTTTCATGATTGTGTTTTGAAAATACTTGCCTATTTTTGGGCCAATCACATGCATTTTCTTCTCCTATAAATTTGGCTCCTATTTTTAAACAGGGTACCTATTATTATTGTCTAACACAATTTTCTCTTATCAACTTCATCTTCATCAATCATTTTAACAGCATTCAACAATGGCACCAAAGTTTAAACCATCAGAGTTGGAATTGGGGTTCAGAAGCCAACACAACATGATCACGTATCTTGAAGCTGATGATACTCTGTTTCCCCAATATACACAAATGGTGGCGTATTTGAACGCATCTCCTATTAGGTATGCTCTTTCTCATGCACCACTCATTCCTGTCACACATATTAAACAGTTTTGGAACACTGTTAGTTCCTCAACAGTTAATAGAGTGACTACATTATGTTCTATTGTTCATGGGAGAACTTGGGTGGTTACTGAAGCTTTGGTACGCCAAGCTTTGCATCTTGATGATGCTGATGGTATAACCACCCTTCCCATTAGTGAAATAGAACAAGGACTAAGGGCTTTGGGTTATCCTTTTCCTGATGAAGGAACTTTAAATAAATATCATAAACAGGATTTTCCCCTAGCCTGGAAGTACCTCATACATGTCCTCCTACAATGTTTGAGTCCCAAATGTACTGCACACAATGAGATCAATAGATCTATTGCAAGTGCTATTGTGTGCATTGCTACTGGGCAAAAAATTAATTATTCTAAAATGATTTTTGAGGGCATGTGTAAAAATAAGGGGAACAAAATGACTTTAGCTTATCCCAGATTTTTACAAATGGTTTTTGATGTTCAAGGATACTGCACAAGGGATCATAATGATTTTTATGAGATCCCTGTGCAAAAGAAAGCAATTTTTATGAAGATGAACTCACCCCCACATCGTGACCTACCCCTAACCCCAGCTATGATTGCTGTTATTGAAGCAGCTCAACCCCAACCAGACCCCAACCCCAAATTGACCCAATACCTGAACCATTACCTTCACCTCAACATATGCAAATTGACCAAGAAACCTTCGACGCTGACACGTTAAATGTTGGCGTTGATGTGCCTATTTCAAACGTTAACACACAACCTTCACAGACCCAAACACCCCTTAATCAACCCACATCCACCCAATCCACATCATCATCTCCACCAACACAATATAGGTTACAAAAACGCCAAAGGACTACTGGAGTGTTCTCCTCTAGTGGTCCTAGCCATGTAGCAGAGAGAACCACCACCACAAGTCTGGTTGGTGTTATGGATGAGGCTGGGACTATTGGTTCTGGCTTAGAAGCTGGCCAAGTCAGTCCCACCATCATTAAGACCTCATCCATGCCCAATGAATCTGACTTGGGAGGTCAAATACCCATTTTAGAAGAGGGCAGATTAGAACCAATGACCCTAATGAAATTAACGGCAGTCTGCATGAGCTTGCAAAAGCAAAATGCAGACTTGGTACAAGTTATCAGCACACAAGGCCATGAACTCAAGCAATTGAGGGAGAGGATTGTTATTTTGGAGACTGCTAGTGCAAGGAGAGGGATGGAGGAATCTTCCAAAGGGGAGGATGATCAAATAAATGTGAGTGATAAGGGCAGCCATGATGGTCAATCTTTAGATGTTGCTGAGGCCCTAACAAGTTTGAAGAAACAGACATGTTTTGATACGTCTCTAGTCTCTCCTACAAACTTAAATTTATCATTTACAGCCATGTTGGAGGAAATTGCAAAAGGCGCTGAGGCAGGAAATTTGAGCGTTGACAAGGAGAATTTGGACGCTGACATAAGTATTTTGAGCGCTGGCAAAGCAAAATTGGGCATTGACAGACCTGCAAATGAGGGTGATGTATCCCAGTCATCATCTATCATCAAGGAGGTTTCTTCACAGGTATCACCATCTACCTTACCAACAATTGATCCATTAGATAAGGGTAAGGGTGTTGTGGTAGAAGAGATTGTTCCAAAGAATGCAGCTCAAATTGAGTTTGATAGGAAGTTGGCTGCACAAATTATGGAACAAGAAAGAAAGGAGGTGAGAGAGTCACCATTTGTTGTCACTTCAGAAGAGCAAGAAGAAAGTGATGCAACTAGCTCAGACTCAAGTGTTATGATTATAGAACAACCAGAAAGACTTGAGTATGGAGATGAGTTGGTCAAGGAGAAATTGTGAGAGTTGAAATTGCAGGTTGATTTTTAAATGCCAGAGGTGGTTCAAATGTATCATGCTTGGGAAGATAGATGTATGGAGAATCCACACTTGACCATTTCAGATCAGATATGGGGTTTGGAGATTCTTCTCAGAGTACAAAAGGATTGCAAGATCATTTTGAAACATAAAGCCAACAATGTTCTCTGAGAGTTGAAAAGGGATAGAAGAGAGTTGTACTGCATGTTGCTCAGGTGTCATGGAACAGGGTGGACTTATCAGAAATTGAAGGCATTGACATTTGATGAGTTGGAATGTAGAGCTTATCCCATTTGGGTTAGAGTGCAGGAAGCAAACACTCTAAGACTTCTTTCTGATGAAAGAAAAGAAGAACTTGCAGAGGAAATGGAGCTCAAGAAAGCAATGTTTGTTCCTAGACCAGTGAAAAAGGGAGTTTCTCTTGAGTTTCCCGAAGATATGGATCCATTAAATCCAAGTGAAGCTGTCATAAGAAAGAGCCTCAAGCTCACACCATTAGAAGCTTCAGATATGGTACAAGTGTTACCACTAGATTCCAGAAATCCAATTGTGAGCTATGAAGAAGATGAATGTAGATTTTGGAAGATTGGCAGGTATGAAAAAGAGGTGCACACTTTTACCACCCTTATTTCTTTGTTTGCAAGTTGTGATAGAGAAGACTTGGTAGACCTATGGAGGTTGTCAGAGGCCAAATATGAGGCTGAAGCACCAACTTCAGCCAATGGAATAAAACTGTGGTCCACATTCAAGAGAATGTGTGGACCAAAAGATGAGGATTTTGCTATTTGGAAGGATCTTGAAGATGATCTCAGTGGTCTTCAATGGAGATTGTATTCAGCTGCTGGTGTTTATTATTTGAGTGCTACAAAGTTTGCTGAGTATCTACTTGTGGATGGTCAGTATTTCATGTCCAAGGATATCTTGGAGAAGATGAAGAACACTCAGCTGGAAATTGATTATTCAAGTGACGTGGCAAAAGACTTGATCAGATTTATTTATTACCAATATGAGAAGGTTTGTAAGATTCCTCCTAGTACTTAATGTTTATTTAGAAACTTGATCATTGGAGTAGATATCAAGTTTAGGGGAGGATTGTTGGGAATAAATTATGGCCAGTTCACTTGAGCGCTGACAAGAGTAAAACAAGCGTTGACAGGAGTAAAACAAACGATGACAGCTCAAGCGTTGACAAGACAAAGTCAAGCGTTGATACATTGAAGACAAGCACTGATGGGAAGATATACTCTACGCGTTTATTGTATTCTAGATTACTTCTAGTAAAGATAGGAACAACAATGTATTTTCTATATTTATCTTTACCTAGAATAGTTGATACGTAGATTATTGTACAAGGCTTCTTATGTCTATAAAAGAAGACCTTTAGGTTAATGTTCGATATAAGTTTTTCATTCGTAAACTACTTTCATCGTAAACAAGTTTGATATCATTAATCAAAGTGAAAGTTTGTTTATATCTTGTGTGTTCTTGTTTAAGTGTTAATTCCGCATAACACTTAGATTATCATATACATATACAAAGGTTTCTATAAGTGTATTACTTGATCTAATCTCGTATACATAAAGCTAAATCGATCTAAGTTTGGGATCAACACGTGATTTAGAAAATTTCGTACTCGTGAGTTTTTGTTGGTACTGAAGATTTTTGGTTTCTCGTGTGAACATTTTTAGGGGATTTTAACTACTACACCTTTAACTCAGCTTGCTACGAATTGAGATCCTTATTGTTGTCCCATAATATTATGATGATTAATGATATAAAATAGATTAAAAGAGATGGATTCCTAGAGAGAGAAAGTAGTGAGAGAAAGTAGATAGAAGGAGATGATTAACTTGTTGAATATTAGATTAGAATAATGAGAGTACTAATGATCATCCACCCTTCCTAACATGCTAGGAAGGGTCTTATATAGCCGGGCTTACATGTAACCATAATGGGCTATATTGTTTGGACCGGGCTTGTCTTTTGGGCTTTAAGTAGCTTAAATCCAAGCCCGTGAACCACGACTATTTAACTAACTATTACAATGTTCTAATAAATATTACAATAGAAACCTATGACCGAACATTCTTGTTTGACTCAATATTTTGAGGCTAACAATCTCCCCCAATGTGAGGTCATTCCTCTTTGATATTTGGAGTCCAGTGGAGATTTATGAATTTCGTCATAAATGAGTCTTGAACGTGTAACAGTAGTCTTGTTTCTTCATGCTGTGATCTTTGAGCCTTTGTCATTGTCTTTCGACTTTGTCTTTTATCTTGAGATCTTCAAATTATCCTTGACTTGTCTTTGCCATCTTGCGATCTTGTGTCTTTATCCACATGCTCACACTATTAATTGTTGAATAAGTCTTTGGGCATGAATATGTGGTTTTGACTCTTTGACTTTGCTGAGTACACCGTGACGCCACCTTCTCGAGACAAAACATAGACATGGACTGAATGGCTTTGACATTCGTCCTAAATCGGTAGCGTTTTACCTCCGGTCGGTGAAGACCATTATACGATATTAGATACCGTACCTGTGATTAGGTAGATTCAGTTAAGAATCTCCTTGACAGGGTTTCTCGGCTGTACTAGCCGTTCTCTTTACTCGACCGTCTCAAAGCAAGACTACGAACATAAAGAGTGAATCAATTGGATAAATATCCACTTGATTAAAGTCGTCAATTCAAATTCGTGAAACAAGTTTGATTCATTAAGAATCTTACCATTGTTACTTTCCAGTTGACACAAGTTTGATTCATAAGAATCTCACAAGTCACCTACCGTAGCGCTGCTTGATGTTGACGCTAGAAGGATTTCCATTCGTCACTGTGAATATAAATGAATATCACTCTGAATGTTCTGGCAAGACCATAAAGATATTGCGTAGAAACCTGAAACGAGTTTGAATCAATTCATAATCAAACCATTGTTGCTTTTTAGTTTTACACATGTTCAATTCATAAAAAATCTTGCATATGACCTACCACAGTGCTGTTTGATGTTAACACTGGAAGGATTTCCACTCATCATTGTGAATACTAAGTAGTATGACTCTGAGTGTTCTAGCAATATCGCAAGGATATAGCGTAGGACTCTCTTTACTCTCTGTAGAATCTTGATAACCTATGAATCTATGAAGTGGGTTGATGTTTTCTAGAGAGAGAAACTAGAGAGAGAAAGTGAGAGAAACTATGTGTCTTTTATTAAGTGGAAACTAGAAAAGTGAACAACAACCAACCCCTTTCCAAGGAGGAAAGGGGTATTTATACTTCCAAGCCTTATGTGGACTTGGGCCGGCCCATGACAAGCCCATGGGCCAGTTCTTACTTAACTAAATAAGTATTTGTTAACTACGAGCTATTACAACATATATAATAGTGTGGAGTGACCGATACTTCTAATATACGTAAAAACGTATTTCTAACAATCTCCCCCTAAGGGAGGTCACTCCACGTTACAAAGTTCTAAACCTAGCATACTATACTAAGTCTTCGTTCTTTAGCTCGTAGTCTTTTCTTCTTTTTCTTTTTGTTGTGAATATTTTGATTTGATCTATTAGGCTTTGGCTTGAGAGCATTGTTCTTTTGGCCTTTCACGTGCGATCTTTGCCTTCTTGTGAAACTTGCCTCCTCGTGACTCCATGTTCCACACACTTATGTCTTTTTGTTGAATTCTCGAAAGCTTCAGAGTTTGGTACAGTGGAAGACTTCATTTTGCACTTTCTTGAATTTTTGCTGAACTTTGATGCAGAAAAACATAAGCATGTGGGAACGACTTCTACAGGTACACCGCAACACCACCGTCTTCACTGGTACACAGCAACGCCACCGTCTTCAACAGGTACACAGCAACACCACCGTCTTTAATAGGTACACAACAACGACACGAATAAAATGGCTTTGAACATTTTATTCTAATTCGGTAGCATTTTACCTCCGGTCGGTGAAGACCGTTGGACGATATTAGATATCGTACCCGTGACAGATAGTTTCAATTAAGTAACTTCCTGACAGGATTTCGCGGGTAAACCCGTTCTCTTTATTCGACCGTCCAAAGCTGACTGCGAACATAAAGAGTGAATCACTTGGATAAATTATCCTTGTGATTTGAAGCCGTCAATTCATGGAACCTGGAACAAGTGAATTTCAATTAAGATTTTCACCATCGTTGCTTTCCAGTTGTCACGAGCTCAATTCATAAAGAATCTTGCAGGTCACCTACCAAGTGCTGTTTGATGTTAACACTAGAAGGATTTCCACTCGTCACTGTGATCAATAAAGAGTCACTCTGAGTGTTCTGGCAAGATCATATGATAATGCGTAGAGGCCTGGAACGAGTTTAAGTTCAATTAAGAATTAAACCACTGTTTCTTTCCAGTTTTTCACAAGATTGGTTCTAAAAGAACCGCACGTGTAACCTACCATGAGCTTGTTTGATGTTGGCTCAAGCAGGATTTCCATCTTCATTGTAATACTTGCGTATTACTCGGATGTTCTGGCAATATTACAGGAATACTGTGTAGGACTCATGAAAATCTCTTACTTTTCACAGTGTGTGAGAAAGCAAGGAATAAATGGAAAGTGTCCTAATGAGACTTTTGATGATCTCTTGGCTCTAGACTCGATTGTGCGTTTTGATTTAGTGAGCGATGGCTGGAGAGGAGTGCCACCTTTTCAATACCAGTCTATTCGGAGTGAATAAACCAATAGATAATGTGTTGATCTCCGTGTGATTAAAACAAATACCTTTTGAGAGATATTTGAGTTATCTGGGAAGGGTTGTGCATTGCATCACTGGGTCCATGACGTCTTTCTTCAATATCGAGAATCATTAACAAAAATGATCTCAATAGCATATGTATTGACCCGGTTTCTGCCTAAAGTTGTAAGGAGGGCTTCTTTCTTTACACCCTTTATCTTTACAATTCTTTTTCATTCTTCAACCCCTTCAATGCTTACCAATACGTCATAACTAGCACCTTGTTGTGATTGTTCCAGTGCTAGCTTAAGTACTTGGTCGGCATTCAGCTACGTTCACATTCTTTCTCCATCTTTCCTAGGACTTCTAACTCTATCTAGGGAATTGTCCTTGGGAAGATTCCATCGGCTCTGATGAATCATTGGACTAAACCTATTCCTACCACCCTTTTGTCACCACATCATCATGAATTAAGCGTGTTTTGGGAAAGTATAGCCACCATGAAAAATCATTGAAAATCACCTAAGGTACTTGTGATATTGAAATCAAAAGTTTTGTACCTTAGGTGTTTTGTTCATCAGAAACGCTCCCCCTTAATACGTGCTTTACACATATTAAGTTGGATAATCGTTAAGTCTTTTTCATCTTTTAGCCAAGTATCATTTATGTCTCCTTAATCCCATTTTCTCCCCTTATCCAAAATGTTAACCATTAATATTTGGGATATTGAATGGATTAACCGGTCTTTGGGTAAAAATGAAATCGATGTTTGGCCATAGAACATGTTAATGCTCCCCCTTAAGTTAATAATGGATAGTTGTAGTGCTTTAGTATGATATATTTTGAAAGATTTAGAATCTCGTGAGAAATTCTTGAAAAATTATCATACCTTAACACTACATCAAGCCATTAAAGCACAATATTCACAAATTTACATATTCACAATTAAAACCAATATAAAGTGGACCTGAAATGTACGACCCATTAGATGGATCGTTGCAGTAACTTGTGGTGCACTCCATATGGTCTTCCACGAACGAATCTTTCTAAACTCCTCATCAATCTACGTTCACGGAGCTTTTGATCAATCTTCTTGATCACATACTTCGCCATCTGCCGATAACCCTGATGCCAATCCTCAGTCATCTCTGGTAAAGTCCCACCCGAATTGAGATGATCCAACTTTCCTCTGACGTAGATGAGAGTCCCATCACTGTACTTATAAAGCTCACCCACCCTCATAAACTTCATTAACCCTCGACTGTTCAAGTAGAAAATCCCACAATTCGGAATAGAAATGCCGGTATAGGGACATCTGTTGACATGTTGAGGTAACACTTGATTCACTGGACGGGTTAGGTTAAGCTTCCTTTGGTAACTTTCGACTCCCAACTGAAGATCTTCAACTCGTTTCTTGATAACAACGCTTCGTGTGAACATACGAAGTGCTGTATTCAAGGCAATGAGGTTTTCACGAGGAATATGTGTGAGTTGATCACGGGTCATCAGAAGCAACATATCTTCGATATCCTCAAGGCGAATGATAGAAAAATCTCCCTGCTGGATTTTGTATTCTCTGTCATCCTCCCTTTTCAAACGAATCTCCGTCACATGATAATAGCCATTCTTGGTGATACATGATATTTTCTATGTTGAAAAGTTCGTTTTCTCGGAATCCTATCGAATTGATCTCAGTTCTAAGTGGAATGATTGTTCTTGGTGACAAAAAGTAGTTTTGGTTTTCTATTCTATTGAAAAGATAAATGACTAACGTAAATTAAATTATAAACTTAAATCAATTAAAAAGTAAAACTAGGATAAGAAATTAAATCAAACAGTACTGGAAAAATACCCTTACCGAAAATGGTCTATTCGGAAAGTATGTCTATGCGGAAAATAGTGCTTATTCGGAAAGTTCCTCCATTCGGAATGTTTGGCTATGTGGAAGAATGGATCTACACGGAATAAAGTGCAATTCGGAAAGAAGATCCTATTCGAAATAAGTGAGCTTATGCGGAATAAAACCCTGTGCGGAATAAAAACACTATGGGGAAAATTCAGTCTATTCGGAAAGTTAAGGCCATTCGGAAAGCATGTCCTATTCGGAATAAATTCTTACGCGGAATAAAAGTCCTATGCGGAAAATAGCTGGCTATTCGGAATATATAAAATATTCCGAGTAAGAGAAAATTAAAAGCCCTATTCGGAATAACCAAAATTCCGAATAAGGGAAATGGGAAATTGTCTATTCGGAATAAAGGTTCTGTTCGGAAAGTTCTGGAAAGCGAAGAACAGAAACAGTAGCAGTAAAACGTTTTTTCAATCTAAACACCAAAATACTCAAAAAGGTTTTACCAAATCAACCAATAATCATTTAGATATCATAAGTAACAAATCCCACCAATAAAAACACTAAATCAACAACTTTTTAAGATCAAACTTGAATCAAATAAAAACTTAAGAACTTGCAATAAAAATGGAGATGAACAAGATGAATGAAAAGATGGAATTGAAAGATTAATGAAAAGGTAACAAGAGTAATGATTAAAACACTTACAAGAATGAAAGAAAATTAAAAATCACCAAACACCCTAATGGTGTTGGTGATGAACCGATCCTAAGAAACTGGGAAAAAGAAAATGAAAGCTAACTCCCTAATTGTGTGAAGGAAAATCTATATATAGCCCTAGTGGTTGGTTGGTGAGTGGGCTTTCTCCCTCTCTTCTTGTCTTCTCGTCTTTTCAGAAAAGTTGACGTTTTCGATTCTGATTCGGGATTTGTCGTCGATTAAATTCAACTCGTCTTTTAATTTCTTCGTTAAATAGACTTGAGTTTCTTCGACATATGTAAATCTTCCATCTTTGGTCCTTTTCTTCGATAAATCTTCAAATAGGCCCATTGACTTCAAATCTTTTGCATCTCTTGGATAATAGACTTCGTCTTTAGTCTTTTTCCTTGATAAAACCCGTGCAATCCCATGTTTTCTTTAATATGCATCCGGTTAGCTCTGAAAACACAATAAACACAAAAACCACGCATAATTCCAAACAAATGATATTAAATACGTGTTTTGGTCTCGTTTTAGCCCGAATTAAGTGGTAAAAGGATGGGTGTTTACACACCTATCAAATCCCCTACACTTAACCATTGCCATGCCCTCATGCAATGCTTAGTGATAAAGCAAATTTACACTTTTCTCCTAATTAATCAACCTTGGCCTTATTCAAATACTACTAAATAAAAATCAAAATACTAAGAGAAACTAAAACTTTAAAGTAAACAAAAGGATGGAAATAACTTGCAAAGAAATCAAGGACTTACATTAGGGCTTTGGTGCTGCGAAGATTTATCACCCTCAAGTTTCACGTTCCCCAAACTAAGCTTAAAAACGAGATCATTGTTATTATAAGTTAGCAAATCAAACACTTACACACATGGCTTAATTAAATGCTTAAACTCCCTTATTCCTAGGTGTATCTCTTATATTTTATTTTTGTCTTAGAATGATCATGAAGATGCATTTTTGGACTTATTTCGATAGTTTATTTAGGCTGAAAGCAAAGTAGGACGATTTGATCAATAGTTAGCTAAAGGACAAAATCTCTTAAAACTGCTTCTCGGGATATCAAAAAGTTCATATCTTGGCATAACTCGGTTCGCGATTTGAGACCTTTCTCGGGCCGTTATTTGGCATGTACTTCATACTTCATATCTTCGAGAGACGTTCTTGAGATAATGGTCTTCTCATCATAATAGAGTTTCTTCACTTGGAGACTTTTGAGGGGTACTCCAACTTTGTTGACCACGACTTCATGATTATTTCTTCAATCTCTAATTGGGATTTTGAGATACAACGATCCGCCTCCTTTTCGGACTTGGATCTATTTATCCTCATACCTTGTTAGGGTCTTTTCGGATAGACTTCTCCATGATCTTTATGGGAGTTGATTGCTTTTCGTCGTGAGTCTTGATCCTTCATATTGATTTTAGGAATAATGCTCTTCACATCACTTTGGATCTTTAGCAATAAAATGGAATCCTCATGCCTTGTTAGGGCCTTTTCGGACTCGCCAATCTTCGCGCCCTGCTTCATAAGTTATGCCTTGGCTATGAACTCTCGTCATTACCGAGCAACTTTTAAACGATCTTGGGCTAGAAGCTAAGTAACTTTTCAAATCGTACGACCTTACTTATTGCAGATAAGTTATTAGCAAGTGATGGGAGAATAGACAAATAATTACACCAAGTGAGCTTGTGCAAGAATACCGACTTATAATTGACTCTATCATTTCTCGTCCTCCACAATTTAAAATCTCAAGTAATGAGACTCGTGGACACTTAGCCTAATAAACCAATTAAGGTCTACATGGTTAAGGATACTAGCTAGAATAAACTTGGATAAGTCTATTCGGGTTGAGTCAAAATAATCGCAACGGGCCTAATATGTCAAAGATTTCAAAACTAGCTACACCACTTTATTAAAATTTGACTTTATTGCGGGATATATACATATGAAAGCAACGATAAAAATTTAAAAATTACAACTAAATGGCCAAAGTTAATAAAAAATTTGAAAAATGTTGAAAAATAGGATTTTCTGGTTAAATGAAGGCATTTTCATGGAAAAGTCCACTTAAAACTTCGATAGAAGTCCCCCCTACACTTACGATAAACATTTTCCTCAATGTTTAAGCATGTAGGAAAAGTCTCCCCTACACTTATGACATTGTGCATGTTGGTTAACTCGAGTTAAGGAAGAGACGACTAAAGTGATTAATTTCAAATGTGATTATGAAGAAAATTGAATCACGATAGTTGAGAGATAGAACCGGATTTCGGATAACACGGGAGCACGGTTCTTCAAATTTTCCAAGAGTGCACTTATCCCTGTAATCACATCACCACAGAAACACAAATGACCAAAATAGGTCCTCCCCTACACTTAGGGGGTTAAAGGGATAGATACTCGGGCTGCCTCCCGAGGAGCGCTTGTTTTTGATAACCGAGTCACGAGCCTGACTCGACCCAAAATTAGTTCATGGGGAACGTGGTGAGGGATGGAATCACCTCCTGAGAGGTGTCCTCACCAAAGTACAACTTCACTCGTTGGCCATTCACCTTAAAATTTGGTCCATTAGGTTGAGCGAGCTCGAGAGTACCATATGGAAAAATTTGGGCAATGGTGAATGGGCCGGACCAACGAGATTTGAGCTTGCCCGAAAAGATTTTCAACCGAGAGTTAAAAAGTAAGACTTTGTCTCCAACATGGAACTCTCGGTTTTTGATCTTGGAGTCGTGAATGAGCTTAGTTCGTTCCTTATAGATCAAAGAATTTTCATAAGCCTCATTCCGAAGTTCATTCAGCTCATCGAGTTGAAGCTTCCTATGATCACCGGCTTTGATGATATCGAAGTTAGCCCACTTCAAGGCCCAGTAAGCCTTGTGCTCCAACTCAATGGGGAGGTGGCACGCTTTCCCGTACACAAGACGATAAGGCGTACAGCCGATCGGGGTCTTGTAAGCGGTACGAAAAGCCCACAAAGCATCATCGAGTTTATCAGCCCATGCGGCACGATGCTCTCCCACAGTTCTTTCAAGAATTCGCTTAAGTCCTCGGTTGGATATTTCAGCCTGGCCATTAGTTTGTGGGTGGTAGGCTGTGGAAAGACGATGATTTACACCGTACTTAGCCATGACTCTAGCAAATTGGTCATTGCAGAAGTGAGTCCCACGATCACTAATAATGGCACGAGGCACACCGAATCTAGCGAAAAGAGCTTTCAAAAAGTTACAAACCACCCTTGCATCATTAGTGGGTAAAGCTTTGGCTTCAACCCACTTTGAAACGTAGTCAACGACTACAAGGATGTATTTGTTTCCTTTAGATGAAGGGAATGGCCCCATAAAGTCGATACCCCAAACATCAAAAATTTCACACTCTTGAATGAAATTCTGAGGCATCTCGTCTTTATGTGTGATCTTACCTTGTTTCTGGCAAGCATCACATTTTTTAACCATATCGTGAGCATCACGATAGATGGAGGGCCAATAAAATCCCGAATCAAACACTTTTTTAGCGGTGTAGTTGGGACCAAAGTGACCACCGGTGGGCCCTTTGTGGCAAGCATCAAGAATTTCAGACGCTGCCGGTCCATCAACACATCGGCGAATAATCAGGTCGGAACATTGTTTGAATAGGTAAGGGTCGTCCCAAAAATAAGTCTTGATGTCGGTGAAGAACTTTTTCTTTTGTTGGGACGTCAACCCTTCCTTGAGAATTTCACCCGCCAAGTAGTTTGCAAAGTCCGCAAACCACGGGGTTTCATTCGACTTTGAGTTTATAGACATTAAGGTCTCCAAGGGAAAAGAATCATTGATTTCTTTGGTTGGATGATCCCCTTGGTAAGGATCCTCAAGTCTGCTGAGATGATCCGCGGCTAAGTTTTCTGCTCCTTTTTTATCGCGAATTTCGATTTTAAATTCATGGAGCAGCAAAACCCAGCGAAGAAGTCTTGGTTTGAAATCTTGCTTTGTCAACAAGTACTTCAATGTGGAATGATCGGTATACACAATAGTGGTAGAAAGGACAAGATAGGGGCGAAATTTTTCAAAAGCATAGACAACGGCTAAAAGCTCTTTTTCCGTTGTCGTATAATGCAATTGCCCCCGTCATTGTCTTGCTAGTGTAATGGATTGGTTGGAAGTTTTTGTTCACTCTTTGTCCAAGAACCGCTCCAATAGCAAAATCACTAGCATCGCACATCAACTCGAAGGGAAGCTCCCAATTAGGGGTAACCAAGACGGGTGCCTTTGTTAGCTTATCCTTCAGCGAGTTGAAGGCTTCGAGACACTCTTTAGAAAAGATAAAAGGAGTATCTTTTTCCAAGAGGTGGGTCATCGGGCGAGCGATTTGAGAAAAATCTTTTATGAATCGACGGTAGAAGCCCGCATGACCCAGAAAACTTCTCACACCCTTCACGGTTGAAGGTGGAGGCAACTTGGCGATAACAGCGACATTAGCACGGTCTACTTCAAGACCGGCTTTGGAAATTTTATGTCCCAGCACGATGCCTTCTTTTACCATAAAATGGCATTTTTCCTAATTCAGAACAAGGCGAGTGTCTTCGCACCGCTTTAGCATACGTTCCAAATTGGCAAGGCAAGAAGAGAATGAATCCCCGAAGACCGAGAAATCATCCATGAAGACTTCCATGGTTTGTTCAACCATGTCATGGAAGATAGCTAACATACACCTTTGGAAAGTCCCGGGCGCATTACATAAGCCAAAAGGCATTCTTTTGTAAGCAAATGTGCCATAAGGACAAGTGAATGTCGTCTTCTCTTGATCTTGGGGATCGATGGGTATTTGGAAATAACCCGAGAAACCATCAAGAAAGCAGTAATATTCATTACCCGCTAAACGTTCAAGCATTTGGTCCATAAAAGGTAGAGGGAAATGGTCCTTTCTCGTGGCATCATTGAGTTTGCGGTAGTCTATACAAACTCTCCACCCAGTAACGAGACGAGTGGGAATCAACTCGTTGTGTTCATTGGGAAGAACGGTTATTCCGCCCTTCTTGGGCACACAATGGATTGGACTAACCCATGGTGAATCCGAAATAGGGTAAATCATACCCGCATCAAGAAGTTTGATAACCTCTGTTTTGATGACTTCATGGATTTTTGGATTCACCCTTCGTTGGCTTTGAATAGTGGGCTTATAGTCATCTTCCATGAGAATTTTGTGCGTGCAGAAGTGAGGATCAATTCCACGAATATCCGAAATCTTCCAAGCAATAGCCTTCTTATGAGCTTTCAGCACGGCAACGAGGCGAGTCTTCTCTTCATCTTTCAAATCCGTCGCAATAATGACGGGCGACTTCTTGTTGTCGTCAAGGAACACGTACTCGAGATGTGGCGGCAACTCCTTAAGTTCCAAATCCGGAAGATTTTCAACGGGAGGCGTTTTCAAAGTCGGAGTATCGATAGCAATGACCGTGGGAGATGGAGGAGAAGGATTGTCTTCGTTGAGAAGGCTTTCAAAGAAATGCATGTCTTCGTCCCCATTGATAGGAGAATCATTAGTAGCTAAATTCACATCTCCCATGGTATCTTCCAGATTGTTCCAAAATAAATCACTATCTCCAAATAGAGACAACGATGAATCAATAGAGGACACGGTCTCAACATTGGGAAGAGAGGTAGGAATACTTTTGCAAGCATCATTAAAGTGTTCTTCACAAGCCTCATCAAGAACGTCAATACAATTAACACTCTCATATGAATAAGGCTGTTTAGAAAACTTTCCCATGTTGAAGACTACTTTATCGTCACCCACTCTCATGATAAGCTCATCGGCTTCAACATCGATGAGAGTGCGACCGGTCCTCAAGAATGGACGACCAACAATAAGTGGCACACGGGGGTCCATCTCGTAGTCGACGACAACAAAATCGGCAGGGAAGGTGAATTTGTCGACTCCTACAATGACGTCTTCGGCTATCCCCACTGGATAAGCAACCGTACGGTTAGCCAATTCCAAAGTCATTTTGGTGGGGACTAGCTCTGGGAGAGATAATTGCTTCCAAACACTTAGAGGCATGAGATTAATACTGGCACCTAGATCGGCTAGGGCCATGCAATTCTCTACTCCCGGGAAATTGCAAGGGATAAGAAAACGACCCGGATCACCAAGCTTGGTTGGCAATTTCCTTAAGAGCACTGCGGAGCAGTTCTCATTAAGTTGGGTGTTGGCAATATCGAGGAGCTTTTCCTTGTCGCTCAGAAGATCTTTAAACATTTTTGCATATTTGGGCATGTGAGCGAGAGCCTCAGCGAAGGAGATATTGAAATTCAGTTGTTTGAACATTTTAAGGAAATTCGAAACCTGAATATCATCCTTGCTCTTTTGCTTCTCTTTCCTCAACCTAGATGGATAAGGTATATTGGAAGAAGAGGAAGGTTTGGGAGAATAGGATCACTCACAACCACGGGTGGAGGAGGGGTAGAAGGAAGAGGTGGAGAAATTGGGGAAGGAGAAGGATGAGGAATAGGAGCAGGTGACTCGTTCTCCTTAGTCACAACCACCGGTGGAGGTATAGGAAGCTCGGGTTCTTTGGTACCTTTACCACTTCGAGTAGTGATTGCTTTCATCTCCCCTCTTGGGTTCGCAACGGTGTTACTCGGAAGAGTACCCGAAGAAGAGGGTTGATTACCTTGGAAGAAACTAGCCATCATGTTCCTCAGATCATTAGTTTGGCTATCCAACGTATTTCTCATGTCTGCTCTCAAATCGTTTCCTTGCTTGACCAAGTCTGCCTTCAAATTGCGCACTTCCTCTTGGAGATTTCCCACTATCACATCATTGGTTCTCATGTAGGTTGCAACCTCTTGGTGTAATGCAGTGGTAGTTTGGTTGGGAGGAGCATTGTATGCAGGTGGTTGGTAAGCAGGTTGTTGGTAGACTTGATTGTTACGTTGAGGCGGTTGTTGCTGCTTGTGAGGAGGGATGTATGGTTGTCGAGGTTGTTGTTGTTGTTGAGGAGGGCGATTAAGGTTTTGTTGTTGGTTTGGGTTGGTAGGGGGAAATCCAGGTGGAGAAAGATAATTGTTGGAGCGGTAGCTAAGCAAGTTACAGTCACCTTGAGGTCTAGCTTGATAAGCAGGTTGAGGATAGGTGCCATATGCCGCATTCACATTCTCAACAGGGTAGTCTTGGGTGGCGGTACAAGTTGTGTAAGAGTGAGGACCACCGCATATCTCACAAGGTTGGCTGACAGCGTTAACTTGAGCGTTTTTAGCATTGTTGCTGTTGTTGTTGCTGACGGTGTGGGTGACAAGCGATTCAAGAAGCGTGGTGATTTTGTCAAGTCGCTTGTCGCTGTCATTAGTGCTAGCACTAGCAACATTGGTCCGAACACTCTTGGTTTGCACACGAGATTTATTCTCAATGATGTCCCAAGCATCATTGGAAGTCTTAGCCAATAGATTACCCCCCGAGGCACTATTCAGTGAATCTTGGTCACTCATGCTTAAACCATTGTAAAAAGTATTAATTTGATGTACTTTGGTAAAACCATGTTGTGGGCATTTTCTTAAAAGATCTTTGATACGATCCCAAGATTCACTGAACGACTCATCGTACTTTTGTTCAAAATTTATGATCTCATTTCGCAAAGCGGTAGTACGAGAGGGTGGAAAAAAGTAATTGATAAACTTTGTTTCCAAATCCGTCCACGAGAGAATACTCTGTGGCGGTTCCTTAGCAAGCCAATGCCGGGCTTGTCCCTCTAAAGAAAAGGGAAAAAGTTGTAACCTTATAACCTCTTGTGGAACACCATTGAATTTGACCGTGTTGGTGAGTTGCAAGAATCTCTTGATATGATCGTGTGGATCATCAATGGTTCGTCCCAAGAATGGTTGAGCGGAGACCATCTGGATAAAGCCTGATTTTAGCTCAAAGTTGTTGGCGGCAATTGGTGGTATAACAATTGGGTCCGTGTTGCCATCTACATGAGCTTGCAGCAATTCAATCATCGGGCGATTATCCGGAAGGGGCTCATTGTTGTTGTTATTGTTCATGTTGTTGAAAGGTGGGTTGTTGTTGTTATTATTGTTTGGAGGTGGTACACCGGCCATGTCTAAGTGATCGAGAGGCTCGGGCTCTTGATATGACGTGGATCGAGTGCGCATACACCTGCAAAAGAACGAACAAAGAAAAACAAAAGCAAAAATATTTTTGGTTTTTATGTTTTTTAATTCTTAGGATTTTTGAAAATTTTATATTTTTTTGTGTTTTTGAAAATTTTTATGAAAAAGTAACGTTCACGGGGAACGGATCCCAAAATCCAAGTTCTCACAAAAAACTTTTGATCTTAACGAGAAGAGCCGGCAGCGGCGCCATTTGATACATGGCATTTTCTATGTTGAAAAGTTCGTTTTCTCGGAATCCTCTCGAGTTGATCTCAGTTCTAAGTGGAATGATTGTTCTTGGTGACAAAAAGTAGTTTTGGTTTTCTATTCTATTGAAAAGATAAATGACTAACGTAAATTAAATTATAAACTTAAATCAATTAAAAAGTAAAACTAGGATAAGAAATTAAATCAAACAGTACTGGAAAAATACCCTTACTGAAAATGGTCTATTCGGAAAGTATGTCTATGCGGAAAATAGTGCTTATTCGGAAAGTTCCTCCATTCGGAATGTTTGGCTATGTGGAAGAATGGATCTACACGGAATAAAGTGCAATTCGGAAAGAAGATCCTATTCGGAATAAGTGAGCTTATGCGGAATAAAACCCTGTGCGGAATAAAAACACTATGTGGAAAATTCAGTCTATTCGGAAAGTTAAGGCCATTCGGAAAGCATGTCCTATTCGGAATAAATTCTTACGCGGAATAAAAGTCCTATGCGGAAAATAGCTGGCTATTCGGAATATATAAAATATTCCGAGTAAGAGAAAATTAAAAGCCCTATTCGGAATATCCAAAATTCCGAATAAGGGAAATGGGAAATTGTCTATTCGGAATAAAGGTTCTGTTCGGAAAGTTCTGGGAAGTGAAGAACAGAAACAGTAGCAGTAAAACGTTTTTTCAATCTAAACACCAAAATACTCAAAAAGGTTTTACCAAATCAACCAATAATCATTTAGATATCATAAGTAACAAATCCCACCAATAAAAACACTAAATCAACAACTTTTTAAGATCAAACTTGAATCAAATAAAAACTTAAGAACTTGCAATAAAAATGGAGATGAACAAGATGAATGAAAAGATGGAATTGAAAGATTAATGAAAAGGTAACAAGAGTAATGATTAAAACACTTACAAGAATGAAAGAAAATTAAAAATCACCAAACACCCTAATGGTGTTGGTGATGAACCGATCCTAAGAAACTGGGAAAAAGAAAATGAAAGCTAACTCCCTAATTGTGTGAAGGAAAATCTATATATAGCCCTAGTGGTTGGTTGGTGAGTGGGCTTTCTCCCTCTCTTCTTGTCTTCTCGTCTTTTCAGAAAAGTTGACGTTTTCGATTCTGATTCGGGATTTGTCGTCGATTAAATTCAACTCGTCTTTTAATTTCTTCGTTAAATAGACTTGAGTTTCTTCGACATATGTAAATCTTCCATCTTTGGTCCTTTTCTTCGATAAATCTTCAAATAGGCCCATTGACTTCAAATCTTTTGCATCTCTTGGACAATAGACTTCGTCTTTAGTCTTTTTCCTTGATAAAACCCGTACAATCCCATGTTTTCTTTAATATTCATCCGGTTAGCTCTGAAAACACAATAAACACAAAAACCACGCATAATTCCAAACAAATGATATTAAATACGTGTTTTGGTCTCGTTTTAGCCCGAATTAAGTGGTAAAAGGATGGGTGTTTACACACCTATCACTTGGCTTCAGTTTTCAGCCCTAAAATACTGGAGATGCGGATATCGGATCTAACGTTGCTTCCAGAATTGACTAGGCAGCAACCCCTGTACGCCCTTCGGACTCGTTCGTCTCAATGAGATGCACCTATAACAGCATACATATCATAATTACGAGTTACCCTTGGGACCCAGAGTCGGTTTACCTTTTCCTCGATCCAGGGTATTGTCCCCTAGTTGGCAGCTTTCAGCAAGGTCAAGGAGGTTGCGTACTTTGATGAACCCTTCAGAAGATACTCAAGATCATATGTGACGAAGAAGTCGAGAGCAATCTGATTATCTTGAGTAGGATCAAGTGGAGGTGGAGCTCTTTCTGAATCATGAAGACCTGGCCGTTGAACGATATTCAGAGCTTTCAGGATCTCATCAGCATAATACTCGAACTCCATTCGGGTTAACCTGGTTTTGGCGCGAAGTCTTTTATCCTTTAGTGCTTTCTTCACCAAAGACGGAGTAACCGAAGTCTTATACTCGTGAGCCAGAAAAGCGCACATGTCAATTGGACTACGGATACGGAGATATAAAACATCTCTGTCAGCGTCTGTGATTGGATCATATTGCGCCGCTGCCGTGACCCAAGCCTGTGGCGGTGCAGTCTCGTCAATCTCCAACGTGTCTGCCCAGTCCCGTGTGCTTGACTCAGGAAGAGTAGATTGTGGATCTTGTTGTAGAGGAGTAGAAACGTGAACATCTGCTGGTTCTGATTCAGGCATCTCGGCGGTGTCATGAACGGGCGAGTGTTGTGCAGCTTCAGGTTCAGTTACCGATTCTGCAATCACAGGAGCAACAACAACAGAACTAACAGGGTTAGTGGTAACAGATATAGATACAGCGATAGATGTACCAGGAATCGATGACGCTGTAGTAGCATTCACATCGTGGCGCCACTTGGATCGTCTTGATTCCGTGGAAGTGGATTTTTCCTTTTCTGCAGCATCTTTCTTCGACTTGGTTCCAGACTTAGAAGGTTTCTTTGTGCTGGCTACCTTGTCCCCCTTTTTGGGCTGTGTACCATCATCATCCTCATCGTTATCCTCGTTACTCCCCTTCGCACTCTCCTCATTACCATCACCACCATCATCACCCTCATCATCATCATCATCTTCATCATCATCACCATCATCGTCATCATCATCATCCTTTTCTTCTTCTTCACCTTCTTCTTCACCAGTACCCTCTTCTTCTTCACTTTCTTCCCTTTCTTCCTCAGGCAGAATGTGGTATGGTACCACACTTCCAAACGTTTTAAAAAACCTATCATCCTCCATGATAGCGTCATTCAGGGATTTGTGAAGAGCCCGTTGAATCCTAGATTTATCAAACGATCCAAGTTCCCTCATACGAGCTTTGAGGATCTTCTTCAATTCAAAATCCGTCAAGTCATAGACAATTTTGTAGGCGGATTCAGAAGGATTGGATGACTTGATCATCAGGTTATCAGCCGCGAGTGTCTTCAACTCATCACGCAGTTTTGGCATAATAGATTCAACGGATTCTTTTACTCTCTCTTAAACAGAAGCTTCAAGTGCTTCTTTCTGCTCCTTGTATTTATCCCTCATCGCTTGAAGTCTAGTGATACGTGCAGTATGCTTATCAGCCTCAGCCTGCTTTACCTGAGCTAGTTCTTTTGCATGTGCTTTTCGAGTCAACTCCATCTCTGCAGCGAACTTAGCAAGCATCTCTTCTTGTGCTTTCTTAGATGCTTCTTCACTTTGAACTCGTCTATGTAGCTCTTGGCGAAGTTCATCCATCTCTCTTTTGTGATTATCCGTATGTTTATCCAACATTTCGGCCATCACCAATGCAGCCATTGTAGACGTTGCAGAGCTGCTCTGGGTTGATTGAAGAGGCTCGGTTGTTACTACGGTACTAAGGATGGGAGTTATTGGTGGTGGAAGGAATGGTGTTGAAGCCGGTCTGGTTGGTAAGGATTGTATTGGTAGAGGTTGAGTTGCTAAAGGTTGAGTTACTAACGGTTGAGTAGACACCATGATTGTAGGAGCACCGGACTCCTTTTCAACACTTGCTGAAACAGGGATTGATGTCTCCTTCGACGTAGAATACCGTTCAGGTGACCCAAACTCATCAATATCCTCTGGCTCCTCGTACTCTTCTTCAATATTTATCCTTGCACCTGAACCACTACCGCCCGTATCTTTCCTACTCCTTTCAATAGCTATCTTCATTGCTTTTCTCTCAGCCTTGTTAAGAGTAGGATCATTAACATCTTCTTCGTCACGTAGAACAAGCTCATCAGCAGTGCCTTTTCCCTTCTTATCCCCAGTCTTCTTCTTCTTGGTTTCGGGTTCAGGTAAAGCCGCTGGTTGCTTGCGTTTACCTTTACTCTTGACCGTAGTAGACGAGTCTTCTCCAGTCTGAAGGTTTGCTTTTAGCTTCTTGATTTCTAGTTGCAGTAGTTTGTAATCAGCAGAACCTTTAATTCTATCCGTCAGAAGGTAATCGGGAATAGGACCAGGAATAACACCACCAGAAGGTCCTTCATGCCTTAGATCTACAGTATGATCAGCCTCTTCAGTGTGATGACGACTTGCTGCACGCCTATCAATAGTAACATCATTCTTCATACAATAATTGATGATAAGCTTGATAAACCGAGGGTAAGCAAAGAAATTAGTCTTCAGCTTCTTGTTTTGGAAGAGTTGAAAGGTAAATTCTTCCCATAACAATAAAGCATAATCTGCATTTGCGCCTTTGTACATTCCATGGAAAATTTTCATTATTGGACTACGCAAAGCATCATGCCAAGATGTTTTTGGTGTAAGACATCGACTAAGAATACTCAACATCGCTCTCCAAGGTTGTCCTACTTTAGCAGTGGTAAACTCGGACGCAACTCGTATTTCAGGACATCCAATAGCATCGAACAAATCCATGAGTTCGTCTTTAGTAGGATCCCTCGAAAATGCCATACCTTTGGGTGAGTCCCTAATGCCAAATATCTTACGGAAGTCTGATACAGTAAGTGTCTGCTGTTTGTTGTCGATGGTGAAGGTGATTTTGTTTGAAGTGCTTTCCTTGGTAGCCCAGAACTCATACATGTAATCATAAGGCACCGAGGCAGTACTTTTTAAAGCATTCTTGAAATGAGATTGATCAAGGATTGCTATGGCGACTTTAAAACCATGGTGAGTGGATTTTGAGACTTTCTTCAGCCGGTAATTGTTTGGTATGAACTTGAGGGTTCGTGCTTCAGCAATTGCGGCTGCTCTAGAGTCTTAGATTGCTTGTACTGTTGGATTAGTCATTGTATCTGCTTAAGATAAGACATGAAAGGTTGACGCACAAAAATATATAGATATGTATCACTATTACTTCTAAGCATAACACATTTCAACAAGTACTTATAATATGCAAACACTATTAATCCAACATCTCTTCATGCGGAACATTCCTTCATTCGGAACTCTTCATTCGGAAGTCCTTCATTCAGAACTTTTTCATTCGGAAGTTCTTCATTCGGAACTTCTTCATTCGGAAGTTCTTCATTCGGAACTTCTTCATTCGGAAGTCCTTCATTCGGAACTTCTTCATTCGGAAGTTCTTCATTCGGAACTTCTTCATTCAGAACTTCTTCATTCGGAACTTCTTCATTCGGAAGTTCTTCATTCGGAACTTCTTTCATTCGGAAGTTCTTCATTCGGAACTTCTTCATTCGGAAGTTCTTCATTCGGAACTTCTTTCATTCGGAAGTTCTTCATTCGGAACTTCTTCATTCGGAACTTCCTTCATTCGGAACTTCTTCATTCGGAAGTTCTTCATTCGGAACTTCTTCATTCGGAAGTTCTTCATTCGGAACTTCTTTCATTCGGAAGTTCTTCATTCGGAACTTCTTCATTCAGAAGTTCCTTCATTCGGAACTTCTTCATTCGGAAGTTCTTCATTCGGAACTTCTTCATTCGGAAGTTCTTCATTCGGAACTTCTTTCATTCGGAAGTCCTTCATTCGGAACTTCCTTCATTCGGAAGTCCTTCATTCGGAAGTCCTTCATTAGGAACTTCCTTCATTCGGAAGTTCGTTCGGAAGATTCCTTCATTCGGAAGTTGTTATCCATGTTCATTCGGAAGTTCATAATAGCAGCCTATTGAAGATTAATCTAAGCACGATTTGGGAGTTTTAAGGCATGCTAAGGCAACACAACATCTATCTAATGATAATCCGAGTATAACCCACCTATAACCCTAATCAATTAAACCTAAATTAAGGAATAAACCCTAATCTTGATTGACTTAATTATACGAATCAATTAACATGATTTAACTGATGAATTAGATGAGATATAAGTTAAAGATGATGTTATTACCTTTTTGAATCGAATGAACCGGTTGGATGATTAAAAACAAGAGTTTTTAGAGCTTGTGTATGTGTGTTAATGGCGGAATAAGAGAAAGAATAAACAGTGAATAAGAGAAAGAAAAAAAGTGGGCGGGGGGTTTGCATTTGACCTAGGTCAAAGTTTACAACTTTCAACAAATTGTCACTTAAGTCCCTAAGTTTTCACTCCTTTTCCTTTTTGGTTTATTACTTTTCATTTTTCCTAACCATTATTAACTTTCACACAACTTAGCAATCGCAACCTATTTGCAAATCTCCAAAATCTAAAGCAAGTCCTATCACATTGAACGAGCACAAGTCGTTTTCCAAAACAAGGCCACTCAATTACCATTTAGCCATTGATTTTCCACAAACACTTTTGAAAATCGTTTTGATGACGAAGATAATTTAATATTTTCTCCCCCTTAAACGATGACCTGTTTTCTATTTAAAGAGCTGTAGTCATTGTTTAAAGAGTCAAATATTGATGAAAGCATTTCCAATTAGTATCTTGAAAAAGATTGATTCGTGGTGGCAATAAGATTTCTCTTATTTTGACAAATTAATGCACTGAGACGTACACTAACTTGTGTTAGACCAAGTTGTAAAGTAAACTTGATCCCTTTGCATGATTTGGCTTGTAAATCATGCCCGAGAAAATTAATTCCCGTTCTGAGCCAACGTTTTCCAAGGAAATATGTGACTTTAATATGAAAACCGGGTTGCAGTCAGAAATAATTACAAGCCATAATGGGCATGTTTTAAAAATGTACAACTTTTATACGGACTCTATTTATGGCACCGTGTCAATATTGATCGACATTTCTAAGGCCGTAAATATTACCGTACTAAAAGACATGCCCGTTTTAAATACGAAAAAATATTTTTTGTTTTTCTTGATTTTACAATTTTTATGGTTTTTATAGGTTTTATATTTTTTATGGTTTTTCTAGGTTTTATATTTTTTTAATGGTTTTTGTTGGTTTTATATTTTTGTATTTTTATTTTTGTGGTATATATTTACGATAATATACATGATCACGAACAAAGGATACTCTGAATAGTTTACCACCACTATTCAGCTGATTCTTCTGCCAATTCTTTGAGAGTCGCTGGAGTAAATGATTTCATGCCAAGCTTGTCGATCAAAAACTCGATTCGTCCTCGATCTAAGGCTTTGGTGAACATATCTGCCAGCTGATACTCAGTAGTGACAAAATACAGCTCGATCACTCCGTTCTCCACCTGCTCTTTAATGAAATGGTAGCGAATGTCTATGTGCTTGGCCCGGGAGTGTTGAACATAGTTGCAGCAAAGGGAAATGGCGCTCTTGTTGTCACAATACATCGGGATTTTGTTAAATCCCAAACCGTAGTCAGTTAATTGTGATCTCATCCAAAGGACTTGAGCACAACAACCGGACATGGCGATGTATTCAGCCTCCGTGCTAGAAATTGCAACGCTTTTCTGCCTTTTTGAAGACCAACTGATCAATCTATCTCCAAGGAGTTGCACAGATCCAGAAGTGCTACGCCTCGTGTCTTGACATCCAGCATGATCGACATCTGTGTATGATATTAAAGCAATAGAGGAATATTTCGGATACCATAGACCACGATGAAGTGTTCCTTTTAGATACCGAAAGATCCTTTTCACAACATGTAGGTTCTTTTCGGTAGGCCGAGCCTGATACCGGGCACACATGCATACAGCAAATGCAAATCAGGCCTGCTAGCAGTCAGATACAGAAGGGTGCCGATCATCCCACGGTAAAGTTTCGGATCGACAATAGTCCCATTCCTATCTTCATCTAACTTGGATTTCTCCACCATTGGAGTGTCCATGGGGTCACAATTTTCAAAGTTATACTTCTTTAAAGATTCTAGAGCATATTTGGATTGATTAATAAAGATGCCTCTGGGATTCTAAGAAATCTGTAATCCTAAGAAAAATGAAATTTTTCCCATCATTGACATCTGAAAGCGTGTGGACATTATCTTCTCAAAGCGATTTGATAATTCTATGTTAGTGGCAGCAAATATTATATCATCAACATAAATTTGTACCAGAATCATGTCGTTGTCCTCCTTGAGAGTGAATAGAGTGGGGTCCACCTTGCCTTTGGAGAAGCCTTCCGAGATGAGATATGTTGAAAGGAGATCATACCACGCGCATAGAGCTTGTTTCAACCCATAGAGAGCCTTCTTAAGCTTGTACACATGATTAGGAAACTCCGTGCTAACGAACCCATCCGGCTGACTAACATAGACTTCTTCCCTTAGTTCACCGTTCAAAAATGCCCTCTTCACATCCATTTGATAGACGATCATGTTCATATGAGCAGCATACGCAAGGAATAGTCTAATGGCCTCCAATCTTGCAACAGGAGCAAAAGATTCTTCAAAGTCTATACCCAAGGCTTGTTTATATCCTCTAGCGACCAATCTAGCCTTATTCTTCAATACTGCACCCATCTCATCAAGTTTAACCTTATAAACCCACAACAAAGTAAGGATGTTAACCTTGTCAGGGAGAGGAACTAATTCCCATACTTCAAGTCTTTGGAATTCATTTAGTTCCTCCTGCATGGCTTCAATCCAAGATGATTGAGTCATAGCCTGCTGCCAATTTTTAGGTTCAACTTCAGAGAGAAATGCATCAAAGTAGCAATAGAGTGCACTCTCTTGTAATTGATGGCGTGTAGAGACTGGTCGATCTAGATCTCCAATGACATTCCTAATTGGGTGATCTTTTGTCCATTTAGTGCTATGATTTTCAATCCTAGGTGGTCTGGAGTGAACAATAGAAGGAGCTTCTTCTGAGGTAGACGCGGCTGAAGGGTTTTCAAGTATCGCTACACCAAAGAAAGGAAGCTCTTGTAGGTGAGCATATTCCAAGTCGTGATCAATAGAATCCTCTTCCACATCATTAGGCACAAGTATGGGTGACGATTCAGGTGTAGTTTGAGAATCACTTGGTAAAGGTGCATCCGGTTCAATGTTAATTGAAGATGTATTTGATAAAGCTTCATTAGCTTGAGCAACCACTTCAGGGATTGGAGCGATCACTACAGGTGTTGGAACTTCATCAGTCGGGGGATCAAAGAATTCATCAAACAACGGTTGAAACAGTTTATCCCACTCGGGCCTTGTTGGTGGTAAAAATGATGTAGAAGTAGAATTATTGGGAACTAATCCGGAACTAATAGCACCGGTTCCCATCTCATGAAGCGCGGGTTCAGAGCTGCGTTGCTCAGAAGCCATCGCTGTCAGCTCATCGAAATCTGCGTCCATAGTTTCTACAATCTTACCAAGACGACGGTTGTAAATTCGGTATGCTTTCTTGGAGGGTGAGTAACCAATGAAAATACCTATATCGGCTTTCGGTTGAAGCTTGCCCAAGTTCTCACTATTAATATTTGGATAACAAAGAGCACCAAACACATGAAAGAATGAAACATCGGGTTTACGGTCATGTAGAAGCTCGTAAGGTGTTTTTCCATGGCTTTTCCGAATGATAGAACGGTTTTGGGTGAAACATGCAGTAGATATAGCTTCTGCCCACAAGCACAATGGAGCGTTCGCATAAATCAGCATAGTCCTGGCAGCTTCCTTAAGCGTACGATTCCGTCTTTCAACGACACCGTTTTGTTGTGGAGTACGTGCAGCGGATGTTTCATGTGAGATACCTACTCCTTCATAGTAATCACGAAGAGTCTGGTTGACGAACTCTGTTCCATTGTCTGTACGAATACGGCGGATAGTAGTATTCAAACGTACCTGAATGAATTTCAGAAAAGTGATGATAGCCTTCGGTGCTTCATCCTTTGTACGTAGAAATCTAACCCATGTAAACCTGGAGAAATCATCCACAATGACAAGAATGAATTTCTTACCGCTCACACTTTCAGTTCTCATTGGCCCACATAGATCCATAAGCAAAAGATGAAGTTTTTCTTGATTGGTGTCTTCAGCTTTGGGCTTGTAAGATTTCTTGGTACTTTTCCCCCTTGAACACGCGGAACATAAATGATCCTTGTGAAATTTAAGCTTTGGAAGACCACGAAC
Organism: Glebionis coronaria; assembly: GCA_025667525.1. Taxonomy (NCBI): domain Eukaryota; kingdom Viridiplantae; phylum Streptophyta; class Magnoliopsida; order Asterales; family Asteraceae; genus Glebionis; species Glebionis coronaria. The sequence goes on along the minus strand of CM046879.1, from coordinate 136,433,794 downwards.
TAATTCGTTTTTAGCCAGATGATTAATAGCATCAAAGTTGAGATGAGATAATCTGCGATGCCATAACCAAGACTTGGTCTTAGATGCTTTAGAGAGAAGACATACTGGAGAAGCGGCCATCATGTCTTGTAGGGACAACGTATAAAGATTTGCACCACGAGAACCCTTCAACAAATCTTTTCCTTCCAAGTTGCGGATGAAAAAAGTATGTTGTCGAAAAGCAACCTCTAGGTTGGAATCACAAAACTGTCCTACTGAAAATAAGTTATGACCAAGACCTTCTACATAGTATACCCTTGAAATCGTAACGTTTCCAATCTGATATTCACCATACCCCATTATCTTTGCTATATGATCATTACCGAATTTAACCGTACCAAGAAACTTGCTGACGAAATTTCGGAGCATCGAGCGATCTCCGGTCATATGCTTTGAACAACCGGAGTCCAAATACCAGAGGATGATTTGGACCACCTGAAAATATCACCACACGAAGACAATGTAGAGGTATCGGAATCTGAATGTTCCTTGTTATTAGCAGGTACAGATTTAATAATCTTAGATTTGCTAACTTTAGGTTTCTTAGATTTCCTAGCCTTCTTCTTCCTAGTTGGTGGTGTAGATTCTAGTTGGCTCAAATCCTGTGGTATTTCTTCACTAATAGGCACTATAGTGGGGACTGACCTAATTAAAGGGCGTTGTTTCCATACTTGAGTGCGAGTGTTCCTAACTAAAGGACGCTCAGACCTAACCTCAATGGTTGCATTCCTAGTTAAAGGGCACATTGTTCCATCTAATGTAAAGGTCCTACCAGTGGGACGCCATTGCCAGCCAACTTGGGCACGAGTTCTACCCGTTGGCTTCCATTCAAGATTATTCCTAAGGGCATTCATCTCATTCACATGATCAATAAGACACAAATCATGACGTTGGGAAAACATACATTCATTACAATTCCAACAATTCAAATTAGAATTCACGAATGGTTTAGGCTTCTGCACAGGCGCAGAGCTTTTAGTCTTAACATGATTCTTTTTATTTAAAACTGAACTAACATTCCTATGTTGAGCTTCTACTTTCTTCTTTTTGGCACTACTAGTGGAGGGCTTGATCTTATCTTTCTTGAGTGGCGATCCTTTAGCCTTAGTAGTCTCTTTTAATCCTGTAGAAGGCAAAGTGGGAATATTAGCAACAAATTTTAAAGGTGCCTTACTTGATTGTACCAATGATGGTTTTGCTCCTGGAGTCTTATTAAATGGAGTTACAGTAATGGGTCGATTAGTGAGTAGTGCAGAACCTGGTTTACCTATGTATTGCAAATATGCTAAGCAATATTAAACTCGCTTAATGTATTCATGAGCTGAGTAATAGTAGCTACTTGAGGGATCTAAGGCATAAAGATCGTCTAAAATATCCCTAACAAGATCTACATGCTTAATTGCATTCCTCATATAATCATCGTAGGTAACCGGGTTTTTCTTATGGAGCGGGTTCTTATAGAGCACTACTGACTTGGTTGTTGGAGCACTAGTGGACGGTGCAGAGTCGATAGCTGAGTTATCAACAACTTCTTGTCGGGTGAGAAGAAGTGTCTCCTTTAACTCGGCCAAAACCATATTTTTGTCAATGAGCATGATGTTTAAGTCAGAGATTTCCTCACATTTTTGGTTCAATTGTTCAACATAAGATTGTTGCTGTGCCGCATTAAAAGCAAAGCGTTCTTCTAGTGAACCATAAAGTTGGGACATTCCCTGTCTTGCACGATCCATCTCCCCTAGAATAGACGAAAGTCTAATTTCTAAGTCCTGGTTTTTTGACTCTGCGGCCTCTAGTTCCAATTTTAATGTTTCATTTGATGACACATCTCTCTTCAATATCATAATCTCTTCCTCTAATGCCTTAACAATTGCAATCATCTTGTCACTCGTCTCAACATCGTTTTCACAACTATTTGATATCAAAAGATCCTCATTTTGAGTTTGTTGTTTTAATTCTAAAGGTATACAATGTTGTTCTAGTTGATTAAAGCGTTTTGAAAGTAAATTGTAAGAATCTTGTAGCTTTAAAAACTCAGCGTTAGATTTGTGACAAGAATGATTATCTACCTCATTTACAGAATCAACAACATTTACAGAGAGATCACAAACATCATCACATATATGCACAGCATCACAGTTAATCATAGCGGATGTAAGCTCATTCGAATAATTAACATTTACAGTAGTAAGCACATCACACGAAATTACTTCTGACAAGAATCGGTCATATTCAGATAAAATCTTTTCCTTTTCAATTAGTTGTAGTTCGTAAGCGGTGTCCATTTCATAAAACACTTTTTGAACTTCTCCAATTTCAAATTCAAGATTTTCCTTAAGAGATGCAAAACTTCCTTTTAGACTTTCGACAAATGGATTGATCTCATTTTTAAACACCTCGTTCATGTGTTCGAAAGCCCATTCTCCGGCGTTTAGGCCATTTGAAGTCGTACATTCCAAAATGACCTTGTCAAAATTAGTAAAGTATTGATTAATCTCTTGCAAGTTTAACCATACAGTGCTAACAGGTGGAAGATCCTTTGGAATTTCCTTAGGACCTTCCATGTTGACAAGTGTAGGAAATGTACTAGGGTTTTCTTCATTCAACATGTAGGTTGGTGCTGTAATGAGATCTTTTTCCATATGGAAGCGAATTCTAAAATCCGTTTTAGCAAGCTCCTGATTCATTTTAAGATAATCACAATCGGGATATTTTGCAGAATTGTATGACCGATCCTCATCAACTAGATCCTTACTTGTGCGATCATCGAAAATAACAATCGGGTCTAAGACCAATCCTAATTGGGTTGCATTATAAAGTCTAGGACTATGTCTTAAAGCTTGTTTTGCATTACCGTGGGTTAGGGGGAAGGCCTTTTTGACGTGATAAGTTAAATTCTCTAAACGAAGCATCAAATAAGTGCACTAGTTGAGAAGCAGCGTATTGTCTTAAAAGCAAATAATCTAGACTTCTAATCTTATTAGCAGCATTAATCTCCATTTCATTCTTCTTAGACTCGAGTAATTCAAAATCAATTTGAAGTTTTTGAAAATTAGTGACCACTAACTCCTTTTCTTTAAGTTCATTAGAAAGATTTGCTCTTAAGTTTTCAATTTCTTGCAAGTGACCCATTTGTTTGTTTCGAAAGTGATCATATTCGGGATTTGTTAGAACACTAGACGAAGGCACTTATTCCAAAGTTTGAACTTTCTCGTTGCTTAAGGCAAGCTCATCAGACAAATTCTTATTCTTAGCTAGGGTTTCTAAAAGTGCAGCATTCATTTGGCTAAGTAGTGTAGCAGGAACCATGACCAAATCTTGTTGAGCAGGAGTATGCGTATTCGAAATAGCTCCCGGTTGTGATTCACTCAAAGTCTGGGGACTCACATTGATATTACTATCATTGATTGTCTCCTCATTTGAAAGACTCACCACCGAAGACTCATTCGAATCAGCACTCTCTTGCACAACTTGATGTGGTTGAATACTAGCATCAGTGGTATTATCAGTGGTATTAATAAGTACCTCAGATCTCTTTTCTGGCCCTAAGCTGGAGATAGTTGCCATGAGAGCAGCCTTTGCAAATTGAAATTCATCACAGTCTGAGTCATACCCATCGAGATCATCTGCTTGGTATGCTGCATTCTGTGTGGTGACAACGTCTTGTTCAGCAATCCCTGGATCAGCAAGAAATGCAAGCTCCTCTTCATCAAGTTCCCTTCCTTGTGCCTGAGCATTCACCAGATAGATCTTCTCTGCAAACCATTGACCATCCCTTCTCCTCTTGGGTTTCTTGCAATCCCTGGACATGTGTCCTTCTTCCTTGCAGTTGTAGCATGTTATCATTCTCAACTTGCCTGTGGAATTAGCCCGTGGAGGATTGTTGACCATTGGAGCAGGATTGACCGTGCGAGTATTGGTGGTTGATGTAGTAGGTCTCCCCTGATAAGGTTGAATAGGTTGAACCATTACCCTGCCATTCTCAATAGTAGCTTGTTGGCGAGAATTGGATGAATTCCTCAACTGATTGTTGGTAGGAGCTTGTCCTCTAAACCCTCGTTTGCTTAAAGTCCTTGTGAGATAAGCAGACATAGTGGTTAACACTTCAACTGGGTCAGTTCCTTTTTTGAACACAGGAATGGGGACTTCTTCATCATCATCATAATACATTGCTTGGTCTTGTTGAGCTGCATAATCACTAGAAGGAATACTCATTTGATCAGGGTAGCTTGTTGGATATGCTGCATTCTCTTGATAAGAAGAATATGAAGATTGAGCATAAGGTGCAATACTTGCTGGGTGATGTTGTGAAGCATAGTGTGGTGAAGGTGCATTGAACCGATATTGTTGTTGATGTGAGGTGGGTGGTTGCGGTAGAATCAAGTATTGGGGGAAGGTTGGTGTCATGTAAGGTGATGGATGATAGGCTTGATGTCCCAAGATATAAGGAGTGTTGTTGTGTGACAAGCTTGGTTGATTCGCCATCAAAGCTAAAGAATCAGGGTACATACCTCGAGGCGAACGGTGCATGATCACATGTTTCTCATGCTGCTGAAGGAAAGCATAGAGTTGATCCAAATTGCACTTATGCAAATCCCTGGTTAACTTAACATCGGTAATATACTCACCCCATTCAGCTTGAGGTAAAGTATTCAAGAATTTGGTGTTAACCTGGAATGGAGCAATCACGAGATTGTATACATTCAGATCATTCATGAGAGTGGTGAATCTGAAGTAATAATCGTGAAGCGTTTCCCCTGGGTTGTACGTGAATCTATCAAACAGATCATACAACTGACATTCCCTTTCCTGTTTGGTAAGAGACGTACCTTGTAGCAACACCTTAAGACGTTCCCATAAATCCTTTGCCACCGTATACTGACTTAACATCCGATAGATGTCATGTGGAAGAGCTTGGAGAATGGTTTGAAGAGCCTTTTCGTCTGCATCTGCAACAAGTTGTTGAGCTGGTGTGAGTTCTTCAAATTCTCTTGGTCGAGTCACATTGTTAACCACAATGGTACCATAGTCAAGTGGACCATTTAAAATTGACTTAACCATAAGCCTCCCATATACCGGTTTTCCCTTAAGGTAAGACATCATCTGGCCTTGCCATGCTTCAAAAACTTCTTTGATGAGCATTGGCGGGCGATTATCCGTTCCTGTAATGACGGAAATATCCGTAAGTGATGTCATCTGAGGCATTACTGAATTCGGATTCATTTTGTTCACTTCAAAGAGACAAAGATTATCGGTTGATCGAGCAGTGAAGTAAAGCTTGTGAATTGTGTTGAGTTTTTGTTGTAAGAAACCAAGATTAAATCCTCTAAAAAATCGTCGAAAAAACAAGTTAAATAACCCTTGATTCGGAACTTTTTGTTGATTCGGAAGTGTTGATTCGGAAGATTTTGGCTTGGAATACCTTGATTTGGAACTTTTGCCTTGATCCGGAACTTTTGTCTTGATCCGGAACTTTTCCCTTGATCCGGAACTTTCCTTTGATCCGGAACTTTTCCTTGATCCGGAACTTTCCCTTGATCCGAAACTTTTTCCTTGATTCGGAACTTTCCTTGATCCGGAACTTTCCCTTGATCCGGAACTTTTTCCTTGATCCAGAACTTTCCTTGATCCGGAACTTTTGGTTCGGAACTTTTGTTGATCCGGAACTTTTCGTTCGGAACTTTTGGTTCGGAACTTTTGTTGATCCGGAACTTTTCGTTCGGAACTTTTGGTTCGGAACTTTTGTTGATCCGGAACTTTTCGTTCGGAACTTTTGGTTCGGAACTTTTGTTGATCTGGATGTTTTTGGTTCGGAACTTTGTCTGGGTAAACAGAAGGTTGTTTCGTATGAACAGTCGACCACAAAAGTGAAGATTAAACCCAGATTTTTACCAAATAACCCAAAAAGTTTTGTGATTTTGTAAATAATAAGTAACAACTAATACTTATCTACTAATCCCAATCACAAAAACACCAAAAACTCCAAGAATCAAGATGGATCTTCTTAAAGAACACTAATACAATCAAAAACTAAAAAAGCACACAAATCATTACCTTAAATCACCCCATAGCTCTGATACCAAATGTAGAATCTTGATAACCTATGAATCTATGAAGTGGGTTGATGTTTTCTAGAGAGAGAAACTAGAGAGAGAAAGTGAGAGAAGCTATGTGTCTTTTATTAAGTGGAAACTAGAAAAGTGAACAACAACCAACCCCTTTCCAAGGAGGAAAGGGGTATTTATACTTCCAAGCCTTATGTGGACTTGGGCTGGCCCATGACAAGCCCATGGGCCGGTTCTTACTTAACTAAATAATTATTTGTTAACTACGAGCTATTACAACATATATAATAGTGTGGAGTGACCGATACTTCTAATATACGTAAAAACGTATTTCTAACACGTAGGACTCTCTTGATCTTCATCCGTGTGTCCTAACGATATTTGATTGATCTCTTGTCTCTAGACTCGATTTGTGCACTTTTAGTGGTTGGAGGCTGGAGCAGATGCCACCTATTCAATATCAACTATCTCGGAGTGAGAAAGTCAATAGAAGTCATGTTGATCTCCGTGACAATAAAACAAACTTCTTTTGAGGGAAGCCTGAGTAGCTAGGAAAGGGTTGTGTTTCACATCACTGGGTCCATGAAGAGTTGTCTTCATGATGTGTTGACCTGGTTTTTGCCTAAGTTGTATGGAGGGCTTCTTTCTTTACACCCTTTATCCTTACATTTCTTTTTCATTCTTCAACCCCTTCAATGCTTACCAAGACATCATTAATAGCACCTTGTTGTGATTGTTCTAGTGCTATCATCAGTACTTAGTCGGCATTTAGCTTCGTTGACATTCTACTCCATCTTTCCTAAGGACTTCTAATAATCTACTGGGTTGTCCCTGGGAATATCCCTCCGGTTTTGATTGGATCATAGGACTTAACCTAACCACCCTTTTGACACCAATAACGTCGTGAATTAAAGATGTTGTGGGTATTTGATCATAACCATGAGTGCTTGAGTCTTTAGATCACATTTTAATCACATTTTCTCCCCTATCTCTAATATATAAAATCTTTTGATATTAGAGATACCAAATTTGATTAAAATATATTTTGAAAAATAGTCTTGAAAATCTTCGGGAGAAAAATGTGTCAAATTAGCATGAATTTTGGAAAGTTCCCCCTCAAAAATTGATCCAATGGAATTGCCATTACGAGGATTTGATCCACATTAAACTTTTGAGGATAGGAGTTGTTGAACACACAGTTTTTGAAAGATTTTGAATATCATTGAGAAATTCTTGAAAAAAAATTGTGTTCAACGCTTTTTGAAAAATCAATTCTTTTTGACGAAAGGTTTTTCTGAAGCATAAACTTGAGTTCATAGACTTTGAATGTCTTGACGAATCCACTCAAGTGTAAGAAGATTTAACTTCTTTTGCTAAGGGTAAGAGCACAAAAGCGTACACTCCCCCGTGAATATAGTTCCGGGTTGCAATTTGAAAGTGATTACAAGCCATTGTGTTGAGCTCAAAACGTTCAATGTTTTGTGACAAGCTCAACCCGAGATAGATTGCTCTACCCGTTGTTGGAAATATTGTCCAAAAGAGACAATTTCCTTTGTAAAAGATAGAAATGACATGTTTTGAAAAATATTTACAACTTTCATTCGAGCTTTATGTACACACCCGTGTCGTTATTGAGCGACATTTCTAGGTACGTCCATTAATAAGTGTGTAAACACTTATCCTTTTGCCACTAAAATCAAGTAAAAACAAGACCTAATCATGTGTTTTATATCATAAATGTCGGAATTACGCGTGGTTTTGTGTTTAGTGTGATAAATAGGTACAAATGATCAAAAGAAGATAAAACACGGGATTTCACGGTCAAATGTCGAAGAAAAGTCAAGAAAGAGACAAAGACGAAGTCAAAAGACCAAAAATGTGCCCAAGATCGCGAAAACCGGCAAAACCGGCAGGAGTTTGAAGAAAAAGATCGAGGAAGCCAAAATCTAGCTCGACATGAGTGGATTTAATAAATTGTCGAGTTTTAAGCCAAGTGGGTCCCACAAAGGGGTAAATGGGCTCAAAAGCCCATTTATAATTCAAACTAATAACATGTGGTTTTTGATAGTCCAATTCTTGGCCCAAACATTTATAAAACACGGATTGAAGGAAATGATTTGGGCTTCAAGCCCAAATGTTATAAAATAAAACGATTGAAGAAAAAAATGGGCCTAGGGTTACCTCCTTATACGTTTTCTATAAAACGTAATACCTTTTTTTTACCCACCCACGATTAAATAATTTAACTCACCCACTTTCTCTCATTTAAATTAAACCGATCCCATTTTCATTCTCTCACCAAATTTAACCAACGATATTCCCTAGGCATCTCCTTCCCCATCTCACCCTCACAAACCAGTAACTCTAAAGTTACTGTTCTTAAAACCCTAATCCAAAGAAATCAACAGTTTTACATAGGGCTTTCCACCCCACGTGTGTATCACGTGATTGGGAAATAAATCCCCAAAGATTTCGGAAGGGAAGATGGAACGAATGCTACGTGGATGATTTTTATTGGACAAGACACCTCAACCTTCTCAATCAACCAATCATAGGCCAAAGAAAAAGCACAAAAGAAACACAGATTTGCCACCTTGGCAATCTGTGTGATCAAGACCCATCTCCACCGTTCGATTAAAGCAAGAGAGAAGAAGAGAAGAATCAAGGGCTATGATTTCTCACCGTGCTCACCAAGGAGTTCGAGAAGATTCGGGGATCATTATATAAACCCCTCTCTCACATGTAATTCATTATGCTTTTTCTTTATTTTTAATTTTTAGAAATAGATTAATTAGGGTTTTAAATTGTAATCTCTTTTTCAAGTATTGTATGATTGGGTTTGAATTAATGATAATTGAAGTTTCCTTTTAAATATATTCTCGTTTTTTTTCAAGTTATAGTTCTTGTTTTCAATCAGTTTATATCATATTGTTTACTGGATTCGTGATATTATATAAAAAAAAAAAATAAAAAAAAAAAATAAATAAATAAAAGAAAATAAAATAAAGAGAAAGTGAAATAAATCTCCCACTGGAGGTTTATAAAAAAGGGGTTCGATTCAGTTTGTTCGATTGATTCTCGAATCAGTTGGTGATAGTTTTGGTTCGAAGGTTTAGTTTATATTAGTCTCGGTTAAGGTTATTGTTTGGAGTTCGATTCGAGTTGGTTTCGAAAATAGTTGATATTGTTGACGAGTTGTCGGTTTCGTTTCGATTTAAGACTGCTCAGCGCAGCTCTTCGACCCAACGGTTTCGACAAAAAGGTCTTGTCTCCTTTTAAATTTTATAAAGATTAGTTTATGAGTATGCTTTAGTTCTTATTATTGATTAATCTGTTAGTTTCGGTTTTAGCTATCTGTTTGCTTTAAGATTGTTTAGTATTAAGTTGTGTTTTATTTTCAAGTGGATTAAAAATTCTGATAACCTGCGTTGGTATTAGTTTATTTGAGTTTGGATTTGCTGCTGTTTGGATTTGCTTACGTTTAGATAGTCTCGTTTAAGATTTGGGATAGCTTGAATCTGCTTATTGTACTTAGGGTTATTTAGTTCGACTGTTTGGATCTGCTACTGCTTAGTTTTTAGGAATCTGTTTAGTTAATATTGATAAACTGTGTTTGGATTTGCGTTTTATAGATCAGTAATTTATTAGATAATCTGTTATCAAATTTTAGGGTAGCTTAAAACTGGATTTAATTAGCTTAATTGGTAATTTGCTTATTTAGTATCAAATAGGTGCTTGTCTAGTATAGCTTATTTGAATTTCGGCTTGCGTTTGCTTAGTCAGTTTTGTTAGCTTAATTGTTTGGTCTAGTTTTCGTAGTTTTAGCTTATTTAATATTCTTCTTATTCGAGTTCTTATTTTTAGCTTATCTGGTTTGTGGCTTATTATCATCATGTTTGCTTGCCTGATTTACTTTGCTGCTACACCTCAGACCCAATTGGTCTGAGGGTTGTTTCCTGTCCAAAAAAGTAAAGTTTAAATAAAAAAAAAAAAAAAAAAATAATTCGTACAAAAAGTCCCCTCACGAGACTCGAACCTGTGACCTTCCGCATACAGACCCAACGTCTCAACCGCTGAGCTAGACGCTTCTTTGTTTATTACTTTGCACTTTGAATTTAATATAGGATTAGTAATTAGTCTATCAGCTTGTAATAAAGTTTAATTATAGTTTAATTTTATTTTTAATTTTAATTAAAAAGTAATTAGGAAGTTTACATTTATTTAATTTGTTTTTCAAATTAGTTTTATTTTTAAAATTAATATAGGTTTTATTTAAATAGTTTTAAAATAGATTATTCTTAAATTAGATTTTTAAATAGATTTATTTTTTTTAAAATAGATTTTTATTAAGAATTTAGTTTAAATAGTTTTAGATAGATTTATTTTAAAATTAATATTTTTAGTCACATTAGAATTAGTTAAAAAGTTTTTAAGTTTTCTTTAGTATAAATTTATTTTCAATTTATTAGTTTAAAAATTAGTTAATTAATTTAGTTTTCATTTAATATTTTTCAATTAGTTTAAAAATACCCAAAAAGAGATTGTACCAAAAACGAATTAAGTTGAAACGTAAAAACGGAAATCAAATTCGAGTCGAATCGAGGATAAAACGAACATTCATTAAAAGGACTAAAAATCCTAGTTTCAAATTGGCGCCGCTGCCGCTTCGCTCGTACGATTGACGATTTTTCGTGAAGACGTTTGGATTTTGGGATCCGTTCTTTTTGAACGTTACGTTTCTTGCAACAAAATTAAAAATACAAAAAAATCAAAAACATAAAATTACAAAAAAATTAAAAAACCACAAAGCAATTTCTTTCCTAAGAATTGCAACAAAAAAAATTAAAAAAGCAAAAACGTAATACGTTTTCCTAAACGTATTACACCAAAAATATTACGTATTATTGTTATTTTTCTTATTTGATTTCTTTCGTTTTTCTTGTGAATATATATTTTTCTAAAAAAAAAATACAAAAAGATTTTTCTTTTACTATACTATATTACGTAGCACAATAAATTACCTACTTATCAAATAAGGCCTTAGTTGGGATTTCATCACCTAACTATTGTATTCGAATCCATAACGAGAAAAAGGGCAAAATAGATAAATACTAGTAAAACGTTTGAACTCGACATATACAAACTATAAGGTGGGTATAAGGCGACGCGCTATAAAAGGCCGTCTAAGGAAAAAGGTTTTTAAGTGCTTTGTGCCACCTCATTTCCCCGCTCGCTTGTGCGTATATTGAGAGGGACGACCGATTATTAGTTTGCCAACTCAAGTAGTATTTTACGTATATATTTTTGTAGATTTTTCTTATTGCTCCTCGAGAGGGAAAATCCTTTTCCTCTCAAAGTCGACCGAGGTCACCTACCTCATTCCAAAGTTTTAATTGTATGCGCACTCGCGCGCGTACATACATACCGAGTGGTGTACCAAACTCTTCCAATTCTTCCAAAAAGAAGAAGAAGAAGAAAAACAAAAAGACCGTCATTAAAGCCGATCCCGAGAATCGAGCTTTCGAAAATACGATGGCAACGGATAATCGACCAATGATTGAGATTCTACAATCTCACGTTGAAGGAAACGATGACGCGATTGTGGTGCCGAATATTGGAGCTAATCATTTCGAACTTAAATTGGGTTTTATTCAAATGGTTTCCGCTACACCATTTTTAGGCCGTACTAATGATGACCCACACGCTCATATCAAACGTTTCATCCAATTAGCTAATACCGTCAAATACAATGGGGTGCCCCAAGAGGCCGTTCGCCTCCAACTTTTTCCTTTTTCCCTCGAGGGACAAGCCCGGATTTGGCTTGATAAGGAACCACCCCAAAGTATTACCACATGGATCGACTTAGAGACCAAGTTCATTAACTACTTTTTCCCACCATCACGGACCACTTCCTTAAGGAATGAAATAATCAATTTTGAGCAAAAATATGGGGAAACGTTTAGTGAGGCTTGGGATCGTTTTAAAGATCTTTTGAGAAAATGTCCACAACACGGTTTTACTAAAGTTCATCAAATCAACATGTTTTATAATGGTTTAACTCTAAACGACCAAGACTCACTTAATAGTGCCGCGGGGGGCAATATTCTTGTGAAAACAATGAACGAGGCTTGGGCCATTATTGAGAACAAGGCTAAAGTACAAACCAAAAGTGTTAGGGCTAATATGGCAAGTGCTAATACGAGTAATAGTGAGGTGAATGATCAAATTAAGGAGCTTACTTCAATTGTGAAAACCCTTGCTCTAAGAACCGACGCCCTCACTACACATGTTCATGCCGTAAAAGAAAAAAGCGAGACGTGTGAGACTTGTGGTGGACCACATTCATACTTTAATTGTGACAAGGTTTACAATGATCAACAAGAAGTTTATGCTTATAATAACAATGAACTTGATCGGGTTCAATTCAAGCCAAATGTTGATGTTAACCATTTGTCTTACAAGTCTAATAACTATTTGGCTCCCCCGGGTTTTGTAGCACCACAAAGACCACCCCCACCCGCCCAAAATAGGAACCAAGCTCCTCAACGGGGTAATTTTCAAGGAAGTTCTAATCAACGGGGTTTTAATCAAAATCAAGGGAATTTTCAAGGGCAAAACCAAGGGTTGAATAATCAAGGATATAATAATCAAAGTTTTCATAATCAAGGATTTAATCAAGGTTCTAATCAATATCAAAACCAAGGTTTTAATAATCAAGGTTACAATCAAATGAATATGCATAATCCTCAAATGGACTTGGTTCTTCAAAAATTATCCGACCATGAACGAATGATGAGAGAGATGCAAGAATCAACCGATAAGAAGTTTTTGACTATGATTCAAACCTTTCGTCCCCAAGGTACCCTTCCCTCGAACACCGTGACCAATCCTAGGGCTAATGTTAATGCTATCACTACTAGGAGCGGTAAGACCACCGTAGAACCTTCCCCACCTAAACAAGGACCCGAGATTCATTCTTCTTCGACACAACCTCCCTCTTCTTCCACTTGTGACATACCTCCCGTTATGCATTCGTCTACACCTTATGTTCCACCGATACCCAAATTTTATACCCCACCTTCGGTTCCAAAACCGGTTCCTTCACCTTCTATTTCTACTCCTCCTCCTCCTCCAAAGGATGTGAGTGAGCAATCCACTCCAAAGCCTTCATCTCAACCCAATATACCTTATCCCTCAAGGTTGCGGAAAGAGAAATTGAAGAATAAGGATGATATTCAAGTTTCGAACTTCCTAAAAATGTTCAAACAATTGAATTTTAATATCACCTTTGCCGAGGCGCTCGCTCACATGCCTAAGTACGCTAAGATGTTTAAAGATCTTTTAAGTGATAAGGAAAAGTTGCTTGATATTGCCAATACCCAATTGAATGAGAATTGTTCCGCGGTTCTTTTGAGAAAATTACCGGTTAAGTTAGGAGATCCCGGTCGATTCCTTATTCCTTGTAATTTTCCGGGTGTTGAGAATTGTATGGCCTTGGCGGATCTCGGAGCGAGTATCAATCTTATGCATTGTCCGTGTGGAAACAATTATCTTTACCCGAGCTAGTCCCCACCCGTATGACATTGGAATTAGCTAACCGTACGGTTGCTTATCCGGTGGGGATAGCCGAGGATGTTTTCGTAGGAGTCGACAAATTCACTTTCCCCGCCGATTTCGTCGTCGTCGACTATGAAATGGATCCCCGTGTTCCCTTAATTGTGGGACGACCCTTCTTGAGAACCGGGCGTACATTAATCGATGTAGCCGCGGGTGAACTTATCATGAGGGTCGTGGATGACAAAATCGTCTTTAACATGGGTAAACTTTCCAAACTTCCCAATGAGCCCGAATCCGTGAATTTCATCGATGTGCTCGACGAAGCATGCGAAGAACATTTTCATGAGGCTTGTAAGAGCGGGATTTCTCCTTTACCACATGTTGAGACCATAGCTTCTATTGCTCCTTCATTGACTCCATTTGGAGAAAGTGACTTAGATGAGTTTGAAGCTAGCTTAGGTCCTCTCGAGATTAACTATGATAATTCTCCCACCAATTGGGATGAAGACATTCGTACTATTGAGAGACTTCTCAATGAGGACAATATTTCTCCACCCACTCCAAAAGAAGTTTCTAACGATGATCCTACTTTGACTAAGCCTTCAATTGATAATCCGCCGGATTTAGAGCTTAAAGACTTACCGTCTCATCTAGAGTACGTTTTCTTAGAGGAGGATAATAAGTTACCCGTCATTATTGCTAAGGACTTAAAAGAAGATGAAAAATCCCGACTTATAGTTGTGCTTAAGAATCATAAGAAAGCAATTGCTTGGAAAATCTCCGACATTCGTGGAATTGATCCTAATTTTTGTACTCATAAAATTCTCATGGAAGATGACTTTAAACCCGCGATCCAAAATCAAAGAAGGGTTAATCCAAAAATTCATGAAGTCATTAAGAAAGAAGTTATCAAACTTCTCGATGCCGGAATGATTTACCCTATCTCGGATTCGCCATGGGTTAGTCCCGTCCATTGTGTGCCTAAGAAAGGCGGAATCACCGTTGTTCCCAACGAAAACAACGAGTTGATTCCTACTCGACTTGTAACGGGTTGGCGAGTTTGCATCGATTATCGTAAGCTCAATGATGCCACTCGTAAGGATCATTTCCCTCTTCCTTTCATGGATCAAATGCTCGAGCGTTTAGCGGGTAATGATTTCTATTGTTTCTTAGATGGCTTTTCCGGATATTTTCAAATCCCTATCGATCCAAAAGACCAAGAGAAAACCACATTCACTTGTCCCTATGGAACATTTGCTTACAAAAGAATGCCTTTCGGCTTATGCAATGCTCCCGGGACTTTCCAAAGGTGTATGATGGCGATATTTCATGACATGGTTGAAGAAACTATGGAAGTCTTTATGGACGATTTCTCGGTATATGGTGATTCTTTCTCTTCTTGCCTTGCTAATTTAGAACGTATGCTCCAACGGTGTGAAGACACTCGTCTCGTTCTTAATTGGGAAAAATGCCATTTCATGGTAAAAGAAGGCATCGTCCTTGGTCATAAAATTTCCAAAGCCGGTATCGAAGTCGACCGTGCTAAAGTTGACGTCATTGCTAAGTTACCTCCGCCTACCACCGTCAAAGGAGTTAGAAGTTTTTTAGGCCATGCGGGATTTTATCGACGTTTCATCCAAGATTTCTCGAAAATAGCTCGTCCAATGACTCATCTCTTAGAAAAGGATGCTCCTTTCATCTTCTCTCAAGAATGTCTCGACTCTTTCGAACTTCTTAAAGGTAAATTAACTAAGGCACCGGTCTTAGTCTCTCCAAATTGGGAGTTACCTTTCGAGCTCATGTGCGATGCTAGTGATTTCGCGGTAGGAGCGGTTTTAGGTCAACGAGTTAACAAACATTTCCAACCCATTCATTATGCTAGTAAGACAATGACGGGGGCTCAATTGCATTATACCACTACCGAAAAAGAGCTTTTAGCTGTAGTGTATGCTTTTGAGAAATTCCGCCCCTATCTTGTGCTTTCCACCACCATCGTTTATACCGACCATTCCGCCTTGAAATACTTGTTGACCAAGCAAGATGCTAAACCGAGACTCCTTCGTTGGGTTTTGCTCCTACAAGAATTTAAAATTGAAATTCGTGATAAAAAAGGAGCGGAAAACCTAGCCGCGGATCACCTTAGTAGACTTGAGGATCCGTATCAAGGGGAATCTCCAAATCAAGAGATTAATGAATCCTTTCCCCTTGAGACCTTAATGTCTATTAATTCCAATCTTGATGATACCCCATGGTTTGCCGACATTGCAAACTATTTGGCGGGTGGTGTTCTTATCGAAGGGTTATCGTCCCAACAAAAGAAAAAATTCTTCAAGGACGTGAAAACGTACTATTGGGACGACCCTTATCTTTTCAAGCAATGTGCGGACTTAATCATTCGTAGATGTGTTGATGGGCCGGCGGCTTTACAAATCCTTGAAGCTTGCCATAAAGGACCCACCGGTGGTCACTTTGGTCCTAATTACACCGCTAAAAAAGTTTTCGACTCCGGATTCTATTGGCCCTCCATTTATCATGATGCACATGAAATGGTTAAACATTGTGATGCTTGTCAAAGGCAAGGCAAGATCACACATAAAGATGAGATGCCTCAAAATTTCATCCAAGAATGTGAAATATTTGACGTATGGGGCATCGACTTTATGGGGCCGTTTCCATCATCGAAGGGTAACAAGTACATCCTCGTAGCCGTTGACTACGTATCAAAATGGGTTGAAGCAAAGGCTTTACCTACTAATGATGCGAGGGTGGTTGTTAACTTCTTGAAACAATTGTTTGCTCGTTTTGGAGTGCCTCGTGCTATTATTAGTGATCGCGGGACTCATTTTTGCAATGATCAATTTGCACGAGTCATGGCTAAGTATGGTGTCAATCACCGACTTTCCACCGCGTATCATCCTCAAACTAATGGACAAGCCGAGGTTTCTAACCGTGGTCTTAAGAGAATCTTAGAGCGAACCGTGGGAGAGCATCGTGCCTCATGGGCCGATAAATTAGATGATGCTTTGTGGGCTTTCCGTACCGCTTATAAGACACCTATAGGTTGTACCCCTTATCGCCTTGTGTACGGAAAGGCGTGCCACCTCCCCATTGAGTTGGAGCATAAGGCTTATTGGGCCTTGAAATGGGCTAATTTTGATCTTAACAAAGCCGGTGATCATAGGAAAATCCAACTCAATGAACTCAATGAACTTAGGAATGAGGCTTATGAGAATTCATTAATCTACAAGGAGAAAACTAAGCTCATTCATGATTCTAAGATTAAAAACCGAGAGTTCCATGTTGGTGATCAAGTTTTATTATTTAACTCTCGGTTGAAAATCTTTTCGGGTAAACTTAAGAGCCGTTGGTCCGGTCCATTCACCGTGGCCCAAGTCTTCCCTTATGGCACCATTGAGTTATCCCAACCAAATGGGCCAAACTTTAAGGTGAATGGCCAACGGGTTAAGTTGTACTATGGAGAGGACATCTCTCACGAGATGATTCCATCCCTCTCCACATTTCCCTTGAATTAATTCGGGAAATCGAGTCGAGCTAGAGACTCGTGATAAATAAATCAAGCATCGTATAACTAGGTTAGATTTTTACCTTTTCCACCCTTTCCACCTTTTTCACCTTCATCCATGTCCACCAATAAGTGTAGGGGGGAGCCGAGTAGGTTGTTTGTGTGTGGTGATTGTGTGCAGGGACATGTGCTTTGATGATCCACTTTTGATACTTTTGATGAGACCCGTGATCCCGTGTTCCCGTGTACCCGGTTCTATCAAAACTATTGTGATTCATACTTGTATATAAATAAAACGAATAAATGTAATCACTTTAGTTATCCCTTCCTTAGCTCGATTTTAAACAACATACTCAATGTCCTTAAGTGTAGGGGAGTTTAGTCTCCCACATGCTTAAACATTGAGGACAATGTTTATATTAAGTGTAGGGGGGACTTCTATCGAATTTTAGTGGCCTTTTCCATAAATTTGACCCCATTTTACCGGAAAATTTTTTTAAAATTTTCAACGTTTTTCAAATTTTTGATCTATTTTGGCCTTGTAGTATTTTTCTTTTATTTTCTTTGCATCGTATTTATATTTTCAAAAATAAAGTCAAAAATAAAATAAAATAAATAAATAAAATGGTTTAACAAGTTTAGATGTCTTTGATAAATTAGGCCCGTCGTGAATATTTTGACTCAACCCGAGTTTACTTATCCGAGTTTACTCTAGCTAGTATCCTTAACCATATGGACCTTAATTGGTTTATTAGGCTAAGCATCCACGAGTCTCATTCCTTGAGATTTTAAATTGTGGAGAACGAGAAATGATAGAGTTAATTACAAGTTCGGTATTCTTTCATTAACTTATGTGAGTTAGTTATGAGCTTTTTCTCCCATCACTTGTTAATAAATATATTTGCAATAAATAAGGTTGTACGATTTAAAAGGTTACTTAGCTTCTAGCACAAGATCGTTTAAAAGTTGCTCGGTATTAATTAGAGTTCATAGCCAAGGCATAACTTATTGAAACGGGACGCGAAGATTGGCTTATCCAAAAAGGCCCTAACAAGGCATGAGGATACCCGAGTCCAAAAAGGCCCTCACAAGGCATGAGGATTTACTTTTTTGCTAAAGATCCTAAGATGATGTGAAGATCATTAATCCAAATCAATATGAAGGATCAAGACACACGACGAGAAGCAAATTACTCCCCTAAAGATCATGGAGAAGTCTATCCAAAAAGACCCTAACAAGGTATGAGGATAAATAGATCCAAGTCCGAAAAGGAGGCGGATCGTTGTATATCAAAATCCTAAATAAAGAAGAGGATAAATGAAGAAGTCGTGGTCAACGTTTGAGGCATCTTTCACTCCTTATGAAGATGTATACCATAATGAAGAGAAGACCATAATTTCAAGATCGTCTCTCAAGATTTGAAGTTTGAAGTACAAGCCAAATATCGGTCCGAGAAAGGTCTCAAATCGTGAAACGAGTTATGCCAAGATATGAACTTTATGAGGTTTCGAGAAGCCGTTTTAAAAGATTTTGTCCTTTAGCTAACTATTGATTAAATCGTCCCACTTTATTTTCGGCCTTAATAAATTATCGAAATAAGTCAAAAATGCATCCTTGTGATCATTCAAGACAAAAATAAAATACAAGAGATACACCATAGGAATAAGGGGGTCTAAGTGATTAATTAAACCACATGAGTAAGTGTTAGTAGTGCTAACTTGTAATAACAATGATCTCGTTTTTAAGCTTGGTATGGGGAACGTGAAACTTGAGGATGATTTATATTCATGACACCAAAGCCCTAATCTAAGTCTTAGACTTCTTAACGAGTTTCTTCCATCAATAATTTTCAAGTTCATAAAGTCTTTTAACTTTTGTTTCCTTTTAAGTTTTTATCTTTCCGTAGTAGTAATAATTAATAAAAGCCGAGATGGGTTGATTATGAGAAAAATGTAACTCTTTGCTTTTAAACTATGCATTGCATGGGGTCATTGCAATGGTCAAGTGTAGGGGATTTAATAAGTGTGTAAACACTTATCCTTTTGCCACTAAAATCAAGTAAAAACAAGACCTAATCATGTGTTTTATATCATAAATGTCGGAATTACGCGTGGTTTTGTGTTTAGTGTGATAAATAGGTACAAATGATCAAAAGAAGATAAAACACGGGATTTCACGGTCAAATGTCGAAGAAAAGTCAAGAAAGAGACAAAGACGAAGTCAAAAGACCAAAAATGTGCCCAAGATCGCGAAAACCGGCAAAACCGGCACGAGTTTGAAGAAAAAGATCGAGGAAGCCAAAATCTAGCTCGACATGAGTGGATTTAATAAATTGTCGAGTTTTAAGCCAAGTGGGTCCCACAAAGGGGTAAATGGGCTCAAAAGCCCATTTATAATTCAAACTAATAACATGTGGTTTTTGATAGTCCAATTCTTGGCCCATACATTTATAAAACACGGATTAAAGGAAATGATTTGGGCTTCAAGCCCAAATGTTATAAAATAAAACGATTGAAGAAAAAAATGGGCCTAGGGTTACCTCCTTATATGTTTTCTATAAAACGTAATACCTTTTTTTTTACCCACCCACGATTAAATAATTTAACTCACCCACTTTCTCTCATTTAAATTAAACCGATCCCATTTTCATTCTCTCACCAAATTTAACCAACGATATTCCCTAGGCATCTCCTTCCCCATCTCACCCTCACAAACCAGTAACTCTAAAGTTACTGTTCTTAAAACCCTAATCCAAAGAAATCAACAGTTTTACATAGGGCTTTCCACCCCACGTGTGTATCACGTGATTGGGAAATAAATCCCCAAAGATTTCGGAAGGGAAGATGGAACGAATGCTACGTGGATGATTTTTATTGGACAAGACACCTCAACCTTCTCAATCAACCAATCATAGGCCAAAGAAAAAGCACAAAAGAAACACAGATTTGCCACCTTGGCAATCTGTGTGATCAAGACCCATCTCCACCGTTCGATTAAAGCAAGAGAGAAGAAGAGAAGAATCAAGGGCTATGATTTCTCACCGTGCTCACCAAGGAGTTCGAGAAGATTCGGGGATCATTATATAAACCCCTCTCTCACATGTAATTCATTATGCTTTTTCTTTATTTTTAATTTTTAGAAATAGATTAATTAGGGTTTTAAATTGTAATCTCTTTTTCAAGTATTGTATGATTGGGTTTGAATTAATGATAATTGAAGTTTCCTTTTAAATATATTCTCGTTTTTTTTTCAAGTTATAGTTCTTGTTTTCAATCAGTTTATATCATATTGTTTACTGGATTCGTGATATTATATAAAAAAAAAAAAAAAAAAAAAAAAAAAATAAATAAAAGAAAATAAAATAAAGAGAAAGTGAAATAAATCTCCCACTGGAGGTTTATAAAAAAGGGGTTCGATTCAGTTTGTTCGATTGATTCTCGAATCAGTTGGTGATAGTTTTGGTTCGAAGGTTTAGTTTATATTAGTCTCGGTTAAGGTTATTGTTTGGAGTTCGATTCGAGTTGGTTTCGAAAATAGTTGATATTGTTGACGAGTTGTCGGTTTCGTTTCGATTTAAGACTGCTCAGCGCAGCTCTTCGACCCAACGGTTTCGACAAAAAGGTCTTGTCTCCTTTTAAATTTTATAAAGATTAGTTTATGAGTATGCTTTAGTTCTTATTATTGATTAATCTGTTAGTTTCGGTTTTAGCTATCTGTTTGCTTTAAGATTGTTTAGTATTAAGTTGTGTTTTATTTTCAAGTGGATTAAAAATTCTGATAACCTGCGTTGGTATTAGTTTATTTGAGTTTGGATTTGCTGCTGTTTGGATTTGCTTACGTTTAGATAGTCTCGTTTAAGATTTGGGATAGCTTGAATCTGCTTATTGTACTTAGGGTTATTTAGTTCGACTGTTTGGATCTGCTACTGCTTAGTTTTTAGGAATCTGTTTAGTTAATATTGATAAACTGTGTTTGGATTTGCGTTTTATAGATCAGTAATTTATTAGATAATCTGTTATCAAATTTTAGGGTAGCTTAAAACTGGATTTAATTAGCTTAATTGGTAATTTGCTTATTTAGTATCAAATAGGTGCTTGTCTAGTATAGCTTATTTGAATTTCGGCTTGCGTTTGCTTAGTCAGTTTTGTTAGCTTAATTGTTTGGTCTAGTTTTCGTAGTTTTAGCTTATTTAATATTCTTCTTATTCGAGTTCTTATTTTTAGCTTATCTGGTTTGTGGCTTATTATCATCATGTTTGCTTGCCTGATTTACTTTGCTGCTACACCTCAGACCCAATTGGTCTGAGGGTTGTTTCCTGTCCAAAAAAGTAAAGTTTAAATAAAAAAAAAAAAAAAAAAATAATTCGTACAAAAAGTCCCCTCACGAGACTCGAACCTGTGACCTTCCGCATACAGACCCAACGTCTCAACCGCTGAGCTAGACGCTTCTTTGTTTATTACTTTGCACTTTGAATTTAATATAGGATTAGTAATTAGTCTATCAGCTTGTAATAAAGTTTAATTATAGTTTAATTTTATTTTTAATTTTAATTAAAAAGTAATTAGGAAGTTTACATTTATTTAATTTGTTTTTCAAATTAGTTTTATTTTTAAAATTAATATAGGTTTTATTTAAATAGTTTTAAAATAGATTATTCTTAAATTAGATTTTTAAATAGATTTATTTTTTTTAAAATAGATTTTTATTAAGAATTTAGTTTAAATAGTTTTAGATAGATTTATTTTAAAATTAATATTTTTAGTCACATTAGAATTAGTTAAAAAGTTTTTAAGTTTTCTTTAGTATAAATTTATTTTCAATTTATTAGTTTAAAAATTAGTTAATTAATTTAGTTTTCATTTAATATTTTTCAATTAGTTTAAAAATACCCAAAAAGAGATTGTACCAAAAACGAATTAAGTTGAAACGTAAAAACGGAAATCAAATTCGAGTCGAATCGAGGATAAAACGAACATTCATTAAAAGGACTAAAAATCCTAGTTTCATCCATATTATCGATACTGAAATACATGTCGAGAAGAATATTTTTGGATTATCAAAGATTTTTTAATTTTGTATTTTGCTTTTTCATTAATATTTACAAGCAGATGTTTGATAGACGAATCAAGCAGGCTTCTTTGCCAGAATCTCCAGTTCTGCTGGAGTCAAACATCTCATACCAATTTGCCTAACTAGATACGCAAACCTCCCTTTCGAAAGAGCTTTTGTAAACAAGTCAGCTAATTGGTAATTTGTTCCAACAATGTATAATTCAACAATACCCTTTTCAAATTGTTCCTTAATGAAGTGATATCTGACATCAACGTGCTTCGTGCGGGAATGCTGTACCGGATTGCAGGAGATGGCTATGGCGGACTTTGAGTCACAGTACATAGGTACTTTATCAAAGTGGAAGCCATAATCCGTGAGTTGTGTTCTCAACCAAAGAACTTGAGCACAACACGAAGATAGAGACACATACTCCGCTTCGGCTGATGAAAGTGACGTGCAATCCTGCTTCTTGGAAGACCACCCCAAAAGCTTATCTTGACCTAGAAATTGTGCACCACCAGAAGTACTTTTTCGTGTATCAAGACACCCTGCATGATCAGAATCTGAATAGGCCGTTAGAAAGAAACCGGTTTCCCTCGGATACCAGAGTCCCATGTGAATGGTATTCTTAAGGTACCGAAATATCGTTTAACCTCCTTGAGGTGCTTTTCAGTGGATCGTGCTTGATATCGTGCACAATAACATGTAGCATGATGAATATCAGGCCTGCTGGCTGTCAAGTACATGAGGGACCCGATCATGGAACGATATCTCGTTTGATCTATGGCTAATCCCTCCAAATCAGCATCAAGGGATGTCGTTGATAATGGTGTCCCAACGGGGCCACATGATGTCATACCATGCTTTGTGATTATCTCTTGACAATACTTAGCTTGGTTAATGAAGATACCACTTGGGGATTGGTGAACTTAAATTCCTAGAAAGAATTTTAGTTCGCCCATCATAGACATTTCAAATCTGCTGTGCATTACTTTTTCAAACCATTTTGAAAGTTTTGGGTTTGTAGACCCGAAAATAATATCATCAACATAAATCTGCACAAGCAAAATGTCATCCCCATATTTATAAGTGAACAAAGCTAGATCAATGGAACCTTTTGAGAAACCTTTGGAGACTAGAAATTTCGAGAGCTCGTCGTACCACGCACTTGGAGTTTGCTTGAGTCCATAAAGTGCTTTGTGGAGACGATACACCTTGTCAGGATAATGAGGATTGATGAATCCTTCTGGCTGTGTGACATATACTTCTTCCTTCAAAGGACCGTTAAGAAACGTCGTCTTTACGTCCATTTGATAGACAATGAATCCCTTATGTGCAGCATAAGCAAGAAAAATCCTGACCGCTTCCATTCGAGCTACTGGTGCAAATGATTCTTCAAAATCAATACCCTCTTTCTGTCCATACCCTTTAGCCACTAGCCTAGATTTATTCTTGATGATCGTGTTCTCTTCATCCATCTTGTTTTTCCAGATCCATCAAAGATTTAATGGTATTACATCGTATGGTCTGTCAACAAGTTCCTGGACTTTAAGTCTTTCAAATTGTTGAAGTTCATCCGTCATCAATTCAATCCAAACATGATCAGCCATGGCTTCTTTGATGTTTTTGGTTCAGTTGAACTCACGGCGAGTGCGAACATACAAACATCGCAATCGGTGTGAAGTTGTCGTCTTGTACGAACGGGCTGTGAAGGGTTTCCAATTACATGAACCAAAGGATGATATCGGGTCCAATGATTTGTTGAAGGATGTCGTTGATAGAACATATGCATATTTGACGTATCAACATGGCGAGTAGAAGACTCTCCAGTTTCGTGTACCGGTGTACCGAATGGGTTGATAAATTCGTCTTCATCAGATAATGCATCGTCTGCTTGATTTTGTTGGGAATAAATTAAGGCCAGATCACTTAAGCGCTGACAAGAACAATTCAAGCGTTGACAAGAACAAAGCAAGCGCTGACAGCTCAAGCGTTGACAAGTTAAAGTCAAGCGTTGACACATTGAAGACAAGCACTGATGGAAGATATAATCTACACGTTTATTATATTCTAGAATACTTCTAGTAAGGATAGAAACGACAATGTATTTTCTATATTTATCTTTACCTAGAATAGTTGATACGTAGCTTATTGTACAAGGCTTCTTGTATCTATAAAAGAAGGCCTTTAGGTTAAAGTTTATTATCAAGTTTCATATAAGTTTTCGTTCGTAAACATCTTTCATTGTAATCAAGTTCGACATTCATAATCAAAGTGAAAGTTTTGTTTACATCTTGTGTTCTTATTTAAGTGTTAAATTACGCATAACACTTAGATTCATAAAGCATATACAAAGGTTTCTCTACGTGTATTACTTGATCTAATCTCGTATACACAAAGCTAATCGATCTAAGTTTGGGATCAACAAGTGGTATCAGAGCTTGTTGAGGAACTTTTGATCTTTGAAGAACACCAGAACCCTAAAAACACCAAAACCCTAATTTTCTCAGAAACCCTAAAAACATCATGTCTGAAGCAATAACCACCTCCTCTTCACCCTTACCAAACATCAGGATTCCCATGCTTGATGCAACCAACTTTGACTTATGGAAGTTCAACTTTGAACAATATCTGGGGATCTATGACTACACACTCTGGGAGATTATTGAATATGGAAACTCATTCAATAAGGCTCAAAAGATTCTTGATGCCATTACTCAAAGATCAGCTGTTGAAGGATGCCCTGATGAAGATAAGAGAGAAAAACCTGGAGATGGTAGAGCTGTAGGTGCTGAAGATATTGCAAAGAAAAGGGTTGACATGAAAGCCCTAAATATTCTGAAAGTCTCTTTGGGACAAGAAAACCAGCACAAATATAGAGGCTATGAATCTGCTAAGGATCTTTGGGAAGCACTTGAAGTTGCATATGGTGGCAATGCAGACACTAAGGAAGAAAAGAAAAAGCAACTTCTGCATGATTATGCTGTCTTCAAAGCTCAACCCAATGAGAAACTGAGTAGTGTGAGAAGCAGATTGCTTGACATCACAAGCAAGTTGTCCTTCATGGGGACACAAGTTGGTGATGTTGACACCAATGCTACCTTTCTTAAAAGTCTTGGTGAGGCATGGAAGATTGAGGCAAGATCTATTCTTGCCAATAATACTTACAAGAGCTCCTCGTTTGATGACATCTACAACAAACTAAGACTGTTGTAGGATGAAACTCTTTCAGATCATGGAAGCAAATCTAGCACCAGCAACATGGCCTTCTTCTCTCATAGTGAAGGTCAATTCAATCAGAAGGACTCTTATATGCATCCAGTTACTGGATCATCATATGTCAGCGCTGGAACTAGTCCTGTCAACGTCTCTTTTTCAAACGCTGACACATTCAAGAATGACTCCCCAAGAGTTAAACCTGCTGGTTTGGATTTGGATACTGTGTGTGCTTACATTGCTTCTTTGCCCAATGGTTCAGTGATTACATATGAGGACCTTGAGCAGATAAGTGATGAGCACTTGGAAGAGATGGACATCAAGTGGAACATGGATCTTGCTAGTATAAGAGCAAATAGGTGGAACAGAAGGTTTAAAAAGAAGATGACCTTCAATGCTAAAGACACAACTGGATTTGATAAATCCAAAGTTGAATGCTACAATTGCCATCGTATGGGGCACTTCATGAGGGAATGCAGATCTCCTAGAAGATCTGATGCTGGTAAACCCTCAAGTCAGGTTGTTAAAGCTCAGGATTCCAAAGCCATGGTTGCAGTTCAAGGAATTGATGGCACGGGATGGGATTGGAGCTATCTGGCTAAGAATGCTGAAGAGGATAAAGCTTTGGTCGCTGATATTGAAGAAGAAGAGCATGTTGAATATGCTCTCATGGCACACTCCTCCTCTTCATTTGATAATGAGGTATATGATGATGCTTTTTGTAGCAAAGGTTGTAGGTTAAACACTAAAAGACTTAACAAAGAGGTGTTAAAACTAAAAGATGATATGAGCACTGAAAGGTGTAAATTGTCTAATTACCAAATAACTCTTACTGAAACTGAGAAAACCGTTTCTGAATATAAGAAAATGGAATTTGACTTAAAGGATAAGATCAATATCTTAAAACATGAGCTAGAGGGTAGTATGGATGTTAGAAACATCATGACAAAGGTTAATAGAGATCTACAGGCTAAGTTAGATGAGGCCATTAAGAATAAAGATAATGTTGACCTCAAGATTCAAAGATTTGATAGAGCCACCCAAACCCTAGGAGACTGTGTAGCTAATTAGGATGAATGATTACTCTCTGGTTCCACCACCAGCTGGTGACTTCTATGGTGTCCTTAGAAAGGACTTGTCTTGGACTGGTATACCAGAATGCCAAGAGGAGGAATTCATTCCTCCACCAAGAGTTGTCACACCAGTAGAAGAGTATCAACAAAAACTGACTGACCTAAATGAGTGGAAGAAAGCTAACCCTACTTTATTTGTTAAGGGAGGTTTGCTATGTGAAAGTCCCAATGAATCACCACCCATTAAGGTTACTAACCCAATCACTGGTAAACCTGTTGACCTAGGCTCAAACACTGTTAGAAGACCTACCATTAAATATGTAGAGATGTATAGGAATAATAGGTCACCTAAGAGCCAAGTTAGCAATCATGGAACAGGTTTCTTCTCTTCTAGACCTAAGGGTGTGTCTAATAAAGCCTGTTACACTTGTGGTAGCTTTTCACATTTGGCATACAAGTGTGTCAACGCTCCCAAAGCCAGCGCTGACAGGAACAATTTCAGCGCTGATAGGAAGAAAGTCAACGTTGTTAGGAAGTCAAACGTTGTCAGACCCAAACCTTGTGTGCAGCAAAGTCCACAAGTGATTAGACCTGCCCCATTCTTTTCTAGAAGGTCTAACACTCATGGACAAAGACCTTTTCAAAAGACGAACACCTGGTCAAATAGGCAATGGGTTCCTGTAGCAAACCCTAGGTTCAACGCTGACAAGGGTAATTTCAGCGTTGACAGGACAAATTCTAACGCTGACAGAAACGTGACCAGACCTAAATATTTGCAGCCACAAGGTAAGGGGTCTAAAGCTTCTTCAAGCTTAACATGGAGACCCAAGAAAGATCAAAACCCTAATGATAATGGAATTTTAATGACTTGCAATAGATTTAATTACATTTCAAAGGTCATTACAAAACCAATTGGGGTTAACTGGGTATTTCATCCTAAAAAGGATGAGAATGGGGTTGTTGTGAGAACTAAGTCTGTTCTTATTGAACAACCAGATGAATCCAAGTCTTCTGGGACTTGGGTTCCCAAAGAAAACTAATTTGTTTTCTTTATGTGCAGGGCATTCAGAGACAGATCAATGATTATAGATATTGGGATAGTGGATGCTCAAGGCACATGACAGGGAAGGAAGACTATCTGACGAATTTCACCCCTATTAAAGATGGTGATAAGGTATACTTTGGAGGTGGCTATGGCACCATTACAGGCAAAGGAACCCTTCTCACCAATAATCTTTGTTTTGAAAACGTCTTCCGGGTAAAAGAACTTGATTATAATTTGTTTAGTGTATCACAAGTTTGTGATAACAAAAATAAGGTTCTTTTTACTGATACTGAGTGTTTGGTGTTAAGCAAGGATTTTAAGATCCCTGATGAGAAATATATTGAGTATAGAACACCTAGGCATAAGGACATATATAATGTGAATTTAAATGGGATTAAAATGAATACAAATATGTCTTGTTTTTATGCTAAGGCCTCAGTAGATGAGAGTAATTTGTGGCACAGGAGACTAGGGCACATAAATCTTAAAAATATAAATAGACTTGTGAGGCTTGGTTTAGTTGATGCTTTGCCTGAGAAGGCCTTCCACAATGACCACTCTTGTGTTGCATGTCTTAAAGGCAAGCAGCACAAGGTCTCACTCAAGTCCAAACAGGTGCACACTAGTTCTAGACCTCTTCATATGCTTCATATGGACCTCTTTGGTCCAACAAATATAGAGAGTTTGAATGGTAAGTCATATTGCTTTGTTGTCACAGATGACTTTTCTAGGTTTACTTGGACATTCTTTCTAGCTATGAAGAGTGACACAGCTGATGTTCTTATTGATTTTATCACTCAGATTGAGAAAAGGTCTGGAAATGAGGTTAAAACGCTTAGGAGTGATAATGGTGGAGAATTTAGGAACAAGAAGCTAGATGATTTTTGTGCCAGGAAAGGAATTACTAGGCAATTCAGTATTGCTAGAACCCCACAACAAAATGGGGTTGCTGAGAGGAAAATAGAACCCTAATTGAAGCAGCCAGAACAATGTTGGCTGATGCTCACTTTCCAATAGCCTTTTGGGCTGAGGCTGTTAATACAGCATGCTATGTGCAAAATAGAGCATTGGTTAACAAAATTCAGAACAAAACACCTTATGAGTTACTTTGGGGAAGAAAACCTAATATTGGTTTTCTCAGACCTTTTGGTTGTCATGTAGTAGTTTTGGATACTAGTGATGCCTTAGGGAAATTTAGTGCAAAAGGTGATGAGGGCTACTTCATGGGGTATTCAGTCCAGAGCAAGGGATATAGGGTTTATCTTAAAGAGGACAAACGTATAGTTGAGAGAGTACATGTTAGGTTCTTAGAGAATAAACCTAGTGATCCTGAAAGTGGTCCTAATTGGTTGTTTGATTTGGAACCCTTATCTAGAACTTTAAATTATATGCCTGTCACTAATCCAGACATTGTGAAGGTAACTTCAAATGTTGTGGAGGAACAAGTTGTTAATGTTTCAGGTACACAGGTTCATGAGAAGGTTGGATCACAAGCAGAAAAGGCATCTCCTACATTTGAATATGTCACAATTCCCATTTGGACAGATGCTTTTGCTGCTGCTGGAAAAGATAATGGTGGTTTCCAAATACCACCAGATACAAACATGCATGGTTCTTTAGGCGCTGACAAAGGCAAATCTAGCGCTGACAAGACCAATTCAGGCGTTGATGGCTCAGACGTTGACAACAACATTTCAAGCGCTGTTAACCCAGACGCTGACAACCAAGATTCAGACGTTGACAACACTTATGGGCATCTTTTCTCTTCCAGTTTTGAACAAGGTGGACCTTCCAATGTACATGAAGAGGTTCATGTTGATCAAAGAGAGTCTGATGAAGAAGATTGTAAAACCCGCATGCTTTTACCATGAATAGTGCCCTTAAGATCGTACGTCCTAGATTAAAACTTACCTCATGTAGTATTGATCATATTCATGTGCTAATAATCAAGCAAGTGCACACGTGTATGACATGACAAGTATCGATTACGTACGAACTCATGATAAACAGTTAATAAATATATCACGTGAACATAATTAAATCATGATCACCATTTAAAATACGAACTAGAATAATTACGTAAATACTTATAATATAATTGCGAGCGTTAAATTTACGATAAACGACACGTTAGATTAAACAGAAACACTTTAAACACGAGCACGTTTAACCACGAACGAACACGAAACATCGGGACACGAGAAAGGTACGGGTACCCCATGTGGGGCCCCCATACCCACGGCACATATACAAGAAATGGGCTTAGCCCATGGACTTTACAAGTAAAGGGGGGTAAGAGTAAAAACATGTTTTCATTTTTCACTTTCAAGAAATAAACATAAAAACCCTAAAAGAGTTTTTCTCCTCTCCTTTCTCTCCTTTTGTGCCGCCACCTAAACATCACCATTGGAGGGTGATTGTTTGATTTTGATCTTAAAAACAAGTGTTAGAATCCGTGTTTGTTCAACCTTTTTCCAAGCTACATAGTGGTATACCTTTCTAACCCTTCTTTTTAATTCTTTTAATTCTTTTAATCTTTGATTATTTTCATGAACATGTTATTATTTTTTTTGATTTAAACATGATATTTAATCATTGATCTAACATGTTTTGGTATTAATTAAAATCAAGGAATGATTTAAAGGGGTGTTTGTTTCTAGCCGCCTAGCAAAACAAACCCGAGGGGGGTTTGGTTTGCTATTGCCGCCACCACCAAGACCATTTTGGTCTTGGTTGGATCATGTGGGACCCACGACAGCAAGGAGGCACATGTGCCCCGGGTTTGGCTCGGGGTACGGTGTCGAATTTCATGCCCGATTCATGGTTCGTTGGTTAAATCATGATTTATGCTACATGTTAATTTTTATGAATTATGAACTTAGGATATAATTAATTAATAACATGAAATATTAATTAAATCATGACTTAGGTTATTTTAATTATTAGTTTATCATGACATTAATTTAACCTAAGTATTTTATGTTATAAGTTATAATTAATTAATTATTAAAACATGCCTATAATTAATTAATTTAGACATGACTTAGGTTATGTTATTAATACATAATAATACACATTTTAACCTAAGTATTTTATTTCATTTTAATTAATACATGATATACTTTAATTAAAATGCTTAACCTATAGTTTAATTAAAATACATGAAATAATAATTAAACTATACACTATATCACATGACTTAAGAAGCAAGCTTATAAACACTTAGACTTATATGTTAGCTTATGTAACCAGCTTAATTCTAATTATGGAAACTTCTATTTATAGAAACTTAATTAAATAAGGCAACTAATCTATTAATGGAAACCTTCTATATATGGAAACTTATTTAATTAAGGCAGCTGATCTATTTTTGGAAACTTTCTATTTTTGGAAACTTTCTATTTTTGGAAACTTTCTATTTTAGGAAACTTTCTATTTTTGGAAACTTTCTATTTTTGGAAACTTTCTATTTTTGGAAACCTGCTATTTTTGGAAAGTTACTTATTATTACACAGTAAGTATATTAATACATGAAACACCAGTAATACTTAATCAGATAAATCAGAATACAAGATAAACACAGTTTAAGGCTTTAAACAGTGAACCATGACGTAAAACATACCAAATCATCTATAATGAGACACCAAAACCCAATACGTAATCAGTGAATCGATACTTATACACGTGTGTATTCATGTAGCGTTAGTGATCCAGAAGTAGGAGTCTTTCTTCCGTTCATTCACTGGACTTGAGGTACGGATTCCCGTCCTTTCAGTATGGACATTCTTTCCTTTTTAGGATTTCCCCGTATGCAGCCAACTGTTTTCCCAGTATTTGTTTTATTGTTTTGAACTGCTTATGTTTAATTAGCATAATCTATAGCCATATACAAGCATGACCAGTTTCACCTAGTTATGGAGGTACCATAACCATAGCATTGGAGGCACCGATGTTATGACTTCCCCACGGCGGAGTGATTGCTCGTGGCATCCCTTTTCAGTTTTGGCCATATTATTATATCAGGTGGGGCGTATGGGTGCATCCTAGTTACATGTTTTATTCAGTTTATCATGGTGAATGTGGTGTGTGCCTTGCACCCTTCACAAGGAGTTGATCCCTCCTACCCAAACCAGTATATTGATTAGAGGCATCCCCTCTAATCAGCATGATGAGGTCACCCCTCCAAGTATTCATGCACGTGATCTTTTCATGACCTATATGGGCTATGGTATATATATGTTAAAACAGTTTTCACAAGATAAACATAAGGCTTTTCAAACTATAAAACCAGTTTTCTTGATACTTAACCAGTTTACTCAGTACTTAGTCTTCCGCTGTTATATGTTACATGCTTATCCTATTTCATGCTATATTGTACATCCGTGCACTGAGCGTCTTGCTCAGCCGTTTTCCTTTTCATGTTCCCAAAACGGCAGGTACTCAGGGACGCTCGTAGATCTCAAACGTAGGTGCATATGGACTGGAAGCTTTACTGTCTTTCTTTACTTTATGCATTTCCTTTACTTTGATACAGTTGTTATGGACATTGTTTCGTCCTTTCCTTTTACAGTATTTATGTTTGTGTGTGATGAGCTTTACTTTGGGATTACCGATGTTTGATTCCGGTATTTTCCTTTATGGTTGAAAAATGCTTAGACATTTATCCTTGTATGCTTTGATGACACGCCATGATTATGCGTAATATTCCATTTCCAAAATGGGGTGTTACAATTATGGTATCAGAGCCAAGGCTTCGACCTGTAGGCTCTGAAATATGACCTGTGATTAGTGGGTAGTCACTACGGTCTTCCTAGAACTGACAGTTGTTTTCATGCATTCATCATTTTTAAGCATACATATACATGTCATTGTTACAGGGTTTTGGCTAAGTAATGGTTGGTACAGGACTGGCCCTATTTAGTCGCATGTGTTTTATCGAAACTTTTAGATTTGGGACCGACCCATAGGCGTCCCCTCGATATGTCTTTTATTTTGAGTGAACTGACCGAAGGCGTTCACTCTCGAGCATCAAAAGTTTTCATAAAACTGCATCATGCATTCATACAAAGATTTTCTTGCATAAAATTTTTCTCGTGAAATTTTGGCATAAAATTTTTCTTTTATATATTTTATGTTTGAACTGTTAATCATATGTTTTATGTTATACTGTCAGATGGTTCTCACACGCGAGCAAGAGCAGCTCAATGCTGCAATTCAGGCTGCCATGCAAGCCTTACTTCCTCAACTGAGGAATGACATTCGTGCTGAAGTCCAAGCTGCGAACAATCAGCAGCAGCAGAATCAGGCACCTCCTCCTCCTCCTCCCCCAGTGACACTAGCGGTATGGTTGGAAAGATTTAACAAGCTCCGTCCTAGAGCTTTCGAAAAGACTGATAGCCCCAGCGATGCTGAAAGCTGGCTGACTCACATTGAGAAAATCTTCAATGCCATGGGATGTGACCCCTCCTTCAAGGCAAGATTGGCATGCTACAGGTTTGAAGGCGATGTACTCAACTGGTGGCTAGCTTTGACGCAGTCAGAAGGAGGTGATGAATGGGTCGCTGGTTTGACATGGGCCCAATTCAAGGAGAGAGTGATGGAGCAGTTCTTTCCTAAGGCAGAGCAGGACAAACTCAAGCGAGAATACCATGGGATACGTCAGAGAGCGGGCGAGAATAGCAACGAATTCATGCAGCGCTTTCTTCGCTTGGCAGGGTTTCTGGGAGCAGCGGCTGGTACTCCTGAGGAGCAGGCACACCATTTTAGGTGGGCACTTCGCACCTCGGTCGCGAACAATCTAGTATGTGCTACGTTCAATACAGTAGCACAAGTGGCCGACGCAGCAAGGAAGCTTGAGATGTTGCAGGAACGCGATGAGTTCGGGGAAGCTGAAAGACCCGACAAGAGGCAGAAAACTGGGGACCGGTCTCAGCCGGCTACTCAGCAGCAGCCCAATCAGCCCAAAGGAAACGGTCACTCTAACGACCGTTCTGTTGTGGAAAGGCGCAACGGTAATGATAATTACCGTAACAATGCGGGACACTCCAACAACAGCAGGTCCTACTATTTACGCATCTTATTATGATTTCATGTTATATTTCCCATGCTGACACTATATTAATCTCTACCAGGAACCACGGTAACGGAAGGGACCAGAACCACAGGGGTTCTCAGCCTAACCGTTCAGCTAACACTGGTAAACATCTTATGACGCTTACGTCCTATACTCGTGCATATACTTTATTCTTAACACGTTTTGCCATCAGCAGGCCCTCAGCAAGCAAGGACTCCTGCTGGAGGATTCACTCATCCTCTTTGCAGCACTTGCCATCGCAGACACCCTGGCCCATGTCGTCGTGATTCCGACGCGTGCTACAAGTGCGGCCTCCCTGGCCATCGTATGAGAGATTGCCGTAAAGGTGAAATGGAGGGTACTTCGGGTCATGCTGATACTAAACCGCCTCCTACCACTGGGCGTGTCTACACGACATCGCGCGATCAGGCAAACAAATCTACAGGTACCATTACTGGAATTTTGTATATGTACGGCCAGGCTGCATGTGTTCTTTTCGACACGGGTGCCACTCATTCAGTTATTTCCACTACTTATGCTAAGAACATCAGGACACTTCCCTTGCCATTAGAAAATAAGCTTACCATTTCCACGCCTCTGAGGGACTCTGTATTAATAACTCATGTATACAAGAGTCTTCCTCTAGAGTTTGACGATAAAGTTCGTGCAGTAGATGCACTTCCCCTAGACATGATTGAGTTCGATATGATTCTTGGCATGGACTGGCTATCCAGGCACCATGCTACCATAGACTGCCACTCATATCGGGTGATCTTGGGCGACATTAATGCACCAGAGTACATCCATAACGGGTTCATACCCGGACGGTCTGTACAGGTCATATCTACCTTGCAAGCACGTGCATTACTGTCACATGGCTGCGAAGGTTATCTAGCTACAGTTCATGACATGGATGCTGAATCCCCATCGATTTAGGATCAACCAGTAGTTTCGGAATTTCAAGACGTCTTCCCAGATGAACTTCCAGGCATACCACCTGCAAGAGAAGTGGAGTTCAACATCGACCTCGTTCCAGGAGCTGAGCCAATCTCTAAGGCTCCGTATCGTATGGCTCCCATTGAGCTAAAAGAACTGAAGGACCAACTGCAGGAACTTCTTGAACGAGGATTCATTAGACCAAGCGCATCTCCATGGGGAGCACCGGTCTTGTTCGTTAAGAAGAAGGACGGCAGCATGCGACTTTGCATTGACTACCGTGAACTTAATAAGATTACCATCCGCAATAGATATCCACTGCCACATATAGACGATCTGTTTGACCAACTTCAAGGAGCCAAACACTTCTCAAAGATCGATCTAAGGTCAGGCTACCATCAGCTAAGGGTTAAAGAGCAGGATATTGCCAAGACTGCTTTTCGTACCCGCTATGGCCATTATGAGTTTGTGGTCATGCCATTTGGCCTGACTAACGCTCCAGCAGTATTCATGGATCTGATGAACAGAATCTTTCATGAATTCCTTGATAAATTTGTCATTGTATTCATCGATGACATCTTGATATTCTCAAAGTCCACGGAGGAACACGAAGATCATCTCCGTACTGTACTACAGATTCTTCGTCAGAAGCAGCTGTATGCGAAATTCTCCAAGTGTGAGTTCTGGTTAAACAAGGTGGCATTCTTAGGTCACATTGTATCAGCAGAAGGGATCACTATGGACCCAGCGAAGGTTGAGGCTATCACTAAATGGCCAAGACCAACATCAGCGACAGAAGTCCGCAGTTTCTTAGGCTTAGCTGGATATTATCGAAGATTCGTGGAGAACTTTTCCCGCTTGGCACTACCTCTCACCAAACTGATGCGAAAAGGAGAGAAATTCGTCTGGACGGAAGAACGAGAGAAGAGCTTCGAAGACCTAAAGCAGAAGTTAGTATCTGCACCTATTATTACTCTCCCATCTGGTACAGGTGGATTTCAGATCTATAGCGATGCATCGGGGAAGGGACTGGGCTGTGTTCTCATGCAACATGGGAAAGTGATCGCGTATGCTTCACGGCAGCTTAAGCCCTATGAAGAAAACTACCCTACGCATGACCTGGAACTTGCTGCAGTGGTGTTCGCATTGAAGATATGGAGGCATTACTTATACGGAGAATCATGCGACATTTTCACGGATCACAAGAGCTTGAAGTATATCTTCACACAGCGAGAATTGAACATGAGACAAAGGAGATGGTTGGAACTGTTGAAGGATTATGATATTAACCTATAGTATCATCCCGGGAAAGCTAATGTAGTAGCAGATGCACTCAGCAGAAAGTCCGGAATGATAAACGGCATTGAGATCAAGGAACAAAACATAAGGGACTTGGAGCGGCTTGACATCGAAATCATGGTACGTGGGCAGCACGGATACTGGGCGAATCTTAGAGTAGAACCTGAATTACTGACTAGGATCAAGGAAGCGCAGAAGGATGATGGAGAGATTTGGGCGATAATTCAGAATTTGGAGAAGCAGACAGAAATCAGAATGGACGCAGACGGTATCGTTTGGCAGGGCACGAGACTTTGTGTTCCTGACAATCCAGAACTTCGGGAAGCATTGTTAGCTGAAGCTCACAGCTCCCCATTTTCTATACACCCTGGGTCGACAAAAATGTACCATGACATCAGACAGCACTTTTGGTGGAGTGGTATGAAACAGGATGTAGCCACGTATGTCTCCAAATGTCTTACCTGCCAGCAGGTTAAGATTGAACATCAGCGATCTGGCGGTCTCCTTCAACCGTTGGATATTCCAGAGTGGAAGTGGGACAAAATCACCATGGATTTTGTTACCGGTCTTCCGCCTACCAAGAGGAAGCACGATGCTATCTGGGTCATTGTTGATCGACTCACCAAATCAGCTCATTTCTTACCGATACGCAAGGAAGATCCGGTAAGTAAACTCGCAGATACGTACAGAAGGGATATCATGAGACTCCACGGCACTCCCTACAGCATCGTCTCAGACAGAGATCCTCGTTTCACGTCGCGATTCTGGAAAGGTCTGCAAAAAGCTTGGGGTACACAACTTAAGCTGAGCACAGCCTTTCATCCTCAAACGGACGGACAATCGGAGCGAACAATTCAGACATTGGAAGATATGTTAAGGTCGTGTGCGTTGGAATGGACAGGTGATTGGGACGATTACATCTGTTTAGTCGAGTTTGCATACAACAACAGCTGGCACGCAAGTATCAAATGTGCTCCTTTCGAAATGTTGTATGGCAGAAAGTGTCGCGCTCCAACTTGTTGGGATCAAGTGGGAGAGCGAACACTCGAAGGACCAGAGATTATAGAAATGACCAATGAGAAGATTGAGGTAG
Organism: Glebionis coronaria; assembly: GCA_025667525.1. Classification (NCBI taxonomy): domain Eukaryota; kingdom Viridiplantae; phylum Streptophyta; class Magnoliopsida; order Asterales; family Asteraceae; genus Glebionis; species Glebionis coronaria. The sequence continues at coordinate 136,396,826 of CM046879.1, read as the reverse complement.
CTAAACAGAAGCTGCAGGAAGCACGATCACGTCAGAAGAGTTACGCCGATAAGCATCGTAGGGACATACATTTTAATGTGGGAGATCACGTCTTCCTCAAGGTTTCGCCGGCACGTGGTGTTAAACGCTTCGGGATCAAAGGGAAACTCAGTCCTTGGTTCATCGGACCATTTGATATCGTTGAACGAATCGGTGAAGTATCTTACCGATTGGCGTTACCTCCTCAGCTTTCGCATGTGCATAACGTGTTTCATGTGTCCTTACTCAGAGGGTACAATTATCATCCCCTTCACATGGTTCAGTATCCACTGGAACAGATACGTGAAGATCTCACCTTTATAGAAGAACCCGAACGAGTACTCGACAGGCAAGAACGAGTCATGAGAAGGAAGACGATTCCTTTCGTCAAAATCCTTTGGAGGGACCATACCGAGCGGGAAGCCACTTGGGAAACAGAGGAGTCTATCCGGGCTTCTTACCCTCACTTCATATTTTGAGTTCGGGTATGTCACTTCTTTTCAGCTTACTTTATCTATAATTCGGGGACGAATTATTCTTTTTAGGGGGAAGAATTGTAAAACCCGCATGCTTTTACCATGAATAGTGCCCTTAAGATCGTACGTCCTAGATTAAACTTACCTCATGTAGTATTGATCACATTCATGTGCTAATAATCAAGCAAGTGCACACGTGTATGACATGACAAGTATCGATTACGTACGAACTCATGATAAACAGTTAATAAATATATCACGTGAACATAATTAAATCATGATCACCATTTAAAATACGAACTAGAATAATTACGTAAATACTTATAATATAATTGCGAGCGTTAAGTTTACGATAAACGACACGTTAGATTAAACAGAAACACTTTAAACACGAGCACGTTTAACCACGAACGAACACGAAACATCGGGACACGAGAAAGGTACGGGTACCCCATGTGGGGCCCCCATACCCACGGCACATATACAAGAAATGGGCTTAGCCCATGGACTTTACATGTAAAGGGGGGTAAGAGTAAAAACATGTTTTCATTTTTCACTTTCAAGAAATAAACATAAAAACCCTAAAAGAGTTTTTCTCCTCTCCTTTCTCTCCTTTTGTGCCGCCACCTAAACATCACCATTGGAGGGTGATTGTTTGATTTTGATCTTAAAAACAAGTGTTAGAATCCGTGTTTGTTCATCCTTTTTCCAAGCTACATAGTGGTATACCTTTCTAACCCTTCTTTTTAATTCTTTTAATTCTTTTAATCTTTGATTATTTTCATGAACATGTTATTATTTTTTTTGATTTAAACATGATAATTAATCATTGATCTAACATGTTTTGGTATTAATTAAAATCAAGGAATGATTTAAAGGGGTGTTTGTTTCTAGCCGCCTAGCAAAACAAACCCGAGGGGGGTTTGGTTTGCTATTGCCGCCACCACCAAGACCATTTTGGTCTTGGTTGGCTCATGTGGGACCCACGGCAGCAAGGAGGCACATGTGCCCCGGGTTTGGCTCGGGGTACGGTGTCGAATTTCATGCCCGATTCATGGTTCGTTGGTTAAATCATGATTTATGCTACATGTTAATTTTTATGAATTATGAACTTAGGATATAATTAATTAATAACATGAAATATTAATTAAATCATGACTTAGGTTATTTTAATTATTAGTTAATCATGACATTAATTTAACCTAAGTATTTTATGTTATAAGTTATAATTAATTAATTATTAAAACATGCCTATAATTAATTAATTTAGACATGACTTAGGTTATGTTATTAATACATAATAATACACATTTTAACCTAAGTATTTTATTTCATTTTAATTAATACATGATATACTTTAATTAAAATGCTTAACCTATAGTTTAATTAAAATACATGAAATAATAATTAAACTATACACTATATCACATGACTTAAGAAGCAAGCTTATAAACACTTAGACTTATATGTTAGCTTATGTAACCAGCTTAATTCTAATTATGGAAACTTCTATTTATAGAAACTTAATTAAATAAGGCAACTAATCTATTAATGGAAACCTTCTATATATGGAAACTTATTTAATTAAGGCAGCTGATCTATTTTTGGAAACTTTCTATTTTTGGAAACTTTCTATTTTTGGAAACTTTCTATTTTAGGAAACTTTCTATTTTTGGAAACTTTCTATTTTTGGAAACTTTCTATTTTTGGAAACCTGCTATTTTTGGAAAGTTACTTATTATTACACAGTAAGTATATTAATACATGAAACACCAGTAATACTTAATCAGATAAATCAGAATACAAGATAAACACAGTTTAAGGCTTTAAACAGTGAACCATGACCTAAAACATACCAAATCAGCTATAATGAGACACCAAAACCCAGTACGTAATCAGTGAATCGATACTTATACACGTGTGTATTCATGTAGCGTTAGTGATCCAGAAGTAGGAGTCTTTCTTCCGTTCATTCACTGGACTTGAGGTACGGATTCCCGTCCTTTCAGTATGGACATTCTTTCCTTTTTAGGATTTCCCCGTATGCAGCCAACTGTTTTCCCAGTATTTGTTTTATTGTTTTGAACTGCTTATGTTTAATTAGCATAATCTATAGCCATATACAAGCATGACCAGTTTCACCTAGTTATGGAGGTACCATAACCATAGCATTGGAGGCACCGATGTTATGACTTCCCCACGGCGGAGTGATTGCTCGTGGCGTCCCTTTTCAGTTTTGGCCATATTATTATATCAGGTGGGGCGTATGGGTGCATCCTAGTTACATGTTTTATTCAGTTTATCATGGTGAATGTGGTGTGTGCCTTGCACCCTTCACAAGGAGTTGATCCCTCCTACCCAAACCAGTATATTGATTAGAGGCATCCCCTCTAATCAGCATGATGAGGTCACCCCTCCAAGTATTCATGCACGTGATCTTTTCATGACCTATATGGGCTATGGTATATATATGTTAAAACAGTTTTCACAAGATAAACATAAGGCTTTTCAAACTATAAAACCAGTTTTCTTGATACTTAACCAGTTTACTCAGTACTTAGTCTTCCGCTGTTATATGTTACATGCTTATCCTATTTCATGCTATATTGTACATCCGTGCACTGAGCGTCTTGCTCAGCCGTTTTCCTTTTCATGTTCCCAAAACGGCAGGTACTCAGGGACGCTCGTAGATCTCAAACGTAGGTGCATATGGACTGGAAGCTTTACTGTCTTTCTTTACTTTATGCATTTCCTTTACTTTGATACAGTTGCTATGGACATTGTTTCGTCCTTTCCTTTTACAGTATTTATGTTTGTGTGTGATGAGCTTTACTTTGGGATTACCGATGTTTGATTCCGGTATTTCCCTTTATGGTTGAAAAATGCTTAGACATTTATCCTTGTATGCTTTGATGACACGCCATGATTATGCGTAATATTCCATTTCCAAAATGGGGTGTTACAAAGATATTGGCAACATGGAGCGTGAAGTTGAGGACACCAGACTTTTTGAAGGAGGGGTTCTCACTTCCACAATGAAGAATCACCCCACATCTCAGATCATTGGTGATATTATGACTCCAGTTCAGACTAGAAGATCTCATCAAGGTCTTGGTGGGTTTATTGCCAATATACACAAGAAGGTTGATACCCCTCTTGTGCAAGCATGTTTGTTTGCATGTTTTCTGTCACAAGAAGAACCCAAGAAAATATTTGATGCTCTCAAAGAACCAAGTTGGGTGGAAGCAATGCAGGATGAGCTTCACCAATTTGCAATTCAGGATGTTTGGGAGCTGGTTGATTGTCCTAGATATGTCAGACCTATAGGGACAAGATGGGTTCTCAGGAACAAAAGAGATGAAAGAGGTATTGTGGTCAGAAACAAGGCAAGGTTAGTGGCTCAAGGTTATACACAAGAGGAGGGGATAGACTATGAGGAGGTCTTTGCACCAGTTGCAAGGATTGAAGCTATTAGGATTTTTCTAGCCTATGCTTCCTGCATGGGCTTCACAGTCTATCAAATGGATGTCAAGAGTGCTTTCTTGTATGGCACCATTGTTGAGGAAGTATATGTCATGCAACCTCCTGGTTTTGAGGATCCAGAGCATCCAGATAAAGTGTATAGAGTCAAAAAGGCTATGTATGGCCTTCATCAAGCCCCTAGAGCATGGTATGGTACTTTGTCTACCTATTTGGTGGACAATGGATTCAAGAGGGGCACCATAGATCAGACACTGTTTACAAAGAAGAAAGGCAAGGATGTGTTGCTTGTGCATGTCTATGTTGATGATATCATTTTTGGGTCTACTGATCCAAAGATGAGTGAGGATTTCTCCAAGCTTATGACAGACAAATTCAAGATGAGTGCTATGGGGGAGATGAACTTCTTTCTAGGTTTACAAGTTTAGCAGAAAGAGGATGGTATCTTCATCTCCCAGGACAAATATGTTGCTGAAATCTTGAAGAAGTTTGGCTTTTCTCCACATGAAAAGAGGGCTACTACTCCTATGGATAGAGAACACCCTTGGGGAAAGATTGGAGATGGGAAAGATGTTGATGTCAGGCACTATAGATCCATGATTGGATCCTTGATGTATCTTACTGCCTCCAGACCTGACATTATGTTTGCTGTGTGTGCTTGTGCACGCCATCAAGTGACTCCCAAAGAATGTCACCTTTATGCTGTGAGGATCTTTAGGTATCTAAGATGCTATCCTAATCTTGGTTTGTGGTACCCAAAGGATTCACCATTGGAGCTGATTGCATATTCAGATAGTGATTATGGAGGTGATAAGTTTGATAGGAAATCCACAACTGGTGGATGTCAGTTTCTTGGGAGTAGGTTAATATCTTGGCAATGCAAGAAACAAACAGTGGTGGCTAATTCTACAACTGAAGCAGAGTATGTGGCTGCAGCTGCATGTTGTGGCCAAGTTTTGTGGATTCAGAACCAGCTGTTGGACTATGGGTATAATTTCATGCATACTAAGATATTTGTTGACAATAATAGTACTTTATGCATCATTAGGAATCTTGTACATCATTCTAAAACTAAACACATAGAAATTAGACACCATTTTATAAGAGATTGCTTTGAGAAAGGTTTAATACAACAAGATAGGGTTGACACTGAGGAAAATGTGTCAGATTTATTAACTAAACCTTTTGATGCTGGGAGATTTCAATACTTGGTAACAAGTATTGGAATGGTTAATCTCACATAATATGTGTTTTGGATTCTTTTTGTAAAAGTATGTACAGGATGATGCATTATTATTATTGGTCTTATTGATGATTTAGATTTTCCACTATATTTTTCTAACACTGACAAAGGTTGCTTGAACGCTGATAAGTGTTTTTACAACGTTGTCAGCAATATAATTGTCTAACGCTGACAAAGCTTCGCTCAACGCTGTCATGTGTTATCGGGGCGTTGTCAGCAACAATGTTAGTTTTGTGGTTTTCAATCTAAATGTGCAGATGGTGTTATCAGTATACCATTGGATACAGAGTTGCTTATGGATCAATTGAGAAGCATTTGTGTTAGGACTCATGGATTTAGAAGTTAGTCCTGGTAATATGCAGCTCCTACTGGAGTACTCCGTTACTCCTGGTGAGTTACTCCTGGTGAGTTACTCCTGGTCGTATTATAAAGTTGAAAGATGATTATAGAAGATATGATCAAGGAAGATTGTAGAAGATATGATCAAATATTTAGTCTTCCTATTCATATGGAAAGTATTAAAGATATTGATTATGATGAGGAGGTTACAAGATTATTTAGGAAATAATTAAATGGTATTAATGTATAATACTTTAGAAAGTATTAATTATGTTGTAACCACCTAGGACCCCTTGCACTATAAAAGGAGGTCCTAGGGTGTAGAGATGAACACACTTCGATACACATACATTCTCTACACATTTATCTCATTGTTTGTTATAGCTTCAAGGTTGTAAAACCCTATCACTATTAAGAGTGATCGTATTAATATATTGAGGCTTGGATGTTTGGTTATTTCTATTGTTCTTCTTATATATAAAGATTGGTTTCCGCACACTCTTTGTATTGTCATCAAGGCTTCAAAGATCCTTCAAGAAGTAAATCCAACAAGTGGTATCAGAGCCTCGTTGAGAAGCTTTGATTGAGAAGAACAAGATCTCTATATCCGTATTGCTGTGAAGTGAAGCTTCTGGTCAGAATTCGTGACAGTTTAGCAACAGATTAGCGACGGTTTGCCAGTTTTGTGACAGAAGACATGGCGTGCAGAACTTCAATTCCAGACAATGAGGTAATTCTTATGACTGAATCTGAAGTTAGAGAATATAATGCTAAATTAAAGAATAAAATGCATGTTTATAATAACTCTAACTTAGCAATTAGTTGCGTAGAAACATATGAACAAAAACTTCTAGAACTTCAAAAACAATGTGCTGATCTGAATGCTGAAAATGATAAATATTATATAGAAGTTCAGTCATACAAAAGTTCTCTAAAAACATTAGAAGAACAGAAAAAGTGGTTTCAAAATACCCAATTAGAGTATGAAGATAATATTAGGATATTAAGCATTGACTTAGAAAATACAACTAATCTATTGACATATTCTGAAAAGCTTAATACTGAGGTAAATAAAGAGAAGCAGGAGCTACAAACTAAATTAGATAATGCTTTGGCTAGGTTTGATAAATGGAAAAATTCATCTAAAAACTTAGTCAAATTAGTAGATAGCTCTATGTCTGGTAGAACCAAAATTGGCTTAGGATTTAAAAACTATATTGGGCCAAATGATGTTTTTGACTCCTCTTTGTCTAGTGTGTTTGATACTACCCCTGAAGATGTGGAAGGTAGGCCTGTTTTCAATAGGTATAAACCAACTGCAGAGATGCATGATGTTCCTCCACCTATCACTGGGGAATTCATGCCTATCTCGAACCACTCTGACTTTGATGAATCTCAAATCACATATGGTACAAGGTCCACTGGCTCAATTGAAACTATTTCTGTGTCTAATGACTTTGTCTCTTTTAACTCTAGTGACAAGTCTTTAGAACCTAACACCAATGACCTTGACTCTTGTGAGTCTGACTCTAGTGTTGGTACACTTGAGTCTGTGCCTGATCCTGTTATAACTTAACCCATCACTAGTAAAAATGCCTCATGCAATTCTACCTTAAGTGCTAAATCACCTAAGTTCTACCCTCAATCTGTTTGTGCTAAGAATGACAGTAAAAGGAAAGCAGATAACCCTAGGAAAAACAATAAGAGTCCTAGAGGTAATCAAAGAGGTTGGAATGGCATGATGACTCAGAAATTAGGTGATAACTTTGAGTTCAAAAATAAGGCTTGCTATGTGTGTGGTAGTTTTAGCCACTTGCAATATACTTGTAAACACAAGAGAAAGATTAATGATCAACAAATAGTTAAGCCAGTGTGGAATAACTCAAGACGGGTGAATCACAAGAACTTTGGTATAAATATTCACCCAAATACAAAAAGTAACATAATTCCACAACCAAGATGCTTTAACAATATTAAGGGTACAAGGGTTGAGTCTACACGATCAAAAACAAAACTTAATATTGTTAATGCTTTAGCTAGGTGGGTTTGGAAACCTAAACAAGATGGTTTACAACATGTCTCCAAATCAAATAGTGCATCAAAGTCCTTAACAAGATATGACTATGTTGATGTATATGGAAGATTCAAGTCTGTTTTGGCTTGGGACTTCCATAAGCACTAATCTTTTCTTGGTTTGTGTTCTTTTCAGCAAGTGTGATTGTAAATTTCTATGATTATTATTTTCTGTATTTGTGTGAACTAACTTTTTGTAGGAAAAGCAACGTTGTTTAAAAAAAAAAAAAAAGGATTTTCTTGATGGTGAATACTTTGCTCTGTTTGAGGGGAGGTTTTAGCTTAAGGGGAGGCTTGTTGTATGTATAACTGTGTATATTCTTGTGTTTTTCTGTCTAATCAATTTTACAGGTTGACATTGGTGCTGGTGGATATGGTTCCTCCTAGTAGAACTAAGTTGCTCCTAGTCGACCAATGGTTTCTCCTGGTTGCACTCATCCTGCTTCTGGTGGACCATTGTTCTTCCTGATGCTATCTACGTTCCTTCTGGTTGACTCATAGTCTTTGAGTGGTTATAAAAAAAAAAAATTATTAAAAAAAAAAAAAAAAAATTAAAAAAAAAAAAAAAGACACTTTCGAATCGAAATACCTTTGTATATATTTCACTTTTTGGGCTGTTTTTGTTTGGTACTTAGGTGTTGGCTGCCCCCCACACAACAAATGGTCCTCAACTCACCATGTCTCACCGACAAGAAAGAGTTGATTCACCGTGAGGGTACGGCTCCTGGTGCGATTCTCAAATCCGTTGATGGTTGCCAGGTTACCCAAAACTGGATGGTTTTCACTTGCCATGGTCCTAGACTGAAAAGTGGCTAATCCAAGGGGGTACGGCTCTTGGTAAAGATTTTATCAAATCCGTTGATAGCTATAATAGCTTGCTCAAAGCTATAGGGTTTTCAACTCACCGATGCTTCATTGCTAAGAGTTGGCGAGTCCAGAAGGGTACGGCTTCTGGTAAAGACATATCAAATCCGTTGATGGCTGTGATGGTTTGCCAAAAATCATCAGGGTACTCCAACTCACCAATGATTCACGTTCCAAGAGTTGGACTGGGTACTAGTCTCCCAGGGTGATGTCATGATTCCACCAAAAGACTGGCTAGCCCAAGAGTGAGCAGCTCCTTGGTAAAGGCTTATCAAATCTGCTCCTGTTGCAGTCAAGAATCAACATGTGCAGATGTTTTCAAGCTTTAAAGAAGCTTAGCCGTTCGTGTATCAGCAGCTACTTTTTTTTCTTCTTCTAGTTTTATCAAGTGAGCTTGTTGCTGCTGTGGTTCATATTCCAATCCTCATGCTTATTGGTGACACATCTACTTGGAAACTTGAACTCAACAAAGTTAAATTCAAGTTTAGGGGAGGATTGTTAGGACTCATGGATTTAGAAGTTAGTCCTGGTAATATGCAGCTCCTACTGGAGTACTCCGTTACTCCTGGTGAGTTACTCCTGGTCGTATTATAAAGTTGAAAGATGATTATAGAAGATATGATCAAGGAAGATTGTAAAAGATATGATCAAATATTTAGTCTTCCTATTCATATGGAAAGTATTAAAGATATTGATTATGATGAGGAGGTTACAAGATTATTTAGGAAATAATTAAATGGTATTAATGTATAATACTTTAGAAAGTATTAATTATGTTGTAACCACCTAGGACCCCTTGCACTATAAAAGGAGGTCCTAGGGTGTAGAGATGAACACACTTCGATACACATACATTCTCTACACATTTATCTCATTGTTTGTTATAGCTTCAAGGTTGTAAAACCCTATCACTATTAAGAGTGATCGTATTAATATATTGAGGCTTGGATGTTTGGTTATTTCTATTGTTCTTCTTATATATAAAGAATTACCTCATTGTCTGGAATTGAAGTTCTGCACGCCATGTCTTCTGTCACAAAACTGGCAAACCGTCGCTAATCTGTTGCTAAACTGTCACGAATTCTGACCAGAAGCTTCACTTCACAGCAATACGGATATAGAGATCTTGTTCTTCTCAATCAAAGCTTCTCAACGAGGCTCTGATACCACTTGTTGGATTTACTTCTTGAAGGATCTTTGAAGCCTTGATGACAATACAAAGAGTGTGCGGAAACCAATCTTTATATATAAGAAGAACAATAGAAATAACCAAACATCCAAGCCTCAATATATTAATACGATCACTCTTAATAGTGATAGGGTTTTACAACCTTGAAGCTATAACAAACAATGAGATAAATGTGTAGAGAATGTATGTGTATCGAAGTGTGTTCATCTCTACACCCTAGGACCTCCTTTTATAGTGCAAGGGGTCCTAGGTGGTTACAACATAATTAATACTTTCTAAAGTATTATACATTAATACCATTTAATTATTTCCTAAATAATCTTGTAACCTCCTCATCATAATCAATATCTTTAATACTTTCCATATGAATAGGAAGACTAAATATTTGATCATATCTTCTACAATCTTCCTTGATCATATCTTCTATAATCATCTTTCAACTTTATAATACGACCAGGAGTAACTCACCAGGAGTAACTCACCAGGAGTAACGGAGTACTCCAGTAGGAGCTGCATATTACCAGGACTAACTTCTAAATCCATGAGTCCTAACAATTTGGACAAGTTTTTATTTATGGATGATGGTTGGAATGTTTCATTCATATCTTGACATAAATTTTTTATGTTCATGCATGATTTTAGCAAACTTTTTGTATCATAGTTTAAGGGGAGGTTTTAGGAACCTTTAGGATTTTTGGGTATCCATATGATACTCTTATCACAATTCTAGATTGTGTCCACAGGTGAGTATGAGTTAGTTTTACTAAATCATGAGGCACTGTAGCGTGCATAGTATATCAACTTTGCATGCTGCCAAGACATTTTTGGCCTAGAATTGGTTGTGGTCTGTTGGGAGACTTGGGAACGATTTTGATATAGGATTTACCTGGGAGTAACAAGGATTTTATAAGATAACTTGGTTGTTAAGAGTTTTGGTTAGCAAGGGACACTAGAGGACTGTTATGTCTATCTTGCTTATGTAAGTGTGCATAACTGGACAGTGCTTGCCGCCCTATGATAATTATCAGCTTCTGGTTATCTTCTCTAGGATAAATTACTTGTTAAGGTCATTTTTCACTTTTTAAATATTTTTATTTTTGGACGCTGACAAGAATTTTCCAAGCGTTGTTGTGACCAAATTGGACGCTGACATGGCTTTAGGCGAACGTTGACAAGATTATAGCCGTTGGGCGTTGATAGGTTATTTTTGACCGTTGACACTCAATGGGACCTACCTGGTTGTTACTTTTTGACATATTTTCAAGCCGTAATTTTAGGAGTTGTTACTTTCATTTAATGCATGAGATAACTTATAACTTTTTCAATATTTTCATGATTGATTTTTGAAAATCTTTTCCTATTTTTGGGCCAATCACATGCATTCTTTTTCTCCTATAAATTTGGCTACTATTTTAAACAGGGTATCTATAATTCTTGTCTAACACTTTTCTCTTATCAACTTCATCTTCTACATTCAAAATTAACAGCTTTCATCAATGGCACCAAAGTTTAACTCAGCAGAATTGGCATTGGGGTTCAGTCACAACACAACATGATTGCTTATCTTGACGCTGATAATGATCTGTTTCCTCAATACATACAAATGGTGGCGTATTTGAACGCATCCCCACTAAGGTATGCTCTTTCTCATGCACCACTCATTCCAGTCATACACATTAAGCAGTTTTGGAACACTGTTAGTTCCTCAACAGTTAATGGAGTGACCACATTGACTTCTATTGTTCATGGGAGGTCTTGGGTGGTTACTGAGGCTTTGGTATGCCAAGCCTTGCATCTTGATGATGCTGATGGTATAGCCACCCTTCCCATAAATGAAATAGAACAAGGGCTTAGGGCTTTGGGATATCCTTTTCCTGATGAAGGTACTCTAAAAAAGTATCATAAGCAGGAATTTCCCCCAGCCTGGAAGTACCTCATACATGTCCTCCTTCAATGTTTGAGTCCCAAATGTACTGCACACAATAAGATCAATAGATCCATTGCCAATGCTATTGTGTGCATTGAAACAGGGCAAAAATATAACTATTCTAAAATGATTTTTGAGGGGATGTGTAAAAACAAGGGGACAAAAATGACTTTAGCTTATCCCCGTTTTCTGCAAATGGTTTTTGATGATCAAGGATACTGCTCAAGGGATCACAATGATTTTTGTAAGATCCCTGAGCAAAAGAAAGCTATTTTTATGAAGATGGATTCACCACCCCATAGAGACTTACCTTTAACCCCAGCCATGCTTGCTGTTATTGCAGCAGCACAACCCCAACCAGACCCCCAACCTCAAATTGACCCTCAACCACAACTTGAACCCATTCCTGAACCTTTACCCTCACCTGAACAAATGCAAATTGACCAAGAACCCTTTGACGCTGACACATCAAATGTTGGCGTTGATGTGCCTATTTCCAACGCTGACACACAACCTTCACAATCCCAAACACCCCTTAACCAACCCACATCCACTCATTCTTCCACACCATCTTCCACACCACCTGAATATAGGTTGATGAAACGCCAAAGGACTACTGGAGTGTTCTCCTCTGGTGGTCCTAGCCATGTAGCAGAGAGAACCACCACCACAAGTGTGGCTGGTGACCTGGATGAGGCTGGGACTATTGGTTCTGGCTTAGATGCTGGCCAAGGCAGTCCCACCATTATTAAGTCCTCATCCATGCCCAATGAATCTGACTTGGGAGGTCAAATCCCCATTTTAGATGAGGGCAGACTGGAACCAATGACTCTTTTGGAATTGACGGCAGTCTGCATTAGCTTGCAAAAGCAAAATGCAGACTTAGTACAAATTGTCAGCTCACAAGGCCTTGAACTCAAGCAATTGAGGGAGAGGATTGTTGTTTTGGAAAGTGATCATGCTAGGAGGGGTATGGAGGAGTCTTCCAAAGGGGAGGAAGAACAAATAAATCTGAGTGATAAGGGCAGTCAAGATGGTCAGTCAATGGATGTTGCTGAAGCCCTTACAACTTTGAAGGAACAAACAAGTTTTGATACGTCCTTAATCTCTCCAACCAATCTAAATTTATCATTTACAGCTATGTTGAGAGAGGTTACACAAGGCGCTGAGGGAAAATATTTGAGCGTTGACAAGGCAAATTTGGACGCTGATAGAAGTATTTTGGGCGCTGATAGGATAAATTTGGGCGTTGACAGACCTGCACATGAAGGTGATGTATCCCAGTCATCATCTATCATCAAGGAGGTTCCTACTCAGGTATTACCATCTACCCTACCAACCATTGCACCATCAGATAAGGGTAAGGGTAAATTGGTAGAAGAGATTGTTCCAAAGAATGCAGCCCAAGTTGAATTTGATAGAAGATTGGCTGAACAAATGCTGGAACAAGATGAAAAGGAGAAGTCACCATTTGTTGTGACTTCTGAAGAATAAAGTGATGGAACTAGCTCAGACTCAAGTGTGATGATTATAGAACCAGAAAGGCTTGAGTATGGTGATGAGCTTGCTAGGGAAAAGTTGAGAGAATTGAAATTGCAGGTTGACTTTGACATGCCAGAGGTGGTTCAAATGTATAATTCTTGGGAAGAAAGCTGCATGGATAATCCAGACTTGACCATTTCAGATCAAATATGGGGTTTGGAGCTTCTTCTTATAGTTCAGAAGGATTGTAAGGTGATTTTGAAGCACAAGGCAAGCAATATTCTCTCAGAGTTGAAAAGGGATAGAAGGGAGCTCTATTTTATGTTGCTCAGATGTCATGGAGTTGGATGGACACATCAGAAGTTGAAGGCTTTGACATTTGATGAGTTGGAACATAGGGCTTATCCCATTTGGGTGAGAGTGCAGGAAGCAAACACTCTCAGACTTCTTTCAGATGAAAGAAAGGAGCAACTTGCAGAAGAAATGGAAATCAAGAAAGCTATGATGATTCCCAGACCAGTGAAGAAGGGATTTAAATTTGAGTTTCCAAAAGATATGGATCCACTATATCCAAGTGAAGCAGTTATAAGAAAGAGTCTCAAGCTCTCCCCATTAGAAGCTTCAGATATGGTGCAAGTGTTACCATTAGATTCCAGGAATCCAATTGTGAGCTATGAAGAAGATGAATGTGGATTCTGGAAGATTGGCAGATTTGGCAAGGAGGTACACACTTTTACCACTCTCATATCTTTATTTGCAAGTTGTGATAGAGAAGACTTGGTGGACCTTTGGAGGTTGCTGGAGACCAAGTATGAGGCTGAAGCACCAACTTCAGCTAATGGAATAAAACTTTAGACCACATTCAAAAGAATGTGTGGGACAAATGAGGAAGATCCTGCAATATGGAAGGATCTTGAAGATGACCTCAGTGGTCTTCAATGGAGGTTATATTCAGCTGCTGGTGTATACCATTTGAGTTCTACAAAGTTTGCTGAGTATCTACTTGTGGATGCTCAATATTTCATATCCAAGGCTATTTTGGAAAAGATGAAGGACACTCAGCTGGAGATAGATTATTCAAGTGACGTGGCAAAAGATTTGATCAGATTTATTCATTACCAATATGAGAAGGTTTGTCAGACTCCTCCAAATCCTTAATGCTTATTCAGAAACTTGATCATAAGAGTGGATATCAAGTTTAGGGGAGGATTGTTGGGAATAAATTAAGTCCAGATCACTTGAGCGCTGACAAGAACAATTCAAGCGTTGACAAGAACAAAGCAAGCGCTGACAGCTCAAGCGTTGACAAGTTAAAGTCAAGCGTTGACACATTGAAGACAAGCACTGATGGAAGATATAATCTACATGTTTATTATATTCTAGAATACTTCTAGTAAGGATAGAAACGACAATGTATTTTCTATATTTATCTTTACCTAGAATAGTTGATACGTAGCTTATTGTACAAGGCTTCTTGTATCTATAAAAGAAGGCCTTTAGGTTAAAGTTTATTATCAAGTTTCATATAAGTTTTTGTTCGTAAACATCTTTCATTGTAAGCAAGTTCGACATTCATAATCAAAGTGAAAGTTTTGTTTACATCTTGTGTTCTTATTTAAGTGTTAAATTCCGCATAACACTTAGATTCATAAAGCATATACAAAGGTTTCTCTACGTGTATTACTTGATCTAATCTTGTATACACAAAGCTAATCGATCTAAGTTTGGGATCAACAGCTTTGTGTTCTCTGGAGCAATGACAGTAGTTGTGGATGTTGTAGGATCGATTGTTGAAGTGATATTCTGAGGAGGTAAATCTACAGCAACCCGTGTTGAAGTAGATGAAGTTGTATCCGGTTGTTGGCGATGATCGGTATCATCATTCCTATCATGAGTGACAGCAGAAGACTTCGATACAACTTGTTTCTCCCCATGAAATATTCATCATACATTGGTCCATATAACATTTCCAACTCTTCAATTGTGGTGTCGACTGTCATATCAGCTCTAGGAACATTTTCTGGAACCATCGTTGAACTTGACGGTTCATCGCTGTGGTCTTGAGTTCTGAGTTCCATGCGGTTGTGAACGGAAGTCGTTTGTCGTTGTGGATCGGGACTTAAACTGTTTTGTTCAAGTGCCATTTCTTGTAATTCATCAAATCGGATATGAATAGTCTCGACAATCAATTTTGTTCTCTTGTTGTATACTCTCTATCCCTTAGACTGAGTTGCATATCCCACAAGAATACATGCATCACCTTTCTCTTTCATCTTATCCAAATTTACACCATCTCGAATAATGTAACAAGTACATCCAAAAACATGAAGGTGTTTGAGTGAAGGTTTTCGATCATGAATTATGTGATATGGTGTCTTTTCGTGTCTTGGGATAATTAAGGAACGGTTTTGTGTGTAGCATGCGGTTGACACGGCTTCGGACCAAAAGTATAGTGGAAGTTTTGAAGCGGATAGTAATGTCCGAGCAGCCTCAACTGAAGTACGGTTTCGTCTTTCAACAACGCTATTTTGTTCGGGTGTTCGAGCAATAGATGTTTCATGTTCAATCCCTTCGGCTTCAAAATACTTTCTCAGATTTGAATTCAAAAATTTTGTACCTCTGTTAGTATGAACCACTTTAACTTGAGCTTGAAGACCACGTTGTATCAGTTTAAGAAAGCTGATGAGAACTTCGGGTGTTTCATCCTTGGACCTCAAGAAGTGAGTCCATGTGTACCTTGAGTAATCATCGAGAATTACCAGAATGTATTTCTTTCCATTGATACTTTGAACACGCATGGGACCACACATATCCATGTGAAGAAGATCTAACCGTCCTTTGGAGCTTGGTGTAGTCTTTGTTTTAAAGCTACTTCGTTTAGCTTTACAAAGCTCACAAGAAGAACAAAGATGATCTTTGATGAATTTCAAGCTTGGAAGGCCTCTCACAATATCTTTCTTGGAAAGCAAGTTGATGGTATCAAAATTAAGATGAGATAAACGTTGATGCCATAACCATGCCTGAGTCGTTGAAGCTTTAGCCATGAAGAAAATTGGAGTTGATGAAGTTGTGTCTTGAAGTGAAATTGTGTAAAGATCAGTACTCCGTGTACCAGTGAGTAAGTCATTCCTATCATAATCACGAACAAAACGTGTCTTCTTTCTGAAAGCAACTTCTAAATCTGCATCACAAAATTGACCAACCGAGAAAAGATTGTGATTAAGCCCTTCAACGTAGTATACCCTTTTAATCGTAATATTCCCCTGAACCAAATCTCCATATCCTAGGATCGGTGCAAATTGATCATTTCCGAATCGGACCGTACCCAGGAACTTCTCCACGAAGTTAATTAGAAGCTTGAGATTCCCCGTCATGTGCTTCGTGCATCCGGAGTCTAGTATGAAGAGAATTATTTGTATCACCTGCAGAAGAGTTAGAACACGATGGAGCATTTGCTAAATTGGATACCACAGTAGTTGTGATAGTAGAATGATTAGTGTCCTTATCAACATTTAAAGGCAAACTAACACTCGTTTTCACATTTTCTGTCCTAGCTTTCGGCATCTATTTATATCCTGGAGGAAATTGATTAGCAAACCACCATTTCCAAGACTTACTAGCAGACTCATATAATTCCTTAATTCTGCTTCTAGGGTTCTTAATGGTGGAGTCTGATACATTACTTTTCTTAGTGGGGGTTGCACCAGAATGGTTCACTTTGCGTTTGGGTTTACTAGCTCTAATAGGCATTGCAAGTTGCTTCTTAGTTCTAGTATCTACGCCTTTGACTTTATTCATTGCACACATAGAATGATTAGCATTAGCACACTTTCCACATTTGACACAAGCAAATTTCACATTCATATGATTCAAATCATTCACATCATTCAAATCGTCATTACATGCGATTACAGACTTTTTATTCTTAAAAACATACAAAATTCCTAGGGTGTTCTTATACTTCCTTCATCTTCACTTGAGTGCTCTTAAGCTGAGGCCGGCTAACACTAGTAGTGGAGACTATTCCTGTAGTAGAAGACACACGAATATTAGTGTTTCTAGAAGTCTGAGGCGATTGAGTAACTTTGTTTGTGGGCTTAGTGGTCATTCTATACATCCCTGGTTTAATCACATTATTGTGCTTAACGCTTGGTGCTATAGTATTCCTTATGGGTTGATCTTGTGGTAACCTTTCCTTTCTATCCATCTTGGGGGGAAAACACAGGATTTGCAAACGAGGAATTTTATAAAGCAGATGGTTTTTCCAAGATAGAGGATCTATTTACTTTAGAGGCATTGGGTTGTCTAACAACTGGTTTCTTAATGCTAGGTTCCACAACTTTCCCACCCATTTGAGCAACGAGTTTCTGCAACTCTGCTATCGCTCTGTCCTTGTCTTGTAACTGAGCTTTCAACCCTTTAATTTCCAAATTCTGTTCATTCATTTCTCGAAACGTTTGGGAAAGTTTTTCTTGCAATTTATTATCATGTGGAAAACTACCAACGTCTTTTTGCAAAGCAAGTTCAAGAGAATGACAATGTTTTTGAAGGAAATCAGTTTTGTGTTGAAGTAACTCAAAAGCCTTTTTATCAAAATTTTCTTTACTTTTCGAAAGCCCAATTTCAAGACACTCACATTCTTTGATCTTATCAAGATATTTGCATGCAACATCAGAATATTCATCAATATCAGCACAAGATGTAAAATAAGCACACATAACATCGTTAGAAACGCATTCTTGCAATAATAAATCATATTCATCTGAAAAATCAGACTTCTCCATTTGAAGATCCTCAATGTGTTTCTCAAGAGATTCAACATATTTTAAATCATCATACATTTCAGTCCGAATGAACTCCTCAAGTTGAAGAACAATTTCTTTAATCAATGCCGTGTTTGGAATTAAGAGTTCTTTCACAAGCAAGGTGATATCTTGAGGAATCGGGCGTTGCCACTCAGCATTTTCACGTTTTGCCCAATCTCTTTCAACAATAGATTTAACATTATCTATGTGGTGTTTAAGAATACCTAATGTTTTCCTACTCTTGCTTTTGGACTCATCTAGAGGGAGGTAGTTTATGTATTTGTAAACATTAGATTTCTTAGGGGAAAATGCTTTCTTCCATTGAATTCTCTTTTGTTTGCATTCTAGAAACACTTCCTCACGAGTTTTCTGAGTTTGTTTGTTGAAAATACCATAAAGACTATTCTCATAAGCATAATTATATGATTTTACAAACTCCTTATTGACAAGAGGTCGACTATCATCATCCAAAAGGGCAGTCTCTTCACTATCGGTACTTACAGGCATGCAATCAAGATTGGTCCTTTCAGTCTCATCAAGATAAAGACATTGGTTCGTAGCTTGAGCTTTGGCAAGGTACTCAGGACTTGCAAATCTAGCTTGACCCTTAAACATCGACGAAGGTGCTAGCATTCTTACGGATTGAATAGAATCATGCCTTTTATAAACAACTTTCTTCAAAAATTCGACTTGTTCTTCTAGTTTCGTTACTTTTTCGGTTTCTTTATGATATCTAATTTTGAAGTCTTGTTTTAACGCATCTACCTCTTGTTCTTAACCTCAAGAATTTTAGCAGAATCAGTAGTGGTCATAGAGAGCTTTTGTTCAAGTTCATTAACTTTGGTATTGGCAAGGTACGTTTTGTTACGTTCATCCATTAAGAAAACATTATATTGACGCTTCTCTTTGTCTAATAACTCAAGAGTTGTATTATATTTGTTTTCAAATTCGTCTTTTTGTCTTTTTAACGCACTACCCTTGTACCCCCTCAAGCTCTTTGGTTTTCTGAAGGAGCTCATCTCTATAGCTTTCAGTCATCTCACTCGATTTGATAAGAGCAGCTTTGCATTCTTTAAAATTTTGAGTGAGCGTAGCGTTTGCCTTCTTTAATTGCTTTTGTCTCTTTTTATTTTTAGTGACATCTTTTTGTAAAGTAGCAATTAAATTAGAAGTGCAATACGTTCCTCTTCATCATACTCATTTGCATGTTGATCATCCTCAGACTCATTATTGCACATGTCTGATGAATCGGGTGTGGTATTGCTATCAACCGTTTCCATCATACACGTGTCATTAATGGCATTGGGTAGATCACTATGCTCATGAATATCACCAAACACATTATATTCATCAGTAGTGTATACCTTATAGATTGGCTCAGTGTCAAAGATTGGGCCATTGTCATCTTTAGTGACTTTGATAACTTCTTCAACCTTTGCCATGTACGAGTAATGTGCATCGAGTTCTTGATCAGAATCTTCATCATCAGTGTCATCAAGCATTGCTCCTTCCTCAGCTGACAATTTAACCCCTGCTTCCATCTTCTTGCATAGCAGCATCTTTTCCTTGTGATAGCTGGAGTCTCTAACCCTTTTCGGCTTCCTGTATTCCTTTGCCATATGCCCATAACCTTGGAAATTAAAACATTGAATCCCACTCTGCTGAACCACTTGACTTCCAACAGTTTCCCTATTCCCAGTAGCATCAGCAATCCTCTGAGTATCATACTTGGCAGTTTGTCGATCATACCTTGCAGAACCCTCAACATGTGTTGGATTATGTCGATCATACCTAGAAGGACTTTCACCACGTCGACGTGTGTCATACCTTGGAGGACTCTCAACATATCGGTTCTTGGTGTTAGATGATGTGCGGAGATTGTTGTTTGTGGGTTTGTAGATTTTCTTGTAAGACTTCATTATGAAAGCAATTTGTTGTTTCATCTCTCGATTCTTTTGAGCTTGGTCTTCATAACTATCTTCTTCAGATGATGATTCAGATGGTGGTGATGGTGCTCTTGGCACTTTACCTCGAGATCTTGTGGATGATGAAGACTTAGATGATGTGGAAGATCGTGGTGAAGATGATGTAGTGGAATATGACTTAGGAGCACGAGAGTGATGACCTTGAACATGTTGAGTTGTAGTCACTAAAGCAAGTGGATTAGCCGTCTTTGCAACACGTTCAGCTCGAATCTCATTTGCTTCATTCTGAAATTGCTTCAAGATGTCAAAAAGTCGATGATATGAGACCTCTTCTAACTTTTCTTGTTGTTTCACCAAAGTGACGAACCGTGTCCACTCGGGTTGAAGTTGTTGAAGAAATTGAACATTGACTTGCATGGTGGAGACATGCAGATTATTTCTTGTCATGTCATTCATCATCTTATAAAACCTGGAGTAGTAAGAGTCAATTGATTCTCCATCCCTTGAAGTAAACTTTCCAAAATTCCAAAACAAATTTGTTTTGACATCTTGTTTGTTGAGCGATTCTCCTTGTTGCAAGCGTTCAATAGCAGTCCACATTTCATGTGCTGTAGGGCATGCATGAACCGTGGAGTAAATATCATCTCCAATCCCACTTAAAACCATATAGATGGCTTCCTTCTCCGCATCATGCCAAGCATAATTTTCATGTGTGAGATCGACTCTTGTTTCATCACGTTCACTTGCAGGTATGGATCAGTAGTATCTGTGGCTGGTCTTGGAGGAATTGAGATTTTCTTGAATACATATGGTCCATGAGTAATACATTTCCTCAAGGCATCACCATTAGGTCTTGTATCAAGATATCGTATGAAACGTGATTGCCATTGAGCATACCGACCAGACACAAGCATTGGTGGTCTCTCTTTATTACCCGTCACCATGATATTGTTGTTTGTGACACGATACTCTTGAGTAGAATCCATATCTAGAGACTTGAAATCGATGAAGTGAAAATGGATCTTAAGTAGATGTGTTTTGATTTTTGTTGTCGATGAAAAATGTTAAAATCCTCTAAAAATTGTCTTCACAAGAAACCAAGAAATCGAAGGCGAAAAATCACACGTTTAAAAATTTTCACTTTTGAAAAAAATCTTCAATTTTCGGAATAATGAATAATTTCGGAATAACTGACTTTTTCAGAGAATTTGGGGTATTTCGGAATAACTAACATTTTCAGAGAAAAGGTATTTCTTTGGAATAATGAGGTTTTCAGAGAAATGTCTTTCTTCGGAATAATGATGTTTTCAGAGAAATGGCTTTCTTCGGAATAATGATGTTTTCAGAGAAATGTCTTTCTTCGGAATAGTGATGTTTTTAGAGAAATGTCTTTCTTCGGAATATTTGATGTTTTCAGAGAAACAACTTCTTCGGAATATTGAGGTTTTCAGAAAAACAAGCTTCTTCGAAATAATCACTTTTTCGGAATCTTCTTCGGAATAGATACTTCTTCGGAATAATCACTTCTTCGGAATCTTCTTCGGAATAGATACTTCTTCGGAATAATCACTTCTTCGGAATCTTCTTCGGAATAGAGGCTTTTTCAGAGGATAAGACTTTCTCGGAATACTGAAATCTTTGGAATAAGCCACTTTTTCAAAGAAATCACTTCTTTGGAATAGTAAACCCTTATCTGAAAAAAAAACTCGGCATAATTAACCCTTGATACTAGAGATTTTGATTGGGTTCAGATTATTCTCGGAATCTTCTCGAATTGATCACGGTTTAAAGTGGAATAGTTGTTCTTGGTTACTAAAAAGGGGTTTGGTTTTCTATTCTACTAAAAAGGTAAATGCTTGAAGATGTAAAATTAGACTAAAAGCAGTTAATAAAATAATACTGAAATTGAATTAAAATTAAACAGTAAAGAAGAAACAGTAAATACCCCTTACTAGAAAACACTTCATTCGGAATAGTGCTGATCAAGAATAAATCTTGATCCGGAATAAAAGGGTTGATCCAGAATAACTTGAAGAAATGCTCTATCCGGAATAATCAACAAGGATATTTCATTCAGAATATAAGGCTTATTCGGAATAAATGGGAAAAAGGCTTCATGCGGAATATTTCCAGTTCATCCGGAATAATTAACAAAAGGTGGTTGATCTGGAATATTAGGTGATCCGGAATAAAATTCTTGATCCGGAATATAGGTTGATTCGGAATAAATTAAGTTGATCCGGAATACAATTCTATCCGGAATAATGGGGTTGATTCGGAATAAAAGAGTTGATCCAGAATAACTGATTATTCCGCATGAAAGGCTTTGATCCGGAATATAAAATATTCCGGATGAACAAGCTTGATTCGGAATAAGTAACTGATCCGGAATCTGGGAATGATGAAGATGCGAAGAACAGTAACAGTTTAAGAGCACGACTTTAAGCCAAAAATCAACCAAGTTTTTAACCAAAACTTAAACAAAACTAAACACCAATCATTTACTAACAATAAACATCAAATCAAAACAATAAAAACACAAAACCCAATAACTTTTGAAGATCAAATCAACCAAATAAGAACTTTAAACTTAAAATCAAAAAGATGAAGATGAACAAGATTAATGGAAGGATTATATTGATTGATTAAGGTAGAGTAAACAAAAGGAAAGATTAAAAACTTACCATATTAAAGATTCAATAATAATGAAAAATCACCAACACCTTAATGGTGTTGGCTTCCTACGAAAGAAAAGAAAAGAACTGGAATAAAAACTAGCTCCAAATGTGTGAAGGGATGTCTTTATATAGCCTTCTCTTTGGTTGGTGAGTGGGCTTTCTCCTTTTCTTCTTGTCTTCTCGTCTTTTTAGAAAAGTTGACATTTTCGATTCTGATTCGGGATTTGTCGACGAATAATTTCAACTCGTCTCTTAATTTCTTCGTTTAATAGACTTGAGTTCTTTCGACATTTGTAAATCTTCCATCTTTGGTCCTTTTCTTCGATAAATCTTTAAATAGGCCCATTGACTTCAAATCTTTTGCCTCTCTTGGACTATAGACTTCGTCTTGAGTCTTTTTCTTCGATAAAACTCGTGCAATCACATGTTTTCTTCAATATTTATCCGGTTGGCTCTGAAAACACAACAAACACACAAACCACGCATAATTCCAAACAAATGACATTAAATACGCGTTTTGGTCTTGTTTTAGCAAGAAATAAGTGGTAAAAGGATGGGTGTTTTCACACCTATCAAATCCCCTACACTTAACCATTGACATGCCCTCATGCAATGCTTAGTGATAAAGCAAATTTACACTTTTCTCATAATCAATCAACCTTGGCCTTATTAACATACTACTAAACAAAAATTAAAGTACTAAGAGAAATTAAAACTTTAAAGTAAACAAAAGGATAGAAAACTATTTTCACTTGAAAATAGCTATATGGAAATAACTTGCAAAGAGATCTAAGACTTACATTAGGGCTTTGGTGCTGCGAAGATTTATCACCCTCAAGTTTCACGTTCCCCAAACTAAGCTTAAAAACGAGATCATTGTTATTATAAGTTAGAAAAACAAACACTTACACACATGGCTTAATTATATGCTTAAACTCCCTTATTCCTAGTTGTATCTCTTATATTTTATCTTTGTCTTAGAATGATCATGAAGATGCATTTTTGGACTTATTTCGATAGTTTATTTAGGCTGAAAGCAAAGTAGGACGATTTGATTAATAGTTAGCTAAAGGACAAAATCTCTTAAAACTGCTTCTCGGGATATCAAAAAGTTCATATCTTGGCATAACTCGCTTCACCATTTGAGACCTTTCACGGGCTGATATTTGGCATGTACTTCATACTTCATATCTTGAGAGACGTTCTTGAGATAATGGTCTTCTCTTCGTTAATAGAGTTCTTCACTTGGAGTATTTTTTAGGGATACTCCAAATTTGTTGACCACGACTTCATCATTATTTCTTCAATCGCTAATTGGGATTTTGAGATACAACGATCCGCCTCCTTTTCGGACTTGGATCTATTTATCCTCATACCTTGTTAGGGTCTTTTCGGATAGACTTCTCCATCATCATTATGGGAGTTGATTGCTTTTCGTCGTGAGTCTTGATCCTTCATATTGATTTTAGGAATAATGATTTTCACATCACCTTGGATCTTTAGCAATAAGATTGAATCCTCATGCCTTGTTAGGGCCTTTTCGGACTCGTCAATCTTCGCGCCACGCTTCATAAGTTATGCCTTGGCTATTGACTCTTATCATTACCGAGTAACTTTTAAACGATCTTGGGATATAAGCTAAGTAACTTTTCAAATCGTACGACCTTACTTATTGCAGATAAATTATTAGCAAGTGATGGGCGAATAGGCAGATAATCACACCAAGTGTGCTTGTGCAAGAATACCAACTTATAATTGACTCTATCATTTCTCGTTCTCCACAATTTAATATCTCAAGTAATGAGACTCGTGGATGCTTAGCCTAATAAACCAATTAAGGTCTACATGGTTAAGGATACTAGCTAGAATAAACTTGGATAAGTCTATTCGGGTTGAGTCAAAATAATCGCAACGGGCCTAATATGCCAAAGACTTTAAAACTAGCTACACCACTTTATTAATATTTTTGACTTTATTGTGGGATATATACATATGAAAGCAACGATAAAAATTTAAAAATTACGACTAAATGGCCAAAGTTAATTAAAAATTTGAAAAATGCTGAAAAAGATGATTTTCCGGTTAAATGAAGGCATTTTAATGGAAAAGTCCACTTAAAACTTCGATAGAAGTCCCCCTACACTTAAGATAAACATTGTCCTCAATTTTTAAGCATGTGGGAAAAGTCTCCCCTACACTTATGACATTGTGCACGTTGGTTAAATCAAGCTAAGGAAGAGACGACTAACGTGATCAATTTCAAATGTGGGTATGAAGAAAATTGAATCACGATAGTTGAGAGATAGAACCGGATTGCGGATAACACGAGAGCACGGTTCTTCAAAGGTTCCAAAAGTGCATTCATCCCTGTAATCACATCACCACAAAAACACAAACAACCTATATAGGTCCCCCTACACTTAGGAGGTTAAACGGAAAAGGATAGATACTCGGGTTGCCTCCCGTGGAGCGCTTGTTTTTTATAACCGAGTCACGAGCCTGACTCGACCCAAAACTAGTTCATGGGAAACGTGGTGAGGGATGGAATCATCTCATGGGAGATGTCCTCACCAAAGTACAACTTCACTCGTTGGCCATTCACCTTAAAATTAGGTCCATTAGGTTGAGCGAGCTCGAGAGTACCATATGGAAAAAATTGGGCAATGGTGAATGGGCCGGACCAACGAGATTTCAGCTTGCCCGAAAAGATTTTCAACCGAGAGTTAAAGAGTAAAACTTTGTCTCCAACTTGGAACTCTCGGTTTTTAATCTTGGAGTCATGAATGAGCTTAGTCTTTTCCTTATTGATCAAAGAATTTTCATAAGCCTCATTCCTGAGTTCATTGAGCTCATTGAGTTGGATCTTGCGTAGGTCACCGGATTTGTTGATGTCGAAATTAGCCCACTTCAAGGCCCAGTAAGACTTGTGCTCCAACTCAATGGGGAGGTGGCATGCTTTCCCGTACACGAGACGATATGGTGTACAACCAATCGGAGTCTTGTATGCGGTACGAAAAGCCCACAGAGCATCATCAAGTTTATCGGCCCATGAGGCACGATGCTCTCCCACGGTTCGTTCAAGAATTCGCTTTAATCCTCGGTTAGAGATTTCAGCCTGGCCATTAGTTTGTGGGTGGTAGGCGGTGGAAAGACGATGATTGACACCATACTTAGCCATGACTCTTGCGAATTGATCATTGCAAAAATGAGTCCCGCAATCACTAACAATGGCACGAGGCACACCGAATCTAGCGAATAGCGAATTCAAAAAGTTACAAACCACCCTTGCGTCATTAGTGGGTAAAGCTTTGGCTTCAACCCATTTAGAAACGTAGTCAACGGCTACAAGGATGTATTTGTTTCCTTTAGATTAAGGGAATGGCCCCATAAAGTCGATACCCCAAACATCAAAGATTTCACATTCTTGTATGAAATTTTGAGGCATCTCATCTTTATGTGTGATTTTGCCTTGTTTTTGGCAAGCATCACAATGTTTAACCATCTCGTGAGCATCACGATAAATGGTGGGCCAATAAAATCCCGAGTCAAACACTTTTTTGGCGGTGTAGTTGGGACCAAAGTGACCACCGGTGGGTCCTTTGTGGCAAGCTTCGAGAATGTCGAAAGCTGCCGGTCCATCAACACATCAGCGAATAATCAAATCAGCACATTGTTTGAAGAGATACGGGTCATCCCAAAAGTAAGTCTTAATGTCTTTGAAGAACTTCTTCTTTTGTTGGGATGTTAACCCGTAAATGAGAATTCCACCCGCCAGGTAGTTTGCAATGTCCGCAAACCACGGGGTCTCATCTTGATTAGAATTGATAGACATTAAGTTCTCAAGGGGAAAAGAGTCATTGATCTCTTTGTTCGGATGATCCCCTTGATAAGGATCCTCAAGTCTATTGAGATGATCCGCGGCTAGGTTTTCAGCTCCCTTCTTATCACGAATTTCGATTTTAAATTCTTGAAGTAGCAAAACCCAGCGAAGTAGTCTTGGTTTGGAATCTTGTTTAGTTAACAAGTACTTCAACGCGGAATGATCGGTATACACGATGGTGGTAGAAAGGACAAGATAGGGGCGGAACTTTTCAAAAGCATAGACAACAGCTAAAAGCTCTTTTTCGGTTGTCGTGTAATGCAATTGAGCCCCCGTCATTGTCTTGCTAGCATAGTGGATTGGTTGGAAGTGTTTTTTCACTATTTGGCCTAAAACCGCTCCAATAGCATAGTCGCTAGCATCGCACATCAACTCAAAGGGAAGCTCCCAATTAGGGGTAACCAAGACCGGTGCCTTAGTTAGCTTATCCTTAAGAAGGTTGAAGGCTTCGATACACTCTTTGGAAAAGATAAAAGGAGTATCTTTTTCCAAGAGGTGGGTCATTGGGCGAGCGATTTTAGAAAAATCTTTGATAAAGCGACGGTAGAAGCCCGCATGACCCAGGAAACTTCTCACACCCTTCACGGTTGAAGGTGTAGGCAATTTAGCAATAACATCGACTTTAGCACGGTCCACTTCAAGACCGGCTTTGGAGATTTTGTGTCCTAGCACGATGCCCTCTTTTACCATGAAATGGCATTTTTCCCAATTAAGAACAAGGCGAGTGTCTTCACACGCCTTAATCATACGTTCTAAATTGGCAAGGCAAGCAGAGAAAGAATCGCCATAAACCGAGAAATCATCCATGAAAACTTCCATAGTTTCTTCAACCATGTCATGGAAGATAGCCATCATACACCGTTGGAACGTCCTAGGAGCATTGCATAAACCGAAAGGCATGCGTTTGTAAGCAAATGTTCCGTAGGGACAAGTGAATGTGGTCTTTTCTTGGTCCTTAGGATCGATGGGAATTTGAAAATACCCGGAGAAACCGTCTAAGAAGCAGTAATAGTCATTACCCGCTAGACGCTCGAGCATTTGATCCACGAAAGGAAGAGGAAAATGATCTTTTCTCGTGGCATCATTGAGTTTGCGATAGTCGATACAAACTCTCCACCCATTAACGAGACGAGTGGGAATCAACTCGTTGTGTTCATAGGGAACAACGGTTATTCCGCCCTTCTTGGGCACACAATGGACGGGACTTACCCATGGCGAATCCGAAATAGGGTAAATCAAGCCGGCATCTAGAAGTTTGATAACCTCTTGTTTGATGACGTCATGAATGCGAGGATTAACCCTTCTTTGGCTCTGGATTGCGGGTTTAAAGTCATCTTCCATGTGAATCTTGTGAGTACAAAAGTTTGGATCAATTCCGCGGATGTCGGAAATTTTCCAAACAATTGCCTTCTTATGATCTTTAAGCACGGCGATCAGGCGAGATTTTTCTTCTTCTTTCAAGTCCTTCGCGATGATGACAGACGACTTCTTCTTATCTTCAAGGAACACGTACTCGAGATGGGACGGCAACTCCTTAAGCTCTAAATCCGGAGGATTTTCGATGGTAGGCATAGTCGAATTCGGTTCATCGATAGCAATAGCCTTGGGAGATGGTGGAGAAATATGGTCCTCTTTGAGAAGTTTCTCAATGAGACGAATGTCTTCATCCCAATCGGTGGGAGAATCGTCATATTCTAAGTTCACATCTCCCATGATGGCTTCAAAATCTTTCCAAAGGAAATCACTTTCTCCAAATAGAGTTAGTGATGAATCAATAGAGGAAACGGTCTCAACATTGGGAGGAGAGGTAGGAATACTTTTGCAAGCATCTTTAAAGTGTTCTTCACAAGCCTCATCAAGAACGTCGATACAATTAACACTCTCGTAGGAATAAGGCTGTTTAGAAAGCTTTCCCATGTTGAAGACGATTTTATCGTCACCCACTCTCATGATAAGCTCACCCGCTTCAACATCGATGAGAGTGCGACCGGTCCTCAAGAATGGACGTCCAACGATTAATGGCACACGAGGGTCCATATCGTAGTCGACTACGACAAAATCGGCAGGAAAAGTGAATTTGTCGACTCCTACAAAAACGTCTTCGGCTATCCCCACTGGATGAGCAACTGTACGGTTAGCTAATTCCAAAGTCATTTTGGTGGGGACTAGCTCAGGGAGAGATAATTGCTTCCAAACGCTTAAAGGAATTAAATTGATACTGGCACCTAGATCGGCTAGGGCCATGCAATTCTCTACTCCCAGGAAGTTGCAAGGGATTAAGAAGCGACCCGGATCACCAAGTTTGGTTGGCAATTCTCGTTAAGGTGGGTATTAGCAATATCAAGAAGCTTTTCCTTATCACTAAGAAGATCTTTGAACATTTTCGCATATTTAGGCATGTGAGCGAGATCCTCAGCGAAGGAGATGTTCAAATTCAATTGTTTAAACATTTTGAGAAAGTTCAAAACTTGAATATCGTCCTTGCTTTTGAGCTTCTCTTTCCTCAACCTTGAGGGATAAGGTATATCGGAAGAAGAAGAAGGCTTTGGGAGAGTAGGATCACTCACATCCTTGGGTGGAGGAGGGGTAGAAGTAAGAGGTGGAGGAATTGGGGAAGTAGAAGATTGAGGAAGAGGAGCAGGTGACTCGTTTTCCTTAGTCACAATCACCGGTGGAAGTATAGGAAGCTCGGGTTCCTTGGTACCTTTGCCACTGCGAGTGGTGATTGCTTTCATCTCCCCTCTTGGATTAGCCACGGTGTTACTCGGAAGAGTACCCGAATAAGAGGATTGATTACCTTGGAAGAAACCAGCCATCATGTTGCTTAAGTCATTCGTTTGACTTGCCAAAGTGTTTCGCATATCAGCTCTAAGATCGTTTCCTTGTTTCACCATATCTGCTTTCAAGTTGAGCACTTCGCGCTGGAGATTTTCCATGATCACATCATTAGTCCTCATGTAGGTTTCAACATCTTGGTGTAATGCGGTGGGTTGGTTGGGAGGAGCATTGTAGGCGGGTGGTTGATAAGCAGGTTGTTGGTAAACTTGGTTGTTTCTTTGAGGTGGATATGGTTGTCTTTGAGGTGGTTGGTATGGTGCACGAGGTTGTTGTTGAGGAGGGCGATTGAGGTTTTGTTGTTGGTTTGGGTTGTGAGGAGGAAAACCGGGCGGGGAAAGAAAGTTGTTTGAGCGATACCTGAGCAAGTTGCGGTCTCCTTGAGGACGAGCTTGATAAGCGGTCGGAGGATAGGTACCGTATGCTGCATTAACATTCTCAGAAGGATAGTCTTGGGTGGAGGTACAAGTAGTGTAAGAGTGAGGACCACCGCATATTTCACATGGCTGGCTTACAGCATTGACTTGAGCGTTTTTAGCGTTGATGCTGTTGGTGTTGCTAGCGGTTTGGGTAGCAAGCGATTCAAGAAGGGACGTAATTTTTTCAAGTCTCTTGTCGTTCTCACTAGTACTAGCACTAGAAGCATTGGTCCGAACACTCTTGGTTTGCACTCTAGACTTATTCTCAATAATATCCCAAACGGCATTAGAGCTCTTAACCAAAATATTACCCCCCGAGGCACTATTTAGTGAATCTTGGTCATTCATGCTTAAACCATTGTAAAAAGTATTAATTTGGTGCACTTTGGTAAAACCATGTTGTGGGCACTTTCTTAAAAGGTCTTTAAAACGGTCCCAAGATTCACTAAAAGACTCATCGTACTTTTGTTCAAAATTAATAATTTCATTCCTCAAAGCGGTAGTACGAGAGGGTGGGAAAAAGTAGTTTATGAATTTGGTCTCCAAATCCGTCCACGTCAGAATACTTTGTGGCGATTTCTTTGAAAGCCAATGTCGGGCTTGTCCCTCTAAGGAGAAAGGAAAAAGTTGTAAACAGATTACCTCTTGTGGAACACCATTGAATTTGACCGTATTCGTGAGTTGTAGGAACCTTTTGATGTGGTCATGAGGATCATCAATGGTACGCCCCAAGAATGGTTGAGCAGAGACCATTTGGATAAAGCCGGATTTGAGCTCAAAGTTGTTGGCTGCAATCGCGGGTATGACAATTGGATCATCGTTGCCCTCTACATGTGCTTGCAAAAGTTCAATCATCGGGCGATTGTCCGGTAGAGGTTCATTGTTGTTGTTATTCATGTTGTTTTGAGGTGGATTGTTATTGTTGTTGTGTACACCGGCCATGTCTAAGTTATCGAGAGTCTCGGGCTCTTGATAAGACGTTGATCGAGTGCGCATACACCTGCAAAAGAACTAACAAAGCAAACAAGAAATATTTTTGGTTTTTTTATGTTTTTTAATTTTTTTTGGTATTTTTGAAAATTTTATATTTTTTTAAGGTTTTTGAAAATTTTTATGAAAAAGTAACGTTCACGGTGAACGGATCCCAAAATCCAAGTTCTCACAAAAAACTGTTAATCTTTACGAGAAGAGCCGGCAGCGGCGCCATTTGATACTAGAGATTTTGCTTGGGTTCAGATTATTCTCGGAATCTTTTCGAATTGATCACGGTTTAAACTGGAATAGTTGTTCTTGGTTACTAAAAAGGGGGTTGGTTTTCTATTCTACTAAAAAGGTAATGCGTGAAGATGTAAAATTAGACTAAAAGCAGTTAATAAAATAATATTGAAATCGAATTAAAATTAAACAGTAAAGCAGAAACAGTAAATACCCCTTACTAGAAAACACTTCATTCGGAATAGTGCTGATCCGGAATAAATCTTGATCCGGAATAAAAGGGTTGATCCGGAATAACTTGAAGAAATGCTCTATCTGGAATAATCAACAAGGATATTTCATTCGGAATACAAGGCTTATTCGGAATAAATGGGAAAAAGGCTTCATGCGGAATATTTCCAGTTCATCCGGAATAATTAACAAAAGGTGGTTGATCCGGAATATTAGGTGATCCGGAATAAAATTCTTGATCCGGAATATAGGTTGATTCGGAATAAATGAAGTTGATCCGGAATACAATTCTATCCGGAATAATGGGGTTGATTCGGAATAAACGAGTTGATCCGGAATAATTGATTATTCCGGATGAAAGGCTTTGATCCGGAATATAAAATATTCCGGATGAACAAGCTTGATTCGGAATAAGTAACTGATCCGGAATCTGGGAATGATTAAGATGCGAAGAACAGTAACAGTTTAAGAGCACGATTTTAAGCCAAAATCAACCAAGTTTTTAACCAAAACATAAACAAAACTAAACACCAATCATTTACTAACAATAAACATCAAATCAAAACATAAAAACACAAAACCCAATAACTTTTGAAGATCAAATCAACCAAATAAGAACTTTAAACTTAAAATAAAAAAGATGAAGATGAACAAGATTAATGGAAGGATTATATTGATTGATTAAGGTAGAGTAAACAAAAGGAAAGATTAAAAACTTACAAGATTAAAGATTCAATAATAATGAAAAATCACCAACACCTTAATGGTGTTGGCTTCCTATGAAAGAAAAGAAAAGAACTGGAATAAAAACTAGCTCCAAATGTGTGAAGGGATGTCTTTATATAGCCTTGTCTTTGGTTGGTGAGTTGGCTTTCTCCTTTTCTTCTTGTCTTCTCGTCTTTTCAGAAAAGTTGACGTTTTCGATTCTGATTCGGGATTTGTCGACGAATAATTTCAACTCGTCTCTTAATTTCTTCGTTTAATAGACTTGAGTTCTTTCGACATGTGTAAATCTTCCATCTTTGGTCCTTTTCTTCGATAAATCTTCAAATAGGCCCATTGACTTCAAATCTTTTGCATCTCTTGGACTATAGACTTCGTCTTGAGTCTTTTTCTTCGATAAAACCCGTGCAATCCCATGTTTTCTTCAATATTTATCCGGTTGGGTCTGAAAACACAACAAACACACAAACCACGCATAATTCCAAACAAATGACTTTAAATACGCGTTTTGGTCTTGTTTTAGCAAGAAATAAGTGGTAAAAGGATGGGTGTTTTCACACCTATCAACCCTTTTTCTGAAAACCTTATTTCGGAATGATCTTGAATCAATGACGAACCATAACTCAAAAATGAATTCAAACACCTCAAAATCTTGCGATTTTTACCACAAAAACCAAACCAAATCCCTACCAAATCGACATAAATGATTTATATCAAGATTTCTAGCCCGAAATTCTAAACAGAAATTCAATTCGGGATGATTTAGATGGAAAAATCAACCGAATCAAACTAAAACAAAACAACCAAACACAATCTACGATTGATACCAAATGTTGTCCTATAATATTATGATGATTAATGATATAAAATAGATGAAAAGAGATGGATTCCTAGAGAGAGAAAGTAGAGAGAAGGAGATGATTAACTTGTTGAATATTAGATTAGAATAATGAGAGTACTAATGATCATCCACCCTTCCTAACATGCTAGGAAGGGCCTTATATAGTCGGGCTTACATGTAACCATAATGGGCTATACTATTTGGATCGGGCTTGTCTTTTGGGATTTAAGTAGCTTAAATTCAAGCCCGTGAACCACGACTATTTAACTAACTATTACAACGTTCTAATAAATATTACAATAGAAACCTGTGACCGAACATTATTGTTTGACTCAATATTTTGAGGCTAACACTTATCTTACACACGACTTTTTTGATGACGTCTCAACAAGATATCTATGTTGCGGGTACTGAGAATCGTCCACCCATGCTTACCAAGGAGAACTACACTACATGGGCTAGTCGTCTCCTTCGTTATGAAAAATGTAAACCTTTGGGCAAGTTGATTGTCAACTCGATTCAAAAAGGTCCGTATGTTAGAAGAACAATTCTTGTGCCAGGGGATCCTACGAATGCTAACCCAGTGGCTGACTCTACTCATGAGCAAACAGATGAAGAATTAACTGAAGCTGAATCCAAACAACTCGACACTGATGATAAAGCAATACAAGTCATTATTATGGGACTTCCTGAAGATGTTTATGCTGCTTTCAATAGTTGTGAAACCGCACACGAGATGTTGCTTAGGATTCAGGAAATGATGAAGGGCAGTGCAATCGCTTTACAAAAAAAGGAAACTAAGCTGCTTCGTGAATGGGAGAAATTTACGTCTGCTGAAGGGGAACAATTTGAACCTTACTATCATCGGTTTTCAACCCTCATGAATCATCTTAGAAGAAACAAACATGAACCTGCTCAAATTGCTGCCAACATCAAATTTCTTGATAATCTTCCTTCTGAATGGTCACGATATGTTACTCTTGTCAATCAAACCAAGGATCTTCATGTCATGGACTACACTTAAGTATATGATTATTTGAAGACGAATCAAGATGAAGCTAATGAAGTTAGGGCAGAAAGACGTGCCAAGACACATGATCCATTGTCTTTTTTGGCAAACTCTCCATCACCTATGTCATATCCCATGGTACCTTACCATCAACCCTCATCAAGTAACTTCATGCCACAACAACAAGTCACCTCTTATGGATATCAACCTCCTAATGCTATGAATTACTTACAACAACCCATTGCCTGTTTTGATGACATCACCGATCCTACGCATGCTATTAATACTGGTCTTGCCCTTCTTGCAAAGGCATTCAAATTCACCATTAACCCTACCAACAACAATCAGAGAATCACCTCGAACACTAGAAATAGGCAGATTGCTCAACCCTTCATGAATGCGAATCAAGATCGCCAATTGGTAGTTGCTGGGAACACAGGGAATCAGTTTCAACAATATGGTCAGAATGTTGGGGCAGACCGTTGGCAATACAAGAAATCAGTATGGTCAAAACTGTGGTCAAAATCCGGGTGTTCCGAATACGGGTAATCAAAATGGGTTAACTGTTGTGCCAGCGGTTGGTAATCAGATGGAAAACATTATGGCTGCAAGGGCTGAGAATACTGGTACGGGAAATGGGAAACAACAATCGTCATTATGCTTGAGATTGCACAGCCAAAAAGAAGAGGGATGCTGCTTATCTTTAGACTCAGCTTCTCATAGCACAAAAGGAAGAGGCAGGGATTCCACTTCAAGCTGAGGAATTTGATCTTATGGCTTCTGTTGCAGAATATGATGAGGAAGAAGAGGTGAATGCCAACTACATCTTGATGGCTAACTTACAGCAAGCATCTACCTCAGGAATGCATGTTGAGAGAGCTCCCGTTTATGATTCAGACGGTCCCTCTGAGGTACATCCACGTTTTGATGATAATGATATATATAGTATGTCTAATCAGGAGGAGGAGTATACTGAGATGCTTGAGCACTACATTGAGACACACGGGGATCAAACGAATAATAGTAATATTATTTCGAATGAGCCTAGTGTGGACCTTAGTGTGGATCAAGTTGCCCAGCCTATAACCCTTCTTGATGCGACACATGCATATTATAAATCTTTATTTGATAAGATTTCTAAGGATGTTGACCTTGCTGCGGTGGTTAATAATAAGTTTAGTGAAACTAATGTCAAATTGACCACTGAGCTTGCAGGATATAAGGAACGGGAGAAAAGTTTTGAAATTCATCAGACTAAAATTAAAGAACTTGAACAAGCTCATGCTACATCGGTTTATCAAGAAAAATGCACAACTAAGAAATTAAATGCCTTACATTTAAGTAGTGCTAAAAAGATAAGCGAATTGAATGATGAAAACACCTCTCTTAATAAACTACTTTCAACTGAAAAATCTACTATTTTGGATTTAAAAGAAGAACGAAAAAAAGCTGAAACATGATTTCAAAATTCGAGAAGATGGGCTTCTTGAGGATTTTTGCAAAGCTCAGGATAGGATTAGAGAATTAGACAACCTTTTAGTAAAACGTGGCCAAACTATGCAGACGATAAATATGCTCGCACCAAAAGTAAATGAGATAAATTACACTCGATACAAATTGGCTTTAGGTTGTCCTCTTCCTCCAAATCCCGGATATCTTAAGCAAGTTCAGGCCACTAATGAAACTTTATATAATGGTAGTGTGCTCTTGTTTGATGAGCATGATCCTCCTAGTGTGCATGATTATGAGGAAACTACTAAACTTGCTGTTGAGACTCGTTTAAGAATGACAAAGCTTGATAAAGAAGTGACGCCCGTTTATTACCCGAAAGTTAATCCTCCAACTGTTTTTGTACAGTCTAAAACGAGTACTGAAATGCTTTTGCTCCCATGTGAGGAATTGTCTGATGACCCTCCTAAACCGAGTATCACACGCTGATTTCTAAACGAGCTTAAAGATAACTTTGTCATCCTTAAACGTGTTGTTAATTCCAAAATCACTGGAGGAAATTTTACATCACCTGTTTAGATTGAGGTTTAGAAAATTCTTCAAAATGATATTAATCTGATTATTAATCAAGTTGATGCTCGGTTAGGCAATTTGGAAAACGCTTTTCTAAAAAAATTTGCCAACTTTGTTGAAGACTTTAAATCTTTGGCGAAGGAAGCTGATGAATCTCTTGATAAAATCAAACTTTTGGAAAACAATCTTGAACGCCTCTCTAAAGCACGTGATTGTATTGATAGTAGCCCTGTTGAGTTAGGTACCTCTGTGTCGTATAATGAAAACCTCTAAATTGAGCTTGATCTTATGAAAGAGAAAATGGAATCTTATGTCATTAAAAAGGATAAAGAATTCACTGATCTTTGGAATAAATTTATCAAAAAATGTGATGAACGCAAATATGACAAGATTTCATACGAAAAAGCTTACAATGAAATGCAACAAAAAATCGCACGTTTGACAGCTTAGTTGGGAGGTGCTCAGGGAAACAATCTGGCTTCTTCTGGGTTAGAGAAGGCCAGTAATAGGAATGTTCAGAAGCTTAAGGCTAAGATTGCAGATTTAGAATCTGTTGCTGTTTCATATAAGCGGGCTGTTGAACAAAGTAAGTCTTTCTATCAGAAACTCATCGATAAAATATGTGAGAACTGTAAGTTAAAGGCCTTGTTAAAAGATAAGACCTCTGTGACTACTCGATTGTGGACACCATGATTCAGGAACCAGTAACCTCGGGACCTACTCGTATTGCTGTAACACCTTTTCCTAAGGTTGATGGAACGAAAGCTGCTGTGATTGCACTAGGAATGTTTCGTGTTAGTCCCCCCTCTCTACCTAGGGTCGATACCTTTGTGCCTAGCAAACAACGTAAAGCAAGCATTAGGACAAAACCGAACACTATCTCTCAACCACAAGTCATTGATTTAAAAAGTGCTAATTCTAATAGACGCGTGTCTTCTTCTACAGGGATAAACAAATACACTAAGAGCAGAAGGCCACAGCCTACAAGCAATACAAGGAATGATAGGGTCCTTTTTGCCTCTAGAAGTAGTCGTACCAAGATCAATAATTCGGAATTAGAAGAACACCCTAGGAATTTACCGCTTTTTAATCATAATCAGAAACTTAATTCATCTGAATGTATGACTTTAAGCTTGCTATTCGAAATAAAAAATCTAAAGTTATCTGTGCTAAATATAATAAATGTTTCTTTACTTTTAGTCATGATGCTCGTGGTTTGACTATGAATGGGTTGAATTATGGTGGTTACACTCGAATTGACAAGCAGTTAATCAGCGAAAAACATAGCACTCCTAAGGCTAAGGTGTATGTTCTTAAAAGTACGCACGTAGGAACCACAGAAAGTCTTGCTAAGCCTAGTAGCCCTAGAATCACCTCTAAATGGTTACCTACTGGTAGAAATTTTGAGTGTAGTGGCAAAATTATCGACACTAGTAGATCTCATACTGACAATGAAATGTCGGTATGTGATAAGGCTTAATTATCATCTAACCCTACAGGAACCTATTACATCGGTTGCCAAAACTTTTTCGTCTCTTATCATTGGCAGGCTGTTGAAATTTGTCTCTGGTGCGTGGACTCGGGCTGTTCCAAACATATGACTGGGAATCGAAGCCTTCTCAAGAACTTTGTTTGGCGATTCATGGGAACTATCCTATTTGGAAATGATCATGTTACTGCAATTCTAGGCTATGGTTATCTTCATTGGGAAAATATAATCATCACCAGAGTCTCTTTTGTTGATGGCTTGGGACACAATTTATTCTCGGTTGGACAATTTTGTGATTCCGACTTGGAGGTTTCTTTCAGAAGTCATACATGTTTTGTAAGAGATCTTGAAGGAATTGATCTGTTGAAAGGAAATTGTACCACCATCCTTTACACCATTGATCTTTTTCAAATGTCTGCTGCTTCTCCAATTTGTCTCATGGCCCGAGCCACATCAACAAAGTCATGGTTATGGCATCAAAGGTTATCCCATCTCAATTTCGATGCCATCACCCAACTCGCAAAAGATGATCTCGTCACCGGTCTTCCAAAGTTCAAATATACAAAAGACCATCTTTGTCCTTCATGTGAGCAAGGTAAAAGTAAGAAGAAGCCTCACAAACCCAAACCTGTTCCCAACTCAACAAATAGGTTACATCTCCTACATATGGATTTGTGTGGCCCAATGAGAATCAAAAGCATTAATGGAAAGCGGTATGTCCTTGTAATTGTGGATGATTACTCTCGTTACACATGGGTTCATTTTCTTGCTTCGAAAGATGAAGCCCCTGATGTAATTATTAATTTCTTGAAGAAAAAATCAGTGCTACTTCAAGCCCCTGTTATCATTGTAAGAACGGACAACAGCACATACATCACCAATCAGAAATTAAAAGCTTATTTTGACGAAGTTGGGATTTCTCATCAAACTTCGGCTGTAAGTGTGACAATCCGTGAATTTCAGGTCGATATTTTAATCTCGACTACTAAATATTATATTTTTACTTTAATGAGAATTTTAAATTATCGGCTAACCGAGAAGGTTATAGCTTGAAACTTAACGTAAGAATGTCGTGTAGATGAAAACCGACAAGAAAAACATTAAGTATCGATAATATATTCTCCAATTTAGCATATGAATGATTTTATTGTATTTATTTTTATTTCTCGTGTTTTACGTTTTAACGAATGACGAGAACTATTAATGATCGCGATACAGACGGATGCCCAAAAATTTATATTTTATTATCGATTGTCTCGATATTTTATATTTTCGACGTTTTCGATTTAGTTACGTTTTAAGTCGTTTCGAAGTTATATTATTATATTTAAGAAGCGTTTTAACTTTTAAAAAGTATTTTTACGAAACCCGAGTCCCGTAAATGTTTTAAGTTTACAATTTACATATTCTACCCTTCAATTTATTTAATTACTTTTTGGTCCAAAACTATACCTTATTGGCAAAACTAGTCCCTTCACTATCAATACTATATAAACCAAATATTCACCAACCAATTCCACTAACTCATTTTTTATAAAAAAATTACACATACTCCTCCTTCTTGCTCTCTTTTTCCGTCAACACCATCACCAAAACCACCCAAATTTCTTGATTTCTAGATTTAATCTTTTATATCTAATCAAAGTCCCATCCTAGAAATCAAAAGGTGATCATATCTATACCAATTTTTCTTACATGCATGAAGTTTGAAGATTTTGATAAAAACAAGAATTCTTGAAGGTATTTTTATGATTATGCATGTAATGAACTTGAAAAGATCATGATATTTTCATATAAAAAGTTTGATTTTTAATCTTTGATCATTTGATTTTGATACATGAAAGTGTTAAGGTTGTTAGAGGATGATTGTAGGATGAAATTAAGAGTATAGAAGTGGTGAAAATGGGTTAAAATATCTATTTGACATGATTTCTAAAAATGTATTTTGGGACAGCAGCTTATAACAGATTGTTTCGTGGGTTTAAGTTCTGAGATAGGCTGAGATTATTTGATATTGTTGTAGAGTTTTCCGAGACGCTCGTTTCGGTATAAGATAGAGCTTCTAATTCATTACGAGTCAAAAGTTATGCTAGTTTTAGTATTCGTGTACCGGGAGACGAGTATCGACACAATCC
The DNA here is from genome assembly GCA_025667525.1 of Glebionis coronaria. Lineage (NCBI taxonomy): Eukaryota > Viridiplantae > Streptophyta > Magnoliopsida > Asterales > Asteraceae > Glebionis > Glebionis coronaria. Next base: position 136,357,528 of record CM046879.1, on the reverse strand, counting down.
GAAAATTATTGTCGGTATTTGGATCGAATCTCGGGGACTATAGAATGAGTTTTAAAAATGTTCAAGGACTGATGTTAAAGTCTAAACCTCAGGTCATGAGTCTATTTTCAAACCCGAGTGTCGGTTTTATAAATAGAGTTGTTTAGATATGTCAAAATGGTTTTACGAATCAAAGACGTAAATCTGTCCGGTTTTTGTAACTCATAGATGTGTTGGGCAGAAAGCCTTAGAAGTAATATATTTGAATGAAACTTAAATTGAGTCTTATTCATATTATATGTGAGTTTTTCACCAAGTTTCGTCGAAATCGGACAAGTGTAGATAGGGTAGATTGGTGTGTACATTTGGAGTGTACATGCTGATTGGTATTTTCGACACGTAGTTCAATAATTATGTGGCGTGAGTTGAGTATTCGCCATTGGACATGGTGATTTACTCAAGTGTTAAGTCATTATATAAATGACTTAGTTACTGGTCCGAAGGAAGTAAAAATGATAGTTTGACTTGCGTTGACTTGGCGTCTTAAGACGGGTCAATATCGAGAGTGTAAGTATTTAAATGAATAGTGTTGAATAAAAGGGCATAGTAATAACACTTGTATTATTAAATTTTTCGGGATAGTCATGGTTTGGTAATTTTGATTTTTGTATTATTTAAGTATGATTTATACTTGAGTCGATTATTAACGAACGCGCCTTATTTGATAGGTTGCGGTTTTCATGTTTAAACGGGCATCACTAATCGTCGGCGAACGTCTCATTATCACTATTGGCTAAGGTGAGTCTATAGCATCGCTTTTAACATGTTTACTTGTTTTATAAAACTCGCGAGGGGGATAACATGCTTGTTTTATTAAAATAAAGGGTACAACGAGAAGTTGTGGAAACCCTACTTATTGGAAAAGTATTTAGTATAAACGATGGGTACAACGAGAAGTTGTGGTAAACCCTCTTTGTTTTAAAAATTGAAAACAAGGAACCCGATTGTATGTTTAGATGAAAGTTATTACATAAGTTGTTTAGCCTTAAAAGACCCATGAATCGTGAATTGTTAATCGAAGTAACGCTAATGCTATGGATAGATCTATCGGGGTCCCAGTCCGGTCGCGACTAGCTATCGCTTGGTGTTGTGATGCACTAGTAATGAAACATCGGATGCATTGTATAAGAGAAATATACGCACTTGGCTAGGTGTGTTGGGCTGAAATAATATATGTTAACGTTCAATGTCACGAGACTTATGTAATGACACGATAATTATGTCCGTACAACATAATTGTCTTTGATGAATTATTAACCATGGAAGGTTATTTTGACTACTTGTGTTATCTTTATTTAAATTAAACTCTTTAGATTCACTCGACAAATTTTGCTGACTTTTTAACATGTTTTATCTTAGGTCCATATAGAAGGCACTCGATGAAGGCGGTTTCGTGAAGCTTGCTTATTTGAAGTGTTTTGGCCCGCTCTTATAAATAATATCCATTCAAGGGAAATTTTATCATTATTGTGTTTGTAAACTTTTTGAATCATCTGGGACCGTGTATGAAAATTTTACCTTTATTGAATGAAAATGAATGGATGTTTATTAAAATGACTCGTTTTGAGCCGTTTTCTATGATTATGAGATTGAACCATTATAGTAACACCCAATGACCCTTCCGCTGTTATGACCGAAATTTGGGGGTGTTACAAATTGGCATCAGAGCTCAAGTTATAGAGAACGGAAAGATTTTCCAAAAAAGAAGTTTTGAAATCTTTTAACTATAACTGTTGCAAGCGAAACCTCCGAGTTGCCAATGGACGAGAATGAAAGTATTTATATATATATGGGATTATATATATGTTGTAATCTTTATCGATTATTTGAACTTGTGAATTACATGGTATGTTTTCATTTATTTAATTATAAATGATAATTTTGTGCTTATACGAGATTTAGACGACGTAGATTGTCACGAAACCACTCTAGTCATCTTAATGCTAGCGCCAAAGCTATTCCTGAAATGAATCATGTTATTCTCGAGATTAACTAAGTTGTGGATATACATGATCCCAACGAAATGGTTAATATTCTTGCTGATATTCTTTTGGTTACGTGGATTTTGATTTCCTTGGTTCTTATTCTTGATTTATCGATTCGTTCATATCGTTTAGCAAATTTAATTTGCATTTTCATTAATCTTCGACATTATACTGTTTTGATAAAACAAGTTTGTCCGAGATGGTACTAATGATTGTTAGGAATTGAGATTGATTGTTATGGTGTTCACATGCCAACCAGGATTCCATATCATATCACTGATCATTTTCTGTTAAATCAGTTTCTCGTTTGTTTCGATCTTGATCTTTTGTGTTGAGCTGGCGATGCTTAAATAAAGTGATTTATAATCATTGAAATAAACTAGCCATTTATTTGAACAAGGAAATTATAAATTGTTGAACTACTAATTTCTGAATCTTATTTGGAAGGACTTGATCAGTCCATAGAAATAATGATTCATAGATGTGTGGGCTTAAGCATATAGCATCTGCGTGATTAAACTCTTATTCGCTCATAATTCGTTTGCTCGATTCATTCTTTGATTTTGTTCCTCTAATTCCTTGATCGTGAGATGGTTGTATTGGGGCTTTTCCAAAAGCACCAATTGAGAAGGATATGAAGCGTCTCTGAAAGACACTGAAGAAATCTTCTTCTGGTAGGACCGAGGAGCCTTCTTAGCCATGTGAATTACCTAGTAAATCTTTGTGGATTAGTTTATCAATTGTAGTATCTTTTCATAAATCCCTAACTAAACTGTGACAACAGTTAGTAGGACTAGTCTTTTAAGTTGTATGGCATTAGACGATGATTATCCATAATGTTGACAATACGACTTGTACTAGTTTGTGATCAATGGAATGACTATATTTTGATTCCTAATTCTACATCGTTCTATTATTATCTTTCCTTGCTTTTCTCTTTAAATTCCTATGGTATAACGCAACCATTGAATGAATAATCATTATGATTTAATTTGCGTTGCACAAGAATCATGCAGTCAATGAAAGCTATGACTGAAGCACGAATGCATCAAGTTATTAGTGAATAAGTTGCTGTATCTTTAGTTGAATTCATGGCCAACATGAATGATGGATCTGGAACTGGAGCTGAAGCTAAAACTGGTGGAACTGGAACCGGTGGAGCTGAAGCTAGAGCCGATAATGTTCGTGGTACTAATGGAACAAATGTGCCCGAAATAAGAGGCTATAACTACACTTCATTCATTAGGTGCAAACCGTAGACTCTTAAGGGGACTAAAGATGATGGAGGATTGTGTCAGTTGTTGGAAAGCTGACGCCAGTCTTTCAAATCAGTGACCCTAATCAGGAGGATAAGGTGCAGTTTGAAATCGCTACTCTCCAAGGTCGTGCATTAATTTGATGGAATGGCAGACTTGCTTCCATAGGTATCGTTACTTATGTGACACCATGGACTAAGGTGAGGAAACGGTTAACTGGGGAGCTTGTCCTCGAAGCATTTCCAAAGTATGGAGCAAGTGTTTTACAATCTAAAACTGAAGGGAACTAACATTGGTAGATATATCAAGTGTTTCCACAAGTTGACTCCTTTATGTCCAAGAATTGTGGAACCCGAACCGTCAAGGTCAAGCAGTATATTCACGGCTGACCAAGAATATACGCGGTGATGTGACTTCTTCTAAGCCATTTACTACTTTTGAAGTTGTTTGCATGGCTATTAGCTCATGAGACACATAATCCAAGGAAAGGCTGATGAGGTTACTGAAGGGAAATATAATTCAAAATTGAAAATTCTTTTCGTGCATTAGAGCTCGTAAGTATATCGAAAAAGGTTGTGGATTATTCATGGCTTAGGTATCGTAGAAGGAATCATAAAGATAGTAAGTAGAGATATTGTAGTCATTCATGACTATCCTGAAGTGTTTCTGGAAGATTTGACAAGGCTTCCGCCTCCAAGGCAAATAGAATTCCTAATTGATCCAATCTCTGGTGCTGCAACTATGGCACGTGCGTCATATCGATTAGCACCCTTCGAGCTAAAGTAATTATTTATGCAGTTTTAAGAACTATCTGATAGATATTTTATTCGACCGAGCTCGTCAGTTTGTATATCTCCTATTCTATTCGCTAAGAAGAAAGATGATTCGTTTCGTATGTGTAATTACCGAGAGCTGCATAGGATAACGATCAAGAATCGTTACCCGCTTCCAAGAAATTGATGATCTATTTGATCAACTTCAAAACTCTCGCATTTTCTCCAAGATTATGGTGTTTTCTCCAAGATTGATCTTTGTTTTACTTATCACCAACTTCGCATACGCGAGGAAGATATTCCTTTTACGGCGTTTAGAACTTGTGATGATCATTATGAGTTTAGGGTTATGCCTTCTGGTTTGACCAGTACACCTGTTATATTCATTGACTTAATGAATTGTATGTGTAAGCCGTGTCTTGATAAATTCATAATCGATTTCATTGATGATATTCTAATCTGCTCGAAGAGCGAGGAAGAACATGCCGAACACTTAAGGATTATCTTGAACTTGTTAAAGAACGAAAATTTTACGCGAAACTCTCAAAGTGTAATCTTTTGATTAGTTTCGTACGATTTCTCTGACATGTGATTGGTAAAAGTGGGGTACATGTTGATCCTGCAAAAATCTAAACCATCGAAATTTAAATGTTCCAACTACTCTAACCGAAGTACGACAAATTCTAGGTTTGGCTGGTTATTACTGAAGGTTTATTGAAGGATTCTCTTTGATATCAAAACCAGTAACTAAGCTAACTCAGAGAATGAACCGTATGTGTGTGGCATTGATGAAGAGAAAGCTTTTCAAACCATGAAAAGAAAACTCTGCAGCACGCCGATCTTATTGTTACCTTAAGGAACTAAAGGTTTTGTTGTTTATCGTGATACATCTCCTATATGATTTGGAGCTGTTTTGATTGTGTATGCTTGTAGGAAATCTAGGAAGAATGAGGAAACTACTCAACCCATGACTTGTAATTAGGTGCGGTGATTTTACTTTTCGTCTATTGAGACATTAATGTGTATGGCACTAATGTACGGTATCCACCGATAGTAAGAGCCTACAATGTATTCTAGAATAAAAGAGGTAAATAAGCCTTTAAGTGATTACGATTGTTTTATTCGTTATCATTCGTGAAGTAGGAGCAACTTACAATGGATTCATTGTTAAGCTTTTGAAAACTCAGTCTGAATATGACTCGATTTGTGTCAATGTGACCGATTGACTCTGCTCATTTTACTCCGACAAATAAATGATCGTGCGAATTAAGAATTGTTTGTTAACTACTCGTAGTAGACATGAAAGTTATGATAATGTGAAGCGAAAACCTTTGAAATTCGAGGTAGGTGAAAAAGTTATGCCAAGTTATCACCATGCAAAAGGTGTTATATATATTTTGGAAAACGTGGGAAGTTAAGTCCCGGTTAGTCTGGACCATTCGAGATGATATCGAGAGTAGGTCCGGTGGCATGAAAACTTAAATTAGCTCGAGAGCTACAAGGAATTCACATACTTTTCATATGTCGAACCTATAGAAATTTCTTCCCAACGAAGATCTTACTAACCCTCTTGATGAAGTATGAATCGATGGTAAGTTGCATTTCATCAAAGTACTTGTTGATATTATCGATAAGGAAGTTAGGCAACAGAAGCAAAGTCGTATTCCTATTATCAAATCTGATGGAACTCAAGACGAGGACCACAATTCCTTTAACCCTTTGACTTCAACGAGCGATCGAGAAAGAACGCATGTTGATCTTCGGGACGAAGATCCCAATTTGGTGGGGATGATGTGAAAATTCGTCAATTTCAGGTCGATATTTTAATCTCGACTATTAAATATTATATTTTTACTTTAATGAGAATTTTAAATTATCGGCTAACCGAGAAGGTTATAGCTTGAAACTTAACGTAAGAATGTCGTGTAGATGAAAACTGACAAGAAAAACATTAAGTATCGATAATATATTCTCAAATTTATCATATGAATGATTTTATTGTATTTATTTTTATTTCTCGTGTTTTACGTTTTAACGAATGACGAGAACTACTAATGATCGCGATACCGACGGATGCCCAAAAATTTACATTTTATTATCGATTGTCTCGATATTTTATATTTTTGATGTTTTCGATTTAATTACGTTTTAAGTCGTTTCGAAGTTATATTATTATATTTAAGAAGCGTTTTAACTTTTGAAAAGTATTTTTACGAAACTCGAGTCCCGTAAATGTTCTAAAATTTACAATTTATATTTTCTACCCTTTAATTTGTTTAATTATTTTTTGGTCCAAAACTATACCTTATTGGCAAAACTAGTCCCTCCACTATCAATACTATATAAACCAAATATTCACCAACCAATTCCACTAACTCATTTTTTATAAAAAAAATACACATACTCCTCCTTGTTGCTCTCTTTTTCCGTCAACACCATCACCAAAACCACCCAAATTTCTTGATTTCTAGATTTAATCTTTTAAATCTAATCAAAGTCCCATCCTAGAAATCAAAAGGTGATCATATCTATACCATTTTTTCTTACATGCATGAAGTTTGAAGATTTTGATAAAAACAAGAATTGTTGAAGGTATTTTTATGATTATGCATGTAATGATCTTGAAAACATCATGATATTTTCATATAAAAAGTTTGATTTTTAATCTTTGATCTTTTTATTTTGATACATGCAAGTGTTAAGGTTGTTAGAGGATGGTTGTAGGATGAAATTAAGAGTATAGAAGTGGCGAAAATAGGTTAAAAATATTGATTTGACATGATTTTTAAAAATGTATTTTGGGACAGCAGCTTATAACAGATTGTTTCGTGGGTTTAAGTTATGAGATAGGCTGAGATTATATGATACTGTTGTAGAGTTTTCCGAGACGCTCGTTTCGGTATACGATAGAGCTTCTAATTCATTACGAGTCAAAAGTTATGCTAGTTTTAGTATTCGTGTACCGGGAGACGAGTATCGACACAATCCGAAAATTGTTGTCGATATTTGGATCGAATCTCGGGGACTATAGAATGAGTTTTAAAAATGTTCAAGGACTGATGTTAAAGTCTAAACCTCAGGTCATGAGTCTATTTTCAAACCCGAGTGTCGGTTTTATAAATAGAGTTGTTTAGATATGTCAAAATGGTTTTATGAGTCAAAGACGTAAATCTGTCCGGTTTTTGTAACTCATAGATGTGTTGGGCAGAAAGCCTTAGAAGTAATATATTTGAATGAAACTTAAACTGAGTCTTATTCATATTATATGTGAGTTTGTCACCAAGTTTCGTCGAAATCGGACAAGAGTATATAGGGTAGATCGGTGTGTACATTGGAGTGTACATGCTGATTGGTATTTTTGACACGTAGTTCAATAATTATGTGGCGTGAGTTGAGTATTCACCATTGGACATGGTGATTTACTCAAGTGTTAAGTCATTATATAAATGACTTAGTTACTGGTCCGAAGGAAGTAAAAATGATAGTTTGACTTGCCTTGACTTGGCGTCTTAAGACGGGTCAATATCGAGAGTGCAAGTGTTTAAATGAATAGTGTTGAATAAAAGGGCATAGTAATAACACTTGTATTATTAAATTTTTCGGGAGTGTCATGGTTTGGTAATTTTGATTTTTATATTATTTAAGTATGATTTATACTTGAGTCGATTATTAACGAACGCGCCTTATTTGGTAGGTTGCGGTTTTCGTGTTTAAACAGGCATCACTAATCGTCGGCGATCGTCTCATTACCACTATTGGCTAAGGTGAGTCTATAGCCTCGCTTTTAACATGTTTACTTGTTTTATAAAACTCGTGAGGGGAATAACATGCTTGTTTTATTAAAATAAAGGGTACAACGAGACGTTGTGGAAACCCTACTTATTGGAAAAGCATTTAGTATAAACGAAGGGTACAACGAGAAGTTGTGGTAAACCCTCTTTGTTTTAAAAATTGAACACAAGGAACCCGATTGTATGTTTAGATGAAATTTATTACATAAGTTGTTTAGCCTTAAAAGACCCATGAATCGTGAATTGTTAATCGAAGTAACGCTAATGCTATGGATAGATCTATTGGGGTGACGCCCAGTCCGGTCGCGACTAGCTATCATGTGGTGTTGTGATGCACTAGTAATGAAACATCGGATGCATTGTATAAGAGAAATATACGCACTTGGCTAGGTGTGTTGGGCTGAAATAATATATGTTAACGTTCAATGTCACGAGACTTATGTAATGACACGATAATTATATCCGTACAACATAATTGTCTTTGATGAATTATTAACCATGGAAGGTTATTTTGAATACTTGTGTTCTTTTTATTTAAATTAAACTCTTTAGATTCACTCGGCAAATTTTGCTAACTTTTTAACATGTTTTATCTCAGGTCCATATAGAAGACACTCGAGGAAGGAGGTTTCGTTAAGCTTGCTTATTTGAAATATTTTGGCCCGCTTTTATAAATAATATCAATTCAAGGGAAATTTTATCATTATTGTGTTTGTAAACTTTTTGAATCATCTGGGACCGTGTATGGAAATTTTACCTTTATTGAATGAAAATGAATGGATGTTTATTAAAATGACTCGTTTTGAGCCGTTTTCTATAATTATGAGATTGAACCATGATAGTAACACCCAATGAACCTTCCGCTGTTATGACAGAAATTTGGGGGTGTTACAGTAAGAACTCTAGAGCAGAATGGAGTTGTGGAACAGAGGAATCGTACGTTAGTTGAAGCTGCTCGGACGATGCTTCTCTCCTCAAGTGCACCGTTATTCCTTTGGGTTGACGCTATAGCAACTGCATGTTATACTCAAAACCGCTCCATTATTCACACCCGTTTCAACAAAACACCTTATGAGATCATTAATGGGAGAAAACCGGATATTTCATTTTTACATGTCTTCGGTGCTTTATGTTATCCGAAGAATGATCGTGAAGATATCGGTAAACTTAAACCTAAAGGTGATATTGGCTTTTTCATTGGTTATTCTTCAACTGCTTGTGCTTACAGGGTTTATAATCGAATGACAAGAAAGGTAATGGAGACTATGAATGTTACCTTTGATGAACTCTCGGGTATGGCCTCTCAACATAGAAGTTCACATCCCGAGCTTCATGGTCAGACTTCTGGACACGTAAGTTCAGGACTCGCACTTCAATTTGCACCGTCAGCAATCTCATCGTTACAACCTTCGGAACGTGACTTGGAAGTTTTATTTGGGCCAATTTATGATGAATATATGGAGGGTCCTTCGTCATTTGGTGTTCCTCAAAATGCACCGTTTGCACCTGCTACGGTAGTTCCAGAACCACCAATTGCATCTACACCAACGACATCCATTTTTGCACAATCTACGTCAACCTCAACCATATTGACTCCAAACTTTCCAACCACTTCTCCGACTGCTAACGCTACTCAACAACATTTTCAACAAATTCCTACTCATGTTCATCTTCAGAATGAAATAGTTGCTGAAAATACAAATAATGCGATTCTCAACGAACATGAGTTTGTTAATCCATTTGCGGCTTCCACAAGTACTACTCAGCCTTCAACACCATATGTGGATCCGTCGAGCTCGCATCAAGTTTCTCATACACTTCCACATGAACACAAATGGACTAAGAATCATCCTTTGGTTCAAGTGATTGACAATCTCTCACGACCAGTCTCAACACGAAATCAGCTGCGTACCGACGGTGATATGTGTATCTATGTACTATCAGTCAGCACACTGGAACCAGCAAGTGTTAAAGAAGCAATGACCGATGCATCATGGATTGAGTCTATACAAGAAGAGCTCAATCAGTTCATCCGGCTTGATATATGGGAGTTAGTACCACGCCCAGACAATATCGACCCCCTTACACTGAAATGGTTATTCAAAAACAAGATAGATGAGGAGCAATCGGTCATTAGGAACAAGACTCGGTTAGTTGTGAGAGGTTATAAACAAAAGGAGGGAATTGATTTCGCAGAATCCTTCGCCCCGGTTGCTCGGATGGAAGCTATTAGGATTTTCTTGGCATAGGCTACACACAAATCGTTCACTGTGTATCAAATGGACGTGAAGAAGGCTTTCTTGCATGGGCCATTAAAAGAAGATGTGTACGTATGTCAACCTGAAGGTTTCATCAACACCGAACATCCAAGCCATGTCTACAAGTTGAAAAAGGCAATTTATGGTTTGAAACAAGCACCGAGGGCATGGTACGACGAATTATCATCATTTCTTCTCCAAAATCACTTCAGCAAAGGAACCATTGACCCAACGTTGTTTATCAAGCACTACGACAACGACATCTTGGTGGCTCAGGTCTATGTAGATGATATTATATTTAGTTCTACTAACCCAAAATATTCCATATTATTTTCCGACCTTATGAAAAGTAGATTCGAAATGTCCATGATGGGGAAAATGACGTTTTTTCTTGGTCTTCAAGTCCACCAATCCCCCCGTGGTATTTTTATAAATCAGTCCAAGTATGTGCTTGAGATTCTAACGAAATTTGGTATGGAAAACTTTGATCCTATTGGTACTCCAATGGACACTAAACACAAGCTTGATTTGGATAAGAAAGGGACATTTGTAGATGCTACAAAATACCGAAGTATGATCGGGTCCCTTATGTACTTAAACTCAAGCAGACCGGACATTGTGCATGCTACTTGTTTATGTGCTTGGTACCAGGCTAAGCCAACCGAGAAGCACCTCAAGGAGATTAAAAGGATCTTTTGTTATCTCCGGGGAACCATTCACATGGGTCTTTGGTATACGAAGGATTCTGGTTTTAATCTCATTGGTTTTTTAGATGACGACCATGCAGTGTGTCATGATACATTCAAGAGCACATCCGGTGGAGCACAATTCTTAGGCGAGAAGCTAGTGAGCTGGTCCTCAAGAAAACAAGACTGTACGGCGTTGTCCACCACGGAAGCAGAATATGTGTCTCTATCTGTGTGTAGTGCTCAAGTCCTTTGGATGAGAACACAACTCACGAATTATGGCTTTCACTTTAACAAAGTTCCTATTTATTGTGATTCCCAATCAGCCATAGCCATATCCTGTAACCCGGTCCAACACTCTAAGACCAAGCACATAGCTGTCCGATTCCATTTCATAAAGGAGCATGTGGAAAGAGGAACGATCGAATTGTATTTTGTCAAGAAGGAATACCAACTAGCCGACATCTTCACCAAAGCTCTTTCTCAAGACAGATTTAAATTCTTGGTTCGTCGACTTGGTATGCGTAGTTTCACTCCAGATGAACTTGAACGTCTTGCACATTCGCAGTAACCTTGAATATATCTATCATAAAATCAAAATACAAAAATATAAAACCTATAAAAACAAAATAAAAAATGAGAAAATCTTTCAAAAATACCAAAAATATTCTTCTCCGACATGTCTCTCAGCATCGATAATATGGACACACTTAGAAATGTCGCTCAATAACGACACGGGTATGTACATAAAGTTCGAATGAGAGTTCAAATGTTTTCAAAACATGTCTTTTCTATTTTCTTCTCATAATGGTTTATAGTCACATGTCAGACTATAACCCGGTCCCCAACGAAAGGAAAGTCTATGACTTATCCTCAACAACGAGAAATTAATTTTTCTCGGTCATGGGCTTATATTAAGACATTCAAAGTTTTAAGCTCATGAACTCAAGGAAAATGTTCATTTACGTGCATTTTTGCTCAACAACGGGAAATTAAATTTTCTCGGATTTGAGCACAATTTTTCAAGACATTTTCAAAAGATTTTATTCAAATTCTTTCAAAATTGTATGCTCATATACTCCCCTATTTTTATCAGTATCCTTTCTCGAGGGGGAGTATAAAAATCTCATAACATATAGTTCCAAATTTTCATGAACATTATTCTCTCTATGTTTCATCACTAGTTTCACAAAAATTTCAATCACATGCAATTTTTAAGGGGGAGAATAGTGATAAAAGGTGTTCAAAATGTTTCATCTTGGATAAGATATTTGATATAAGTGCTTTCTCTTCCTAATATGTGCAAAAATCTTTCCTTTTATGATGCACATATGTAGGGGGAGCGTTTTTGGTGTTTTAGAAAGTTTTTCTGGTTACGATATCTATACCTTCAACACAATTATTCACGACGATATTGGTGTCAAAAGGTGGTTAGGTATTCGTCCTATGATCCAACCAGAACCGGAGGGATCTTCTCAGGGACAATCCATTATAACTAAGAAGTCCTTAGGAAAGATGGAGTAGTTGAGTGTACGGGAATAATGCCGACTAATGACTTAAGCTAGCACTGGAACAACCACAACAAAGTGCTAGTTATGACGTCTTGGTAAGCATTGAAGGGGTTGAAGAATGAAAAAGAAATGCAAGGATAAAGGGTGAAAAGAAAATAGCCCTCCATACAGATTAGGTAGAAACCGGATCAATACATCTACTATCAGAATCACGTTGATGATTTCTGGTATTGAAGACAAAGCATCATGGACCCAGTGATGCAAAGCACAACCCTTCCCAGCCTACTCAAGCTTCTCTCAAAAGAAGTTTGTTTTATTGTCACAGAGTTCAACTCATTTCTATCAACTTTCTCACTCCGAGATAGTAGATATTGAAAAGGTGGCAGACTGCTCCAGCCTCCGATCACCAAATAAAGGTGCACTTATAGAGTCTAGAGCCAACGAGATTCATCAAAAATCTCATTAGGACACTAATTCCATATATCAATTGTTGTTCATCATTAGAACACATGCGATAATTTACAGAGTCCTACGCTCTATCCTTGTGGTATTGCTAGAACATTCAGAGTGATACTCTCTAGTATTCACAGTGATGAATAGAAATCCTTCCAATGTTAACATCAAGCAGCACTATGGTAGGTCATATGTAAGATTCACTTGAATTAAACATATGATAACTGGAAAGCAACAGTGATTTCATTCTGTTTTGATTCAAACTCATTCCAGGTCTCTACGCGATATCTTTATGATCTTGCCAGAACATTCAGAGTAATACTTATTAGTATTTACAGTGACGAATGAAAATCCTTCAAGTGTCATCATCAAACAGCACTGCGGTAGGTAACTTGTGAGATTCTGTATGAATCAAACTTGTGTCAACTGGAAAAAAACTATGGTTTGATTCTTAATTGATTCTTAATTGATTCAAACTTGTTCCAGGAAATTGAATTGACGACTTAATCAACAGAATGGAACTGCATGATTCACTCCTTACTATTAATCATCTTTCGATATATTCAAGTATTGAGAATGGCTACCACAGCTAGAAACCCTGTCAAGGAAGTTCTTTGAACTTACCTAATCACATGTACAGTATTCGTACTGTATAACGAGAAACCGGAGGAATGCAAACGGCGGCGTAATCTCAAGAGTCGTGATTCAAGACCACATACTCAAGTAAATGAAGAAATCTCAAGAACATCTAAAGACAAAGACTTCCGCTACTCTGATAATCAAGGGAGATTGTTACCAGTCCTTCAAGACAACACAAAGTTCGAGTATATGGGGAAAGACACAAGAACACAAGTTGGCAAAGTTTCAAGATTAAGTCAAAGCAAATATCAAAGATCCATGATCACAAGTCATGAAAGGAACTATGAAAGAACTCTCAAGACAACGAGCTTCAAAGTCTGCAAGATCAAAGAAGTGAAGTCACAAATTACATGACCACCCCTTAGGGGGAGATTGTTAGTCGTATTTAAAGTGATGGTCATATAATATACTGTTGCGAAGCTCGTGAAAAATGCTATTCAACGGTGTCGGGAGTTCTTAGTTATTAATGTTTATGTAACGAGAATTAGTCTCGAACACACAAATGAGGAAGGCCTCCTAAACTTGTTAGTCATAGTATAAAGGGCCTCTCCACCTCATTTGTGTGTGTGTGTTTTTCATTTTGTATCATCCTAGAGAGAGAATGGGTGTTTGTTTCTCTCACTAGGTAAAACACCATCTTTGTTTTCTTTTTCCTTCCTTAATCTAATCTTTCTTTTTAGTTTAATCATTGTTTAATCTTCATCTAGTTTATAATCATTGTTAGTTCTTCATCACCACCATACTCGTACTATCACCAAGTTCTTCATCTGTTCATTTCGATACATAAAGATCAAGACTTTACGTGTTTGGTTCGTGTGTAAAGGTCCTACAGGCTTGCCTACTAATGAAGCTCGAGTTGTAGTTAAGTTCTTGAAGCAAATAATTGCAAGATTTGGTGTACCTCGTGCCATCATAAGTGATCGTAGGACTCATTTTTGTAATGATCAATTTACAAGAGTCATGAAGAAGTATGGTGTTAACCATAGACTTTCTACCGTGTATCACCCACAAACTAATGGGCAAATCGAGGTCACAAATCATGGTTTAAAGAGGATTTTAGAACGTACGGTGGGAGAGCATCGAGCTTCTTGGTCGGATAAGCTTGATGATGCTTTGTGGGCTTTTGGAGCTGCTTTTAAGACACCAATAGGTTGTACACCTTATAGACTTGTCGATGGAAAATCATGCCACCTCCCATTCGAGTTAGAACATAAGGCTTCATGGGCTCTTAAATGGTCTAACTTTGATCTTAATCAAGCCGGTTCACATAGGAAAGACCAACTTAAGGAGATGAATGAGCTTAGAACCGATGCCTATGAAAACTCATTGCTTTATAAGGAAAAGACTAAGCAATTGCATGATGCTAAGGTAAGAACCATGAGTTTAAAGTTGGAAAGTCGGTTTTACTCTTTAACTCACGGTTGAAACTTTTTGCGGGCAAGCTTAAGTCACGATGGTCCGGTCCATTCACTATTGCTCAAGTATTTCTATATGGAACTATTGAGTTGTCTCAACCAAATGGCCCAAATTTCAAAGTGAATGGTCATTGTGTCAAGCATTACTTTGGGGAGGACATTTCCGTTGAAATGGTCCAAGAGACCCCCATTTTCCCCATGAATTAATTCATTGTGGGAAGAGTCGAGCTAGAGACTCCTTAAATCTAGCTTGAATAACTAGGATTAGATCATTTAGACTAGAGTGTGGTAGGATAGGAATAAAAGGGTATATATTTGAGATGAAGTGTAGGGGGTGCCTATCTTTTGTCTTCTTGGTGTTTGTAGGCTTGCTCTCTCTCTTTGTATGCATTGGAGCTTATGGAGGAGGCTCTTGTATTGGGTTCACTTTGATACTCTTGTGATTCAAAATAGACTCTTAATAATGTCTAAAATTAATTCACTTTAGTAGACCTTTCCTTAGCTTGAGTTAAGCAAAGTTATCAATGTCATAAGTGTAGGGGAGTTTAATCCAATACTCTTAAACATTGAGGACAATGTTTATCTTAAGTGTAGGGGGGTCTTCTATCGAAGTGACCTTACCTAGACCATTTCCTTTGCTTTCATGATAATTGGGAAAACTAATTTTTCAAACATTTTTCAAATTATTGATCTACCTTGGTCAACCAAAATATGCATTCATAATTTTTGCATTCATCATTTTTCATTTGCATAACACATTTGCATTGTATATATTTCTTATTTTATTTTTCATCAAAAATATACAAAAGGATATAAAATATAATAAAGGATATGGGTTAACAAATTTAGGAGAGTTTGACATATTAGGCCCGCCATGAATATCTTGGCTCAACCCAAGTTTGCTTATTCAAGCTTACTCAAGATAGTATCCTTAACCATGTAGACCTTTATTGGTTTATTAGGCTAAGCATCCACGAGTCTCATTATTTGGGATTTTAAACTTTGGAGAACAAGAGATGATAGAGTTTGAAGTAAGTGTAAAGAGCTAGATAAACCTCATATTAATTACTTGTGGCTATTATATCCCAATTCGTAACCTTTACTTTCTTGTCAACGTATGTATATATTGTTAATAAAAAATCAAGAACGGTTTTAATCGGTTTGTAGTCTTTTATGCATTTTTTACTAATAATTCGTGGTTGGTATAAGTACGTCTTAAGATTCTAAGTTAGAACGTTTTATGTCTACTATACTTATGTCATGCTTAATATTTAGCGGGTGTTTTTCCTTTTATTCTTTTCATTTTATTTGTGAGGAATAAAGAAAAATAAGATCGGCTTATAAAAAATGAGTGGCTAGAAAAAAAAGAGAAAAAGGAAAAAAAATAAAAAAATAATCATACAAGACTCCCAAGAGGGGCAGTGAAGTGTTAATTATAGTAGCTATTAAATTTCAATATTACTCTCACAAGGGTTACGGAGATTTAATAGTTGCTCCAATCTAGTATTACCTTGACGGGTTGCGGGATTGAAGATCCAAGGTCTCAAAAAGGCGGCGGATATAAATTATTGCGTGAGTTTTATTTTTCTTTTCTTAGCGAGTGTGTAGCTACTTATTAATGCATGACATAAGGATCCTACACATAAGGCTAATGACTTATTATTTTGGGTCGGACATATATTAATAGTGGGCGGTTTTTCAAGTAATGGATAAGATGGTTACTTAGGATTAAAACCGTGCTTCCTTATTTTAGATTTTACACTTCTTATATTTCACGCTTTAAATAATGACAAATTTTCTCTCAAGCAATTTGCTCAAATAATAACTGGTCTTAGAGGCATAATAAGTGGGGGTATAATGGTAACATAATTAATTTGTATGAACAAGTCGATGCACTTTCACTTATGAATAACAATGATCTCGTTTTTAAGCTTAGTACGGGGAAAGTGAAACTTGATGATAAGTATTCATGGTACCAAAGCCCTAATTAAAGTCCTTGATTTCTTTATGATTTATTTCCATCAAAACCATTTCAAGAAAAGTAAAAAATATATAAACAGAATTGTTTTCCTTGCATTGCATTGTAAAAATCAAAATAATGCATCATATAGTGTAGTGTAGTGTAAAAGCATTTCATCTTGGCCAAGGGGATTAATTATGAGAAAAATGTAATTTAGATCTTTGAAATATGGCATTGCATGAGGCCATGGCAATGATCAAGTGTGGGGGATTTGATATGAGTGAAATCTCATATCAATTATGTAACACCCCCAATTTCGGTCATAGCAGCGGAAGGGTCCTTGGGTGTTACTATCATGATTCAAGCTCAATATCATAGAAAACGGCTCAAAACGAGTCGTTTTGATAAAAACATCCATTCATTCATTCAACAATAAAACTTTACACATGGTCCCAGATAACTTAAAGTTTACAAAACACAGTATATGATAAAAATTCTTTGAATGGATATAATTTATAAAAGCGGGCCAAGACATTTCAAATATGCAAGCTTCACGAAACCGCCTTCCTCGAGTGCTTTCCCTATGGACCTGAGATAAAACATACTAAAAAGTCAACAAAATTGCTGAGTGAATCTATAGAGTTTAAATTAAATAAAGAGAATACAAGTATTCTGAATAACCTTCCATGGTTAATATTTCATCGAAAGACAATTATGTTGTACGGACATCATCATCGGTGTTATTACATAAGTCTCATGACATTGAACTAGATGTGGCAAATCTTGCCCATTTTGATACATATGGGCACTTTTTGCCCATTTTCAAAAAAGGATGGGGCACTTTTTGCCCATGCTTTATAATGAATGGGCTAAACGAGCGCATATGTAAGAAATTAAATGGGCTTCACGGGCGCACTTGTAAAATACAAATTAGTATAATCGACGAATATCTTTTATTAAATTTTTTATCCCGGTTTTCAAACAAGTATTTTTATTTTTTATTTGTAGGTTTTTATATGTTTTTTTCCTTTTTTAGCTTGCGCCCGTTTAGCCCGCCCGTTTCGCCCGCCCGTTTCGCCCGTGCCCGTTTAGCCCGCGGCTGTTTAGCCCGCCGCCCGTTTTGCCCGTTGCCTGTTTAGCCCGCCGACCGTGCCCGCCCGCCCGCCCATTTTGCCACCTCTACATTGAACGTTAACATATATTATTTAAGTCCAACACACCTAGCCAAGTGCGTATATTTCTCTTATACGTATGCATTCGATGTTTCATTACTAGTGTTTCACTACACCACGCGATAGCTAGTCGCGACCGGACTGGGCGTCACCCCGATAGATCTATCCATAGTATTAGCGTTCTTTCGATTAACAATTCACGATTCCATGGGTCTTTTAAGGCTAAAAATAACTTATGTAATAACTTTCATCTAAGCATAAAATCGGGTCCCTTGTGTTCTATTTTAAAATAAATAGGGTTTACCATAACTTCTGGTTGCACCCATTCATGGGTTTACAACAACTCTTGTTGTACCCTTCATTTAAAATAAATACTTTTCAAGTAAATAGAGTTTCCACAACTTTTAGTTGCACCATCCAATTGGTTTACCGCAACTTATAGTTGTACTCTTTATTTTTAGTAAAACAAGCAGTTATCCCCCTCGCCGGTTTCTAAAACAATTAAAGAATTTAAATGCGAGGCTATAGACTCACCTTAGTACTAGAGTGGTAATGAGATGATCGCCGACGATAAGTGATGCCCGTCAAACACGAAAACTGCGACCTACCAATTAAGGTGCGCTCGTTAATAATCGACTCACGTATAAATCGTACTTAAACCGAACAAAACTAAAAATTACAAAACCATGACAATCCCGAAAAATTAACAATACAAGTGATACTACTATATCTTTTTATCCAACACTATTCGTTTAAATACTTGCACTCTTGACATTGACCTGTCATAAGACGCCAAGTCAACGCAAGTCAACTTATCACTTTACTTCACTCTGACCAGTAACTAAGTCATTGATATAATGACTAAACACTTGAGTAAATCACCATATCCAATATTGAATACTCAAACTCACACCACACGAACATTGAACTACCTGTCCAAAATATCAATCAGCATGTACACTCCAAATGTACACACCAATCTACCCTATCTAGATTTGTCTGATCTCGACGAAACTTGGTGACAAACTCACAAACAACCTGATTAAGACTCGATTCAAAATTCATCCAAAAATATCACTCCTAAGACCTTCTGCCCGACACATCTTTGAGTTATAAAAACCGGGCAGTTTTACGCCTTCGACACATAAAACCATTTTGATTACCCTAAACACCCCAGTTTACAAAATCGACACTCGAGTTTGAAAATAGGCTCACAACCTGAGGTTTAAAGACTTACAACAGCCCTTGAATCTTGTTAAAACTTATTTTATAGTCCTCGAGATTCGATCCAAATATCGACAATAACTTCGAGTTGTGTCGATGCTCGTCTCCCGGTACACGAATAATCAAACTATTGTAACTTCACGCTCGTTTGGAGTTAGAAGCTCTACTTTATATCAAAACGGAGCTTATGAAAAGATCTACATCACTATACTATTATTATAACAAATACACATAATTAAGACACCCAAAAACAACCTACAACTCACTGCCCAAAATCAACTCTTTAAAAATCATACTAAAACAATTTTTCAAGCAATTCCAACCACTTTTCTATCATTCCCAATCCCCTAATATCATTATTTATAAATCCTAACACTTGTATAATTCAAATAAATAAAAACCCAAAATCAAAAATAAATTTTCTTCAACAAAATAAAATGATCTACACATGATTATCACTAGATAAACACATGCAAGATCATCAAATCATAATACTAACCCAAGGTCATAACAAAAATCAAAAACTTGTTGCATGTTGGAAAATTTTATATAGATATGATCACCTTTAAAATCTAAGATGGGACTTGTGTTAGTTTTTGCTAAATCAAAGTGGATCAATTTTAACCAAGAGAGAAAGTATGTGTTTTCTTTTCTAAAAATGTAGTTAGTGGAATAAGTAGGTGGGAAATTGTTTATATAGTAGTAATAGTTGAGGGTAGTTTTTGTCAATTTGTAATCTTTTGGACCACTTTGCAATTATATAGTTTAAAGGGTAGAAAATGACTATTAGTCAAATTTGAAAATATTTACGGGACTCGGGTTTCGTAAAAATACTTTTCAAAAGTTTAAACGCATCAGAAATATAATAATATAGTTCCGACACGACTTAAAACGTAATTAAATCGAAAACGTCGAAAATATTACATATCGAGACAATCGATAATAAAACGTTAATTTTTGGGCATCCGTCGGTATCGCGATCGCTAATAGTTCTCGTCATTCGTTAAAACGTAAAACACGAGAAATAAAAATAGATAGAATAAAATCATCATATGATATTTTGAGAATATAATATCGATACCTAACGTATCCTTTGTCGTTTTTCATCTAAACGACATTCTTACGTTAAGTTTCAAGCTATAACCTTCTCGGTTAGCCAATAATTTAAAATTCTCATTAAAGTAAACATATAATACTTAATAGTTGAGATTAAAATATCGACCTTAAATAGACGGATTGTCACATCATCCCCACCAAATTGGGATCTTCGTCCCGAAGATCAACTTGCGTTCTTCCTCGATCGCTCGTTGAAATCATAGAGATAAATGTATTTTGGTCCTCGTTTTGAGTTACATCAGACTTTGGCAATAGGAATACGACTTTGTTTCAGTTGCTTAACTTCCTTATTGATAATCTCAACAAGTTCCTTGATGAAATGCAACTTACCGTCGATTTATACTTCATCAAGAGGGATAATAAGATCTTTGTCAAAAAGAAACTTCTTTAGGTTCGACATATGAAAAAGTATTGTGAATTCCTTGTAACTCTCGAGGTAATTTAAGTTTTCATGTCACCGGACCTACACTCGATATTATCTCGAATGGTCCAAACGTAACGAGGACTTAACTTCCCGCGTTTTCTAAAATATATAACACCTTTTCCATGGCGATGGCTTTGGCATAACTTTTCCACCTACCTCGAATTCCAAAGGTTTTCACTTCACATCGTCATAACTTCCATGTCTACTACGAGCAGTTAACAAACGATTCTTAGTTAGCGTGATCGATTTATTTATCGAAATAAAATGAGCAGAATCAATCAATCAACATTGACAGAAATTGAATTAAATCCAGACTGAGTTTTCGAGAACTGAACAATGAATCCATTGTAATTTGCTCCTACCTCCCAAATGATAACGAATAACACAATCGTAATCACTTAAAGACTTATTTATCTCTTTTTAATCCATAATACATTGTAAGCTCTTACTATCGGTGGATACCGTACATTTAGTGCCAAACAATTTAGGTCTCCATAGGCAAAGGGTAAAAATCACTACACCCAATTACAAGTCATGGGTTATGTAGTTACCTCATTCTTTTTGAGTTTCCTAGAAGCATACACAAATCAAACCGCTCTAAATCATATAGGAGACCTATCACGATCATCAACAAAATCTTTACTTCTTTCGGTTAATGATAAGATCAGCGTGATATAGAGTTTCCTTTTCAGTGTTTGAAAAGCTTCCTCTTCGTCAAAGCCACACACATATGGTTCATTCTCTGAGTTAGATTAGTTAATGGTTTTGATATCAAAGGGAATCCTTCAATAAACCTTCAGTCATAACCAGCCAACCTTGATATTGTTGTACCTCAGTTGGAGTAGTTGGAGTATTCAAATTTTCGATGGCTTTGATTTTCGCAGGATCGACATGTACCTCACTTTTATCAATCACATGTCAGAGAAATTACACATAACTAAGCCAACGATCACACTTTGAGAATTTCGCGTAACACTTTTCGTTCTTTAACAAGTTCAAGATAATACTTAAGTGTTCGGCATGCTCTTCCTTGCTCTTAGAGTAGATAAGAATATCATCAATGAAAATGATTACAAATTTATCAAGATATGACTTACACATATGATTCATTAAGTCAATGAATACATCAGGTGCATTGTCAAACCATAAGGCATTACCTGAAACTCATAATGACCATAACGAGTCTACGCACCATAATAGGAATATCTTCTTTGCATATGCGAAGTTGATAGTAACCAAAACGAAGATCAATATTGGAGAAAACACGAGAACCTAGAAGTTGATTAGATATATCATAAATTCTTCGATGCGGATAACAATTCTTGATCGTTAGCTTATTCAACTCTCGGGTAAATGATGCACATACGGAACGAATCATCTTTCTTCTTAATGAATATAATAGGAACTCCCCAAAATGACAAGCTTTATCGAGTGAAACCTCTATCAGATAGTTCTTGCAACTGCATAAATAATTACTTCAGCTCGGATGGTGCTAATCGATATAGCACACATGCCACAGTTGCAGCACCAGAAATTAGATCAATTAGGAATTCTATTTGCCTTGGAAGCGGAAGTCATAACAATTGTTTCATAAACACTTCAGAATAGTTACTAGACTGGAACAATTTCTACTCACATCTCTTACGATTACTTCTCCAATACCTGAGCTAGGAATGGTTCACCACCGTTTCAATATACTTACAAGCTCTAATGCACGAAACGATTTTTCAGTTTGGGATTATTTCTCCTTCAGTTCTAGGTTGTACAAAACTTGCTCCATACTTTGGGAATACTACGGGGACAAAATTCTTCAGTCAACCGGTTCCTCACCTTAGTCCATGGTGTCCCATAAGTAACGATACCTATGGAAGCAAATATGCCATTCCACCAAATTAATACACGACCTTGGAGAGTAGCGATTTCGTACTGCACCTTATCCTCCTGATTAGGGTCACTTATTCGAAAGACTGACACCAGCTTTTCAACAACTGACACAATCCTCCATCATTGTTAGTCCCCTTAAGAGTCAATGGTTTCCACTTAATAAATGAAGTGTAGTTATAGCCTCTAATTTCGGGCACATTTGTTCCATCAGTACCACGAACATTATTGGCTCCAACTTCAGCTCCACTGGTTCCAGTTCCACTAGTTGTAGCTTCAGCTCCAGTTCCAAATCCATCATTCATGTTGGACATGAATTCAGTTAAAGATACAGCAACTTATTCACTAATAACTTGGCACATTCGTACTTGAGTCATAGCTTTCATTGACTGTATGATTCTTGTGCAACGCAAATCAAATCATAATGAGTATTCATTCAATGGTGGGTTATACCACATGGATTTAAAAGAGAAAAGCAAAGAAAGATAACAACAGAACGATGTAGAATTAGGAATCAAAAGATAGGCATTCCATTGATCACAAACTAGTACAAGTTGTATTGTCAAGCATTATAGATTATCATCGTCTAATGCTATGCAAATTAGAAGACTTGTCCTACTAACTGATGTCACAGTTTAGTTAGTGATTTATGTAAAGATACTACAATACTTAAACTAATCCACAAGAGTTACTAGGTAAATCACATGGCTAAGAAGGCTCCTCAGTCATACTAGAAGAAGGTTTCTACAATGTCTTTCAGAGACGCTTGATATCCTTCTCAATTGGTGGTTTTAGAACAGCCCCAATACAACCATCCCACGATCAAAGAATTAGGGGAACAAATCAAATAATGAGTCAAGCAAACGAATTAAAAGTCAATAAGAGTTTAAATGCACGGATGCTATATGCTTAAGCCCACCACATTTATAAATCATTATTTCCATGGATTGATCAAATCCATCCAAATAAGATTTAGAAATTTGTGGTTCAACAATTTATAATTTCCTTGTTCAAATAAATGGCCAATTCATTTCAACAAGACGATTATAAATCACTTTATTTAAGCATCGCCAGCTCAAAGCAAGAGATCAGGATCGAAACAAATGAAAAACTGATTTAACAGAAAATGATCAGTGATATGATATGGAATCCTGGTTGGCATGTGAATACCATAACAATCAATCTCAATTTTTAACAACAAATAGTACCAAACTCAGACAAACTTGTTTCTAGCAAAACAGTAGAATGTCGAAGATTAATGAAAATGTAGATTAAATTTGCTATATGAAATGAACGAATCGATAAATCAAGAATAAGAACCAAGGAATCAAAATCCTTGTAACCAAAATAATATCATTGAGAATATTAACCATTTTGTTGGGATCATGGATATCCAAAACTTAGTTAGTCTCGGGAATAGCAGGATTAACTTCAACATTAACTTTTAAATGACTAAGGTGGCTTCGTGACAATCTACGTCATATAAATCTCGTATAAGTAAAAATGATCATTTATAATTAAATAAATGAAAACATACCTTGTAATTCACAAGTACAAATAATCAATAAAGATTACTATATATATATAAACACTCTCATTCTCGTCCATTGGCAACTCGGAGGTTTCGCTTGCAACTGTTATAGTTAAAAGATTTCAAAAATTCATTTTTGGAAAATCTTTTCGTTCTCTATAACTTGAGCTCTAATACCAATCTGTAACACCCCTAATTTGGGTGATAGCAGCGGAAGGGTCCTTGGGTGTTACTATCATGATTCAAGCTCAATATCATAGAAAACGGCTCAAAATGAGTCGTTTTGATAAAAACATCCATTCATTCATTCAACAATAAAACTTTACACATGGTCCCAAATAACTTGAAGTATACAAAACACAGTATATGATAAAAATTCTTTGAATGGATATAATTATAAAATCGGGCCAAGACATTTCAAATATGCAAACTTCACGAAACCGCCTTCCTCGAGTGCCTTCCCTATGGACCTGAGATAAAACATGCTAAAAAGTCAACAAAACTGCTGAGTGAATCTATATAGTTTAAATTAAATAAAGAGAACACAAGTATGCTGAATAACCTTCCATGGTTAATATTTCATCGAAAGACAATTATGTTGTACGGGCATAATCATCAGTGTTATTACATAAGCCTCATGACTT
Source organism: Glebionis coronaria (assembly GCA_025667525.1). NCBI lineage: Eukaryota > Viridiplantae > Streptophyta > Magnoliopsida > Asterales > Asteraceae > Glebionis > Glebionis coronaria. The sequence goes on along the minus strand of CM046879.1, from coordinate 136,332,770 downwards.
TGAACGTTAACATATATTATTTCAGCCCAACACACCATGCCAAGTATGTATATTTCTCTTATACGTATGCATCCGATGTTTCATTACTAGTGTTTCACTACACCACGCGATAGCTAGTCGTGACCGGACTGGGCGTCACCCCGATAGATCTATCCATAGTATTAGCGTTCTTTCGATTAACAATTCACGATTCCATGGGTATTTTAAATCTAAAAATAACTTATGTAATAACTTTCATCTAAGCATAAAATCGGGTCCCTTGTGTTCTATTTTAAAATAAATAGGATTTACCACGACTTCTGGTTGCACCCATTCATGGGTTTACAGCAACTCTTGTTGTACCCTTCATTTAAAATAAATACTTTTCAAGTAAATAGAGCTTCCACAACTTTTAGTTGCACCATTCAATTGGTTTACCGCAACTTATAGTTGTACTCTTTATTTTTAATAAAACAAGCATGTTATCCCCCTCGCCGGTTTCTAAAATAATTAAAGAATTTAAAAGCGAAGCTATAGACTCACCTTAGTACTAGAGTGGTAATGAGACGATCGCTAACGATAAGTGATGCCCGTCAAACACGAAAACCGCGACCTACCAATTAAGGTGCGCTCGTTAATAATCGACTCAAGTATAAATCATACTTAAACCGTACAAAACTAAAAATTACAAAACCATGACAATCCCGAAAAATTAACAATACAAGTGATACTACTATATCTTTTTATCCAACACTATTCGTTTAAATACTTGCACTCTTGACATTGACCTGTCATAAGACGCCAAGTCAACGCAAGTCAACTTATCACTTTACTTCACTCTGACCAGTAACTAAGTCATTGATATAATGACTAAACACTTGAGTTAATCACCATATCCAATAGTGAATACTCAAACTCACACCACACGAACATTGAACTACGTGTCCAAAATATCAATCAGCATGTACACTCCAAATGTACACACCAATCTACCCTATCTAGATTTGTCCGATTTCGACGAAACTTGGTGAAAAACTCACACATAACCTGATTAAGACTCAGTTCAAATTTCATCCAAAAATATTACTCCTAAGACCTTCTGCCTGACACATCTTTGAGTTATAAAAACCGGGCAGTTTTACGCCTTCGACACATAAAACTATTTTGATTACTCTAAACACCTCCGTTTACAAAACCGACACTCGGATTTGAAAATAGACTCACAACCTGAGGTTTAAAGAATTACAACAGCCCTTGACTCTTTTTAAAACTCATTCTATAGTCCCCGAGATTCGATCCAAATATCGATAATAACTTCAAGTTGTGTCGATACTCGTCTCCCGGTACACGAATAATCAAACTATTGTAACTTCACGCTCGTTTGGAGTTAGAAGCTCTACTTTATATCAAAATAAAGCTTATGAAAAGCTCTACATCATTATACTATTAGTATAACAAATACTCAAAATTAAGACACCCAAAAACAGCCTACAACTCGCTGTCCAAAATCAACTCTTTAAAAATCATACTAAAACAATTTTTCAAGCAATTCCAACCATTTTTCTATCATTCTCAATCCCCTAATATCATTATTTATCAATCTTAACACTTGTATAATTCAAATAAATAAAAATCAAAAATCAAAAATAAATTTTCTTCAACAAAACAAAATGATCTACACATGATTATCACTAGATAAACACATGCAAGATCATCAAATCATCATACTAACCCAAGGTCATAACAAAAATAAAAACCTTGTTGCATGTTAGAAAATTTTATATAGATATGATCACCTTTAAAAGTCTAAGATGGGACTTGTGTTAGTTTTTGCTTAATCAAAGTGGATCAATTTGATGGTGGTGTTTTGGTTTGTGTTTATGGATGGCAAAAGAAAGAACCAAGAGAGAAAGTATGTGTTTTCTTTTATATAAATGTAGTTAGTGGAATAAGTAGGTGGGAAATTGTTTATATAGTAGTAATAGTTGAGGGTAGTTTTTGTCAATTTGTAATCTTTTGGACCACTTTTCTATTATATAGTTTAAAGGGTAGAAAATGACTATTAGTCAAATTTGAAAATATTGACGAGACTCGGGTTTCGTAAAAATACTTTTCAAAAGTTTAAACGCATCAGAAATATAATAATATAGTTCTGACACGACCTAAAACGTAATTAAATCGAAAACGTCGAAAATATTAAATATCGAGACAATCGATAATAAAACGTTAATTTTTGGGCATCCGTCGGTATCGCGATCGCTAATAGTTCTCGTCATTCGTTAAAACGTAAAACACGAGAAATATAAATAGATACAATAAAACTATTCATATGATATTTTGAGAATATAATATCGATACCTAACGTATCCTTTGTCGTTTTTCATCTAAACGACATTCTTACGTTAAGTTTCAAGCTATAACCTTCTCGGTTAGCCAATAATTTAAAATTCTCATTAAAGTAAACATATAATACTTAATAGTTGAGATTAAAATATCGACCTTAAATTGACGGATTGTCACAAATTATATCACATTAAACCCTAAAACACAAAAAAATACCAGATTTTATGTGAAAAAGCAGTATTATGGGGTATTCTTTGTTGTTTGTGCTTTTGTAGGTAAAAAGATACAAATTTGATGCAAAGAATGGTTGAAACGGTGTTCTGAGTATTTTTAGGGCTTTCTTGGAATTTGGCTCATGAAGGTTTGTAGAAACTAGAAGGGGGGGTTGAATAGTTTCTTATATTTACTTGTTAAATGATGGTTTTCACAAAATCCTTTTTCTCAAAAACTTAGACTTAAGGAAATAAGTGAAATCTTCTTATGCACAATATAAACAATGATAGTGTAACTAAACTAATACTAACTAATGTATATGCACAAAGAATAAAGAATGTAAAGAGTTAAGGGTAAAGAAATATCAAACCAAACACCAAGGATTTATAGTGGTTCGGCAACAAAGCTCATTCCTCGTTCCTACTCCACTCCTCGAGTACTCCTTACTCAAGAGTTCACTACACAACAAGCTTCTTATGGTGGAGAAAACCGTACACGTTTCTTAACAAATTTCCGACTCTAAGCTAAAAGTCGAGCCCTAATCGTAGCTAGGACCAATCTACACAACTATATTTAGTACATACACAACTTCCAAATAGACACAACTACTTGGATCTTCACAACTATGACACAACAACAAATGTATAAGATTTGATCTTCAAAGGATCTTTGGTGGTGGACTCAACACTTCACAAGGATAGTGTTCTTCTCTTTGCACTTGAAGAGGAAGGGATGGATGAGATAGATTCACTTCTAAACAAGTAGTAATCAATCAAATGATCAAGGATTTGAGTGATTTAAGAAGTATGTTTGAATCTGGAAATTTATGTGCAAAAGAGGTGAAGAGAAAATCTGAGAAAGGTCCACTATTTATAGGACAAAGGGCCAACGGCTATATCTGCCCGTGGTTCCTTATCTCAGTCGGCGGTACCTTATCGATAAGGAAGCGCCTAGGCACTAGGGAACCGCCAGAGTAGACTCCGCTCCCTTTTTGTCCTTTAGTGGTGGAGGTCTTATCTGATTATAAAATATCCTGAAAGAATATTCCAAATCAAAAAAGAATATGCCATTTTCAAATTTTCAAATATTTAATTTAATAAAACATTTTCTTTAAAAGAAAGTTTAATTAAAAACTTGTCACACTTAATAAAAGGTGAGTTTTAAGAAAAGATTAATTCACTTGATTACTTGATTAAGGTTAGTACTTGTTTATTCATACCTTAAGTGAAAATGGGTAAAATGAAAAATACTTGAACTCAAGAATTCGTTTTTTGTTGTTTTCGTAAATGCTTGTTTTTACATATTGTCGTAATCAAAACTAAGCGAGATCGAAAAATGCAAGTAACGTTTTTAGGCATTATTGCATTAACAATCTCCCCCTTTTTTATTCCGACAATACATAAACTCAATCACACAAAAACAAGATTTTCGAAGACAAGTTTATTCATTTCCCCCCTTTTTCGAAGCAAACAGGTTGCACAAGTCGGTGTTGAAGAGACGGACTTTGCAAAGACTCCCCCTTGGTGCTCACTCCCCCTTGCTTGGGGCACCGAGGAATCGAGATATGGTGACAAGCTACATAGAAGGGTTAGTTGAACAAAAGAGACAACCAACAAGAGATAGTTATAGGTCACAAAAAAATAATAAAAAGAGAAGAAAACACAAAGACTAAGATCCAAGTGAAGTCATAAAATAATCATACAAAGATGTATGAAAGAGGAAACAAGCCAAAAGAATAAATCTAATCCTAGTTAATCTAGAATTCTAAGATTTGCTTGAATAAGGTGTCTTGTGGATAAGCAACCAATGCTTATATGAAAGACAAGGTAGTGGCGGAAGGTGGTGGTGGTGGCTTGGTGGAGATCTCATAATCAAAGTGAAGAGGAGACTTAATTAGGAGACTCTTGATGTAGCTCAACTCCTCATAGATGTGTGCCATAGCAAGATGTTGATATTGACAACAATGACAATATGTCCCATGGTGCATGACATTATCATGTGAAGGAGGAAGAACACTAAAGGGTGGTGGTGGAAGAAAAGATGTTCCACAATCAACATTCTTGGTAGGAGAATTGTGATTAAGAGTGTTCTTGGGTGAATTTGGATTGAAAGTGTTCTTGGGTGAGTTGGGATTGAAAGCAATTAGGGAAAATAGAGGAGAATCAATGCTTTCATTAGGAGAATAAGACATTTTGGGATGTGAAGTATGGCAAAATGCTTATGGTTAAATAGGGAAGGCTCAAGGTATTTTTAAGGTGGTCAAAGGGTTGAAACAAAGATTCCCAAAAATGTTGGAACAAATTTGGAATTTCAGTAATACCCAAAAAAGGAAGCATTGTACGCGGTTCCTTATTGCTTCCGGCGGTTCCTTATGGATAAGGGACCGTGGTTCATTTATGGAACCGCCTACAAAGGCTGTGTTTTGGTGGTGAAGGAAGATTTTTCAGCAAATCTAATTTTTCTAGTCTAACTTATCATAGGGATATGCTTAAAAGCAAAGATAGACAAAGATAACACATACTAACTCACCAAATAGGGATTTGACCAAAATACATGGATTTTAAAATAAAATAGATGTTGGAGGTGTGTAAGACAAGACCTTAGGTCATGACACATTGATCCTCCATGATTTTATCTTGTTCTTGCTATGTTTGAGTGAATCATACATATTAATTATGTAAGCTCGAGATTAATAGCAAGAATCAAAGAAAACTGTTTTTAGATTGAATTAACAATGTTAAAACATTTCTTGACCATTTTCGAAAGAGACTTTGAGGATTTTGAAAAGGAAAAGAGAAGGTTTTCAAGAAGAGTTTAGGAGACTCAATGACTCAAAGTGATAAAAGACTCAAAAGAAAATAAGAGACTCAATAAAAGGAAAGCAATTAAGGAATATGTTCCATTAATCCTAGACCTAGACGCAAGTAATTAAAAGGTTCCCTCTTAAGTGGCTTAGTGAAGATGTCGGCTAAGTTATCCTCGGAGGGTACCTTCTCAATTGAAATGTTCCCCTTTTGAACATTATCCCTAAGGAAATGGTGGCGAATTTCTATGTGATTGGTTCGCGAATGTTGCACGGGATTCTTGCTAAGGTCTATAACACCTTTATTGTCGCACATGATGGGAACATCATCAAGAGAAATCCCGTAATCAACAAGCGCTTGCTTCATCCATAGAGCTTGTTGGCATGATTTTCCGGCACTCACATTGTTAGAAGTAATTAAAGTGATGGTCATATAATATATCGTTGCGAAGCTTGTGAAAAATGTTATTTAATGATGTCGAGAGTTTTTAGTTATTATTGTTTATGTAACGGGATTTTGTCCCGAACACACAAATGAGGAAGGCCTCCTAAACATTTCTTAGTTAGTATAAAAGGTCTCCTAATCCTCATTTGTGTGTGTGCTTTCCATTTTGATTAGTTCTAGAGAGAGAAAGGTGTTTGTTTCTCTCACTAGGAAAACACCAACTTTGTATTTCTTTTCTTCTCTTCATCTTAATCTAATCTTTCTTTTTTAGTTTAATCACCAACATGTTATTTGTGTTTGATTAGTCGTGTGATTTAGTCCTACAAGTGGTATCAGAGCAAAACCGGGGGTGTTTTGTATCCGTGTGGTTTGTGTTCGTGTTATGTTATCTGATTCATGATTCACGGTTGGTATTTTTTCTCATTTCATATCTCGAAATATCAACTTTTGTTTCATTATTATCTATTTCCTATCTTTCCTCGTCCCAATATATCATGTCTCGTAATATGTGGTATCTTTATGTATCTGATTTTATCATGCCTCTTCATTCATTTTTTGTCAAATTTTTGTACCCTGTTTTTTTATGTTTTTGTCCCTATACACACCTGTTTTGCATCATGGGGATAAGGACAAAATATTTTGGTCCAGATCCAATTTTTTCTGGGTACAAAAATACTGGTCAATTGTGACAATCCGTCAATTTATGGTTTATATTTTATTCTCAAATATTATTTAAAAACATTATTTTAATGTTATATTATAAACTCACTTATTTTCAAGAAGTAATTTGGATTTACGTCTTGAAGTAGCATCGACTACGTCTAAACCGGAGGATTTTACGTTACGTGCTTACGTTTACATACACCGTTTTGGTGACAGTCCGACATTTCAGAAAATAAATTTGTCCGTGAATATTATTTTGAGATTTTATATTTGTGTTGGTTCCTAAACTCACAAATTTACGAGAAGAGATTAGGACTTACGATTTTATTGTAACGTCCTTTACGACTAAACCAGAAACCTTAGGATTACGTATTTACGTTTTCGAACTCCGTTTTTGATGAGACAATTTTTATTAGATTTGTTTTGTGCCGTTGATTCATAATTTAAAAAAACGTTTTTCGTAAAACGACCCGAGGGTACGCAAATCGAGGAAAATAGAATCGAGGAGTACCCGTAAATTAGTGGAGATGAGACAAGTGGGACACTTGTCCCACCCCCACTATATCTAGCCAACACAAGCCTTGTGGCAAGTTTATACATAAACTTGCAAGACACATATCTTGCAAGCTTAATAAACAAGCTAACAAACCACAAAACCATCTAGCCAAAACCATTCACTCATTCAACACATGCAAACCACCAACTCCACTCTTCCTCTCTCTAAAATTCGTCCAAGAACCACCCATAAACTCCCCCATTTGATCAATTTTAACCACAAACATTTGTTATAATTAACATATGTTAATCTCCATTCAAAAAGATGAAGATTGGTGCAAGTTTTAACATCCAAGGAGAAGTTTTGTTGGTGTCTTGGGGCTGATTTTCCATGAGAAGCTTATGAAGATTTGGTGATCTTAAAATGGTGTTGGTTTATCACAAGTCTTGCCATCAAATCCAAGCCTTGTTCATCAAAACTCATCTTTTCATCACTAATGGTGGTATAGAGATTGTTTCTTCCTATCCTCTTTTTATTTTGATTATGTAATCATGTATTTTCTTTCCTATTGTATATGTATATGATGAATATATGATGATAAAAGTATTGTGTGGGGATTTGGTGTTGATAAATATGATTAAAAAGATGAAAAACTATAAGAAACAAGGATAAAATCTTGCTTAAATTGATGGCTGTATAAAACAGTAAAGAACCATGTGATGAACTGATAAAATGGCTTGAATAGATTAATATACAGTAATTAATATGTCTTGTACACATGTGAGAGTTGGCCATGCAATGGAATCATTGTAATGAGTGAGATATGATCAAAACAAGTTTAAAGTACAAATCTGAGTTCACTGTTTTGGACGATTTTTAGAAAATACTTAGAAGCAGATTCAACAGTAGCTATAGAAGAGTTAAATGGATCAAATATCATGTAGTTTATGTCATAAAAATTCGAGCTTCTATCTCCATATAGAACTCTAGATATGGCAGTTTTGGTGAACATGAAAATAAAAATCAGATTTTAGGAAATTAAAGTATAATAGTATTATATAAGCACTCAAATAAAAATAGTATAAAATGTGAATTCAAACCCACTAACTCATATAATACATTTATATAAATATGTATAAGGATAAATAAATGGACATTTTATAAAAATGGTAACTTGTTAAGTTTTATAAGTTATAAAACTATAAACATGATTTTTACGACTTTTTAGGCTATTACCGTAAAATTAACATTTTTGTTAAATAAAACTTAGACGGTTGGACCCGTCTAATGTGAACTTTATAAAACTTATATACTGATATATAAACATATATAACAAGTAAAAACCGATAAAACCCGAACTATATAACATACTGACATTAACGGACTAAGTTAACGTTATTGGACTAATAATACAACAAAATGGACTAAAACACTCATAAACTTATTTATTCGGCTTAACCCATTTAGGCCCAACATATAAAGTATAAATACTGATAATAAAAGTATAATTAGACTAATGAATAGTATTGGGCTTGTAATAGGCCCATTGGGCTTCAAAATATAAACAAGATTGAACTAGTATAACTAGTCTTGAAAAATTCCCAACACGTAACACTAAAATAAGTAAATGAGAATATGTAAACCCACTTGATCATCATATATATAAAATCATCATATGTATACATAATTGTTATTTTTATAAAGTCATTGGACAAACGTCTAAGACCGATTATTATTTATATAGGTTTCCGTGATTGAAGCACGTACCGTACATCCAAATCGCCGATAATCGCCTTCCCACATCATTGTGAGTTCATAGCCTCGCACTCTTTTAAATGTTTTTATGAAATGTTTTATAAACCCGCGAGGGAGATAACATGTTAGTTTTTATAAAATAGGACACCATTTTTCCCGATTGTTTGTTTATTAATTTGGACCCGAATGATTGAATGACCCGATTGTATGACCCGATAAATGATTAAAGGACCCGATAGATGAAATTAAATGGATTATTAAAGTTAGGTTATGTCACTAAAAGTCCCATTAGCATGAATTGTGAACTACCGGGATTTGGTAGACGCTTATGCATATAATAGTACTATTTGGGGACGATCACCCCAGTTCGCGCCTTGACGGTTGATCCCCGTCGTGCCACATTGATTGGTAAGCGAATTTATGTATGAGAAGATTTCCATAGCGTGACCTTTGTGACGACACGCTAATTTAGATGGGCAAATTGAGTATCGGGTTAACTACCCGTTGTTTGGTTTAGTAAGGTAACAAATTCATGCAGCTTATAATAATCCAACTAACGAAATACTACTAGACGCACCGAATTACGATGTATTGCCTGACTAGCAATACAGGGTCATACTATTGATATTATGTTCGTGTTTTGGTTTTCATAACCATATTCATATAACGGTTTTTATTTTCATACAACGTCATAAGACGTATTGTATGATGTTTTTACGACATTGGCTCGTATAATGATTTTGAGGCAAATGCCTCTATTATGATTTTAGATAAGGATTTGTATAAAAATGACTTTGGCTATTTTATGGCCTATTACAATGATTTGTACGAAATGATTTTTGGTAATAATTTTATACCAAAGTTATATTGATGGAATTTATTAAACTCTATGAATTCACTCGGCGTTATCGCTGACCTTTTCTTTTAACATGTTTTATCTCAGGTACTTGAAGGTAATTCTCGGGAAGACAACAAGAATTCATGGCCCGCACTTAAACAATATTTTCCATTCAAATGCTTTGTAAAACCTGTATTAAATACAATGACTTGGGACCTATGTAACTTTGATATTTATGAATTGAAATGCTTTATTATTAAAACGACGCGACTTTTAAGCGTTGTCTATGATGTGAGTAATGTGCTATCCCGTAACACCAACTAGTCTTCCGCTGTACTGTCTTGTATAAGTTTGGGGGTGTTACAGTTTGGTACCAGAGCTCTCGTTATAAAGAACGAAAGATTTTAAAACCAAGGTTTTGAATAAAACATTTCAAAATCTTTTAACTATAAACATTTTTCTAAAAATCTTTTGACTATAACGGTGCCGAAGAATTCCCGAGTTACCGACAAGGCCAGACTGAGAAGTGTTATTTTAATATATATATAACTTGGATTATATATATATATATATATATATATATATATATATATATATATATATATATATATATATATATATATATATATATATATATATATATATATATATATATATATATATATATATATATATATATATGATGTAATTTTATTACATGATTGTTAGATGATTATTTTGATATTTATACGAGGTATTTATACGACGTAGATTGTCACAAGGAACCCTGAATTCCCTAGTAAATTAATCGAAGCTATTCTCGTAGGAATTCTAGCTATCCTAGATTTAAACCATGTTGTGGATATTTATGATCCCAACAAATGGTTGATATTCGTAGAAATGTAGATATTAGTTGATTGTGATATTGAAAAAGAATTGGCGAGATTAAAACTGATATCGATGTCATGACGATCTTTCCTTATAGAGTGGAGCTTGACAAAACGTTACCACCTAGAAAGATGTCATCTGATTCGTTGTCACCCAATTCTTAAATTGAAATCGAAAGGGTGAATGTTGCACTTGAGGCTGCCATTGGAACCATTACCCAAAAGCCTCATGCCACTAGTACCTTTCCGAGAAGTCTAGTTGAATGATCAAGTCATTTCATACTAGTGACTCATTTGATAACTATTGTTGAAAGAGCTATAGGATTGGAATTAAGTGTTGTTCATATCGAGCCTTTATCGCACTTTGAAGGTCTAAGAATAAGATTGAAAATATTGGAAAATGAAGTAGGATATCGAATCGAGTATAAGTTGATTGAAACTTGAATAAAGTAAAATTTAACTCGTATGGAATATGAGATTGTTAAGAGGAAGTCGTTAAGTTTTGTGATTGAATTATAAGGCTTTACATGATTGTTGATTTGTGTTAAGGGTTGTTCCTAGGCCATTGTCCAATAATGAGGATGCCCAGTGTCCAAGAAATAAATTGAAGAAATCTTCTTCTGAATTGAGACCGATGGATCTTCTGGGACATGTAGAACACCTAATGACTCTTGTAGATTAATATTCATTGTGGTATCTTTTAAAATCCCTAACTTAACTGAGATATCAGTTGGTAGGATGAGTTTTGGAAATTGTATGACATAGTGACACGTAATGTGTTACGGTACAATTTGACTTGTTTATGATTAATGAAAAGACTACCTTTGATTGCTAAATTCTACATGTATCGATATTATCTATCCTTTATTGCTTCATCCTAATGTTCGCATTAGTGATGCAACTATTGAACAAGTACTCATCTCGAATTGAGTTACGTTCTGGATTATTCTTTTTGAGTGCCATCGAGCTCATGAACCTCATGATTATTTGGCTAAGCTCATTTCCTATTATATTGTAGTTAGTTCTTGGTGAACAAGCTTTCATCACTCTTCTGCAGATCACTCATTATTTTCATAAGATAAACCAGTATCCCTTGATAAAAGTTGAATTTTCATCACTATAAGGATTATTCAAAGTGAGAATTATAAGTGATTGTTATCGAAATAAAGTTGATTATAAAATATCTTGGAAAACTTAATTGTTTTCATAACCAATAAAATCTTTGTAAATTTATTTTTGATTCTTATTTAAGAATTAAGCATGAAAATGTTTTCATTATAAACATGATGATAAAATTTTGACGAACTGAGTATTGCATCGTTAATCTTGAAATTGTATATAGTTGCGCGCCTACATACAATTTGGAATGAACCATGCAAGACTGATTAGTAGTCACCATAAAACTAATGAATAAACACTACATTTTCTTTGAAGATTGTGAAAGATTAAATTTTATGAGATCTGCAAGAAGTGAAAAATAGGGACATAGTGTTAGGGACACCTACATATGTGCCCGTACAATTTATTCTTCTGAGTCGAATTTACTCATCTGTGGAAATTGTCTTATTTGACAATTGACAATTCTTTCTTGTCCAATTCTCCTGTAGTGAGATTCTTAGGAAAAGTATCTGATTACCGAGTGTTGATACCCGACTGGATGTATTGACTTTCTTATCATTTATTATGATTTGATTTCATTTGAATGACCTGGGTAACGATCCGAGGAGCTTTCGAATGCGTACTCAAATTATGAAAACATGGGATATATTCATATTCGTTAAATGTTTTCGTCTGTATCTGATTTGAAATTCTATCGCTTAGATTATGCGTTGATCTTACTCTTTTAATGGTAGTTGTGTCTCCAGATATCCTTGAATTTGTGAAAGATTATGAGTTATTATTAGTCTTTTGAGAAGTTCACATCTTATCGACGGCAATAAAACTGAAAAGTTGGTAATGCCAGTAGAATGGATTGATTGATTATGACATGACGACTTTGTCTTAATTGATGGGAACTCGAGTAGAATTCCCCTAAAAGATAAGATGTTGATTATCAAAAGTGATCTAAATAATTCTTGATGGATGACCATATCCTACATATAGACTTGAAATTATACCATGAATGGTTGTGAATTAGTCATAGATATTATAAACTAGAAAGAACCTAATATGAATTTAATAAAAGATGTTTATGTTATCTAAAACTTTAGTAAGTATTTGTTGATGAATTACCTAGACTTTCGCCATTAAGGCAAGTAGAATTTGGTATTTGATTATATTCTCGGTGCTGCACCTGTGGCGTGTGCACTATACGACAGCACCATCTGAATTTAAGGAATTATCGTACAACTGAGAGAGTTACCGGAGAAAGATTTTATTCTACCGAGCTCGTCATCATGAAGAGCTATGGTGTTATTATTCCTTATATTTGTTGAATTACTGTGAACTCAGTAAATTGACAATCGAAAACGATATCCATAACTCGAAATGGAAGATTTATTCGATCATTTACAAGGTTCTAGTGTATGTTTTAAAGATTTGACCCACGGCATGGTTATCATCAACTTCGCATCTGCGGAAAAGATTATGTATTCCAATCACTACATCCGGTACTTGTAATGAACATTATGAGTTTCACGTGGTGACGTTTGGATTGACTAATACACATGTAGCATTCATAAATTTGGTGAATCACGTGTGTAGGCTGTAATTTGATAAATTCATGCTCGTGATCATTAAGGACTATATGTTTGTTTATAAGAATAAGAATAAGTTAATAATTATTAATAGATTGCCCTTAGATGACTGAGAAATAAAAACATGTACCTTGAATAATTAACATGAGATTAAAGACTTAAACCTTTACATTATTTGACTATGTGATTAATAGATAATGGAATCTATACTGACTCTTCAAATTAGAGCCATTTAAGACTTTGGGTTTTACCAAAAAGAAAATGGAAATATGTTTTGATAAATGTTATCAAAAGAATTTTTAAGGAATCATTCTCTTATAACCAAAACATTTAACTAAACTTCTGTTTAGGGGTAAATTTTTTTGCATACCTTAATACAACCTAAGAAGGATTGAGGAAACCCATTTAAACCATGACTTAAAATTTGAAACGACGATTTTTGCTTTTCAATTAAGAAAATTTTTACCAAAGAATAAACGAAGGTTTTTCAAACATTTACGGATCTTATTAATTATTTTAATTATTTTCGACAAATCAGCAAAAATCTTGTTAATTAAATTCAAATTTATTTTGAACATTTTTATATAATTGGTCGAACTATGAAATTTAAAATTTTTTACGCTTATCTTTGATAAAAATTAAATATTTATTATTTAATTAGTTGTAATGATTATCGACGCTTTAAACGTCAGATTAAGCAAAATTGATAAAAATGATAGATGAGACGAAACTGAAACTTAGAAAATATGAAGAAAGGTGCACGTAATTACTGACGCATAATATAGAAAGAATATCTGAGTGAATTGTGGACATGATAATTATATCATCGTGAGAGGTGAATATAGATACTGACGCATTATGTAGAAAAGATAAAGAACCAATTAGGACATTTTCCTTAATAATGAAGGTGCAAAACAAATTGCCGAACGATATAAAAATAAACAATGTTTGTAAAAAGGGTAATATAGATAATAAAAAGGGATTCGCGGCTAATGTGAACCATTAAAAATTGAGAAGCCAATAGCGTTGAATGTTTTAAAGGCCACTTGTGGTTGTCCAAATATAGAGGATTGTGAGATATAGTTATGTTGGAATCTGTAAGTATAAGTATTCTATTCTTGTCATTTCTGAATTAATGTATCATTATTAGAAGAAGTTGTACTGATGATAAATTATGAAGGCAGGCATCGCCTCATACATTGGTAAACGTCTAGCTATTGCAAGGGTCATCATCTGAATTTGATTCGATTTGGGTCATCGTCGACAGACTGACCAAATCTGCTAATATCATTCCCGTTAATGATAAATGCAAAAGAGTTATGTAAACATAGTGTGCCTGTATCGAACATCTTTATCAAGATCCTCGCTTCGCATTGAATTTCTAGAGATTTGCTCAGAAGTCATTAAGAACGAATCTTGATGAGAGTACTGTGTACCACCCCAATCGAAGGGATGAGGTAAAGTAACGATACAAAATACTATAAGCGCTGTTCTATGTTTGAATGATTGACCTTTGGTAATAGACCGTATAATCGCTTTCCTTAGGAAAGGTTATCATTGACAACTATCTTATTAGGATCGAGATCGAATCTTGTGAGGGTATATATTAGAGCATCTGTAAGCAGGAGTTGAGATGAAGACACCCAACATACACCCACTGTGAGTTGGACATGTCTTTTAGGTTTAAGGTTTCCTATGATGGCGAACCTAACCTTACAAAATACTCGACCCGTGAGACCTGAAATGATTGTTGAAATCAGGATCTGATTATTGACTGCCGGTAGCGGGCAGGAGGTTATGTGAATATGAAATGTAGATCTTGAAGTGCCAGATGGGTAGCGAAGTTATGCCAAAAAATTTCACCTTGGAAAAATGAATAGACGATCTGAAAGATCATGGGAATTAAGTCCCCGTTATATGGGACCATTGAGATGTAAAAAGATTGGTTTGAAAGGCATATAAGCTGGATTTACCCTAGGACTTCAAGGACTGCGTAAATTATGTTTCGTATATCTAACTTGATAAAATGTTTATCAAGTGAAAATCTGAATTCTTCTTGATAAAGTTTAGATCGGCGAAAAGTTGCATTCATCAAAAACCCGTGAACATCATGGATAGAGAAAGTAAGTCAACATTAAGCCTGATCTTATTCCCGTAGTTGTGTTTGATGAAACTCGCGTATTTAATGGATTACACTTGTGAGAAAAGGCCGAATGTGGAGGAAATACCCACATGGCTTTAACTCTATAAGAAGCGAGTAGTAAGATAAGATGATCTTTGAGGACAAAGATCCTGTTTAGGGGTAAATGCTGTGACAATCCGTCAATTTATGATTTATATTTTATTCTCAATATTATTTAAAAAATTATTTTAATGTTATATTATAAACTCACTTATTTTCGGGAAGTAATTTGGATTTACGTCTTGAAGTAGCACCGACTACGTCTAAACCGGAGGATTTTACGTTACGTGCTTACGTTTACATACACCGTTTTGGTGACAGTCCAACATTTCAGAAAATAAATTTGTCCGTGAATATTATTTTGAGATTTTATATTTGTGTTGGTTCCTAAACTCACAAATTTACGAGAAGAGATTAGGACTTACGATTTTATTTTAACGTCCTTTACGACTAAACCGGAAACCTTAGGATTACGTATTTACGTTTTCGAACTCCGTTTTTTATGAGACAATTTTTATTAGATTCGTTTTGTGCCGTTGATTCATAATTTATAAAAACGTTTTTCGTAAAACGACCCGATGGCACGCAAATCGAGGAAAATAGAATCGAGGAGTACCCGTAAATTAGTGGAGATGAGACAAGTGGGACACTTGTCCCACCCCCACTATAACTAGCCAACACAAGCCTTGTGGTAAGTTTATACATAAACATGCAAGACACATGTCTTGCAAGCTTAATAAACAAGCTAAAAACCACAAAACCATCTAGCCAAAACCATTCACTCATTCAACACATGCAAACCACCAACTCCTCTCTTCCTCTCTCTAAAATTCGTCCAAGAACCACCCATAAACTCCCCCATTTTATCAATTTTAACCACAAACATTTGTTATAAATAACATATGTTAATCACCATTCAAAAAGATGAAGATTGGTGCAAGTTTTAACATCCAAGGAGAAGTTTTGTTGGTGTCTTGGGGCTAATTTTCCATGAGAAGCTTATGAATATTTGGTGATCTTAAAATGGTGTTAGTTAATCACAAGTCTTGCCATCAAATCCAAGCCTTGTTCATCAAAACTCATCTTTCCATCACTAATGGTGGTATAGAGATTGTTTCTTCCTATCCTCTTTTTATTTTGATTATGTAATCATGTATTTTCTTTCCTATTGTATATGTATATGATGAATATATGATGATAAAATTATTGTGTGGGGATTTGGTGTTGATAAATATGATTAAAAGATGAAAAACTATAAGAAACAAGGATAAAATCTTGCTTAAATTGATGGATGTATAAAACAGTAAAGAACCATGTGATGAACTGATAAAATGGCTTGAATAGATTAATATACAGCAAGTAATATGTCTTGTACACATGTGAGAGTTGGCCATGCAATGGAATCATTGTAATGAGTGAGATATGATCAAAACAAGTTTAAAGTACAAATCTGAGTTCACTGTTTTAGACGATTTTTAGAAAATACTTAGAGGCTGATTCAACGGTAGCTATAGAAGAGTTAAATGGAGCACATATCATGTAGTTTATGTCATAAAAATTTGAGCTTCTATCTCCATATAGAACTCTAGATATAACAGTTTTGGTGAACATGAAAATAAAAATCAGATTTTGGGAAATTAAAGTATAATAGTATTATATAAGCACTCAAATAAAAATAGTATAAAATATGAATTAAAACCCAGTAACTCATATAATACATTTATACAAATATGTATAAGGATAAATAAATGGACATTTTATAAAAATGGTAACTTGTTAAGTTTTATAAGTTATAAAACTATAAACATGATTTTTACGACTTTTTCGGCTATTACCGTAAAATAAACGTTTTTGTTAAATAAAATTTAGACGGTTGGACCCGTCTAATGTGAACTTTATAAAACTTATATACTGATATATAAACATATATAACAAGTAAAAACCGATAAAACCCGAACTATATAACATACGGACATTAACGGACTAAGTTAACGTTATTGGACTAATAATACAACAAAATGGACTAAAACACTTATAAACTTATTTATTGGGCTTAACCCATTTAGGCCCAACATATAAAGTATAAATACTGATAATAAAAGTATAATTGGACTAATGAATAGTATTGGGCTTGTAATAGGCCCATTGGGCTTCAAAATATAAACAAGATTGAACTAGTATAACTAGTCTTGAAAAATTCCCAACACATAACACTAAAATAAGTAAATGAGAATATGTAAACCCACTTGATCATCATATATATAAAATCATCATATGTATACATTATTGTTATTTTTATAAAGTCATTGGACAAACGTCTAAGACCGATTATTATTTATATAGGTTTCCGTGATTGAAGCACGTACCGTACATCCAAATCGCCGATAATCGCCTTCCCACATCAACGTAAGTTCATAGCCTCGCACTCTTTTAAATGTTTTTATGAAATGTTTTATATACCCGCGAGGGAGATAACATGTTAGTTTTTATAAAATAGGACACCATTTGTCCCGATTGTTTGTTTATTGATTTGGACCCGAATGATTGAATGACCCGATTGTATGACCCGATAAATGATTAAAGGACCCGATAGATGAAATTAAATGGATTATTAAAGTTAGGTTATGTCACTAAAAGTCCCATTAGCATGAATTGTGAATTACCGGGATTTGGTAGACGCTTATGCATATAATAGTACTATTTGGGGACGATCACCCCAGTTCGCGCCATGACGGTTGATCCCCGTCGTGTCACATTGATTGGTAAGCGAATTTATGTATGAGAAGATTTCCATAGCGTGACCTTTGTGACGACACGCTAATTTAGATGGGCAAATTGAGTATCGGGTTAGCTACCCGTTGTTTGGTTTAGTAAGGTAACAATGTCATGCGGCTTATAATAATCCAACTAACGAAATACTACTAGACGCACCGAATTACGATGTATTGCCTGACTAGCAATACAGGGTCATACTATTGATATTATGTTCGTGTTTTGGTTTTCATAACCATATTCATATAACGGTTTTTATTTTCATACAACGTCATAAGACGTATTGTATGATGTTTTTACGACATTGGCTCGTATAATGATTTTGAGGCAAATGCCTCTATTATGATTTTCGATAAGGATTTGTATAAAAATGACTTTTTCTATTTTATGGCCTATTACAATGATTTGTACGAAATGATTTTTGGTAATAATTTTATACCAAAGTTATATTGATCGAATTTATTAAACTCTATGAATTCACTCGGCGTTATCGCTGACCTTTTCTTTTAACATGTTTTATCTCAGGTACTTGAAGGTAATTCTCGGGAAGACAACAAGAATTCATGGCCCGCACTTAAACAATATTTTCCATTCAAATGCTTTGTAAAACCTGTATTAAATACAATGACTTGGGACCTATGTAACTTTGATATTTATGAATGGAAATGCTTTATTATTAAAACGACGTGACTTTTAAGCGTTGTCTATGATGTGAGTAATGTGCTATCCCGTAACACCAACTAGTCTTCCGCTGTACTGTCTTGTATAAATTTGGGGGTGTTACATCAATACCTATTGCGATGGCTTCTTTCAGATGGAATATTACGATGATTATTCAGATGGCCACATTCAGATGAACACATTGCGACGGCTTCTTTTTCGGATTTATTCCGATGGGGTTGTTTTGAAACATTCCGATGGGTTGGGTTGTCCTCATTGCGATGGGCGCCTTGATTCATCGCAATGTTTTAAGTCGTCATGCTGCCAGAAATTTTCCAATGACATTTCGATGGGTGCTTATTGCGATGGCTACATTCAGATGGGTTTTTTTTATATTCTGATGAATAGATGTTTGTTTTATTGCGATGGAGTGTAGTGAAAAGACTGATTGCGATGAGTTCCATCAACACATATATTGCGATGGAAAACATTAAAAGTATTACGATAGTTTTGACTCATTGCAATGAAAGACACTGAAACAGATTTTGCGATGGCATGTTTATTTCGATGAGAGTTTTATATCAGCTAAATAAAATATCAGATTTGGACTCTTATCAAACAAGCATAAATGAAACCTTAATCAACTGACATGCAACCCATCTTTATCTGAACGATTTACAGTTAATCCAAACCATTTTTCATATCAAAACTGACTCATACTCACTGTTTTTTCCATCAAATCTCAACCTTATTTCTCCACAATCAACACCACATCTATTACTAATCCCATCGTCTCCTATAACCCAACACCTAGACTCGATCTATATTAATACATACGAAAATCATTGACTCGAATATCACATTTTCATGACCTCAGTTTGTTAAACGTTTTGTTTTCTAGTCTTTAAAAATATTATTTTTTCGTTTAACAATATATCATCATAGATCCTTGTTTAATTCATTTTTTAAATCTCAAATCAATCACATGCATATAATGAAACCTACCAGAGACCATGGAATGATCTTGAAGCCGAAATAGGAGATGAGTGCTCTTTGATTCGTATGGGTTTCAGATTTATATTGGATGGGTTCTTTGATTATTCACTTAAGCAGAAACATGGTTATTTCGCTTAGATGGGATTTAGAAAAAAAAGGGAGACGGAGTAAACAAAGATGTGTTTATCAGTTTTTTTGTGTGTCTGAATGTGATTTGTGGGCGGATTTTTTGTGTGGTGTTTGGTTTAGGGGTTGATGATGGGAGACAAAATAGGGGGTGGATGTTTCGAGATAAGGGTTGGGGGTAAGTGTGATTAAGTTAAATGGTGAGTTGTATTGGGTTCACTGTTTTATATCCTATATAAATGTTAACTACTCACTTCTACACGTGGCCATAAGGGGTGGATTTTACTAGAAATGTGTTTTGGGGTATAAGCTATGAGTAAATTTTGGGTAACCAAATTTTTATCCCACTCATTTCTATGTGGACCGGGTAGTTTGATTTTAAATGGGCCTTATGGTAGCTACAAACTAAGGTCCAAGTTACCTTCATTTGATAATGGGCCAAACATTTGTTTCACATGGGGCCGTGGATTATCAAAATTGTTCATTGGGCTCGTGGGCCGGTATTATTTTGCTAATTTTGAGCAGAATTTGGGCAAATGATAAAGTTTTTGACGGGCCGATCACTACTTTGCCGAAGGCATATTGTGGGCTGATTATTTTTGCAATTTAATTCGGGTTGACCGATTTTATATCCGAATTTTGTAAAATTAATCATGTCGGTTTTGAGTTACTGGATTAATTGGGTTGAGCCGGATATTTTGAAAGAACCGAGTAGTAAAATTGTTGTCGTGTTAAATGCTTATGGGACAAGATTTTATTACTTTGGCAGGCAGTTTAAACAGTGACATTCTGGCCAGATATCCGTTTTCCATCATAACTCTTCTTAACGAACAACAAACACATCAAACACAACAAACACGATACATTACACTAAAACGATCCTTATCAAAAATTCATCTAAATTCCTAACGGCTATTACGGTTTATGTGATTACGAAGATGATTCGATGCTACTTATTTGAGGTTGAAGTGAGATTTTTCAGAGGCGTTCTTATTTTATCTTTAAAGGAGTACTTACGACTTTCTAAGGTAACTTGTTCGAGCATATACGGTTATGGATAAGACTTGAAGTATCTAGTTTCCATTGTCAAGGGGAGGATGGACGACGACATGGATAACTATCATTTTTTGGGAGCTTCGTTGCGGTTCTCAGTGTCACACGCACTTGCAGTTGTGGATTTCTTCAAGAGATGTAGTACCTTTTCTTATACCGCCTGTTTTGGTATAGGGTACTTTAGAGAAGTTGTACTTTTTTAATACCGCCTTTTGGTATAGGGTACGTTTAAGACTTCTCTGCATCGCTCTTCATTCTACTATAGTGAAAGCTTAAGTTCAAGTTTGGGGAATTCTACTTCAGTTTCAAGTTTGGATTATCGGGTTATCTTCATCAGTGGTCACTATCAATCGCCAACAGAATTGATAAGGGGATTCTGTTCGGGGTGATCTTGAGAGAATTTTTGTTTAGAGAGATATTGTTGACATCTTCTCACATAGTAATAGTTACTAAGTAAGCGGTTCCAGTTGGCATACCACGTACACACATAAAGGATGATTCCCTTAATAGGTATCATCCTAGAGGGAGAAATGTGTACATGCGGGGTCACTTGACTTTGGTGCTACCATTTCTACATAAAGGGATAAGTTGTCTACATTCGGGACTTAATTGACATTGATGTGGCAACTTTTATCATCACTGTCCTGTCAGGAGAGATGTGCATTTCCGGGACTTAATTGACTCTGGTGCTACAATTTTACTTCATGTTCGGGATAGAGTGTGTACTTCTGGTAATCTCTCGTAGAATTAAGATTGGGATTGCTTCAAATTGTGAGAAAATGTTGATGATGTTATCACCTCCCACAGATTTCCTCTCTAGGATCTGTTTGGGAGGGAGCAGTCTTTACTGCTTGTTTTATGAAAGGCCTTCTAGTTGGGAGGGAGTAAAACTCAACTAGATTCTACAAAGCTGAAGAAATAGAGCTAGAGTATTCAAGAAGATGAAGGTCGCTGAAGACTATCTCAAGGAATGCTGGAATTCAAGCTTATCATTTTTCTTTATTTTTGCTTGTAGGAAACATTGTAACCAACTCACGTGAGTCACCATCTTGGAGGGAGATTGTTAGACTTACTTTTCGGTAAGCTGGCGCCTTTCACGTGAGTTGTACTAGATTTTCATCATTTACTAAACGCAGGGACTTATTATGTAAAGGTTGTATAGTCTAAGTTAGTTAGGCCTATAAATACCCCCATGACTCTCCATGGGGGTGTGGAATTTTGTTCATTTTTCTTTTGTTTTCTTTCACTTGAAA
The DNA here is from genome assembly GCA_025667525.1 of Glebionis coronaria. NCBI lineage: Eukaryota > Viridiplantae > Streptophyta > Magnoliopsida > Asterales > Asteraceae > Glebionis > Glebionis coronaria. The sequence continues at coordinate 136,310,631 of CM046879.1, read as the reverse complement.
TAAAACACACAACATTCCTTCACCTCTCTCTAACTTTCTCTCACTAGAACTAACAATGGCATATATGTTCTTTGATCATCCCCGACCCCCCGATCTAAGGTGCCTTTTTGATGCTTGTCACACATACTCGGCTTCCGTGGTGGATATCGCAAGAGCGGTTTGTTTCTTGGAGAACCAAGAAGTTAAACAATAACCCATGAAGGTACAAACACCACTAGTGCTTTTCCGGTCCACATAGTCTCCAGCATGATCCGAGTCCGCGTAGACAATGGTTTCTACGTCGGTCTCTTTAGGATACCATAATCCTAAATGTATAGTGCCCTTAATGTATCGGAAAATACGCTTAACCGCTTCAAGGTGAGAGGTCTTGGGAGCCTCTTGGAAGCGAGCACAAAGGCAAACACTAAACATGATATCCGGTTGACTTGCCGTTAGGTACAACAAACTACCAATCATACCTCTATATTTGGTGTTGTCTACCGACTCACAATCATCATCTACGGTGAGTTTAGTATCCGAGGCCATTGGGGTCTTCATTGGTCTAGATTCTTCTAATCCAAATTTTTTTAGCATTTCTTTAGCATACTTGGTTTGACTAAAGAAAATACCATCATCCATTTGTTTAATTTGGAGTCCTAAAAAGAAGTTAAGTTCTCCCATCATACTCATTTCAAACTCATCATGCATGATTTTGGCAAAGTCATCACACAATTCTTGACAAGTTGAGCCAAATATAATGTCATCAACATATATTTACACGATTATGAGGTGAGAACCTTTCTTCTTTGTAAAGAGCGTGTTGTCTACCATTCCCATGGTATATTTATGTTTAACAAGAAACGCTTTAAGTCTATCATACCAAGCTTTGGGTGCTTGTTTAAGACCATAAAGTGCCTTCATAAGCTTGTAAACATGATCCGGTTTCTCAAAATCAATGAATCCGGGAGGTTGAGCCACATATACCTCCTCATTGATCAAACCGTTAAGAAACGTACTCTTTACATCCATTTGTTGAAGCTTAAAGTCGAAGGCAAAAGCGTAGGCTAAAAGGATTCTAATGGATTCTAATCTTCCTACCGGTGCATATGTCTCGTCATAATCAATCCCTTCTTGTTGATTATAGCCGTGAGCTACAATTCTAGCTTTGTTACGAGACACAACACCATTCTCATCTAGCTTATTCCTATATACCCATTTGGTTCCTATAATGGTAGAACTCCTAGGTGGAGGAACAAGTTCCCAAACATCATTAGCAACGAATTGATTCAATTCTTCTGGCGTCGTAATGACCCAACTCTCATCCGTCAAAGCTTCTTTAACATTCTTTGGTTCAATCAAGGAGATGAAACAAAAGAAGTTGCTTTGGTTTTGGACTTGAGATCTTAGGGTCCTTTGATTTAAGTCACTAATGATATTATTGAGAGTATGATCCTTAGACTCCTTAATGTTTACTTCCTTTTCAACACTAAGGTCTTCAACTCCTATTTTTCTAACCTCTTCGGCTTTAACTACTTCTACTTTATCCAAGTCATCATCAACCAATGGTGGTGTCTTGGTTAAAGGAGGGGTTTCATCAAAAGTCACGTTAAGTGATTCTTCAATTACACCCGAGGTTCTATTGAGGACTATGTAGGCTTTGCTAGTTTGGGAATAACCTAAAAAGATACCTTCGTAAGACTTTGGGTCGAACTTGGTAAGGTAGTCTTTGGTGTTGAGGATAAAGCACTTGCTTCCAAACACCCTAAAGTATTCCAATGAGGGTTTCTTACCTTTAAGAATCTCATAGGGGACTTTCCTAGGAAAGGTCGAATAAGAATTCGGTTGAGAATATAAGTCGATGTATCCACGGCATTGCACCGAAACTTTTGAGGCAAAGATTGCTCGTTTAACATCGTCCTACTCATCTCTTGGATGGTCCTATTCTTCCTTTCAACTACCCCATTTGATTGTGGAGTGCGAGGAGCCGAGAAGTTATGGGTAATACCATGAGCTTCACAAAAGGCACCCAATTGCACTTCATTATCAAATTCCCTACCATGATCCGTCCGAATAGAGACAATTGGACATCCTAGTTGATTTTGAATTCTTCGACCAAAGATTTCGAAATGATCGAAAGCTTCATTCTTAGATGCCAAAAATCTAGTCCAAGTGAATCTAGAGTAGTCGTCAACTATAACTAGGGTATAAAGGTTACCTCCATAAATCCGTATGGCGGAAGGTCCAAAGAGATCCATATGTAGGAGTTCTAAGCACCGAGAGGTTGAAACCAAATTCTTGGCTTTGTGACTTGAGTGAACTTGCTTTCCAACTTTACAAGCATCACAAAAGTGACTATCAAACTTCATCTTGGGGAGGTGTCTTACCAACTCCTTAGAGACTAAAGATTGAATTAGACGCATATTAGTGTGACCTAATCTCCTATGCCAAAGAGTAGAACTATCATCTATAGTGGCAAGACATATGTTGTCTTTTGACTTCTTATTGACCTTCATGACATAAAGCCCATGCTTTCTAACACCTTTTCTGATGACCTTTCTATCTTTTATGATTTCACTGTCATTTTCCGAAAAGATGACCTTACACTTATTGTCACAAATTTGACCTATGCTTAAAAGGTTAAACCCTAAATTATCTACGTACTCAACATTTTCAATGGTCATGGAGTCAAGAGAAACCGTACCTTTGCCAATGATATTACCACGTAGACTACTAGCGAATGTGACGTTACATCCATCATATGCTTTGTAGCGCGAGAACAAACTTCGATTACCCGTCATGTGTTTAGAACAACCACTATCCTTAATCCAATCGTCGGGTTCCAAATCAATTCCCAAGCATATCTAGGTAACAACACACACGATCAAACATTTGGTCCCCAATATCTCATGGGTCCAAAATTGTTAGTTCCAAACATCCCTTGCATTTGGTTGGGATGCATGAATGGAGGAGAGATTCCCCATGGGGAACAAAAGGGAGGAGGATAATAATTCATATAACCATTTTGTTGTTCATTATTTCTCCTAGGTGTATTTGATCTTGGTTTAGAGTTGTGGTCATTCCTTCTAGGTGTTGGAGTTTTACTTCTAGGTCGTGAATTGTTTTGACTATCTCTTCTAGGTGTTGTCGTTATACTTCTAGGCCTAGACTCATTCCGTAATCTTGGTGGAGTAGAAGATGGTCTTGATAAACTTCTATTTCCCATTAGAGATTTACTCAAAGGCTTATAGAACTTATCAACGGCATTGTCGTCAAGTATGGGTAATTTGACCTTGTTAACAATAAGCTGCTTAGGATGTTCACCTAAATTTGACTTTTCAGAAAGTTCAAGATTTTCAGCAAAAATTCTTTCTGGCCGCGGTTCCTTATTTATGGTGGTGGTTCTATAGTGATAAGGAACCGCCCCATACAATCTGGGACCGCGTACAGCAGACAGTTTTTCTGAAAATCTGACTTTTTAAGTTCATTGGTTGATGCTTCATTTGAGTTAAAACCTACACCAAGTCTTTCCTTAGAATGACTTTGTTTGTTTAACATATCATCAAGAGCACTAGTACCTTTCATGAACTTTTCCAGTTCAATGGAGGTTCTCTTGAGATCTTCATTCTCTAATCTAAGTTTCTCACAACTTAGGCAACCTACATCAACTTCTTTATTGTTCTCAAGCTTGGCTAATTTTTCCCTAAGTTCATTGATCTCATTTTCAAGCTTAGTTTTGGTTGATTTGAAGGTTTTGTTCTTTTCTATGAATTTAAGGCTAAGTTTGTGTAAATTATCATATTGGCCTTCTAATTCAATATCATCTAAGGTGGAGCTATCATTGCAATAATATTCGGTTTCGGAATGTACCTCTTTAGAAGTGTGAGCCATAAGACATTTCTCCTCTTTGGGGTTGTCATCAACATCTTCACCGCTATCGCTCCAAGAACCACTAACGAATGCCGTGTGATTCTTATCGTGTGAGGGCTTTGGACACTCACTAATGAAATGATTTGGATCACCACATCTAAAGCAATTCCTATCACCTTTTTCGTTCTTGGCAAACCGATTCTTTGAGAATGGTTTCTTGTCATTGTTGGGTTTCCTCACGTGTTGACCTCGTCTTTTGAAGAATCTCTTGAAATCCCTCACCACCAATGCATACTCCTCGTCATTACTATCCGAGGAACTATCATGATCGCTTTGTGCCTTCTTGGCTTTGAGTGCAAGATACTTCCTTTCACTCTTGGTTTTCACCAATTCCGAGTCCTTCAAAATTATCATCTCACGAACCTTCAGGTTGCCTATGAGTTCATCGAGTGATAAAGTTGAGAGATCTTTCGATTATTCGATCGCCGTGACTTTTGCTCTCCACTTCGGATGTAAGGCCCTTAGAAACTTCCTAACATTGTTCTTGCTAGAAAAACCTTCATCAAGTGCTTTTAGACTAGTAATAATAGTGTTAAATCTAGCAAAAGCACTATCAATAGTTTCATCTTCTAAGATGACAAATTGTTCATATCGTTGGACAAGAAGATCGATTTTGCTTTCTTTGACTTGGCTATTACCTTGGTGGGTTACTAAAAGAGTGTTCCAAATATCTTTAGCGGTTTCACACATAAAAATCCTTTCGTACTCTTTCTTAGGTAAAGCATTATAAATCACCATTTTAGCCTCATTATTTTTCGAAAGTTTCTTTTTAGTATCGTCATTAGCTTTGTCAAAAGTGACCAATTCCTTTGTTTTAGAAACTTCATTAAATTGATAAGGTAAAAAATCACCGTTGGTAATAACATGCCAAAGATCTAAATCTTTTGATTTCACATAAGTCTCAAATCTATTTTTCCAATAAATAAAACTATCGGTTTCAAAAAGTGGTGGTCTTTGCATAGATTACCCTTTTAGGTACTTGTTGGAATCCATAGATCGATTCAAGTTTTTAAAATACAATATACTTTAAAAATCCTTGAGCAACCCGCTCTGATACCAATTGTAGAAACTAGAAGGGGGGTTGAATAGTTTCTTATATTTACTTGTTAAATGATGGTTTTCAAAAAATCCTTTTTCTCAAAAACTTAGACTTAAGGAAATAAGTGAAATCTTCTTATGTACAATATGAACAATGATAGTGTAACTAAACTAATACTAACTAATGTATATGCACAAAGAATAGAGAATGTAAAGAGTTAAGGGTAAAGAAAGATCAAACCAAACACCAAGGATTTATAGTGGTTCGGCAACGAAGCTCACTCCTCGTTCCTACTCCACTCCTCGAGTACTCCTTACTCGAGAGTTCACTACACAACAAGCTCCTTATGGTGGAGAAAACCGTACGCGTTGCTTAACCAATTTCCGACTCTAAGATAAAAGTCGAACCCTAATCGTAGCTAGGACCAATCTACACAACTATACTTAGTACATACACAACTTCCAAATAGACACAACTACTTGGATCTTCACAACTATGACACAACAACAAATGTATACGATTTGATCTTCAAATGATCTTTGGTGGTGGACTCAACACTTCACAAGGATAGTGTTCTTCTCTTTGCACTTGAAGAGGAAGGGATGGATGAGATAGATTCACTTCTAAACAAGTAGTAATCAATCAAATGATCAAGGATTTGAGTGATTTAAGAAGTATGTTTGAATCTGGAAAATTATGTGCAAAAGAGGTGAAGAGAAAATCTGAGAAAGGTCCACTATTTATAGGACAAAGGGCCAACGGCTATATCTGCCCGTGGTTCCTTATCTCAGCCGGCGGTACCTTATCGATAAGGAACCGCCTAGGCATTAGGGAACCGCCGGAGTAGACTCCGCTCCCTTTTTGTCCTTTAGTGGTGGAGGTCTTATCTGATTATAAAATATCCTGAAAGAATATTCTAAATCCAAAAAGAATATTCCATTTTCAAATTTTCAAATATTTAATTTAATAAAACATTTTCTTAAAAAGAGAGTTCAATTAAAAACTTGTCACACTTAATAAAAGGTGAGTTTTGAGAAAAGATTAAATCACTTGATCACTTGATTAAGGTTAGTACTTGTTTATTCATACCTTAAGTGAAAATAGGTAAAATGAAAAATACTTGAACTCAAGAATTCGTTTTTCGTTGTTTTCGTAAATGCTTGTTTTGACATATTGTCGTAATTAAAACTAAGCGAGACCGAAAAATGCAAGTAACGTTTTTTGGCATTATTGCATTAACAAAGTTTTTGTTGAGTAATTCATTCTCAAGATTTTTCAAGTGGTCTCTTAACTCATAAGTGAACCTACGATGGTCATTTCCGAAGAAGCAATGAAAAGCACGCATACACAAAGGATTGTACGAGAAGGCCTCTCTTTCAAGACGTTTTAGATTCGTTTTAAGATCACTGAAAGCTTGCATACAACGTTGTTTAAGGACTTGTTCTTGTAGTTACATCTCTCGTTCTTCTATGTCTGAACACGCATTGCTCTTCTCCATGATGATGGTGTCTCAGTTGATGAAGTGACTTCGGATCTTAAGTAGATATGGAGTGATTGAGTTGTGGTTGAAATTCTAAAAATAGCTATTTTTCCTCAGTCCGACAATAAATTCACCAGTCCGATATAACGGTAGACCGAAAAATTTTTGAATCACCAAATTTTGAAATCGAGTTAGAAATAGCCAATAACTAGTAGGGAAAATTTTTGAAAAATGAAAATTTTAACGAAAAATAAAACATAAAAAATTTGAAATTTGGTCTAAAAATTTGAATTTTGGTCCGAAAATTTGAATTTTTGGTCGAAAAATTTTTCACATCGCCAAAATTTGAAATCGAAGCTTAAATGGCCTAAAAATAGTCTAGGAAAAAATAAATTTTACTTGGGTTTCCCCGCCAAAAAAATCTTTTTTTTCTTTTTTTTAATCTTTGTGTAAACTATGTTCCAGGACTAGTCTAGATAGTGGCTAAGTCTGAAAAGTACTCGAACAAAAATCCATCAGAATGTCCATCGGAATACCATCGGAATGTTCATCAGAATGTGTCATCGGAATTTGATCGGAATGTCCTATCAGAAAGTGATCGGAATGTCATATCGGAAAGTGATCGGAATAACAGATTGCAATAAGTGATCAGAATACCATATCGCAGTAAGTGATCGGAATACAAATCGCAATAAGTGATCGGAATACAGATCGCAATAAGTGATTGGAATACCAGATCGCAATAAGTGATCGCAATGTAGAAACCCTTAGGTTTTTGCGATCGGAATGCTGGATCGTAACGTGGATATAGTCCGAGACTTGAAAACAACAAAAAGTTGAGATTTTTTACCTTGTAATCCGTGTTTCTAACCAAACCAAAGTACCCAAATCGCTACCACAACTATGTAGGAGATGTATACCAAGATTTAGAGCACGGAAAACACAAAAAGATTTGAATTCGAGAGATGATATAAAGATCAAATCATACGAATCAAATATAAAATCACAACAACCAATCACAATTCTATCCCATGGCGATTGATACCAATTGTTGTCCCATATAATATGATGATTAAACAAGAAAGAAAGGTAGAAGATAGATGAATTCTAGAGAGAGAAAGTAGAGAGAGAAAAGAGAGAGAAGTGTGTGAAACTTAGTGAATATTAGACTAGAGAGAGTGAGAAAAAATGAACCAACCAACCTCTCCTTACATGCAGGGAGAGGTATTTATAGCCTTTCCTACATGTGGCATAATGGGCTATATGATAATGGATCGGGCTTTCCTTTTAGGCTTTAGTTACTTATGAATGAACTTTAGCTTAAAGTTAAGCCCGTAAAACACGACTAATCTACTACCTATTACAACGTTCTTTAAATACGATACATAATAAACATATGACCGAACATTCTTGTTTGACTCAATATTTTGAGGCTAAAAAAATGGCTGGGTCTAACCATTGTTGACCTATTGTCAGCATTGACTTTTGAGGCACTGACACATTTATAGGCCAAGTGAGAAAAACTCCCACATGTATAACAAGTTTTTCTAGACATAACCTTAGGTCTAGATTGAAAGAAACTTGTCCCATTAATACTAGCTTGGCTTTGTGGTGACCTAGGTTTTCTATACATTTCAACATATTTAACACTAGGTTTTCTCTTAACAGGTGAGCCAAGGTCAAAAGGTTTTCCAGTAGTGGGGTTGGTCACAGTAATGGGTGTAGGCACAAATGGACTCTCACTAAGCATTCCACCCTTAACAAAGAGAAAAGGGTTGTCTGCTTTCCATTTCTCAAGGTCAGTCACCTTTTGTTGATATTCCTCAACTTGGGTGGGCACTCTAGGTGGAGGAATAAATTCCTCTTCTAGGAGTTCTGGAATACCAGTCCAAGAGAGATCTTTTCTCTGAACACCATAAAAGTTCCCAGTAGTTGGAGGAACAACAACATATTCATTCATCCCAATCCCAGACATATCCCTAGGATTTCTTTGTTCACTGACACATTTTTCTAGGTTTTGGCTGGCTTTATCAAAATTTTCAATTTTAAGCCCTACATTTTATTTATCCTTAATGGCTTCATCTAACTTAAGTTGCACCTTACCTCTAGATCTCATCAGAGTGTCCCTAAGTTCAACACTAACTTTAAGATCATGTTACAAAACATTAATTTGATCTTTTAGGTCAAATTCCATTTTCTTATATTCCTCAACACTCTTTTCAGTTTGTGTAAGTGCCATTTTATAATTTGATAGCCTGAATTCTACATCAAACACATCTGATTTTAACTTTAAATTTTCTTTGTTAAGTTTTTCAGTGTTTAATCGACACCCTTTATGTAACACTCTCATTTTTCGTATCGGTACAGCGGAAGGGTCTTTCAGAGTGTTACGGGATAGCACAATAACTCCAATCATAGACAACACATAAAAATGGTTGTTCAAGGTTTAACATACATTCATTCGATAAAAGTTTTAAAAGCGTACAACAGGTCCCAAATTATACAGGTCATTAAGTTTACAAAACATAGATCGAATGAACATTTTTAATATTAAGTGGGCCATCAGAGTCGATCTCCATCCGGATTACCTTCAAGCACCTGAGATAAAAACATGCAAAAATCATATCAGCAAATGCCGAGTGAATTCATAGAGTTTAATAAAAACCGTTATATATAAACAATCATTTAAAATCAGAACACAAGCATAATATCGGAAGTAAGTCCTCATATTGCTAGTCAGGCAATATATAAATCAAGCATACATCTTAAACCGTCCATGAGACCGTAGTCTCTATATTACCATGATAGGTAATATATTCATCGTTAATAGCGTCGTTATCATATATACGATACATTTTTATTTGGATTAGATATGTTTTATCTGAATTAGGATTATTATTAGCCGCATGACATTGTTACCTTACTGTGAAAACAGCGGGCCGCGAACCCGACAAACAGTTTGCCCATCTAAGTTAGCGTGTCGTCACAAAAATCACGCTATGGAATCTTCTCATACATAAATTCGCTTACCAATCAATGTGGTACGACGGGGATCAACCGTCAAGGCGCGAACTGGGGTGATCGTCCCCAAATAGTACTATCAAATGCATAAGCGTCTACCAAATCCCGGTAGTTCACAATTCATGCTAATGGGACTTTAAGTGACATAACCTAACTACTAATAATCCTTTTAGTCTCGAATATAGGGTCATAGCATCATTCGGGTCCATATCATTAAGCATACAATCGGGAATACTTGTGTTCTATTTTTATAAAAATCTAGCATGTTATCTCCCTCGCGGGTTTACAAATCATTTTATAAAACATTTAAAAGAGTGCGAGGCTATGAACTCACGTTGTTAATGAAAGGCGGATTATTGGCTACGGGCGTGCTTCGGTCACGGAATCCTATATAAATAATAATCGGTCTTAGACTCGGTCCAATGACTTTTATCAAAATAACAATATATATATATATATGATGATTTTGTACATATGATGATGATCAAGTGGGTTTATACATCCTTGTTTACTCATTTTAGTGTTTACGTTTTGGAAACGTCTTACTAGTTCGCTAGTTTTACCTATTTACCTATTTTAAGTCCATTAAGCCTTCTATAAGTTCTTCAACTTGTTTTTATCCCTTTTATACCTATATTATCAGTATATATATTTTTCATGTTAGGCCCAAATGGGTTAAGCCCAATAAGTTCTTTTTACAAGTTTTTATCTTATTAAGTCCAATTATTAGTCCAATATGTTTAGTTAGCTCGTAAATGTCCGTATTTCTTGTAGTTCGGGTTTTATCGGTTTTTACTTGTATTAGTTACTTATACATCAGTATATGACTTTTATAAACTTTACATTAGACGGGTTTGGTCGTCTAAGTTTTATTTGTCGAAAAACGTTAATTTTACGGCGATAGCCGAAAAAGTCGTAAAAATCAAGTTTATAGTTTTTATTACTTATAAATATTATTTCACCACCATTTATATAATTTACCCATTTAATTAACCTTTTATACATTTATATAAATAATTTTTATAAGTTAGTGGGTTTATATTTTTACATTTTATACATTATAATGTGAGTGCTTATATAATAATAATAAACATTATTTCCAAAAATCTGATTTTTAACTTCATGTTCACCATTTTTAACATATCTAGAGTTCTATAATGAATTAGAAGCTCATTTTTGGATGACATGTTATTCATATTATGTGCTACATTTAACTTAGTTATAGCTACTGCCCATTTTGAGTTTAACTTGCCTTAACAGTCCCTACAAAACTGCTTATTCAGATTAGACCACCTAACTTGTTTTGATCATATCTCACTCATTATTTTGATTCCATTGCATGGCCAACTCTCACATGTGTATAACATCTTCTACTTACTGTAAATGAATCAAACCATGCAATTTTATCAGTTCATCTTTTAGTTATCTACTGTTTTTATACAGCCAACTAAATAATCAAGATTTTAGCTTCATTTCTTATAGTTATCATCCTTTTTAAGCATATTTATCAACACTTGATCCCCACACAACATTTTTATCATCATATATACATCATATACATATACAAAATGAAAGAAAATACATTTGTTCTTTACAAAATAACAAGAGAAAAATGGAGAGGATGATCTTCTTTACCAACCAAGTGGATTTCTTGTTTTAGGAAGACAAGAACTTGATGAACACAACAAGTATCTCCAAGACCATCAAATATCAAGAACATAGGTTGGAAAATCAGCCCTAGGACACAAGCAAATCACCTCCAAAGATGTTAATATGGCCACCAAATGAGCAAGGCTTCAAGATAACTCCTTAATAGAGCTAGTAAACATGTGTTTCATGGCTAGAAGAGATCAAATGGGGTGTTTGTTGGTTTATTTTGGACGGCAAGGAGAGAGTTTGAGAGAGTTTTTGATGTTGGTTTGCATGTGAGAAAGATGGAAGTGAAAAACAAGTTGCTAGTTTTGATAGTTAGTGGGAAAAGTTAGCTTAGTATGTAAGCATGGCTTACACATGGTATGTGTTATCTAAACTTGATGCCACCTTGTGGTGTCAAGTTTGCCGTCCCAACCAAGCTAGTGGGGTGGGACAATGTGTTTTGTCCCATCTCACTAGTTTACGGGTATTTCTCGATTCTAGTTTTCTCGATTTGCGTGCCCTCGGGTCGTTTTACGAAAAAAGTTTTTATAAATTATGAATCAACGTCACAAAACGAATCCAATAAAAATTGTCTCATCAAAAACGGAGTTCAAAAACGTAAATACGTAATCCTAAGGTTTCCGGTTTAGTCGTAAAAGACGCCAAATTATGCACGTAAGCCCAAATTTAAATCCGTAAATTGTGAGTTCGTCAACCAACACAAAAATAAGTTTCAAAATATTATACGAGAAAATATTTTACTACCTGAAAATGTTAGATTGTCACAGCTTTTCCTCCTAAAAGGGATCAACGTCCTCGTGATCCATTTAATTTGGATGTCCGTTTCTTATTGAAATCGAAGAGGTGCGGATATTTCTTCCACATTTCATCCTCTCGTTCCCAAGTATACTCCGGTCCATGCTTTGAATTCCATCGGATTTTGACAATAGGTATCCGACTTTGTTTCAGTTGCTTTACCTCACGGTTCATAACTTCTACAGGCTCTACGATAAAATGCAACTTCCCATCTATTCGAACCTTACCTAACGGAATTTTCTCATCACTCACTGCTAGACATTTCTTCAGATTAGATACATGGAATGTGTTGTGAACACCATGAAGTTCTAGGGGTAACTCTAGTTTGTAAGCCACCGGACCTACTCTAGATAAAATCTTTAAGGGTCCAATATAACGGGGATTCAATTTCCCTCGTTTTCCAAATCTTATAACGCCTTTCCATGGCGATACTTTCAACATTACTCGGTCACCCACTTCAAACTCCATTGGCTTCCGCCGCACATCCGCGTAACTTTTCTGTCTACTACGGGCAGTCAACAACCTCTTCTTAATCTGAACTATCATCTCCGTTGTCTCCCAGATCAATTCCGGTCCCGTGAGCTGGGTATCCCCAACTTCACTCCAACATACAGGAGATCTACACTTCATACCATACAAAGCTTCAAACGGTGCAGCCTTAATACTACAATGGTAACTATTGTTATACGAAAACTCTGCTAACGACAAATGTTTATCCCAATTCTTACCAAATTCTAACACACAAGCTCTCAACATATCTTCCAGTATTTGTATCGTCCTTTCACTCTGCCCATCAGTCTGGGGGTGATAAGCAGTGCTCATGTCGAGATTCGTTCCCAAAGATCTTTGGAGAGATTTCCAAAAATTCGATGCGAATCTAGGATCTCGATCTGAAATGATCGATACAGGCACTCCATGCTTGCATACAACATTATCAAGGTATATTCGAGTCAGCTTCTCCAGTGAGAACTGCTCCTTAACCGGAATGAAGTGTGCTGATTTGGTCAGTCTATCGACAATAACCCAAATCGAATTGTTTCTAGATGATGTTCTAGGAAGCTTGGTGATAAAGTCCATTGTAATTCGCTCCCACTTCCATTCAGGAATCTTTGGTTGTTGAAGTAGTCCTGATGGCTTTTGATGTTCCGCTTTGACTCTAGCACAAGTCAAGCATTGAAGAACATACATAGCTATGTCAGCTTTCATATTCGGCCACCAGTACAACTTCTTCAAATCATGGTACATCTTATCAGATCCCGGATGAATGGAATACTTAGATTTATGGGATTCTAACATAATCAAATCTCTTAAGCCTCCAAACTTAGGTATCCACATACGACCTCTTAAGCATTTCACTCCATCAGCTCTAACCTTTAAAGGATCTCCTTCTCCTCGGAACCCTTCATTAACAAAATTCTCCTTCTTACAAGCTTCTATTTGCGCATTTCTAATTTGCTCAGGCAAATTATTGTGCACGGTCAAGACTAGAGAACGCACCCTGATAGGCTCTCTATCTTTCCTACTTAACGCATCGGCAACAACATTGGCTTTTCCTGGGTGATATTTTATATCATAGTCATAATCACTTAACAACTCTATCCATCTTCGTTGCCTCATATTCAATTCCTTCTGATCGAGAATATACTGTAGGCTTTTGTGATCGGTGAATACCGTACACTTGGTGCCATACAGATAATGTCTCCACAACCTAAGAGCAAAGACTACAGCTCCTAACTCAAGATCATGAGTAGTATAATTCTCCTCATTCTTCCTTAATTGCCTAGAAGCATAAGCCATCACTTTCTCTCGCTGCATCAAAACAACTCCATAGCCTCTAAGAGATGCATCACAATACACTACAAAATCTTCACTCCCGTCGGGTAATGATAAGATTGGCGCACTACATAATTTTTGCTTCAATGTCTGAAATGCTCCATCTTCATCACTTCCCCAAACGAAAGGTTTATTCTTCTGAGTAAGCTTAGTCAAGGGTTTAGGTATCAAAGAAAATTCTTTAATGAATCGCCTATAATAGCCAGCCAATCCTAAGAACTGTCGCACTTCCGTTGGCGTTGTCGGTGCAGACCAATTCTTAATAGCTTCAACCTTTGCAGGATCAACATGAATTCCATCTCTGTTAATCACGTGAACAAGAAATTGCACAGAATCTAACCAGAAATCACATTTCGAAAACTTAGCATACAACCTTTCATCCTTCAACAAATTCAAAACAATCCTCAAATGTTCTCTATGCTCATCTTCATTCTTAGAATAGATTAGAATATCGTCAATAAACACAATCACAAATTTATCCAAGTAGGGCTTGCACACTCGATTCATTAAATCCATGAAAACCGCAGGTGCGTTAGTTAACCCAAATGGCATTACTTGAAATTCATAGTGTCCATAACGAGTTCTAAATGCAGTTATAGGAATATCTTCTTCACGGAAGCGAAGTTGGTGATATCCTGACCGCAAATCTATCTTAGAATACACACTAGATCCTTGCAGTTGATCAAACAAATCATCAATCCTAGGTAAAGGATATCGATTTTTAATTGTCAACTTATTCAGTTCCCTATAATCAATGCTCATACGAAAAGATCCATCCTTCTTCTTAAGGAACAAGATTGGAGCTCCCCAAGGCGACGAGCTCGGTCGAATAAAACCTTTATCAGATAACTCCTTAAGTTGCTCAGATAACTCCTTTAATTCAGAAGGGGCTAATCGGTAAGGCGCACGTGCCACCGGTGCAGCACCAGGAATTAAATCGATTCGAAACTCTACTTGCCTTATCGGTGGAAGTCCGGGTAAATCTTTAGGAAATACCTCAGGAAATTAACAATTAATAGGTACATCTTCCAATCGTTTCTCCCTAGACTCATTCCCGGTCACTTGAGCTAAGAATAACTCACAACCGTTCCTGATGTACTTTTGGACTTTAATACATGAAACGATTTTCAAACGGGATTCACCTCGACTACCATCAATTACTAACGTCCTACTCCTAAGAGGAATCTTAACCTTCTTCTCTCCACATAAAATAGTAGCATTATTCAACGACAACCAATCCATACCAATAATAATATCAAAACTACCTAATTCTATCAACATCAAATCAATCGGAAAGGAATGGTTTAAGAGATTTAGAGAGCATCCTTCTAATAGCTTATTAGTTTTCAGTAATTTACCATCAGCCAATTCCACCTCGTAACTAGTACTTATCTCAACAGGTTCAATATCAATAAGGGCACTAAATTTAGTGGATACAAAGCTCCTATCGGCACCCGAATCGAATAAAGCAACAGCATAATGATTGTTGAGTAAAAACGTACCTGTAACGACATTCGGATCCTCTTTCTTCACCTCAATTGTTCCAAGTTGGTAGATACCACCCTGGGGGTTTCTTCCAGGTACAATCGCTTTCAAATTGGGGCATTCCGATTTCCTATGACCTTCTTCATTACAGTTGAAGCAAATGGTTCCCTTCTTACACCTTTCAACCTTGTGTCCAAGCTTTCCGTAATTTCGGCACTTCCAGCAGTCGCCAGCATGCCTCTTGTTGCCACACTTAGGACATCTATCATCGTTGTGCGGTGCATTGTTGGTAAGAGCATTTGCATTCCCCTTTCTCTTGTTCTGACGGCGATTGAAATTCTTCCTATTATCACCTCTATCTACACGATCACCGTCTCCCTTTCTTTTCTCACCAACACGGGCTTCATCTTCCTTATCCTGAATTATCTGTCCAATGAGTTGGTAGGCCATTCGAACAGCATCATCAATGTTCAGTGGTTTCGATGATGTCACTTCCCCCCGGATATTCCTGGTCAACCCTTTAACATATTGCTCAATTCGGATCTCTTCGGGTTCAACCAATCGAGGACATAGCAAGGCCAACTCATGGAATCGGTTCGTGTAACTATCAATGTCCACACCTTTCATTCTCAGATGAATCAACTCCTGTTCTAACCTAATGATCACACTACGAGGACAAAACTCCGAAGTCATCCACTTCTTAATTTCAGCCCAAGGAGTAGCATTAGCAGCATCAAGACCCATGAAAGCAATTCTCTCGTTCCACCAAGTCAACGCACGACCTTTAAGAGTAGCCATAGCAAAAGTCACCTTATCTTCCTCTATACACTTACTAATCCGAAACACCGATTCAATCTTCTCAATCCACTGGCTTAGTCCTACAGCACCTTCAGTTCCGTTAAAAGGTAGAGGTTCACACTTCATGAACGTCACATAAGTACAACCACCAACTTCAGGTGCATTCGTTCCAAGTCCTCCTACATTTCCTCCAGCATTAGCATTCACATTATTAGCATTCACATTCACATTAGTACCGCCAATTCCACTACCGCCAGCTCCACTACCGCCAGCTCCACTACCGCCAGCTCCACTACCGCCAGCTCCACTACCGCCAGCTCCACTACCGCCAGCTCCACTACCGCCAGCTTCATTTCTAGCATTTGCCATAAATTCAGTCATAGATGCGGTAACTTGCTCCGTAATAATCCTACGTACATCATCCTCAGTCACAGCCTTCTTGGGCGGCATAGTTCTATAATTTCACAATTTCAAAGTATCAAGCATTCATCCAACAAAGGATTCATATAATATGGATCGAATTCATAATCAAGATACAAATAAGGCACAATATGGAATTCAAGACAAGATACATATTTCATTCGATTTGAAACAAAAGTATTGTCTTAATACATCCCATATCAACGTTCTAGCACTATATACACTCAAAATTCGTGCCAAGTCTATTACTAACAAGTCGGTTCAGTCAAAGCTACAAAGTACAAAAGATATAAAGGTCACTACTAAATACAGACTGGTCTACTGAGAACCGCCAGATGGTCCATCATCCATCGTCTTCTGAATCTTCGTCGGACGATCACTAGACACATCTTCAGCTGGGCGCTTACGGATTACTCCTCTTTCAACCATGTCGGCATAAAATCTACTATTCCATCCCACGGATATATTCAACTCCTTTTCAGCTTTCTCACGCATCTCACGAGCTACACTCAACTTAATCTCCATAGAATTCACCTTTCTCTTCATTTCAGCATACTCAGCACTTTCCAACACCGATAACCTCCTAAAAGCCTCATTCAAACCACGTTCTACATCACTCAAATCCAAACTAAGCAATTCTCGCTCTTTCTCGCCAACCTTAGTCTTCGACTCCAAATAAGCAACCTGAGTCTGAACAACACCTAATCCAACCTCTGTCACACAACTCTTAACACGGGAAGCATCTAGATCACGTCTCAAGGCCCATGGTGCAAGACCATCAATATGAGTAGCCTCTCGAGTACTAGACGACCCTCCTATCTCACGTCTACGAGTAGCAATACCATCAGTACCGTCAGGTGCATCGTCATCCTCATCCTCTTCTGATTCAGAATCAGATTCAGATGATTCAGACATTTCATCCCTAGGTAACTCATCCTCAGAATCAGACAAACAAACTGGTGGGGGCAAAGGCTCGCCCTCTGGAACATCATATGGATAAATAAGCTCGGCTTCCTTATCGTCATCAACCTCAACATCTATACCTACATCCTCCTCGACATCCTCGTCGTCAATCTCGTCATCTAAATTATCTAATCCAATCTCATCATCCTTCTCAATATCGACATTCTCAATCTCCACATTCTCAATATCCACATTCTCAATCTCATTCTCTACCAAGTCAACCTGAGGGGCAATCTGATCTCCTAGTCCTAATTTGGGCTCGGGATCCTCAAATGGTTCCTCCTCATCATCGATATCATAATCTACTAAGTCTAAATAAGGATCATCTTCTATATTAGGTTCGGGAATAACATGGTTTTCTACAGGAATATTAGGGTCAGCCATGACAATCTGCATTTATATATATATCTCGTATTAGGATAACATACTAGTTAAATAATTACATAATGAAACCACGATATATACATATATATAAATTAAATTATATATATCAAAATATATATCTTCTCAATAGGGCTTGTTGGTAACGTCGGAGATCTCTGGCACCGATATAGTCAAAAGATTTTTCAAATATTTTCTCAAATGTTCATCGTCAAAAGATTTTGAAAAGTTTTGTTCAAAACCTTGGTTTTTAAAATCTTTTGTTCTCTACAACGAGAGCTCTGGTACCAAACTGTAACACTCTCATTTTTCGTATCGGTACTGCGGAAGGGTCTTTCAGAGTGTTACGGGATAGCACAATAACTCCAATCATAGACAACACATAAAAATGGTTGTTCAAGGTTTAACATACATTCATTCGATAAAAGTTTTAAAAGCGTACAACAGGTCCCAAATTATACAGGTCATTAAGTTTACAAAACATAGATCGAATGAACATTTTTAATATTAAGTGGGCCATCAGAGTCGATCTCCATCCGGATTACCTTCAAGCACCTGAGATAAAAACATGCAAAAATCATATCAGCGAATGCCGAGTGAATTCATAGAGTTTAATAAAAACCGTTATATATAAACAATCATTTAAAATCAGAACACAAGCATAATATCGGAAGTAAGTCCTCATATTGCTAGTCAGGCAATATATAAATCAAGCATACATCTTAAACGGTCCATGAGACCGTAGTCTCTATATTACCATGATAGGTAATATATTCATCGTTAATACCGTCGTTATCATATATAGGATACATTTTTATTTGGATTAGATATGTTTTATCTGAATTAGGATTATTATTAGCCGCATGACATTGTTACCTTACTGTGAAAACAGCGGGCCGCGAACCCGACAAACAGTTTGCCCATCTAAGTTAGCGTGTCGTCACAAAAATCACGCTATGGAATCTTCTCATACATAAATTCGCTTACCAATCAATGTGGTACGACGGGGATCAACCGTCAAGGCACGAACTGGGGTGATCGTCCCCAAATAGTACTATCAAATGCATAAGCGTCTACCAAATCCCGATAGTTCACAATTCATGCTAATGGGACTTTAAGTGACATAACCTAACTACTAATAATCCTTTTAGTCTCGAATATAGGGTCATAGCATCATTCGGGTCCATATCATTAAGCATACAATCGGGACTACATGTGTTCTATTTTTATAAAAATCTAGCATGTTATCTCCCTCGCGGGTTTACAAATCATTTTATAAAACATTTAAAAGAGTTCGAGGCTATGAACTCACGTTGTTAATGAAAGGCGGATTATCGGCTACGGGCGTGCTTCGGTCACGAAAACCTATATAAATAATAATCGGTCTTAGACTCGGTCCAATGACTTTTATCAAAATAACAATATATATATATATGATGATTTTGTACATATGATGATGATCAAGTGGGTTTATACATCCTTGTTTACTCATTTTAGTGTTTACGTTTTGGTAACGTCTTACTAGTTCGCTAGTTTTACCTATTTACCTATTTTAAGTCCATTAAGCCTTCTATAAGTTCTTCAACTTGTTTTTATCCCTTTTATACCTATATTATCAGTATATATATTTTTCATGTTGGGCCCAAATGGGTTAAGCCCAATAAGTTCTTTTTACAAGTTTTTATCTTATTAAGTCAAATTATTAGTCCAATATGTTTAGTTAGCTCGTAAATGTCCGTATTTCTTGTAGTTCGGGTTTTATCGGTTTTTACTTGTATTAGTTACTTATACATCAGTATATGACTTTTATAAACTTTACATTAGACGGGTTTGGTCGTCTAAGTTTTATTTGGCGAAAAACGTTAATTTTACGGTGATAGCCGAAAAAGTCATAAAAATCAAGTTTATAGTTTTTATTACTTATAAATATTATTTCACCACCATTTATATAATTTACCCATTTAATTAACCTTTTATACATTTATATAAATAAGTTTTATAAGTTAGTGGGTTTATATTTTTACATTTTATACATTATAATGTGAGTGCTTATATAATAATAATAAACATTATTTCCAAAAATCTGATTTTTAACTTCATGTTCACCATTTTTAACATATCTAGAGTTCTATAATGATTTAGAAGCTCATTTTTGGATGACATGTTATTCATATTATGTGCTACATTTAACTTAGTTATAGCTACTGCCCATTTTGAGTTTAACTTGCCTTAACAGTCCTTACAAAACTGCTTATTAGACCACCTAACTTGTTTTGATCATATCTCACTCATTATTTTGATTCCATTGCATGGCCAACTCTCACATGTGTATAACATCTTCTACTTACTGTAAATGAATCAAACCATGCAATTTTATCAGTTCATCTTTTAGTTATCTACTGTTTTTATACAGCCAACTAAATAATCAAGATTTTAGCTTCATTTCTTATAGTTATCATCCTTTTTAAGCATATTTATCAACACTTGATCCCCACACAACATTTTTATCATCATATATACATCATATACATATACAAAATGAAAGAAAATACATTTGTTCTTTACAAAATAACAAGAGAAAAATGGAGAGGATGATCTTCTTTACCAACCAAGTGGATTTCTTGTTTTAGGAAGACAAGAACTTGATGAACACAACAAGTATCTCCAAGACCATCAAATATCAAGAACATAGGTTGGAAAATCAGCCCTAGGACACAAGCAAATCACCTCCAAAGATGTTAATATGGCCACCAAATGAGCAAGGCTTCAAGATAACTCCTTAATAGAGCTAGTAAACATGTGTTTCATGGCTAGAAGAGATCAAATGGGGTGTTTGTTGGTTTATTTTGGACGGCAAGGAGAGAGTTTGAGAGAGTTTTTGATGTTGGTTTGCATGTGAGAAAGATGGAAGTGAAAAACAAGTTGCTAGTTTTGATAGTTAGTGGGAAAAGTTAGCTTAGTATGTAAGCATGGCTTACACATGGTATGTGTTAGCTAAACTTGATGCCACCTTAGTGTTGTGGTGTCAAGTTTTCCGTCCCAACCAAGCTAGTGGGGTGGGACAATGTGTTTTGTCCCATCTCACTAGTTTACGGGTATTTCTCGATTCTAGTTTTCTCGATTTGCGTGCCCTCGGGTCGTTTTACGAAAAACGTTTTTATAAATTATGAATCAACGTCACAAAACGAATCCAATAAAAATTGTCTCATCAAAAACGGAGTTCAAAAACGTAAATACGTAATCCTAAGGTTTCCGGTTTAGTCGTAAAAGACGCCAAATTATGCACGTAAGCCCAAATTTAAATCCGTAAATTGTGAGTTCGTCAACCAACACAAAAATAAGTTTCAAAATATTATACGAGAAAATATTTTACTACCTGAAAATGTTAGATTGTCACACTTTACTACAGTAAGCATCATCATATACCTCATTATCTGATGAAGACGAGGAGTTGGCCATAAGAGCAAAGTGAACATGCTTTTTTTCTTCCTTCTCAGCAATCAAAGCCTGATTCTCTTCCACTTCCTTGGCCATAAAGCTCCAATTCCATCCAACACCATCAATGTCTTGCATGGCAACCATAGCCTTTGGCTTAGCATCTCCAACCTTGATGATTTGGCTTGAAGTCTTTCCAGCATCAGACCTTCTTGGAGATCTGCATTCCTTCATAAAGTGACCCATCCTATGGCAGTTGTAACACTCAACCTTGGATTTATCAAATCCAGTTGTGTCTTTAGCATTGAAGGTCATTTTCCTTCCAAATCTCCTATTCAATCTGTTGGCCCTTATGCTTGCAAGTGCCATATTCCATTTTATATCCATTTCTTCCAAATTCTCATCACTGATTTGCTCAAGATCCTCATAAGTAATCAAGGAACCATTTGGCAATGCAGCAATGTATGCACATACCTTATCCAAATCAATTCCAGCAGGTTTAAGCTTTGGTGAGTCAACATTGTATGTGTCAGCGTCAAAATGTGAGGCGCTGACAAAGGTTGATTCACCACTGACACAAGGTGATCGAGTAACGGGATGTACATATGACTCTCTTTCACTATTTTGAGTTCCACTATATGAGATGAAATCCATGTTTCCAGATGTTGACTTGCTTCCATGATCAAGTAAGAGTTCACTTTCCATAATATTTAGCTTATTGTAGACGTCATCAAAGGTAGAACTCTTATGGGTGTTGGTAGTAATGATTGACCTAGCCTCAATTTTCCACGCATCACCAAGACTTCTAAGAAAACTAGTAATGATATCAACATCATCATGTTCAGTTCCCATGAAAGACAACTTGCTTGTGATGTCCAGAAGCCTGCTTCTCACCTCACTTAGCTTCTCATTGGGAAGATCTTTAAATACAACTTATTCATGCAAAAGTTGCTTCTTCCTTTCTTTGGCAGTATCTTCATTACCACCATAGGTGACTTGAAGGGCTGCCCAAAGTTCTTTGGCAGACTCAAAACTCCTATACTTATGTTTTTCTTTGGACCCAAAGAGAGATTAAGAATGCTCAAAGTCTTCATGTCATTCCTTCTTGCAGCTATATCTGCAGTTGAGATATCTCTTCCATCTTCTGGTCTTTCTCTTCGCTCTTCGGCAGAGGAACCAGCATTGGTTCTTGCTGCAATTGCAGCAGCAATCCTATCAACTTTATTAAACTGATACCAAATTCAATAATTTCCCAAAGAGTGTGATCATGAATTTGAAGGTATTGTTCAAAATTGAACTTCCATTGTTCAAAGTTGTCACGGTCGAGCATAGGGATTTTTAGGTTATGATTTGATGAGGAAGAGGATTCTATAGCAGACATCTTGTCTGGCATTAGGGTTTCTGGTGTTTCTAGGGTTTACCGCTCTTCTAGATCAAAGTTCCTCAACAAGCTCTGATACCACTTGTTGATCCCAAACTTAGATCGATTAGCTTTATGTTAACGAAATTGAATCAAGTTTAACACGTAGAGAAACTTTGTTGTTATGAAAAATCTAAGTGTTATGCGGAATTAACACTTAGAATAAAGAACAAGCAAACAATTAAACCAAACTTTCACTTTAGATTGATAATCAAACTTGCTTACAATGAAAGTTGTGAAATCTGAATAATATGTATATATCCACTACAAACCCTACGACCTCCTTTTATAACATAAGGAGTCGTGTGCAAAGGATAACCTATCAACTATTCTAGGTAAAGATAAATATAGAAAATACAATATTGAGTATATCTTTACTTCAAATATTAAACGTGTTGACTAAGTATTCCTATCAGTGGTTGGACTTCTTCTTGTCAGCGCTTGAATATTTCTTGTCAGTGCTTGATCTGTCAGCACTTCATTTTCACTTGTCAGCGTCCAATTTCCTTTTGTTAGGGTCGGAGTGACTTAGCTCATTTTATTCCCAACAAAAGCCTAATTCGTGAAGAACACTTGATCATCTCATTTCCAGGATTGGACACTTGGCAGCCTGTCATTGGATGGAACACGTCAGAGACCTCCCCAACACTCTATCTTAGCTCTATAAATACCAATGTATTCTTTCATTTGGAAGTAGTAGCTAGAGTGTGAAAACACACACACTCTTTTGATTTCTCTCATCTCTGTTTTACTTTTAGTAGTCCAACAACTAAGAGTGTTTGACAACCACTCTTAGTTTGTTGTTAGGCAATTATAACTACCTTGTAACAACCTTCCATTAATGAAATATCATTTTCACTCATTCTTCTTAGATTCTCCTAGGGATGAGCATTTCGACCCGGATCCCGAAACCAAACCAGAACCGTCCCAAAACCGTACCGATTCCCGGTACCCGAATCCCGTTCGGGACGGTACCGGGACTACAAAATTAGGTAAAAAAAATCCAGGACCACTAATTCGGGACGGGAACGGTACCAAATCGGGAAGTTCCCGGAAAAAAATGGGGAAAACCCGATTTCCTGGTACCAGTACCGATACCCGTCCCGGTATCGATACCCAAATCCCGTTTGTTACAGTACCGGTACCACTAATTAATGCTCGGAAAATATTCGGTACCACTAGTTCGG
The DNA here is from genome assembly GCA_025667525.1 of Glebionis coronaria. Classification (NCBI taxonomy): domain Eukaryota; kingdom Viridiplantae; phylum Streptophyta; class Magnoliopsida; order Asterales; family Asteraceae; genus Glebionis; species Glebionis coronaria. Next base: position 136,286,812 of record CM046879.1, on the reverse strand, counting down.
GACGGGACCGGTACCGTGCTCCTCCCTAGATTCTCTTATATATTGTTCATTGCTTGATGACATGAATTCTGTTGTTCTAACTTGAACAATGGAGTTTGTATGATTGTTTTGGAAGTTGTTACAAGTGTTCAGAAAGTACCAGTTCTCACATTAGCTCAGACTTAGCCAAAAGATCAAGTATAGCAGATTGATCAGACTCTTATGATGAGGATGGTTAATTGGTTTGATGTTGTGTTGAGTAGATGAATTTGGTGGTGGTTAGAGTACAAGTGAGCTCAACACTCATTTCTGCATCAAAGTAGCCTACAAATTTACTCCTAAGTTCTTCTTTGCAATTTCCCCTATAAAAACAAGGTTGCATGCTATTTTCTTTGTTCTAGTGTGACTTTACCTGATATTGCCTGTTAATTGTTCAATTTGTGTTCATTGATATGTTTTGATAGCTAATTTTCTTAATCTGTTATAATTGATTAGATCACTTAGCTTACATTTGTCCTAATCCAGTAACTAGTGTTTGGAATAAAGGCTAATCTTTGATTCAGTTAGTAATTTTGAGTGCTAAGTGTTTGTTTCCACTCATTTACTGGTTAAAAGTATTTTTGAAAATTTTTGAAGTCAAATAGGCAAAAGGTCATCAAGTGCTTTGGGTCAGATATAACTAGTAGAACTAGCCAACTTCATCTGCTTGCCAATTGATCATTTCTTAGAGCCAGACCTTGTTCTATAGATTTTTGGAAAGTGTATATTACAGGCTTTTAAGATTAGTAAACCTCATAAGCTGAATTGCACTGTAGCTTAAGCAGTTTAGTCACAAAAGTTTTATGGTAAAAAGTGCTTTTTGCCTAATACCAAAATCATTTCCCGTTGATTTACTTCATAAATTAGTCTATTTTATTTTACATTCTTGTTAAGAAAGTGATTTGAACAAGATTTGACCATGGTCAACTTTCGGTCAACGAACGTCAACGCATGGTCAACATAAGCCAATCTCAGCTTATTTTCGTTTTCTTGCTTATTCTTTCAAGCTTTTTGAGAATTTCTTTTTGCTACGTTCATTGTTAGTTGTATTTTACAAGTTTCAATTAAAAGAAGTTTAGGTGGCTGATTGGATAAGCTGAGTGCTTAAAAGTAGCTTATTGAGAAAAGCTAGAATCTGTTTAAGCTCATTCCAAGAGAATTCTTTTGAACTGACTAGCTATAATCACATTTAAAACACTTTGGAAAAAACTAGAGCTTATGAGATGGTATAGCTTTTCTTATCCAGCTTATTTTTATATAAGCCCGATTTCTATGTAAATCTTTTGGACATTGCTTTAAGGTCCCTGGAAATTAGGTACTTGTTTAATCTGTTTTAATTGGTTAGAAAGTTGTTAGGTTTTTCAAATTAGTCCCTGGTGTTGATAGTTTGTTACATTTTCAGTTTGGGAGTTTGTTAATTTTGTTTCAAGTAGTTATTAGTTGGTTGATTTTACATTTTCAGTCCTTACACTTTCTGAATTTACATTTTCAGTCCATTAACTTTCATTTACTTCACATTTTTAGCATTTTCACATATTGTGCATTACATGGTTGTACATTTGGCTTTCTAATTGGTATGTGCGCGATGTTTTTAGCATTAGTATCGATACATAGAGATACTATTTTTACCTTTTTACGTGATTTGTGATAATTAGACCTAGATTTAGACAATATTATCAATCAAATACCAAAAACAATTAGTTAACTTGATTCTCTCGATTAATCAATTCGTTAAGATACCGAGAAATAAACGAACTTAAAATTGACAAATATTAGTTCTATTGCTATTTTTGAACTTCTGGTTGCTACTTTCAGCTTTTTCTCTCTTACACTCCCTGGCAAAGTGTCCAAGCTTTCCACAGTTGTAGCATTCAACCTTTGATTTTTCATATCCTAATGGGTTCATTAGGATCAACATTCATCTTTCTTCCAGTCCTTTTATAGAGTCTGTAGGATCTAACTGAGACCACTTCAGCTTGCCATTTGAGATCCATCCCTTCAATATCAGCGTCATCCATTTAGAATAGATCATTAAGGGTTAGTATTGGTCTGTTATATTGTCCAACAAAGAATGAAAAGGCATCATCTCATTGAGTAATGGTGAGGATCTTCCTTGTGAGTTTTGAGTCATTGACGGACTGCTTTCAGCACTTTGAGGATAAGTACTGTTGATTGATCCACCAACAGTGCTTTGTAAGTAAGTACTACTACTTGATCCACCAACGATACTTTGAGAGTATTTACCACTGCTTCCTTCTCACACAAAATCTAAGTTAGACTTTGGTACAGATGCTTTTGGTGGCTCAATTCCTTTAACATCCATATCATACACTCTGAGATTGTTGTAGAGATGATCAAAGGGAGTAACATCTAAGTCATCTCTTGTGATGAAGTGCATACCCATCACCTTCCACTCTTGTGGAACTCCTCTCAAGAACTTTAGATTAGCTTCTTCATGAGGAATTACCGGTCCATGAACTGCTAATTGAGTAAGCAGTTACTAAACCTTCCATATCCACTATGGATTCCTTCTGCACTAGAGATAGAGAAGTTATCAAATTCTTGTTTCAGAACTAACTTCTTCATCTTCTTAGATTTGTCATTACCTCTAAATTTAAGTTTGATAGCCTCCCACATAGCTTTTTCATCTTCGTAATGATGAAAGCTAGGTAGTATGTCTTTTGAGAGTGCCATAGCTAAGGCAGTTCTTGCCTTTCTTTCTCTGATCTCTGCTTGTACTTCTTTTGTAGTGACAGCAGGCAAAGCATAACATGTACCATTAGGCAGCCAATGTAACTTCTTCGGAGTATTCCCATTCTTGATGACTTGCCACAAAGTATGATCTGTGTGGTTCACTAGTGTTCCATCTGCATGGCCCAAGTCTCATAGTTGTCACTTTTGAGAATAGGGAGCTTTACAACAGATCGAGTATGAGGAGAAGATGTAGTTTGTGTGGCTACACCTTGTACAGTTTGTGTAACTGGTGGCTATGGAACCACTGGTGCAGGTTGCACAATTTGAGGTTGTCCATGTGGTACTAGATCAGGGATTGGAATTTCTTCTATAAGAGGAGGGTGTTCACTAGATTGAGACATTGTGTGAGACTTTTTGTGATGAAGAATTTAGGGTATTGTTCTTCTTATTCAGAGTTTCTCAACAAGCTCTGATACCACTTGTTGATCCTTTTGAATAGATCTATATCATGTTAAGGATTTGTACAATAGCTTGTAATCAAACTAGAGCACTTGAGAGACTCTTACTCAACTAAATAAGCTATGTGAAATCTAACGTATAAAGCAAAGAAGAACGGAATTACTCCAACTATCCGATATTCTATTAATCGACTTCACAAAAGGTACAAGAAACTCATCGTACCTAGGTTCCTTTTATAATGCAAGGAACCCTAGAATATTCGATTATGATAAGTATATCACACACGATATATTATCAATATTCTAAACTATTAAGTATATCACATAAGATATACTCTAACTATAACTATAATATATCTTTACCAAATATATATTCATCTGTATCATCTTAGCAGTACTTACATTAACTCTAATGGTACTTGACATATACCGTGTTAACACTAATGGTACTTGCTAACACTAACAGTACTTGTACTTGTACTAACGGTACTTGGTACTTTACAATAATTCCCAACATCTTCAATCATCATCTAACCTCAAGATAACTAGATGAACACTTTTTTTTATTTTGGCTTTGCATTTTTAGATTTTTATATATTAAACTCTCTCTAAAGGATGAAGATTTCTTTGTATTCCTGATTTATTTGTTTACCTTTTCAGCATACTTCACGGTTGCAAAAGTTTCACAACTAGCTACGCCTCTAGTCTTTGGGGTAATTTGTGTTCGTGATGGCCGAATTCTTTGTATTACCAAGATGGTTGCTCGTTGCATGGAAGAAGATTAAAAAAGCGTTAGTCAATGTAGATAAAAAAACAAACAGAAAAATAGCATCATTATTTTACCTATAAATTTTGTTTAACTTAAGTTCACTAACTATCTAGGTAACTGTTATGTTTTAGTCTTTATTAGCCTAAGTTAGAGTCTAGGGATTCTTAAGTGTCGAGTCTAAGAATTTGCCAAGTATAGATTAGAAAGGTTATGAGTCAGTTGGTTTTACTTGTGTACCAAGCCGTTTTTCCTATTCTATGTATCACATCCGACTCCCAACTTGTAGGAGTTGGTTTTACCTCTCCCATATCTCTATAAAAGGAGGTGAGGGAAAGGGACATTCACGTCATTCTTTCAATACTTGATAAAACGATTGGTTAAGGGATACATACCTTCTATGCTTTCTTTTATGCCGATCATAATTACTGGGTTGTTCTTCACGATCGGTGTAATTCCGCGTCTGGTAATCTGGTTCTAAGATTTACTTCTTACAAGTGGTATTAGAGACAGGTGCGTCGGTCTCTCCGGTTACTATGATCGATCGAGTAAAGGTTGCTTTTATTGTTCGTTTCTCTGGAAAGAGCAGAAGGTTTTTTTGCTTGGGCTACCAGGTTCGATGACAACAAAAGAAGTTCTTGTTTTTTGGTTCTTGATCCAAAAGGAGAGCAACAAGGAGATCCTAGTTAAGGGATTTGTTGTTTTCTTTGTTTTTTGAGATCGAAGAGGTTGTGTTGGTGGTGATTGATTTTCCATCGCATGATGAGTGGAAGAAAGGAGAAGATCAGTGGTCGATTTTGTTATAAAATTCAACTAAAGAAATATACTACAAAGTGTTTTTAAGTTGGGTCTATTGTTATTACTAGTTTGGACTTTAGGTCTATATTGAGCTCAAGGTTTATATTAGGCTAACACTAATTTTTGGTTTTATAAAACAAAGATTGTTACTTTGTATTGTTTTCACAATGGGACTTTGTTAATTTGTGTTATGAGGTTTTTCACAAGGTTTAGCAAAAGAATAAAAGGGGTAAAGAATGACGGGAGCCAAGTTTAGCATCGAGAATTTTGATGGAACCGATGATTTTGGGTTATGGAGAATCAAGATACGTGCTTTATTAATTCAACATGGATAGCTCTGCAAGTTGTACCCATGAATATGGAAGTTGTAGGGAAAGCTGAGCTTGACAAGAAAGCTCATAGTGCCATGATTTTATGTTTAGGTAGCAAGCATCTGAGAGAGGTTACCGAGGAGACGACTACAAGGAGGATTTGATCAAAGCTCGAGACTTTGAACATGACAAAGTCATTGGCTAACAAGTTGTACCTAAGGAAGAAGTTGTATACATTCTACGTTAGAATAAAGATTTTCGAGCATATAGATGAGTTCAACAAATCGTTCTTGATTTAGAAAATACCGAGGTAACGTTCGAAGATTAAGATTTTGCTTTATTATTACTCACTTCTTTACCAGAATCATATGAACACTTTGTGGATACCTTGCTTTATGAACGGGAAGCTTTGACTTTGAGGACGTGGTAGCCACACTAAATTCAAATGAAATCAAAGAAAGGTTCAAGATGAAGGGGGATAATTGTGAAGAGTTATATGTGAGGGGAAGAAGTGATCACACGGATTCGCATCAGTTAAGGGAAAAGTCAAGATCGAAGTCTCGAGTTGGAAGACTCAAATGCTTTATTTGCCTATTTGAGGATCACTTAAAGAGAAAATGTTCGAATAATATCACAAGTCAACAGGTCGTCAAGAAAGATGATCAACCAAGCTCCAATGGTTCTATTTATGATGGTTCTCAGGTGATGATGGTGATGAGTGTAGAGGCTTTGCTAGATTGGATCATGGATTCAGGAGGTTCATATCACATGACACCTAGGTTAGATGTATTTTTTTTACTTTCTGAAATGCGATGGGGACAGGCTATTGTTGGGTGACAAAAGAGAGTGCAAGATTAGATGTATTGGCAAGGTGAGGGTACAACAGAAAGATGGGTCAAGTTTTGTGTTACACAATGTCAGTTATATTCCTGAATTGAAAAGAAAATAGATATCATTGGGAACTCTTGAAAAATAGGGGTATACCATAAAATTGCAGTCGGGCAAAGTCAAGGTGATTAATGGTTTGAGGTTTATTATATCCAGAACGTGAATGGAAAATTATGTGTACTCTTTGGATGGTCATGCAGTAGCATGTGAGCCTAATGTTAGTGCTGAAAAAATGGATAGTCTTGCGCACGTTTAATACAAAAGACTAGGACATATCACTGAGGCGAGACTACCTGTGCTGGAAAAGCAGGGTTTATTTGGCAAGAAGATTCTAGGTAACCTCGATTCTTGTAATTGTGTTATGGGAAACTCATGTCAAGTCAGTTTTGGTGTAGAAAGGCACACTACTCAAGGAGTGATAGACTATGTTCATTCAAACTTATAGGGTCCGTCTTAGGTGGAATCATTGGGAGGTAAAAGGTATTTCTTATCTATTGTTGATGATTATTCTAGGAGCGTATGGGTTTATGTTCTTAGGTTTAAACAAGAAGCATTTAGGAAGTTCGAAGAGTGGAAGGAGTTAGTAAAGAATCAGATTGGGAGGACGCTAAGAAGCTTAGGACGGATAATGATCTTGAGTTTTATAACCAAGAAATTGAGAAGCTATGCATTAAGAGTGGGATTTCTAGACATTTGAAAATTGTCGGGACGCCTTAGTGGAATGGGTTAGCAAAATGGATGAACAAAACTCTAAAGGATAAGGTACGTTGTTTATTAATTTAGTCTGGATTCCCAAGACCTTTTGGGCAGAAGTGACATGTATGGCCGCATATCTTATCAATGAGTCACCATCGACAAAGACTAAGAAGAAGAAACATATGAAGATGTGTTCGGGACATCCAAGTGATAATGAGATGTTGAGGGTTTTCAATTGTGTTGCATATTCACATGTTAAACAAGGTAAGCTCGAGATGAGGGTGGTAAAATGCGTCCTTTTGGGGTATCCTAAGAGTGTGAAATGGTCCAGATTATATAGGCTTAATAATGAAGCACCTAAAATAGTCACAAGAAGTAACGTGGTCTTCAATGGAAGTGTTATGTACAAAGATACGTTGAAGGATTCTGGTGCAGGTGCATGTAATGATAAGTCTATTGAGAAATTGAAAGTTGAGGTGAAACTACAAAGGTTAAATAATCGTATGCCTAAGGAAGATCAAACGGGTCAGGAAGATATAGATCAGGAAGATCATACAGATCAGGAAGATCATATAGATCGGGATGACAGATATGATGAAGACACAAGGGATCAAGAAATTGATCAACCATCATATCTCACATATTATTAGTTGGTTCGGGATAGAGATCTGAGGACAAGAACGAAACCCACGAGGTTTTGGGATGAGAGTAATATGGTTGCTTACACGTTTGCTACAACAGAGGAAGAAGATACTCATAAACCATTGACATAGACCAGGCAGTTGCTTGTGAAGATAATTCTAAGTGGAAAGTTGCTTTGGAAGAAGAGATGGATTCTCTGAGGAAGAACAAGACCAGGTTGCTAGTAGATCATCCAGCTAGGAAAAATCTGGTGAGCTGCAAATGGCTATTCAAAATAAAGGAGGATTGAAGGTATTCAAAAGCCTAGGTACAAGTCAAATTTGGTGACTCATGGATTCACCAATAGGGCAGGTATTGATTACAATGAAGTATTTTGACCACTAGTTCGACACACATATATTCAGGTTATACTTGCATTTATTGGGTGTAAATATTAGGAGTTGTAGCAGCTTGATGTAAAGACGACATTTTTAAATGGAAATCTTGAAGAAGTGATCTACATGAGGCAACCACTGGGATTTGAATAAGGTAACAAGGAATTTTTGTTAAATAAGTATATTTTTGGTTTGAAGCAGTCACCTAGACAATGGTATAGGAGGTTTGATGAGTATAATCTTAACAATACTTTAAGCATAGCAGTTATGACAACTGCGTATATTATAGAAGTTATGCACCAGGGTGATATATCTATCTATTGTTATATTTAAACGATATGTTGATTACTTGTATGAGCAAGGCCGAGATTGGGTCTACCAAGTATTTACTTAAAAAGGATTTTGACATGACGGAGCTCGGAGAAGAAAAGAAGATTAGTGGTATGGATATCTTCAGGGATCGGATTCGTAAAACTTTGTGGGTGTCACAATCCGGGTACGTTTCTAAAGTTTTAAGAAGGTTTAGAATTGTGAGACCCCTAGAATATGACATGGAACAACTAGGCAACGAGGGGTAAACACGTCATAGTACAAGAAACAATGAATTACAGTTGACACAAAGCTGACGTAATAAAAACATGTACATTACATCATAAAAGTTCAGAGTTTTAAACATAGGTCCAGAGTTTTATAAGCGGAAAGATTTATTATTTCATCATAATTTATAACACTTGGTTATTATAAATACAGAAAATCTCCTGACAGCTTTTAGATAAAACCAAAGCTGAAATATGCACAGAAATCTCCAAGCTACGATAATATCCTGCGGGCTCCCATTCAAGCAAAGCTAAGTAATAATACCTGAGATTAAACATGTAACATCGTCAACATAAAGTTGAGTGATATTCATAGGTTTAGTAGTAAAGGTGTAGAACACAAGCATTCATTTGAAAACACGTAGTAGGGGAAATGGTTATATACGTCAACCACAGTCCGATACTATTATTATTATTGTTGTTCACTACATGAACCGAAGCTTAACTACGTACGTATTCAGCCTAAATACTCAGGTATAAACAAATATTAGTGCGTCATGGTTAAAATGACCGCAACATGGGACAGGGATTGTCAATCCCGATGGATCCACCCACAACATTCGCGCTTCGCGTAATGCACACCGGACAATTAACGGTTCATGATCGGAGAGATGAAACTCAAGGCTAGCCTGAAAAGCAATAATAATATCAAAAATCTGGAAATCTTACACGATCTGGATAGCATACAAGTTCTGGATAGCGTACAGTTTTTAAATGGTTGTGTTCCACCATGTAAAATCTCACCCCGTGTTTAGAAACCATGTATAAGTAAAAAGGGGCTATGAACTCACCTTAGCCACGTGGTAAGTCAATCACGGTACTCAACAACTGAGTAGAAACAATGGTAGTGAGGCGCTCACCGACGATATGGATGCCCGAGGAAACACGAAAACCGCAACCTATCAAAATAAGGCGCGCGTTAAGACTCGAACTCATATATCGATATGTACCAAATATAATATGACTCAAATGTTTTCAAAGTGTTCATGATTCAAAACCATTGACACGAACCAAATGAATTCATACTAACCTTTTTTTCCAACACTACACGTTAAAACACTTGTACACTTGAAATTGACCCGTTATACGACGCCAAGTTAACGCAAGTCAAACTATTCCTTAACCTTATTTGGACCAGAAGTTAAGTCATTTATATAATTACTAAGCACTTGAACAAGTCACCATGTCCGATGGTGAATACTCAAACTCACGCAACACAAGCATTGAACTATGTGTCCAAAATAAAAATCAGCAAGTACACCCCGAATGTACACACTGATCTACCCTATCTAGACTTGTCCGTTTTAGATGAAAGATGGTGTCAAGGTCACTTATAACCTGTATAAGACCTCACCAAAATTTGAGCCAAATTTCACACTTTAAAAACCATCAGCTCGACAATTACCCGACCCTAAAATTTGGGACAGATTTGTATACCTGTTTTATAAAACAGTTTGGACCACTTTAAAAGTACTAACTCGACAATCCGTCTTTTGAAACCACTACTAGACTCATCCAACTAAGTTTATAAACTTTTAAAACCAGTAGTTACATTTATCTAACCAAGCCTAAAGTCCCCGAGAGTCGACCCAAAATCAGCCACAATTTCGGATTGTGCCGACTTGCGTCTCCCGGTACACGAATACTAAAACTAGCATAACTTTTGACTCGTAAAGAGTTATAAGCTTTATCTTATACCAAAACGAGCGTCTCAGAAAACTCTAGAACAAAACAAAATAATCTCAGCCTTTCTCAGACCTTAAACCCACGAAAAATCTGTTATAGACCTGCTGTCCCAAAATACCCTTTTAGAAAACATGACAAATCAATTTTTCCATCAAAGCTAAGCATTCCCATACCTATAGAATCACTCTACTATCATACCCATCAACCAAACACTCCTATAACACATGCATGTAAAATTTTAACAAAGATCAAAATAACCTTTTTAACATGAAAACATGATGATCCTACCTCGATCATCACATGCATGATGATTTAAACATAAATCAACCATAGAAATCATTAAATCTTGAAAGTTGATGCATGTTCATGATTTTGGTATCAAAAGAATGGCAAGAAGATTTTAAGAATGGGACATTGATTAGTTTAACAAGATTCAAGTTAGTTTCTGTGGATCATGGATGTTTTTGGGTTGAAGGGTGGCGGCAAAAAGAGGAAGGGTGGGAGAGATGTGTAGTTTTTTTTTGTTAAATTTTGTATGTGTGTTTTTGTGTAAAGAAATTGGTTTTTATATGATGGTAGTGGAGGGACCTAAGTTGCCAATTTGCAAACTTTAGGACCAAAAAGAAATTAATAGTTTTAAAGGGTAGAAAATGGTTATTGGTAAATATTGAAAATATTTACGGGGCTCGGCTTTCGTAAAAATACTTTTCAAAAGTTACAATGCATCATAAAAATGATTATATGATTTCACGACACGACTTAATACGTAATTAAAACGACATTATCGAAAATATTAGTTATCGAAACAATCGATAATAAAATGTAAAGTTTTGGGCATCCGTCGGTATCGCGATCACTAGGAATTCTCGTTGTACATTGATTTTGAATAAACTCGTTGTAAAATGCACGCGAGTGATTTTTATATCAAAAACTTTGATTTAAATAAATATGAAAAAGTAAAATAAAAATTTTATAATTCCAGATAAAGTATTTATCAATGATCATAAAATACTTGAAAAGTATAATTTATTAAAATTATCATGATCTCAGGATTTACATATAACAATACAAGAAAACGAAATACGTTAAAAACTCAGAAACATGAATAAAAAGAATAAAAAAATGCTCCAAAAGTACGGGTTCTTACAGTCTTCCCCCTAAAGGAACTCTGGTCCCCAGAATTCTCCTGAAAACAGTAGAAGATTCAAACAAGATGAGGTACAAAGTGTAGAACAAAAATCATTGCTTCCCAGGTAATTTCTTCATCACGGCGAACCTTAACAATTAGAACTTACTACGCTTCAGCACGGAGAATATATTCAAAAGATAGAATGAACATGAGAATCGCTTAAATGGACAAGGTGCGTTAAAATGAATCAGGATTGGTAAATCAACAAGGGGTCGCAAATCGTGCAACTGTAAAACATGACAATCTTAAAATGTAAGAATCTATTTACAAGAGAAATAGAAGGGAAAAATGAATTACATATGATCATTTAAAGTACAAGCTGTCACAATCAATTGTCTAATATTTTGGTATTACTTTAAAACTCATTTAAATATTTTCTTGATTAAAAGAAAATTTTACAAGGTGTAGTGATTTAAAATCAAACTATCTGTATTTAGTGAGTATGATGTTGCTATATCTTTTTCTTGATCAGGATTTTCAAAGCAGAAATAGAATAATTCAAAACAGTTATCCTGATCGGCTTAAGAACTTTTGGATGACTGTATGAAATTTCTGTTAGAAACTCAAGTTTGTCGTTACCATTAGATAAAATTCAGATTTTTTTCCAGGTTATTAGAATCATTGTTAGAAATTATAAATTAATTTAATAATTTCATTATAGTGAATGTAAAGTATGATTAAATCAATTATTTTAAAAGATACAGTCTGATATCCTTTGAAACACTAGGTAAATCTCCCAAAGATGATATATATATCTGGTATTTAACTTGAAACAATTATTTTGGTAATTTAAATATTTGATAAAATGTATAAAACGTTCTTAAAAATTAATAATAATTTTTTAGAAATTCAAGAAAGTGTTTAAGGTATCAAATGATAAACACGTAATATTTTCTAGTTTAAAAAGGTGACAAGACAGCAACGAATATGAATCATATAAAGGTCAACAGTCTGTATGCGAGTGATAACACAAGGGAATAAAACAAAAACCGTATCAATTCTTAATAAATGTAATAGAATACACACGTCGATAATAATAAAAATAATGAGAAACAAAGGATTATAGCAATGATTAATTCACGAGTGTGGTTGACATCACCACAACGGCTTAATAACTTTTCGGTGGTCGATACACGATCGAAGGAGAAAAGCCACACAACAAATTTTCGAATCAAAGAAAACTTAAGAAGTTACTTGAGAGTAATTCCAGCAAAATGAACATCATTTAGCAATGAGAGGCGAAATCAATATGTGGTTCACACGAATGAGTTTCAAGACGATGAAGTCTAACACACATAATTACGGATACACGAAATTATTGGTCACTTCCAGTCATAAATCATTATTCGCGTCCAGAGACGTTTCGATGGTCTACCAAAAGAGACAGAGAAAGTCGATCGATGTAGAAGCATAACAACGTTGAAACTTTTAAGTCTGGTATCAATGGTAAGAAATTACACAAGCAGTAACAAGAATGGTATCATAAAGGAAAAATGAGGTAACAAGTATAACAAAGGTTGTTGAGTAAAGAAATATGTGTTTGAGGCATGTACTTTGTTTAAGAAAAGATAAGGGTTCATAAGTGTATGTCGCGAACTGTTGATACTCGCATAAGAAGTAAAAGTTTTCTAAACATTATTATATCAAACTTTTTAAGGAACATAATTAAAAAGTTGATTCTTGGTATATAAGGTGACTACTATTCGGCCTTGCATGACTCCTTCTAAATTAAGCATAGGTGATCAGGCCATGCATAATTTAGGACTAGCAATGCAATGCTCATCTTCGTCAAACTAGTATTACATATCATATGATTTATAATATGTATATAATAGCATTTGTAAAAACAAGAATCAAAATAACATATGAAACTTTTCGCCTATAAGTTTGTAAAACCCGCATGCTTTTATCATGAATAGTACCCTTAAGATCGTACGTACTAGATCAAAACTTTCCTTTTATAGTACAATTACGTTTACGTGTTAGGATTTTACGTATTACGTACGTGTTAGAACACGATAAGTATTTATTACGCACGAACACGCAATAATTATTTAAACAATAATTAATCACGAACATGCGATCATGAAATCATGAACGTAATTAAATCACGAGCTAATATTAATTACGTATATATATTTATTACGAACACGAATAAATATATTAGGTCACGGTAATTATTTAACGAGAACACACAAAACGCGAACACAAATAAACACGAACAAACACGAACACGAGAACACACTTATTAATTAGACACGGAAAATGATCGGGTTACCCCATGTGGGCCCATATGCCACGAAATTAGGAAGGAGGATGGGCCAAGCCCATCAAAATTACTAAAGGGGGGGTTAAGGGGAAAAAAACACTACTCATATTTTTTTACAGAAGATTTTAGAAAAACCTAAAAGTTCTCCTCCTCTTCTTTTGTTTCTTTTGGCCGCCACCTTCAAACACACCAAAGGGGTGTTTGATTGATCTTGGATCTTGGATTTATTGCTAGCGTTCGTGTTTGTACATCGTTCTTTAGATCCACGCATTCGGTAATTCGTTTAAACCCTTTCTTTTAATTTAATCTTTTAAATAATTAAGAACATGTTATTTTTTTTATAAAACCTAATTAAATCATAGATCTATCATGGAATTAGATTTGGAATAAATCAAAAGTAATGTTTTAGGGGTGTTTTGTTCTTGGTCGCGCCTAAACCGAACCCGAGAGGGTCTCGATTTGGCTACATGACCACCACTGAGACCATATGGCCCCGGTTGGTTGGTGTGGGTCCCACGGTAGCAACAAGACAAGGGTAACCCCGAATCGGTTCGGGGTATGGTGTCGATTTCATGTCCGGTTCATAGTTCTTAGTCAAGATCTGGTTCACGGTGTATGTTATGATTTTTTCTTTTATAATCTTATGTTAAAATTAAATTAATGAACATGACATGATTAATTTAATAACATGACTTAGGTTATATTAATTATTAAAATCATGAAATTATTAACCTAAGTATTAAATATTTTTAAGACTTATAATTAATTAATTATTTAAAAACCATGGTTATAATTAATTAATTAACATGACTTAGGTTATATTATTAATAAATAATAATACATGTTTTAACCTAAGTATTTAACTTTATTTAATTAAAAACATGTTATACTTTAATTAAATATTTTAACCTATAGTTTATTTTAATTACATAAAATAATTAATAAACTATACATTATATCATATGACTTAGAAAATAATCATGAAAACACTTAGGCTTATATACTTAGCTTATTTAACCAGCTTATTTCTAATTGTGGAAACTTTCTATTTTTAGAAACTTAATTAAATAAGGTAGCTAATCTATTTATGGAAACTATCTATTTTTAGAAACTTATTTATTTAAGGCAGCTAATCTATTTATGGAAACTTATTTAATTAAGGCAGCTGATCTATTTATGGAAACTTTCTATTTTTAGAAACTTATCTATTTTAAGCAGTAATTCTATTTTTGGAAACTTTCTATTTTTGGAAAATTTCTATTTTTGGAAACTTTCTATTTTTGGAAACTTTCTATTTTTGGAAACTTTCTATTTTTGGAAACTTTCTACTTTTGGTAACTTTCTATTTTTGGAAACTTTCTATTTTTGGAAACTTTCTATTTTTGGTAACTTTCTATTTTTAGAAACTTTCTATTTTAGGAAACCTGATATTTTTGGAAAGTTACTTATTATTACACAGTAAGTATAATAATACATGAAATACCAGAAATACTTAATCAGAGTAAACAGAATATAAGATAAACACAGTTTAAGGCTTTAAAACAGTAAAACATGATAAGAACATATAAAATAAGCTAAGACATGAAATAGAACCAGTTACGTATTTAGTAAGCAGATACTTATTCATGTATGTATTTATGTAGCATTAGTGATACGGAAGTAGGATTCCTCTCAGTTCATCTTCTTCGTTCACTGGACATAAGGTACGGATTTCCGTCCTTTCAGTATGGACATTCTTTCCTTATTAGGATTCCCCGTATGCAGCCAACTGTTTTCCCAGTATTTGTTTTATATGTTTTTGAATTGCTTATGTTTAATTAGAATACCTAAAGCCATATACATGCATAACCAGTTTCACCTAGTTATGGAGGTACCATAACCATAACATTAGAGGCACTGATGTTATGACTTCACCACGGCTGAGTGATTGCTCGTGGCGTCCCTTCAGCTTTTGGCCATATTATTATATTTATCATGTGGGGCGTATGGGTGCATCCTAGTTACATGTTTTCAGTCAGGATTTCATGGTGAATGTGGTGTGTGCCTTGCATCCTTCACAAGGAGCTGATCCCTCCTACCCAAAAACCAGTATATTAAATTAGAGGCAGCCCCTCTAATTTGCATGATGAGGTCACCCCTCCAAGTATTCATGCACGGTGGATTTTCATGACCTATATTGGCTAATGGTAAAATATGTTAAACAGTTTTCATAAGATAAACATAAGGCTTTTCAAACTATAAAACCAGTTTTATGAACATGTTCCAGGTTTTCCAGGACTTATACATTTCTGCTGCTATTAAGTCTTTATTATGTTTTAGTCATCTATACTATGTCTATATCCGTGCACTGAGCGTTTTGCTCAGCCGTTACTTTCCTTTCCATGTCCCAAAACGGCAGGTACCCTAGGAAAGACTCGAGCATTTGGAGGACGTGCATAGGATGGAAGTTGCTAGAGACTTCTTTTCCTTTTTGCCTTCATATACTTATGCTTGTTTAGTCTTTCATTCATTTCTTTTGCTTTATTATGTTTTGGGCTTATGTTTGGGAACCGATGTTTGATTCCGGTTATCCCTATGGTCATGTAATGTTTTATACATTTATCCTTGTATGCTTTGATGACACGCCATAATTACGCGTGACATTCCATTATCAAAATGGGGTGTTACAATTATGGTATCAGAGCCAAGGCTTCGACCTGTAGGCTCTAAAACTCGACCTGTGACTAGTGGGTAGTCACCAGGAGCTTCCTAAGCCAACGTTTGTTATTCTATGTATTGATGTTTTCAGCGCATTGTTGTTTTAACCATGATGTTTTCAGCACCTTGAGGTTTTAACCTTGATGTTTTCATCGATATTGTTTTACTAATATGGACGGACAACTGTCATTCATATTTAGTTATGTGTCATTGTTTCATGCATAATGTTCCTCGTGAACTGTGGCGATGTGGACTGAACCCCAGTAGTTCATAATTAGTCACATTAATTTTTTTTTTCTGATAAGTTTTGACATATGAGTTTCATTTATTTATGTTCCATGTATCATTGTTGCAGGGATTATGACTAAGTAATGGTTGGTACAGGACTGGCCCTATTTAGTCGCATGTGCTTTTATCGAAACTTTTAATTTTGGGACCGACCCATAGGCGTCCCCTCGCCATGTCTTTTGTTTTGGGACCGACCCATAGGCTTCCCCTCGCACATATAAAGGTTTTTATAAACTACATTACGCATTCATGCACTGTTTTTTATGCATAAAATTTTTCTCATGATTTATTGGCATAAATTTTTTTTCATGTCCCCTCATAAGATAATATGCTTTTATGTCAAGTATGTTTTCATACTGTCATGGTTAACTTCAGTTCATGCTGATTATGTTATACACTCCTTCATGTTGAATTGTTCATGTTTCTTCATGATAATTCCGTCTTCATGTTGATTACGTCTTACGCCTCTTTTGTTATTTATGCTTTCACGCAAGACATTGTTGGATTTCATTGAATTCTGCTTTCATGATAGTCATGGTTGGTTTTCATTGATCATGCTGTCAGGAAAATCATCGTTGAGTTTTGTGTAACCACACTTTAGCGTTTCTCTATGCAACCAGAATGAGGTATATACTGGCATTGCCAGGTTATCATGATGGTTTTCCTAACCGTTTAACCGATATACTTTCCTTAAATCATGATAAATGATCGACCCCATACCGATCATTTCATGTGCATTCCACGTGTACTCTACGTACCGTATTTCATGTGTATTACACGCACCTAAATCCATGTGTATTTCACTTGCAATACTTTACGAGTATTCGCTAGTCGATTCTAAATCATCTCACACGTATGTTCACTTGTTGATATTCTACAAGATTGCCGATGTTGCTCATAGCTTGGAGATGTTACTAAAGGTTGATGCTACTGATGTTCGGAGACGCTACGAGATGCGGATGCTGTTCACAACCTGGAGATCCTACAAGACGAAGACAAAGGTGTCAGAGCAAAGCAATCGGACGAGAAGATGCTTCACCATTAGACGATTTACATCAATCATTGTCCCTAATTCTTAGTTACATGTCACACGTCATTCGGCTGTCATTTCAGCAATATGAGTGCAAACCGGTACCAGCCAGCCACTCATCTGAATAGTTACATGAATCACGGTCATGAGAATGACCGTCATGGAACTGACAGACAACACGATAGTAACCACTACTATGACAGAACTATCCTAGAAATCGCAACCGAGGCTCCGGCCGCGGACGTGATCAGACATACAAAGGATCAGTAGTCCAACCGATCCGCCAAGTCTGGCATAATAACCTAATAATGTAGTTCTATTGAATTACGTCTCGAGACACATGTCAAGACATCAGTCAAGACACATATCTCACGTATACTTTCTGAAGACACATGTCAACACATCAGTCAAGACACATGTCTCACGTATACTTTCTGAAGACACATGTCAAGACACCAGTCAAGACATATGTCATGATTATAGTCCCAAGACACGAGTCAAGACACATGACTCACGTCCAACTATGGAACATTTCTAAGAAATTCAGGGTACCCTCCAAGGGTATATCTATTTTGTTGTACCATGTATTAATCAGGCCACAAGAATTTCAATACCATTATCGGCGCATCAGTGAGAACTGTCACGTTGTCGATGTCACTTTCATTTCTTTCACCATAGTTCATATATTCATGACCATGAAGGACGCCTTTCATATTCCCACGCATACGAAGGTTTTCCTTCAGTTTAATGATGAGATCCAAGCTGCTAACGCATTTCCTCGGACAGACACGAGATGAATTTTATCCTAATTATGGACTATGAACAGCACACCATGCTACGATTCATAATTATGTACAGTAGTGTTCAGGCCCCTGAATACATTCAGCTTGATTCTCCATCAGGAAAATCTGTACAAATTATCTATGCTTCCCAAGCATGTGCTTTGTTAGCCATGATTGCTAAAATTTCCTAGTGGTCAGTAAGACACGACTACTAAAGTCCTTTTACACATAACCAACGGATTATTTCAAAATTGTTCCTTACACTCCAGAAGAACATTCAAGGAGAAGGACAGTAACATAAGATTATGTGTCGACTACCGTCGATTTTTAAACAAATCACCATTTACGACCGTTACTCTCCTCCATGTATTGACAAGATCGGATTCATGATCATGCTGCCAATAGTGACGGGTGAAAGAGCAGGACATGTCCATGACTGCTATTCGTGCACGACTCGGTCATGCTAGATTTATGATTTTGAATTTGTAACACCCCACTTGGATAAGTGGACCGTTACGTGTATTTATGGCGTGTCATCAAAGCATAAGGTAAATGTCCTAAAACATTAACTGACCATAAAGGAATACCGGAATCAAACATCGGTAATCCAAACATAAGCCCAAGACATGAAAAGTAAAATATTGAAGGAAAGGACTAAACAATGTCCAAATAAGCAGAATAATGTAAGAAACGCATAAAGTAAGAAGTCTGGATAGCTTCCATCCAAATGCACATGCTCTCAGAATCCTAAGAGCGTCCTGGTGTACCTGCCGTTAGAACATGAAAGGAACTACGGCTGAGCATAACGCTCAGTGAACGGATATAAAGCATGATAAGAATATACTGAATGAAACAGGCGATAGAATACTGAAGCTGTAAAACTGATATGTAACATGAAGTAGAACTCTGCATAAAATCTGAGAAACCTGGTTCATATATACTGATACTGAAATATAACTATTAATTCTGAAAACATGCATTTACTGTATTTTATTTGCCAGAGCTTATATAGGTCACGTGCTGTAACAACCGTGCATGAATAACTGGAGGGGTGACCTCGTCATGCTGTAGAGGGGTGACCTCTAAATAACTGTGCTGGGTGGAGGGATCAGCTCCAATGTGAAGGATGTAGAGCACACACCACATTCACCCTGATAACTTGTAACACATATAAGCCTAGGATGCATCCATACGCCCCACTAATAATACTGATAAAATGGCCAAGCTGAGCTGAGTGGGACGATGCAGGATATCACTCTCCTGCATGTGAGTCACGACACCGGTGCCTCTAGTGTCGTGGTTACGGTACCTCCGTAACTAGTACATAAACTGGTCGTGCTTGTATATAATGCTCAGGCAATTTATTTAGTTATTAACATGATTACTGATAAGCTTAAACATATACTGGGGAAAACATTTGGCTGCAGTCGGGGAATCCTAATCATGCATAGGAAAGGAAATCCTTACTGAAAGGACGAAAAGTCCGTACCTTAAGTCCAGTGAGCGAAGAAGACGAACGGAAGAGAGTCCTACTTCGATCTCACTAATGCTACATAAATAGTATACGTGTATAAGTATTCTGATTACTGAGTACGTGACTGATTTTATATCCTGTCTTAACTTGTTTTATATGTTCATGTCTTGTTTTACTGATTTTAACGTTATGCTGTGTTTATCAGGTATTCTGAAAATTCTGATTAAACATTACTTGTATTTCTTATATTATTATATTTGTTGTGTAATAATAAGTAACTTTCTAAAAAATAGCAGGTTTCCTAAAATAGGTCGTTTCCAAAAATAAAAATAAGCTAAATTAATAAGTCTAAAAATATAAGCTAGTGCTTATTAGTCACAAATTATAAGTCATAAATTAATAAACAAATATTAATTAAGCCGAATCTTTAATTAAACCCATTTATTTGAAATCACTTATTATAAATATTAACAGTTGACGTAAAATGAAGATTTATGTTTCCGTTTTAGATTTTAAGCCTTTGTATAAACCATAACTATTATCAATGTGTTTAGCCTAACTCTTACTGATTCATCATTGGTTATATATGGTTCTTATTTAAGTACGAGTGTAACTATCTCATATTAGCACATACATACAATTTAAAATTAACATGCTAGTGCCATGTATGATTATGTATTAATAGGTGGTTCAAGAATTTACCTCGCGGCTAAACGAACTATGTCGAAACCCAAGCAAAACGCAACACCGACGTTGGAATATACTGAGACACGATCGAACCAACGATGCGACGTACCGGAACAACTAAAATACCAATCGTGAATCGCTCGAACCAAACGTCAAGCGATCGGATCAAATCTAGCAAGAACTCCAATAACGAAACAACCCCAAGTGAACCGCACCATAAATGAACTCATATTTGGATGATCAGTCGCCTTGTTTTATTATAAGGATGAAAATGAGATGTGATAGATATTGTATATATGTGGACATAGGAATAGTCATGAGTAAAAACGTATGGAACAGAACGAATACATTCTAAAATTACTTTCAAACATTTCTTTATAGAAACTATGACTTCGAAAAGTATGGGATTTGGAGCGATACTATACACCTACTAATACGCCAGTAACAAAATTCCAATGTAAATGCGTGCGTTATTTGAACTTTTAATGACATGATTTGATTGCCTATAATATAACTTGGCGTGGTTACTAATATTAAACGTTAGAGTCGCAAGACTAGTGTTTCATTTATTTATTTTTACCTCTTTTATATAGATCACGAAAATAATTATTGAAAAGTAAATAAAAGATTAAGTTTTGAGGATTACCAAATAAGGTATAACCTAGGAATGATTAAACACGAACACGTACATGAAATCCAAGATCAAAACCAAATTTTCTCCTTCCTTTTCTCCTTGGTGGCCGGCGGCTATATCCCTCTCCTAGGGTTTTCTTATTTTTTGTAAACTTGTTCAAATGAGATGATTTTGGTAGTTTTGTGTGTTTTCCAAATGGGTCGGGCCTTGGGCTCTTATTAGTCTTGTAAGGCTTATGTTAACTACAAAGCCCGTTTACTTATTTCATGTCATAATTTGTGTTCTCGTGCGTGTCGTGAATTCATGATTTTTAATGTCGTGTTTATTTTGTCGTGTCGTATTTAATATACCCAATTACTTGTCGTGAATTATTTAAATATTAAAAGTTTTAAATTTAATAGTACTTTTAAGCGGGTTTTACAACTCTTCCCCTCTAAAAAAAATAATTCGTCCTCGAATTAGAGATACGATAATCTGGGAAGGACATGGACATAACATGACTGAAACAGGACATGGAACGTAACCTGACTGAAAGAACTTTAGTGGTTTATTGAAGGAAAGGTGATGAGAGGTCCGGATGGACTCCTCCATTTCGAGTAGCTTCCCGCTCGAACGATTCCTTCAAGGGTCTAAACATAATGGAAATATTGGTCCTGATGACCCTAACCTGACGATGCTGAATAGTTGTTGGTTCCATATTTAAGATGGATTTTCTGAATCTGATAGACTGAATAAGCTATCGCATGTATGATACATCAAACGGTACATACAAATATCCTGAAACGATAACATTTATATCTCTGAGCAAACTGCTGAAAACATATAGGGACGGACTACGTGAATAATTGTGAACGTGTTACGTGAGCAATTGTAAAAGTGGTTCACGATTATATGAGGAACACTGGGCATGGAGTATATTGTGAACGTGATACGTGAAACATACTATGAATGTGATAATAGACATATCATGGATGTATGCTGACTGAGAAAGGAATGCCCAACGGTACAGACTGAGACGTAAAACGTCTGCATAGATAGGGAAAAGTTGTGCTAATTCTTGAGTCTGGTTTGTCAAGCTTTCTGTAACCGTATTTGGTAATAATCTATGAAACGCGTATCGCGAGATGGAACACGAACCTGAACGTGAACAATGTTATGAACGCTAACGTGAGCTTAATTCCTGAGATAGCACAAGACATGAACTGAAACAGCATCTTACTGCGAATGAGACGTAAACGTGATAGTGGAAATAAACGTGAACATGATCATGAACGTACACGTGATCGTGAACATGAACCTTAGCATGGTTCGCGAATGCTAATTCTATCTGACAAGATTGTTGATGGAATACTTTGGAATCACACGATCTATTGCTGAATTTCTTGCAGATTTGTTACTGCGTAATCATTTCGGTTAAAAGAAGATGTGTAGGCTGGGTTAACTGGTTAACAACGACTTAGATAGCATCATGCTTCGTCTGAGTATGTGGTAACTGACAATAACCGTCATGGAATCTTATCTCATTTTTGTTCAGAAATTTCTAATGTTGGTAATAACTAATTAGCATGTCGATGTCCTATCTTGAACCTGAGGTATGTCAGGCATCTAGATATGAACATAGCTGCATCAATGTTTGATACTGCTTCTATCAAATTCTACTTGAGATCATGGAATATTCTGGTGAAAATCTGATTGGATAGTCATGGAAGAATTTTTAGTGAGAACTGTGAGCAACTTCTGCGGTAGCAGTTAATTGAGTTCTAGAAATGTTTGTACTTCGTTCACAGGCGTCGGTCGGGACCATTAGGTTATGGCCTTCACCTACGCAGGATTGTCTGAAGTTTCTTTCTACTGAAATATGGTGGCTCAGAAATGCCACTTTGTTCAAGTGAGATTTATATCTGGAAAGTTGTGTATAAAAATAACTCCTATTGAAGATTCTGTACAACTGTGAGAAGATGAGTCTCGTGTTCTTCTCTAGCATTAGGCAGATCAGAATGTGATCAATGAATATACTAATGATATTCCCTGAGAGTCAAGAAAAAAAAATATTCATAATTTCATAATATAGCTGGAGTATTAGGGAGCTCAGAAGTATAAAATCAAAATTTTTAGAGAGACTGTAATATGTGTAACAGCAGTCTGGAAACGTCATGTTCTTTCTCTCACCACTGATGGTAGCATGATCGGAATTTGCTCTAGAAAATGTTTAAGACATCATAACAGGTCAAATAAACCTGCTATTTATGGAATGAACATTGATTAAGAATGGTGATCTTGTAAAAAAAAAAATTTAGTGGTCGATACATGATCTCATGATACCGGCCTTCTTCCTGATAGTCATAAACGGTGCACTTCCTGGTGGTGCGCTAGGGCGAGTAAGGCCTCGTTCCGGTAATTTTGCAGCAAATGCTGCAACTCTTTAACTTAGCTGAAGCCTTGCAATAAAGAGTTTTGAAAACAGGTCCCGTTCTTGAGACTAACTCGATGTTAAATTTTGTCTTGTTGTCAGGAATGAATTTCTGGAAAACCTTATGGAATTATATCTGGAAACTTTGGGATAATCTGTTGATTATGAGTTTAGGAAATTTCAGAAGTCACAACGTAAATGATGACTAGAAGTCTTCGCAGCTATAAGATAATAATTCACGTGCTTGGTAAAGCTGGAACAATTTGTACTGATTTTTCTGGCAGGAGTAAAATGAATATGTTCAGGGTTGGTAAGACGGATCTTGTCTTCAATTGGAAGGAAGACTTTAAAATATGGTGATACTGCGGAGTTTTCTTTTTTTTAGCTGGGAGGTTGGTAAATACCTGTTTTAAGATAAAGTTGTCATAATAATACGTGAATTAAGCGTGGAGACTTTCGCTGAATGTGTTTGTTTGTAACCTCGCAGAATGAACACTGCGTGTCTAACCTGAGTAATACACTAGTGGTGGTAACTGAATTTTAATGGTCTGATTTATGCGTGGCATAACAAAACGGGTATACCCCTTTCTGAAGGGTACCCTGAATTACTGAGGGCATGGTTTAGAAACATACTGGAGTTATGAGTTCTAAATGGTATTTTGAGAAAAGATTCGTATGACGTGTATCATGACTGGTGCCCTGATATGTGTCTTCCGAAATGATACCTGAGAACTATGTCTTGACTGATGTCTTGGCACGTGTTTTAATAGATGAATATGAACAAGGCTGAAAAATTTCGGTAACTGATAGGATTGGCGGACCGGTTAGACTGCTGACCTCTGTATTTCTGGTCACGTCCGTGCCGGAGTTCCGATGGTTACTGACTGATTAATTATGAGCGCGGGGGTTGTCACTACTACTTTGTCTGTCATTTATGACGGTCATTATCATGACCGTGATTCATGTAACTATTCTGCTGAGTGGCCGGCTGAGTTCCGGTTTCCACTCTTCTGAATGAACGGTTGGCTAAGTGAAATGTGACATCTAACTGAGAAGGTAAAAGTATGGAGTGGAATGGTAGTGTCTGATGGTTGGATTTTATTCTAATCAGAATTTCAATTTATAGTTTTCGTCCTTGTTCTGCCGAGTCTTCATGGTATGAACGGCATCAGCATCTTGAGAGATTCCCAAAGTATCAGCAGCATCAGCATCTGTGTGGTCTTCAGAGTGTTAGCGGCATCAGCATCTAGCAAAATCTTCCACTCACGAGCAGCATCAGCAACTGGTAAAATATCGACAAGTGGAAACACCTGAGATGATTGAGGATCGATTAGCAATATCCATGGAGTAGGGTACCTGGAGTACACCTGGCTACTGTACGTGAAGTACAAAATGAATACTGCACATGTAGCAAATCTGAGACACTGTACGTAGAGTACACGTGAAATATTATACATGGAGTATAACTGAGACACTGTACATGGGGTACATATGGAATACTGTACATGGAGCTGGTGGAAATTTTATAGGATGATCGATACTGGTGTCGCTTGCCTGACATTATCAAGAAACAAATTGATTTAAACGGTAGTAAGCTGATCTGAAATAAATAACATGATAGGCTGACAATTCCTGCGTTGACTTAATGCTGGTTGTATAGAGGCTGAAAAGTATGATTAAACGGAGTTTCATCAATGTTCAGTATAAAGACATGATTGATGAAAACCAGGACATGATTTATCATGAAAAAGGATGATACTGTAATCCTTCTATATTTTAGGGTGAAAACGCTATCACCTTGCTAAAGACATAATCCTCATAATGAGACATGAACTTAGTCAGCATGAGAACGACATTCTCGTGAAAGTATAAACTTGATTGATACAAATAACATAGGAGAATAATCAACTGAGGTTTAACATCAACTGATGTGGATAGCTATGGTTCAATCCACATAATCCAAAGAAGAAAACATGAGACTAAGTATGGGCTGTTCTGGTTCGATCCATACTGGTCAAAATTTTCTGAGAACTGTCATGTATAGAAATTTATAATCTGATATTAAATATGGATGGCTGTAGTCTAATCCATACTTGTCAAAATTTATAGAATGTCATGATATGACAAATGTGAACAACTATTGATCGGTTCACAAAACAACATTTGACTGAAAATCATGAAATTTGATCTGAACATTGGTGAACGTATATGGGATGGTTCACCACGTAATATTGGACTGAAAACATGAATCTGACATGAGTAAGGATAAGCGCCCATGATCAGTTCATCTATACAAAAATCCGAACGGGCAAGGGTGAACGCCTATGGTCAGTTCACCAAAACGATTATTCGCTAAAAAGCACATGCGACTAAGTATGGCTAGTTATGTACCAACCTTTTGCTTAGTCAAAACTTTAAGAAAACTGACTGATAATTGAAGAAAACTGACTGAATAATCCATGAGAAACATGAATGATAACAACGCCAAAATCTGGGAAGTCCCTGGTGACTACCCACTAGTCACAGGTCAAGTTTTAGAGCCTACAGGTCGAACCTTGCGCTCTGATACCATAATTCTAATAATACTGATAAAATGGCCAAGCTGAGCTGAGTGGGACGATGCAGGATATCACTCTCCTGCATGTGAGTCACGACACCGGTGCCTCTAGTGTCGTGGTTACGGTACCTCCGTAACTAGTACATAAACTGGTCGTGCTTGTATATAATGCTCAGGCAATTTATTTAGTTATTAACATGATTACTGATAAGCTTAAACATATACTGGGGAAAACATTTGGCTGCAGTCGGGGAATCCTAATCATGCATAGGAAAGGAAATCCTTACTGAAAGGACGAAAAGTCCGTACCTTAAGTCCAGTGAGCGAAGAAGACGAACGGAAGAGAGTCCTACTTCGATCTCACTAATGCTACATAAATAGTATACGTGTATAAGTATTCTGATTACTGAGTACGTGACTGATTTTATATCCTGTCTTAACTTGTTTTATATGTTCATGTCTTGTTTTACTGATTTTAACGTTATGCTGTGTTTATCAGGTATTCTGAAAATTCTGATTAAACATTACTTGTATTTCTTATATTATTATATTTGTTGTGTAATAATAAGTAACTTTCTAAAAAATAGCAGGTTTCCTAAAATAGGTCGTTTCCAAAAATAAAAATAAGCTAAATTAATAAGTCTAAAAATATAAGCTAGTGCTTATTAGTCACAAATTATAAGTCATAAATTAATAAACAAATATTAATTAAGCCGAATCTTTAATTAAACCCATTTATTTGAAATCACTTATTATAAATATTAACAGTTGACGTAAAATGAAGATTTATGTTTCCGTTTTAGATTTTAAGCCTTTGTATAAACCATAACTATTATCAATGTGTTTAGCCTAACTCTTACTGATTCATCATTGGTTATATATGGTTCTTATTTAAGTACGAGTGTAACTATCTCATATTAGCACATACATACAATTTAAAATTAACATGCTAGTGCCATGTATGATTATGTATTAATAGGCGGTTCAAGAATTTACCTCGCGGCTAAACGAACTATGTCGAAACCCAAGCAAAACGCAACACCGACGTTGGAATATACTGAGACACGATCGAACCAACGATGCGACGTACCGGAACAACTAAAATACCAATCGTGAATCGCTCGAACCAAACGTCAAGCGATCGGATCAAATCTAGCAAGAACTCCAATGACGAAACAACCCCAAGTGAACCGCACCATAAATGAACTCATATTTGGATGATCAGTCGCCTTGTTTTATTATAAGGATGAAAATGAGATGTGATAGATATTGTATATATGTGGACATAGGAATAGTCATGAATAAAAACGTATGGAACAGAACGAATACATTCTAAAATTACTTTCAAACATTTCTTTATAGAAACTATGACTTCGAAAAGTATGGGATTTGGAGCGATACTATACACCTACTAATACGCCAGTAACAAAATTCCAATGTAAATGCGTGCGTTATTTGAACTTTTAATGACATGATTTGATTGCCTATAATATAACTTGGCGTGGTTACTAATATTAAACGTTAGAGTCGCAAGACTAGTGTTTCATTTATTTATTTTTACCTCTTTTATATAGATCACGAAAATAATTATTGAAAAGTAAATAAAAGATTAAGTTTTGAGGATTACCAAATGAGGTATAACCTAGGAATGATTAAACACGAACACGTACATGAAATCCAAGATCAAAACCAAATTTTCTCCTTCCTTTTCTCCTTGGTGGCCGGCGGCTATATCCCTCTCCTAGGGTTTTCTTATTTTTTGTAAACTTGTTCAAATGAGATGATTTTGGTAGTTTTGTGTGTTTTCCAAATGGGTCGGGCCTTGGGCTCTTATTAGTCTTGTAAGGCTTATGTTAACTACAAAGCCCGTTTACTTATTTCATGTCATAATTTGTGTTCTCGTGCGTGTCGTGAATTCATGATTTTTAATGTCGTGTTTATTTTGTCATGTCGTATTTAATATACCCAATTACTTGTCGTGAATTATTTAAATATTAAAAGTTTTAAATTTAATAGTACTTTTAAGCGGGTTTTACAGAATTAGTCTCATCAATGCTCCAACAGCATTATGGACTTAATAAATTGAGTTTCCATGAACTCATAAGCAAATTCATCAGCGTTTTCATTAAGGATAACCTAATTTCCTCTAAGCCTAGAGAAGAACAGGAAGACCATATCTGCACTATATTGCAAATTCTATGACAATAGAAATTTTACCCTGGAAATTTTTTCCAATATCAATTCTGTTTGATTTCAGTGACACGCTGAATCACATGGCTTTCTACGGTTAATCTTACCATGACTCAGCTTATGCGTAAAGGAGAGAACCCTACACTACATTAGGTGTTCTAGAAAATCCTACGCTAAGAGAAGTTTCGATTCATAGACTCAGAGTTTCGCAAACTCCTATGTATCAAGTTCGATGAAGCCAGATACAGTTACGTTCATATCTTCATACCTGTCATACAAACAGGTTAAGATAGGACACCAACAGACTGGATTGTTTTCATCATATGAAACTGTGAATAGAAAAGGGACAAGATCTCCATGGATTTTAGTTACCATATTTCAGCAAACTCAGAAGAAGCATGATGCTATCTGGGTTATTGTCAACAGTTTGATCAAGTCTGCAGAATCCTTACATCCGTACGGATTTTAGAACCAACAGATTGATCGGACATGTTCCAGCCAAGGCTCATCCGATCACTTGGCAATCCCTCAGTTATCGGGTCAGACAAATATTCATAATTGTGCTCCTAATTTACTTCACATCCTTGTTCAAATTTCACGAATTGCTTTCATGCTCGTGTTCATGACACTATTCACGTTCATGATCGTATCTTGGGTTACGATTTTACGTTCATTTTTCTCATTTGGGAAGTTTGCAAGAACTTGAGAGACCAGACCCAAGTTTAGTATAACTCTCCATCATCAGATAGACGTTTCACGTCATATTCCACGTCTCACCTTGTAGCGTTTGGCGTTACCGCCATTATATTCTATGATCAGGATATGTTTCACATGTCATGTTCATTCCACGTTCCTCATATCATGATCAAGATATGTTACACGTATCATGGATCACGATATGTTTACTCATACTACACTCGTCATATCTCCACGTAGCACGTTCAAAAATTTTCACGTATCACGTTCAAAATTTTTCACGTACTACGTTTCTTTATGTCTCACGCATCGTTTCTAATTATCAGTTAAGTCAGATTGTCTTGCATCGTAACGTTTCAGTTACCCTAGCACGTTAACTCTTATCTTCCTCGATCGAATTTAGGGGATCTACCTTCCGTTGATAACCAAGAATTTCTTCGTATTCCAAGTCAAGGTCAGGAGGACCAAGATTTATCATTAGTGTCAAGATCTTCTGAAGGAACCGTTCCAAGAGGGAGGCCACTTGGAAACGAAAAAGTTCATCCGGACTTTTATCCGTTTTCTCTCATCAATTAGATATGTCCTTTCAGTCACGTCACGTTCCATGTCCTTCCAAGACATGTCACGTTCCGCGTTCCTTCTGCTAGGAAACCCGCACGTTCAATTATCTTACATACCCTCTCAGTTTGATTCGGGTATGTTTCTCTTTGAGTTAGGTTACCTATAATTCGGGGACGAATTATTCTTTTTAGGGGGGAAGAGTTGTAAAACCCGCATGCTTTTATCATAAATAGTACCCTTAAGATCGTACGTACTAGATTAAAACTTTCCTTTTATAGTACAATTAAGTTTACGTGTTAGGATTTTACGTATTACGTACGTGTTAGAACACGATAAGTATTTATTACGCACGAACATGCAATAATTATTTAAACAATAATTAATCACGAACATGCGATCATGAAATCATGAACGTAATTAAATCACGAGCTAATATTAGTTACGTATATATATTTATTATGAACACGAATAAATATATTAGGTCACGGTAATTATTTAACGAGAACACACAAAACGCGAACACAAATAAACACGAACAAACACGAGAACACGAGAACACACTTATTAATTAGACACGGAAAATGATCGGGTTACCCCATGTGGGCCCATATGCCACGAAATTAGGAAGGAGGATGGGCCAAGCCCATCAAAATTTACTAAAGGGGGGGTTAAGGGGAAAAAACACTACTCATATTTTTTTACAGAAGATTTTAGAAAAACCTAAAAGTTCTCCTCCTCTTCTTTTGTTTCTTTTGGCCGCCACCTTCAAACACACCAAAGGGGTGTTTGATTGATCTTGGATCTTGGATTTATTGCTAGCGTTCGTGTTTGTTCATCGTTCTTTAGATCCACGCATTCGGTAATTCGTTTAAACGCTTTTCTTTTAATTTAATCTTTTAAATAATTAAGAACATGTTATGTTTTTTTTATAAAACCTAATTAAATCATAGATCTATCATGGAATTGGATTTGGAATAAATCAAAAGTAATGTTTTAGGGGTGTTTTGTTCTTGGCCGCGCCTAAACCGAACCCGAGAGGGTCTCGGTTTGGCTACATGACCACCACTGAGACCATATGGCCCCGGTTGGTTGGTGTGGGTCCCACGGCAGCAACAAGACAAGGGTAACCCCGAATTGGTTCGGGGTATGGTGTCCATTTCATGTCCGGTTCATAGTTCTTAGTCAAGATCCGGTTCACGGTTTATGTTATGATTATTTTCTTTTATAATCTTATGTTAAAATTAAATTAATGAACATGACATGATTAATTTAATAACATGACTTAGGTTATATTAATTATTAAAATCATGAAATTATTAACCTAAGTATTATATATTTTTAAGACTTATAATTAATTAATTATTTAAAAACCATGGTTATAATTAATTAATTAACATGACTTAGGTTATATTATTAATAAATAATAATACATGTTTTAACCTAAGTATTTAACTTTATTTAATTAAAAACATGTTATACTTTAATTAAATATTTTAACCTATAGTTTATTTTAATTACATGAGATAATTAATAAACTATACATTATATCATATGACTTAGAAAATAATCATGAAAACACTTAGGCTTATATACTTAGCTTATTTAACCAGCTTATTTCGAATTATGGAAACTTTCTAATTTTAGAAACTTAATTAAATAAGGCAGCTAATCTATTTATGGAAACTATCTATTTTTAGAAACTTATTTATTTCAGGCAGCTAATCTATTTATGGAAACTTATTTAATTAAGGCAGCTAATCTATTTATGGAAACTTTCTATTTTTCGAAACTTATCTATTTTAAGCAGTAATTCTATTTTTGGAAACTTTTTATTTTTGGAAACTTTCTATTTTTGGAAACTTTCTATTTTTGGAAACTTTCTCTTTTTGGAAACTTTATATTTTTGGAAACTTTCTACTTTTGGTAACTTTCTATTTTTGGAAACTTTCTATTTTTGGAAACTTTCTATTTTTGGTAACTTTCTATTTTTGGAAACTTTCTATTTTAGGAAACCTGCTATTTTTGGAAAGTTACTTATTATTACACAGTAAGTATAATAATACATGAAATACCAGAAATACTTAATCAGAGTAAACAGAATATAAGATAAACACAGTTTAAGGCTTTAAAACAGTAAAACATGATAAGAACATATAAAATAAGCTAAGACATGACATAGAACCAGTTACGTATTTAGTAAGCAGATACTTATTCATGTATGTATTTATGTAGCATTAGTGATACGGAAGTAGGATTCCTCTCAGTTCATCTTCTTCGTTCACTGGACATAAGGTACGGATTTCCGTCCTTTCTGTATGGACTTTCTTTCCTTATTAGGATTCCCCGTATGCAGCCAACTGTTTTCCCAGTATTTGTTTTATATGTTTTTGAATTGCTTATGTTTAATTAGAATACCTAAAGCCATATACATGCATGACCTGTTTCACCTAGTTATGGAGGTACCATAACCATAACATTAGAGGCACTGATGTTATGACTTCACCACGGCGGAGTGATTGCTCGTGGCGTCCCTTCAGCTTTTGGCCATATTATTATATTTATCATGTGGGGCGTATGGGTGCATCCTAGTTACATGTTTTCAGTCAGGATTTCATGGTGAATGTGGTGTGTGCCTTGCATCCTTCACAAGGAGCTGATCCCTCCTACCCAAAAACCAGTATATTAAGTTAGAGGCAGCCCCTCTAATTTGCATGATGAGGTCACCCTCCAAGTATTCATGCACGGTGGATTTTCATGACCTATATTGGCTAATGGTAAAATATGTTAAACAGTTTTCATAAGATAAACATAAGGCTTTTCAAACTATAAAACCAGTTATATGAACATGTTCTAGGTTTTCCAGGACTTATACATTTCCGCTGCTATTAAGTCTTTATTATGTTTTAGTCATCTATACTATGTCTATATCCGTGCACTGAGCGTTTTGCCCAGCCGTTACTTTCCTTTCCATGTCCCAAAATGGCAGGTACCCTAGGAAAGACTCGAGCATTTGGAGGACGTGCATAGGATGGAAGCTGCTAGAGACTTATTTTCCTTTTTGCCTTCATATACTTATGCTTGTTTAGTCTTTCATTCATTTCTTTTGCTTTATTATGTTTTGGGCTTATGTTTGGGAACCGATGTTTGATTCCGGTTATCCCTATGGTCATGTAATGTTTTATACATTTATCCTTGTATGCTTTGATGACACGCCATAATTACGCGTGACATTCCATTATCAACATGGGGTGTTACAAAGTTACCGGCCAACTATTTAAACCAACAATTTGTATAGTTACTAGGGTTCTTTATAAGACCGTATTAGAACAATTTGTGAAAATACATTGTAAAATTAATATAAATTAATTTTATAAGATAGCCCTCAAGTAATTTGTAAAGTCCAAGTGGAACATTTTGTAAAATGATTTGCAAACAATATATGTTTGAGTGTGTATGGTAACTTGAAAATATTGAGTGGGTTACATGAGGGTAATAAAGGGTAGTTCAAGGCAATCAATGAAATGGTTACAAGGTGATAAGGTTTCAATAGATTTAGCAGGAATCGTCAGGAGACACGTGTCAAGATAATGACGAAGGATATGAAAGCAAGAATTTTAAATCTCGGCCCGAATCAGTGGTACTATAGAAGCAAAGAAAGACAAAGTAGAATGACAAATAAGTCATAAATAAAATAAAGGAATAAGGAATCCGTATGTGTTTACATCGTAATTTATTTGACAAAAATACACTTTTAGGATAGCAGAACATCAATTTGTCAAATCACTTGGTTCCTAAAAGTTCAAGATTTACGTATGACCGAGCACAAGTTACTGTTTGTAAACGTTTTCAAACGCAATCAATGTTTGGTAGTTGTAAAATCCCAATCGTTAAAGTTTTACGAGCTCAAAACGCTTCAAACCATATTTTGAAATTATGTCAGTTTTGATCTTCTTAGTCAACTTTGACTTTTCGGTTTGACTCTTGGGTTTGGCTAAACCAATGTATTCACTAAATGACATTTTAAGACTCGAAGTCTAGAGTAATTTGGTGTAAAGCGATGTTTTTAACAACTTTCTAGTTTTACTCAAGACTTGAAACAGATAAAAAATGGACGAAAATGCCCTTGCATTAAATCTGTCAACAAAATGATGTTTTAGAATTATTCAGAAAATAACTTCTTAGATTTTACAATCTCAAATGAGCTTAACTTGCTCGATTTTAATGTTTACTGGTAAAATATTATGTCCTTAACGAACATCGCAACAGGTAGAAATATATATATTTTTATGTCTAAGTTATAAATATATTTTCTCGACACTGTTAAATTCCCTGTAAAGTTCCTGTACAAAGTATATATTTTTTGACACAGTATGAAATTAAATCCAAATTTCAATATAACACAGAATTAATGTACACACAAGACTTGTTGATTCCATAAAGACGAAAGAGAATAAACTGTAAAATTAATCATGTAAAGAAAACATAGTATAGAAATGGTTCAAGAATACCAACAAAAATTAAGAAATAAAAAACGACGCATTCGACTTCAAGATGCCATGCAGGAAGGTCTCTTGGCGGTATTATTTTCAAAATCACAAGACATATCGAGAAAGAAATAGAACATTAACAAGTCGCACTCCTGGGTGAGGAG
This sequence comes from Glebionis coronaria, assembly GCA_025667525.1. Lineage (NCBI taxonomy): Eukaryota > Viridiplantae > Streptophyta > Magnoliopsida > Asterales > Asteraceae > Glebionis > Glebionis coronaria. The sequence continues at coordinate 136,252,770 of CM046879.1, read as the reverse complement.
GTTTAATGAAAAGGAGGGTACAAGTTTATAGAAGTAGAATTACATTCCAAACAATCGTTACACGATAGAGGATGAATTTCAAGATGACAATGATGGTTTCAAGGTACAAACGGACGTTGTAATTCGAAATCGAAACATAGATTGGTCAATGAAATAAAATGTAGTCCATGTACAATTTTCGTGTAAAACGGTGACATAAAGGTCAATCAAGATTACGAAAACCCACGATATTATTCAATACTGATTCAACGAATTCTTCGAGATGTGTGACTCACACGATATCTTTTAGTCTTTTTCGGAGACATATTGAGCTACACAATGGTCTATAGACTATTTTCCAATACATTCAATCACAAATGGTCGACAAGCAAATTGGATATCTAAGTAGATATATTAAAGAAATTAAACAATGAAAGCAACACGTACAGTAGTAGAATGAAAATAAGAAGTTTCGTCGAGAACAACACTTATTCGATCCCGAACAATGGTATCGCGAGAGTATGCACAACATGTAACAGTGAGTCGAGAAAAATGGACGGTTCAAAACGAACGAGCATATGAAGTCAGTCGTATGACGCATAAATGAAATAGCAATAGTACTCAGAAAAATGAGTATGAAAAATCGGCAACATACGCACTCCGAATATAAGTATGTAACGTCATGAGAATATAAAATCGTTGTAACAAGATCAGTTCACAAGAACAAGAATTCCAGAAACACAGTAAGAGCGGATGTAATCAAGTAATATCCAATGATAATTCATGAAGCACATAGGCTTTGAAAAGACATAGTAATTATCGTCATTAAGATGATGTAATATTTCAACATAAAATCAAGAGATGAAATAATATAACGATAATTAAAAGTAAATAATAAGGATTAGAGAATTACCCGCGCATATATCGAACAACAATGGCAGATTCTGTGTTTGACACTTAGAAACAATAAAATATTTGAACTTTCGGTTATAGACTAAGTTTTTGAAAACGACTCAGTTCCCTATAACCACCGCTTTGATACCAATCACTGAGACCCCCAGAATCTGACATGGAACAACTAGGCAACAAGGGGGTAACACGTCATAGTACAAGAAACAATGAATTACAGTTGACACAAAGCTGACGTAATAAAAACATGTACATTACATCATAAAAGTTCAGAGTTTTAAACATAGCTCCCAGAGTTTTATATGCGGAAAGATTTATTATTTCATCACAATTTATAACACTTAGTTATTATAAATACATAAAATCTCCTGACAGCTTTTAGATAAAACCAAAGCTGAATGCACAGAAATCTCCAAGCTGCGATAGTATCCAGCGGGCTCCCATTCAAGCAAAGCTAAGTAATAATACCTGAGATTAAACATGTAAAATCGTCAACATAAAGTTGAGTGATATTCATAGGTTTAGTAGTAAAGGTGTGGAACACAAGCATTCATTTGAAAACACGTAGTAGGGGAAATGGTTATATACGTCAACCACAGTCCGATACTATTATTATTATTGTTGTTCAGTACATGAACCGAAGCTTAACTACGTAAGTAATCAACCTAAATACTCAGGTATAAACAAATATTAGTGTGTCATGGTTAAAATAACCGCAACATAGGACGGGGATTGTCAATCCCGATGGATCCACCCACAACATTCGCGCTTCGCGCAGTGTACACCGGATAATTAAAGGTTCATGATCGGAGAGATGAAACTCAAGGCTATCCTGAAAAGTAATAATAATATCGAAAATCTGGAAATCTTACACGATCTGGATAGCATACAAGTTCTGGATAGCATACAATTTTTAAATGGTTGTGTTCCACCATGTAAAATATCACCCCGTGTTTAGAAACCATGTATAAGTAAAAAGGGGCTATGAACTCACCTTAGCCACGTGGTAAGTCAATAACGATACTCAACAACTGAGTAGAAACAATGGTAGTGAGACGATCACCGACGATATGGACGCCCGGGGAAACACGAAAACCGCAACCTATCAAAATAAGGCGCGCGTTAAGACTCGAACTCAAATATCGATATGTACCAAATATAATATGACTCAAATGTTTTCAAAGTATTCATGTTTCAAAACCATTGACATGAACCAAATGAATTCATACTAACCATTTATTCCAACACTACACGTTAAAACACTTGTACACTTGAAATTGACCCGTTATACGACGCCAAGTTAACGCAAGGCAAACTATTACTTAACCTTATTTCGACCAGAAGATAAGTCATTTATATAATGACTAAGCACTTGAATAAGTCACCATGTCCGATGGTGAATACTCAAACTCACGCAACACAAGCATTGAACTATGTGTCTAAAATAAAAATCAACAAGTACACTTCGAATGTACACACTGATCTACCCTATCTAGACTTGTCCGTTTTAGATGAAAATTGGTGTCAAGGTCACTTATAACCTTTATAAGACCTCACCAAAATTTGATCCTAATTTCACACTTTAAAACCCATCAGCTCGACACTATACTCGACCATAAAATTTGGGACAGATTTGTATACTTGTTTTATAAAACCGTTTGGACCACTTTAAAAGTACTAACTCGACAATCCGTCTTTTGAAACCACTACTAGACTCATCAAACTAAGTTTCTAAACTTTGAAAACTCGTAGTTACATTTATATAACCAAGCCTAAAGTCCCCGAGAGTCGACCCAAAAACAGCCACAATTTCGGATTGTGCCGACTTGCGTCTCCCAGGTACACGAATACTAAAACTAGCATAACTTTTAACTCGTAAAGAGTTATAAGCTCTATCTTATACCAAAATGAGCGTCTCGGAAAACTCTACAATAAAATCAAATAATCTCAGCCTTTCTCAGACCTTAAACCCACGAAAAATCTGTTATAGACCTACTGTCCCAAAATACCCTTTTAGAAAACATGACAAATCAATTTTTGCACCAAAGCTAATCATTCTCATACCTATAGAATCACCCTACTATCATACCCATCAACCAAACACTCCTATAACACTTGCATGTAAAATTTTAACAAAGATCAAAGATCAAAATAACCTTTTAACATGAAAACATGATGATCCTACCTAGATCATCACATGCATGATGATTTAAACATAAATCAACCATGGAAATCATAAAATCTTGAAAGTTGATGCATGTTCATGATTTTAGTATCAAAAGTATGGCAAGAAGATTTTAAGAATGGGACATTGATTGGTTTAACAAGATTCAAGTTAGTTTTTGTGGATCATGGGTGTTTTTGGGTTGAAGGGTGGCGGCAAAAAGAGGAAGGGTGGGAGAGATGTGTAGTTTTTTTTGTTTTTTGTTAACTTTTGTATGTGTGTTTTTGTGTAAAGAAGTTGGTTTTTATATGGTGGTAGTGGAGGGACCTAAGTTGCCAATTTGCAATCTTTAGGACCTAAAAGAAATTAATAGTTTTAAAGGGTAGAAAATGGTTATTGGTAAATATTGAAAATATTTACGAGGCTCGGGTTTCGTAAAAATACTTTTCAAAAGTTACAATGCATCATAAAAATGATTATATGATTTCACGACATGACTTAATACGTAATTAAAACGACATCATCGAAAATATTAATTATCAAAACAATCGATAATAAAATGTTTTGGGCATCCATCGGTATCGCGATCACTAGAAATTGTCGTTGTATATTGATTTTGAATAAACTCGTTGTAAAATGCACGCGGGTGATTTTTTAATCAAAAACTTTGATTTAAATAAATATGGAAAAATAAAATAAAAATTTTATAATTCCAGATAAAGTATTTATCAATGATCAGAAAATACTTGAAAAGTATAATTTATTAAAATTATCATGATCTCGGGATTTACATATAACAATACAAGAAAACGAAATACGTTGAAAACTCAGAAACATGAATAAAAAGAATAAAATAATGCTCAAAAAGTACGGGTTCTTACAAGAATAGACAATGGGAAATTGGTTTAGATGCCATTGGGTGGGCACTTCAAGTTGTCGTTGAAGGATTGTTTGGTTAAGGATTGTGATGTTGAAAGGATGATTATGGTGCCATATTTAAATGCGGTTGGGAGCTTAATATACTTGGTGGTTTGTATGAGGCCCGACATAATGTATGTAGTAAGTGTAGCTAGCACATATTTGGCAAATCCGGGTAAAATTCATTTGCAAGTAGTGAAGTGGATTATGAATATTTGCATGGCACTGTAAACGCGGGTTTATGTATGGGAAAAATCATGGCAACCCTGTGGATGTTGTGAGACCCCCAAAATCTGACATGGAACAACTAGGCAACGAGGGGGTAACACGTCATAATACAAGAAACAATGAATTACAGTTCATACAAAGCTGACGAAATAAAAACATGTACATTACATCATAAAAGGTCAGAGTTTTTTTAAAACATAGGTCCAGAGTTTTAGAAGCGGAAAATTATATTATTTCGTCTCGATTTATAACATAAAGTTGCCCAAAAGATAGAATAAACTCCTGACAGTTTTTACTAAAAGCAGTCTTATAAAAGCATCACAGAAATCTCTAAGCTGCGATAATATCTTGCAGGCTCCCATCCAAGCAAAGTTAAGTAATAATACCTGAGATTAAACATGTAAAATCGTCAACATAAAGTTGAGTGATATTCATACGTTTAGCAATAAGGATGTGGAACACAAGCATTCATTTGTAAAACCAGTAGTATGGAGTATGGTTATATACGTCAACCATAGTCCGAAAACCATTATTATTGTTGTTTAGTTCATGAACCGAAGCTTAACTTACGTAAGTATTCAGCCTAAATACTCAGGTATAAACAAATGTAATGCGTCATGGTTAAACAACCGCATCATTAGGACGGGGATAGTCAATCCCGATGGATCCACCCACAACATTCGCGCTTCGCGCAATGCACCAGGACAATTAACGGTTCATGATAGGAGAGATGAAACTCAAGGCTAGCCTAAAAGCAATAATAATATTGAAAACCTGAAATCATACATGTTCTGGATAGCATACAAGTTCTGGATAGCATAGAAGTTCTAGATAGCATACAAGTTCTGGATAGCATACAGTTTTTAAATAGTTGTGTTCCACCATGTAAAATCTAACCTCGAGTTTAGAAACCATGTATAAGTAAAAAGAGGCTATGAACTCACCTTAGCCATGAGGTAAGCCAATCACGGTACTAAGCAACTGAGTAGAAACAATAGACGATCACCGACGATATGGATGCCCGGGGAAACACGAAAAGCACAACCTAACAAAATAAGACGCTCGTTAAGACTCGAACTCAAATATCGATATGTACCAAATATAATATGACTCAAATGTTTTCAAAGTATTCATGTTTCAAAACCATTGACACGAACCAAATGAATTCATACTAACCATTTATTCTAACACTACACGTTAAAACACTTGTACACTTGAAATTGACCCGTTGTACGACGCCAAGTCAACGTAAGTAAAACTATTCCTTAACCTTATCCGGACCAGTAGCTAAGTAATTTATATAATGACTAAGCACTTGAATAAGTCACCATGTCCGATGATGAATACTCAAACTCACGCAACACAAACATTGAACTATGTGTCCAAATTTATAATCAGCAAGTACACCCCGAATGTACACACCGATCTACCCTATCTAGACTTGTCCGATTTAGACGAAAATTGTTGTCAAGGTCACTTATAACCTGTATAAGACCTCACCAAAGTTTGAGCCAAATTTCACACTTTAAAACCCATCAGCTCGACACTTTACTTGATTCCAAATTTGGGACAGATTGTGTACTTGTTTTATAAAACCGTTCATACCGCTTTAAAAGTGCTAACTCGACAATCCGTCTTTTGAAACCACTACTAGACTCATCAAACTAAGTTTGTAAACTTTGAAAACCAGTAGTTACATTTATCTAACCAATCCTAAAGTCCCCGAGAGTCGACCCAAAATCAGCCATAATTTCGGATTGTGCCGACTTGCGTCTCCCGGTACACGAATACTAAAACTAGTAGAACTTTTGACTCGTAAAGAGTTATAAGCTCTATCTTATACCAAAACGAGCGTCTCGGAAAACTCTACAACAATATCACATAATCTCAGCCTATATTAGAACTTAAACCCACGAAACAATCTGTTTTAAGCTGCTGTCCCAAAATACCCTTTTAGAAAACATGACAAATCAATTTTCCCACCAAAGCTAATCATTCCCCTATCTCTAGAATTAATATACCATCATTCTCATCAACCAAACACTCCTAAAAACACTTTCATGCAAAATCTAACAAAAACCCAAGATAAAAATACAACTTTTAAGGATCAAAAAGTGATGATCTTACCAGGATCATCACATGCATGAGGTTTTAAACATCATCCAACCATAAAATCATAAGCTCATAAAAACATGATGCATGTGTAAAATTCTTGTACCAAAAGAATCATAAGATGATTTTATGAATGGGATATTGATTAGATTTTGTTAAAACTTGGTAAAAGTTTAAGATTTATGGTGGTTTAGGGTGATGAAGGTGGCGGAAATAAAGTGGAGAGGGGAGGGAGAGTATTTTTGTGTGTGTGTTTTTTTTTATGTGAAGAAATGAGGTGAAATGGTTAAAAAAAATGGATTATATACTGTGGTTAGGGTAAGATTTGCAAATATTGGATAGTTTTGGACCTAAAAGCATTTTAATAGTTTAAAGGGTAATAAATGACTTATTAGTAAATACTGAAAATATTTACGGGGCTCGGGTTTCGTAAAAATACTTTTCAAAAGTTAAGATGCATCGTAAATATGATTATATGGTTTCCCGACACGACTTAGCACGTAATTAAAACGAAGTCGTCGAAAATATTAATTGTCAAAACAATCGATAATAAAATGTAAAGTTTTGGGCATCTGTCGGTATCGCGATCACTAGGAATTCTCGTTGTACATTGATTTTGAATAAACTCGTTGTAAAACGCACGCGGGTGATTTTAAATCAAAACATTGATTTAAATTAAATAAGGAAAAATAAAATAAGAATTTTATAATTCCAGATAAAATATTGTCAATGAACATAAAATACTTAAAAAGTATAATTTATATAAAATTTAAGAATCTCAGGATTTACATATAACAATACAAGAAAACGAAATACGTTGGAAAATTCAGAAACACGAATAAAAGAATAAAATAATGCTCAGAAAGTACAGGTTCTCACAGTCTTCCCCCCTAAAGGAACTCTGGTCCCCAGAGTTCTCCTTAAAATAGTAGAATATGCAAACAAGAGGAGGTACAAAGTGTAGAACAAATTCATTGCTTCCCATGTAATTTCTGCAACACGGCGTACCTTCACGATTAAAATTCACTACGCTTCAGTTTCTTAGCTCCTTTTAGGATAAATTTTCAAACTCGGATTAGAATAATGACCTTTCAGTACGGAGAAAATTTCAAGAGATAGAATTGTTGGAAATACGTACGATAAACTAACAAGGATGAACACAAGAATCGCTTAAACCGACAAAGTGTTAAAATGAATCAGGATTGGTAAATCAACAAGGGGTCGCAAATCGTGCAACTGTAAAATGTGACAATTTTAAAATGTAAGAATCTAGTCACAAGCGAAATAGAAGGGAAAATGAATAACATATGATCATTTAAGATACAAGTTGTCATCGTCGGTTGTCCAGGATTTTGGGATTACTTTAAAACTCAGTTTAAATATTTTCTTGGTTAAAAGAAAATTTTACAAGGTGTAGTGATTAAAATCAAACTATCTATATTTAGGGAGTAAGTTGTTGCTATATCTTTTTCTTGATCCGGATTTTCAAAGCAAAAGTATAACATTTCAAAATAGTTAGCCTGATTGTCTTAAGAACTTTGGATGACTGTATGAAATTATCGTTAAAACTCAGGTTTATCATTACCATTAGAGAAAATTCAGATTTTCCAAGTTATTTAAAATCATTGCTAGAAATTATAAATTAATTTAATAATTTCATTATTGAAGGTAAAGCATGATAAAATCAATTACTTTACAAGATACAGATTGACATAATCTGGTTTTCAAAAGGTGACAAGAAAGCAACTAATATGAGACATATAAAGGTCAACAATTTGTATGCGAGCAATAACAAAAAGGAATAAAATGAAATTCGTATTAATTCTTAACAAACGTGATAGAATAGACGCGTCTATGATAAAAATAATAAGAAACAAAGGATTATAGCAAGTCATCGCTTATTGAGTGCGGTTGGCATCACCAACAACGGCTTATTAAGTTCTCGATGGTCGATACATAATCGAAAGAGAAAAGACACACAACAAATTTTTTTGAATCAAAGAAAATTCTTAATTGAGAGTTCTAGCAAAATGAACATCATTAGTAATGAAAGACGAAATCAACACATAATTCACACGAATGAATTTCAAGACGATGAAGTCTAGCACACATAATGACGGATACATGAAATCATTGGTCACTTTCAGTCATAAATCACTATTCGCGTCCAGAGGTGTTTCGAAGGTCTACCAAAATAGATAAAGAAGATCGATTGATGTAGCAGCATAATAACGTTGAAACTTTCAAGTCTGGTATCAATGGTAAGAATTTAGGCAAATGGTAACGAAAATCATATCATGAGGATGATGAGGTAACAGGTAAAACAAAGGTCGTTGAGTAAGGAAATATGTGCTTGAGGCATGTACTTTGTTCAAGAAAAGATAAGGGTTCATATGTGTATGTCGTGAATTGTTGCTACTCACATAAGGTGTAAAAGTTTTAAAAACTTTCATTATATCTAACTTTTTAAGGAACATAATTAAAAAGTTGATTGTTGGTCACATATTTAGGGCAATAACTATTTGGCCTTGCATGGCTTCTTCTAAATTAAGCATAGGTGATCAGGCCATGCATAATTTAGGACTAGCAATGCGATGCTCAGCTTCGTCAAACCAGTATTACATATCATATAATTTAAAATAGACATATAATGTCATTTGTAAAAATGAAGTCAAAATAATTTATGAAACTCTTCGCCAATAAGATATTGGCTAGATATTTAATTCAACAATTTGTATTGTTACAAGGGTTCTTTATAAGACCATAGTAGAACAATTTATGAAAATATGTTGTAAAATTAATATAAATTAATTTTATAAGGTAACATTCCAGTATTTTAATAATACTCAAGCAGAACATTTTATAAAATGATTTGCTAACAATATCTGTTTGAGCTTATATGGTAACATATAAAATAGCGAGTGGGTTACATGAGGGTAATAAAGGGTAGTTCAAGGCAATCAATGAAATGTTTACAAGGTGATAAGGTTTCAAGAGATTTAGCAGGAATCGTTAGGAGACACGTGTCAAGATGGTAACGAGCGATACGAAAGAAAGAACTTCAACCTCGGTCCAATTCAAAGGTACAATAGAAGCAAAGAAAGAAAATATAGATTGACAAATAAGTCATATATAAAAGAAAGGATAAAGGAATTCGTAGGTGTTCACATCGTAATTCATTTGACAAAAATACACTTTTAAGAAAGTAGAACATCAGTTTATCAAATCACTTGGTTCCTAAAAGTTTAAGATTTATGTATGACCGAGCTCAAGTTACTATCTGTAAACGTTTTCAAACGCAATCAATGTTTCATGGTTATAAAATATCATTAGTTACCGTTTTACGAGCTCACACGAACTTAAAATGCTTAGAACCATATTTTTAACTTCTATCAGTTTTGACCCTTTTTAGTCAACTTTGACTTTTTGGTTTGACTTTTGGGTTTGACTAGACCAATTGATTCACTAAATGACATTTTAAGAATCGAGATCTAGAGTAATTTGGTGTAAAACGATGTTTTGAACAACTTTCTAGTTTTACTCGAGACTTGAAACGGATCAAAAATGGACGAAAATACCCTTGCATTAAATCTATCAACAAAATGATATTTTAGAATTATTCAGAAAATAACTTCTTAGATTTTACAATCTCAAATGAGCGTAACTTGCTCGATTTCAATGTTTACTGGTAAAATATTATGTCCTAAACAAACATCTCAACAGGTAGTAATATATATTTTTATATCTAAGTTATAAAAATATTTTCTCGACACTGTTAAATTTCCTGTAAAGTTTCTGTACAAAGTATATTTTTCGACACAGCTTGAAATTAAATCCAATTTTATAATAACCCAGAATTAATATACACACAAGACTTGTGGATTCCATAAAGACGAAAGAAGATAAACTGTATAATTAATCATGTAAAGAAAACACAGTATGGAAATGCTTCAAGAATGCCAACGGTAATCTGAGAGATAAAAAACGACGCATATCATCCGTGTCTTCGGCTGCAAGATGCAATGCAGGAAGGTCTCCTGGTGCCGTGATTTTTCCAAAATCACAAGACATACCGAGAAAGAAACAAAATATTAACAAGTCACACTCCTGAGGCGAGGAGGTTTAATGAAAAAGGGAGGATACAAGTAGGATCGTATTCCAAACAATTGTCACATAATAAATGACGATCATGTGTTCAAGGTACAACGGATGTTGTAAGTCGAAGTCGAAACGTAGAATGGTCAATGAAATAAGATGTAATCCATGTACAAGTGTCGTGTAAAACGGTGGCGTAAAGGTAAATCAAGATTATGAAAACCCACAATATTATTCAGGTACTGATTCAACGAATGCTTCGAGATGTGTGACTCACATGGTGTCCTTTAGTCTTTTCCGGAGACACATTGAGCTACTCAATGGTCTATAGACTAGACATTCAATTACGAATGGTCGGAAAGAAAATCTGCGTATCTAAATAGATATTTTGAAGGAAATAAACAATGAAAGCAACATGCACGGTAGTAAGAATGAAAATGAGGAGTTTTATCGAAAACAACACTTATTCAATTCCGAACAATGGTATCACGAGAGTATGCACAACATGTAGCAGCGAGTCGAGAAAAAACAGATGATTCAAAACGAACGAGTATATGAAGCCAGTCGTATCACGCATAAATGAAATAGCAATATTACTCAGAAAAATGAGTATGAAAAGTCGGCAGCATACTCGCTCTGAATACAAGTATGTAACGTCTTAATGATATAAAATCATTGTAATAAGATCAAGTCACAAGAATAAGAATTCAAGAAATACAGTATAGGCAGATGTAATCATACTAATATCGAATGATAATCCATGAAGCACTAGGATTTGTAAAGACATAGTAATTATCGCAATTAAGGTAATGTAATATTTCAACATGTAATCACGAGAATAAATACTATAATGATAATTAAAAGTAAATAATAAGGATTAGAGAGTTACCCGCGCAGATATCGAACAACATTGGCAGATTCTGTGGTTGACACTTATAACATGAAGTATTTGAACTTTCGGTTATAGACTAAGTTTTTGAAAAATAACTTAGTTCCCTATAACCATCGCTCTGATACCAATCTGTGAGACCCCCAAAATCTGACATGGAACAACTAGGCAATGAGGGGGTAACACATCATAGTACAAGAAACAATGAATTAAAGTTCATACAAAGCTGACGAAATAAAAACATGTACATTACATCATAAAAGGTCAGAGTTTTTTTTAAACATAGGTCCCAGAGTTTTAGAAGCGGAAAATTATATTATTTCGTCTCGATTTATAACATAAAGTTGCCCAAAAGATAGAATAAACTCCTGACAGTTTTTACTAAAAACAGTCTTATAAAAGCATCACAGAAATCTCCAAGCTGCGATAATATCCTGCGGGCTCCCATCCAAGCAAAGCTAAGTAATAATACCTGAGATTAAACATGTAAAATCGTCAAGACAAAGTTGAGTGATATTCATAGGTTTAGCAATAAGGATGTGGAACACAAGCATTCATTTGTAAAACAAGTAGTATGGAGTATGGTTATATACGTCAACCATAGTCCGAAAACCATTATTATTTCTGTTTAGTTCATGAACCGAAGATTAACTTACGTAGGTATTCAGCCTAAATACTCAGGTATAAACAAATGTAATGCGTCATGGTTAAACAACCGCATCATTGGGACGGGGATAGTAAATCCCGATGGACTCACCCACAACATTCGTGCTTCGCGCAATGCACCTGGACAATTAACGGTTCATGATCGGAGAGATGAAACTCAAGGCTAGCCTAAAAGCAATAATAATATTGAAAACCTGAAATCATACATGTTCTGGATAGCATACAAGTTCTGGATAGCATACAGTTTTTAAATGGTTGTTTTCCACCATGTAAAATCTCACCCCGTGTTTATAAACCATGTATAAGTAAAAAGGGGCTATGAACTCACCTTAGCCATGAGGTTAGCCAATCACGGTACTCAGCAACTGAGTAGAAACAATGGTAGTGAGACGATCACCGACGATATGGATGCCCGGGGAAACACGAAAAGCGCAACCTAACAAAATAAGGCGCGCGTTAAGACTCGAACTCAAATAACGATATGTACCAAATATAATATGACTCAAATTTTTTCAAAGTATTCATGTTTCAAAACCATTTACACGAACCAAATGAATTCATACTAACCACTATTCCAACACTACACGTTAAAACATTTGTACACTTGAAATTGACCCGTTATACGACGCCAAGTCAACGCAAGTCAAACTATTCCTTAACCATATTCGGACGAGTAGCTAAATCATTTATATAATTACTAAGCACTTAAATAAGCCACCATGTCCGATGATGAATACTCAAACTCACGCAACACAAACATTGAACTATGTGTCCAAAATTAAAATCAGCAAGTACACCCCGAATGTACACACCGATCTACCCTATCTAGACTTGTCCGATTTAGATGAAAATTGGTGTCAAGGTCACTTATAACCTGTATAAGACCTCACCAAAGTTTGAACCAAAGTTCACACTTTAAAACCCATCAGCTCGACACTTACTTGACTCCAAATTTGGGACAGATTATGTACTTGTTATATAAAACCGTTCATACCGCTTTAAAAGTACTAACTAGACAATCCGTATTTTGAAACCACTAATAGACTTATCAAATCAAGTTTGTAAACTTTTAAAACCAGTAGCTACATTTATCTAACCAAGCCTAAAGTCCCCGAGAGTCGACACAAAATCAGCCACAATTTCGGATTGTGCCGACTTGCGTCTCCCGGTACACGAATACTAAAACTAGCATAACTTTTGACTCGTAAAGTGTTATAAGCTCTATCTTATACCAAAACGAGCGTCTCGGAAAACTTTACAACAATATCAAATAATCTCAGCCTATCTCAGAACTTAAACCCACGAAACAATCTGTTTTAAGTTGCTATCCCAAAATACCCTTTTAGAAAACATGACAAATCAATTTTCCCACCAAAGCTAATCATTACCATACCTCTAGGATCACTATACCATCATTACCATCAACCAAACACTCCTAAAAACACTTGCATGCAAAATATAACAAAAACCCAAGATAAAAATACAACTTTTAAGGATCAAAAAGTGATGATCTTACCAAGATCATCACATGCATGAGGTTTTAAACATCATCCAACCATAAAATCATAAGTTCATAAAAACATGATGCATGTGTAAAATTCTTGTACCAAAAGAATCATAAGATGACTTTATGAATGGGATATTGATTAGATTTTGTTAAAACTTGGCAAAAGTTTAAGATTTATGGTGGTTTAGGGTGATGAAGGTGGTGGAAATAAAGAGGAGAGGGGAGGGACAGTATTTTTGTGTGTGTGTGTTTTTTTATGTGAAGAAATGAGGAGAAATGGTTAAAAAAATGGATTTGAAAGGCATCAAAAACCCACCATGGTTCGGGTGGTCGGGGAAGATCAAAGAACATGGTAAACATGATGTTGTTCTAGTGAGAGAAAGTTAGAGAGAGGTGAAGGAATGTTGTGTGTATTATTTCAAGTGAGACAATACAAATGAAAAAAGAACAAACTTCCACACCCCCCATGGAGAGTCATGGGGGGTATTTATAGGCCTAACAAACTAGGACTATACAACCTTTACATAATAAGTCCTTGTGTTTAGTAAATGATGTAAATCTAGTCCAACTCACGTGAAAGGCGCCAGCTTACCAAAAAGTAAGTCTAACAATCTCCCTCCAAGATGGTGACTCACGTGAGTTGGTTACAATGTTTCCTACAAGCAAAACTAAAGAAAAATGATAAGCTTGAATTCCAGAATTCCTCGAGACAGTCTTCAGCGACCTTCATCTTCTTGAATACTCCAGCTCTATTTCTTCAGCTTTGTAGAATCTAGTTGAGTTTTACTCCCTCCCAACTAGAAGGCCTTTCATAAAACAAGCAGTAAAGACTGCTCCCTCCCAAACAGATCATACAGAGGAAATCTGTGGGAGGTGATAACGTCATCAACATTTTCTCACAAATTGAAGCAATCCCAGTCTTGATTTTATGATAGATTACCAGAAGTACGCACTCTATCCCGAACATGAAGTCAAATTGTAGCACCAGAGTCAATTAAGTCCCGGAAATGCACATTTCTCCTGACAGGACAGTGATGATAAAAAGTTGCCACATCAAAGTCAATTAAGTCCCGAATGTAGTCAACTTATCCCTCTATGTAGAAACGGTAACACCAAAGTCAAGTGACCCCGCATGTACACATTTCTCCCTCCAGGATGATACCTATTAAGGGAATCATCCCTTCATGTGTGTACGTGGTATGCCAACTGGAACCGCTTACTTAGCAACCAATACTATGTGAGAAGATGTCACCAGAATCTCTCTAAACAAAATTCTCTCAAGATCACCCCGAACTGAATCCCCTTATCAATTCTGTTGGCTATTTATAGTGACCACTGATGAAGATAACCCGATAGTCCAAACTTGAAACTGAAGTAGAACTCCCCAAACTTGAACTTAAGCTTGCACTATAGTAGAATGAAGAGCGATGCAGAGAAGTCTTAAACGTACCCCATACCAAAAGGCGGTATAAAAAAAATACAACTTCTCTAAAGTACCCTATACCAAAACAGGCGGTATATGAAAAGATACTACATCTCTTGAAGAAATCCACAACTGCAAGTGCGTGTGACACTGAGAACCGCAACGAAGCTCCCAAAAAATGATAGTTATCCATGTCGTCGTCCATCCTCCCCTTGACAATTGAAACTAGACACTTCAAGTCTTATTCATAACCGTATATGCTTGAACAAGTTATCTTATAAAGTCGTAAGTACTCCTTTAAAGATAAAATAAGAACGCCTCTGAAAAATCGCACTTCAACCTCAAATAAGTAGCATCGAATCATCTTCGTAATCACATAAACCGTAATAGCCGATAGGAATTTAGGTGAATTTTTGATAAGGATCGTTTTAGTGTAATGTATCGTGTTGTTGTGTTTGTTGTTCGTGAAGAAGTGTTATGAGCGAAAACGGATACCCGGCCAGAATGTCACTGTTTAAACGGCCTGCCAAAATAATAAAATCTTGTCCTATAAGCCTTTAACTCGACAACAATTTTATCACTTGGTTCTTTCGAAAATACCCGGCTCAATCCAATAACCCCGTAACTCAAAACTGACATGATTAATTTTTGCAATATTCGGATATAAGAACGATCGTCCCGAATTCAATTACAAAAATTACTCGGCCCACTAAATGTCTTCGATTGAATAGTGAGCGACCCGTCAATCTATACTCTACTCCAAAAATTAACCACGAGGTACCATATGTAAATACGGCCCAAAAAGATCAATGCAAGCCCCATGAATAATCAAATGTTTGGCCCACAGGTAATACACGGTCCAACAAAATGTATTACGAGAATGTGGTAAGCGAAGCCCAAGCCCAATGAAACATGAAAACGGCCCAGACTACTATACCCGATCTGTTGAGAAGAGATATATACCCTAATATATCTCTCATTCACTAACCTACTCACATTATTTAGAAAAATCCGCCCCCCCCCCTCTTTTTAGACAGCCACGTGTATTCCACTAGTGAATGTCATGGGGATAAAAGAGTGAACCCCTAATATCTCTCACATACTTCAATACCTAATCTCATTTCATCAAATCCTCCGTCCCCATTAACTCCCATCTACTCTCCCCAAAACTTATCCCACTCCAACCGCCTCTTTCACATAAACATAGTAAAATCCGCCCCCCCCCCCATTTTCAATCTACAGACATCAACAAACTCATCTGATCATCAATCATCTAATACACCTCAAGTCGATTCACAGAGCACACGAACCCCAATAATCCAAAACCTAATTACTGATCAAACAAGACCCAGATGAGGCGATATGCAGGCCTTAATGAACTTCGAGAGGTCACAGGTAGGTTTGATGAGATGCATGTCGATTTGAGATGAAAATATAAACAAAGATCTATGATATTTTGTTAAACGAAAAAAAATCCTTTTAAAGATTTGGGGAAAAACGTTTAACAAAAACTGAGATCAGGATAGTGTGATTGTCGAGTCAATGATTTTTGAGTCTAAGATATGAATATGAGAATGGGTCGCTGTAGAATGTTACTGGTTTTGATAAAAGAAGTCGAATTAAGGCAGTAGAGATTGGTCATGGGTCACGGTCAATAGTGAATTTAGGTCTCGAGACATTTATGGCCGGACATTAGGTCTCGTTTTGAGTAGAGTCGGTTTTTTGAAAGTAACTGGTTTTGTGTAAGGTATTAACTATTAAGTAGTGGTTTTTGGAAGATGTGAGTCCAAATCTGATTTATAATTTTAACTGATTTAAACTCCACTGTTTTGACTTTCTTGAGAAAACCCATCTTAATAACATCAGACTGTCCATCGCAATGATAAACTTCAGCCATCGCAGATTATAACAATCCATCGCAATGTTTTCAATTTCTAGTCCATCATCGCAATATTTTTCACAGCCATCCATCGCAATAAGACACTATCCATCGCAAAGTCATCGGGAAAAATTGGGCAGCATGACGACTTGACTACTTCCATTTCGATGAATCAGGCCATCCATCGCAATGAGGACAGCCAAACCCATCGGAATGTAAAAAAAAACCCATCGGAATACATCCGAAAAAGAAGCCATCGCAATATGTTTCCCACAAACCCCATCGCAATGATAAAATACACTCAAGTTCTCATCGAAAAAATCCAAGCATCTCATCGCAATGTGTGAAAGATTTCCATCGCAAAAAGGTTTTGACACCCTAAAAAAAAGTGGATCTTGGACCATTTTTGTCCTTTCTCCCAGAAAACCAGATCTGACAAGTTTTCAGGGACAAAAACTGTGATGATAAAGGACAAAAACAAAAAATTGAAAACAAGAACCTATTTTTACATTAACAAAGACTATGTGGATCAGTGATGATGATAAGGACACACAATAGGTATTTCGAGACATGATATATTGGTACGAGGATAGAAAATGGATAATAATGAAACACAAATTGATATTTCAAGTTATGAAATGGAAAAAAAATACCAATCGTGAATCATGAATCTGAAAAACCGAATGAATCTGTTAACACGACACGAACATCAAACACAAATCACACGAATACAAGACACCCCCGGTTAGCTCTGATACCAATTGAAAGGCATCAAAAACCCACCATGGTTCGGGTGGTCGGGGAAGATCAAAGAACATGGTAAACATGATGTTGTTCTAGTGAGAGAAAGTTAGAGAGAGGTGAAGGAATGTTGTGTGTATTATTTCAAGTGAGACAATACAAATGAAAAAAGAACAAACTTCCACACCCCCCATGGAGAGTCATGGGGGGTATTTATAGGCCTAACAAACTAGGACTATACAACCTTTACATAATAAGTCCTTGTGTTTAGTAAATGATGTAAATCTAGTCCAACTCACGTGAAAGGCGCCAGCTTACCAAAAAGTAAGTCTAACAGGATTATATAGTGTGGTTAGGGTAAGATTTGCAAATATTGGATAGTTTTGCACCTAAAAGCATTTTATAAGTTTATAGGGTATAAAATGACTTATTAGTAAATATTGAAAATATTTACGGGGCTCGGGTTTCGTAAAAATACTTTTCAAAAGTTAAGATGCATCGTAAATATGATTATATGGTTTCCCGACACGACTTAACACGTAATTAAAATGAAGTCGTCGAAAATATTAATTGCCAAAACAATCGATAATAAAATGTAAAGTTTTGGGCATCCGTCGGTATGTCGATCACTAAGAATTCTCGTTGTACATTGATTTTGAATAAACTCGTTGTAAAACGCACGCGGGTGATTTTAAATCAAAAACTTTGATTTAAATTAAATATGTAAAAATAAAATAAGAATTTTATAATTCCAGATAAAATATTGTCAATGAAAAGAAAATACTTAAAAGTATAATTTATTTAAAATTTAAGATTCTCAAGATTTACATATAACAATACAAGAAAACAAAATACGTTGGAAAATTTAGAAACACGAATAAAAGAATAAAATAATGCTCAGAAAGTACGGGTTCTCACAGATGTAACAAGTTTTTTATTCAGACTACGCTAAGGATCCGGATAAAGGTAGGTCACTCACTGGTTACGTATTTCTAGTATAGGGATGTATTGTAAGCTGGAAGGAAACTCTACAACACGTGGTGGCTCTTTCAACTATAGAGACAGAGTATATGGTCCTTAAGGAGGTTGTGAATGAAGTTATTTCACTAAGGGGACTCTTGGAAGAGTTGGCCGTAGAGTTTGACACAATATTAATATTAAACCAATAAATAAGGAAAATAAACAACATAAGCATAAACTATTCTAGTAGTGATAGTCCTCCAAGATTGCTTAGGTTTTTAATTGACTCAAACAATTAAAACACAAAGTGTGCTTTAATTGGAAAAATAAGACAACGAGGCATCATTCGAAGATTTGTTCACGGGAACAAATACTTTGAGAGGAGGTCGAGTGAGAAGAAATTCAAGAAAATTTATCTTGTCATACACATGAGCAAGTTCAATTTGTTAAAATCGACAACACGCACATGAGCTTCCATGATGCAAAACAAAGTCGTTTGATGGGGGAGGACCATCAAAATGAGAAGGTGGTGGTGGATAAGGTGATTGAGGATAAGATAGGTTTTCACAATGCCTTAAAAGTTCTGGGAAAGAAGAAAGGTATTCAAGGCATTGTGAAAACCTCTCTTATCCTCAATCTCCTTCTCCATGACCACCTTCTTATTTAGATGGTCCTCCCTCATCAAACGATTTTTTTTGCATCATGGAAGTTCGTGTGCATGTTGTCGATTTCAACAAATTGAACTTGCTCATGTTTATGACAAGTTGAATTTTCTTGAATTTCTTCTCACTCGAACTCCTCTAAAAGTATTTGTTCCCGTGAGCAAATCTTCGAATGATGCACCGTCGTCTTATTTTACCAATTTTAGCACACTTTGTGTTCTAATTTTTTGAGTCAAATAAAAACCTATGCAATCTTGGAAGATGATATTTGTTTTCTTGTATACCCTTTAGGAAAAGAGCAACAAATAGGGTAAGCACGACGATTTAGGAAAACCGTGTGTAAATGAACCTAAAATAAGTTCGTTCTCAAGGAGGCTAGTGTGTTATGTGTGTAATGAATTGGATTATCTTTGTGATTATATTTTTGAGAAAGAAAAATAGAAATGAGATTAGAAGAGAAAGACGGTTACGAAGACGGATTAAACTAAGTCGAAAAAGGTATACACGTACAGTCGTAAAAAGTGCTAAAATTAAAATTTTAACCTAAAAATTCCTAAAAATCACCAAAAATCCCCAAAAGTATTCTAAGAGTTTACAAAAAAATCCGAACTTGCTAAAACCTTTTAATTAATTAGATAATGACTTTTTAATGCTAATTAAATCCCTAAAAATCAAAATTAATTATTAAAAAGCCCTAAACAAGATTTTAAAGTTTGTAAACCTCAAAAATACTCTAATTAAGCTAAAAAGTATTTTTCAAAATTTTAAAACCAATTAAAACTATTTTTAAACAATTAAAAACTACTAAAATCAATTAAAACTTAAATTAATTCTAGAAAATAATTAAAAGACTCTAAAAATATTTAAGAAGTTGCAAAAATCCTAATTAAGTGTTTAGAACCTAGGAAAAATATAAAAACTTAGAAAATCAGACTTAAAATTTTTAATAATAAAATAATATTAAAAATCCAAAAATCATAAAAAAATTCTAAAAACTTGCAAACTAGCTTAATTTAACCTAAATAACTCAGAAATGAAAGTGAAATTACCTAAATACCCCTATTGGGCCTAGAAAATGGGCTAAACCCAAAACAGTCCCTTATTGGGCCAAATTTGGGCCCAATAACAAAAAGTGTTCAAAATAAGCCCAAAAAGCACAGGTTGACTCAAAATTTGATTTTAAACAACTTTTTCCAAAGGCCCAAAAGCTGAAAATGTGAAATAAGCTAACTTATAAAAAGTAGCTTATTCTTAATGGGCTTTTTGGCCCATTAAGCTATAAGCCAATGCCATAAGCTAAAATTTGACACACAAGCTTCTTTTGACCTAACAAAGACTTCTGCAAAAAGAAATTTGAAATAAGCCCAAGGAATAAGCCTGAAAATGCAGTAAGCAATCTACAGAAAACGGCAAAATAGTCGTTTTTGAGTTCTAGGCCACCCCAAGTGCTGATTCAAGTTCCTAAAACTTTGAAATGACTTAATTAAGCAAAATCAACAAAGAGTTTTCAAATAAGCTGACTCAATAAGCTGGAAAAAGCAAATAAGCACTTATGTAAAAGTCAAATAAGTTGGTTTTCTAGTAAAGAGTCAAAGTCAAGGTCCAATAAGCTCCAGTCTACTTAAATGGGTCAAATAATGAAGACCTATCACAAAAAATAAGTTGTTGCAAGTCTGGATAAGCTAGAATAGCTTATTGATAAGCTGATGACAAATTAACACTAGCAGGGGCTAGTTTTGGATGTTGAGCAGTGGAAACTTTTTCCACTGCTTGACTTGTTTGACTTTTTGTCTTTAGTGACTTTTTTGGAGATTCAGATTTCACAAAGGCACCCAAATGATCTTTGGATCAAAAGGAGTCAATAAAAATCAAAATTACACAATCACTAACACCCAATTGATACAGTTTAATCAATCAATCCCAGACATTGCACAGACATGAACAATAAGCAGTTAAGCACTTATGAGCAGTTTTAGCACAAATCAGCCAGCCAAATTCAACCAAATGCATACACAAGCTATTATAAACTCCAATAAGCAAGTCTAGGCAGGTTTCATGCAATGGTTCAAAGAAATAAGCAAAATTCAAGCCAATGAAAGTTACTGATGAACACTAACACATGCAGTTTTCTACTTTGCTGATGTATTTGACACTTAAGCCAGATTCAACACCTCAAATCTTTCAAACAGGTTATAATGACTATGTTTAAACCACTTTTATCCCTAAGCATGCATACACACTCAGTGTTCCCAAAATCCTAGGTCAAAACAGGCAATATCAAAGTCTATATAGCAGATTGTTTGATTCAAGGCTTCAAACCCAAAAACTTGCAGTAAAACACTCTCAACAAGGTATTTATCAGATACAAAGCATAAACACAAACTTCCCTTAACACAATAACACAAAATCAACTCAAACAGGTAGACCCAAACACCCCCTTTATCTTTTCCAAATCAAATTTTTCAAAGTAAAAGTGAGATTCAAGACTACCCAAGCATCAATTAACACTAAAATAGGTAAGATTAACAGATTCAAGCAAGAACAAGCCACAAAATTCACAAGATCACAAGTCACATACAAATATCACCAAAAATCAAGTTTTAAGCAGATTTTAGGATTAAGTATGCAAACCTCATGGATGTACATCCACACCCACGAATTTTGAGCTTATGTGCTAGCAAGAACAAGCACAAGCTTCCACAACAAAGCCTGCTAACATTGAACAAGGTTAAAGCACAAGAGTATAAAACAGAAACTTGAAAAATCTTGATTGATGCAACCTTGTTACCCCACACTTGATTATCCCCAAGTTATAAGCCTCACAACACCTTAACCAACTCAGTTAGGATGCTATGATCAGCCCTATAACCCAAGAATTCCAAGATTGGAACAAGAACTTAGCAAAATATCAAGAATGAGGAAAATTGAAAACTTTTGCAACCTCGAAGTGAAAACAGGTTTTTAGCTTCTAAACTAACAATCATATAACAATAATAAGCAGTAACAAAGATTGGCCAATGACTTTTCTTCAATGTTTTAAACACAATTTCATTAAACTTTGAAATGGGATTTACAGAAACTTGAACAAGGAAAAATCAAAAGCAGGAATAAATGTAAGGTCCTAAGCCTTTATATAGGCATACATGTTATCTAAGAAAGCTGAGAAAAACGTAACTCTAGCTACTGAAGTCCCAAAATTGCCCTTGTAGCTTTTTGAAAATCTTGGAATCTTGTGAAGAGTTCTTGGCTGTTTGTGGTGATAGCTGGCATGAAGATGTGATCAAAGGGCTTATATGATGCTTAGAAAGTAAGCACAAATGTGGGACGTTGGATGCTTTGCCCTTCTTGTCTTCTTCCTCAAAAGTTTAGCAGGGGAGGTCCCATGTGGACACGTGAATGATGTGATGACCAAGTTTAAGGTTGGGTTATGTTAACATGATCATTAATCATTAATCTGGAAAATTTAGGGGTTTAATTTTTCTTAAATCAAAAATCCCTAATTGTGTTCTTGAGCTGATGAACACAGCTTTAGATCTTGTTTAGGGGTGGATTAAATTTAAAAGTGTGTTAAGGCGCCAAGATTAAATAAATCTTAAACTGGATTAAGTGGAGTGTGAGGTGGCTAAGGGGTGGGCTGTGATTGGCTGTTTTGGTGAGTGGGGTGAGGTGGCACAAGCTGGTTGGTCTAGGTAACAAAGGTTGTCGGCCACAAATAAACCCCAAAGTTTCATTAACTTGTCATTTCCAGCTTTTCTTTATCATACCCGAATTCCTTTGTATTTAAAGTTTCTAAATTCACACTTTGGCCACAAAAGGTTTTGTAAAATGAATTCAGGGGCATTTCTTGCCAATTCTTGATAATTGAGGGACTGGTTTGGCATTTTGATGATGGATAATGGTCTTGACTTGTATGTTGAGCATTTTGGAGGACTGAAATTGCCAAGTCTTGTTTGATGAGGGACCATTTTTGCCAAATGTTGAAAGTCAAGGGTCCTTTTTGTAATTTTGGAATTTTCAAAGGACCAAACTTGTAATTTCTTGTACTTTGAAGGACTTCATGATATGTTTGACTTTGTGGATGATATTGGTTGACAATTTAGCTTTGTTGAGGGGCTAAACTTGCCAAATCTTCAAAGTGGAGGGTCCTTTTTGTAATTTTGACAAACTTTAGGGACCAAACTTGTAATTATGAAGATACAAGGGTATAAAGTGTCAATTCTTCCATATTGGAGGACCCTTCTTCATAATTCTTCAAGTCTTCAAGGGTTTATCTTGGGAAAGTCTTCATTAGGGCTTGGTTCATTGTGCGGCTTCGTTTCCCGTGTTCGTTTTTGTATGATTCTCGTGATCTTTTGTCATTTTCTCAATATCCGTACCTAAAATACACAAGTAACAAACACAAACATATATATGGGTATTTTGATGATATTTAATGCATTTTAAGCCGTATTTGGACGATGAGACTATGTATAAAAGCAGTCTCATCACTCCCCCATACTAAACCATTGTCGTGCCCTCACGCAATGCTAGAATAAAGTATCATAGCATCTCCACAATTCATTTTTATTCACTTTATTGAACGATAAACTAGCTACACTACTACTATTGCTACTTCTACTTGTGTTTTAGACATAACGTATGATTTTCATCGCAAAATGGGACGTTTAGCTTCATAGAATAAGAACACGTGAATGCTTCGTTAGAAATAATTTCATCGTCCTTGATTTTCACCCCAATTCCATGCCAAGCATGCAACGAGATCATTGTCATTATAAGTTAGTAATGCTAACACTACTCATATGCCCTAATCACGTACTTATCCTCCCATTATTCCTAAGTTGTATCTCTTATATTTTATATTGTCTTGAATGTTTCACGAGGATACATTGTTTGACTTATGCGATAATAGAGATTTAGGTCTAAAAATAGAGTCCTAACGGTGTAACTAAGACCATCAAATCAATAACCCCTCCTAATAGACAACGATGTCAAAAATTTAAGTTGACAAGAAGAATCGATAAACACGGTTTTATAACGGTTTTGAACATGAGACTTATTACCAAGACTTTTATACGCCCCCTAACGGAAGGGCCTTATTATCTTTGGTTTACCTTCATCTTTTATTCAACTTCGCCATGAAGCTTTTATTATGACTTCGGTCTTGCCTTGCCTTTTATTATCCACCTCATCGGTAGTTTTATTAGCCAAAGACGTATATCCTCACGCTAAGGCAAATTTTGGATCTTTAAAGCTTCGAAGATTAAGGCTTGATTCACTTTCAATTTTGCATAGATTTTTCGGCCTTGTGGGGCTTCAAATTGTTTGCTTGATTTAGGTGAGCACTTGAAATCTTATTATTGGGTGAAGCTTTTGATTATTCGGGTGCCAATACTTCAAAACCGTGACGCTGGCGATACCTTAATGTCTTCCCAATTTAATTACACGGAAGCTACTAGAAAAGACTAGAAACCCAACAATCCCAACTAAACCGCTAAGTCAATATTTATTAAGCAAAAAATATTTACATGTGAAGGGAGAATAAGCAAACAATGAGAACACATGAGTTTTTGAAAGAAATACGAGTACTCTACGTTTAGCATAGTAACTTATAATTAACCCTATCATTTCTCGTCCTCATTTAAGAGACTTAGCCTAATGTGTAGTTAAGGAATCAAAGCTAAGTGCTCAACATGCACGGTCGAGTCAAAAATTACTCTTATTCTCGCCATCGGAAAACCTACATTCGTGTCTTCAAACATAAAACATGAGAAAAATTTTAAAATTTGGCCATTTTAGCCTTATTTTGCAACAAAACGATAAACAAAAAGATAAACTTTGGAAAGCGTGAAGGTTTGGCAAGGCAAGTATCTATTCACCCCCCCCCCCCCCCCCCATACTAAATTTAAACATTGTCCTCAATGTTTCGAGTCTAGGGGTGCAAACACCCCCATACTAGAGACGTAGTCGAATGCCTAATCTAGCATGGAAAGGGTGCAACCAATAAATTAATAGCCGTTTATGAAGTGTGCTAAAAACCTAAGGTTAGAACATCAAAAGGATATATCATGGATATTGAGAAAGTCTTCAAAGCAAACGATCGAGTGCTCCTATAAACGAATACGAGAGGCTCCAATCGTGAAGATCATGATCATCTAAAGTCCACAATTCATAAACAACCACGGAACAAAGGTTGGAAGGGCACAAATCCCCACACGTTAACTACATTAGAAAGCGATAATATGTATATAGGATAAGCATGGGACTCCCCCACGAGGCACCTCGTTTTTGATTACCGAGTCATGAGCTCGACTCGATCCCCTCAATACTAATTATCATTGGGGAAGGTGACTTGGTCGAGGTAGTTCAAGCATAGAACTTCCCCGCCAAAGTAGTGCTTCAACCTATGACCATTCACCTTGAAGTTAGGATCATCATCTTGAGCTAGCTCGATGGTCCTATACGGAAACACTTGAGTCACGGTGAATGGACCGGACCAACGGGATTTCAACTTACCGGAAAAGATTTTCAAGCGAGAATTAAAAAGCAAAACTTGATCCCCAATGTTAAAAACCCGGTTTTTAATTTTAGAATCATGCAACTTTTTAGTTTTTTCTTTATAAATCAATGAATTTTCATAAGCAATGTCTCTCAATTCATCCAATTCATTCAATTGCATTTTCCAGTGTTTTCTCGCGGTCTCCATATCATCATTACAATGCTTTAGGGCCCAATAAGCCTTGTGTTCTAACTCGATAGGCAAATGACAATTCTTTCCATACACAAGCTTATAGGGAGTGCACCCAATGGGTGTCTTATAAGCGGTCCTAAAGGCCCATAAAGCATCGTCCAACTTATCCGACCACAATTGTCGGTTTTCCCCAACGGATCTCTCCAAGATCCTCTTCAACGCTCGGTTTGAAACCTCGACTTGCCCACTCGTTTGTGGGTGATAAGCCGTAGAAAGCCGATGTGTAACCCCATATTTCCTTAGGACCCTTTCGAATTGGTCGTTACAAAAATGGGTTCCACGATCGCTTATGATCGCACGAGGGGTTCCAAACCGAGAAAACAAGCTTTTCAAGAACTTGACTACCACACGAGCATCATTGGTGGGCAAAGCCTTAGCTTCCACCCACTTAGATAGGTAGTCAACCGCAACGAGAATGTACTTATTACCACGAGATGATGGGAACGACCCCATAAAGTCTATACCCCAAACGTCAAAGATCTCACACACTTGGATGATATTTTGTGGCATTTCATCTTTTTGTGAGGCTTTTCCTTGTCGTTGGCATGAATCACATGACTTCACAAGATCTTGTGCACCTCGGTAAATAGTAGGCCAAAAGAAGTCGGCATCAAACACCTTCTTAGCTGTGAGATTAGCACCGTGGTGACCACCCGTGGGTCCCTCATGGCAAGCTCTAAGGATGTTAGAAGCTTCGGTGCCAAATACACAACGTCGGATGATTTTATCCGCACAAGTTCGAAACAAGTAAGGGTCGTTCCAAAAATAGAACTTGACGTCACGAAAGAATTTTAGTTTTTCTTGAGTCATCATACCCTTAACGATGAAGTTACCCGCATGGTAATTTGCAAAGTCCACAAACCATGGGGTGGAAGGATCAAGCTTAGAATTCACTACACCAAGTGTCTCGAGCGGAAATATTTCGGTGATTTCCTTTGGCTCGTAAACACTTTGGTGAGGATCTTCCAAACGAGAAAGATGATCGGCCGCTAGATGCTCGGCTCCTTTTTTGTCAACGACGGTGTGATCAAATTATTGAAGGAGGAGAATCCAACGAAGTAATCTAGGCTTAGCATATTGCTTTGCCATGATATACTTGATAGCCGAATGATCCGTATACACTATGCATTTTGCTAAGACGAGATAAGGTCGCAACTTCTCAAATGCATACACCACGGCAAGGAACTCCTTTTCCGTTGTAGTGTATTTTAGTTGAGCCTCGGTCATCGTCTTGCTAGCATAGTGAATAGGCAAGAAGTGCTTATCATGACATTGCCCCAAAACGGCCCCAATAGCGTAATCACTAGCATCACACATAAGCTCAAAGGGGAGGTTCCAATTGGGAGCAACAAGAATGGGAGCTTCGGTAAGTTTCCTCTTAAGGATTTCAAAGGCTCGTACACAATCTTCGTCAAAGACAAAACGTGCCTCTTTTTCAAGAAGATGTGTAATGGGTCGAGAAATCTTTAAAAAATCCTTGATGAATCGACGATAAAACCCGCGTGGCCTAGGAAACTCCTAACTCCCTTGACGATTTTGGGATGAGGTAATTTGGCGATGACGTCTACCTTAGCTTGATCTACCTCAATCCCCGCTTTCGAGACCTTGTGCCCTAAGACGATTCCACTCCTAACCATAAAATGACATTTTTCCCAATTGAGCACAAGGTTGGTTTCCTCACAACGTTTCAACATTCTCTCAAGGTTCGACAAACACGAAGTGAACGAACTACCAAACACGGAAAAGTCATCCATGAAGACTTCCATCGTCTTCTCGATCATGTCATGAAAAATAGCCATCATGCACCTTTGAAAGGTTCCCGGTGCATTGCAAAGTCCGAATGGCATTCTACGATAGGCAAACGTTCCATATGGACACGTAAACGTAGTTTTTTCTTGATCACGAGGATCGATGGGAATTTGGAAGTAACCGGAAAAACCATCTAAAAAGAAATAGAAATCGTTTCCCGCAAGACGCTCCAACATTTGGTCCATGAAGGGCAAGGGAAAATGGTCTTTTCGAGTGGCTTCATTCAACTTTCGGTAGTCAATGCACACTCTCCATCCGGTCACGAGTCTAGTGGGAATCAACTCGTTGGCATCGTTTGGCACAACGGTCATCCCTCCCTTTTTAGGGACACAGTGAATAGGACTCACCCAAGGGCTATCGGAAATAAGGTAAATCATTCCCGCGTCAAGGAGTTTAAGGACCTCCTTTTTTATGACGTCGTGAATTTTGGGGTTCACCCTCCTTTGACTTTGGATTGCGGGCTTGTAATCCTCCTCCATTAAGATTTTGTGGGTACAAAACTTGGGATCGATTCCCTTAATGTCGGATAACTTCCACGCAATTGCTCCTTTGTGATCCTTTAGAACATCGACAAGTGCGGTTTTTTCATCATTCGAAAGTTCCTTCGCAATAATAACCGGCAACTTGTCGTCCTCCTCCAAATAGACATATTCGAGGTGAGGAGGTAAATCTTTCAACTCTAGAATAGGTGTTTCCTCAAGTGAAGATTTGGGCTCGATACTCATAACCTCCTCGGGCGGAGGAAACGGGAAATCGTTAAGAAAATCCTTGATAATCGAGAAGTCCTCATCGTTGTCGAGGTCTTCGTCACAAGTACGTAGAACGTCGCATTCTTCCAACGTAAAACCACCACCTTCAAATGGAGTGAAGGTTGGTGTCGAATTATCAAGAATTGGATCTAACATAGTGGGATTGCCACTAGTTTCTTCATCACCAAAACCTAGAACTTCTTGTGAAAATTCGTCGCAAACAACGTCGATCATATCAACGAGGTTTATGGTTGCAACGGAATAAACATGAGAAATTTGAGAGTTTTGAGTTGCGTTTATAACAAGTTCCTCGTCGTTGAAACGTAAGGTGATCTTTCTAGCATGAACATCGATCAAAGCCATAGACGTATCTAAAAACGAACGACCTAAAATGAGAGGAACTTGAGGATCCATGGGGATATCAACAACGATAAATTCTACGGGATAGTAGAACTTCCCCACTTTCACAAAAACGTCTTCCGCCAAACCACATGCGGGAATTGTGGAATGGTCGGCCAACTCGATAGACATTAGTGAAGGAGTAAGATTAGGAAGGTTGTGCGACTTGAAGATTACAAGTGGCATCAAATTAATGTTAGCACCAAGATCGGCCAAGGCGAAGCATTCTTCCATATCTTGGATTGCACAAGGAATCAATAATTTACCGGGATCACCGACTTTTTGAGGTATGCGATTAAGATAAACCGATGAACAACTAGACAATTGGTGCAATTTCTCCTTGTTATTGAACATACTCTTAAGTTAGCGGCAAATCGAGGCATCATGACCAAAGCATCGGCGAAACTCACATTAAGGTGCAAATCACAAAACATTTTCATAAAAAGCTCAAATTGATAACTGTCACGCTCTTGGCGTTTCTCCTTCCTAAGTCTCGATGGATAGGGCAAAGGTGGTGTGGGTTGAGGCATAGTAGGCATAGCCTTTGGAATCTCGGGTTCCAATGATGGTAATGGGTCAACCGTAGGTGTGGTATGAGCGGTACTTCGTGGGATTGGGACATGCTCCTTTTGGACCCCACCTCGGGTTCTTCCTCAATTGCTTCCTCCTTAGGAGCAATTGGTTGAGGAGTCGGTTCCTTAAGTGTCTTACCACTACGTGTGGTAATCACTTTCATCTCACCCTTAGGGTTGGATACGGTGTTGCTAGGAAGACTACTCGAAGACGGTTTACACATTATTGCCTCAAACATAGACGAGATTTTATCTTCAAACACGGATTGCCTCTTCTCGGCTTTAATCATTTCTTGTTTAATCTTGTGTTGCCCTTGTTCCATTTTTTGTTGGTTTTGTTGCAACCTAGTGACATTTCCTTCCATCTTGTTGGTGTGGATTTTAAGTTCATTAGCTAACTCATTTTTCAACTCTTTCTTCAAGTCGTTCTTAAACTCGGATCGTAGGCTAA
Source organism: Glebionis coronaria (assembly GCA_025667525.1). Lineage (NCBI taxonomy): Eukaryota > Viridiplantae > Streptophyta > Magnoliopsida > Asterales > Asteraceae > Glebionis > Glebionis coronaria. Next base: position 136,222,910 of record CM046879.1, on the reverse strand, counting down.
TGATTTCTCTTTGAATATTGTCAAACCTAGCATCATTCCCACTACCGTATTCAACAAACTCACTTGGAAGATCTTTCAATGTTTGCAAACCTTTGTTGTTGTTTTGAAAATCATTTTGATTCTTGTTTGAAACTTGGTTATTAGCCCCTTGATTCCCATAGTTTCCCTTGTTGTAATTGTTTTTGAAACCAACTTGATTGTTGCGATAGTTGTTGTTAGCATTTTGATTTGAACCAAAACCCGGTGGAGTCATTTGATTAGAGCGGGAAACATGACCGTTTTGGTTGTAATTTCCCGTGGCCGCGAAGGCACTCGAAGTGTTACCACCGTTGGTAATGCACTCGGAGAAATCATGACCTCCACCACAATACATGCAAGAAACCTCAACCGCTTTAGCCGTAGCGGGAGCACTTTGTTCACCAACTTTAAACTCAATCAAAAGTCCTTTAAGCTTATCAAAAATCTTATTTTCCAAGTTCGCCTCAATTTGGCAAGCATCGATGGTAGTAGACAAAGAAGGTGAAGCCGAAGACGAAGCCTTACGAACACTAGACGTGCTACGAGGACTATACACCTTAGATCTATTTTCAATTATCACCAAAGCTTCCTCAACCGTTTTACACAAAAAATTACCACCCGCGGCGGCATTCAAATAATCCCTTTCATGATCATTAAGTCTATTGTAAAACGTGTCAATTTGATGCAAATCGGAAAAACCGTGATGAGGACATTCATGTAACATTTCCTTAAACCTATTCCAAGCCGTTGAAAAACTTTCGTTAAATTCTTGTGAAAACTTTGAAATCTCGTTTTTCAAGTGCGTAGTCTTAGAGGGTAGAAAAAATTGGTTCACAAACTTAGAAACGAGATCCTTCCACGTCAATATAGAATTGGGTGGCTCTTTCTCTAACCAAATTTTAGCGGGCCCCGCTAAGGAATACGGAAAAAGCCTCATCTTAATCGAGTCATTCGAGACATCCTTAAATTTGCGAGTGGCGGTAAGACGATTAAATTGGCGGATATGGTTGTGTGGATTGTCCTTCTCATCACCACGGAATTTGTTGTTTTGGATCATCGACAACAAACCCGTTTTCACCTCAAAATTCTCCGCAAGGATAGCGGGAATCACAATAGCCTCTCCATAACCCTCGGTGGGTGCTTGAAGTAACTCCATCATAGTTTGATTCGCCATGGTTGGTGCTTCTCTTAAAATGGGTTCGTCAATAGGAGACTCCTCACTAGAATTGTTTGGAGTGGGAGTTTTGTTATTTCGTTTACGTGCACGTCTTGCTTGATTACGAGTTTGCATAAACGTCACGTACAACGAGGGGACGAGCAAAGAAGATTTTTTTGGTGTTTTGTATTTTTCAATTTTTTTGTGGTTTTTGATTGTATTAACCTTTTTGGAATTTGGTGAATGTATTAAGTAGACACAAATCTACAAATCTCCTCCTTAATCAAATCTCTCGATTAAAGAAGCCTCAAGGAATGAAAACGATCACGTGAAGTGAACGCCTTCGATGACTTTAGAACGTTGGTGGAACACCAAAACGTTCAAGAGGGTTTAATCAAATGAAACCAAGAAAATATATATGATACTTAATAATACTTTGGGCGGCAAATCCCTCGATTAGCTCTCAAAATCAAATACTCACAAGCAAGCGGGGAAACGAGGCGGCGCGAAGCACTTAAGAGCCTTTTTCCTTAGGATATATTTTATAATATCCGCCTTATACCCACCTTATAGTTTGTATTTTTCAAGATTGAGCTTCACGAAAGTATTTATCTATTTTTGCCTTTTTCTTTGGTTTGAGATTCGAATACAATGATTGGGTAATGACCTCCCAAGTCCAGGTTGTGATTTCTCACGTATTTGGAGTACTTGTAAATTTATTGTTCTACGTATACAATATAGTAGTAGTATTCACACAAAAACCGAAAACCGATAATACGTATTAGTAGAGTGCTACTAATACAAATACTAATTATGGTTAGTATTAAAAACAACAATTCCAATCAAAACACAACACGCCTCCCCGGCAGCGGCGCCAAAATGATAGTTGTTTTCTTGTATACCCTTTAGGAAAAAAGCAACAAATAGGGTAAGCACGACGATTTAGGAAAACCGTGTGTAAATGACCCTAAAATGAGTTCGTTCTCAAGGAGGCTAGTGTGTTATGTGTGTAATGAATTGGATTATCTTTGTGATTATATTTTTGAGAAAGAAAAATAGAAATGAGATTAGAAGAGAAAGACGGTTACGAAGACGGATTAAACTAAGTCGAAAAAGGTATACACGTAAAGTCGTAAAAAGTGCTAAAATTAAAATTTTAACCTAAAAATTCCTAAAAATCACCAAAAATCCTCAAAAATATTATAAGAGTTTACAAAAAATCCAAACTTGCTAAAATCTTTTAATTAATTAGATAATGACTTTTTAATGCTAATTAAAGCCCTAAAAATCAAAATTAATTATTAAAAAGCCCTAAACAAGATTTTAAAGTTTGTAAACCTCAAAAATACTCTAATTAAGCTAAAAAGTATTTTTCAAAATTTTAAAACCAATTAAAACTATTTTTAAACAATTAAAAACTACTAAAATCAATTAAAAATTAAATTAATTCTAGAAAATAATTAAAAGACTCTAAAAATATTTGGGAAGTTGCAAAAATCCTAATTCAGTGTTTAGAACCTAGGAAAAATATAAAAACTTAGAAAATCAGACTTTTAATTTTTAATAATAAAATAATATTAAAATAATATTAAAAATCCAAAAATCATAAAAAATTCTAAAAACTTGCAAACTAGCTTAATTTAACCTAAATAACTCAGAAATGAAAGTGAAAATACCTAAGTATTGGGCCTAGAAAATGGGCTAAACCCAAAACAGTCCCTTATTGGGCCAAATTTGGGCCCAATAACAAAAAGTGTTCAAAATAAGCCCAAAAAGCACAGGTTGACTCAAAATTTGATTTTAAACAACTTTTTCCAAAGGCCCAAAAGCTGAAAATGTGAAATAAGCTAACTTATAACAAGCAGCTTATTCTTAATGGGCTTTTTGGCCCATTAAGCTATAAGCCAATGCCATAAGCTAAAATTTGACACACAAGCTTCTTTTGACCTAACAAAGACTTCTGCAAAAAGAAATTTGAAATAAGCCCAAGGAATAAGCCTGAAAATGCAGTAAGCAATCTACAGAAAACGACAAAATAGTCGTTTTTGAGTTCTAGGCTACCCCAAGTGCTGATTCAAGTTCCTAAAGCTTTGAAATGACTTAATTAAGAAAAATCAACAAAGAGTTTTCAAATAAGCTGACTCGATAAGCTGGAAAAAGCAAATAAGCACTTATGTAAAAGTCAAATAAGTTGGTTTTCCAGTAAAAAGTCAAAGTCAAGGTCCAATAAGCTCCAGTCTACTTAAATGGGTCAAATAATGAAGACCTATCACAAAAATAAGTTGTTGCAAGTCTGGATAAGCTAGAATAGCTTATTGATAAGCTGATGACAAATTAACACTAGCAGGGGCTAGTTTTGGATGTTGAGCAGTGGAAACTTTTTCCACTGCTTGACTTGTTTGACTTTTTGTCTTTAGTGACTTTTTTGGAGATTCAGATTTCACAAAGGCACCCAAATGATCTTTGGATCAAAAGGAGTCAATAACAATCAAAATAACACAATCACTAACACCCAATTGATACAGTTTAATCAATCAATCACCAGACATTGCACAGACATGAACAACAAGCAGTTAAGCACTTATGAGCAGTTTTAGCACAAATCAGCCAGCCAAATTCAACCAAATGCATACATAAGCTATTATAAACTCCAATAAGCAAGTCTAAACAGGTTTCATGCAATGGTTTAAAGAATTAAGCAAGATTCAAGCAAATGAAAGTTACTGATGAACACTAACACATGCAGTTTTCTACTTTGCTGATGTATTTGACACTTAAGCCAGATTCAACACCTCAAATCTTTCAAACAGGTTATAATGACTATGTTTAAACCACTTTTAGCCCTAAGCATGCATACACACTAAGTGTTCCCAAAATCCTAGGTCAAAACAGGCAATATCAAAGTCTATATAACATATTGTTTGATTCAAGGCTTCAAACCTAAAAACTTGCAGTAAAACACTCTCAACAAGGTATTTATCAGATACAAAGCATAAACACAAACTTCCCTTAACATAATAACACAAAATCAACTCAAACAGGTAGACCCAAACACCACTTTATCTTTTCCAAATCAAATTTTTCAAAGTAAAAGTGAGATTCAAGACTACCCAAGCATCAATTAACACTAAAACAGGTAAGATTAACATATTCAAGCAAGAACAAGCCACAAAATTCACAAGATCACAAGTCACATACAAATATCACCAAAAATCAAGTTTTAAGCAGATTTTAGGATTAAGTATGCAAACCTCATGGATGTACATCCACACCCACGAATTTTGAGCTTATGTGCTAGCAAGAACAAGCACAAGCTTCCACAACAAAGCCTGCTAAGATTGAACAAGGTTAAAGCACAAGAGTATAAAACAGAAACTTGAAAAATCTTGATTGATGCAACCTTGTTACCCCACACTTGATTATCCCCAAGTTATAAGCCTCACAACACCTTAACCAACTCAGTTAGGATGCTATGATCAGCCCTATAACCCAAGAATTCCAAGATTGGAACAAGAACTTAGCAAAATATCAAGAATGAGGAAAATTGCAAACTTTTGCAACCTCCAAGTGAAAATAGGTTTTTAGCTTCTAAACTAACAATCATATAACAATAATAAGCAGTAACAAAGATTGGCCAATGACTTTTCTTCAATGTTTCAAACACAATTTCATTAAACTTTGAAATGGGATTTACAGAAACTTGAACAAGGAAAAATCAAAAGCAGGAATAAATGTAAGGTCCTAAGCCTTTATATAGGCATACATGTTATCTAAGAAAGCTGAGAAAAACGTAACCCTAGCTACTGAAGTCCCAAAATTGCCCTTCTAGCTTTTTGAAAATCTTAGAATCTTGTGAAGAGTTCTTGGCTGTTTGTGGTGATAGCTGGCATGAAGATGTGATCAAAGGGCTTATATGATGCTTAGAAAGTAAGCACAAATGTGGGACGTTGGATGCTTTGCCCTTCTTGTCTTATTCCTCAAAAGTGTAGCAGGGGAGGTCCCATGTGGACACGTGAATGATGTGATGACCAAGTTTAAGGTTGGGTTATGTTAACATGATCATTAATCATTAATCTGGAAAATTTTGGGGTTTAATTTTTGCTAAATCAAAAATCCCTAATTGTGTTCTTGAGCTGATGAACACAAGTTTAGATCTTGTTTAGGGGTGGATTAAATTTAAAAGTGTGTTAAGGCGCCAAGATTAAATAAATCTTAAACTGGATTAAGTGGAGTGTGAGGTGGCTAAGGGGTGGGCTGTGATTGGCTGTTTTGGTGAGTGGGGTGAGGTGGAACAAGCTGGTTGGTCTAGGTAACAAAGGTTGTCGGCCACAAACAAACCCCAAAGTTTCATTAACTTGTCATTTCCAGCTTTTCTTTATCAAACCCGAATTCCTTTGTATTTAAGGTTTCTAAATTCACACTTTGGCCACAAAAGGTTTTGTAAAATGAATTCAGGGGTATTTCTTGCCAATTCTTGATAATTGAGGGACTGGTTTGGAATTTTGATGATAGATAATGGTCTTGACTTGTATGTTGAGCATTTTGGAGGACTAAAATTGCCAAGTCTTGTTTGATGAGGGACCATTTTTGCTAAATGTTGAAAGTCAAGGGTCCTTTTTGTAATTTTGGAATTTTCAAAGGACCAAACTTGTAATTTCTTGTACTTTGAAGGACTTCATGATATGTTTGACTTTGTGGATGATATTGGTTGACAATTTAGCTTTGTTGAGGGGCTAAACTTGCCAAATCTTCAAAGTGGAGAGTCCTTTTTGTAATTTTGACAAACTTTAGGGACCAAACTTATAATTATGAGGATACAAGGGTATAAAGTGTCAGTTCTTCCATATTGGAGGACCCTTCTTCATAATTCTTCAAGTCTTCAAGGGTTGATCTTGGGAAAGTCTTCATTAGGGCTTAGTTCATTGTGCGGCTTCGTTTCCCGTGTTCGTTTTTGTATGATTCTTGTGATCTTTTGTCATTTTCTCAATATCCGTACCTAAAATACACAAGTAACAAACACAAGCATATATATGGGTATTTTGATGATATTTAATGCATTTTAAGCCCTATTTGGACGATGAGACTATGTATAAAAGCAGTCTCATCAGAAGACTATCTCTACTATAATAGTTTATGCTTATGTTGTTTATTTTTAATATTTGTTGTTTTGATATGCATATTTTGTGTATGAATATTATCCTTGTATGTTTTTTCACATTTTTGTAATATGATTGATATGTGTGTTATTTCTTGTATTGCTAATTCTTTATCACACATATTGTTGAGAGTTGATTATGATTAAAATTTATAATTGTTTTGAGTGATTCCAACAATTCTAAGTTTTTAACCCTTTGACATATGTTTTATCTACAATTGGTATGGATGTTTCTTTTCTACCTTTATTCAACAAATTGTGAATTAATCTTGTCAAATCACTCTCTTTGGACATACTTAGCAAATATTTACTTCTAATTTGAGATTTATTTTCTTCCCCCCTCTCAAGTTACTTAGTAGGTAGTGACTATAGTATATACATTGGCGTTTCTTTTCTTTCTACTAACCTTTTTATGTAGCTTGACACCATAGCTCGATCACTTGGTGCCCCATGCTAGGGGAGTAAGCACCAAGGGGGAGCTACTAGCAAAGTCGATTCTTCTCTCCTTCAAAGACTTGTGCTAACCTTTTTGCTTCGACAAAGGGGGAGAAATGATAGTGATAAACTCATTAATAATTCGAAAACTTTTGTTTTTACATAAATGAGTTTATAGTTTGTCGTAATCAAAAAGGGATAAATTGTTAATGCAACTAATGCCTAAAACATTATTAGTGTTAACTAATCTTTCTTAGTTTTGATCACGACTAAGTGTAAGAACATTTATCGTTAAAGATAACCGAAAGACGAATTATTCAACAAACACTATCATCAAGGTGATAATCATTTAAGTATGACACAAATATATCTTAATCATGTTTTGTGATCACAGAAAGTGATTAACCTCAAAACTCACATTTATACAAATGTGACAAAAGATTTTAATGAACTTTATTTTTTTAAATGTTTTATTAAAATAGAAAATAAAAATTTGAATATGGCATAATACCCAATTAAAACATGTTAATGTTATATTTACCTACTTAAAACTTAAAATGCCATATATATATACAATTTAAACAATACATTTGTCATAATTACCCAAGTCATTATAAAATCAAATAAAAGTAAATTTACATCTACAAATTCCTATTACACCCTTAGTTATATACTCCATTCATCCTCATCTTTACATGTTGTGTCTTTCTTTATGAATCACTTACTATTTATTTGTATGAAACATAACACCGTATGAATGAAAAAGTCATAACTAAGTGCATTATAAATAGGCAAAACAATATGCAGTACGAGTCATGAATTAAATGAATAACATCTACCTCCATTAAATACAAAACTAACAAATAAAACTCATGCTAAGTTAAATTTAAACGTAAAACTAAACAATATTATACTACAAACAAAATTCGAATAACCACATGTGAAACATGGTCACAACAGACACACATGAACATCGCAATAACAAACTGACTATGTTCATCTAAGACATAATGAGCACATTATATTTGTTCGGCAGACATTCGAATTGATATGTAAAGATTATTAAATAGGAAAATGAATGATTTTATGATATTTTAAAGGTATAATAGGAATCTGATATTCCAAATTCACTTGTAATTGACTTTATAATGATTTTAGGTTATTATGGGAGATATGATGTTCAAATTGGGTATATATGACATAATTACTTTTAATTGAGCGAATATGACATTAACATGTTTTAATTGGGTATATATATATATGGAATTAACCCTATGGCATATTCAAAATGCCATAGGAATATCCTTTGAGGGTTTAAACTACCCCAGATAACATTTTCCCACTAAAAGACAAAAAGGAGCGGAGTCTACTACCATCGGTTCCTTAATTAGGGGTGTGGTTCTTTAGTGATAAAGAAACGCAGACTCTTTATTGAACCGCGCTTAGAGAACCGTTATTTTTTGTCTCCTATAAATAGTGGATCATATTTTTATTTTCCAATGAACCTTTTTGGAAAAATCTTTATGCTTCTTATCTTCTTTCTATGTTCTTCAATCATTAGTAAATGATCACTTAATTTGTTGAGTATGTTTACTTATGATTATCCTTTTGATCCTCTTCTTTACTTGTCCAAAAAGAATAACACTCACACATTTTTGATGTGATTAAAGATGAATCTTTATTGAAGATCATCATTCCTTAGATCTAGTCATGTTCATCATTTTGTTTACTTGAGTCTTGTGTAGATCCAATGTATTTGCGTATACTTGGATTAGTCTTGTGTTTATCCAAGGTATTTTTGAATACATGGATTAGTTTTGTGTAAATCCATTGTATATATGTATACTTGGATTTGTCTTGTGTAGATCCAAGTTACATGTGTATACTTGGATATGTGTTTTTGAGTTGTAATAAGTGTTGTGAGTTAGTTCTCACTAAACTACAAAGTGATGTGTGTATGTGTCTGGTGATTTCTCACTAAACTTGAAAGTGAAGTGTTGTGAAGATTGGTTCTAGCTTTGGATTAGGACTCGACGTCTAGCCTTGTGTCGAAAAAAAAAGATGGGCGACGAAGATTGGTTCTAGCTTTCGATTAGAACTCGACATCAAACCTTGTGACGGAAAATGGTGAAGTAGGCGACGTGTGTAGGTTGGTTCTAGCTAAGATTAGGTCTCGACATTTAGCTTAGTGTCATAAAATAATGTAAGCAATGTTGTAAGGTTTTCTCCGCCAAGAAGGGAGCTTGTGTAACATTCAGGATTTTTTCCTTTTGACACGTCATCAGTTTCATTCTCATTATCGTTCATCTAATATTATTTTTATAAACCACCTTTATATTCAAGTTCATAATATAGTAAATATTATATATTTAAGTATACTACTTAAAAACTTGACATTTTAACCATAGAGCTATTTTTTAAATTTATTTTTAGACACATTTTATGTGCATAAATTATTACTAATTATATTAATTATATTAATTATAATTAATAATTACTATCCAAAATATTACGCACTAAAAACTATATACATAAATTTTTGGACACAAACAATTTAACTAAGGCTTGTAAATATCAAACAATTATCACTAATTATACTAACTCGACACATTAAAAAGACCATGGAAAACCCTTAGTCAAATTTTAAGTGTAAAGACCTTTTATTTACTTTCCATATACATTTTAATAAAACAAATCAAACTAAACTCAGATTTATACTTAAAATATAAACAAGCAAATTCTTTCCTTGGATCCCTTTTTATTTCACACGTTCATATATACAAAATCTAGCAAATCCATCAAATCCAATAACAAGATTTCATAATACTTATCCTTCTACAATATTTGAACACATCACCCTTCACCCTTGCAAATAAGATCAAGCTTATGTAGTTATGTTTTCATCACATGTTAGCATGGCACCAAACTCATGCCCACGTGTTTCCTTTTACAATCACATCTCAAACCAAACATTTGTATTCCCTTGATTACCCTCCTCCACCGAAATTTAGACACATCCCCTACTTGATTCTCTAAACTTGCTAGTGACTATGTAAACATTCTTAGAGCCATACCTTTGCTTATGGACATCATCCTTCCAAGTAAGACAAGTACTTAAAAGATGTTAAGAAGATTTACCAAGATACATATTTGAGATTCATCTCTCTCACTCATGTATAATATCACCACCATAATTCCAAATCTCATACTTTTACTCCTATCTCTCGGCATACCTTAAACACACACAAAACCTTCAAACTCTCACCTCCTTTCTCTCTTTTTCTGCCGAGAAGAAAGAAATCAACCAAAACCATGGGAAAGTGAAAGGTCAAGATTAGCCGAATGCCACAACAAACATCCATTTATACTCCAAGTTATAAGGAACCATACTACTCATCATTCACTTACGTTTATATCATCCATCACCTTATATTCAAAAACATACACAAGAAAACAAAGCAATGAATAATCAGTTCATGGGTTTGTTCGGACTAGGGTTGGTTACATCAAATTTGAAGCTAGGGTTTGAGTGGAAATGCTAGTACCTTCGTGGTTTATTGAATCATCACTACTCTCACAGCCTCGTAAGTTACCTAACTCATTTTCATTTTCTTGTAGTCGTTACACATACTTACATTCACCATTTTTACTCCATAGTAGTTGTGCTTGAAAACTTGTTAAAAATAAAAATGGGAAAACATAAACGAATACTTAAAACACGAGCTGGGCAAAAATGAAAGAACTAGGTCTTAACTTACCCCTTAGTTAGTAACATTGCCAAATTTGAACGCAAATGGAGTACCTTTGCTATGTTAAACGAATTGAACATAAGCGTTATTTTATGTAGGAAACTAGCCCAAACAGCCTATTTTAGAGCCCATTCTGACCCATTAGAACTTCGAATATGGGTCTGGTTATAGGGGCATTTCCTAGATCACCTAACCAGCTTTCTGTAGCTTTTTGAACCACCTAAAATGGAGCTATACCGAAGCAGGAAACTGAAAATGAAAATCTATGATTAGCACCAAAATCTGTCAGCACTTGGAATAAAAGCTGACATCATTTACCACATAGGCTGACAAGCCGAATTTGGCTGCATGTTTTAGCGAGTTAGAGTTAGAACCAGAACCCGACACCAACTAGGATATCGTAGATCACCTGGCTAGCTTTCCGTAGACACCAAGAACACTAAAAACGAACAAGTAACAAATAAGATACAGCCCTTTGAAAATATGCCTCGGACACTTTAAAAAGCTGATGCAAATAAGAAATTCTGACCCGCTGACTTTAAACGTGTTTTTACCCATTTTAGACCTATTTTCACGCAAAACTTAAAGAATGAAACTTGTAGACGGGATATCCGAGAGTACAAATATGTTTTCAGTTTGTGAAATGGTTTACTAACGAACCCGTAAATGATTTTCAAAAATCAGCATTTACAATATATATGTACATAAAGGTTTTGGATTAAAAGGAGTAAACTTTCCCTATTTGAAACCTAAAGCAAGCCCTAGATCATTAAGGAAACTTTTCGTGCCTTAAGCGACATGTTACAACTTTATAGGACCAAACGTGCACTATTAAAAACATGGGGGTAGAAATTGTGAATAATTATGGACAAGGGTTGTTTTAGTACAAGTGGAAACCTTAGGGTTAATATTGGAACATAATAAATTATTACATAACTTTGATAATTTATTTATGAGCAAGACTACAAATAGGTACATGTTTTATAATCATCGAGGGTACGCGTAAACAATAAATAAAACAGAGGTAAATACACGCCAATAAAATAAAATGTATATTATTATGATAACTTATTATAGGTTGGAAAAATAAAGTAACAAACATTATAAAAAACATGTGATCATGAATTTTTATCAACTGTAAACTTTGAGGCATTTTGTTGTGCATTGACTGAGATCCATTTAAATTACTTAGGTAATTTTACTACCTCGTGATCATACTGTTCAGGATCATTAGTGACATCATCATTACACTCTACCACTGAGATGAGTTCATAGCCCCATACTTTTGCTTCAACTGTTTTAAACAATTATGGGGATAAAACATGTTACATATTTACACAGGGTGCAAACATTCATGGTACCAACATTTATCTGCCAATTGTGTAGACACTTGACCCGCGGACTGTAATTGTTAATTATGTTGTGATAAGCGCGAAATGTTATAAATAGATCTATTTGGGACTGACCATCCCTATCTGGGTGAGTAGCGCTCACTGTTCCTAGGCCAGGACAACAAATATATATCATGTTGGATTCAGGAGGGCGTGTCTATATGACAACAAAACGTCTAGCTTCAATTACATGCAATTAGAGCTATAATAGTAGTTTGCTTTGTGCATTAGTATCATTTGTGGTGTTTGGCATTCCATAACATTATTTCATGAACTATGATTTACACCAACTTTGTGTTGACCTTCTTTAGCATGTTTTTCTCATGAAATTAAGCTGGATTATATGAGCATTGACTGAGCATTATTTAGGAGCATAAAAATGATTGGGGGATCTAGTTTTCATTGGGATACTTGTAACAACTTATATCCAACATTTCAACATATTGTATTAAAACAATATTTGTATCAACTGTATTTAAAAATCATATAATTATGATTAATGCTTTATATGTCATTTGTTCTGTGATCCACAACGTGACACTCAATTACTATTCCACTGCAAACCTAATTTGGGGGTGTCATAGCTTGTGGATATAGTATAAATCTCGAGTAAGGTGTACTCGAGGAGTGGAGTAGGAACGAATAGAGAGCTTCGTTGCCGAACTACTATAAATCTTGGTGTCGTATCTTAGGTTGTTTCTTTCCTTACTCTTTACTTATGCTTTCATTCTTACATTGCATTTCATTGTCATTAGATATTGTTAATTCATTAGAATTAAACCTAACAACTATGAAACTAGTTTACAAGTAAAAGGTAATTTTGGGACAAACATAATTAAAAGGAATTTTTATTAGGACCTTAATCAAGAGAAACTATTCAACCCCCCTTCTAGTTCCTACATACCTTTCTCAAATAATGTCCTCCGATCATGATTTCTTGTTATGGGAAGTTTGGGTGAATCGCCACTTTTAGGTTGGTCAGTGGTTCTGTTGTTTGTAGTGCGGCTGCTTTTGGAGTTTCCACCACAGTTTTACACTCTGCTTGTGGTATCATAGTATTGTAGATCATGACGATACCGCCTTCAACTAGAAATTTCAGCATTCCATGACCTGTGGATGGGACGGCTCGGATTGCTAATATGTTGGGTCTTTCAATGATGCCATTGTATAACGATGGTGACTGTATCACCATGAAATTTATCCAGACTATCGTCGAGTGGTCCGTTGTCACACCCCCAAATTCACCGTAGCGGAAGACTGGTTTTGGGAGGTTGTGACTTCATGAGTAATCGAGAGCTTGATCCGAGAATGACCTCTACATGCCAAAACCATATAGCAGACTCCAAATAGTCCAATCAGTTAAGTACCTGAAAATACATGCTTAAAATGTCAACATAAAGTTGGTGAGTTCATAAGTTTGTTTTAAAATGTTTATGAAAAATTTGAGTTTATATTGACCACTGCACCTTGCAGTAAAATGTAAGAGTTTAAAAATCACAACTTATGTTAAATAGACTTTCCTTGATGATTCCAAAATTTATTAATAAAGAAAGTTTATTGTTAAAAACAGGGTTTACTTATAAAACATAGTTTACTGATAATAAATATAATTTACTGATAAAAATAAAGTTCACTAAAAATAATAGAGTTTTCGGATAAAACAAAGTTCACTGATAATGATAAATATAGTTTACTGATAAAAACAGGTGTTCACGATAATGATATAATTCCATTATAATAAGATGTTCTTGATAACAATAAAGATTCTTGGTAATAATTGAAATCCCGCAAATGTTTCCACACATAGATGAGAGATAAATCAGATACACATTCGCTTGCTAAAAAAATATTACTGTATAAGTGTAAACCAGTACAGATTGAACTTTTACAGAAACCCTTAATTGTTGATGTTTGTAGTAACCCTTCATTTTTTATATTAAGAGTGGATTAACCCTCCAATTTTTGATGATCATAGTGACCCTCCATAACTGATATTCAGAGTATCCCTCCATAGCTGATATTCAGAGTGACCCTCTACTGTTGGTATCCAGTTTATCTGTAAAATCTCAATCTGTAAGTTTATTGCATACAAAGTTACTCATCGTAACTGATAAGTCATGATAATACCATAGTAAATGTAAATCCCATAACATACCATAAGTACTTAAGTGTTAGCATTCATTGATGCATGAGTCCACAGATAGATTAAAACCAAACTATGATAGATTAGAGAATGAATATACAAATAAGCATTTACTGGCGTTCACAGATGAGCACATAAAAATAAACAAGTAATGGAGTTCACCACAAAACACGTGAAATTTTCATAAATAAGTAGTAGATACGTAATAAACGACTCAACTGAGCAAGTTTATAGACTCTTTATGACCAAGCATGTACCTCCCCCAAAATGATTATAAAACATTTATAAATCGATTTAAAGAAAGAAAGGTCGGGTATGAACTCACCTTAATGATGTAGCAAGATGATAACAAATAATGTGGCACGGAAGACGATGCAAAGTATATCTGCAACCTATAAGTTATAATCCCCGACTCAGATAATGCACATGGATATGTAAGTGCGTATGCAACACCTAGACCCTAGTCACCATCAACCAATATAGCATTTTCAGTTCTGAAAGTCACTTAGGTCTTATAAATAAGTTTCAAGTCAAAATGGGCATTTTACAATGTTTAGAAATGTCCAACGGGTCATTTTATCACGATGTGTAGCCCACTCAAAAATAAGAGTTAGCCTTTGAAATTCATATAGTAGTTAGTTCACCTAGAGGACAACAACTTTGTTATACTGAGACATAGCCAATTTCGTACTCTAAAAGGGGGAAAATCAGTGTTCAATATTTGAGAAAATCGCCATTTTACACTACACTAGGTGGTTTTTAAGAATATTTAAAGGCTTGTAACATGGTGCTCACTAATCTTTAAGACAAACGGCCAACTGTTTGAAAACTATTTTAGGTCAATAACATTTTTTTTATTGAGGGACAAGTTCTAGTTCGTACATTAAGAGGCCCGAAAACGGGTCTAAACATGGCCCGACAGATTAAAACAGTTCAAGACAGAATATTTGCCAGTTTTTCACAGATTTCACTCTATAATTTTAGATTTTCATTTTTAGTTCCCCGCTTCGTTATAAGTCTGTATTAAGTGATTCAAAGGGCCATGGTCTTGTACTTAGATCTAGTTTAAAAGGTTATTCTCAGATTTTATGGGGTCGGGACTCAGTTTCCTCGGGAAACGTTCAAAATGTCTTGAATTACTAGTAAAGGGCTCGTTTATCTTTCTGCTAGCAACCATTCCACTTTTGTCCTTCCTAAACCTCCTAATACTAATCACCGATGACTTTTAAAGTTACATTAAGGTTAGATTCCGGTACATCAATTGTATGCATGTATATAATGTTGGAACAAGGCTTAAAACTCCTTTTACCTTTACCACTTTACGAGTATTATTTCTAATCTATTCTAAACTACCAACTAACGTATTTCAGAAATCCGTTTAGCCCAGAAGTCACGTGTGCTCACGTATTCACATGTATGTACATACAAGAAATATAGTTTTAGTGATAGTATAATACCTCACGAGTTGGTGGTGACTAGAGCTAGTTTAGATGCATGAGATATAGTGATATAAACTTATAGAATACTCACAATGATTACTTTAGAAGGTATTCAACAAATCAATGCAAAACCATTATTAATACAACCTAGCTCCATAAAACCAACTCTTTCAATGCAACTTAGTAACCCCATTTTTCGTAACCCTTGAACACACTTCCTTCACCCTGTCGTGGTCACCATGAACATGAAAAGGACATGAGATGATGTTTGTTTTGCTCGTCGGCCAATGAACAAGAAAGCAGCAAACCTAGTCTTTCTTCCTAACGTGGGTCATCTTGTAGCTAGGGTTTTCTTTTGTGAGGGTCTTGGTGCGCTCTATAGCAGTAGGTCACAAAGGTTTTGCTCTTATTGTTATTTGAAATCAGAAGAAAGACTAATGAGAGATCAAGGTTAATGAGGTTGTGCTTGCTGCTACAACTAGGTCAAAACCATGAAGGAAAAGGACGGAGTTTGTGTTCTTATTATGTCGACACTAGGAGAATCCCAACAGCAAGGTGTTGGATTCACAACCTTATAAATGATGTTGGTACGAAGATAAAAATCAAAGGAAAGCAAAGTAAAGGTGGGTGTGTTGTGAATGTGTCGTGATCAAAGAGGAGGATGGCGTTTACATTTATAGGACAAAAGTATTATGAAACTAGATGGTTGTTCTAGTTAGGTTAAGTTCTAATTAGTTTGGTTGTAAATTGTGTTCTCAAGAGAACATTGAGTACCATGGGGAAAGGGTTTTGGCAACAAAAGCTCTATAGAAAAGAGGTAAAGAAGAGAAGCAACGTGTGATGTGAGAATGTGGGATTTCAAAGAGTTGACTTATAAGAAATGATAAAAAAAACTTAGGTAAAAGATGTTAGGAAAGGAAAGTTAAGTACAAAATAGGGAAGAGTGATAAATGGAAAAGTACAAAAGATGGGAGAGGTGTCGTGTATTCACAAGAGGGTCGGTCCTTAGAGGATTTTTAAGTGGTTATATGGATTTGAATTTGGCAATAAATATTTTAGAAGGTAAGTGAAAAATAAATTTGTATTGTGCTAGTAACTGCATTTTCTAAAAGTTTCTAAGAGTTAATGATTTACATTTAGAGTTTTACAAATTCGTGTGGTGTTGGTTATGTACAGTTTGTATCATCTTCACAACTAGATCTATATAAATAATTTATACGCTAATTTAAAAATGTCGATTATTTATCGTCAGGACGTTGTTTTTAAGATTGATGGACTTCAATTTGAATCTTATCGGTTATCAATAAAAATGTTAAATAATTTAATAGATCTTTCTGTCAAATATCATTGATTAATTAAATATAATTTAATTTAATTTGTATCACGTCAGTTCTTATACTTTTGCGCAGTCTTTTACAATAATAAAAATAAACTCTCGTTTTTGAATCAAATAACTTTGTTATCTTTCGAAAACAACTTTCGATTAATAAATGATATAATTTATATTATTTAAAGCCTGGAAAATTCCCGGTTGTGACATTCAGTCCGTGTTATTTTGAGTTCGTCCTCGAACTCACTCGTTGTTACCCAATTAAAAAGTGTAAAGCAAAAAAATTTGAGGTTCTACCCCGGTGTTATATCGAATATACTTAGATCTACTCACACATAGTTCTGTCCGAACTTTTAAAATCGTGTTACCCACCTATACTTACTTAGATAAGCAATAGCTAGAAGTGGATTAAACCTACGCGGTTCGTCATGTCAATATGACAAATCGATCGTCGTTTACAGAACGATAAAATTCGAAACAAAGAGTTTAGAAAAATTGATGAGACTGCTTTTATACATAGTCTCATCGTCCAAATCGGGCTTTAAATGCATTAAATATCATTAAAACTGCCAAATATATGCTCGTGTTTGTTACTTGTGTATTTTTAGGTACGGATATTGAGGAAATGACAAAAATATCAAAAGAATCATTCAAAAACGAACACGGGAAACGAAGCCGCACAATGAACCGGGCCCAAGTTTTGAATTTCCAAAAAAGACCTTGAAGAATTGAAGATTGTCAACATTGGTCCCTCATTTTTGAAGACTTGGCAATTTATACCCTTGCAAATCTCATTTATTGCTTTGGGGTCCCTAAATTATCAAGACATTACAAGAATGGCCCTTGAAGAATGCAAATTATGCATTTAAAGCCCTTGATAAAAGTTTATAAAGTTGTTATGCCAATTATGACAAGTTTGCCAAACTTGTTTATAAAGGAAATGGGATTATTTGCTGTTTTATACAAAGTAGAAGAAACAAGGAACTATGGGGACTGAAACTGCCATACAGCCAAACTTACACACCCAACCAGAAGCTTACACGTCACCATAACCCACCCATTTACCCAAACCCTTACCCATTTACCCAACCAAACCCGTAACCCACCCAACCAGGTTTATTAAATAAACCTGGTCAATTAGTCAACAAAATTTTCCGACTAAACATTAAGTTTAAAAACTTAATCCCCAAAAACAGATCAAACCCCACCCTGCTTAAACTAAAATCCCCATAAACCCTAATCCTAATCATCCATCAAACCATGGGGCTTTGGTCCCAACCCTTCCAGAAACGTAATTAAACCCATCACAACCCAAACCTACCAACAATATTCCCTTCACACTCATCCAGGGACCCCACCATGAGCTCCCCTGCTCACGTCCCTATCTACACTTCCCCAAAACCCGACCAGATCGACCACCCACATGTGCCCCTTCCTCCCAAAGCCAAGATAAACGGCCAAGATTAAAAGAGATAGCTGGCATGTCATTCTCATTCACGAGCTGCAAATTTGACCAAGAACTTGAAGAATCTTCAAAGGGCAAATTAGGACTTTCATTGTTAGGGTTTCTGCTTTTTCTAGAATGTACTCTTAGTTAGTATAAAAAGAAGTGTCGACCTGTGGCATTCTTTTGTTCCAGCAATTTTAGCAAAAATTTTGTAATTCCTTTTTTAATCAATATAAAGTTGGTGTTTGTTTAAATGTAATTCCTTTTATGATTTTTTAAAAAGTTGGTATTTGTTTAAGCTAAAATTCTGAGTTCCATTGATATTTTTCAAAACACTTTGTGTTTTGAATTTTCAGAAAAAGTTTCTGAAAAAGTGAGATTTTTTGTAAAATCTTGTTCTGAGATTTGATTTTCCAAGGTTGGAATTGGTTTTGTTAAGTGTTTTTGATAAGAAGTTATTTGAGAAAGTTGTTGAAAAGGTTTGAAAAAGAGAAAAGAAAAATCAGATTATAGTGCATATTGTGTGTTCTTCTTTCTTTCTTAGCAGGTCTATTGCTTGCTTGTTGACCAGAGGTTCTGCACAGACCCGGGTCTATTGGAGGTGGCTAAGCAGCCATTGTTGGGCCTGGATGTAGGCTCAACAAGGTAGTCCCTTGTTCTTGGTTTGAATTTTGGATTATTTCAGTTTTTTGTGATTTGGTGTGAAATTGAATGCAAGTTGTTTGAATGTTTGTTAAGTGGTTTGGTTATGCTGGATTATGGATATTATGCATGTTAGGATAGTAATTAAACAGATTGGTTGAGTTTTGTATTGATTTGGTTTGGAAAAATCACTCTCTGAAAATATATGAGGGTGTTTGGATTTGCATGATAACTGAACCTCTTGGGGGATTCTTGTGTTAAAACCAGTCTAGATACACTTCTTAGGTGGTTGATATGATATATGTGCTCTAAGTTTTCAGTTTGGTGAAGTAACAAGCAAGTTTGCATGATAAAAATGGCCTAAACTAGCTAAATCAGAAAACTGCCTATTGTGTCTGTTTTTGTGTAAATTTGTTCTTCAAATCTTACCTATTGTTAGACAATAGGTTGTTTAAGGATTGTGTTCTGCTTATTTGTCATTTGTTTAGCTAGATTGCAAGTTATGAGCCATTGAAATTCGGATTTGTGCATGTAATTTTGTTACTGTTCATCAGATACCATTTTGTCCTTAATCAGTAACTTTGGGTGCTACTTGTGTGAATTTTTGTGAAGTAAATTGTGTGATTTTGTGTTTACATTGACTCCTTATACTCAACTGAGTATAAGGGTGCCTTTTGTCCAAAATAAGCACTCCAAATAAGCTTTCCTAAGCTTATTGTTCAACTGAACAAAAATTAACACTACCAGTGGGAACTCTTTTCCCAGTGCTAGTTCACTTGTTTCCACTGCTAAGCATAAGGACAAAACCAAACACATGTCACTTTCAGTAACCTGATTATTTTGTCTTTAGTGAACAGAATTGGGAATTAGGACTTCAAACTAATTTTTTTATTTTTCTAATTTAATTTAGGATTTTTCTGTTTAATTAGATTTTTATTTACTGTTCATTTAGTATTTATTAGATTAATTAGCTTTTTTTTAATTAACTTTTATGTTTCTGTTTTTGGCATTTAGTGCCAAAAATACACATTTTTCAGTTTGAATACTTTTCTTTTATTAGGAAAAACATTTTAAGATTTTTGGTTTAAAAATATTCTACTGTTCATCTTTTTATTATTTTTTGGAATTAATTTAAGTTAATTAGGGTTTTAAATTAAACTGTTTTTGTCTTTTAGTGAAAATTTTATTATTTTTCAAACTTTTTCATTTTTCTACTGTTCATTAGAGTAAATTAGGATTTTTAAAATTGGTAGATTATTTTTAGCATTATTTTATTATTTTTTATAATTATTTTAGTTTTAAAATAGTTTTTAGTAATTTAAAAATAGAAAAGTAGTTTTTAAAAATTAGGAAAAATACTTTTTAGTCTCTTGACAATATATGTAAGTTATTTGGTCAATAAAATCATATTTTGGACATTTTGATTAATTATATTTAATTTTAGGGCTTTAATTAGCATTTAAAATTGAATATTTAATTAATAAAAGGTTTTAAAATATTTTTATTGGATTTTTATTCTTATTTATATTATTTAAGACTTAGTTTTAGCTTTTAATTAATTTTTAGATTTAAAATTTTTAATTTTGTAGTTTTTTACGGTTTTACGTGAACGCTTTTTCGTCTTAGCTCGATCCGTCTTCGTAACCGTCCTTTCTCTCTTATTTCTATTTTCTTTTCTTCACAATATAATCACAAACATTAATCAATTCATCACACAACACACGTGCCTCCTCGAGAACGAACTCACTTCATTCTTATTGGGTCATTAGTGCTCGGTTTTCCTAAACCGATACTCGATACTTACCACTACTTTGTTGCTCTTTTTCCTAAAGGGTATACAAAAAGACTATAATCATTTTTGGCGCCGCTGCCGGGGAGGCGTGTTGTGTTTTGATTGAACCATTGTTGTTTTTATACTAACCATAATTAGTATTTGTATTAGTAGCACTCTACTAATACGTATTATCGTTTTTCGGTTTTTATGTGAATATTATTACAATATTGTATACGTAGAACAATAAATTCACAAGTACTCCAAATACGTGAGAAATCACAACCTTGACTTGGGAGGTCATTACCCAATCATTGTATTCGAATCTCAAACCAAAGAAAAAAGGCAAAAATAGATAAATACTTTCGTGAAGCTCGATTTTGAAAATACAAACTATAAGGTGGGTATAAGGCGGTTGTATTTCACGACCTAAAGGAAAAAGGCTCTTAAGTGCTTCGCGTCGCCTCGTTTCCTCCGCTTGCTTGTGCGTATTTGATTTTGAGAGCTAATCGAGGGTTTTGCCGCCCAAAGTATTATTACATATCATATATATTTTCTTGGTTTCATTTGATTAAACCCTCTTGAACGATTTGGTGTTCCACCATCGTTCTAAAGTCATCGAAGGCGTTCACTTCACGTGATCGTATTCATTCCTTGAGGCTTCTTTAATCAAGAGATTTGATTAAGGAGGAGATTTGTAGATTTTTGTCTACCTAATACATTTCACCAATTTCCAAAAAAAAAGTTAATACCATCAAAAACCAAAAAAAAATTTGAAAAATACAAAACACCAAAAAAGAATCTTCTTTGCTCGTCTCCACGTTGTATGTGACGTTTATGCTAACTCGTAATCAAGCAAAACATGCACGTAGACGAAAGAACAAAACTCCCACTCCAACTCATTCTAGTGAGGAGTCTCCTATTGACGAACCCATTGTACGAGAAGCACCAACCATGGCAAATCGAACTATGATGGAGTTACTTCAAGCACCCACCGAGGGTTATGGAGAAGCTATTGTAATTCCCGCTATCCTTGCGGAGAATTTTGAGGTGAAAGCGGGTTTGTTGTCGATGATGCAAAACAACAAATTCCGTGGTGATGAGAAGGACAATCCCCACAACCATATCCGCCAATTCAATCGTCTTACCGCCACTTGCAAATTTAAGGATGTCTCGAATGACTCGATTAAGATGATGCTTTTTCCGTATTCCTTAGCGGGGCCCGCTAAAATTTGGTTAGAGAAAGAGCCACCCAATTCTATATTGACGTGGAAGGATCTCGTGTCTAAATTTGTGAACTAATTTTTTCCGCCCTCTAAGACTACGCATTTGAAAAACGAGATTTCTAAATTTTCACAAGAATCAAATGAAAGTTTTTCAACGGCTTGGAATAGGTTTAAGGAGATGTTACATGAATGTCCTCATCACGGTTTTTCCGACTTACATCAAATCGACACATTTTACAATGGACTTAATGATCATGAAAGAGATTATTTAAATGCCGCCGCGGGTGGTAATTTTTTGTGTAAGACGGTTGAGGAAGCTTTGGTCATAATTGAAAATAGGTCTAAGGTTTATAGCCCTCGTAACACACCGAGTGTAGCCAAAATGGGCTCGTCATCGTCTCATAGCATTAATGCTTTACATGATGAAGCAAATGAAGAAAATCGGTTTTTTGATAGATTTGCTAGCCTTATGTCCCATTGGAATGCTCAAGAAGCTTCGAATTTCGCTTCGGTTAAAGCGGTTTTTAAGAGTTGTTTGTCGTGTGGGGGAGCTCATGATCTTTCCGAGTGCATTACCGCGGATGGTAACACTTCGAGTGCTTATGTAGCCACGGGAACTTATAACCAAAACGGTCAAGGTTCCCGCCAAAATCAAGCTCCACCAAATCAAAATGCTAATAACTATCGAAACAACAACCAAGGTGGTAATTATCAAGGAAATCAAAGGAATTACAACAAGGGTAATTATCAAAGTGGAAATGGAAAAATGTCAAACCAAAACCAAAACCGTGATTTTCAAACTTCTACTCAAGGTTTTCAAAATGATCACACCAAAAATCTTCAAGGAGAATTTTTTAATTATGCTAAGGCTAATGATGCTAAGTTTGACAATATGCAACATGAAATGGTTAGCTTAAGGTCCGAGTTGAAAAACGAGCTTAAAAACGAACTTGCTAATGAACTTAAAACTCATGCTAATAAAATGGAAGGAAATGTCACACGTCTCCAACAAAATCAACAAAAAATGGAGCAAGGACAACATGAGATTAAGCAAGAATTGTTAAAAGCGGATGCTAGGCAATCTAAATTTGAAGACCGAATGGCTAAAATGTTTGAAGCTATCATGTGTAAGCCCTCTTCTTCGGGTGGTCTTCCTAGTGATACCATCGTGAACCCGAAAGGAGAATTGAATGTTATTACTACTCGTAGTGGTAAAACTTTCAAAGAACCCATTTCTCGTCCAAGTACTTCTATGGAGAAGGAAAAAGAGAAAGAGCCCAAGGTGGTGGTAGAAAAGGAGCAAATTCCAAGCCCACGAAGTACCGCTCAAACCACACCTACGGTTGAACCAATACCAATCATGGAACCCGAGATTCCAAGGCCGATGCCTATGCCTATGCCCCAACCCACACCACCTTTACCCTACCCTTCAAGACGAGACAAGGAAAAGGCACAAGAACGAAATAATTATCAATTTGAACTTTTCATGAAATGTTTCGTGACTTGCATTTCAATATAAGTTTTGCCGACGCCTTAGTCATGATGCCTCGATTTGCCGCGAACTTCAAAAGTATGTTGAATAACAAAGAAAAATTGCAAAAATCGTCTAGTTGTTCATCGGTTTTTCTAAGCCGCATACCTCAAAAAGTCGGTGATCCCGGCAAGTTTTTAATCCCATGTGCTATACAAGACATGGAAGAATGCTACGCCTTGGCCGATCTTGGTGCTAGTATTAATTTGATGCCTCTTGAGATTTTTAAATCGCTCAATCTTCCCAATCTCACTCCTTCAAGAATGTCAATCGAAATGGCCGATCATTCTATGATTCTAGCTTGTGGAGTAGCCGAGGACGTCTTCGTGAAAGTTGGAAAGTTCTACTATCCCGTAGACTTTATTGTTGTTGACATTCCTATCGATCCTAAAGTTCCGCTAATTTTAGGTCGATCATTTTTGGATACCTCGAGAGCACTTATCGATGTGCATGCAAGGATAATCACTCTTCGTTTCAATGAGGAAGAACTCGTCATTAATGCAACTCAAAACTCCATACTTTCTCATGTGTATTCTATCACGTCTTTGTACAATGTCAATCCCATCAAAAACATTTGCAAAAAGATTTCAAATAGAGTTTTAGAAGTTGTTGAGAAAAATGAAGTTCCGTCCCCTCCGCCGGTGGAGGTTAAGAGTGTTAAGCCTACGGTTCAATTATGAATGATTCTTCGGATGATGAATATGTTGATCCCAATGGGGGAGTTTTCTTTGTCGACAAAAGATTTGAAAACTTACCACCACCTTTACCAAAACGGTTTTCAAATGTGAGAATTTTTAGTGTGACTAACATTGCTTTAGATACACAAAATATTTTTGACATAATCAAATCGGGTTTTCACAAGGAGAGTTTAAAAGATGAAAAAGGAAAAGATTTTAAATTGAATTTAAAAGATTTTTCTACAATTCTAACTCCGTCATCACCGCGTGTTTTGAGTACTACATGCTCGTCTTCTCCTTTTGACGATGCTTTGTGTGGACTTAGTGTGGGGGAAATCCCTTATGTTCCCTCCCCTTTCTCCACCGAGGACGAGATATTTGATCCTGGAATTGCTTATAAAGGGAAATCTCGGTCTTCCACCGATGCAATTAATAGAAAATCTTTTCATTTGATTGGTGCGAGTCTACCTCGAGTAGCTCATGTTTTTAGTGACTTACCCATTGTCCCACCCTTCTATTTCTTCTCTCCTATTTTCTTGAAACCCTTTGGGTTTGTGTTGGCGCACGATGAAGTGGCGTTGATTTGTTTTTCCAATGAAAACGAGAACGCCATCTTCGATCCCGGTATTTTGCACCATCAAAGGACTTAGTCCTTTATACCGGTTGTTTTTGGGCCTTGTTTATCATGTAAGCCCCACCAGAAATTGACCATACCATGATATCCCTAAATGATCACATTTATGGGGATTCGAGTCGAGCTTTTGACTCGGTTATCAAAAACAAGGTGCCTCGTGGGGGAGACCCATGCTTATCCATGTATATATTATTGCTTTCTAATTAGTTTAATGTGAGGGGATTTGTGCCCTTCCAACCTTTGTTTCGTGGTTGTTTGTGCATTGTGGTTTTTAGATCATGATCTTCACGATTGGAGCCTCTCGTGTTCGTTTTATGGGAGCACTCGATCGTTTGCTTTGGAGACTTTCTCAATATCCAAATGATATATCCTTTTGATGTTCTAACCTTAGGTTTTTAGCACACTTCATAAACGTGTGACAATCTAACATTTTCAGGTAGTGAAATATTTTCTCGTATAATATTTTGAAACTTATTTTTGTGTTGGTTGACGAACTCACAATTTACGGATTTAAATTTGGGCTTACGTGCATAATTTAGCGTCTTTTACGACTAAACCGGAAACCTTAGGATTACGTATTTACGTTTTTGAACTCTGTTTTTGATGAGACAATTTTTATTGGATTCGTTTTGTGGCGTTGATTCATAATTTATAAAAACGTTTTTCGTAAAACGACCCGAGGGCACACAAATCGAGAAAACTTGAATCGAGAAATACCCGTAAACTAGTGAGATGGGACAAAACACATTGTCCCACCCCACTAGCATGGTTTGGACGGCCAACTTGACACCACAACACTAAGGTGGCATCAAGTGTAGCTAACACATTCCATGTGTAAGCCATGCTTACATTTTAAGCTAACTCTTTACCACTAACTCAAAACTAGCTACTTGTTTTTCACTTCCATCTTTCTCACATGCAAACCAACACCAAAACTCTCTCAAACACCCCTTCTTTGCCGTCTAAAATAAACCAACAAACACCCCATTTGATCTCTTCTAGCCATGAACCACATGTTTACTAGCTCTATTAAGGAGTATTCTTGAAGCCTTGATCATTTGGTAGCCATATTAACAACTTTGGAGGTGATTTTCTTGTGTCCTAGGGCTGATTTTCCAACCTATGTTCTTGATATTTGATGGTCTTGGAGATACTTGTTGTGTTCATCAAGTTCTTGTCTTCCTAAAACAAGAAATCCACTTGGTTGGTAAAGAAGATCATCCTATCCATTATTCTCTTGTTATTTTGTAAAGAACAAATGTATTTTCTTTCATTTTGTATATGTATATGATGTATATATGATGATAAAAATGTTGTGTGGGGATCAAGTGTTGATAAATATGCTTAAAAAGGTTGATAACTATAAGAAATGAAGCTAAAATCTTGATTATTTAGTTGGCTGTATAAAAACAGTAGATAACTAAAAGATGAACTGATAAAATTGCATGGTTTGATCCATTTACAGTAAGTAGAAGATGTTATACACATGTGAGAGTTGGCCATGCAATGGAATCAAAATAATGAGTGAGATATGATCAAAACAAGTTAGGTGGTCTAATCTGAATAAGCAGTTTTGTAGGGACTGTTAAGGCAAGTTAAACTCAAAATGGGCAGTAGCTATAACTAAGTTAAATGTAGCACATAATATGAAGAACATGTCACCCAAAAATGAGCTTCTAATTCATTATAGAACTCTAGATATGTTAAAAATGGTGAACATGAAGTTAAAAATCAGATTTTTGGAAATAATGTTTATTATTATTATATAAGCACTCACATTATAATGTATAAAATGTAAAAATATAAACCCACTAACTTATAAAACTTATTTATATAAATATATAAAAGGTTAATTAAATGGATAAATTATATAAATGGTGGTGAAATAGTATTTATAAGTAATAAAAACTATAAACTTGATTTTTACGACTTTTTCGGCTATCGCCGTAAAATTAACGTCTTTCGCCAAATAAAACTTAGACGACCAAACCCGTC
Organism: Glebionis coronaria; assembly: GCA_025667525.1. Taxonomy (NCBI): domain Eukaryota; kingdom Viridiplantae; phylum Streptophyta; class Magnoliopsida; order Asterales; family Asteraceae; genus Glebionis; species Glebionis coronaria. Next base: position 136,196,171 of record CM046879.1, on the reverse strand, counting down.
TAATGTAAAGTTTATAAAAGTCATATACTGATGTATAAGTAACTAATACAAGTAAAAACCGATAAAACCCGAACTATAAGAAATACGGACATTTACGAGCTAACTAAACATATTGGACTAATAATTGGACTTAATAAGATAAAAACTTGTAAAAAGAACTTATTGGGCTTAACCCATTTGGGCCCAACATGAAAAGTATATATACTGATAATATAGGTATAAAAGGGATAAAAACAAGTTGAAGAACTAATAAAAGGCTTAATGGACTTAAAATAGGTAAATAAGTAAAACTTGCAAACTAGTAAGACGTTACCAAAACGTAAACGCTAAAATGAGTAAACAAGGTTGTATAAAACCACTTGATCACCATCATATGTACAAAATCATCATATGTATATTGTTATTTTGATAAAAGTCATTGGACCGAGTCTAAGACCGATTATTATTTATATAGGTTTCCGTGACCGAAGCACGCCTGTAGCCGGTAATCCGCCTTTCATTAACAACGTGAGTTCATAGCCTCGCACTCTTTTAAATGTTTTATAAAATGATTTGTAAACCAGCGAGGGAGATAACATGCTAGATTTTGATAAAAAAAAATAGAACACAAGTAGTCCCGATTGTATGCTTAATGATATGGACCCGAATGATGCTATGACCCTATATACGAGACTAAAAGGATTATTATTAGTTAGGTTATGTCACTTAAAGTCCCATTAGCATGAATTGTGAACTACCGAGATTTGGTAGACGCTTATGCATTTGATAGTACTATTTGGGGACGATCACCCCAGTTCGCGCCTTGACGGTTGATCCCCGTCGTACCACATTGATTGGTAAGCGAATTTATGTATGAGAAGATTCCATAGCGTAATTTTTGTGACGACACGCTAACTTAGATGGGCAAATTGTTTGTCGGGTTCGCGGCCCGCTGTTTTCACAGTAAGGTAACAATGTCATGCGGCTAATAATAATACTAATTCAGATAAAACATATATAATCCAAATAAAAATGTATCCTATATATGATAACGACTCTATTAACGATGAATATATTACCTATCATGGTAATATAGAGACTACGGTCTCATGGACGGTTTAAGATGTATGCTTGATTTAGATATTGCCTGACTAGCAATATGAGGACTTACTTCTGATATTATACTTGTGTTCTGATTTTAAATGATTGTTTTATATAACGGTTTTCATTAAACTCTATGAATTCACTCGGCATTCGCTGATATGATTTTTGCATGTTTTTATCTCAGGTGCTTGAAGGTAATCCGGATGGAGATCGACTTTGATGGCCCACTTAATATTAAAAATGTTCATTCGATCTGTGTTTTGTAAACTTAATGACCTGTATAATTTGGGACCTATTGTACGCTTTTGAAACTTTTTATCGAATGAATGTATGTTAAACCTTGAACAACCATTTTTATGTGTTGTCTATGATTGGAGTTATTGTGCTATCCCGTAACACTCTGAAAGACCCTTCCGCTGTACCGATACGAAAAATGAGATTGTTACAGTTTGGTACCAGAGCTCTCGTTGTAGAGAACAAAAGATTTTAAAAAACCAAGGTTTTGAACAAAACTTTTCAAAATCTTTTGACGATGAACATTTGAGAAAATATTTGAAAAATCTTTTGACTATAACGGTGCCAGAGATCTCCGACGTTACCAACAAGCCCTATTGAGAAGATATATATTTTAATATATATAATTTAATTTATATATATGTATATATCGTGATTTCATTATGTAATTGTTTAACTAGTATGTTATCCTAATACGAGATATATATATAAATGCAGATTGTCATGGCTGACCCTAATATTCCTGTAGAAAACCATGCTATTCCCGAACCTAATATAGAAGATGATCCTTATTTAAACTTAGTAGATTATGATATCGATGGTGAGGAGGAACCATTTGAGGATCCCGAGCCCGAGTTAGGACTAGGAGATCAGATTGCCCCTCAGGTTGACTTGGTAGAGAATGAGATTGAGAATGTGGATATTGAGAATGTGGAGATTGAGAATGTCGATATTGAGAACGATGATGAGATTGGGTTAGATAATTTAGATGATGAGATTGACGACGAGGATGTCGAGGAGGATGTCGGTATAGATGTTGAGGTTGATGACGATGAGGAAGCTGAGCTTATTTATCCGTATGATGTTCCAGAGGGCGAGCCTTTGCCCCCACCAGTTTGTTTGTCTGATTCTGAGGAGGAGTTACCTAGGGATGAAATGTCTGAATCATCTGAATCTGATTCTAAATCAGAGGAGGATGAGGATGATGATGCACCTGACGGTACGGATGGTGTTGCTACTCGTAGACGTGAGATAGGAGAGTCGTCTAGTACTCGAGAGGCTACTCATATTGATGGTCTTGCACCATGGGCCTTGAGACGTGATCTAGATGCTTCCCGTGTTAAGAGTTGTGTGACAGAGGTTGGATTAGGTGTTGTTCAGACTCAGGTTGCTTATTTGGAGTCGAAGACAAAGGTTGGCGAGAAAGAGCGAGAATTGCTTAGTTTGGATTTGAGTGATGTAGAACGTGGTTTGAATGAGGCTTTTAGGAGGTTATCGGTGTTGGAAAGTGCTGAGTATGCTGAAATAAAGAGAAAGGTGAATTCTATGGAGATTCAGTTGAGTGTAGCTCGTGAGATGCGTGAGAAAGCTGAAAAGGAGTTGAATATATCCGTGGGATGGAATAGTAGATTTTATGCCGACATGGTTGAAAGAGGAGTAATCCGTAAGCGCCCAGCTGAAGATGTGTCTAGTGATCGTCCGACGAAGATTCAGAAGACGATGGATGATGGACCATCTGGTGGTTCTTAGTAGACCAGTCTGTATTTAGTAGTGACCTTTATATCTTTTGTGCTTTTGTAGCTTTGACTGAACCGACTTGTTAGTAATAGACTTGGCACGAATTTTGAGTGTATATAGTGTTAGAACTTTGATATGGGATGTACTAAGACAATACTTTTGTTTCAGATCGAATGAAATATGTATCTTGTCTTGAATTCCATATTGTGCCTTATTTGTATCTTGATTATAAATTCAGTCCATATTATATGAATCCTTTGTTGGGTGAATGCTTAATACTTTGAAATTGTGAAATTATAGAAATATGCCGCCCAAGAAGGCTGTGACTGAGGATGATGTACGTAGGATTATTACGGAGCAAGTTACCGCATCTATGACTGAATTTATGGCAAATGCTAGAAATGAAGTTGGCGGTAGTGGAGTTGGCGGTAGTGGAGCTGGCAGTAGTGGAGCTGGCAGTAGTGGAGCTGGCGGTAGTGGAATTGGCGGTACTAATGTGAATGTGAATGCTAATAATGTGAATGCCAATGCTGGAGGAAATGTAGGAGGACTTGGAGCTACTGCACCTGAAGTTGGTGGCTGTACTTATGTGACGTTCATGAAGTGTGAACCTCTACCTTTTAATGGAACTGAAGGTGTTGTAGGATTAAGCCAGTGGATTGAGAAGATTGAATCGGTGTTTCGGATTAGTAAGTGTAAGGAGGAAGATAAGGTGAATTTTGCTATGGCTACTCTTAAAGGTCGTGCGTTGACTTGGTGGAACGGGAGAATTGCTTTCATGGGTCTTGATGCTGCTAATGCTACTCCTTGGGCTGAAATTAAGAAGCGGATGACTTTGGAGTTTTGTCCTCGTAGTGTGATTATTAGGTTAGAGCAAGAGTTGATTCATTTGAGAATGAAAGGTGTGGACATTGATAGTTACACGAACCGATTCCATGAGTTGGCCTTGCTATGTCCTCGATTGGTTGAACCCGAAGAGATCCGAATCGAGCAATATGTGAAAGGGTTGACCAGGAATATCCGGGGGGACGTGACATCATCGAAACCACTGACCACTGATGATGCTGTTCGAATGGCTTACCAACTCATTGGACAGATAATTCAGGATAAGGAAGATGAAGCCCGTGTTGGTGAGAAAAGAAAGGGAGACGGTGAGCGTGTAGATAGAGGTGATAATAGGAAGAATTTCAATCGCCGTCAGAACAAGAGAAAGGGGAATGCAAATGCTCTTACCAACAACACACCGCGCAACGATGATAGATGTCCTAGGTGTGGCAACAAGAGGCATGCTGGCGACTGCTGGAAGTGCCGAAATTGCGGAAAGCTTGGACACAAGGTTGAAAGGTGTATGAAGGGAACCATTTGCTTCAACTGTAATGAAGAAGGTCATAGGAAATCGGAATGCCCCAAGTTGAAAGAGATTGTACCTGGAAGAAACCCCCAGGGTGGTATCTACCAACTTGGAACAATTGAGGTGAAGAAAGAGGATCCGAATGTCGTTACCGGTACGTTTTTACTCAACAATCATTATGCTGTTGCTTTATTCGATTCGGGTGCCGATAGGAGCTTTGTATCCACTAAATTTAGTGCCCTTATTGATATTGAACTTGTTGAGATAAGTACCAGTTACGAGGTGGAATTGGCTGATGGTAAATTAGTGAAAACTAATAAGCTATTAGGAGGATGCTCTCTAAATCTCTTGAACCATTCCTTTCCGATTGATTTGATGTTGATAGAATTAGGTAGTTTTGATATTATTATTGGCATGGATTGGTTGTCGTTGAATAATGCTACTATTTTATGTGGAGAGAAGAAGGTTGAGATTCCTCTTAGGAATAGGACGTTAGTAATTGATGGTAGTCGAGGTGAATCCCGTTTGAAAATCGTTTCATGTATTAAAGTCCAAAAGTACATCAGGAACGGTTGTGAGTTATTCTTAGCTCAAGTGACCGGGAATGAGTCTAGGGAGAAACGATTGGAAGATGTACCTATTATTTGTGAATTTCCTGAGGTATTTCCTAAAGATTTACCCGGACTTCCACCGATAAGGCAAGTAGAGTTTCGAATCGATTTAATTCCTGGTGCTGCACCGGTGGCACGTGCGCCTTACCGATTAGCCCCTTCTGAATTAAAGGAGTTATCTGAGCAACTTAAGGAGTTGTCTGATAAAGGTTTTATTCGACCGAGCTCGTCGCCTTGGGGAGCTCCAGTCTTGTTCGTTAAGAAGAAGGATGGATCTTTTCGTATGTGCATTGATTATAGGGAACTGAATAAGTTGACAATTAAAAATCGATATCCATTACCTAGGATTGATGATTTGTTTGATCAATTGCAAGGATCTACTGTCTATTCTAAGATAGATTTGCGGTCAGGATATCACCAACTTCGCGTCCGTGAAGAAGATATTCCTATAACTGCATTTAGAACTCGTTATGGACACTATGAATTTCAAGTAATGCCATTTGGGTTAACTAACGCACCTGCGATTTTCATGGATTTAATGAATCGAGTGTGCAAGCCCTACTTGGATAAATTTGTGATTGTGTTTATTGACGATATTCTAATCTATTCTAAGAATGAAGATGATCATAGAGAACATTTGAGGATTGTTTTGAAATTGTTGAAGGATGAAAGGTTGTATGCTAAGTTTTCGAAATGTGATTTCTGGTTAGATTCTGTGCAATTTCTTGGTCATGTGATTAACAGAGATGGAATTCATGTTGATCTTGCAAAGGTTGAAGCTATTAAGAATTGGTCTGCACCGACAACGCCAACGGAAGTGCGACAGTTCTTAGGATTGGCTGGCTATTATAGGCGATTCATTAAAGAATTTTCTTTAATAGCTAAACCCTTGACTAAGCTTACTCAGAAGAATAAACCTTTCGTTTGGGGAAGTGATGAAGATGGAGCATTTCAGACATTGAAGCAAAAATTATGTAGTGCGCCAATCTTATCATTACCCGACGGGAGTGAAGATTTTGTAGTGTATTGTGATGCATCTCTTAGAGGTTATGGAGCTGTTTTGATGCAGAGAGAGAAAGTGATAGCTTATGCTTCTAGGCAATTAAGGAAGAATGAGGAGAATTATACTACTCATGATCTTGAGTTAGGAGTTGTAGTCTTTGCTCTTAGGTTGTGGAGACATTATCTATATGGCACCAAGTGTACGGTATTCACCGATCAAAAAAGCCTACAGTATATTCTCGATCAGAAGGAATTGAATATGAGGCAACGAAGATGGATAGAGTTGTTAAGTGATTATGACTGTGATATAAAATATCACCCAGGAAAAGCCAATGTTGTTGCCGATGCGTTAAGTAGGAAAGATAGAGAGCCTATCAGGGTGCGTTCTCTAGTCTTGACCGTGCACAATAATTTGCCTGAGCAAATTAGAAATACGCAAATAGAAGCTTGTAAGAAGGAGAATTTTGTTAATGAAGGGTTCCGAAGAGAAGGAGATCCTTTAGAGGTTAGAGATGATGGAGTGAAATGCTTAAGAGGTCGTATGTGGATACCTAAGTTTGGAGACTTAAGAGATTTGATTATGTTAGAATCCCATAAATCTAAGTATTCCATTCATCCGGGATCTGATAAGATGTACCATGATTTGAAGAAGTTGTACTGGTGGCCGAATATGAAAGCTGACATAGCTATGTATGTTCTTCAATGCTTGACTTGTGCTAGAGTCAAAGCGGAACATCAAAAGCCATCAGGACTACTTCAACAACCAAAGATTCCTGAATGGAAGTGGGAGCGAATTACAATGGACTTTATCACCAAGCTTCTAGAACATCATCTGGAAACAATTCGATTTAGGTTATTGTCGATAGACTGACCAAATCAGCACACTTCATTCCGGTTAAGGAGCAGTTCTCACTGGAGAAGCTGACTCGAATATACCTTGATAATTTTGTATGCAAGCATGGAGTGCCTGTATCGATCATTTCAGATCGAGATCCTAGATTCGCATCGAATTTTTGGAAATCTCTCCAAAGATCTTTGGGAACGAATCTCGACATGAGCACTGCTTATCACCCCCAGACTGATGGGCAGAGTGAAAGGACGATACAAACACTGGAAGATATGTTGAGAGCTTGTGTGTTAGACTTTGGTAAGAATTGGGATAAACATTTGTCGTTAGCAGAGTTCTCGTATAACAATAGTTACCATTCTAGTATTAAGGCTGCACCGTTTGAAGCTTTGTATGGTAGGAAGTGTAGATCTCCTGTATGTTGGAGTGAAGTTGGGGATACCCAGCTCACGGGACCGGAATTGATCCGGGAGACTACGGAGATGATAGTTCAGATTAAGAAGAGGTTGTTGACTGCCCGTAGTAGACAGAAAAGTTACGCGGATGTGCGGCGGAAGCCAATGGAGTTTGAAGTGGGTGACCGAGTAATGTTGAAAGTATCGCCATGGAAAGGCGTTATCAGATTTGGAAAACGAGGAAAATTGAATCCCCGTTATAATGGACCCTTTAAGATTTTATCTAGAGTAGGTCCGATGGCTTACAAACTAGAGTTACCCCCAGAACTTCATGGTGTTAACAACACATTCCATGTATCTAATCTGAAGAAATGTCTAGCAGTGAGTGATGAGAAAATTCCGTTAGGTAAGGTTCGAATAGATGGGAAGTTGCATTTTATTGAAGAGCCCGTAGAAGTTATGGACCGAGAGGTAAAGCAACTGAAACAAAGTCGGATACCTATTGTCAAGATCCGATGGAATTCAAAGCATGGACCGGAGTATACTTGGGAACGAGAGGATGAAATGTGGAAGAAATATCCGCACCTCTTCGATTTCAATAAGAAATGGACATCCAAATGAAATGGATCACGAGGACGTTGATCCCTTTTAGGAGGAAAAGCTGTGATAATCTAACATTTTCAGGTAGTGAAATATTTTCTCGTGTAATATTTTGAAACTTATTTTTGTGTTGGTTGACGAACTCACAATTTACGGATTTAAATTTGGGCTTACGTGCATAATTTAGCGTCTTTTACGACTAAACCGGAAACCTTAGGATTACGTATTTACGTTTTTGAACTCCGTTTTTGATGAGACAATTTTTATTGGATTCGTTTTGTGGCGTTGATTCATAATTTATAAAAACGTTTTTCGTAAAACGACCCGAGGGCACGCAAATCGAGAAAACTAGAATCGAGAAATACCCGTAAACTAGTGAGATGGGACAAAACACATTGTCCCACCCCACTAGCATGGTTTGGACGGCCAACTTGACACCACAACACTAAGGTGGCATCAAGTGTAGCTAACACATTCCATGTGTAAGCCATGCTTACATTTTAAGCTAACTCTTTACCACTAACTCAAAACTAGCTACTTGTTTTTCACTTCCATCTTTCTCACATGCAAACCAACACCAAAACTCTCTCAAACACCCCTTCTTTGCCGTCCAAAATAAACCAACAAACACCCCATTTGATCTCTTCTAGCCAAGAACCACATGTTTACTAGCTCTATTAAGGAGTATTCTTGAAGCCTTGATCATTTGGTGGCCATATTAACAACTTTGGAGGTGATTTGCTTGTGTCCTAGGGCTGATTTTCCAACCTATGTTCTTGATATTTGATGGTCTTGGAGATACTTGTTGTGTTCATCAAGTTGTTGTCTTCCTAAAACAAGAAATCCACTTGGTTGGTAAAGAAGATCATCCTATCCATTTTTCTCTTGTTATTTTGTAAAGAACAAATGTATTTTCTTTCATTTTGTATATGTATATGATGTATATATGATCATAAAAATGTTGTGTGGGGATCAAGTGTTGATAAATATGCTTAAAAAGGTTGATAACTATAAGAAATGAAGCTAAAATCTTGATATTTTAGTTGGCTGTATAAAAACAGTAGATAACTAAAAGATGAACTGATAAAATTGCATGGTTTGATCCATTTACAGTAAGTAGAAGATGTTATACACATGTGAGAGTTGGCCATGCAATGGAATCAAAATAATGAGTGAGATATGATCAAAACAAGTTAGGTGGTCTAATCTGAATAAGCAATTTTGTAGGGACTGTTAAGGCAAGTTAAACTCAAAGTGGGCAGTAGCTATAACTAAGTTAAATGTAGCACATAATATGAAGAACATGTCACCCAAAAATGAGCTTCTAATTCATTATAAGACTCTAGATATGTTAAAAATTGTGAACATGAAGTTAAAAATCGGATTTTTGGAAATAATGTTTATTATTATTATATAAGCACTCACATTATAATGTATAAAATGTAAAAATATAAACCCACTAACTTATAAAACTTATTTATATAAATATATAAAAGGTTAATTAAATGGATAAATTATATAAATGGTGGTGAAATAATATTTATAAGTAATAAAAACTATAAACTTGATTTTTACGACTTTTTCGGCTATCGCCGTAAAATTAACGTCTTTCGCCAAATAAAACTTAGACGACCAAACCCGTCTAATGTAAAGTTTATAAAAGTCATATACTGATGTATAAGTAACTAATACAAGTAAAAACCGATAAAACCCGAACTATAAGAAATACGGACATTTACGAGCTAACTAAACATATTGGACTAATAATTGGACTTAATAAGATAAAAACTTGTAAAAAGAACTTATTGGGCTTAACCCATTTGGGCCCAACATGAAAAGTATATATACTGATAATATAGGTATAAAAGGGATAAAAACAAGTTGAAGAACTTATAAAAGGCTTAATGGACTTAAAATAGGTAAATAAGTAAAACTAGCAAACTAGTAAGACGTTACCAAAACGTAAACGCTAAAATGAGTAAGCAAGAATGTATAAACCCACTTGATCATCATCATATGTACAAAATCATCATATGTATATTGTTATTTTGATAAAAGTCATTGGACCGAGTCTAAGACCGATTATTATTTATATAGGTTTCCGTGACCGAAGCACGCCCGTAGCCGATAATCCGCCTTTCATTAACAACGTGAGTTCATAGCCTCGCACTCTTTTAAATGTTTTATAAAATTATTTGTAAACCCGCGAGGGAGATAACATGCTAGATTTTGATAAAAAAAATAGAACACAAGTAGTCCCGATTGTATGCTTAATGATATGGACCCGAATGATGCTATGACCCTATATACGAGACTAAAAGGATTATTAGTAGTTAGGTTATGTCACTTAAAGTCCCATTAGCATGAATTGTGAACTACCGGGATTTGGTAGACGCTTATGCATTTGATAGTACTATTTGGGGACGATCACCCCAGTTCGCGCCTTGACGGTTGATCCCCGTCGTACCACATTGATTGGTAAGCAAATTTATGTATGAGAAGATTCCATAGCGTGATTTTTGTGACGACACGCTAACTTAGATGGGCAAATTGTTTGTCGGGTTCGCGGCCCGCTGTTTTCATAGTAAGGTAACAATGTCATGCGGCTAATAATAATTCTAATTCAGATAAAACATATATAATCCAAATAAAAATGTATCCTATATATGATAACGACGCTATTAACGATGAATATATTACCTATCATGGTAATATAGAGACTACGGTCTCATGGACGGTTTAAGATGTATGCTTGATTTATATATTGCCTGACTAGCAATATGAGGACTTACTTCCGATATTATACTTGTGTTCTGATTTTAAATGATTGTTTTATATAACGGTTTTCATTAAACTCTATGAATTTACTCGGCATTCGCTGATATGATTTTTGCATGTTTTTATCTCAGGTGCTTGAAGGTAATCTGGATGGAGAACGACTCTGATGGCCCACTTTATATTAAAAATGTTCATTCGATCTGTGTTTTGTAAAGTTAATGACCTGTATAATTTGGGACCTGTTGTACGATTTTGAAACTTTTTATCGAATGAATGTATGTTAAACCTTGAACAACCATTTTTATGTGTTGTTTATGATTGGAGTTATTGTGCTATCCCGTAACACTCTGAAAGACCCTTCCGTTGTACCGATACGAAAAATGAGAGTGTTACGAAACGGCTATTAATTTAATGGTTACACCCTTTCCATGCTAGATTAGGCATTTGACTACGTCTCTAGTATGGGGGTGTTTGCACCCCTAGACTCGAAACATTGATGACAATGTTTAACTTTAGTATGGGGGGTGAATAGATACTTTCCTTGCCAAACCTTCACGCTTTCCAAAGTTTATCTTTTTGTTTATCGTTTTGTTGCAAAATAAGGCTAAAAATGGCCAAATTTTAAAATTTTTCTCATGTTTTATAAGTGTTTGAAGACACAAATGTAGGTTTTCTGATGGCGAGAATAAGAGTAATTTTTTACTCGACCGTGCGTGTTGAGCACTTAGCTTTGATTCCTTAACTACACATTAGGCTAAGTCTCTTAAATGAGGACGAGAAATGATAGAGTTAATTATAAGTTACTATGCTAAACGTAGAGTACTCGTATTCTTTCAAAAACTCATGTGTTCTCGTTGTTTGCTTATTCTCCTTTCGCATGTAAATATTTTTTGCTTAATAAATATTGACTTAGCGGTTTAGTTAGGATTGTTGGGTTTCTAGTCTTTTCTAGTAGCTTCCGTGTAATTAAATTGGGAAGACATTAAGGTATCGCCAGCGTCACGGTTTTGAAGTATTGGCACCCGAATAATCAAAAGCTTCACCCAATAATAAGATTTCAAGTGCTCACCTAAATCTAGCAAACAATTTGAAGCCCCACAAGGCCTAAAATCTATGCAAAATTGAAAGTGAATCAAGCCTTAATCTTCGAAGCTTTAAAGATCCAAAATTCGCTTTTGCGTGAGGATATACGTCTTTGGCTAATAAAACCACCGATGAGGCGGATAATAAAAGGCAAGGCAAGACCGAAGTCATAATAAAAGCTTCATGGCGAAGTTGAATAAAAGATGGAGGTAAACAAAAGATAATAAGGCCCTTCCGTTAGGGGGCGTATAAAAGTCTTGGTAATAAGTCTCATGTTCAAAACCGTTATAAAACCGTGTTTATCGATTCTTCTTGTCAACTTAATTTTTTGACATCGTTGTCTATTAGGAGGGGTTATTGATTTGATGGTCTTAGTTACACCGTTAGGACTCTATTTTTAGACCTAAATCTCTATTATCGCATAAGTCAACAATGTATCCTCGTGAAACATTCGAGACAAAATAAAATATAAGAGATACAACTTAGGAATAATGGGAGGATAAGTACGTGATTAGGGCATATGAGTATTGTTAGCATTACTAACTTATAATGACAATGATCTCGTTGCACGCTTGGCATGGAATTAGGGTGAAAATCGAGGACGACGAAATTATTTCTAACGAAGCATTCACGTGTTCTTATTCTATGAACCTAAACGTCCCATTTTACGATGAAAATCATACATTATGTCTAAAACGCAAGTAGTAGCAAAAGTAATAGTGTAGCTAGTATATCATTCCAATAAAGTGAATAAAATGAATTTTGGAGGTGCTATGATACTTTATTCTAGCATTGCGTGAGGGCATGGCAATGGTTTAGTATGGGGGAGTGATGAGACTGCTTTTATACATAGTCTCATCGTCCAAATCGGGCTTTAAATGCATTAAATATCATTAAAACTGCCAAATATATGCTCGTGTTTGTTACTTGTGTATTTTTAGGTACGGATATTGAGGAAATGACAAAAATATCACAAGAATCATTCAAAAACGAACACGGAAAACGAAGCCGCACAATGAACCGGGCCCAAGTTTTGAATTTCCAAAAAAGGCCTTGAAGAATTGAAGATTGTCAAGATTGGTCCCTCATTTTTGAAGACTTGGCAATTTATACCCTTGCAAATCTCATTTATTGCTTTGGGGTCCCTAAATTATCAAGACATTACAAGAATGGCCCTTGAAGAATGCAAATTGTGCATTTAAAGCCCTTGATAAAAGTTTATAAAGTTGTTATGCCAATTATGACAAGTTTGCCAAACTTGTTTATAAAGGAAATGGGATTATTTGCTGTTTTATACAAAGTAGAAGAAACAAGGAACTATGGGGACTGAAACTGCCAGACAGCCAAACTTACACACCCAACCAGAAGCTTACACGTCACCATAACCCACCCATTTACCCAAACCCTTACCCATTTACCCAACCAAACCCGTAACCCACCCAACCAGGTTTATTAAATAAACCTGGTCAATTAGTCAACAAAATTTTCCGACTAAACATTAAGTTTAAAAACTTAATCCCCAAAAACAGATCAAACCCCACCCTGCTTAAACTAAAATCCCCATAAACCCTAATCCTAATCATCCATCAAACCATGGGGCTTTGGTCCCAACCCTTCCAGAAACGTAATTAAACCCATCACAACCCAAACCTACCAACAATATTCCCTTCACACTCATCCAGGGACCCCACCATGAGCTCCCCTGCTCACGTCCCTATCTACACTTCCCCAAAACCCGACCAGATTGACCACCCACATGTGTCCCTTCCTCCCAAAGCCAAGATAAATGGCCAAGATTAAAAGAGATAGCTGGCATGTCATTCTCATTCACGAGCTGCAAATTTGACCAAGAACTTGAAGAATCTTCAAAGGGCAAATTAGGACTTTCATTGTTAGGGTTTCTGCTTTTCTAGAATGTACTCTTAGTTAGTATAAAAAGAAGTGTCGATCTGTGGCATTCTTTTGTTCCAGAAATTTTAGCAAAATTTTTGTAATTCCTTTTTTAATCAATATAAAGTTGGTGTTTGTTTAAATGTAATTCCTTTTATGATTTTTTTAAAAAGTTGGTATTTGTTTAAGCTAAAATTCTGAGTTCCGTTGATATTTTTCAAAACACTTTGTGTTTTGAATTTTCTGAAAAAGTTTCTGAAAAAGTGAGATTTTTTGTAAAATCTTGTTCTGAGATTTGATTTTCCAAGGTTGGAATTGGTTTTGTTAAGTGTTTTTGATAAGAAGTTATTTGAGAAAGTTGTTGAAAAGGTTTGAAAAAGAGAAAAGAAAAATCAGATTATAGTGCATATTGTGTGTTCTTCTTTCTTTCTTAGCAGGTCTATTGCTTGCTTGTTGACCAGAGGTTCTGCACAGACCCGGGTCTGTTGGAGGTGGCTAAGCAGCCATTGTTGGGCCTGGATGTAGGCCCAACAAGGTAGTCCCTTGTTCTTGGTTTGAATTTTGGATTATTTCAGTTTTTTATGATTTGGTGTGAAATTGAATGCAACTTGTTTGAATGCTTGTTAAGTGGTTTGGTTATGCTGGATTATGGATATTATGCATGTTAGGATAGTAATTAAACAGATTGGTTGAGTTTTGTATTGATTTGGTTTGGAAAAATCACTTTCTGAATATATAAGAGGGTGTTTGGATTTGCATGATAACTGAACCTCTTGGGGGATTCTTGTGTTAAAACCAGTCTAGATACACTTCTTAGGTGGTTGATATGATATATGTGCTCTAAGTTTTCAGTTTGGTGAAGAAACAAGCAAGTTTGCATGATAAAAATGGCCTAAACTAGCTAAATCAGAAAACTGCCTATTGTGTCTGTTTTTGTGTAAATTTGTTCTTCAAATCTTACCCATTGTTAGACAATAGGTTGTTTAAGGATTGTGTTCTACTTATTTGTCATTTGTTTAGCTAGATTGCAAGTTATGAGCCATTGAAATTCGGATTTGTGCATGTAATTTTGTTACTGTTTATCAGATACCATTTTGTCCTTAATCAGTAACTTTGGGTGCTACTTGTGTGAATTTTTGTGAAGTAAATTGTGTGCTTTTGTGTTTACATTGACTCCTTATACTCAACTGAGTATAAGGGTGCCTTTTGTCCAAAATAAGCACTCCAAATAAGCTTTCCTAAGCTTATTGTTCAACTGAACAAAAATAACACTACCAGTGGGAACTCCTTTCCCACTGCTACTTCACTTGTTTCCACTGCTAAGCATAAGGACAAAACCAAACACATGTCACTTTCAGTAACCTGATTATTTTGTCTTTAGTGAACAAAATTGGGAATTAGGACTTCAAACTAATTTTTTTATTTTTCTAATTTAATCTAGGATTTTCTGTTTAATTAGATTTTCATTTACTGTTCATTTAGTATTTATTAGATTAATTAGCTTTTTTTAATTAACTTTTATGTTTCTGTTTTTGGCATTTAGTGCCAAAAATACACATTTTTCAGTTTGAATATTTTTCTTTTATTAGGAAAAACATTTTAAGATTTTTTGTTTAAAAATATTCTACTGTTCATCTTTTTATTATTTTTTGGAATTAATTTAAGTTAATTAGGGTTTTAAATTAAACTGTTTTTGTCTTTTAGTGAAAAATTTATTATTTTTCAAACTTTTTCATTTTTCTACTGTTCATTAGAGTAAATTAGGATTTTCAAAATTGGTAGATTATTTTTAGCATTATTTTATTATTTTTTATAATTATTTTAGTTTTAAAATAGTTTTTAGTAATTTAAAAATAGAAAAATAGTTTTTAAAAATTAGGAAAAATAATTTTTAGTCTCTTGACAATATAAGTAAGTTATTTGTTCTATAAAATCATATTTTGGACATTTTGATTAATTATATTTAATTTTAGGGCTTTAATTAGCATTTAAAATTGAATATTTAATTAATAAAAGGTTTTAAAATATTTGTATTGGATTTTTATTCTTATTTATATTATGTAAGACTTAGTTTTAGCTTTTAATTAATTTTTTGGTTTAAAATTTTTAATTTTGTAGTTTTTTACGGTTTTACGTGAACGCTTTTTCGTCTTAGCTCGATTCGTCTTCGTAACCGTCCTTTCTCTCTTATTTCTATTTTCTTTTCTTCACAATATAATCACAAACATTAATCAATTCATCACACAACACACGTGCCTCCTCGAGAACGAACTCACTTCATTCTTATTGGGTCATTAGTGCTCGGTTTTCCTAAACCGACACTCGATACTTACCACTACTTTGTTGCTCTTTTTCCTAAAGGCTATACAAAAAGACTACAATCAAAAATCGTTATTTCTTAAAAAAAAGTCTATAAGGTTTCACCACCACCAGCCCGTTAGGTTTACGTCGATCAGTGTATTTTCAGAAAATTCACGCACTGATTCGTGAATTAAATGAAGCTTAAAGAAGCCTTCACCAAACGTCGTAGTGATAACGATAACAAGGTTGAAGGACGATTAATCTGTACAAACGAATCATGAGTCAAAAGAAATACCCTCCCAAAACTGGAGTACTAAATCAATACCATAAATATATAGGGTCACGTCGGATGTACTCAAGCCCACTCATTCATAATCTTATATTTGCATACAGAAGCGTCCTAATCTATGCAAATATGTCATTATAAACTTATTGTTCGGTGATTTATGATTTCATTATTCATATGCAAAGGCGTCCCAATCCATTTTAATAAAGAATTCATAAATCATCCTACTTAAGTGTCAACGGCAAAACTGACCATGAAAAATAGATATTACCAAGAGAGTTTACAGCCAGTGTATTTATAACTTTCGTATTCATACGTCCCATACCATCTCAATACGAGATCATTAATAAGCTTCTGGTCCGGTGGCTTATGATTTCATATTTGGACGTCCCATACCATCAAAATATGAAATCATAATTAACCCGATTAGAGCCCCACCGGCACCATTCAGACAAGCAAACTATCCAAATGATATCACATGAAAATACCAAAAGATAAGAGTATGAGTTGCAAATAAGTCGTCTTTCATAGGTAGAACTTTAGAAAGTACGGGATCAAGGAAAAATAAGTGTCGGTAGATGATAAAGCGCTCGTAGACGTACATCAAGCAAGGAAACTCACAAATATAGGTAGAATACTTATATATTATTCGGTTCTAAATAAGCAACTAACCAATCACACAAACTTTCCCATCCTCGAGGGAAAATCACATAATGTCTCTAGGTTTGATTATAAATAGATCTGTGGGACTAATGTTAGTATTTTTTTAGTCAATTAAAGTTCAATCAATTATAGTTCGTTTTTCTCGACTCACTCGAATTGAAATCCAATTTAACGTAGAGATTAATTGTTCTTGGTAAAAATACTCTTTTTGGTATTTTAAAGCTAAAAACTATTTAATTAAAAACTATTTAATTAACTATTTAACTATTTTAAATATAAATCTAATTTAATTAACTAAAACCTTTCTATTTAAATTTTAAAAACTAATTTTGACTAATTTTAAATCAATTTAAAGAAATGTGAAAGCTATTTTAAACTAATTTTAACTATTTAAAAACTATTTTTAATTAAAATAAAATCTACTTAAAACTTGTTTTTAAATAAAACTAAATTAATTGAAAACTAATTTTAAAACTAAATTTAAAAATAATTAAAATTAATAAAAGTAATTAAATATTTTTCTATCTTTTTTTTTTAACTTTATAAAATAAATTTATAAAAACTTATAATTAAATTTAACTAAATAAAACTTGTATTTAAAATGAGAAATAAATCTGACAGCCTAAACAAAGCCTATTTAATTAATTAGTCTAAAGATAAACACAAATGAAGCAGTAGAGGAGATGGTAAAGGTATGTTGCAATTGAGCTGAAGGTCAAGGGTTCAAGTCCCTGACAAGACAAATTTTGTTTATATTATTACCTTTTTATTTTTTTATTTTTTTATTTGGAATATGAAACAAACAGATCAAAAGGATCTGTTGCTTAAGCAACAATATTAGCAAGACAAAAGATCAAATAAGCACTACAGCTAGAACAGGCAATAAGCAAATCCAAACAAAACAATAAACTTACAAATCAGATAAGCTAAACCAAATAAGCATAAAAGCTATATCAGCAAATAAGTAGATCCAAAACTAAATTTAACAGTAGGCAGAAAATAACAATAAGCAGATTAATTATAGAGTAGACTGACTAAACAATATACTAGCAGACTTAAATTCAGAAAACTAAAATTAATATGTAAACTCAAACTAACTTAAATACCAAATAAGCACAACTAAGCAGATCTAATCAGTAAACAAACCAATCTAAACTTAAGACTAAATCAAATAAGCAGTAAAGACCTGAACGAAAACAAATAAGCTAACGAAACTTAAACAGCGAATAAGCAGATCTAAACTCAAATAATGGGCAGATAACAATATTAAGCAGACTAATCAAATCTTTAACAGAAAAAGTAACTCAAGCATAAAAAAAACTGAATAAGCAGATTCAACAACTTTTTAAATAAAACTCAAACAGTAATACAAATTAAACAAATCTTATAACCTGAAACTTAAACTAACATAAAAATTAATCTAAAACTTAATAGAAAAATAAAAGAGGGGAGAACCTGATGATGAAACCTTTGGGAAGAAGGGTGAAGCGTTGAGCCCCCTTATAATCGAAAACGAACACCACCTTATTACATCAACACCATTCGCGAACCATCATCGAAATCATCTGTCCGAACATATTTAAGATCTTCCCAGTGGGGGAAGATTAATACCACTTTTATTTTAATATTATGAATATAAAACAGATTAAAGATTTAAATTGCAATAAACTTAAATAATTAAAATGAGACACGAATTAAATCGAAACAAAATTTTATTAATAATAATAACTGAGTACAATAATTTTTAAAGAGAAAATTACAATTAACCCTAAAATCTATTTTGCATAAAAATAAAATTAAAATAAAAACTAGGCACTTGAATTACAGATTTGATGGGGGTATTTATAGCCAACCCCAAGGCTTCTTCAAGAAGTTTTGAGGAGTAAACTTCAATCTGGGCCGTCAAACGCATCTCTTCTCTTTCTTTATCTTGATCAACGGTGGATAATACACTCCCTTGCACACGGATTGCCATCGTGGCAAGGGAGTGTGTTTGTTATGCTTCTTGAATCTGAGGTGGCAAGCTTCTATAGGAGGATTTGTTGGTGATGAGGTGTTTCACCCAATCAGAATAGGGGATAGGGGACACGTAAGGAGATGACCAGCCATCATGTTGCTTCCGAAAACCATGGGGATTTAATTCCCAATCGTGTGAATCACACGAATAAGGGAAAAGCCCCAATTTATCTTGGTAATTTTATATTAGGGTTTTTGTAACAGTAAAAAGAGGTGCTGCGTTTTTTGTGGGAGAGAGAGGGAGTGGGGGTTTCTTGTTTGTAACGAAGACAAATGAGGAAAGGTGTAAGTTAAAATTGTTTTAATAAAACGTGTTGGTGAGAGTTATGGGTGAGTGTTATGGGGTGGGTAAAAGTAAATAAAATGATTTGTTGACCAATCATTTTGACCTAGCAACTTTACATCCGTCCCATTATTAAGTTTTGGGCCTTTGTTGCTTGTAGTTATTTAACAAGCAACATATAACTTCCAAATGGGCTTTTGAGCCCATTAACCCAAATGTGGGACCCACTTGGCCCAATTATCTTCATAAAGTTAAATCCGCTAAAAATCGAACTTGAATTTGACTTCCTTGATCTTTTCTTTAAACCCGTGTCGATTTTGCCGGCTTTCGTGATCTTTGGCACACTTTTGGTCTTTTGACTTTGTCTTCGTCTCTTTCTTGGACTTTTCTTCAACATTTGACCGTGAAATCCCGTGTTTTCTTTCCTTTTGATATTTTGTACCTATTTGACACAAAAACACAAACCCACGCGTAATTCCGACTTTTACGATATTAAACACATGATTAGGTCTTGTTTTTCCTTGATTTTAGTGGCAAAAGGATAAGTGTTTACACACTTATTAAATCCCCTACACTTGACCATTGCAATGACCCTACGCAATGCATTATTTTAAAGCATAAAGTTACATTTTTCTCATAATTAATCCATCTTGGCCTTTATTACTATTACTACTACTACTACGATGAAAAGATAAAAACATTAAAAGAAACAAAAGTTATAACAATTTATTAACTTGGAAATTATTTGATGGAAGAAACTTGTAAAGAAATCTAAGACTTAAATTAGGGCTTTGGTGTCATGAATATTAATCACCCTCAAGTTTCAGTTCCCCATACCAAGCTTAAAAACGAGATCATTGTTTACCATAAGTTTTCAAGTTAAAATCACTTATATAAGACAATTGTGTAATACTCTTTCTCCAATTCCTAAGTTGTATCTCTAGATTTTATGGATTGTCATTCACCCGTAGGCTCATTTGACTTATTTGATAATTATTAGTCCAAAAATGAAGGCAAAACGGTGCAAACCCGACACTCAAAACTTAACCTCGTCCTCAAAAACGTTGTCACTAAAGTAAGCCCACATCAAGGATGATTTAACACGATTTGGGGAATAAAATCTCGGACCCAAAATTTGGCCAATAGTACTACTTATTAATTATTCCTCCAAAGTCATGTAGACTTTATGTGGAGTTTAGCAAGTTCACATCATATACCCTTAGGCTCTTTAAGATGTAAAAATGCTCATCATCTATTGTCCACACCCTAAGGCTCCTTGAACGATAAACGAGGGAATTGATTTTTTATCAATTTTTATTCAACACTAACCATGCCATACACCCTAAGGCTCTAATGACAAGGTTCGTGCTACATGCCCCACACCCTAAGGCTCCTTGAGGTCATGTTTTAATCTTATTCTTTCTTTATTTATGATATATATATATATTAGGCCAAATTCCGCGGTCCAATGGTCTGAATACCTCCTACTTAGTGGTTATGAGCCACCTTAGTCGGAAGTCCACAACGCTGGCACCCTTAATGTGTTCATGCTTTAATTACAAGGAGATAAAAGATTTGGCTAAGAGTTAAGATATCGAATCTACACCGCAAAAATCCTCATTTATTAAGCAATTAAATATACAAGCGGGAAGAAAGAGCCACAAAAACTTATATAAGCAAAAATTAACCCTTAAACTTATTATCAACTCTTTCATCTCTCGTTCTCCACAATTTAAAATCTCAAGGAATGAGACTCGTGGATGCTTAGCCTAATAAACCAATTAAGGTCCATATGGTTAAGGATACTAGCTAGAGTAAACTTGGATAAGTAAACTCGGGTTGAGTCAAAATATTCACGACGGGCCTAATATATCAAAGATATCTAAACTTGTTAAAACCAATTTATTCATTTATTTATTTATTTTGACTTTATTCTTTGAAATGGAAAATATAAATACGATGCGATGACAAAATAAAAGAAAATAAATGGAAATACTACTAGGCCAAAATAGATCAATAATTTTGAAAAATGTTGAAAATTTTTAATTTTCCGGTTAAATGAGGTCAAATTCATGGAAAAGCCCACTAAAATTCGATAGAAGTCCCCCCTACACTTAATATAAACATTTTCCTCAATGTTTAAGCATGTGGGAGAATAAACTCCCCTGTTGGGAATTATTTGTTAAGTGTCAAGTACCGTTAGTGTATTTGAAGTACTGTTAGTGTTATGTAAGTACTGTTAGTGTTAACGCGGTACATAGTAAGTACTGCTACTTATAAAGTAAGTACTGCTATGATGATTAGGACGAATATATCTTTGTATAATATATATCATAGTTATAGTTAGAGTATATCTTATGTGATATACCTAAATAGTTAGAATATTGATAATATATCGTCTGTGATATAGTTATCTTTATAGAATATTCTAAGGTTTCTAGGGTTCCTTACTCTATAAAAGGAACATAGGTACAATGTCTTTCATGTACCTCATACAAGTCGATTAATAAGAGAATCGAATAGTTAAAAGTAATTCTGTTCTTCTATGTTTTATAAGTTAGATTCCGCATACCTTATTTAGTGTTTAGTAAAACTGCTCAAAGTGTTTTAGTTTGATTACAAACTATTATACCAATTCTTAACAGAATATAGATCCAAAAAAAGGGATCAACAAGTGGTATCAGAGCTTGTTGAGAAACTCTAAAAAAGAAGAACACGAACCTATACACTCCACACATACCAAATCTCAATGTCTCAACCAGATGGTGTTAATGCTCACTTGGATGATGTTCAGAACACTGATCCTATTCTACCTCAAGGACAACCACAAGTTGTGCATCCTGCACCAACACAAGGTGCTCAAGTCGTGAATGATGTAGCTACCTCTACACCAACACCTTCTCATACTCTGTCTGCTGTTAAACTCCCAGTTCTCAAAGGTGACAATTATGAGACTTGGGCTATGCAGATGGAACATTACTTGAATCACACAGATCATACTGTGTGGCAAGTTATCAAGAATAGGAATTCACCAAAGAGGCTACACTGGTTGCCAGACAATACATGCTATGTTCTACCTGCTGTGACTGTTGATGAGGTACAAGCAGAGATCAGAGAAAGAAAATCTAGAACTGCTTTGGCTATGGCTCTTTCTGAAGACATTCTACCAAGCTTTCATCATTATAAAGATGCCAAAGCTATGTGGGATGCTATAAAACTTAGATTTGGAGGCAATGACAAATATAAGAAAATCAAGAAGATTGTTCTTAAGCAAGAATTTGATAACTTCTCAATTACCAGTATGGAGGGAATCCATGGTGGATATGGAAGGTTTAGCAAGTTGCTTATTCAATTAGTAGTGTATGGACAAGTAATCCCTAATGAAGAAGCTAATCTAAAATTCTTAAGAAGTGTTCCACCAGAGTGAAAAGCAATGGCTATGCACTTCATCACAAGAGATGATTTGGAAACAATTCCATTTGATCATCTCTACAACAATCTTAGAGCATATGAGATGGATGTGAAAGGAACTGAAGTAAAGACAGCAACTACTTCAAAGTCTAACTTGGCTTTTGTGTCAGATGGGAACAGCGGTACTTACTTTCAAAATACCGCTAGTGGATCTAGCAGCGGTACTTACTTCACAAATACCGCTGGAGGACTTACAAGCAGTACTTACCCACAAAGTATTGAAAGCAGTCCTATGATCTCTTAAAATCCACATGGAAGGTCTTCACCATTGTTTAGTGACAATGATGCCTTATCATTCTTTGCTGGACAAGATAACAGGCCAAGATTAACTTTTAATGACTTGTTCCAAATGGATGATGCTGATGTTGAAGAGATGGATCTTAAATGGTAAGCTGCAATAGTGTCAGTAAGATCTAATAGGTTCTTCAAGAAGACTGGAAGAAAAATGACTGGTGATCCTAATGAGCCATTGGGATATGACAAGTCTAAAGTTGAATGCTATAACTGTGGAAGGAATGGACACTTTGCAAGAGAATGCAATAGAGATAAAGCTGAAACAAGCAATCTGAAGTCAAGAACAGCTATAGAACCAGTCCAAGAATAACTGAAAGCTCTCCAAGAGGAAACAGCAGGAGTCCTAAAGGAACCAAAGCATTGGTTACTGTAGATGGAGTGGTGAATTGGGCAGAAGAGGAAGAAGAAGAAGAGCTTGGATTAATGGCTCTCTCTCATGAAGATACCGAGGTACACCCTTGTTCTAAAGATTGTATTCTTAAATTTAATAGTCTAAAAGTAGAACTAGAGGAACATTATCAAAAGGTTAACACATGCACTGTAGAAGTAGAGGCTTTCAAACAGGGTGTTGTTAAACTTGAAGATAATATAGTTTTGTATAAAAAGGCTCAACAAAACTATGAAGAGAAAATTAGGATTTTGACTCTTCAAATGAGGGAAAAAGATGTGGAAATAAAAGCTTTTGAAAGACAACTTTTAAAAATAAATACAGAAAATGAAGCTTTAAAAACCAGTCTTTGTAAAGAGAGGGAAGTGATTAGTCAATGGAAACAATCCTCTAAGGGATTGGGAAAATTGATTAATTCACAAATGGGGTATTATGATAAAACAGGCCTAGGATATATTGAGGATCAACCTGGGTTAACCTTAACTAACAAGGACTTATCAAAAGGGATTTTTGATAGTTCTGGTGAGGTAGATGATACACCTGAAAATGATAGATATGCTGAAGGAATGAAGGCAGTTCCTCCACCAGTATCTGGAATTTTCATGCCCCCTTGTAATGATACTAGTATAGAGTTAGAAGATCCTAAGATTAATAATGTCTTTAACTCTAGTACTGTGTCTCAAGAAGATACTGATGTGACCAAGAATATTGTTTATCCACCTCTAATGAATAACTTTGTTTCTGAGGAATCTAAGACTAGTTCTGCTCCCAAGCAGGTAACAACTCCTAGAAAGATACTAGAAAACAATAAACAACATACTAAAAATAAAAGGGCTGGGCTAGGTTTTGAAAAAGTAAAGTCAAAACAACCTTTTGGGTCTTCTTTAAGAAGAAAAGGATGTTATGTTTGTGGTAGTCTGAGTCATCTTATCAAAGACTGTACATTACATGAAGATAAAATTGTGAAACAGAAGGCTACACAAAGGGTCATGAAAAACAGTAATGAGAAAAATGCACAGTGTAATAGGAAACATAAACTTAAAGATGACAAACCTAAGTTTTATCACACAAGGGTAGTTAAACAGGTTAAAAATAATCCTACCAAAAGTTTTGTTCCTAGGGCAGTACTTATGAAGCAAGGACTTGTATCCTTAAAGTCTGGCAAACCAAGTACCGGCAAGCCAAAACCTACAAGTACTGCTAGACCAAACTCAAGTACTGTTGGTTTAAGTCTGTAAAACCAATGTTATCCAAGACTTCTAAGAAGGTTTTTGAAAAAGTTAAAGCACCTAGAAGTAAGGACAAGAACAAATCAGTACAAATGTGGGTTCCTAAAAGAGATATACCATGTGTTAAAGCAAGTACCGCTAAGGCAGTACTTAAGTCAAAGAAGTCAAAGCACATAGAGCCACCCTATGAATTTGACTACATAAATGAAACCATGAAGTATAAGAGTAAAAGTAGCATTACTGGGAATGCTTTAGTACAAACTCTGAAATGTGTAGGTCCCACAAATCCGAGCCAAATGTGGCTTGGGTCCCTGTTAAAAACTAATAAATTTTATTTGTGTGCAGGGGCATCTCATTGATGAATTAAAAGATAAAGGAATTGTAGATAGTGGATGCTCAAGACACATGACAGGGAACAAAGATTTTCTTGCTGAATTGAAGAATTCAGAGGAGGTCCAGTAGCCCTTGGGGGTAGCAAAGGTAGAATCACTGGCAAAGGGAAAATCAACACAGTAAAGTTGGAATTTGAAGATGTCTTCTTTGTGAAAGAATTGAATGAGTTCAATCTCTTTTCATTATCACAAATGTGTGATAAGAAGAACAATGTGTTATTCACAGACAAAGACTGCTTGGTGTTGTCTAAAGACTTTGAGATGTCCAAGGAATCTCAAATACTGCTTAAAGTACCCAGGTAAGAAAATATGTACACCTTTAATCTTCATACTATTACTCCAACAGGTGGTATTACATGTTTGCTAGCTAAGGCTTCTTTAGATGAGTCAAATCTATGGCATAGAAGATTAGGTCATGTGAATTTTAAGAATCTTAATAGATTGGTAAAAAGGAATTTGGTTAGAGGTCTACCTAACAAATCTTTTCAAAATGATTTCACATGTGCTACTTGTCAAAAAGGAAAACAACATAGAGCCTCTTGTAAGACCAAGACTGTAAATACTGTGACAAAACCTTTGCATCTCTTACATATGGATTTATTTGGTCCAGTTTCTATAAGAAGCATTAGCCATAAGACCTTTTGTCTAGTCATAACTGATGATTATAGTAGATTCAGTTGGGTTTTCTTTTTAGCCCTTAAAAGTGAAACAAGTGAATTACTAAAGGATTTTATCACTTTAGTTGAAAAGCATTTCACTAAACAGGTTTTAATCATTAGGACTGATAATGGAACAGAATTTAAGAATGCCGATTTTGATGAATTCTGTAGGTCTAAAGGAATTAAGAGGCAATTTAGTAATCCTAGAACTCCTCAACATAATGGAGTAGCTGAAAGGAAGAATAGGACATTAATTGAGGCTGCTAGAACTATGCTGGCTGATTCACTTTTGCCAAATACCTTTTGGGCTGAAGCAATCAATACTGCATGTTATGTGTTAAATAGAGTTCTAGTAACTAAATCTCAAAACAAAACACCTTATGAACTTTTGACTAATGTAAAGCCTAACATAAGTCATTTAAAACCTTTTGGGTGTCATGTGTCCATACTAAATACTCTTGATTACTTGGGAAAGTTTGATGGAAAGTCTGATCCAGGATATCTTGTAGGATATTCATTGCAAAGTAAAGCATATAGGGTTTACAATTTGGCAACTAAGAAAGTTGAAGAAAATGCTCATGTCAATTTCTTAGAAAATAAACCCAATGTTCCAGGAATAGGTTATGCTTGGATGTTTGATTTAGATTATCTAACTAACTCCATGGATTACTACTCTTTGCAAAAAGATTGTCAAACTAACAATACAGGTGAGGAGTCAAGTGCAATTAATACAGGTACTCAAGAAGATTTTTCTTCATCTGATGAAGATGTTCACATCTATGTGCCAAATATGCCTACTGTTACTCCCATATCTGCAACTCCCAAGAAGCAAACCATGCCATCAAATGATGATCAAGCCTCCCAGGAACTTCAGAGGCTTCAAGATCAAGAAAAGAATGCTACATCTGCTAATAAGCATTCAGGAGAAGAATCTTTTGAGTCACAACACTCAGCAGTACATACTATACCTAGCGGTACTTCATCTGTAATGTGACAATCCGTCAATTTATGGTTGATATTTTATTCTCAATATTTATTTATAAACATTATTTTAATGTTACATTATGAACTCACTTATTTTTGGGAAGAAATTTGGATTTACGTCTTGAAGTAGCATCAACTGCGTCTAAACCGGAGGATTCAACGTTACGTGCTTACGTTTACATACACCGTCTTTGGTGACAGTCCGACATTTCAGAAAATAAATTTATCCGTGAATATTATTTTGGAGTTTTAAATTTGTGTTGGTTCATAAACTCACAAATTAACGAGAAGAGATTAGGACTTACGATTTTATTTTAACGTCCTTTACGACTGAACCGGAAACCTTAGAATTACGTATTTACGTTTTCGAACTCCGTTTTTGATGAGACAATTTTTATTAGATTCGTTTTGTGTCGTTGATTCATAATTTATAAAAAGTTTTTTGTAAAACGACCCGAGGGCACGTAAATCGAGGAAACTAGAATCGAGGAGTACCAATAAATAAATGGGGATGAGACAAGTGGGATACTTGTCCCACCCCCACTCAAAACCGGCCTAACTAAGCAACACCACCCCATTATGTGTCAACTTGTAAACAAACTAACAACACTTGTCTAGTTAAGCTTCAATGTTAAGCTAACACACCTCAAAACAATTAGCAATACCACTACTCCCATTTCTTACATGCAAATCAACTCACATTTTCTCTCATCTCCTCCATTCTTGCCGTCCCATCTCAACCAAAACACTACCATCATACAATTTTTAACCACAAACATATGTTATAACTTACATATGTTAATCTCCATTCAAAAAGAGGAAGATTGGTGCAAGTTTTAACATCCAAGGAGGAGTTTCTATGGAGTATTAGGGCTGATTTTCCACAAGGTGTTCATGAAGAATGGTGGTCTTGAAGATGGTCTTGGTTATTCACAAGTTTCTTCATCAAAATCCATGTCCAAATCATAACCTACATCAACTTGGTGGTATAAAGATTGTCCTCCTCATCCTCTTGTTATTTTTGATTATGTAATCTTGTATTTCTTTTACTTATGTATATGTATATGATGATGAATGATGATTAAACATATTGTGTGGGGATTTGGTGTTGATAAACATGCTTAAAAAGATGGACAAACTACATGTAAAATGGGTAAATCTTGTTTAAATGGTAGGCTGTATAAAAATAGTAACTAACCACATGTTAGACTGATAAAATGATGAAGTATAATCAATTTACAGTAAGCTATGGGTCTTGTACACATGTGAGAGTTGGCCATGCAATGGAATCATTGTAATGAGTGAGATATGATCAAAACAAGTTTAGAGTACCAATCTGAGTTCACTATTTGGACGATTTTTAGAGACTACTTAGAGGCTGATTCAACAGTAGCTATAGTAGAGTTAAATGGAGCAAATATCATGTAATTTATGTGATAAAAATTTGAGCTTCTATCTCCATATAGAACTCTAGATATGGCAGTTTTGGTGAACATGAAAATAAAAATCAGATTTTGGAAATTAAAGTATAATAGTATTATATCAGCACTCAAATAAAAATAGTATAAAATGTGAACTAAAACCCACTAACTCATATAATACATTTATATAAATATGTATAAAGATAAATAAATGAACATTGTATAAAAATGGTAGTTTGATAAGTTTTATAAGTTATAAAACTATAAACATGATTTTTACGAATTTTTCGGCTATTACCGTAAAATTAACGTTTTTGCTAAATAAAACTTAGATGGTTGGACCCGTCTAATGTGAACTTTATAAAACTTATATACTGATATATAAACATGTATAACAAGTAAAAACCGATAAAACCCGAACTATATAACATACGGACATTAACGGGCTAAATTAATGTTATTGGACTAATAAAACAACAAAATTGACTAAAACACTTATAAATTTATTTATTGGGCTTAACCCATTTAGGGTCTAACATGTAAAGTATAAATACTGATAATACAAGTATGAAATGGATTAATACAAGTTAATAAACTTATAATAGGCTTATTGGACCTAAAACACGTAAATAGGTAAAACTAAACTAGTATAAAAGTTATCGACACATAACACAAAAATGAGTAAATGAGAATATGTAAACCCACTTGATCATTATATATATAAAATCATCATATGTATACATAGTTGTTATTTTTATAAAGTCATTGGACATGAGTCTAAGACGAGTATTATTTGTCTAGGTTTCAGTGATTGAAGCACGTACCGTACGTCCGAATTGCCGATAACCCGCTTTCCCACATCAACGTGAGTTCATAGCCTCGCACTCTTTTAAATGTTTTTATGAAATGTTTTATAAACCCGCGAGGGAGATAACATGTTAGTTTTTTATAAAATAGGACACCATTTGTCCCGATTGTTTGTTTATTGATTTGGACCCGAATGATTGTATGACCCGATTGTATGACCCGATAAATGATTAAAGGACCCGATAGATGAAATAAAATGGATTATTAAAGTTAGGTTATGTCACTAAAAGTCCCATTAGCATGAATTGTGAACTACCGGGATTTGGTAGACGCTTATGCATATAATAGTACTATTTGGGGACGATCACCCCAGTTCGCGCCTTGACGGTTGATCCCCGTCGTGCCACATTGATTGGTAAGCGAATTTATGTATGAGAAGATTTCCATAGCGTGACCTTTGTGACGACACGCTAACTTAGATGGGCAAATTGAGTATCGGGTTAGCTACCCGTTGTTTGTTTTAGTAAGGTAACAATGTCATGCGGCTTATAATAATCCAACTAACGAAATACTACTAGACACACCGAATTATGATGTATTGCCTGACTAGCAATACAGGGTCATACTATTGATAATATGTTCGTGTTTTGGTTTTCATAGCCATATTCATATAACGGTTTTTATTTTCATACAACGTCATAAGACGTATTGTATGATGTTTTTACGACATTGGCTCGTATAATGATTTTTAAGGCAAATGCCTATATTATGATTTTGATGAAAATTTGTATAAAATGACTTTGGCTATTTTATGGCCTATTAAAATGATTTGTAAAAAATGATTTTCAGTAATAATTTTATACTGATATTATATTGATGGATCTTATTAAACTCTATGAATTCACTCGGCGTTATCGCTGACCTTTTCTTTTAACATGTTTTATCTTAGGTACTTAAAGGTAATTCTCGGGAAGACAACAAGAATTCATGGCCCGCACTTAAATATTAATTTCCATTCAAATGCTTTGTAAAACTTTGTATGAAATAATATGACTTGGGACCTATGTAAATTTGATATTTATGAATGGAAATACTTTATTATTAAACGACGCGATTTTCATGCGTTGTCTATGATGTGAGTAATGTGCTATCCCGTAACACCAACTAGTCTTCCGCTGAATTGAATTGTGTAAATTTGGGGGTGTTACAGTTTGGTACCAGAGCTCTCGTTATAGAGAACGAAAGATTTTTAAAACCAAGGTTTTGAATAAAACATTTCAAAATCTTTTAACTATAAACATTTTTCTAAAAATGTCTAAAAATCTTTTGACTATAACGGTGCCGAAGAATTCCCGAGTTACCGACAAGGCCAGACTGAGAAGTGTTATTTTATTATATATATATATATATATATATATATATATATATATATATATATATATATATATATATATATATATATATATAACTTGGATTATATATATATGATGTAATTTGATTACATGATTGTTTGATGATTATTTTGATATTTATACGAGATATTTATACGACGTCGATTGTCACAAGGAACCCTAAATCCCCTAGTAAATTAATCGAAGCTATTCTCGTAGGAATTCTAGCTATTCCAGATCTAAACCAAGTTGTGGATAGTTATGATCCCAACAAAATAGTTGATATTCGTAGAAATGTAGATATTAGTTAATTGTGATATTAAGAAGAATTGGCGAGATTAAATCTGATATCGATGTCATGACGATCTTTCCTTATAGAGTGGAGTTTGACAAAACGATACCACCTAGAAAGATGTCATCTGATTCGTTGTCATCGAATTCTTAAATTGAAATCGAAAGGGTGAATGTTGCACTTGAGGCTGTCATTGGAAACATTACCCAAAAGCCTCATGCCACTAGTACCTTTCCGAGAAGTCTAATTGAATGATCGAGTCATTTTATACTAGTGACTCATTTGATAATTGTTGTTGTAAGAGCTATAGGATTGGAAATTAAGTGTTGATTCATATCGAGCTTTTATTGCCCTTTTAAGGTTTATAAATAAGGCTGAAAGTATTGGAAAATGAGGTAGGATATCGAATTGAGTATAAAATTGGTTGGAACTTGAATAAAGTAAAATTTAACCCGTATGGAATATGAGATTGATAAGAGTAAGTCGTTAAGTCATGTGATTGTATTATAAGGTTTTAAATGATTGTAGGTTCGTGTTAAGGGGGCCATTGTCCACTAATGAGGATGCCCAGTGTCCAAGAAATAAATTGAAGAAATCTTCTTCTTAATTGGGACCGATGGATCTTCCGGGACATGTGGAACACCTAATGACTCTTGTAGATTAGTATTCATTGTGGTATCTTTTAAAAATCCCTAACTTAACTGAGATATCAGTTGGTAGGATGAGTTTTGGAAATTGTATGACATAGTGACACGCAATGTGTTACGGTACAATTTGACTTGTTTGTGATTAATGAAAAGACTACCTTTGATTGCTAAATTCTACATGTATCGATGTTATCTATCCTTTATTGCTTCATCATAATGTTCGCATTAGTGATGCAACCATTGAACAAGTACTCATCTCGAATTGAGTTACGTTGTAGATTATTCTTTTTGAGTTCCATCGAGGTCATGAACCTCATGATTATTTTGCTAAGCTCATTTCCTATTATATCGTAGTTAGTTCTTGGTGAACCACTTCTTCATCACTCCTTTGCAGATCACTCATTGTTTTTATAAGATAAAACCGTATCTATTGAGA
This sequence comes from Glebionis coronaria, assembly GCA_025667525.1. Lineage (NCBI taxonomy): Eukaryota > Viridiplantae > Streptophyta > Magnoliopsida > Asterales > Asteraceae > Glebionis > Glebionis coronaria. Next base: position 136,164,819 of record CM046879.1, on the reverse strand, counting down.
AAAATTGGATTTTCATCACTATATGGATTATTTAAAGTGAGATTTATGAGTAATCATCATCGAAATAAGGTTGTTTATGAAACACTTTGGAAAACTTAATTGTTTTCATAACAAAGAAAATCTTTGTAAACTTATTTTTAATTCTTATTTAAGAATTAAGTATGAAAATGTTTTTATTATAAACATGATGATAAAATTTTGACGAACTGAGTATTGCATCGTTAATCTTGAAATTGTATATAGTTGCGCGCATACATACAATTTGGAATGGACCATGCAAGGCTGATTAGTAGTCACCATAAAACTGATTAATAAACACTAAATTTTCTTCGAAGATTGTGAAAGATTAAAATTTATGAGATCTGCAAGAAGTGAACAATAGGGACATAGTGTTAGGGACACCTACATATGTTCCTGTAGCATCTATTCTTCTGAGTTGAATTTACTCATCTGTGGAATTTGTCTTATTTGAAAATTGATATTCCCTTCTTGTCCAATTCTCCCGTGGTGAGATTCTTGGAAAAAGTATATGATTACCGAGTGTTGATACCCGACTGGATGTATTGACATTCTTATCATTTCTTATGATTTGATTTCATTTGAATGACCTGGGAAACGATCCGAGGAGCTTTCGAATGCGTACTCAAATTATGAAAACATGAGACATATTCATATTCGTTAAATGTTTTCGTCTGTAGCTGATTTGAAATTCTCTCGCGTAGATTATGCGTTGACCTTACTCTTTTAATAGTAGTTGTGTCTCCATATATCCCTGAATTTGTGAAGGATTATGAGTTATTATTAGTCTTTTGAGAAGTTCACATCTTATCGACGGCAATAAAATTGAAAAGTTGATAGTGCCAGTAGAATGGATTGATTGATTATGACATGACGATATTGTCTTAATTGATGGGAACTCGAATAGAATTCCCCTAAATGATAAGATGTTGATTATCAAAAGTGATCTAAATAATTCTTGATGGATGACTTGAAATTATACCATGAATGGTTGTGAATTAGTCATAGATATTATAATCTAGAAAGTACCTAATATAAATTTATTAAAAAGATGTTTATGTTATCTAAAACTTTAGGAGGTATTTGTTGGTGAATTACCTAGACTTTCGCCATTAAGGCAAGTAGAATTTGGTATTTGATTATATTCTCGGTGCTGCACCTGTGGCGTGTGCACTGTACGACAGCACCATCTGAATTAAAAGAATTGCCGTACAACTGAGAGAGTTGTCGGAGAAAGCTTTTATTCTACCAAGCTCGTCATTATGAAGAGCTATGGTGTTATCATTCCTTATATTTATAGATTACTGTGAATGAGTAAATTGACAATCGAAAGTGATATCCATAACTCGAAATGGAAGATTTGTTCGATCATTTACAAGGTTCTAGCGTATGTTTTAAAGACTTGATCCACGGCATGGTTATCATCAATTTCGCGTCCGCGAAAAGGATTATCTATTCCAATTACTACATCCAGAACTTGTAATGAATATTATGAGTTTCATGTTATGTCGTTTGGATTGACTAATGTACATGTAGTATTCATAAATTTGATGAATCACGTGTGTAGGCTGTAATCTGATAAATTCATGCTCGTGATCATTAAGGACCATTTGTTTGGTTATAAAAATAAGAAGAAGTTAATAATTATTTATAGATTGCCCTGAATTGGCCAAACGATAAAAACCTGTACCTTGAATAATTAACATGTGATTTAAGACTTAATCCTTTACATAAAGTGGCCGTTTGATTAATGATGGTAAGATATATATATATATATATATATATTGACTCTTCAAAAATTAAGAGCCCTTTTAAAACTTTGGATTTTTACCAAAAAGAAAGTGCAAACGTGTTTTGACAAATGTTTTAACAAAGGATTTTAAGGGATTATTCCCTTATACACAAACCATTTAACGAAACTTCTGTTTAGGGGTAAATGTTTGTGTATACCTCAAGACAACCTAAGAGGGATTGAGGAAACCTTTTAAATCATGACTTGAAATTCGAAACGACACTTTTTGCTTTTCAACTAAGAAAATTTTGACCAAAGTATAAACCAAAGATTTTTCGAACAATTACGGATCTTATTAAATATTTTGGATAAATCAACAAAAATCTTGTTAATTAAATTCAAATTTATTTTTGAACATTTTATATAATTGGTCGAACTAAGAAATTTAAAATTTTTACGTTTACGTTTCATAAAAATTAACTGATTATTATTTAATTAATTGTAATAATTATCGACGCTTTAAACGCTGGATTGAGAAAAAATGATAAAAATGATAGATGAGACGAAACTGAAACTTAGAAAATATGAAGAAAGGTGAACGTAATTACTGACGCATAATATAGAAATAAATTCTGAGTAAATTGAAGACATGATAATTATTTCATCAGGAAAGATGAATGTAAATACTGACACATTATATAGAAAGGATAAAGAATCCATTAGGACGTGTTCCTTAATAATGATTGTGCAAAATAAATTGCCGAACAATTTAAAATATAGCCGATGCTTATAAAAAGGATAATATAGATAATAAAAGGGGTTCGTGGCTAATGTGAACCATTAAAATTGAGAAGCCAATAGCGTTAAATGTTTTAAAGGCCACTTGTGGTTGCCTAAATATGGAGATTATGAGATATAGTTATGTTGGAATTTGTAAGTATAAGTATTCTATTTATGTCATTTATGACTAAAAGTATCTTTGTCTGAAGAAGTTGTACTGATGGCAATTATGAAGGCAGACATCGCCTCATACATTAGTAAACGTCTAGCTATTGCAAAGGTCATCATCTGAATTTGATTCGATTTGGGTCATCGTCGACAGACTGACCAAATCTGCTAATATCATTCCCGTTAATGATAAATGCAAAAGAGTTATGTAAACATAGTGTGCCTGTATCGAACATCTTTATCAAGATCCTCGCTTCGCATCGAATTACTACAGATTTGCTCAAAAATCATTGAGAACGAACCTTGATGAGAGTACTATGTACCACCCCAATCGAAGGGACGAGGTAAAGTAACGATGCAAAGTAATGTAAGTGATGTTTTATGTTTGAATGATTGACCTTTGGTAATAGACCATATAATCGTTTTCCTTTGGAGAGATTATCATTGATAATTATCATATTATGATCGAGATCTAATCTTGTTAGGATCTATATTAGAGCATCTGTAAGCAAGAGTTGAGATGAAGACACCCGACATACACCCATTGTGAGTTGGACATGTCTTTTAGGTTTAAGGTTTCCTATGATGACGAACCTAACCTTACAAAATACCCGACCCGCGAGATCTGAAATGATTGTTAAATTAGGATCTGATTATTGACTGCTGGTAGTGGGCAAGAGGTTATGTGAATATGAAATGTAGATCTTGAAGTGCCAGATGGGCAGCGAAGTTATGCCAAAAATTTTAACCTTGGAGAAATGAATTAATGATCTGACAAATCATGGGATATAAGTCCCCGTTGTATGGGACCATTGAGGTGATGTAAAAGATTTGGTTTGAAAGGCATATAAGCTGGATCTACCCAAGGACTTCAAGAGATGCGTGAATTATGTTTCGTATATCGAACTTGATGGAATATCTATCAAGTGAAAATCTGAATTCTTTTTAATAAAGCTTAGATCGGCGAAAAGTTGCATTCATCAGAAACCCGTGAACATCATGGATAGAGAAAGTAAGTCAACATTTAGCCTTATCTTATTCCCGTAGTTATGTTTGATGAAACTCACGTATTGTAATGAATTACACTTGTGAGAAAAGACCGAATGTGGAGGAAATACCCACATGGCTTTAAATCTATAAGAAGCGAGTAGTAAGATGATCTTTGAGGACAAAGATCCTGTTTAGGGGTAAATGCTGTGACAATCCGTCAATTTATGGTTGATATTTTATCCTCAATATTTATTTAAAAACATTATTTTAATGTTACATTATGAACTCACTTATTTTTGGGAAGAAATTTAGATTTACGTCTTGAAGTAGCATCGACTGCGTCTAAACCGGAGGATTAAACGTTACGTGCTTACGTTTACATACACCGTCTTTAGTGACAGTCGGACATTTCAGAAAATAAATTTATCTGTGAATGTTATTTTGGAGTTTTAAATTTGTGTTGGTTCATAAACTCACAAATTTACGAGAAGAGATTAGGACTTACGATTTTATTTTAACGTCCTTTACGACTAAACCGGAAACCTTAGGATTACGTATTTACGTTTTCGAACTCCGTTTTTGATGAGACAATTTTTATTAGATTCGTTTTGTGCCATTGATTCATAATTTATAAAAACGTTTTTCGTAAAACGACCCGAGGGCACGCAAATCGAGGAAACTAGAATTGAGGAGTACCCGTAAATAAATGGGGATGAGACAAGTGGGACACTTGTCCCACCCCCACTCAAAACCGGCCTAACTAAGCAACACCACCCCATTATGTGTCAACTTGTAAACAAACTAACAACACTTGTCTAGTTAAGCTTCAATGTTAAGCTAACACACCTCAAAACAACTAGCAATACCACTACTCCCATTTCTAACATGCAAATCAACTCACATTTTCTCTCATCTCCTCCATTCTTGCCGTCCCAACTCAACCAAAACACCACCATCATACAATTTTTAACCACAAACATATGTTATAACTTACATATGTTAATCTCCATTCAAAAAGAGGAAGATTGGTGCAAGTTTTAACATCCAAGGAGGAGTTTCTATGGAGTATTAGGGCTGATTTTCCACAAGGTGTTCATGAAGAATGGTGTTCTTGAAGATGGTCTTGGTTATTCACAAGTTTCTCCATCAAAATCCATGTCCAAATCATAACCTACATCAACTTGGTGGTATAAAGATTGTCCTCCTCATCCTCTTGTTATTTTTGATTATGTAATCTTGTATTTCTTTTACTTATGTATATGTATATGATGATGAATGATGATTAAAAATATTGTGTGGGGATTTGGTGTTGATAAACATGCTTAAAAAGATGGACAAACTACATGTAAAATGGGTAAATCTTGTTTAAATGGTAGGCTGTATAAAAACAGTAACTAACCACATGTTAGACTGATAAAATGATGAAGTAGAATAAATTTACAGTAAGCTATGGGTCTTGTACACATGTGAGATTTGTCCATGCAATGGAATCATTGTAATGAGTGAGATATGATCAAAACAAGTTTAGAGTACCAATCTGAGTTCACTGTTTTGGACGATTTTTAGAAAATACTTAGAGGCTGATTCAACAGTAGCTATAGGAGAGTTAAATGGATCAAATATCATGTAGTTTATGTGATAAAAATTTGAGCTTCTATCTCCATATAGAACTCTAGATATGGCAGTTTTGGTGAACATGAAAATAAAAATCAGATTTTAGAAATTAAAGTATAATAGTATTATATAAGCACTCAAATAAAAATAGTATAAAATGTGAACTAAAACCCACTAACTCATATAATACATTTATATAAATATGTATAAAGATAAATAAATGAACATTGTATAAAAATGGTAGTTTGATAAGTTTTATAAGTTATAAAACTATAAACATGATTTTTACGACTTTTTCGGCTATTACCGTAAAATTAACGTTTTTGCTAAATAAAACTTAGACGGTTGGACCCGTCTAATGTGAACTTTATAAAACTTATATACTGATATATAAACATGTATAACAAGTAAAAACCGATATAACACGAACTATATAACATACGGACATTAACGGGCTAAATTAATGTTATTGGACTAATAAAACAACAAAATGGACTAAAACACTTATAAACTTATTTATTGGGCTTAACCCATTTAGGGCCCAACATGTAAAGTATAAATACTGATAATACATGTATGAAATAGATTAATACAAGTTAATAAACTTATAATAGGCTTATTGGACCTAAAACACGTAAATAGGTCAAACTAGAAAACTAGTATAAAAGTTATCGACACATAACACAAAAATGAGTAAATGAGAATATGTAAACCCACTTGATCATCATATATATAAAATCATCATATGTATACATAATTGTTATTTTATAAAGTCATTGGACATGAGTCTAAGACGAGTATTATTTGTCTAGGTTTCCGTGATTGAAGCACGTACCGTACGTCCGAATTGCCGATAACCCGCTTTCCCACATCAACGTGAGTTCATAGCCTCGCACTCTTTTAAATGTTTTTATGAAATGTTTTATAAACCCGCGAGGGAGATAACATGTTAGTTTTTATAAAATAGGACACCATTTGTCCCGATTGTTTGTTTATTGATTTAGACCCGAATGATTGTATGACCCGATTGTATGACCCGATAAATGATTAAAGGACCCGATAGATGAAATAAAATGGATTTTTAAAGTTAGGTTATGTCACTAAAAGTCCAATTAGCATGAATTGTGAACTACCGGGATTTGGTAGACGCTTATGCATATAATAGTACTATTTGGGGACGATCACCCCAGTTCGCGCCTTGACGGTTGATCCCCGTCGTGCCACATTGATTGGTAAGCGAATTTATGTATGAGAAGATTTCAATAGCGTGACCTTTGTGACGACACGCTAACTTAGATGGGCAAATTGAGTATCGGTTTAGCTACCCGTTGTTTGTTTTAGTAAGGTAACAATGTCATGCGGCTTATAATAATCCAACTAACGAAATACTACTAGACGCACCGAATTACGATGTATTGCCTGACTAGCAATACAGGGTCATACTATTGATATTATGTTCGTGTTTTGGTTTTCATAGCCATATTCATATAACGGTTTTTATTTTCATACAACGTCATAAGACGTATTGTATGATGTTTTTACGACATTGGCTCGTATAATGATTTTTAAGGCAAATGCCTATATTATGATTTTGATGAAGATTTGTATAAAATGACTTTGGCTATTTTATGGCCTATTAAAATGATTTGTACAAAAATGATTTTCAGTAATAATTTTATACTAATATTATATTGATGGATCTTATTAAACTCTATGAATTCACTCGGCGTTATCGCTGACCTTTTCTTTTAACATGTTTTATCTCAGGTACTTGAAGGTAATTCTCGGGAAGACAACAAGAATTCATGGCACGCACTTAAATATTAATTTCCATTCAAATGCTTTGTAAAACTTTGTATGAAATAATATGACTTGGGACCTATGTAAATTTGATATTTATGAATAGAAATACTTTATTATTAAACGACGCGATTTTCATGCGTTGTCTATGATGTGAGTAATGTGCTATCCCGTAACACCAACTAGTCTTCCGCTGAATTGAATTGTGTAAATTTGGGGGTGTTACAGTTTGGTACCAGAGCTCTCGTTATAGAGAACGAAAGATTTTTAAAACCAAGTGTTGTCCCATATATTTGTGATTGATTAAGCAATGAAGAAAGAAAGAAAAATAGATGAAGAAGAGATGAATTCCTAGAGAGAGAAAGTAGTGAGAGAAAGTAGAGAGAGAGATGATTAACTTGGTGAATATTAGATTGAGAAAAGAATTTGTTACAAATGACCATCCACCCTCCTAACATGCTAGGAGGGTAGTATATATAGTCCACCCACATGCGGGCTGTAATGGACTATATATTGGGCCGGGCTTGTCTTTTGGACTTTAATTAGTTTATATCTAAGCCCGTGAACCACGACTAAATAACTACCTATTACAACGTTCTAATAAATATTACAATAGAAACCTATGACCGAACATTCTTGTTTGACTCAATATTTTGAGTCTAACAATCTCCCCCAATGTAAGGTCATTCCTCTTTGATATTTAGATTCCAATGGAGATTTATGAGTTTTGTCATAAATGAGTCTTAAACGTGTAACAGTAGTTTTGTTCCTTCATGCTATGAACTTTGAGCCTTTGTCGTTGTCTTTCGACTTTGTCTTCTATCTTGAGATCTTCAAATCATCCTTGACTTGTCATTGCCATCTTGCGATCTTGTGTCTTTATCCACATGCTCACACTATCAATTGTTGGATAAGTCTTTGGGCATGAATATGTGGTTGTGAATCTTTGACTTTGTTGAGTACACCGTGACGCCACCTTCTCGAAACAAAACATAGACACGGACTGAATGGCTTTGACATTCGTCCTAAATCGGTAGCGTTTTACCTCCGGTCGGTGAAGACCGTTATACGATATTAAATATCGTACCTGTGATCAGGTAGATTCAATTAAGAATCTCCTTGACAGGGTTTCGCGGCAGTACTAGTCGTTCTCTTTACTCGACCGTCTCAAAGCAAGACTGCGAACATAAAGAGTGAATCAATTGGATAAATATCCGCTTGATTAAAGTCGTCAATTCAAATTCCTGGAACAAGTTTGATTCATTAAGAATCTTACCATTGTTGCTTTCCAGTTGACACAAGTTTGATTCATAAGAATCTCACAAGTCACCTACCGTAGCGCTGTTTGATGTTGACGCTAGAAGGATTTCCATTCGTCACTGTGAATTTTAATAAATATCACTCTGAATGTTCTGGCAAGACCATAAAGATATTGCGTAGAAACCTGAAACGAGTTTGAATCAATTCAGAATCAAACCACTGTTGCTTTTCAGTTTTACATATGTTCAATTCATAAAGAATCTTGCATATGACCTACCGCAGTGCTGTTTGATGTTAACACTGGAAGGATTTCCACTCATCATTGTGAATACTAAGTAGTATCACTCTGAGTGTTCTAGCAATATCACAAGGATATAGTGTAGGACTCTCTTGATCTTCATCCGTGTGTCCTAACGAGATTTGATTGATCTCTTGGCTGTACACTCGATTTGTGCACTTTTAGTAGTCGGAGGCTGGAGCAGATGCCACCTATTCAATATCAACAATCTTGGAGTGAGAAAGTCAACAGAAGTCGTGTTGATCTCCGTGACAATAAAACAAACTTCTTTTGAGAGAAGTCTGAGTAGCTAGGAAAGGGTTGTGCTTCACATCACTGGGTCCATGATGAGTTTGTCTTCATGATGAGTGGACCCGGTTTCTGCCTAAGTTGTATGGAGGGCTTCTTTCTTTACACCCTTTATCCTTACATTTCTTTTTCATTCTTCAACCCCTTCAATGCTTACCAAGACATCATTAATAGCACCTTGTTGTGATTGTTCCAGTGCTATCATCAGTACTTAGTCGGCATTCAGCTACGTTCACATTCTACTCCATCTTTCCTAAGGATTTCTAATAATCTATTGGATTGTCCCTGGGAAGATCCCTCCGGTTCTGGTTGGATCATAGGACTTAAACCTAACCACCCTTTTGACACCAATAACGTCGTGAATTAAAGATGTTGTGGGTATTTGATCGTAACCATGAAAACCACTTTAAATTCTAACAAAGTGTTTGAAAAACATTTAACACCTTGCTAGTTTTGTCGTTTCAGAAATGCTCCCCCTTCACATGTGCATCGATAATCGAAAGTGTTTCGCACATGTAGGTAAGAGTTAAAGTGCTTGAGTCTTATTTAAGATCACATTTTAATCACATTTTCTCCCCTATCTCTAATATATAAAATCTTTTGATATTAGAGATACCAAATTTGATTAAAATATATTTTGAAAAATAGTCTTGAAAATCTTCGGGAGAAAGATGTGTTAATCTTTTGCATGAAGTTGAATTGCTCCCCCTCAAAAATTGATCCAATGGAATTGTCATTACGAGGATTTGATCCACATTACACTTTTGAGGATAGGAGTTGTTGAACACACAATTTTTGAAAGATTTTGAATATCAATGAGAAATTCTTGAAAAAAATTGTGTTCAACGCTTTTTGAAAAATCAATTCTTTTTGACGAAAAGGTTTTTCTAAAGCATAAACTTGAGTTCATAGACTTTGAATGTCTTGACGAATCCACTCAAGTGTAAGAAGATTTAACTTCTTTTGCTAAGGGTAAGAGTACAAAAGCGTACACTCCCCCGTGAATTTAGATCCGGGTTGCAATCTGAAAGTGATTACAAGACACTGTGTTGAGCTCAAAACGTTGAATGTTTTGTGACAAGCTCAACCCAAGAGAGATTGCTCTACCCGTTGTTGGAAGTATTGTCCAAAATAGACAATTTCCTTTTGAAAATATAGAAATGACATGTTTTGAAAAATATTTACAACTTTCATTCGAGCTTTATGTACACACCCGTGTCGTTATTGAGCGACATTTCTAGGTACGTCCATATTATCGATACTGAAAGACATGTCAAGAAGAATATTTTTGGATTATCAAAGATTTTTTAATTTTGTATTTTGCTTTTTGATTAATATTTACAGGTAGATGTTTGATAGATGAATCAAGCAGGCTTCTTTGCCAGAACCTCCAGTTCTGCTGGAGTCAAACATCTTATACCAATTTGCCTAACTAGATACGCAAACCTCTCCTTCGAAAGATCTTTTGTAAATAAGTCAGCTAATTGGTAATCAGTTCCAACAAAGTATAATTCAACAATACCTCTTTCAACTTGTTCCTTAATGAAGTGATATCGGACATCAATGTGCTTCGTGCGAGAATGCTGAACCGGATTGCAGGAGATGGCTATGGCCGACTTTGAGTCACAGTACATAGGTACTTTATCAAAATGGAAGCCATAATCCGTGAGTTGTGTTCTCATCCAAAGAACTTGAGCACAACACGCAGATAGAGACACATACTCCGCTTCGGCTGATGACAGTGACGTGCAATCCTGCTTCTTGGAAGACCATCCCACAAGCTTATCTTGTCCTAGAAATTGTGCACCACCAGAAGTACTTTTACGTGTATCAAGACACCCTGCATGATCAGAATCTGAATAGGCCGTTAGAAAGAAACCTGTTTCCCTCGGATACCAGAGTCCTATGTGAATGGTATTCTTAAGGTACCGAAAGATCCGTTTAACCTCCTTGAGGTGCTTTTCAGTGGGTCGTGCTTGATATCGTGCACAATAACATGTAGCATGATGTATATCAGGTCTGCTCGCTGTCAAGTACATGAGGGACCCGATCATGAAACGATATCTCGTTTGATATATGGGTAATCCCTCCAAATCAACATCTAGGGATGTGGTTGATAATGGTGTCCCAACGGGGTCACATGATGTCATACCATGCTTTTTGATTATCTCTTGACAATACTTGGCTTGGTTAATAAAGATACCACTTGGGGATTGGTGAACTTGAATTCCTAGAAAGAATTTTAGTTCGCCCATCATAGACATTTCAAATCTGTTGTGCATTACTTTTTCAAACCAGTTTGAAATTTTTGGGTTTGTAGACCCGAAAATAATGTCATCAACATAAATTTGCACAAGCAAAATGTCATCCCCATATTTATAAGTGAACAAAGTTAAATCAATGGAACCTTTTGAGAAACCTTTGGAGACCAGAAATTTCGAGAGCTCGTCGTACCACGTCCTTGGAGCTTGCTTGAGTCCATATAGTGCTTTGTGGAGACGATACACCTTGTCAGGATAATGAGGATTGACGAATCCTTCCGGCTGCGTGACATAAACTTCTTCCTTCAAAGGACCGTTAAGAAACGCCGTCTTTACGTCCATTCGATAAACGATGAATCCCTTATGTGTAGCATAAGCAAGAAAAATCCTGACCGCTTCCATTCGAGCTACTGGTGCAAATGATTCTTCGAAATCAATACCCTCTTTCTGTCCATACCCTTTAGCCACTAGCCTAGATTTATTCTTGATGATCGTGTTCTCTTCATCCATCTTGTTTTTCCAGATCCATCGAAGATTTAATGGTGTTACATCGTATGGTCTGTCAACAAGTTCCTAGACTTTAAGTCTTTCAAATTGTTGAAGTTCATCCGTCATCGATTCAATCCAAGCATGATCAACTAATGCTTCTTTGATGTTTTTCGGTTCAGCTGAACTCACGGCGAGTGCGAACATACAAACGTCGGCATCGGTGTTAAGCTGTCGTCTTGTGCGAACGGGCTGTAAAGGGTTTCCAGTAACATGAACCAAAGGATGATCTCAGGTCCAATGATGTGTTGAAGGATGTCGTTGATAGAAAGTATGCATATTTGACGGATCAACATGGCGAGTAGAAGACTCTCCAGTTTCATGTACCGGTGTACCGAATGGGTTGATAAATTCGTCTTCGTCAGATAATGCATTGTCTGCTTGATTTGTGTTCTCTGGAGCAATGACAGTAGTTGTGGATGTTGTAGGATCGATTGTTGAAGTGATATTCTGAGGAGGTAAATCTGCAGCAACCCGTATTGAAGTAGATGAAGTTGTATCCATTTGTTGACGATGATCGGTATCATCATTCATATCATGAGTGACAGCGGAAGACTTCGATACAACTTGTTTCTCCCCCGTGAAATATTCATCATACATTGGTCCATATAACATTTCTAACTCTTCAATTGTCGTATCGACTGTCATATCAGCTCTAGGAACATTTTCTGGAACCAGCGTTGAACTTGACGGTTCATTGCTGTGGTCTTGAGTTCCGAGTTCCGTGCGGTTGTGAACGGAAGTCGTTTGTCGTTGTGGATCGGGACTTAAACTGCTTTGTTCAAGTGCCATTTCTTGTAATTCATCAAATCGAATGTGAATGGTCTCGACAATCAATTTTGTTCTCTTGTTGTATACTCTATATCCCTTTGACTAAGTTGCATATCCCACAAGAATACATGCATCACCTTTCTCTTTCATCTTGTCCAAATTTTCACCATCTCGAATAATGTAACAAGTACATCCAAAAACATGAAGGTGTTTGAGTGAAGGTTTTCGATCATGAATTATGTGATATGGTGTCTTTTCGTGTCGTGGGATAATTAAGGAACGGTTTTGTGTGTAGCATGCGGTTGACACGGCTTCGGCCCAAAAGTATAGTGGAAGTTTTGAAGCGGATAATAATGTTCGAGCAGCTTCAACCAAAGTACGGTTTCGTCTTTCAACAACGCCGTTTTGTTCGGGTGTTCGAGCAATAGATGTTTCATGTTCAATCCCTTCGGCTTCAAAATACTTTCTCAGATTTGAATTCAAAAATTCTGTATCTCTGTCAGTACGAACCACTTTAACTTGAGCCTGAAGACCACGTTGTATCAATTTAAGAAAGCTGATGAGAACGTCGGGTGTTTCATCCTTGGACCTCAAGAAGTGAGTCCATGTGTACCTTGAGTAATCATCGACAATTACCAGAATATATTTCTTTCCATTGATACTCTAAACACGCATGGGACCACATAGATCCATATGAAGAAGATCTAATCGTCCTTTAGAGCTTGGTGTGGTCTTTGTTTTGAAGCTACTTCGTTTAGCTTTACAAAGCTCACAAGAAGAACAAAGATGATCTTTGATGAATTTCAAGCTTGGAAGACCTCTCATAATATCTTTCTTGGAAAGCAAGTTAATGGTATCAAAGTTGAGATGAGAAAGACGTTGATGCCATAACCATGCCTGAGTCGTTGAAGCTTTTGCCATGAAGCAAATTGGAGTTGATGAAGTTGTGTCTTGAAGTGAAATTGTGTAAAGATCAGTACCCCGTGTACCGGTAAGTAAGTCATTCCCATCATAATCACGAACAAAACATGTCTTCTTTCTGAAAGCAACTTCCAAATCCGCATCACAGAATTGACAAACCGAGAAAAGATTGTGATTGAGCCCTTCGACGTAGTATACCCTTTTAATCGTGATATTCCCCTGAACCAAATCTCCATATCCTAGGATCGGTGCAAATTGATCATTTCCGAATCGGACTGTACCCAGGAACTTCTCCACGAAGTTAATTAGAAGCTTGAGATTCCCCGTCATGTGCTTCGTGCATCCGGAGTCCAGTATGAAGAGAATTATTTGTATCACCTGCAGAAGAGTTAGAACACGATGGAGCATTTGCTAAATTGGATACCACAGTATTTGTGATAGTAGAATCATTAGTGTCCTTATCAACATTTAAAGGCAAACTAACACTCGTTTTCACATTTTCTGTCCTAACTTTAGGCATCCATTTATATCCGGGAGGACATTGATTAGCAAACCACCATTTCCAAGACTTACTGGCAGACTCATATAATTCCTTAATTTTGCTTCTAGGATTCTTAGTGGTGGAGTCTGATGCATTACTTTTCTTAGTGGGGGTTGCACCAGAATGGTTCACTTTGCGTTTGGGTTTACTAGCCCTAATAGGCATTGCAACTTGCTTCTTAGTTCTAGTATATACGCCTTTGACTTTATTTATAGCACACATAGAATGATTAACATTAGCACACTTTCCACATTTGACACAAACAAATTTCACATTCATAGCATTCAAATCATTCACAGCATTCAAATAGTCATTACATGCGATTACAAACTTATTATTCTTAAAAACATTCAAATTCCTAGGGTGTTCTTCTACTTGCTTCATCTTCTCTTGATTCTTGTGTTTCCAGACCTTATCATTCACTTGAGTGCTCTTAAGCTGAGGCCGGCTAACACTAGTAGTGGAGACTATTCTTGTAGTAGAAGACACACGAATATTAGTGTTTCTAGAAGTCTGAGGCGAGTGATTATCTTTGTTTGTGGGCTTAGTGGACATTCTATACATCCCTAGTTTAATCACATTATTGTGCTTAACGCTTGGTGCTATAGGATTCCTTATGGGTTGAGCTTGTGGTAACCTTTCCTTTCCATCCATCTTGGGGGCAAACACAGGTTTTGCAAACGAGGAATTAGATAAAGCAGATGGTTTTCCCAAGATAGAGGATTTATTCTCTTTAGAGGCATTGGGTTGTCTAACAACATTTTTCTGAATGCTAGGTTCCACAATTTTCCCACCCATTTTAGCAATGAGTTTCTGCAACTCTGCTATCGCTCTGTCCCTGTCTTGTAATTGAGCTTTCAACCCTTTAATTTCCAAATTCTGTTCATTCATTTCTCGAAATGTTTGGGAAAGTTTTTCTTGTAATTTATTATCGTGTGGAAAACTACCAACGTCTTTTTGCAAAGCAAGTTCAAGTGAATGACAATGTTTTTGAAGGAAATTATTTTTGTGTTGAAGTAACTCAAAAGCCTTTTTGTCAACATTTTCTTTACGTTTCGAAAGCTCAATTTCAAGATGTTCACATTCTTTGATCTTATCAAGATATTGGCATGCAACTTCAGAATATTCATCAATATCAGCACAAGATGTAAAATAAGCACACATAACATCTTTAGAAACGCATTCTTGCAAGAGTAAATCATATTCATCTAAGAAATCAGACTTCTCCATTTGAAGATCATCAATGTGTTTCTCAATAGATTCAACATATTTTAAATCATCAAACATTTCAGTCCGAATGAACTCCTCAAGTTAAAGAACAGTTTCTTTAATCAACACCGTGTTTGGAATTAAGAGTTCTTTGACAAGCAAGGTAATATCGTAAGGAATCGGACGTGTCCACTCAGCATTTTCACGTTTTGCCCAGTCTCTTTCAACAATAGATTTAACATTATCTATGTGGTGTTTAAGAATACCTAATGTTTTCCTACTCTTGCTTTTAGATTCATCTAGAGGGAGGTAGTTTATGTATTTGTAAACATTAGATTTCTTAGGGGCAAATGCTTTCTTCCATTGAATTCTCTTTTGTTTGCATTCAAGGAACACTTCCTCACGAGTTTTCTGAGTTTGTTTATTGAAAAGGCCATAAAGACTATTCTCATAAGCATAATTATATGGTTTCACAAACTCCTTATTAACAAGTGGTTGACTATCAGCATCCCAAAGGGCAGTCTCTTCACTATTGGCACTAACAGGCATGCAGTCAAGATCTGTCCTTTCAGTCCCATCAAGATAAAGATGCGGGTTCGCAGCTTGAGCTTTGGCAAGGTACTCAGGACTTGCAAAGCTAGCTTGACCCTTAAACATCGAAGGAGGTGCCAGCATTCTCACAGATTGAATAGAATCATGCGTTTTATAAACAACATTCTTCAAAAATTTGACTTGTGCTTCTAATTTCGTGACCTTTTCAGTTTCTTTATCATATCTACTTTTGAAGTCTTGTTTTAACGCATCTACCTCTTGTTTCTTATCCTCAAGAATTTTAGCAGAATCAGTAGTGGTCATAGAGAGCTTTTGTTCAAGTTCATTAACTTTGGTGTTGGCAAGGTACGTTTTTTGGCGTTCATCCATTAAGAAAACATTATATTGACGCTTCTCTTTTGCTAATAACTCAAGAGTTGTATTATATTTGTTTTCAAAATCGTCCTTTTGACCTTTTAACGCACTTCCCTTGTACCCCTCAAGCTCTTTGGTTTTCTGAAGGAGCTCATCTCTATAGGTTTCAGTCATCTCAGTAGATTTGATAAGAGCAGCTTTGCATTCTTCAAAGCTTTGAGTGAGCGTAGCGTTTGCCTTCTTTAGTTGCTTTTGACTCTTTTTATTTTCAGTGACATCTTTTTGTAAAGTAGCAATTAAATTAGCAAGCGCAATACGTTCCTCTTCATCATATTCATTTGCATGTTGATCATCCTCAGACTCATTATTGCACATGTCTGGTGAATCGGGTGTGGTATTGCTATCAACCGTTTCCATCATACATGTGTCATTAATGGCATTGGGTAGATCACTATGCTCAGGAATATCACCAAACACATTATATTCATCAGTAGTGTGTACCTTATCGAGTGGCTCAGTGTCAAAGATAGGGCCATTGTCATCTTCAGTGACTTTGAGAACTTCTTCAACCTTTTCCATGTACGAGTAATGTGTATCGAGCTCTTGATCAGAATCTTCATCATCAGTATCATCAAGCATTGCTCCTTCCTCAGCTGAAAATTTAACCTCTGCTTCCATTTTCTTGCATAGCAGCATCTTTTCCTTGTGATAGCTGGAGTCTCTAACCCTTTTCGGCTTCCTGCATTCCTTTGCCATATGCCCATAACCTTGGCAATTAAAACATTGAATCCCACACTGCTGAACCACTTGACTTCCAACCGTTTCCCTATTCCCAGTAGCAGCAGCAATCCTCTGAGTATCATACTTGGCAGTTTGTCGATCATATCTTGTAGAACCCTCAACATGCGTTGGATTATGTCGATCATACCTAGAAGGACTTTCACCACGTCGACGTGTGTCATACCTTAGAGGACTCTCAACATATCGGTTCTTTGTGTTAGATGATGTGCGAAGATTGTTGTTTGTGGGTTTGTAGATTTTCTTGTAAGTCTTCATTATGTAAGCAATTTGTTGTTTCATCTCTTGGCTCTTTTGAGCTTGCTCTTCATCACTATCTTCTTCAGATGAGGACTCAGATGGTGGTGATGGTGCTCTTGGCGCTTTACCTCGAGATTTTGTGGAAGATGAAGACTTAGATGATGTGGAATATCGTGGTGAAGATGATGTATTGGAGTATGGCTTAGGAGCACGAGAGTGAGGATCTTGAACATGTTGAGTGGTAGTCACTAAAGCAAGTGGATTAGCCGTCTTGGCAACACGTTCAGCTCGAATCTCATTTGCTTCAAGATGTCAAAGAGTCGATGATATGAGACCTCGTCTAACATTTCTTGTTGTTTCACCAAAGTGACGAACCGTGTCCACTCGGGTTGAAGTTGTTGAAGAAATTGGACATTAACTTGCATGGTGGAGACTTACAGATTATTTCTTGTCATGTCATTCATCATCTTATAAAACCTGGAGTAGTAAGAGTCAATTGATTCTCCATCCCTTGAAGTAAACTTGCCAAAATTCCAAAACAAGTTTGTTTTGACATCTTGTTTGTTGAGTGATTCTCCTTGTTGCAAGCGTTCAATAGCCGTCCACATTTCATGTGCTGTCGGGCATGCATCAACCGTGGAGTAAATATCATCTCCAATCCCACTTAAAACCATATAGATGGCTTCCTTCTCCGCATCATGCCAAGCATAATTTTCAGGTGTGAGATCAGCTCTTGTTTCATCACGTTCACTTGCAGGTATTGGATCAGTAGTATCTGTGGCTGCTCTTGGAAGAATTGAGATCTTGAATATATATGGTCCATGATTTTATATGATTTTTATGAAGTATTCTGCAGGCGTGAGAAGAATTGTTGCTGATTTCTTGCATGTTACCCCAAACGGATTATCACCAAAACATAAACGACATGAAACAGTATAGAAGCAGTGTTATTTGGTGTGGTTCTTCTACAAATTTCCGCTGTGCACTTAAACCGATGAGCTAGAAGATTGTTCAAACTACATCAATGTGTCAGAATATGCTTAAGATACAGATATTGGTTTGGGGGGAAGCTGATTCAGAAACTTCGTCAAAAAGAAGTCTATGAAGAAAGTTTTTTAAATACATGCTGCATGAATTGGGGGGAAGTTAATCCAAATCATGCATATTACAATTGTTCCACAACAAGCAAAGACAAAGAGGATTCAAGCTGAGGTACAAGTTATGAAGACAAGAAGTATTAAAAGCCATCCTCAGCATTGGAAGCGCCTTGGAAGACTTTATTTTGTTGTATTTTTACTTGTTAGGAACATTGTAAGTAATTCCGTATGTCTCCACATTGGGGGAATATTGTTAGCCCTAAAATGTGAGCGCCATTTACGGAATTACATTTTATTCAGATAGGCAAAACGTAGAGGGACTACTATTGACATGTTGTCAAAGTGACCTCTTGTCTAGCCTATATATACCCCTCCATACTTCCATGGAGGGGTGAGGCTTTTCATTCTTTGTGTATTTCAATTTATCTCTCTAAATACACACATTACATTCAAGCTTTATCTTTCTCTCTCTAAAATGTCTAAATACTTCTTTTATCTCTACGACCTCCGGATCATCCTCTTGTTAGCTTGAATCTTATGGTTAACACCAAGGTTTTGAATAAAACATTTCAAAATCTTTTAACTATAAACATTTTTCTAAAAATGTCTAAAAATCTTTTGACTATAACGGTGCCGAAGAGTTCCCGAGTTACCGACAAGGCCAGACTGAGAAGTGTTATTTTAATATATATATATATAACTTGGATTATATATATATGATGTAATTTGATTACATGATTGTTTGATGATTATTTTGATATTTATACGAGATATTTATACGACGTCGATTGTCACAAGGAACCCTAAATCCCCTAGTAAATTAATCGAAGCTATTCTCGTAGGAATTCTAGCTATTCTAGATCTAAACCAAGTTGTGGATAGTTATGATCCCAACAAAATAGTTTATATTCATAGAAATGTAGATATTAGTTAATTGTGATATTAAGAAGAATTGGCGAGATTAAATCTGATATCGATGTCATGACGATCTTTCCTTGTAGAGTAGAGTTTGACAAAACGATACCACCTAGAAAGATGTCATCTGATTCGTTGTCATCGAATTCTTAAATTGAAATCGAAAGGGTGAATGTTGCACTTGAGGCTGTCATTGGAAACATTACCCAAAAGCCTCATGCCACTAGTACCTTTCCGAGAAGTCTAATTGAATGATCGAGTCATTTTATACTAGTGACTCATTTGATAATTGTTGTTGTAAGAGCTATAGGATTGGAAATTAAGTGTTGATTCATATCGAGCTTTTATTGCCCTTTTAAGGTTTATAAATAAGGCTGAAAGTATTGGAAATGAGGTAGGATATCGAATTGAGTATAAAATTGGTTGGAACTTGAATAAAGTAAAATTTAACCCGTATGGAATATGAGATTGATAAGAGGAAGTCGTTAAGTCATGTGATTGTATTATAAGGTTTTAAATGATTGTAGGTTCGTGTTAAGGGTTGTTCCTAGGCCATTGTCCACTAATGAGGATGCCCAGTGTCCAAGAAATAAATTGAAGAAATCTTCTTCTTAATTGGGACCGATGGATCTTCCGGGACATGTGGAACACCTAATGACTCTTGTAGATTAGTATTCATTGTGGTATCTTTTAAAAATCCCTAACTTAACTGAGATATCAGTTGGTAGGATGAGTTTTGGAAATTGTATGACATAGTGACACGCAATGTGTTACGGTACAATTTGACTTGTTTGTGATTAATGAAAAGACTACCTTTGATTGCTAAATTCTACATGTATCGATGTTATCTATCCTTTATTGCTTCATCCTAATGTTCGCATTAGTGATGCAACCATCGAACAAGTACTCATCTCGAATTGAGTTACGTTGTAGATTATTCTTTTTTAGTGCCATCGAGGTCATGAACCTCATGATTATTTTGCTAAGCTCATTTCCTATTATATCGTAGTTAGTTCTTGGTGAACCACTTCTTCATCACTCCTTTGCAGATCACTCATTGTTTTTATAAGATAAAACCGTATCCATTGAGAAAAATTGGATTTTCATCACTATATGGATTATTTAAAGTGAGATTTATGAGTAATCATCATCGAAATAAGGTTGTTTATGAAACACTTTGGAAAACTTAATTGTTTTCATAACAAAGAAAATCTTTGTAAACTTATTTTTGATTCTTATTTAAGAATTAAGCATGAAAATGTTTTTATTATAAACATGATGATAAAATTTTGACGAACTAAGTATTGCATCGTTAATCTTGAAATTGTATATAGTTGCGCGCCTACATACAATTTGGAATGGACCATGCAAGGCTGATTAGTAGTCACCATAAAACTGATTAATAAACACTAAATTTTCTTTGAAGATTGTGAAAGATTAAAATTTATGAGATCTGCAAGAAGTGAAAAATAGAGACATAGTGTTAGGGACACCTACATATGTGCCTGTAGAATCTATTCTTCTGAGTTGAATTTACTCATCTATGGAATTTGTCTTATTTGAAAATTGATATTCCCTTCTTGTCCAATTCTCCCGTGGTGAGATTCTTTGAAAACGTATATGATTACCGAGTGTTGATACCCGACTGGATGTATTGACATTCTTATCATTTCTTATGATTTGATTTCATTTGAATGACCTGGGCAACGATCCGAGGAGCTTTCGAATGCGTACTCAAATTATGAAAACATGAGATATATTCATATTCGTTAAATGTTTTCGCCTGTAGCTGATTTGAAATTCTCTCGCGTAGATTATGCGTTGACCTTACTCTTTTAACAGTAGTTGTGTCTCCATATATCCCTGAATTTGTGAAGGATTATGAGTTATTATTAGTCTTTTGAGAAGTTCACATCTTATCGACGGCAATAAAACTGAAAAGTTGATAGTGCCAGTAGAATGGATTGATTGATTATGACATGACGACATTGTCTTAATTGATGGGAACTCGAATAGAATTCCCCTAAATGATAAGATGTTGATTATCAAAAGTGATCTAAATAATTCTTGATGGATGACTTGAAATTATACCATGAATGGTTGTGAATTAGTCATAGATATTATAATCTAGAAAGTACCTAATATAAATTTATTAAAAAGATGTTTATGTTATCTAAAACTTTAGGAGGTATTTGTTGGTGAATTACCTAGACTTTCGCCATTAAGGCAAGTAGAATTTGGTATTTGATTATATTCTCGGTGCTGCACCTGTGGCGTGTGCACTGTACGACAGCACCATCTGAATTAAAAGAATTACCGTACAACTGAGAGAGTTGTCAGAGAAAGCTTTTATTCTACCAAGCTCGTCATTATGAAGAGATATGGTGTTATCATTCCTTATATTTATAGATTACTGTGACTGAGTAAATTGACAATCGAAAGCGATATCCATAACTCGAAATGGAAGATTTGTTCGATCATTTACAAGGTTCTAGCGTATGTTTTAAAGACTTGATCCACGGCATGGTTATCATCAATTTCGCGTCCGCGAAAAGGATTATCTATTTCAATCACTACATCCAGAACTTGTAATGAATATTATGAGTTTCATGTTATGTCGTTTGGATTGACTAATGCACATGTAGTATTCATAAATTTGATGAATCACGTGTGTAGGCTGTAATTTGATAAATTCATGCTCGTGATCATTAAGGACCATTTATTTGGTTATAAAAATAAGAAGTTAATAATTATTTATAGATTGCCCTGAATTGGCCAAACGATAAAAACATGTACCTTGAATAATTAACATGTGATTTAAGACTTAATCCTTTACATAAAGTAACCGTTTGATTAATATATATATATATATATATATATATATATATATATATATATATATATATATATATATATATATATATATATATATATATATATATATATATATATATATATATATATTGACTCTTCAAAAATTAAGAGCCCTTTTAAGACTTTGGATTTTTACCAAAAAGAAAGTGCAAACGTGTTTTGACAAATGTTTTAACAAAGGATTTTAAGGGATTATTCCCTTATACACAAACCATTTAACTAAACTTCTGTTTAGGGGTAAATGTTTGTGTATACCTCAAGACAACCTAAGAGGGATTGAGGAAACCTTTAAATCATGACTTGAAATTCGAAACGACACTTTTTGCTTTTCAACTAAGAAAATTTTGACCAAAGTATAAACCAAAGATTTTTCGAACAATTACGGTTCTTATTAAATATTTTGGATAAATCAACAAAAATCTTGTTAATTAAATTCAAATTTATTTTTGAACATTTTATATAATTGGTCGAACTAAGAAATTTAAAATTTTTACATTTACGTTTCATAAAAATTAACTGATTATTATTTAATTAATTGTAATAATTATCGACGCTTTAAAAGCTGGATTGAGAAAAACTGATAAAAATGATAGATGAGACGAAACTGAAACTTAGAAAATATGAAGAAAGGTGAATGTAATTACTGACGCATAATATAGAAAGAAATTCTGAGTAAATTGAAGACATGATAATTATTTCATCAGGAAAGATGAATGTAAATACTGACACATTATATAGAAAGGATAAAGAATCCATTAGGACGTGTTCCTTAATAATGATTGTGCAAAATAAATTGCCGAACAATTTAAAATATAGCCGATGCTTATTAAAAGGATAATATAGATAATAAAAGGGGTTCGCGGCTAATGTGAACCATTAAAATTGAGAAGCCAATAGCGTTAAATGTTTTAAAGGCCACTTGTGGTTGCCTAAATATGGAGATTATGAGATATAGTTATGTTGGAATTTGTAAGTATAAGTATTCTATTTATGTCATTTATGACTAAAAGTATCTTTGTCTGAAGAAGTTGTACTGATGGCAATTATGAAGGCAGACATCGCCTCATACATTAGTAAACGTCTAGCTATTGCAAAGGTCATCATCTGAATTTGATTCGATTTGGGTCATCGTCGACAGACTGACCAAATCTGCTAATATCATTCCCGTTAATGATAAATGCAAAAGAGTTATGTAAACATAGTGTGCCTGTATCGAACATCTTTATCAAGATCCTCGCTTCGCATCGAATTTCTAGAGATTTGCTCAGAAATCATTGAGAACGAACCTTGATGAGAGTACTATGTACCACCCCAATCGAAGGGACGAGGTAAAGTAACGATGCAATGTAATATAAGTGTTGTTTTATGTTTGAATGATTGACCTTTGGTAATAGACCGTATAATCGTTTTCCTTTGGAGAGATTATCATTCATAATTATCGTATTAGGATCGAGATCTAATCTTGTTAGGATCTATATTAGAGCATCTGTAAGCAAGATTTGAGATGAAGACACCCGACATACACCCATTGTGAGTTGGACATGTCTTTTAGGTTTAAGGTTTCCTATGATGACGAACCTAACCTTACAAAATACCCGACCCGCGAGATCTGAAATGATTGTTGAAATTAGGATCTAATTATTGACTGCCGGTAGTGGGCAAGAGGTTATGTGAATATGAAATGTAGATCTTGAAGTGCCAGATGGGTAGCGAAGTTATGCCAAAAATTTTAACCTTGGAGAAATGAATTAATGATCTGACAAATCATGGGATATGAGTCCCCTTTGTATGGGACCATTGAGGTGATGTAAAAGATTTGGTTTGAAAGGCATATAAGCTGGATCTACCCAAGGACTTCAAGAGATGCGTGAATTATGTTTCGTATATCGAACTTGATGGAATATATATCAAGTGAAAATCTGAATTCTTCTTAATAAAGCTTAGATCGGCGAAAAGTTGCATTCATTAGAAACCCGTGAACATCATGGATAGAGAAAGTAAGTCAACATTTAGCCTGATCTTATTCGCGTAGTTATGTTTGATGAAACTCGCGTATTGTAATGAATTACACTTGTGAGAAAAGACCGAATGTGGAGGAAATACCCACATGGCTTTAACTCTATAAGAAGCGAGTAGTAAGATGATCTCTGTGGACAAAGATCCTGTTTAGGGGTAAATGTTGTGACAATCCGTCAATTTATGGTTGATATTTTATTCTCAATATTTATTTAAAAACATTATTTTAATGTGACATTATGAACTCACTTATTTTTGGGAAGAAATTTGGATATACGTCTTGAAGTAGCATCGACTGCGTCTAAACCGGAGGATTCAACGTTACGTGCTTACGTTTACATACACCATCTTTGGTGACAGTCCGGCATTTCAGAAAATAAATTTATCCGTGAATATTATTTTGGATTTTTAAATTTGTGTTGGTTCATAAACTCACAAATTTACGAGAAGAGATTAGGACTTACGATTTTATTTTAACGTCCTTTACGACTAAACCGGAAACCTTAGGATTACGTATTTACGTTTTCGAACTCCGTTTTTGATGAGACAATTTTTGTTAGATTCGTTTGTGCCGTTGATTCATAATTTATAAAAACGTTTTTCATAAAACGACCCGAGGGTACGCAAATCGAGGAAACTAGAATCGAGGAGTACCCGTAAATAAATGGGGATGAGACAAGTGGGACACATGTCCCACCCCCACTCAAAACCGGCATAACTAAGCAACACCACCCCATTATGTGTCAACTTGTAAACAAACTAACAACACTTGTCTAGTTAAGCTTCAATGTTAAGCTAACACACCTCAAAACAACTAGCAATACCACTACTCCCATTTCTAACATGCAAATCAACTCACATTTTCTCTCATCTCCTCCATTCTTGCCGTCCCATCTCAACCAAAACACCACCATCATACAATTTTTAACCACAAACATATGTTATAACTTACATATGTTAATCTCCATTCAAAAGAGGAAGATTGGTGCAAGTTTTAACATCCAAGGAGGATTTTCTATGGAGTATTAGGGCTGATTTTCCACAAGGTGTTCATGAAGAATGGTGGTCTTGTAGATGGTCTTGGTTATTCACAAGTTTCTCCATCAAAATCTATGTCCAAATCATAACCTACATCAACTTGGTGGTATAAAGATTGTCCTCCTCATCCTCTTGTTATTTTTGATTATGTAATATTGTATTTCTTTTACTTATGTATATGTATATGATGATGAATGATGATTAAAAATATTGTGTGGGGATTTGGTGTTGATAAACATGC
This sequence comes from Glebionis coronaria, assembly GCA_025667525.1. Taxonomy (NCBI): domain Eukaryota; kingdom Viridiplantae; phylum Streptophyta; class Magnoliopsida; order Asterales; family Asteraceae; genus Glebionis; species Glebionis coronaria. The sequence goes on along the minus strand of CM046879.1, from coordinate 136,139,497 downwards.
TTAAAAAGATGGACAAACTACATGTAAAATGGGTAAATCTTGTTTAAATGGTAGGCTGTATAAAAACGGTAACTAACCACATGTTAGACTGATAAAATGATGAAGTAGAATCAATTTACAGTAAGCTATGGGTCTTGTACACATGTGAGATTTGGCCATGCAATGGAATCATTGTAATGAGTGAGATATGATCAAAACAAGTTTAGAGTACCAATCTAAGTTCACTGTTTTGGACGATTTTTAGAAAATACTTAGAGGCTGATTCAACAGTAGATATAGTAGAGTTAAATGGACCAAATATCATGTAGTTTATGTGACAAAAAATTGAGCTTCTATTTCCATATAGAACTCTAGATATGGCAGTTTTGGTGAACATGAAAATAAAAATCAGATTTTGGAAATTAAAGTATAATAGTATTATATAAGCACTCAAATAAAAATAGTATAAAATGTGAACTAAAACCCACTAATTCATATAATACATTTATATAAATATGTATAAAGATAAATAAATGAACATTGTATAAAAATGGTAGTTTGATAAGTTTTATAAGTTATAAAACTATAAACATGATTTTTACGACTTTTTCGGCTATTACCGTAAAATTAACGTTTTTGCTAAATAAAACTTAGACGGTTGGACCCGTCTAATGTGAACTTTAGAAAACTTATATACTGATATATAAACATGTGTAACAAGTAAAAACCGATAAAACCCGAACTATATAACATACGGACATTAACGGGCTAAATTAATGTTATTGGACTAATAAAACAACAAAATGGTCTAAAACACTTATAAACTTATTTATTGGGCTTAACCCATTTAGGGCCCAACATGTAAAGTATAAATACTGATAATACAAGTATGAAATGGATTAATACAAGTTAATAAACTTATAATAGGCTTATTGGACCTAAAACACGTAAATAGGTCAAACTAGAAAACTAGTATAAAAGTTATCGACACATAACACAAAAATGAGTAAATGAGAATATGTAAACCCACTTGATCATCATATATATAAAATCATCATATGTATACATAATTGTTATTTTTATAAAGTCATTGGACATGAGTCTAAGACGAGTATTATTTGTCTAGGTTTCCGTGATTGAAGCACGTACCGTACGTCCGAATTGCCGATAACCCGCTTTCCCACATCAACGTGAGTTCATAGCCTCGCACTCTTTTAAATGTTTTTATGAAATGTTTTATAAACCCGCGAGGGAGATAACATGTTAGTTTTTATAAAATAGGACACCATTTGTCCCGATTGTTTGTTTATTGATTTGGACCCGAATGATTGTATGACCCGATTGTATGACCCGATAAATGATTAAAGGACCCGATAGATGAAATAAAATGGATTATTAAAGTTAGGTTATGTCACTAAAAGTCCCATTAGCATGAATTATGAACTACCAGGATTTGGTAGACGCTTATGCATATAATAGTACTATTTGGGGATGATCACCCCAGTTCGCGCCTTGACGGTTGATCCCCGTCGTGCCACATTGATTGGTAAGCGAATTTATGTATGAGAAGATTTCCATAGCGTGACCTTTGTGACGACACGCTAACTTAGATGGGCAAATTGAGTATCGGGTTAGCTACCCGTTGTTTGTTTTAGTAAGGTAACAATGTCATGCGGCTTATAATAATCCAACTAACGAAATACTACTAGACGCACCGAATTACGATGTATTGCCTGACTAGCAATACAGGGTCATACTATTGATATTATGTTCGTGTTTTGGTTTTCATAGCCATATTCATATAACGGTTTTTATTTTCATACAACGTCATAAGACGTATTGTATGATGTTTTTACGACATTGACTCGTATAATGATTTTTAAGTCAAATGCCTATATTATGATTTTGATGAAGATTTGTATAAAATGACTTTGGCTATTTTATGGCCTATTAAAATGATTTGTACAAAAATGATTTTCAGTAATAATTTTATATTGATATTATATTGATGGATCTTATTAAACTCTATGAGTTCACTCGGCGTTATCGCTGACCTTTTCTTTTAACATGTTTTATCTCAGGTACTTGAAGGTAATTCTCGGGAAGACAACAAGAATTCATGGCCCGCACTTAAATATTAATTTCCATTCAAATGCTTTGTAAAACTTTGTATGAAATAATATGACTTGGGACCTATGTAAATTTGATATTTATGAATGGAAATACTTTATTATTAAACGACGCGATTTTCATGCGTTGTCTATGATGTGAGTAATGTGCTATCCCGTAACACCAACTAGTCTTCCGCTGAATTGAATTGTGTAAATTTGGGGGTGTTACATGCAAGTACTGCTAAGTCAAAATCTGCTAGATCTGCTGACTCACTAGAAGAGATTTTACAAGCATTGGACGATGAAGACTTATATGCCAGTCTAGCTGAAGGAATCTTCTCCAAAGCTTCCTATGATGAGCAGGGTGCAGTAACTGATTTCAATAATTTGGATACTGAAATTCCAGTCAGTTCTATTCCCACTCATAAAGTCAACAACAACCATCCTGCTACTCAGATTATTGGTGATCCAAAATCTATTATACAAACCAAAAGACAACTACAAACCAATATTGAAACTCATGCACTAGTGAGTTATGTCAAACAACAGCAGAGAACAAATCATAAAGATACTCAGCATTGTTTGTTTGCCTGTTACTTATCTCAAGTAGAGCCCAAAAATATCTCTCGGGCTCTTGATGAAGAAAGTTGGGTGGATGCCATGCAAGAAGAACTAACACAATTTGAGCTACAAAAGGTTTGGATTCTTGTGGATCTTCCCTCAGGAAAAAGAGTAATTGGTACAAGATGGGTCTTCAGGAACAAGAAGGGTGAAAGAGGGGTTGTTGTGAGGAACAAAGCAAGACTTGTTGCTCAAGGCTACAGACAGGAAGAAGGGATAGACTATGATGAGGTTTTTGCACCAGTGACAAGGATATAAGCCATTAGGTTATTTTTTGCCTTTGAATCATATATGGGATTTATAGTCTATCAAATGGATGTGAAAAGTGCCTTTCTATATGGTACTATTTCAGAGGATGTCTCACAACCTCCAGGTTTTGTAGATCCTAAATTCCCCAATAGAGTCTACAAAGTTATCAAAGCACTTTATGGTCTGCATCAAGCTCCAAGAGCATGGTATGCAACTTTATCCAACTTTCTGCTAGAACATGGATATAAGAGAGGAACCATTGACAAAACTCTGTCCATCAAGAAAAATGCCAAAGACATTATTCTAGTTCAAGTCTATGTTGATGACATCATTTTTGGTTCTACCAAGAAGACATGGTGTGAAGAGTTTGAAGCTTTGATGAAAGGAAGATTTCAAATGAGTTCTATGGGAGAACTAACTTTCTTTTTGGGACTACAAGTCAAACAAAGGAAAGATGGAATATTTATCAGCCAAGATAAATATGTTGTTGAAATCTTAAAGAAATTTTCATGTATGGATACAAGGAGTACAAGCACACCTTTTGAAGCTAAGAAATCTTTATCAAAAGATGAACATGGAAAGGATGTTGACATTCATCTCTATAGGTCAATTATTGGTTCATTGATGTATCTTACTGCTTCAAGACCAGATATAATGTTTACTGTGTGAGCATGTTCAAGATTCCAAGTTCATCCAAAGGTGTCACATCTATATGCTGTGAAGAAGATTTTTAAATATCTTAAAAGTCAACCTAATTTAGGATTATGGTATCCTAGAGACTCCACCTTTGAATTGGAAGCTTACTCAGATAGTGACTATGCTAGAGCAAATCATGATAGGAAATCCACAACAGGAGGTTGTCAATTCCTAGGCAGAAGACTCATATCATGGCAGTGTAAGAAGCAAACCATTGTTGATACTTCTACAACTAAAGCTGAATATGTAGCTGCTGCTCATTGTTGTGGACAAGTACTTTGGATTCAAAATCAATTGTTGGACTATGGGTTCAATTTCATGAACACTAAGATTTACATTGATAATGAAAGTACTATATGCATTGTCAAGAATCTAGTATTTCACTCCAAGACTAAGCATATTGAAATATGACATCACTTTGTAAGAGATGCTTATGACAAAACGCTTATTCAAGTCTTGAAGATTCATACAGACAACAATGTAGCTGATTTGTTGACCAAGGCATTTGATGCAAAGAGATTCGAATTCCTGGTGACACACATTGGTATGCTCAACCAATAATATGCTGCATATGTTAAGGGGAGGTAATAGTTGTACAAGTTTTATATAAATTTTATTGTATAGTCTATGATTTGTGTTTTTGATGTTATTGCAGGTTTATAGAAAAAAAGATAAAAGAGGTTACATGTCTAGTGGAAAGCATGAACTGGTCAAAATTGTGAGGTACCGTTGTCACTCCAAGTACCGCTAGCACAAAACCAAGTACCGTTTATGTTCCATGTACCGCTACATGTGCGTTGTACCGTTAAGGGTCTCTTTTGTAAATTTGGCGGTTTCTTCGCGCTTGGGTTTTTTTATTTATTTAAATACTTACCCCAATTACACAATTGATTCACCTAATCTTTTATTTTTCACTCTTGATTCTATAACCCTCTCTCTAATCTTTCGATCATCAAAAATACTAATGGCTGCCTTACAACTAATCTCTAAGCATAATTTAGTTGCGAATCTTGCTACGAATGATGACTCACTTGGTTTCCATGAGATGCTTGGTTTCCTTTCTCGAAGTCATATTCGTTTCGCACTCACTGTAAGTCCAGTTGTCTCTATACCCATTGTTGAACAATTTTGGGATACTGCTGTTTTAGGTACTAGTTTTGATCAACCTTGCATTAAGGCTAGGGTAAATCATAGGAATATATATGTCACTGAGGTACTGCTAAGAGCAAGTTTGAGACTTAATGATGAAAATGGACTTAGTATGCTTAATAATATAGAGATTCATGATGGCCTTGCAGCCATGGGCTATGGGGTGGTAGGGAAAGTCTTACTTTCTTTAAAGCATTATTTTCACCTCAATGGAAATTGCTTTTTCATGCTATTATTCACTGTTTAAGTTCAAAAAGTACATCTTTTGATCAAATACCTGTTGCATTGGCATCTGCTAGTGTTTGTCTAGAAAATAACAGGGTTTTTAATTTTTCAAAATTAATTTTTGAAGGCATGACTAGGAATTTAGAAGGGACTAAGAAGTTTTTAATGTATCCTAGATTCATTCAGGCTTTAGTTAGTGACCAAATACCTAACCTACCAGCATTAATTGATACATAGGATGTTCCTTCATTCACAAAGAGAACTTTCTCTTTCTTGAACAAACAAGGCAATGCCTTTTCAGGAACTGTAACACCATTGTTTGCTCATATGTTAGCCCAACCTGCCAATCAAGAAGGTGAGGAACCTAGCAAGGCTAGTGCTTCTCAGCAAACTCCTTCTCACCAGAGCTCCCACTCTCTAGAAGATTCACAATCTTCTTCTCACAATGTTGGTATTCCACCAAACACTAATGAGATGATCCACACACCTACTGCTTCTATTGCTGCTAGTGGTTCACCACAAGCACAAGCACCAGTGGTGGTGGATGTTGCAAATTTAACTTCTTTGTGTACAAGTTTGTCCCACCAGGTACAGGTATTGCAGAAAGATAAGCTTGTTCAAGATAAGAAAATTGCTGAATTGGAAGCTAGCCTACTCAAGTTAAGGAACAAAGTGTCATCTTGGATGAGGCAATATAGATCTGTTCAGACATCTGCAATCAGGAAGCAAAGGTTCAAAAACCTCAAGAAAAGGCAACTGAATGCAACCAAACAGGGGAGGAATATTGAAGAACATGGAAGGAATAATGAAGAACAACCACCTTCTTTTGATAATCAAACAAGGATCTCTGGAAATGACATCAATTTTGAATTGGATGAAGATGTCATGGGGACTTTTAAAGATGGAACTGGTTTAGAGACTGGTGTGGATGAACCTTCAGACATGGAGATTCAACAGCAAGACCCACAACCTACTCCAGAGGAACCACAAGTTCAAGAACAAGTTCAAGAAAAATTGGTAAATCAACCAGAGGAGCCACAAGTTGCAGAAACATTGGCAACTCAGCCAGAACCATCAGTTCAATCACCACCTCAAGCTAATTGGAGTGCTTTCTATGAGAAGTTGGAGGAAATTTCTAATCAGTTTCCTGATCCATCACCACAAAGCAATAAGTCAGAAAATACTGAAGAAGTGCAAGTTGATATGATGGCTTCTATGGAAGATAAAGCATCTAGGGAAACACAAGTGATTGAAGAAACAAGTGTGTCAAATACTGGTGAAGTCAAATTTGTTGAAGATCTAAGTACTGCTAAGCCAACTGCAAGTACTGCTGACATTGTTGAAGATCCAAGTACTGCTAAGCCAATTGCAAGTACCGCTGGTGATTCACTGGAAAGTCAAAGTTCATTTGCAGAAAATGAGACTTTAGCCAAATTGCTGCTTGATCTAAAGAAGAATTTAGTTGAGAAGACTAAGCAAGCAGAAGTTGAGAAAAAGACACAACAAGAAGTTCTTGCCTCAAAGGATCAAATTCAAGGTAAGAAAGTACAAGCTTCACACCCTACAAAAGGTATAGTTATTCAACAGTTAGCTAATGAAGAAGTAGCTGCCAAACTGAAGAAGAAGCTACCTAAGATAAATCCAAAGGATAAGGGTAAGAAGCAATTATTGTCAGAATCTGAAGATGAAAGTGATTCAGGTGATGATATAAACAAAGTCATGTACAGATTTAATCAAATTGACCATGATGAGGAATTTGCTTATAGAATGCAAGCATAAATTCGTGAAGATGAATTGTAGGAAGAACTTGCAGCAAAGCAAAATTTATTAGAAGCTAAAAGGATACAGCAAGAATGGAACATACAAGAGTATGAAAGGATTCAAGCTGAGATACATGCAAGTGAGCTTCTTGTAGACTCATTGATAGCTGAAGAAAAATATGCATATGATGAAGAAGAAAAATCAAGATTGATTGATGATCTGGTAAAGGAGCAACAAAGATTCTTTGCTGAAAAGAGAAGGAAAGAAAAGATTAAGCCTCCAACTACTATGCAGATTAGAAGTCAAATGATGATATTTCTAAAGAAAGTAAAAGGATTTACTCATATTCAGCTGGTCAAGAAAACTTTTGAAGAAATCAAGACTTTGTATGAGCAAAGTAAGAGGACTGAATTGAATTTTGTTGAGATTGGATCTGAAGCAGACAAGAAAGATGTTGAAGAATTCAAGAAACGTCTACAACAACAAAGAGAATTTGGTAGTACTCCTATAATTAAGCCAAGTACTGCTGAACCTACAAGTACATCTCCACCTATCAAGACCACCTATGTGAGGAAGAATAGAAAGGAGAAAGTAAGTTCAAGAGAGGAAGAGACTGCTCAAAGGATGAATGAAGGAGTTGAAACTCAAGGAATTGCTCAGACTGAAAATGTACAAGCAGTACATACACAGTCAATAGTACATACAACAGTACATACTGATGAAGTGGTACATACAAGCTTGGAAGAGGGTTCAACAGAACTTGAAGGAATTTTCAAGAGTGTTAAAAGGAAAAGATCAACAAAGCTAAAGAAGAAAGCTAAGAGAGCTAAAACTACAGCAGAAGATAGTGATGATGATGAGAGCTTAAGGAAGTACTTGAAGATTGTGAACTTTGAAGATCAATGTTTTGATACAGAGATTTTTGGAAAAAGAGCATCCATTGTTAACTGGATTTACTCTACAAATCAAGGACTTGAAGCTCATGGAATTCAGAGATCTGATGGCACAAAAAGGATATTCAGACTTTTGGAAGATATTCTTCATATTCTGGATAGACAAGATATTCAAGATCTTGTAAGGTTAGTTGAAGATGCCAGTGTAGGTAAAACTGAAGTATCACTATTATATAGGGAATTTATCTTTGTGTATGAGCCACACAAATGTGATCAAGAAATGTTGAAGGAATTAGAGAATCAGGTTCCTAGTTACTAGAGATATTACAGGTCATGTGGATTGCATATTTTGGATGTAGATGATGTTACATATTATATGCTGCAAGAGAAGACTTATCCCTTTAAAAGAAAATTGTTGGAAAGGATGTTAGAACAACAATTGGAGGTTACAAAAGAATCTGTTGATGCTTTGGAGTTGATCAGAATTGTTAAACAACAAATCAAGGATTTGAAAGATGAGGAAGAAGCTGAGAAAGAATCTTAAGTGTTTGACTTTCAGTCACACTTCATAAATGGTTCTCAGTTCACCATGTCTAACACACATAAGAACTGGCTAGTCCATAAGCAAACGGTTTGTGGTAAAGACTTATCAAATCCGTTGAAAGCTGATAGTTTGCTAAAAACTATATGGTTCTAACTCACCTTGTTTCGAGACAAAGAGTTAGCTAGTCCTAGACAAACGGTAATAGGTAAAGACTTCATCAAATCCGTTGATGGTTCACAATTTACCAAAAATTGTAAGGTTTTCATTACACCTTATTCTTTGTGAATAAAGTATTGGCTATTCCAGAGTGTACGGCTAACTGGTAAAGAATTTATCAAATCCATTGGTAGCTGGTGATTTGATAAAAATCATGAAGCCAATACAGATTGGTGTTTTGTTGTTAACTGTTTTATTTCAGGTATGAAGATTGCAGACAAAGAAGTATTAAAAGATATAATACTTAGAAGATTTTGTTATCATCAAATCAAGTGGAAGATTTATGATCAAGAGTTCAAGGTCTAAACTCAAGAAGACAAATACTGATGCTGCAAAATTGAATAAATGTTTAAAAGACACAAGAAGATCATAGTTTGAAGACAAAGATGATGCTCATAATGTTTGAAGATTATCTCATCAGAAGAAGATCTACATATGAAGTGTTTGGCTACATTCAGTTGGATGCAAATACAAATTACCAAGTTCAATCCAAGGATGAAGAAAAGACTGAAGACATGTATTTCTAATACATCCAGTACAAAAGAAACAAGAAGACAACAAGTTATCATTTCTTGTTTAGGGGAGGATTGTTGGGAATTATTTGTTAAGTGTCAAGTACCGTTAGTGTATTTGAAGTACTGTTAGTGTTATGTAAGTACCGTTAGTGTTAACGCGGTACATAGTAAGTACTGCTACTTATAAAGTAAGTACTGCTATGATGATTAGGACGAATATATCTTTGTATAAGATATGTTATAGTTATAGTTAGAGTATATCTTATGTCATATACCTAAATAGTTAGAATATCGATAATATATCGTCTGTGATATAGTTATCTTTATAGAATATTCTAAGGTTTCTAGGGTTCCTTACTCTATAAAAGCAACATAGGTACAATGTCTTTCATGTACCTCATACAAGTCGATTAATAAGAGAATCGAATAGTTAAAAGTAATTTTGTTCTTCTGTGCTTTATAAGTTAGATTCTGCATAACTTATTTAGTGTTTAGTAAGAGTGCTCAAAGTGTTTTAGTTTAATTACAAACTATTATACTAATTATTAACAGAATATAGATCCAACCAAAGGGATCAACATCCCCTACACTTGGGAAATTGAGTACGTTGTTTAAATTGAGCTAAGGAAGGGACAACTAAAGTGATTATATTTATTCGTCTTATTTATATACATGTATGAATCACAATAGTTTTGATAGAACCGGGTACATGGGAAACACGGGATCACGGGTCGCGTCAAAAACACCAAAAGTGGATCATTAAAGCACATGTCCCTGCACAACATCACAACACACAAACAACCCACTTGGCTCCCCCTACACTTATTGGTGGAAATGGGTGAAGGTGAAAAAGGGTGGAAAGGACGGGAAAGGTAAAAATCTAACCTAGTTAAACGATGCTTGATTTATTTATCATGAGTCTCTAGCTTGACTCGATTTCCCGAATTAATTAAAGGGAAATGTGGAGAGGGATGGAATCATCTCATGAGAAATGTCCTCTCCAAAGTACAACTTAACCCGTTGGCCATTCACCTTAAAGTTGGGCCTATTTGGTTGGGATAACTCAATGGTGCCATAAGGAAAGATTTGGGCCACGGTGAATGGACCGGACCAACGGCTCTTAAGTTTACCCGAAAAGATTTTCAACCGAGAGTTAAAGAGTAAAACTTGATCACCAACATGGAACTCTCGGTTCTTAATCTTGGAATCATGAATGAGCTTAGTCTTATCCTTGTAGATTAATGAATTTTCATAAGCCTCATTCCTAAGTTCATTAAGTTCATTGAGTTGGATTTTCCTATGATCACCGGCTTTGTTTATGTCAAAATTAGCCCACTTCAAGGCCCAGTAAGCCTTATGCTCCAACTCAATGGGGAGGTGGCACGCCTTTCCATACACAAGGAGATAAGGAGTACAACCTATAGGTGTCTTATAAGCGGTATGGAAAGCCCAGAAAGCATCATCTAATTTATCGGCCCATGAGGCACGATGCTCTCCCACGGTTCGCTCTAAGATTCTCTTAAGACCACGGTTGGAAACCTCGGCTTGACCATTAGTTTGTGGATGATACGCGGTGGAAAGTCGGTGATTGACACCATACTTAGCCATGACTCGTGCGAATTGATCATTGCAAAAATGAGTCCCGCGATCACTAATAATAGCACGAGGCACACCGAATCGAGCAAACAAGTGTTTCAAGAAGTTAACAACCACCCTCGCATCGTTAGTAGGTAAAGCCTTTGCTTCAACCCATTTTGATACGTAGTCAACGGCTACGAGGATGTACTTGTTCCCTTTGGATGATGGAAATGGCCCAATAAAGTCGATGCCCCATACGTCAAAGATTTCACACTCTTGGATGAAATTTTGAGGCATCTCATCTTTATGTGTGATCTTGCCTTGTCGTTGGCAAGCATCACAATGCTTAACCATTTCATAAGCGTCATGATAAATGGTGGGCCAATAGAATCCGGAGTCGAAAACTTTTTTAGCGGTGTAATTAGGACCAAAGTGACCACCGGTGGGTCCTTTATGGCAAGCTTCAAGGATTTGTAAAGCCGCCGGCCCATCAACACATCTACAAATGATTAAATCCGCATTGCTTTAAAAGATAAGGGTCGTCCCAATAGTACGTTTTTACGTCTTTAAATAATTTTTTTCTTTTGTTGAGACGTTAACCCTTCGATAAGAACACCACCCGCCAGATAGTTTGCAATGTCTGCAAACCATGGGGTATCATCAAGATTGGAATTAATAGACATTAAGGTCTCAAGGGGAAAAGATTCATTAATCACTTGATTTGGAGGTTCCCCTTGATAAGGATCCTCAAGTCTACTAAGATGATCCGCGTCTAGGTTTTCCGCTCCCTTTTTATCACGAATTTCGATTTTAAATTCTTGTAGGAGCAAAATCCAACTAAGGAGTCTCGGTTTAGCATCTTGCTTGGTCAGCAAGTATTTCAAGGCGGAATGGTCGGTGTAAACGATGGTGGTGGAAAGCACAAGATAGGGGCGGAATTTCTCAAAAGCATACACTACAACTAAAAGCTCTTTTTCGGTAGTGGTATAATGCAATTGAGCCCCCGTCATTGTCTTACTAGCATAATGAATGGGTTGGAAATGTTTGTTAACTCGTTGACCTAAAACCGCTCCTACCGCGAAATCACTAGCATCGCACATGAGCTCGAAAGGTAACTCCCAATTTGGAGAGACTAAGACCGGTCCCTTAGTTAATTTACCTTTAAGAAGTTCGAAAGGGTCAAGACATTCTTGAGAGAAGATGAAAGGAGCATCCTTTTCTAAGAGATGAGTCATAGGACGAGCTATTTTGGAGAAATCTTGGATGAAACGTTGATAAAATCCCGCATGGCCTAAAAAACTTCTAACTCCTTTGATGGTGGTAGGTGGAGGTAACTTAGCAATGACGTCAACTTTAGCACGGTCGACTTCGATACCGGCTTTGGAAATTTTATGACCGAGGACGATGCCTTCTTTTACCATGAAATGACATTTTTCCCAATTAAGAACGAGACGAGTGTCTTCACACCGTTTAAGCATACGTTCTAAATTAGCAAGGCAAGAAGAGAAAGAATCACCATAGACCGAGAAATCGTCCATAAAGACTTCCATAGTTTCTTCAACCATGTCATGAAATATTGCCATCATACACCTTTGGAAAGTCCCGGGAGCATTGCATAAGCCGAAAGGCATTCGTTTGTAAGCAAATGTTCCATAAGGACAAGTGAATGTGGTTTTATCTTGGTCTTTTGGATCGATAGGGATTTGAAAATATCCGTAAAAACCATCTAAGAAGCAATAAAAATCATTACCCGCTAAACGCTCGAGCATTTGATCCATGAAAGGAAGAGGGAAATGATCCTTATGAGTGGCATCATTGAGCTTACGATAGTCTATGCCAACTCGCCAACCCGTTACGAGTCGAGTAGGAATTAACTCATTGTTTTAATTGGGAACAACGGTTATTCCGCCTTTATTAGGCACACAATGGACGGGACTTACCCATGGCGAATCCGAGATAGGGTAAATCATTCCAGCATCTAGAAGTTTGATAACTTCTTTCTTAATGACTTCATGTGTTTTTGGATTAACCCTTCTTTGATTTTGGATTGCGGGTTTAAAGTCATCTTCCATGAGAATTTTATGAGTGCAAAAATTAGGATCAATTCCGCGAATGTCGGAGATTTTCCAAGCAATTGCTTGCTTATGATTTTTAAGCACATTGATAAGTCGAGATTTTTCATCTTCTTTTAAGTCCTTAGCAATAATGACGGGTAACTTATTATCCTCTTCTAAGAAAACGTACTCTTAATGAGACGGTAAATCCTTAAGCTCTAAATCCGGTGGACTGTCGATGGAAGGCTTAGTTAAATTTGGATCATCGTTTGTAACTTCCTTAGAAGTAGGTGGAGAAATATGGTCCTCATTGAGAAGTCTCTCAATGGTACGAATGTCTTCTTCCCAATCGGTGGGAGAATCGTCATATTTTAAATCCACATCCCCTAAACTCGCTTCAAATTCTTGTAAAAGAAAATCACTTTCTCCAAATGGAGTCAATGAAGGAGCAATAGAAGCTACTTTCTCAACATGAGGTAAATGAGAAATCCCGCTCTTACAAGCCTCGTGAAAATGTTCTTCACATGCTTCGTCGAGCACATCGATGTAATTCACGGATTCGGGCTCATCGGGAAGTTTGGAAAGTTTACCCATGTTAAAGACGATTTTATCATCCCCGACCCTCATGATAAGCTCACCCGCGGCTACATCAATCAATGTACGCCCGGTTCTCAAGAAGGGTCGTCCCACAATTAAGGGAACACGGAGATCCATCTCATAGTCGACTACGACGAAATCGGCGGGAAAAGTGAATTTGTCGACTCCTACAAAAACATCCTCGGCTATCCCCACCGGATAAGCAACCGTACAGTTAGCTAATTCCAAGGTCATACGAGTGGGGACTAGCTCGGGTAAAGATAATTGTTTCCACATGGACAATGGCATAAGATTGATACTCGCTCCGAGATCCGCCAAGTCCATACAATTCTCAACACCCGGAAAATTACAAGGAATAAGGAATCGACCAGGATCTCCTAACTTAACCGGTAATTTTCTCAAAAGAACCGCGGAACAATTCTCATTCAATTGGGTATTGGCAATATCGAGCAACTTTTCTTTATCACTTTAAAGGTCCTTAAACATCTTAGCATACTTAGGCATGTGAGCGAGAGCCTCGGCAAGGTGATATTAAAATTCAATTGTTTGAACATTTTTAGGAAGTTCGAAACTTGAATATCATCCTTATTTTTCAATTTCTCTTTCCTCAACCTTGAGGGATAAGGTATATTGGGTTGAGATGAAGGCTTTGGAGTGTATTGCTCACTCACATCCTTTGGTGGAGGAGGAGTAGAAATGGAATTTGAAAGAACCGGTTTGGGAACCGAAGGTGTGGTATAAGATCTAGGTATCGGTGGAACATAAGGTGTAGACGAAGGCATAACGGGTGGTATGTCACAAGTAGAAGGAGAAAGAGGGTGGGTAGAAGAAGAAGGAATCTCGGGTCCTTGGTTAGGTGGGGTATAAGAAGGTTCTACGGTGGTCTTACCGCTCCTAGTAGTGATGGCATTAACGTTAGCCCTAGGATTGGTCACGGTGTTCGAAGGGATGGCACCTTGGGGACAAAGGGTTTGAATCATTGTCAAAAATTTCTTATTGTTCGATTCTTGCATTTGTCTATTATATTCTTGCATCTCTTTCATGGTTCGCTCATGTTCGGATAATTTTTGTAGAACCAAGTCCATTTGAGGATTATGCATGTTCATTTGATTATACCCTTGATTTGAAAAACTTTGATTAGGAAAACCTTGGTTTTGATATTTATTATAACCTTGATTAAATCCTTGATTTTGAAAATTGAACCCTTGGTTTTGCCCTTGAAAATTCCCTTGATTTTGATTAAAACCCCGTTGATTATAATTTCCTTGAAAATTACCCCGTTGAGGACCTTGGTTCCTATTTTGGGCGGGTGGGGGTGGTCTTTGTGGTGCTACAAAACCCGGGGGAGCCAAATAGTTATTAGACTTATAAGACAAATGGTTAACATCAACATTTGGTTTAAGATGAACCCGCTCATTTTCATTGTTGTTATAAGCATAAACTTCTTGTTGATTATTGTAAACCTTGTCACAATTAAAATATGAATGTGGTCCACCACAAGTCTTACACGTTTCACAAGTTTCTTTTAAGGCATTCACTTGCACATTGATGGCGTTGGTTTGTAGAGCAATTGATTCAACAAGCGACGTAAGCTTATCAATTCTCTTGTCACTCTCACTAGAACTAGCACTTGTTATAGTATCCCTAACACTCTTGGTTTGCACTTTAGCCTTGTTCTAAATTATGGCCCAAGCCTCGTTCATGGATTTCACAAGAATATTTCCCCCCGCGGCACTATTAAGTGAGTCTTGGTCATTAAAAGTTAAACCATTGTAAAACGTATTAATTTGATGCACTTTAGTGAAACCATGTTGTGGACATTTTCTTAAAAGCTCCTTAAATCGATCCCAAGACTCACTAAACGTTTCCCCATATTGTTGTTCAAAAGTAATGATTTCATTCCTTAAAGAAGTGGTCCGTTATGGTGGGAAAAAGTAGTTAATGAACTTGGTCTCTAAATCAATCCATGTAGTAATACTTTGGGGTGGTTCCTTATCAAGCCAAATCCGGGCTTGTCCCTCGAGGGAAAAAGGAAAGAGTTGTAAACGAATAGCCTCTTGTGGCACCCCATTGTATTTGACGGTGTTTTGATATGAGCGTGTGGGTCATCATTAGTACGGCCTAAAAATGGTGTAGCGAAAACCATTTGAATAAAACCCGTTTTAAGTTCAAAATTATTAGCTCCAATATCCGGCACCACAATTGCGTCATCGCTTCCTTCAACGTGAGATTGTAGAATCTCAATCATTGGTCGATTATCCGTTGACATCGTGTTGTTCAAAGATCGATTCTCGGGATCGGCTTGATTGACGGTCTTTTTGTTTTTCTTCTTCTTCTTTTTGGAAGAATTAGAAGTATTTGGTACACCAATCGGTATGTATGTACGCGCACGAGTGCGCATACAATTAAAACTTTAGGAGTGAGGTAGGAAACATCGGTCGACTTTGAGAGGAAAGGGATTATCCCTCTCGAGGTGCAATATTAAAAAGCTACAAAAATATATACTTAATTACTACTTGAGTTGGCAAACCAATAATCGGTCGTCCCTCTCAATATACGCACAAGCAAGCGGGGAAACGAGGTGGCACAAAGCACTTAAAAACCTTTTTCCTTAGACGGCCTTTTATAGCGCGTCGCCTTATACCCACCTTATAGTTTGTATATATTGAGTTCAAACGTCTTACTAGTATTTATCTATTTTGCCCTTTTTCCTTGTTGTGGATTCGAATACAATAGTTAGGTGATGAAATCCCAACTAAGGTCTTATTTGAAAAGTAGGTAAATTAATTGTGCTACGTAATATAATATAGTAAATGAAAAATATTTTTGTATTTTTTTTAAAGAAAAATATATAGTCACAATAAAAAGCGAAAATATCGAAACAATAATACGTAATATTTTTTGTGTAATACTTTAGGAAAAGTATTACTTTTGTATTTTTTTTTAATTTTTTGGTGTAAATCTTAGGTAAGAGTTTGCTTTTGTGATTTTTTATTTTTTTTTTTATGTTTTTTTTTTTGCAAGAAATTAACGTTCAAAATGAACGGATCCCAAAATCCAAACGTCTCACGAAATCGTCAATCGTAACGAGCGAAACGGCAGTGGCGCCAATTTAATGTTAGTATTTTTTGGTCAATTAAAGTTCAATCAATTATAGTTCGTTTTCCTCGACTCACTCGAATTGAAATCCAATTTAACGTAGAGATTAATTGTTCTTGGTAAAAATACTCTTTTTGGTATTTTAAAACTAAAAACTATTTAATTAAAAACTATTTAATTAACTATTTAACTATTTTAAATATAAATCTAATTTAATTAACTAAAACCTTTCTATTTAAATTTTAAAAACTAATTTTGACTAATTTTAAATCAATTTAAAGAAATGTGAAAGCTATTTTAAACTAATTTTAACTATTTAAAAACCATTTTTAATTAAAATAAAATCTACTTAAAACTTGTTTTTAAATAAAACTAGATTAATTGAAAACTAATTTTAAAACTAAATTTAAAAATAATTAAAATTAATAAAAGTAATTAAAATATGTTTCTATCTTTTTTTTAACTTTATAAAAGAAACTTATAAAAACTTATAATTAAATTTAACTAAATAAAACTTGTATTTAAAATGAGAAATAAATCTGACAGCCTAAACAAAACCTATATTAATTAATTTAGTCTAAAGATAAACACAAATGAAGCAGTAGAGGAGATGGTAAAGGTATGTTGCAACTGAGCTGAAGGTCAAGGGTTCAAGTCCCTGACCAGACAAATTTTGTTTATATTATTATCTTTTTATTTTTTTATTTTTTTTTATTTGGAATATGAAACAAACAGATCAAAAGGATCTGTTGCTTAAGCAACAATATTAGCAAGACAAAAGATCAAATAAGCACTACAGCTAGAACAGGCAATAAGCAAATCCAAACAAAACAATAAACTTACAAATCAGATAAGCTAAACCAAATAAGCATAAAAGCTATATCAGCAAATAAGTAGATCCTAAACTAAACTTAACAATAGGCAGAAAATAACAATAAGTAGATTAATTATAGAGTAGACTGACTAAACAATATACTAGCAGACTTAAATTCAGAAAACTAAAATTAATATGTAAACTCAAACTAACTTAAATACCAAATAAGCACAACTAAGCAGATCTAATCAGCAAACAAACCAATCTAAACTTAAGACTAAATCAAATAAGCAGTAAAGACCTGAACGAAAACAAATAAGCTAACGAAACTTAAACAGCGAATAAGCAGATCTAAACTCAAATAATAGGCAGATAACAATATTAAGCAGACTAATCAAATCTTTAACAGAAAAAGTAACTCAAGCATAAAAAAAACTGAATAAGCATATTCAACAACTTTTCAAATAAAACTCAAACAGTAATACAAATTAAACAAATCTTATAACCCGAAACTTAAACTAACATAAAAATTAATCTAAAACTTAACAGAAAAATAAAAGAGGGGAGAACCTGATGATGAAACCTTTGGGAAGAAGGGTGAAGCACTGAGCCCCCTTATAATCGAAAACGAACACCACCTTATTACATCAACACCATTCGCGAACCATCATCAAAATCATCTATCCGAACATATTTTTAAGATCTTCCCAGTGGGGGAAGATAATACCAATTTTATTTTAATATTATAAATATAAAACAGATTAAAGATTTAAATTGCAATAAACTTAAATAATTAAAATGAGACACGAATTAAATCGAAAAAAAATTTTATTAATAATAATAACTGAGTACAATAATTTTCAAAGAGAAAAATACAATTAACCCTAAAATCAATTTTGCATAAAAATAAAATTGAAATTAAAACTAGGCACTTGAATTACAGATTTGATAGGGGTATTTATAGCCAACCCCCAAGGCTTCTTCAAGAAGTTTTGAGGAGTAAACTTCAATCTGGGCCGTCAAACGCATCTCTTCTCTTTCTTTATCTTGATCAACGGTGGATAATACACTCCCTTGCACACAGATTGCCATCGTGGCAAGGGAGTGTGTTTGTTGTGCTTCTTGAATCTGAGGTGGCAAGCTTCTATAGGAGGATTTGTTGGTGATGAGGTGTTTCACCAAATCAGAATAGGGGATAGGGGACACGTAAGGAGAGGACCACCCATCATGTTGCTTCCGAAAACCATAGGGATTTAATTCCCAATCGTGTGAATCACACGAATAAGGGAAAAGCCCCAATTTATCTTGGTAATTTTTTATTAGGGTTTTTGTAACAGTAAAAAGAGGTGGTGCGTTTTTTTGTGGGAGAGAGGGAGTGGGTGTTTCTTGTTTGTAACGAAGACAAATGAGGAGAGGTGTAAGTAAAAATAGTTTTAATAAAACGTGTGGGTGAGAGTTATGGGTGAGTGTTATGGGGTGGATAAAAGTAAATAAAATGATTTGTTGACCAATCATTTTGACCTAGCAACTTTACATCCGTCCCATTATTAAGTTTTGGGCCTTTGTTGGGCTTGTAGTTATTTAACAAGCAACATATAACTTCCAAATGGGTTTTTGAGCCCATTAACCCAAATGTGGGACCCACTTGGCCCCATTATCTTCATAAAGTTAAATCCGCTAAAAATCAAACTTGAATTTGACTTCCTTGATCTTTTCTTTAAACCCATGTCGATTTTGCCGGCTTTCGTGATCTTTGGCACACTTTTGTCTTTTGACTTTGTCTTCGTCTCTTTCTTGGAATTTTCTTCAACATTTGACCGTGAAATCCCGTGTTTTCTTTCCTTTTGATATTTTGTACCTATTTGACACAAAAACACAAAACCACGCGTAATTCCGACTTTTACGATATTAAACACATGATTAGGTCTTGTTTTTCCTTGATTTTAGTGGCAAAAGGATAAGTGTTTACACACTTATTAGGGACCATTGTGTAACTCACAGTGCCCATCAAATTTTCTAGCTTCAAATACAAATATATTATGTGTTTGAGTGCAATAATCAAGCAACCTAAATCATGTAAACAAGTAATAACATGACAGTCAATAAAACAATAGCAAACATGTATTGCAATGGTTCATATAGCAGGTGAAAAAGTATGATGTGATGAGTGTTACTACTAAATAAAACTAAGAGCCGGTTATAGTCTAGAATTACTAATGCAACCTAGTTCTCTATAACCTGTCTCTGATACTAATCTGTCACACCCCCAAATTCACCGCAGCGGAAGACTGGTTTTGGGAGGCTGTGACTTCATGAGTGATTGAGAGCATGATCCGAGAACGACCTCTACATGCCAAAACCACATAGCAGACTCCAAATAGTCCAATCAGTTAAGTACCTGAAAATACAAAAATCACAACTTATGTTAAATAGACTTTCCTTGATGATTCCAAAATTTATTAATAAAGAAAGTTTATTGTTAGAAACAGGGTTTACTTATAAAACAGAGTTTATTGATAATAAATATAATTTACTGATAAAAATAGAGTTCACCAGAAATAAAAGAGTTTTCTGATAAAACAAAGTTCACTGATAATGATAAATATAGTTTACTAATAAAAACAGGTGTTCACGATAATGATATAATTCCATGATAATAAGATGTTCTTGATAACAATAAAGATTCTTGGTAATAATTGGAATCCCGCATAATGTTTCCACACATAGATGAGAGATAAATCAGATACACATTCGCTTGCTAAAAAATATTATTGTATAAGTGTAAACCAGTACAGATTAAACTTTTACAGAAACCCTTAATTGTTTATGTTTGTAGTAACCCTTCGTTTTTTATATTAAGAGTGGAGTAACCCTTGAATTTTTGATGATCAGAGTGACCCTCCATAACTGATATTCAGAGTATCCCTCCATAGCTGATATTTAGAGTGACCCTCTACTGTAGGTATCCAGTTTATCTGTAAAATCTCAATCTGTAATTTTATTGCATACAAAGTTACTCACCGTAACTGATAAGTCATGATAATACCATAGTAAATGTAAATTCCATAACATACCATAAGTACTTAAGTGTTAGCATTCATTGATGCATGAGTCCACAGATAGATTAAAACCAAACTATGATAGATTAGAGAATGAATATACAAATAAGCAGTTACTGCCGTTCACAGATGAGCACATAAAAATAAACAAGTAATGGAGTTCACCACAAAACACGTGAAATTTTCATAAGTGAGTAGTAGATACGTAATAAACGACTCAACTGAGAAAGTTTATAGACTCTTTATGACCAAGCATGTACCTCCCCCAAAATGATTATAAAACATTTATAAATCGATTTAAAGAAAGAAAGGTGGGGTATGAACTCACCTTAATGATGTAGCAAGATGATAACAAATAATGTGGCACGGAAGACGATGCAAAGTATATCTGTAACCTATAAGTTATAATCCCCGACTCAGATAATGCACATGGATAAGTGCGTATGCAACACCTAGACCCTAGTCACCATCAACCAATATAGCATTTTCAGTTCTGAAAGTCATTTAGGTCTTATAAATAAGTTTCAAGTCAAAATGGGCATTTTACAATGTTTAGAAATGTCCAACGGGTCATTTTATCACGATGTGTAGCCCACTCAAAAATAAGAGTTAGCCTTTGAAATTCATACAGTAGTTAGTTCACCTAGAGGACAACAACTTTGTTATACTGAGACATAGCCAATTTCGTACTCTAAAAGGGCGAAATCAGTGTTCAATATTTGAGAAAATAGCCATTTTACACTACACTAGGTGGTTTTTAAGAATATTTAAAGGCTTGTAACATGGTGCTCACTAATCTTTAGGACAAACGGCCAACTGTTTTGAATACTATTTTAGGTCAATAACATTTTTTTATTGAGGGACAAGTTCTAGTTCGTACATTAAGAGGCCCGAAAACGGGTCTTAACATGGCCCGACAGATTAAAACAGTTCAAGACAGAATATTTGCCAGTTTTTCACAGATTTCACTCTATAATTTTAGATTTTCACTTTTAGTTCTCCGCTTCGTTATAAGTCCGTATTAAGTGATTTAAAGGTCCACGGTCTTGTACTTAGGTCTAGTTTAAAAGGTTATTCTCATATTTTATGGGGTCGGGACTGAGTTTCCTCGGGAAACGTTCAAAATGTCTAGAATTACTAGTAAAGGGCTCGTTTATCTTTCTGCTAGCTACCATATAACTTTTGTCCTTCCTAAACCTCCTAACACTAATCACCGATGACTTTTAAAGTTACATTAAGGTTAGATTCCGGTACATCAATTGTATGCATGTATATAATGTTGGAACAAGGCTTAAAACTCCTTTTACCTTTACCACTTTACGAGTATTATTTCTAATCTATTCTAAACTGCCAACTAACGTATTTCAGAAATTCGTTTAGCCCAGAAGTCACGTGTGCTCACGTATTCACATGTATGTACATACAAGAAATCTATAACACTTCATTTAACCATAGTTTTGGTGATAGTATAATACCTCACGAGTTGGTGGTGACTAGAGCTAGTTTAGATGCATGAGATATAGTGATATAGCCTTAGAGAATACTTACAATGATTACTTTAGAAGGTGATGAGATGGCATTTATACATGATCTCATCGTTCTTTTCAGACTTTAAATGCATAAAATGTCATAAGTATACCATATATATGCTTGTATTTGTTTACTTGTGTGTTTTAGGTATGGATATCGTAAAAAAGACAAAAGATCACAAGAAACAAGGAAAAACAGACACGAGAAACGAAGCCGTACAAAGAACCGGGCCCTAGTTCATGATTTATCCAAGAAATACCCTTGAAGACTTGAAGATGTACAAGATTGATCCTCAATTTATGAATAAATGACACTTAAAACCCTTGTTTATTCATAATTACAAGTTTGGTCCCTTAAGTTTGTCAAAATTACAAAAAGGTCCTTCAACTTTGAAGAATTGGCAAGTTTAGTCCCTCAACAATTCTAAATTGTCAATAATGGTCCCTCATGAAGTCAAAGATACAATTAAGACCTTTGAACATCAAAAATGTCCAAGTTCAGTCCTTTAAATATTCAAAAGTGGCAAAAACAACCCTTGAAACCCTTATTGCAAAATTTGGTGGCCAGAGTGTGAAAATCAGAAGTTTATTAACAAAGGAAAACCAAGTTTTTGGCTGAAAAACGTTTAATACAACCTTTGCCAAAACACAAGGACTACTAATGTCATTTCCCAAACTTCAAATGACATAAACACGCAACAAACAACTCCACCCCCAAAAATCGGATCAAAACTTACTACTATTCACCCACATGAACCCAATTACCATCCCACTTAAATCAAAGGGTAAAAACAAATTACCTAGGCACATGCTTGATTCACATGCCCAGAAACCCATCCCACACTCAAAACCCTAATCTCCACTCACCAAAGGGACCCCACCCATTCACACGTCAACCAATCATAATCCAACTTCCTCTACAAGGAATGACACATGGCCAAATCAACAGCCAATACTCATTGCTTAACTCCAAAGCTAAAATGAACAGCCAGGATGCATTTGGACAGCTCTACAACACAATTCGTCTAGAAGATTTCTAGGGTATTTTAGAGACTTTATAGCTAGGGTTTTCACTTGTAATCTCAGCCCTTGTGGCCTATATAAGGACTCCTCAACATGTGAGAGAGCCTTGTCCTAGTTTTACTCTTTAAACATTGTAATTCCTTTTTAAAATTTATAAAAGTTGGTATTTTAAGAAAATTGTAATTCCTTTTTATGTTTTTGAAAGTTGATGTTGTTTAAGGGTAATTCTGAGTTCCATTTGATGTTATAAGTGTGCTTAGATCTTGTGGTTTAAGTACGTTTATGTTTGGTAAGGATTTCAAAGTTGAAATAACCTTGAAATCAGTCATCTGTTTTGCTTATTTACTTGTACTAACCCTTATCCAAAGGCTATAAGCCCTTGCAAGCTTGTTGATACCAAGCTAGTGAAGGTTTATCAACCTTTGGATAGGTTGTTTGTTGTTTGTGTTGAAGACATAAAGCCCTTGAGGTTCTGCTTTGAACCATCAACCAAGGCACATCTCATCTCCTTTGTTCAATTACCTTGGTCTTGTTCTAGCTGTTGGACAAGGTCCAAGGAGCATTGTTGATCCCTCTAGGAAGTTGTGGGGGATAGGTATAATCTCTTGTTAAGTTTCCTCTAAAAATTTCATGTTATTGTCTGATTTATATTTTGCCATGTGATTTGTTGCTCTGGTGTTTGTGCTTTGTGTTTTATAGTTGTATTCTCTTAGTTGTCACCTAGTTGAAGTTTTTGAACCATAAAATCAGTAGGTTATGTGATTAAATAAAAAGTTTGTTTGAAAAAGGACTAAAACAAGGTTGTTAGGGATTATTGGATCATAACGCCTTGTGGCCTTGTGCCCTTGATTCTTAGGGTTTGGGGAGTCTAAACAAGTCATATGTAATAGGTTTTGGTCACTGGTTAAGTTTCAAAAGGTTTGGAAAAGGGATTTCAAGTTTTGGAAAAATCTGAAAAAAAAAAGGGTTTGAAATTGGTTAAGCACATCAGATCCAATAAAATCTTTGTTTGTTGGATCTAAGGTCTGATATCTGGTTTGGGAAGAGTTTAGGTGATAATCTATCTGTGCAGTATCTGTTTGTTGAATTTGGTGGCTTATTGTGGGTGCTAGAGCTTATCAAAGTTGGCTGAAGTGGTCATTTGCATCAGCAAAGTGACCACCTCAATTTTGCCTTGCATTTTGTTATCTAGTGTATGCTCTGCTTTTTTATTGCTTGGATAGTGTTTGTGTGCTTCTTGTGAGTAGATTTGGCTATTTGGTGTGCTTTGTTGCTGGCTTATAAGCTAACTGGCTTATTAAGCCTTATTTGCCAAAATCTGTCATCATTTGGTCAACTTACCTCTTGATTCACAAGGACTCCACCTTGAGTTCTTCACAAAAATTGCTTATAACAAGCTTACAAACAATTCCGGAACATTTGGTGAAATTTGGAGGACTTTGACTTTTGGTCAAATAAGCACATTTTGGCTTATTTTTTAGAACTGCTTATTGGTACATGCAACAACTTGGCTTTTGTAATAGGTGTCATTTTTCTCAGCTTAATAACAAGTCTGGAATGTTACAAGTCATTTGGTTAAGCTTTTGCTAGAAAACTAGCTTATATGGCTTTTTCAACCAGCTTATTTGCTCCTACAGCTTATTCTACTTGGCTTTTTGTGATTTTTATGATTGATTATTCTTAGTTAAGCTATTTGTGAGCTTTTGCAAAAAGAATAAGCTTCTGAAATAGCCTAGAACTCTAACCCGACTATTTTGTCTTTTAGTGAAATTCTTCTTTGCTTATTTCTGGCTTATAGAGTGTGCTTTTTCAAAATTTCTTTTCACAGATCTCTTAGGCATCTCAAAAGAAGGTTGTGTGTTCAAGCAGAGCTTATGGCATTGGCTTATTGCTTAATGGGCTTATTGGCCCAACAAGAATAAGTTGTTGACCTTTTAAGCTATTATAAGCTCAAAACCAGCTTTTGGGCCTTCAGACTTTTGTGTTTAGAAATAAATTTTGAGTCAGATAGGGCTTTTTTAGGTCATTTGGGCCAAGTTTGACTTTTTGGGCCCATTAAGGTTGATTGTTTTGGTTTTTAGCCCATTTGGGGGCCCAATAGGGGTAATTTGGTAATTTCACTTTCATTTTCTGATTATTTAGGTTAAAATAAACTAGTTTTCAAGTTTTTAGAATTTTTTATAATTTTTGGATTTTTAATATTATTTTAATATTATTTTAATATTAAATTTTAACTTTCACATTTTTGCACTTTTTATATTTTACTTAGGTTTAATACATTGAAATAGGATTTTTTCAACTCTTAGATTAATTTTATCATCATTTTTCTAATTTCTAGAATTATTTTAAGTTTTTAATAGTTTTTAATAGTTTTTAATAGTTTTTAATCATTTTAAATAGTTTTAATTAGTTTAAAAAATTTATAAAAATAGTTTTTAGTCTTCTTTGGTCATTTTAGAAGTTTACAAAGTGAAAAATCTTTATTTGGGATTTTTAATAATTATTTTGATTTTTAGGGCTTTAATTAGCATTTAAAAATTAATATTTAATTAATTAAAAGGTTTGAAAAAGTTTTGATCATGTGTAAACTCTTAGTTTATTTAATCTGATTTTTGGTAATTTTTTGGGAACTTTTAGAATTAATTTTTATTTTAGCTCTTTTTACGGTTTTGATTTTAGTCGTTGTAGTAATAATTTTCACGTCTTCATCATTCTATTTTCTCATCCCCTTCTTTCAAATATTAATCTCAAATCTCATTGCATTTTAGTCACACACATATACCTCCTTGGGAAACGAACTTGTTTGGGTCATTAGTACACGGTTTTCCTAAACCGTCGTACTTAATACTTACCGCTTTTACGCCTTTTTCCTAAAAGGTCGTAATTTACCACAATCATTTTGGCGCCGCTGCCGGGGAGGTGTGTCGTGATTAATTTGTCATTTTGTTTTTAATATTAACCATAAATAGTATTTATATTAGTAGAACTTTACTAATACGTATTATCGGTTTTTTCGTTTTTCTTGTGAAATTATTATTACTATATTGTATTAAGTATCACAACAAATACAAAATATCTCCAAAAGTATGAAAACACAACCTTAATTGGGATTTGATCTCCTGATTATTGTATTCGAATCTCCAACAAAAAGTAAAAAGGCAAAAATAGATAAATACTTTCGTGAAGCTCGATTTTGAAAAATACAAACTATAAGGTGGGTATAAGGCGGGTATTATAAAATATAACCTAAGGAAAAAGGCTCTTAAGTGCTTCGCGCCGCCTCGTATCCCCGCTTGCTTGTAAGTATTTTGAGATTGAAGGCTAATCGAGGGTTTTGCCGTCCAAAGTATTATTACGTATCATATATATTTGCTTGGTTTTCTTTGTGATTAAACCCTCTTGAACAATTTGGTTTTCACCAAAGTTCTAAAGTCATTCGAAGGTGTGCACTCCACGTGATCGTTTTCATTCTTTTGAGGCTTCTTTAATCAAGAGTTTGATTCAAGGAGAGATTTGGTAGATTGTTGTCTACGAAGATACACAAAATCCAAAAAAATTAAAAACAATCAAAAACACAAAAAAATTGAATACCCACAAAACACTCAAAAAGAATCTTCTTTGCTCACCTCCCATTCTTCGTCAAGTTTATGCTAACTCGTAATCAAGCAAAACGAGCTCGTAAACGTCGTCAAAGTCAAGGAAATCAAGAGCCTTTGATTGAAGAACAAACTCCAATTATTGAACCCGTTGTAGAACCAATAGTCGCCATGACTAATCGTACTATGATGGAGTTGCTTCAAGCACCCACCGAGGGTTTTGGAGAAGCTATAGTGATTCCCGCCATCCTTGCGAAGAATTTCGAGATTAAGACGGGTTTAATGTCAATGTTGCAAGCAAATAAGTTTAGAGGTCATGAAAAAGACAACCCGCATTACCACATAAGGAACTTTAATCGTCTCACCGCAACTAGCAAGTTTAAGGATGTTCCACATGACGCCATTAAAGATGATGTTGTTTCCATATTCGTTAGATGGACCCGTTAAAATTTGGCTTGAGAAAGAACCTCCAAATTCAATTTTGACATGGGGTGATCTCGTTTCTAAGTTTGTGAACCAATTTTTTTCCACCATCTAAAACAACACATTTGAAAAATGAGATTTCAAGGTTTACACAACGTAATAATGAAAGTTTTTCAATTGCAAGGGAACGATTTAAGGAAATGTTACATGAATGTCCACACCATGATTTTTCGGAATTGCATCAAATAGATACTTTTTATAATGGGCTTAATGATCATGAACGAGATTATTTGAATGCCGCAACGGGTGGTAATTTTTTGTGCAAAACGACCGATGAAGCTTTAAAGATTATCAAGAATAGATCTAAGGTTTATAACCCTCGTAACACACCAAGTGTTGCCAATATGGGTTCGTCATCGTCGTCATCGTCTCGTAACATTAATGCCTTACATGATGAAGCTAATGAGATAAATCGGTTTTTCGATAGGTTTTCGAATCTTATGACTCATTGGAAAGCACAAGATGCTTTGAATTCCGCATCGGTTAAAGCGGTGGATAAGAGTTGTTTGTCTTGTGGTGGAGCTCATGATCTTTCCGAGTGCATTACCTCCGGTGGTAACACTTCGAGTGCTTACGTAGCAACGGAACTTATAACCAAAACGGCCAAGGTTCCCGCCCAAATCAAGCTCCACCAAATCAAAATGTTAATAACTATCGAAACAACAATCAAAATGGTGGTTATCAAGGCAATTCACGTAACTATAACAAAGGGAATTATCAAAGTGGGAATGAACAATTTGCAAATCAAAACCAAAACCGTGATTTTCAAAACACTACACAAGGTTTTCAAAATGCTCACACTAAAAATCTTCAAGGAGAATTTTTAGATTATGCTAAAGCAAATGATGTTAAGTTTGATAATATGCAACGTGAGATGATTAGCTTAAGATCCGAGTTGAAAACGAGCTTAAAAACGAACTTGCTAATGAACTTAAGACTCATGCTAATAAAATGGAAGGAAACGTTCAACGTCTTCAACAAAATCAACAAAAAATGGAACAAGAACATGAGATTAAGCAAGAATTGTTAAAAGCGGATTTAAGGCAATCAAAATTTGAAGACCGAATGGCAAAAATGTTTGAAGCAATCATGTGTAAACCCTCTTCCTCGGGTGGTCTTCCTAGTGATACCATTGCAAACCCGAAGGGAGAAATGAAGGTTATTACTACACGTAGTGGTAAAACTTTTAAGGAACCAATCTCTCGTCCAAGTACTTCTACGGAGAAGGAAATCGAGAAAGAGCCCGAGGTGATGGTCGAAATAGAGCATATCACAAGCCCACGAAGTACCGCTCATGCCACACCTACGGTTGAACCAATACCAATCATGGAACCCGAGATTCCAAGGCCATTGCCTAATGTCCAACCCACACCACCCTTACCTTACCCTTCGAGACGAAACAAAGAGAAATTACAAGAACGTAACAAACAACAAATCGAGCTTTTTATAAAAAAAATTCAACAAGTTCATTTTGATGTAAGTTTAGCCGACGCATTGTTATATATGCCTCGTTTCGCTTCCACTTTTAAAAGTATGATGAATGATAAGGAAAAGCTTTCAAAGCTTGCTAATTGTTCTTCGGTTTATCTTAACCGCATACCAGAAAAAGTTGGTGACCCCAGAAAGTTTCTCATTCCTTGTGATATACAAGATATGAAAGAATGCCTCGCCTTGGCCGATCTTGGTGAAAGCAATAATTTGATGCCATTTTCTATATGGAAATCGCTTTCGCTTCCGGCTCTTAATCCTTCGAACATGTCTATCGAGATGGCCGATCATTCTACGATTTTAGCATGTGGAGTAGCCGAGGATGTTTTCGTGAAAGTGGGGAAGTTCTACTATCCCGTTGATTTTATAGTAGTTGACATCCCCGCGGATCCTCAAGTTCCTCTAATTTTAGGTCGTCCATTTTTAGACACCTTGAGATCGCTTATCGACGTTCATGCAAGAACTATTACATTGAGATTTAACGAAGAGGAACTTGTTATAAACTCTACTCAAAACTCGACACCTTCTCATGTTTATGAAATCGCTACCATCTATCACATCGACTTAGTTGATGTGGTTTGCGATGAGTTTTCACAAGAAGTGTTAGGTTTTTCCGATAGCTCGTCAAGTGGCAATCCCACTATTTTGGATCCGATTCTTGCTAATTATACACCAAATCTCACTCCATTCCAAGGAGGCGATTTCACTTCAAATGAAATCGACAATGAAGATAAGGTGACAATTGGTAATGATACTTCTATTCCACCATTTCTTCCGCCGATGGAAGTTATGAGTGTTGAGCAAAAATCTTCAATCGAGGAACCGCCTATCCTTGAATTGAAAGATCTTCCATCTCACCTTGAATACGCATTCTTGGAAGGTGATGACAAGTTGCCGGTTATTATTGCAAAAGGTCTTGCTAATGATGAAAAAACCGCGCTCTTGAAAGTTCTTAAAGCTCATAAAGGGGCAATTGCGTGGAAAATTTCCGACATTAAGGGTATTGACCCAAAATTTTGTACTCGCAAGATTTTAATGGAGGAAGACTACAAACCCGCAATTCAAAGTCAAATAAGGGTAAACCCCAAAATTCACGATGTCATAAAAAAGGAAGTTTTAAAACTCCTTGACACGGGAATGATTTATCCTATCTCCGATAGCCCATGGGTGAGCCCAATCCATTGTGTCCCTAAAAAGGGAGGAATGACCGTTGTGCCCAATGAAAACAACGAGTTAATTCCCACTCGTGTTGTGACCGGTTGGAGGGTGTGTATTGACTACCGAAAGTTAAATGACGCCACTCGTAAAGAACACTTTTCTTTGCCCTTCATGGATCAAATGTTAGAGAGACTCACGGAAAATGAATTGTATTGCTTTTTAGATGGTTTTTCCGGTTACTTTCAAATCCCTATCGACCCTCTTGATCAAGAGAAAACTACGTTTACGTGTCCTTATGGAACGTTTGCTTATCGTAGGATGCCTTTCGGACTTTGCAATGCACCGGGTACGTTTCAACGGTGTATGATGGCTATTTTCACGATATGATCGAGAAGTCGATGGAAGTGTTTATGGATGACTTTTCAGTGTTTGGCAATTCGTTCACGTCATGTTTATCTAATCTCGAGCAAATGTTAAAATGTTGTGAAGAAAACTATCTTGTGCTTAATTGGGAAAAATGTCATTTTATGTGTAAACAAGGAATCGTCTTAGGACATAAGGTCTCTAAAGCGGGGATTGAGGTCGATAAAGATAAGGTAGACTTCATCGCCAAGTTACCTCATCCCAAAACCGCTAAGGGAGTTAGGAGTTTCCTAGGCCACGCGGGCTTTTATCGTCGTTTCATCAAAGACTTTCCGAAAATCTCTCGACCTATGACACACCTTCTCGAGAAGGATGCTCCTTTTAATTTCAATGAGGATTGTGTTAGAGCTTTCGAAACTCTCAAAAGGAAACTTACCGAAGCTACCATTCTTGTTGCTCCTAATTGGGAATTACCCTTTGAAATCATGTGCGATGCAAGTGATTATGCTATACGGGCCGTCTTAGGGCAACGTTATGAAAAGCATTTCCGTCCTATCCATTATGCTAGTAAGACGATGACCGAGGCTCAATTAAAGTACACCACAACGGAAAAGGAATTCCTTGCCGTGGTCTATGCTTTTGAGAAATTCCGACCTTATCTCGTCTTGACTAAAAGCATCGTGTATACCGACCATTCGGCTATAAAGTATCTCTTAGCTAAGCAAGATGCTAAGCCGAGATTGCTTTGTTGGATGCTCCTCCTCCAAGAATTTGATGTCACCGTGCTTGACAAAAAAGGAACCAAGAATCTAGCGGCCGATCATCTCTCTCGTCTAGAAGATCCTTACAAAGATGTTTTCGAGAACAAGGAAATCACCGAAGCATTTCCTCTCGAGACTCTCGGTGTAGTGAATTCTAAAGACACCACCCCATGGTTTGCCGACATTGCAAATTACCATGCGGGCAATTTCATAATCAAGGGTATGACGACACAACAAAAGTGAAAATTCTTTCGTGACATCAAGTTCTATTTTTGGGACGACCCTTATCTCTTTCGGGTTTGTGCATATCAACTCGTTCGACGTTGTGTTTTTGGTGCCGAAGCTTCTAATATCCTTAGAGCTTGTCACGAGGGACCCACGGGTGGTCACCACGGTGCTAATTTCACGGCTAAGAAAGTGTTCGATGTCGGCTTCTTTTGGCCTTCTATCTATCGTGATGCACACGCACTTGTGAAGTCGTGTGATTCGTGCCAACGTCAAGGAAAATCGTCTCAACGTGATGAAATTCTGCAAAACATAATTCAAGTGTGTGAGATTTTTGACATTTGGAGCATAGACTTTATGGGGTCGTTCCCATCGTCTCATGGTAACAAGTATATCCTCGTCGCCGTCGACTACCTTTCTAAGTGGGTGGAAGCTAAGGCTCTACCTACCAATGATGCTCGTGTGGTAGTGAAGTTTTTGAAGCAACTATTCTCTCGGTTCGGAACCCCTCGTGCTATTATAAGCGAACTTGGAACCCATTTTTGTAATGACCAATTCGAGAAGGTCTTAAAGAAATATGGAGTTACTCATCGTCTTTCTACGGCTTATCACCCGCAAACGAGTGGGCAAGTCGAGGTTTCGAACCGGGCTTTGAAGAGGATTTTAGAGAGGTCGATTGGAGAACACCGTGCTTCATGGTCCGACAAACTCGATGACGCTTTATGGGCTTTTTGGACCGCTTATAAGACACCTATCGGTTGTACTCCTTATAAGTTAGTCTATGGGAAGAATTGTCATTTGCCCATTGAATTGGAGCATAAGGCATATTGGGCCTTTAAGCATGCTAATTTTGACTTGAAGACCACGGGGGATCATCGGAAAATACAATTGAATGAATTGGATGAATTAAGAGATAATGCTTATGAAAATTCATTGATTTTCAAAGAAAAGACTAAAAAGTTTCATGATGCAAAGATTAAAAACCGGATTTTTAACGTTGGTGATCAAGTGTTACTTTTTAACTCTCGATTAAAGATATTTTCCGGGAAATTGAAATCTCGTTGGTCGGGTCCTTTCACCATTACACAAGTGTTTCCTTATGGGACCATCGAGCTAGCTCAAAATGATGGTCCTAACGTCAAGGTGAATGGACATAGGCTTAAGCACTACTTTGGTGGGGAAGTTCCTTTATTGGAAGACCTCGACCAAGTCACCTTCCCCAATGATAATTATCATTGAGGGGATCGAGTCGAGCTCATGACTCGGTAATAAAAACGAGGTGCCTCGTGGGGGAGATCTCATGCTTATCTTTTTATGCTTTCTAATAAATAATGAGAGAGGATTTGTGCCCTTCTAACTCGTTGTCTCGTGGTTGTTTATGATTGTGCTATCTAGATCATCATCATCACTACGATTGAAGACTCTCGTGTTCGTTTACGTGAGCCTTGATCATTTGCTTGAAGAAGTTTTTCACGAATCCATGACATATCCTTTATTGTTCTAACAATTATCTTTTAGCATAATTAATAAACGGCTTTATATATATTGTTGATCACCCTTTCCATGCTAGGTCCTAGGCATTCGACTCTTCGTCTCTAGTATGGGGGTGCTCCACCTTTAGACTCGAAACATTAAGGACAATGTTTAATTTTAGTATGGGGGGTGAATAGATACTTGCTTTGCTACGCCCTCACGTTTTCCAACTTTCAACGTTTTGTTTTGTTTTGTTGCTAATAAGGCTAAAAATGGCCAAAATTTAAAAAATTTCTTAGTTTTCGTAAGTGTTTTAAGACACGAATGTATATTTTCCGATGGGTAGAATAAGAGCTAATTTTTGACTTTATGGGCATTTGGAGACCTTTACATTCCTTAACTCGCTCAATTCAAGTTTTGCTAGACTTTTATATAGGGAACTTTAAAACGCGAAAGTCTTAGCTCATTCGGGTTAAGAACAAGAAGTTTTAGCAAGTTCCTATAATTCATCCTAGAGAGTCACTTATCAAGGGAACTATAAAATGCATTCTCTAAACTTGAAAAAGTCTAAGAAAGTGCAAGATCCTATAGGTGGCTTGAAAACCCAAAACTTTGATTTGATATAGTCTTAATGAAAGCTAATCCAAATTTGGCTTAATTTTGACTTGCATGGCTAAGTATTCACGAGTCTCTTTAATTATAGGTCTTTATATAGTGAAGAACGAGAAGTGATAGAGTTAGACAAGTGATCATGCTAACGTAGAACATGAAAATGTTCTTTCAAAAACTCATATGTTTTTAATTGTGGCTTTTTCTCCCATAAGATCAATGCATTAGGAATAAAAATAATTACAATAAGTAAGGTCGTACGATTTGAAAGGTTACTTAGCTTCTAGCACAAGATCGTTTAAAAGTTGCTCGGGGTTGAATAGAGTTCATAGCCAAGGCATAACTTATTGAAGCGGGATGCGAAGGTTGGTGAAGATCCAAAAAGGCCCTAACAAGGCATGAGGAGCTCTATTTTGTTGCTAAAGATCCAAGATGATGTGAAGTATCATTATTCCTAAATCAATATGAGGGATCGAGACACACGACGAAAAGCAATTACTCCCCTAAAGATCATGGAGAAAGTCTATCCAAAAAGACCCTTACAAGGTATGAGGATAAATATATCCAAGTCCTAAAAGGAGGCGGATCGTTGTATATCAAAGTCCAAAATAAAGATTGAAGAAAAATGATGAAGTCGTGGTCCAAGTATGAAGAATCTCTCAAAAATGTCAAGTGAAGAAATTCCAATATATGAAGAGAAGACCATAATTTCAAGAACGTCTTCCCAAGATTTTAAGTATGAAGTACATGCCAAATATCGGTCCGAGAAATGTCTCAAATCGTGAAACGAGTTATGCCAAGATATGAACCTAAGGAAATACACGAGAAGCCATTTTAAAGGATTTTGTCCTTCGGCTAACTATCGATTAAATCGTGCTACTTTACTTTCGGACTAATAAATACTCAAATAAGTCAATATGAATCACTTGTGATCCATGACAAGTAGTTAAAAAATTCTAGAAACCCATTTCCTTTTATAATAACTAGGATTGCGGGGAGAAAAAGTATTACACAATTTGGACGTATGAGTAGTGTTAGCATTGTGACTTGTACCAACAATGATCTCGTTTTTTCACTTAGCATGGAATGTATGACAATCAAGGATGACGAAATTTACTCTATGGGACATTTACTTGTTTCTATTATTTGACCCTAAAAGTCACATTCGTGATGAAAATCATACATTATGTCTTTACACATCTTAGTAGTATTGTTGCAAGTATTTACTTTTCAATAAAGGGTAATAAAATTGAATTCTGGTGATGCTTAGATACTTTATTCTATCATTGCGTGAGGGCACGACAATGCCTTAGTATGGGGAGTGATGAGATGGCATTTATACATGATATCATCGTTCTTTTCAGACTTTAAATGCATAAAATGTCATAATTATACCATATATATGCTTGTATTTGTTTACTTATGTGTTTTAGGTATGGATATCGTAAAAAAGACAAAAGATCACAAGAAACAAGGAAAAACGGACACGAGAAACGAAGCCGTACAAAGAACCGGGCCCTAGTTCATGATTTATCCAAGAAATACCCTTGAAGACTTGAAGATGTACAAGATTGATCCTCAATTTATGAAGAAATGACACTTAAAACCCTTGTATATTCATAATTACAAGTTTGGTCCCTTAAGTTTGTCAAAATTACAAAAAGGTCCTTCAACTTTGAAGAATTGGCAAGTTTAGTACCTCAACAATTCTAAATTGTCAATAATGGTCCCTCATGAAGTCAAAGATACAATGAAGACCTTTGAAGATAAAAAATGTCCAAGTTCAGTCCTTCAAATATTCAAAAGTGGCAAAAACAACCCTTGAAACCCTTATTGCAAAATTTGGTGGCCAAAGTGTGAAAAACAGAAGTTTATTAACAAAGGAAAACCAAGTTTTTGGCTGAAAACCGTTTAATACAACCTTTGCCAAAACACGAGGACTACTAATGTCATTTCCCAAACTTCAAATGACACAAACACGCGCCAAACAACTCCACCCCCAAAAATCGGATCAAAACTTAGTACTATTCACCCACATGAACCCAGTTACCATCCCACTTAAATCGAAGGGTAAAAACAAATTACCTAGGCACATGCTTGATTCACATGCCCAGAAACCCATCCCACACTCAAAACCCCAATCTCCACTCACCAAAGGACCCCACCCATTCACACGTCAACCAATCATAATCCAACTTCCTCTACAAGGAATGACACGTGGCCAAATCAACAGCCAACACTCATTGCTTAACTCCAAAGCTAAAATGAACATCCAGGATGCATTTGGACAGCTCTACAACACAATTCGTTTAGAAGATTTCTAGGGCATTTTAGGGACTTCATAGCTAGGGTTTTCACTTGTAATCACAGCCCTTGTGACCTATATAAGGACTCCTCAACATGTGAGAGAGCCTTCTTCCAGTTTTACTCATTAAACATTGTAATTCCTTTTTAAAATTTATAAAAGTTGGTATTTTAAGAAAATTGTAATTCCTTTTTATGTTTTTGAAAGTTGGTGTTGTTTAAGGGTAATTTTGAGTTCCATTTGATGTTATAAGTGTGCTTAGATCTTGTGGTTTAAGTACGTTTATGTTTGGTAAGGATTTCAAAGTTGAAATAACCTTGAAATCAGTCTTTTGTTTTGCTTATTTACTTGTACTAACCCTTATCCAAAAGCTATAAGCCCTTACAAGCTTGTTGATACCAAGCTAGTGAATGTTTATCAACCTTTGGATAGGTTGTTTGTTGTTTGTGTTGAAGACATAAAGCCCTTGAGGTTCTGCTTTGAACCATCAACCAAGGCACATCTCATCTCCTTTGTTCAAGTACCTTGGTCTTGTTCTAGCTGTTGAACAAGGTCCAAGGAGCATTGTTGATCCCTCTAGGAAGTTGTGGGGGATAGGTATAATCTCTTGTTAAGTTTCCTCTAAAAAAATTCATGTTATTGTCTAATTTATATTTTGCCATGTGATTTGTTGCTCTGGTGTTTGTGCTTTGTGTTTAATAGTTGTATCTCTTAGTTGTAACCTAGTTGAAGTTTTTTTAACCATAAATCAGTAGGTTATGTGATTAAATAAAAAGTTTGTTTGAAAAAGGACTAAAACAAGGCTGTTTGGGATTATTGGATCATAAGGCCTTGTGGCCTTGTGCCCTTGGTTCTTAGGGGTTGGGGAGTCTAACAAGTCATATGCAATAGGTTTTGGTCACTGGTTAAGTTTCAAAAGGTTTTGAAAAGGGATTTCAAGTTTTGGAAAAATCTGAAAAAAAGGGTTTAAAATTGGTCAAACACATCAGATCTAATAAAATCTTTGTTTGTTGGATCTAAGGTCTGAAATCTGGTTTGGGAAGAGTTTAGGTGATAAGCTATCCGTGCAGTATCTGTTTGTTGAATTTGGTGGCTTATTGTGGGTGTTAGAGCTTATCAAAGTTGGCTGAAGTGGTCATTTGCATCAGCAAAGTGACCACCTCAATTTTGCCTTTCATTTTGTTATCTAGTGTATGTCCTGCTTGTTTATTGCTTGGATCTTGTTTGTGTGTTGCTTGTGAGTAGATTTGGCTATTTGGTGTGCTTTGTTGCTGGCTTATAAGCTAACTGGCTTATTAAGCCTTATTTGCCAAAATCTGTCATCATTTGGTCAACTGACCTCTTGATTCACAAGGACTCCACCTTGAGTTCTTCACAAAAATTGCTTATAACAAGCTTACAAACAATTCCTGAACATTTGGTGAAATTTGGAGGACTTTGACTTTTGGTCAAATAAGCACATTTTGGCTTATTTTTTAGAACTGCTTATTGGTACATGCAACAACTTGGCTTTTGTAATAGGTGTCATTTTCCTCAGCTTAATAACAAGTCTGGAAGGTTACAAGTCATTTGGTTAAGCTTTTGCTAGAAAACTAGCTTATTTGGCTTTTTCATCCAGCTTATTTGCTCCTACAGCTTATTCTACTTGACTTTTTGTGATTTTTATGATTGATTATTCTTAGTTAAGCTATTTTTGAGCTTTTGCAAAAAGAATCAGCTTCTGAAATAGCCTAGAACTCTAACCCGACTATTTTGTCTTTTAGTGAAATTCTTCTTTGCTTATTTCTGGCTTATTGAGTGTGCTTTTTCAAAATTTCTTTTCACAGATCTCTTAGGCATCTCAAAAGAAGTTTGTGTGTTTAAGCAAAGCTCATGGCATTGGCTTATTGCTTAATAGGCTTATTGGCCCAACAAGAATAAGCTGTTGACCTTTTAAGCTGTGATAAGCTCAAAACCAGCTTTTAGGCCTTCAGACTTTTGTGTTTAGAATTATATTTTGAGTCAGATCTTTTTCAGGTCATTTGGGCCAAGTTTGACTTTTTGGGCCCATTAAGCCCATTAAGGTTGACTGTTTTGGTTTTTAGCCCATTTGGGGGCCCAATAGGGGTAATTTGGTAATTTAACTTTCATTTTCTGATTATTTAGGTTAAAATAAACTAGTTTGCAAGTTTTTAGAAATTTTTAGAATTTTTGGATTTTTAATATTATTTTAATATTATTTTATTATTAAATTTTAAATTTCACATTTTTGCACTTTTTATATTTTTGTTAGGTTTAATAAATTAAAATAGGATTTTTGAAACTCTTAGATTAATTTTATCATCATTTTTCTAATTTCTATAATTATTTTAAGTTTTTAATAGTTTTTAATCATTTTAAATAGTTTTAATTAGTTTAAAAAATTTATAAAAATAGCTTTTAGTCTTATTTAGTCATTTTAGAAGTTTACAAAGTGAAAAATCTTTATTTGGGCTTTTTAATAATTATTTTGATTTTTAGGGCTTCAATTAGCATTTAAAAATTAATATTTAATTAATTAAAAGGTTTGAAAAAGTTTTGATCATTTGTAAACTCTTAGTTTATTTAATTGATTTTTGGGAATTTTTAGAATTAATTTTTATTTTAGCTCTTTTTACGGTTTTGATTTTAGTCGTCGTAGTAATAATTTTCACGTCTTCATCATTCTATTTTCTCATCCCCTTCTTTCAAATATTAATCTCAAATCTCATTGCATTTTAGTCACACACATATACCTCCTTGAGAAACGAACTTGTTTGGGTCATTAGTACACGGTTTTCCTAAACCGTCGTACTTAATACTTACCGCTTTTACGCCTTTTTCCTAAAAGGTCGTAATTTACCACAATCAGAAGGTATTCAACAAATCAATGCAAAACAATTATTAATACAACCTAGTTCCACAAAACCAACTTTTTCAATGCAACTTAGTAACCCCATTATTCGTAACCCTTGAACACACTTCCTTCACCCCGTCGTGGTCACCATGAACATGAAAAGGACATGAGATGATGTTTGTTTTGCTCGTCGGCCAATGAACAAGAAAGCAGGAAACCTAGTCTTTCTTCCTAACTTGTGTCATCTTGTATCTAGGGTTTTCTTTTGTGAGGGTCTTGGTGCTCTCTATAGCAGTAGGTCACAAAGGTTTTGCTCTTATTGTTATTTGAAATCAGAAGCAAGACTAATGAGAGATCAAGGTTAATGAGGTTGTGCTTGCTGCTACAACTAGGTCAAAACCATGAAGGAAAAGGAGGGAGTTTGTGTTCTTATTATGTCGATACTAGGAGAATCCCAACAGCAAGGCGTTGGATCACAACCTTATAATTGTTGTTGGTTCGAAGATAAAAATCAAAGGAAAGCAAAGTAAAGGTGGGTGTGTTGTGAATGTGTCGTGATGAAAGAGGAGGATGGAGTTTACATTTATAGGACAAAAGTATTATGAAACTAGATGGTTGTTCTAGTTAGGTTAAGTTCTAATTAGTTTGGTTGTAATTGTGTTCTCACGGGAACATTGAGTACCATGGGGAAAGGGTTTTGGCAGCAAAAGCTCTATAGAAAAGAGGGAAAGAAGAGAAGTAACGTGTGATGTGAGAATGTGGGGTTTCAAAGAGTTGACTTATAAGAAATGATAAAAAAAACTTAGGTGAAAGATGTTGGGAAAGGAAAGTTA
The DNA here is from genome assembly GCA_025667525.1 of Glebionis coronaria. Taxonomy (NCBI): domain Eukaryota; kingdom Viridiplantae; phylum Streptophyta; class Magnoliopsida; order Asterales; family Asteraceae; genus Glebionis; species Glebionis coronaria. The sequence goes on along the minus strand of CM046879.1, from coordinate 136,100,637 downwards.
AGTACAAAATAGGGAAGAGTGATAAATGGAAAAGTACAAAAGATGGGAGAGGTGTCGTGTATTCACAAGAGGGTCGGTCCTTAGAGGATTTTTAGGTGGTTATATGGATTTGAATTTGGCAATAAATATTTTAGAAGGTAAGTGAAAAATAAATTTGTATTGTGCTAGTAACTGCATTTTCTAAAAGTTTCTAAGAGTTAATGATTTACATTTAGAGTTTTACAAATTCGTGTGGTGTTGGTTATGTACAGTTTGTATTATTTTCACGACTAGATCTATATAAATAATTTATACGCTAAATTAAAAATGTCGATTATCTACCGTCAGGACGTTGTTTTTAAGCTTGGTGGACTTCAACTTGAATCTTATCGGTTATCAATAAAAATGTTAAATAATTTAATAAATCTTTCTATCAAATATCCTTGATTAATTAAATATAATTTAATTTAATTTGTATCACGTCAGTTCTTATACATTTGTGCAGTCTTTTACAATAATAAAAATAAACTCTCGTTTTTGAATCAAATAACTTTGATATCTTTCGAAAACAACTTTCGATTAATAAATAATATAATTTATTATTATTTAAAGCCTGAAAAATTCCCGGTTGTGACATCCGTGTCTCCAACTGTTACTAAAAGTCGTAGCTGCCCCAATGACCATATACTTCTCTGTTGAAAACTGTTAACAACGACGTGGCCAGTATCAACTTGTTTCTCACTTCTGGTCGTAACCGTTTGAAGCAATGATCGTAAAAGATTTCAGATGAGGATCCCTCTCAATGTACATGCGGTGGACGGCGTGTCCCCTTATGTTTACTTCAATCATTAAAGGCCCTTCAGTCACACTGCTTGCGATTAAAGGAGGGAATGAGGAATGAGATTTCTTTCTCTCGAACTTTTTTTCTAACCTTTTGCTTAGTTATCAGCTGCCATGACTGCACCATGTAGATGGTCGTGGGTTTGTCATAGGGTTAGTCTTTTTGTTTTTTTGTTTTTCTGCTTGCCTTTCCCATCCTCTAACTCCTTAATGAGATGTTTGAGTTTTCTTGCTTTCACTATCTCATAAATCTGCTTTTTTAGTTGCACGTATTCATTTGTTGTGTGCCCTTTTTCACCGTGGTATTCACAGTACTTGTTACTAACGGGCCTTTCTACCGGAGTTGTCATTGGTTGTGGTTGTAGGAAATTAGCCCCTTCAGCCGCCAGTATTTCCCTTGGGGTCTTTGTCAGAGGGGTGTACTTATTCGGTCCACGCCCTCCTCGCTGTTGGTCACGGTAGTCATTCCTTCGATCTGTAGACTACTTCTTTTGCTGATATTGAGCCCTGTAGTTTGAGTACCCTTTCTTATTTTCTGCGGCTGCAGCTTATCAACGAATGAAGGCTCTTTTCCGCTCCATCATCTCGTCGAAGGTTCTAGGAACCTTGTCATTCAAGCACTTTATCAGTTCCTGATTGGTAATTCCAATCATGAAACCAAAGATTTTAATGATCTATGGACATGCTTTGATATGTATGCACTCATATTTGAAGTATTTCATGTACGAGTCCAAAGATTCGCCCTCGCGCTGCTTGATTATGTGGAGCTTCACCGGGTTTTTGGCATACTTTTTCGTTGTGTTCTTTTTAAAGCTCTACACAACTCTCCGAAGCCGTCGATGCTTCGTTAAGGTAGATTGTCATACCATGTACGTGCACCACCTATCCGTGTGGAATTGAACATTTGCACCTTGTAGGCTCTGACCATGCTTCAATGTGTGCGGCTGACTGAAAAACCGTTAGGTGATCGTCCGGATCTTCTGTTGCATCATAGGTTTTGACATTCGATGACATCCTCCTTTTCTTGTGGTCAACAAATTCATGTATGTGTGTCGCGAATGCACCAACCTCCTTGCGGCGTCATGGACGGGAAGTCTTCATCACTTCGCTTGTGGCGCTTGTGCTTGGATTTCTAGTGTCATGTATTGATGTCCTCGTAGTCCGAGGAATAAAGCGGGGATGTTGCATCCCTCCTGCCTCATCTGCTACAGGGGGATCCAGAATAAAGCTGGAAGGGTCATCGTTGTAGGAGCGTTCCCGCCTTTTGGATCAGGTGTGAAGTCCCCTTTTGGACTTGCAGCCCCGATAGTCTGAAGTTGGGCTTCTTTTTCTGTGGCACTCCCCGAGCCCGTCGAGGGCGCTTGTGTGATGAGCAGTTTCATCAGGTCTTTCGAGATCACCCCGTCTTCTTGACCCCTTTGAATGCTCAGAAGCTTGTCGCTCCTCAGCTGGGTTGGTGGTGACTCTGCCCCCAAGTCGTTCGGTGACATGACGTATTCTGAGACGATCTCTCATGGTATGCCTCATCCTAGGTCTGGGGGAGCGCTATAGTGCTCCCTATCCAAGGAACATCGTGGAGATCTTTTAATATATGCTTCTCTTTTTGGACAGGGACTGAAATTGAGGCATGTTTGCAGCTCTTCATGTGGCTCTTCCTTATTCTATCCGTCATGTGAGGAAAGAGGGCTTCATAAATTCGAGCCACGAAGTATTATAGGCGTACCCCGAGCGTAGAAGGTGTAGGGACACCATAGAGTTGGGCATCCGAGAGGTGGAGAGCTTGCTTTTGTGGTGGGGGTGGTGCATCCGCTAACCTTGGTGTTCTTTTGGCTTGAGTTGGCACAAGGGTTGTCACAAAGAGAGGAGTGGTCATATGTGGTGGTGGCTTAGCTCCAGCATTCCAGTTGTTCGGTCATCTAGAAGTTCCGATGGCCGAGGAAGTAGAGACAATGGTTGTCTCGTTTGGCTGCAATTTCTTCCTAAGCGGTTTTGGCTGGTTGGAAGATCCGCCTGCTGTTTTAGTCATAGCAGAGTTTAGTGTAGGGTCCCACAGATGGCGCCAACTTGTTGATAAAAAATTTGGTTGGACCTACGTAACCCGAATTAAAGGTAATTCGGGTGTTGAAGGCTTTGGCTCTTGCACCAAGTGAATCTTGTTTACGGATCCTGCACACTAGGAAAACACTATTAGGCTTACCATGAGATTGTCTCCTACGTTTAGACTCCGATGTGGTTAGACTCCAACGTGAAAGTATGTAATCGGTTTAAGCAATGAGTTAGGGTTTGTGATTGCAAGTGAATATTACATTTGAGGGAAGCACATGGGTTCCTTTTATACCCGATGAAACCATAGTAGGGCTTTCGAATATTGCGGCCATTTACCATATATACGCAATCTTTATCTTCTAAATAAGGAGAGTGTATAACTTATTTAACTTGGATGAATCATAGTCCTAATTAAACAATGAGATTATATCTGACCACAAACGCGTGTAGCCAGGGCGCGACCCACTTGAGACCGCGTGCGACCACTTTCCGTTGGGCATCTCGGGCCAATGTCGGTGTCTTAATCCATTCTTGATGGATCATATGCGGGCAGTAGCCGCAAGTCGGGCTATAAGCCCGACTAAGTGTTGGATATATTGCCTATCCTTATCGTTATCATTCACAGTACCAACTAGTACGATAACATTACATGATGAGACTAAAGAATCAAGTAACATATATGTACCTGATGAGTCAATAGCAATGTCAACTCGAAAATTAGCAACAAGCATAACCATCGAAACCACAACAATGAAACCCGAACGGTAGTAACAAATCTTCTTAAACTCGGTTTTGCAAAAACATGGACAAACCCTTAAATAGACTATGTACATGAAGATGTTCCTTGTCCTAAAAAGGTGTTTACGTGCTCGATTCACTACAAGCCTCTTACGTAACGACCCCAGGATTGATGCAGACCCTTGTTACCTTTCGTCAGCGAACGAATACAACGTAATGACAATGGCGGAGTAGAGACTACAATATGGCAAGAAGATAAAAATGTTCACAACAACTTATATGCACTCTAATAACTTTGATATATAGGTTTAGTTTTGTGTGTTTCTCATCACTTTAAAACTGTCAGAACTTGACGTATATATAATGTCAATAAGCACTATCATGGAGAACCATGATCTCATGTATGCCCAAATTAATGAATTATGGATTGGTGGTTGCAACCGAATGGTGCCTTCCAAAACCAAACACTATCCTATTTTATTGGTTGACTACATTGACATATACGCATATATCTCGGTAGTTATTCTTTTATATGCTTGCACTAAATTGTGGTAAATCAAGTCACAACTTTGACTAATTGTACATTTTGCTTTAACTCTTCAAAACTTGCCAACCTTAGCCATAAACTTCAACAATCTCCCACCAGGTTGGAAAGTTTTTTGCTACTCTCATAGGTTGTGTCACAAAGGTGTCTTTACGATTAAACCTCCATTTACTTGAAGCGTGTAAAGTGAAATCGATTTGATGGTGTTCTAATGAATTAAACCAGTGAACCTTATTGATCTCACCCAACACACCTCTACACACTTCCCATTGTAACCATGTCATTCTCAAACTGAGCGCGAATATGGACATGCGCTTAAATCCTATTTCATTACCCTCTAAGAGAAAAACCATAACTCTCCATTCAAGGCGGCACCACCTCTAGGTTATATAGGCAAAGCTATTCTAACGTCTTCATTGCTAAGACGCCTCAAAAGCTTTGTTAAGAGAAACATCTCATCCTTTCTCGGCAACGACGTGCTATCTAAGCTATACATGGGTCAATTTATCAATAGCACCTTCTACCAATTAATGACTTTGTTATTACCCTTTAAACTCATAATGTAGGAGCACTATAATCGAGTTGGGTTTCCATCACTAACTAATTCTCAATGGTTTCAAACCCATGCCTCTAGCAACTCTCTATTAGTCTCTCGTCAGAGGCTTAATAAAGATATTGACAAGTCCACCCACCACATGTCGGTTACAAAACACTCGCCAAGTCTCTCGTTAGAGGCTTAACAGTGTCAACGTCAAGTTTCTAGATTACTTGACAAACATGTCACTAATGGCCATTCTCAAAACTTTATACTCATATTCCATCCTCATAAAATTTTGAGATATTACATCTCTATCTCATATAGCCACATTGAATGCTACAACAAGGCAATAAGGTCAGATTCTCGCACCAAGTAAAAAAACATTTGTTTCTTACACGTCATGTAACAACAGCCACCTTATGTGAATAAAACACAATCCACCTGCTTGTGAATTTAATTATAAAAGTAATCGAAAGGAACTATATTCGTTTCCTCGATTTAATGCTTTATTGGATCACATCTAACTTTTTTTATGTATGAGTTGTTCACAAAATGACATTAGCCAGAACATGTAGCATAGCTCAAATACCCCTACCATTTGGTGTAGTCTCGTTGAGTAAATACTCGAACATAACCAGCTTACCTCATTGATTTAATGAGGCATTGCAATCACTAAAATCACCTTATCTTTATGAATCTTTAGTTACACCAGCTAGGAACTCCAACCTTTATATAAAAATACAAGTGCTTTCATTTGTCAATACCAATTTGGTTCATAAGATTTTAAACACATACGTCATCATACATGTTTTAGAATTCAATTATGCTTGTTTATTTTGCATGTTCTAGCCTCAAAGTTTAGTGATCCCAAGTTACTAAATTCGAATTATACGATTTTGAGAACATAACATTCAGAGTAATATTGCCATGAGAGTTATGTCACAACTCTTGCCATTTTATTTCGGTATCTTCTCGCATGGTTAAGCTCTTTATCCGTACACCCCACCGTGGATGAACCCTTCGATCTAAGTTTGACATACATAGCAAATGGAGATCTTTGCCGAAGTGAGTACTCCATCATCTTAGCCAACTGACATGTAGTGATCACATCAATAAGTTTGTGGTCGGTGACTATGATCTCTAATCCATAACAACAATATAAGGTGACGAAATAATTAAACACACATAAACATATGCAAGGTAATTATCTCAAACAGTGTTTCAATCCAAAATTTAGGTTTGCGGGTTCTTACTACGTTTCTCATTCGTGAGCTGTTACCTATCCCACCTTAGATGTAATTGACAACATGAGTGGATTACTTGTCTCAGTTTATGTCACACTCATCAACAATATTCACTTGCCACTAATCGTTAAACCAATACATCAGTATGCACTAAGAACTCAAAACTACATATCTTGTTGATATATTTTAGATGTAAACCCAAAATAAATTTAGGACTAGAATGTATAGTTCATTTATCAAATTAATGATCCAATTCGGATCTCAATTTCATGTTTAAAACAAGCTTGCATCAATATACAATTTAATATGGCCATCTAGCCAACATGACTTTAATAAAAAGTATAACCCGTTTATTAATCCCATAAAAGACTCGATACGACTCGACTCACGTATTAAACCTTTAATAAAGGTTTAAACACCTTTTAAGATTGTTGGATATATTGCCTATCCTTATCGTTATCATTCACAGTACCAACTAGTACGATAACATTACATGATGAGACTAAAGAACCAAGTAGCATATATGTACCTGATGAGTCAATAGCAATGTCAACTCGAAAATCAGCAGCAAGCATAACCATCGAAACCACAACAATGAAACCCGAACGGTAGTAACAAATCTTCTTGAAGTCGGTTTTGCAAAAACATGGAAAAACAGAAAGATGTTCCTTGTCCTTAAAAGGTGTTTACGTGCTCGATTCGCTGCAAGCCTCTTACGTAATGACCCCACGATTGATGCAGACCCTCATTGCCTTTCGTCAGCGAACGAATACAACGTAATGACAGTGGCGGAGCAGAGACTATAATATGGCAAGAAGATAAAGTTGTTCACAACAACTTATATGCACTCCAATAACTTTGATATATGGGTTTAGTATTGTGTGTTTCTCATCACTTCAAAACTGTCAAAAATTGATGTATATATAATGTCAATAAGCACTATCATGGAGAACCATGATCTCATGTATGCCCAAATTAAGGAATTATGGATTGGTGGTTGCAACCAAATGGTACCTTCCAAAACCAACCACTATCCTATTGTATTGGTTGATCACATTGACATATACGCATATATCTCGGTAGTTATTCTTTTATATGCTTGCACTATGTGGTGGTACATCAAGTCACAACTTTGACTAATTGTACATTTTGCTTTAACTTTTCAAAATTTGCCAATCTTAGCCATAAACTTCACAAGATCACACCAGGTTGGAAAGTATTCTGCTACTATCATAGGTTGTGTCACAAAGGTGTCTTTACGATTAAACCTCCATTTACTCAAAGCGTGTAAAGTAAAATCGATTTGATGGTATTCTTATGAATTAAACCAGTGAACCTTATTGATCTCACCTAACACACCTCTACACACTTCCCATTGTAACCATGTCATTCTTAAACTGAGCGCGAATATAGCCATGCGCTTAAATCCTGTTTCATAACCCTCTAAGAGAAAAACCATAACTCTCCATTCAAGGCGGCACCACATCTATGTTATATAGGCAAAGCTACTCCAACGTCTTCGTTGCTAAGACGCCTCAAAAGCTTTGTTAAGAGAAACATCTCATCCTTTCTCGGCAACGACGTGCTATCTAAGTTATACATGGGTCAGTTTATCAATAACACCTTCTACCAATTAATGGCTTCGTTATTACCCTTTAAAATCATAATGTATGAGCACTACAATCGAGTTGGGTTTCCATCACTAACTGATTCTCAATGGTTTCAAACCCATGCCTCTAGCAAATCTATGTTAGTCTCTCGTTAGAGGCTTAATAAAGATATTGACAAGTCAACTCGCCACTTGCCGGTAACAAAACACTCGCCAAGTCTCTCGTCAGAGGATTAAAGGTGTCAACGTCAAGTTTATATATTACTTGACAAACATGTCACTAATGGCCATTCTCAATACTTTATACTCATATTCCATCCTCATGAAATTTCGAGATATTAGATCTCTATCTCATATAACCACATTGAATGCCACAACAAGGCAATAGGGTCATATTCTCGCACCAAGTAAAAAAACATTTGTTTCTTACACGTCATGTAACAACAGCCACCTTATGTGAATAAATCATAATCCACCTGCTTTTGAATTTAATTAGCTAAGTAATCGAAAGGAATTATATTTGTTTCCTCGATTTAATGCTTTATTGGATCACATCTATTTTTTTTATGTATGAGTTGTTCACAAAATGACATTAGCTAGAACATGTAGCATAGCTCAAATACCCCTACCATTTGGTGTAGTCTCGTTGAGCCAATACTCGAACGTAACCAGCTTACCTCATTGATTTAATGAGGCATTGCAATCACTAAGATCACCTTATCTATATGAATCTTTAGTTATACCAGCTAGGAACTCCAACCTTTATATCAAAATACAAGTGCTTTCATTTGGCAATGCCAATTTGGTTCATAAGACTTTAAACACATACGTCATCATACATGTTTTAGAATTCAATTATGCTTGCTTATTTCGTATGTTCTAGCCTCAAAGTTTAGTGCTCCCAAGTTACTAAATTTGAATTATACAATTTTGAGAATTTAACATTCAGAGTAATATTGCCATGAGAGTTTTGTCACTACTCTTGCCATTTTATTTTGATAGCTTCTCACATGGTTAAGCTCTTTATCCGTACACCCCACCGAGGATGAACCCTGATAGGTGTGAAAACACCCATCCTTTTACCACTTATTTCTTGCTAAAACGAGACCAAAACGCGTGTTAAATATCATTTGTTTGGAATTATGCGTGGTTTTTGTGTTTATTGTGTTTTCAGAGTCAATCGGATGAATATTGAAGAAAACATAGGATTGCACGGGTTTTATCGAAGAAAAAGACTCAAGACAAAGTCTATTGTCCAAGAGATGCAAAAGATTTGAAGTCAATGGGCCTATTTGAAGATTTATCGAAGAAAAGGACCAAAGATGGAAGATTTACATATGTCGAAGGAACTCAAGTCTATTAAACGAAGAAATTAAAAGACGAGTTGAATTTATTCGTCGACAAATCCCGAATCAAAATCGAAAACGTTAAATTTTCTGAAAAGACGAGAAGACAAGAAGAGAGGAAGAAAGCCCACTCACCAACCAATCACTAAGCCTATAAATAGGACTTCCCCTCACACTTTTGGGGCTAGTTTTCATTTTCTCAGTTTCTTGTTTTCTTTCGTAGGAAGCCAACACCATTAGGGTGTTGGTGATTTTTCATTCTTGTTGAATCTTTGATTTTGTAAGTGTTAAATCTTTCCTTTTGTTTACTCTACATTAATCTATCAATTTAATCCTTCCATTAATCTTGTTCATCTTCATCTTTTTTATTCAAAGTTTAAAGTTCTTATTTGGTTGATTTTGATCTTCAAAAGTTATTAGGTTTTGTGTTTTTATTGTTGGGATTTGATGTTTATGGTTAGTAGATGATTGGTGATTAGTTTTGTTTAAGTTTTGGTTAAAATACTTGGTTGATTTTGGCTTAAGATCTATTACCCTGTTTTCCGTCTGTTAACTGTTCTTCATTCCCCAGTATTCCGAATCAAGCACTGTTCATAATTATTCCGTATCAACCTAGTTCATCCGGAATATTTTATATTCCGGATCAAACCCTTTCATCCGGAATAATCCATTATTTCGGATCAACAGTTTATTCCGCATGAGCTTAACATTCCGCATCAACAATTTATTCCGGATGAACAGTGTATTCCGCATGAAGCTTTTATTCCGCATGAACATATATTCCGCATAAGCATTTTATTCCGCATGAAGCTTTTATTCCGCATGAACATATATTCCGCATAAGCATTTTATTCCGCATGAAGCATTTATTCCGCATGAGCAAACATTTCGCATGAGCCTATTATTCCGCATGAAAGATTATTCCGCATGAAGCTTTTTTCCCATTTATTCCGAGTAAGCAAGGATATTCCGAATGAAGGATTCTTGACTGATTTATTCCGGATCAAACATACATTCCGAATCAAGCACTTTTTCAGCAAGAATAGAAATCCAAACCCCCTATTTGTCACCAAGAACAATCATTCCACTTTGAGCTGTGATCAATTCGAGAAGATTCCGAGACTTAATTCTAAACCCCCATAGCAAAATCATTGTATCAAATGGCGCCGCTGCCGGCTCTTCTCGTAAGGATTAACAGTTTTTGTGAGAACTTGGATTTTGGGATCCGTTCACCGTGAAAGTTACTTTTTCATAAAAAATTTCAAAAACTCTAAAAAATATAAAATTTTCAAAAATACAAAAAAAAAATTAAAAAACATTAAAAACCAAAAATATTTCTTGTTTGCTTTGTTAGTTCTTTTGCAGGTGCATGCGTACACGATCAACGTCTTATCAAGAGCTCGAGCCTCTCGAAGACTTAGACATGGCCGGTGTACACAACAACAATAACAATCCACCTCAAAACAGCAATAATAACAACAACAATGAACCTCTACCGGACAATCGCCCGATGATTGAACTTTTGCAAGCACATGTGGAGGGCAACAATGATCCAATTGTCATACCCGCGATTGCAGCCAACAACTTTGAGCTCAAATCCGGCTTTATCCAGATGGTCTCTGCTCAACCATTCTTGGGGCGTACCATTGATGATCCACATGACGACATCAAAAGGTTCCTACAACTCACGAATACGGTCAAATTCAATGGTGTTCCACAAGAGGTAATCCGTTTGCAACTTTTTCCTTTCTCCTTAGAGGGACAAGCCCGACATTGGCTTGCAAAGGAACCGCCACAAAGTATTCTTACGTGGATGGATTTGGAGACCAAATTCATAAACTACTTTTTCCCACCCTCTCGTACTACCGCTTTGCGGAATGAAATCATTAATTTTGAACAAAAGTACGATGAGTCTTTTAGTGAATCTTGAGACCGTTTTAAAGATCTTTTAAGAAAGTGCCCACAACATGGTTTTACCAAAGTGCACCGAATTAATACTTTTTATAATGGTTTAAGCATGAATGACCAAGATTCACTAAACAGTGCCTCGGGGGATAATATTTTGGTTAAGACTTCTAATGCCGCTTAGGATATTATCGAGAATAAGTCTAGAGTGCAAACCAAGAGTGTTCGGACCAATGCCGCTAGTGCTAGTACTAGTGACAACGACAAGCGACTTGACAAAATTACTACGCTTCTTGAATCGCTTGTTACCTACACCGCTAACAATACCAACAGCATCAACGCTAAAAACGCTCAAGATGCTCAAGTCAATGCTGTTAGCCAACCATGTGAAATATGCGGGGGTCCTCACTCTTACACCACTTGTACCACCACCCAAGACTACCCTTCTGAGAATGTGAATGCAGCATACGGTACCTATCCTCCGGTCGCTTATCAAGCTCGTCCTCAAGGTGACCGCAACTTGCTTAGCTACCGCTCAAACAACTTTCTTTCCACGCCCGGTTTTCCTCATAACAACCCAAACCAACAACAAAACCTCAATCGCCCTCCTCAACAACAACCTCGTGCACCATACCAACCACCTCACAAACAACCATATCCACCTCAAAGAAACAACCAAGTTTACCAACAACCTGCTTATCAACCACCCGCCTACAATGCTCCTCCCAACTAACCCACCGCATTACACCAAGATATTGGAACCTACATGAGGACTAATGATGTGATCGTGGACAATCTCCAGCGGGAAGTGCTCAACTTGAAAGCAGACATGGTGAAACAAGGGAACGATCTTCGAGCTGATATGCGAAACACTTTGGCAAGTCAAACGAATGACTTAAGGAACATGATGGCTGGTTTCTTCCAAGGTAATCAATCCTCTTCTTCGGGTACTCTTCCGAGTAACACCGTTGCGAATCCAAGAGGGGAGATGAAAGCAATCACCACTCGCAGTGGCATAGGTACCAAGGAACCCGAGCTTCCTATACCTCCACTGGTGATTGTGACTAAGGAAAACGAGTCACCTGCTCCTATTCCTCATCCTTCTACTTCCCCAATTTCTCCACCTCTTACTTCTACCCCTTCTCCACCCAAGGATGTGAGTGATCCTATTCTCCCAAAGCCTTCCTCTTCTTCCGATATACCTTATCCCTCAAGGTTGAGGAAAGAGAAGCTCAAAAGCAAGGATGATATTCAAGTTTCAAACTTTCTCAAAATGTTTAAACAATTGAATTTTAACATCTCCTTCGCTGAGGCTCTTGCTCACATGCCTAAATATGCGAAAATGTTCAAAGATCTTCTTAGCGACAAGGATAAGCTTCTTGATATTGCTAATACCCAACTTAATGAGAATTGCTCTGCAGTGCTCTTAAGGAAATTGCCAACCAAGCTTGGTGATCCGGGTCGCTTCTTAATCCCTTGCAACTTCCCGGGAGTAGAGAATTGCATGGCCCTCGCCGATCTAGGTGCCAGTATTAACTTAATGCCTTTAAGTGTTTGGAAGCAATTATCTCTCCCTGAGCTAGTCCCCACCAAAATGACTTTGGAATTAGCTAACCGTACGGTTGCTTATCCAGTGGGGATAGCCGAAGACGTTTTTGTAGGAGTCGACAAATTCACTTTTCCTGCCGATTTCGTCGTGGTCGACTACGATATAGACCCTCGTGTGCCATTAATCGTTGGACGTCCATTCCTGAGGACCGGTCGCACTCTCATCGATGTTGAAGCGGGTGAGCTTATCATGAGAGTGGGTGACGATAAAGTCGTCTTCAACATGGGAAAGCTTTCTAAACAGCCTTATTCATACGAGAGTGTTAATTGTATTGACGTTCTTGATGAGGCTTGTGAAGAACACTTCAAAGATGCTTGTAAAAGTATTCCTACCTCTCTTCCCAATGTTGAGACCGTTTCCTCTATTGATTCATCACTATCTTTATTTGGAGAAAGTGATTTCCTTTGGAAAGATTTTGAAGCAACCATGGGAGATGCAAACTTATAAAATGACGATTCTCCCACCGATTAGGATGAAGACATTCGACTCATTGAGAAACTTCTCAAAGAGGACCATATTTCTCCACCATCTCCCAATGATATTGCTATCGATGAACCGAATTTGAATCCGCCTCCCATCGAAAATCCTCAGGATTTAGAGCTTAAGGAGTTGCCGTCCCATCTCGAGTATGTGTTCCTTGAAGACGAGAAGAAGTCGCCCGTCATCATTGCTAAGGACTTGAAAGAAGAAGAGAAATCTCGCCTCATCGCCGTGCTTAAAGATCATAAGAAGACAATTGCTTGGAAAATTTCCGATATCCGCGGAATTGATCCAAACTTTTGTACTCACAAGATTCTCATGGAAGATGACTTTAAACCCATAATCCAGAGCCAAAGAAGGGTTAATCCTCGCATTCATGACGTCATCAAACAAGAGGTTATCAAACTTCTTGACGCCGGCTTGATTTACCCTATTTCGGATTTGCCATGGGTAAGTCCCGTCCATTGTGTGCCCAAGAAGGGCGGAATAACCATTGTTCCCAATGAACACAACAAGTTGATTCCCACTCGTCTCGTTACTGGGTGGAGAGTTTGTATCGACTATCGTAAACTCAATGATGCCACGAGAAAATATCACTTTCCTCTTCCTTTCATGGATCAAATGCTCGAGCATCTAGCTGGTAATGACTATTACTGCTTCTTAGACGGTTTCTCCGGGTATTTTCAAATTCCCATCGATCCCAAAGACCAAGAAAAGACCACATTCACTTGTCCCTATGAAACATTTGCTTACAAACGCATGCCTTTCGGTTTATGCAATGCTCCTGGGACGTTCCAAAGGTGTATGATGGCTATCTTCCATGACATGGTTGAAGAAACTATGGAAGTATTCATGGATGATTTCTCGGTTTATGGCGATTCTTTCTCTGCTTGCCTTGCCAATTTAGAACGTATGCTTAAGCGGTGTGAAGACACTCGCCTTGTTCTTAATTGGGAAAAATGTCATTTCATGGTAAAAGAGGGCATCGTGCTAGGACACAAAATCTCCAAAGCCGGTCTTGAAGTGGACCGTGCTAAAGTCGATGTTATTGCTAAATTGCCTCCACCTTCAACCGTGAAGGGTGTGAGAAGTTTCCTAGGTCATGCGGGCTTCTACCGTCACTTTATCAAAGATTTTTCTAAAATCGCTCGCCCGATGACCCACCTCTTGGAAAAAGATACTCCTTTTATCTTTTCCAAAGAGTGTATTGAAGCCTTCAACCTTCTTAAGGATAAGCTAACTAAGGCACCGGTCTTGGTTACCCCTAATTGGGAGCTTCCCTTTGAGTTGATGTGCGATGCTAGCGATTTTGATATTGGAGCGGTTTTAGGCAAAGAGTGAACAAACACTTCCAACCGATCCATTACGCTAGCAAGACAATGACAAGGGCTCAATTGCATTACACGACAGCCGAAAAAGAGCTTTTAGCTGTTGTCTATGCCTTTGAAAAGTTCCGCCCCTATCTTGTCCTTTCTACCACCATCGTGTATACCGATCATTCCGCGTTGAAGTACTTGTTGACTAATCAAGATTCCAAACCAAGACTTCTTCGCTGGGTTTTGCTACTTCAAGAATTTAAAATCGAAATTCGTGATAAGAAGGGAGCTGAAAACTTAGTCGCGGATCGTCTCAGCAGACTTGAGGATCCTTTCCAAGGGGATCATCCGAACAAAGAGATCAATGACTCTTTTCCCCTGGAGATCTTAATGTCTATCAACTCGAGTAATGATGAAGCCCCGTGGTTTGCGGACATTGCAAACTACTTGGCGGGTGGAATTCTCATTGACGGGTTAACATCCCAGCAAAAGAAAAAGTTCTTCAAAGACATTAAGACTTACTTTTGGGATGAACCGTATCTATTCAAACAATGTGCTGATTTGATTATTCGTCGATGTGTTGATGGACCGGCAGCTTTAGACATTCTCGAAGCTTGCCACAAAGGACCCACTGGTGGTTACTTTGGTCCCAACTACACCGCCAAAAAAGTGTTTAACTCGGGATTTTATTGGCCCACCATTTATCGTGATGCTCACGAAATGGTTAAACATTGTGATGCTTGCCAAAAACAAGGCAAGATCACACATAAAGATGAGATGCCTCAAAATTTCATACAAGAATGTGAAATCTTTGATGTGTGGGGTATCGACTTTATGGGGCCATTCCCTTCATCTAAAGGAAACAAATACATCCTTGTAGCCGTTGACTACGCTTCTAAATGGGTTGAAGCCAAAGCTTTACCCACTAATGGCGCAAGGGTGGTTTGTAACTTTTTGAAATCGCTGTTCGCTAGATTCGGTGTGCCTCGTGCCATTATTAGTGATCGCGGGACTCATTTTTGCAATGATCAATTTGCAAGAGTCATGGCTAAATATGGTGTAAATCATCGTCTTTCCACCGCATACCACCCACAAACCAATGGCCAGGCTGAAATATCTAACCGAGGGTTAAAGCGAATTCTTGAACGAACCGTGGGAGAGCATCGTGCCTTATGGGCTGATAAACTTGATGATGCTTTGTGGGCTTTTCGTACCGCATACAAGACTCCGATTGGTTGTACACCATATCGTCTCGTGTACGGGAAAGCATGCCACCTCCCCATTGAGTTGGAGCACAAGGCTTACTGGGCCTTGAAGTGGGCTAATTTTGATATCAACAAAGCCGGTGACCTACGCAAGATCCAACTCAATGAGCTGAATGAACTCCAGAATGAGGCTTATGAAAATTCTTTGATCTATAAGGAACGGACTAAGCTCATTCACGACTCTAAGATTAAAAACCGAGAGTTCCAAGTTGGAGACAAAGTTTTACTCTTTAACTCTCGGTTGAAAATCTTTTCGGGCAAGCTGAAATCTCGTTGGTCCGGCCCATTCACCATTGCCCAAATTTTTCCATATGGTACTCTCGAGCTCGCTCAACCTAATGGACCTAATTTTAAGGTGAATGGCCAATGAGTGAAGTTGTACTTTGGTGAGGACATATCTTATGAGATGATTCCATCCCTCACCACGTTTCCCATGAACTAATTTTGGGTCGAGTCAGGCTCGTGACTCGGTTATAAAAAACAAGCGCTCCTCGGGAGGCAACCCGAGTATCTATCCTTTTCCGTTTTAACCTCCTAAGTGTAGGGGGGACTTCTATAGGTTGTTTGTGTTTGTGTGGTGATGTGATTACAGGGATAATTGCACTCTTGGAATCTCTAAAGAATCGTTCTCCCGTGTTATCCGAAATCCGGTTCTATCTCTCAACTATCGTGATTCAATTTTCTTCATACTCACATTTAAAATTGATCACTTTAGTCGTCTCTTCCTTAGCTTGATTTAACCAACATGCACAATGTCATAAGTGTAGGGGAGACTTTTCCCACATGCTTAAACATTGAGGACAATGTTTATCTTAAGTGTAGGGGGACTTCTATCGAAGTTTTAAGTGGACTTTTCCATGAAAATACCTTCATTTAACCGGAAAATCATCTTTTTCAACATTTTTCAAATTTTTTATTAACTTTGGCCATTTAGTCGCAATTTTAAATTTTTATCGTTGCTTTCATATGTATATATCCCGCAATAAAGTCAAAAATATTAATAAAGTGGTGTAGCTAGTTTAGAAGTCTTTGACATATTAGGCCCGTTGCGATTATTTTGACTCAACCCGAATAGACTTATCCAAGTTTATTCTAGCTAGTATCCTTAACCATGTAGACCTTAATTGGTTTATTAGGCTAAGCATCCACGAGTCTCATTACTTGAGATTTTAAATTATGGAGAACGAGAAATGATAGAGTCAATTATAAGTCGGTATTCTTGCACAAGCACACTTGGTGTGATTATCTGCCTATTCTCCCATCACTTGCTAATAATTTATCTGCAATAAGTAAGGTCGTACGATTTGAAAAGTTACTTAGCTTCTAGCCCAAGATCGTTTAAAAGTTACTCGGTAATGATAAGAGTTCATAGCCAAGGCATAACTTATGAAGCGGGGCACGAAGATTGGCGAGTCCGAAAAGGCCCTAACAAGGCATTAGGATTCAATCTTATTGCTAAAGATCCAAGGTGATGTGAAAAGCATTATTCCCAAAATCAATATGAAGGATCAAGACTCACGACGAAAAGCAATCAACTCCCATAAAGATCATGGAGAATTCTATCCGAAAAGACCCTAACAAGGTATGAGGATAAATAGATCCAAGTCCGAAAAGGAGGCGGATCGTTGAATCTCAAAATCCCAATTAGCGATTGAAGAAATAATCATGAAGTCGTGGTCAACAAAGTTGGAGTACCCCTCAAAAGTCTCCAAGTGAAGAAACTCTATTAACGAAGAGAAGACCATTATCTCAAGAACGTCTCTCGAAGATATGAAGTATGAAGTACATGCCAAATATCGGCCCGAGAAAGGTCTCAAATCGTGAAGCGAGTTATGACAAGATATGAACTTTTTGATATCCCGAGAAGCAGTTATAAGAGATTTTGTCCTTTAGCTAACTATTGATCAAATCGTCCTACTTTGCTTTCAGCCTAAATAAACTATCGAAATAAGTCCAAAAATACATCTTCATGATCATTCTAAGACAAAAATAAAATATAAGAGATACACCTAGGAATAAGGGAGTTTAAGCATATAATTAAGTCATGTGTGTAATTGTTTGATTTGCTAACTTATAATAACAATGATCTCGTTTTTTAGCTTAGTTTGGGGAACGTGAAACTTGAGGGTGATAAATCTTCGCAGCACCAAAGCCCTAATGTAAGTCCTTGATCTCTTTGCAAGTTATTTCCATATAGCTATTTTCAAGTGAAAATGGTTTCTATCCTTTTGTTTCCTTTAAAGTTTTAATTTCTCTTAGTACTTTAATTTTTGTTTAGTAGTATGTTAATAAGGCCAAGGTTGATTGATTATGAGAAAAATGTAAAATTGCTTTATCATTAAGCATTGCATGAGGGCATGGCAATGGTTAAGTGTAGGGGATTTTATAGGTGTGAAAACACCCATCCTTTTACCACTTATTTCTTGCTAAAACGAGACCAAAACGCGTGTTTAATATCATTTGTTTGGAATTATGTGTGGTTTTTGTGTTTATTGTGTTTTCAGAGTCAACCGGATGAATATTGAAGAAAACATGGGATTGCACGGGTTTATCGAAGAAAAAGACTCAAGACAAATTCTATTGTCCAAGAGATGCAAAAGATTTGAAGTCAATGGGCCTATTTGAAGATTTATCGAAGAAAAGGACCAAAGATGGAAGATTTACATATGTCGAAGGAACTCAAGTCTATTAAACGAAGAAATTAAAAGACGGGTTGAATTTATTCGTCGAAAAATCCCGAATCGAAATCGAAAACGTCAACTTTTCTGAAAAGACGAGAAGACAAGAAGAAAGGAAGAAAGCCCACTCACCAACCAATCACTAAGCCTATAAATAGGACTTCCCCTCACACTTTTGGGGCTAGTTTTCATTTTCCCATTTTCTTCTTTTCTTTTGTAGGAAGCCAACACCATTAGGGTGTTGGTGATTTTTCATTCTTGTTGAATCTTTGATTTTGTAAGTGTTAAATCTTTCCTTTTGTTTACTCTACATTAATCTATCAATTTAATCCTTCCATTAATCTTGTTCATCTTCATCTTTTTTATTCAAAGTTTAAAGTTCTTATTTGGTTGATTTTGATCTTCAAAAGTTATTTGGTTTTGTGTTTTTATTGTTGGGATTTGATGTTTATGGTTAGTAGATGATTGGTGATTAGTTTTGTTTAAGTTTTGGTTAAAATACTTGGTTGATTTTGGCTTAAGATCTATTACCCTGTTTTTCGTCTGTTAACTGTTCTTCATTCCCCAGTATTCCGAATCAAGCACTGTTCATAATTATTCCGTATCAACCTAGTTCATCCGGAATATTTTATATTCCAGATCAAACCCTTTCATCCGGAATAATCCATTATTTCGGATCAACAGTTTATTCTGCATGAGCTTAACATTCCGCATCAACAATTTATTCCGGATGAACAGTGTATTCCGCATGAAGCTTTTATTGCGCATGAACATATATCCGCATAAGCATTTTATTCCGCATGAAGCTTTTATTCCGCATGAACATATATTCCGCATAAGCATTTTATTCTGCATGAAGCTTTTATTCCGCATGAAGCATTTATTCCGCATGAGCAAACATTCCGCATGAGCCTATTATTCCGCATGAAAAATTATTCCGCATGAAGCTTTTTTTCCCATTTATTCCTAGTAAGCAAGGATATTACGAATGAAGGATTCTTGACTGATTTATTCCGTATCAAACATACATTCTGAATCAAGCACTTTTTCAGCAAGAATAGAAATCCAAACCCCCTATTTGTCACCAAGAACAATCATTCCACTTTGAGCTGTGATCAATTCGAGAAGATTCTGAGACTTAATTCTGAACCCCCATAGCAAAATCATTGTATCAAACCCTTCGATCTAAGTTTGACATACATAGCAAATGGAGATCTTACCGAAGTGAGTACTCCATCATCTTAGCCAACTGACATGTAGTGATCACATCAATAAGTTCGTGGTCGGTGACTATGATCTCTAATCCTTAACAACAATATAAGGTGACGAAATAATTAAACACACATAAACATATGCAAGGTAATTATCTCAAACAGTGTTTCAATCAAAAATTTAGGTTTGCGGTTTCTTACTACGTTGCTCCTTCGTGAGCTGTTACCCATCCCACCTTAGATGTAATTGACAACATGAGTGGATTACTTGTCTCAGTTTATGTCACACTCATCAATAATATTCACTTGCCACTAATCGTCAAACCAATACATTAGTATGCACTAGAAACTCAAAAACTACATATCTTGTTGATATATTTAAGATGTAAACCCAAAATAAATTTAGGACTAAAATGTATAGTTCATTTATCAAAATAATGATCCAACTCGGATCTCAATTTCATGTTTAAAACAAGCTTGCATCAATATACAATTTAATATGGCCATCTAGCCGACATGACTTTAATAAAAAGTATAACCCGTTTATTAATCCCATAAAAGACTCGATACGACTCGACTCACGTATTAAACCTTTAATAAAGGATTAAACACCTTTTAAGATTGTTGGATATATTGCCTATCCTTATCGTTGTCATTCACAATACCAACTAGTACGATAACATTACATGATGAGACTAAAGAACCAAGTAGCATATATGTACCTGATGAGTCAATAGCAATGTCAACTCGAAAATCAGAAGTAAGCATAACCATCGAAACCACAACAATGAAACCCGAACGGTAGTAACAAATCTTCTTGAACTCGGTTTTGCAAAAACATGGAAAAACCCTTAAATAGACTATGCACAGGAAGATGTTCCTTGTCCTTAAAATGTGTTTACGTGATCGATTCGCTGCAAGCCTCTTACGTAACGACCCCAGGATTGAGGCAGACCCTCGTTGCCTTTCGTCAGCGAACGAATATAACATAATGACAATGGCGGAGCAGAGACTACAATATGGCAAGAAGATAAAGCTGTTCACAACAACTTATATGCACTCCAATAACTTTGATATATGGGTTTAGTTTTGTGTGTTTCTCATCACTTCAAAACTGTCAGAACTTGATGTATATATAATGTCAATAAGCATTATCATGGAGAACCATGATCTCATGCATGCCCAAATTAAGGAATTATGAATTGGTGGTTGCAACAAATGGTGCCTTCCAAAACCAACCACTATCCTATTTTATTGGTTGACCACATTGACATATACGCATATATCTCGGTAGTTATTCTTTTATATGCTTGCACTAAGTGGTGGTACATCAAGTCACAACTTTAACTAATTGTACATTTTGCTTTAACTCTTAAAAACTTGCCAACCTTAGCCATAAACTTCAACAATCTCCCACCAGGTTGGAAAGTTTTATGCTACTCTCATAGGTTGTGTCACAAAGGTGTCTTTATGATTAAACCTCCATTTACTCGAAGCGTGTAAAGTGAAATCGATTTGATGGTATTCTGTTGAATTAAACCAGTGAACCTTATTGATCTCACCCAACACACCTCTACACACTTCCCATTATAACCATGTCATTCTCAAACTGAGCGCGAGTATGACCATGCGCTTAAATCCTGTTTCATAACCCTCTGAGAGAAAAATCATAACTCTCCATTCAAGGCGGCACCACCTCTAGGTTATATAGGCAAAGCTACTCTAACGTCTTCGTTGCTAAGACGCCTCAAAAGCTTTGTTAAGAGAAACATCTCATCCTTTATCGGCAACGACGTGCTATCTAAGTTATACATGGGTCAATTTATCAATAGCACCTTCTACCAATTAATGGCTTCGTTATTACCCTTTAAACTCATAATGTAGGAGTACTACAATTGAGTTGGATTTCCATCACTAACTGATTTTCAATGGTTTCAAACCCATGCCTCTAGCAACTCTCTGTTAGTCTCTCGTCAGAGGCTTAATAAAGATATTGACAAGTACACTCACCACTTGTCGGTCACAAAACACTCGCCAAGTCTCTCGTTAGAGGCTTAACAGTGTCAACGTCAAGTTTCTAGATTACTTGACAAACATGTCACTAATGGCCATTCTCAAAACTTTATACTAATATTCCATCCTCATGAAATTTTGAGATATTAGATATCTATCTCATATAACCACATTGAATGCCACAACAAGGCAATATGGTCAGATTCTCGCACCAAGTAAAAAAAACATTTGTTTCTTACACGTCATGTATATATAATGTCAATAAGCATCCAAAACCAACCACTATCCTATTTTATTGGTTGACCACATTGACATATACGCATATATCTCGGTAGTTATTCTTTTATATGCTTGCACTAAGTGGTGGTACATCAAGTCACAACTTTGACTAATTGTACATTTTGCTTTAACTCTTCAAAACTTGCCAACCTTAGCCATAAACTTCAACACTAAAAGTTCAATGAAGTCCCATGTTTTTGCAAAGTCTTGATGGACTAATCTACACCATCCAACCCATTTACATCCAAGGGCCCAGATTAAAACATAATAAATTAAACAAACCACCCTCTCCTTATATCTCACAACCGTTCTTTTTCTTTCTCATCCACCCACCACAGATCTCACACACCAATCACCACCAGCCACCACCACCGTATATTTCGATCCGATCAACCACAACACCACCTATTTCTGGCGAGATTCACAAAAACCCACCACTTGATTAATCAGTTTAGAAAATCACAAATCAATGTGAAATCAAACTTTCTGATATTAGATCATGGTAGTTGGAAATGGCCAACTGAGTGGATTAATCTGATATTAGATTCAGGTGAATGATTGGAAAGGTCTATTCAAGAAATCTTAGTAATTAGATTTGCTAATGACACTTGGATTATCACTAGAATGGGCTTATCTTTACTGCTGCAGTATATTATATTTGACATGAGATAATTCAAGACACAAGTTGCTGACTTTAAAAGTCAAGAAGTCGAGTGTGGTGCAAAACATACCAGCAAAGTGGAATGTCTAATTTCAGCAGATGGTTCAAGATGAAGAATTTTATAAAACTTGGATTGTCTTGACACTAGTGACTCATGTATGCGTCACCGTGACTCATGTATGAGTCACCGTGACTCATGTATGAGTCACCGTGACTCATGTATGAGTCACCGTGACTCATGTATGAGTCACCGTGACTCATGTATGAGTCAGCGTGACTCATGTATGAGTCACCGTGACTCATGTGTGACTCATACATGAGTTATCTGTGACTCATACATGAGTCACGGTGACTCGTACATGAGTCATATATGAGTCATGGTGACTCATATATGAGTCAGTGACGAGGTCGTCGAAAAAACGGGTTTGTTGTGAAAGTCGTCGGAAAATGATGGATTTGTTGTAGAACTCCATGGATAAGTGGGTTTGCTATGGAACTCGCCGGAAATTGGTGGATTCTTGTGGATCTTGTCGAAAAATGGTGAATTTGTTGTGGAAGTCGTCGGAGAAACGAGTTTGTTGTACAACTCGCCGGAAAATGGTGGGTTTGTTGTGGTGGTCACTGGGAGAAGGTGGGGTTGTTGTGGTGGTCGCCGGAAAAGGTTGGAGATGAGGTTGTTGTGGTGGTTGCCGGTGAGAGATTGGTTATCCCTATCTATACTTGTGTGTGTGTGTGAGAGAGAGAGAAATAAGGGTGGTTTATTGTGAGTGATTGGTTTAATTATAACCCTTGGATCATTTAAGATGAGTGGCCTGGATTAGTTCATGAGATCTTTGATAAATAATGGTATGTGAGGGATCTCTTCCCAAGTACTACACGTCATCAAGCGTTAGCTAAATAGGACCATGAGCGGAATAACCAATAACTAACCAAACGAATTTTTAGAAAGAAGGACCATGTGTGTGAATCAGGTCCGGTTTAGGGACTAATGGTATGATTTAGGGGGTGTTTGGCTTTGCGTTTCGAAGTTGATTATCTGATTATTTCTGTTTCACATCGCAATAATATGGCAGATAGTGTTTGGATGGGAGAAGCGAAAAACTACTTATCCGCGTTCTGAACCCAACAAAACGTCGATTTGAAAAAGCAACTACCTACATGCTTTTTGCAAAACGTGTTTCACCCCATGTGGCTAAATTACATAATTACCCTCGATACTTGCCTTGTTAAGATCGAGATATTGCAGCTATCACACATCTTCTTTCTTCATGAAATAATTTGTTTCGATCACACAATTAGATGCATGGATAAAACAAATTGAATGATTTTTGTTTATTGGTATCGTGTAGACCTCTACTAGGATTTGTACATGTGTAATTGTGTATGTATGCTCTTGTTGGTGAAGACTTTTAGAGTGTGATAAGAAAAAAATCAAAACTAGTAAAAAACAATGGTGATAAAATCTGGTGAATGAAAACAGAGATGAAGTTGTAGGTGATGGATTTTTGTATTGGAGATAAAAGAGGTTGGTAGGTGGAGATAAATGATCCATTGAATGGATAAAATATAGTATATATATATATATATATATATATATATATATATATATATATATATATATATATATATATATATATATATGTATTTTTATTAACTTGTTATATAGTGGATATATACTGATTTTTGTATATTGTTAAGCTGCTTGTTGTGTCCGAATTTTGTAAAAAAAAAAAGAAGTTAAAAGTTATGTTTATAAAATTGAATCATATTGTGTTGTCTCTTTTGGTCATTTTACATACCAATAAATGGATAATTTGGTTTATAAAACATTCAAAAAATCTATTTATTTAATTATTGTGTCATCATATACCATAATCAAATTCCAAACACTAAATTTCAAAACCACGTTATCTAACAATTGATTATCTAATTACTCATTTTCAAAACGCATAATCTATTTTAAATAAGCAACCTCTGGTAAAAGAGAATACTTTTTGTTAGATAATTGCGTTGAAATGTTGAATGAACAACAACCGACCACGTTTTGCAAGCTGGGTCTCCATCTAACAAACCAGCTCACACTTTAATCAAAACCCTTCATTTCCAAACCTAACTTTCATCATCACCGTTAGATCATTTTGTAAAGTCAATAAATAACCCTACCTTTATCACATTTCATTGCCGTGTACATTTCTCTCACCCTTTGTGTGGACGGAGTTACAAACAACAATTTCTTTCAGATCATGTAACCTTCCTTTTCGTAGATCTACGTTATATGTTAGTTTCATATTAAATTATATCAGGTTATACGATTTTGTAGATTTCTGGTTGCTTAAATCTAATTTTGTTGTTATTTTTCATCAGATCTGCATGTTGATTGATCGGAGTGAAGAACATGATCTAACGAAGACATGTTATGACGCAGTATCTATTGTATTGGATAAGTAATTAGACTTTTTTAGTTTTGTTAAGTTGATTTATCGAATGAATCTTAACAAACTAAGATAGCTTCTAATTACTTATACTATACCAATACGCATCATTGCAAAATGAAGAAAAAGAGAAAATAACAGCAGGTTGTGATTGATTGATTGATTGTTGTTTAAGATCTATGTGTAGATGTTACTGCGAGGGAGGTATATCCGTGTAAAAAGGTCATGGTATAGTATTTGTTATGTTTTGGTGATGATGTGTGAGTAAGGCCTTTGCTATAACAGGTGCGCTTGTATGGCAGGCCTAAAAAAATGTGAATAAAAAATATTGTTTTGTGTTTTGATGGCAAGGAGTTGGTACGGGTTTTTTTTGCCCGGCTCTCCTTCCATCAGTGCCCGTAGTCTTGTTCTCTTTGACTATGATCAATTATCTCAAGCAGCACGCACTAAACAAATTTCCATAAACCTACTATACAGTATGCAATTCAGATACTTCAGCCAACCAACAACATCGGAGATCAATACCATCAACTGTATGCAATTCAGGTACAAGATTAATTACTACGTTCAAATTTATTAACACCGCTCCTTTATTTTACAATACTATGCAACTCAGGACGCATTTCGCATTCCATTCATATTACACGTCCATATTGTTAAATATCTGTTATATTATTGCTTATTTGATTTTGCTGTACTGTTATATTAAAACTGTAACAATTGTTGCAAACAAATTGGTTTACCTACTATATAGTACTACATTTGTAAATGTGTATAACAAGTATCGATATTGTTAAAGATTGACCATGGTGCTTGATGCACATGGCTTTGCTATTGTATAGATTAGTCATTTTCTATAGTTACCAATTATTAGTATACTTTGTTACTGTATAGTAGTCATTTTCTAGTGTTTCCGATTATTAGTATACTTTGTTATTGTATAGATTAGTCATTTTCTATAGTTTCTGATTATTAGTATATATAGCTCTCAATCGGTTAAATAGTGGCAGCTCGGAGATCTGAAGCTTTTTTCTTGATAGTGGATGTTTTGTTTTACCAAATCATAGAAAAAGTTATTTATGTTTTTTTGCATATACCTTTATTAATTAGTTGTGTTCACCCGGCATAGAATGTCTTTGGTTTAGCTGTTTTATTCCACATTGTTAATTATAGTTTTTAAACAAAAAATAAATGTTAATTATAGTTCTTAAACAAAGACTAAATATTCACATACCTTTTGTAGAACCTGATTTTTCATTTCCCAAAAACATAAAGACCTTGTATTTGCGATGTTAAGTGAATCATTTTTCAACGAATACATGGACTTCACAAAGGTGTTTTGAGTAAAAATCATGGACTTCACTTTGCAGATGTATCTTTTGGTCTTTTTTAAATTGTATAACATGTATTTTAGCTTTTCTTTTTTGGAGGAAAATCTTTGGCAAAGAGAAATGAAAAAACAAACTTGATTTGTTTCTCAAGTGGTATTAATCCTTTTTATTTATTTATAATAAACAAATTTCTTTTCACCAAACCTTAAGGTATCTTTTTTTACTTGCGTTATAGTAGTTGAAATCTTTGAGAAGAAATTATTTTACGAAGCAACTTAAAAGATTTCACCTGTTAACATTTTGCCTCCTAACATACGTAAATTCACTTTTTTAATGCTTTTTGACAAAATTTTATGCAATACTAAAGTTACAAAGTCTTTTTTACACACTTTTGTCATAAGTCTAGTTAGTGAAATTGCTTGGGTTAGTACTTCGTTTTGTGTCAGTTTTTCTGATGATCATATATAGATCCACAAGCTCAATTGGTGAGTGCTCATGGTCTTTGTATCATGGGAGGTTGGTGGTTCGATTCCACCTGGATCTCTTTGCACCGTATCTTTGGTAGTTGCTGCTAGATTGAGTGAAATTTTTTGTCGTTTTGTTAGCGTTGCCGTCTATGCAAATTTGTCTTTTTGATTTTATAGTAGAAACTTGATTCTTCTTTTGCAGCTGAATTTTGATCAAGTTGAACGTCGCTGATTATTATTTTTGTTTACTTACCGCTGTACATCTGATTAAGATAATTTTGAGAGCTCTTTCTCTAACTTCGAAGCGTTCGCCTCTTTCTTCTTGGGATTCCTACGTACGTACAATGTTGCAACAACCAGCTCTTCCTCAATGAACTGAAGGAATGTAGGTATCTTTTGCTCCACCACCTTAGGCAACCTTACCACAACCAGTCTTAACGGGTTATTCACCAAATCAAGGCCAACTAATGGCAGTGACAACATGTTTTGCTATAATATGAGCTTATTGTCATGAGCTAAATTCTTGAGTGTTGAGTTATGCTTGAAAGCATGTTGATTGCAAGGGTTCTCGATTTATCTTATTAGGAAGGGTGTACACGCCACGAGTAGAGAAGAACTTGTTATCGCACTACACTGTTGCAGCCACTCCCCTTGATGAGTCTAAGGCATGGCGGGACCAATAAATCTCTGTTTTAAGCGCGGGATGGATGGTTGGTCATGTTGGTTGTGCAAAGGTGGCCCAAAAGGTCTCCTAATATATTATTGAGGATAGTACGATGTTCTGTTTCTATGGAAGCTCGAGAAAGCAATTTACGAATGAAACTCGCTGCAATTGTATCTTAAGTCACAAAATGAGTAATAGGCTAATCTAAATGAGGATGGCAGTCACTAACTCACTACATTCAAAGCTAGATCTTAAGTCGCTAGAAAGAGAGCAGTAAACTAATCCAAGAGGAAGTGTAGTTTCTGCAAGCTGGGACTCAGAGACAAAAGTCAAATGTCCGCTGTTTAAGTCAAGAAGCCGAAGCGATGCAAAACCATTTGAGGGTAGCCATTCGTCGATACCAATGATCATGTACGAGGTCGTGTGGTGGCGGAGTAAGAATTGGTGAAGAGAATCATAAATCTCTAAATTAATTAGTTTTTGTAACCTCTCCAAATTGTAATTTCGGTGTTGGTGGCGATTGATGAAGGTGGTGGTGGCGTGTTGCCGAAAAACCAGGTCGTCAAAAAGGTGACGTGTACTAATTGTCTTCAATGGCATAAAGGAAAAAAAATGGTTACGTAGCTAAATTGAGGAAAAAAAAATATTTTGAATTATAATGATATAAATTGATAACTCCATGTTTATATAATGATTTCCTTAATCGCCGAACGTTACCCTTTTGCATACAAACAGCCATGGAAGTAAACTAACAAAATCATATATGTAAAGTATGCAACTAAACTAACAAAATCATATATGTAAAGTATGCAACAATATTACCGTTTGGTACGGATAAAATTATCTTTCTATAAGAAGAGCGACCTAAAAAAAGTGAAATAAGTCTTATAAATTAGTTTGTGTCGCTACCGCATCACACAATTTACAAATATACTTAATATACGAATAAAGTTAAAAAAAAAATAGCAAGTAAAAACATGGATCTAGGCATTAGAAATCATAAAAGCCTTTCTTGAACTGAATATCCTAAACTATAAAGAGTTACCGCTTACACTTTTTTGTTGCTTTGTGTGATGGTCTATTAATAGTTGTCGAGGAGATTATCTCATAACCATAAGTTTTCAATCTTTAGTCATCAACAACAATCTTGAATGTTCGCGCTAGAGGTGGCAAAACGGGCGGCGGGCGGGCTAAACGGGCAACGGGCTAAACGGGCGGCAGGCTAAACGAGTGCGGGCTAAACGGGCACGGGCGAAACGGGCGGGCTAAACGGGCGCAAGCTAAAAAAGGGAAAAAACCATATAAAAACCTACAATTAAAAAATAAAAATACTTGTTTGAAAGCCGGGATAAAAAATTTAATAAAAAATATTCGTCGAGTATACTAATTTGTATTTTACAAGTGCGCCCGTTAAGCCCATTTAGTTTCATACATATGCGCTTTAGCCCATTCATTATAAAGAATAGGCAAAAAGTGCCCCATCCTTTTTTAAAAATGGGCAAAAAGTGCCCATATATATCCAAATGGGCAAGATTTGCCACCTCGTTCGCGCCAATGGCTATATTACATTTTCACTTATATAATGTGAAATCTTTTTGATACAACTTCCTTTGATCGGTTGAAATAGTGTTACAAGTCAACTGATACATGTTAACAAAAAGGTCAAGTTATATCTTCCTCAGTCAAATCTTGTGATGACAAACAACAAATCCGATGTCGTCCAGCGGTTAGGATATCTGGCTTTCACCCAGGGGACCCGGGTTCGATTCCCGGCATCGGAAATTTTCTATTTTTAAACTTTAAGTATAACTGTTAGCTTTTTGCTGTTATTTGGTGGTGTTGCGCATTACATTTTTGCCAATCAGATGGAGAAGTTACAGCTTAGAATCCATGTTCTGATACAGGTTCAGTTTAGAGTTTTAGACTTAGAGTAGAACCTAGTAAATTGTTCGTTAGTTTTGCTTTCATTAATCAAAACTTATATATTCATTGGATTGGATTGCTTTCATTAGGCATGTTTTGACAAGCTCGTGTGCACTTCTTGTTTCGTTTTAGTGCTCAAAACCGTTGCAAATTGTTGCTCTGAAAGTTTTTAGTTGCAGCAAAACATAGACATCCAGTAGCTCATTAGGTATGTTGCACTCTAATAGTAAATGATAATGTCATGCTAACTAGATAAGTAGATATAGTGGGCGTGAATCAAGTCTGCAAAGTATTGTAACAATAGGAAGAATTAGGGTATGAAAAGAGTGCTTTGGAATAAAGTTCATCCCCCAAATGAGTCCACGTAATATGATGCAACTAGTCTGGCTAAAATTTGCAACAGCAGGTTCGTCATATATTAAAATGAAACCGTGTTTATAAGATCACTTAAAGCCTACAGTTCTACCAATCATTTAACTCAGATTCACTATTCCCATTTCCATTAACATTACTATGGATGGATTTCAGTGAATCCGGCTTCAGTTGAGCTTTCTTATTACCTGCAGAAGCCCGACTCCCATTAGCACCTTCTTTAGTACTCCTTGAGCTAATTTTGCATTTGTAAGTGTGTAACAAGTATATGAATCATATTATGGGCAGACTTCCAATAGACTACGCTGATTGTGTGACAAGATTTTAGGACTATTTTATCGCACCCTATCTGCTGATGTTTGTAAACAAAGTTTCTTAAAACTAGTGTTAAAACTTCATAATTTTGAGACATAAAAAAATGACTGAACCGTTCACTGCTAGTGTGTCTTGCATCTATAGGCCGTAACTAATGTAACAAATTAAATGTTAAATCATTTTTCTCAAGCCAAACTATGCCTAAGATAGTTCTTCACGAGTTGTAAAAGTATTTTCTAAGATGGCCTAATTATACTTCAGCTGAATCTAGTTGTTCATTTCTCATTTGAGCTAGTTGTTAA
Source organism: Glebionis coronaria (assembly GCA_025667525.1). NCBI lineage: Eukaryota > Viridiplantae > Streptophyta > Magnoliopsida > Asterales > Asteraceae > Glebionis > Glebionis coronaria. Next base: position 136,070,530 of record CM046879.1, on the reverse strand, counting down.
ATCCTTATGTAACCAAAACAATGGAGATACTTTCCTTAATATGCACAGACTTAATAAGTACACATGTCAAAATAAATAAAAGTAGCTAGAAAGGCTTCTGCAATATCTTGCGATGAAACAACTAATTACAAGCATCAAATATCCGACAAAACATTCCATTCATGCAACATACCAAATCTAAAAACTAATATCAGTGACATTTCCTAGTTCATAATTACTTTATAGTAGTTTCAAACTCCGGTCGACCCAAAGCCACCTGCACCTCTCACGGTTGCATCCAAATCCTCAACCTCAATCACTTCAGGAGTGATAATCTTCTGAACAATCAACTGAGCAATTCGATCACCAACTTTCACTTCAAAATCAGCATCAGAATGGTTAAACAAAATCACGCCAACTGGACCTCGATAGTCAGCATCAACAACACCTGCCCCAACATCAATTGAATGCTTCCACGCTAGACCAGATCTTGGAGCTACAAAGCAAACAAATCCTTTATAATTCACTATGAAAGTTTTAAAAATTAACTGCTAAACTGCACCAAAAATATAACACATTTTCAACCTTTTGTCAGATTATAAAATAGGGGTGTTTGGCTGAGCTTATTTTAGCATAGCTTATGAGAAGTGGAGAACCAATAAGAGCACAAATAAACTCCATTGTAGGCCATTATACCTTAAACTGAATAACCCCTTAAATAAGCTAATCCAAACACCCTGAAAATGCATTTTGAAATGACAATAAACACTTTTTAGTGTTTGGACAGAGCAAAACAAAGTACTCATCAGTTGCTTATTTATGACAATATTCCGAAGCTGATTATTGCAAAGGTTTCAGGTTGATTGAATGAAGCTGATAAACTAGTCTAAACACTATACGATGTATTGTGTTTGGCAAAATTGTTGGATCGGGCAGGTTGGGCAACGGGTTAAACTGTGAAAACCAGTAATTTTAAAACAGGTCTAGCTATGGTGACCTGCAAATACTTTTTGGCCAAAAGTTTTATGATTCTAATTTTTTTCTTCGTAATACGATATAATGTAAACATTTGCTGTATCTTCACCATTTGATTTATTAGAGATACAACATAACGTGAACCATCTAAACTGATATTGCAGATTATTCGATATTTCTTGGATCCAAAAACATTCCAAACGGTCAAATTTGTATATCCAAAAAATAAAGAGAGCGTGGAGCTCATCAAATCATATTTCGATGTGGATAATCTTCAAACCGAGTTTGGTTGAAAAGCGACCATGAAGTATGACCATGAAGCCTTTTCAAAGTTAATTGTTCAGGATGATCCTAAAGGTGCAAGATACTGGGGTTTTGATGAAAAAACAGCTCCTGTTGCAATTAATAATGCAACTAATGGCAACCATGCTACCGGAGCAAGAGTTGCTCCAGAGCCTGAGTTAGTTGGTTAGATAACCAAGAGACTGGTATCATTCATGTAGAAGATATATATAGTAAGCATATTGGTCTATCTAATCTCAGTTATAGTAGATGGGTACTAAATAAATAGTGGACAAATAGTTGGTAATGTGCCTGATAAATGAATGGTGGACGAAACACCATTAGTTATGTACTAATATTACTCAAGTTCTTGTATATGGAGTTATGGACACTGAAATTCTCGATATTATATAGCACTTGATGTCAAAGCTAAAGAAACTTGTAAAGTTTTTCTTTCCTGGCACTTTTATCGACTTCGTTGTTTATCACTTAAACCTTTTCTGATAATGCTATCACTGTGTGTTAAAAAAGAAGGCCTATGCAATTAAAGTTTGTTACTTACGGAGCTTCAAGTGCTGAAAATTTGTGCTCAAACCTCACTGCTAAAAAAAGTAGCATGGGAATTAAGATGGGCTTTACATGATTTACAATCTGGAGTTAAGTTGCGGCTAAACTAAAAAACTTCTTATGTACCTCACAAGTTTGCTCTTAAGAGTAATTTATTAATTAAAATTGCGATTTTTTGTTTCAGGGCGCTCTCGGACTCCATCAAAAAGACAATAACTCAATACTAAACACGTAATGCATTTTTAAGAGAGAAAAGTTGCCACTGTAAGTGATTAGCTATTTTAGTGACAGCTGATTCCCTGAAGTTAGCTTGTATAGCTGGCTTATAGCTTATTTGGTTTTTGGCTTATGTTTCATAAGCTCATTTTTAGGCTTTACCTTGAAACTTTTTGGCTTAGATAAACTTATTATGACATGCTAAGCTTACATAAGCCAAAAAGTTTCAAAATAAGCCACAAACAGTGAGTTTATGAAACTTAGACCAAAAACCACATAAGCTATAAGCCCGCTATATTAACCAAACACCCTTATATTGAAATAAAAATTATTAGACTAACATGATTTTGGGTTTAATTAATTAAATTCAACAAAAAAAAAAAGGTAAGAAAAAATGGATACCAATACGAGCATAAGTTCCTTGTGGCACAGCGATGCTTAAATCAGTAGCAACCAACGCTTTCCCCCTAGCTGGTACTTTCGCCTCAACCGCACTGAATTCAAACATTCACAAATTAAAACATAAAACATAAAACCATAAAAAATAAGAGAAGGAGGTTTTTATTGTAAACCTAGAAAGATCATAGCCAGCAGCAAGGGAAGAGCCTCTGGTAGGCAAAACAGCGGTTTCGGACAATTTTTTTGAAGAAATAATGCATAAGGGTAAATAAGAAGATTTGAACACTGAATCAAACACTTCTATTAATCAAAACGAGTACGAAACAAAAGATTAAAAGGTTACCACAGCTACACTGGTGTAACCCTATTATCTAAATGATAATAGTCTTACAAGAACAAGAACAAAAGAGAATAAACATTGATCTGGGTTACATTTTAGAGAGAGTATTTTTCAACCAGAAAACACACACAAAAACACCCAGATAAGATGCAAGAAATGGGAGCGTCCCAATATATCTCCAAAAAGCCAAGACTGGTCAAAGCTTCCAAGAGACGTTAGTCTCAATATACATTCGAGCCATCCAACTTTCCAATGTGCCAGCTTAAGCCCTCCACCTCATCAACATCTTTCATGGCTTGACCAAAGTAACCTGAAAGATTCAAAAGTAAACAGAATTAGTCCCTTTAGTTTAAATATGGTATCTGATTAGGCCCAAGAATTTAACATCCCCCCTTAATCAGATACCTCATACAGATTACACATGCCAAGTTTTTTAACAAGGGCATTGTGTTGCAATGTATCCAGTCCCTTTGTGAGGATGTCTGCTATTTGATTAGCAGAATCCACCTTACAAGTCTTAACAACACCACTTAAAATTTTCTCCCTTACAAAGTGTAAGTCAATTTCTAAGTGCTTAGTTCTCTTATGAAAGACTGGATTAGCAGCTATCTTAATAGCTGAGTTGCTGTCACAGTACAAAGTAACAGGCAAAAGATTTTCACATTTTAAGTCTTTTAAAATCTTTAAAATCCAGATGACTTCACTGGTGACTGAAGCAAGAGCTCTATACTCTGCTTCAGTAGAAGATTTGGAGAGAGTGTTTTGTTTTTTACTCTTCCAGGAAACAAGATTGTTATTAACAAAAACACAATAACCAGTAACAGATCTCCTAGTAACAACACACTTAGCCCAATCAGCATCTGAATAAGCATTTAGAAACATACCAGAAGTCTTCTTAATGTGAATGCCCAAACCTGGAGAACCTTTAAGATATCTTAATATCTTGAAGGCAGTTTTGAGATGAGATCTCAAAGGAGAGTGCATAAATTGACTCAAGCAGTGAACAGCATAGGATATATCAGGTCTGGTATTGGTTAAGTAAATAAGCTTACCCATCAGCTTTTGAAAATCAACAATATTATCAAGTAAAGGGTCATCAATGGTGGCCTCATTAGAAATAACAAGTTTAGTAACCAAGGGAGTGCTAGCAGGTTTGCAAGCCAACATACCATACTCAGAAAGAAGATCCAAAACATACTTCCTTTGATTCAAGCAAATGCCACCATTAGTATCAATGACTTCAATACCCAAGAAGTATTTCAACTTGCCTAAGTCTTTAATCATAAACTTAGTTTTAAGAAATATCTTGAACTTTTCAATTTCACCAACATTGTTACCAGTAATAATGATATCATCAACATACACAAGCAAGGCAAGGAAAATATTACCAAAAGACTTAGTGTACAAAGAATAATCAGATTTACTTTGGACAAAACCATTTTCACTTAACACAGCTGTAAGCTTAGCATTCCATTGCCTGGGAGCTTGTTTAAGCCCATACAATGACTTCTTAAGTCTACAAACCATGTTGTCACCACCACAAAGATATCCTTGTGGTGGTTTCATGTAAACAGTTTCATCAAGATCACCATAAAGGAAAACATTATTAATGTCAAGTTGGAACACAGGCCAGGAATTCACAATAGCAATATTAAGCAAACATCTAACAGTAACCATCTTGACAACAGGGGCAAAGGTTTCATCAAAGTCAATACCTTCCTTTTGACCAAAGCCTTGAGCAACAACCCTAGCCTTGTATCTTTCTACTTCACCACTAGACTTAAACTTAAGTTTCCAAACCCACTTACTACCTAAGGCCTTCCTACCCTTTGGCAATTCAACAATATCCCAGGTGTCATTCTCAAGAAGGGCAGCAAGCTCAGAGTTCATAGCATCAACCCAATAAGGGTTCTGAGAGGCTTCAAAAAAATTCTTAGGTTCACTGTTTTTGTTAAGTTGGGTGACAAAACAGAAGTTTTCATGACTAAGTCTAGAATACCCTACAAACTTTTCAAGACCATATTTAACCTTAGAGTTAACAACAAAATCATTGTAATTTTTTGGAAAGACAGAAGGTCTGGTAGACCTTCTAACACCCTGAGTAGGAGCACTTGGAATATGATTCAAGTGACCTTCAAACTCATTGTTTTCATCAAGTGTTGCTGCCTCCTCTTCCAACCTAGCTTCAATATCCTCACTGTTATGAGCATCATCTCCAATATTTGGAGAATCAACAGTGTCCATATTGTTCCCAAGGTTGGGAGAGTGGCTACCCTCACTTTGTGACTCATTGTCACTATTATGGCTACTTGTTACTCTCTCATCATCATTAGGTAGCTCAGGGTTATCTAAATCAAAAAAGTTTAGCAAATTTTTATCTTGACCAAGACTAGGGACATTAGACTCATTATGCTTGTTTTTTGAGAAAGAGTCCTTAAAAGGAAATATAGACTCAAAAAAACTTACATCTCTAGAGACAATAAATTGATTCCTATCAAGACTAAAAAGCCTATAACCCTTCTGAGAATTAGAATAACCCATCATAACACATTTTTCAGACCTATTAGACAGTTTATCATGACTATTCAAGATAGTAGCAAAACATAAACAGCCAAACATTCTGATAAGAGAGAGATTAGGACAAGTATTATAAATCATTTCATAAGGGGACTTTCCATTTAACACAGAAGAGGGTAATCTGTTAATGAGAAAAGTAGCAGTTAGAATGCATTCAGACCAAAATTTCAAAGGAATTCCCCCCTGAAACATAAGACACCTAGCAACATTCAATAGGTGTCTATGTTTCCTTTCAGCCACCCCATTTTGCTGTGGGGTATAAGCACATGAAGTCTGATGAAGGATGCCATTGTTGTTACAAAACTTATTAAAAGTTTGATTAACAAATTCTGTCCCATTGTCACTTCTAAAGACTTTAATGTTTCTTTTAAACTGATTTTTAATCATTTTATGAAAAACATCTAAAAAAGTAACAACTTCATCCTTGGACTTAATGAGATATACCCAAACAGCTCTGGTAAAATCATCCACAATGGTTAAGAAATATCTATGGTCAGTGTGACATGTCACCTTATAAGGACCCCATAAATCAAGATGAACAATGTCCCCAAGCACTTAGTCTTATGGTCACTTAAAGGAAAAGGCTTTCTAGATTGTTTAGCCCTTTGACAAACTTCACAATAGTCATACTTATCATTTTTATCAAGTTTCAAAGTGGCTTTTAAGATATCTAAAGCAGGGTCACCAGGATGGCCAAGTCTACAATGCCAATCATAATAAGATAAAGAGCAAATAGGGACAGTTTGACTAGCATTACACTTAGTACCTTTAGTATCTAAGTAGTATAAACCACCACATTGATTACCAATCCCTAGAATGTTTTTCAGATTCAAATCCTGATTCAAAAAAAGGCATTTATTCTCATCAAAAACCACAAAAATCTTGTTATCCTTGGCTAATTTATGCACAGATATCAAGGTAACACAATACTCAGGAATAACCAACACATCAAACAAGACAAGGCCATTTGCCAGTTTCAGATTTCCAATCTTAGATATGAAAGCTTCAGTCCCATTTGGATGACTGACTTTAATTTTTAAATGAGAAATATCAAAAACATTGTCCAGTTCTTTTTCATCATTAGTCATATGTTGGTTAGCCCCAGAGTCAACCACTTTCCCATGTTGAGTAACTTTAGAATGAATATTAGAACAAAAAAAGTTACTAAAGTTATCATTGAAGGCTTTACTGGAATTAAGGTAAGTACCTGCCATATTGGCCTGCACACCCTTCTCACTTCCATTGTTCTCTTTGATAAGAGAAAGTAAAGCAGAAAGTTGTTCATCAGAAAAGACAGAATTGGGATTAGTCCCCACAGAATTGTTAGAAACATTTTTTCCTTTAGGGTTTTGCCCAGGTCTCTTTTTACCAAAATCAGCAGGGTACCCAATGAGTCTAAAACATCTATCAATAGTATGCCCATTGTACCCACAATTTTCACAAATCACTTCAGAGTTCACATTAGGTCTGTAGGTGTTCCCATTGGGTCTATAGGTATTCCCATTGGGCACATTAGGTCTAGGGTTACTATTGTAGTTGAGGTTAGTATTGAAATTAGGTCTAAAGCCACCAGAGTTATTACTCTGATTTCTTTGAACCACATTTCTGGTGGGCCCATTAGCAAAGAAGGCAGATGTCTGATTCCTTTGGGAGGAACTAGACACATTGCCAGAGGCAACTCTATGAGACTCCTCACTAGAGATAATAGCATAAGCCCCTTTGACATCAGGTAAAGACTCCCTAGAAAGAATAGAACTTCTAATAGTCATGTAAGAGTCATCAAGACCCATTAAGAATTGCATTAATTTCAACAGACTATTATGGTTTTTAAACTCACTAGTAGCAGAACACACACAATTAGGAAGCTCAACCATAGCATCATATTGTTTCCACAAAGCATTCAAGGTATGATAATAATCAGACAAATTTGAGCCATTTTGTTTCAAGGTATTTATCTTATGATGCAAGTTAAATATCACAGACCCATCAACTTTATGATAGGTTTCTTTCAAATCATTCCAAACATGCTCAGCTTTCTTAGAAAAGATTTGACCAAGAAACAATTCATCAGAAATAGAATTAAGAATCCATCCTAACACAACAACATTGACTCTGTCCCATTGTCTTCCCAACACTTCATTAGTTAAAGACCTTCTACAAGATCCATTTATAAAACCAGTTTTATTTTTTCCTTCCAGTGCCAAAAGCATAGCATTAGACCATATTTGATAGTTCTCAGTTCCCTTGAGTTTAATAGAAATCACAGTCAATGTGGCAGAGTCATTTGGGTGAAGATGCAAAGGGTCACTAATATCAAGCTTACTTATCAAGGTGACAACAGATTCTTCCCCAATCTGGTCATCTTGATGTTCAGTGTCTGTGTCACCCTGAACACTAGTCATAGTGAAGGGACACAGAAACTAAACTCCCCAAAGAAATGAACTTAATCAAAGTCAACAAAGTTCCCAGGCTTCCAAACCACTCAAGGGTGGCAGGTCAAGGGCAAGACAGTGATTAAGGGTCCAAATAAGCAAAATACCCCAACAATCAAAAATAAGATCAGCCAAAAAGCAAATACCAAAAAAGGAGAGAGTATAAACACAGATAGCACCAAAGGAACAAGTATGAACAAATAAATAAGCAGATAACAGAATAAACAAATAAGGAGAGAGAGCAGAGGTGTTACAAAGCCTAAACCAAAAGCACAATCGAACTGTTTCTTCTAGATTCACTTAGTCTAGAGGAAACAGAACCTCCTCACCAAACCCTAATTTAAGAAAAATTAGGGAAAAGTGCAACCAACAACAGATCTATGAAATAGATCTAATAAGTAGCGTCCCTGCACCACGAACAAAGTTAAGAACAAGTATAATATAAAAAACCCCAAAATATTTTGAAACCCTAAAATTAAAAAATCGATTTTAGGATGAATAAGCAACAATAAGAACAAAATCTTTTTAAATCTGACTATCTCAATAGCAGATCTATCCAAAAAACGTTTCAATTTAAAAAACCCCCAAAAATTTTTTTTGAAACCCTAAAATATATTTCCAACGATTTCAGAGAACCTGGCTCTGATACCATGAAGAAATAATGCATAAGGGTAAATAAGAAGATTTGAACACTGAATCAAACACTTCTATTAATCAAAACGAGTACGAAACAAAAGATTAAAAGGTTACCACAGCTACACTGGTGTAACCCTATTATCTAAATGATAATAGTCTTACAAGAACAAGAACAAAAGAGAATAAACATTGATCTGGGTTACATTTTAGAGAGAGTATTTTTCAACCAGAAAACACACACAAAAACACCCAGATAAGATGCAAGAAATGGGAGCGTCCCAATATATCTCCAAAAAGCCAAGACTGGTCAAAGCTTCCAAGAGACGTTAGTCTCAATATACATCCGAGCCATCCAACTTTCCAATGTGCCAGCTTAAGCCCTCCACCTCATCAACATCTTTCATGGCTTGACCAAAGTAACCTGAAAGATTCAAAAGTAAACAGAATTAGTCCCTTTAGTTTAAATATGGTATCTGATTAGGCCCAAGAATTTAACATTTTTAACCTTAAAAACAGGAAACTGGTCATCTGTGTTTCCATTGAGTTTCTGAATCTTTGCCATTGGTTCTTCGATTTCGGTGTTGTTTGCCATTTTTAATAGAGATAATGAGGGTTTGGTGTTTTATTTGAAAGATTGAAATGACTGGAAATATGGGATAATGGCGCCAAATATTCCCGCCATATTCTATCCCTAGACTTTTTGTATGGGCCGGGGACGGGGTAGGCTACACGAGTGACGAGTCGGAGGGTTAGGCTTCAAAATTGTCACAAGTAGGTGTAAATATTAAATATTACGATTTAAATTCATTTGTATACTAAACTTATCTAAGATATGGGGGGACTCATCCCCACCCTCCATCTCCCTACCATCTAATGGCTGAGATTAAATCCCCATTTTACATTGCAGGGGTATTTTTGTCATTTCGCACGACCACTATATAAGCCATTTTTCTTTTTTTCTTTCTCATAAAAAACACATACGGTCTCTCTCTACCCCCCATCTAATTTCTCTCTCTACAAACTCTCTAACATCACCGATCCATCATGACTAATCCATCACCAATCTGGATCGATGATTATGAACCCAATCACGGATTCATCATGAATCCATCAACATAAATCATTCATGAATTCATCATGAATCCATCCATCATCAGGTTAGAATCTTTTCTTATTTTACTTATTATCATCATGCGAATATATAAGCATTCAATTAGCTTATATTGAATGAATTATCTGATATGGATTTGAATAAGTTGATTATAAGCTAGCTTATTATGTTATTTATGTGAATAAGCTGATTTGTTTATATAAGCTTATGAATAAGATTTTGAATCAGATGAGAGTTATTAATAAGGTTGTTAATTAGATGATTTGAATTTATTTTGTTAGATTATAAGCTAGCTTATTTTAATGAATTATCAGATTGTTTGAATAAGAGAGCTATGAATAAGCTTATGACCATGTCAATAAGCTGTATTATTAGGTTTTATAATGTTGTTGATGTAAGATGAATTAACCTTGGTATATCATATATGATACCTTATATTGTCATATATGATAGATATATGATATAGGATATATGATCGGTATATCATATATGATATATCTAACAAACCAGAAGAAAAAACAAGAGTTGTATGACAAATTTCCACAAATCTTTTTAAGCTCTTCAAACCTATATTCTATCATATATGATATTGTACATGACTTTTTCACTTTTAACGTATTGTATATAGCTTGACCGTAAAACTCTTTTCTTGTCTTGTATAAATGCAGAATATGTGATGTAAGTGTTTTTTACCCTTTTAGGAAAAAGAGCAACAAAATAGGGCAAGTAGGCACGACGATTTAGGAAAACCGTGTGTGAATGACCCTAAAATGAAGTGAGTTCGTTCTCGAGGAGGCTAGTGTGTTGTGTAATGAATTGATTAATGTTTGTGATTATATTGAGAAGAAAAAAAAATAGAAATAGAAAGAAATGACGGTTACGAAGACGGATTAAACTAAGACGAAAAGGGTCGATCACGTAAAACCGTAAATAGTGCACAAATTAAAATTTTAACCCAAAAATTCCTAAAAATTACTAAAAATCTACAATAATATTCTAAGAGTTTACAAAAAATCCAAACTTGCTAAAACCTTTTAATTAATTAGATAATGACTTTTTAATGCTAATTAAAGCCCTAAAAATCACAATTAATTATTAAAAAGTCCCAAACAAGATTTTAAAGTTTGTAAACCTCAAAAATAACCTAATTAAGCTAAAAAGTATTTTTTAAAATTTTAAAACCAAATAAAACTATTTTTAAACACTTAAAAACTATTAAAATCAATTAAAACTTAAATTAATTCTAGAAAATAATTGAAAAGTCCTAAAAATATTTGGAAAGTTACAAAATTCCTAATTAAGTGTCTACAATCTAGGAAAAATGAAAAAAGTTAAAAAATCAAACTTTTAATTTTTAATAATAAAATAATAATAAAATATTCAAAAAAAATTCAAAGTTTATAAAAAAATTCTAAAAAATTACCAAAAATCTAAAATAATGTAACTAAGACAGAAATGCAATTAAAAGTTTCTAAAACCTATTTAATAATTTTATATTAACTTTTAAATTTGGTTAAAAACCCTAAAATCCTATAAAATCAAAAATAAGACTTTTTGAAAACTTAAATGGCTGTAAACCTCAAGTTACTTAAATAAAACCTAAAAACATTTTTTATAAAATTTTAAAACTACTTTTGCTATTTTTAAACTAATTAACTAATTACGGGTAAAGAAAAATTAATAAAAAATAAATAAAGAAAGAGAAAAAATGAAACTTTAGCCAGAAAAGTCCCTAACTAAATGACAAACCTATGAAAAATGTAAACTGGCCAAAAAGCTTAACCAATAAGCTTGTATAAGCTTATTTTGCTACGACTTTATTTAGAAAAGCCAAATAAAAAACGTGATAAAAGGAAATTGGTTTGAGTACTTAGCAGTAAAAGACCCAAGGGCACGCTGGTAAGTTATGTGTGTTGTGAGAGGAGTGGCGCAGGTTCGAGTCCTGGCCACGTCCTTTTTGCTAAAACCTTTTTTTTCTTTTTTAAACTTTGAAAACACAAAAAACAGTAACCTGCTTACTCTAAATCAAGCTCTTAACCAAAAACAAACTAGAATCAAGCTTTAAAAGATCAAAAACGTGCCCAGATTGCTTTAAAAGAGGTCTTGTCTTTGGCTATTTGTGATGTTTGATTGGACAAGAAGGGCACCCCTATACTCAGTTGAGTATAGGGAGTCAAGACAAACACAAAACAAGCAAGTCCTAACACAAAATCAACCACAATAGCCAATAAAAGTTTCTGATCTTACTTATGTTTGACTAATAAACAGATGACCAATTTCACTTGCACAAAAATGAATTTTAAGGGATCAATTCAAGCACACAATCCAACAGAATGACATGAAAGCTATAGCAAACCCTATAATGACCTATCACTTAACAGTTTATCAAATTTGATGCACAAATTTCAACAAAAACTGACAGAAATAAGGCTTTACTGATTTTATGCTATTTTCTCAATTTTTACCAAGCAATCTTGAATTTCTTCTACCAAATAGAAACAAAATACTAACATACAAACTACTAGCAACCTAGTGAGTGGATATAACAGGTTTATCAGCAAAGTTGAAGTCTTTTACCCCAATATAAGCCCTAATCCAAACACCCCTTAAAATTTCAGAAACCAAATTTTTCAAAGCAAATCTTTTCACACTCTACTCAAACTGATCCTAACCTATCTAGACATGCAAATCAACCCTAAACAACCATGAACAAACAGGATAATCAACATTTAAACACCTTACATTCATTTTCACCAAATCATATAAATTGCCAAAGTTAAAACTGAAAACAAGGGATGAGAATGCTACCTAGAGGGACCTACATCCAGGTCCCTCAGTGCTGCTATGTTACCTCCCACAAGCTGGTGGCTTGTGCTGAACCTTGGACAACAAGCAAGCTCCAATGAACCTGCTAAGAACAATAAACAAACACAAAAATGCACTTTCTGATTTTTCCTCCTTAAACCTTTTCACAAATCAACAAACCTATAAAACTTGAAACTTGGATACGTTTTAAAACAAGATCAAATTCAGAAACCCAAATATCCAAGTCTACTTTCACTTCCTTGAAAGCTTGGATTTCTGAAATTTTAACCAACTAAAAACCTTTTTGAAACCTCAAACACACAAAGTGTTTACAAAATACTTATGGAACTCAGATTTACTAGCTAAAACAAACACCAACTTTTATCAATCATAAAAGGAAAACTATTTTTAAAACAAATACCCACTTTATATTGCATAAAAAGGAATTACAAGAATTTTGCTAGAAATTCTGGAACAAGTTGAATGAGACACATACGTCTCATTTTATACAAGAGGATAGAGCTTTCTAGAATAGCTGAATAAAATATTACAAGAAAAATAAAACCCTAAACCCTAATTGGTGAATTTCCAGAAAAACCCTTGGGAATCTTGGTCAAAATGTGCAACATGTGATGGCCAATTGTTGTTGTTGATCTTGGGCCGTTTATCCAATCTTTGGGAGCACGAAAATCCTTAGGAACGTTGGATTACTTGTACACATTTGTTTTTTTGTTCAAACTAGAGCAGGGGAGGGTCTCATGACCATGTGGGGAGGTCGGGTGATGGTTTTCGAGGTGGGAAAGGGATGGGGAGTTGGTTAATTAGGTTTCTGGATAATTAGGGGCAAAACCCCTTTGGTTTAGTCAGGAATGGGATTAGGGTTTATGTGGTGTTTAGGGTGTGTTTAATCTGAAAAAGGATTAAGGATTTTTAAAAATGATGTTTGGGGGGAAAATTAAGAGGGGTTGACTGGGTTTTGACCAGGTTTATTTAATAAACCTGGTGGGTTGGACGGGTTGGGCTGGATTTGGGTTTGGTAAAATGGGTAGGGTCGGGTTAAGGTGAGGTGTCATGATATGAGTGGTTGATGAAGTTGTGTTGTTTGGCAGTTTAACCCCCCATGTTTCTTCCTTCTTTCATGTTGTAAATAATCAACTCCAAACCACTTTTCCTTTATAAATAAGTTTGGCATTTTGACACTTTTGGCACAATTAAGTTTTCAAACTTAATATAAGGACTTCAAATGTAAATTCTTCAATTCCCAAGGGCTAAACTTGTACAATCTTCATTGCTCAAGGACCATTCTTGCATAACTTGATTTCTACAAGGACCAATCTTGATAAATCTTCAAAAATTGAGGGACTAAAGTTGCCAATCTTCAATTCTTCAAGGTCATTTTTGGAAATTCCAGATTTGGGCCCGGTTCATTGTGCGGCTTCGTTTCCCGTGTTCATTTTTGATTGATTCTTGTGATCTTTTTGTCATTCCCTTAATATCCGTACCTAAAATACACAAGTAACAAACACGAGCATATATTTGGCAGTTTTAATGATATTTTATGCATTTTAAGCCCGATTTGGACGATGAGACCATGTATAAAAGCAGTCTCAGCACTCCCCCATACTAAACCATTGCCGTGCCCTCACGCAATGCTAGAATAAAGTATCGTAGCATCTCCAAAATTCATTTTTATTCACTTTATTGAATGATAAACTAGCTACACTACTACTATTACTACTACTTGTGTTTTAGACATAATTTATGATTTTCATCGCAAATTGGGACGTTTAGGTTCATAGAATAAGAACACGTGAGTGCTTCTTTAGAAATAATTTCATCGTCCTCGATTTTCACCTTAATTCCATGCCAAGCGTGCAACGAGATCATTGTCATTATAAGTTAGTAATGCTAACACTACTCATATGCCCTAATCACGTACTTATCCTCCCATTATTCCTGAGTTGTATCTCTTATATTTTATTTTTTCTTGAATGTTTCACGAGGATACGTTGTTTGACTTGTGCGATAATAGAGATTTAGGTCTAAAAATAGAGTCCTAACGGTGTAATTAAGACCATCAAATCAATAACCTCCTAATAGACAACGATGTTAAAAAATTAAGTTGACAAGAAGAATCGATAAACACGGTTTTATAACGGTTTTGAACATGAGACTTATTACCAAGACTTTTATACGCCCCCTAACGGAAGGGCCTTATTATCTTTGGTTTACCTCCATCTTTTATTCAACTTCGCCATGAAGCTTTTATTATGACTTTGGTCTTGCCTTGCCTTTTATTATCCGCCTCATCGGTGGTTTTATTAGCCAAAGACGTATATCCTCACGCTAAGCGAATTTTGGATCTTTAAAGCTTCGAAGATTAAGGCTTGATTCACTTTCAATTTTGCATAGATTTTTCGGCCTTGTGGGGCTTCAAATTGTTTGCTAGATTTAGGTGAGCACTTGAAATCTTATTATTAGGTGAAGCTTTCGATTATTCGGGTGCCAATACTTCAAAACCGTGACGCTGGCGATACCTTAATGTCTTCCCAATTTAATTACACGTAAGCTACTAGAAAAGACTAGAAACCCAACAATCCTAACTAAACCGCTAAGTCAATATTTATTAGGCAAAGAATATTTACAAGCGAAGGGAGAATAAGCAAACAACGAGAACACATGAGTTTTTGAAAGAATACGAGTACTCTACGTTTAGCATAGTAACTTATAATTAACTCTCTCATTTCTCGTCCTCATTAAGAGACTTAGCCTAATGTGTAGTTAAGGAATCAAAGCTAAGTGCTCAACACGCACGGTCGAGTCAAAAATTACTCTTATTCTCGCCATCAGAAAACCTACATTCGTGTCTTCAAACACTTATAAAACATGAGAAAAATTTTAAAATTTGGCCATTTTTAGCCTTATTTTGCAACAAAACGATAAACAAAAAGATAAACTTTGGAAAGCGTGAAGGTTTGGCAAGGCAAGTATCTATTCACCCCCCCCATACTAAAGTTAAACATTGTCCTCAATGTTTCGAGTCTAGGGGTGCAAACACCCCCATACTAGAGACGTAGTCGAATGCCTAATCTAGCATGGAAAGGGTGTAACCAATAAATTAATAGCCGTTTATGAAGTGTGCTAAAAACCTAAGGTTAGAACAATCAAGGATATATCATTTGGATATTGAGAAAGTCTTCAAAGCAAACGATCGAGTGCTCCCATAAAACGAACACGAGAGGCTCCAATCGTAAAGATCATGATCTAAAAACCACTATGCACAAATAACCACGGAACAAAGGTTGGAAGGGCATAAATCCCCTCACATTACACTAATTAGAAAGCAATAATATTTACAAGGATAAGCATGAGTCTCCCCCACGAGGCACCTTGTTTTTGATAACCGAGTCAAAAGCTCGACTCGAATCCCCATAAATGTGATCATTTAGGGATATCATGGTATGGTCAATTTTTGGTGGGGCTTACATGATAAACAAGGCCCAAAAACAACCGGTATTAAGGACTAAGTCCTTTGATGGTGCAAAATACCGGGATCGAAGATGACGTTCTCGTTTTCATTGGAAAAACAAATCAACGCCACTTCATCATGTGCCAACAAAAACCCAAAGGGTTTCAAGAAAATAGATGAGAAGAAATAAAAGGGTGGGACAATGGGTAAGTCATGAAAACATTGAGCTACTCGAGGTAGACTCGCACCAATCAAATAGAAGGATTTTCCATTTATTGCATCGGTAGAAGACCGAGATTTCCCTATATAAGCAATTCCGGGATCAAATATCTCGTCCTCGGTGGAGAAAGGGGAGGGAACATAAGGGGATTCCCCCACACTAGGTCCACACAAAGCATCGTCAAAAGGAGAAGACGAGCTTGTAGCACTTAAAACACGTGGTGATGACGGAGTTAGAATTGTAGAAAAATCGTTTAAATTCAATTCAAAATCTTTTCCTTTTTCATCTTTTAAACTCTCCTTGTGAAAACCCGATTTAATTATGTCAAAAATATTTGGTGTTTCTAAAGCAATGTTAGTCACACTAAAAATTCTCACATTTGAAAACCGTTTTGGCAAAGGTGGTGGTAAGTTTTCAAAACGTTTGTCAACAAAGAAAACTCCCCCATCGGGATCAACACATTCATCATCCGAATAATCACTCGAGATTGGAATCGTAGGCTTAACACTCTTAACCTCCACCGGCGGAGGGGACGGATCGTTTTTATCATCAACTCCTAAAACTCTTTTTGCAATATTTTTGCAAATGTTTTTGATGGGATTGACATTGTACAAAGACGTGATAGAATACACATGAGAAAGTGTGGAGTTTTGAGTTGAATTAATGACGAGTTCTTCCTCATTGAAACGAAGAGTGATTTTCCTTGCATGCACATCGATAAGTGCTCTCGAGGTATCCAAATATGATCGACCTAAAATTAGAGGAACTTTAGGATCGATAGGAATATCAACAACAATAAAGTCTACGGGATAGTAGAACTTTCCAACTTTCACAAAGACGTCCTCGGCAACTCCACAAGCTAAAATCGTAGAATGATCGGCCATCTAAATTTACATTCTTGAAGGAGTGAGATTGGGAAGATTGAGCGATTTAAAAATCTCAAGAGGCATCAAATTAATACTAGCACCAAGATCGGCCAAGGCGTAGCATTCTTCCATGTCTTGTATAGCACATGGGATTAAAAACTTGCCGGGATCACCGACTTTTTGAGGTATGCGGCTTAGAAAAACTGATGAACAACTAGACGATTTTTGCAATTTCTCTTTGTTATTCAACATACTTTTGAAGTTCGCGGCAAATCGAGGCATCATGACTAAGGCGTCGGCAAAACTTATATTAAAATGCAAGTCACGAAACATTTTCATAAAAAGTTCAAATTGATAGTTATTTCGTTCTTGTGCCTTTTCCTTGTCTCGTCTTGAAGGGTAGGGTAAAGGTGGTGTGGGTTGGGGCATAGGCATAGGCATCGGCCTTGGAGTCTCGGGTTCCATGATTGGTGTTGGTTCAACCGTAGGTGTGGTTTGAGCGGTACTTTGTGGGCTTTGAATTTGCTCCTTTTCGACCACCACCTCGGGTTCTTTCTCTTTTTCCTTCTCCATAGAAGTACTTGGACGAGAAATGGGTTCTTTGAAAGTTTTACCACTTCGAGTAGTAATGACCTTCAACTCTCCTTTCGGGTTCACGATGGTATCACTAGGAAGACCACCCGAAGAAGAGGGCTTACACATGATAGCTTCAAACATTTTTCCCATTCGGTCTTCAAACTTAGATTGCCTAGCATCCGCTTTTAACAACTCTTGCTTAATCTCATGTTGACCTTGCTCCATTTTTTGTTGATTTTGTTGGAGTCGTTGGACATTTCATTCCATTTTATTAGCATGAGTTTTAAGTTCATTAGCAAGTTCGTTTTTAAGCTCATTTTTCAACTCGGATCTTAAGATAACCATTTCACGTTGCATATTGTCAAACTTAGCATCATTAGCCTTAGCATAATTCAAAAATTCTCCTTGAAGATTTTTGGTGTGATCGTTTTGAAAACCTTGAGTCGTAGTTTGAAAATCACGGTTTTGGTTTTGGTTTGAAATTTGCCCATTTCCACTTTGATAATTACCCTTGTTGTAATTCCTTTGATTGCCTTGATAATTACCACCTTGGTTGTTGTTTCGATAGTTATTAGCATTTTGATTTGGTGGAGCTTGATTTTGGCGGGAACCTTGGCCGTTTTGGTTATAAGTTCCCGTGGCTACATAAGCACTCGAAGTGTTACCATCCGCGGTAATACACTCGGAAAGATCATGAGCTCCACCACACGACAAACAACTCTTAGAAACCGCTTTAACCGAAGCGGAATTCGAAGCTTCTTGAGCTTTCCAATAGGACATAAGGTTAGCAAATCTATCAAAAAACCGATTTTCTTCATTTGCTTCATCATGTAAAGCATTAATACTACGAGACGATGACGAGCCCAATTTGGCAACACTCGGTGTGTTACGTGGGCTATAAACCTTAGACCTATTCTCAATTATGACCAAAGCTTCTTCAACCGTTTTACACAAAAAATTACCACCCGCGGCGGCATTTAGATAATCTCTTTCATGATCATTAAGTCCATTGTAAAACGTGTCTATTTGGTGCAAGTCGGAAAAACCGTGATGAGGACATTCATGTAAAATCTCCTTAAAACTATTCCAAGCCGTTGAAAAACTTTCATTTGATTCTTGTGAAAATTGAGAAATCTCATTTTTCAAATGCGTAGTCTTAGAGGGCGGAAAAAATTGGTTCACGAACTTCGAAACGAGATCCTTCCACGTCAATATAGAATTGGGTGGCTCTTTCTCTAACCAAATTTTAGCGGGCCCCGCTAAAGAATACGGAAAAAGCGTCATCTTAATCGAGTCATTCGAGACATCCTTGAATTTGCAAGTGGCGGTAAGACGATTGAATTGGCGGATATGGTTGTGGGGATTATCCTTCTCATCACCACGAAATTTGTTGTTTTGGATCATCGACAACAAACCCGTTTTCACCTCAAAATTCTCCGCAAGGATAGCGGGAATCACAATAGCTTCTCCATAACCCTCGGTGGGTGCTTGAAGTAACTCTATCATAGTTCGATTCGCCATGGTTGGTGCTTCTCGTACAATGGGTTCGTCAATAGGAGACTCCTCACTAGAATGAGTTGGAGTGGGAGTTTTGTTCTTTCGTCTACGTGCACGTTTTACTTGATTACGAGTTAGCATAAA
The DNA here is from genome assembly GCA_025667525.1 of Glebionis coronaria. Classification (NCBI taxonomy): domain Eukaryota; kingdom Viridiplantae; phylum Streptophyta; class Magnoliopsida; order Asterales; family Asteraceae; genus Glebionis; species Glebionis coronaria. Next base: position 136,051,439 of record CM046879.1, on the reverse strand, counting down.
CGTCACGTACAACGAGGAGACGAGCAAAGAAGATTCTTTTTGGTGTTTTGTATTTTTCAATTTTTTTGTGGTTTTTGATGGTATTAACTTTTTTGGAAATTGGTGAAATGTATTAGGTAGACAAAAATCTACAAATCTCCTCCTTAATCAAATCTCTCGATTAAAGAAGCCTCAAGGAATGAAAACGATCACGTGAAGTGAACGCCTTCGATGACTTTAGAACGATGGTGGAACACCAAATCGTTCAAAAGGGTTTAATCAATGAAAACCAAGAAAATATATATGATATGTAATAATACTTTGGGCGGCAAAACCCTCGATTAGCTCTCAAAATCAAATACGCACAAGCAAGCGGAGGACACGAGGCGGCGCGAAGCACTTAAGAGCCTTTTTCCTTTAGGTCGTGAAATACAACCGCCTTATACCCACCTTATAGTTTGTATTTTTCAAAATCGAGCTTCTCGAAAGTATTTATCTATTTTTGCCTTTTTTCTTTGGTTTGAGATTCGAATACAATGATTGGGTAATGACCTCCCAAGTCAAGGTTGTGATTTCTCACGTATTTGGAGTACTTGTGAATTTATTGTTCTACGTATACAATATAGTAATAGTATTCACACAAAAACCAAAAAACGATAATACGTATTAGTAGAGTGCTACTAATACAAATACTAATTATGGCTATATAAAAAAAACAATTGTTCAAATCAAAACACAACACGCCTCCCCGGCAGCGGCGCCAAAAATGATGTAAGTGTTTTTCTACCCTTTTAGGAAAAAGAGCAACGAAATAGGGCAAGTAGGCACGACGATTTAGGAAAACCGTGTGTGAATGACCCTAAAATGAAGTGAGTTCGTTCTCGAGGAGGCTAGTGTGTTGTGTAATGAATTGATTAATGTTTGTGATTATATTGAGAAGAAAATAAAATAGAAATAAGAAAGAAATGACGGTTACGAAGACGGATTAAACTAAGACGAAAAGGGTCGATCACGTAAAACCGTAAATAGTGCAAAAATTAAAATTTTAACCCAAAAATTCCTAAAAATTACTAAAAATCTACAATAATATTCTAAGAGTTTACAAAAAATCCAAACTTGCTAAAACCTTTTAATTAATTAGATAATGACTTTTTAATGCTAATTAAAGCCCTAAAAATCACAATTAATTATTAAAAAGTCCCAAACAAGATTTTAAAGTTTGTAAACCTCAAAAATAACCTAATTAAGCTAAAAAGTATTTTTTAAAATTTTAAAACCAAATAAAACTATTTTTAAACACTTAAAAACTATTAAAATCAATTAAAACTTAAATTAATTCTAGAAAATAATTGAAAAGTCCTAAAAATATTTGGAAAGTTACAAAATTCCTAATTAAGTGTCTACAATCTAGGAAAAATGAAAAAAGTTAAAAAATCAAACTTTTGATTTTTAATAATAAAATAATAATAAAATATTCAAAAAAATTCAAAGTTTATAAAAAAAATTCTAAAAAATTACCAAAAATCTAAAATAATGTAACTAAGACAGAAATGCAATTAAAAGTTTCTAAATCCTATTTAATAATTTTATATTAAATTTTAAAGTTGGTTAAAAACCCTAAAATCCTATAAAATAAAAAATAAGACTTTTTGAAAACTTAAATGGCTGTAAACCTCAAGTTACTTAAATAAAACCTAAAAACATTTTTTATAAAATTTTAAAACTACTTTTGCTATTTTTAAACTAATTAACTAATTACGGGTAAAGAAAAATTAATGAAAAATAAATAAAGAAAGAGAAAAAATGAAACTTTAGCCAGAAAAGTCCCTAACTAAATGACAAACCTATGAAAAATGTAAACTGGCCAAAAAGCTTAACCAATAAGCTTGTATAAGCTTATTTAGCTACGACTTTATTTAGAAAAGCCAAATCAAAAACGTGATAAAAGGAAATTGGTTTGAGTACTTAGCAGTAAAAGACCCAAGGGCACGCTGGTAAGTTATGTATGTTGTGAGAGGAGTGGCGCAAGTTCGAGTCCTGGCCACGTCCTTTTTGCTAAAACTTTTTTTTTCTTTTTTAAACTTTGAAAACACAAAAAACAGTAACCTGCTTACTCTAAATCAAGCTCTTAACCAAAAACAAACTAGAATCAAGCTTTAAAAGATCAAAAACGTGCCCAGATTGTTTTGTTGAACACAAAGAAGAAAGGTTATTCTTCACTTGTGAAGAATTGGACAAGAGGTCTTGTCTTTGGCTATTTGTGATGTTTGATTGGACAAGAAGGGCACCCCTATACTCAGTTGAGTATAGGGAGTCAATATAAACACAAAACAAGCAAGTCCTAACACAAAATCAACCACAATAGCCAATAAAAGTTTCTGATCTTACTTATGTTTGACTGATAAACAGATGACCAATTTCACTTGCACAAAAATGAATTTTAAGGGATCAATAAATGCACACAATCCAACATAATGACATGAAAGCTATAGCAAACCCTATAATGACCTATCACTTAACAGTTTATCAAATTTGATGCACAAATTTCAACAAAAACTGACAGAAATAAGGCTTTACTGATTTTATGCTATTTTCTCAATTTTTACCAAGCAATCTTGAATTTCTTCTACCAAATTGAAACAAAATACTAACATACAAACTACTAGCAACCTAGTGAGTGGATATAACAGGTTTATCAGCAAAGTTGAAGTCTTTTACCCCAATATAAGCCCTAATCCAAACACCCCTTAAAATTTCAGAAACCAAATTTTTCAAAGCAAATCTTTTCACACTCTACTCAAACTGATCCTAACCTATCTAGACATGCAAATCAACCCTAAACAACCATGAACAAACAGGATAATCAACATTTAAACACCTTACATTCATTTTCACCAAATCATATAAATTGCCAAAGTTAAAACTGAAAACAAGGGATGAGAATGCTACCTAGAGGGACCTACATCCAGGTCCGTCAGTGACTGCTATGTCACCTCCCACAAGCTGGTGGCTTGTGCTGAACCTTGGACAACAAGCAAGCTCCAATGAACCTGCTAAGAACAATAAACAAACACAAAAATGCACTTTCTGATTTTTCCTCCTTAAACCTTTTCACAAATCAACAAACCTATAAAACTTGAAACTTAGATACGTTTTAATACAAGATCAAATTCAGAAACCCAAATATCCAAGTTCACTTTCACTTCCTTGAAAGCTTGGATTTCTGAAATTTTAACCAACTAAAAACCTTTTTGAAACCTCAAACACACAAAGTGTTTACAAAATACTTATGGAACTCAGATTTTCTAGCTAAAACAAACACCAACTTTTATCAATCATAAAAGGAAAACTATTTTTAAAACAAATACCCACTTTATATTGCATAAAAAGGAATTACAAGAATTTTGCTAGAAATTCTGGAACAAGTTGAATGAGACACATACGTCTCATTTTATACAAGAGGATAGAGCTTTCTAGAATAGCTGAATAAAATATTACAAGAAAAATAAAACCCTAAACCCTAATTGGTGAATTTCCAGAAAAACCCTTGGAAATCTTGGTCAAAATGTGCAACATGTGATGGCCAGCTGTTGTTGTTGATCTTGGGCCGTTTATCCAATCTTTGGGAGCACGAAAATCCTTAGGAACGTTGGATTACTTGTACACATTTGTTTTTTTGTTCAAACTAGAGCAGGGGAGGGTCCCATGACCATGTGGGGAGGTCGGGTGATGGTTTTCGAGGTGGGAAAGGGATGGGGAGTTGGTTAATTAGGTTTCTGGATAATTAGGGGCAAAACCCCTTTGGTTTAGTCAGGAATGGGATTAGGGTTTATGTGGTGTTTAGGGTGTGTTTAATCTGAAAAAGGATTAAGGATTTTTAAAAATGATGTTTGGGGGGAAAATTAAGAGGGGTTGACTGGGTTTTGACCAGGTTTATTTAATAAACCTGGTAGGTTGGACGGGTTGGGCTGGATTTGGGTTTGGTAAAATGGGTAGGGTCGGGTTAAGGTGAGGTGTCATGATATGAGTGGTTGATGAAGTTGTGTTGTTTGGTAGTTTAACCCCCCATGTTTCTTCCTTCTTTCATGTTGTAAATAATCAGCTCCAAACCACTTTTCCTTTATAAATAAGTTTGGCATTTTTACACTTTTGGCACAATTAAGTTTTCAAACTTAATATAAGGACTTTAAATGTAAATTCTTCAATTCCCAAGGGCTAAACTTGTATAATCTTCATTCCTCAAGGACCACTCTTGCATAACTTGATTTCTACAAGGAACAATCTTGATAAATCTTCAAAAATTGAGGGACTAAAGTTGCCAATCTTCAATTCTTCAAGGTCATTTTTGGAAATTCCAGATTTGGGCCCGGTTCATTGTGCGGCTTCGTTTCCCGTGTTCGTTTTTGATTGGTTCTTGTGATCTTTTTGTCATTCCCTTAATATCCGTACCTAAAATACACAAGTAACAAACACGAGCATATATTTGGCAGTTTTAATGATATTTAATGCATTTTAAGCCCGATTTGGACGATGAGACCATGTATAAAAGCAGTCTCATCAATATGCGAACACAACAACGAGAAGAGAGAGATACTAGAATGTGCGAACACGTGCACAAGTATGTTAAAGTATCAACATTAATTCGGGTGACCTTGGAGGAAGTTATTCAAGAAAAAGTAAATTTCGTTGAAATTGAAGAATGATTGATTAAAGAAGAAGAATAACAGTTTCAATAATAAGAATATATTTTGTATTAATCATGAATTTAATAGATTCTTTTATTTTTTTATCTTTTGATCATAACTAAGTGTTTATCATATGTAAATACATTATGTTTGAATTATCATATATGTTACTGTCAAAAGTACTCTTTTTATTTACTAAACAAGTGTTTAATCAAGAATCCAACATACTCTTTGTTTTAATCATGAATTCAGCAGAGCCATTGTTTACTCTATCAAAAAAATTAAGTATCATATATGATAATGCATTATCATATATGATAATGCAGTATCATATATGGCATAATTTAGGAGTTACATGGATGATCATATATGATATTTCACTATCATATATGATACTAATAAAAATATAAAAAAACTATGCTTCAATTGATAAAATCATCAACAAAATAGGCATATTATCCGAAAGTTACATCCGCAAATATTTCGCCATTTTCATATTCAACAAAAAAAGTCAATGATTTAGTAGCATTACAAAGTTAAAGCATAACATCATCATACACAAATTACTAAAATATAAACAAGTCAAATGACTAAAACAATGGATCTTGATTCCATACATCAACACTTTGGTTGCAAACTTGACACTCGTCTTTTATCGTCTCATGCACATGCCGTTGTTTATTCTTTTAGCCAGGAATTCCATGTTCCACTTCTTGACAGTGTCTTTTTTTAGCTCACTTTTTGGTTTGATGATTGTTGCTTTTTATGTTCAATTCTTTGGCCTTCAGGTGATTTGACTTCTTCAAAGTGCATCGAAAACAATATTCACTACACAAATAAAGAAATTAGTTTTAGTTTCAACGAGATTATCAAATAAGATATATTACAGAAGCAAAATTTAAACCAAACTATCAAATATTATTATATTATCATATATGATACCTTCATATATCATATATGATAAATTTTATCATATATGATGTATTGAGGTATCATATTTGATACATCTGTTCAATACAACAGGAGATCACAGAGTTGCTTGTATTTTGTTTTCAAGAACATTATCATATTATCATATATGATACTTCCATATATCATATATGATATATATTATCATATATGATATACTAAGGTATCATATTTGATACATCTGTTCAATATAGCCTACTGCTTCATTACAACTTTCCTAATAAGCTTATTCACATACCTCATCTTATGCTTATCATACAGTTTCAAGAAACTCAATTTACAAGCTTATACACATAACTATATTATAATATTTATACAATTCTTCTAATAAGCTTATTCACATTAAGCTTAATTATAACACATCAAATAAGCTTAATTATAATACATCAAATAAGTTAACACATCCATAATCACATCAAAATAAATTGAAAATAAATAAATTCATAAGCTAAAAAAGCTATCATCTTATTCACATCAAATCTAAACTAGTATATAAGTTCATGTCGAATAAGCTTAAAAAATAAGATTATTTACATCAAATAAGCTAAAAAATATATAGATATTGATGATATTACCTAATTTAAATGAATTGTAGATGGGGATGATTTAATTACGAAATAGATGATAATATAATAGATCGAAGATGGATCAATTCGTGTTTTGGATCAAGGATTTGATCAAGTATGTGTTTGTGTGTGTCTTTTAGAGAGAAAAAGAAAAAAAGACGTAAGATAGATCTATCTAATGTGGGAGGTGGTGTTAGGTGGGAGGGGTAGAATGACCAAAATACCCCTCCGCTTTTTTTTAGTCTAAGCTATTGGATGAAATGTGATGAACGGCTTAGATCAGTCCCCTTGTATCCAAAAGATACAAGGGATCCAAAATAACCGGACTCAAATATTACTGTACTCATTTTGATTTAAAATTATTCTTCGTTTTTTAATTTGTTATATTTAAAATAATTCGAGTCTGTTTAAAATAAATGTTTAAGATCCGTCGTTAGTGTGAATCGATTGAAACCAGGGTGTTCATGATTCGAGTGATACCTACACGAGTCGAAACCCAAACCATATCAAACTGAAAAAAGTCAAACCAATTCCCTTTCTACGGCAATAAAAAAAAGTGACTTGATCAAAACCCAATAGGATGAAAACAAACAAAAAGAAAAGCTCTACCAAATCTTTCGACGTAATAAACATTTTCGAAAGGTTATTTACTTTCGACGATTTACTAGATACTTTCGTGAAAAATATCTATCATTGAATATTTTTGAAGATAAAAAAGAGACTCGACGAACAACTCTCTTTTCGAGAATATGTTGACAAAAGATCTTTTATAGGGCTGATTGTTTTGCTTTATTACTCATAGTTCTACCATTCAATAATCACAATGAAAACTCAATAAAAGCATGACTGACAAGATGTTTTAAACATCCATCTATTGGCTTTAGCTAGTGTAACAAGTTAATGTAAGTCACCTTTATCAAGCCAAAGTTAATCCTTACCAAGTTGTTAAACATTCTCGATGGTATCCTAAATATACTTCAGGGTTGAATCTCTCCATCGTTGTTCACTTCTCATTTGAGCTACTCGTAGTTGTTAAATACTAATTATACTGAACAAAAAACATGATAATCATCAAAACGATAGATAAGAAAATATGTAAGTGTTTACCAACTGATCCGATGTCGTCTAACGGTTAGGATATATGGCTTTCACCCAGGGGACCCGACACCATAACTTTTTTTTAGTTTAACTTTATTGCAATAAAAAAGTCACGTGGCATTTTTTAATTAAAGTCAAATTTGAAGTGTATAACGGTCAAAACAAAACCTTTACACAGTAATTGCCAAACCTACCTTTACCACATTTTCTTTGCTGTGTTCAACCGTTCAGGCATACACAATGTTTTCTTCAGATCTTGATTATTATCTTCCAGCACGGAAGATTAAATTTTGAATTCAGGACCCTAACGAATGACGAGGTTCGTTCTATTTTCCCAATAGTTATGTATCTGTTTATGTGAGTTATTGATGTTATATGATTGTATCGACTTTTGGTATGTTTTTGTTAAATATGGTAGACCTTATTAGCCAAAACTATATTCATATAGCGCACAAACCCTAATAGACCCAGACTCATAATCAGGTTTATGCCATATTAATCGTCTAATAGGATTTTGGACATGGAACATGGGACGTCATGTTATACCTTCTTAGGTTGGTCTCGGCTTGAGTTTTAGCTTAAGCATGAGGATTGGACTTGCTCTAATATAATGTTTGATTATAAAAGCCCTAGTAGAAGATATTACTATCAATAGTTCAATACTACAAATACAATGCAAATATACTAGTTGATATTGTTAGATGTGATTGACATTAGTTGTGTATGTTAGTTGTGTCATTGATTGTCAATAGTTGTAACTTTCATATTTAAGATGTAGTAGTTGTAATGTTTATCTCGTGGATAGGCTTAAACCCAAACGTTTGATATGAAATAGATATGAATCATTTTGCAAACCTTCACTAAAAACCCCACTAGACTCGAACTCACAATCAAAATTGTGCCTAATTATCATCTAATATGGTTTTCATGAAACCTCGGACTTCTTCTTATACCTTCTTATGTTGGTCTCGGTATGAGTTTCTTGACATGATCATCATAATTTTTGGGCTATTACTTGATTCGTGTTGACCTAGTGTACAGAGGGAAATAAAATACAAACCTTGGCAAAATGATTAATGAGAAAAGTTGGAGTTTATCACAAAATAAACAAAGGAATTAGTATAAAACAACAGTTGATACGAATGCGTCCATTATTGATGTTAGAATTTGGGTTTGTGAGTGGGTGGTAGCAATCAAACAATCAATCTTATTCTCTAAATCGAAAAGAGATCATTTTCAAATTAATATATTTCAATCTTATATCTCAACTGAGTAATTTAGAGAACTAACTTTGTGTGTAAGTGTCAGATTTTTAGTTTTATGTTATAAACAAAATCAAAAGTAGAAGGAAAATTACAAACCAAAGGCAAATAAATACGTTATTGTATTAAATTTTTTACATAAAGCGTCAGTAGCATATTTGCATAACAAAAACTGCAACAAACCCAGTATTACATAAAATATATTACTAGTAGTATAATATAAATTTTTGTACAGAGTATAAAACCAAGATCATTCCAAGACTTTTGAGTTTTGGGCTCAACCTTCGCAAGAGGATGACAATGGGAATTTTTAGTCATTTTCACATCAAATCAATGACCGCAAACATGAAGCATGCACTTTCAAAGTGTTAAAGCACAAATATGCCAGCATTATAGACATACCACTAAACGGTTTTTGCAATATACTCTATATAAATTCATGAACCCGAATCAAACTAACTCGATTTTCTTTTTTGTTTAGCAGAAAATAAGTTCGATTAACTAACGAGAGATATGATAATGGACATGTTGGTGTGGGTATTATAGGTTTTGATTTTTTCTAACATCTCTATTTGTACCATATATGACATCTCTAATCAAATAAATTGTAGTATCTCAAAAATAAAAATAAGAAAATTCAGACAATGACGCACTTTTATTAGTTATATTGTGTCTGCCACATATTTTTGTGGAGCTTAACCACAACAAACTTTATTATCTCGCACACACACATACGTAAACTCAGTTGCTCTGCTTCTACATAGCCAACACACATATGATCTATGTTTTATCTTTGTTTAAAAAGTACTTTACATATAAAACTGTACCACTAATACTTATTATGTATATGTGTTAATTGTTGAGATATGCGATCGTTTAACCATCAGTAAATGCGTGAGCCTATCGGGGGCACACACTCAATACGGAGAACACACGTTATTTACGTTTTATTATTTATAATTAAACGTTTAATAAAAACTTCATTTTTTATTTAATTAACGGTGGTTAAACTAATTAACGGGATTTAATTAATTTAATACCAGTGCGTTATTTAAATTTGGAAGGAAATAGACTTCTAGAACCCCCTAGGCCTAATCGGCCGATTATTATACATAGGGTGTTCTAAAAGATTTTTCTGGCTATGATTTTTGGTAAGTAAATATGTGACAACCCAAAATCAAGGTCAATGCTTAATCTTATTTTACGATTATTTTTTTAAATTTTTGGATGAGTTTGAACGATATTTATTTTTGGAGGTTTAAGTTTAAACCGATGTTGGAAGGTCTATATTTAATATTTATTAAGTATAAGGAGTATTAGTAAGCGTGATGTCGATGGATGCCAAATATTTTACGTTTTATTGTCGGTTGTTTGATTTTTATTATTTTCGAGGTTTTATTTTAAATGACGTGTTAAGTCGAGCCGAGAGTCGATATTATTATTTTTGAGGTACGTTTTAAATTTTTAAATGTATCTTTATGAAACCCGAGCCCTGTAAATATTTTGAAAATTAACTAATAGTTATTTCCCGCTTTTTAGCTAACTATTTACATTTTTAGCCACAACTTTTACTAAATTACAACTAGGTCCCTACCCCACTATATATAAACTTCAAACAAAACACACATCACATTTTTCATTTTAAAAAATTCAATTTCATCTCTCTCTTTCTCTTGTGTTTGCCGAAACCCACCCACACCACCAAAACACATTCAAACTTCAAATTTTCTTGAGTTTGAGGTTGATTCAAGCTAAACTAACACTAGACCCAATCTTATATTTGATCAAGGATCATTTCGGTGTAAGAAATCCTTACATGCAAGCAACTTTTTTTTTTCTTGATGTTGGTAGGTAGGAACTATGATCATGCATGGCATTATCATGATGATCCATGGTGGTTTTTGCTAAAAATCTTGTTAGAAACTTCATTTTGATCTTAAAATTTTTATTTTGATTATGATTTTGATGTTATGGTTGATGTATGATGATATTAGGGCATAGTAATGATCATTTTCATGGTTGGTTTTTATCAAAAAGTTGATTTTGTACAAGTTTTGAGTAGTCATTTTATAACAGTAAGTAAAAGGTAAAATCCGAATTTTTATGTTTTGAAAATGGCTTAACTTATAGCCTAGGGTTGTAGATAATTTTCTTAGCTTCGATTTGATATAAGGTAGAGCTTCTAGCTCAAAACGAGCGCGAAGTTATGATGTTTTGAATGACCGTGTACCGGGAGACGAGTATCGGCACTACAAGTAGTTGTTGTCGATATTTGGATCGAATCTCGGGGACTCTAAATGGATGTTTTGAAAAACGTAACCTACTGATAATGAGGTGTTTACTTTATAGGTTGAGTTTACTTTAAAACCCGAGTGTCGGTTTTATAAACGGAGTCGTTTAAATAAGTTAAAACGGTTGTATGAAAAATTAACGTAAATCTGTCCGGATTTTGTAGTTTAAAAATGAGATGGGTAAAGTACTTTAGAAGTAATTTTATTTGATAAACTTGTAAGAGGACTTTCTATATATAGTAAGTTAGTTTATCGAGTCATTTCATAAACGGTTGACGAGTTTAAAAGGGGTAAATAAGCTAGTACATGTAGTATGTACCGGCGGACTTTGTAAAAAGTATAAAATGGTTAAGTAAATGTGTAGTAAAGTATAATGAATTTATTTATATCATTTTCTCTCGAGTTTATCGTGACTTCATGAGTTTGATTTTGATGTTGTTATGTAGGATTTATTTCTCGAGTCATTACTAACGAACGCGCCTTATTTGATAGGTAGCGGTTCTCGTGTTTGAAAGGCATCCATTATCGTCAACGATCATCTCGCTGGATCTCTTATACTAAGATGAGTCTATAGCCTCGTTTTCTACTCGTTTTAATGATTTTAATACCCGCGAGGGGGATACATGCTATTTGAAAATAAATGAACACAAGTCATGAGTAATTGTTCGACCCGAATGATGCCTAAAGTTGATTTCATTGTATTGAGTAACTTGTTGCTAAAGACCCTAAATTCATGAGCCGTTAACTATCTTCTGACTTGATGTTGTGAGTCAGGAATAACCGCTTATTCTAATGATAGTACTATTGGGTTGGCCACCCTATCTGAGACCAGGGCATTACGTTGAGTAACCCACTGAGAAGGATAATTTTACGTGAATAAGATTGTGGTATTCTAGCAACTGATACCCTAAAGGGGCAATGGTTTTATTCTAGTCATGCTGGCATTTGGCGTGGGTGACTATTTGGTTAAGGGGTCGGTGTCATGAGCTTAAATACAATGTTCGTTTAATAATATCATTATTATTACTGCCTTGAATATAGATTGTGTGTACGACAATTCTATAAGTGATTATGATTGATTTTCTTCTTGTGTTCAAATGTGATTTGATAAACCTATAGTCTCGCTCAACATTATTGTTGACTCGTTTTATGCATGTATTTCAGGTAATAGGAAGTGATGGAGCATGGAGCTTTGCTGTGGAGGTTGTGGCTTGGCTTTTGGAAGAATGTTGGTCTAAACTGTTTCTACCTTTTAATGTTGAACAATTTTACTTTATTTTGATGTACTGTACTAAACTAGTTGGTTGTTGGTCGAGATCTATGGGGACTAAACGCTTTACTCTGGTATCGTGTCAGTACAAATTTGGGTTGAAATTTATGTTTTAGACCATTTATTAAAATCATGTTTATATTTATGTGTAAACGTATCTATTTTGAGTCGTTCAATATACCTTGTGGGATGATGCTTGTGTCTAGCACCCAATTGTGTATTTCTACTGCGCAATGTAAATTGGGGGTGTTAGAGATTGGTAATCAGAGCTGCAAGTTATAGAGAACTGGGTCGATTTTGAAAATTGTCCTAAACTATAACTATGGTGTCGAAAGTATTTATTCTTCAAAAGCACCCAACTCCTCTGCAACGCTCTGGTAAGATCACTTTTAGTTTTGTTTTGCATTGTAGATGTATCCCTCATAACTGAAATGATTTCCCGAGTATTTATTAAGTAAATACTACGATATTGTATTGGAATTATTGAAAGTACGCTGAGTGCTCGTCAGTATCATATTTATTTTTTTGCGAGCATTGGATAAACATCATTTGCATTATGTTGCACAGCATGGATAATGTATGACATTTGCATGAGCATTGCATACTAATTATTATTTTATTAACGATGACCTTTAGTATCCTTGAACCCTTATAATTGTAGTAAATGGCTGGTTTACCTCGTGAGGATGGATGGATTGATTTGACTAATGTAGTGGATGGTGAGGAAGTAGATAACTTTGGTGCTAGTGACGATGAGCAGCCTTTTGAGTTTTTAGATGATGGGATTCCACTTACTGCTGTTGGTCAGACAGAGCCTGAGTTGATACAAGGTAGTTATGTTCCAAGGGTTAATGTTGTGCCACATACTGTTCCAGATTGTCAGCGACCGGTTGTTCGTTCTTCGACTCCTACTTGTGATGCTTATATTAGTAGTTTGCCTGGGATTGCATTTGCTAGGGGTGATGTTCCTGTTGATTCGAGTAGGGCTGCTAGTGCTCGATCTATTCATGATGGTATTCCTAAGGTTTATTGTCCAGGTCCTAGGTCTCATGATGATATTTTCTGGTTTCTTAAGAAGTTTGATCGGTCTTTGTTTGAGAGGTATTTGGTTGAGACTCGTGTGATTAGGAGGTTTGAGCAGAATGAGAATAAGTTTGACAGGTTTGTTGGTAGTGTGAGGAAGTCAGAGTTTGTTAGGGCGAGGGAAATGGATGAAGTTGTTAGATTGAGATCTATGGTGTTGAATTTGAGTGGACAAGTTGAAAGGTTGAGTAGGGAACAAGAAAGGAATGCTAGGTTGAGTGCGTGGGGTTTGCCGATGAGATCTTTTCCTAGTCGAGGTGTTGTGATTCGTGATGTGCCGAATCAGGTTGAAGCTCAAGTGTTGGTGAAGCCGAGTGAAGGAAGTAGTCGTAAAGGGAAGGAAAAAGTGGAAGAAGATTTTGAGGATGATGATAGCAGCAGTGATGACGAGCCGATGTACAAGAAGCTGCGGGGATCTGATGTTTAGTTCTTTATGTTGTTTTTATTTGGTCTTGTTGTAATAGAACTTATGTAGACTTGTACTCTAGCTTGTGATGAAACTTAATTACTTTTAAGTTGTTGTGATGAAGGATTGTAGTGACATTACTTGTCACAATTTTGTGGAGATTTTCCAAAGCAATCCAAAATTACCTTCATGACTTATGATTTGTCTTATTAGTTCTTTTGTGTGAATTGGTTAATGATTCATTGTGAATTGTGTTGTTGGTGCATGTAGTATCCATGTTACATCTTGATAGAGAAATCCTTCTTCTTATCTTGATATGAATACTTACTTGTTCTTTTTCTGTTATGGTTACAGGAAGGAGTTGAGAGGCATTTTTCTGACTTTACTAAATTATTGTTTGGTTAGTTTCCTGTAAACATGCCGCCTAAATTGACGACTGCTACTGTTAATACCATGATTGAGCAAGCGATCACTAGAGCTTTGGAAGCTGAACGTGCTGCGAGGAACCAAGAGGCTGAGAATAGGAATGCTATTGGTCAGGTTGGAGGGAATGTTGGAAATCAGGTTGGAGGTAATGCTGATGAGCAAGCAGAAGGAAATGCTGCGGGACAAGTTGGAGGTAATGCTGCTGTTCAGCAGGTTCAGGAGGAATGTTCTTATGCTAGTTTCATGAAATATGGACCTACCCAATTTTGTGGTACTGGTGGTGCATTGGAATTAAGGAGGTGGATTGAAAAGATTGAAAGTAATTTTGAGATCAGTGGATGTTCAGAAGCTAGTAAGGTAAAATTTGCTGCAGCTACTTTTCAGGATGATGCATTGAGTTGGTGGAATAGTCAAGTAGCTACTGTGGGATTGGTTGAAGCGAATGCTAGAACATGGACTGTGACTAAGGGACTGTTGACTGCTAAGTTTTATCCTGGGGAAGAGTTAGGTCAGTTGGAAGATGAATTGAGGCATTTGGTGCTGAGGAACAATGATATTGTAGCTTATACAAGGAGATTTTCTGATTTATGTTTGTTGTGTCCTGATGCGTTTGCTGATGACCGAAAGAAGATGAAGTAGTATATTAGGGGTTTATCTAGTAATATCAAGGGAGAAACTACTTCGTCGAAACCCAAGTCATTTGATGAAGCTGTTCAAATGGCTCATGCTTTAATGGATGTAAAGCTGGAGGATCGAAAGGATAGTATTGCTGAAGGAAATAAGAGAAAGTGGGAAGCTGCACACTCAAGCCAAGGGCAGAATCGAGGTGGTTATCGTAACAACAATAACCAAGGACCGAATAGGAATCGGCAGTATAATTTGAGAAGGAATGATGGTGTTCGTGCTGCCACAGGAAATCGAGGGTAACAAGGTGAATTCGAAGTGTGGTCGGTGTAATCTGTATCATGTTGGAAATTGTCCACCTGCTTGCAACAAGTGTGGGAAGGCCAGCCATAAGATGGCAGATTGTAGAAACAAGGGTGTAGCCACTGGGGCCAATGCTGTTAAGGTAGTTTACTGTTCTAGATGTGGAGGCCGTGGATATAAGCAGGGGAACTGTCCGAGGGTTGGCATACGACAGGGAGGCAATGTTGCTGCTGTTGCTGCTGGGATTGCTGCTCCAGCCTATGTCGTGGGAGATGCTGACAAACCTCAAGGGCCGAACGTGGTGACTGGTACGTTCTTACTTGATGCTTGTTATGCTAGTGTGTTATTTGATTCTGGATCTGATAGAAGTTTCGTAGATGTTAGATTCAGTCAGCTATTGGATAGAGAACCAGTGAGATTGACAACTAGTTATAATGTGGAGTTAGCTGATGGTAAGGTTGTAAGCACTAGTTCTATACTGAAAGGTTGTTCCTTGAAGTTAGGTAATTATGTGTTTAGTATTGATTTGATGCCCATAGAATTAGGATCTTTTGACGTGATTGTTGGAATGGACTGGTTAGTTGGTAATGCTGCAGTAATTGTTTGTGGAGAAAGATTAGTTCAGATACCGCTAAGGAATAGGGTATTGACTGTGAAAGGTGATGAATGTACGTCTCGTTTGAGAGTTGTTTCTTGTTTAAAGATGATGAGGTATATAGAAGCAGGTTGTGATGTGTTTCTTGCACAGATAAGTAATGATGGTGTGAATGAAAGGAAATTGGAGGATGTGCCTGTGATTAGAGAGTATCCTGAGGTTTTCCCTGAGGAATTGCCAGGATTACCGCCGCATCGTGAAGTTGAGTTTCGTATTGATTTAGTGCCGGGTGCTGCTCCTGTTGCTCGTGCACCGTATCGTTTAGCTCCATCTGAGATGAAAGAACTATCTGATCAATTGAAGGAATTGATGGATAAGGGATTTATTAGACCAAGTTCGTCGCCGTGGGGTGCGCCTGTTTTGTTTGTTCGGAAGAAAGATGGTTCTTTTATAATGTGTATTGATTACAGAGAGCTTAACAAATTGACTGTCAAGAATCGGTATCCACTGCCGAGGATTGATGATTTGTTCGATCAGTTGCAAGGGTCATGTGTATACTCGAAGATCGATTTGAGATCTGGGTATCATCAACTGAGAGTTAGGGAAAAAGATATTCCTATAACAACTTTCTGTACTCGATATGGACATTTCGAATTTCAAGTTATGCCTTTTGGATTAACAAATGCGCCTGCTGTATTTATGGATTTGATGAATCGTGTATGTAAGCCGTATTTGGATGAGTTTGTTATCGTATTCATTGATGATATTCTCGTTTATTCCAAGAGTCAAGAGGAACATGAGAAGCATTTGAGAACGATTTTGGAATTGTTGAAGAAGGAGAAGCTGTATGCGAAATTCCCCAAGTGTGAATTTTGGTCGAAATCAGTGCAATTTTTAGGGCACGTGATTGATAGTGAAGGTGTTCGTGTGGATCCTGCTAAGATTGAGGCAACTGGGATGTGGTGATTCCATTGGAGGAAATTCAACTTGATGATAAGTTGCATTTTATAGAGGAACCTGTAGAGATAATGGATAGGGAAGTTAAGAAGTTGAAGCATAGTAGAATTTCGATTGTGAAGGCGAGATGGAACTCTAGACGTGAGCCAGAGTTTACGTGGGAACGTGAGGATTTCTTTAAGGACAAGTATCCTCATTTGTTTAGGAAGGATTAAGCGCCGCGGACGTCGCTTCTTTTAAGAAGGGGGGGATGTGACAACCCAAAATCGAGGTCATTGCTTAATCTTATTTTACGGTTATTTTTGAAAATTTTGGATGAGTTTGAACGATATTTATTTTTGGAGGTTTAAGTTAAAACCGATGTTGGAAGCTCTATATTTAATATTTATTAAGTATAAGGAGTATTAGCAAGCGTGATGTCGATGGATGCCAAATATTTTACGTTTTATTGTCGGTTGATCGATTTTATTATTTTCGAGGTTTTATTTTAAATGACGTGTTAAGTCGAGTCGAGAGTCGATATTTAATAAGTGTGTAAACACTTATCCTTTTGCCACTAAAATCAAGTAAAAACAAGACCTAATCATGTGTTTAATGTCGTAAATGTCAGAATTACGCGTGGTTTTGTGTTTTGTGTGTTAATAGGTACAAATGACCAAAAGAAGAGAAAAACACGGGATTTCACGGTTAAAAGTCGAAGAAAGGTCCAAGAAAGAGACAAAGACAAAGTCAAAGACCAAAAGTGTGCCAAGATCACGAAAACCGACACGAGAATGAAGAAAAAGATTTTAGGAGCCAAAATCAAACTTGACTTTAGCGGATTTAATCATTTGACGAATTTACGAGCCAAATGGGACCCACATTTGGAAAATGGGCTCAAAAGCCCATTTGTGATTCAAATTATTATTGATTGAAAAGTCCAAATAAAGGCCCAAAACACACGGATGGAAAAGAATTATGCCAAGCCCATTACAAGTTTATGAAACAAATAAATCGGTTTTAAAAGTTTTCAATTGGGTCAAAAGCCCATGAAAAAAAAGAAACAGTCGGTAGAATAGTAAATGCTATATAAATTTTAGGGTCAACATTGCTTGGTCAAAACAAAACACTCGATAAAACCAATGTTTCCATCTCTCCCATTCATCTTCTTACCCCAAACCAGTAAAAAATTCACTATTCATCCAAACCCTAAATGGGTAAAAAGGTTAATTGATATAGGGGTTTCGCTTCACACGTGCTTTGCACATGATTGGGAATAAAATCCCCAATTATTTCGGATTAAGAAGATGGAGAGAGCAAGTGATGTGGCAAAGATTGATTAGCCGTGACACCTCAATATTCCTCAATCCCCAATCAAAATCATCCACCTCAGCAAGGAAGAAGCACAAACTAGCACAGGATGTGCCAGCTTGGCAATCCGTGTGCACAAGATACCTTTTCCACCGTTGATTCAAGAAAGAGAAGAGAGATTAAGGATTAGCGGCCAAGATCAAATTGCTTGGACACCAAGGAGACCTAGAAGATTCGAGGGTTCCCTATAAATACCCTCCCCCTCTATCATGTAATTTGGAAGCTTTTCCTTTATTTTTTATTTTCAGTTAAATTAGTTGATTAGGGTTTTAAATCTTGTAATTTCAATTTCCAGTATTGTAATTTTTGATTTGAATTAATGAAAAAATTAAGTTTCGTTTTAATTCTCGTTTGATTTTAATTTCCAGTTACTGTTTTTAATTTAATCAGTTTATAAAAGTATTGTTTACTGTTCTCGCATTAATATTATTAAAAAAAATAAAAAAAAAAATAAAAAAAAAATAAAAAAAATATAAAGGAAAGTGAAATCTATATTTCCCCCACTGGGAAATCATTAAAGGATACTGTTCTCGGTTAAAGTTTTAGTTCGAAGTTGTTGATGTTGTTCATCCGATTGAGGATTGATTCGAGGAGGTGTTTTGTTTGGCGTTTCGTTTCGGTTTAAGCTCGCTCAGCGCGACGCTTCGTCTCAACGGTTTTCGCCAAACGGTTTGAATCTTCTTTTTAATTTCTCGTTTATGATTATTATGTTTTAATTTAGCTGTGCTTTAATCTACCTGATTTAGTTAGTTTGTTTGGTTCGTCAGTTTGTTGGAATCTGTTTAAGCTTGTTTAGATTGATCGTTTGGTTTTGCTTACATTTTGTTGCTTATAGTAGCTTAAAATAGGTTAATCAGTTTGGTTTATTAAATTATTTGTGTTCTGCTTGTTTTAGGATTAGTTTATATAACTGCTTATTTAGTTTTTCAGCTTATGATTTATAGCTTATTTGTTCAGTTTTTAAAGCGTGCTATTTGGTCTTGTTTCTTAGGCTGTTGGATCTGCTTATTTAAAGTTGATAGTGTCTGATTTGATGCAAGCCTTAAGGTCGTATTGATAAGCTTATTAGACTTCGGCTTATTTGTTTAGATATTGCTTATTCAGATTTGAATTTGGCTGATTGTATTTGCTTATTTGGAATCTGCATTACTATTTTAGTTTTCAGCTTATATTGGCTCATTTTGTTCCTGCTTAGTTTGGTTCGGATTATTGTCTCTTGTCTAGCTTATTTGTTTTTCAGCTTATTCCTCTTTTGCTTATTGTTAGTTTGATTTCTTGTTACCTGCTTATTTGTGTGCCTATTAGCTGCTATAACCTCAGACCCAATTGGTCTGAGGGTTTATTCTGTCCAAATAAAAAGTTCCAATAAGTTTAAAAATATTGTCAAAATTTTCGTCTGTCCTGGGACTCGAACCCAGGACCTCTCGCATATAAACCAACGTCCCACCCAACTCTGCCGGACTCTCATTTGTTTATATTCTCGCTCAGTTCAGTAATATAGCATAATTTTAGGGGTGGCAGTTTTTATTTAATTAAAATTAGTTTAATTAAAGTTAGTTTTATTAAAAAGTTGTATTTAAATTCCGTTTTTATAAAAATTCAAAAAGACAAAAAAATATTTTAGTTACTTTTATAATTTAAAATTACTTTTCATTTTAATTTTGTTTATTTAAAAATAGTTTTTATTTACATTATTTTAGAAATAGTTAAATTAATCTAGTTTTTTTTTTAAATTAAGTTTTTACATTAAGTTCTCAAAATAGTTTAATTAGATTTAAATTAGATTCATTTCAAATTAGATTTATTTTAAAAATAGTTTGTTTATTAAAATTAGTTTTAATTAGATTTTTAAATTTGTTTAAAATAGCTTTCATTTAAAATAGTTTTAAGTGGTTTAATTTTTACATAGGTTTATATTTTCAATTAGTTTTAAAATAGATTTAATTAAATTAGTTTTTAATTTTAAATATAATTAGTTTAAAAAGACCACAAAAATACGATTTACCAAAAACAAATATAATCTTACGTTTTAATCGAAAATCAAATTCGAGTCGAATCGAGGAGAAAACGAACTTGAACATTAAAAATCCTAACAAAATCCGAGTATCAATATGCTCCAACGGTGTGAAGACACTCGTCTCGTTCTTAATTGGGAAAAATGCCATTTCATGGTAAAAGAAGGCATCGTCCTTGGTCATAAAATTTCCAAAGCCGGTATCGAAGTCGACCGTGCTAAAGTTGACGTCATTGCTAAGTTACCTCCGCCTACCACCGTCAAAGGAGTTAGAAGTTTTTTAGGCCATGCGGGATTTTATCGACGTTTTATCCAAGATTTCTCGAAAATAGCTCGTCCAATGACTCATCTCTTAGAAAAGGATGCTCCTTTCATCTTCTCTCAAGAATGTCTCGACTCTTTCGAACTTCTTAAAGGTAAATTAACTAAGGCACCGGTCTTAGTCTCTCCAAATTGGGAGTTACCTTTCAAGCTCATGTGCGATGCTAGTGATTTCGCGGTAGGAGCGGTTTTAGGTCAACGAGTTAACAAACATTTCCAACCCATTCATTATGCTAGTAAGACAATGACGGGGGCTCAATTGCATTATACCACTACCGAAAAAGAGCTTTTAGCTGTAGTGTATTCTTTTGAGAAATTCCGCCCCTATCTTGTGCTTTCCACCACCATTGTTTACACCGACCATTCCGCCTTGAAATACTTGTTGACCAAGCAAGATGCTAAACCGAGACTCCTTCGTTGGGTTTTGCTCCTACAAGAATTTAAAATTAAAATTCGTGATAAAAAAGGAGCGGAAAACCTAGCCGCGGATCACCTTAGTAGACTTGAGGATCCGTATCAAGGGGAATCTCCAAATCAAGAGATTAATGAATCCTTTCCCCTTGAGACCTTAATGTCTATTAATTCCAATCTTGATGATACCCCATGGTTTGTCGACATTGCAAACTATTTGGCGGGTGGTGTTCTTATCGAAGGGTTATCGTCCCAACAAAAGAAAAAATTTTTCAAGGACGCTAAAACGTACTATTGTGACGACCCTTATCTTTTCAAGCAATGTGCGGACTTAATCATTCGTAGATGTGTTGATGGGCCGGCGGCTTTACAAATCCTGGAAGCTTGCCATAAAGGACCTACCGGTGGTCACTTTGGTCCTAATTACACCGCTAAAAAAGTGTTCGACTCCGGATTCTATTGGCCCTCCATTTATCATGATGCACATGAAATGGTTAAACATTGTGATGCTTGCCAAAGGCAAGGCAAGATCACACATAAAGATGAGATGCCTCAAAATTTCATCCAAGAATGTGAAATTTTTGACGTATGGGGCATCGACTTTATGGGGCCGTTTCCATCATCGAAGGGAAACAAGTACATCCTCGTAGCCGTTGACTACGTCTCAAAATGGGTTGAAGCAAAAGCTTTACCTACTAACGACGCGAGGGTGGTTGTTAACTTCTTGAAACAATTGTTTGCTCGATTCGGTGTTCCTCGTGCTATTATTAGTGATCGCGGGACTCATTTTTGCAATGATCAATTTGCACGAGTCATGGCTAAGTATGGTGTCAATCACCGACTTTCCACCGCGTATCATCCTCAAACTAATGGACAAGCCGAGGTTTCTAACCGTGGTCTTAAGAGAATCTTAGAGCGAACCGTGGGAGAGCATCGTGCCTCATGGGCCGATAAATTAGATGATACTTTGTGGGCTTTCCGTACCGCTTATAAGACACCTATAGGTTGTACCCCTTATCGCCTTGTGTACGGAAAGGCGTGCCACCTCCCCATTGAGTTGGATCATAAGGCTTATTGGGCCTTGAAATGGGCTAATTTTGATCTTAACAAAGCCGGTGATCATAGGAAAATCCAACTCAATGAACTCAATGAACTTAGGAATGAGGCTTATGAAAATTCATTAATCTACAAGGAGAAAACTAAGCTCATTCATGATTCCAAGATTAAAAACCGAGAGTTCCATATTGGTGATCAAGTTTTATTATTTAACTCTCGGTTGAAAATCTTTTCGGGTAAACTTAAGAGCCGTTGGTCCGGTCCATTCACCGTGGCCCAAGTCTTCCCTTATGGCGCCATTGAGTTATCCCAACCAAATGGGCCCAACTTTAAGGTGAATGGCCAACGGGTTAAGCTGTACTATGGAGAGACATCTCTCACGAGATGATTCCATCCCTCTCCACATTTCCCTTGAATTAATTCGGGAAATCGAGTCGAGCTAGAGACTCGTGATAAATAAATCAAGCATCGTATAACTAGGTTAGATTTTTCCTTTACCATCCTTTCCACCCTTTTTCGCCTTCATCCATTGTCCACCAATAAGTGTAAGGGGGGAGCCAAGTAGGTTGTTTGTGTGTGGTGATTGTGTGCAGGGACATGTGCTTTGATGATCCACTTTTGGTACTTTTGATGAGACCCGTGATCCCGTGTTCCCATGTACCCGGTTCTATCAAAACTATTGTGATTCATACTTGTATATAAATAAAACGAATAAATGTAATCACTTTAGTTGTCCCTTCCTTAGCTCGATTTTAAACAACATACTCAATGTCCTAAGTGTAGGGGAGTTTATTCGCCCACATGCTTAAACATTGAGGACAATGTTTATATCAAGTGTAGGGGGGCCTTCTATCGAATTTTAGTGGCCTTTTCCATGAATTTGACCCCATTTTACCGGAAAATTTTAAAAAATTTTCAACGTTTTTCAAATTTTTGATCTATTTTGGCCTAGTAGTATTTTTATTTATTTTCTTTCCTTTTATTATCGCATCATAATAATTTCCATTTCAAGAATAAAGTCAAAAAAAAAAATAAATAAATAAAATGGTTTTAATAAGTTTAGATATCTTTGATATATTAGGCCCGTCGTGAATATTTTGACTCAACCCGAGTTCACTTATCTAAGTTTACTCTAGCTAGTATCCTTAACCATATGGACCTTAATTGGTTTATTAGGCTAAGCATCCATGAGTCTCATTCCTTGAGATTTTAAATTGTGGAGAACGAGAGATGATAGAGTTAATTATAAGTTCGGTATTCTTTCATTAACTTATGTGAGTTAGTTATGAGCTTTTTCTCCCATCACTTGTTAATATATATTTGCAATAAATAAGGTTGTACGATTTAAAAGGTTACTTAGCTTCTAGCACAAGATCGTTTAAAAGTTGCTCGGTATTAATTAGAGTTCATAGCCAAGGCATAACTTATTGAAACGGGACGCGAAAATTGGCTTATCCAAAAAGGCCCTAACAAGGCATGAGGATACCCGAGTCCAAAAAGGCCCTCACAAGGCATGAGGATTCACTTTTTGCTAAAGATCCTAAGATGATGAGAAGGTCATTAATCCAAATCAATATGAAGGATCAAGACACACGACGAGAAGCAATTACTCCCCTAAAGATCATGGAGAAGTCTATCCAAAAAGACCCTAACAAGGTATGAGGATAAATAGATCCAAGTCCGAAAAGGAGGCGGATCGTTGAATATCAAAATCCTAAATAAAGAAGAGGATAAATGAAGAAGTCGTGGTCAACGTTTAAAGCATCTTTCACTCCTAATGAAGATGTGTACCAAAATGAAGAGAAGACCATAATTTCAAGATCGTCTCTCAAGATTTGAAGTTTGAAGTACAAGCCAAATATCGGTCCGAGAAAGGTCTCAAATCGTGAAACAAGTTATGCCAAGATATGAACTTTTTGAGGTTTCGAGAAGCAGTTTTAAAAGATTTTGTCCTTTAGCTAACTATTGATTAAATCGTCCCACTTTATTTTTGGCCTTAATAAATTATCGAAATAAGTCAAAAATGCATCTTCGTTATCATTCAAGACAAAAATAAAATATAAGAGATACACCGTAGGAATAAGGGGGTCTAAGTGATTAACTAAACCACATGAGTAAGTGTTAGTTGTGCTAACTTATATTAACAATGATCTCGTTTTTAAGCTTAGTTTGGGGAACGTGAAACTTGAGGATGATTAATATTCATGACACCAAAGCCCTAATCTAAGTCTTAGATTTCTTTACGAGTTTCTTCCATCAAATAATTTTCAAGTTAATAAATTATTTTAACTTTTGTCTCCTTTTAAGTTTTTATCTTTCCGTAGTAGTAATAATTAATAAAGGCCGTGATGGATTGATTATAAGAAAAATGTAACTTATGCTTTTTAACTATGCATTGCATGGGGTCATTGCAATGGTCAAGTGTAGGGGATTTAAGAAGTGTGTAAACACTTATCCTTTTGCCACTAAATCAAGTAAAAACAAGACCTAATCATGTGTTTAATGTCGTAAATGTCGGAATTACGCGTGGTTTTGTGTTTTGTGTGTTAATAGGTACAAATGACCAAAAGAAGAGAAAAACACGGGATTTCACGGTTAAAAGTCGAAGAAAGGTCCAAGAAAGAGACAAAGACAAAGTCAAAGACCAAAAGTGTGCCAAGATCACGAAAACCGACACGAGAATGAAGAAAAAGATTTTAGGAGCCAAAATCAAACTTGACTTTAGCGGATTTAATCATTTGACGAATTTACGAGCCAAGTGGGACCCACATTTGGAAAATGGGCTCAAAAGCCCATTTGTGATTCAAATTATTATTGATTGAAAAGTCCAAATAAAGGCCCAAAACACACGGATGGAAAAGAATTATGCCAAGCCCATTACAAGTTTATGAAACAAATAAATCGGTTTTAAAAGTTCTCAATTGGGTCAAAAGCCCATGAAAAAAAAGAAACAGTCGGTAGAATAGTAAATGCTATATAAATTTTAGGGTCAACATTGCTTGGTCAAAACAAAACACTCGATAAAACCAATGTTTCCATCTCTCCCATTCATCTTCTTACCCCAAACCAGTAAAAAATTCACTATTCATCCAAAACCTAAATGGGTAAAAAGGTTAATTGATATAGGGGTTTCGCTTCACACGTGCTTTGCACATGATTGGGAATAAAATCCCCAATTATTTCGGATTAAGAAGATGGAGAGAGCAAGTGATGTGGCAAAGATTGATTAGCCGTGACACCTCAATATTCCTCAATCCCCAATCAAAATCATCCACCTCAGCAAGGAAGAAGCACAAACTAGCACAGGATGTGCCAGCTTGGCAATCCGTGTGCACAAGATACCTTTTCCACCGTTGATTCAAGAAAGAGAAGAGAGATTAAGGATTAGCGGCCAAGATCAAATTGCTTGGACACCAAGGAGACCTAGAAGATTCGAGGGTTCCCTATAAATACCCTCCCCCTCCATCATGTAATTTGGAAGCTTTTCCTTTATTTTTTATTTTCACTTAAATTAGTTGATTAGGGTTTTAAATCTTGTAATTTCAATTTCCAGTATTGTAATTTTTGATTTGAATTAATGAAAAAATTAAGTTTCGTTTTAATTCTCGTTTGATTTTAATTTCCAGTTACTGTTTTTAATTTAATCAGTTTATAAAAGTATTGTTTACTGTTCTCGCATTAATATTATAAAAAAAATATATATATATATAAAGGAAAGTGAAATCTATATTTCCCCCACTGGGAAATCATTAAAGGATACTGTTCTCGGTTAAAGTTTTAGTTCGAAGTTGTTGATGTTGTTCATCCGATTGAGGATTGATTCGAGGAGGTGTTTTGTTTGGCGTTTCATTTCGGTTTAAGCTCGCTCAGCGCGACGCTTCGTCTCAACGGTTTTCGCCAAACGGTTTGAATCTTCTTTTTAATTTCTCGTTTATGATTATTATGTTTTAATTTAGCTGTGCTTTAATCTGCCTGATTTAGTTAGTTTGTTTGGTTCGTCAGTTTGTTGGAATCTGTTTAAGCTTGTTTAGATTGATCGTTTGGTTTTGCTTACATTTTGTTGCTTATAGTAGCTTAAAATAGGTTAATCAGCTTGGTTTATTAAATTATTTGTGTTCTGCTTGTTTTATGATTAGTTTATATAACTGCTTATTTAGTTTTTCAGCTTATGATTTATAGCTTATTTGTTCAGTTTTTAAAGCGTGCTATTTGGTCTTGTTTCTTAGGCTGTTGGATCTGCTTATTTAAAGTTGATAGTGTCTGATTTGATGCAAGCCTTAAGGTCGTATTGATAAGCTTATTAGACTTCGGCTTATTTGTTTAGATATTGCTTATTCAGATTTGAATTTGGCTGATTGTATTTGCTTATTTGGAATCTGCATTACTATTTTAGTTTTCAACTTATATTGGCTCATTTTGTTCCTGCTTAGTTTGGTTCGGATTATTGTCTCTTGTCTAGCTTATTTGTTTTTCAGCTTATTCCTCTTTTGCTTATTGTTAGTTTGATTTCTTGTTACCTGCTTATTTGTGTGCCTATTAGCTGCTATAACCTCAGACCCAATTGGTCTGAGGGTTTATTCTGTCCAAATAAAAAGTTCTAATAAGTTTAAAAATATTGTCAAAATTTTCGTTTGTCCTAGGACTCGAACCCAGGACCTCTCGAATATAAACCAACGTCCCACCCAACTCTGCCGGACTCTCATTTGTTTATATTCTCGCTCAGTTCAGTAATATAGCATAATTTTAGGGGTGGTAGTTTTTATTTAATTAAAATTAGTTTAATTAAAGTTAGTTTTATTAAAAAGTTGTATTTAAATTCCGTTTTTATAAAAATTCAAAAAGACAAAAAAATATTTTAGTTACTTTTATAATTTAAAATTACTTTTCATTTTAATTTTGTTTATTTAAAAATAGTTTTTATTTACATTATTTTAGAAATAGTTAAATTAATCTAGTTTTTTTTTAAAATTAAGTTTTTACATTAAGTTCTCAAAATAGTTTAATTAGATTTAAATTAGATTCATTTCAAATTAGATTTATTTTAAAAATAGTTTGTTTATTAAAATTAGTTTTAATTAGATTTTTAAATTTGTTTAAAATAGCTTTCATTTAAAATAGTTTTAATTGGTTTAATTTTTACATAGGTTTATATTTTCAATTAGTTTTAAAATAGATTTAATTAAATTAGTTTTTAATTATAAATATAATTAGTTTAAAAAGACAACAAAAATACGATTTACCAAAAACAAATATAATCTTACGTTTTAATCGAAAATCAAATTCGAGTCGAATCGAGGAGAAAACGAACTTGAACATTAAAAATCCTAACAAAATCCGAGTATCAATATTATTATTTTTGAGGTACGTTTTAAATTTTTAAAAGTATCTTTATGAAACCCGAGCCCCGTAAATATTTTGAAAATTGACTAATAGTTATTTCCCGCTTTTTAGCTAACTATTTACATTTTTAGCCACAACTTTTACTAAATTGCAACTAGGTCCCTACCCCGCTATATATAAACTTCAAACAACACACACACATCACATTTTTAATTTTAAAAATTTCAATTGTATCTCTCTCTCTCTCTTGTGTTTGCCGAAACCCACCCACACCACCAAAACACATTCAAACTTAAAATTTTCTTGAGTTTGAGGTTGATTCAAGCTAAACTAACACTAGACCCAATCTTATATTTGATCAAGAATCATTTTAGTGTAAGAAATCCTAACATGCAAGCAACTTGTTTTTTTCTTGATGTTGGTAGGTAGGAACTATGATCATGCATGGCATTATCATGATGATCCATGGTGGTTTTGCTAAAAATCTTGTTAGAAACTTCATTTTGATCTTAAAATTTTTATTTTGATTATGATTTTGATGTTATGGTTGATGTATGATGATACTAGGGCATAGTAATGATCATTTTCATGGTTGGTTTTTATCAAAAAGTTGATTTTGTACAAGTTTTGAGTAGTCATTTTATAACAGTAAGTAAAAGGTAAAATCCCAATTTTTATGTTTTTAAAATGGCTTAACTTATAGCCTAGGGTTGTAGATAATTTTCTTAGCTTTGATTTTATATAAGGTAGAGCTTCTAGCTCAAAACGAGCGCGAAGTTATGATGTTTTGAATGATCGTGTACCGGGAGACGAGTATCGGCACTACAAGTAGTTGTTGTCGATATTTGGATCGAATCTCGGGGACTCTAAATGGATGTTTTGAAAAATGTAACCTACTGATAATGAGGTGTTTACTTTATAGGTTGAGTTTACTTTAAAACTCGAGTGTCGGTTTTATAAACGAAGTCGTTTAAATAAGTTAAAACGGTTGTATGAAAAATTAACGTAAATCTGTCCGGATTTTGTAGTTTGAAAATGAGTTGGGTAAAGTACTTTAGAAGTAATTTCATTTGATAAACTTGTAAGAGGACTTTCTATATATAGTAAGTTAGTTTATCGAGTCATTTCATAAACGGTTGACGAGTTTAAAAAGGGTAAATAAGATAGTACATGTAGTATGTACCGGCGGACTTTGTAAAAAGTATAAAATGGTTAAGTAAATGTGTAGTAAAGTATAATGAATTTATTTATATCATTTTCTCTCGAGTTTATTGTGACTTTATGAGTTTGAGTTTGATGTTTTTATGCATGATTTATTTCTCGAGTCATTACTAACGAACGCGCCTTATTCGATAGGTAGCGGTTCTCGTGTTTGAAAGGCATCCATTATCGTCGACGATCATCTCGCTAGATCTCTTATACTAAGGTGAGTCTATAGCCTCGCTTTCTACTCGTTTTAATGATTTTAATACCCGCGAGGGGGATACATGCTATTTGAAAATAAATGAACACAAGTCATGAGTAATTGTTGGACCCGAATGATGCCTAAAGTTGATTTCATTGTATTGAGTAACTTGTTGCTAAAGACCCTAAATTCATGAGCCGTTAACTATATTCTGACTTGATGTTGCGAGTCGAGAATAGCCGCTTATTCTAATGATAGTACTTTTGGGTGGACCACACTATCTGAGAACAGGGCATTACATTGAGTAACCCGCTGGGAAGGATAATTTTACGTGAATAAGATTGTGGTATTATAGCAACTGATACCCTAGAGGGGCAATGGTTTTATTCTAGTCATGTCGGCATTTGGCATGGGTGACTATTTGGTTAAGGGGTCGGTTTCATGAGCTTAAATACAATGTTTGTTTAATAATATCATTATTATTACTGCCTTGAATATAGATTGTGTGTATGACAATTCTATAAATGATTATGATTGATTTTCTTCTTGTGTTCAAATGTGATTTGATAAACCTATAGTCTCGCTCAACATTATTGTTTACTCGTTTTATGCATGTATTTCAGGTAATAGGAAGTGATGGAGCATGGAGCTTTGTTGTGGAGGTTGTGGCTTGGCTTTTGGAAGAATGTTGGTCTAAACTGTTTCTACCTTTTAATGTTGAACAATTTTACTTTATGTTGATGTACTGTACTAAACTAGTTGGTTGTTGGTCGAGATCCATGGGGACTAAATGCTTTACTCTGGTATCGTGTCAGTACAAATTTGGGTTGAAATTTACGTTTTAGACCATTTATTAAAATCATGTTTATATTTATGTGTAAACGTATCTATTTTGAATCGTTCAATATACCTTGTGGGATGATGCTTGTGTCTAGCACCCAATTGTGTATTTCCGCTGCGCAATGTAAATTAGGGGTGTTAGAGATTGGTAATCAGAGCTGCAAGTTATAGAGAACTGGGTCAATTTTGAAAATTGTCCTAAACTATAACTATGGTGTCGAAAGTATTTATCCTTCAAAAGCACACAACTCCTCTGCAACGCTCCGGTAAGATCACTTTTAGTTTTGTTTTGCATTGTAGATGTATCCCTCATAACTGAAATGATTTCCCGAGTATTTATTAAGTAAATACTACGATATTGTATTGGAATTATTGAAAGTACGCTGAGTGCTTGTTAGTATCATATTTATTTTTTTGCGAGCAATGCATAAACATCATTTGCATTGTGTTGCATAGCATGGATAATGTATGACATTTGCATGAGCATTACATACTAATTATTATTTTATTAACGATGACTTTAGTATCCTTGAACCCTTATAATTGTAGTAAATGGCTGGTTTACCTCGTGAGGATGGATGGATTGATTTGACTAATGTAGTGGATGGTGAGGAAGTAGATAACTTTGGTGCTAGTGACGATGAAGAGCCTTTTGAGTTTTTAGATGATGGGATTCCACTTACTGCAGTTGGTCAGACATAGCCTGAGTTGATAAAAGGTAGTTATGTTCCAAGGGTTAATGTTGTTCCACAGACTGTTCCAGATTGTCAGCGACCAGTTGTTCGTTCTTCGACTCCTACTTGTGATTCTTATATTAGTAGTTTGCCTGGGATTTCATTTGCTAGGGGTGATGTTCTTGTTGAGTCGAGTAGGGCTGCTAGTGCTCGATCTATTCATGATGGTATTCCTAAGGTTTATTGTCCAGGTCCTAGGTCTCATGATGGTATTTTCTGGTTTCTTAAGAAGTTTGATCGGTCTTTGTTTGAGAGATATTTGGTTGAGACTCGTGTGATTAGGAGGTTTGAGCAGAATGAGAATAAGTTTGACAGGTTTGTTGGTAGTGTGAGGAAGTCAGAGTTTGTTAGGGCGAGGGAAATGGATGAAGTTGTTAGATTGAGATCTATGGTGTTGAATTTGAGTGGACAAGTTGAAAGGTTGCGTAGGGAACAAGAAAGGAATGCTAGGTTGAGTGCCTGGGGTTTGCCGGTGAGATCTTTTCCTAGTCGAGGTGTTGTGATTCGTGATGTGCCGAATCAGGTTGAAGCTCAAGTGTTGGTGAAGCCGAGTGAAGGAAGTAGTCGTAAAGGGAAGGAAAAAGTGGAAGAAGATTTTGAGGATGATGATAGCAGCAGTGATGACGAGCCGATGTACAAGAAGATGCGGGGATATGATGTTTAGTTCTTTATGTTGTTTTTATTTGGTCTTGTTGTAATAGAACTTATGTAGACTTGTACTCTAGCTTGTGATGAAACTTAATGACTTTTAAGTTGTTGTGATGAAGGATTGTAGTGACATTACTTGTCACAATTTTGTGGAGATTTTCCAAAGCAATCCAAAATTACCTTCATGACTTATGATTTGTCTTATTAGTTCTTTTGTGTGAATTGGTTAATGATTCATTGTGAATTGTGTTGTTGGTGCATGTAGTATCCATGTTACATCTTGATAGAGAAATCCTTCTTCTTATCTTCATATGAATACTTACTTGTTCTTTTTCTGTTATGGTTACAGAAAGGAGTTGGGAGGCATTTTTCTGACTTTACTAAATTATTGTTTGGTTAGTTTCCTGTAAACATGCCGCCTAAATTGACGACTGCTACTGTTAATACCATGATTGAGCAAGCGATCGCTAGAGCTTTGGAAGCTGAACGTGCTGCGAGGAACCAAGAGGCTGAGAATAGGAATGCTGTTGGTCAGGTTGGAGGGAATGTTGGAAATCAGGTTGGAGGTAATGCTAATGAGCAAGCAGAAGGAAATGCTGCGGGATAAGTTGGAGGTAATGCTGCTGTTCAGCAGGTTCAGAAGGAATGTTCTTATGCTAGTTTCATGAAATGTGGACCTACCCAATTTCATGGTACTGGTGGTGCATTGGAATTAAGGAGGTGGATTGAGAAGATTGAAAGTACTTTTGAGATCAGTGGATGTTCAGAAGCTAGTAAAGTAAAATTTGCTGCAGCTACTTTTCAGGATGATGCATTGAGTTGGTGGAATAGTCAAGTAGCTACTGTGGGATTGGTTGAAGCGAATGCTAGAAAATGGACTGTGACTAAGGGACTGTTGACTGCTAAGTTTTGTCCTGAGGAAGAGTTAGGTCAGTTGGAAGATGAATTGAGGCATTTGGTGCTGAGGAACAATGATATTGTAGCTTATACAAGGAGATTTTCTGATTTATGTTTGTTGTGTCCTGATGCGTTTGCTGATGACCGAAAGAAGATGAAGTAGTATATTAGGGGTTTATCTAGTAATATCAAGGGAGAAACTACTTCGTCGAAACCCAAGTCATTTGATGAAGCTGTTCAAATGGCTCATGCTTTAATGGATGTAAAGCTGCAGGATCGAAAGGATAGTATTGCTGAAGGAAATAAGAGAAAGTGGGAAGCTGCACACTCAAGCCAAGGGCAGAATCGAGGTGGGTATCGTAACAACAATAACCAAGGACCGAATAGGAATCAACAGTATAATTTGAGAAGGAATGATGGTGTTCGTGCTGCCACAGGAAATCGAGGTAACAAGGTGAATCCGAAGTGTGGTCGGTGTAATCTGTATCATGTTGGAAATTGTCTACCTGCTTGCAACAAGTGTGGGAAGGCCGGACATAAGATGGCAGATTGTATAAACAAGGGTGTAGCCACTAGGGCCAATGCTGTTAAGGTAGTTTACTGTTCTGGATGTGAAGGCCGTGGACATAAGCAGGGGAACTGTCCGAGGGTTGGCATATGACAGGGAGGCAATGTTCCTGCTGTTGCTGCTGGGATTGCTGCTCCAGCCTATGTCGTGGGAGATGCTGACAAACCTCAAGGGCCGAACATGGTGACTGGTATGTTCTTACTTGATGCTTGTTATGCTAGTGTGTTATTTGATTCTGGATCCGATAGAAGTTTCGTAGATGTTAGATTCAGTCAGCTATTGGATAGAGAACCAGTGAGATTGACAACTAGTTATAATGTGGAGTTAGCTGATGGTAAGGTTGTAAGCACTAGTTCTATACTGAAAAGTTGTTCCTTGAAGTTAGGTAATTATGTGTTTAGTATTGATTTGATGCCCATAGAATTAGGATCTTTTGACGTGATTGTTGGAATGGACTGGTTAGTTGGTAATGGTGCAGTAATTGTTTGTGGAGAAAGATTAGTTCAGATACCGCTAAGGAATACAATATTGACTGTGAAAGGTGATGAATGTATGTCTCGTTTGAGAGTTGTTTCTTGTTTAAAGATGATGAGGTATATAGAAGTAGGTTGTGATGTGTTTCTTGCACGGATAAGTAATGATGGTGTGAATGAAAGGAAATTGGAGGATGTGCCTGTGATTAGAGAGTATCCTGAGGTTTTCCCCGAGGAATTGCCAGGATTACCGCCGCATCGTGAAGTTGAGTTTCGTATTGATTTAGTGCCGGGTGCTCCTCCTGTTGCTCGTGCACCGTATCGTTTAGCTCCATCTGAGATGAAAGAATTATCTGATCAATTGAAGGAATTGATGGATAAGGGATTTATTAGACCAAGTTCGTCGCCGTGGGGTGCGCCTGTTTTGTTTGTTCGGAAGAAAGATGGTTCTTTTAGAATGTGTATTGATTACAGAGAGCTTAACAAATTGACTGTCAAGAATCGGTATCCACTACCGAGGATTGATGATTTGTTCGATCAGTTGCAAGGGTCATGTGTATACTCGAAGATCGATTTGAGATCTGGGTATCATCAACTGAGAGTTAGGGAAGAAGATATTCCTATAACAGCTTTCCGTACTCGATATGGACATTTCGAATTTCAAGTTATGCCTTTTGGATTAACAAATGCGCCTGCTGTATTTATGGATTTGATGAATCGTGTATGTAAGCCGTATTTGGATGAGTTTGTTATCGTATTCATTGATGATATTCTCGTTTATTCCAAGAGTGAAGAGGAACATGAGAAGCATTTGAGAACAATTTTGGAATTGTTGAAGAAGGAGAAGCTGTATGCGAAATTCTCTAAGTGTGAATTTTGGTTGAAATCAGTGCAATTTTTGGGGCACGTGATTGATAGTGAAGGTGTTCGTGTGGATCTTGCTAAGATTAAGGCAATTATGGATTGGTCAGTACCGAAGACGCCGACTGAAGTTCGCCAATTTCTTGGTTTGGCTGGGTATTATAGAAGGTTTATTGAGAAGTTTTCGCTAATTGCTAAGCCGTTAACTAAGCTTACGGAAAAGAATCGAGTGTTTGAATGGGGATTGGAAGAGGACTCTGCATTTAGTATGTTGAAGGATAAGTTGTGTTCTGCGCCGATATTGTCTTTTCCAGAAGGATCTGAGGATTTTGTAGTGTACTGTGACGCGTCTCATAAAGGATTTGGAGCTGTATTGATGCAAAGGGAGAAAGTAATAGCGTATGCGCCGAGACAATTAAGGAAGCATGAAGAGAATTACACTACGCATGATTTAGAACTTGGGGCTGTTATTTTTCTTTGAAGCTGTGGAGACACTACTTGTATGGAACCAAGTGTGTGGTTTTCACTGATCATAAGAGTTTGCAGTATATTTTGGATCAAAAGGAATTAAATATGAGGCAAAGGAGATGGGTTGAGTTGTTGAGTGATATTGGCTGCGAGATTCGTTACCATCCTGGTAAAGCGAACATGGTAGCTGATGCACTTAGTAGAAAGGAAAGAGATAAGTCTATAAGAGTTAGAGCTTTGACGATGTTGGAAAGTGTTGATTTGACAGAAGAGATATTGAAAGCCCAAACTAATGGTTTGAAGGAAGAGAATGTTGAGGCAGAAAACTTGGGTAGAATGTTGAAACCTTTGTTTGAAGTGAGGTCAAATGGATTGAGGTATTTTAAGAATAGGATTTGGTTACCGTTGTGTCCGTCTAAGGAAGATTCGTTAGGGGTGCGAGATTTGGTGATGAATGAGTCTCATAAGTCGAAGTATTCAATACATCCTGGATCAGACAAGATGTATCAAGATCTTAAGAAAGTTTATTGGTGGCCGAATATGAAGGCAGATATATCACAGTATATTAATAGGTGTTTAGCTTGTGCGAAAGTGAAGGCTGAACATAAGAAACCGTCTGGATTATTAGTGCAACCTAAGATTCCTGAGTGGAAATGGGAGAAGATTACTATGGATTTTGTGACAGGTTTGCCAAGAACTGCAAATGGTAGTGATATGATATGGGTGATTATAGATAGATTGACTAAGTCTGCTCACTTTTTGCCGATGAAGAAGACAGATAGTATGGAGAGGTTAACAACAGTGTATGTGAATGAGATTGTTTGTCGACATGGTGTGCCTTTGTCGATAATTTTAGATCGTGATAGTAGGTTTACTTCAGAATTTTGGAAGTCTTTGCAGAAAGCGATGGGAACGTAGTTATGTTTAAGTACAACATATCATCCGGAAACTGATGGACAAAGTGAGAGAACGATTCAAACGTTAGAGGATATGCTTCGTGCATGTGTGATTGATTTTGGAAATGGTTGGGATAAGCATTTGCCATTGGTTGAATTTTCGTACAACAATAGTTATCATTCAAGTATTAAAGCCGCTCTATTTGAAGCTTTGTATGGACGTAAGTGTAGATCTCCAGTGTGTTGGACTGAGGTAGGAGAAAGTCAATTAACTGGGCCTGAAATGATATTTGAGACGACTGGAAAGATTGTACAAATCAAGAAGCGTTTGTTATCTCCCAGAAGTAGACAAAAGAGTTATGCTGATAACAGAAGGAAACCGTTGGAGTTTGAAGTAGGAAACATGGTTATGTTGAAAGTATCTCCATGGAAAGGAGTAATACGCTTTGGAAAGAGAGGAAAGTTGAGCCCGAGATATATTGGACCATTTAAGATTACCCAAAGGATTGTATTGGTGGCTTTTAAGTTAGAGTTGCCTGATGAGCTTAAGGCTATTCATAATACTTTTCATGTATCTAATTTGAATAAGTGTTTAGCTGAAAGGGATGTGGTGATTCCATTGGAGGAAATTCAACTTGATGATAAGTTGCATTTTATAGAGGAACCTGTAGAGATAATGGATAGGGAAGTTAAGAAGTTGAAGCATAGTAGAATTCCTATTGTGAAGGTGAGATGGAACTCTAGACGTGGGCCAGAGTTTACGTGGGAACGTGAGGATTTCTTTAAGGACAAGTATCCTCATTTGTTTAGGAAGGATTAAGCTCCGCGGACGTCGCTTCTTTTAAGAAGGGGGGGGATGTGACAACCAAAAATCGAGGTCATTGCTTAATCTTATTTTACGATTATTTTTGAAATTTTTGGATGAGTTTGAATGATATTTATTTTTGGAGGTTTAAGTTTAAACCGATGTTGGAAGGTCTATATTTAATATTTATTAAGTATAAGGAGTATTAGCAAGCGTGATTTCGATGGATGCCAAATATTTTACGTTTTATTGTCGGTTGTTCGATTTTTATTATTTTCGAGGTTTTATTTTAAATGACGTGTTAAGTCGAGTCGAGAGTCGATATTATTATTTTTGAGGTAAGTTTTAAAATTTTAGAAGTATCTTTATGAAACCCGAGCCCCGTAAATATTTTGAAAATTGACTAATAGTTATTTCCCGCTTTTTAGCTAACTATTTACATTTTTAGCCACAACTTTTACTAAATTGCAACTAGGTCCCTACCCCACAATATATAAACTTCAAACAACACACACACATCACATTTTTCATTTTAAAAATTTCAATTTCATCTCTCTCTCTCTCTCTCTCTTGTGTTTGCCGAAACCCACCCACACTACCAAAACACATTCAAACTTCAAATTTTCTTGAGTTTGAGGTTGATTCAAGCTAAACTAACACTAGACCCAATCCTATATTTGATCAAGGATCATTTTGGTGTAAGAAATCCTTACATGCAAGCAACTTCTTTTTTCTTGATGTTGGTAGGTAGGAACTATGATCATGCATGGCATTATCATGATGATCCATGGTGGTTTTTGCTAAAAATCTTGTTAGAAACTTCATTTTGATCTTAATTTTTTTATTTTGATTATGATCATGATGTTATGGTTGATGTATGATGATATTAGGGCATAGTAATGATCATTTTCATGGTTGGTTTTTATCAAAAAGTTGATTTTGTACAAGTTTTGAGTAGTCATTTTATAACAGTAAGTAAAAGGTAAAATCCGAATTTTTATGTTTTGAAAATGGCTTAACTTATAGCCTAGGGTTGTAGATAATTTTCTTAGCTTCGATTTGATATAAGGTAGAGCTTCTAGCTCAAAACGAGCGCGAAGTTATGATGTTTTGAATGATCGTGTACCGGGAGACGAGTATCGGCACTACAAGTAGTTGTTGTCGATATTTGGATCGAATTTCGGGGACTATAAATGGATGTTTTGAAAAATGTAACCTACTGATAATGAGGTGTTTACTTTATAGGTTGAGTTTACTTTAAAACCCGAGTTTCGGTTTTGTAAACGGAGTCGTTTAAATAAGTTAAAACGGTTGTATGAAAAATTAACGTAAATCTGTCCGAATTTTGTAGTTTGAAAATGAGTTGGGTAAAGTACTTTAGAAGTAATTTCATTTGATAAACTTGTAAGAGGACTTTCTATATATAGTAAGTTAGTTTATCGAGTCATTTCATAAACGGTTGACGAGTTTAAAAGGGGTAAATAAGCTAGTACATGTAGTATGTACCGGCGGACTTTGTAAAAAGTATAAAATGGTTAAGTAAATGTGTACTAAAGTATAATGAAGTTATTTATATCATTTTCTCTCGAGTTTATCGTGACTTTTTGAGTTTGAGTTTGATGTTGTTATGTATGATTTATTTCTCGAGTCATTACTAACGAACGCGCCTTATTTGATAGGTAGCGGTTCTCGTGTTTGAAAGGCATCCATTATCGTCGACGATCATCTCGCTAGATCTCTTATACTAAGGTGAGTCTATAGCCTCGCTTTCTACTTGTTTTAATGATTTTAATACCCGCGAGGGGGATACCTTCTATTTGAAAATAAATGAACACAAGTCATGAGTAATTGTTAGACCCGAATGATGCCTAAAGTTGATTTCATTGTATTGAGTAACTTGTTGCTAAAGACCCTAAATTCATGAGCCGTTAACTATCTTCTGACTTGATGTTGTGAGTCGGGAATAGCCGCTTATTCTAATGATAGTACTATTGGGTTGACCACCCTATCCGAGACCAGGGCATTACGTTGAGTAACCCGATGGGAAGGATAATTTTACGTGAATAAGATTGTGGTATTCTAGCAACTAATACCCTAGAGGGGCAATGGTTTTATTCTAGTCATGCCGGCATTTGGCGTGGGTGACTATTTGGTTAAGGGGTCGGTGTCATGAGCTTAAATATAATGTTTGTTTAATAATATCATTATTATTACTGCCTTGAATATAGATTGTGTGTACGACAATTCTATAAATGATTATGATTGATTTTCTTCTTGTGTTCAAATGTGATTTGGTAAACCTATAGTCTCGCTCAACATTATTGTTGACTCGTTTTATGCATGTATTTCAGGTAATAGGAAGTGATGGAGCATGGAGCTTTGTTGTGGAGGTTGTGGCTTGGCTTTTGGAAGAATGTTGGTCTAAACTGTTTCTACCTTTTAATGTTGAACAATTTTACTTTATGTTGATATACTGTACTAAACTAGTTGGTTGTTGGTCGAGATCCATGGGGACTAAACGCTTTACTCTGGTATCGTGTCAGTACAAATTTGGGTTGAGATTTATGTTTTAGACCATTTATTAAAATCATGTTTATATTTATGTGTAAACGTCTCTATTTTGAGTCGTTCAATATACCTTGTGGGATGATGCTTGTGTCTAGCACCCAATTGTGTATTTCCACTGCGCAATGTAAATTGGGAGTGTTAGAAAATATTCAAGAATATTTGATTAAAGAAATCTTTTCCTTAATTGGTTTTCTTGGATTAGGGATCATGGAATTTTGAGGAGGTGGGATTAGTATAAATACAATCTCATACCCCTCACAAATTTTTGTCTCTCCCTTGCCTTGTGTTGCGTCCGATCGACCCACCACACACCAAAACCATACAAATTTTTCCTTCAACCCTAAATTCACATAAAGTGTAAACCTTTGCAAGATCAACTATATTTTGGTACTTACTTGTGAAGTTTCTTAGCCTATACTAAACCTTTGATCCTCGTATCAAAGTTTTGGTTTTGTTTTGGTCTCCCTTGTGGCTCGTCCGAATATAAACCCTAATTAGTGTTTGGGGTGAATTATTCCAAGTGTCTTGTAACTATCTATAAACCTTATCCTTGCGTAATCCCACTTAGGGTTTTGAATATTAGGGTTGCTAGTTGAAAGATAATCAAAGTGAAGTTACCACTAGCATCGCGGTGTGTCCGTTTGACGTGTCGTGTGAGCAATCGTTAGAGGACGGTTACTTTACCGTTATAGCTTCAAGATCAAGATCATTAATTGATTTATTCAATTAATTAAAGGTTGGTTTTAATATTGTTTTTAATATGTGTTAAACATGTTTGTTATACTAGATCCATTCCGCTGCGTACTCGTAGTTAATGGTTTAACTAGTTTATAAATCCCAACAGTGGCATCACAAGTCAAATCGTATGGCATTCATGGGTTACACATAGAATAAAACACGCTTGCTTCGCTTTAAAATATCTTTTATTTATGTTTTTATGACAATTACATGCATACTTGTCATAAAGTTTTAATCTTGATCTATATCTATTAAAATTGGGTAGGTTAAAATTGAACCGGTTAATAATTACTTTTGTTTTTTTATTATCCGTCAAATACCTTTGCATCTCACTTTTGTGATACTTTGCACGTCATCAAGTAACTTGCTCGAAAACTTGATGAGGGTCTTTCGTCCTCAATTTGGGTAAGACTCATTCGAGACTTGGATCTTATATGATTTATCGCTTTCATATAGAGTCTGTCTTCTGCTTCTACCCCCTTCTAGTCTGTTTTTTATGTGTTTATTTGTTTTCCATTATGAATTGCAAAACGTAATAATTCAAGATTCTAGGAATCATAAAAACGGATTCTACTTATATCGAAACTAGCTTTAAAATTATGTCATATTAATATTCCATATTTTCCTTGCGAATCGGCTATGTGTTATTTGTTAAAATCTTGATTTTTTGAACAAATCTTAATATTGACATAAGATCTATGAAACTTGGATTTATTATATTCTAATTGTTTTGCGAAATCATATTGTCACTCGAGTTGGGCTTACATACAGTAATGATGGCTTATAAACTATCTTCTCAACGACGTGATTTGTAAAATCAATTGGTTTACAATATTTAAAATTACAACACCATTTTATGTTTTTACTAATGATGGTCTTGCTATTGCACTACGTGCTCTAGTCGAGCTATCTAGGGTTTGAAGGATATTTAATCTTCTCCCGTGTTCCATAGGTGTTTTGGCACTTATGGGATAATTATCCCAAGCACTTGCACCTTCAGGCGCATGAAGAGTAAGATATAGGGTTTGATTTTTCTTTAATCTTTTCCCGCGGTAAAACACGCCTAAACAAAAGAGTTAATAAATTGTTTTCTTAACTTGTGACTAAAAGAATGAATTGCATGCATTCTTTTACACACTTTGACATTTGTTTTTTATAAAACTTATGTGATACCTACTTAAATTTTTAAGTCTATGCCATCTAATTTGGAAGCACTTGTAGTTGTTTTTCGTCATCTGGTCAGACCTAGGACGAATTACATACCTGAGGCGATCTTTGTTATTGGTCAGACCTTTGCCAATTATTGCATGCTTCAAATCTGTACGACTTAAGTCGAGTTCCCGGTCAGATCCAGAACCCGAGGCATAAGATGAGATGAAACATACTCATTTTATTACGTGTAGAACAAGTTTGTTTTGAGATGTTCAGTGGTACTCGAAAGATTTGTGAGAACATCCCATTCAAACACTCTACAAAAAATAAACTTCATGAATCGTCTTATAAATCTAAGAGTTGCACTTGTAATGCAATTAACGTCCGTCGCTTACCTCTTGCCCTACTTGATACTAGACGGTCGAACCTCTAATATTAAGTGGGAGTACAAGCAAGGATCTTAGTCTCATAATGATTAATTGGGTAGTTAATTCTTTGAGAATGTAATTATCGAAAATACTAATCGTTGAACTTTTATTTTGTAGATGGAGTAATAATCAAAACTCTTGCTTAAGCAGCACGGTTGTTAAGTCATTCCTTGAAAAGATGAAGTTGACTGAAAATAACTTCGTTGATTGGTATCGTGCTCTTAGGATAGCGCTCAAAACCGATGACTTGGTTCAATACCTTGAGCAACCTATTCCTGATCAACCAGAAGTTCTGCCTCATGGTCACTTTGGCCCAGAGCAAGACCCGGATTTACATCCAACTTGGGTCAAAAGGTTTAGAGAAATCGCCGGCCTTATGCTAATGACTATGTCCCCTAAACTCCAGAAACTTTTGGAGGGTCATGGCGCATGGTCAATGATGGAAGAATTGAAAACTATGTTCACTAAACAAGCTGATCAAGAACTCCTTGATGTTGCACGTGCCTTTCACGCGTGTAAACATGAGGATGGACAATCTGTGAGCTCCTATGTCTTAAAGATGAAGGGATACATAGAGAATTTGGAACATTTAGGTCACCTCGTGTCATTGAAACTTGCAGTTAGCCTAATTTTAGCCTCACTGAACAAGGACTATGATAGGTTCGTGCAAGATTACAATATGCATGGTCTGGGGAAGACAATACCAGAATTGCATGCCATGCTAAAGCTACATGAGAAAACGTTGCCGAAGAAGGTTGCACCCGCTAACCCCAATACCATTAATGCTATTAGGGCGGGAAGGATCCAAAAGCCTAATCATAAGGCTAGACCGTCTAATGCTGCGAAGGGTAAGAATCGTGGCAAAGGGAAGAAAGTAGCAAACTTTACTCCCCGAACCAAGATTCCCCCTTGAAAGTGAGATTTTGCTAGTTAAAAGTTCGTTATTCTCGGTGTCTTATCGAATTGATCACGGTTGAAAGTGCGACTCAGTCGTCTTTTGGTGAAAGAAATATATTGGTCGTTGCAGTAAAATTAAATTGCAAAACTTTAAAGTAAATTTCACGGTAAATAAAGCTAAAACTAATTAAAACGTAAATGGCAATAAATTTAATACTTTAAAAGTAAATTAATTAAATGACGTAAAATTAAACTCGACAAAACGTAAATTTAAAAACTTTAAAATAAAATACTATAAAAATTAAACTAGGACGAACAAGTAAAACTAAGGCTAAGTAAAAATAAGACAAAACAATTAAAATAAAGCTAAGTAAAAATGGCGGGAAAAATAAATTTAAAAATTAAATTTAAATAAAAACAATTAATTTCTCAATATATAAAAAACTAGAATTAATTTCGCAATAAAAAACAAAGATTTCGCAATTCCTAAAAGTTGAACACAATTTCGCAATAATTGCAAAATCATGCAATAATTCCGCAATATGAAGACTATACACAATTTCGCGATATTGCGAAATTGTGAACTAAATTCACAATAGTTGCAAAATTAAGGCACAATGTCGCAATAATTGCGAAATTAAAGATTTCGCAATAATTGCAAAATTAAGGCACAATGTCGCAATAATTGCGAAATTGAAGATTTCGCAATAATTGCAAAATTAAGGCACAATGTCGCAATAATTGCGAAATTGAAGATTTCGCAATAATTGCAAAATTAAGGCACAATGTCGCAATAATTGTAAAATCGAATCAGATTTCCTAAAAAATAGGAAATCGTAAAAGGACGAAAATAAGCACTAAAATCTCAACTTTTTAAGGACAATAAGCCAAGAAAAACACCAATAAGCTAACTAAAAATCCTAGATTAAAGATAAAACTTATAAAAACTTTAAAGACGAACAAAGAAATGTAAAAACATGTAAACTTTATGTAAAAAATAGACGAAAAAGATTAAGATTAAAAGCACGAAGTCAACACAAACAAAGATTAAGAAAAAGATTAAGATTAAGCAAAGAAGAAAGGTAGAATGAGATGATTAAAAAGCTTGAAGATAAAAGATTAAACAACTCAAAATTAAAACTTACTTGAATTTAAATGACAATTAATTAAAAGACAATATGAAAGTGCAAGTAATTAAAGATGGAATAACTATGTGTCAAATAGCCAACACCTCCTAATGTGACATTAGGAGGGTATTTATAGGGAGATTAGCATGTGTTGTTCGTTTCTTCTTCCTCACGTCTTTTCGTCTTCTAAATTCTTTGACTTTTTCGACTTTGTCTCGGGATAAATTGAACTCGTCTTATAATTTCTTCATTTATTAGACTTGAGTTCTTCGTCTTCATTAAACTTCCGTCTTCAGACTTTTTCTTCGATAAATCTTCAGAATAGGCCTTGGACTTCCGTTCTTTTTGCACTCTTGACCTTTTGACTTCGTCTTTTGTCGTTTTCTTCGATAAAAGCCCGTGAAAGCCCATGTTTTCTTCCCTTTTCACATTTTGGTCCTAAATCACAACAAAAACACAAACCACGCATAATTCTGACATTTACGACATAAAATACACGTTTTGACTTGGTTATTAATATAATTAAGTGGTAAAAGGATAAGTGTTTTCACACTTATTAAATCCACTACACTTGACCATTGCAATGTCCTCATGCAATGCATTAATTACAAATCAAGATTTACATTTTTCATCTTAATCAATCCACCTTGGCCTTTATTAAAGAGATAGAAGATTACAAAATATTTAAAGGAAGAAAAACATGTAAAAATATCAAAGACTTACCTTAGGGTTTTGGAATGTCATGAATGTTTATCACCCTCAAGTTTCACGTTCCCCATACCAAGCTTAAAAACGAGATCATTGTTATTATAAGTTAGTAAACTAACACAAACTCATGTGGGCCAATTATTCACTTAGACTCCCTTATTCCTAGGTATATCTCTTATATTTTATTGTTGTCTTGAATGATCACGAGAATGCGATGCTGACTTATTTCGATAGTTTATTAGGCCAAAAATAAAGTA
The DNA here is from genome assembly GCA_025667525.1 of Glebionis coronaria. Taxonomy (NCBI): domain Eukaryota; kingdom Viridiplantae; phylum Streptophyta; class Magnoliopsida; order Asterales; family Asteraceae; genus Glebionis; species Glebionis coronaria. The sequence continues at coordinate 136,007,963 of CM046879.1, read as the reverse complement.
GGACGATTTAATCAATAGTTAGCTAAAGGACAAAATCTTTTAAAACTGCTTCTCGGGACCTCATAAAGTTCATATCTTGGCATAACTCGCTTCACGATTTGAGACCTTTCTCGGACCGATTTTTGGCAGTGACTTCATACTTTGAATCTTGAGAGACGTTCATGAAATAATGGTCTTCTCTTCATAATAGGAATTTCTTCACTTGAACTTTTTGAGAGATTCTTCATATTTTGACCACGACTTCTTCATTTTTCTCCAATCTTTATTTGGGATTTTGATATACAACGATCCGCCTCCTTTTAGGACTTGGATCTATTTATCCTCATACCTTTCTAGGGTCTTTTCGGATAGATTTCTCCATGATCTTTATGGGAGTATTTGCTTTTCGTCGTGTGTCTCGATCCTTCATATTGATTTTTGATAAATGATTCGTCACATCACTTTTGGATCTTTAGCAACAAAATGTAGCCCTCGTGTCTTGTTAGGACCTTTTCGGACTTGCCAATCTTCGCATCATGCTTCAATAAGTTATGCCTTGGCTATGAACTCTAATTAATACCGAACAACTTTTAAACGATCTTGGGCTAGAAGCTGAGTAACTTTTCAAATCGTACGACCTTACTTATTGCAATAATATTTATTAACAAGCGATGGGAGAAAAAGCTCATAATCAAATCACATAAATTCATGAAAGAATACCAAACTTATAATTGACTATATCATCTCTCGTTATCCATAATTTAAAATCTCAAGGAATTAGACTCGTGGATGCTTAGCCAATTAAATCAAAGTTTGGGGTTTTCAAGTCATCTATAGGATCTTGCAACTTCTTAGAATTTTTCAAGTTGAGAATTCTGATGTTGCGGTTTTTGGTCTTACTTACCTTTAGGAAAAAGTAAGCAAACGCTAAGTCGTGGTAAGTATTAATCAATACGTTTTAGGAAAAACGTAAAGACGACAATCGAGTTCGTTCTCGAGGAGGTGTGGTGTTTAGCCAACAATTATAGACGTTATTTTCTCAAGTGATTACGTTTTTGAAAAGAAAGAAAGAAAAGAAATCGGAAACGAGTTACGTTAAAAACTGTCGAAAACGCTTAAACGTACAAACGTAAAAACACGACCCAACGAAAAATTTAACCTAAAAAATAATTAAAAATCACTTAAAAACTCTAAAAAGTCTAACTAAGAAAATTACGAAAACCAAAATTTTTGAAAACTTTTTAATTAATTCAAATTAGTTTTTAAAGTTAAATAAGAAACTAAAAAAATAAAACTAACCAAGAAAAAGACGAAACCCAAATTTTTTTGTTTGTAAACCTAAAATACTTTATTTAAGACTAAAAAATATTTTTTTTTAAATAAAAACTTAAGTTAACTATTTTTTATGACTTTTCTCAAATTTAAAACTAAAATAATCCTAGAAAATGAAATAATAAAAAGAAAATTATGAAATTTAAACTCTACTAAATCAAAGTTATTTTTCCTACGTCCTAAATGACATAAGAAATTTTTTAAAACAGAACTATATTTTTTTGACTTTTAGATTATTTATTATGAATTTAATACTATTTAAACTAATTAAATGATTAAAAATATTAAATAAGTCTATAAAAATACCAAAAAAATATAAAAAGTATAAAATACTAATTTACGTCTAGTAAAAATGATAAGCCGAAAAGAAAATCCCAAATAAGCTCAAAACAAGCTTAAAGGGCTGATTGCTTAAACTAATACAAAACAAAATAAAGGGATAAAAGAAAAGTAAAAGAAACTATTAGCACAAAAAGATAAGGAGATCAGATGGTTAGAGTGCTGTGCTGTTGAGCAGCAGGTCATGGGTTCAAGCCCTACTATGGACTTTTCTGTTTAATTTTTTTCTTTTATATCAACTTATACAAGAAATAAAATGAATTAAAGAAAAATGATGGAAACCTTAAACAAAACGTGCACAAAGCACAAATGGTTAAATGTTGAGTGCTTGCGTCTTAAGCTGGTGCTATGATGGTTGTGGGTTCGAATCCCACTAGCTTCCACTTGCTGTCTTTTTAGTTTCTTTTATTATCAGTTGATTTACACAAAGTAGAACCGTTTAAAAGAGATTTGAAATGAAAAATCAACAAACAGAGTTGATAGATCAGATGGAAAATCAGAAGGGTGTTGCGTCTGGTTTGTGGTCTGTGGAGGTCAGGGGTTCAATACCCTGCTGCCATCCCTTTTTTGTTCAGCTTTTTTTGTTGTTGTTCTGTTTGCTGCTACCAGCTTTTAGACAGTAAACCACTATTCTTTTACTTTTAGTTTCAATATGGTATGCTGTATGGTTTATGACAGTGAACACTCTCTTGCTTTTTTTTTGCTTCTTATGCACGCAGCGAGTAAACAATACAAGCATGGACTTGTTTTAATGGTTCACCCTTTTTTTTGAGTTAGCTATGATTGGTATACACAGTGAACTATCCAACCTCAAAACACAAATTCAAAATACTAAAACCAAATATTTAACACATTCAAATATCCCAAAATCACACCACTTTTAACAATTCCTCATTCAAAACACATGAACAATAATAATTAGCATAAAAAAAGAGAGAAAGAGAACGTACGACAAGAACGTACATCCACGCTCTCGGGTGTTCGAGCTTATGTACTCAGCGAAAACGAGTACAAGCTTCCAATCCTGCTAAGACTTATCACACGTGAACAGTTCAAGTAAAAGTACCCCACAAAGTCGATTTTTCTGAACTCTTCCTCTTTTTTTTTTCTTTTTCACTTGGAAACTTATAAACTTGGTATTAAAACTTTTAACAGAATACTACAACTAAACTGAGATTTTCATTAACAAATTTAAAACTTATCTTATAAATTAACTTATAAATTAACCAATTTAAATTATAAATTAACCAATTTAAAAGGAGATTTTCATTTCTTCAAAAATCTAAACTCAAAATTCCAAAGAGAAAACTTAAAACCTTTCTTACTGCTAACCTTAAACAAAAACTTTTTCGAACCCCTAGAAAACCTTTCACAGATTCATAAAAAAAAACTCAAACTATAAATAAATCACCACTTAAATCATAACATAACATTAATTAAAAAGGAACTCGGATATTTAAAAAAACTTCAAACTTTCATTTCATAAAAGAGATTTTACAAAAATCCGAGACAAAAGGGAAAAAAGGGCACCACAAGTCGGTCCTCAATTTATAGACCCCTCAGATTGTTCTAGAATGAAGATAAAAGAAAACCCTAATCTAGTGAGTTTCCAAGATTACCCTTTCTGAAGATGCGGATCAAATTCGAATATGCTGATTTTGAATTTGGATTTTTGGTGTGGACAGTTGTTCAATTGATCTTGAGCCCTTTATCTTTATTTGGAGAGAAAGCTATGTCTTGTATGCCGTTGATTCTCTGCTACCTTTCTTGTTTTCTTGTGACAAGAGAGCCACGTGGGAGGGGACCAAAGTCACGGGGACAGTTTTTGGGTGGGGGTTTATGTTTGGGTGGAGGTAAATCGTGAATCTGGACCATGTTGGGACCCAATTCGTAGGATTAATCATTTTAGGGTTCTTAGTTAGTAATTAGGGATGGAGATGGAGCAGTATTTGTTGGGGAGAGGATTTTAAGTTAATAAACTTTAAAACTGATTTCCTTTTTGTCTTAGGTTAATGGGATTATTTTGACCGGGTATTGATTTGGGTAAATGGGTTGATGGGTAGGGTTGTGGTGATGTGTCGTGTGATGGTTGGCTGGTGGAGTTTTCTTATCTCCCACAAATGACCCCTAGCTTTCCTTTAACTTGTCATATAAGTTTGAACAACTCCCAAAACGAATTCCCTTTATATGAAAGTTTCTTTTTTTTTCATATTGGCCACAAAACTTCATCAAGCATGTATTCAAGGGTATTTAATGCACTTTTTGCATTCTTCAAGGGCAAATGATGTATAATCTTGACATTTTAGGGACCCATATGTAATATTTGAGTTTTACAAGGGTTTAAAATGACAGGTATTCAAAAGATGAGGGACCAATCTTGCCAAATCTTCAAACTTCAAGGACTTGATAGGAAAATCATGATTCGGGTCCGGTTCTTTGTGCGGCTTCGTTTCCCGTGTTCGTTTTTGCTTGAGTTTTGTGATCTTTTTGTCTTTTCCTCAATATCCGTACCTAAAATACACAAGCAACAAACACAAGCATATATTTGGCCATTTTTATGATATTTTATGCATTTTAAGCTCTATTTGGACGATGAGACTATGTATAAAAGCAGTCTCATCACTCCCCCATACTAAACCATTGCCGTGCCCTCACGCAATGCTAGAATTAAGTATCATAGCACTTCCAAAATTCATTTTTATTCACTTTATTGAATGATAAACTAGCTACTACTTGTGTTTTAGACATAATGTATGATTTTCATCGCAAAATGGGACGTTTAGGTTCATAGAATAAGAACACGTAAATGCTTCGTTAGAAATAATTTCATCGTCCTCGATTTTCACCCAGTTCCATGCTAAGCGTGTAACGAGATCATTGTTATTATAAGTTAGCAACACGATCACATCCCATGAGTGTTAATTACGAACCTAAACTCCCTTATTCCTACTTGGTATCTCTTATATTATATTTTTGTCTTAATGATCACGAGGATACATTGTTGACTTATGCGTGAATAGAGATTAAGTCTAAAAATAGAGTTTTAACGGTGCAACCAAAATCATTGAATTAATAATTCATCCTAATAGACAACGATGTCAAAAAATTAAGTCAACAAGAAGGATCGATAAACACGGTTTTATAACGGTTTTGAACATGAGACTTATTACCATGACTTTTATTATCCGCCTCATTATCGGTGGTTTTATTATCATGGTTTACCTCCATCTTTTATTCAACCTCACCATGAAGCTTTTATTATGACTTCGGTCTTGCCTTGCCTTTTATTATCCGCCTCATCGGTGGTTTTATTAGCCAAAGACGTATATCCTCACGCCAAGGCGAATTTTGGATCTTTAAAGCTTCGAAGATTAAGGCTTGATTCACTTTCAACTTTGCATAGATTTTTCGGCCTTGTGAGCTTCAAATTTTTGCTTAATTTAGGTGAGCACTTGAAATCTTATTATTAGGTGAAGCTTTCGATTATTCGGGTGCCAATACTTCAAAACCGTGACGCTGGCGATACCTTAATGTTTTCCCAATTTATTTACATGGAAGCTACCAAAACAAATTAGAAACCAACAATAGTGACTAAACCGCTAAATCAATATTTATTAACAATTTATTATGCAAAAGCGTTGGGAGAATAAGCTAATAATTACTACACATGAGATCGTGACGATTACGAGACTTATAAATAACTCTATAATTTCTCGTCCTCGTTTAAGAGACTTAGCCTAAAAAGTTAAGGAATCGAAGCTAAGTGCTCAACACGCACGGTCGAGTCAAAAATTACTCTTATTCTCACCATCGGAAAACCTACATTCGTGTCTTAAACACTTATGAAAAACTAGAAAAATTTTAAAATTTGGCCATTTTTAGCCTTATTTGCAACAAAACGATAACAAAAAGATGAAATTTTGGATTGCGTGTTGACGTAAGCAAGGTGAAGTATCTACTCACCATCCCCCATACTAAAGCTAAACATTGTCCTCAATGTTTCGAGTTTAGGGGTGCAAAACACCCCTATACTAGAGACGTAGTCGAATGCCTAATCTAGCATGGAAAGGGTCTAACCAATAAATTAATAGCCGTTTATGAAGTGTGCTATAAGACCTAAGGTTAGAACATCAAAGGATATATCATATGGATATCGAGAAATTATTCAAAGCAATGATCGAAGCTCGAGTAAAACGAACACGAGATGCTTCATCGTGATGATAAGGACCTAGATTAAACAATCAAAAACAACCACGAGACAAAGGTTGGAAGGGCACAAATCCCCTCACATTAGGTTAACTAAAAAGCAATAATATTTACAAAGATAAGCATGAGATCTCCCCCACGAGGCACCTTGTTTTTGATAACCGAGTCAAAAGCTCGACTCGAATCCCCATAAATGTGATCATTTAGGGATAATCATGGTTCGGTCATTTTTGGTGGGACTTACATGTAATCAAGGCCCAAAAGCAACCGTGAATAAAGGCAAAGCCTTTATACCGGGATCGAAGATCGTATCCTCACATTTTGTTGAAAATAAAACACGCAAAGCCGGAGGATACGTCTTGTAAGGAAGAAAACTCCTTACGACGTAGGTAAACTCATCAAATCCGAGGGGGTGGGTTGGTATACTTTGAAACGAAGGTAAAATTGAAAGAGAATTGCTCAAAATAGGAGTTTCAAAATTTCCCCCCGGATCGAAGGCAAAAGCCTCATTAAAATCCTCACTCTCATCGAGAGGCGGTCCATCGGCGAACCCCTCGAGAATGGAAACGTCATGAGTAGAAAGAGTAGTCTCAACCGTATGAGACGTCGGGAGGGTGACTAGCAAATCCGGCTCATCGAGTTTAAGATCCTTAGAATCCACACTCTTGATGTCCTCGAACGTCTCATCAAAGAGAGGATTTACGTCACCAAAAATGAACGCGTCATCAAATTCGAATAAAGGGTTCGAAAAGATTTTAAAATCGGTATTTTGAACGTCCTCGTCGATTAGTGACTCGTCATCACTAGCGGAAAAATCATCGTCATTGAAAAGCGGGTTCGAAAAAGTCGTTGATTCTCTCCCCGAAGTGTCAATGGGAGAGACATCATCACGTGATATAGAATCACACTCACTATTATGATTTGCCTCGCTAGAATCTTCGTGGAAAAATTCATCGAGAGCAAAATCACTTACCTCATCTTCGGAAAAAACCGTAGGCTCACTTTGGATTGGAATAGGGATCTCGACACTAGGATTAGTGCTAAGATTCGTCTCCCCCATACTTAGAGAGGCATCGGTTTCCGAAGTGGGTATAGGAGTAGTTTTTCCATGATAAGGGTCAAGATTGAAAACATCGCTATCATCATCGTCGTATTGGTAATCATATGGAATCTCAAGAGACGTAGAGGCATAAGTATCAATATTTGACGCTTGCACTCGTTGCTTTTCCATTTCAATCTCTCCCCTTATACTTCTAAAAATGTCCATCACTCCTTGCAAGAATTCTTCTTCATGGTCTTGTAAGAAAGCGCCAAAGGAATTTTGTCTCTCGTTACTTGACTCATGAGAATTTTGGTGTTCGAGATCGTATGGTGGGGCCTCAAAATTATCAAAACCGGAATTATAGTATGAATTGGGTTCATTATAATGCATTGGTTGGCAAGAATAAGTATCGTGAGGCCCCCCACAATTGTCACAACACGGATTTTGAGAAAAATCCGGTTCGTTGTGTGGATAAAAATTCCCATTGTTACAATTGTAATTCATATCTTGTGGAGGTGATTTGTCAAATCCATTGAATTGGTTGTCGAAAGACGTATTTTGATTCATCGGTTGACAATCATACCCATAATGAGGTGCGTTTCCACAAGACTCACATGAATAAGACGATGGATATTGCGATGATTGGTCAAAGAAATTAGGATTCGGTTCGGGGTTATTATAATTCGTACAACAAAATCTGAAATCGTGCTCCAAACCGCAAAAATCACATGAATAAGACAAGGGCGGTTGTGGAGTATGGTCATATGACTGGAATTCGTAACCATAGGCGTTTTGATTCGTTTCATCATCTTGATTATTATCACAATAATAAGACGAATCATTCGACGAATAAAACGAAGACGATTGGTGACCTTGGTCGTATGATTGAAATCCGTCACCATTGTTGTTTTGAGGAGAGTTGTAGATATAACCCTCCCTTCCTCCTAAGATCTCGCAATTATAACAATTACCACCATCGGACGGTCCTCCACAATATGGACACGAATAGTAACCATCATTCGACATGATGTAACGCGAAAATCGTAATCGAGAATTAAACAAATTAGAGGGTTCAAGAAGAGAATTATGAAAATAGAGGGAAAATGAGAAGATTATTTTTGTGTTTTTGGTTTTTTTAATTTTTTTGGAAATTTGGTGTACTACGTAGAAATTAATCTACAAAAACTATCCACTAATCAAAGGTCTCGATTAATGAATCCAAGAGGAGTGAAGGCAATTACGTGAAGTAAAAACCCTCGTCGACTTTGAAACGTTGGCGGAACGCCAAAACGTTTCGAGGTTCAATAATTAAAACTTACAAAAATAGATTAATAATACTTGAGTTGGCAAACCCCTAATTAATCGTCACTTTCAAAATACGCACAAGCGAGCGGAGAAAACGAGGCGGCGCGAAGCACTTAAGAGCCTTTTTTCCTTAGGTCGTGAAATACAACCACCTTATACCCACCTTATAGTTTGTATTTATCGAGATTAAACCAATTAAGAGTATTTATCTATTTTGCCTTTGATTTCGTTTGAATTCGATACAACAATTATGACCGGAACGCTCAACTATTGAGGTGCGATTTCTCGCGTATTTGGATAATTATTGTGTGTTAATTGTTCTACGTAAATACAATATATTATGCACAATAAAAACGAGAAAACGATTTTGTGTTAATAGAGTTCTATTTAACACGATTTATTTTATGGTTAATAATATAGAAAAATAAAAAGAAGTATTTACGATAAAACGTAAACACTCAATTAAACACGATAAATAAATATGGCTAAACAAACCTCCCCGGCAGCGGCGCCATTTTTGATGTTGCGGTTTTTGGTCGTTTTACTTACCTTTAGGAAAAAGTAAGCAAACGCTAAGTCGTGGTAAGTATTAATCAATACGTTTTAGGAAAAACGTAAAGACGACAATCGAGTTCGTTCTCGAGGAGGTGTGGTGTTTAGCCAACAATTATAGACGTTATTTATTCAAGTGATTACGTTTTTGAAAAGAAAGAAAGAAAAGAAATCGGAAACGAGTTACGTTAAAAATGGTCGAAAACGCTTAAACGTACAAACGTAAAAACACGACCCAACAAAAAATTTAACCTAAAAAATAATTAAAAGTCACTTAAAAACTCTAAAAAGTCTAACTAAGAAAATTACGAAAACCAAAATTTTTGAAAACTTTTTAATTAATTTAAATTAGTTTTTAAAGTTAAATAAGAAACTAAAAAAATAAAACTAACCAAGAAAAAGACGAAACGCAAATTTTTTTGTTTGTAAACCTAAAATACTTTATTTAAGACTAAAAAATATTTTTTTTTTAAATAAAAACTTAAGTTAACTATTTTTTATGACTTTTCTCAAATTTAAAACTAAAATAATCCTAGAAAATGAAATAATAAAAAGAAAATTATGAAATTTAAACTCTACTAAATCAAAGTTATTTTTCCTACGTCCTAAATGATATAAGAATTTTTTTTAAAAAGAACTATATTTTTTTGACTTTTAGATTATTTATTATGAATTTAATACTATTTTAAACTAATTAAATGATTAAAAATATTAAATAAGTCTATAAAAATACCAAAAAATACAAAAAGTATAAAATACTAATCTACGTCTAGTAAAAATGGTAAGCCGAAAAGAAAATCCCAAATAAGCTCAAAACAAGCTTAAAGGGCTGATTGCTTAAACTAATACAAAACAAAATAAAGGGATAAAAGAAAAGTAAAAGAAACTATTAACACAAAAAGATAAGGAGATCAGATGGTTAGAGTGCTCTGCTGCTGAGCAGCAGGTCGTGGGTTCAAGCCCTACTATGGACTTTTCTGTTTAATTTTTTTCTTTTATATCAACTTATACAAGAAATAAAATGAATTAAAGAAAAATGATGGAAACCTTAAACAAAACGTGCACAAAGCACAAATGGTTAAATGTTGACTGCTTGCGTCTTAAGCTGGTGCTATGATGGTTGTGGGTTCGAATCCCACTAGCTTCCACTTGCTGTCTTTTTAGTTTCTTTTATTATCAGTTGATTTACACAAAGTAGAACCGTTTAAAAGAGATTTGAAATAAAAAATCAACAAACAGAGTTGATAGATCAGATGGAAAATCAGAAGGGTGTTGCGTCTGGTTTGTGGTCTGTGGAGGTCAGGGGTTCAATACCCTGCTGCCATCCCTTTTTTGTTCAGCTTTTTTTGTTGTTGTTCTGTTTGCTACTACCAGCTTTTAGACAGTAATCAATCCCACGCAGCAGTGACTTATTTACAAGCACACAAACTTGTATAACAACATATCAAACACGGTATACATCTACCAATAGCAAATTCACTCAACAACGAATATGACTTAGCAGAATTCAAAGAAAATTCAAATAACCCACTGATGAACAGTAGTCGCGCAGAACTTAATACAAATAGAGCTTAAAACGCCACTTTCTAACTTTATTTTTAGCATTAAACTGAGCTGCAAAGTGGGAACAAATTAAAAACATACGAAGACTATCAACTAAACTACGTATGATCCGAAGCTTAGCTTCTAATTCCTCAAATTAAAGCAACAATCTTATCTAGTGTTCTAGACCAGAATATGACCAACCTATGAGCTCTAAAAATCCAAACACCTCTACTGTTATCTAAATTCAACCAAGAAAGACGCCACAATATCAAACCTCACTTTGCCCTTGTTGTTGGGAATAAATCTATGCTTAGTTGTTTCCCCTGCTAGCTGATTATTCGTACCCCTGCTAGAGTAAGTTCCCCCTGCTAAATAACAAAGGCAGGGGGATTGGTTCCCCTGCTGAAGTCAAAGGCCCTGCTGTCAAAGATAAACATGGAATAGATTTTTACGCGTTTCAGTTATTATTCCTTAATACTTTCCATAGTTTGTTAGTAGTGATCTTGTACGTGAGTCCTTATGGCTATAAAAGGACTCACTAGGTTAGCATGCAAAGTGTGTCTTTCTCATTTGTCTTTCATTATTATTACTTTAAGGTTTTGTAAACCCTAATACCACTTTGGGTATTCGTATATCTTTGATATATTAAAGTTCAACGTTTGAATCACATTTGTTCTTGTGCTAAACATTACATTCCGCATCTTGTTTAGTTACTTTGCTTTGCAAAGTTTCTCTAGTGTTAGTTTGAATTCTTTCTCTCTATCACAACCCTTAAACAAGCTATTAAGGTTTAAGATCTGACTTTGGGATCAACAAGTGGTATCAGAGCTTGTTGAGAAACTTTGTCTAAATCAAGAACAAAATCCTCATAGCAAACATGTCTTCAGACTCATCCTCAAACAGCAACAACCACAATAACCTCAAGTTACCCATGTTGGATCCTGAAAACTTTGAATTATGGGAATTCAGAATCCAACAATATCTGAAAATGGAACACTATGTTCTTTGGGAGATCATAGAGTTTGGTGATCAATTCAACAAAATGGTGGCAGTTGAAGAGGGCAAGGAAGAAGGTGAAAGTTCCAAAGGTAAGGACAAGAAGAAATCTGCTGCTCTCTGTGATAAGGAAATACTGGCTAGAAGGCATGATGTCAGGGCTCACAGCTCATTGCTGTTGGCCCTACCTGATAGACATCAACTCAGATTCAGGAAATACAAAACAGCTAAGGATCTATGGGAAGCTATAGGCAAAACCTTTGGAGGAAATGAAGCCACAAAGAAGAAGAAGAAAAATCAAATGCTGAATGATTTTGCTTCTTTCAAAGAAATTGGTGATGAATCAATTGGAGCTATTTACAATAGGCTTCAAGACATGGTGGCCCAGTTGGAATTCTTTGATATTGAGGTATCAAAAGAGCAGGTGAATACCAGGTTTCTTAACAGCCTCCAGAAAGAATGGTTTGTCTATAAGGCAATTTGGCAGAATAAGGATGACTTGGACGAAAAAGACATTGATGACATATATAATAACTTAAAGGTTTTTGAACCTGTTGTCAATGAGATGAAGTCAAAAGGAACAATTCCCACCAACTCAAGTGGAATCATTGATTCCCCTGCTAACATGGCATTCATATCACAAAGCAGTGGAATCTCCAAGAACAGTGGAATTGAAGTAGCCCCTGCTACTTATTCCCCTGCTACCAGGTCTGGACCTTCCTATGATGAAGAAAGACCAGCTACATTCAGCCTTGATACTGCGTGTGCTTTTATAGCATCTCAAGGGCCACAAGGATCTACAGTGTTACATGAAGATCTAAGTCAAATCAGTAAGCAAGGGCTGGAAGAATTGGATATCAAGTGGAATATGGCTTTGCTCAGCATGAGAGCCAACAGGTTCTACAAGAAGTATGGGAAGAAGATCACAATTAATCCCTCTGATGTGGCTGGGTTTGATAAAACAAAAGTTGAATGTTACAATTGTGGCAAGAAGGGTCATTTTGCCAGGGAATGCAGAGGACCTAAGACTGGAAATAGCTACAGAAAGGAAACAAGAGATGATGATTCTGGTGCTAAAGCCATGGTAGCCATGCAGGGGATAGATGGAGCAAGTGGATGGGAGTGGAGTGCTATGACAGAGAATGTGGAAAGAAATCAAGCCTTGATTGCTGAGGAAAAGGAAGAAGATTTTGCACTTATGGCTATAAAAGGACTCACTAGGTTAGCATGCAAAGTGTGTCTTTCTCATTTGCCTTTCATTATTATTACTTTAAGGTTTTGTAAACCCTAATACCACTTTGGGTATTCGTATATCTTTGATATATTAAAGTTCAACGTTTGAATCACATTTGTTCTTGTGCTAAACATTACATTCCGCATCTTGTTTAGTTACTTTGCTTTGCAAAGTTTCTCTAGTGGCTATGTCAAGTTCCAGCTCTGACAATGAGGTATATGATGACTCATACTGTACTAAAGCTTGTAGGAAAAATATTGAATCTTTGAATGATCAAATCAGAAAGGTAAAAGCTAACTATATCAATTGTGATAATGATCTTGAAAATTATAAACGTGCTTTAGAACAGTTAGAGTCCACCATAAGAGAGTATAGGCAAGGAGAAAGTGATTATAGGGATCACATTGTGATTCTTGAAAGAGATGCTAAGGAGAATAACCAATCTATAAAGGTATTGACTGCTGAACTTGAAACTTTCAAAGCTAACCAAAAGATAGATGAAGAAACTGTTGAAAAATTTGGAAAAGCTTCAAAAGATTTAACCAAAGCAGTTGAAATTGGTCAATCTCCTAGGGACAAAACAGGGTTTGGGATTAAAAATATGCATGCTACCATACCACCACCCCCTGCTAACATCCATGCTCCTTCTCCTAGAAAAGACCTGTCCTGGACTGGTCTCCCTTGTTTTAAAAAACATGATGACATTGAGTTTGACTTGAGTGCTTATATACCTAATAATCTTGATACAGAAGAGTCTCTAGTTAAAACTAGTGTTATTAGGGATGTTGAAAAGGAACAGGTTGGTTTAAAACAAATTGATAACCCTGTTAGATTTTCAAGAGAAGGAATTGTTGGCAGAAATTCTAGCTCTAAAAGTAGCTCCCCTAAGTCTACCATTAAATATGCTGGTATGTACAGGAATGTCAGAGGTAATCAAAGAAATTGTAATGACCAAAAGTCTCATCAATTAGGAGAAGACTTTGTGATTAATACCAAGCCCTGCTTCACATGTGGCAGCTTTGAACACACTTATCAAGAGTGTAAGGCACCAATGGAGATGGTGGCTGCAAATCCCTTAAAGGATATGCAACCTAAAACCATTCTTCTAAATGCAGGGGCAAAATCTTTTTCCCCTGCCAAGTATGTTGCCCCTGCCTTGAGAAATAGGGTGACTGATAAATATGTTGTTCCTGCCCTTAGGAAGGAGAATGAAGTTCATCCAAAGCCCAACACTTCTGTGACCACCCCAACACCTTATACTGCATATAGATCTGGCTCTAGACCTTACCAACACATGAATAGATGCTAAAACAAAAGGTGGGTTCCCTCTGCTAAGCATAGGGATTACCCTGCTAAAACTGGGGTATCCCCTGCTAGAAAAGTTTTACATTATAGGAACATGGGAAGATGGGGAAAAGCTGTGAAAGCCTCAGCTCGTTGGGTTTGGGCACCCAAAAGGGGTACTCAATCTAATGGTGTATCTCTAGTTTTTGATAAGCTATCCTACATTGATACACGAGGTAGATCCAAGTCTGTAATGGCTTGGGTCCCCAAGAAAAACTAATTTGTTTTTCTTTTTGCCGGTGACAAAGAAGACAAGGGATGATAGAGCATATTGGGATAGTGGATGCTCAAGGAGTATGACTGGACAAAAAGCGTACTTGTCTAATTTTGTACCCCTGCATGACAATGATGGTGTTTCTTTTGGAGATGGGCATGGAACTATTACAGGAAAAGGAACTATTGTCACTAATGGGATGACATTTGACAATGTGTACTTGGTGAAAGAACTCAAGTACAATCTCTTCAGTGTGTCACAGATGACTGATAACAAGAATTTTGTCTTGTTTACTGACACTGAATGCTTGGTATTAGGAAAGGAGTTTGTCTTGCCAAAAGACACTCCTATTGTACTCAGAACACCAAGACAGAAGAATATGTACACAATTGATCTCAAGGGCATATCTCTTCAAGACAATGAAACATGTTTCATTGCCAAAGCTTCAGCAGATGAATGTAAGAAATGGCATAGAAGACTTGGTCATCTTAATTTCAAGAACATGAACAAACTAGTAAAGCATAATCTGGTTCATGGTCTTCCTTCCAAGTCTTTTGCCAATGAACATACTTGTGTAGCATGTCTGAAAGGGAAGCAACACAGAGCATCTTGCAAATAAAAAACAAGTATGTCCACCACCAAGCCATTGGAACTACTGCATATGGATCTTTTTGGTCCTACTTCTGTGGCAAGCATAATGAAGAAATGGTACTACTTAGTGATTACTGATGATTTTTCAAGGTTCAAATGGACATTCTTTCTATTTGAAAAGAGTGACACAGCTGATGTACTCATTGGGTTCATCAATCAAATTGAACTATCAAAAAGCATGAAGGTAGTTACCATAAGATCAGACAATGGTGGTGAATTCAGAAATCAGAAACTGGACTCTTTCTGCATAAACAAAGGCATCAAGAGGCAATTCAGCATTGCTAGAACACCTCAACAGAATGGAGTGGCAGAAAGAAGGAATAGGACACTCATTGAAGCTGCAAGAACTATGCTGTCTGATTCCAAACTTCCAGTTATCTTTTGGGCTGAAGCTGTATCCACTGCTTGTTATGTACAAAACAGGGCCTTGGTAATTAAGGCACACAACAAGACCCCTTATCAGCTGTTCAATGGAAGACCTCCCTTAATTGACTTTTTCAGACCTTTTGGATGTCATGTGATCATCTTGAACACTATTGATAATCTAGGTAAATTCAGTGAAAAGGGTGATGATGGATACTTTGTGGGTTATTCATTAAACAACAAGGGATATAGGGTCTTCAACAAGAAGACAAGCAAAATCACAGAAAATCTTCATGTGAACTTTCTTGAAGACAAACCTGAAGATGTTCAAACAGGTCCTGACTGGTTCTTTGATATAGATGTACTTTCAAAGTCCATGAATTATGTACCTGTTGTTTTGTAGAACACTAACATTTCAGGTACTCAAGAAACAACTGGTGCAGAGAAGTTACCCCTGAGGTACATGAATGTACCCTCATTGTTTCCTATTGAAGCTGATGTTCAAGAAGATAATTCTTCTCTAGGAAAAGAACAGCCAATCTCATCCCCTGCTATGGCTGAAGGCAGTGGAATGGCTGAAAGCAGTGGAATCCAGGATTCCCCTGCTAGACCAATTGATTCCTCTTTCACAAAGGATCATGATGCTAATGAGACTACTGATGCAGAAAGAGAATCCCCACTCGTTTCATCATCTACACCCATAAATGATGGTCCTATTATATCCAGCAGTGGAAGCAGAATCATCAGGAGTGGAGGTCCTAGTTATTCAGAGCTTCATTCTACTCACCAGCACCCGTCTCTAGGTCATGCTGTATCATTTGGAAGTTCCTTTGAGGACTTCTTTCCTAATCAAAATAGCCTCATCAATTCTGATTTGGAAGAAGATGAAACAGAAGTCATCATGCAGCCTACCTACAGAATCAATAAGGATCATCCTATCTCTCAGATCATTGGCAATCCTGAAGCCCCCTGACATACAAGGTATACAGAAAAGGAGCACAACTTCATTGCTAATATCACCATGAAGTTCAATCATGACAACATGCAATGTTGTCTGTTTACTGCATTTTTGTCACAAGAAGAGCCAAAGAAGATTTTTCAGGCTTTAAATGACCCAAGCTGGGTTGAAGCCATGCAAGAGGAGCTCTTACAATTTGACATACAAGAGGTTTGGATTCTGGTTGATTGTCCCAAATGGGCAAGGCCTATTGGTACAAAGTGGGTACTCAGGAACAAAAAGGATGAAAGGGGAATAGTTGTCAGGAACAAAGCAAGATTAGTGGCACAAGGGTATACTCAGGAAGAAGGAATTGATTATGAAGAGGTGTTTGCTCCAGTAGCCAGGATTGAAGCTATTAGATTATTTCTTGCTTATGCCTCATTCATGAACTTCACTGTTTTCCAGATGGATGTGAAAAGTGCCTTCCTATATGGAACCATTGATGAAGAAGTCTATGTCATGCAACCTCCAGGGTTTGAAGATCCAGAACATCCTGACAAAGTATACAAAGTGAAAAAGGCCATGTATGGACTTCACCAAGCTCCCAGAGCCTGATATGGTACTCTCTCTAAATATCTCTTAGACAATGGATTCAGCAGGGGGAAGATTGATCAGACCCTGTTTACCAAGAAACAAAAGGGTGACCTTCTGCTAGTACAAGTCTATGTGGATGACATCATTTTTGGATCAACTAACTCTATGCTTAGCAAAGAGTTTGCCAAATTGATGCAGGATAAATTCCAAATGAGTGCCATGGGAGAACTAAACTTCTTTTTGGGGTTACAAGTTCAGCAGCGGAAAGATGGGATATTTATCTCACAAGACAAATATGTGGCTGAGATTGTAAAGAAGTTTGGCATGTCTGATGGAAAGAAGGTGTCCACTCCAATGGACAAGGATCATCCATGGGGCAAGGATGGTCCTGGAAAGCCTATAGATGTCAGGAATTACAGGTCTATGATTGGGTCTCTTATGTATCTCACTGCTTCAAGACCTGACATCATGTTTGCAGTCTGCTTATGTGCAAGATATCAGGTGTCACCAACAGAGTGTCACTTATTTGCTGTGAAAAGGATTTTTAGGTATCTAAAATGTCATCCTACCTTAGGACTCTGGTATCCAAAGGAGTCACCATTTGAGCTAATAGCCTATTCAGATAGTGATTATGCTGGTGACAACAATGATAGGAAGTCTACAACAGGGGGATGCCAATTTCTGGGGAGCAGGCTTATATCTTGGCAATGTAAGAAGCAGACTATAATGGCAACATCCACAACTGAAGCTGAGTATGTAGCAGCTGCTGCATGCTGTGGACAAGTTCTTTGGGTGCAAAATCAATTGCTTGATTATGGGTATAACTTTCTTAAAACCAAGATATTCATTGACAACAACAACACTATTTGCATTATAAAGAACCCTGTTTTTCATAGCAAGACCAAACACATTGAAATTAGACATCACTTTATCAGAGATTGTTTTGAAAAAGGACTGATTGTCCCTGAGAAAATTGATACAGAACTTAATGTTTCTGATCTTTTAACAAAAGCTTTTGATGTAGGGAGGTTTTAGTATCTGGTTGCAGGTATTGGAATGGTTACTCCTTAAAATCTGATGTCTATTTTGTCATGTATAATCAGGGTTACTACACTGCTGTTGTTGTATAATTGTTAGTCCATTTTTCCATCTCTTTCATTCCACTGCTTTTTAACACAGATTCCCCTGCTGGGGGTTCATTCCCCTGCCAAGAGAATTTTTCTCTTAAGCTGGGTGTGTTCTTTTTACAAAAGTGGTTCTATGTGGTTTTAGACTAACAATGCAGAGGTTCATATGGTGCATACTATTCTCATTGGTGGATCATGTATATACTCTATGTTTCAGGGGAGGTTAGGTCACACCTTTAGGACTCAGGGTATCCTTAGGATACTCATATATGATCTTAGATCATATCTACTGGTGAGTGAGGGTTCAGGATAATGATGACTTGCTGCAAAGCTTGTCAGAACTCTGAAACCTTGAGGCACTGTAGTGTGTGCTTACATTTCTCTATTAAAACAGCTTGCTGTTCATATACAGAAGTGTGGCACACATTGCCAAGACTGACTGACCATAGGTAAGGGACAAGGTTGGGATGGTGACTGGGGTATGCATGTTTTCTTGGGATAACCTGGTGTAGGGGGACTTATGTATTAACTTTTTGTATTGGGACCATTGCTGAATAGAGGACTCTTGAGTTTCTATGTATCTATCTTGTGTATGCAAGTGTGTGCATTAGAGCAGAGCTAGTTAGCATTAGTCTCTCCATGACTAGTTCAATACCCCTAGGAAAGTTTCCCCTGCTTTTATCTTTTATTCCCCTGCTATCATAACATTCCCCTGTTTGACCGTTGACCGACAATACCGTTACCCTGTTCATAGCCGTTGGGCCTGCTTGCTTAAATTTTGGTTAGGGAATATTTTATTATTTTTAAAAGATATTTAAGGCGCTTTCTTCGCTGATTGGTAATCTTTTCCTTCTATTTCAAATAAATTCATTTTTTTATCAAGATTTATCTTTGATATTTTTGCAATTTGAAAATTTTGGTCCAATCACAGCTCTTCAATTCGCATATAAAAACTTAATTCCCTTTACCAGCAGGTCCATCTTTCTCCCTCGACTTAATCCCACTTACCTCTCATCTCTATAAACCTTCCAACTATTTTCAAAGTTCATCATGACTCTTAAAATTGCCCCTAATCATAACCAAATCGCTTTGCTTCATGATGAACCAGCCGAGTTTACTGATGTTGTGGCCTTTCTAAAGTCTTCGTACTTCAGAGTGGCCCTTCTCATCAATCCTCGAATCTATACCTCACACATTCAACAGTTCTGGTCTAAAGCCATGACCAAAACAGTGAATGGAGAGGTTATAATTCAAAGCACGGTTGATGGTCATTCCAAGGTAATCACACTTGCCTCCATCAGGGAGAATCTTCTCCTTGATGATGAGGATGGAATAACCAACTTTTCTGAGGCTGAAATTTTTGCAGGTCTTGTTAAATTGGGGTACAAACTTTCTGAAAATAAAAAATGTAAGTTTGCCCCTCATTGGAAATATTTGATTCATACAATTATGCAATGTTTGTCACCAAAAACCACTGCTTTTAATGAGGTTGGTAGTGAGATAGCTTCTGCCCTGATCTGCTTTGCAACAGGGAGGAAGTATTGTTTTTCTCAAATGATTTTTAAAGGCATGGTTAAAAATGTTTCAAGCACCTCAAAGTTTTGTATGTATCCAAGGTTTATAGAAATTCTGCTGAATATGAGTGATCATGGTCCCATTAAGCACAAAAACTATTTTTCAGCAACCCAACACACCACCAAACTCTTCACCACACTACTTGCACCATCACCTTTGTTTTCTGGCAAAAACATTCCACTCACTTCAATTATGATGGACCAAATCAGACGGGAAGAAGCTAAAAATCAAACAGCCATAAATCAACCTTCTGATTCCCCTACCAAGAACCTACCACCTGCTGATCCACAACAAGAAAGGCGTTCAAAATCCAGGTTTGCCAGGTCTCCCTTGCCTGGTGAATCTTCACAAGCAGCAGAAAGGAGAGTCTCCAAGAGTTTGGAGCAACCTGGGGGTTTGGCTGCCACTACTGTCTCATCCTCAAGGGGTGAGCAGGATAGTGACACCATCAATAAGTCCTCTCCCCCACTCCATGATATCCAAAAAGGGGAGAAATTCCCTTCTAGGATTGAGAGCAGTATGAAACCTTTGACAAATTTGGAATTGACGAAAATGTGTATGAGTCTGAAAAGGCAGAATGCACAACTAGTACAAGATGTCAAAAAGCAAGGTCTGGTTATCTCTCACTTGGAAACCATACTTGCTACTCTTGAGGGGAGGAGAAAGCCCAGACTGATTCTTTCAACAGATGAGGATGCTTCCAAAGGGGAGGAAATTCCACACACAGAAGGGTCTACTGAGTATTATTCATATCCTGGTGGGGAACATGGAAGGATAACAAGTGCTCAGAAAGGGATGGAGAAAGGAAGTGCTGATAAGGGAAGTCACAAGGGGAGTGCAACCAAAGATATTGCTCAAACATTGCTCACCATGGGCAATCCAGAAGAAGCCCCTGCTTCAAAAGTTTCCCCTGCCATTGCTGATCCCACTGCTGTAAGTTTATCCCCTGCTAAGAATATTACTCAAACATTTGTTAGGAAGAACAGAAAGCAACCAGATCAGAAGGGGATTACAATCAAAGAACCTGTATCTAAAGCGAAACCAGCACCAGCAGTGGATCCAAAAGACAAAGGAAAAGGAATCATGGTGCAACAGCCCAAGAGAAAATACAAGCATCTAACTCCAGAACAGCAAAGGGCTCAAGAAGCACATGATGCACAAGTAGCTCTCAGGCTACAACAAGAGGAGATGGATATGCAGGACCAAAGAATGGAGAAGATGAGGCCCAAAGATATGCTCAAGCAGGTTGAGATTATGCATAGAGAACTAGATGACAGGGTACCTCATGTTGGAGAGTTTCTTGATCAATGGGAGAAGGAGTTGAAAAATGCTCCTTTGGAAGACATGTATGAATTGACGTGCCTTGTTTACAAATATCAAACTGAGTATCTGGAAAGAAGGGCAATTCAAATTCAGAGTGAGAAGTATCTAACTTCAGAGAAAGGGCAACTTGATCACTACAAAGTTCTGCTTAAGAGACATAGAAAGTGGAAGGATGGTGACTTCAGTGATATGAGTTTTGAAGCCATAAAAAGAGCAGTCAGACCAGTTCTAAAATTGTATGATGTGGAGGATTGGATGACTATCAACACTCCTGAGGAAGCTGAGTATCTTAGGAGACAAAGTGAAATGCTACATAAAGCTAGAGAATCAAAGAAAAGAAAAGCTGGAGAGACAACTTTGGAAACTACACAAGCAGGTGCATCATCCCAAGCAGGTGCATCATCACAATCAGGGGCATCGCATCAAGCATGTGGAAGTTTTCCAGAAGTACTTGAGAAGTCTGTACTTAATGTACAAAGAGCAGCAAAGAGACTCAAGAGAATGGAGAAAGTAGGCATAGTTACTAAAGAGTCTCAAAGGCCTTCAAATGATGAGATTGATAAACAGCTAATTCTGCAGGAAAATGATGATATTTCACCTAGTGAACTTGGAAAGAAGTTTGCTATCATAGAGTATGCTGTTTATGAACACAAAGGGAGGACTTGGTGGAAGCTTACAAGAGCTGACAATACAGCACAGACATTTCTAAGTCTAGATGTCATGTTTCAAATTTTAGATAGTGAAGACTTAGAAGATCTGTGGAAAATATTGAAGAATACGTTTGCTGCAAAACCTCCTACCATGGATGGTGTGGAGAAGGATTGGGTAATCTGGGAGTGCATGCATAAGATGTATGAGCATGAGTTATTTGATCCTATATTTGATGCAGTGAACAAAGGAGATTTGTTGTATTGGAAGCTATTTACTAATTTTGGGGTTTATGAGGTAGTGATGGAAGGTGTGAGTGTGTACTTGCTCAATCATAGGTATTATCCCTTCTCTCAGGACACCTTGAAGAAACTGGCACATGCTAACCTAATTGTAGATGCAAAAAAGCCTGTTGCTTATGATCTGGTAAGAATGGTTCATAGTCAGATTTGGCCAGAGAGTTTGTAAGCATCCTCATCAACTAGCATTTATTCAGAAACTTGTCTTTAGGGGAAAGCACAAGTTTAGGGGAGGATTGTTGGGAATAAATCTATTCTTAGTTGTTTCCCCTGCTAGTTGATTATTCGTACCCCTGCTAGAGTAAGTTCCCCCTGCTAAATAACAAAGGCAGGGGGATTGGTTCCCCTGCTGAAGTCAAAGGCCCTGCTGTCAAAGATAAACATGAAATAGATTTTTACGCGTTTCAGTTATTATTCCTTAATACTTTCCATAGTTTGTTAGTAGTGATCTTGTACGTGAGTCCTTATGGCTATAAAAGGACTCACTAGGTTAGCATGCAAAGTGTGTCTTTCTCATTTGTCTTTCATTATTATTACTTTAAGGTTTTGTAAACCTTAATACCACTTTGGGTATTCGTATATCTTTGATATATTAAAGTTCAACATTTGAATCACATTTGTTCTTGTGCTAAACATTACATTCCGCATCTTGTTTAGTTACTTTGCTTTGCAAAGTTTCTCTAGTGTTAGTTTGAATTCTTTCTCTCTATCAAAACCCTTAAACAAGCTATTAAGGTTTAAGATCTGACTTTGGGATCAACACTTGTGCCTACAGCGAACACAAAACATACAACACTCTTTAGTACTTTTTACTTGGCTTTCTCTTTGATTTACTTTCTTTTTGTTAACAGCGGGCACACAAACACTCAAACCATAAACTAAATGATGCACAACCTGTGTACACACAAAAGAAACAAGCAGGCAGATATTTTCTCTTTGGTTCACTTTTAGGCCTTTTTGGTTCGCACAGTTACAACAACACGGTCTCAATTATACCTAAGCTCCACGAATTCAAACAACAATTAAACATGAATTCCCACAGAAATGATTTTCTCAGTTACAAACAAAAAAAAAAACAAGCAAACCACTATTCTTTTACTTTTAGTTTCAATATGGTATGCTGTATGGTTTATGACAGTGAACACTCTCTTGCTTTTTTTTGCTTCTTATGCACGCAGCGAGTAAACAATACAATCATGGACTTGTTTTAATGGTTCACCCTTTTTTTTGAGTTAGCTATGATTGGTATACACAGTGAACTATCCAACCTCAAAACACAAATTCAAAATACTAAAACCAAATATTTAACACAATCAAATATCCCAAAATCACGCCACTTTTAACAATTCCTCATTCAAAACACATGAACAATAATAATTAGCATAAAAAAAAAGAGAGAAAGAGAACGTACGGCAAGAACGTACATCCACGCTCTCGGGTGTTCGAGCTTATGTACTCAGCGAAAACGAGTACAAGCTTCCAATCCTGCTAAGACTTATCACACGTGAACAGTTCAAGTAAAAGTACCCCACAAAGTCGATTTTTTTGAACTCTTCCTCTTTTTTTTTTCTTTTTCACTTGGAAACTTATAAACTTGGTATTAAAACTTTTAACAGAATACTACAACCAAACTGAGATTTTCATTAACAAATTTAAAACTTATCTTATAAATTAACTTATAAATTAACCAATTTAAATTATAAATTAACCAATTTAAAAGGAGATTTTCATTTCTTCAAAAATCTAAACTCAAAATTCCAAAGAGAAAACTTAAACCCTTTCTTACTGCTAACCTTAAACAAAAACTTTTTCGAACCCCTAGAAAACCTTTCACAGATTCATAAAAAAAACTCAAACTATAAATAAATCACCACTTAAATGATAACATAACATTAATTAAAAAGGAACTCGGATATTTAAAAAAACTTCAAACTTTCATTTCATAAAAGAGATTTTACAAAAATCCGAGACAAAAGGGAAAAAAGGGCACCACAAGTCGGTCCTCAATTTATAGACCCCTCGGATTGTTCTAGAATGAAGATAAAATAAAACCCTAATCTAGTGAGTTTCCAAGATTACCCTTTCTGAAGATGCGGATCAAACTCGAATATGCTGATTTTGAATTTGGATTTTTGGTGTGGACAGTTGTTCAATTGATCTTGAGCCCTTTATCTTGATTTGGAGAGAAAGCTATGTCTTGTATGCCGTTGATTCTCTGCTACCTTTCTTGTTTTCTTGTGACAAGAGAGCCACGTGGGAGGGGACCAAAGTCACGGGGACAGTTTTTGGGTGGGGGTTTATGTTTGGGTGGAGGTAAATCGTGAATCTGGACCATGTTGGGACCCAATTCATAGGATTAAGCATTTTAGGGTTCTTAGTTAGTAATTAGGGATGGAGATGGAGCAGTATTTGTTGGGGAGAGGATTTTAAGTTAATAAACTTTAAAACTGATTTCCTTTTTGTCTTAGGTTAATGGGATTATTTTGACCGGGTATTGATTTGGGTAAATGGGTTGATGGGTAGGGTTGTGGTGATGTGTCGTGTGATGGTTGGCTGGTGGAGTTTTCTTGTCTCCCACAAATGACCCCTAGCTTTCCTTTAACTTGTCATATAAGTTTGAACAACTCCCAAAACGAATTCCCTTTATATGAAAGTTTCTTTTTTTTTCATATTGGCCACAAAACTTCATCAAGCATGTATTCAAGGGTATTTAATGCACTTTTTGCATTCTTCAAGGGCAAATGATGTATAATCTTGACATTTTAGGGACCCATATGTAATATTTGAGTTTTACAAGGGTTTAAAATGACAGGTATTCAAAAGATGAGGGACCAATCTTGCCAAATCTTCAAACTTCAAGGACTTGATAGGAAAATCATGATTCGGGTCCGGTTCTTTGTGCGGCTTCGTTTCCCGTGTTCGTTTTTGCTTGAGTTTTGTGATCTTTTTGTCTTTTCCTCAATATCCGTACCTAAAATACACAAGCAACAAACACAAGCATATATTTGGCCATTTTTATGATATTTTATGCATTTTAAGCCCTATTTGGACGATGAGACTATGTATAAAAGCAGTCTCATCAAATTCGCATTTTAAAGTTCCCTTGATAAACGACTTTCTAGGATCAATTATAGGAACTTGCGAAAAGTTCTTGTTCTTAACCCGTAAGAGCTAAGACTTTCGCGTTTTAAAGTTCCCTATATAAAAGCCTAGCAAAACTTGACTTAAACACGTTAAGGATACTAGCTAGAGTAAACTTAGATAAGTAAACTCGGGTTGAGTCAAAATATTCCCAACGTTTAAAAATTAAAACCACTTTATTAAAATTTATTCTAGCAACGAAATAAAATAACGATAACAAAGGAAAATACTACTATACTACTAGGCCAAAATAGATTAAATTTTTTTGAAACATGTCGAAAAATTTGATTTTCCGGTTAAAATGAGGACAAATTAATGGAAAAGCCCACTTAACTTTGATAGAAGTCCCCCTACACTTAATATTATCCTTAATGTTTAAGCATGTGGGAGTAAACTCCCCTACACTTAGAACATTTTGCACGTTGTTTAAATCTTGCTAAGGAAGAGACAACTAAAGTGATTCCTATTTCAACATAAATGAAAATAATGAATCAAACGAGTTTAGGATAGAACCGGGAAGACGGGTACACGGAATCACGGATCGTCAAAAGTCATCAAGAATGGATATCTGAAAGCTCGAATCCCTGCACATCATAAGAAAGAAAACAACAAACACATACGAGGGTCTCCCCTACACTTATTAGAAAAACAGAATAAAAGGATAGATAATCGGGTTGCCTCCCAAAAAGCGCTTGTTTTTGGTAACGGAGTCACGAGCCTAACTCGTCCCCGAATTAAATGGTCCATGGGGAAGCCTCAAATGTAATACCAGGATCAAAGACCTTGTCCTCGTTCCCGGAGGACATTAATAAAGGAGAGGCCGGAGGATAAGTCTTAAAGGGTAGAAAAGTCCTTTCAACATACGAAAAGTATGTGAAATCATGATCCACGGGAGGTGGGGTGGGTAAAGGAACCAAAATGTCATCCCCAAAAGACATATGATTATCACTGAGCGGCAAAGCCATAAAGGTGTCAATCATGGAATGGTAAATGTCACCCCCGGGTCAAAGCACTCATCCTCGGTAATGGTTTCTAAAGGTTGAGATAAAAGGTGCTCGGGAGGGGGACTTGGGACAATATCTTCACGCGACAAATTATCAAAAAGAATATCCCCCTCCGTGTCATCATCATTAATACCCGGAGGTATTGAGAGAATGTAGATTTTCTCCATAGCTGTATCATTATTCTCAACTGAAGTAATAGACGGAGGTAAAGACTCAGAAATAGGAGTAGAATTCAACGCTTCAATTTTAGCAATAATAAGATAAACTTTCAGTAATTTTTCGCGAAGAATAACGTCTTCCACCTCATCTACAAGACCAAGTTCAGTGGTGAACTTATCGTATGTCGGAGAGAATAAATCGACATCGCCTTCATTGCCCGGAGGAGAAGGAGAAATTTCAAAAGTGAAATTCTCATAGCATGGAGAAAAATCATCATTAAGAGCGACCTCTTCCGTAAGCTCCACAAAAGTCGGCACATCACAAACCTCATCAAAGAATTTATCAAGACCAAAATCACTAATCTCACTCGATGACTCACTATCCTTAGACGCATTAGGGATATCAAGAGTAGGAGTAGTACTCTCAGAAGATGGGTTGAGATCATAGATATCATCCTCTTCATCATCATAATAGTAGTATGGACGCACAAGAGGAGGAGTATAAGCACTAAGATTAGATACTTGCTCTTGTCGTTGATCCTCTTGACATTTTTCGATGTATTTATTGAAAGCTGCTTGAAGTCTATGAAAGTTGTCAAAAAGAGTGGCAATTTGCTCAGCAGGAAATGCAAAAGAGGGTTGATGATCGAGGGAGTGTTGTGGGGGCTCAAATTTTTGAAAACCGGAATTATAGCACAGATGTGGCTCATAATTCATCGGTTGAGAAGAATTAGTACACGGATGTGGGTCACAATAATTCATCGGTTGACAATAAGAAGTATCGTGAGGGCCCCCATAATTATTGCAACACGGGTATTGAGAAAAACCCAGTGCATTAGGCAGATAGCTATGACTATTGTCATAATTGGAACACGGTTCTTGCTCGTCAAGAGACGGGTATCGAATAAGACACAAAATATGCCAATGAGAATCGCTTCCACAATATATGCAAGGGGGAGGAGTAGGTGGATTAGAAGAAAAGGATGAATTAGTCGAATTGCACGATGGACAAAATCCAAAATGGGAAAATTGTGAATCGGAAACGGTTGGAAGATCTTTTCCGCATTGCTCGCAATAACACCAATCACATAATTCGACATCATATAATCGTCCCCTACACCTTCCGCAATACGAATCCATGAAGAATTAAAAATAAGAGGGGTTGAGAAAAAGAATTAAACACAATAGAGGGTTAAGAGGAATATTTTTGGTGCAAAACTTTGAAAAAGAAATGCTTTTTATGACTTTTTAAATGTTTTTGTATTTTTGAAATTTTCTATTTTCTATGGATTTTTGAAAAAAATTTAAAAATGCAAGAAAAATAACGTTCACGAGTGAACGGGTCCTAAAATCCAACGCGTCTCTCACAAAAACCGTTAATCTTCACGAAAAAAGCCGGCAGCGACGCCATTTGAAAGTGAGATTTTGCTAGTTAAAGGTTCGTTATTCTCGGTGTCTTATCGAATTGATCACGGTTGAAAGTGCGACTCATTCGTATTTTGGTGAAAAGAAATATATTGGTCGTTGCAGTAAAATTAAATTGCAAAACTTTAAAGTAAATTTCACGGTAAATAAAGCTAAAACTAATTAAAACGTAAATGGCAATAAATTTAATACTTTAAAAGTAAATTAAATAAACGACGTAAAATTAAACTCGACAAAACGTAAATTTAAAAACTTTAAAATGAAATACTTTAAAAATTAAACTAGGACGAACAAGTAAAAATAAGGCTAAGTAAAAATAAGACAAAACAATTAAAATAGGCAAAAATGACGGGAATTTAAAAATTAAATTTAAATAAAAACAAATAAATTCTCAATATATAAAAAAACTAGAATTAATTTCACAATAAAAAACAAACATTTCGCAATTCCTAAAGGTTGAACACAATTTCGTAATAATTGCAAAATCATGCAATAATTCCGCAATATGAAGACTATACACAATTTCACAATATTACGAAATTGTGAACTAAATTCGCAATAATTGCAAAATTAAGGCACAATGTCGCAATAATTGCAAAATTGAAGATTTCGCAATAATTGCAAAATTAAGGCACAATGTCGCAATAATTGCGAAATTGAAGATTTCGCAATAATTGCAAAATGAAGGCACAATGTCGCAATAATTGCAAAATCGAATCAGATTTCCTAAAAAATAGGAAATCGTAATAGGACGAAAATAAGCACTAAAATCTCAACTTTTTAAGGAAAATAAGCCAAGAAAAACACCAATAAGCTAACTAAAAATCCTAGATTAAAGATAAAACTTATAAAAACTTTAAAGACGAACAAAGAAATGTAAAAAGATGTAAACTTTATGTAAAAAATCGACGAAAAAGATTAAGATTAAAAGCACGAAATCAACACAAACAAAGGTTAAGAAAAAGATTAAGATTAAGCAAAGAAGAAAGGTAGAATGAGATGATTAAAAAGCTTGAAGATAAAAGATTAAACAACTCAAAATTAAAACTTACTTGAAAATTAAAGACTTGAATTTAAATGACAATTAATTAAAAGACAATATGAAAGTGCAAGTAATTAAAGATGGAATAACTATGTGTCAAATAGTCAACACCTCCTAATGTGACATTAGGAGGGTATTTATAGGGAGATTAGCATGTGTTGTTCCTTTCTTCTTCTTCACGTCTTTTCGTCTTCTAAATTCTTCGACTTTTTCTCGGGATAAATTGAACCCGTCTTATAATTTCTTCATTTATTAGACTTGAGTTCTTCGTCTTCATTAAACTTCCGTCTTCAAACTTTTTCTTCAATAAATCTTCAGAATAGGCCTTGGACTTCCGTTCTTTTTGCACTCTTGACCTTTTGACTTCGTCTTTTGTCGTTTTCTTCGATAAAAGCCCGTGAAAGCCCATGTTTTCTTCCCTTTTCACATTTTGGTCCTAAATCACAACAAAAACACAAACCACGCATAATTCCGACATTTACGACATAAAATACACGTTTTGGCTTGGTTATTATTATAATTAAGTGGTAAAAGGATAAGTGTTTTCACACTTATTACCCCTCCACCAAGAAGAGAGAATCCTCCTAAGGATTCCATTTGTCACCAATGCGGTGATATTGGTCATTGGAAGAGAAACTGTCCAGAGTATCTCACTGAGTTGTGGAAGAAAAAGAAGTCCTCTCAAGGAGCTAACACTTTAGGTATCTTCACTATAGAACTCTTTACTTTTCCTAATAAATCTTGGGTTTATGACACTGGTTGTGGTACTCGCATATGTAATACTACTTAGGGTCTAAGGATAAGTAAGAAGCTGAAGCCAGGATCTTTGAATCTGTACGTCGGCAATGGTCATCGTGCAGCTGTTGAAGCCATTGGTGTTTTTCAATTATTTCTCCCTAGTGGACTAGTTGTTATGTTGAATAATTGTCATTATGCACCTTCTATTTCTAGAGGGATTGTTTCAGTTTCATGTTTGTGTTAATGCAAGTGATGCCTAAAAACATTATTAGTGTTAACTAATATTTCTTAGTTTTGATCACAACAAACTATACAACACATTTAGTGTAAAACACAAAACGAATTATTTAACTAACACTATCATCAAGGTAATAATCATATCACTAACCTTTCTTAATCATACTTAGTGATCATCAAAATGATTATCCTTAAAACTCACTTTTGTTAATATGACAAAAGACTTTTTAATAAACTTTCTTTTTTAGAAAATATTTTATTAAAATGGAAAATGAAGATTTGAAAATAGCATATTCCATATGCTATTAGAATATCTTTTGAAGGCTTCAAATACCTCAGATATTCCCACCCCACTAAAAGACAAAAAACAGAGCGTACTCTAGGGGCGGTACCTTAAGTAGCTAGGCGGTTCCCTAGCGATATGGAACCGCCGGGCTAGATAATGTACCGCGCCCAGCTATCCGTTATACTTTGTCTCCTTTAAATAGTGGGTCAAATCTCATTTTCCAATAAGCCTATTGGACGTTTTTCTCAGCTCCCTTTCTCTTTTCTATAGCATAATCATTAGTAAATGATCACTTAAAGTGTTAAGGATGTTTACATATGATTATCCTCTTGATCCCCTCCTTTACATTGTCCAATGAGAAGATCACTCACTCACTAGTGTTGTGATAAAGATGAATCTATGAGCTAGTCATATTCATCATGATACCCTTTTTGTTTTATGTCAATCCATTGTATTTATGAATACTTGGACTAGTTGTGTTCATCCAAGTTATTTGTGAATACTTGGATTTGTTGTGTACATCCATTGCATATGTGTTTGCTTGGATTTGTGTTGTGTAAATCCAAGCTACATGTGTGTACTTAGATAAGTCTAGGTGAGTTGTAATAGATTTGATTAGTAGTTCTCTGATGCGATATTTTTGTATATACTTTATTTTAGCGAAAAAAACAAAGCAACACAAAAGTCGTGGTAAGTATTAATCGATACGTTTTAGGAAAAACGTAAAGACGAATAGTCGAGTTCGTTTTCGAGGAGGTATGGTGTTTAGCCAAAAATATTATAGAAGTTATTTAATTCGAGTGATTACATTTTTGGAAAGAAAGAAAGAAAATAAAATGGAGACGAATTACGCTAAAAACGGTCGGAAACGCGCGAACGTACAAACGTGAAAACGCGACCAAACGAAAAATTTCACCTAAAAAATAATTAAAAATTACAAAAAAGTCCTAAAACGTCTAACTAAAAAAAAATACAAAACCGAAAATATTGAAAACTTTTTAATTAATTATTATTAAATATTAAAGAAGATAAAAAACCCTAAAAAATAATTTAACTAAGAAAAAGACAAAATTCAAACTTTTTTATTCGTAAACCTAAAGTACTTTATTTAAAACCTAAAAAAAAAAATTTGAAATTTTTTATAAACCTTTTTCTCTTTTTATGACTTTTTTAAATTTTTAAATGAGAAAAATCTTAGAAAATAAATAATAAAAATAAAATTATGAAATTTAAACTATATAAAATCAAATTTATTTTTTCTACGTCCTAAATGAAAAAAGAAAATTTTAGAAAAAAGAATTACTTTTTTTTTACTTTTATATTTTTTTGTTATGAATTAAATACGTTTTAAACAAATTAAATGCTTTAAAAATAATAAATGATTTTTCTAAAATCTGAAAAAATTACAGAAAGTCTAAAATACTATTTTAAGAATAAGAAAAATAAAATCCTCGAAAATAAGTTGCTTATAAGCTGAGAATTAAGCTTAAATAGCTATTAAGCCAACTTGTGAAACAAAAGATAAAAGGAATGAGTTGCAAGGGTTTAACAAGTAAGTGTAGTAGCTCAATTGGCTGTGCTGTTGTAACCCTGAACAAGGGGTCAGGGGTTCGAGTCCCACTGATGCCCTTTTTTGTAACACCCGTGAAAGTGCCGTATGATGCTAAGTTATCGTCTCAAGAGTTGTTCAGTATGAGCATCTCTCTTAAGTTGCGACTCACTTGTGGATGTGGTATCCCGAGCCCAGCGTCATTTATTTAATCCTATTTTACGTATATTTTTGAAATTTTTAAGAATTTTTATCGTGGAATTATTTGACGGTTTAAGTTGAAACCAACGTTTACGGTCGTAAATTAACGTTTGACGATTTAAGAAGGACGATGACGATTACGATCCCGATGGATGCCCAAATTTCTATAATTATTGACGATTTATCGATAATGTAATTTTTCGAGAATTTTACTTACGGTTCGTGTTAAGTTGAGTCGGGTGAGTTTTATAGCCTTCCGAGTACATTTAAAGTATCCCAAAAGTATTTTAGAGTGTTCGGGATGATTTCCGACTCCCGTAAAATTTTCTAAATTGACTAGTGAGTCGATCCTGCAAAGTTTTGATGACGTTTTTACTTAAGGCCAAAAGAAACCTTTAATTGCACTTTGGTCCTCCCAATTTTCACAAAAAGGACAAACACAACACACACAAACACATTTAGACAAAAAAAAAATCAAACACACTCTCTCTTCTTCCTCCTAGCCGTCGGCCACCCACACCAAAACCACCACCACCAATTTTTGGGGGTTTTTGACAAATCCAATCAAAGACCCATCTCCCATATCAACTTGTAAGTGAATCCCACAAACAAAAACACACATGCATCCATTTAATTTTTCCAAAAATTTAAGGTTTTTCAAAAATACGTTTTGATTCAATTAAATCATGAATTTGTTTAATTGGTGTATTGATAATGTTTATTCATTCATAAAACGAAATTGGGGCTGATTATTTTGGGTGTTTTGGTCACCAAAACCCACGAAATTTTTAGGGTTTTGGGTGTGTTCAAGGTGTTTGATGAAATGTGTTGTGGGGTTGTGTTTAAAATGGTGTTTTTAGTGTTTTTAAATTGTTTAAACACATTGCATGCTTGTTTTAGGATTTGGGTTTTATGAGGATTGATGATCAATAGGGGTTTAGGACTGAAAATATGATTTGGTTGTGATTAGGGAAGCTTAGGATGATGCCTAGTGGTGATTAGTAGGTTTGGAATCGAGCTTAAGCATGATTTTGGTATAGTCAAATTTAGGCAGAAAGTTTAGGACCTTTTTATAAAAATAAATTTTCCTACAGGTCTAGATAACTAAATGTAGTCATAGAGGGTCTTCTTAGCTTTAATTTGGTATAAGGTAGAGCCCGTGACTCAAAACGAGCTAAAAGTTATGAGGTTTTAAAGATCGTGTACCGGGAGACGAGAACTTTCATAATCCGAATTTATGTTTAGTTTTAGTCAAATCCCGAGGACCACAAGTATGAATTGGTAAAAGGTCAAAGGTCAAATTTTGGTCACAAACCTGTGTAATTGAGTCTATAAGTGGACTTAGGAATCAAAGAAGTCAAAGGTGCATTTCAAATAGGTCAAAGAGGTCCAAGTTGGTCGAAGTACAATTTCAGCCCGGAAAATGTAGTTTTGGAAAAGCGTTGAGTAACGGGTCGTAGAAGTAAAAACTTTTAATGGGATTAAAAATGTGTTTTCTACAGGTCTTATAGTATTTTTGAGAATTTTCTCAAATTTTATAAAAATGGTTAAGTATAGTAAAACAGTCCGTACTTTTGGTAAGAATCGGCGAAACTGTAATATGGATAGTAACTTTAATAACATTGATAAATGGTATAAGTCTAGTAACAACTACTTGTTTGACTTTGGCGTGAGTTTTCATAAGCATTGAGTGTGTTTGCATTTGCGTGTGTTTAGTACAATAATGTACGCGGAGTATTGATTTGGTTTACTTACCTTGATTTTAGGTCAAGTGTTTGATTTTCCCGGGCATCCACGTCGTCGGTGACATTTCTCGTTACGTCTTCGCTAGAACTACTACTACTACGCAAGGTGAGTCTATAGCCTCGCTCTTTACTTTATTCAAATGTTTTTAACCCGCGAGGGGGATACATGCTAGTTAAATGAAAATGAACATAAGGCTTGAATGATTGTTGGACCCGAACGTTGCCTCGAAATTGTGTTGAGTACCTAGTTGCAAAAGTCCCTAAATTCATGAACTATTAACTATTGTCCTGCCCTCGAGTAGGGGGAAATAGCCGCTTATACAATTTGTAGTACTACGGGGCTAACGACCCAATGCTAGCCGAGAAGCTGTACGTTGAGTAAGTTCTGCGGTAGATTATCTTGTATGAGAGATAAGGTATAATTGCAACTGATGCCTTTAGAAGGGGCACTGGTTTCATCTGAATCACGCCGGTAATTATTATGCGGGTGATTGAGTTAACGGATTAGTGTCATGAGCTTAAACACAATTGTCATATTCTTGAATAATAGATTGTATGGCCACAATGCTATTGAATGATCATGATTGGTTTTTAACACTTATGTTCAACTGATGTTTTGATAAACCTATAGATTCGCTCAACCTTTGTGTTGACGATTTTAAGCATGTGTTTCAGGTAATCAAGGTTGATAGCAGTGGAGCATGCGAGGATGGAAGTTGTTGTGGCTTGGCGGTCTACTTGTTTTCCTCCCTTTTTGCACTTAAAACTCTTTTATATTTTGTCGTGAGAATGAAAATGTACTTTTGGTTGAGATTCAGTGGGGACCTAAACGCAAACTCTGTTTTATATTTCTTTTGGGATTTGGAAAACTGTAGACTTGATGTTTTAATAATGTTTGAACTTTTACGTCTCTTTGAGTCGTTTAATATAGCTTATGGGCAATGATAACTACGTAGCACCCAATGTTGTAGTTCCGCTACGCATAGCATTTGTGGGGGTGTTACAGATTGGTATCAGAGCCATGAGTTATAGAGAACTAGGTCATTTTGAAAAATCCTAAACTATAACTTTTGGTGTCGTAAGAAATTGTCCAAGCACACAACTATCCTGCATGGCTCCGGTAAGAATTCTTTAGCATTGCTTTATATTTTAGATGTATCCCTCGAAATTGATATGAATTCCCTAAGTATTTAGTAAGTAAATACTTTGAGATATATATTGAGATATATTGTTTTGTACGTTGAGTACTTATCATCGTAATTTGCAAATTCTTGTAAGATTATCTTATATGTTGCATGTAATTGGCATAACGGGCTACATTGCATTACATGGCAACACCGCGTTGTAATCCTCCGTGTATGTAGGAATGGTTGTATGTATAAGTATGTATATACTATGGTATTTAAAGGCATTGCACGTGAAGCAATGGTCCTTGAGTAATTATCGTACATTAAAATGCGGTTTTGTTGAGAATTCGGCCTTACCGCTAATTATCAATCTTGATAATTAATTTATTGTTCGAATAACCGAATATGAACCTCGTTTGATATCCTAGATACGTAAATGATGCTTCGTAACATATTTTATATCGACTAGGTCGATCTCGATTGTCGTTATCGCACCGTGATGTGTCATTTTGGACATTTTCTTTTGAAACGTAATTTACTTACGTATT
The DNA here is from genome assembly GCA_025667525.1 of Glebionis coronaria. NCBI lineage: Eukaryota > Viridiplantae > Streptophyta > Magnoliopsida > Asterales > Asteraceae > Glebionis > Glebionis coronaria. Next base: position 135,973,154 of record CM046879.1, on the reverse strand, counting down.
ACTTTATTTCCTTTATTCCTAATGGGTTTGATATGTTAGTTCACGTAACTATAACATAGACGAAGTATAATCGACGATGCGTACATTGGGGCGGCGAATCATGTGTGTATATTATGAAACGTGGTTGAGGCGTGTTGCCATTTAATCGTTGTTTACTATTCTACTTGAATTCTAAAGATGTGTTTTAAAATGGACTAGCGTTGTGATCAAGCGTGATAACTTGGAATTTGGTTGGTTTTGTGTTAATTTTGTGGAGTATAATTTCGAGACTCATCCGAGGCCGATAACAACACTTAGTTGACATACGTATTCTAGCTTTGTTTATTTCATTTTGTTTTTGTTGTTTCATTATTTTGAATTCGAATACATGACGGGGTCCGGCATTTGTGTGAGTTAAATAAGCATAAAACTTTGTTGATTGAATGATTTAAACATAAAGTGTTTTACATATTTAATATTTGGTGAATGAAACTTTTGGATAAAAATGACGTATGATGTGTCTTATTACAAGTAAAATTCGTGTAGAGAATAAATGGACATTGTGAAATTATTTTTTTTTCTTTCAACCATTGGTTGGTAAATCGTAATAAGTAATTATTATTACTCGTAAAATCCTTGTTTTCATATATTAAAATTTGATACTAAAGGATTGTGATGGACTTATTAAGAATTTGTTTAAATTAGTTCGAGAAAGGAGTTATAATAAAATTTGCGAGATGACTATTGAGTATATGTAGCTTCGGATTTAGTTTGAATTAATTTTCGGGTCAATGTAGCAAACTTTTGGCATAATTTGAAATATAGAGTAGAAAAATTGGTCATATATTTTGGAGGTAGAAACTTTGTAAAAATTGGTTTACTTTAAACATAAGGTTATGTTTACGTATGTATTGGTATAAACTAGAACACATTACTTGTTGTATTGAATAAACTGGGTTAAAAGTCGGAATGTACACTTTAAGTGAGAAATTATAACGCTTGAAATAAATTTTTAAACATTGATGGAACGTCATTTGAAATAATTTGTTTGTCTAATTGTCGTTATAGAGAATCAATATGTGTAATTTGATGATGCTTGTTTAAAATCATTTGAAAAATCTTTCATTTTATTCCGCTGTGAGATGTGTTAATTTTAAAATTGTTTGATAACGAGCTAAAGATTAAAAGTTGAATTTTATATATTTTGGAAATAATTGAAATAAGCATTTTGATCACCTACTTCATTATTATATTATTATATTATTATCATTAATTATTGAGATTTAAGTCTCGACTAAAATCAGTAAGTATCCGAGATAATACCACGTGAAACCTCTTTATCATTTGAGTCGAATTACGCGAATATGATTTAACAAAACAGTTTTGGGGAAAACATGTGTGTAATAAAAGTCAAAGGTTGATTTTAAGAGTTAATTGGACTAGTTTGAGTCATGTTGGATACGTGTATATTTGTGATAATATAAGTCGTAATAATAAAAACGTAAAACTTGGAAAATTCTTACTACGTATGTTTTTGGTACATAAGATATGAACATTAATGAGGTTTTGACACAAGTATGGAGATTTTCAAACCTAATGATTTGTCAATTATGATAACCGAGTCACCGCATCTACTAATGTTAATAATTTCCGAGAGATTGAAATTTTTCCAGAAATGAAAGCGTTGTAAAGATTGAAAGATGAAAGGTATAAATTCTTTAATAGTGTAACACAAATTAAAAATGTGTAAATGTTCGGTTTTACAATGTACAAGGTAACACTAATTATTATACGCAACTGGATTACACAACACACGCCTACTTGTATATTATTTAATAAAGATGTATATATAACGTTTTGAGTCACGATGGTTCGATCGTCCGACATCCCTTCTTTGATTTTGTGAGTCTGTATCTAAACATGAGTCGTCATGTGATTGTTCATTTTAATATTATCTATGGTATGAAACCATTATTATTATATTTATTTTTGTGTCGCTACTTCGCTAGTACTTGATGATGAGGGTATGTCACCCGGTGTATATTTGTCCCCTTCATGGACCCCGCAATTTTTTTTCTTCTTTCGGTTAATGGAACCAAAAATTATGTATTTACTTGAATGATGCTATAAATCTTCATTAAATTGGCTATTTATTTATATTGAACAAAAGCGAGGAGGCGAAGCCGCTTTACCAAATTGTAGAGGTGAAAGAACTCGATCTTCCTGGTGAAAATTGTTTATAGTTAACCAAGTGGTTATTCTTCTCTCCCCGTATACCCTTGGTGGAATGGGTGTGCAACTCGAGACGATGGGAAGTGTGATCGTTGTTTTATTTTTGACGCTTGTGTTGATATTCAACTTTTACTCCATGTATTCGTAGATTGCTGTTGTTATCCTGAGACTTTTGTCATATATTTGAAGTATTTTCATTTCTAATGTAGTTAATTGCTGTTGGCAATTATATTGCTCGTTTACCTCGTTCGATCTCATTGATCTTAATTTTATCACTTGTTGCGCTTGCAATGATCTTTAATCATGAACCACCTTACCGTCATTTTGTGAATAGTCTATTGTGAAAATAGGTATGAGTGTGTCAAATGTTTTGGTGAACCAAATGCAAAGGGTGTCGATTTATTTATTTAATTATTTATTTATTTTCTCATAAAAAGGCAAAGCAAAAGGTATGTTTCCAAAGTGGACGAAAAATGTTGGATGTGTTTCTTAAAACGATGGTAACAATATTTTCCCCTTTCAAATTTCATTTCAAATGGTTTAATTATTTTGAAGATTAGGTCGAAAACTTCTATAGTCGTGTTTGGTATGTAATAATAATGTTTGTGTCGTCACTCGATCCTCAATTATGCACAGCTTAGCTAACTATGCATAATTCGGGAAGAGTCCTGTTTTGTTAATTGTCGTTGCTTGGTCCTTAAGTATGCATGATCTAGCTAGTTATGCATAGTTTTGGAAGGGCGATGTAGTTTCAAATAAATTGGTCATCTTTAAAAACCGGTAGTGTTTTTGATAAATGTTTGGATGAGAACGTTTTTAAAAATGGTGGATCCTTATGCAAGTAATCGTATTTTCTTTGATTCCTAAAGAAATTTTTGAATTTTCTTGTGTTCTTTGAAACCTTTTCTTCTGTTTGGCGTTGACTTAGTAAGTCACTGTGACCGAGTAATTTTGGGAAAAATGTTTTTATGAGTTGTGTGTAATGTGTGAAGTTTATCGGAATCACGAGGGTGTTGATGAAATACAAAAGGGGCTCGTATCGTCACCGGGAGAAGAGTTTTTAATAAAAATAGAAGACTTCCGAAGTAGAGGAAAACCGAGTTTGAATAACTCTAAGGGAAAGGACGAAGACTTTTCCTACGTCGAATGTATCGTACCTTATATATTTTCTTTTCTCGTTCTTTTGATATGTCAAGCGACACGCGGTAAACTGTTGAAGTTTACCAACTGTGCATCGGTAATTGGAAGACAATTCCATTGTCGTCTTCGTTTATTTAAGTGAGGAATCCTCTTTGCTTGACTCAACCATCCTTGATTATCGATGGTTAAACGATAGATATCCCTAGTTGATGTTTTTGTGGTAAACCCTTGCCTTTTATGTATTTGTGTGGTAAGTAATCTGGTCGAGTGATCGTAAGTTGTGAGAACTTGAGACGACATTGTCCAATGAAGTCCGATCATGGAGAACACGTGCCATGTAATGTATTTTTTTTAACTGTGAACGATGATATTTATTAAGATTTTGACCACGTTTGGGACGGAAGTAAGATGGTGTTCTTGTAGTATCTTTTGGGTATGGATCCGTGTGTGAGCACCCCACGATGACACATGTAAGTATTTTATTTCTTTTTGGATATGCATCCATAGCTAGCAAGCTCTTGAACCTTCTTTAACTTGCAATTTTCTTTTGACTGGACTCATCCGATAATTATGTAAATATTCTTGTTTTATCATGGCTTGGCTGATTAGCAAGCATGAGTTAACTCGGTTGAACTTATTTACTTGGCATGGTTTGGCTATTTCGCAAACATGTCGTGATACGGCTTTATGTGCATCATAATGGCTTTTGTGTTTGATTGGTTTGTGATGTTTTTGAGAGACTTATGTATACGCCGAATGATTTCGTATCGATGAATTCGTTTTTGACGGAATAGGTTTGTATGTACGTAATATTGCGATAAGGTGATTTTGTACTAATAGTATTAATTACTTCGTCTTTTATATTTTGAACGTTTTTCTATGAGGTGATGTGCGACCCGTGTGATTTTCTTTGTGATCAATTATTTTATGAGATGATGAACCAAGTGAAAGGACGACTCGAACGTTGGAAAACGTACTCCGAACATGTGTGATTGATTTTGATAGTTGTTGAGAACGACACATGCCATTGGTAGTATCTTTGTACCACGACTTTTACCTTGATTAGCTTTGAAGCTGCGACATTTGAAGAATTATGTTGATGAAAATATAGACCGCGAGTTGGATGAAATGAAGTAGGAAAAAGTCAGTTGAATGGACTTGAAATGATTCGAGAGCTACGGAAGAGATGGTGTAGATTAAGAATCACTTGTGGACCGCGAGAAGCTGTGGAAAGAGATGTGTTGATACCCGTGGGAGGAATTTTGGGAAATTGAAGTGGAGACCATGGATCGAGATGTTAAGAGATTGAAGCAAGGTATAATACTCATCGTGAAGGTGTGATGGAATCCGAGACGTGAACCGAAGTCCACAACGGAACGAGAAGACCTCTTTAGGAAGAAGTACCTTTATTTTCCTAGTAGTGCAAATGCGAGTATAAGAACCGGAGAGCGCCGGGACGTCGCTCCTTTAAGGAGGGGAGGATGTAACACCCGTGAAAGTGCCGTATGATGCTAAGTTATCGTCTCAAGAGTTGTTCAGTATGAGCATCTCTCTTAAGTTGCGACTCACTTGTGGATGTGGTATCCCGAGCCCAGCGTCATTTATTTAATCCTATTTTACGTATATTTTTGAAATTTTTAAGAATTTTTATCGTGGAATTATTTGACGGTTTAAGTTGAAACCAACGTTTACGGTCGTAAATTAACGTTTGACGATTTAAGAAGGACGATGACGATTACGATCCCGATGGATGCCCAAATTTCTATAATTATTGACGATTTATCGATAATGTAATTTTTCGAGAATTTTACTTACGGTTCGTGTTAAGTTGAGTCGGGTGAGTTTTATAGCCTTCCGAGTACATTTAAAGTATCCCAAAAGTATTTTAGAGTGTTCGGGATGATTTCCGACTCCCGTAAAATTTTCTAAATTGACTAGTGAGTCGATCCCGCAAAGTTTTGATGACGTTTTTACTTAAGGCCAAAAGAAACATTTAATTGCACTTTGGTCCTCCCAATTTTCACAAAAAGGACAAACACAACACACACAAACACATTTAGACAAAAAAAAAATCAAACACACTCTCTCTTCTTCCTCCTAGCCGTCGGCCACCCACACCAAAACCACCACCACCAATTTTTGGGGGTTTTTGACAAATCCAATCAAAGACCCATCTCCCATATCAACTTGTAAGTGAATCCCACAAACAAAAACACACATGCATCCATTTAATTTTTCCAAAAATTTAAGGTTTTTCAAAAATACGTTTTGATTCAATTAAATCATGAATTTGTTTAATTGGTGTATTGATAATGTTTATTCATTCATAAAACGAAATTGGGGCTGATTATTTTGGGTGTTTTGGTCACCAAAACCCACGAAATTTTTGGGGTTTTGGGTGTGTTCAAGGTGTTTGATGAAATGTGTTGTGGGGTTGTGTTTAAAATGGTGTTTTTAGTGTTTTTAAATTGTTTAAACACATTGCATGCTTGTTTTAGGATTTGGGTTTTATGAGGATTGATGATCAATAGGGGTTTAGGACTGAAAATATGATTTGGTTGTGATTAGGGAAGCTTAGGATGATGCCTAGTGGTGATTAGTAGGTTTGGAATCGAGCTTAAGCATGATTTTGGTATAGTCAAATTTAGGCAGAAAGTTTAGGACCTTTTTATAAAAATAATTTTTCCTACAGGTCTAGATAACTAAATGTAGTCATAGAGAGTCTTCTTAGCTTTAATTTGGTATAAGGTAGAGCCCGTGACTCAAAACGAGCTAAAAGTTATGAGGTTTTAAAGATCGTGTACCGGGAGACGAGAACTTTCATAATCCGAATTTATGTTTAGTTTTAGTCAAATCCCGAGGACCACAAGTATGAATTGGTAAAAGGTCAAAGGTCAAATTTTGGTCACAAACCTGTGTAATTGAGTCTATAAGTGGACTTAGGAGTCAAAGAAGTCAAAGGTGCATTTCAAATAGGTCAAAGAGGTCCAAGTTGGTCGAAGTACAATTTCAGCCCGGAAAATGTAGTTTTGGAAAAGCGTTGAGTAACGGGTCGTAGAAGTAAAAACTTTTAATGGGATTAAAAATGTGTTTTCTACAGGTCTTATAGTATTTTTTAGAATTTTCTCAAATTTTATAAAAATGGTTAAGTATAGTAAAACAGTCCGTACTTTTGGTAAGAATCGGCGAAACTGTAATATGGATAGTAACTTTAATAACATTGATAAATGGTATAAGTCTAGTAACAACTACTTGTTTGACTTTGGCGTGAGTTTTCATAAGCATTGAGTGTGTTTGCATTTGCGTGTGTTTAGTACAATAATGTACGCGGAGTATTGATTTGGTTTACTTACCTTGATTTTAGGTCAAGTGTTTGATTTTCCCGGGCATCCACGTCGTCGGTGACATTTCTCGTTACGTCTTCGCTAGAACTACTACTACTACGCAAGGTGAGTCTATAGCCTCGCTCTTTACTTTATTCAAATGTTTTTAACCCGCGAGGGGGATACATGCTAGTTAAATGAAAATGAACATAAGGCTTGAATGATTGTTGGACCCGAACGTTGCCTCGAAATTGTGTTGAGTACCTAGTTGCAAAAGTCCCTAAATTCATGAACTATTAACTATTGTCCTGCCCTCGAGTAGGGGGAAATAGCCGCTTATACAATTTGTAGTACTACGGGGCTAACGACCCAATGCTAGCCGAGAAGCTGTACGTTGAGTAAGTTCTGCGGTAGATTATCTTGTATGAGAGATAAGGTATAATTGCAACTGATGCCTTTAGAAGGGGCACTGGTTTCATCTGAATCACGCCGGTAATTATTACGTGGGTGATTGAGTTAACGGATTAGTGTCATGAGCTTAAACACAATTGTCATATTCTTGAATAATAGATTGTATGGCCACAATGCTATTGAATGATCATGATTGGTTTTTAACACTTATGTTCAACTGATGTTTTGATAAACCTATAGATTCGCTCAACCTTTGTGTTGACGATTTTAAGCATGTGTTTCAGGTAATCAAGGTTGATAGCAGTGGAGCATGCGAGGATGGAAGTTGTTGTGGCTTGGCGGTCTACTTGTTTTCCTCCCTTTTTGCACTTAAAACTCTTTTATATTTTGTCGTGAGAATGAAAATGTACTTTTGGTTGAGATTCAGTGGGGACCTAAACGCAAACTCTGTTTTATATTTCTTTTGGGATTTGGAAAACTGTAGACTTGATGTTTTAATAATGTTTGAACTTTTACGTCTCTTTGAGTCGTTTAATATAGCTTATGGGTGATGATAACTACGTAGCACCCAATGTTGTAGTTCCGCTACGCATAGCATTTGTGGGGGTGTTACATTTTTACACAGATTGTCTTTTTCTTTAAAAATAAAAAAAACGTATAGAAAGGAAATAAAAGGACGTATTAACCAAAAAGCTCAACAGAGCAGTTGGTTTGGTAGTGTGCAGTTGTGTCTGCTGGCTGCGTGCAGGTCTGGGGTTCAAACCCACCTTGCTGCAGATTTATCTTTTTTACCAGTCACAGAAATATCATACAACAAAAAAAGAAAACAGCATCTTGTTTTTGCTGATCTAAAGGCAACAATCATATAATAAAGGAGTGAAGAGCAGATAATTGTCACTTTGGCTTTCTAGTTTACACAGTGATCAAAACAAACCGCAAACACATAAACCTGAATCACACCAATCACTTAAAAATCAGCAAGTATCGAAAAAAGGGGTTGTGGGCTTGGCTATTTGGTGAAAGGTGTTGGTTGCTGTGGGGAAATAGGGTACAGGCGTTCACAAAAGGCAATCACACTCCCGAAATATTCAACAAATCAAAGCCACAATCGGGTTTATGTACATGCAACAACTACAAACGAACACTCCTAACACTTCCAACAACTTCAAAATGCTAACCACCCTTATATTTAGAAGACAGTGATGCAAAATAAGCAGAAAGAAAACCTAGAACTCAGTGGACTAGTGACGGCTATTGCTTGTTGGATGCACATGGAATAAGTAAGCAAAAACCCTACAATGCACACTTAGCTACTATCGTTCACAATTCTCTCAAGCAACCAATAGGGACGTAAAGTGACAGGACAGTGAGCTATCTAAGGGCTTATGGCAGCTATGTAATAAGCTAAAGACCTCAATAAGTACTAACTTTAAACCTAAGCTAGCTGTCCTAATAACTACCTGAATTCAACAAAGAACCAAATTCAAATGCACACTAACAAAACTACCCCACACTTGGCAGATTTTCATAAATCATGTAAAACCAACTTTTTCAAAAACAAACACCAACTTTATGACTAAAATCAAAATACCCTAAGCCTATTAAACTGATGCAGAGCTAAACCTAGCCCTGGGAGATCACTTCTACCCGAAAACCTGGTTGTCCCAAACACCACTTTAATGGCTTAAACATGAAATTTCTCAAAAGATTTTGCTTGAAAACAACTCGCCCAACCTAGTAAATCACTAATGTAATTCAAATAACACTCAAACAATAAGATTCCAACACAAGTTCCACTAATCAATAACAAGAATATAAATTCACATGCATATTAACTTGTTGGACAGAAAAATGTAAAAGACGATAAAAACAAACCTCAAGGATAGACGATCCCTACCCTTGGATGTTAGAGCTAATGTGCACGCCCGTGCACAAGCTTCCAAGTACACCTGCTAAGAATATCAAACGTGAACGGGAACGAAAATATCAAACCAACTGATTTCTCTTCCAAAATCTTTTTCACAAAACCACAAAAACTTTTAAAACTTTGAAACACAAGATTCAAACAGAGACTTAAACTCTAAACACACGAATGTGAGAAAAACTTTTTCAAAACACCAACTTTTTCAACATTATGAAAAAAAAGAATTAAATTCGAAAACTAATTCAAGATAAATTATGTGGAACTCAGAGTTATTTCATTCTCAACACCAACTTTTAATGTAACAAAAAGGAATTTCAAATTTCCAACTTTCATTAAAGATTAAAAAAGATTACAAAGATATGAAATAAAACTGGAACAATGGAACTCAGTCTTTCATTCATAAAAAAATTAGGATTACAAAACTTTTTTAACAAAAAAATTGGAACAAGAACAAAAAATGCTAAATGCTATTCTATTTATACAATGTAGAAGACGATTCTAGAATCCTAACCCTAGTTACATGAAGTTACGATTATGCCCTGGTCGAATCTTGAAGATGCTGGTCTTGATTCCTCAATTTGAATTCAGTCTTTGGTCAATCTGTTAAGCCACGTGATACCAGCTGTTGAGAAATGATCTGAGCCTTCTATGTTGTTGTGGTGAACAAGGGTTGAATCTTGGCCATGGATTCTCTGGTGACTCTTGTCTTGTTCTTAATATCGGGACAAGAGAGGTGATTGTGATGTTTATTTTGCTGAGCTGGATGAGTAAAAGTCACATAGGTGTGTTCATAGTGGGACAGAGATCAAAAGCCAAATGGTTAATTTGGACTTTACCTCTGATTTTGTGGTGAATAGAAACTGGAAAGGATTAGGGCTTAGTTCTTGAATGATAAGTTAAGTTTAATCCCAATGAGGTAAAAAAACATGTTGCCCGTCCTAATTGTGTTGACCTTTTTTTTCTTGACTTGGATTATAAATATAAACCGGGCTTGCAAACGGGCTGATCGGGTTTGGGTTTGGAATTTGACATGTATTACCCCTGGACTTTATAAAAAACAACAAATCAAGTCTTGGCCAGATTCTTGTTAATTCCCTTTATATCAACTTTGGGCAAATGACATAATGGTCCCTTAAACTTTTGTAGAATTAGAACAAGGACCATTTTAGCAATTTTCGCAATCTTCAAGGGCTCATAATGTAATATCTCAACATTTTAGGGACCCAAATGCAATATTTGTGTTTTGCAAGGGTATAAAATGGCAAGTCTTCAATTCTTGAGGGACCAATCTTGACAAATCTTCAAACTTTAAGGACTTCTTTGGAAATTCATGATTCGGGTCCGGTTCTTTGTGCGGCTTCGTTTCTCATGTTTGTTTTTGCTTCATTCTTGTGATCTTTTGTTGATTACACGATATCCGTACCTAAAATACACAGGACACAAATACAAGCATATATAGGGGTATTTTCATGATATTTTAAGCGTTTTAAGCCCGATTTGGACGATAAGACTATGTATAATTGCAGTCTCATCACTCCCTCATACTAAACCTCTGTCGTGTCCCCACGCAATGCTAGAATTAAGTATCTTAGCACCTCCAAAATTCATTTTATGATGACATTTATTGAAAATGTAAACTTAAATAAACTGCTACACGTGTTTTAGACATAATGTATTGTTTTCATCACGATAAAGTGACTTTTGGGATCATAGAACAAGAACACGTGAATGCTTCGTTAGAAATAATTTCGGCATCCTCGATTTTCACCCAATTCCATGCTAAGCGTGTAACGAGATCATTGTTATTATAAGTTAGCAACACGATCACATCTCATGAGTGTTAATTACGAACCTAAACTCCCTTATTCCTACTTGGTATCTCTTATATTTTATTTTGTCTTAATGATCACGAGGATACATCATTTACTTATGCGTGAATAGAGATTAAGTCCAAAAATAGAGTCTTAACGGTGTAACCAAAATCATTAAATTAATAATTCATCCTAATAGACAACGATGTCAAAAAATTAAGTCAACAAGAAGGATCGATAAACACGGTTTTATAACGGTTTTGAACATGAGACTTATTACCATGACTTTTATTATCCGCCTCATCATCGGCGGTTTTATTATCATGGTATACCTCCATCTTTTATTCAACTTCGCCATGAAGCTTTTATTATGACTTCAGTCTTGCCTTGCCTTTTATTATCCGCCTCATCGGTGGTTTTATTAGCCAAAGACGTATATCCTCACGCTAAGGCGAATTTTGGATCTTTAAAGCTTCGAAGATTAAGGCTTGATTCACTTTCAATTTGGGCATAGATTTTTCGGCCTTGTGATAGGTGTGTAAACACCCATCCTTTTACCACTTAATTCTGGCTAAAACGAGACCAAAACATGTATTTAATATCATTTGTTTGGAATTATGCGTGGTTTTTGTGTTTATTGTGTTTTCAGAGCCAACCGGATCAATATTGAAGAAAACATGGGATTGCACGGGTTTTACTGAAGAAAAGGACTCAAGATAAAGTCTATTGTCCAAGAGATGCAAAAGATTTGAAGTCACTGGGCCTATTCGAAGATTTATTGAAGAAAAGGACCAAAGATGGAAGATTTACATAAGTCGAAGAAACTCAAGTCTATTAAACGAAGAAATTAAAAGACGAGTTGAATTTAATGGACGACAAATCCCGAATCAGAATTGAAAACGTCAACTTTTCTGAAAAGACGAGAAGACAAGAAGAACGGGAGAAAGCCCACTCACCAACCAAAAGACAAGCCTATAAATAGACCACCCCTCACACATTTAGCCAGTTAGTTTTTAGTTTTTTCTTCTCTCCCCTTTTTTCTCCCTTTTAGTTCGTATCATCACCAACACCACTAGGGTGTTTGGTGATCCTGATCTTTGATTTTTAATCTTGTAATTTTCATCTTTGTTTTGTGATTGTTAAAACAGTAATCATCAATGCAAGTTCTTGTTTAATCTTTCCATTTCATCTTGTTCATCATCATCTTTCTCTTCAAGTTCTTAAGTTCTTATTTTATTGAGTTTTGATCTTCAAAAGTTGTTGGGTTTTGTGTTTTTGTTGATGGGATTTGTAGTTTATGGTTAGTGGATGCTTAGTGATTAGTTTATTTAAGTTTTTGGTGAAAAACTTGGTGATTTTTGGGTTAAAATTGATCTCCCCTGTTCTTCGGGATAGTTACTGTATCTGGGTTTCCCAGACTTCCGGATGAACACCAAAGTTCCGGATGAACAAGAAAGTTCCGAATGAAGGATTTCCAAAAGTTCCGAGTGAAGAGATCCGGATGAACAAAGTTCCGAATCAAGGTTAAATTTCCGAATCAATCATCTTTTGAGCATCATTAATTGTTACTGTTTCTTTAGTGTTACTGTTTCTTCATTTTAACTTTAATTTCAGTTTTAATTTTAATTTTAATTTTAATTTTAATTTTAATTTTAATTCAAGTTTTTATTAATTGTCATTAAATTAATTATCTTTGATTTAAGTTTTCATTTTAATACATTTAAACTTTTTAGTAGATTAGAAAACTAAAACCCTTTTTTAGTAACCAAGAACAATCATTCCACTTAAGGCCGAGATCAATTCGAGAGGATATCGAGAGAAAAAATCTGAACCCAATGAAAACCCTTTTATCAAATGGCGCCGCTGCCGGCTCTTCTCGTTAAGATCAAAAGTTTTTTGTGAGAACTTGGATTTTGGGATCCGTTCCCCGTGAACGTTACTTTTTCATAAAAACTTTCAAAAACACTAAAAAATATAAAATTTTCAAAAAATCCTAAAAAGTAAAAAACATAAAAAAAAACCAAAAATATTTTTGCTTTGCTTTTCTTTGTTCGTTCTTTTGCAGGTGTATGCGCACTTGATCCACGTCTTATCAAGAGCTCGAGCCTCTCGATCACTTAGACATGGCCGGTGTACAAAACAACAATAACATACCACCTCCAAACAATAATAATAACAACGACAACCCGCCTTTCAACAACATGAATAATAACAACAATGAGCCCCTTCCGGATAATCGCCCGATGATTGAACTACTGCAAGCTCATGTGGATGGCAACACGGATCCAATTGTCATACCTCCAATTGCCGCCAACAACTTTGAGCTCAAGTCAGGCTTTATCCAGATGGTCTCCGCTCCACCATTCTTGGGGCGTACCATTGATGACCCACATGACCACATCAAGAGATTCTTGCAACTCACTAACACGGTCAAGTTCAATGGTGTTCCACAAGAGGTTATCAGGTTACAACTTTTTCCCTTTTCTTTAGAGGGACAAGCCCGGCATTGGCTTGCTAAGGAACCGCCACAGAGTATTCTCTCGTGGACGGATTTGGAAACCAAATTTATCAATTACTTTTTCCCACCCTCTCGTACTACCGCTTTGCGGAATGAAATCATAAATTTTGAACAAAAGTACGATGAGTCGTTCAGTGAATCTTGGGATCGTTTTAAAGATCTTTTAAGAAAATGCCCACAACATGGTTTTACCAAAGTACATCAAATTAATACTTTTTACAATGGTTTAAGCATGAGTGACCAAGATTCACTGAACAGTGCCTCGGGGGGTAATCTTTTGGCTAAGACTTCCAATGCTGCTTGGGATATCATTGAGAATAAGTCTCGTGTGCAAACCAAGAGTGTTCGGACCAATGTCGCTAGTGCTAGCACTAGTGACAACGACAAGCGACTGGACAAAATCACTACGCTTCTTGAATCGCTTGTCACCCACACCGTTAGCAACAACAACAACAACAACGCTAAAAACGCTCAAGTTAACGCTGTCAGCCAACCTTGTGAGATATGCGGTGGTCCTCACTCTTACACTACTTGTACTGCCACCCAAGACTACCCTGCTGAGAATGTGAATGCGGCATATGGCACCTATCCTCAACCTGCTTATCAAGCTCGACCTCAAGGTGACCGTAATTTGCTTAGCTACCGCTCCAACAACTACCTCTCACCACCCGGTTTTCCCCCAAACAACCCAAACCAACAACAAAACCTCAACCGCCCTCCTCAACAACAGCAACAACCTCATACACCATACATTCCACCTCACAAGCAGCAACAACCACCTCAACGAAACAACCAAGTTTACCAGCATCCTGCTTATCAACCACCCGCATACAATGCTCCTCCCAACCAACCCACCGCTTTACACCAAGAAGTGCAGACCTACATGCGAACTAATGATGTGATCGTGGAAAATCTTCAGCGGGAAGTGCTCAACCTAAAAGCAGACTTGGTCAAACAAGGGAACGATTTGAGAGCTGACATGAGAAACACGTTGGATAGCCAAACTAATGACTTGAAGAACATGATGGCTAGTTTCTTCCAAGGTAATCAACCCTCTTCTTCGGGTACTCTTCCGAGTAACACCGTTGCGAATCCAAGAGGGGAGATGAAAGCAATCACTACTCGAAGTGGCAAAGGTACCAAGGAACCCGAGCTTCCTATACCTCCACCGGTGGTTGTGACTAAGGAGAACGAGTCACCTGCTCCTATTCCTCATCCTTCTCCTTCCCCAATTTCTCCACCTCTTCTTTCTACCCCTCCCCCACCCAAGGATGTGAGTGATCCTATTCTCCCAAAGCCTTCCTCTTCTTCCAATATACCTTATCCATCTAGGTTGAGGAAAGAGAAGCTCAAAAGCAAGGACGATATTCAGGTTTCGAACTTTCTTAAGATGTTTAAACAACTGAATTTCAATATCTCCTTCGCTAAGGCTCTCGCTCACATGCATAAGTACGCGAAAATGTTTAAAGATCTTCTGAGCGACAAGGAAAAGCTCCTCGATATTGCCAACACCCAACTTAATGAGAATTGCTCTGCAGTGCTCTTAAGGAAATTGCCAACCAAGCTTGGTGATCCGGGTCGTTTATTAATTCCTTGCAATTTCTCGGGAGTAGAGAATTGCATGGCCCTAGCCGATCTAGGTGCCAGTATTAATCTTATGCCTCTAAGCGTTTGGAAGCAATTATCTCTCCCAGAGCTAGTCCCCACCAAAATGACTTTGGAATTAGCTAACCGTACGGTTGCTTATCCAGTGGGGATAGCCGAAGACGTCTTTGTAGGAATCGACAAATTCACTTTTCCTGCCGATTTTGTCGTCGTCGACTACGAGATGGACCCTCGTGTTCCCTTGATCGTGGGTCGTCCATTCCTGAGGACCGGTCGCACTCTCATCGATGTTGAAGCCGGTGATCTTATCATGAGAGTGGGTGACGATAAAATCGTCTTCAACATGGGAAAGTTGTCTAAACAACCTTATTCCAACGAGAGTGTTAATTGTATTGACGTTCTGGATGAGGCTTGTGAAGAACACTTCAAAGATGCTTGTAAAAGTATTCCTACCTCTCTTCCCAATGTTGAAACCGTTTCCTCTATTGATTCATCATTGTCTCTATTTGGAGAAAGTGATTTGTTTTGGAACAATCTTGAAGACACCATGGGAAATGTGAATTTAGCTACTAATGATTCTCCCACCGATGGGGATGAAGACATGAATTTCTTTGACAATCTTCTCAACGAAGACAATCCTTCGCCTCTATCTCCCACGGTCATTGCTATCGATACTCCGACTTTGAATACGCCTCCTGTCGAAAATCCTCCGGATTTAGAACTAAAGGAGTTGCCGCCACATCTCGAGTATGTGTTCCTTGAAGAAGAGAAGAAGTCGCCAGTCATCATTGCTAAGGACCTAATGGAAGACGAAAAAGCCCGACTTATCACCGTGCTGAAAGATCATAAGAAAGCTATTGCTTGGAAGATTTCTGATATTCGTGGAATTGATCCTCACTTCTGTACACACAAAATTCTCATAGAGGACGACTTTAAGCCCACAATTCAAAGCCAACGAAGGGTGAATCCAAAAATCCATGAAGTCATCAAAACAGAGGTTCTCAAACTTCTTGATGCGGGTATGATTTACCCTATTTCGGATTCACCATGGGTTAGTCCCATCCATTGTGTGCCCAAGAAGGGCGGAATAACCGTTGTTCCCAATGAACACAACGAGTTGATTTCCACTCGTCTCGTTACTGGGTGGAGAGTTTGTATAGACTACCGCAAACTCAATGATGCCACGAGAAAGGATCATTTCCCCCTACCTTTTATGGACCAAATGCTTGAACGTTTAGCGGGTAATGAATATTACTGCTTTCTTGATGGTTTCTCGGGTTATTTCCAAATACCCATCGATCCCCAAGATCAAGAGAAGACTACATTCACTTGTCCCTATGGCACATTTGCTTACAAAAGAATGCCTTTAGGCTTATGTAATGCGCCCGGGACTTTCCAAAGGTGCATGTTATCTATCTTTCATGACATGGTTGAACAAACCATGGAAGTCTTCATGGATGATTTCTCGGTCTTCGGGGATTCCTTCTCTTCTTGCCTTGCCAATTTGGAACGTATGCTTAAGCGGTGCGAAGACACTCGCCTTGTTCTAAATTGGGAAAAATGCCATTTTATGGTAAAAGAAGGCATCATGCTGGGACACAAGATCTCGAAAGCCGGTCTTGAAGTAGACCGTGCTAAAGTTGATGTTATAGCAAAGTTGCCTCCACCTTCAACCGTGAAGGGTGTGAGAAGTTTTCTGGGTCATGCGGGCTTATACCGACGATTCATCAAAGATATTTCTCAAATCGCTCGCCCGATGACCCACCTCTTGGCAAAAGATACTCCTTTTATCTTTTCCAACGAGTGTCTTGAAGCCTTCAACTTGCTTAAGGATAAGCTAACTAAGGCACCCGTCTTGGTTACCCCTAATTGGGAGCTTCCCTTTGAGTTGATGTGCGATGCTAGTGATTTTGCTATTGGAGCGGTTCTGGGACAAAGAGTGAACAAGCATTTCCAACCGATCCATTACGCTAGCAAGACAATGACGGGGGCACAATTGCATTATACGACAACCAAAAAAGAGCTTTTAGCTGTTGTCTATGCTTTTGAAAAATTCCGCCCCTATCTTGTCCTTTCCACCACAATCGTGTATACCGATCATTCCGCGTTGAAGTACTTGTTGACAAAGCAAGATTCCAAACCAAGACTTCTTCGCTGGGTTTTGCTGCTCCAGGAATTTAAAAGCGACATTCGCGATAAAAAAGGAGCAGAAAACCTAGCCGCGGATCATCTCAGCAGACTTGAGGATCCTTACCAAGGGGATCATCCAAACAAAGAAATCAATGATTCTTTTCCTTTGGAGACCTTAATGTCTATAAATTCGAAATCTGATGAAACCCCGTGGTTTGCGGACTTTGCAAACTACTTGGCGGGTAGAATTCTCAAGGAAGGGTTGACGTCTAAACAAAAGAAAAAGTTCTTCACCGACATTAAGACTTACTTTTGGGACAACCCTTACCTACTCAAACAGTGTGCCGACCTGATTATTCGCCGATGTGTTGACGGACCGGCAGCTTCAGAAATCCTTGATGCTTGCCACAAAGGACCCACCGGTGGTCACTTTGGTCCCAACTACACCGCCAAAAAAGTGTTTGATTCGGGATTTTATCGGCCCTCCATATATCGTGACGCTCACAATATGGTTAAACGATGTGATGTGTGCCAGAAACAAGGCACGATCACACATAAAGACGAGATGCCTCAGAATTTCATTCAAGAGTGTGAAATCTTTGATGTTTGGGGTATCGACTTTATGGGGCCATTCCCTTCTTCTAAAGGAAACAAATACATCCTTGTAGCCGTTGACTACGTTTCAAAGTGGGTTGAAGCCAAAGCTTTACCCACCAATGATGCAAGGGTGGTTTGTAACTTTTTAAAAGCTCTTTTCGCTAGATTCGGTGTGCCTCGTGCCATTATTAGTGATCGTGGGACTCATTTCTGCAATGACCAATTTGCTAGAGTCATGGCTAAGTACGGTGTAAACCATCGTCTTTCCACAACCTACCACCCACAAACTAATGGCCAGGCTGAAATATCCAACCGAGGACTGAAGCGAATTCTTGAAAGGACCATGGGAGAGCATCATGCCTCATGGGCTGATAAACTTGATGATGCTTTGTGGGTTTCCGTACTGCTTACAAGACTCCGATCGGCTGTACGCCTTATCGTCTTGTGTACGGGAAAGCGTGCCACCTCCCCATTGAGTTGGAGCACAAGGCTTACTGGGCCTTAAAGTGGGCTAATTTTGATATCAATAAAGTCGGTGACCTACGCAAGCTCCAACTCAATGAGCTGAATGAACTTCAGAATGAGGCTTATGAAAATTCTTTGATCTATAAGGAAAGAACTAAGCTCATCCACGACTCCAAGATCAAAAACCGAGAGTTCCATGTTGGAGACAAAGTCTTACTTTTTAACTCTCGGTTGAAAATATTTTCGGGAAAGCTCAAATCTCGTTGGTCCGGCCCATTCACCATTGCCCAAATTTTTCCATATGGTACTCTCGAGCTCGCTCAACCTAATGGACCTAATTTTAAGGTGAATGGCCAACGAGTGAAGTTGTACTTTGGTGTGGACACCTCTCAGGAGGTGATTCCATCCCTCACCACGTTCCCCATGAACTAATTTTGGGTCAAGTCAGGCTCCTGACTCGGTTATCAAAAACAAGCGCTCCTCGGGAGGCAGCCCGAGTATCTATCCTTTTATGTTTTAATCCCCTAAGTGTAGGGGGACTTCTATACGCGTTTGTCTTTGTGTGGTGATGTGATTACAGGGATAAGTGCACTCTTGGAATCTTTGAAGAATCGTGCTCCCGTGTTATCCGAAATCCGGTTCTATCTCTCAACTATCGTGATTCAATTTTCTTCATACTCACATTTGAAATTGATCACTTTAGTCGTCTCTTTCTCAACTTGAGTTAACCAACGTGCACAATGTAATAAGTGTAGGGGGAGACTTTTCCCACATGCTTAAACATTGAGGACAATGTTTATCTTAAGTGTAGGGGGGACTTCTATCGAAGTTTTAAGTGGACTTTTCCATGAAAATGCCTTCATTTAACCGGAAAATCATATTTTTCAACATTTTTCAAATTTTTTTATTAACTTTGGCCATTTAGTCATAATTTTTAAATTTTTATCTTTGCTTTCATATGTATATATCCCACAATAAGTCAAAAATCTTAATAAAGTGGTGTGGCTAGTTTAGAAGTCTTTGACATATTAGGCCCGTTGCGTTTATTTTAACTCAACCCGAATAGACTTATCCAAGTTTATTCTAGCTAGTATCCTTAACCATGTAGACCTTAATTGGTTTATTAGGCTAAGTATCCACGAGTCTCATTACTTGAGATTTTAAATTGTGGAGGACGAGAGATGATAGAGTCAATTATAAGTCGGTATTCTTGCACAAGCTCACTTGGTGTAATTATTTGCCTATTCTCCCATCACTTGCTAATAATTTATCTGCAATAAGTAAGGTCGTACGATTTGAAAAGTTACTTAGCTTCTAGCCCAAGATCGTTTAAAAGTTGCTCGGTAATGATAAGAGTTCATAGCCAAGGCATAACTTATGAAGCGGGGCGCGAAGATTGGCGAGTCCGAAAAGGCCCTAACAAGGCATGAGGATTCCATTTTATTGCTAAAGATCCAAAGTGATGTGAAAAGCATTATTCCCAAAGTCAATATGAAGGATCAAGACTCACGACGAAAAGCAATCAACTCCCGTAAAGATCATGGAGAAGTCTATCCGAAAAGACCCTAACAAGGTATGAGGATAAATAGATCCAAGTCTGAAAAGGAGGCGGATCGTTGTATCTCAAAACCCCAAATAGAGATTGAAGAAATAATCATGAAGTCGTGGTCAACAAAGTTGGAGTACCTCTCAAAAGTCTCCAAGTGAAGAAACTCTATGAACGATGAGAAGACCATTATCTCAAGCACGTCTCTCAAGATATGAAGTATGAAGTACATGCCAAATATCGGCCCGAGAAAGGTCTCAAATCGTGAACCGAGTTATGCCAAGATATGAACTTTTTGATATCCCGAGAAGCAGTTTTAAGAGATTTTGTCCTTTAGCTAACTATTGATCAAATCGTCCTACTTTGCTTTCAGCCTAAATAAACTATCGAAATAAGTCCAAAAATGCATCTTCATGATCATTCTAAGACAAAAATAAAATATAAGAGATACACCTAGGAATAAGGGAGTTTAAGCATTTAATTAATCCATGTGTGTAAGTGTTTCAATTGCTAACTTATAATAACAATGATCTCGTTTTTAAGCTTAGTTTAGGGAACGTGAAACTTGAGGGTGATTAATCTTCGCAGCACCAAAGCCCTAATGTAAGTCATTGGTTTCTTTGCAAGTTATTTCCATCCTTTTGTTTACTTTAAAGTTTTAATTTCTATTAGTATTTTAATTTTTGTTTAGTAGTATTTAAATAAGGCCAAGGTTGATTAATTATGAGAAAAGTGTAAAATTGCTTTATCACTAAGCATTGCATGAGGGCATGGCAATGGTTAAGTGTAGGGGATTTGATAGGTGTGTAAACACCCATCCTTTTACCACTTAATTCTGGCTAAAACGAGACCAAAACACGTATTTAATATCATTTGTTTGGAATTATGCGTGGTTTTTGTGTTTATTGTGTTTTCAAAGCCAACCGGATGAATATTGAAGAAAACATGGGATTGCACAGGTTTTACTGAAGAAAAGGACTCAAGATAAAGTCTATTGTCCAAGAGATGCAAAAGATTTGAAGTCACTGGGCCTATTCGAAGATTTATCGAAGAAAAGGACCAAAGATGGAAGATTTACATAAGTCGAAGAAACTCAAGTCTATTAAACGAAGAAATTAAAAGACGAGTTGAAATTATTCGACGACAAATCCCGAATCAGAATTGAAAACGTCAACTTTTCTGAAAAGACGAGAAGACAAGAAGAACGGGAGAAAGCCCACTCACCAACCAAAAGACAAGCCTATAAATAGACCACCCCTCACACATTTAGCCAGTTAGTTTTTAGTTTTTTCTCCTCTCCCCTTTTTTCTCCCTTTTAGTTCGTATCATCACCAACACCACTAGGGTGTTTGGTGATCTTGATCTTTGATTTTTAATCTTGTAATTTTCATCTTTGTTTTGTGATTGTTAAAACAGTAATCATCAATGCAAGTTCTTGTTTAATCTTTCCATTTCATCTTGTTCATCATCATCTTTCTCTTCAAGTTCTTAAGTTCTTAATTTTATTGAGTTTTGATATTCAAAAGTTGTTGGGTTTTGTGTTTTTGTTGATGGGATTTGTAGTTTATGGTTAGTGGATGCTTAGTGATTAGTTTATTTAAGTTTTTGGTGAAAAACTTGGTGATTTTTGGATTAAAATTGATCTCCCCTGTTCTTCGGGATAGTTACTGTATCTGGGTTTCCCAGACTTCCGGATGAACACCAAAGTTCCGGATGAACAAGAAAGTTCCGAATGAAGGTTATTTCCAAAAGTTCCGAATGAGTGAGAAGTTCCGAATGAGTTTGTCTTTAAGAAGTTCCGAATGAGTTTCCTTTAAAATCTTCCGAATGAGTTTCTTTTTTGAAAAGTTCCGAATGAGTTTTTTTCTTAAAAAGTTCCGAATGAGTATAAAGTTCCGGATGAACCAAAGTTCCGAATAAAGTTCCGAGTAAAGTTCTGGGTGAACTTCCGAACCAAACTTCCGAATCAAGTTCCGAACGAAGTTCCGGGTGAAAGTTCCGAAGAAAGTTCCGAGTGAAGGATTTCTAAAAGTTCCGAGTGAAGAGATCCGGATGAACAAAGTTCCGAATCAAGGTTAAATTTCCGAATCAATCATCTTTTGAGCATCATTAATTGTTACTGTTTCTTTAGTGTTACTGTTTCTTCATTTTAACTTTAATTTCAGTTTTAATTTTAATTTTAATTTTAATTTTAATTCAAGTTTTTATTAATTGTCATTAAATTAATTATCTTTGATTTAAGTTTTCATTTTAATACATTTAAACTTTTTAGTAGATTAGAAAACTAAAACCCTTTTTAGTAACCAAGAACAATCATTCCACTTAAGGCCGAGATCAATTCGAGAGGATATCGAGAGAAAAAATCTGAACCCAATGAAAACCCTTGTATCACCTTGTGAGCTTCAAATTTTTGCTTAATTTAGGTGAGCACTTGAAATCTTATTATTGGGTGAAGCTTTTGATTATTCGGGTTGCCAATACTTCAAAACCGTGACGCTGGCGATACCTTAATGTTTTCCCAATTTAATTACATGGAAGCTACTAAAACAAATTAGAAACAAACAATAGTGACTAAACTGCTAAATCAATATTTATTAACAATGTATTATCAAAAGCGTGGGGAAAATAAGCTAATAATTACTACACATGAGATCGTGAAAGATTACGAGACTTATAAATAACTCTATCATTTCTCGTCCTCATTTAAGAGACTTAGCCTAAAAAGTTAAGGAATCAAAGCTAAGTGCTCAACACACACGGTCGAGTAAAAAATTACTCTTATTCTCACCATCGGAAAACCTACATTCGTGTCTTAAACACTTGTGAAAAATACGAAAAATTTTAAAATTTGGCAATTTTTAGCCTTATTTGCAACAAAATGATAACAAAAAGATGAAATTTTGGATTGCGTGTTGACGTAAGCAAGGTGAAGTATCTACTCACCCCCATACTAAAACTAAACATTGTCCTCAATGTTTCGAGTCTAGGGGTGAAACACCCCCATACTAGAGACGTAGTCGAATGCTTAATCTCGAGCATGGAAAGGGTAAAACGAATAACCTAAAAGCCGTTTATGAATTATGCTAATAAGATAAACGTTAGAACATAAAAGGATATCATCGGATATCGGAATCTCCAAAGGCAACGATCGAAGCTCGAGTGCTACGTAAAACGAACACGAGAGGCTTCAATGATGTCGATGTACCTAATGAATCACAATCACGAACAACCACGGAACAAAGGTTGGAAGGGCACAAATCCCCTCACATTAAACTAATTAGAAAGAAATAATATGTACATGGATAAGCATGGGTTTCCCCCACGAGGCACCTTGTTTTTGATAACCGAGTCAAAAGCTCGACTCGAATCCCCATAAATGTGATCATTTAGGGACAATCATGGTTTGGTCATTTTTGGTGGGACTTACATGTAATCAAGGCCCAAAAGCAACCGATCATAAAGGCAAAACCTTTATACCGGGATCAAAGATCGTGTCTTCGTTTTCGGATGATAAACGAAAAAACACGACTTTCAACATCATCGTCCCAAAGGGACACAATAAAATAGAATGAGAAGAGAAGGGTGGGACATTGGGTGGGCAAACAAATCGAGTTACTCGAGGTAAACTCATACCGTAAGTGTAGAAGGATCTTCTAGTGACTACTTCGGTAAAAGACCGAGATTTTATCTTAAACGTGATACCGGGGTCAAAAATCTCGTCCTCGATGGAGAAGTGTGAGGAAACAAATGGGGCTTCCCCCTCACTAGGTCCACACAAAACGTCGTCAAAAGAAGTAGACGCGTTTGTAGCAAGCTCAATTAAGCGAGGTGATCACGGAGTTAACTTTGGAAAAAATTTCAAATCAATTGTAAAATCTTTTCCTTTTTCATTTTTTAACTCTTTGTTACGAAAACCCAAGTTGATTAAATTGAAAATATTTGGTGTTTCTAAAACAATTCTAGGCACACTTAAAATTTCTACATTTATCTTAAAGGCGGGAGGAGGATTTGAATTTTTAAAACGTGAATCGATTAATAAAACATCCCCCTCCGGGCTAACGCAACGGTCCTCATCAAACTCGAAAATAGAAGACGGATCATCAAGAATACGTTTGATCTCGGAAAAATCGCCATCGGGATCAAAAACGTCTTCTCTTCCTCGTGGAAGAGGTTGAGCAATAAAATTTTCGATAATCGAGTCGCTAGCTTCAACCGTCGTGAAACTAGGAAAAGAAGGCTCTTCGATTGAAGATTTTGCCTTTGTCGTTTCGACCTCGACATCGAAAAACGTATCGATGTGAGCAAGGCCATCGGCGGACTTCTCACACGATAAATCCAAAATCTCACTCGGTGTGGGATTAGGAGTAAAAGGCTCGTCTCGTGACGATTTTGCCTTGACGGTTTCAACTTTGTCCTTTGAAGGGATCGAACGTGGGTTCTCGAACATTTAGCAAAACTACTAACACGTCCCTTCGGAATTAATTTTCGCTCATCTTGTAAAAACGAGGGTTCAATGATTTCCTTTAAAACCTTTTCACATTTTTCTTTTTTAAAATCATTTAATGGAATTTCTTTGTCAAAATTAAGTGTATATTGATTCAGAAAATCCTCAATAATTTCATCCTCATTAGAAAAATTAGGTTTAGAAGGTACAAGATTTAATACTCCCAAGTATCCTACGAGTTTTTCCTTTGGTTTATGTAACACCCCATTTTGGAAATGGAATATTACGCATAATCTTGGCGTGTCATCAAAGCATACAAGGATAAATGTCTAAGCATTTTTCAACCATAAAGGGAAATACCGGAATCAAACATCGGTAATCCCAAAGTAAAGCTCATCACACACAAACATAAATACTGTAAAAGGAAAGGACGAAACAATGTCCATAGCAACTGTATCAAAGTAAAGGAAATGCATAAAGTAAAGAAAGACAGTAAAGCTTCCAGTCCATATGCACCTACGTTTGAGATCTACGAGCGTCCCTGAGTACCTGCCGTTTTGGGAACATGAAAAGGAAAACGGCTGAGCAAGACGCTCAGTGCACGGATGTACAATATAGCATGAAATAGGATAAGCATGTAACATATAACAGCGGAAGACTAAGTACTGAGTAAACTGGTTAAGTATCAAGAAAACTGGTTTTATAGTTTGAAAAGCCTTATGTTTATCTTGTGAAAACTGTTTTAACATATATATACCATAGCCCATATAGGTCATGAAAAGATCACGTGCATGAATACTTGGAGGGGTGACCTCATCATGCTGATTAGAGAGGATGCCTCTAATCAATATACTGGTTTGGGTAGGAGGGATCAACTCCTTGTGAAGGGTGCAAGGCACACACCACATTCACCATGATAAACTGAATAAAACATGTAACTAGGATGCACCCATACGCCCCACCTGATATAATAATATGGCCAAAACTGAAAAGGGACGCCACGAGCAATCACTCTACCGTGGGGAAGTCATAACATCGGTGCCTCCAATGCTATGGTTATGGTACCTCCATAACTAGGTGAAACTGGTCATGCTTGTATATGGCTATAGATTATGCTAATTAAACATAAGCAGTTCAAAACAATAAAACAAATACTGGGAAAACAGTTGGCTGCATACGGGGAAATCCTAAAAAGGAAAGAATGTCCATACTGAAAGGACGGGAATCCGTACCTCAAGTCCAGTGAATGAACGGAAGAAAGACTCCTACTTCTGGATCACTAACGCTACATGAATACACACGTGTATAAGTATCGATTCACTGATTACGTACTGGGTTTTGGTGTCTCATTATAGCTGATTTGGTATGTTTTAGGTCATGGTTCACTGTTTAAAGCCTTAAACTGTGTTTATCTTGTATTCTGATTTATCTGATTAAGTATTACTGGTGTTTCATGTATTAATATACTTACTGTGTAATAATAAGTAACTTTCCAAAAATAGCAGGTTTCCAAAAATAGAAAGTTTCCAAAAATAGAAAGTTTCCAAAAATAGAAAGTTTCCAAAAATAGAAAGTTACCAAAAATAGAAAGTTTCCAAAAATAGAAAGTTTCCAAAAATAGAAAGTTTCCAAAAATAGAAAGTTTCCAAAAATAGAAAGTTTCCTAAAATAGAAAGTTTCCAAAAATAGAAAGTTTCCAAAAATAGAAAGTTTCCAAAAATAGATCAGCTGCCTTAATTAAATAAGTTTCCATATATAGAAGGTTTCCATGATTAGATTAGTTGCCTTATTTAATTAAGTTTCTATAAATAGAAGTTTCCATAATTAGAATTAAGCTGGTTACATAAGCTAACATATAAGTCTAAGTGTTTATAAGCTTGCTTCTTAAGTCATGTGATATAGTGTATAGTTTAATTATTATTTCATGTATTTTAATTAAACTATAGGTTAAGCATTTTAATTAAAGTATATCATGTATTAATTAAAATGAAATAAAATACTTAGGTTAAAATGTGTATTATTATGTATTACTAACATAACCTAAGTCATGTCTAAATTAATTAATTATAGGCATGTTTTAATAATTAATTAATTATAACTTATAACATAAAATACTTAGGTTAAATTAATGTCATGATAAACTAATAATTAAAATAACCTAAGTCATGATTTAATTAATATTTCATGTTATTAATTAATTATATCCTAAGTTCATAATTCATAAAAATTAACATGTAGCATAAATCATGATTTAACCAACGAACCATGAATCGGGCATGAAATTCGACACCGTACCCCGAGCCAAACCCGGGGCACATGTGCCTCCTTGCTGCCGTGGGTCCCACATGAGCCAACCAAGACCAAAAATGGTCTTGGTGGTGGCGGCAATAGCAAACCAAACCCCCCTCGGGTTTGTTTTGCTAGGCGGCTAGAAACAAACACCCCTTTAAATCATTCCTTGATTTTAATTAATACCAAAACATGTTAGATCAATGATTAATTATCATGTTTAAATCAAAAAAATAATAACATGTTCATGAAAATAATCAAAGATTAAAAGAATTAAAAGAATTAAAAAGAAGGGTTAGAAAGGTATACCACTATGTAGCTTGGAAAAAGGATGAACAAACACGGATTCTAACACTTGTTTTTAAGATCAAAATCAAACAATCACCCTCCAATGGTGATGTTTAGGTGGCGGCACACAAGGAGAGAAAGGAGAGGAGAAAAACTCTTTTAGGGTTTTTATGTTTATTTCTTGAAAGTGAAAAATGAAAACATGTTTTTACTCTTACCCCCCTTTACTTGTAAAGTCCATGGGCTAAGCCCATTTCTTGTATATGTGCCGTGGGTATGGGGGCCCCACATGGGGTACCCGTACCTTTCTCGTGTCCCGATGTTTCGTGTTCGTTCGTGGTTAAACGTGCTCGTGTTTAAAGTGTTTCTGTTTAATCTAACGTGTCGTTTATCGTAAACTTAACGCTCGTAATTATATTATAAGTATTTACGTAATTATTCTAGTTCGTATTTTAAATGGTGATCATGATTTAATTATGTTCACGTGATATATTTATTAACTGTTTATCATGAGTTCGTACGTAATCGATACTTGTCATGTCATACACGTGTGCACTTGCTTGATTATTAGCACATGAATGTGATCAATACTACATGAGGTAAGTTTTAATCTAGGACGTACGATCTTAAGGGCACTATTCATGGTAAAAGCATGCGGGTTTTACAATTCTTCCCCCCTAAAAAGAATAATTCGTCCCCGAATTATAGATAAAGTAAGCTGAAAAGAAGTGACATACCCGAACTCAAAATATGAAGTGAGGGTAAGAAGCCCGGATAGACTCCTCTGTTTCCCAAGTGGCTTCCCGCTCGGTATGGTCCCTCCAAAGGATTTTGACGAAAGGAATCGTCTTCCTTCTCATGACTCGTTCTTGCCTGTCGAGTACTCGTTCGGGTTCTTCTATAAAGGTGAGATCTTCACGTATCTGTTCCAGTGGATACTGAACCATGTGAAGGGGATGATAATTCTACCCTCTGAGTAAGGACACATGAAACACGTTATGCACGTGCGAAAGCTGAGGAGGTAACGCCAATCGGTAAGATACTTCACCGATTCGTTCAACGATATCAAATGGTCCGATGAACCGAGGACTGAGTTTCCCTTTGATCCCGAAGCGTTTAACACCACGTGCCGGCGAAACCTTGAGG
Organism: Glebionis coronaria; assembly: GCA_025667525.1. Lineage (NCBI taxonomy): Eukaryota > Viridiplantae > Streptophyta > Magnoliopsida > Asterales > Asteraceae > Glebionis > Glebionis coronaria. The sequence goes on along the minus strand of CM046879.1, from coordinate 135,945,306 downwards.
AAGACGTGATCTACCACATTAAAATGTATGTCCCTACGATGCTTATCGGCGTAACTCTTCTGACGTGATCGTGCTTCCTGCAGCTTCTGTTTAGCTACCTCAATCTTCTCATTGGTCATTTCTATAATCTCTGGTCCTTCGAGTGTTCGCTCTCCCACTTGATCCCAGCAAGTTGGAGCGCGACACTTTCTGCCATACAACATTTCGAAAGGAGCACATTTGATACTTGCGTGCCAGCTGTTGTTGTATGCAAACTCGACTAAACAGATGTAATCGTCCCAATCACCTGTCCATTCCAACGCACACGACCTTAACATATCTTCCAATGTCTGAATTGTTCGCTCCGATTGTCCGTCCGTTTGAGGATGAAAGGCTGTGCTCAGCTTAAGTTGTGTACCCCAAGCTTTTTGCAGACCTTTCCAGAATCGCGACGTGAAACGAGGATCTCTGTCTGAGACGATGCTGGAGGGAGTGCCGTGGAGTCTCATGATCTCCCTTCTGTACGTATCTGCGAGTTTACTTACCGGATCTTCCTTGCGTATCGGTAAGAAATGAGCTGATTTGGTGAGTCGATCAACAATGACCCAGATAGCATCATGCTTCCTCTTGGTAGGCGGAAGACCGGTAACAAAATCCATGGTGATTTTGTCCCACTTCCACTCTGGAATATCCAACGGTTGAAGGAGACCGCCAGATCGCTGATGTTCAATCTTAACCTGCTGGCAGGTAAGACATTTGGAGACATACGTGGCTACATCCTGTTTCATACCACTCCACCAAAAGTGCTGTCTGATGTCATGGTACATTTTTGTCGACCCAAGGTGTATAGAAAATGGGGAGCTGTGAGCTTCAGCTAACAATGCTTCCCGAAGTTCTGGATTGTCAGGAACACAAAGTCTCGTGCCCTGCCAAACGATACCGTCTGCGTCCATTCTGAATTCTGTCTGCTTCTCCAAATTCTGAATTATCGCCCAAATCTCTCCATCATCCTTCTGCGCTTCCTTGATCCTAGTCAGTAATTCAGGTTCTACTCTAAGATTCGCCCAGTATCCGTGCTGCCCACGTACCATGATTTCGATGTCAAGCCGCTCCAAGTCCCTTATGTTTTGTTCCTTGATCTCAATGCCGTTTATCATTCCGGACTTTCTGCTGAGTGCATCTGCTACTACATTAGCTTCCCGGGATGATACTGTAGGTTAATATCATAATCCTTCAACAGTTCCAACCATCTCCTTTGTCTCATGTTCAATTCTCGCTGTGTGAAGATATACTTCAAGCTCTTGTGATCCGTGAAAATGTCGCATGATTCTCCGTATAAGTAATGCCTCCATATCTTCAATGCGAACACCACTGCAGCAAGTTCCAGGTCATGCATAGGGTAGTTTTCTTCATAGGGCTTAAGCTGCCGTGAAGCATACGCGATCACTTTCCCATGTTGCATGAGAACACAGCCCAGTCCCTTCCCCGATGCATCGCTATAGATCTGAAATCCACCTGTACCAGATGGGAGAGTAAGAATAGGTGCAGATACTAACTTCTGCTTTAGGTATTCGAAGCTCTTCTCTCGTTCTTCCGTCCAGACGAATTTCTCTCCTTTTCGCATCAGTTTGGTGAGAGGTAGTGCCAAGCGGGAAAAGTTCTCCACGAATCTTCGATAATATCCAGCTAAGCCTAAGAAACTGCGGACTTCTGTCGCTGATGTTGGTCTTGGCCATTTAGTGATAGCCTCAACCTTCGCTGGGTCCATAGTGATCCCTTCTGCTGATACAATGTGACCTAAGAATGCCACCTTGTTTAACCAGAACTCACACTTGGAGAATTTCGCATACAGCTGCTTCTGACGAAGAATCTGTAGTACAGTACGGAGATGATCTTCGTGTTCCTCCGTGGACTTTGAGAATATCAAGATGTCATCGATGAATACAATGACAAATTTATCAAGGAATTCATGAAAGATTCTGTTCATCAGATCCATGAATACTGCTGGAGCGTTAGTCAGGCCGAATGGCATGACCACAAACTCATAATGGCCATAGCGGGTACGAAAAGCAGTCTTGGCAATATCCTGCTCTTTAACCCTTAGCTGATGGTAGCCTGACCTTAGATCGATCTTTGAAAAGTGTTTGGCTCCTTGAAGTTGGTCAAACAGATCGTCTATACGTGGCAGTGGATATCTATTGCGGATGGTAATCTTATTAAGTTCACGGTAGTCAATGCAAAGTCGCATGTTGCCGTCCTTCTTCTTAACGAACAAGACCGGTGCGCCCCATGGAGATGCGCTTGGTCTAATGAATCCTCGTTCAAGAAGTTCCTGCAGTTGGTCCTTCAGTTCTTTTAGCTCAATGGGAGCCATACGATACGGAGCCTTAGAGATTGGCTCAGCTCCTGGAACGAGGTCGATGTTGAACTCCACTTCTCTTGCAGGTGGTATGCCTGGAAGTTCATCTGGGAAGACGTCTTGAAATTCCGAAACTACTGGTTGATCCTGAATCGATGGGGATTCAGCATCCATGTCATGAACCGTAGCTAGATAACCTTCGCAGCCATGTGACAGTAATGCACGTGCTTGCAAGGTAGATATGACCTGTACAGACCGTCCGGGTATGAACCCGTTATGGATGTACTCTGGTGCATTAATGTCGCCGAAGATCACCCGATATGAGTGGCAGTCTATGGTAGCATGGTGCCTGGATAGCCAGTCCATGCCAAGAATCATATCGAACTCAATCATGTCTAGGGGAAGTGCATCTACTGCACGAACTTTATTGTCAAACTCTAAAGGAAGACTCTTGTATACATGAGTTATTAATACAGAGTCCCTCAGAGGCGTGGAAATGGAAAGCTTATTTTCTAATGGCAAGGGAAGTGTCCTGATGTTCTTAGCATAAGTAGTGGAAATAACTGAATGAGTGGCACCCGTGTCGAAAAGAACACATGCAGCCTGGCCGTACATATACAAAATTCCAGTAATGGTACCTGTAGATTTGTTTGCCTGATCGCGCGATGTCGTGTAGACACGCCCAGTGGTAGGAGGCGGTTTATTATCAGCATGACCCGAAGTACCCTCCATTTCACCCTTACGGCAATCTCTCATACGATGGCCAGGGAGGCCGCACTTGTAGCACGCGTCGGAATCACGACGACATGGGCCAGGGTGTCTGCGATGGCAAGTGCTGCAAAGAGGATGAGTGAATCCTCCAGCAGGAGTCCTTGCTTGCTGAGGGCCTGCTGATGGCAAAACGTGTTAAGAATAAAGTATATGCACGAGTATAGGACGTAAGCGTCATAAGATGTTTACCAGTGTTAGCTGAACGGTTAGACTGAGAACCCCTGTGGTTCTGGTCCCTTCCGTTACCGTGGTTCCTGGTAGAGATTAATATAGTGTCAGCATGGGAAATATAACATGAAATCATAATAAGATGCGTAAATAGTAGGACCTGCTGTTGTTGGAGTGTCCCGCATTGTTACGGTAATTATCATTACCGTTGCGCCTTTCCACAACAGAACGGTCGTTAGAGTGACCGTTTCCTTTGGGCTGATTGGGCTGCTGCTGAGTAGCCGGCTGAGACCGGTCCCCAGTTTTCTGCCTGGAAGATACAGTTTAAGAGATGATTATAGAACATATAATGATAGGATGCGGTCTGGTTAACGCTAGAACACGAATTGTTTTACCTCTTGTCGGGTCTTTCAGCTTCCCCGAACTCATCGCGTTCCTGCAACATCTCAAGCTTCCTTGCTGCGTCGGCCACTTGTGCTACTGTATTGAACGTAGCACATACTAGATTGTTCGCGACCGAGGTGCGAAGTGCCCACCTAAAATGGTGTGCCTGCTCCTCAGGAGTACCAGCCGCTGCTCCTAGAAACCCTGCCAAGCGAAGAAAGCACTGCATGAATTCGTTTCTATTCTCGCCCGCTCTCTGACGTATCCCATGGTATTCTCGCTTGAGTTTGTCCTGCTCTGCCTTAGGAAAGAACTGCTCCATCACTCTCTCCTTGAATTGGGCCCATGTCAAACCAGCGACCCATTCATCACCTCCTTCTGACTGCGTCAAAGCTAGCCACCAGTTGAGTACATCGCCTTCAAACCTGTAGCATGCCAATCTTGCCTTGAAGGCGGGGTCACATCCCATGGCATTGAAGATTTTCTCAATGTGAGTCAGCCAGCTTTCAGCATCGCTGGGGCTATCAGTCTTTTCGAAAGCTCTAGGACGGAGCTTGTTAAATCTTTCCAACCATACCGCTAGTGTCACTGGGGGAGGAGGAGGAGGTGCCTGATTCTGCTGCTGCTGATTGTTCGCAGCTTGGACTTCAGCACGAATGTCATTCCTCAGTTGAGGAAGTAAGGCTTGCATGGCAGCCTGAATTGCAGCATTGAGCTGCTCTTGCTCGCGTGTGAGAACCATCTGACAGTATAACATAAAACATATGATTAACAGTTCAAACATAAAATATATAAAAGAAAAATTTTATGCCAAAATTTCACGAGAAAAATTTTATGCAAGAAAATCTTTGTATGAATGCATGATGCAGTTTTATGAAAACTTTTGATGCTCGAGAGTGAACGCCTTCGGTCAGTTCACTCAAAATAAAAGACATATCGAGGGGACGCCTATGGGTCGGTCCCAAATCTAAAAGTTTCGATAAAACACATGCGACTAAATAGGGCCAGTCCTGTACCAACCATTACTTAGCCAAAACCCTGTAACAATGACATGTATATGTATGCTTAAAAATGATGAATGCATGAAAACAACTGTCAGTTCTAGGAAGACCGTAGTGACTACCCACTAATCACAGGTCATATTTGAGAGCCTACAGGTCGAAGCCTTGGCTCTGATACCATAATTGTAACACCCCATTTTGGAAATGGAATATTACACATAATCATGGCGTGTCATCAAAGCATACAAGGATAAATGTCTAAGCATTTTTCAACCATAAAGGGAAATACCGGAATCAAACATCGGTAATCCCAAAGTAAAGCTCATCACACACAAACATAAATACTGTAAAAGGAAAGGACGAAACAATGTCCATAGCAACTGTATCAAAGTAAAGGAAATGCATAAAGTAAAGAAAGATAGTAAAGCTTCCAGTCCATATGCACCTACGTTTGAGATCTACGAGCGTCCCTGAGTACCTGCCGTTTTGGGAACATGAAAAGGAAAACGGCTGAGCAAGACGCTCAGTGCACGGATGTACAATATAGCATGAAATAGGATAAGCATGTAACATATAACAGCGGAAGACTAAGTACTGAGTAAACTGGTTAAGTATCAAGAAAACTGGTTTTATAGTTTGAAAAGCCTTATGTTTATCTTGTGAAAACTGTTTTAACATATATATACCATAGCCAATATAGGTCATGAAAAGATCACGTGCATGAATACTTGGAGGGGTGACCTCATCATGCTGATTAGAGGGGATGCCTCTAATCAATATACTGGTTTGGGTAGGAGGGATCAACTCCTTGTGAAGGGTGCAAGGCACACACCACATTCACCATGATAAACTGAATAAAACATGTAACTAGGATGCACCCATACGCCCCACCTGATATAATAATATGGCCAAAACTGAAAAGGGACGCCACGAGCAATCACTCCGCCGTGGGGAAGTCATAACATCGGTGCCTCCAATGCTATGGTTATGGTACCTCCATAACTAGGTGAAACTGGTCATGCTTGTATATGGCTATAGATTATGCTAATTAAACATAAGCAGTTCAAAACAATAAAACAAATACTGGGAAAACAGTTGGCTGCATACGGGGAAATCCTAAAAAGGAAAGAATGTCCATACTGAAAGGACGGGAATCCGTACCTCAAGTCCAGTGAATGAACGGAAGAAAGACTCCTACTTCTGGATCACTAACGCTACATGAATACACACGTGTATAAGTATCGATTCACTGATTACGTACTGGGTTTTGGTGTCTCATTATAGCTGATTTGGTATGTTTTAGGTCATGGTTCACTGTTTAAAGCCTTAAACTGTGTTTATCTTGTATTCTGATTTATCTGATTAAGTATTACTGGTGTTTCATGTATTAATATACTTACTGTGTAATAATAAGTAACTTTCCAAAAATAGCAGGTTTCCAAAAATAGAAAGTTTCCAAAAATAGAAAGTTTCCAAAAATAGAAAGTTTCCAAAAATAGAAAGTTACCAAAAATAGAAAGTTTCCAAAAATAGAAAGTTTCCAAAAATAGAAAGTTTCCAAAAATAGAAAGTTTCCAAAAATAGAAAGTTTCCTAAAATAGAAAGTTTCCAAAAATAGAAAGTTTCCAAAAATAGAAAGTTTCCAAAAATAGATCAGCTGCCTTAATTAAATAAGTTTCCATATATAGAAGGTTTCCATGATTAGATTAGTTGCCTTATTTAATTAAGTTTCTATAAATAGAAGTTTCCATAATTAGAATTAAGCTGGTTACATAAGCTAACATATAAGTCTAAGTGTTTATAAGCTTGCTTCTTAAGTCATGTGATATAGTGTATAGTTTAATTATTATTTCATGTATTTTAATTAAACTATAGGTTAAGCATTTTAATTAAAGTATATCATGTATTAATTAAAATGAAATAAAATACTTAGGTTAAAATGTGTATTATTATGTATTACTAACATAACCTAAGTCATGTCTAAATTAATTAATTATAGGCATGTTTTAATAATTAATTAATTATAACTTATAACATAAAATACTTAGGTTAAATTAATGTCATGATAAACTAATAATTAAAATAACCTAAGTCGTGATTTAATTAATATTTCATGTTATTAATTAATTATATCCTAAGTTCATAATTCATAAAAATTAACATGTAGCATAAATCATGATTTAACCAACGAACCATGAATCGGGCATGAAATTCGACACCGTACCCCGAGCCAAACCCGGGGCACATGTGCCTCCTTGCTGCCGTGGGTCCCACATGAGCCAACCAAGACCAAAAATGGTCTTGGTGGTGGCGGCAATAGCAAACCAAACCCCCCTCGGGTTTGTTTTGCTAGGCGGCTAGAAACAAACACCCCTTTAAATCATTCCTTGATTTTAATTAATACCAAAACATGTTAGATCAATGATTAATTATCATGTTTAAATCAAAAAAAATAATAACATGTTCATGAAAATAATCAAAGATTAAAAGAATTAAAAGAATTAAAAAGAAGGGTTAGAAAGGTATACCACTATGTAGCTTGGAAAAAGGATGAACAAACACGGATTCTAACACTTGTTTTTAAGATCAAAATCAAACAATCACCCTCCAATGGTGATGTTTAGGTGGCGGCACAAAAGGAGAGAAAGGAGAGGAGAAAAACTCTTTTAGGGTTTTTATGTTTATTTCTTGAAAGTGAAAAATGAAAACATGTTTTTACTCTTACCCCCCTTTACTTGTAAAGTCCATGGGCTAAGCCCATTTCTTGTATATGTGCCGTGGGTATGGGGGCCCCACATGGGGTACCCGTACCTTTCTCGTGTCCCGATGTTTCGTGTTCGTTCGTGGTTAAACGTGCTCGTGTTTAAAGTGTTTCTGTTTAATCTAACGTGTCGTTTATCGTAAACTTAACGCTCGTAATTATATTATAAGTATTTACGTAATTATTCTAGTTCGTATTTTAAATGGTGATCATGATTTAATTATGTTCACGTGATATATTTATTAACTGTTTATCATGAGTTCGTACGTAATCGATACTTGTCATGTCATACACGTGTGCACTTGCTTGATTATTAGCATATGAATGTGATCAATACTACATGAGGTAAGTTTTAATCTAGGACGTACGATCTTAAGGGCACTATTCATGGTAAAAGCATGTGGGTTTTACAGTTTATTTTCAAAAACATTTTTCAAAACTTCGTTGGATGACGTTTTCGTTTCCTCTATGTTTTTGCAAGACGACGAAGGTTGCACGACTCTAAAATTCGAGAGATATGGATCAATACGATACGTACGAGTCTTAGGAGTCGATAAGGCTTTAACCTCTCCCTCGGAATTAGGATTGGTGTTATTTGACAAAGAATTAAATTTTTCCACTAAGCCTTCGAACATTAAAAGAATTTTATCTCTCTAATTAGCATGATTTTCCTTAATGTTATCCACGTATCCTTTCCACATTTCTTGATTTTGATCATACAAACGTTGTTGCTCTTCAAAAAGGGTATCATAATCGTTTTCTATTTTTTTGAAAGTTTCCCTTTGGGTTGCCATTCGTTTATTACAAGTTTCCTTAAGGCTTGTCATTTGTTCTTCCACCATCGTTAATTTCTCATTATTTCGTCTCACAAAATCATTAAAGGCATTATGAATAGACTCATTATTGCAATTAAAAGACGGATCATACGACGAATAAAATGAAGACGATGGGGATGGGTGACCTTGGTCGTAAGATTGAAAATTGTTACCATGATCACGCGGAGCGGGGTTATAGATATAACCCCCTCGACCTCCAATAACCTCACAATAAAAACAATTGGCACCATCGGGCGGACCTCCACAATATGGACACGAATAATATCCACCATTATTCGACATGATGCAACGAGAATGGTGTTACGAGAATTAGACGTTATAGAGGGTGAAAGAAAAGAATTATGAAAATAGAGGGAAAAATCGAAGAATCTTTTTGTGTTTTTGGTTTTTTTAATTTTTTTGGAATTTTGGTGTATTACGTAGAAATTAATCTACAAAAACTATCCACTAATCAAAGGTCTCGATTAATGAATCCAAGAGGAGTGAAGGCAATTACGTAAAGTAAAAACCCTCGTCGACTTTGAAACGTTAGCGGAACGCCAAAACGTTTCGAGGTTCAATAATTAAAACTCACAAAAATAGATTAATAATACTTGATTTGGCAAACCCCTAATTAATCGTAACTTTCAAAATACGCAAAAGCGAGCGGAGAAAACGAGGCGGCACGAAGCACTTAAGAGCCTTTTTTCCTTAGGTCGTGAAATACAACCGCCTTATACCCACCTTATTGTTTGTATTTATCGAGATTAAATCAATTAAGAGTATTTATCTATTTTGCCTTTGATTTCGTTTGAATTCGATACAACAATAGTGACCGGAACGCTCAACTATTGAGGTGCGATTTCTCGCGTATTTGGATAATTATTGTGTGTTAATTGTTCTACGTAAATATAATATAGTATGCACAATAAAAAAGAGAAAACGATTTTGTGTTAATAGAGTTTTATTTAACACGTATTTATTTCTATGGTTAATAATATAGAAAAATAAAAAGAAGTATTTACGATAAAACGTAAACACTCAAATAAACACGATAAATAAATATGGCTAAACACACCTCCCCGGCAGCGACGCCATTTGTGATGCGATATTTTTGTATATACTTTATTTTAGCGAAAAAAACAAAGCAACACAAAAGTAGTGGTAAGTATTAATCGATACGTTTTAGGAAAAACTTAAAGACGAATAGTCGAGTTCGTTCTCGAGGAGGTATGGTGTTTAGCCAAAAATATTATAGACGTTATTTAATTCGAGTGATTACGTTTTTGGAAAGAAAGAAAGAAAATAAAATGGAGACGAATTACGCTAAAAACGGTCGGAAACGCGCGAACGTACAAACGTGAAAACGCGACCAAACGAAAAATTTCACCTAAAAAATAATTAAAAATTACTAAAAAGTCCTAAAACGTCTAACTAAGAAAAATACAAAAACCAAAAATATTGAAAACTTTTTAAATAATTCTTATTAAATATTAAAGAAGATTAAAAACCCTAAAAAATAATTTAACTAAGAAAAAGACAAAATTCAAACTTTTTTATTCATAAACCTAAAGTACTTTATTTAAAACCTAAAAAATAATTTTTGAAATTTTTTATAAACCTTTTTCTCTTTTTTATGACTTTTTTAAATTTTTAAATGAGAATAATCTTAGAAAATAAATAATAAAAATAAAATTATGAAATTTAAACTATATAAAATCCAATTTATTTTTTCTACGTCCTAAATGAAAAAAGAAAATTTTAGAAAAAAGAATTACTTTTTTTTACTTTTATATTTTTTGTTATGAATTAAATACGTTTTAAACAAATTAAATGCTTTAAAAATAATAAATGATTTTTCTAAAATCTGAAAAAATTACAGAAAGTCTAAAATACTATTTTAAGAATAAGAAAAATAAAATCCTCGAAAATAAGTTGCTTATAAGCTGAGAATTAAGCTTAAATAGCTATTAAGCCAACTTGTGAAACAAAAGATAAAAGGAATGAGTTTCAAGGGTTTAACAAGTAAGTGTAGTAGCTCAATTGGCTGTGCTGTTGTAACCCTAAACAAGGGGTCAGGGGTTCGAGTCCCACTGATGCCCTTTTACACAGATTGTTTTTTTCCTTTAAAAACAAAAAAAACGTATAGAAAGGAAATAAAAGGACGTATTAACCAAAAAGCTCAACAGAGCAGTTGGTTTGGTAGTGTGCAGTTGTGTCTGCTGGCTGCGTGCAGGTCTGGTGTTCAAACCCACCTTGCTGCAGATTTATCTTTTTTACGAGTCACAAAAATCTCATACAGCAAAAAAAAGAAAATAGCATCTTGTTTTTGCTGATCTAAAGGCAACAATCATATAATAAAGGAGTGAAGAGCAGATAATTGTCAATTTGGCTTTCTAGTTTACACAGTGATCAAAACAAACCGCAAACACATAAACCTGAATCACACCAATCACTTAAAAATCAGCAAGTATAAAAAAAGGGGGATGTGGGCTTGGCTATTTGGTGAAAGGTGTTGGTTGCTGTGGGGAAATAGGGTACAGGCGTTCACAAAAGGCAATCACACTCCCGAAATATTCAACAAATCAAAGCCACAATCGGGTTTATGTACACGCAGCAACTACAAACGAACACTCCTAACACTTCCAGCAACTTCAAAATGCTAACCACCCTTATATTTAGAAGACAGTGATGCAAAATAAGCATAAAGCAAACCTAGAACTCAGTGGACTAGTGACGGCTATTGCTTGTTGGACGCACAGGGAATAAGTAAGCAAAAACCCTACGATGCACACTTAGCTACTATCGTTCATAATTCTCTCAAGCAACCAATATGGACGTAAAGTGACAGGACAGTGAGCTATCTAAGGGCTTATGGCAGCTATGTAATAAGCTAAAGACCTTAATAAGTACTAACTTTAAACCTAAACTAGTTGTCCTAATAACTACCTGAATTCAACAAAGAACCAAATTCAAATGCACACTAACAAAACTACCCCACACTTGGCAGATTTTCATAAATCATGTAAAACCAACTTTTTCAAAAACAAACACCAACTTTATGACTAAAATCAAAATACCCTAAGCCTATTAAACTAATGCAGAGCTAAACCTAGCCGTGGGAGATCACTTCTACCCGAAAACCTGGTTGTCCCAAACACCACTTTAACAGCTTAAACATGAAATTTCTCAAAAGATTTTGCTTGAAAACAACTCGCACAACCTAGTAAATCACTAATGTAATTCAAATAACACTCAAACAATAAGATTCCAACACAAATTCCACTAATCAACAACAAGAATATAAATTCACATGCATATTAACTTGTTGGACAGAAAAATGTAAAAGACGATAAAAACAAACCTCAAGGATAGACGATCCCTACCCTTGGATGTTAGAGCTAATGTGCACGCCCGTGCACAAGCTTCCAAGTACACCTGCTAAGAATATCAAACGTGAACGGGAACGAAAATATCAAACCAATTGATTTCTCTTCCAAAATCTTTTTCACAAAACCACAAAAACTTTAAAAACTTTGAAACACAAGATTCAAACAGAGACTTAAACTCTAAACACACGAATGTGAGAAAAACTTTTTCAAAACACCAACTTTTTCAACATTATGAAAAAAAAGAATTAAATTCGAAAACTATTTCAAGATAAATTATGTGGAACTCAGAGTTATTTCATTCTTAATACCAACTTTTAATGTAACAAAAAGGAATTTCAAATTTCTAACTTTCATTAAAGATTAAAAAAGATTACAAAGATATGAAATAAAACTGGAACAATGGAACTCAGTCTTTCATTCATAAAAAAATTAGGATTACAAAATTTTTTTAAGAGAAAAATTAGAACAAGAACAAAAATGCTAAATGCTATTCTATTTATACAATGTAGAAGACGATTCTAGAATCCTAACCCTAGTTACATGAAGTTCTGATTATGCCTTGGTCGAATCTTGAAGATGCTGGTCTTGATTCCTCAATTTGAATTCAGTCTTTGGTCAATCTGTTAAGCCACGTGATACCAGCTGTTGAGAAATGATCTGAGCCTTCTATGTTGTTGTGGTGAACAAGGGTTGAATCTTGGCCATGGATTCTCTGGTGACTCTTGTCTTGTTCTTAATATCGGGACAAGAGAGGTGATTGTGATGTTTATTTTGCTGAGCTGGATGAGTAAAAGTCACATAGGTGTGTTCATAGTGGGACAGAGATCAAAATCCATATGGTTAATTTGGACTTTACCTCTGATTTTGTGGTGAATAGAAACTGGAAAGGATTAGGGCTTAGTTCTTGAATGATAAGTTAACTTTAATCCCAATGAGGTAAAAAAACATGTTGCCCGTCCTAATTGTGTTGACTTTTTTTTCTTGACTTGGTTTATAAATATAAACCGGGCTTGCAAACGGGCTGATCGGGTTTGGGTTTGGAATTTGACATGTATTACCCCTGGACTTTATAAAAAACAACAAATCAAGTCTTGGCCAGATTCTTGTTAATTCCCTTTATATCAACTTTGGGCAAATGACATAATGGTCCCTTAAACTTTTATAGAATTAGAACAAGGACCATTTCAGCAATTTTAGCAATCTTCAAGGGCTCATAATGTAATATCTCAACATTTTAGGGACCCAAATGCAATATTTGTGTTTTGCAAGGGTATAAAATGGCAAGTCTTTAATTCTTGAGGGACCAATCTTGACAAATATTCAAACTTCAAGGACTTCTTTGGAAATTCATGATTCGAGTCTGGTTCTTTGTGCGGCTTCGTTTCCCGTGTTCGTTTTTGCTTCATTCTTGTGATCTTTTGTTGATTACACGATATCCGTACCTAAAATACACAAGACACAAATACAAGCATATATAGGGGTATTTTCATGATATTTTAAGCGTTTTAAGCCCGATTTGGACGATGAGACTATGTATAATTGCAGTCTCATCATTCTCACTAAACTATAAAGTGATGTGGTTGTGTCTTGTGAGTTCTCACTAAACTTGAAAGTGATTAGTAGTTGTGTTGTGTGAAGTTCTCACTTAGCTTCAAAGTGAAGAGTCGTGAAGCTTGGTTCTAGCTTTGGATTAGAACTCGACATCTAGCCTTGTGTCGTAAAATGGTGAAGTAGGAAACGTCGTGAAGATTGGTTCTACCTTAAGATTAGAACTCGACATCTAGCCTTGTGTCGTTAAATTGTGAAGTAGGCAACGTTGTGTAGATTGGTCCTAGCTAAAGATTAGGTCTCGACATTTAGCTTAGTGTCAGAAAATAATGTAAGCGACGATGTAAGGTTTTCTCTGCCAAGAAGGGAGCTTGTGGATATAGTGGATATCTCGAGTAGGTGTACTCGAGGAGTGAAGTAGAAACGAGGATAGAGCCTCGTTGTCGAACCACTATAAATCTTGGTGTCTTCCCACTAGGTTTTCTCCTTCCTTACTCTTTACTTATTTCATTATCATTACACTTACCTATTATCTTTGCTAGTGCATTTGAATTGAACCTAATCATTATGCAACTTAGCTTCAAGCAAAAGATAGTTTTGATACAAACCAAATTGAAAGTAATTTTAATTTGGTTGCCAATCGAAGAGAAACTATTCAACCCCCCCTTATAGTTTCTACAATTGGTATCAGAGTGATGGTCACTCAAGATCTTTGAAGTATATTATACTTTGAAACTTGGATCGATCCATTGTCTCCTCAAATTAGAAGGTCAAGTTGTACTAAAGTTTCTCTTTGGTCAAAACTATTTTGTTTTTGAAAAATAGGTCTTTTAATTGATAATATTGCATCCCTCTTAAGATTAGTAGTCTTTATGCATTTTAGATCTACTCTTGAAATGTATCTACTAGTTTGCATCTTGCTTTGTGTAGGTACTCATGAAGATCAATCACTTAATTGGTTGCAGATTGAGTTACTTGCACTTGTAGAAGACTCATCTTCATTGATCTTTAACATCTTTGAATGATGATACCAAGATGATTGGGAATGATACTAGTCCTTGAAGACTTAGTACTCATCATAGTCATTGTTGGGCATAGCATTGATTCCTTGATGGATTCCTCTTTGTGGCAAAGGTACGCTTTCGTTCTTCCATACGCCCTTTGATCATTCTTTTGATCATTACATGACTATGTGCTTGCTCTTGGCATCCTTGCCTTGACATTTTTTTGTGGTTTGTGATTCTTTCCTTTTATCCTCTTAAACCTTCATTGCTTGGATACTTGACTCACTATGGTGATGTAGAGTGAGTTAGTAGTAGCTTAAAGTATCAAGCATGATATCATGGTTTGCACCCATACGGTTAGTAGGCCCTTCGTGGGAGAGAAAGTGAATCAATGCCTTGCTCATATCTTGGTTTAGACTAAGACTATTATTGAATGTGATCTTGTCTATGCTTCAATATTTGCTTTGTGTTTGTTCATTACCAAAGCCGTTTAACTCTTCGCCAGAAAGGCACGTCTTAAACCACTATATATGACACAAGCTCTTCGTTTCCATTATTTGAAGATTGTCATTATTCACTTGAGCATTAATCCTAGTCTTGATTCACTTTCCTTGACTTCTCTCCACTTTGCCGTTTTGCTACGAGTAGTCGTTTGTCCATTTCAGTTCTTTTCGATCTCGATTTAACTCGTAATCCTTCATTAAGGCATATTGCTTAGTGTTATGATGATCCAATGATATTCTAAAAGGCTCATGATATAATTTTAAGTGTTTTAGAAAAACTTGGTTTTTAAAATTTGGCGTTTTTCATTGATAAAAACCAGCCTCTGTAGGCGGTTCTTTATCTCTGGCGGTTCAAACCGCGGTACCTTATCGATAAGGAACCGCGGGCAGCAACTTGAGTCAGAGCGCCAGTTTGATTATTTTATTCCTTTTCAAACCACTATCTCTCTCTCCCAAAAACACACAGCCGACGGGTTTCATCTTTTCCACCATTGTTGAAGCTTCAAAAACCTTCAATCACTCAAACTAATTGATTCCAAGTTGTGGGTTTCACTCATCCTTCATCTAACATCAATTAATTGTATGTATTTTCTTTCAATTTCATCTATTTTGTTCTAGGGTTCATCCTTTCATAATTGGGGATTTTTAAAATTGAAATTGAATTAAAACCTTAATAGGAATGTGGGTTGACATGGTTATTTTACTATGATTCCTTAGGTTCATATTCATTAAGATTTCACTAAAACCCACTTATAGAACAAATCCGAATTTTGATTAATTATTTTGATTAAAAGATGGATTTGAGATGAACCCATGAACAAGTAGGTAATGACATTGTTAATGCTTATCTAAAAACCTTGTTTTGAAAAACCAATGTTCTAATCCATTGTTGATCTAACATAGATCATGTGTTCTTGGTTAAATGATGGAATAGACACATTGTAAACATGAGAATGATATGGATTCAATTCTATGTTTGTCAAGAAATTGATATAACACATTCTCATATTTTTTGTTTATTTTAATTTTTCATATGAGTGATTGGAAAGATATTTTCGTGTTTAGGTACTTGTCATGTCTTCAAGATATCAAAAAGATCATGAACGAACACGAGCATACATGCCCTCTTCTCCTTTCCCTCATTTGATTCGCTCTCATAAAAACTCGTCTAAGTCTCTTGAACATCGTTGTTTTCATGAAGGACGCATCATTCTTTCCAATTTTGTAAATGAGTTTATTCGCTTCATGTTTGAGTCTATTGGGTTTGATTGTCTTCTTGATATTGATGAGCCAATATTTCCTTCGTTTCTTATGGAGTTCTTTAGCTCATTCACCTTGATAGGCATCAATAATGGTATATCTATACGATTTTCCATAATGGGGAAAATCATTATTTACACTCTTGAAGAATTCGGTAATATTCTTGGAGTGCCATCTAATGGTCAATGTCGATTCACCGATGCTTGGAGTATTGACTCTTTAGAATCGGCCCCTATTGATGCTCATTATGTGATTGTGCTTCCATCGTCTTAGGACATCATTCATGTCATTTCTAATCCTCGTGAACATCCTATTCTTGGTAAATTTCAAGGAGTTGTTCGAACTCTCTCGCCTTGGTAATTACTTACTAGCGATCTTAATGATTTCATGATCCCTTGGGCCGAAATCATTAGGGAAAATGCAATGTGTCTAGATGAGAATCGGGACTTAGTACCCGCTTGCCTTGCACATATGTTGTATTGTGTTGCTACTGCAACTCCTTACAATCTCGCATTTTTCATAGCTAGAAGAATTAGATTTGTTCTTCTTGAGTCTAAGTCAAGTCTTCCCTACGGAATGCTTCTCTCTCGTCTTCTTAGAAGAGTCCTTATTGACTTTCCATCTCTTTTCTCTTCACCTTATCACTCCGTTGATCGAGTCATGTTTCCTATTCAAGAGAACATTTCACCCGAGAGAAATGCTAACTCAAGTCAAGTCGAAAATACTTCTCAAGAAAAGTCTTTTGGCAATCCTCCTTCCCATTTCAATAACTTCATGTCCTCTTCAATCTACATTTTGTCCTCCCATGAAGTTGATTCCGACTATCAATTTTATCTCAATCATCTTCTTCGAGAACGTCTCAGAAGTGAATCAAGGAATTAGATGTTATGCTCATGGTTACTTGCAACACTCATCTAGGATGATTTCCTGACTTTCTTTCCTTCATTTGGTTGTGTATTAACTTATGTTTGTATTATTATTTATTTTGATCCTAAATGTTGCTTATGCCATCATGTTTGTGATTTACATAGCTTTGTGCATCTTTGTGATAGTTAGCTTATTAGATTATGATCTGTAGTTAACTTTGGCTTGTGAATCTTTTGGTAAAAATCTGGGTTTGTCAAAAACTGGGATGGAAATTTTTGAAACCTCTGGTCGCGGTTCCATATCGACCAGCGGCTCCTTATCGATAAGGAACCACGGCTCCTAGATAAGGAACCGCCGGCCACTGTGCCCGACATCATCTTTTGCTTTACACTGTTTTCTCAATTCTGTGTAAACACTGCATGATTTTCCGTAATAAGCTGCACATTTCCTAAACTAGCTTACCTAAATTCATTATTCACCTAAAATGATTGTAACCCATTACTAGTTTGGATCATCCCCTCACCCATTTAAACCCACCTTGTTTGTCATGTTCTTACCACATCAAACATACTTCCCTAATCCTTAAACAACCATGGTTTGTACCAAAACCTCAAACACTTCCAAGACCTCCACCCCAAGGAAAACACTCAAAATAAGGATTAAGATAGCCAAGCCTAACTCCTCACCCTTCCACACACCTAAGAATGAGATGGTTCCTATTCTCATTTCTTCATCACCTTCACCACCCCTTGCACCATGCAAGACAACATCCACCCATGGTACTAACCACTCCATTGGTTCTACCTCCTCTTCATTCAACTCAAGAATGAATGAGCTCTCTTCACCCTTCACTCCAAGTGCACCCTTGGATGTGACCACACAACCCCAACCAATCCAAAGCATTCCTTTTGTGAATGACTTTGATGACACCTTGGTGACTTCACCATTTACCCCTCCTAACTCACCCATTTCACCAACCTTGGAGAACATACCTCCACACTCACCCATTTCCCCTTTAGGTAACATGCCTCCACTCTCACCCACATCACCCTTGGAGAACATGCCTCCTCCACCTCCACCCAACTCAAAAATTCCAATTTTGGGTGTTCCACTTTCCCTCCTTTTGGGTGATCCTTACTATGGGTTTCAAGAGACTCATGGTCCTAATTGTCCATGTTGCCTCTACAACCACTACATCATCCATAACCTAAGGATGGAGATGTTTGGACTACATAGGAGGTTGCAAGAGTTCTTGCTTACCTTGTTCTCCATGCCTCCTCCTAGGAGATGAATGATGAGTTTTCTAAATAAATGGTTTTCAACAAAACAAAGCCAAAGAAGACTACTAATCTAGATCTAATGTTAAGCTAGCTTTTTAATAGTTAGTTGTCTTTCTTTTCTAGTTGTCATTGTAGTTGCTTCCTTCATGTGCGTTTCATGTTGTTGATCTATGGTTTTAGCTTTATGTGTTTCTATCCTTATGTGCACATTAATCAACTTTAATTTGAAATTAAAATTAAACCTAAATCTATCACAACCTCTAAAAACTTGACTAAAATTGGTTCAAAATGATATTCAAATATTTTGTCACCCTTTGTCAAGACATTCTTTGTGAATGTGTTGCTTTATGCAACCCTAGCATAATTTGGTGCTAATAGAGGTAAAATTCCAAGATTTGCAACTTTTTGAAAAAGTCTTAGTTTTTCCCCAAAACCCTGGAAAAACATGGTTTCATGTCCACTGGATGCGGCTCACTAAAAGTCGCGCGGTTCCTTATGTGATAAGGAACCGCCGGTCCCTTTAAGGTACCGCGGACATAAATCAACTTTTGACGAATTTTTTGGTCAAAACATTTAAAACCCTATACCCTGTCAAGATTCCTTGTTTGCTCAATTTGGTTAAACATTCCTTGACACTTCAGATTTTGTATTCAAATTCTTACCTTGATTACATTTTACTTATACCCCAACCTTGAGATTTCATTCTCACACCTTCCCAACCTTGAGAATTCATTCTCACACAACCTTGAGATTTCATTCTCACACCTTCCCAACCTTGAGATTTCATTCTCACACCCTTACAATGCCTAACTCCTCCATTCCTAACCTTGACATTTCTTTGTCACAACCCCACTCACCCAAAGCTTCCTCATCCAAGCTTTCAAAGAAACCGAAAATCTCGGTTCGACCTATTTGGGTTAAGAAGAATGAACCATTTTCCTCCAAACCACCCAAAAACCCTACCTTCTCTCCAATCAAGTATTGGAATGAGACTTATACCATTAACCCCATCACCGGAGCTAAAGAAAATGTTCCCCCACCACCACAATCCTTCAATACCCCTCAACTCAATGATCTTTAAACCTTCCCAAACCTCACAAGGCATTGTGAAAACATTTCCAAACTTATTACCCCACCAACACCAAACCCTAGGTTTGATGCCCTACCCCCATCAAACGATTTTGTGTTGCATCATGTATCCTCGTGTGCTTGTTGTCGATTTCAACAAATTGAACTTGCTCATGTATATGAGAAGTTAAATTTTCTTGAATTCCTCCTCACTCGACCTCCTATCCAAGTTTTCGTTCTGATGGACAAAACTTCGAATGATGCATCATCGTCTTATTTTTCCAACTAAAGGACTAACTACTCTTAGAGTCTTTATTACTTTAGTTGTTTTAGAGTCTTTTATTTTTTTAGCAATCTTGGAAAATTATCACTATTAGACTAGCTTATGCTTAGTGGTTTATTTTCCATATTTTTTTTGCTTTAGATACTCATATTGTGTGTATGACTATCTACCTTGTTATGTCTTTTCTTTTATGTAACCTTTGTGTTGTTTGTGTGTTACTTCCTTAGTTCTCTTTTGAGTTGATCATGGTTAATTTTTACAATTGCTTATGGGTGATTCCATCAATTCTAAACATTAACCCATTGACAAGTTTATCATCTTCATTGGATTGAAGCTTGATTTTGTCAATTACCTTTTTGGACATACTTAGCAAAATACTTGCTTCTAATTTAAGATTTCTTCTCTCTCTCCCTCTCAAGTTACTTAGTAGGTAGTGATCATATATACATTGGTGTTTCTTTCCTTTCTACTAACCTTTGTGTAGCATGTCACCTTAGCTCATATACTTGGTGCCCCAAGCAAGGGGGAGCAACCACCAAGGGGGAGCTACTAGCAAAGTTCGATGTTCTTCAAAGACTTGTGCTAACCTTTTTGCTACGACAAAGGGGGAGAAATGATAGTGATAAACTCGTTAATAATTCGATATTTTGTGTTTCTACGTAAATGAGTTTATCGTTTGTCGTAATCAAAAAGGGGGAGATTGTTAATGCAAGTGATGCCTAAAAATATTATTAGTGTTAACTAATCTTTCTTAGTTTTGATCACAACAAACTATACAACACATATAGTGTAAAACACAAAACGAATTATTTAACTAACACTATCATCAAGGTAATAATCATATCACTAACCTTTCTTAATCATACTTAGTGATCATCAAAATAATTATCCTTAAAACTCACTTTTGTTAATATGACAAAAGACTTTTTAATAAACTTTCTTTTTTAGAAAATGTTTTATTAAAATGGAAAATAAAAATTTGAAAATAGCATATTCCATATGCTATTATAATATCCTTTGAAGGCTTCAAATACCTCAGATATTCCCACCTCACTAAAAGACAAAAAACGGAGCGTACTCTAGGGGCGGTACCTTAAGTAGCTAGGAGGTTCCCTAGCAATATGGAACTGCCGGGCTAGATAAGGTACCGCGCCCAGATAGCCGTTATATATCCGTTATACTTTTTCTCCTTTAAATAGTGGGTCAAATCTCATTTTCCAATAAGCCTCTCGGACGTTTTTCTCAGCCCCCTTTCTCTTTTCTATAGCATAATCATTAGTAAATGATCACTTAAAGTGTTAATGATGTTTACATATGATTATCCTCTTGATCCCCTCCTTTACCTTGTCCAATGAGAAGATCACTCACTCACTAGTGTTGTGATAAAGATGAATCTATGAGCTAGTCATATTCATCATGATACCCTTTTTGTTTTATGTCAATCCATTATATTTATGAATACTTGGACTAATTGTGTTCATCCAAGTTTTTTGAGAATACTTGGATTTGTTGTGTACATCCATTGCATATGTGTTTGCTTGGATTTGTGTTGTGTAAATCCAAGCTACATGTGTGTACTTGGATAAGTCTAGTTGAGTTGTAATAGATTTGATTAGTAGTTCTCACTAAACTATAAAGTGATGTGGTTGTGTCTTGTGAGTTCTCACTAAACTTGAAAGTGATTAGTAGTTGTGTTGTGTGAAGTTCTCACTTAGCTTCAAAGTGAAGAGTCGTGAAGATTGGTTCTAGCTTTGGATTAGAACTCGACATCTAGCCTTGTGTCGTAAAATGGTGAATTAGGCAACGTCGTGAAGATTGGTTCTACCTTAAGATTAGAACTCGACATCTAGCCTTGTGTCGGTAAATTGTGAAGTAGGCAACGTTGTGTAGATTGGTCCTAGCTAAAGATTAGGTCTCGACATTTAGCTTAGTGTCGGAAAATAATGTAAGCGACGATGTAAGGTTTTCTCCGCCAAGAAGGGAGCTTGTGGATATAGTGGAAATCTCGAGTAGGTGTACTCGAGGAGTGGAGTAGAAACAAGGATAGAGCCTCGTTGTCGAACCACTATAAATCTTGGTGTCTTCCCACTAGGTTGTCTCATTCCTTACTCTTTACTTATTTCATTATCATTACACTTACCTATTATCTTTGCTAGTGCATTTGAATTGAACCTAATCATTATGCAACTTAGCTTCAAGCAAAAGATAGTTTTGATACAAACCAAATTGAAAGTAATTAAAATTTGGTTACCAATCGAAGAGAAACTATTCAACCCCCCCTTCTAGTTTCTACAGTTTGTATGACGATGGTTTTGTTAATCGTTTTGAGAATAATGCAAGTATTCGGTTTCTAAAAATAATATGTTTTATTTAGTGTTATTCCTAGTAATGGTATTTATGAAATTTATATGTGTGGTTCTAATGCAAACAATAGTTCTAGGGCAAATAGCATAAAAAGGTACTCATCTTATGTCAAAATTCAATTAAAGGTACTCAACTTTTTTTTTTCTCAATTTAAGGTACCAATTTTTTTTCTTGTTGCAATGTTGGGACAATAACAAATTTAAAGGTTATATATTAACGACCGTTTACTTTATTATTGCATCGTTAGTCCTTTATATTAACGACACTTTATAATAATCTCAAAATTCGTTTTTTACAGTTTTAGACCGTTTGCTATATTTTTCATTTGATTTTTACCCTTTTTATTAGGTTTTTAATCGTTTTAGTCCGTTTTTTGTCGTTTTACCAGTTTTACTGTTTTCAACCTTCTTTAATGTGTTTGATATCGTTTTCGACTTTTTTTTTACTGTTTTCGACCGTTTCTTGTCGTTATCACCTATTTATTTTATGGACGAAAAAAATAAATAAACCAAATAAAAACGTTCAGAATTGGTAAAAAAAGCCAAAAACGGAAAAACAAACGAAAACAGTTAAAGGCCGTAAAATGGACACAAACGGTCAGAAGGGCTCGAAAACGTATAAAAAATGGACGAAATGGTTGAATACGGTAAAAGAACTATGAATGTTGTAGAAATGGACCAAAACAATTAAAAACAAACGAAAATGGTAAAAATCAGACGAAAAAGGTGAAAAACGGTCTAAACTGTAAAATAAAATTTTTGAATTTATTATAAAGTGTCATTAATGTAAAGGACTAACGATACAATAATAAAGTAAACGATCGTTAATATATAACCTTTAAATTTGTTAATTGTCCAATATTGCAACAAGAAAAAAGATCGATACCTTAAATTGAGAAAAAAAAATTGGGTACCTTTAATTGAGTTTTTACTTAAGATGGATACCTTTTTATTCTATTTACTCATAGTTCTATGTATGCTATAAGCAACAAAAGGTCCAAATCTAATTTGGACTCTACATTGTTATGGCATTGTCGCCTTGGCCACATAAGCAAAAAGCGCATTAAGCAATTACAATATGATGGATTGCTTAAGTCAAACGATGATGGTTCCTTTGACAAAGTGCGTTTCATATTTATCTGGAAAGATGGCACGTAAACCTTGTTAACATCAAGTGGAGAGGGCTAAATATCTACTTGGACTAATCCACACCGATGTATGTGGTCCATTTAGAACCGTGTCAAGACAAGATGCAAGTTACTTCGTCACTTTCACTGACGACTTTAGTCGTTATGGTTATGTTTATTTGCTAAAGCATAAACATGAAGTGTTTGAAACATTTAAGGTGTTTCAAAAGGAAGTAGAAAATCAACTCGGTAAAACCATAAAGGCACTACGTTCGGATCGTGGAGGTGAATTTATGAGTTATGAATTTCTGGAGCATCTTAAGGAACATGGAATAGTTTCCCAAAGAACTCCTCCATATACACCACAACATAATGGTGTGACTGAGAGGAGAAATAGAACCCTACTTGATATGGTTCGTTCCATGATGGCCCAAACAACTCTTCCAAAATCCTTTTGGGATTATGCTCTTGAGTCTGCTGCTCGCATACTAAATATGGTTCCAACTAAGAAGGTTGAAAAGACTCCATACGAAGTATGGTATGGGCAAGCCCCTAAGTTGTCTTACTTAAAGGTCTGGGGATGTGGGGATCTTGTTAAGCGTGACACGCTTATCAAACCGGACAAACTTGAGCCCCGATCTATTAAGTGTATCTTTGTAGAATACCCAAAGGAAACGATGGGTTAGTCCTTCTACTACCCACCCGAGAACAAAGTTATTGTTGCTCGTAATGCTGAATTTCTAGAGAGAAATCTTATGAATCAAGAAGCAAGTGGGAGTATAGAAGATCTTGAAGTATTTCAAGATGAAGATATACATCCTTCTGAAAACACCAGCAATCATGAACAGGATGATCAAGAAATTGATGAACCTATAAGTGATATAGCTCCCATTCGAAAGTCTAAGATGTTGATCCCTTTGATTGGATCTATATTCTGTTAAGAACTAGTATAGTAGTTTGTAATCAAACTAAAACACTTTGTGAACTCTTACTCAAACTAAATAAGTTATACGGAATCTAACTTATAAAGCACAGAAGAACAGAATTACTTTTAACTATTCGATTCTCTTATTAATCGACTTGAATGAGGTACATGAATGACCTCGTAGGTTTCTTGTGAGCGCTACAAAAGGCCCATAAAGCATCATCAAGTTTGTCGGACCAAAACTGTCGATTTTCTCCAATTGACCTCGCGAAGATCCTCTTCAAAGCACGATTTGAAACCTCCACTTGCCTACTCGTTTGTGGGTGATAAGCCATCGAAATCCGATGAGTAACTCCATATTTCTTTAAGACCTTTTCGAATTGGCCATTACAAAAAATAGGTTCCACGATCGCTTATAATAGCACGAGGAGTTCCGAATCGAGAGAACAATTGCTTCAAGAATTTGACTACCACACGAGCATCATTAGTGGGCAAAGCTTTGACTTCCACCCACTTAGAAAGGTAGTCATCATTAACGAGGATATATTTGGTACCACGAGATGATGGGAAAGGTCCCATAAAGTCAATTCCACAAACGTCAAAGATCTCACACACTTGGATTACATTTTGTGGCATTTCATCCTTTTGTGAGATTTTTTCTTGACGTTGGCATGTGTCACATGAGTTGATAAGTGCATGTGCATCTCGGTAAATGATAGGCCAAAAGAACCCGGCATCAAACACTGATGAGGAGTAATTTTAGATGTTTACTTACTTTTAGGAAAAAGAAAGCAACAAATGGTAAGTATTAGTAAATACGTTAGGAAACGTAAATACCGACAAATTAAGTTCGTTCTCCAAGGAGGTATTAGTATTTAGCCAAGTTAGAAACGTTTTTCGATTAATTACGTTTTTGGAAAGAAAAGAAGTGAAAATAAAAGACGGATTATGCTACAATCAAAATAAGACGAAAAGGCGTTACGCGCGAATCAAGACGTAAAAATCGACAAAATTTAAAAAATTCAAAAAAATTACAAATAAATCCTAAAAAGTGTGACTAAGAATGAAAAATTAACAAAGCTTTGTAAAACATTTTTAATTAATTATTATTAAATTTTAAAGTTTATTTAAAAACTTAAAAATCAAAATAATTAAGAAAAAGTCTAAACCAAATTTTTTTATTGTAAACCTAAAACATATTTTTCTAAATCTAAAAAGTATTTTTCAGAAATTTAAAATCTGTTTTTAGTATTTTTAAATTAAATTCTAAAAACAGAAAATAAAATAATGATTAAAAGTAGAAAACAAAAGAGGAAAAATCTAAACTTTTGCTGAAAAATCCTAAATCTAAATTGAAACTAAAGGAAAATAAAAAGAAGGAAAAAAGCTTAACACAATAAGCCCAAAAGAGCTTATTAAGGTACGACTTGAATTAAAAAGGAAGAAATGAAATCAGATTAAAGTAATATTGAAACCAAAACCTTGCAAGAGACAAGGCTTGGTACAATGGTAAACACGTATACTCCCTGAGAGGGGTCCCGTGTTCGAATCCATGCCAAGACCTTTTTTCACTTTTATTTTTTTATATTTCTTTTGGTTAGAATCAACCCTCATAAGCTTTCTGCTTTTTAGGGAGGTGATAATAAGCAATAACAATCGAGTAATAAGCACGAAAAGCCCACAAAACCACACAGATCAGCTTAAAATGAACAACCAATAGGCACCCTTATGTCTGATATCTGACAGGGAACAAGTTCCTTTGTCAGATATCAGACAACAAATAAAGAATGGATCTCAGACAAAAGCAAATAAGAACTATTTTGGTGAACTTTGATTGAGCAATAATCTGTAAAAATGTATGAAACCACAAAACAACTATCAGTAGTCCTAAACACACCCTAGGGCCTAGACCTAATTGTATCCTAAGATTAACCCCAAAATCAAACTTTAACACTCTTAGATCACTATCTGTTGGTTTTGACTGTTTTAGTGGAAATTTTAAGCATGTATTCCACACAAACTTCTCAAACAAACAACTCTAACACTCAGTAAGCATACACACCAGACAATACTTCAATTCTCATGGCATAAAGCAACTTAAACACAAATACTCACAAAGCTATAAAAATTGGCAAATTTTAACAAAAGTTGCACAAACAATTTTTTACACTAAAACCAAAAATCTTCTTTTTCAAATCAAATAATCATGGACTAACCTAGGTTGTTCAAGAAAAGAAAGGTCCAATGGTGGTAAATCCCTGCCCTGAACCCATCATTCCCAAACACCCGTAATTTTCTGTTATAAAAAATTAATCAAGGAATTTTTAAATCTAACCTACTTTGGTGTTTAACAACCATAATAGAAACTTTTGAAGATCAAATCCAACCAGATTATGCACTAAACCTAATCACGATACTTAGCATGAGAAAAAATCACATAAGCAACATGTTTTTGTCGAAAACAAAAAAGCGAACACACCTCAAGGGAGTACATCCACACCCTTGGGAAAGAGCTTTTGAACAAGGTGCAAGCTTCCAGATGGCACCAAGCTTATAAGAAGGTGTGATGGGAGCTTATGGGGATCTTTAGACTACACCAGTCAAAAGAGTGGACTACAACAGTCCAATGGGATTTCTTGCCATGTTATGGATAACAAAAACAACCAAGAGATTTCAAGCTTATAAACTTGATCGAAAGCTCACTTGTCAAGTGGCTTTTGAGTAGGGCTGAGCTTCGGGCCAAAACCGACCCGACCCGACCCGTCCCGAGTGAAACCAAAACCGACAAAGTTGAAAATCCTGAACCGAAACCGAAACTGAAAAACTCGGTTCGGTTCGGTTGTAATCCGGGTTCTGTCGGGCTGTTTATCGGGCTAATACCGAAACCAAAAATAAGCTCACTTTTGAGTCAAAAGTTTTGACCATCGCCTATTTTCTTTATAAATGGATTCCACGTGCATACTTTGACCATAACTTCGTAGAAAACACACACACTGTTGATAATGGCAACATCAGTGTTTCTTCATAACCTATTCCAAAAAAAACAATGGCAACATCATCCATTCATCATCATCTTTTTAAATCCTTCTTCATGAACACAACCACCATAAAAACACACAACCACCACAAGGATTAACACACCCCTACTATTATATCTTCTTGATTGACCAAAGATGGAGATCGAGAGATTGAGCAGATCGAGAATAAGGGAATAAGATGGAGATCGAGATCGAGAATAAGAGAATAAGGGATAAAAGGGATAAAAGATGGAGATAGAGGGAATCAGAGAGAAGATCGAGAGAGACAGAGAGCATATCGGGCTATTTCGGGTCATCTCGGGCTTTTCTCGGTTTTTGTACCGAACCGACCCGAAACCGAGAAAGTAGCTATTTTGGAACCGATTACCGACCCGAATATCTCGGTTTCGGGTTCGGTTAATTCGGTTAGCTCGATTCGGTCGGGCCTATTCGGTTTCGGTCATGCCTGGTCACCCCTACTTTTGAGAAGCTTTATAAACATTAAGATGCAACAAATATATAGAAAGTGGACTTCCAAAATTTTGGAAGAAAAACTTTTTGCAAATCAATGAAAGGCAACCAACAATAGAAGTAACAAGAGTGTTTAACTCTTGTACAAGTTTTGGGTGTCAACCAAAACTCAATACAACAGCTAAAATAACCCTGGGTCCCAAACTTAACTCAAACAGATTGTTTTTGTTTTGAAAAAGATTTGGTAAAACAATAATTCAACCACAATTTTGAGATATCAAACACGAATTATAATGACAATAATCTTAAAGATGGTGGAACTCAGAAATTAAATATCAACTTTTTCATTTAAATTGAAAAAAGGAATTACATTAAAAATTACTCCATATTATTAATAAAGAGTAAAAAAATTTATTTTAAAAAATTATAATAATAAATAAATACTACGGAGTAATAAACAGTAAACGTTTAGCTACAAGGATGATAGCCCGCGCGTTGCCGCGGGATTTTACGCAATCATATATATACGAAACAATTTATGCATTTTGCATTTTGCAAACAACGAATACGAAACACGGCGTACGATAGATTATACCAGATGGAAATAAAAAATGACCAAACTTGCTGAAGACCGAACAAGAAAATAAAATAAATCCTAATTGCCTTATATAATGAGCTACATTTGTTCTAGAATGAATAAGAACCTAGAAAACCCTAAGTATGAACTTCCAAAAAGGCCCTTGCAAAATTCTAGTTATATGCCAAGATGCTTTAGCTGTTTGAATGATTTTGAAGTCCAATTTGCCCCATGTGATAGATGTCGACATACCCAGCTGTTATAAACCAATCTCATCCATCAAATAGGTTGTGGCAGTTAAGCAATTCACATGAGCCCTTGGATCATTGTACCATTTTTTGTATTCGAGTGAAAGTGGGGCAGGGGAGGGTTGAGTCGGTCACATGGGTGAAGAGAGGGACGTTTTGGGGGTTAGGTTATGTTTATAAAACTTTTAATCACAAATCTGGAGAAGATTAGTGATTAACTTAATGTGATTAAGGGTTTTTGATAATTAAGATTTATGAATAGTGCATGGTTTGATCTGTGGGTGGGGGTCAAAAGGTGTTTAGCGTCAAGTTTATTATTCAATTAAACCGTTTGAAAAGTGTAAATAATACGTATTAAACTTGGTTAGTGGGGTGAGTTGGGTAAAGGGTCGGGTTGTGTTTTGGGTTTTGGGCTTTTGTGGGGCTTGGGTCGGTCTAGTGGGCATATGGGTTTGTTATATGGCAATCTTGGTCCCCTGAATTACAAGAAGTTGTCATTCTTCTCCCAAACTTCTTAACCAGATTATTAGAACACTTTCCTTAGTATTTAACTTTGATCAAATGGCAAAAATGGTCCTTTCATACTTATAAACATAGAACAAGGAATAGTCTTGCAAATTTTGAGATCTTCAAGGGCTTGTTTTGACACATCTTGAAACTTTATGGACCTACTTGTGATTTTAGAGTTTTACAAGGGCCTAAAGTGACAAGTCTTCAAAGTTAAAGAACCAAACTTGTAATTTATTCAGACTTCAAGGACTTTCTTGAAAATTCGTCATTCGGGTCCGGGTCTTTGTGCGACTTCGTTTCACGTGTTCAAAGTTTTTTTCCCGCGTTCAAACTTTTCGTTTTTGATCCTCAATTTTATTTTACTTTTCGTTTTTAACCTTTAAGTATTTTGAATATTTTTTTTATGATTGCATACCTTTAACTTGTAAAAGATTATATCCGTTTTTTCAAAGTTTTTTTTTCGTTTTTGATACGTATACTTTTGTGTTTAGTTTTTCTTATTCAATTAAATAATAATGAAAATTTGATATTTTTGCTAAACTAAGGAATATTTAATCTTTTTAATTAAAAAATTAACAATAAAAGGAATGAATCAAATAAATATTTCTTATTAAGGAAACATTCTCTTGAAAAATTCTTCTTTTGTTTTACAAAGAAAAAGATTGTTAATAATTTTTTGAAAGAATTGCAAAAGTGTTCTTGTGGTTTGGCCAAATTGCACGTTTGATGCGTCGAGTTTCGAAATTGCAAAAACAGTACATGTGAGAAACCTTTGAGTTCATTTTGGTCCTTTTGGAAATTGAAATGGCCAAAATATCCTCGTTCGTACAAAATATTTAAGCATGAAGATGAGGGTAATTTAGTTATTTTAATTTACAAAATGACCTAAATGAACTTCAAGATTTCTCACACGGACTGTTTTTGTAATTTTAAAACTCGACGAACCAATCGTGCAATTTGACCAAACCACAAAGACTATTATTGCAATTCTCTCTAATTTTTATTTGATAAACTTTTTTACATATTTTTTTGACTTTATAATTTTTATAATATTCGGTCGTGACCCTCTTACAATGAAATTTCTAGCTCCGTTACTTCACGGCATCTTATACACCTAGAGAAAGGGATATGTATGAAGGTAAAATTAGAGGAGTTGATAATGGTGGTATTGACGTCAAAATTTATCTTGATTGAATACGTTCTTATCTGAAATGAATTTAATATTGACTTTGAACGGTGGTGAAGATTAACTGTTAAAATGATTTTTTTGAACTAAACTGTTAAATTGGCTAAAGCGTGCGTATTTTGTTTTCTATCGAATGATTACTAAATTTAATATAAGCTATGAATGAAATAAGTCAACCAAGGTTTCGTGGTGTAGTTGGTTATCACGTCAGTCTAACACACTGAAGGTCTCCGGTTCGAACCCGGGCGAAGCCAAACATTATATTTTTGTTTAACCTTTTAGAAACGAAAACTAATACAGTAGTAGAAAAAAATGCGCCGTTGCCGGGGATCGAACCCGGGTCACCCGCGTGACAGGCGGGAATACTTACCACTATACTACAACGACCTTGTGTCTTTAATTTTAGTTTAGCTTCTTATTGACAAGCTAGTAATACAATAAATTACACTAGTTACATGATTTCATTGGTAGTATGCCTTTAATCTTCCAGTGCGATCATAAGTCATATTTGCAAATATGAAATGAAAATTTATGGTAAATCAAACCATAGAAGTTCAAAAACTAAAACCTGCATGATATAGCTTTAAGAACACCTCAGAGTGGGAAAAAGTTGAAGCCTTGGAGATTTTGGAATCATAAAGTATCATAAGTACATTTTAGTCGACTACTATAACCATCTGATCAATTGATAAAGCTTCTACAGTGGGCTTTTCAAGAAATGAAAAAAAGAAGGTACAACGCTCTTTTACAGTTCAGCTTCATGACACAGTCACAAAATATCTAGAACCAAGCAAAGTTCCGAATCAAGTCCTACTAATGTCTAATATACCCATGAGAGGTGGGCGGGTCTTCAAAAGAAATAGGCCACTTGAAGTTGATGGTACTGATATGATATTCAAAATGTCTTGACATAAAACAGAAGCTCCCAACTTCAAATTTCCAACAACCAAAAATCTGCAAAAGCGTTTAACATTTAACAAGACTGCAATAGTTCACTGACAAGTATTCTATAAGATAGAAAGCTACAACCAAAAAGGATACAAGTGAATATTCACTCGTACGTATACACGATAAAAGTTCTAGGTGGAAAGTATATCATGGTCAATATCCGTTAAGGTTTGTTAACTAGATAAAAGTGTATATTAGGATCATTAACAGGTAATATGAGGAAGGTAGTTCATACATGATTCCTACTGTGTAAATAGGTATAAATGCATTAAATTAGCACACCAGGAAGGCCAGTAACGGGTCTGATTTCTCACTTCTAGTTTATAGACCTCGGCTTGAATATCTCTTGTTCAGTGATCGTGAGATTTCTATTGCAGAACTTTTGGGCCACAATCTTCAAAGTTGAATTTATATTGGTTTGGAGTCAAAATCGAAAACCGTATACTACTTGAAACAAATGATAGTTATTAAGAATTTACGTCATTGATTCAATTGCAATAGACAAGAATAAAGGAACTTAAAGTGGGGAAAAGAAGATGCGTTAAATGTTCATACCAAAAATCGATAAACTTTTTGTAACACCCCCAATTTCGGTCATACAACGGAAGGGTCACTGGGTGTTACTATCATGGTTCAATCTCATAATCATAGAAAATGGCTCAAAACGAGTCGTTTTAATAAACATCCATTTAATTTCATTTAATCAAGATAAAGTTTCATACACGGTCCCAGATGATTCAAAAGTTTACAAACTATTATAAATGATAAAAGTTATTTGAATGGATATGTTTTAGAAAAAGCGGGCCAAAACATTTCAAATATGCAAGCTTCACGAAACCGCCTTCCTCGAGTGCCTTCTATATGGACCTGAGATAAAACATGCTTAAGAAGTCAGCAAAATTTGCCGAGGGAATCTATAGAGTTTAATTTAATTAAAGAGAACACAAGTATTCATAATAACCTTCCATGGTTAATAATTTACCGAAATACCATTATGTTGTACGGACATAATTATCGGTTTCATTACATAAGCCTCGTGACATTGAACGTTAACATATATTATTTCAGCCCAACACACCTAGCCAAGTGCGTATATTTCTCTTATACAATGCATCCGATGTTTCATTACTAGTGCATCACAACACCACGCGATAGCTAGTCGTGACCGGACTGGGCGTCACCCCGATAGATCTATCCATAGCATTAGCGTTACTTCGATTAACAATTCACGATTCATGGGTCCTTTAAGGCTAAAACTAGCTTATGCAATAAATTTCATCTAAGCATACTATCAAGTTCCTTGTGTTCAATTTTAAAACAAAGAGGGTTTACCACAACTTCTCGTTGTACCCTTCATTTATAATAATTACTTTTCCAATAATAAGGGTTTCCACAACTTCTCGTTGCACCCATACTTTTCCAACAAGTAGAGTTTCCACAACTTATCGTTGTACCCTTTTATTTTAATAAAACAAGCATGTTATCCCCCTCGCGGGTTTATAAAACAAGTAAACATGTTAAAAGCGAGGCTATAGACTCACCTTAGCCAATAGTGCTAATGAGACGGTCGCCGACGATTAGTGATGCCCGTTTAAACTCGAAATCGCAACCTACCAAATAAGGCGTGTTCGTTAAAAATCGACTTAAGTATAAATAATACTTAAATAATATAAAAATCAAAATTACAAAACCAAAACAATCCCGAATTTTTTTATAATACAAGTGTTAGTTTATACCGTTTTATTCAACACTATTCTTTTTAACATTTTTACTCTTGACATTGACCCGTCCTAAGACGCCAAGTCAACGCAAGTCAACTTATCATTTTACTTCCCTCGGACCAGTAACTAAGTCATTTATATAATGACTTAACTCTTGGGTAAGTCACCATGTCCAATAGTGAATACTCAAACTCACGCCACACGAGCATTGGACTACGTGTCCAAAATACCAATCAACATGTACACTCCAAATGTACACACCAATCTACCCTATCTAGACTTGTCCGATTTCGACGAAACTTGGTCACAAACTCACTAATTATATGAATAAGACTCAGTTTAAGTTTCATTCAAAAATATTACTCCTAAGACCTTCTGCCCGACACATCTTCGTGTTGTAAAAATCGGACAGTTTTACGCCTTTGACTTGTAAAACCATTTTGACACATTTAAACAATTCCGTTTACTAAACCAACACTCGGGTTCGAAAATAGACTCATGACCTGAGGTCTAGCAACTTACATCAGTCCTTGAATATTTTTAAAACTCGTTCTGTGGTCCCCGAGATCCGATCCAAATATCGACAACAATTTTCGGATTGTGCCGATACTCGTCTCCCGGTACACGAATAATCAAAACATCATAACTTTTGATCCGTAATGAGTTAGAAGCTCATTCAAGCGGCAAATCGAAGCTAAAAGAATTATCTACAAGCCTATCCTATTAGTTTAATCATTTTCAAACAGTAAGATTTTCAAAAATAGCCTTTTACCCACTGGTCTAAAACATCTCTTTCAAAACCATAACAAATCATCTTTTTGACCCATTTCAATCATTCCTACACCTCTAATAACAACTTGTAATCAATCTAAACAAACCCAAACATTCCTAATCATAAGTATGATCATCCTCCTCCAAAACCTAAATCAAAAGAACACATGTATATCAAGAAAATAATATTAAAATAATAATAACATCATAAGAGGAACCATACCATAGTTAAATAGATCAAAACACCAAGAACACCCAAACCCCTCATAAATTTCGTGGGTTTTGGGGCTGAATTCACCAAAATAAAACATTTTTCATGCTCCAATATTTCAATAGTGTGTTCCTAAACACAATCAAACACAAACCCAATGATTTAATTAGATCAAATCAATGTTTTTAACAAAATTTTCAAAATCAAATCTTAAGAAAAATGTTGTTGCATGTTGGATTTTCTTGATGGGATTTACTTACGATGATGTTTTAAGGATGGGTCATTGCTTAGATTTTCCAAAAATCAAATTTTGATGGTGGTTTGATGGTAGTGGTGTTGAGCCGTGAGCTAGAGAGAAGGAAAAGGGGAGACAAAAAATTTTGGAGTGTTAAAATGAGAGTGTGAAAAAATGGTTTATATATAGTGGTGGAAGGACTAAATGTGCAATATTGGGTATCTTTTGGCCTTGTTTGCCAATTAGTTAGCAAAGAGCGGGAAATGATAACTAGTCGTTTTTTTTTGTAGATTTACGAGAGTCGGGTTTCGTCCCGGATTCATAAATATATTAAGTCTCGTTCAATAAAATACTTTTTCAAGGATTTAAACGCACACGAAAAGCAATAGTAAGGTTCCGACTCGACTTAATACGTAATGAAACGAAAATTCCAAAAATCTCCAATATCGAGATTATCGATAATAAAACGTAAAATTTTGGGCATCCGTCGGTATCGCGGTCTCTTATAGTTCTCGTCATTCGTTAAAACGTAAAACACGAGAAATAAAAATAAATACAATAAAATCATTCATATGATGAATTTGAGAATGTAATATCGATACTTAATATTTTCTTGTCGGTTTTCATCTAAACGGCATTCTTACGTTAAGTTTCAAACTATAACCTTCTCGGTTAGCCGATAATTTAATATTCTCATTAAAGTAAACATGTAATACGTAATAGTCGAGATTAAAATATCGACCTGAAATTGAAGGATTGTAACATTATCCCCACCAAATTGGGATCTTCGTCCCGAAGATCAACTTGCGTTCTTCCTCGATCGCTCGTTGAAATCAAAAGGGTTAAACGTATTTTGGTCATCGTCTAGAGTTCCATCACACCTAACAATAGGAATTCGACTTCGTTTCTGTTGCCTAACTTCCTTATCGATAATATCAACAAGTACTTTGATGAAATGAAACTTACCGTCGATTCATACTTCATCAAGAGAGATAATAAGATCTTCGTCAGGAAGAAATTTCTTTAGGTTCGACATATGAAAAGTATTGTGAATTCCTTGTAGTTCTCGAGGTAATTTAAGTTTTCATGCCACTGGACTTACACTCGATATCAGCTCGAATGGTCCAAACTAACGGGGACTTAACTTCCCACGTTTTCCAGAATATATAACACCTTTTTCATGGTGATAACTTGGCATAACTTTTCCACCTACCTCGAATTTCAAAGGTTTTCGCTTCACATTATCATAACTTCTATGTCTACTACGAGTGGTTCACAAACGATCCTTAATTAGCACGATCGATTTATTTATCAAAATAAAATGAGCAGAGTCAATCAATCAACATTGACAGAAATCGAGTCATATTCAGACTGAGTTTTCGAGAGCTTAACAATGAATCCATTGTAATTTGCTCCAATCTTCACGAATGATAACGAATAACACAATCGTAATCACTTAAAAGCTAATTTACCTCTTTTTATTCCAGAATACATTGTAGGCTCTTACTATCGGTGGATACCGTACCTTAGTGCCATAAAATTAATGTCTCACTAGACGAAGAGTAAAATCACCGCACCCAATTACAAGTCATGGGTTGTGCAGTTTCCTCATTCTTCCTAGGTTTCCTACAAGCATATACAAATCAAACAGCTCTAAATCTTCAAAGATACATCACAATAAACAACAAAAATCTTCACTTCCTTCGATTAATGATGAGATCGGCGGGTCGCAGAGTTTTCTTTTCATAG
The DNA here is from genome assembly GCA_025667525.1 of Glebionis coronaria. Classification (NCBI taxonomy): domain Eukaryota; kingdom Viridiplantae; phylum Streptophyta; class Magnoliopsida; order Asterales; family Asteraceae; genus Glebionis; species Glebionis coronaria. The sequence goes on along the minus strand of CM046879.1, from coordinate 135,909,804 downwards.
TCTGAAAAGCTTTCTCTTCATCATCGCCACACACAAACGGTTCATTCATTTTAGTTAGCTTAGTTAATGGTTTTGATATCAAAGGGAATGCTTCGATAAACCTTCAGTAATAACCAGCCAATCCTAGAATTTGTCGTACTTCAGTTGGAGTAGTTGGAACATTCAAATTTTCGATGGCTTTGATTTTCGCAAAATCAACATGTATGCCACTTTTGTCAATCACATGACGAAGAAGTTGCACAGAACAGAGCCAAAAATCACACTTTAAAATTTTTGGGTACATCTTTTCGTTCTTTAACAAGTTTAAAGATAGTCCCTAAGTGTTCGGCATGTTCATCCTTTCTCTTCGGGCAGATTAGAATATCATCAATGAAAACAATCACGAATTTATCAAGACACGGCTTACAGATACAATTCATTAAGTCAAATACAACAGGCGTATTGGTCAAACCAGAAGGCATAAACCTAAACTCATAATGATCATCTCGAGTTCTAAACGTCATAATAGGAATATCTTCCTCGCGTATGCGAAGTTGATGATAAGCAAAACAAAGATCAATCTTGGAGAAAACACCAGAATCTTGGAGAAAACACGAGAGTTTTGAAGTTGATCAAATAGATCTTCAATTCTTGGAAGCGGATAACAGTTCTTGACCGTTAGCCTATGCAACTCTCGGTAATCGATACACATACGAAACGAACCATCTTTCTTCTTAGAGAATAGAATAGGAGTTCTACAAACTGACGAGCTCGGTCGAATAAAACCTCTATCAGATAGTTCTTAAAACTGCACAAATAATTACTTCAACTCAGAGGGTGATAATAAATATGGCTCATGTGCCATAGTTGCAGCACCAGAAATCAGATCAATTAGGAATTCTATTTGCCTTGGAGGCGGAAGCCTTGGCAAATCTTCCAGAAACACTTCAGAATAGTCACAAATGACTAGAGTAATTCTACTTACTTCTCTTACAATTCCTTCTATGATACCTAAGCCATGAATAATCCACAACCTTTTTCGATATACTTACGAGCTCTGATGCACGAAAAGAATTTTCAATTCGGAATTATTTTTCCCTTTAGTAACCTCATCAGCCCTGCCTTGAATTATGTGTCCCATGAGCTAATAAGCCACGCAAACAACTTCACAAAAGCAATTGGCTTAGAGGAAGTCACATCCCCGCATAAATTCCTGGTCAGCCGTAAATATACTGCTTGACCTTGACGGTTCGGGTGCCACAATTCTTGGACATAAAAGAGTCAACTTATGGAAACACTTGATACATTTACCAATGTTAGTTCCCTTCAGCTTCAAGTTGTACAACACTTGCTCCATACTTTGGGAGTGCTTCAAAGACAAGCTCCTTAGTTAACCGTTTCCTCACCTTAGTCCATGGTGTCCCATAAGTAACGATACCTATGGAAGCAAGTTTGCCATTCCACCAAATTAATGCTTGACCTTGGAGAGTAGCGATTTCAAACTGCACCTTATCCTCCTAATTAGGGTCACTGATTCGAAAGACTGACGCCAGCTTTTCAACCACTGACACAATCCTCCATCATCTTTAGTCCCCTTAAGATTCTACGGTTTGCACTTAATGAATGAAGTGTAGTTATAATCCTCTAACTTCGGGCACATTTGTTTCATCCGTACCACGAACATTATCGGCTCCAGCTTCAGCTCCACCGGTTCCAGTTCCACCAGTTTTAGCTTCAGCTCCAGTTCCAGATCCATCATTCATGTTGGCCATGAATTCAACTAAGATACAACAACTTATTCACTAATAACTTGGCGCATTCGTGCTTCAGTCATTGCTTTCATTGACTGCATGAGTCTTGTGTAACGCAAATCAAATCATAATAAGTATTCATTCAATGATTACGTTATACCATATGAATTTAAATAGAAAATCAAAGAAAGATAATAATAGAACGATGTAGAATTAGGAATCAAAAGATAGTCATTCCATTGATCACAAACTAGTACATGTCGTATTGTCAAACATTATAGATAATCATCGTCTAATGCCATACAACTTAAAAGACTAGTCCTACTAACTGTTGTCACAGTTTAGTTAGGGAATAATGAGAAGATACTACAATTGATAAACTAATCTACTAAGAGTTACTAGATATTTCACATGGCTAAGAAAGCTCCTCGGTCCCACAAGAAGAAGATTTCTTCAATGTCTTTCAGAGACGCTTGATATCCTCCTCAATTGGTGCTTTTGGAACAATCTCAATACAACCATTTCACGATAAAGTATTTAAGGAACAAAATCAAAGAATGAATCGAGCAAACGAATTACAATTCAATAAGAGTTTAATCACGCAAATGTTATATGCTTAAGCCTACACATTTATGAATCATTATTTCCATAGATTGATCAAGTCCTTCCAAATAAGATTCAGAAATTTGTCGTTCAACAATTTATAATTTCCTTGTTCAAATAAATGGCCAATTCATTTCAACGATAATAAATCACTTTATTCAAGCATTGCCAGCTCAACGCGAAAGATTAAGATCGAAACAAATGAGAAACTGATTTAACAGAAAATGATCAATGATGTGATATGAAACCTGGTTGGCACGTGAATACCATACAAATCAATCTCAATTCCTAACAATCAATAGTACCATCTCAGACAAACTTGTTTTTATCAAAACAGTATAATGTCGAAGATTAATGAAAATGCAAATTAAATTTGCTAAACGAAATGAACGAATCGATAAATCAAGATTAAGAATCAAGAAAATCAAAATCCTTGTAACCAAAAGAATAACAGCAAGAATATTAACCATTTCGTTGGGATCATGTCTATCCACAACTTAGTTAATCTCGAGAATAACAAGATTCATTTCAGGAATAGCTTCAGCGCTAGCATTAAAATGACTAGGGTGGCTTCGTGACAATCGACGTCGTATAAATATCTCGTATAATTATAAAATCATCATTTATAATTAAATAAATGAATACATACCTTGTAATTCACAAGTTCAAATAATCGATAAAGATTACAACATATATATAATCCCATATATATATATATATATATATATATATATATATATATATATATATATATATATATATATATATATATATATATATATATATATATATATATATATATATATATATATATATATATATATATATATATATATATATATTAATACTATCATTCTCGTCCCTTGGCAACTCGGAGGTTTCGCTTGCAACAGTTATAGTTAAAAGATTTCAAAAATTCATTTTTGGAAAATCTTTCCGTTCTCTATAACTTGAGCTCTGATGCCAATCTGTAACACCCCCAATTTCGGTCATACAGCGGAAGGGTCATTGGGTGTTACTATCATGGTTCAATCTCATAATCATAGAAAATGGCTCAAAACGAGTCGTTTTAATAAATATCCATTTAGTTTCATTTAATCAAGATAAAGTTTCATACACGGTCCCAGATGATTCAAAAGTTTACAAACTATTATAAATGATAAAAGTTATTTGAATGGATATGTTTTAGAAAAAGCGGGCCAAAACATTTCAAATATGCAAGCTTCACGAAACCGCCTTCCTCGAGTGCCTTCTATATGGACCTGAGATAAAACATGCTTAAGAAGTCAGCAAAATTTGCCGAGTGAATCTATAGAGTTTAATTTAATTAAAGAGTACACAAGTATTCAAAATAACCTTCCATGGTTAATAATTTACCGAAATACCATTATGTTGTACGGACATAATTATTGGTTTCATTACATAAGCCTCGTGACATTGAACGTTAACATATATTATTTCAGCCCAACACACCTAGCCAAGTGCGTATATTTCTCTTATACAATGAATCCGATGTTTCATTACTAGTGCATCACAACACCACGTGATAGCTAGTCGCGACCGGACTGGGCGTCACCCCGATAGATCTATCCATAGCATTAGCGTTACTTCGATTAACAATTCACGATTCATGGGTCCTTTAAGGCTAAAACTAGCTTATGCAATAAACTTCATCTAAGCATATTATCAAGTTCCTTGTGTTCAATTTTAAAACAAAGAGGGTTTACCACAACTTCTCGTTGTACCCTTCATTTATAATAATTACTTTTCCAATAATAAGGGTTTCCACAACTTCTCGTTGCACCCATACTTTTCCAATAAGTAGAGTTTCCACAACTTATCGTTGTACCCTTTTATTTTAATAAAACAAGCATGTTATCCCCCTCGCGGGTTTATAAAACAAGTAAACATGTTAAAAGCGAGGCTATAGACTCACCTTAGCCAATAGTGGTAATGAGACGATCGCCGACGATTAGTGATGCCCGTTTAAACACGAAATCACAACCTACCAAATAAGGCGCGTTAGTTAAAAATCGACTTAAGTATAAATCATACTTAAATAATATAAAAATCAAAATTACAAAACCAAAACAATCCCGAAAATTTTTATAATACAAGTGTTTGTTTATACCCTTTTATTCAACACTATTCTTTTTAACATTTTTACTCTTGACATTGACCCGTCCTAAGACGCCAAGTCAACGCAAGTCAACTTATCATTTTACTTCCCTCGGACCAGTAACTAAGTCATTTATATAATGACTTAACTCTTGGGTAAGTCACCATGTCCAATAGTGAATACTCAAACTCACGCCACACGAGCATTGGACTACGTGTCCAAAATACCAATCAACATGTACACTCTAAATGTACACACCAATCTACCCTATCTAGACTTGTCTGATTTCGACGAAACTTGGTCACAAACTCACTAATTATATGAATAAGACTCAGATTAAGTTTTATTCAAAAATATTACTCCTATGACCTTCTGCCCGACACATCTTCGTGTTGTAAAAATCGGACAGTTTTACGCCTTTGACTTGTAAAACCATTTTGACACATTTAAACAATTTCTTTTACTAAACCAACACTTGGGTTCGAAAATAGACTCATGACCTGAGGTCTAGCAACTTACATCAGTCCTTGAATATTTTTAAAACTCGTTCTGTGGTCCCCGAGATCCGATCCAAATATCGACAACAATTTTCGGATTGTGCCGATACTCGTCTCCCGGTACACGAATAATCAAAACATCATAACTTTTGATCCGTAATGAGTTAGAAGCTCATTCAAGCGGCAAATCGAAGCTAAAAGAATTATCTACAAGCCTATCCTATTAGTTTAATCATTTTCAAACAGTAAAATTTTCGAAAATAGCCTTTTACCCACTGGTCTAAAACACCTCTTTCAAAACCATAACAAATCATCTTTTTGACCTATTTCAATCATTCCTACAGCCCTAATAACAACTTGTAATCAATCTAAACAAACCCAAACATTCCTAATCATAAGTATGATCATCCTCCTCCAAAACCCAAATCAAAAGAACTCATGTATATCAAGAAAATAATATTAAAATAATAATAACATAATAAGAGGAACCATACCATAGTTAAATAGATCAAAACACCAAAAACACCCAAACCCCTCATAAATTTCGTGGGTTTTGGGGCTGAATTCACCAAAATAAAACATTTTTCATGCTCCAATATTTCAATAGTTTGTTCCTAAACACAATCAAACACAAATCCAATGATTTAATTAGATCAAATCAATGTTTTTAACAAAATTATCAAAATCAAATCTTAAGAAAAATGTTGTTGCATGTTGGATTTTCTTGATGGGATTTACTTACAATGATGATTTAAGGATGGGTCATTGCTTAGATTTTCCAAAAATCAAATTTTGATGGTCGTTTGATGGTAGTGGTGCTGAGCCGTGAGCTAGAGAGAAGGAAAAGGGGAGACAAAAATTTTTGGAGTGTTAAAATGAGAGTGTGTGAAAAAATGGTTTATATATAGTGGTGGAAGGACAAAATATGCAATATTGGGTATCTTTTGGCCTTGTTTGCCAATTAGTTAGCAAAGAGCGGGAAATGATAACTAGTCGTTTTTTTTGTAGATTTACGAGAGTCGGGTTTCGTCCTGGATTCATAAATATATTAAGTCTCGTTCAATAAAATACTTTTTCAAGGATTTAAACGCACACGAAAAGCAATAGTAAGGTTCCGACTCGACTGAATACGTAATGAAACGAAAATTCCAAAAATCTCCAATATCGAGATTATCGATAATAAAACGTAAAATTTTGGGCATCCTTCGGTATCGCGATCTCTTATAGTTCTCGTCATTCGTTAAAATGTAAAACACGAGAAATAAAAATAAATACAATAAAATCATTCATATGTTGAATTTGAGAATATAATATCGATACTTAATATTTTCTTGTCGGTTTTCATCTAAACGGCATTCTTACGTTAAGTTTCAAACTATAACCTTCTCGGTTAGCCGATAATTTAAAATTCTCATTAAAGTAAACATGTAATACGTAATAGTCGAGATTAAAATAACGACCTGACATTGATGGATTGTCACACTTTTCCACCATCATTGACCATCTGATATCCTGCAATTTTAACAGAGTTGTAAATTAGTAAACATAACCAGGCTTACTAATCGAAAGTTACAAACACACATAAAAGAAATCTCCAACCTTAATTACAACTTAAATCGTTTTTAGTCGCTTGGGGCATCGATGGTAAACGTTCTTAACTTGTTCCCGAACTGTATTAGATATGTAGTCTTGATCCTCCGTTAAGATTTCCAATTTCTTCGTCTTAATGAGGAAATCAACCGCTTCCTCCTCAAACTCCACCAGAAAACCAAACATGATCAGTTCTGAAAGCTCAGTTACATGTTCTTCATTCTCACACAACATCCCGTCCGCTATCACTTCACTAAAATGAGAAGCATATGTCATAACGTTCTTATAGCTGGAAGATCTATCCAACTTCTGTAGAAAGAATTTGTTGTTCAGTTTGTCCCAATGTATCATTCGTTTTTCTTCAGCATTTATCACATCTCCAGAAGAAAAAGACAGACTGTTTCGAATCGTCATTGGTTCTACTGTCTCAAAAGCTTCGATTGCTAGTATACGGCTAAGAGCTTCATATCTCTTTTCTTTGTCAAATTCAAGACTAGTTTTCGCAAGAAACCCAAGAATTAATTTGAACAAACCTTTTGTAATAATATTTTCTTTGGGATTTATTCGCTCGAATTTAACATGATCAACAATAGACATGATCTTCCGTACAGATTTAGATAATGTACGGACACCGAGTTTTCTGTAGATATCCATAAGCATGGTGCGGGTTAAAGATTTGAGACATGGTTGAGGATACCAGACGAATATGGGACGAGAAAATCTTTGAAATAGTTCCATTAGAAAAAGATCATCGCCGATGAATACGTCACGCTTGTTAGTCAATAGAATCTTATCAGAATAAGGATCTAAAACAGGGATCCTTGATAAGAACTTATCGAAGGTTTCCTTTGATCTTGAATTCCAATTTTTAACTACAAACTCCCAAAATGCACAACACTCACTATGAGTTATTTGACGTCCAGAATCTTCCCACGTCTTCCATAAGTTGCAGTAGTCGCTAACAGATGGATGAACTTTCACATCAAGTATGTTTTCAAAAAAGTCAAGAACTTTTTTCGCATACTTGAATTTTTCCAGAACATAAAATTTATCTCCAAACAGATTGTCATTATCATGAACAACACAATCTTGAGGTCTTGCCCATTCTCCGTTGTTGGTTCCTTTTGGGATCCAGATTTTTCTATTGTCATCATCAAAGAGTTCCCACTTAAATTCACACAAGTAATCGTAGATTCGACAAACAACTTCGAAATCTGAGTGAAAGTTGAGGCAACTAGCAAGCAAATGGCATCCGTTGCTGATATCAGTTATCACTCCTAAAACGGTGAACTCCTCTTTGTAGGACCCAATACTAGATTCGTAATATTCTTCATCAATGAACGGACCATCACTGCAGTTCAAGAAAGGTTCCCATTCAGAAGAGAACAGCAAGCACTCATTCGGACTTTTAAAACCACATTTGGTCTTTAACCACTTTTTCTGTGACAGTTTATCGAGAAATTTAGCAGGAATTTCTACTTTCTTTTCTTTAAATATCCTAACAGAATCAAGCAATGAGTAAACGCTTGCAGTAGTAAGTCTACTGCAATCCTCAGGTAAGAAAATTCCATCAGCAATAAACTTGTCAACATCTTTGAAATCGATAGTCACACCTAACTCCTTTAACTCCAATCCGTATTGATGTATCCGACTTCCGTAAGAATTATCACTGTCATTGATGAACGGAAGAAGTGCAATTGAAGAAATGGGTAACCAATCTGTACCGGAAAGAATGCAATCATTGGGTGATCTGTAGTCACCTAATTCTGTTCTTAGCCACTTCTCTTCCGATATGCAATCCTTGAGTTCTGAAGGGAATTTGACCTCCATCTTGTTTAACTTTCTACAACACTCCAGAAACGAAAAAACATTTTGGTTACTAATTGAAGATGACGAAGCCTGTCGCTTGAAAGTTCGAGTAAACTCTTTAATTGTATCCTCAGATTCCACCAAAACACAGAGTTTCTTTAATTCTGTCGACATTGAAACTATTATGTTTCCATAAAACGTTTCATCAAGAACTGGGAGTGACCCGAAGACGTGTAGCAGGCAACGCCACTCAGATTTGGGGTTCCACAAAAATCATTCCGATGGGCATTTGTACCCCAAGTTTGTTGTCAAGCAATTTGAGTTTTTAACCTCTTCCAACAACTTATCAGATGATTCTAATTTCTGTATGCACTTTAATATCAGTAAGAATGCCTCAGGTGACAAAGAAGTCAATAAAGTTGAGGACTTTATGTTTTCAGAAACAATCTGGTAACAGTCGTGATCGAAATTCACTAACACGCCAAGCACTTCAAGTTCTTTCTTGAAAGAAAATATTCCGTTCCCATAATAACCGTGATCTATGAACGGAATGTCACTTATTTGCTTAGCAGCGTTCCATTCATCACTAAGCAAAACGGAACCGGCTGGAGTCATATAACCCTGAGACGTTCTAACCCATTCTCCTCCTTTGATACTGCTGATAAAGTCCTCACTAGACAGCTTATTCTCTTCCAAATACTTGATAAATTTAAGTATTGCAAAAACACTATCTTTCGTAAGCTCTGAAGAAGCTGCAAGAGACCTGAGATGCTTCCCCGTAAATTCACAAGCCTCTTGAATCCCAAACCTGACACCAATTTTTTGCAACTCGTCTTTGTAATTCTTTATCTCATCACCATAAAATTTCGCATCTACCAATGGGATATCAACAAGCACCGATTCATTATGAAGATTATACACCAGTGATGATTCAAGCATGAACGACTCTGAAGGTGGTTTGTACCCAGAACAACCATTCAAATAAATCTTTAAACAGCTTCCATTTTGAATCGATGACAAAAAGAGTTCCGGCAAACAAGTCCCGGTTGTCCTTAAAATCTTAAGCCAGTTTAGAAGCAAGAACGTATTTGATTTATTTAACGGGGATGACATAGTAGGAACAACAGCATTAGGTGGAGATAAATAAGGGATATCAGAAGCTTTCGTGTAAGTTTGAACAAAAGAAAGAAGCTTTTCATGTGATGTAACCTTACCAAAATAGCTTACACGACGAGTATAGTCATTTGCCAGCTCAATATAGCTATGTTGCCTCCAAGGATTCGGACCAATCAACTCTACCCATTTACTGCCATTAGCTGGCACAAGAAGAACCTCATTTGTTCTTCTTACAATTACCTTCCCGTAGTTATCAACAATCGGCATTTTACTACACAGCTCACGAACATTTATTTCTGACAAGTGATTCTTCACTAAAGACTTGTAAAGGAAATAGGCATAAGTAACAGCGAGCTTACGGTCACTATAAAGTGAAGGAATTAGATGATCAGCGTATTCATAAACACTTACGAATATAACCTTCACCTCCTTCATAAGCCACGTCTTTAGCCTATAATTCTTCTCACATTCCATTTGTATGACTTCACTCACAAAAAACGGACACATTGAACTAGAGAATTTTGCATTCCATTGATTCAGCCATGATATACAACTACTCGTCCCTGCAATCAACTTTCTTGATCTAGATGCAATTGAAACATCATTTACTTTATATAATTCCACCTTACCATCCAAACCAGTGTACTTTATGAGTGGTATATTCTTAAAAGTGGTATCTTTAAAAAAGTACAGTGATATGAATACCAGAAGCTGTAAATAAACATCATCTGAGACACCCATTACAAAATTAGAACCCGCAATGCATTGTACATACCAACTAGGATCAAGATCTCTGATTTCTAAAAATCGAAGAATGGAATAGTACTCTTCTCCATCTAATGAAGAAGAGAGAATTGAAGCTTCTTGAGAGAAAAGATTAGTTCTGAAACTCACATGCTGGCTCTTCGCAGCATTCAGTATGCTCCTAAATGAAGGTAACAGCCTATAAACCTCATGGGGTTTGCGGAACAACTTCTGACTAGTGAGCGACTCGCATGGAACAATGGCCTCGTTCATCAGTTTTGCTTTAATTGAATTCTGGACACGTTTCAGTTTCGGATGAGATGGGTTTGTGATAGGTAAAAACCTGAACATTTATGGGGGACTAGAAACAGGAGCATTTACTATGGACTTTACCAACATGGTAAATGCATTTATAAAGGCATCAGGCACGCAGTCAAGAATCCCCTGGTTCCATTTGTTGTCCCAAAGAATACTTTCCCTTGATGAGGCCAAGAGAAAATCTGCTTGGATTATGAACGGTAAATTTGTGACTGTGTCGGTTGGTAAAAATGCATAGATACCAGGACACCTTGAGCTTCCTTGAAGTCTATTCTCGATTGGGAAAGCCAATGTGACAACCCACTTCTCTACTTCCCTTCTAACGTCAACTTTATTTTCCTGCTTCACCGGAAATCTTTGTTTCCACACGTGGTAGCCACTTTCATTTGCAACATCATTACCAGTCTTTAGATGAATCAGATAAGAATGGACATCCATGCTCTTTGAAGTAACAAAGTTTTTCTCACTGGATATGGATACTGCACTCAGCGTATCGAGAGTAGGATTCTCATTTCCGCCCCTGACTGAAAGCCTCTTTATCTTTGAAAGAAATAATAGAACTTCGGGATGGACACTTGAAAGCTGAGTCTTCACTTGCTGAACCTTGTCACCTCTTAATGGCAACACTAGAATCGTGTTTGGCAGGGCAAGGGACGAACCATATTCCTGTTGAATGGATGATAGAATAGAATCATCCTCAACCCATTCAGGAACAATATATCCAACATTACAATGCTGGCAAGGTTTTTCATTAAACTTTATCTGATAACCATTACTGAATATGTAAGGCTGAGATGTTATGAGAAATACGCTCTTGAATCCGATACCTGATAACAAGTACACAATGTATCATAAGTGTTAGGTAACGTTATTTTTTTAGTTTCTATACCCAAAAGAAATAGTTTATGACAATGATCCATTTAACTGAGAGTAATCTCATTGTTAATATAGCCCTGAATGAGAATAATAACACTTTACACGATACCTTCAATATATATTTTAGTATACGCACAAAATTAAAAGTACATACCTTTTTCGCCTATATAACCACGTTTACGAAGACCCTTCTTAGTCGAACGTCCAACACTACAAACAGAATCGATGTTCTTACTAGAAAACCCTTTCTCATTGTTGAAAACTAACAACGTGGCTGGAGCTCCTGTGTTTGTTATGTCCTTTGACGTAATAACAAACTCAAGTGATGGATCGACTCCTTCTGGATACTCATTATCCTCCGTGTTCTGTAAAGCAACATTCAAAGTAGTAACTGTAAGGAAATCATATCAATAAATAAATACATACTCCTTTCATCCCAAAATAAGTGTACACATAGAGATTATTAACCTGGATTAATTCCATTAGGAAGTGCACGTCTTTAGCATAAAGCTCAGCAGACAAATTTTTAACAGCATGATGAAGATCCTCAGTTAACGGATTGAGTTCTCCTCCTATCGAGAACTTTGTCCTCCGTATCTCAGCCACATGCTCCTTTGCAGTCATTGCCATAACAATCACTATACACGATTCGTCTTTCTTCTTATGTATAATTAAAATAATTAATCAGCAACAAAAAAACAAATGTGATTAAGAGTTTGGTGGTTAGTATAAATCTATGATCAACTATCTCACTTACAGTAATATTTTAGTTGCATGTTACACGTTATAAACTTTGTATTCCTAGTTTATCAAGTTTCTTATTCCAGAATAGTTTCAACTGAACTAAAAACCAAACCACATTAGACCAAATTGGCGAGCATTGATTGGCATGCCTAATCCGTGTGCCAACATTCTATTCTAGCTTCCTGTTAGGCTGTTGGTGATGGGAGAGGCGCCCGATTTTTCACAAAACAATAACTTCCACTTTAATTTAGGCATATTTATCAAATTTGAACTTAGTAACTAATCCAAACATGGAAGTACTGAAAAAGCTCATATAAGCAAAAAATCTCAAATACTCGTGAAGCCCTCCAAATCATTTCTTCCACTATGAGTCTATGTGGTCTGGTTTTCGTTTTGCATATTTCCAACTTTCAGTTTTAGTTCGAATTGGTTATAAACCACTAGCCGAGTACCCGCGCAATGCGGCGGCGGGTACTCGATGACTAATTTTGTGACCAACGTATATTATAAAACCAAAACATCAACCACCATAAAACCAATGGTTTTTGCTTCTGTTATAATCCAAACACCAAACTTTATTTCTTTAACAAAAACCACTAGATTTACCACCAAAACCACCAAATCACATCAAACCTTTAATGTTTGCGGTAGATGGTGGCGGCGGCTGAATTAGTGGCATCAACGAAAGTGGTGAAGGTTGTGGCTGTTGAGAAGGTGATAAGGAAGTTGTGTGTTGTCTTTTGTATTGTATTTTTTTAACAAAGAGAAAGAGACGTAAATATGTGTATGAGTGGGTGGTTTATGATAGTTTATATATGATTTGAAAACTGTAACTTATTTTGCATATTTAAAGAACTGTTATTTTTTGTTTATGAAAATTATGAATACAATAATGAAGGGGTTGTTACTATAATAAATTGTGGCATACGTTTTGCTAGAGTAATAAAATTTCAGGTTGATTAATATTGACTCAATTGACTCAATTGTTAATATTTCTTTTTTTTGGCAATGTTGGAGGCTTAATATTTTAATACTTCCAATAATAAAAAATGGTGTAAACCTTTTATAAAGTAGTAAGATTATGCACAGCTAGCTAGACTAGTATAGTAATAATTATTCGTGTTGTATTTTTTTATTTGACCAAATGAAGGAACCACTTTGGATTTATGGCTAAATCCGCCATTGATGTGCATTGTATAAGATAATTAAATAAATAATGCCATTAATATTATTTATCGCATTCACATATATATAAATGATCTAATTATACGAAAATAAATCGGGCTTTAACAGGATCTGTTTCTAACATAATACTATTCTTACTTGATACAATGCGGCCGCGGTCGCGCGGAACCATGTCTGTAAGTGAAGAAAAAAAATTACCACAAAATGCATGGGGTTCTCGTGAACCTACTTGGTCCGCACATGAATTCACAACACAGAAAAAAGGAAATAAAAAACAATTAAAATGAAATAAAGAATGAACCTTGGGATGATTAACAGTTAATCCGTACACATTATCACATAAAAGACGGTTTTTAATTACAAGTTTACAACAACTCAGTCTGTATTGGGTTTGTGAAATGGGCGGGAGGACTAGGGAGTGACAAAATGGGCGGGAGGGTATTAGGTTTTGGAGGGAATTATCTATAGGGTAAGAAATAATTATTGTAGACACCTATGTAGTTAACAGGGGGACGAGTGTTTTTATCATTGTTAATAATTTGCACATTGTCAAAAGTTATTTGCACATTTAAAATATTGGGTGTTTTGTCATTTATACATTTACATCACTTAATGGACTTAAATTAATAGTTGTGTGTTAGAATCGAACTCGAGATTACGAGATTGCACACAATACATAAAGAGTTAATTTATTAATAAATGTATTTTATATATTTATTAACTAAAACGAGGTTTAAACATTTAACGGTCGTTAAGTTTTAAACGTTAAGAACTAACGAGTAATGTGGATAAATAATAGAAGAGAAAAGAAGCTTTCGGAATCCCCTTGGAGGGCGATATCCGATCCGCTAGAAAGGGGAAGGGGAAAAAAGAAGGTGTTTTCCTTATTGTATTAGGATTACGAATTTTGGGCTTCAAGTTTAGTACCCCTATAAATACCCATGGGATTATTGATATCCCTCATAACTTTCACCTCTCTTTCTCCTATCTCTTTGTTGTGATCGGCTGAACACCCTCAAAGGGTTTCAGTTTGATTTTTTCCACTAAAACGTATTAGTCGTTTACGTACTAGTTTTACGGTTAACTCGTTATTATACGTGTGTACAAGAACGCAATATAATATCACTATTGATTATATCTTTGATCAGTTAACAAAACGCTAAGGGGTTAATCATTGATCCTCATAAACCCTGAATTGATGATTTGTTCTTGTTCGTTGGAATTGCATTGCAAAAGGTACGTAACCCTAATCGATTAATTATGAATGTGTTATTGTATGGTCTTGTTTAAACCGCTTCCGCTGGTATGTACTTTGATCTTTACTTGTGTTTTTATAATTGTTATGAACTACATAAACCATCAGTGGTATCTTCGACAAGTTACCATGTTAAATACATTCATTACTAGTAGATCAACTAATGTAATGGATTTATGTTAATATGGATTCTAGTTTTCAAGAAAATACTATGGTTAATTTTATTTATCGGGGTAATTTTATTTTCTTGAAAGTATTATCGAAAATACTAATACTTGAACTTATTTCTGTAGAAATGGCTCAACCCAAAAACAACAACACTCTAAGTTCGGCGTTCAAAACTTTATTTGAACGTCAAGAACTGATTAGTCAAAACTTCAATGATTGGTACCGCTCACTAAGAATTGTCTTGAGAGTAGCGGGTACTTATGAATACTTGTCCATACAGTTCTTCCACAACCCCCTCAGGAGCCTTCTGACGCTGATAAGCTAGCATGAAAAGCTTAATACAAGAAGCATAATGATGTGGCTTGTTTAATGCTTGGGAAAACGTCACCTGATCTTTAAAAATAGATTGAGCATCATCCTCCACAAACCATGCTTGAAGAACTCAGAAAAATGTTTGAGAAGCCGCAAGCTGTGGAGATCTACGATTTAGTGGATGTTTTGCACAGCTGCAAACAAGCCCTAGGAAAATTCGTGAGTGCTCACTGTTTGGAAATGAAAGGTTTCATGGACCAACTACATGCACCTGGGAAATCCTACGACAATGATATGGCCATTAACTTAATCAACAGGTCCATTAACAAGGATTTTGGTGATTATGTTAGAAATTCCAATATGCATTGCCGCAGGGAAGACAGTGAGTGATTTGCACGCAATGCTCATTGACTTCGAAAAGGGTTTAAAGGACAAGGCACCGACCTCTACTCGTCAAGTACTTAACATACAAAAGGGTAGAGTGAGTAAGCAAAAACCGCAATCGAACAAAAAGATGAAAGGCAAAGGCAAAGGTGATAAAGGCAAGCAAGTTGTGACTTATCAAAAGCCTAAGCAAAATATTTCTAAGAATAATAAATCTCAAAAGGATGAGAATTGTCACCACTACGGCGCCAGTGGTCACTGAAAGAGGAACTGCCCTATGTGTCTCGAAAAGTTACGAGAAAGTAAGAACAAGAAGTCTGAGCATAGTGCTGCAGCTTCAGGTAACTTATTTATGATTGAATTATTTAATTTAACATACAAATTAAACTACTTGGTATATGATACGGGATGCAGTATTAACATTTGTAATACGCTTCAAGGGTTTAAGATGGAAAGGAAGATATCCTACGGAGAGCAATATCTGCAAGTGGGCAATGGTGCACAAGCAGCTATTGAAGCCATATGAGTGTTTAATTTAGTTTTACCTTCAGGTTTAATATGATCTTAAACAATTTTCATTATACACCTTCTATTGTTAGAGGTTTTATTTCCTTTCTTATTTGTTGGATCTTGGATTTGTTCATACTATTGATAGTAATGAAATTTCTGTTTTCAAAAATGGTATATTCTATTTTAATGCAATTGATGTGAATGGTGTGTTTGAAATTGACATGCATGATAATGTTTCCAAGTATAATAATAATCATGTCTTTAGCATGAATAAGCAAAGAAAGTTAGACTCGAACTTTCTTATCTTTGGCATTGTAGACTAGCTCATATTGGGAAGACACGTAATAAGTGTGAAAACACTTATCCTTTTTCCACTTATTTCCAATAATTACAAGACCAAAACGTGTATTTTATGTCGTAAAAGTCGGAATTATGCGTGGTTTGTGTTTTTATTGTGTTTTAGGACCAAAAGACGAAAAAGGAAGAAAACACGGGCTTTCACGGGCTTTTATCGAAGAAAACGAGAAAAGACGAAGTCAAAAGATCAAGAGTGCAAAAAGAACGGAAGTCCAAGGCCTATTTTGAAGATTTATCGAAGAAAAAGTCTAAAGACAGGAAGTTTAATGAAGTTGAAGAACTCAAGTCTAATTATAGAAGAAAATTAAAAGACGAGTTCAAATCCCGAGACGACATAGAGAAAGACAAAGAATTTAGATCGAGTCGAGAAGAAAAGAAAGAAAGAAGAAAGCATACATGCATTCCCCACTCCCTATATATACCCTCCTAATGACACATTAGGAGGGTGTCAGTCATTAGCTAGTTTTAATTTTCTTTGTTTTAGTTTTCATTTTAGAGAGAGAAAGTATTTAACTTTCTCTCACTAAAACTTCATCTTTTCTTTCAAATTAAGCTTTGTTTAATATTGGTATTAAAGTTTCATTAATCAAAAGTTCAAGTTTAAGCTTTTAATCTTTTATCTCTTTCTACCTTTCTTGATTTTGCTATTATCCTTGATCCAAAACTTCATCTTTGATCAAAATAGTCCTTTATTCGTGTTTGATTTTGATGATTTAGTGATTAAAAAGTTAGTCTTTTTAGTCCCTACTAAGCTTTCATACGATATAAGCTATAAGCTCTTTGTGCTTATTGGTTTATTTCATATTTATAGCTTATTGCATTTTCGATTTATTTAAAAAACTCTAGTGTTTTTAAAAGATTCGATTTATTAAGTTTGCTTATTTGGAGTTTTGAAAGTTGCCAAATTTATGCTTATTGAGTTTTTTAAAGTTCGGTTAAGGTAGCTTATTGAACGTGCTTATTGAAATTTCAGCTTAACTTCATTTTCGGATTACTGCCTGTGTTCATCGCAATGTTGGGTATTACGCATTTCGATTGGTTGTTGGTTTCTATCGCAATAACCCATTGAGGGTTCTACTTTGCGATAACTTGGATTTTACCCCCTTATTCCGATCTGGGATTGCGATCGCATATTCCGACGAGTGGTAAGGTTACTTTGAGTCGAAACTCTGACCTATTTTAGTTTACAACATTCTGATAGCTTGTATTCCGATCTGACATATTGTGACATAAGTATTTCTCCCTTATTCCGATTTGGACTTTGCGATAGAATCATATTGCGACAGCATTGACTGTGTTATTCCATGGGTATTCAGATGAACATTCCGATGGCTTTTCACTTATATTATTCCGATGACTTGTTTTAATAACATTCCGATGGTTCTACTTTTGGTGCATTCCGATAGAAAGGACTTGTTACATTCCGGTTAATTAAGTTTGTTAAGTTTTAAAGTTTTACAAAGTTTTATATTTTAAGTCTTTTTCTAAATAACTTTTAGTTTAATTTTGTAAAAGCTTCTACTTTACTCAACGACAATTATTTGCTTTAGATAAAAATAAATAATCAACAAACCCAAATTATATTTCACCAAAAGATAATTGAGTCGCACTTTAAACTGGTAATCAATTCGAAAAGACTTGGAACAACGAAATTATTTTATACTTGGCTAAAAGCTTTGTATTAACACGCATACAAAAGCTTTAACGTGAAGGTCTTTTGGAAAATATCAATGATGAATCATTTGATAAATGTGAGTCTTGTATCTTTGGAAAGATGACCATGAAACCTTTTAATAGTAATACTGAAAGAGCTATAGATCTACTTGGTTTAATACATACAAATGTGTGTGGACCACTTAGACACGTGTCAAAGAAAGGTGCTAGCTACTTTTTAACATTTACGGATGATTTCAGCCGTTATGGTTATGTTTATTTACTTAAGCATAAACATGAGGTATTTGAAACATTTAAAGTGTTTAAAGCTGAAGTAGAACTGCGGCTAGGAAAGAAGGTTAAAGCTCTTCGTTCTAATAAAGGTGGCGAGTACTTAAGCCAAGAGTTTAAAGATTAACAAAGTGAGAATGGAATTGTTCAAAATCTTACTTCTCCTTATACTCCACTACAAAATGGTGTATCTGAAAGGAGAAATCGTACATTATTAGATATGGTACGGTCTATATTTAATCTTACAACTTTACGATTATCCTTTTGGCACTATGCCTTAGAATCTATTGTTCGTACTCTAAATATGTGTAGAAACTAGATGGGGGTTGAATAATTTCTTATATTTTCTTGTTTAAAGATCGGTTTTCAAAATCCTTTTTCAAAAACTTAGACTTGAGTGATTATGTGAAATCTTCTTATGCACAATATGAAAAACTGATAGTACATCTCAACTAATAATCACAAGTATATGCAAGGAAAGAATAATGAATGTAAAGAGATAAGGAAAGGAAATATCAAACCAAACACCAAGGATTTATAGTGGTTTGGCAACGAAGCTCACTCCTCGTTCTTACTCCACTCCTCGAGTAATACTTACTCGAGAGTTCACAAATCAACAAGCTCCTTAAGGTGGAGAAACCGTACACGTCGCTTAACCAATTTTCGACTCTAAGCTAAAACTCAAGTCCTAATCTTAGCTAGGACCAATCAACACCAATATACTTTAAGGACCAAGTATTAACCACAATATATACACGACTTTCAAATTTACACAATAATTTGGATATTCACAACAACACAATAATGAAATAAAAGTTTGATCTTCAATGGATCTTGAGGTAGACACAACATTTCAAGGATGAAAGTGTTCTTCTCTTTGCACTTGAGAGGATGAAAGGGGAGGAGAAAGATTCACTTCTAAAAAAGTAGTAATCAACCAAATAAAGAATGATTTGAGTGATTTAAGAAGGTGGATTGGATCTGTAAATTTGTGTGCAAAAGAGGTGAAGAGAAAATCTGGAAATGGTCTACTATTTATAAGACAAGGCTCCAACGGATCTTTCTGCCTGTGGTTCATTAATTGTATGCGGTTCAATATCGATAAAGAACCGCATAGGCATTTAACGAACCGCACATACTAGACTCCGCTCATTTTTGTCTTTTAGTGGGTTAGTCACATCTGGTGAAGTTTTTATTCCCAAATGATATTCCTAAACACTATGGAATATGCCATTTTCAAATTTTCAAATTTCTAATTTAATAAAACATTTTCTTAAAAATAAAGTTTAATAAAAACTTTTGTCACTTAAAAATAAAAGTGAGTTTTAAGAAAAACTAAATCCTTGATCACTTAGTTAGGGTAAGAACTTGTTTATTCATACCTTAAGTGAGAATGGATGAAATGAAAAATACTTGAACTAAAGAATTCGATTTTTGTTGTTTTCATAAATGCTTGTTTTTATATATTGTCGTAACCAAAACCAAGCGATATCGAAAAATGCAAGTAACGTGTTTAGTCATCATAGCATTAACGATCTCCCCCTTTTTAATTTCGAAAATACATAAACTCAATCAAGTATGAAAACAATATTTTGAGTTTGTTTCATTTCTCCCCCTTTGTCGAAGCAAAAAGGTAACAAAAGTCTTGGAGGTAGAGAAGAAACGGACTTTGCTAATGATCCCCTTGGTGCTTACTCCCCCTTGCTTGGGGCACCAAGGAATCAAGCTATGGTAACAAGATACATAGAAGGGTTAGAAGAAGAAAAGAAACACCCAACAAGATATAGCAAAAGGTCACACAATAAAAGAAATAATAAGAGAAGAGAAATATACCCAAGATCCATAAGAAATCATGTTAATCAAAAAACATGAAAATATACAAGGAAATAAATCATACAAGGATGTATGAAACACACGCCTAAAACATAAGCATGAATCTAATCGAGTTATAAAGGATCATATCATAGAATCATCACTAATTATAGTCACATACCCATATCGTCACAAATAACTTAGCCTAGCATAGTAATCAAAGTAACAAATGGAAAAGAGTAAGAGAACATTGTACCTTAGATTGAATGAATCAACGACTACACAAGTGTCACGAATGTATCGCCTTTCCACAAATCAAGGAGCAAAATACTCTCGTTACAAGTATTTCCCAAAAGTCGATAATACAAGGGTTTTGCCTCATATGAAAATTTGTTGTTCCGATCTTTTCGAATTGATTACCGTTAATTAGTGCGACTCAGTCGTTCTTGGTGGAAAAATTAATGGTTTGGTTATCTAATTTAAACTAAAAGCAAATATGAAAATGTCATTGAGTAAAATTAAAGCTTTAAAAATTAAACTAAAATGACGAGTTAAAAATAAATAATTGAAAACTTAAAAACAAAATTTGAAAAATACTTGGTAAAAATAGAGATTTCGGGAAGCGTGCAAATTTTGGAAATTAAAACGTAATGAATTAAAACTTGAAAACTTGGTAAAACGAAGTTAAAATTAAACCATCGGAATGCCTTATCGGAATCAGATCGGAATGTGTCAAAAAGAACCTTGTCAGAATGTATGGTCGGAATACATTAAAATGAATGTGATCGGAAAGTGAGTAAACTAGTCCTATCGAAATGACAAAAGGAATCCTGGTCGGAATCAATGCTTATCGGAATAAAAGAAAAAGGCAACAATCGGAATGTCAAAAACAAAGCTTGTCAGAATGTCAACATAAACACCCCCGTCGGAATCCCAATCGGAATCCAAATCGAAAAAACAAAACCCTTTTCCGATCCTAGTTGATCGGAATACTTGTGAATTAATCGGAATAATCAGCTCTAATCAGAATGTCTAATCGGAAAGGGGTTTACCCTTTTCCGATTACCTTGTGGTTTGAAATAAGCCAAGTTATAAGCTATTTTTTAATAAGCTCAAACCAAAACTTAATCAAATCTATAATAAAACAAACTAAATACACACGAATAACAACTTTTCAAAACTTTAAATAAGCAAACTTTTAAATCAAACTTTAAAAAGACGAATACTTTAAGAAAACTTTGAAACAAATAAGCTAAATACAAAATAAGCCAATAAGCGTGTCAAGCTCAAAGCTTAAGTTGTATAAAAACTTAAAGATTGATAAAAAGTTAAACTTTTTAATCAATCAAACATCAAGATTAAGCAAAATCAAAGATTATCACTAATCAAGATCAAAATTAAAAACAAGAAAGGTAGAAGAAGATTAAGATCAAAAACAAGATTAAACTCTCAAAAGTAAAGATTTGATTCAACAAGAAAGGAATAAAAAGATGAAACTTTCCTAGTGAGAGAAATTTAAACACTTTCTCTCTCTAAAAACTAAAACTACTAAAAGTTGAAAAATGAACTAATTAACTAACACCCTCCTAATGTGTCATTAGGAGGGTATTTATAGGAGGTGGGAAGGTGAATGTGTTGCTTCCTTCTTTCTTTCTTCTCGACTCGATTTTAAATGCTTTGTCTTTCTCGACGTCGTCTCGGGATTTGTCGATACGAATTGAACTTGTCTTATAATTTTATTCTTCTATTAGACTTGAGTTCTTCGACTTCATTAAACTTCCGTCTTTAGACTTTTTCTTCGATAAATCTTCAGAATAGGCCTTGGACTTCCGTTCTTTTTGCATTCTCGATCTTTTGACTTCGTCTTTTGTCGTTTTCTTCGATGAAAGCCCGTGAAAGCCCATGTTTTCTTCCTTTTTCAACTTTTGGTCCTAAGACACAATAAAAACACAAACCACGCATAATTCCGACTTTTACGACATAAAATATACGTTTTGGTCTTGTTATTATTGGAAATAAGTGGTAAAAGGATAAGTGTTTTCACACTTATTAAATCCCCTAAACTTGACCATTGCAATGCCCTCATGCAATGCATTAATTTCAAAGCATAGTTTACATTTCTCATCATAGATAACACACCTTGGCCTTTATTAAATACTAAACTTAAAAAAAAAACAGATAGAAATATGTACAAAACAAGTAAAGAAATCAAAGACTTACATTGGGGTTTTGGCCGTCATGAATGTTCATCATCCTCAAGTTTCACGTTCCCCATACCAAGCTTAAAAACGAGATCATTGTTATTATAAGTTAGCAGACTAACACGAACTCATGTGGCCCAATTATTCACTTAGACTCCCTTATTCCTAGGTGTATCTCTTATATTTTAATATTGTCTTGAATGATCACGAGGATGCATTGTTTGACTTATTTCGATAGTTTATTTAGGCCAAAAATAAAGTGGGACGATTTAATCAATAGTTAGCTAAAGGACAAAATCTTTTAAAACTGCTTCTCGGGACCTCATAAAGTTCATATCTTGGCATAACTCGCTTCACGATTTGAGACCTTTCTTGGACCGATATTTGGCAGTGACTTCATACTTCAAATCTTGAGAGATGTTCATGAAATAATGATCTTCTCTTCATAATAGGAATTTATTCACTTGAAGTTTTGAGAGATTCTTCATACTTGGACAACGAATTCTTCATTTTTCTCCAATCTTTATTTTGGACTTTGATATACAACGATCCGCCTCCTTTAGGACTTGGATCTATTTATCCTTATACCTTGTTAAGGCCTTTTTGGATAGACTTCTCCATGATCTTTAGGGGAGTATTTGCTTTTCGTCATGTGTCTCGATCCTTCATATTGATTTTTGATAAATGATTCTTCACATCACTTTTGGATCTTTAGCAACAAAATGTAGCCCTCATGCCTTGTTAGGACCTTTTTGGACTCGCCAATCTTCGCATCCCGCTTTAATAAGTTATGCCTTGACTATGAACTCTAATTAACACCGAGCAACTTTTAAACGATCTTGTTCTAGAAGCTAAGTAACTTTTCAAATCGTACAACCTTATTTATTGCAGATAAATTTATTAGCAAGCGATGGGAGAAAAATCTTATAATCAACTCACATAAATTCATGAAAGAATACCAAACTTATAATTGACTCTATCATCTCTCGTTCTCCACAATTTAAAATCTCAAAGAATGAGACTCGTGGATGCTTAGCCAATTAAATCAAAGTTTTGGGTTTTCGAGTCATCTATAGGATCTTGCAAACTCTTATACTTTCTCAAGTTTAGAAATCGCATTTTAAAGTTCCCTTGATAAACGACTCTCTAGGATCAATTATAGGAACTTGCGAAAAGTTCTTGTTCTTAACCCGTGAGAGTTAAGACTTTCGCGTTTTAAAGTTCCCTATATAAAAGCCTAGCAAAACTTGACTTAAACACGTTAAGGATACTAGCTAGAGTAAACGTAAATAAGTAAACTCGGGTTGAGTCAAAAGATTCACAACGGTTAAAAATTAAAACCGCTTTATTAAAATTTATTCTAGCAAAGAAAGTAAATAACGATAACAAAGGAAAATACTATTATACAACTAGGCCAAAATAGATTAAAAATTTTGAAAAATGTCGAAAAATCAAATTTTCCGGTTAAAATGAGGACAAATTCATGGAAAAGACCACTTACTTCGATAGAAGTCCCCCCTACACTTGATATAAACATTGTCCTCAATGTTTAAGCATGTGGGAGTAAACTCCCCTACACTTTGGACATTGTGCACTTTGTTTAAATCTTGCTAAGGAAAGGATAACTATAGTGATTTTAATGTGAACATATAAGATATGAAATATTGAATCACGATAGTTTAGGATAGAACCAGGAAGACGGGTACACGGGATCACGGTCGTCAAATGTCATCAAGAGTGGATCTTTAAAGCTTTAATCCCTGCACATCATAAGAAACAAGACAACAAACACATATGGGGCTCCCCCTACACTTATTATGAAAACGGTAAAGGATAGATCAACGGGTTGCCTCCCGCGAAGCGCTTGTTTTTGTTAACCGAGTCACGAGCCTGACTCGACCCAGAACTAATTCAAGGGAAACGTGGTGAGGGATGGAATCATCTCATGAGAGATGTCCTCACCAAAGTACAGCTTCACGCGCTGGCCATTCACTTTAAAATTGGGCCCATTTGGCTGAGAAAGCTCAATGGTGCCATATGGGAAGACTTTGGCGACGGTGAATGGACCAGATCAACGGCTCTTCAGCTTGCCCGAGAAGATCTTCAACCGAGAGTTAAAGAGTAAAACTTGATCACCAACGTGGAACTCTCGGTTCTTAATCCTAGCATCATGGATGATCTTGGTTTTCTCCTTGTAGATCAATGAGTTCTCATAAGCTTCATTCCTCAGTTCATTTAGCTCGTTGAGTTGAATCTTCCAAAGATCACCGGCTTTGTTGATGTCAAAATTGGCCCACTTCAAGGCCCAGTATGCCTTATGTTCCAGCTCAATAGGGAGGTGGCATGCCTTCCCGTACACAAGACGATATGGAGTGCAACCAATCGGCGTCTTATATGCGGTACGGAAAGCCCACAAAGCATCGTCTAACTTATCGGCCCATGAGGCACGATGCTCTCCCATAGTACACTCAAGAATTCGCTTCAATCCCCGGTTAGATATCTCGGCTTGACCATTAGTTTGAGGATGATAAGCGGTGGAAAGACGGTGATTGACACCATACTTAGCCATGACTCGTGCAAATTGATCATTGCAAAAATGAGTCCCGCAGTCACTGATGATAGCACGAGGAACACCGAATCGAGCAAAAAGTTGCTTTAGAAAGTTAACAACCACCCTCGCATCGTTCGTAGGGAGAGCCTTAGCTTCAACCCATTTGGATATGTAGTCAACGGCTACGAGGATGTACTTGTTCCCTTTAGATGATGGAAATGGCCCCATAAAGTCGATGCCCCATACATCAAAGATTTCACATTCTTGTATGAAATTTTGAGGCATCTCATCTTTATGTTTGATCTTGCGTTGTCTTTGGCAAGCATCACAATGTTTAACCATTTCATGAGCTTCATGATAAATGGTGGGACAATAGAATCTAGAGTCGAATACTTTATTTGCGGTGTAATTAGGACCAAAATGACCAACGGTGGATCCTTTATGGCAAGCTTCAAGGATTAGTAACGTTGCCGGCCCATCAACACATCGACGAATAATCAGATAGGCACATTGTTTGAAGAGATAAGGGTCATCCCAAAAGTAAGCCTTAACATCTTTAAAGAACTTCTTCTTTTGTTGGGATGTAAACCCTTCGATGAGAATACCACCCGCTAAGTAGTTTGCAATGTCCGCAAACCACAGGGTGTCATCAAGATTGGAATTGATAGACATTAAGGCCTCAAGGGGAAAAGAGTCATTGATCTCTTGATTCAGATGATCCCCTTGATAAGGATCCTCAAGTCTACTTAGATGATCCGCGGCTAGGTTTTCGGCTCCCTTCTTGTCACGAATTTCAATTTGAAATTCTTAAGGAGCAAAACCCACCGAAGAAGTCTTGGCTTAGAATCTTGCTTAGTCAACAAGTACTTCAATGCGGAATGATCGGTGTACACGATGGTGGTGGAAAGGACAAGATAGGGGCGGAACTTCTCAAAAGCATACACTACAGCTAAAAGCTCTTTTTCGGTAGTGGTATAATGCAATTGAGCCACCGTCATTGTCTTGCTAGCATAGTGGATTGGTTGGAAGTGTTTGTTCACTCTTTGGCCCAAAACCGCTCCAATGGCAAAGTCGCTAGCATCACACATCAATTCAAAAGGTAGCTCCCAATTGGGGGTAACCAAGACCGGTGCCTTAGTTAGCTTGTCCTTAAGAAGATTGAAGAATTCAAGACACTCTTTAGAAAAGATAAAGGGAGTATCTTTTTCCAATAGGTGGGTCATCGGGCGAGCGATTTTAGAAAAATCTTGAATGAATCGACGATAGAAGCCCGCATGACCAAGGAAACTTCTCACACCCTTCACGGTTGAAGGTGGAGGTAATTTGGCTATGATATCCACTTTAGCACGGTCCACTTCAAGACCGGCTTTTGAGATTTTATGTCCAAGCACAATGCCTTCTTTTACCATGAAATGACATTTTTCCCAATTTAGAACAAGGCGAGTGTCTTCACACCGCTTAAGCATGCGTTCCAAATTGGCAAGGCAATGAGAGAAAGAATCACCATAGACCGAGAAATCATCCATGAAGACTTCCATAGTTTCTTCAACCATGTCATGGAAGATAGCCATCATACACCTTTGGAATGTCCCAGGAGCATTGCATAAGCCGAAAGGCATTCTTTTATAAGCAAATGTTCCATAAGGACAAGTGAATGTGGTTTTCTCTTGGTCGTTGGTATCGATGGGAATTTGAAAATACCCAGAGAAACCGTCTAAGAAGTAGTAATAGTCATTACCCGCTAGACGTTCAAGCATTTGGTCCATAAAAGGAAGGGGAAAATGATCCTTTCTCGTAGCATCATTGAGTTTGCGATAGTCTATAAAAACTCTCCACCCTGTAACGAGACGAGTAGGAATCAACTCGTTGTTTTCATTGGGCACAACGGTGATTCTGCCTTTCTTAGGCACACAATGGACCGGACTAACCCATGGTGAATCCGAGATAGGGTAGATCATTCCTGCATCAAGAAGTTTGATACCCTCTTTTTTGATAACGTCATGGATCTTGGGATTCACCCTTCTTTGGCTTTGAATAGTGGGTTTAAAGTCGTCCTCCATGAGAATTTTATGTGTGAAAAAGTGAGGATCAATTCCACGAATATCATAATTTTTCCACGCAATCGCTTTCTTATGATTCTTCAGCACGGTGATAAGTCGGGATTTTTCTTCTTCTTTCAAGTCCTTAGCGATGATGACGGGTGACTTCTTGTTGTCTTCAAGGAAAACGTACTCGAGATGAGACGGTAGGTCCTTAAGCTCTAAATCCGGAGGATTTTTGATGGAAGGCGTAGTCACATTCGGTTCATCGATAGAGATATCCTTAGGAGATGGTTGAGAAATATGGTCCTCATTGAGAAGTTTCTCAATGGTACGAATGTCTTCATCCCAATTGGAGGGAGAATCGTCATATTGCAAGTCCACATCTCCCAAAGTTGCTTCAAATTCTTTCAAGATGAAATCACTTTCTCCAAATGGAGTTAGTGATGGAGCAATAGAGGCAACGATCTCAACAATGGGTAGAGAAGAAGAACCACTTTTGCAAGCGTCTTTGAAATGTTCTTCACAAGCCTCATCAAGAACATCAATGAAATTAACACTCTCGTTTTCAGAAGGCTGCTTAGAAAGTTTAGCCATGTTGAAGACGATTTTATCGTCACCGACACTCATGATTAGTTCGCCCGCGGCTACATCAATGAGAGTGCGACCGGTCCTCAAGAATGGACGTCCAACGATTAATGGAACACGGAGATCCATCTCGTAGTCAACGACAACAAAATCTCCCAGAAAGGTGAATTTGTTGACACCAACGAAGACATCTTCGACTATCCCCACCGGATAAGCAACCGTAATTCCAATGTCATTCGTGTGGGGACTAGCTCGGGTAGAGATAATTGTTTCCAAACACTTAATGGCATTAAGTTTGTACTAGCACCTAGATCGGCTAGGGCCATACAATTCTCTACCCCGGGGAAGTTGCAAGGAATGAGAAAACGACCCGGATCACCAAGTTTGGTGGGTAATTTTCTTAAGAGCACTGCGGACTAATTCTCGTTAAATTGGGTCTGAGCGATATCAAGAAGTTTCTCCTTATCACTGAGAAGATCTTTAAACATTTTAGCGTACTTCGGCATGTGAGCGAGAGCCTCAGCAAAAGAGATGTTGAAATTCAGTTGTTTAAACATTTTGAGAAAGTTAGAAACCTGAATATCATCCTTGTTCTTCAACTTCTCTTTCCTCAACCTTGAGGGATAAGGTATATTGGATTGAGATGAAGGCTTTGGAAAAGAATTCTCACTCACATCCTTGGGTGGTGGAGGGGTGGAAGTAGAAGGTGGAGGAATTGGGGAAATAGAAGGTGGAGGAATTGGAGAAGGACTCGTTTTCCTTTGTCACAATCACCGGTGTAGGTGTAGGAAGCTCGGGTTCCTTTAAACCTTTTTCCACTGCGAGTGGTGATTGCTTTCATCTCCCCTCTGGGATTAGCAACGGTGTTACTCGGAAGAGAACCCGAACCAGAGGCTTGATTACTTTGGAAGAAACTAGCCATCATATCCCTTAAGTCATTCGTTTGACTGCTCAAAGAGTTTCGCATATCGGCTCGAAGATCATTCCCTTGTTGCACCATATCTCATTTCAAGCTGGCCATTTTCCGCTGAAGATTCTGCACTATTGCGTCATTAATCCTCATGTAAGTTTTAACCTCTTGATGAAATACGGTGGGTTGGGTGGGAGGAAGAGCATGGTAGGCAGGTGGTTGATAAGCGGGTTGTTGGTAAACTTGGTTGTTTCCTTGAGGTGGATATGGTTTTCTTTGGGTTGGATATTGATTTGGAGCTCGAGGTTGGTTTTGATTGTTGCGATTGAGGTTGTTTGTGTTTTGAGGTGGAAAACCGGGTGGTGAAAGGAAGTTGTTTGAACGATAACTGAGCAAATTGCGGTCACCTTGAGGACGTGCTTGATAGCCTCCCGTAGAAAAGTTACCGTTGGCGGCATACACATTTTCTGAATTGTCATGAGTCGAAGGACAATCGGTGTATGAGTGAGATCCCCCGCATATTTCACATGATTGGCTCAAAGCATTAACTTGTGCATTGATGGCTTTGGTATTGTTGGGAAATCGAGTCGAGCTATAGACTCGTGATAAATAAATCAAGCATCGTATAACTAGGTTAGATTTTTACCTTTTCCATCCTTTCCACCCTTTTTCGCCTTCACCCATTTCTTCCAATAAGTGTAGGGGAGCCAAGTAGGAAAAGAAAATAGAGAAGAAATATTTTTGGTTTTTTATGTTTTTCTATTTTTGTGAAAATTTTATATTTTTAGGATTTTTGAAAATTTTTGGCAAGAAAAATAACGTTCAAAAGAGAACGGATCCCAAAATCCAACGCGTCTCTCACTAAAAACCTTAATCTTAACGAAAAGAGCCGGCAACGGCGCCATTTAATACAAGGGTTTGCCTCGTATGAAAATTCGTTGTTCCGATCTTTTCGAATTGATTACTAGTCAAAAGTGCGACTCAGTCGTTCTTGGTGGAAAATCAAAAAGGTTTGGTTATCTAATTTAAACTAAAAGCAAATATGAAAATATCGTTGAGTAAAATTAAAGCTTTAAAAATTAAACTAAAATGACGAGTTAAAAATAAATAATTGAAAACTTAAAAACAAAATTTGAAAAATACTTGGTCAAAATAGAGATTTCGGGAAGCGTGCAAATTTTGGATATTAAAACGTAATGAATTAAAACTTGAAAACTTGGTAAAACGAAGTTAAAATTAAACCATCGAAATGCCTTATCGGAATCAGATTGGAATGTGTCAAAAAGAACCTTGTCGGAATGTATGGTCGGAATACATTAAAATGAATGTGATCGGAATGTGAGTAAACTAGTCCTATCAGAATGACAAAAGGAATCCTGGTCGGAATCAATGCTTATCGGAATAAAAGAAAAAGGAAACAATCGGAATGTCAAAAACAAAGCTTATCGGAATGTCAACATAAACACCCCCGTCGGAATCCCAATCGGAATCCAAATCGGAAAACAAAACCCTTTTCCGATCCTAGTTGATCGGAATACTTGTGAATTAATCGGAATAATCAGCTCTAATCGGAATGTCTAATCGGAAAGGGGTTTACCCTTTTCCGATTACCTTGTTATTCTAAATAAGCCAAGTTATAAGCTATTTTTTAATAAGATCAAACCAAAACTTAATCAAATCTATAATGAAACAAACTAAATAAGCACGAATAATAACTTTTCAAAACTTTAAATAAGCAAACTTTTAAATCAAACTTTAAAAAGACGAATACTTTAAGAAAACTTTGAAACAAATAAGCTAAACACAAAATAAGCCAATAAGCATGTCAAGCTCAAAGCTTAAGTTGTATAAAAACTTAAAGATTGATAAAAATTTAAACTTTTTAATCAATCAAACATCAAGATTAAGCAAAATCAAAGATTATCACTAATCAAGATGAAAATTAAAACAAGAAAGGTAGAAGAAGATTAAGATCAAAAACAAGATTAAACTCTCATAAGTAAAGATTTGATTCAACAAGAAAGGAATAAAAAGTTGAAACTTTCCTAGTGAGAGAAAGTTAAACACTTTCTCTCTCTAAAAACTAAAACTACTAAAAATCGAAAAATGAACTAATTAACTAACACCCTCCTAATGTGTCATTAGGAGGGTATTTATAGGAGGTGGGAAGGTGCATGTGTTGCTTCCTTCTTTCTTTCTTCTCGACTCGATTTTAAATGCTTTGTCTTTTTCGACGTCGTCTCGGGATTTGTCGATACGAATTGAACTTGTCTTATAATTTTCTTCTTCTATTAGACTTGAGTTCTTCGACTTCATTAAACTTCCGTCTTTAGACTTTTTCTTCGATAAATCTTCAGAATAGGCCTTGGACTTCCGTTCTTTTTGCATTCTCGATCTTTTGACTTCATCTTTTGTCATTTTCTTCGATGAAAGCCCGTGAAAGCCCATGTTTTCTTCCTTTTTCAACTTTTGGTCCTAAAACACAAAAAAACACAAACCACGCATAATTTCGACTTTTACGACATAAAATATACGTTTTGGTCTTGTTATTATTGGAAATAAGTGGTAAAAAGATAAGTGTTTTCACACTTATTAGTCGAAATATACTAAAAATCACTAGAAATCCTAAGAATACTCAGAATACTGAGTATAGGAGATATTGAGTAGTAGTTGATATTAGTATTGATATGTTGAAATGATGAGAAATGGTCTCTACTTATAGTGTTGTCTTAGGGTGAAAGTGTGCCACACTTCTCCAAATGTGCACCGCACATTGGAGGTGGTGATTGTGCGCCGCACTTAGAACTTTGTGCGCCGCACATTCATGCGTCAAGAATGTTCTTCTCCTTTATTCTTGTTTTATTGCATCTAAGGACTTTATTTTCCTTTCCTTCACTTTGAGACTTCAAACTTTGTACCTTCATATAAAACGCAATGTATTAAGTATCGAAAGTTCTTATTTATAATACAAAGTGATATATTAGCAACGGATTAAATATGTATATTTTGGGTGTTATCAAGCGTCACGATTACCATCCGAAAAAGGAAACCACAAAAAATCAAAAGCCTAAGTGTCAAAAGCCGCTGATTTGGATGCAGATAATGATGACATAGAATTTGTGGAAGAACCGTCTCAGACACCGGCACGTTGGACTCGTGATGAAGAAACTCTATTAGCCAAATGTTGGGTTGGTGTTTCGGAAAACATCGAAATTGGAAACAACCAAAACCTTGATTGTTTTTTGGGGCAGATTGTTCTAGATTTCAACGACGGAACAATCGGGATGTAGCATACAAAGAACATGATTATGAGAAAATGGAGTCGGATGCATCCCGATTCTCAAAAGTTTCAAGCAATTTACAAATGAGTAAATTGTAAGAGTGAGATGAATGATGAAGATGTTTTGAGAGCTACAAAGGAGGAATTTTGTGCCACATTTAAAGGGAGATCCTTTGCTTACGTTCACGGGTGAAGGATCCTCATAACCCACCCAAAATGGGACGGGGCGAAAGTCGATACTATGGATGATCACAGGGAAGTATTCGGTCCTAATGAACGTCCTCGACCCACGGGAAAAGCTCGACCCGCCAAGAATACAAGATATGAGACAAGTGAGGACACCGGAGGAGGATCGGGGTCAGCGAAGGAAATACTGAACAATGCAATGCATCAAAAAATGATCTCGGCTAAATATGCGTATGATGCAAAAACGCACTCGCGGAGAGGCATAAGCAGTTGGCCGACTTCGCGTTTCTCGTGGTTGATGCCGAGACAACGTCGAACCAAAGAGATCGTTTGTTCGTCGACAACAAGTAGGAATAATAGCCCGATATCTCTCCTAAAATGAGTAGTTTATTTTTATTGTTGTTTTTAAATTTTCGTAATTTTTTTTGTACCGTACTTTTAAATTCCATATTTTTTATTTTTATTTAAGTTTCTGTAATTATAATTTGAATGAAATGAATTTTAATTTGTATGAAAATGAAAAAAAGAAAACTAAAAAATAGTGGTGGGGCCAAAGTGGAGAGGGGTTGGCTCTCCACTAGTGGAGGGGTATTTTGGTTAGCTGCTTCGTGCTATGTGACGCTGATGTGCTAGTTGTGGGGACAAAGTGGAGAGGCAAAGCCTCTCCATGATACCTTCTGCTCTAAGATGTGATTATCTTTCTAGTGCTTTATTAACAAGTTAGTGGGCCGGGGAGCAAGGGGTTTAGATGTGTTTATCTACGTGATTTTTGTTGACCCATTAACAATTTTCATGTTATTTTTTTTCTCTTAATATTTGTCATATTATTTTTATATAGGGTTTTTCTATCTTGTGCCCTAAGGGCACATGATAAGAAGGTAAAAAGTACACCGGGTCCTATAGAATAGTACACAAGGATTCACACTTTGTGGATTCCTGTGTACTTTTCTGTGGGACCCGGTGTACTTTTTGTGTACCTTATGTTTTCTTATCATGTGCCCTTAGGGCACATGATAGAAAAACCCTTTCATATAACTCCAATTAAGGATATCGGAACAGAAGTTAGGCGCTAAGCGTGTTTGGCTAGTTCAACTTGATTACTTAACATTCATTTTTCCATTTTCATTAAAAAGATTAGTAAAATGTCGGGTCATCACTACAAACTTAAAAGTGATTTCGTCCATACATCAATGAGAACAGTGTTTCATAGGTATTTGGTACAACCGTACAAGCATTAGATAATCTTTCAAATACATATAGATATTTGGCTATTTGGGTGATACCAACTCTTCCAAATACATAAATATTTGGCATCAATAATCGATAGTGTTTCAAATACATATGCAAATTTGACACTGTTGGTACCAACCGTACCAAATACATATGTATTTGTCACATTTAAATCAGATTCTCCCAAATACAAATTTATTTGGCATCATTATTAGAAAACGTTCCAAATACATACGTATATGGAACCGTTTTCTAACAGTCATCCCAAATAGCTACTTTTTTGGCACGGTTTGCCAAAAAGTGCCAAATGCGTGTAATTGGCACCATTTTTTGACCATGCCAAAAACATTCGTCCTAAAAACCATTTTTTCTTGTAGTGTTAGTGTTCATGATGGCTGATAGGTGTTTAAACACCCATCCTTTTACCACTTATTTCTGGCTAAAATAAGACCAAAACACGTATTTAATATCATTTGTTTGGAATTATGCGTGGTTTTTGTGTTTATTGTGTTTTCAGAGTCAACCGGATGATTATTGAAGAAAACATGGGATTGCACGGGTTTTATCAAGGAAAAAGACTCAAGACGAAGTCTATTGTCCAAGAGATGCAAAAGATTTGAAGTCAATGGGCCTATTTGAAGATTAATCGAAGAAAAGGACAAAAGATGGAAGATTTACATATGTCGAAGAAACTCAAGTCTATTAAACAAAGAAATTAAAAGACTAGTTGAATTTAATCGTCGACAAATCCCGAATCAGAATCGAAAACGTCAACTTTTCTGAAAAGACGAGAAGACAAGAAGAAAGGGAGAAAGCCCACTCACCAACCAACCACTTAGCCTATAAAAGGAAATCCTTCACAAAAATTTGGACCGAGTTTTAGTTTTTTTAGTTTTTAGTCAGTTACACTTTTCCTAGTTCGTAGGAAGCCATCTCCCTTAAGGAGTGGTTTTTCATCTTCTTTGATCTCTTCTTTAATCTTGTAAGTTTGATCCTTTCCTTTTGTTTACTGAATCTTAATCATCAATACAAGTTTTCCTTTAATCTTTTCATTCATCTTGTTCATCATCATCTTTTTATTCAAAGTTCTTAAGTTCTTATTTAGTTGAGTTTTGATCTTAAAAAGTTGTTGAATTTGTGTTTTCATGATTGGGATTTGATCCTTGTAGTTAGTAGATGATTTATGGTTAATTTGGTTAAACCGTTTTGTTTATTTGGATCGATTTGGATAAAATTTGTGTCCCCTGTTTAAATATCTGTTGCTGTTCTTCGTCCCCAGATTATTCCGCATAAGCTGTTCATTTTGTCCCCTATTCGGAATATATATATATATTCCGATTAGCCTTTTTTCTTCTTCCCTTATTCGGAACACTCTTTTATTCCGCATAGCCTGATTTCTCTTTCCTTTATTCGGAATATTTACATATTCCGGATAACAACATTATTCCGCATAGCTTTGATATTCCGAATGGGCCTCTTATTCCGCTTAACAAAGCATTCCGCATAGACATTTTTATTCCGCATAAGGGTTCATCTTTCATTATTCCGCATATCAGTTTATTCCGCATAGGGCTCATTTACTTTATTCCGAGTAGCCAATATTCCGGGTAGAGCCTTTTTCCGAATAGAACTAGTATTCCGAACGGTCCATTATTCCGTGTAACATCTTTATTCCGGATTGAACCAAATATTCCGAGTAGGACTATATTCCGAATCATCTATATTCCGAGTAGCACCATTTTGTCATAAAGGTTATTGTTTAATCAGTTAGTTGTTTAATTTTAGTTCAATTTTTATTTCATTAACTGTTTTGTGGTTTAAATCTTTACTTACTTCATTGCTTTATCTTTTTAATAGATTAGAAAACAACCCCACTTTTTGTCACCAAGAACAAATCATTCCACTTTGAGCTGTGATCAATTCGAGAGGATTCCGAGAAACGAACTTTCAACAATTAAAATCTCTTGTATCAAATGGCGCCGCTGCCGGCTCTTCTCGTTAAGATCAACAGTTTTTTGTGAGAACTTGGATTTTGGGATCCGTTAGCCGTGAACGTTACTTTTTCATAAAAAATTTCAAAAAACACAAAAAAAAATATAAAATTTTCAAAAATCCTAAAAATTAAAAAACATAAAAACCAAAAATATTTTTGCTTTGTTTTTGCCTTGTTAGTTCTTTTGCAGGTGCATGCGTACACGATCAACGTCTTATCAAGAGCCCGAGCCTCTCGAAGACTTAGACATGGCCGGTGTACAAAACAACAACTATAACCCACCTCAAAACAATAATAATAACAATAACAACCCACCTTTCAACAACAACAATAACCACAACAATGAGCCTCTACCGGATAATCGCCCGATGATTGAACTTCTGCAAGCACATGTAGATGGTAAAAATGATCCAATTGTCATACCCGCGATTGCAGCCAACAATTTTGAGCTCAAATCCGGCTTTATCCAGATGGTCTCTGCTCAACCATTCTTGGGGCGTACCATTGATGATCCGCATGACCACATCAAGAGATTCTTGCAACTCACCAATACGGTCAAATTCAATGGTGTTCCACAAGAGGTAATCCGTTTACAACTCTTTCCCTTTTATTTAGAGGGACAAGCCCGGCATTGGCTTGCTAAGGAACCGCCACAGAGTATTCTTACGTGGACGGATTTGGAGACCAAGTTTATTAACTACTTTTTCCCACCCTCTCGTACTACCGCTTTGCGGAATGAAATCATAAATTTTGAACAAAAGTACGATGAGTCGTTTAGTGAATCTTGGGATCGTTTCAAAGAACTTTTGAGAAAATGCCCACAACATGGTTTTACCAAAGTGCACCAAATTAATACTTTTTATAATGGTTTAAACATGAATGATCAAGATTCACTAAACAGTGCCTCGGGAGGTAATCTTTTGGCTAAGACTTCCAATGCTGCTTGGGATATCATTGAGAATAAGTCTCATGTGCAAACCAAGAGTGTTCGGACCAATGTCGCTAGTGCTAGTACTAGTGACAGCGATAAGCGACTTGACAAAATCACTGCGCTTCTTGAATCGCTTGCTACCCAAACCGCCAGCAACACCAACAGCATCAACACTAGAAACGCTAAAGACGCTCAAGTCAATGCTGTCAGCCAACCATGTGAAATATGCGGGGGTCCTCACTCTTACACCACTTGTACTGCCACCCAAGACTACCCTTCTGAGAATGTGAATGCAGCATATGGCACCTATCCTCAACCCGCTTATCAAGCTCGTCCTCAAGGTGACCGCAACTTGCTTAGCTACCGCTCTAACAACTATCTCTCACCACCCGGTTTTCCTCCTAACAACCCAAACCAACAACAAACCCTCAATCTCCCTCCTCAACAACAACAACAACCTCGTACACCATACATACCACCTCACAAACAACCACAACCACCTCAAAGAAACAACCAAGTTTACCAGCAACCTGCTTATCAACCACCCGCATACAATGCTCCTCCCAACCAACCCACCGCTTTACACCAAGAAGTGGAAACCTACATGAGGACTAACGATGTGATCGTGGGAAATCTTCAGCGGGAAGTGCTCAACTTGAAAGCAGACCTGGTGAAACAAGGGAACGATCTGAGAGCTGATATGTGACACACTTTGGATAGTCAAACGAATGACTTAAAAAACATGATGGCTAGTTTCTTCCAAGGTAATCAACCCTCTTCTTCGGGTACTCTCCCGAGTAACACCGTTGCGAATCCAAGAGGGGAGATGAAAGCAATCACCACTCGCAGTGGCAAAGGTACCAAGGAACCCGAGCTTCCTATACCTTCACCGGTGGTTGTGACTAAGGAGAACGAGTCACCTGCTCCTATTCCTCATCCTTCTCCTTCCCCAATTTCTCCACCTCTTATTTCTACCCCTCCTCCACCCAAGGATGCGAGTGATCCTATTCTCCCAAAGCCTTCCTCTTCTTCCGATATACCTTACCCCTCAAGGTTGAGGAAAGAGAAGCTCAAAAGCAAGGACGATATTCAGGTTTCGAACTTTCTTAAAATGTTTAAACAACTGAATTTCAATATCTACTTCGCTGAGGCTCTCGCTCACATGCCTAAGTACGCAAAAATGTTCAAAGATCTTCTTAGCGACAAGGAGAAGCTTCTTGATATTGCTAACACCCAACTTAATGAGAATTGCTCTGCAGTGCTCTTAAGGAAATTGCCAACCAAGCTTGGTGATCCGGGTCGTTTCTTAATCCCTTGTAACTTCCCGGGAGTAGAGAATTGCATGGCCCTAGCCGATCTAGGTGCCAGTATTAACTTAATGCCCTTAAGCGTTTGGAAGCAATTATCTCTCCCTGAGCTAGTCCCCACCAAAATGACTTTGGAATTAGCTAACCGTACGGTTGCTTATCCAGTGGGGATAGCCGAAGACGTCTTTATAGGAGTCGACAAATTCACTTTTCCTGCCGATTTCGTCGTTGTTGACTACGATATGGACCCTCGTGTGCCATTAATTGTTGGTCGTCCATTCTTGAGGAACGGTCGCACTCTCATCGATGTTGAAGCCGGTGAGCTTATCATGAGAGTGGGTGACGATAAAATTGTATTCAACATGGGAAAGCTTTCTAAACAGCCTTATTCATACGAGAGTGTTAATTGTATTGACGTTCTTGATGAGGCTTGTGAAGAACACTTCAAAGATGCTTGCAAAAGTATTCCTACCTCTCTTCCCAATGTTGAGACCGTTTCTTCTATCGATTCATCACTATCTCTATTTGGAGAAAGTGATTTCCTTTGGAAAGATTTGGAAGCCACCATGGGAGATGTGAACTTAGCTAATGACGATTCTACCACCAATTGGGATGAAGATCTTCGCCTCATTGAGAACCTTCTTAAAGAAGACAATCTTTCTCCACCATCTCCCACGGTTATTGCTATCGATGCTCCGACTTTGAAAACGCCTCCCATTGAAAATCCTCTGGATTTAGAACTTAAGGAGTTGCCTCCCCATCTCGAGTACGTGTTCCTTGAAGAAGAGAAGAAGTCGCCCGTCATCATTGCGAAGGACTTGAAAGAAGAAGAGAAATCTCGCCTCATCGCCGTGCTTAAAGATCATAAGAAGGCAATTGCTTGGAAAATTTCCGACATCCGCGGAATTGATCCGAACTTTTGTACTCATAAGATTCTCATGGAAGATGACTTTAAACCCGCAATCAAGAGCCAAAGAAGGGTTAACCCTCGAATTCATGACGTCATCAAACAAGAGGTTATCAAACTTCTAGATGCCGGCTTGATTTACCCTATTTCGGATTCGCCGTGGGTAAGTCCTGTCCATTGTGTGCCCAAGAAGGGCGGAATAACCGTTGTTTCCAATGAGCACAACGAGTTGATTCCCACTCGTCTCGTTACTGGGTGGAGAGTTTGTATTGATTATCGCAAACTCAATGATGCCACGAGAAAATATCACTTTCCTCTTCCCTTCATGGATCAAATGCTCGAACGTCTAGCTGGTAATGATTATTACTGCTTTTTAGACGGTTTCTCCGGGTATTTTCAAATTCCCATCGATCCCAAGGACCAAGAAAAGACCACATTCACTTGTCCCCACGGAACATTTGCTTACAAACGCATGCCTTTTGGTTTATGTAATGCTCCTGGGACGTTCCAAAGGTGTATGATGGCTATCTTCCATGACATGGTGGAAGACACTATGGAAGTATTCATGGATGATTTCTCGGTCTATGGCGATTCTTTCTCTGCTTGCCTTGCCAATTTAGAACGTATGCTTAAGCGGTGTGAAGACACTCGCCTTGTTCTTAATTGGGAAAAATGCCATTTCATGGTAAAAGAGGGCATCGTGCTAGGACACAAGATCTCCAAAGCCGGTCTCGAAGTAGACCGTGCTAAAGTCGATGTTATCGCTAAGTTGCCTCCACCTTCAACCGTGAATGGTGTGAGAAGTTTCCTTGGTCATGCGGGCTTTTACCGTCGATTCATCGAAGATTTTTCTCAAATCGCTCGCCCGATGACCCACCTCTTGGAAAAAGATACTCCTTTTATCTTTTCCAAAGAGTGCCTTGAAGCCTTCAACATGCTTAAGGATAAGCTAACTAAGGCACCCATCTTGGTTACCCCTAATTGGGAGCTGCCTTTCGAGTTGATGTGCGATGCTAGTGACTTTGCTATTGGAGCGGTTTTGGGCCAAAGAGTGAACAAACACTTCCGAGCGATCCATTACGCTAGCAAGACAATGACGGGGGCTCAATTGCATTATACGACAACCAAAAAAGAGCTTTTAGCTGTTGTCTATGCTTTTGAAAAGTTTCGCCCTTATCTTGTCCTTTCCACCACAATCATTTACACCGATCATTCTGCGTTGAAGTACTTGTTGACAAAGCAAGATTCCAAACCAAGACTTCTTCGCTGGGTTTTGCTACTCTAAGAATTTAAAATCGAAATTCGCGATAAGAAAGGAGCTGAAAACCTAGCCGCGGATCATCTCAGTAGACTTGAGGATCCTTACCAAGGGGATCATCCGAACAAAGAAATCAATGATTCTTTTCCCTTGGAGACCTTAATGTCTATCAACTCGACTGCTGATGAAACCCCGTGGTTTGCGGACATTGCAAACTACTTGGCGGGTGGAATTCTCAAGGAAGGGTTAACATCCCAACAAAAGAAAAAGTTCTTTAAAGATGTTGAACATTATTTTTGGGACGACCCTTACCTATTCAAACAATGTGCCGACTTGATTATTCGCCGATGTGTTGATGGACCGGCAGCTTTAGAAATCCTTGACGCTTGCCACAAAGGACCCACCGGTGGTCACTTTGGTCCCAACTACACCGCCAAAAATGTGTTTGACTCGGTATTTTATTGGCCCACCATTTACCGTGATGCTCATGAGATGGTTAAACATTGTGATGCTTGCCAAAAACAAGGCAAGATCACACATAAAGACGAGATGCCTCAGAATTTCATTCAGGAATGTGAAATCTTTGATGTTTGGGGTATCGACTTTATGGGGCCATTCCCATCATCTAAAGGAAACAAATACATCCTTGTAGCCGTTGACTACGTTTCAAAGTGGGTTGAAGCCAAAGCTTTCCCTACTAATGATGCAAGGGTGGTTTGTAACTTTTTGAAATCGTTGTTCACTAGATTCGGCGTTCCTCGTGATATTATCAGTGACCGCGGGACTCATTTTTGCAATGACCAATTCGCAAGAGTCATGGCTAAGTACGGTGTAAATCATCGTCTTTCCACCGCCTACCACCCACAAACTATTGGCCAGGCTGAAATCTCTAACCGAGGATTAAAGCGAATTCTGGAAAGAACTGTGGGAGAGCTTCGTGCCTTATGGGCTGATAAACTTGATGATGCTTTGTGGGCTTTTCGTACCGCTTACAAGACTCCGATTGGTTGTACACCATATCGTCTCGTGTACGGGAAAGCGTGCCACCTCCCCATTGAGTTGGAGCACAAGGCTTACTGGGCCTTGAAGTGGGCTAATGTCGATATCAACAAAGCCGGTGACCTACGCAAGATCCAACTCAATGAGCTGAATGAACTCCGTAATGAGGCTTATGAAAATTCTTTGATCTATAAGGAAAAGACTAAGCTCATTCACGACTCTAAGATTAAAAACCGAGAGTTCCAAGTTGGAGACAAAGTTTTACTCTTTAACTCTCGGTTGAAAATCTTTTCAGGAAAGCTAAAATCTCGTTGGTCCGGCCCATTCACCATTGCCCAAATTTTTCCATAAGGTACTTTCGAGCTCGCTCAACCTAATGGACCTAATTTTAAGGTGAATGGCCAACGAGTGAAGTTGTACTTTGGTGAGGACATCTCTCAGGAGATGATTCCATCCCTCACCACGTTCCCCATGAACTAATTTTGGGTCGAGTCAGGCTCGTGACTCGGTTATCAAAAACAAGTGCTCCTCGGGAGGCAGCCCGAGTATCTATCCCTCTTCGTTTTAACCTCCTAAGTGTAGGGAGACCTATATAGGTGTTTGTCTTTGTGTGGTGATGTGATTACAGGGATAAATGCACTCTTGGAACCTTTGAAGAACCGTGCTCCCGTGTTATCCGAAATCCGGTTCTATCTCTCAACTATCATGATCCAATTTTCTTCATACTCACATTTGAAATTGATCACTTTAGTCGTCTCTTCCTTAACTTGAGTTAACCAACATGCACAATGTCATAAGTGTAGGGGATAATTTTCCCACATGCTTAAACATTGAGGACAATGTTTATCTTAAGTGTAGGGGGGACTTCTATCGAAGTTTTAAGTAGACTTTTCCATGAAAATGCCTTCATTTAACCGGAAAATCATCTTTTTCAACATTTTCAAATTTTTAATTAACTTTGGCCATTTTGTCGTAATTTTTAAATTTTTATCGTCGCTTTCATATGTATATATCCCGCAATAAAGTCAAGAATATTAATAAGTGGTGTAGCTAGTTTTGAAATCATGGACATATTAGGCCCATTGTGATTATTTTGACTCAACCCGAATAGACGTATCCAAGTTTATTCTAGCTAGTATCCTTAAGCATGTAGACCTTAATTGGTTTATTAGGCTAAGCATCCACGAGTCTCATTACTTGAGATTTTAAATTGTGGAGAACGAGAAATGATAGAGTCAATTATAAGTCGGTAATCTTGCACAAGCTCACTTGGTGTAATTATTTGCCTATTCTCCCATCACTTGCTAATAATTTATCTGCAATAAGTAAGGTCGTACGATTTGAAAAGTTACTTAGCTTCTAGCCCAAGATCGTTTAAAAGTTGCTCGGTAATGATAAGAGTTCATAGCCAAGGCATAACTTATGAAGCGGGGCGCGAAGATTGGCGAGTCCGAAAAGGCCCTAAATAGGCATGAGGATTCCATTTTATTGCTGAAGATCCAAAGTGATGTGAAAAGCATTATTCCCAAAATCAATATGAAGGATCAAGACTCTCGACGAAAAGCAATCAACTCCCATAAAGATCATGGAGAAGTCTATCCGAAAAGACCCTAACTAGGTATGAGGATAAATAGATCCAAGTCCGAAAAGGAGGCGGATCGTTGCATCTCAAAATCCCAATTAGAGATTGAATAAATAATCATGAAGTCGTGGTCAACAAAGTTGGAGTACCCCTCAAAAGTCTCCAAGTGAAGAAACTCTATTAACGATGAGAAGACCATTATCTCAAGAACGTCTCTCAAGATATGAAGTATGAAGTACATGCCAAATATCGGCCCGAGAAAGGTCTCAAATCGTGAACCAAGTTATGCCAAGATATGAACTTTTTGATATCCCGAGAAGCAGTTTTAAGAGATTTTGTCCTTTAGCTAACTATTGATCAAATCGTCCTACTTTGCTTTCAGCCTAAATAAACTATCGAAATAAGTCCAAAAATGCATCTTCATGATCATTCTAAGACAAAAATAAAATATAAGAGATACACCTAGGAATAAGGGAGTTTAAGCATTTAATTAAGCCATGTGTGTAAGTTTTTGATATGCTAACTTATAATAACAATGATCTCGTTTTTAAGCTTAGTTTGGGGAACGTGAAACTTGAGGATGATAAATCTTCGCAGCACCAAAGCCCTAATGTAAGTCCTTGATCTCTTTACAAGTTATTTCCATCCTTTTGTTTACTTTAAAGTTTTGGTTTCTCTTAGTACTTTAATTTTTGTTTAGTAGTATGTTAATAAGGCCAAAGTTCATTGATTATGATAAAAATGTAAATTTGCTTTATCACTAAGCATTGCATGAGGGCATGGCAATGATTAAGTGTAGGGGATTTGATAGGTGTGTAAACACCCATCCTTTTACCACTTATTTCTGGCTAAAATAAGACCAAAACACGTATTTAATATCATTTGTTTGGAATTAGGCGTGGTTTTTGTGTTTATTGTGTTTTCAGAGTCAACCGGATGATTATTGAAGAAAACATGGGATTGCACGGGTTTTATCAAGGAAAAAGACTCAAGACGAAGTCTATTGTCCAAGAGATGCAAAAGATTTGAAGTCAATGGGCCTATTTGAAGATTTATCGAAGAAAAGGACCAAAGATGGAAGATTTACATATGTCGAAGAAACTCAAGTCTATTAAACGAAGAAATTAAAAGACGAGTTGAATTTAATCATCGACAAATCCCGAATCAGAATCGAAAACGTCAACTTTTCTGAAAAGACGAGAAGACAAGAAGAAAGGGAGAAAGCCCACTCACCAACCAACCACTTAGCCTATAAAAGGAAATCCTTCACAAAAATTTGGACCGAGTTTTAGTTTTTTTTAGTTTTTAGTCAGTTACACTTTTCCTAGTTCGTAGGAAGCCATCTCCCTTAAGGAGTGGTTTTTCATCTTCTTTGATCTCTTCTTTAATCTTGTAAGTTTGATCCTTTCCTTTTGTTTACTGAATCTTAATCATCAATACAAGTTTTCCTTTAATCTTTTCATTCATCTTGTTCATCATCATCTTTTTATTCAAAGTTCTTAAGTTCTTATTTAGTTGAGTTTTGATCTTAAAAAGTTGTTGAATTTGTGTTTTTATGATTGGGATTTGATCCTTGTAGTTAGTAGATGCTTTGTGGTTAATTTGGTTAAACCGTTTTGTTTATTTGGATCGATTTGAATAAAATTCGTGTCCCCTGTTTAAATATCTGTTGCTGTTCTTCGTCCCTAGATTATTCCGCATAAGCTGTTCATTTTGTCCCCTATTCGGAATATATATATATTCCGATTAGCCTTTTTTCTTCTTCCCTTATTCGGAACACTCTTTTATTCCGCATAGCCTGATTTCTCTTTCCTTTATTCGGAATATTTACATATTCCGGATAACAATATTATTCCGCATAGCTTTGATATTCCGAATGGGCCTCTTATTCCGCTTAACAAAACATTCCGCATAGACATTTTTATTCCGCATAAGGGTTCATCTTTCATTATTCCGCATATCAGTTTATTCCGCATAGGGCTCATTTACTTTATTCCGAGTAGCCAATATTCCGGGTAGAGCCTTTTTCCGAATAGAACTAGTATTCCGAACGGTCCATTATTCCGTGTAACATCATTATTCCGGATTGAACCAAGTATTCCGAGTAGGACTATATTCCAAATCATCTATATTCCGAGTAGCACCATTTTGTCAGAAAGGTTATTGTTTAATCAGTTAGTTGTTTAATTTTAGTTCAATTTTTATTTCATTAACTGTTTTGTGGTTTAAATCTTTACTTACTTCATTGCTTTATCTTTTTAATAGATTAGAAAACAACCCCACTTTTTGTCACCAAGAACAAATCATTCCACTTTGAGCTGTGATTAATTCGAGAGGATTCCGAGAAACGAACTTTCAACAATTAAAATCTCTTGTATCAATGGCCAAATTCTTTGTATTACCAAGATGGTTGCTCATGGAATGAGATTAAAGAAGCATTAGTTAAT
This sequence comes from Glebionis coronaria, assembly GCA_025667525.1. Classification (NCBI taxonomy): domain Eukaryota; kingdom Viridiplantae; phylum Streptophyta; class Magnoliopsida; order Asterales; family Asteraceae; genus Glebionis; species Glebionis coronaria. The sequence goes on along the minus strand of CM046879.1, from coordinate 135,865,322 downwards.
GTAAATCGAAAACAAACATAAATATAACATCATTATTTTCCCTATAAACTTTCTAACTTAAGTTCATTAACTATCTACGTAATTAACGAAGGATTATGGTTTTAACAATATTTGTTTTATTGATCATATGATTGACACAAATTCTCCATTGGCTCAACGCATACTTTTTTTTGTTGATTTTTAACAAACCTAGCAAGATGCTAGAAAAAAACAATTACAAAGAAAGAGTGAGAGGGCTTTGTAACCACAAAGACCAATTAGAACATACATATTTTCCTCTGTTAGAGCACCATTTAAACAAATGAGACACGATGATATAAAAAAGAATACTCTTCTTCATCTTCACAGCTTCAAAGATAACATTGTTTCGATATTTCCATATGACCCACATAGTTGAGATGCAAATAGCTTCCAAGACAATTCTTACTTTTTGACGGACGTTAACAACATCAATCCAGTTGAAAACATCTATTATTCCACCAAGCGTAGGTTAATCCAAGTCTAACCAACGAAAGATCCTTGCCCAAATTCGGACTGCGATATCACACTTCATAAAGACATGATTGTATCTTCTATTGCAGCTCCACACGAATGGCATATAGTTGAAGGCACATATATTCCCCGCACAATAAAATTATCACGAGTTGCTAGTCTGTCTTGGCTAATTCTCCAAACCAAAACGTTCACCTTTATGGGAACTAGCTTATTCCATCTAGTCTCGATATCTCCTGAATGGAGAATTTTATCATCAATATGCTTACGGAAGCAAGCAACAGAAAAAGTACCATCTTGTTGTAACGTACATTCCCATGTATTATCATGATTAGATAACTCCACCTGTTGTAATAAGTGATGCAAATCTCTATATTGCTGACTAGTACGACCTCCATGTGGCATATGATGACCCCAATCCCATTGCCATTAATTGTTCGCCCATCAATCACTAACCAAGCACTCTTTATTACTTTCCATAACAAAGACACGAGGGAATTGTTCTTTTAGCGGCCTTGTACCCACCCACACATCCATTCAGAATCTAGAACCATTTTCGTTTCCAATCTTCTTTTTCATAATTGAATAGGCGACAATGTTTTTGTTATGCATCTGATAAAGAGATTTTAGAATGGTACCCCACACTCCAGGCTTTAGATATAGAGTTCAGGTTATCCATGCCTCCATTCCCTCTATATACATTTGTTATGACTTTGTCCCATATTCCTTTTTTGTCCGTATGAAACCTCCACCTCTATTTTTGAATTAAAGCTAGGTTTAAGGTTTTTAGACTGCCAATCTCAAGGCCACCCTTATCTTTCAAAATTATAACTTTCTTCCACTGAACCCAAGAAATTTTATTGTCATCTTGATCACCTCCCCCAAAAAAATTACTTCGAATACTTTCTAACTTCCTATTAACCAATTCGGGCATCTTAAACAAAGACATGTAGTATACGCCAAGACTCCTCAAAACAGATTTTCAATGAGTCAAGCGACCACCCACGGATAAAAGACGAACCTTCCAAGTTGCAAGTCTCTTATGAACTTTATGAATCATGTCATCCCAATTAGAAATTTTATTCATGCGACATCCAACAGACATCCCAAGTATTTAAATGGAATTGAAGATGCTGAGCATTCGGTAATTACAACTCTATTTTCTACATCATGCGCCACGACACCAACTCCATACAATTTAGATTTGTGGAGATTTAATTTTAAACCTGAGACTAAGAAGAAAAAATTAAGAATAATGATAAGGTTCTTAATATTCTCTTCATCCCATTCCCCCATGAACATTGCATCATTAGCGTATAAAAGGTGTGATATTTTTACGCCTTGATTCCAAATCTGAACACTTTTAAACAACCCTTGTTGAACTGCATCTTCTACTGCGACATTGAGAGCCTCCATAACCATGATTTTTGGGCCTATGAAAGTTTTAACTATGGCCCAGTCTAGATTTGTTTAAATTAGACTAAGTGTTACTGATCGCTGAGAGGACCAGCGACAGAGACCAGACCAGTGGAAGACAAAGCCTCAACTGGCACACCAGGAACATTCAAGTCAGACAACGTCAGAGAAGTCGAAGACAATCTGAAGTCAGACTCACCAGCGATTATGGATAGCTGGGATGTAGAAGGAATGTGCTGGTGTTCAAGGATCTATGAGTTGACAATACTCAGAGATCACTTAAGAACCCTAGAAGTCTGATACAAGCAAAGCTTGTCCAATCCTTTATAGTTTAGTCAGGAGAATATACTAAGTGTTTTGAGCGGGACAAAACAAGAGATTCAAGATAAATCCTAGTACACCCCAATGGGACAAAAGGTGAACAGTTGGCAGAACTGTTCACCTAAAGTTGTTTAAAGGTATGTCTCGATTTGGACATGCATTTAATACGTTGTACTCTTCCATTCAGAAGATAACACGTATCAACTACTCCCACTAAGGAAGCAACCTCGTACCACTATAAATAGGAGTGAGAAAGAAGAATTAACGTAACCCTTGTGCTTGGATAAATTATCTAAGTTATTTCTCACTTTGGAACCGCTGAGCCCTCAGCTGTCTACCAGCGTCTCATTGGTTCCCTTGTAAACTTGAGTCTCGAATCTAGTTTACTTGTTCTAGGGTTCATTTCTTATTGTCATTCAATGGGTGTATTAATAGCACTTTGTAATACTTTGTTTATAACAGTTAATAAAGCATTACGCGTTTGAAAATGTATTTCGTTGTGTTTTTGTGGTTATACGAGTTATAGTTTCAACAATTGTCATATTAAGGGACTTTCAGTTGGTATCAGAGCGGTTTGATTTATAAAACATTTTATAAATCGTTCTTGTTTTTAAAATCAAGATCCTAATATGACTGATACTATACCTCCTCCACCCTTTGGTCAAACCAGTCAAGGTACCACTTCGACCACCGCACCGGCCACCACATCTACTACCATGCTTACACCGGTTGTAAGCACTGGTAATAATGACGATGACCTTCCCCAACTACTTGATGTTCGTGGGGGTCACATGTGTCCAATGTTCGAGCGTTTGATGAAGATTTTTCAAGTTGGAAACGTTAATTTCTTATATATTTAGATGGCTTAGAACCCTTCTTAATAGAAATCTTAGAAAATGGTCCCTATGTACCACTGGCCGTTTCCTCTACCCCTGAGAGACCCATCAAGAAGCCTGTTAAGCAATGGTCTCCAGCGGATAGACGTCTGGCTAACCAGGACAAGAGACTCAAAAGTATCATAGTCTCTTGCCTACCCAAGAACATTATGAAGTCCATCATAAAATGCAACTCTGCTAAGGAGATGTGGACTGAGTTATTTCTACGGTATGAAGGTCCAGAGGAAACAAAAGAAACCAAAATCCAAGCCCTTAGACTTAAGTTTAATGTTTTTAAAGCTTTGGAAACAGAAACTGTTGCTCAAACTTATACTAGGCTTAAGATTTTGTTGAATGACTTGGGAAACAATGGAGTTGTTCTACCCGCATGCTTTTACCATGAATAGTACCCTTACGATCGTACGTACACAATTAGAACTTCCCTTTTATAGCATGTTTACGTTTCACGAACAAGAATTACAAGTATTAAGTACGTGTTATAACACGATAAGTATTTATTACGTATTAAGACACGATAATTATTTCATAATAATTATAATCACGAACATACGAACATGAAATCATGAACGTAAATAATCACGAGCTTAGTATTACGTATGTATGTATATTTATTACGATCATAAATAAGTATAATAAGACACGAACGATAACTAATTAAATCATGTAAAACACGAACCCGAGAACACACATAATATTAGACACGGAAAACATTTGGGTTACCCTATGTGGGCCCCTTACCCGCGGACAAGAGAAGAAAAAGGACCAAGCCCATGCAATTTTACTAAAACAAGGATTTGGGAAAAGATATGTTTCAATATAACAAAAATTAGAAAACAAGAAAAACCCTAAAAATCTTTTCTCTCCTTCTTATCTCCTTTGGCCGCCGGGTATAACACACCAAGGGTGTGTTTAGTTGATTTTTGGTGATTGATTTATTGCAAGGGTGTTAGTGCGTTCGTTCTCCTTTGATTCACGTAATAGGTAAACCCTAAAACCCTTTTCTTTTATTGTTTTGATTAATTGATCACATGAAATCATGAGTTATTTAATAACAATTTAATATTCATGTAATTAAACATGGGAGTAAAATAAATTAAGGTTTAAGGGGTGTTTGTTTGGGGCCGACGCATGAACCGAGCCCCAATGGGGTATCGGCTTGTTATGTTTTGCACAAACCGAGACCTCAAGGTCTCGGTGTGGTGTTGTGCGTCTCGACAGCAGAAGGAAAAGGAACCCTGACCTCAGTCGGGGTATGTTTTGGCTCGGGTGGGTCTCGGCTAAGGACAAGAACCACCACTGGCTTATGCCGGTGGCTAAATAAGGAAAGCAGGGGAACCCCTAGCCGCGGCAGCAAGGGGAACCACCGGATAGCCGGTGGGAACTTTTGCTAGTCGGCAGCTAGTCTTGACCAAGGGTGCGTTTGTGACCGGTTCACGGGTCCGGTTCACGGGGTTCATTAATACGGTTCACGACATGTTTAGATTAAAACACGGGTTCGGTTCATGGGTTGTTTTTAGAAGGTTAATTATTTTTACAAGTTTATTTTTACAAGAATTAAATTAAATTAATTAAAACATGTACATGATTAATTTAATTTATACATGACTTAGATTATTAATATTAGTATTAATACATGAATTTTAACCTAAGTAATTATTATTTTAATTAGAATATATAATTAATTAATTATTAAAATCATGACTTATAATTAATTAATTTACATGACTTAGGTTATATTAATAATAGATAATAATACATGTTTTAACCTAAGTATTTTTACATATATTTAATTAAATCATGTTATATTTACTTAAATACTTTAACCTATAGTTTATTTAATTCACATGAAATAATTAATAAACTATACTATTTAATTACATGACTTAGAATATTAATCAGTAAACACTTAAGCTTATATAATTAGCTTAATAATCCAGCTTATTTCTATTTATGGAAACTTTCTATTTTTAGAAACTTATTTAATTAAGGCAGCTAATCTATTTATGGAAACTTTCTATTTTTAGAAACTTATCTATTTTAAGCAGTAAATCTATTTTTGGAAACTTTCTATTTTTGGAAACTTTCTAATTTTGGAAACTTTCTATTTTTGGAAACTTTATATTTTTGGAAACTTTCTATTTTTGGAAACCTGCTATTTTTAGAAAGTTACTTATTATTACACAACAAGTATAATAATACATGAAATACAAGAAATCCTTAAACAGAATAGACAGAATACATGATAAACACAGTATAAAGCCTTAGTCAGTAAAACATGACATTATCATATAAAACAAGCTAAGACATGATATAAAGTCAGTTACGTATTCAGTAATCAGATACTTATACACGTATGTATTCATGTAGCATTAGTGATACCGAAGTAGGACTCTCTTCCGTTCGTCTTCTTCGTTCATTGGACACAAGGTACGGATTCTCCGTCCTTTTAGTATGGACATTCTTCCTTATTAGGATTTCCCCGTATGCAGCCAACTGTTTTCCCCGATATATGTTTTATATGTTTTTGAATTGCTTATGTTTAATTAGAATACCTAAAGCCATATACATGCATGACCAGTTTCACCTAGTTATGGAGGTACCAAAACCATAACATTGGAGGCACCAGTGTTATGACTCCACCATGACGGAGTGATAGCTCGTGACGTCACTTTAGTTTTTGGCCATATTATTATTATCAGGTGGGGCGTATGGGTGCATCGTAGTTTACATGTTTTTAGCAGATTATTCAGTTGAATGTGGTGTGTGCCTTGCATCCTTCACAAGGAGCTGATCCCTCCTACCCAAACCAGTATATTAAATTAGAGGCAACCCCTCTAATTTGCATGACAAGGTCACCCCTCCAAGTATTCATGCACGTTGATAATTCATGACCTATATTGACTAATGGTAAACATGTTAAACAGTTTTTATAAGATAAACATAAGGCTTTTCAAACTATAAAACCAGTTTTAATAAGATATACCAGGTTATCAAGGACTTAGTCTTTTCCGTTGCTCTATGCTTATATGTTTATATTATTCATGCTTTACTTATATATCCGTGCACTGAGCATTATGCTCAGCCGTTTTTCTTTTCATGTTCCCAAAACGGCAGGTACTCAGGGACGCTCATAGACTTTAAGCGTACGTGCATATGGATTGGAAGCTTCCTAGCCTTCTTTACTTTATGCATTTCATTATACTTTGATACTCATTTCCATGGACATTGTTTAGTCCTTTTCTTTTACAGTACTTATGTTTATGTGTGACGAGTTCTACTTTTAGGGCATCGATGTTTGATTCCGGTATTTCCTTTATGGTCATGTAATGTTTTATACATTAATCCTTGTATGCTTTGATGACACGCCATAATCACGCGTGACATTCTATTTATCAAAATGGGGTGTTACAATTATGGTATCAGAGCCTGGTTTCGACCTGTAGGCTCTCAAAACACGACCTGTGATTAGTGGGTAGTCACTATGGTCTTCCTAGAACTGACAGTCGGTTTTCATGCATTCATCATTTTCATGCATACATATATATGTCATTGTCGCAGGTTTATGACTAAGTAATGGTTGGTACATGACTGGCCCTATTTTGTCGCATGTGTTTTATCGAAACTTTTATATTTGGGACCGACCCATTGGCGTCCCCTCGCCATGTCTTTTGTTTTGATTGAACTGACCATAGGCATTCACTCTCACACATACAAAAGTTTTCATAAAACTGCATCATGCATTCATGTACTAGTTTTTCCTGCATAAAATTTTTCTCATCATTTATTGGTATAATTTTTTTTTCATGTATATAGTTTATGTTTTGATTAGTTTAATCATGTATTTTGTGTTATACTGTCAGATGGTTCTCACACGCGAGCAGGAACAACTCAATGCAGCAATCCAAGCTGCAATGCAAGCTATGCTTCCTCAGCTGAGGAATGAAATCAGGGCTTAGGTTCAGGCTGCCAACAGCCAGCAACAACACCCAGTACCTCCTCCTCCTCCTCCAGCAACACTGGTCATATGGCTGGAGAGATTCAATAAGCTCCGCCCTCGAGCTTTCGAGAGAACAGATAGCCCCAGTGAAGCTGAAAGCTGGTTGGCTCACATTGAGAAGATCTTCGATGCTATGGGTTGTGACCCTGTCTTCAAGTCGAGGTTGGCGTGCTACAGATTTGAAGGTGATGTACTATCATGGTGGATGGCACTGAAGCAGTCTGAGGGAGGTGATAATTGGGTGGCTGGTTTGACTTGGGCTCAGTTCAGGGATTTGGTGATGGGACAGTTCTTTCCCAAGGCTGAGCAAGACAAGTTGAAGAGGGAGTACCATGGGATCAGACAAAGAGCCGGGGAGAATAGCAACGAGTTCATGCAGCGCTTTCTTCGCTTGGCTGGTTTCCTTGGTGCATCAGCAGGTACTCCTGAAGAGCAAGCACACCACTTCAGGTGGGCTCTTCGTACATCGGTCGCAAACAACTTGGTGTGTTTTACATTCAACACGGTCGCACAAGTGGCCGATGCAGCACGTAAGCTGGTGATGCTGCAGGAAAGAGATGAGTTCGGGGAAGCAGAGAGACCCGATAAGAGGTAAACATTCGTATTCAAACGGTGACCAATCCATATTCTTTCAGTATATGTCAATATTTCATCTCTTTAAATTGTATCTTCCGGGCAGAAGACTGGGGACCGGTCTCAGCCGGCTACTCAGCAACAACCTAATCAACCCAAGGGAAACGGTCAGACTCACAACCATTCTGCTACGGATAGGCGTGGCGGTAATGATGATTACCGTAACAACGTTGGGCACTCCAACAGCAGCAGGTCCTTATACTTACTCATTCTCTTATGATTACATGTTATAATTCTTAATTCTAACACATTAGCAAATCTTCTACCAAAAATCATGGTAACGAGAGGGACCAGAACCATAGAGGTTCACAGCCTAACCGTCCAGCTATCACTGGTATTCAATCTTACGATTATACGCATTGTCCTTTGTACCTATTATCATGTCTCATGTATATCGTTTTAACAGGCTCTCAGCCAGTCAGGACACCTGCTGGAGGATATACTCATCCTCTTTGCTCTACTTGCCACCGTAGGCACCCAGGGCCATGTCTTCGCGACAGCGACACATGCTACAAGTGTGGCATTCCTGGCCATCGCATGAAGGATTGACGCAAGGGCGAGATGAAGGGTACATCGGGACATGTTGATACCAAGGCGCCTCCTACTAGTGGACGCGTTTACACGACATCTCGCGATCAGGCCAACAAGTCTACAGGTACCATCTCTGGAATCTTGTATATGTATGATCAAGCTGCATGTGTTCTGTTTGATACGGGTGCAACTCACTCTGTCATTTCTACTGCTTATGCCAAGAATGTTAGGATACTCCCCATGTCACTAGAGAATATACTGAGTATTTCCAGGCCTTTGAGAGACCCTGTACGCATAACCCATGTGTACAAGAGCCTTCCCCTAGAGTTTGACGACAAGGTTCGTCCTGTTGACGCACTTCCGCTGGACATGAATGATTTTGACATGATTTTGGGCATGGATTGGCTATCCAAGCATCATGCTACCATAGACTGCCATTCATATCGAGTCATTTTCGGTGATGTTAATGCACCAGAGTACATTCACAACGGGTTCGTACCCGGAAGGTCTGTACAAATCATATCAACCCTACAAGTATGTGCATTACTTTCACATGGTTGTGAGGGTTATCTAGCTACTGTTCATGACATGGATGCTGAATCCCCATCAATTCAGGATCAGTCGATAGTGTCAGAATTTCCAGATGTATTTCCAAAAGAACTTCCGGGCATACCACCTGCATGTGAAGTAGAATTTAATATCGAGCTCATCCCAGGAGCTGAGCCGATTTCCAAGGCTCCTTATCGCATGGCTCCCATAGAGTTGAAGGAGCTGAAGGATCAATTGCAATAACTTTTGGAACGAGGCTTTATTCGACCGAGTGCATCTCCATGGGGCGCACCGGTCTTATTCGTTAAGAAGAAGGATGGCAGTATGCGTCTTGGCATAGACTATCGCGAGCTCAAAAAGATTACCATCAGGAATAGGTATCCACTACCACGTATAGATGATATGTTTGACCAACTCCAAGGGGCCAAACATTTCTCCAAGATTGATCTAAGGTCGGGCTATCATCAACTACGGGCTAAGGAGCAGGACATCGCCAAGACTGCCTTTCGTACACGCTATGGCCACTACAAATTTGTAGTCATGCCATTTGGCCTTACCAATGCTCCAGCAGTGTTCATGGATTTGATGAACAGAATCTTCCATGAATTTCTGGACAAGTTCGTCATTGTCTTCATTGACGACATCCTGATTTTCTCTAAGTCCAAGGAGGAACACGAAGACCATCTTCGTACAGTACTACAAATTCTTCGCTAGAAGCAGCTGTATGCTAAATTCTCCAAGTGTGAGTTCTGGTTAGACAAGGTGTCATTCTTAGGTCACATTGTATCAGCAGAAGGAATCACGATGGATCCAGCAAAGGTTGAGGCTATTACCAAGTGGCCAAGGCCGACATCAGCGACTGAAGTCCGCAGTTTCCTAGGCCTAGCTGGTTATTACCGTAGGTTCGTGGAGAAATTTTCCCGCTTAGCACTACCATTGACCAAACTGATGCGGTAAGGGGAGAAATTCGTCTGGACTGAAGAACGAGAGAAGAGCTTTGAAGACCTAAAGCAGAAGTTAGTATTTGCACCGATTCTTACTCTCCCATCTGGTACAGGTGGATTTTTGATCTACAGTGATGCATCGGGGAAGGGACTTGGCTGTGTTCTCATGCAACATGGGAAAGTGATCGCGTACGCTTCACTGCAGCTTAAGCCTTATGAGGAAAATTACCCTACGCATGACTTGGAACTTGCAGCAGTCGTATTTGCATTGAAGATATGGAGGCACTACTTGTATGGAGAATCATGTGACATTTTCACGGACCACAAGAACTTGAAGTATATCTTCACTCAGCGTGAATTGAACATGAGACAGAGGAGATGGTTAGAGCTGTTGAAGGATTATGACATTAATCTGCAGTATCATCCCGGCAAGGCGAATGTAGTGGCAGATGCACTTAGCAGAAAGTCCGGAATGATAAACGACATTAAAATTGAGGAGGAAATCATAAGTGACTTGGAGCGACTAGACATAGAGATCATGGTACGTGGACAACACGGTTACTGGGCTAATCTTTGAGTAGAACCCGAGTTACTCTCTAAGATCAAGGAAGCACAGAAAGATGATGGAGAAATTTGGGCGATAATTCATAATTTGGAGAAGCAGACAGAATTTCGAGTAGACGCAGACGGTATCTTATGGCAGGGCACGAGACTTTGTGTTCTTGATGATCAAGAACTCCGAGAAGCATTGTTAGCTGAGGCTCATAGCTCCCCATTCTCTATTCATCCTGGTTCGACCAAGATGTACCACGACATCAAGCAGTACTTTTGGTGGAGTGGTATGAAACAGGATGTTGTTACTTACGTCTCCAAATGTCTTACCTGCCAACAGGTTAAGACCGAGCATCAGCGATCTGGCGGTCTTCTTCAACCGTTAGATATTCCAGAGTGGAAGTGGGACAAAATCACCATGGATTTTGTTACTGGTCTTCCGCCGACAAAGAAGAAGCACGATGCAAATTGGGTTATCGTTGATCGACTTACCAAATCAACTCATTTCTTACCGATCCGCAAGGAAGATTCGGTCAGTAAACTCACCGATACTTATAGAAGGGAGATCATGAGGCTTCACGGTGCTCCATCCAGCATCATCTCAGACAGAGATTATCGTTCACTTCGCGATTTTGGCAAAGTTTGCAGAAAGCTTGTGGTACAAAACTTAAGCTTAGCACGGCTTTTCATCCTCAAACAGACGGGCAGTCAGAGCGAACGATTCAGACATTGGAAGACATGTTGAGGTCATGTGCGTTTGAATGGACGGGTGATTGGGATGATTATATCTGCTTGGTAGAGTTTGCATACAACAATAGTTGGCACGCAAGTATCAAGTGTGCTCCTTTCGAGATGTTGTATGGCAGAAAGTGTCGCACCCCAATCTGCTGGCATCAGGTTGGTGAGCGAACACTTGAAGGACCAGAAATGATAAAGCTGACTAATGAGAAGGTCACAGTAGCTAAGTAGAAACTGCAAGAAGCACGGTCACGTCAAAAGAGTTATGGAGACAAGCATCGTAGGGACTTACATTTTAACGTAGGAGATCACGTTTTCCTTAAGGTTTCACCGGCACGTGGTGTTTGACGTTTTGGAATAAAAGGGAAGCTCAGTCCTAGATTTATCGGACCGTTTGATGTCATTGAACGAGTCGGTGAAGTATCTTACCGTTTAGCGTTACCTCGTAGCTTTCTCATGTTCACGATGTGTTTCATGTGTCCTTACTCAGAGGGTACAAGTATCATCCCCTTCACATGGTTCAGTATCCACTGGAACAGATTAGTGAAGATCTCACTTTCATAGAAGAACCCAAACGAGTTCTTGACAGACAAGAACGAGTCATGAGAAGGAAGACGATTCCATTCGTCAAAATCCTTTGGAGGGATCATACCGAGCGGGAAGCCACATGGGTAACAGAGGAGTCTATCCAGGCTTCTTACCCTCATTTCATATTTTGAATTCGGGTATGTTCTTCTTTTCCAGTTTACTTTATCTATAATTCGGGGACGAATTATTCTTTTTAGGGGGGAAGAGTTGTAAAACCCGCATGCTTTTACCATGAATAGTACCCTTACGATCGTACGTACATAATTAGAACTTTCCTTTTATAGCATGTTTACGTTTCACGAACAAGAATTACAAGTATTACGTACGTGTTATAACACGATAAGTATTTATTACGTATTAAGACACGATAATTATTTCAATAATAATTATAATCACGAACATACGAACATGAAATCATGAACGTAAATAATCACAAGCTTAGTATTACGTATATATGTATATTTATTACGCTCATGAATAAATATAATAAGACACGAACGATAACTAACTAAATCATGTAAAACACGAACCCGAGAACACACATAATATTAGACACGGAAAACATTCGCGTTACCCCATGTGGGCCTCTTACCCACGGACAAGACAAGAAAAAAGACCGAGCCCATGCAATTTTACTAAAACAAGGATTTGGGAAAAGATATGTTTCATTATAACAAAAATTAGAAAACAAGAAAAACCCTAAAAATCTTTTCTCTCCTTCTTGTTTCCTTTGGCCGTCGGGTATAAAACACACCAAGGCTGTGTTTGGTTGATTTTTGGTGATTGATTTATTGCAAGGGTGTTAGTGTGTTCGTTCTCCTTTGATTCACGTAATCGGTAAACCCTAAAACCCTTTTCTTTTATTGTTTTGATTAATTGATAACATGAAATCATGAGTTATTTAATAACAAGTTAATATTCATGTAATTAAACATGGGGGTTAAAATAAATTAAGGTTTAAGGGGTGTTTGTTTGTGGCCGACGCATGAACCGAGCCCCAAGGGGGTCTCGGCTTGTTATGTTTCGCACCAACCGAGACCTCAAGGTCTCGGTGTGGTGTTGTGCGTCTCAGAAGCAGAAGGAAAAGGAACCCCGACCTTGGTCGGGGTATGTTTTGGCTCGGGTGGGTCTCGGCTAAGGACAAGAACCACCACCGGCTTATGTCGGTGGCTAAATAAGGAAAGCAGGGAGAACCCCTAGCCGCGGCAGCAAGGGGAACCACTGGCTAGCCGGTGGGAACTTTTGCTAGCCGGCGGCTAGTCTTGACCAAGGGTGCGTTTGTGACCGGTTCACGGGTCCGGTTCACGGGGTTCATAAATACGGTTCATGACATGTTTAGATTAAAACACGGGTTCGATTCATGGGTTGTTTTTACAAGGTTAATTATTTTTACAAGTTTATTTTTACAAGAATTAAATTAAATTAATTAAAACATGTACATGATTAATTTAATTTATACACGACTTAGGTTATTAATATTAGTATTAATACCTGAATTTTAACCTAAGTAATTATCATTTTAATTAGACTATATAATTAATTAATTATTAAAATCATGACTTATAATTAATTAATTTACATGACTTAGGTTATATTATTAATAGATAATAATACATGTTTTAACCTAAGTATTTTTACCTTTATTTAATTAAATCATGTTATATTTAATTAAATACTTTAACCTATAGTTTATTTAATTCACATGAAATAATTAATAAACTATACTATTTAATTACATGACTTAAAATATTTATCAGTAAACACTTAAGCTTATATAATTAGCTTAATAGTCCAACTTATTTCTATTTATGAAAACTTTCTATTATTAGAAACTTATTTAATTAAGGCAGCTAATCTATTTATGGAAACTTTCTATTTTTAGAAACTTATCTATTTTAAGCAGTAAATCTATTTTTGGAAACTTTCTTTTTTGGAAACTTTCTATTTTTGGAAACTTGCTATTTTTAGAAAGTTACTTATTATTACACAACAAGTATAATAATACACGAAATAAAAGAAATACTTAAACATAATACATGATAAACACAGTATAAAGCCTTAGTCAGTAAAACATGACATGAACATATAAAACAAGCTAAGACATGATATAAAGCCAGTTACGTATTCAGTAATCAGATACTTATATACGTGTGTATTCATGTAGCATTAGTGATACCGAAGTAGGACTCTCTTCCGTTCGTCTTCTTCGTTCACTGGACACAAGGTACGGATTCTTCGTCCTTTCAGTATGGACATTCTTCCTTATTAGGATTTCCCCGTATGCAGCCAATTGTTTTCCCCAGTATATGTTTTATATGTTTTTGAATTGCTTATGTTTAATTAGAATACCTAAAGCCATATACATGCATGACCAGTTTCACCTAGTTATGGAGGTACCATAACCATAACACTGGAGGCACCAGTGTTATGACTCCACCACGACGGAGTGATAGCTCATGGCGTCCCTTTCGTTTTTGGCCATATTATTATTATCAGGTGGGGCATATGGGTGCATCCTAGTTTACATGTTTTCAGGAGATTATTCAGGTGAATGTGGTGTGTGCCTTGCATCCTTCACAAGGAGGTGATCCCTCCTACCCAAACCAGTATATTAAATTAGAGGCAGCCCCTCTAATTTGCATGACGAGGTCACCCCTCCAAGTATTCATGCACGTTGATAATTCATGACCTATATTGGCTAATGGTAAACATGTTAAACGGTTTTTACAAGATAAACATAAGGCTTTTCAAACTATAAAACCAGCTTTAATAAGATATACCAGGTTATCCAGGACTTAGTCTTTTCCGCTGCTCTATGCTTATATGTTTATATTATTCATGCTTTACTTGTATATCCGTGCACTGAGCGTTATGCTCAGCCGTTTTCCTTTTCATGTTCCTAAAACGGCAGGTACTCAGGGACGCTCGTAGACTTCAAGCGTACGTGCATATGGATTGGAAGCTTCCTAGCCTTCTTTACTTTATGCATTTCGTTATACTTTGATACTCATTTCCATGGACATTGTTTAGTCCTTTTCTTTTACAGTACTTATGTTTGTGTGTGATGAGTTCTGCTTTTGGGGTACCGATGTTTGATTTCGATATTTCCTTTATGGTCATGTAATGTTTTATACATTTATCCTTGTATGCTTTGATGACACGCCATAATCACGCGTGATGGACATTCTTCCTAATTAGGATTTCCCCGTATGCAGCCAACTGTTTTCCCCAGTATATGTTTTATATGTTTTTGAATTGCTTATGTGTAATCACGCGTGAATTGCTTATGTGACATTCCATTTATCAAAATGGGGTGTTACAAAAACATTTTATAAACCGTTCTTGTTTTTAAAATCAAGATCCTAATATGACTGATACTATACCTACTCCACCCTTTGGTTAAACCAGTCAAGGTACCACTTCGACCACCGCACCGGCCACCACATCTACTACCATGCCTACACCGGTTGTAAGCACCGGTAATAATGATGATGACCTTCCCCAACTACTTGATGTTCGTGGGGGTCACATGTGTCCAATGTTCCAGCGTTTGATGAAGAAGATTTTTCAAGTTGGAAAAGTGAATTTCTTATATATTTAGATGGCTTAGAACCCTTCTTGATAGAAATCTTAGAAAATGGTCCCTATGTACCACTGGCCATTTCCTCTACCCCTGAGAGACCCATCAAGAAGCCTGCTAAGCAATGGTCTCCAGAGGATATGTTAATGCAATAATGACTAAAAACGTTACTTGCATTTTTCGGTCTCGCTTAGTTTTGATTACGACAATATGTAAAAACAAGCATTTACGAAAACGGCGAAATACGAATTCTTGAGTTCAAGTATTTTTCATTTTACCCATTTTCACTTAAGGTATGGATAAACAAGTACTAACCTTAATCAAGTGATCAAATGATTTAATCTTTATTAAAACTCACCTTTTATTTAAGTGTGACAAGTTTTTTTTATTAAACTTTCTTTTTAAGAAAATGTTTTATTAAATTATTTATTTGAAATTTGAAAATGGCATATTCTTATTTGGCTAAGAATATCCTTTCAGGATATCTTTTATATCCAGATAAGACCTCCACCAGTAAAGGACAATAAATGGAGCGGAGTCTAGGCAGCGGTTCTCTAGCGCCTAGGCGGTTCCTTATCGATAAGGAACCGCAGGCTGAGCTAAGGAACCACCACCAGATATAGCCGTTGGCCTTCTTGTCCTATAAATAGTGGACCATTCTCAGCTTTTCAAATCACCTCTTTTGCACATTTATTTCCAGATTCAAACCCCTTCTTTAATCACTCAAATCTTTGATCATTTGTTTGATTATTACTTGTTTAAAAAGTGAATCTTGTTCTTCCATCCCTTCCTCTCCAAGTGCAAAGAGAAGAACACTATCCTTGTGTAGTGTTGAGTCCACCACCAAAGATCCATTGAAGAACTAATTTTATACACTTGTAGTTGTGTCATAGTTGTGAAGATCCAAGTAGTTGTGTCTATTTGGAAGTTGTGTATGTACTAAGTATAGTTGTGTAGATTGGTCCTAGCTACGATTAGGGCTCGACTTTTAGCTTAGAGTCGGAAATTGGTTAAGCGACGTGTACGGTTTTCTCCACCATAAGGAGCTTGTTGTGTAGTGAACTCTCGAGTAAGGAGTACTCGAGGAGTGGAGTAGGAACGAGGAGTGAGCTTCGTTGCCGAACCACTATAAATCCTTGGTGTTCGGTTTGATCTTTCTTTACCCTTAACTCTTTACATTCTTTATTCTTTATGCATATACATTTGTTAGTATTAGCTTAGTTACACTATCATTCTTTATTCTTTGTGGATATATTTTTGTTAGTATTAGTTTAGTTACACTATTGTTCATATTGTGCATAAGAAGATTTCACATATTTCCTCAAGCCTAAGTTTTTGAAAAAGGATTTTTGGAAACCACATTTTAACAAGTAAATATAAGAAACTATTCAACCCCCCCCCCCCCCCTTCTAGTTTCTACAATTGGTATCAGAGCGTGGTTGCTCAAGAATTTTTAAAGTATATTGTATTTTATAACTTGAATCGATCTATGGATTCCAACAAGTACCTAGAAGGGCAATCTATGCAAAGACCACCACTTTTTGAAATCGATAGTTTTATTTATTGGAAAAATAGATTTGAAACTTATGTGAAATCAAAAGATTTAGATCTTTGGCATGTTATTACCAATGGTGATTTTTTACCTTATCAATTTAATGAAGTTTTTAAAACAAAAGAATTGGTCACTTTTGACAATGCTAATGATGATACAAAAAGGAAACTTTCAAAAAATAATGAGGCTAAAATGGTGATTTATAATGCTTTGCCTAAGAAAGAGTATGAAAGGATTTTTATGTATGAAACCGCTAAAGATATTTGGAACACTCTTTTAGTAACCCACCAAGGTAATAGCCAAGTCAAAGAAAGCAAAATCGATATTCTTGTCCAACAATATGAACAATTTGTCATCTTAGAAGATGAAACTATTGATAGTGCATTTGCTAGGTTTAACACCATTATTACTAGTCTAAAAGCACTTGATGAAGGTTTTTCTAGCAAGAACAATGTTAGGAAGTTTCTAAGGGTTTACATCCAAATGGAGAGCAAAAGTCACGGCGATTGAAGAATCAAAAGATCTCTCAACTTTATCACTCGATGAACTCATAGGCAACTTGAAGGTTCATGAGATGATAATTTTGAAGGACTCGGAATTAGTGAAAACCAAGAGTGAAAGGAAATCTCTTGCACTTAAAGCCAAGAAGGCACAAAGTGACCATGATAGTTCCTCGGAAAGCGATGACGAGGAGTATGCATTGGCGGTGAGAGATTTCAAGAAGTTCTTCAAGAGACGAGGTCAACACGTTAGGCAACCCAACAATGACAAGAAACCATACTCAAAGAATCGGTTTGCCAAGAACGAAAAAGGTGACAGGAGTTGCTTTAGATGTGGTGATCCAAATCACTTCATTGGTGATTGTCCAAGGCCCGCTCGTGATAAGAACCATACGGCGTTTGTTAATGGTGCTTGGAGCGATAGCGGTGAAGAAAATGATGACAACCCCAAGGAGGAGAAATGTCTTATGGCTCACACTTCTAAACATGTACATTCCGAAACCGAATATTATAGTAATGATAGATCCACCTTAGATGATATTGAATTTGAAGGCAAATATGATAGTTTACACAAACTTAGTCTCAAATTCATAGAAAAGAACAAAACCTTAAAATCAACCAAAACTAAGCTTGAAAATGAGATCAATTAACTTAGGGAGAAATTGGCTAAACTTGAGAAAAACAAAGAGGTTGATTTAGGTTGCTTAAGTTGCGAGAAACTTAGATTAGAAAATGAAGATCTCAAGAGCACCTCCATTAAATTGGAAAAGTTCATGAAAGGTACTAGTGCTCTTGACGACATGTTAAACAAACAAGTTCATTCAAAAGAAAGACTTGGTGTAGGTTTTAACTCAAATGAAGCCTCAACTGGTGAACCAAAGCAAGTCAGGTTTTCTAAAAAAACTCCTGTTGTACGCGGTACCCGATTGTATGGGGCGGTTCCTTATCAATATGGAACCGCCGTCATAGATAAGGAACCGCGGCCAAAGGTTGATTTTGGTGAAAATCTTGAACTTTCTGATAAATCTAAGTTAGATGAAAAACCAAAGCATCTTATTGTTAACAAGGTGAAATTACCCATACTTGACAACAATACCGTTGAAAAGTTCTACAAGCCATTAAGTAAACCTCTAATGGGAAATATAAGTTTATCAAGACCATCTTCTACTCCACCTAGAGTACGAAATGCGTCTAAGCCTAGAAGTAGAACAACATCTCCTAGAAAAAATAATCAAAACAATTCATGACCTAGAAGTAAAACTCCAACACCTAGAAGGAATAATAATAACTCTAAACCTAGATCAAATACACCTAGGAGAAATAATGAACAACAAAATGGTTACATGAATTACTACCTTCCTCCATTTTGTTCTCCATGGGGAATCCCCTCCTCATTCATGCATCCCAACCAAATGCAAGGGATGTTTGGAACTAACAATTTTGGACCCATGAGATATTGGGGACCAAATATTTGATCTTGTGTGTTTTTACCTAGATATGCTTGGGAATTGATTTGGAGCCCGATGAGTGGATTAAGGATAGTGGATGTTCTAAACACATGACGGGTAATCGAAGTTTGTTCTCGCATTACAAAGCATATGATGGAGGTAACGTCACATTCGCTAGTAGTCTACATGGAAATATCTTTGGCAAAGGTACGGTTTCTTTTGACTCCATGATCATTGAAAATGTTGAACACGTAGATAACTTAGGGTTCAACCTTTTAAGTATAGGCCAAATTTGTGACAATAAGTGTAAGGTCATCTTTTCGAAACATGACAGTGAAATCGTAAAAGATGGAAAGGTCATTGGAAAAGGTATTAGAAAGCATGGGCTTTATGTTATGAAGGTCAATAAGAAGTCAAAAGACAACATATGTCTTGCGACTATAGATGATAGTTCTACTCTTTGGCATAGGAGATTAGGTCACGCTAATATGCGTTTAATTCAATCTTTAGTCTCTAAGGAGTTGGTAAGACACCTCTCCAAGATTAAGTTTGATAGTCACTTTTGTGATGCTTGAAAAATTGGAAAGCAAGTTCACTCAAGTCACAAAGCCAAGAATTTGGTTTCGACCTCTCGATGCTTAGAGCTCCTATATATAGATCTTTTTGGACCTTCCGCCATTCGGAGTTATGGAGGTAACCTTTATACCCTAGTTATTGTTGATGACTACTCTAGATTCACTTGGACTAGATTTTTGGCATCTAAGAATGAAGCTTTCGATCACTTCGAAATCTTTAGTCGGAGAACTCAAAATCAACTAGGATGTTCAATTGTCTCTATTAGGACGGATCATGGTAGGGAATTTGACAATGAAGTGCAATTTGGTGCCTTTTGTGAAGCTCATGGTATTACCCATAACTTCTCGTCTCCTCGCACTCCATAATCAAATGGGGTAGTTGAAAGGAAGAATAGGACTCTCCAAGAGATGAGTAGGACAATGTTAAATGAGCAATCTTTGCCTCAAAAGTTTTGGTGCAATGCCGTGGACACATCGACTTACATTCTCAACCGAATTCTTATTCGACCTTTCTTAGGAAAGACCCCCTATGAGATTCTTAAAGGTAAGAAACCCTCATTGGAATATTTTAGGGTGTTTGGAAGCAAGTGCTTTATCCTCAACACCAAAGACTACCTTACCAAGTTTGACCCAAAGTCTTACGAAGGTATCCTTTTAGGTTATTCCCAAACTAGTAAAGCCTACATAGTCCTAAATAGAACCACGGGGGTTATTGAAGAATCACTCAACGTAACCTTTGATGAAACCCCTCCTTCGCCGAAGACACCACCATTGGTTGATGATGACTTTGATGAATTAGAAGTAGTTAAAGCCAAAGAGGTTAGAAAAATAGGAATTGAAGACCTTAGTGTAGAAAAGGAAGTAAACATTAAGGAATCTAGGGATCATACTCTCAATAATGTCATTGGTGACTTAAATCAAAGGACCCTAAGATCTCAAGTCCAAAACCAAAGCAACTTCTTTTGTTTTGTCTCCTTGATTGAACCAAAGAATGTTAAAGAAGCTTTGACGGATGAGAGTTGGGTCATTGCGATGCAAGAAGAATTGAATCAATTCGTTGCCAATGATGTTTGGGAACTTGTTCCTCCACCTAGAAGTTCTAGCATTATAGGAACCAAATGGGTATTTAGGAATAAGCTAGATGAGAATGGTGTTGTGTCTCGTAACAAGGCTAGACTTGTATCTCAAGGCTATAATCAACAAGAAGGTATTGATTATGACGAGACATATGCACCGGTAGCTAGACTAGAATCCATTAGAATCCTCTTAGCCTATGCTTGCGCCTTAGATTTTAAGCTTCAACAAATGGATGTAAAGAGTGCTTTTCTCAACGGTTTGATCAATGAGGAGGTATATGTGGCTCAACCTCCCGGCTTCATTGATTTTGAGAAACCGGATCATGTTTACAAGCTTAAGAAAGCACTTTATGGACTCAAACAAGCACCCAAATCTTGGTATGATAGACTTAAAGCGTTTCTTGTTAAACATGAGTATACCATGGGGATTGTATACAATACACTCTTTACAAAGAAGAAAGGTTCTCACCTCATAATCGTACAAATATATGTTGATGACATTATATTTGGATCAACTTGTCAACGATTGTGTGATGACTTTGTCAAAATCATGCATGATGAGTTTGAAATGAGTATGATGGGAGAACTCAACTTCTTCTTAGGACTCCAAATTAAACAAATGGATGATGGTATTTTCTTTAGTCAATCTAAGTACGCTAAAGAAATATGGATTAGAAGAATCTAGACCAATGAAGACCCCTATGGCCTTGGATACTAAACTCACCGTAGATGATGATTGTGGGTCGGTAGACAACACCAAATATAGAGGTATGATTGGTAGTTTGTTATACCTAACGGCAAGTCGACCGGATATCATGTTTAGTGTCTGCCTTTGTGCTCGCTTCCAAGAGGCTCCCAAAACCTCTCACCTTGAAGCGGTTAAGCGTATCTTCTGATACATTAAAGGCACTATACATTTAGGATTATGGTATCCTAAAGGGACCGGCGTAGAAACCATTGTCTACGTGGACTCGGATCATGCGGGAAACTATGTGGACTGGAAAAGCACTAGTGGAGTTTGTACCTTCATGGGT
Source organism: Glebionis coronaria (assembly GCA_025667525.1). Classification (NCBI taxonomy): domain Eukaryota; kingdom Viridiplantae; phylum Streptophyta; class Magnoliopsida; order Asterales; family Asteraceae; genus Glebionis; species Glebionis coronaria. Next base: position 135,843,900 of record CM046879.1, on the reverse strand, counting down.
TGTTGTTTAACTTCTTGGTTCTCCAAGAAACAAACCGCTCTTGCAATATCCACCACGGAAGCCGAGTATGTGAGTGCCGGAAAAGCATGCCAACAAGCTCTATGGATGAAGCAAGCGCTTGTTGATTACGGGATTTCTCTTGATGATGTTCCCATCATGTGCGATAATAAAGGTGCTATAGACCTTAGCAAGAATCCCGTGCAACATTCGCAAACCAAACACATAGAAATTAGACACCATTTCCTTAGGGATAATGTTCAAAAGGGGAACATTTCTATTGAGAAGGTGCCCTCCGAGGACAACTTAGCCGACATCTTCACTAAGCCACTTAAGAGGGAACCTTTTAATTACCTACGTCTAGGTCTAGGATTAATGGAACATCTTCCTTGATTTCCTTCTTTTTATAGTTTATCACTTTGAGTCTTTGAGTCTTTTAAACTCCTTTTGAAAAATCTTCTCCTATCTTTTTCAAAACTCTCAAAGTTTTCATCAAAATGGTTGAAAAATGTTTTTTTTACATTGTTAATTCAATCTAAAAACGGTTTTTCATGGATTCTCGCTATTAATCTAGAGCTTACATAATTCATATGTATGTTTCTCTCAAACTTAGCAAGAACAAGATAGAATCATGGAGGATAATTGTGTCATGACTTAAGGTCTTGTATTACACACCTCCTACATTGATTTTTTTTGTCAAATGTCTATTTGGTATGTGTGCATATGTTTTCTTTGTCTATCTTTGCTTTTAAGCATATCCCTATGATAAGTTAAACTAGAAAAATAAGATTTGCTGAGACAAAAATCTTCCATCATACACCAAACACAAGCCCCTGTAGGCGGTTCCATAAGTGAACCGCGGTTCCTTAGTGATAAGGAACCGCCGGGCATGATAAGGAACCGCATACAGCGCCTTCCTTTTTTGGGTTTTTCTCTGAAACTCCAGATTTGCTCCAACATTTTTGAGAATCTTAGTTTCAAACCCTTTGACCACCCCAAAATACCTTAAACCTTCCCTATTTAAACCTTAAGCATTTTGCCTTTCTTCACACCACAAAATGTCTTATTCTCCCAATGAAAGCCTTGAATCCCCACCATTCTCTCCAATTGCTTTCAACCCAAATTCACCCAAGAACACTCTTAATCACATATCTCCTTCCAAGAATGTTGATTGTGGAACTTCTTTGCTTCCACCACCACCCTTTAGTGTTCTTCCTCCTTCTCATGATAATGTCATGCACCATGGAACATATTGTCATTGTTGTCAATATCAACATCTTGCTATGGCACACATCTATGAGGAGTTGAGCTACATCAAGAGTCTCTTAATCAAGCCTCCTATTCACTATGATTATGAGATCTCCAACAAGCCACCACCACCACCCTCCGCAGTTACCTTGTCTTTCTTATAAGCATTGGTTGCTTATCCACAAGACACCAAACTCTAGCAAATCTTACAATTCTAGAATAACTAGGATTAGATTTATGCTTTTGGCTTGTTTTCTTTTTCCATACAACTTTGTATGATATTTTTTTTTTGTAACTTATCTTGGATCTTTATCTTTGTGTCTTTCTTCTCTTATTTTTATGTGACCTATTGCTATATCTTGTTGGTTGTTTCCTTTGTTCAACTAACCCTACTATGTAGCTTGTCACCATATCTCGATTCCTCGGTGCCCCAAGCTAGGGAGAGTAAGCACCAAGGGGGAGTCTTTGCAAAGTCCGTTTCTTCAACACCGGCTTACGCAACCTTTTTGCTTCGACAAAGGGGGAGAAATGAATAAACTCGTCTTCGAAAATCTTGTTTTTGTGTGATTGAGTTTATGTATTGTCGGAATCAAAAAGGGGGAGATTCTTAATGCAATAATGACTAAAAACGTTACTTGCATTTTTCGGTCTCGCTTAGTTTTGATTAAGACAGTATGTAAAAACAAGCATTTACGAAAACGACGAAAAACGAATTCTTGAGTTCAAGTATTTTTCATTTTACCCATTTTCACTTAAGGTATGGATAAACAAGTACTAACCTTAATCAAGTGATCAAATGATTAATCTTTCTTAAAACTTACCTTTTATTTAAGTGTGACAAGTTTTTTTATTAAACTTTCTTTTTAAGAAAATGTTTTATTAAATTATTTATTTGAAATTTGAAAATGGCATATTCTTATTGGGCTAAGAATATCCTTTCAGGATATTTTTTATATCCAGATAAGACCTCCACCACTAAAGGACAAAAAATGGAGCGGAGTCTAGGCAGCGGTTCTCTAGCGCCTAGGCGGTTCCTTATCGATAAGGAACTGTAGGCTGAGCTAAGGAACCGCCACCAGATATAGCCGTTGGCCTTCTTGTCCTATAAATAGTGGACCATTCTCAGCTTTTCAAATCACCTCTTTTGCACATTTATTTCCAGATTCAAACCCCTTCTTTAATCACTCAAATCTTTGATCATTTGTTTGATTATTACTTGTTTAAGAAGTGAATCTTGTTCTTACATCCCTTCCTCTCCAAGTGCAAAGAGAAGAACACTATCCTTGTGTAGTGTTGAGTCCACCACCAAAGATCCATTGAAGATCTAATTTTATACACTTGTAGTTGTGTCATAGTTGTGAAGATCCAAGTAGTTGTGTCTATTTGGAAGTTGTGTATGTACTAAGTATAGTTGTGTAGATTGGTCCTAGCTACGATTAGGGCTCGACTTTTAGCTTAGAGTTAGAAACTGGTTAAGCGACGTGTACGGTTTTCTCCACCATAAGGAGCTTGTTGTGTAGTGAACTCTCGAGTAAGGAGTACTCGAGGAGTGGAGTAGGAACGAGGAGTGAGCTTCGTTGCCGAACCACTATAAATCCTTGGTGTTCGGTTTGATCTTTCTTTACCCTTAACTCTTTACATTCTTTATTCTTTATGCATATACATTTGTTAGTATTAGCTTAGTTACACTATCATTATGTATTCTTTGTGGATATATTTTTGTTAGTATTAGTTTAGTTACACTATTGTTCATATTGTGCATAAGAAGATTTCACATATTTCCTCAAGCCTAAGTTTTTGAAAAAGGATTTTTGGAAACCACATTTTAACAAGTAAATATAAGAAACTATTCAACCCCCCCCCCCCCCTTCTAGTTTCTACAGGATAGACGCCTGGCTAACCAGGACAAGAGACTCAAAATTATCATAGTCTCTTGCCTACCCTAGAACATTATGAAGTGTATCATAAAATGCAACTCTGCTAAGGAGATGTGGACTGAGTTAGTTCTAGGGTATGAAGGTCCAGAGGAAACAAAAGAAACCAAAATCCAAGCCCTTAGACGTAAGTTTAATGCTTTTAAAGCTTTGGAAACAGAAACTGTTGCTCAAACTTATACTAGGCTTAAGATTTTGTTGAATGACTTGGGAAACAATGGAGTTGTTCTACCTAAGGCTGAGGTTAATGCTACATTTGTCAATATTTTACCTAGAAAATGGCTTAGCCTAAACCAGACCTTAAGAGCAAATAATGTTATCAAAAATGATACTTTAGCCCAACTGTTTGGTAGATATAACTATGAAGAAGGGATAATTGACTCCATTTACAAATCAGAGACTGATTGGTTTACCACCAATATCACAAGATCAAAAGCTCTTGTTGCTAACCATTCTTTTCAGGACAACGAATCTGACATAGAAGAAGACACCAGAAGCAGTCAAGAATTTCTTGATGAATTACATGCTGAGTTCCATGACAGATCCCTTCTAGCTGACCAAAAAAGGTACTACAAGAGATCTGGTAGAGATGGAGCTGCTAAGGTTGATAAATCCAAGGTGTCATGCTACACTTGTGGAAAGACTGGTCACTTTCAGAAAGATTGATGGTCCAACAAAACCTCCTCTCCAAGCTTTCCTTCATCTAGCAACAACCACATCAGCAAGAAGAAGTTTTCTACCTCACCTTTCAAGCAAACTTCCCACTCTGACTCAGAGGGAAAGAAGGACTACAAAGTTAAGTACAAAGCCTTGAAAGCTGAGCTGTTAAAACTCAACCAGAAAGCTGAAGATGCAGCTAAGAAAAAGGATGTTAAGAAGACTAAAAAAGGTCTGATTGCTGCTTCATTCGACTGGGATGATGAACCCCTTACATCTGAGGATGAAGGAACTACTACCGTCAGAGCCTTTATGGTTGTCGATGATGAAGAACCTGCTGTCGGAAAAAGCGAAGCAAGATCTGGTCAATGGGTGGACATCACCCATAAAAAAGGTACAAAGACTGCTATCTATGCCTGAAGGTCCTAATAGATACCATGTCAGTGACTATACCTTGGTTGACTTCCATTTTGTGGAAGAGCAAAGAAAAAACCTGTTAAACAAGTTTCATAGTCTTAAAACAGAGTTAAATCTTTGTCAATTTGAATTAGCAAATCTTAAACCCTTTGTGAATCTTGCAAATCAACTTCAAAATGAAGTAAGCAAATTGTCCATTGAAAATGAGTCTTTAGCTGATGAAAACACTTCAGAAAAACCATTGAAAAATGGAATTTGGCTCAATCCACAGTGGAAGAAATAGTTGCTGAAGCCATACCAGGTGATGTGGTTCAGGCTATTGGGGGAAAGGGTAGATACAAAAATCATATACCTATACCCAGTGTTAAATTGTCCCTTCAGATGTTTCTTCTCCTTCTTCCACCTCTGTGGATGAGATAAACTCTGACAAGAAATCAGAGGTACCAGGTTTACCAAGACTCGCTGGTGCTATCCCATCTGATTCCTTGATTGGCCCAAAACCTCTAACCAAAATCCCAGGATATTCAATTATCAAAGTCGATGATAAAGCGCACAAAAAGGTTTTCGTGGCCAAGGACTCTGATAGGTGTGTAAACACCCATCCTTTTACCACTTAATTACAATAATAACCAGGCCAAAACGTGTATTTTATGTCGTAAATGTCAGAATTATGCGTGGTTTGTGTTTTTGTTGTGATTTAGGACGAAAATGTGAAAAGGGGAGAAAACACAGGCATTCACGGGCTTTTATCGAAGAAAAAGACAAAAGACGAAGTCAATAAACCAAAAGTGCAAAAAGAACGGAAGTCCAAGACCAATTCTGAATATTTATCGAAGAAAAAGTCAAAAGACGGAAGTTTACTAAAAGCCGAAGAACTCAAGTCTAATTTATTGAAGATTACAAGACGAGTTTATTAACCCCGAGACAAAAGTCGAAGAACTAAGAAGATCAAGGACTAATCAAGCAATTAAAGAAAGAAGTAAGAGGGGAGGAAGCTTCCTTCCACTAATCCTCCTCCTCCCCTATAAATAGATCATTAGGACTTCATTTGTAGTTGTTAGCTAATTTGACAAATTAGTCTTTCCACTATTTTCATTACTTGCACAATTTTAATTTCATTTACTAATTTGTTCTTTAATTTCATGTCTTAAATTTCGTACCTTTTAATTCCAAGTAAGTTAATTTTATTGTTAATCTTTGTTTTCCTTTAATCAAGCTTTTCTTTATCATTCTCATCCTACTTTTCTTGTTTTTAATTTGTTACAAATTCAGATTAAGCAATCTTTTGCTTAATCCCATTGCTTATTTGATTAAAAAGTTCATCTTTTTATTTCCATCTAGGCTTGTATACGAATTAAGCTATAAGTTTGACAATCTTATTGGCTTATTTTGTATTTAGCTTATTTGATTTTAAAGTTTTCTAAAAAGTTTTATCTTTTTAAAGTTCCTTTTATAAAGTTTATGAATTTCATATTTCAAAAGTTGTCAAATTTATGCTTAGTGAGTTGTTTTAGATTTGGCTAAGTGAGCCTATTGAAAGTGCTTATTGAGATTTTTGCTTATCTCCATTTTCGGATTTGTTGGTGTTCATCGCAATATTGAGGGTGATACACATTCCGATGGATTGCTTATTTGTATCGCAAAAATAACCAATTGTGGTTCTACTTTGCGATCATTTGTACCATCCCCCTTATTCCGATCGGGATTGCGATCGCTCATTGCGATCGCATATTCCGACGGAGTTTAAGGTATATTGCGACGAAGTGCTGCCCAAATTTTGACAGCCACATTCGGATAGATTTTGGTACTTTAGTTATTACGACAGTTTTTATTTTTTTAGACATTCCGATAGAATTTTTGTTTAATATTCTGACAGTTTTTGTTCAACATTACGATAGCTTTTTCTTTTAAAAACATTCCGATAGAAAATAAAGAAAAAAAACACACATTGCGACACAACCAAAATAATATTCCGATGGTTTCTTTTCCAAATACAACATTCCGATGGAACACCTACTTGTGTGCCAGCTTAAGGATCTTTTGGCGCCAATTTCAGCAGGCAGCTTGGCTGCTTGAGCTAGTTGCCTGCTAGCTTGTTTATTTATTATTTTTGTTCCGTAATTGTTCAGTTTAATCTGAAAGTTGTTCCGATTTTATTTCTGAAAGTTACGTATTTTTAGTTGAATTTTTCGTCTAATTTTAAAATTAATATTTTTTCGTAAAGTTCAAGTTTTATCTTTTATTTAGTACCCGCTTTAGGTTTTGCCTCGTTTAGCTTTAAAGTACCATTTTAGTTTTATTCTCTCCTTTTTCATTTAGTAAACTTTATTTTCGAGTCGATAGTTAATTTCGTCTTTTAGATTTATTTTTATTAATTGTTTCGCTTTTAATTTCGTTTTATTATTTGTTTTAATATTCGTTTTAATATCGTTTTAATTTTTAGTTTTTAATATTCACCTTGTTTTACTTTTATTATTTGTACTTGTCTTTAGTTTGTTTTTTAATACTTTTTGCGTTTACTTTTTAATTAGTTTTAGATAATCAACTTCCCTTTTTCTTAACCAAAAACAACTGAGTCACACATTTAACCGGAAATCAATTCGATTAGACACCGAGAAAACGAACTTTTTCAACTAGTAAAATATTAATTTCAAAAAGTTCGTTTTCTCGGTGTCTAATCGAATTGATTTCCGGTTAAATGTGTGACTCAGTTGTTTTTGGGATCCGTTCACTCGTGAACGTTATTTTTCGTGTCAAAAATTTTCAAAAATCCCAAAAACATTTGAAAAATCATAAAAAGCATTTCTTTTTCAAAGTTTTGCACCAAAAATATTCTTCTTGCTTATCTATTTTTCTTTATGGATTCTTATGTCCATTGCGTCGGGTGTGGGAGACGATTATACAGGAACGATTCATGTCAATGGTGTACATGTGAGCGGTGTGGAAACGATATCGACAATACCCAATTCGGATTTTGTCCTTTGTGCAACTCGACTAATTCTTCTTTTTCTAATCCACCTCCTGTTCCCCCTTGCATCTATTGTGGAAGCGATTCTCATTGTCATGTTTCGTGTCCAATTCGACACCCGCCTCATGGAGAGCAAGAACTGGGTTACAATTATGACAATGCTAATAGCTATCTACAAGAAGCACCGGGTTTTTCTCCATACCCATGTTGCCAAAATTATGGGGGGCCTCACGATACTTCTTATTGTCAGCCAATGAATTATTATGAGCCAGATCTGTGTCCTCATTTTTCTTCACCGATGGATTATTATGAACCAAATCCGTGTTATAATTCTTCTCAACCGATGACTTACTATGAGCCACATCCGTGCTATAATTCTGGTTTTCATAACTGTGAGCCCCCACACCCCAACCTCAATCATCAATCCTCTCAGAGAATTCGTATTGCCCAACAACTCACTACTATGAATGAAGAAAGACAAGCCATTCTTTGGAAACTTCATGACGGCTTAATTCAACTGACCGAAGCATTGAAGGAACAAAAGAGACAGCAACAAGAGCGACAACAAAAAGAGCAAGTATCTAATCTTAGTGATTATACCCCTCCTCTTGTGCGTCAATACTATTATGATGATGACGACGACGATGATGTCTACGCTCTCGACCCATCTATTGAAGTTGCTACTCCTACTCTTGATATTCCTAATGCGTCTAAGGATGATGATTCATTGAGTGAGATTAGTGATTTTGGTCTCGATAAATTCTTTGATGATGAGGTTTGTGACATGCCTACTACTATGGAGTCTGAGGACGACGTTGCTCTTACGAAAGAGGTCGATCCTAATGATGACGATTTTTCTCCACGCTATGAGAATTTCACTTTTGAAATCTCTCAATCTCCACCGGGAGATGCGGGCAATGACGATTTATTCTCTCCGGCTTACGAGAAGTTCACCGATGAACTTGCTCTTGAAGATGAGGTGGAAGACGTGATTCTCCGCGACAGATTACGAAAAGTGCATCTTCTTATTGCTCAAATCGAAGAGTTGACTTCTCCTCCTCTTTCCGAGTCTTTACCTCCATCTATTCATCACGTTGAAGATAATGACCCATTGCTAGAAGAAATCGACATTCACTCAATACCTCCGGGTATTGATGATAATGACACGGAGGGGGATATTATTTTTGATAATTTGTTGTAGGAAGGTATTGTCCCAAGTCCCCCTCCCGAGCACCTTTCATCCTCCCCTTTAGCCACTATTACGGAGGATGAGTGCTTTGACCCGGGAGGTGACATTCACTATTTCATGATTGATAACATTATGGCTTTGCCGAGTGCTCAACATCCATTGTCTTTGGGGGATGACAATGTGCTTACTTTACCCACCCCACCTCCCCTGGATCTCGATTTCACATACTTTTCGTATGTTGAAAGAACCTTTCTCCCATTCAAGACTTATTCCCCCGCCTCTCCTTTGTTGATGTCCACCGGGAACGAGGACAAGGTCTTTGATCCCGGTATTACATTTGAGGCTTCCCCATGGACCATTTAATTCGGGGACGAGTCAGGCTCGTGACTCGGTTAATATAAACAAGCGCTCTTCGGGAGGCAACCCGATTATCTATCTTTACTTGTTTTCACCATAAGTGTAGGGGGAGCCCGTTGGTGTTTCTTGTTTCCTTTCTTATCATGTGCAGGGATTAGAGCTTCAAAGACACACTCTTGATGACTTTTGACGACCCGTGATTCCGTGTACCCGTCTTCCCGGTTCTATCCTAAACTCTTTTCGATTCACTGTTTTATATTTTCCAATATTAAAATAGGAATCTCTTTAGTTGTCTCTTCCTTAGCGAGATTTAAACAAAGTGCACAATGTCCTAAGTTTAGGGGAGTTTACTCCCACATGCTTAAACATTGAGGACAATGTTTATATCAAGTGTAGGGGGGACTTCTATCGAAGTTAAGTGGTCTTTTCCTTGTATTTGCCATCATTTTAACCGGAAAATCTATTTTTCGACATTTTTCAAAATTTTTGATCTATTTTGGCCTATTAGTTTTTCCTTTATTTTAGTTATTTTCCTTTGTTGCTAGAATAAATTTTAATAAAGTGGTTTTAATTTTCAAACGTTGTGAATTTTTTGACTCGACCCGAGTTTACTTATCTAAGTTTACTCTAGCTAGTATCCTTAACATGTTTAAGTCAAGTTTTGCTAGGCTTTTATATAGGGAGATATAAAACGCGAAAGTCTTAACTCTTACGGGTTAAGAACAAGAACTTTTCGCAAGTTCCTATAATTGATCCTAGAGAGTCGTTTATCAAGGGAACTTTAAAATGCGAATTCTAAAACTTGAAAAAGTCTAAGAGTTTGCAAGATCCTATAGATGACTCGAAAACCCAAAGTTGTGATTTAATTGGCTAAGCATCCACGAGTCTCATTCCTTGAGATTTTAAATTGTGGAGAACGAGAGATGATAGAGTCAATTATAAGTTTGGTATTCTTTCGTGAATTTATGTGAGTTAATTATAAGCCTATTCTCCCACCGCTTGCTAATAAATTTTATCTGCAATAAATAAGGTTATACGATTTGAAAAGTTACTTAGCTTCTAGCACAAGATTGTTTAAAAGTTGCTCGGTATGGATTAGAGTTCATAGCCAAGGCATAACTTATTGAAGCGGGATGCAAAGATTGGCGAGTCCGAAAAGGCCCTAACAAGGCATGAGGGCTACATTTTATTGCTAAAGATCCAAAGTGATGTGAAGAATCATTTATCAAAGATCAATATGAAGGATCGAGACACACGACGAAAAGCAAATACTCCCGTAAAGATCATGGAGAAGTCTATCCGAAAAGGCCCTAACAAGGTATGAGGATAAATAGATCCAAGTCCAAAAAGGAGGCGGATCGTTGTATAACAAAATCCCAAATAAAGATTGGAGAAAAATGAAGAAGTCGTGGTCCAAAAATGAAGAATCTCTCAAAAACTTCAAGTGAAGAAATTCCTATTATGAAGAGAAGGCCATTATTTCATGAACGTCTCTCAAGATTTGAAGTATGAAGTCGCTGCCAAATATCGGTCCGAGAAAGGTCTCAAATCGCGAAGCGAATTATGCCAAGATATGAACTTTATGAGGTCCCGAGAAGCAGTTTTAAAAGATTTTGTCCTTTAGCTAACTATTGATTAAATCGTCTCACTTTATTTTCAGCCTAATAAACTATCGAAATAAGTCAACAATGCATCCTCGTGATCATTCAAGACAACAAAAAAATATAAGAGATACACCTAGGAATAAGGGAGTCTAAGTAAATAATTGGCCCACATGAGTTCGTGTTAGTTTGCTAACTTATAATAACAATGATCTCGTTTTTAAGCTTGGTTTGGAGAAAGTGAAAACTTGAGGATGATGATCATTCATGACATTTCCAAAACCCGAAGGTATGTTTTTTATTTCTTTACTTTGAATGTTTATAATTTTCTATCTCTTTAATAAAGGCCAATATTGATTGATTATGATGAAAAGTGTAATCGTGCTTTGTAACTAATGCATTGCATGAGGACATTGCAATGGTCAAGTGTAGTGGATTTGATAGGTGTGTAAACACCCATCCTTTTACCACTTAATTACAATAATAACCAGGCCAAAACGTGTATTTTATGTCGTAAATGTCGGAATTATGCGTGGTTTGTGTTTTTGTTGTGATTTAGGACGAAAATGTGAAAAGGGGAGAAAACACAGGCATTCACGGGCTTTTATCGCAGAAAAAGACAAAAGACGAAGTCAAGAAATCAAGAGTGTAAAAAGAACGGAAGTCCAAGACCAATTCTGAAGATTTATCGAAGAAAAAGTCAAAAGACGGAAGTTTACTAAAAGCCGAAGAACTCAAGTTTAATTTATTGAAGATTACAAGACTAGTTTATTAACCCCGAGACAAAAGTCGAAGAACTAAGAAGATCATGGACTAATCAAGCAATTAAAGAAAGAAGTAAGAGGGGAGGAAGCTTCCTTCCACTAATCCTCCTCCTCCCCTATAAATAGATCATTAGGACTTCATTTGTAGTTGTTAGCTAATTTGACAAATTAGTCTTTCCACCATTTTCATTACTTGCACAATTTTAATTTCATTTACTAAATTGTTCTTTAATTTCATGTCTTAAATTTCGTACCTTTTAATTCCAAGTAAGTTAATTGTATTGTTAATCTTTGTTTTCCTTTAATCAAGCTTTTCTTTATCATTCTCATCCTACTTTTCTTGTTTTTAATTTGTTACAAATTCGGATTAAGCAATCTTTTGCTTAATCCCATTGCTTATTTGATTAAAAAGTTCATCTTTTTATTTCCATCTAGGCTTGTATACGAATTAAGCTATAAGTTTGACAATCTTATTGGCTTATTTCGTATTTAGCTTATTTGATTTTAAAGTTTTCTAAAAAGTTTTATCTTTTTAAAGTTCATTTTATAAAGTTTATGAATTTCATATTTCAAAAGTTGTCAAATTTATGCTTAGTGAGTTGTTTTAGATTTGGTTAAGTGAGCCTATTGAAAGTGCTTATTGAGATTTTTGCTTATCTCCATTTTCGGATTTGTTGGTGTTCATCGCAATATTGAGGGTAATACACATTCCGATGGATTGCTTATTTGTATCGCAAAAATAACCAATTGTGGTTCTACTTTGCGATCATTTGTACCATCCCCCTTATTCCGATCGGGATTGCGATCGCTCATTGCGATCGCATATTCTGACGGAGTTTAAGGTATATTGCGACGAAGTGCTGCCCAAATTTTGACAGCCACATTCGGATAGATTTTGGTACTTTAGTTATTCCGACAGTTTTTATTTTTTTAGACATTCCGATAGAATTTTTGTTTAATATTCCGACAGTTTTTGTTCAACATTACGATAGCATTTTCTTTTAAAAACATTCCGATAGAAAATAAAGAAAAAAACACACATAGCGACACAACCAAAATAATATTCCGATTGTTTCTTTTCCAAATACAACATTCCGATGGAACACCTACTTGTGTGCCAGCTTAAGGATCTTTTGGCGCCAATTTCAGCAGGCAGCTTGGCTGCTTGAGCTAGCTGCCTGCTAGCTTGTTTATTTATTATTTTTGTTCCGTAATTGTTCAGTTTAATCTGAAAGTTGTTTCGATTTTATTTCTGAAAGTTACGTATTTTTAGTTGAATTTTTCGTCTAATTTTAAAATTAATATTTTTTCGTAAAGTTCAAGTTTTATCTTTTATTTAGTACCCGCTTTAGGTTTTGCCTCGTTTAGCTTTAAAGTACCATTTTAGTTTTATTCTCTCCTTTTTCATTTAGTAAACTTTATTTTCGAGTCGATAGTTAATTTCGTCTTTTAGATTTATTTTTATTAATTGTTTCGCTTTAAATTTTGTTTTATTATTTGTTTTAATATTCGTTTTAATATCGTTTTAATTTTTAGTTTTTAATATTCACCTTGTTTTACTTTTATTATTTGTACTTGTCTTTAGTTTGTTTTTTTAATACTTTTTGCGTTTACTTTTTAATTAGTTTTAGATAATCAACTTCCCTTTTTCTTAACCAAAAACATCTGAGTCACACATTTAACCGGAAATCAATTCGATTAGACACCGAGAAAACAAACTTTTTCAACTAGTAAAATCTTAATTTTAGACTCCAACAAACCCACTCCTTCCCCTGAAGAGCTTTCACCCACCAAACAACTTCTCCTCACCTTGATGGAAGAAGTAAAGGGGTTGAAAGAACAAATCAACCCCAGAGTTATTAGTCCATCTGTTAACTCTCTTGGTGAAGGATCTAGTAGCTCTAAGGGAAGAGCCTTATTCAGGCCTTGCAAGCATTTTAGTTTCAAAAATCATTCTTCTGAGGACTGCTCAAAGAAACCAAAATGTATCACATGCAAGTCTACTGAACACACCTCTAGAGAGCATGAGGAAATTATTGTTGTTCAAAGAACCAGAACTCAATTAAGATCTAAAACTCCTCACAGGACCTCTAAAAGAGTTGAGCCCAAACCCAGAGACAATTCTCAGGGTTGCAGACCAAATCCCCCATGCAAGTACTGTGGCTTCTTTGACCATCACTCTGATGAGTGTGAGCAGTATCCCGGATGTGACATCTGTGGAAGTATGCGTCATGGACCCAGAGACTGCAACCAAAGAGGGGGAGATAGAAACCAGAGAAGACCAAATGTCGCTGGTCAGCGACAGCATGGACCCACTGGAAAGTGGGTTCATCATCGAAACTAATCTGGCTTTGTTATATCTATGCATGAATATCTGAAGAAATCTGTTTGGTATCTGGATAGTGGGTGCTCCAGACATATGACAGGAGTTAAACAATATCTGCATAGATATAAGAAGGAGTCTGGTCCAAAAGTAACTTTTGGAGATGACTCCTCAGGGGCTACTGAGGGTTATGGCTCAGTGGATTGCAACGGAATAACCTTCACAAGGGTCGCTTATGTCAATGGACTGAAGCATAACTTAATCAGCATTAGTCAACTCTACGATGCTGGTTTCAAAGTTCTGTTCACTAAGACCCAAGGAATAATATTCAATCAAAATGATGATGTTGTTCTAATTGCATCCAGAAGAAGGGATGTGTATGTCATTGACATGACATCATGTACAGAAGGGATGAACACCTGTCTCTATGCCAAAGCATCTGATAGTGAAAATTGGCTATGGCATAAGAGACTCTCCCACTTCAACTTCAAGAACATCAACAAACTGGCCAATAATGAGTTAGTGGTTGGGCTTCCCTCTTTGACCTTCACCAAAGACAGACCCTGCTCAGCCTGCGAGAAAGGGAAGCACCACAGAGCCTCATTTAAGACAAAGCAATCATTCTCCATAAATAAGTGCCTCCATCTTCTTCACATGGACTTATTTGGACCAGTAAAACCTCAATCCCTTAATCACAACAAGTATACACTAGTCATTGTAGATGAATTCTCAAGATTCTTATGGGTATTCTTTCTCAAAAGAAAGAGTGATGTTGCCGAAAGAATAATGTCCTTCATCGGAGAAATAGAGAATTTCAATGACTGTAGAGTTAAGTCTATCAGAAGTGACAATGGCACTGAATTTAAGAACCATGCCATGGAAGTCTTTTGTGATGAAAAGGGAATATCATAGAACTTTTCTAACCCAGGCACCCCTGAACAAAATGGTGTCACTGAAAGAAGAAACAGAACTCTCATAGAGGCTGCTAGAACCATGCTCAGTGAATCAAGACTTCCAAAACAATTTTGGGGTGAAGCTATGAACACAGCTTGTTACACACAAAACAGATCTATTATTGTGAAGAGACACTGTAAGACCTCTTATGAAGTGTATAGGAAGAGAGCCCCTGATGTAAGCTACTTCCATGTCTTTGGTTGTCCTGTTTTAATTCACAGCTACAGAGATCACCTGGGAAAATTTGATGAAAAGTCAGATGATGGATTCTTTGTTGGCTACTCTCCCACCTCTAGAGTCTTTAGAATATTCAACATTCGTAGGCAAGAACTAGAAGAATCCATCCATGTCACCTTTAATGAAGCAGATGTTGTCATTACTCACACCAACATAGAAGAATGTGACATTGATTTCAATGAAGTCAGATCATATCCAGAGGATGATTTCTCATATCCCAAGGAATCATCTAAGGCCTGTCACAAGAACTTTCCTTATGTTCATGATTTGATCCACACTCAATCTCTGACATCACTCCAGAGGTTGAAAATGTTGAACCTATCACTCCACCCACTGAAGTGAATGTTGATCTTATCGAACCAATCTCTCACCTTGATGAAGAGATTATGGATGAATAAATAACATGTGAATATCCCCCAACATTCATTGATCCTGCAGTGACTCCTGAACCCACAGAGACTCCTGCTCCTCAATCCAAATGGAGCAGGAACCAAGATATTCTTCTAGTGAATATTCTTGGTGAACCCTCTGAGAGAGTCACCACCAGAGGCAAATTGAGATCTCGGGAAACAGCCTCAGCGAATGAATGCCTTTTCGCTAATTTTCTCTTTGAAGATGAACCTAAGAATGTGGCTGTTGCGCTTCTAGATGAAGGGTGGGTTGTTGCCATGCAAGATGAGTTGAATCAGATCAAGAGGAACAAGGTGTGGACTCTGGTAAAATCTCTAGCTGGAAAACAAGTGGTTGGAACTAAGTGGGTCTACAGAAACAAGAGGGATGAAGCTGGCATGATTGTTAAAAATAAGGCTAGGATTGTGGTGCTGGGGTACAATCAATCTAAGGGTATTGACTATGATGAAACGTTTGCACCATTAGCCAGATTGGAAGCTATCAGAATCTTTCTAGCCTTTGTAGCTTATATGGGGTTTACTGTATACCAGATGGATGTGAAGAGTGCTTTTCTAAATGGTAAGCTTGCAGAGGAAGTATATGTCTATCAACCCCCAGGGTTTGAAAGCAGTGAGTATCCTGATCACGTCTTCAGACTTCACAAAGCACTCTATGGGCTGAAACAAGCACCTAGAGCCTGGTATGAAACCCTATCAAAATTCTTACTTGAAAATAAATTTGTCAGAGGTACCATTGATCAAACCCTGTTCACTTATAGGTCCAAGGGTGATGTCATTTTAGTACATATTTATGTGGATGACATAATTTTTGGTTCAACCAATATCACTTTGAGCAAACAGTTTGCCAAACTCATGACCAAAAAGTATGAAATGAGCATGATGGGGGAATTAACTTTTTTCTTAGGTTTTCAAATTAAACAAAATTCAAAAGGAATTTCCATTTGTCAAGAAAAATATGTTAAGGATTTGCTCAAGAAGTATGATCTGTCTGATTGTGCATCAGTGAAATGCCCCATGCTTCCTCCCAACAACTTGGGAGCTGATGACTCAGGGGTCTCTGTTAATGAGACCTTATATAGAGGCATGATTGGGTCACTGATGTACCTCACAGCAAGCAGACCAGACATACAATTTGCCATATGTCTATGTGCTAGGTACCAAGCTAACCCCAAGGAATCCCACCTTGTAGCTGTCAAAAGAATTTTTAGGTACTTAAAAGGATCTCCCACGGTGGGTCTCTGGTATCCAAACAGATCAGGCTTCTACCTTAAATCCTACTCAGACTCTGACTATGCTGGGTGTTGTCTTGATAGAAAGATCACCTCTGGGAGTTGTCAAATCCTTGGAGGAAAGTTAGTATGCTAGAGTGCTAAGAAACAAAACTCTGTGGCCATGTCATCAGCTGAAGCTGAATACGTAGCGGCCGCTGGTTGCTATGCTCAAGTTTCTAGATGAAAAGTCAGCTGGCTGATTATGGGATCACTTATGAAAAGGTTCCCATATTCTGTGACAACACAAGTGCTATAGCCATCTCCAATAATCTGGTACTTCATTCCAGAACTAAGCATATTGACATCAGATATCACTTTATCAGAGACCATATTTTAAAAGGTGATATTGAGCTTCATTTTATACCCATTGAATACCAGCTCACTGATATATTCACCAAGCCTCTGGCTGAGCCAAGTTTTACTAGGTTGGTTGTTGAGCTGGGTATGCTCAATATCGGTAAACAAATCTGATAAATGATCTCTGTCTCTGGGCATTTAAGGGAATTGAATGTAACGAGGTAGTTACATTCCAATGGGAGTTAATATATTCCCATATTTAATTCAAATGATTATCCTTTATTGTCAACAATTTTCCCACTTTCCAAGGGAACAGAAAAAATCACATGAAGAGTCAAGGGGTCTCACTTTTCCTAAAAGATAAACTTTTGCATTAAATGCTTTAATTGAAAACGGCTAAACCTTTTATCAAAACCCTTGACTCATTTTTCAAACATCACATTACTTATTACTTTCACACACACATACTGTTTATCTTCTTCACATCCTCGATTTCTTCCTTCCATCAACAATGGCATCTTCATCAACAAACACCTCGTTCACCGTTTTGTCCGCCTCGAATGTATACTTTGGGATAAACGATGGAAAGATCGCCTTGAACAACTGTGTAGCACTTTTGGAACATAACAATCCTCTCTACCATCCCTTTTTATCCTTCCTCAAGAACTCCACCATTTACGAAGCCATTACTAGGGAACCCTCCACTTGCTACCACTAATACTTGAGGGAGTTTTGGTACAGCGCTGAAGTTGATCAAACATCATCACACATCACCTTCAACCTTTCCACACATCCACAACCCCTCACCTTTGATTTCCACACCTTTGCCAAAGCCATTGGACTTCCAGTCAATGAAGGCATGTCCGCTATGCCCGCCAGCGCCACAGTGAAGAAGGCTCTGGCTACCCTTCGTCCTCATGATGAGGATGACAAACCCTTCACCACCCAAGGTTTCCAAAACAAATCACTGATCAAAGTGAATTACTTTTCACCCATCTAGAGGACGTTGATGCTGTACATTGTGAAATGTCTAGGAGGAAACCAGTGGTCACATGATCAGCTTAATAGTGCTCAGCAAGCAATCGCTTACAACTTAATTTGGGGGCAAGATATAGGGATCGCCCACATACTTTACACTGACCTCATTGCAAAGCTGGAAAACAAAGGGAAAAAGCATCGACTGGCCACCATCTGCTACACAATATATCTCTCTCTCCTCATAAAAGACATGCTTGGTGAAACCTATACAAATGATGAACTTCACTCATTCTCTCCATTTCGCATCACTCCAGCCTTACTGAAGACTCCCTTGGAGGATGAAGTGCCTCTCAACAGGCATATGATGCAGGTTGTTGGGTTAATCGTTGCTGATGGAGAGCCTTTGATCCCTCACAATGAGGTGAATGCTGAAAGACAAACAGACAAGTCTTTGTCCAAGACCTCTGTGCAGTCTACTTCTCAGCCCAAGGACAAGAAGAAGAATAGGAAAGACATCCCCTTTTTCTCTGAAACCCCTTCTGTTAATCCTTCCAAGACGAAGAAGACCAAGAAGAACCCATCCCCTTCTCTGGAGGATGTGGTTGAAGAGCCTGCCGCTGACAAACAACCAGAGTCTAGCGTCTCCCTGTCAGTAGAGACGACTAAGAACCTTCTCAACACTGATATCTCTCAGGTATTAGTTTGCCATTTTTTTCTTCTCTTGGAGGTCACATACAATCACTCTTAACATTCTGTAGGAGAGAGTGATGAAGTCTTAGGGTTTGCCTCAACCCATAGAGTGTCTGTGTCAGCACCTAGAACTCTTAGGATTATTTTTACACTCTGTCTTAACATAAGGATATGATTTACTTGTGCTCATAACGCACCCCGATGATCCTTTACCCTATGGACTCTGCTCTTGTCCATAAAAACTTGAGCATGCTATAGGTCCCGACCCAGAGTCTCTGCACCTCACGTGGTCTCTGGGTCCCCTCATATGAAAAGAGTCCCAAAGAATTTATTCTTTTGGGGGACTGAATAATCACCCTCAGTCTTCCTAGGGTCAGTGATAAAAGGCGACCATTACCTTCAAATATGTCACAACTAAAAGAGTCCCAAAGAATTTATTCTTTTGGGGGGACTGAATAATCACCCTCAGTCTTCCTAGGGGCAGTGATAAAAGGCGACCTTTAACTTCCATTAACTCATAATTAAAAGAGTCCCAATGAGCAATCCTTCAGGGGGAGCTGGATAATCACACCCAGCTATCCTAGGGGCAGCGAACGGCGACCATTCACCACATAATTTTCACAAATCAAAAGAGTCCCAAGGAGTAATCTTTATGGGGGAGCTGGATAATCACACCCAGCTATCCTAGGGGCAGTGAATGGCGATCCTTCAACATATCTGTTTCACACTAAAAGAGTCCCAAGGAGAAATCCTTAGGGGGGCTGGATAATCACACCCAGCTTTCCTAGGGGCAGCGAATGGCGATCCATAACTTCGTATTTATTTCACACTGGTTACTAACAAATGTCATAACAGGCTCATAATCTTCATGAAGAACAACAAAATGATGATGCCTATTCCATTGATGGTGATGATAATGCTGAAGCCCCCCGCATTGATCTGGATGTCATGTCAAACATTGACTCCATGCCAGAAGATGAGGTCTTTATCATTAAAGATGACCTGACCATTTTAGACTATGCTGATATGGACGCTGATGATGACCAAGTCACATCCGAATTAAAACCTATTTCCTTCCCTTCAATGGAAAATGTTCAAGAACTGGCTGCCAAGTAGCTATGGGACCAGAGGTTCTGTTCACCAAACCCATTTCCCTTCCCTACCTTGCCCAATGTCAGGGAACTGAGGGCAATGAAACACTTGGAACATTTACAAAACCTCAAGCCTGTCCATGTTCCTAGAATGAAAGATGTTCAACAACTAGCCGCTGAGGATCTCTGGGTCAATAGGGGAGACATCAGTAAAACCAAGCCTAAAGTCACAAATGATGTCATCCTCTCTGAATTACAAACACTCACCCATGCTGCTGAGCAACTCACCACCACCCAAGAGACTTCACTAACTTCATCTGTGGAATCCTCTATGACTGCACTGCTTCCGCAACTGTTGGGAAATGCCTTGCAAACTCACCTCCCAGCAGTTCTAAACCAGAGTCTTCAGCAATACATACCATCAGTCCTCACCACAGTTGTGAAAGCAAATGTTGCTGCTATTACCAAGGCATCTGAGCCTTCCAGGCAACTTCTTTAGAAGCTATTACAGGAGGAACTTAAATAAATATGCTTATTTGTTCATCAAGAATTTGTTAAGTTCCTCAAACCTGGATCAGGCACAGCTTCTGCCGGCGCTATGCCTGAGGGGGAGAATTCAGCAACCTCCACCTCTGAAGAAGATGTAGACACTGCTCCACCTAAGGGGGAGCAATCACTTAAACAACCAGCAACCTCAAAAGTGATCCCAACACCAAAACCCATCAGATCCTTCAACCCCATCACTGAGGTAGCACAGGACAAGGGAAAAGGAATTGCCACTAAGGTACCTGAAACAACCCTGTACTCCCTCCAAGAAGGTGGATCCACAGCCAAGCTGTAAAACTCGCACGCTTTTACCATGAACAGTACATTTATAATCGTACGTACATGATTAGAACTTTCCTTATTTAGCACGTGTACGTTTCATGAATAGGAATTACAAGTATTACGTACGTGTTATTACACGATAAGTATTTATTACGTATTAAGACACGATAATTATTATCAACAATAATTATAATCACGAACATGAAAATCATGAACGTAAATTAATCACGAGCTTAGTATTACGTATGTACGTATATTTATTACGATCACGAATAAATATATTAGGTCACGAATGATAACTAATTAAATCACGTAAAACACGAACACGAGAACACACTTAATATTTAGACACGGAAAACATTCGGGTTACCCCCATGTGGGCCCCTACCCGCGGCTACAACAAGACCAAGGGCCAAGCCCATGCAAATTTACTAAACATGAAATTTAGGGAAAACTATTTTCATAATTTAAGAAATTAGAAAATAACTAAAACCCTAATCCCTTTTCTTCTCCTCTCTTTGGCCGCCGGGTATAAGAACACCAAGGGGGTGTTTGATTGATTTTTGGTGTTTGATCTATTGTAAGGATTGTTAGTGTGTTCATCCTCTTTGATTCATGTGATCGGTATAAACCCTAACCTCTTTTCTTTATATGTTTTTTTATTATAAATCATATGAAATCATGAATGTTTTTAATAACAAATTAAAAACAAGTAATTACATGTTAATTAATCATGGGGTAAAAGTAATTAATGGTTAAGGGGTGTTTGTTTTGTGGCCGACGCATGAACCGAGCCCCAAGGAGGTCTCGGTTTGTTTTTGGTTCGTACCACCGAGACCTCAAGGTCTCGGTGTGATGGTTTTGTGTCACGACAGTAGGAACCAAGGGAGACCCCGACCTCGGTCGGGGTATATTTTGGATCGAGTGGGTCTCGGCTAGAACCAAAAACCACCACCGGCTTAAGCCGGTGGCTAAATAAGGAAAGCAGGGGGAACCGAAGGCCACGACAGCAGGGGGAACACCGGCTAGCCGGTGGGAACCCATGCTAGCCGGCGGCTAGTATTGACCAAGGGTGCATTTCAGTCCGGTTCACACATGTTTAGATTTAAAACACAGTTCGGTTCATGGGTTACTTTTTACAAGGTTAATTATATGTACAAGTTTATTTTTACAAGACTTAAATTAAATTAATTAAAAACATGAACATGATTAATTTAATTTACATGACTTAGGTTATTAATTTTATTATTAATACATAAATTTTAACCTAATTAATTTCCATTTAATTAGACTATATAATTAATTAATTATTAAAATCATGACTTATAATTAATTAACTTACATGATTTAGGTTATATTATTAATAGATAATAATACATGTTTTAACCTAAGTATTTTTATCTTTATTTAATTAAACCATGTTATATTTAATTAAATACTTTAACCTATAGTTTATTTAATTCACATGAAATGATTAATAAACTATACTATTTAATTACATGACTTAGAATATTAATCAGTAAACACTTAAGCTTATATAATTAGCTTAATAATCCAGCTTGTTTCTACTTATGGAAACTTTCTATTTTTAGAAACTTATTTAATTAAGGCAGCTAATCTATTTATGGAAACTTACTATTATAAGAAACTTATCTATTTTAAGCAGTAAATCTAATTTTGGAAACTTTCTATTTTTTTGGGAACTTTCTATTTTTGGAAACTTGCTATTTTTGGAAACTTTCTATTTTAGGAAACCTGCTATTTTTAGAAAGTTACTTCTTATTACACAACAAAGTATAATAATACATGAAATACAAGTAATACTTAAACAGAATAGACAGAATACATGATAAACACAGTATAAAGCTTAAATCGGTGAAACATGACATGAACTTATAAACAAGCTAAGACATGATATAAAACCAGTTACGTACTCAGTAATCAGATACTTATACACGTATGTATTTATGTAGCATTAATGATACCGAAGTAGGACTCTCTTCCGTTCGTCTTCTTCGTTCACTGGACACAAGGTACGGATTCTCTGTCCTTTCAGTATGGACATTCTTCCTTATTAGGATTCCCCGTATGCAGCCAACTATTTTCCCCAGTATATGTTTTATATGTTTTTGAATTGCTTATGTTTAATTAGAATACCTAAAGCCATATACATGCATGACCAGTTTCACCTAGTTATGGAGGTATCATAACCATAACACTGGAGACACCAATGTTATGACTTCACCACGACGGAGTGATAGCTCGTGGCCTCCTTTTAAGATTTTGGCCATATTATTATTATCAGGTGGGGCGTATGGGTGCCATAGCCTAAACCATATACATGCATGACCAGTTTCACCTAGTTATGGAGGTACCATAACCTAACAAGTAAGTACCATGAAAGCTTAACTCTTTCTTAAATACTTTCATTTTTCATTCACATGAACATACATATGAAACTCCTAGTATAAACTTGATATGAACTCAAATCTAGAAAACCTAGACTTGTGATAAGTCACGGCTAAAAATGGTATATCACTTAAGGTGATGAAAAAATCTAGTTAACTATAATAACCATGAACATATAAACATGCTAACCTAGAAAAATCATGAAAACCCATGCATATATATATAGTCGTGAGCCATGACATGGTTTTTGGGTTGATGGATAACTTAGATTTGTTATAGAAAGCTTAGAAATCACTAGATCTATGTTTTTTCGTAACATATTTAGCTAGTTTGCCTTAGTGGATTAGTAAGCCCAATGAATAGTAATTAAGATAGTTTAGGTCCATTAAGCCAAAATATAATCCCAATAAAAACTAGGAGCCCACTAGGCCCACTTATGCTTCATAAAGCCCATTAAGATATTTATGCTTAAAATAAACTTTTCATGTGTCAAAAATATAAATCATAAAAATTTTATGCTAAAAATGTAATTTCTAAAACTTTCAGATCTAAAATGTAATTTAAATAAAGTCTAAGGTTTAATACATGACTTTTAGAAACTCATTTTAACAAAATACCAAAGATAAGGACCTATAGTGTGATTGTCTGAAAGTTGTAGGGTTGAAAACACCCTATTCGACACATAATGAAATATAGGGATTGTTTTTGTAAATCCTTGTAAGTTAAATACACTTGTGTAACCTAATAGAACACTAAGGACCACTTATGCCATTAGCCGAAACTATTAGGAACCCTAGGGACCATTTTCACCAACTGTGTAAAGTTATAAACCCTAATCTAAAACCTAGGGACTAAAATGGTCAATGACGGAAAGTATTCCAAGCCCTAGGGGGCTGTTTTGTAAAATATTTTACATACAAACCTAAGCCGAAACTACAAGGACCAAAAGTGTCAATACCTACAACTATTACAAGCCCTAGTACACGTGTAACTTGAGGGACTTGTTTTGCCATTTAATGAAACTAATATAAGCCCTAGGGGTGTTTATGGAAATATACCGCGGGTATTATATATATATATATATGGAGGACTAAATTGCAAATTCCTAAACCTAAACTAAACCCTAATTATATATATAATCCTAATATTAAAAAGGTAACTTAAACAAATCTATAAGTACAAAAATCGTTATTTTCCCAAACATATAATTTAATAAGTTATACAAACTTCGGGGACTTTAAATTAAATTAAATAAAATGATATACATTTTATAACGTCATTTATATAAGTTATATAAATTAAATACGAGTAATTTATAAAAGTAAATATATTTATTATATTTATTATTATCTTTCTACGTTTTATATATATATAAAACCTTCTTTTATAAATATTTTAACCACTTTACAACGGTACAAGTACGGGAATATTAATTAAATAAATTAATTACTTGAACGATATTATTTATTACACACTTAAATATAAATACTTCTATTACTTGTACAACGATAAATTAAATTACAGAAATCGTAATAAAATGCTTAAAACCAGTATAAGCATGGACATATTTATTCAGAGACTTTTATGCATTATGTTATGCATTTACTGAGACTGTATAATTATTTAGGTTGTTGACTGTGTCGTGAGCACCACAGTGGATTTCTTGTAACTTATTATTGTACTATTGAGGTGAGTTCATGGCCCCACTTTATATATTGACAAACTTTTAAACCTTTTTATGGGGAAGAAAACATGCAACATATTTTTACTTAATGGACATAGACTGAACTACGAAACCTTTGATTACATTTGCCTATTGTAGAATGCCTCCTTTACCTGGGAACTGAAACTATTAAAATTATTGAATTGCCTGAATGTATAAACAGATCTTTTTGGGATTGACCATCCCCATCTGGGTGAGTTGCGCTCACTGTGCTTGGGCTAGGACAACAGATGTTTATCATGTCAGAACCCAATATTGGGTTCATTTTTATTAATGCGAAGGGTCCTCATATGTTGTAGGCCTAACGTGTCAAGTGTCAGTTTCGGGCAATAGGAAATGTAGTTACCTTTAAATGTTGATGCTATGTGCATTACTACTTCAGTGAATTTTTTATTGTCCAGACTTAATTTATTTACTTAAAACTGTGAATTCATCAACTTTATGTTGACTCTCTAAGCATGTTTTTCTTAGGAAACTGAAGCAGGTATTTGATGTGCATGGAGTCAAGCATCATGATAGGCTGCATTTATAGAGCTCATCTAGGGTTTTATAAACGGGGAAATCATCCAAACTTGTTAATGCAAAGCAATGCCTAAAAACATTGTTAGTATTAATTGATATTTCTTAGTTTTGATTACGACAAATTACAAAGACATTTATTGTCAAACACAATCATAAAACGAATTATCTAACAAACACTAGCATCAAGGTAATAATCATTACACTAACATATCTTAATCATGCTTATGATCATAAAAGTTATTAGCCTTAAAACTCACCTTTGTCAAACATAACAAAAGATTTTTAATAAACTTTATTTTTAAGAAAATATTTTATTAAAATGAAAATGCAAATTTGAATATGGCATATTCTAAATGCCATAAGAATATCCTTTGAAGGTTTAAACAGCCTCAGATATTTCAAATTCACTAAAAGACAAAAAGGATCGAACTCTACGCCGGCGGTACCTTAGCACCTACGGCGGTTCCTTATCGATAAGGAACCACGGGCTCCAATAAGGAACCGCGGGCAGATATAGCCGTTGGATGTTTTGTCCTATAAATAGTGGATCAAATCTTCATTCTCATTAACCCTTTTTGGACATCTTCCTCAGCCTTCTTTCTCTTATCTAATCCTAGTCATTTGTAAATGATCACTTAATGTGTTAAGTATGTTTACTCATGATTATCCTCTTGATCTCCTTCTTTACCTTGTCCAAAGCGAAGATCACTCACACACTTGTGATGTGATTAAAGATGTAGCATTGATGAAGATCACCTTCTCTTAAAGATCTAGTCATGTTCATCATTTGTTTATTTATGTCTTGTGTAGATCCAATGTATTTGTGAATACTTGGACTAGTTGTGTTCATCCAAGCTATTTGTGAATACTTGGATTAGAGTTGTGTACATCCATTGCACATGTGTGTGCTTAGATTTATGTTATGTAGATCCAAGCTACATGTGTGTACTTGGATATGATTAGTTGAGTTGTAATTAGTTGTGTTAGTTCTCACTAAACTATAAAGTGATGTGGTTGTGTCTTGTGAGTTCTCACTAAACTATAAAGTGATATGTAGTTATGTTGTGTGAAGTTCTCACTTAGCTTCAAAGTGAAGAGTCGTGAAGATTGGTTCTAGATTTGGATTAGAACTCGACATCTATCCTTGTGTCGAAAAATGGTGAAGTAGGCAACGTTGTGAAGATTGGTTCTACCATTGGATTAGAACTCGACATCTAGCCTTGTATCGTAAAAGAGTGAAGTGGGCGACGTTGTGTAGATTGGTCCTAGCTAAGATTAGGTCTCGACATTTACCTTAGTGTCGGAAAATAATGTAAACGACGTTGTAAGGTTTTCTCCGCCAAAAAGGGATCTTGTGGATATAGTGGAAATCTTGAGTAAGGTGTACTCGAGGAGTGGAGTAGGAACGAGGATAGAGCCTCATTGCTGAACCACTATAAATCTTGGTGTCTTCCTACTAGGTTGTTTCTTTCCTTACTCTTTACTTACATTCATTATTACTACACTTATTATACATTGTTAATGCATTAGAATTGAACCTAATCATTATGCAACTAGCTTTCAAGTAAAAGATAGTTTTGTGCACTCACCTAATTGAAAGGAATTTAAATTAGGAGATAAACCGATGAGAAACTGTTAACCCCCCCCCCCCCTTCTAGTTTCTACAATTAGTATCAGAGCGATGGTGACACAAGATCTTTGAAGTATATTGTACTTTAAAACTTGGATCGATCCATTATCTCCTCAAATTAGAAGGTTAAGTTGTACTAAAGTTTTTCGTTGGTCAAAACTATCTTTTGTTGAAAATAAGCCTTTTAAAATGTTAATATTGCATATTACTTAAATTAGTAGTATTAATGCACTTTATATTTACTCTTGAAATGTATCTACTAGTTTGCATCTTGTTATGTGTAGGTACTCATGAAGATAAATCATTCTACTGATTGTGGATTGAGTTACTTACACTTGTAGAAGACTCATCTTCTTTGATTTCCAACATCATTGAATGATGATATCAAGATGGGTAGAAGTGATACTAGTCTTTGAAGTCTTAAGTCACTATTATTCATAGTTGGGCTTTGCATAGGATTCTTGAAAGCTCGGAATGCAATTTGTGGCCAAGGTACGCTTTCGTTCTTCCACACGCCCTATTGATCATTCTTTTGATCATTAATTGACTATATGCTTGCTCTTGGCATCCTTGCCTTGACATCTATTTGTGGTTTGTGATTCTTTTCTTTTTCCCTCTCAAACCTTCATTGCTTGGATACTTGACTCACTATGGAGATGTAGGGTGAGTTAGTAGAAGCTTAAAGTATCAAGCATGATTTCCATGGTTTGCACCCTTACGGTTAGTAGGCCCTATATCATGTGTAACTTGTGCAGTTAAGCTCATCTCTAGGATGATTAGTGAATCCCTTGAGATACCAAACTACTTCATTAAGTTGTAGGTGGATTTTACACATTTGGAATTGAAATATTCCAAGGATATTGTTATTGTTAATTCTAGCAATAATTATCCGATCATGTGAGTGAGAAAGTGAATATATACTTTGCTCATGTTTTGAAATAGAATAAGACTACTCTTAAAAATGATCTTATTCTATGCATCAAAATTGCTTGGTTTAATTCATTACCAAAGCTGTTTTGACTTTCGCCGGAAAGGCACGTCTTAAACCACTATATATGACACAAGCTATTCACCTCCTCAATTTGAAGAATGTCATTTGTCTCTTGATCAATGTTCTTGGTCTTGATTCACTTTTCTTGACTCCTCTCCCTTTGCCTTTTTGCTACGAGTAGTCGTTTTTTCGTTTTGGTCTTTTTCTATCTCGATTCAACTCGTAATCCTTCAACAAGGCATTATTACCTAGTGTTGTGATGGTCCAATGATATCCTAAAAGGTTTAAAATATATTTTTAAGTATTTTAAAAACTTTGGTTTTCAAAATTCGTTGTCTTTCTTTGATAAAAACATGCCTATGTAGGCGGTTCTTTATCTCTGGCGGCTCAGAGGCGCGGTTCCTTATCGATAAGGAACCGTGGGCAGTAGCTTTTGTAAGAGCGCCAGTTTTATTAAAATATCATTTTCAAACAAGTCCGTCTCTCTCCTTCACATACAACCGACGGTTTTCTCTTGTTTTTCCACCATTGTTGAAGCTTCAAAAGCCTTCAATAACTCAAATTAATTGATTCAAGTTCGTGGGTTTCACTCATCCATCATCCAAGATCAATTAATTGTAAGTTATTTCTTTTAATTTCATTTAATTTGTTATAGGGTTCATACATTCATAATTGGGGCTTTTTAAAATTGACATTGAATTAGAACCTTATTAGGAATAAGAGTTGACATAGTATTGTTACTATGATTCCGTAGGTTCATATTCATTGAGATTTCATTAAAACCCATTTGTAGAACAAATCCGAATTTTGACTAAATAGTTTGTTTGATTGATGGAATTGATATGAACCCATGAACAAGTTGGTAATGGCATTGTTAAATGCTTACCTAAAAACTTTGTTTTGAAAAAACAATGTTCTAGTTCATTGTTGATCTTACATAATTCATATGTTTTGATCAGTGATGAAATGGGTACATTGTGAACATGAGAATGACAAGGATTAATCCTTTGTTTGTCAAGCTATTGATGAAACACATTCTCATCTTTTGAAATTTTTATTTTTATTTTTCATATGAGTGATTGGAGAAATATCTTTGTTTGTTGTATTTAGGTACTAATCATGCCTTCAAGATATCAAAGAGATCATCAAAACACTAGACGATATATGCCGAACCTTTCTCAAATTGTTGCTTCTATCCAACTTCAAAACTCCTATTCATCTCTTTCAAAACGTTGTTTCCATGAAGGTAGAATTGTTGATGAAGAAATTACGGGTTATGACTATATCAAATCTATGTTTGAGCCTACGGGGTTTGATTGTTTGCTTTACATAGATGAAGAGATATATCCCGTATTTCTTTTGGAGTTCTTTAGCACCTATTCTATCCTTGAATTCAATGGTATAATATTAGTTAGATTCTTATTGAATGATCAAGTCATTCAATACTCTCTTGAAACCTTTGGTCAAATTCTTGGTGTGCCATTTGAGGGTACTTGTCGTTTCACGGACAAATGGAGACTTGATGCTCTCGATGAATCCAACGATAAACCTCCAAGTGACCACTATGAAGTTGATCTTGGTTTTATCCTTGAAATCATTTCCAAAGAGCGTGATGGAAACGTTGTGAGAAGCCTTCATTCTAATAAACGACTTGTAAATCGTTATGAGGTTCTCTCAAGCGACCTTAAGAATTATATGGTTCGTTGGGCCGAGATTCTTAGGGAGAATGTATTTTGTCTTGGTGGGAACCGGGATCACATTTCGGCGTGTATGGTGCATATGCTATTTTGCATCTTTACTGAAACCATGTACAACTTGGCATACTATATCGCTCGACGAATTAATTATGCTCTTTCCAACCCAAAACAAATCTACCCTATGCTATGCTTCTTACTCGCCTCTTTAAGAGGGTTGTTCATGATTTTCCCTTTCCTTGACTTCTCTTGCTTTCAACTGGTTCAACGGGTGATGTTACCTATTCAAGAGGTATATGAAAAAAGCTAAGAAGTGATAAAGGTTCGAGAAAACATGATCAACAAGAGTCCGATGGTGAGGACTTTGATATGTCACCAAGTGATGGTGGTGAGATAGGTACTAGTGCTCATGTCGGCTCTTCAAGTAACTCCCGTCAATCCACAAACTCATTCGTGGATGGACTTGAAGACTTAGCTCCTCCTCCTCACCATTCCACTAGTGAAGTACCGGAAGACCTCAACATGGAGTCTCTCTACCGTGAAAATCTTAGGACTCGAGGTGAGTTGTTTGATCATCGAGTGGAGTCAAGAAAGGGATTCAAATACTTGGGGAATCTGATCAAGGGACTTGGCAAGAAGAAGAAATGAAGCATTGGTTTATCAAGGTTAACATGTTTGTAAACATGTTTGAATTGTTAAACATTTATTATGGTTGTCTACTAATACTTTATGTTTGGATTATTAGTATTTTAATCCTAAAAGTTGCATATCTTTGTGCATATTATGTGTTTGTTAGCTTCCGAGATTTTGACTTATAGTTAACTTTGACTTGTTATTTACCTATGTGAAATCTGGGCTGACCAAAGTTTAAGGAAGTGCACTTTTCTGTCACCACTGGTCGTGGTTCCATATTGAACCTGTGGTTCCTTAGCGATAAAGAACCGCGGACCTACGTAAGGAACTGCCTGTTCCTGTTTTGACAGAATCTTTGCTTTACATTGTTTTCCTTAAACTGTGTAAAACTTTGATAAAAAATTTGGAAAACCTGCACTTTCCTAAATTAGGGTACCTAATTTCATTATTCACCTAAAATGATTTTAACCCATTACTAGTTTGGATCATTCCCTTCTCTTATTAAACCCTCTCATGTTGATTGTGTTCTTCATCCCTTCAACTCTTTTCTAAACCTTAACACACAACCATGGTGTCCACTAGAACATCCACTTCTTCCAAAACTTCATCCTAAAAAAGAAGCATCAAAATTAAGATCAAGATACCTAACATTGGTTCTTCATCTTTTCACACTCCCAAAAATGAGATCTCTCCCATTCTTATTTCATCTTCACCTTCACCACCCCTTGCTCTATGCAAGACAAACTCAACCTATTGTACTAACCATTCTCATGGTTCTACCTCCTCTTCATTCCAATGAAGAATGAATGAGCTTTCTTCACCTTTCACCCCTAGTCCTCCTTTGGATGGGATTTCTCAACCTCAACCTCTACAAAGTATCCCCTTTGTACTTGAGCCTTTGGTCACCTCTCCTTTCACACCACCAAACTCTCCCATCTCACCCTTGGACAATATGCCTCTACCACCTCCTCCACCCTCTAACACTAATGCTCCTATTTTGGGCATTCCTATCCCTCACTTCATGGGTGATCCTTACTTGTTTGGGTTCTTAGAAGCTAATGGTGCAAATTGTCCATGTTGTCTCTATAATAACTACATCATTCAAAACCTAAGGATGGAGATGCTTGGCCTTCATAGAAGGTTGCATGATTTCTTGCTTGTCTTGTTCTCCATGCCTCCTCCTAGGAGATGAATGATGGTTTTCAAATTAACATGCTTTTTTAAAAAGAAGGTCAAGACAAAGAGAACTGTGAATTTAAGACCTAGTTGTTAGCTATCTTTGTAGTAGTTAATTGTCTTTTTATTTCTTGTATTTATTTCCTTTCCCTCATGATTTTCTCATGTGGATGATTTATGGATTTAGTTTTTATGTGCTTTAATCTATGTGATCACATTAAACAACTTTAATTTATTTAAAATTGAACCTAAATCTATTACAACCTCTAAAAACTTCACTTAAAATTGGACCAAAATGTTATTTAAATATTTTGTCACCCTTTGTCAAGACATTCTTTGTGAATGTGTTGCTTTTATGCAACCCTAGCATACTCTAGTGCTAAAAGAGGTAAAAATCCAAGATTTGCAAAATTTTGAAAAAGTCTTATCTTTCTCCAAAAATTTTGAAAATCAAGTTTTGCAGTCCACTGAACGCGGTTCCTTAGCCTCCAGGCGGATCCATATCGATATGGAACCGCGGGCTACTTTAAAGAACCGCGCCCAGTAAAGTCGTTATTGGCTTATTTTTGGTCTTTCTTCTTTGACCGCTGTTTTGGTTAAGATTCTTTGTTTACCCAATTTGGCTAAACATTCCCTAAAACCTTTCTTTTTCATTTCAAATCTTTTCCTTGTCTATTTTCTTTAAATTCTTCTCTTTTGGGAGTTCTTTCCTTCATCCCTCATAATGCCTGATTCTTCTTTTCCTAACCTTGACATTTCTTTGTCACAAACTTCTCAACCTAAAGCTTCTTCTTCTAAGCTTTCAAAGAAACCGAAAATCTCGATTAAACCCATTTGGATCAAAAAGAACAAGAATCCTCATGACTCTTCTTCTCCAAAATCCTCCAAGAATTCCTCTTTCTCTCCGATTCAATATTAGAATGAGACTTACTCTATAAATCTAATTAACGGAGAAAAAGAAATTCTTCCACCACCACCTAAACCTTTCAACTCTCCTAAACTCAGTGACCTATCTTCTTTCCCTGACCTCACTAGGCATTGTGAAAACATCTCTTATCCATTATCTCCCTCTCCACCAACCTCTAATCTTGATGGACCTCCCCCATCTAACGACTTTGTTTTGCATCATGGTTCCTCGTGTGCTTGTTGTCGTTTTCAACAAATTGAACTTGCTCATATCTATGACAAGCTAAATTTTCTTAAATTCCTCCTCACTCGACCTCCTCTCAAAGTTTCGTTCCCGTGAACAAAACTTCGAATGATGCTTCGTCGTCTTTCTTTTCCAACTAAGGCACATTTTTTACTTTAGTTGTTTGAGTGAATAAAATTTAAGCAATCTTGGAAGATTATCACTATTAGAATAGTTTATGCTTTGTGGTCTATTTTCCATATTTTTTGCTTTAAATATTCATATTGTGTGTATGAATATTTATCTTGTTTGTTATTTCATATTTATGTAATATGAATGTTATGTGTGTTATCTTTCCCTCTAATTCTATTTCACACATTTGTTAAAGACCTGATCATGGTTAAAACTTAAAATTAATTATGGGTGATTCCATAAATTCTAAATTTTAACCCATTGACATTTTAAATCATCTTTGATTGGTTTGGATGTTTCTTTTCTTCCTTTATTCCACCAATTGAACTATGATGTTGTCAATACACACCTTTTGGACATACTTAGCAAATGCTTGCTTCTAATTTGAGATTTCTTTTCCTTCTCCCTCTCAATTTAGTTAGTAAGTAGTGCACATATATACATTGGTGTTTCTTTTCTTTCTTCTAACGTTTGTGTAGCATGTCACCTTAGCTCATTGACTTGGTGCCTCAAGCAAGGGGGAGTAAGCACCAAGGGGGGGGGGGGGCTACTAGCAAAAGTCCGGTTCTTTTCTTCTTCAAAGACTTGTGCTAACCTTTTTGCTTCGACAAAGGGGGAGAAATGATAGTGATAAACTCGTTAATAATTCGAATAAACTTGTATTTTACGTAAATGAGTTTATAGTTTGTCGTAATCAAAAAGGGGGAGATTGTTAATGCAAAGTGTTAGGACCATTGTAATAGTTATATGTAACAGGTAGACTAGGAGGTATGTAGTTCCTCCTGGTCCTAGTAGTAGTAGGAGCAAGTCCTGCTCCTGGTCCTAGTCGAAGTCAAACTTTATTATTTACTTAATATTCTGTTAGGATATGCATGAGATATGTTAGGAAAGGATATGCATATCAGTTTTACACGTTTTCTTTAATGATGTATTAGGGTTTCCTTGTAGTATAAAAGGAACCTTAGGCAGAAGGGTTAGACACACCTTCACAAAACGTAGTTCTAGTCATTATCAATATTAGAAATCCTTAGAAAGGATCAAGTCTTTATAGTTATTCTGTTCTTCTTAATTATATTTATATTCTACATTCATATTGTGTATAGAGTCTCTTTGTGATTTGACTTGTGATTACAGAAGTCATTCACCGGTCCTGACAGGCTGCAAGATCTAGATCTAGTAGACCCAACAAGTGGTATCAGAGCCTGGAAGGGTCTCTATACAAGAAGAATCAAGTTTTCTTATTACTGACATTTTGTTTATCATGTCTGCCTCAACTTCTACTCAAACAGGAGAAGACAGCACTCCTAAAATTGTGCAACCTCAGCAGATCCTGGCTACGGTCTCTAACACGAATGGTAAATTCCCTCTTCTGAAAAAGGGTGAATATGATAACTGGGCAATGAAGATGGAATGGTGGATCACCAACACTGATCAAGACCTTTGGAAGATCATTCTGAATGGGAACAACAGAAAGCTTACTGGACGAGACAAGAATGGTAATATTACTCTTCTTGACCCTAAATCTCATGAGGAAATCATAGCTATCCAGAAGGAGGTAAAAGCAAAAACGATTCTACTTCAATCTCTTCCTGAAGATCACATGGGTGACTTCTACCATTTGGATGATGCCAGAGAGATCTGGAATGGCATAAAAGCAAGGTTCGGCGGGAATGAGGAGTCAAAGAAAATGCGAAGGTCCATGCTGAGAGATGAATTCACAGAATTCAAAATCTCAGAAACTGAAGGTCTAAATCAAGGGTATGATAGGTTCCAGAAGATACTGAGCCAGTTGAATCAACTTCGGTCAAAGCCTGATGATGGTGACATTAATGCAAGGTTTCTTAAAGCCTTACCCTACTCATGGAATCAGGTGGTGATCTCTCTCAAAGCCAAAGGTGGGCTTGATTATCTCACTTTTGATGATCTGTTTCATAGGCTCAGAACTTTCGAACCCCATGTAAGAGGATTTTCAAGTGACTCTTTTCCCACTCCTGCTAATTCAGCCTTTGTGAGTTCTATGGCATCTAGTCCCATGTCATATGCAAGTAGCCCAAGCAATACTGTCTCCTCTCAGCATACTGTTCAGCATACTTCTGCTCCTGATCCTGCTGCCAAGTCTGGTAGTATGGTAGAAGATGTTCTTCATTCTTTTGTGGCTGATGTTAATGCTGAACAACAACTTGCTTTTGATGACTTCAAACAGGTCGATAAACTTGACCTGGATGAGATGGATCTTAAATGGCAGATGGCCATGCTTACTCTTAGGGTACACAAGTTTGAGAAGAAAGTAGGAAGGAAATTTAATTACAACCCTCGAGAGCCAGCAAGATTCGATAGAAGCAAGGTGCGATGTTATAACTACCAGCAACAGGGTCACTTTGCAAGGGAGTGCCCTAGCAAGAATGATCAGGAGAAGAGCAGGTACTCCGCTTTCAAGGTTCAGGAGATAAAAGATGACAGGAAGGCATTGGTATCTGTTGACTCTATGGTCAACTGGAATGATCATCAGGCTTCTACTCTGGAGTCAGCTGAGTCCTCGACTGACGTGTTTGCAATGATTGCTGGGAATCTCTCTGATGCAGAAGAAGCAGACGAGTTTTCTCTTATGGGCATCTCACCTCAGGTACAACATTGTCCTCTTGGTTGTCATGATAAATACTCAGAATTGTTGTCCCAATTTAATGAAGTAAATGATCAAAATGATAAGTATTTTTTAGAGGTTCAAGCCTATAAGGCTTCATTAAACACATTGGAACAACAAAAGAGGTGGTTACAAGATACACAACGTGCGTATGAGGATAAAATCAGGATACTAAGCATTGATTTAGAAAACACTACAAATATGCTTAAATATACAGAAACTGAAAGAGATGCTAGTATCAAAGAAAAAGAGGAGATGCAAGCTAAATTAGATGCTACAATGCTAAGATTTGACAAATGGCAAAAGGCACCTAAAAATCTTTCGAAATTAATTGATAGTAGCATGTCTGGCAGAACTAAAAGAGGATTAGGATTTGAAAAATATATTGATTCAGAAGATGTATTTGATTTATCTTTCTCAAGTGTCTTTGATGCCGACAAAGAGGATGAGGGCAAACCTAGTTACAATAGGTTTAAACCCGCAGCAGAAATGCATGCTGTCCCTCCTCCTCTTACTGGAACTTTTATGCCCACCACATGGCATAATGACTCGGATGGATCACATATGCTTGAGTCCCCAACAAGTTCTACTAATACTAATGACTTTGTCTCATGTACTTTCAGTGACAAAGCCGGTGACTCTGCATCTAGTGGTTCAAGTGAAGAGTCAAGACATACAAGTTCCAAGTTGAATGAACATACTGCTACTGGTGCTAGGAAGTGTGAAGAAAAAGTTGCTGCCAAGTCAAGTGTGTCTGGTTCTAGTTTATTGAGTCCTAGGAAGAATGTTTTTCCTAGAAATGTGTGTAATAAAGTAGGCAGTATGAAACAATCTCATTCTAATAAAAGGTCTTTCAAAACATGTTTTGTTTGTGGCAGTGCCTTTCATTTAATTAAAGATTGTGATTATTATGACACACATGCATCTGTTAATCATGCTTTTATCATGCTTTTCCTGCTCCTGGTCCACCAGGAGCTGCTTCATATGCTTCTAGAAGACTTAATCCTAGTGCTCCAACGTTTAATACTTCTAGAGTATCCTCTCCTTTAGCTTCTAATTATTGGAGAAATAGTGGATTCCAAACAACTAGTAATTATTTTCAAAATTTTCATCCAATCTATTCACATAATTTGGACCACATGTATTTTGGTTTGGGAAATTTGGGAACTGCTGTTAAGCCCTCAGCAGGTTGTTCTTGGTCAAATAATAATACCCATATGATGCAAAGGCAACCAAGGAACAACGGTGGATCTCATCAATCTTCTTGGCACTCTTCTAACGATCCACAAGGCAGGCTCAAACCTGAAAAGGTTTGGGTCCCCTTAAGACACTAACTTTTGCATTTTTATTATCTTGTTGTTGTAGGTTACTCCATACCAGGATCCTAGTCTAGGCATTGTTGATAGTGGTTGCTCCAGGAGCATGACTGGCAATAAAAGTCTTCTCTCTAACTTTGTACCATTTCATGGAGGCAAGGTCTATTTTGGTGGGGGTGAAGGCAGAATAACTGGCAAAGGAACGATAAAGACTCCAAATCTAAATTTTGAGCAGGTCTACTATGTGGAAGCACTTCAACACTTCAACTTGATATCGGTCTCTCAGATTTGTGACAAGAAGCAGTTTGTTCTCTTCACCGATACTGATGTCCTTGTGCTTTCCAAAGACTTTCAGCTTCCGGATGACTCACAAGTTTTACTCAGAATCCCTAGAAGACACAATCTCTATAGCATCAAGTTGAATGAAGTCAACCCTACTGGTCAACTAGCATGTCTGGTTGCAAAAGCCTCAGAAGATGAAGCCACTAAATGGCACCGAAGGATGGGGCATGTGAACTTCAAGACCATTCACAAACTTGCAAATCTGAATCTGGTCTCTGGTTTACCTCCCAAGACGTTTCGAAATGATATAAATTGTATTGCCTGCAGCAAAGGCAAACAGCACAAAGCATCCTTCAAGGCCATTACTGCTCTTAGTCTTATTACTGAACCATTACAGCTACTACACATGGATTTATTTGGTCCTACTTCCATTAGAAGCATTGACCACAAGCAATTCTGTCTGGTGGTAACTGATGGATATAGCAGGTTTACGTGGGTGTTCTTCATGGCTGCCAAGAGTGAGACCTACTCAATTCTTAGAGATTTTCTTACCTTGATCGAGAACCAGTTGTCTAAGAGAGTTAAAAGTATTCTTTGCGACAATGGAACCGAGTTTAAAAATAAAGACCTCATCACACTTTGCAATGCTAAGGGCATCAAAAGAGATTATAGTGCTGCTAGGACTCCTTAACAGAATGGTGTGGCAGAAAGAAAGAACAGGACACTAATAGAAGCAGCAAGAACTATGCTTGCCGATTCCAAGCTTCCAACCATGTTCTGGACAGAAGCTGTTAATACTGCAAGTTATGTTTTGAATAGGGTTTCTATTACCAATCCTCACAAGAAGACTCCTTATGAGCTGCTCACGGGCAAAGTTCCAAATATTGCTCATTTGAAGCCGTTTGGGTGTCCAGTCACCATTCTGAATACTAGTGACTATTTGGGGAAGTTTGATGGCAAGGCAGATGAAGGATACATTGTGGGATATTCAGCTCATTCTCGGGCGTATCGTGTCTACAATCTTCAAGCCAAACGGATCATTGAAACTATTAATCTTAGGTATTTTGAGGAGAAGTCAAACATTCAAGGCAAGGGTCCAGAATGGTATTTTGATCTGGATTATCTTAGTGATTCGTTAGGATATTTTCGTTTCAAAACTAACCATGATGTAGGACCACAAGTGTTTGCAACTTCTAGTACTGGTGTTCCTTCTAGTCTTTCTGATTCAGATGATGAGGATGACATTTTTGTGGTTCCATCCTATTCCACCACAGTTTCTCCTACTCCTCCTAGTGATGCAACTCCATTGGATGTACAGGATTCCCAAGCAGCTCTTAACACTCTTCTCAAACAACAACAAGAAGCTACTAAAGCAGCTGCTCAAGGTAGTTTTGAGTTTCCCTTGGTTGAGCCTACTGACAAAGTTGCTCCTGGTACTCCATCTTCTGCTCCTAGTGCTAGCTTATCACCTACTGGTACTCCGGCTAGTGAGCTTGCTTCCAATACTCGTTTCTCCAGTCCTTCTGATTTGGGGAACCATGAAAAGAAGTCTTCTACCAAGCTGGATGATATTCATAAACAACCGGTAGATGGGATTTTCCAAAATGCTTCATATGATGCTGACTTTGTTAGTGATCTCAATAACTTGGCACCAGAAGTGGAGGTTTCTTCCAATCCAGTCTTGCAATCACGTAAAGATCATCCTACCACTCAAATTATTGGAGATCCTAGTTCTACTGTCAAGACACGCAGAATGCAGCAGAAGGCCTCGTCTGATCATCATGCTCTTGTGGGCTATATTGAGGATCAAAAGCGTAATAATCATACGGACTTTCAACACTGTTTGTTTGCTTGTTTTCTTTCACAGGTGGAACCTAGGTCTGTTTCTCATGCTCTTGAGGATCAAAGTTGGGTGGAGGCTATGCAGGAGGAAATGCAGCAATTCTTGTTTCAGAATGTTTGGATTCTGGTTGACTTACCAGATGGAAATACAGCTATCAATACCAAATGGATTCTCAAGAACAAGAAGGATGCACGGGGAATTGTCGTAAGGAATAAAGCTAGGCTTGTCGCACAAGGACACACTCAAATTGAGGGCATTGACTATACTGAAGTCTTTGTGCCGGTTGCAAGAATCGAGGCCATTCGTCTGTTTTTGGCCTTTGCTTCCTATGTTGGCTTTACGGTGTTCCAGATGGATGTCAAGAGTGCATTTCTCTATGGCAAAATTGACGAGGAAGTGTATGTTACTCAACCTAAGGGGTTTGTAGATCCACTTCATCCCAAGAAAGTCTACAAGGTGGTCAAGGCTCTTTATGGGTTACATCAGGCTCCTAGAGCTTGGTATGAGCGTCTTTCAACTTTCTTGTTAAAGAATGGCTATAGAAGAGGTACTATTGACAAAAAACTATTTCTTCGGCGGAATTCCAAGGATATTATCCTTGTTCAGGTTTATGTGGACGACATTATCTTTGGTTCTACAAGGAAGGAGTGGTGTGATGAGTTTGAACACTTGATGAAAGGTGAATTGCAGATGAGTGCAATGGGAGAACTGTCATTCTTCCTTGGTGTTCAGGTCAAGCAACAATCGGATGGGATTTTCATCAGTCAAGATAAATATGTCCATGAGATTCTTCAGAAGTTTGACATGGATCCTCTTAGACCAGCAGCAACTCCTTATGAAGTTGCTAAAATCAAACTTAAGAATGAGCCAGACCCCCCCCCCGGTAAATGTTCACATGTACAGGTCTATGATTGGCTCCCTCATGTATTTGACTGCATCACGTCCGGACATTATGTTTGCAGTAAGTGCTTGTTCTAGACACCAGGTGACTCCAACGGTTTCGAACTTAAATGCAGTGAAGAAGATTTTCAAGTATATCAAGGCTCAACCTAAATTGGGTCTATGGTATCCTAGAGAATCTCCTTTTGTTCTAGAAGCCTATAGTGATAGTGACTATGCTGGTGCTAATAATGATAGGAAGTCTACTACTGGTGGTTGTCAATTTTTGGGTCGTCGACTTATTTCATGGCAATGCAAGAAACAGACAATCGTAGCT
This sequence comes from Glebionis coronaria, assembly GCA_025667525.1. NCBI lineage: Eukaryota > Viridiplantae > Streptophyta > Magnoliopsida > Asterales > Asteraceae > Glebionis > Glebionis coronaria. Next base: position 135,804,292 of record CM046879.1, on the reverse strand, counting down.
ACTTCTTCAACAGAAGCTGAATACGTTGCGGCTGCTAGTTGTTGTGGACAAGTTTTGTGGATCCAAAATCAGATGTTGGATTATGGTTTCAATTTTATGAATACCAAAATTTTTATTGACAATCAAAGCACTATTTGCATTGTGAAGAATCCTGTTTTTCTGTAACACCCCCACAATTGTTATGCGCAGCGGAACTACAACAATGGGTGCTACACAGTATTCTTTGCACACAAGATATATCAAACGACGCTAAAAAGACGTCATCTTAAAATTCAACATTTAAAATTGTTAGATAATACATGTCCACAGTTTTTCCAACCCCAAATAGTGCACAGAGTTTAGCGTTTTCGGTCCCCATGAATCTCAACCCCAAAAACTTCAGTTTTACAACCACATGACTTTAAACATAAAAATTGTTTAAGTAGAAAAGGAGGGAAAAACAAGCGGACACCAAGCCGATCACACAACATCCATCCCATGCATGCTCCATCCTACTGCTCAGCGGTTACCTGAAACACATGCCAAAAATTTGGTCAACGAAAACGTTGAGTGGAATTCATAGGTTTTTCAATCCATTTGAACGTATATATAATAAAAACCATTCGTGATCATTTATAGTCTTGTCGATCAAACAAACTATAATCAGGATACTGACAATTGTGTTTAAGCTCATGACACTAATCCGTTAACTCAATCACCCGCGTAAATATACCGGCATGATTCAGATGAAACCAGTGCCCCTTCTAAAGGCATCAGTTGCAATTATACCTTATTTCTCATACAAAATAATCTACCGCAGAACTTACTATAAGTACAGCTTCTCGGCTAGCATTGGGTCGTTAACCCCGTAGTACTACAAATTGCATAAGCGGCTATTTCCCCCTACTCGAGGGCAAGACAATAGTTAATAGTTCATGAATTTAGGGACTTTTGCAACTTTGGTACTCAACACAATTTCTAAGGCAACTTTCGGGTCTAACAATCATTCATGATATACGTTCCTTTTAAAAACTAGCATGCATTTCCCTCGCGGGTAAAACAATTTGAAATAATATAAGCGAGGCTATAAATTCACACCTTAGATATTAAGTAGTCGGTAGTTCGAGGAGTGTTCACTGACGATGTTACGGATGCCCGGGTAAATCAACACCTATCACAAATAACGCGTAATGAGTAATCTCATTTAAATACTTACGGTACTGTGTAAAATACATATATATAAGTCACTTAAGACAAATATAACTCACGCCAAAAACAAAAACAACAAGTATCATTCATTTTATTCCATTCGTTCTTATAACCTACGTTATCCATTTTTACCCATTCTCGCCGGTACTTGACTAAAGTACGGGCTGTTTTACCTTATTAAACCATGCTTATAAAATTTGACAAAATTTCCAAAAATCCTATATGACCTGTAGATAACATGTTTTTAAACCCAACAAAAGTTTTCACTTTTACGACCCGTTACGCAACTCATTTCCACGACTACATTTTACGGGCTGAAATTGCGCTTCGACCAATTTTGACCACTTTGACCTATATGAAAAATACCTTTGACTTCCTTGACTCATAAGTCAACATATAGACTCATTTGTACAGGTTAGGGACCAAGTTTTGACCCTTGATCATTTACCAAATTATACTTGTGACCCTCGGGATTTGACTAAAACTTTGCACAAATCCGGATTGTGAAAGTCCTCGTCTCCCGGTACCCGATCTTTAAAATGTCATAACTTTTAGCTCGTTTTGAGTCACGGGCTCTACCTTATACCAAATTAAAGCTAGAAAAACCCTCTATCACTATATTTAGTTTTTAAGACCTGGAACAAAAATCATTTTTCCAAAATAGACCAAATGTTTCTGCCTAAAAATGACCATACCAAAAACATGCTTAGACTCGATTCCAAGACTTCTAACCAACACTAAACATCATTCTAAGCCTTCCCAAACATATCCTAACATCAAACTTCCATCCTACCCCTATTGATCAACCAATCTCAATATCAAGAATCAAAGAAAATAGACATGCAAGTAATAAAACCTATATGAATCTTCCTAAAACAACAAACCAAACACAAATATAACATGCAAATTCAACAACCACCATGGCTCCCCAAACACCCCCTTTGCCGTGGGGTTTGGGTGACCCAATCACCACAACCAAATTAATTTTGGTGGGTTTTCTTGGTGTTTATACTTCCATAACACCTAAAATTAACATGCATTAGCTCTTTAAGCCTCAAAAACGAATTTGGATAATATGGAAAAATCTTGAAAAATTTTTATCAATGCATGTTGGATTTGATTACATGAATAGGTGGGTAATGACCAAACTAAGCGTGGTCTAACCTTAGATTTTTGAAAAATCAAGTGGAAAATGATTTTTGGTGAATTTTTGGGTGGGTTTGGGGTGTCCGTCGGATAGAGAGACAAGAGAGGGAGAGTGTTTGATTTTTTTTTTTGTAAATGTTGTGTGTGTTTGTGTTTATGACAAGTTTGGGCTTTTTTGATGGGTTAGGAGGGGCTTAAATGCAATATTTGGCTTCTTTTGTCCTTAAATGAAAAACATCCTCAAAACTTTGCGGGTTTGACTCATTTGTCAATTTTGAAAATTTTACGGGAGTCGTAAATCTTCCCGAACGCTCCAAAATATTTTTGGGATACTTTAAATGTACTTGGAAGGCTATAAAACTCACCCGACTCAACTTAACACGAACCGTAAATAAAATTCTCGAAAAATTACATTATCGATAAATCGTCAAAAATTATATGAAATTGGGCATCCCTCGGGATCGTAATCGTCATCGTCCTTCTTGAAACGTCAAACGTAAAAATTATAACCTCGAACATCGGCTCTAACCAAAATACTTATAAATTATAGAAATTATAATTAAATAAAAATTTCAAAAATTAGCGTAATTTAGGGTATCGTTAATGACCTCGATTCTAGGGTGTCACATCCACCCCTCCTTAAAGAGAGCGACGTCCCGGCGCTCGCCTCTTCTTGTACTCACATTTCGTGCTACCGGAACAAATGAGGATACCTTTCCTTGAAAAAGTCCTCACGTTCCCAGGTGTATTCCGGTCCACGCTTAGAATTCCATCGGACCTTCACAATGGGAATCCTACTATGCTTCAACCGCTTGACCTCCCGGTCCATAATTTCCACAGGTTCTTCCACAAAGTGCATTTTGTCGTCTAGTCGAATCTCGTCCAAAGGAATCACCAATTCCTTGTCCGCCAAACTCTTCTTCAGGTTCGATACGTGGAACGTGTCATGAATAGCACTAAGCTCGGTCGGCAATTCTAACTTGTACGCTACTGGTCCAATTCGTTCAACGATTTTAAACGGTCCAATATACCTCGGACTCAACTTTCCTTTCTTTCCAAAACGAATTACACCCTTCCATGGCGATACCTTGAGCATAACCATATCTCCAACTTCAAACTCCAACGGTTTCCTTCGGTTATCGGCATAACTCTTCTGTCGGCTTCTCGCAGCAAGTAGTCGGTTCTTGATTTGCACGATCTTCTCTGTCGTTTCTAATACCATTTCGGGTCCAGTCAATTGACTTTCCCCTACTTCACTCCAACACACGGGCGATCTACACTTCCTTCCATACAATGCTTCGAACGGTGCAGCTTTGATACTCGCGTGATAACTATTATTGTACGAAAATTCCACCAGAGGCAAGTGGCGTTCCCAACTTCCTCCAAAATCGATCACGCATGCTCGGAGCATGTCCTCCATCGTTTGAATCGTTCGTTCACTCTGGCCGTCAGTTTCCGGGTGATAAGCCGTGCTTAAACTCAGTTCAGTGCCCATCGCACGTTGAAGCGATTTCCAAAATTCCGACGTAAATCTACTGTCGCGATCCGAAATGATCGATAACGGCACTCCATGTCTACAGACGATCTCTTTCACGTACACGCTGGCGAGTTTTTCCATGCTGTCCGTCTTCTTCATAGGTAAGAAATGAGCAGATTTCGTCAACCTGTCCACAATTACCCATATCATATCGCTTCCACTAGGAGTCCTAGGTAAACCCGTCACAAAATCCATTGCGATTTTCTCCCATTTCCATTCCGGGATTTCCGGTTGTACCAACAATCCAGATGGTTTCTTATGTTCTGCCTGAACCTTCGCGCAAGTCAAACACTTACTGACGTAACGAGCAATATCTGCCTTCATATTCGGCCACCAATAGACTTTCTTCAGGTCGTGGTACATCTTATCCGATCCAGGATGTATCGAATACTTCGACTTATGCGACTCATTCATAACCAATTCTCGAACTCCAGGCTTTCCTTCCTCAGATGGACACAATGGTAACCAAATCCGATTCTCAAAATATCTTAGTCCGTCTGACCTAATCACGAAAATAGGTTTCAACATTCGTCCCAAATTCTCGGCTTCAACATTCCCTTTCATTAATCCTCTCTCCTGAGCCTTCAGTATGGTTTCGGTTAAGTCAACGCTCTCAGTCATCACTAAAGCTCTAACCCTCAAAGGTTTCTCCCGTTCCTTCCTACTCAATGCATCCGCCACAACATTCGCCTTCCCAGGGTGATAGCGAATTTCACAATCATAATCACTCAATAGTTCAACCCATCGTCTTTGTCGCATATTCAACTCCTTTTGATCTAAAATGTGCTGCAAACTCTTGTGATCAGTGAATACAACACACTTTGTCCCATACAGATAGTGTCTCCACAGCTTCAACGCAAAAACTACCGCTCCTAATTCCAAATCGTGCGTCGTGTAGTTCTCCTCGTTCTTCCTTAATTGCCTTGACGCGTAAGCTATCACCTTTTCTCGTTGCATTAACACTGCTCCATAACCCTTACGAGACGCATCACAATACACCACGAAATCTTCGGTTCCCTCAGGCAATGATAAAATCGGCGCGGAACATAACTTATCCTTGAGCGTTTCGAAAGCAAGCTCTTCCTCAATTCCCCATTCATACACCCTATTCTTTTCGGTAAGCCTCGTCAATGGTTTCGCAATCAACAAAAATCCTTCAATAAACCTTCTATAATACCCAGCTAAACCCAAAAATTGTCGAACTTCAGTCGGCGTCGTCGGTGCTGACCATTCCCTGATCGCTACGATCTTAGCAGGATCTACACGAACTCCCTCACTATCAATCACATGACCTAGAAACTGCACTGATTCCAACCAAAACTCACACTTAGAGAATTTTGCATACAGCTTCTCCTTCCTTAACAACTCCAAAATCTTTCTCAGGTGCTTCTCGTGCTCCTCCTTACTCTTAGAGTAAATAAGTATGTCGTCGATGAAAACAATAACAAACTTATCTAGATACGGCTTGCACACGCGATTCATAAGATCCATGAATACAGCAGGCGCGTTCGTCAACCCAAACGGCATCACTCGAAATTCAAAGTGTCCATACCGCGTACGAAAGGCAGTTACAGGAATATCCTCCTCTCTTACACGCAGTTGATGATACCCTGATCTTAAATCGATCTTTGAGTATACACTGGAACCTTGTAATTGATCGAACAAATCATCAATCCTCGGTAATGGGTACCGATTCTTAACCGTCAGCTTATTGAGTTCTCTATAGTCGATACACATCCTAAACGAACCATCCTTCTTCTTTACGAACAACACTGGCGCTCCCCAAGGTGATGAGCTCGGCCTAATAAATCCTTTGTCCATCAACTCCTTCAATTGATCCGCTAACTCCTTTAACTCAGATGGTGCTAAGCGATAAGGTGCTCGTGCAACCGGCGCAGCTCCTGGCACTAAATCAATTCGAAACTCGACCTCACGGGTAGGCGGTAAACTTGGCAACTCGTCTGGAAAAACGTCCGGATACTCGCAAATAACTGGTACCTCTTCAATCCTCGCCTCTACATCACCATCACTCGAAACCTGTGCCAAAAACACATCGCATCCGCTCTCTACGTACTTCATCATTTTCAAACACGAAATCACCTTCAAACGAGAAGTGCATTCGTCTCCCTTTACCGTCAAAACCCTATTCCTCAGCGGAATCTGCACCAATCTCTCACCACAGACGATCGTAGCACTATGCGCCATTAGCCAATCCATTCCCACAATCACGTCAAACGATCCTAGCTTTATAGGCATCAAGTCGATTTTTAAAAGCGTAGTTTCCTAACTTCAAGGTACACCCTTTCAGTATAGAATTCGTACTAACAATTTTTCCATCGGCTAATTCAACATTATAACTAGTCGTTAACAATACCGGTTCTCTATCGATATGACGACTAAATCTAACGTCTACAAAACTCTTGTCGGAGCCAGAATCAAATAAAATACTAGCATAACAAGCGTCTAGCAAAAACGTACCGGTAACCACATTGGGACCTTGTGGTTTATCAGCAGTTCCCACTTGATACACAGCTGCCGCATTATTTCCTCCCCGTCTGTTCCCTGCCTTCGGGCAATTTGCTTGCACATGCCCTCTTTCTCCACAACTATAACATCCTCTCATCCTGATAGCATTAGCCCCAGTGGCTACTCCTCCCGTTCGACAACTAGAAGTCCTATGTCCTGCCTTTCCACACTTGCCGCATGCCGGCGGGCAGTTTCCAACATGATACAAGTTGCACTTTCCACAATGGGGGTTCACTTTCACACCTCTAGGGTTCGTCACTGCCCTCATCCCTTCGTTCCTTCTCTGATTAAACTGCTGGTTACGGTTCGGCCCTTGGTTGTTTCGGTTTCCTCCTCGGTTCTGACCTTGGGATTGATTGCCTTGTGCTGCCTCCCATTTTCTTTTGTTACCCTCAGCAATGTAGTCCTGCTTGTCCTGAAGCTTAACATCCATCAAAGCGTGTGCCATTTGAACCGCTTCATCAAACGTTCCAGGTTTCGACGAAGTTGTTTCACCTTTGATGTTGCTAGATAAACCCTTAATATACTGCTTCATTTTCTTGGCATCATTGGCAAATATGTCCGGACACAAAAGACTTAACTCATTGAATCTCCTGGTGTAAGCAGCTATATCGTTGTTCTTTAAGGTCAAATGTCTCAATTCGTCCTCCAATTGCCCCAATTCCTCCTCTGGGCAAAACTTCTTGGTCAACAAAGCTTTGGTCGCATTCCACGTTCTTGCATTTGCCACAGCCAATCCCACCGTAGCTACCTGAGTATTCCACCAGCTTAACGCATCATCCAGAAATGTAGCTGCTGCAAACTTTACTTTATCCGCCTCTGCACAACCACTGATTTCAAACGTACTCTCAACTTTTTCCAACCATCGCCTAAGTTCTAGGGCTCCACCCGTTCCACGGAACTGCGTAGGACCACACTTCATAAAGCTTGAATAGGTACACACTCTCGGGGCTGGTTGTCTCCCCGCGTTCCTTCCTGGATCCTGATTTCTCCCAGCTCGGTCCGCTTCCAACGCATTAGCTATCGCTTCCTGAATCATGTTGTTAACACGATCGGCAGTCAACTTTGGAGGCATTGTTTTATCGAATATCTCTTTCTGCAAGACAAGGAAAATAGAAAAACGATGTAAGTATTCATATCAAGTTTCCCAGACATAAAATACATACAACGACACATCACTACGGAGTTACTAATATTCATCAATTCACACCACAAAAGATCAAATTTAAGACATATCACAGATCATGAAAGGTAACATAGATTGTATTGATAGTTAACCAAAATCGTGACAAGTAATGCCACTACAATCATTCACCACAAAACATCAAGTACTTGAGTTTCTCGTCATAATACCATCATACAAAGGTCTAAAATAGTTCTATTACAATGATCAAAGAAAAATACAAAACAAGTAACTAGGCATGTGGTGATCCACACTGCCTCTTGGATGGCGGCTCGTCGTCGTCTTCCTCGGTTTCCTCATCACTCACGTCCTCGTCCACATCATCTACTTTTCCCTTTCCTTTCTCATCTGGCCCACATTCTGTTTCCTTTCTCGTCCCTGATGTGGATCCATGCTCAATCGCTACCTGATTTCCCACCGAAATACAAGCACCTCCAGTAGGCGGCTGAACCATGAAGTCATTCGCCTCCATCTCCAAATCGTCCACGAATCTCCAATCCGGGGGCAATGAATCCCTCACACGATGCTCCCAACTCTGCATCCTCGACAACCTCATCTGATCTTCCCTCACACGATCAAGACTAGCACTTAAATTCGCAACCATTGATTTCAAACTGTTGATGGCACTTGTGTTCATCATCCCATCATACGCAATTCTTGAAGTCCTTTCCAACAATCTTTGATGCTCCCTTTCAGTCTTATCAAACTTCTTAATCACCCTAGTCTCAACTACAAACCGCTCATACATTAACCTTTCCATCCTCCCCAAACGACCTGCGGGATCCCAGTAGTGACTCGGTCTCGGAAAATAGACCCTTGCAATATTCTCGTGAATCGATGGCGACTTGGATGACTCTCCACTGTTCCCATTACTATTGTCCATCGGGCGATCAAAAGGTTGCTGCTCATAACGACCGGTCGGTGGTACCTCATAACCCTTCGGCGAATTCGGAGACTGAAACAAATCGGGTTCGGTCTGGCCTACGGCATCCTCGGGAATGCCATCATCCAATAGCTCCTCGGGCTCTTCTTCGGAATCCTCATTGTCGTCACTCCTCATGCTGAAATTATCCACCTCGCTTTCGCCATTGTCGTTTTCCGGCCCTATTTCGTCTTCTGGAGCGATCCATCCATTATTATTGTCCGGCGGGTTCGGAGGAAACGGTCCCCCTTCGTGACCTACGACGTAATCGTTCCTGTTATCGTTGGGCGGTACCTCGGCCATTCCTGCAATAACAGCGAATTTCGGAGGGTACATAAGTAATTATACAATAATTATAAATATATGCATGCAAATGCAATGCAAAGGTGGTACATATGCCCGAAATGTAATAATATGATGCTCATGCATGATTAATATGAAAATTACGATGTCGGATATTTCACGTAAAATTCAACGTCTACATATAGTAATTCCATACTTATATAATAATTACCCACATATATACTTTACTCAAAAGTATACGTCAAATGCTATAAATACAACAATAAATCTTACCGGAGCCATGCAGGATAGTTGTGTGTGCTTGGACCCTTTTCTTACGACACCAAAAGTTATAGTTTAGGATTTTCAAAAACGACCTAGTTCTCTATAACTCGTGGCTCTGATTACCAATCTGTAACACCCCCACAATTGTTATGCGCAGCGGAACTACAACAATGGGTGCTACACAGTATTCTTTGCACACAAGATATATCAAACGACGCTAAAAAGACGTCATCTTAAAATTCAACATTTAAAATTGTTAGATAATACATGTCCACAGTTTTTCCAACCCCAAATAGTGCACAGAGTTTAGCGTTTTCGGTCCCCATGAATCTCAACCCCAAAAACTTCAGTTTTACAACCACATGACTTTAAACATAAAAATTGTTTAAGTAGAAAAGGAGGGAAAAACAAGCGGACACCAAGCCGATCACACAACATCCATCCCATGCATGCTCCATCCTACTGCTCAGCGGTTACCTGAAACACATGCCAAAAATTTGGTCAACGAAAACGTTGAGTGGAATTCATAGGTTTTTCAATCCATTTGAACGTATATATAATAAAAACCATTCGTGATCATTTATAGTCTTGTCGATCAAACAAACTATAATCAGGATACTGACAATTGTGTTTAAGCTCATGACACTAATCCGTTAACTCAATCACCCGCGTAAATATACCGGCATGATTCAGATGAAACCAGTGCCCCTTCTAAAGGCATCAGTTGCAATTATACCTTATTTCTCATACAAAATAATCTACCGCAGAACTTACTATAAGTACAGCTTCTCGGCTAGCATTGGGTCGTTAACCCCGTAGTACTACAAATTGCATAAGCGGCTATTTCCCCCTACTCGAGGGCAAGACAATAGTTAATAGTTCATGAATTTAGGGACTTTTGCAACTTTGGTACTCAACACAATTTCTAAGGCAACTTTCGGGTCTAACAATCATTCATGATATACGTTCCTTTTAAAAACTAGCATGCATTTCCCTCGCGGGTAAAACAATTTGAAATAATATAAGCGAGGCTATAAATTCACACCTTAGATATTAAGTAGTCGGTAGTTCGAGGAGTGTTCACTGACGATGTTACGGATGCCCGGGTAAATCAACACCTATCACAAATAACGCGTAATGAGTAATCTCATTTAAATACTTACGGTACTGTGTAAAATACATATATATAAGTCACTTAAGACAAATATAACTCACGCCAAAAACAAAAACAACAAGTATCATTCATTTTATTCCATTCGTTCTTATAACCTACGTTATCCATTTTTACCCATTCTCGCCGGTACTTGACTAAAGTACGGGCTGTTTTACCTTATTAAACCATGCTTATAAAATTTGACAAAATTTCCAAAAATCCTATATGACCTGTAGATAACATGTTTTTAAACCCAACAAAAGTTTTCACTTTTACGACCCGTTACGCAACTCATTTCCACGACTACATTTTACGGGCTGAAATTGCGCTTCGACCAATTTTGACCACTTTGACCTATATGAAAAATACCTTTGACTTCCTTGACTCATAAGTCAACATATAGACTCATTTGTACAGGTTAGGGACCAAGTTTTGACCCTTGATCATTTACCAAATTATACTTGTGACCCTCGGGATTTGACTAAAACTTTGCACAAATCCGGATTGTGAAAGTCCTCGTCTCCCGGTACCCGATCTTTAAAATGTCATAACTTTTAGCTCGTTTTGAGTCACGGGCTCTACCTTATACCAAATTAAAGCTAGAAAAACCCTCTATCACTATATTTAGTTTTCAAGACCTGGAACAAAAATCATTTTTCCAAAATAGACCAAATGTTTCTGCCTAAAAATGACCATACCAAAAACATGCTTAGACTCGATTCCAAGACTTCTAACCAACACTAAACATCATTCTAAGCCTTCCCAAACATATCCTAACATCAAACTTCCATCCTACCCCTATTGATCAACCAATCTCAATATCAAGAATCAAAGAAAATAGACATGCAAGTAATAAAACCTATATGAATCTTCCTAAAACAACAAACCAAACACAAATATAACATGCAAATTCAACAACCACCATGGCTCCCCAAACACCCCCTTTGCCGTGGGGTTTGGGTGACCCAATCACCACAACCAAATTAATTTTGGTGGGTTTTCTTGGTGTTTATACTTCCATAACACCTAAAATTAACATGCATTAGCTCTTTAAGCCTCAAAAACGAATTTGGATAATATGGAAAAATCTTGAAAAATTTTTATCAATGCATGTTGGATTTGATTACATGAATAGGTGGGTAATGACCAAACTAAGCGTGGTCTAACCTTAGATTTTTGAAAAATCAAGTGGAAAATGATTTTTGGTGAATTTTTGGGTGGGTTTGGGGTGTCCGTCGGATAGAGAGACAAGAGAGGGAGAGTGTTTGATTTTTTTTTTTTGTAAATGTTGTGTGTGTTTGTGTTTATGACAAGTTTGGGCTTTTTTGATGGGTTAGGAGGGGCTTAAATGCAATATTTGGCTTCTTTTGTCCTTAAATGAAAAACATCCTCAAAACTTTGCGGGTTTGACTCATTTGTCAATTTTGAAAATTTTACGGGAGTCGTAAATCTTCCCGAACGCTCCAAAATATTTTTGGGATACTTTAAATGTACTTGGAAGGCTATAAAACTCACCCGACTCAACTTAACACGAACCGTAAATAAAATTCTCGAAAAATTACATTATCGATAAATCGTCAAAAATTATATGAAATTGGGCATCCCTCGGGATCGTAATCGTCATCGTCCTTCTTGAAACGTCAAACGTAAAAATTATAACCTCGAACATCGGCTCTAACCAAAATACTTATAAATTATAGAAATTATAATTAAATAAAAATTTCAAAAATTAGCGTAATTTAGGGTATCGTTAATGACCTCGATTCTAGGGTGTCACATTTTCATCAGCGGACGAAGCATATTGAAATTTGGCATCATTTTATACGGGATGCCAATGAGAAGAAGCTGATACAGGTTCTTAAAGTTCATACGGATGACAATGTTGTTGATTTGCTGACTAAAGCTTTTGATGGTCCTCGGTTTAACCACTTGGTGGTTCATATTGGGATGGTCAATCCTTGAGGTCTAGGATTGAGGGGAGGCAAATCCTAAGGGGAGGCTTTGTGTACATATTAGGACAGACTAACGTATTGATAGATCTTAACAACATATTTTCTTGGTTCTGATTGTGTGTGGTGCTTCTGATGGAGGATTTTGCTCTCTTCTGGTGGATATAGTCTTACATGACTAGCTTCTGGTCCTCCTTGGTCAGCTTCTAGTTCTACTTGGTTGGCTTCTGGTGGTTTAAAATCCTTCCATGTCAAGTGGTGTTTGGCTCCTGGTACTGGTCTGGCATACTGTTCATTCCTTTTGTCCTTTGTTAATCACGTTTTGCTCCTGGTCTGACCATTGTGTGCTTTGACTTTTGGTCAACGCTCCCAATCCTGGTATTTACAAGTTTAAATTAAGCATGTTTATTGGGAGTTGGTAATTATGTTAAAAAGGGCAAGTGGTTACTATGCAATTATGGTTTAATTTGAAAGGGCAACCCCCCATTAATAGGGGTCAATGAACAGTTACCACTTTCTTTATATATGGTCAACATTCACCCTTGACTCACTCATTACAATTAACACACACACAAAACCGCTTCTACTCTCTACACCCTAATCACAATCCTTCTTCCATCAATTAATCAAGATCCATGGCTGCTCTTGCTTACCAACCTGCACACAACCGAGTTGCTTATCTGGGTGATGGTCCACATCGTGAACATTTTGCTGACATCCTGGATTACATTGAAGCATCCAACCTGAGGTTTGCATTTACTGTATGTCCCACCATATATGATAGTGTTATTAGACAGTTTTGGGCGTCTGCTCAACTTGTGAATGTGGCTGGTCGTCCACGTGCACTCCATGCTACCATAGATGGACGTGCATATGTGGTGACGGAGGCTTCTATTCGCTCTTCTCTTCATCTTCAGGATGAGGGTGGTGTTGAATCCATCCCCAATTCGGAAGTATTGGAGGGGATGGTTGCTTTAGGTTATGAACATGGGGGGGAAGTTTAACTTCCAGAAAAATAGGTTTTCCCCCCAATGGAAGCTTCTGGTCCACTTTTTAATCCATTGTATGAGTCCCAAGTCTGGGAGTTGGGATGCTTTCCCTACTCCTTTGGCTACTGGTCTTATTTGCTAAGCCCAGGGTAGAGTGTTTAATTTTTCTCATTATCTATTTGAGGGGATGGTTAGTAATTTGTCTACTGCTGGTTCGAGAAAGAAGTTTCTCATGTACCCTAGGTTTCTTCAGCAAATCCTTGTTTGCATTCCTCGTGATAGGACTGAGCATGTGCTGTCTAAACTTACAGCTAAAGTGTATTACAATATGGTCAATGGGTTTACTGAGGAATGGAGGCCCCTGACTGAAGCCATGTTGGGATTGGCTCAGGGTCCTATGCGTGAGGAGGAGGAGGCTCCTGAGTTTGTTGTGATTGATGATGACCCAATAGAGGAGGAGGCTCCTACTGGTGGTGCCACTCCTGTGGTTAAGGAGGAGCTGGTTGAAGAGGTGGTGGTTGAAAAACCATCCCCTTCCAAGGCTGGTCCTTCTTCAGTCCCACACAGGTCTCCATTTGTGGAGACTCCACCTCCTAGTCCTGCCCCACACTCGACTGATAAACCGTTTGATGTTAGTACTCCACAGGTTGACCCACATGTTGCTTCGGGCTCCAGTGATGCTTTCCCTGATCCAAGTTCTCTTGGTGGGCAGGCGGAGGAGCCTACTACACTGATATCTTTGCTTGATCTTATGCGCAGGTACCATGAGCGGATGATTTGTTTGGAAGCTGATTTAAACCAACATCGGAAGCTTACAAGGGAGTTTGTTCTTCCTCTGGCTGATCGCATCAAGGCGTTGGAAACTCAACAACGGCGTCGCAAGAAGCATGTGGTCCAATCAGATTCTGATGAGGAGGGTACGGAGAATGTTGAGGATGGTTTGACGTTATTGGCCAAGGCTGCCTTTTCTGATAAAGTTTATGATGATTTGCCGGTTCCTCCAACGTCCTCCAGTGTTCCTTCTCCTGGTGCTATTCCCCCTTCTATGGGTGGTTATTCTGATCCTGCTGATGGTTCTAATGCTGGTCCCTCTCATGATACGAAGGGCAAGGCCCCAATGACTGATGCTCCATCCCCATCTCGCAAGCGTACTCGTCGCCAGATTGAAGAGGAAAGGCTTGGTGAGGAGGCTGCTCGTCGGGTTCAAGCTGAGATTGATGAAGCTGAAAGGGCTGCTGAGGAAGAGCTTCGACAGCGCAGGCGTGAACAGATTCAGCATGATGCCATGCATTGGAGTGATAGTGAATGGATGCAAGTTTTGATTGTTCTCACTCGGGATTATGCTCAGTTTAAAGATCTTTTGGGTGATGATGTTGATGAACACAATTGTATTCCGCGTGCTATGGTATTGATGCGTAAGCACCAGTTGGCTCTTGCTGCAGAACTTAAGAAACAGAGAAAGAACAGACCGTTATCTCGGGCTGAGGAGCGCCAGCAGATGCAACGTTATGTGAAATATCAATCTGCTGCTCATTTTAATGCTCCTTGGACTTGGGCACGGGTGCGGGCTTTGACTTTTGATGAGCTCAAGGCACTTTATGAAAAGATGGTTAAGCGTCAGAGTCAACCTATTCCGGAAAGATTTATTTACCATCCTCGTGGTCTGCCTTCTTCTACGCCTGCTGATTCTACTGGTCCTTCGTCTGCACCCACTCCTGGTTCTGCTGCTAGTCCTTCTGGTTTTGTTGCTACTTCTGTTGGTCCTTCTACTTCACCTTTGGTTGCTCCTATGGGTTCTACTGCTGGTCCTGCTACCACCATTTTTGCTGCTACCACCACCACTCATGCTTCTACCACGACACATGTTCCTACAACCACCTTTGTTACCACCACCATACCTACTACATCTGATGTGCCATCTCCTTCACCACCAATTCCTGGAACTCAACCTAATCCTACTTCTGATGCAGCTCCTAGTGGTCCATTGGGTGGCCACATTCATGAGTCTACTTCTACTGCTTCCCCTGCTACTACTGAGGTTAGGGTAAAGTTTGAACCCACACCTGCTGATCCCATACCAAGACGTTCCCTTCGCCAGAAACAGGCTCGTCGTGTTCGCCGTGGTAAGACAGTTCCTTTTGAGAAGCGTGATCCTGAGAATTTAATTGATGCAGCTTCAGACAGCGATTCTGACTTACCCTTGGGCAATGGGAACATTACTGGTTATACGGTTGAGCGTTCTACAACACTTCCTGGTGGCGTATCCCATCGGATTACTTTGAGTGATGGGTCTGTGCGATTGGCAACGGGTTTGCAGGGTGTGTTGTCTTGGGCTGACCGTATGGATCTTATGGCATTGTATGGACTTGTTGATTCTAGTATGCCGTTTGACCCATTGGTTGTGTCTTCATGGCCTGGTCTGCGTATCCGGGCTGATCTCAAGCTGATGTTGGATGCTCCTCCTAATGCTCCTGTTTCGGGCATATGGAAGGATCAAATGCAATGGGAGATTCTGCGCTGGAAGCTATATGCTGGATGTGGTGTTCATATGTTGGAATTAGAATCTGGTCATATGGTGTTTATGCTGACGGATGTGGAGTATCCTTTGACTATTTCTTTGATGGAGGCGATGTTGGCGAGTCACTTGGAAATTTCTACTGCTCCATCTGGAAATGAGTCATCTATGGCCACGGCATTGGTAGAAGGTATTCAGGCGCGATTGATAGCAGATAAGAAGGCTGCTTCTGGTATGTACGGTGATTGGGTTGTAAGTGTTTATGTTTTGCATTTTTGTTCATTTGTTCTTCTTCTTATTCTTTTCACCAATATGTACAGTGATTGGTGAACTTTATAGTTAAAAAAAAAACTTTAAAAAAAAAACATACTTTTTATATAATATCTGCTTATACTTTTAACACAGTTTAGATTTTATACTTGTGAATAATATCCCTTGGCTGCTTAACATTGTGGGTTCTGGTTACTGATTTGTGCTTGTCCTGGTACTTGGCTTCACTTGGTGTTGGACGTGGTCCACACAACAAATGGCTCTCAACTTACCATGTCTAATCGACAAGAAAAAGTTGATTCACCTTGAGGGTACGGCTCCTGGTGCGATTCTCAAATTCGTTGATGGTTGCCAGGTTACCCAAAACTGGATGGTTTTCACTTGCCATAGTCTTGGACTGAAAAGTGGCTAATCCAAGGGGGTACGGCTCTTGGTAAAGATCTTATCAAATCCGTTGATAGCTGTAATAGCTTTCTTAAAGCTATAGGGTGTTCAACTCACCGATGCTTCATTGCTAAGAGTTGGCGAGTCCAGAGGGGTACGGCTTCTGGTAAAGACGCATCAAATCCGTTGACGGCTGTGATGGTTTGCCTAAAATCATCAGGGTACTCCCACTCACCATTGATTCACGTTCTAAGAGTTGGGTTGGGTTCTGGTCTCCCAGGGTGATGCTTATTCCACCAGAATGACTAGCTAGCCCAAGAGCGAGCAGCTACTTGGTAAAGGCTCATCAAATCTGCTCATGTTGCTGAGAAGATTCAACACGATGCTGATTTGTTCCAAGCTTTGGAGAAGCTTCTAGTGTTTTATGTTGCGGCGGTTACTCTGATTTGTATATTGTTGATGCTGCTCTTTGTTTTGCTGATACAATCCTCGGGCTTTCTTTGCATGTTTTCCAGGAAACTTGAACTCAACAGGTCAAATTCAAGTTTAGGGGAGGATTGTTAGGACCATTGTAATAGTTATATGTAATAGGTAGACTAGGAGGTATGTAGTTCCTCCTGGTCCTAGTAGTAGTAGGAGCAAGTCCTGCTCCTGGTCCTAGTCGAAGTCAAACTTTATTATTTACTTAATATTCTGTTAGGATATGCATGAGATATGTTAGGAAAGGATATGCATATCAGTTTTACACGTTTTCTTTAATGATGTATTAGGGTTTCCTTGTAGTATAAAAGGAACCTTAGGCAGAAGGGTTAGACACACCTTCACAAAACGTAGTTCTAGTCATTATCAATATTAGAAATCCTTAGAAAGGATCAAGTCTTTATAGTTATTCTGTTCTTCTTAATTATATTTATATTCTACATTCATATTGTGTATAGAGTCTCTTTGTGATTTGACTTGTGATTACAGAAGTCATTCACCGGTCCTGACAGGCTGCAAGATCTACATCTAGTAGACCCAACACAAAGCAATGCCTAAAAACATTGTTAGTATTAATTAATCTTTCTTAGTTTTGATCACGACAAATTATAAAGACATTTATTGTCAAACACAATCATAAAACGAATTATCTAACAAACACTATCATCAAGGTAATAATAATTACACTAACATATCTTAATCATGCTTAGTGATCATAAAAGTGATTAGCCTTAAAACACACTTTTGTCAAACATAACAAAAGATTTTTAATAAACTTTATTTTTAAGAAATTGTTTTATTAAAAGGAAAATGTAAATTTGAATATGGCATATTCCAAATACCATAAGAATATCCTTTGAAGGTTTAAACAGCCTCAGATATTTCAAATTCACTAAAAGACAAAAAGGAGCGGACTCTACGCCGGCGGTACCTTAGCACCTACGGCGGTTCCTTACCGATAAGGAACCGCGGGCTCCAATAAGGAACCGCGGGCAGATATAGCCGTTGGATGTTTTGTCCTATAAATAGTGGATCAAATCTGCATTCTCATTAACCCTTTTTGGACATCTTCCTCAGCCTTCTTTCTCCTATCTAATCCTAGTCATTTCTAAATGATCACTTAATGTGATAAGTATGTTTAATCATGATTATCCTCTTGATATCCTTCTTTACCTTGTCCAAAGAGAAGATCACCCACACACTTGTGATGTGATTAAAGATGTAGCATTGATGAAGATCACCTTCTCCTAAAGATCTAGTCATGTTCATCATTTATTTATTTGTGTCTTGTGTAGATCCAATGTATTTGTGAATACTTGGACTAGTTGTGTTCATCCAAGCTATTTGTGAATACTTGGATTAGAGTTGTGTATATCCATTGCACATGTGTGTGCTTGGATTTATGTTGTGTAGATCTAAGCTACATGTGTGTACTTGGATATGATTAGTTGAGTTGTAATTAATTGTGTTAGTTCTCACTAAACTATAAAGTGATGTGGTTATGTCTTGTGAGTTCTCACTAAACTATAAAGTGATGTGGTTGTGTCTTGTGAGTTCTCACTAAACTATAAAGTGATATGTAGTTGTGTTGTGTGAAGTTCTCACTTAGCTTCAAAGTGAAGAGTTGTGAAGATTGGTTCTAGCTTTGGATTAGAACTCGACATCTAGCCTTGTGTCGGAAAATGGTGAAGTAGGCAACGTTGTGAAGATTGGTTCTACCTTTGGATTAGAACTCGACATCTAGCCTTGTGACGTAAAAGAGTGAAGTGGGAGACGTTGTGTAGATTGGTCCTAGCTAAGATTAGGTCTCGACATTTAGCTTAGTGTCGGAAAATAATGTAAGCGACGTTGTAAGGTTTTCTCCGCCAAGAAGGGAGCTTGTGGATATAGTGGAAATCTCGAGTAAGGTGTACTCGAGGAGTGGAGTAGGAACGAGGATAGAGCCTCGTTGCCGAACCATTATAAATCTTGGTGTCTTCCTACTAGGTTGTTTCTTTCCTTACGTTTTACTTACATTCATTATCACTACACTTATTATACATTGTTAATGCATTAGAATTGAACCTAATCATTATGCAACTAGCTTTCAAGTAAAAGATAGTTTTGTGCACTCACCTAATTGAAAGGAATATAAATTAGGAGATAAACCGATGAGAAACTATTCAACCCCCCCCCCCCCCTTTCTAGTTTCTACAAAACTGTTGAATAAATGTTTAAGACAATTTTTATAACATTCACACTTTAATTCATGTAATATTTGTAATGATAATCTTTTATTTGCTGCTCTACATACTATACGCTGTTGATCCACCTACGTGACACCCAAATATTATTTCCGCTGCATTTGACCAATTTGAGGGTGTCATAGAATAGTAACAGAGCGATAGTTATAGAGAACCACACCAAAAATTAATTAAATATAAAAATAAAATTTTTATATAAACTGGACTATAACTGCTTAAGAATCTTTTGGGTTTTTCGGGACTAGAATAGTTAAACATATAGAGTGTAGAGCATACATTTATTATGTGGATAACTGTGCATCGATTATTAACATTCGGTTGATTATTCTTATAAGTATTAACGTAACCTTTAACTTGCGATGTTAAACGACACCATTATATAATTTACAACTATGATTTCTAAAAACTTTTAACTTGAGTAAGCTTAAACTTACGTCAATTAAAACGATATTATATTCACATTCATTATAACATCGCCAGTTGCTTCTCCCGCTGCTTTATCACCGACATCAGTTTTACATGCTTGGATATCGGCTAGCAAGTCCGATGACAGTCACACTACCGACGATGCCACACTCGTCGATACTCTCATTGTCACTCCACCTGCTGCACCTGTATCCCCCACTAGGGATGAGGACCAGCCGACTGCAGCCCTACCACCTCTACCACTAGCTTCCTCACTTCTGGGCTACGCACCCGGGTCTCTACCACCTCGTAAGAGGAGGTACGAGGCTCCTCTCAACTCTACATTTGAGATCGGTGAGGGTTCCGGGGCGAGACGAGTTGACCCCGTCTAGGCCCAGATTGCTGCATTGGCCGCACGCCAGGCACAGGATATAGCGGATATCCATACTCTGCTATCAGCTGGACGCACTGTTCTACAGGAGCGTCAGGACCTACTGTCTTGGACTGTTAGTGCCGAGGCACACACTGCTCGGGGAGCATGGTCTACGACCTACCACTCCCTACAGTGGCTGATGGAGGAGAACGAGTTTCTCCGCCAGTGGATCTATACCTTGAAGGGTCAGCAGTACGAGACCCATGCTGCCCTCATGACTATGGAGCATACACTCTCGATCTTCTATGATCTACAGGAGGTTCGCCACCAGGTTTTGACTGCCGAGACTGCCCATCTCAGAGGAGCCGACGAGACCTTCAGAGCTCAGATTCTAGAGGCACTCTGACTCCTTAAGGAGACCCGAGATGCCATGATTACGATCCAGGATGCTATGCGGGCACCAGCAGTCTCATCACCACCAGTAGCACTGGTCATCTCAGAGGAGTCTGTTAGGCATGAGTAGACTAGATGTACTAGATCTTTTGTACATGATAAGCTTTTGGGTTGCATCCCAGCTATTATGATATAGGAGCTCATGTATTTTATTTCCTTTCATCATTTGTATCCTATCCTTGTACTATACTACCTTAGAATAGGTATTTGTAGACGATGTACTCTAGATTATGTGTACCACTATCCCAGACAGACGGGTTACGCTCTGTCTTGGATTGGTTGTGCATTTTGTTATTGTTGTTCTACCTTAGAAATGACATGTACTCATTATCTTTTGTTATATTATGTGATGTATTATATTATGAACTTTTAACAGGTTATCCAATTTGTTGTGAAGTCTATGCATGAGTTTCGCTTCATGTATTTAAATATAAAACTATGCTAACGCCTAAAACTAATGATTTCATTTTTGTGTGTGATTATAGACAAATGGCAATCACTAGAACAAACCCCAACAATGTCGACGCTATCCAAAACGTCACTGCCGCCCAATTAAGGGAAATGATTGATCATGGCATCGCTACTGAGATGGCTACTAGTAGGAACATGGACGACAGCCAAAACTCCAACGCCCGCAGGAACAACCAGACCACCAGGGTTTGCTCCTATCCTGACTTTTTGAAGTGTAAGCCCTCATACTACAAAGTCAAACAGGGTATTGTTGAGCTGATGCAATGGTTTGAAAAGTTGGTGACCATGTTCCGCATCAGCGATTGTGTAGAGGAGAACAAAGTCAAGCATTTCACTTGCACGTTGCTCAAAAGTGCTCTTACTTGGTGGAACTCTATAGTTGCTACTCTTGGACACGATGCTGCCTATACTCTCAACTGGACTGATCTGAAGGAGAGGATGACGGAGAAATAATGTCCAAGGGGTGAAATGAAGAAACTTGAGATCGAATTATGGGATCTCAGATGCTGGAACAATGACATCGTTGCATACAACCAAAGATTCCAAGAATTGATCCTGATGTGTACCAGAATGTTCCCTGAGAAAGATGAAAAGATTGAGAAGTATATTGGTGGACTCCCAAACGTCATTCATGATAGCGTTCTTGCATCTCGACCCATTACTGTCGAGAGTACCATTGAGTTCGCTACAGAATTGATCAACAAACGAGTCCGTACCATGTCTGAGAGGCAAACTGAAGGCAAGCGGAATGCAGATGAAAATTTCCGCAATCAGCACCAGCAGCCTCCTAAAAGGCAAAACGTTGGACAGGTTTACAGTGCTACCACCACAGGAGCTAAGCCATACGTTGGTACAAAACCCTTGTGCTCAAGGTGCCACTATCACCATACTGTTGATAGCCCATGTCAGTCACCGTCTTTCCACCGCTTACCATCCTCAAACCAACGGTCAAGCCGAGATATCCAACCGTGGATTGAAGCGAATTTTGGAACTTACTGTGGGAGAGCATCGTGCCTCGTGGGCCGATAAACTTGATGATGCTCTGTGGGCTTTCCGTACCGCATATAAGACACCGATTGGTTGTACACCTTATCGTCTTGTGTACGGGAAAGCATGCCACCTCCCTATCGAGCTGGAACATAAGGCATATTGGGCCTTGAAGTGGGCTAACTTTGACATCAACAAAGCCGGTGATCTTCGCAAGATTCAACTCAACGAGCTACATGAATTGAGGAATGAAGCTTACGAGAACTCATTGATCTACAAGGAGAAGACCAAGATTATCCACGATGATAGAATTAAGAACCGAGAGTTCCACGTTGGTGATCAAGTCTTACTTTTTAACTCTCGGTTGAAGATCTTCTCGGGCAAGTTGAAGAGCCGATGGTCTGGTCCATTCACCATCGCCAATGTCTTTCCCTATGGCACCATTGAGCTTTCTCAACCAAATGGGCCCAATTTTAAGGTGAATGTCCAGCGTTTGAAGTTGTACTTTGGCGAGGACATCTCTCATGAGATGATTCCATCCCTCACTACATTTCCAATGAATTAGTTCGGGACCGAGTCAGGCTCATGACTTGGTTAACAAAAACAAGCGCTCCTCGGGAGGCAACCCAAGTATCTATCCCCCCCCCCCCCCTTTTTCCCGTTTTTCATCCTAAGTGTAGGGGGAGCTATATAGGTTTCTTGTGTTTGTGTGGTGATGTGATTACAGGGA
Organism: Glebionis coronaria; assembly: GCA_025667525.1. Lineage (NCBI taxonomy): Eukaryota > Viridiplantae > Streptophyta > Magnoliopsida > Asterales > Asteraceae > Glebionis > Glebionis coronaria. Next base: position 135,781,821 of record CM046879.1, on the reverse strand, counting down.
TAAGTGCACTTTTGGAATCTTTGAAGAACTATGCTCCCATGTTATACGCAAATCCGGTTCTATCTCTCAACTATCGTGATTCAATCTTCTTCATACTCACATTTGAAATTGATCACTTTAGTTGTCTCCTCCTTAACCTGATTTAACCAACGTGCACAATGTCATAAGTGTAGGGGAGACTTTTCCCACATGCTTAAACATTGAGGACAATGTTTATATTAAGTGTAGGGGAGACTTCTATCGATGTTTTAAGTGGACTTCTCTATTAAAGTGTCTTTATTTAACCGGAAAATTCAATTTTTTGACATTTTTCAAAACTTTTAATCTATTTTGGCCTAGTTGTATAGTTGTATCTTCCTTTGTTATGTTTATTTTCTTTCCTTGCTAGAATAAAATTTCAATAAAGTGGTTTTAAATTTTTCAAAGTCGTGAATATTTTGACTCTACCCGAGTTTACTTATCTAAGTTTACTCTAGCTAGTATCATTAACGTGTTTTACTCAAGTTTTGCTAGGCTTTTATATAAGGAGCTTTAAAACGCGAAAGTCTTAACTCTCACGGGTTAAGAACAAGAACTTTTCGCAAGTTCCTATAATTGATCATAGAGAGTCGTTTATCAAGGGAACTTTAAAACGCAAATTCTAAACTTGAAAGAGTCTAAGAAGATGCAAGATCCTATAGGCGACTCGAAAACCCAAAACTTTGATTTAATTGGCTAAGCATCCACGAGTCTCATTCCTTGAGATTTTAAATTGTGGAGAACGAGAGATGATAGAGTCAATTATAAGTTTGGTATTCTTTCGTGAATTTATGTGAGTTGATTATAAGTCTATTCTCCCATCACTTACTAATAAATTTATCTGCAATAAATAAGGTTGTACGATTTGAAAAGTTACTTAGCTTCTAGCCCAAGATCGTTTAAAAGTTGCTCGGTATTAATTAGAGTTCATAGCCAAGGCATAACTTATTGAAGCGGGATGTGGAGATTGACGAGTCCGAAAAGGCCCTAACAAGGCATGAGGGCTACATTTTGTTGCTAAAGATCCAAAAGTGATGTGAAGAATCATTTATCGAAAATCAATATGAAGGATCGAGACACACGACGAAAAGCAAAAACTCCTCAAAAGTCATGGAGAAGTCTATCTGAAAAGACCCTAGCAAGGTATGAGGATAAATAGATCTAAGTCCTAAAAGGAGGCGGATCGTTGTATATCAAAGTCCAAAATAAAGATTGGAGAAAAATGAAGAAGTCGTGGTCCAAATATGAAGAATCTCTCAAAACTTCAAGTGAAGGAATTCCTATTATGAAGAGAAGACCATAATTTCAAGAACGTCTCTCAAAGATTCGAATTATGAATTCGCTGCTAAATATCGGTCTGAGAAAGGTCTCAAATCACGAAGCGAGTTATGCCAAGATATGAACTTTATGAGGTCCCGAGAAGTAGTTTTAAAAGATTTTGTCCTTTAGCTAACTATTGATCAAATCGTCCCACTTTGTTTTCAGCCTAAATAACTATCGAAATAAGTCAAACAATGCATCCTCGTGATCATTCAAGACAGCAATAAAATATAAGAGATACACCTAGGAATAAGGGATTCTAAGTGAATAATTGGGCCACATGAGTTCGTGTTAGTTTGCTAACTTATAATAACAATGATCTCATTTTTAAGCTTGGTATGGGAAACGTGAAACTTGAGAATGATGAACATTCATGACAATCTAAAACCCCAATGTAAGTCTTTAAATACTTTACTTGTTTTGTTCTTTTGGTTTCCTTAGTGTTTAGAATTAAATAAAGGCCAAGGTGGGTTATTTATGATGAGAAATGTAAACCGTGCTTTAAACTTATAGCATTGCATGAGGGCATGGCAATGGTTAAGTGTAGGGGATTTGATAGGTGTGAAAACACCCATCCTTTTACCACTTATTTCTTGCTAAAACGATACCAAAACGCGAATTTAACGTCATTTGTTGGGAATTATGCGTGGTTTGTGTGTTTGTTGTGTTTTCAGAGCCAATCGGATAAATATTGAAGAAAACATGGGATTGCACGGGTTTTATCGAAGAAAAAGTCGAAAAGACGAAGTCTATAGTCCAAGAGATGCAAAAGATTTGAAGTCATTGGGCCTATTTGAAGATTTATCGAAGAAAAGGGCCAAAGATGGAAGATTTACATATGTCGAAAGAACTCAAGTCTATTAAATGAAGAAATTAAAAGACGAGTTGAATTTATTCGTCGACAAATCCCAAATCGAAATCAAAAACGTCAACTTTTCTGAAAAGACGATAAGACAAAAAGAAAGGGAGAAAGCCCACTCACCAAACCAAGCCAAGCCCTATAAATAGAGACTCCCTTCACACTTTCAAGACTAGTTTTCATTTTATGTTTCTTTTCTTCCTAGTTCGTAGGAAACACCATCACCATTAGGTTGTTTGGTGATTTTTATTATCTCTTGATCTTGTAAGTTTAATCTTTCCTTTTCATTGTTAAAACCTTAATCTTTCAATATAATCTTTCATCCAATCTTGTTCTTCTTGTTCTTATTGATTCTTAAGTTCTTAGCTTTTATTTTATTAAGTTTGATCTTCAAAAGTAAGTGGGTTTTATGTTTTTGTTGATTTGATTCGATGTTTACCATTAGTAGATGATTCGTGGTTAAATTGGTTTAAGTTTTGGTTAAAAACTTGGTGGATTTTGGTTAAATTCGTGATGTTAAACATCCCCTGTTCTTCGCGTCTTTAAACTTCCCCGGATTCCGAATGAGCCTGTTTTGTAAGTTATTTCGAATGAGCTAGAGTATTCCGGATCAACGTTTTGTCTAGATTATTCCGGGTCAAGTAATATTCCGAACCAGCGGTTCTCGTTTAGTTATTCCGAATCAGTTGTTCATTCGGAATAATCAATATTCCGGGTGAACAATATATTCCGGATCAAGTTTTATTCCGAGTAAACTAATTATTCCGAATCAAGTTTTTGTTTTCAAGTATTCCGAGTCAGTTAATATTCCGAGTCAAGGTTATATTCTGAACCAGCATTTTATTTAATTATTCCGAATCAGTTTCTGTATTCCGAATCAGTGGAGTTTATTCCGGATCAGTTCCATATTCCGAATCAACAGCATCATATATTCCGAATCAGATTTTATTCCGCATCAGCATATTATTCCGCATGAGCACCAACATTCCGAACCAAGGCCTTTCAAGAATATTCCGAATCAGTGATTTGTTCCGAATCAAGTTAATTATTCCGAATGAGTCTTCTGTGTTTATTATTCCGGATCAAGAACAACAACAACATTCCGACTGAAGGCTAAATATTCCGAATCAAGGACTTATTCCGAACCAGCTGTTTTAAGGTATCTTACTGTTTAATCTTAATTAAAGTTTTATTTTCATTAATTGCTTTTAGTTTAATTTTATTACTTCTTGCACTTATCTTTTAAGTAGATATAGATCAAAAGCTCCCTTTTTAGTTACCAATTACAACTATTCCACTTTGAACCGTGATCGATTCGAGAAGATACCGAGAACGAAACAACGACAAATATAATTGGGTACGAGCAACGCAAAAAAAGATCTTGCAACAAACCTTTTTATTAACTAACTAAAAATCAGTTACTAAAATGGCGCCGCTGCCGGCTCTTTTCGTAAGGATCAACGGTTTCTTGTGAGAAAAATTGGATTTTGGGATCCGTTCTTTCGGGAACGTTATTTTCAAGCACAAAAATTTTCAAAAACCCATAAAAATATTAAATTTTCAAAAATACAAAAAAAATAAAAAACCTATAAAAACCAAAAATATTTTCTTTTGCATTTTCTTTTTAGTGTATGCGTACTCGATCAACGTCTTATCCTGAGCCCGAGACTCTCGATAATTTCGACATGGCCGGTGTACACAACAATAATAATAATCCACATCACCCAACATGAATAATCCACCCCTACCCGACCTACGAACCATGGAGGAGCTATGCCAACCTACGATGAACGGACGTGGAGGCCCGATTGCACCGATGCAAACCACGGCTCAGGAGTTTTCGTTGAAGCATCACATGATCCAACAGGTGCAAACTAATCCATTTCGCGAAATTCCGGATGATGATGCCAACAAACACCTCGACAAATTCATTACCATCACCCAAAGCATGAAGTCACCCGGTGTTTCTATAGATGAACTTCGCCTTCAACTATTTCCCCACTCGCTTTCTCACCATGCCAAAAAATGGTTTGACCGTCTCCCAAAGAATTCTATTCATACTTGGGACGACATGACTCAACGCTTTTTGTCGCGCTACTTCCCACCATCCATGGTCACGAGCCTTCGTAACCAAATTAGTGGATTCATGCAAGACAATGATGAATCGCTCTTTGATGCTTGGGAAGGATACAATGATTTGATCGACCGTTGTCTAAATCACAACATGCTCCCCGTCACTCTCATTGATACTTTCTACAATGGTCTCACTTTTCGTGATCGTGACACGATCAACGCCGCCGCCGGTGGTACTTTTATGAAAAGGAGACCGGGGGAGTATACAGAGTTGATTGAAAACATGACTACTCACCACAAGAAATTGGATTCATCCGCATCCTCAAGATCTAATCCGAGAGTCAATGTTTCATCTGCTTCTTCCACCACCGACATGTCCGCCATGGAACGAGCCATTATCGAAATGAGCAAAAATATGCAAATTTTGGCTAATAACCATACTCAACAAGCTAAAGCCGTTGCTATTTCTTTTGACACATGTGGTGGTCCTCATTCCTACAATGGTTGTCCTTCTACTCAAGGCAATTTTTGTGAAAATGTTAACGCGGCATACGGTACTTATCCCACGGGAGGCTATCAAGCTCGTCCTCAAGGAGACCGTAGCTTCCTAAGTTATCGTTCAAACAACTATCTTGCACCACCCGGTTTTACTCCTCCAAACCAAAACCAACAACAAAGCTATAACCGAAAAACAATCCCAACCTCGTGTTAACAATCAATATCAATCCCAAAGAAACCCATACCCACCTCAAGGAAATTCTCAAGCTTACCAAGCTCCACCTCTCAATCAACCGATGGCATTAAATCAAGACATTGAGACGTTCATGAGGACTAATAGAGAGATGGTGACGAATCTTCAGATTCAATTCATCAACTTGAAGGGAGAAATGGTGAAACAAGGGAGTGATATTCGAGCCAAGCTAAGGAATGACATGGCGAAACAAAGCAATGATATTCGTGCAGACATGAGAGACTCTTTCAGCACTCAAGCGGATAACATACGTGATATGATCGGTTCGCTCTTCCAAGGTAATCAACCCTCTTCTTCGGGTACTCTTCCGAGTAACACCATTGCGAATCCAACAGGGGAGATGAAAGCAATCACCACTCGTAGTGGAAAAGGTTATACGGAACCCGAGCTTCCTACACCTCCACCCGTGATTGTGAATAAGGAAAAAGAGCAACTTTCCTCTCCTCCTTTGCCTTCTACCCCTATTCCCCCACCACCCGCGGTTGTGAGTGATCCTACCCCCCTAAAGCCTTCCTCTTCATCCGATATACCTTATCTTTCAAGGTTGAGGAAAGAGAAACAAAAGAGCAAGGATGATATTCAGGTTTCAAACTTTCTTAAAATGTTTAAACAATTGAATTTTAACATCTCCTTTGCCGAGGCTCTCGCTCACATGCCTAAATATGCGAAGATGTTTAAAGATCTTCTTAGTGACAAGGAGAAGCTTTTTGACATTGCTCAGACCCAACTTAATGAGAATTGTTCCGCCGTTCTCTTAAGGAAATTACCCACCAAACTTGGTGATCCGGGTCGCTTCTTGATTCCTTGCAACTTCCCGGGAGTAGAGAATTGCATGGCCCTATCCGATCTAGGTGCCAGTATAAACTTAATGCCTTTAAGTGTTTGGAAGCAATTATCTCTCCCCGAGCTAGTCCCCACCAAAATGACTTCGGAATTAGCTAACCGTACGGTTGCTTATCCAGTGCAGATAGCCGAAGACGTCTTCGTTGGCGTTGACAAATTCACCTTCCCGGCGGATTTTGTTGTCGTTGACTACGAGATGGATCCTCGTGTTCCATTAATCATTGGACGTCCCTTCTTGAGGACCGGTCGCACTCTCATTGATGTAGCCGCGGGCGAAATAATCATGAGAGTTGGTGACGATCAAATTGTCTTCAACATGGGTAAGATTTCTAAGAAACCTTCTTCATATGAGAGTGTTAATGCTATTGATGTTCTCGATGAGGCTTGCGAATAACACTTTCATGATGCTTGCAAAAGTAATCTCTCTTCTCTACCCAATGTTGAGACCGTTGCCTCAATCGCTCCGTCATTGACTCCGTTTGGAGAAAGTGACTTTCTGTTGGATGAATTTGAAGCTAGCTTGGGTCCACTTGATCTTAAGTATGATGATTCTCCCACCGATTGGGAAGAAGACATTCGTACAATTGAGAAACTTCTCAATGAAGACCCGTTTTCTCCTCCTTCTCCTAAAGAGGTGACTAATGATGATCCATCGTTAGTTACACCATCTATTGAGGATCCTCCCACTCTTGAGCTTAAGGACTTACCTCCCCATCTCGAGTATGTTTTCTTAGAAGGCATTGATCAACTTCCCGTTATCATTGCTAAGGACTTAAAAGCCGATGAGAAAACTCGTCTCATTGAAGTTATCAAGAAACATAAAAGAGCTATCGCTTGGAAAATCTCCGATATTCGCGGAATTGATCCTCACTTTTGCACACATAAAATTCTCATGGAGGACGACTTTAAGCCCACAATTCAAAGCCAACGAAGGGTGAATCCTAAAATCCATGACGTTATCAAAAAAGAGGTTATCAAACTTCTTGATGCGGGCATGATTTACCCTATTTTTGATTCACCATGGGTTAGTCCAGTCCATTGTGTGCCTAAGAAAGGCGGAATCACCGTTGTGCCCAATGCAAACAACGAGTTGATTCCTACACGTCTTGTTACTGGGTGGAGAGTTTGTATAGACTATCACAAACTCAATGATGCCACGAGAAAGGATCATTTTCCTCTTCCTTTTATGGACCAAATGCTTGAACGTTTAGCGGGTAATGAATATTACTGCTTTCTAGATGGTTTCTCGGGTTATTTCCAAATACCCATCGATCCCCAAGATCAAGAGAAGACAACATTCACTTGTCCCTATGGCACATTTGCTTACAAAAGAATGCCTTTTGGCTTATGCAATGCCCCCGGGACTTTCCAAAGGTGCATGTTGGCTATCTTCCATGACATGGTTGAGCAAACCATGGAAGTCTTCATGGATGATTTCTCGGTCTTTGGGGATTCCTTCTCTTCTTGCCTTGCCAATTTAGAACGTATGCTTAAGCGGTGCGAAGACACTCGCCTTGTTCTCAATTAGGAAAAATGTCATTTTATGGTAAAAGAAGGCATTGTGCTAGGACACAAAATCTCAAAAGCCGGTCTTGAAGTGGACCGTGCTAAAGTGGATGTCATAGCCAAATTACCTCCACCTTCAACCGTGAAGGGTGTGAGAAGTTTTCTTGGTCATGCGGGCTTCTACCGTCGATTTATCAAAGATTTTTCTAAAATTGCTCGCCCGATGACCCACCTCTTGGAAAAAGATACTCCTTTTATCTTTTCCAAAGAGTGTATTGAAGCCTTCAACCTTCTTAAGGATAAGCTAACTAAGGCACCGGTCTTAGTTACCCCTAATTGGGAGCTACCCTTTGAGTTGATGTGCGATGCTAGCGACTTTGCTATTGGAGCGCTTTTGGGTCAAAGAGTGAATAAACACTTCCAACCAATCCATTATGCTAGCAAGACAATGACGGGGGCTCAATTGCATTATACGACAACCGAAAAAGAGCTTTTAGCTGTTGTCTATGCTTTTGAAAAATTTCGCCCCTATCTTGTTTTATCCACCACCATCGTATACATGGACCATTCCGCGTTGAAGTACTTGACGACTAAGCACGACTCTAAGCCAAGACTTCTTCGCTAGGTTTTACTCCTTCAAGAATTCAACATTGAAATTCGTGACAAGAAGGGAGCCGGAAACCTAGTCGCGGATCATCTAAGTAGACTTGAGGATCCATATCAAGGGGATCATCCGAACAAAGAGATCAATGACTCTTTTCCCATTGAGACCTTACTGTCTATTTGTGCCAATCTTGATGACACCTCGTGGTTTGCCGACACTGCAAACTACTTAGCGGGTGGTGTTCTCATCAAAGGGTTAACATCCCAACAAAAGAAAAAGTTCTTGAATGATGTTAAGACTTACTTTTGGGATGACCCTTTTCTCTTCAAACAATGCGCTGATTTGATTATTCGCCGATGTGTTGACGGACGGGCAGCTTTAGACATTCTTGAGGCTTGCCACAAAGGACCCATCAGTGGTCACTTTGGTCCCAACTACACCGCCAAAAAAGTGTTTGACTCGGGATTCTATTGGCCCACCATTTATCGTGACGCTCACGCAATGGTTAAAAACTGTGATGATTGCCAAAGACAAGGCAAGATCACACATAAAGATGAGATGCCTCAAAATTTCATACAAGAATGTGAAATCTTTGATGTATGGGGCATCGACTTTATGGGGCCATTCTCTTCTTCTAAAGGAAACAAATACATCCTTGTCGCCGTTGACTACGTTTCTAAATGGGTTGAAGCCAAAGCTTTACCCACTAAGGACGCGAGGGTGGTTTGCAATTTCTTGAAACAACTGTTTGCTCGATTCGGTGTTCCTCGTGCTATAATCAGTTACCGCGGGACACATTTTTGCAATGATCAATTTGCAAGAGTCATGGATAAGTATGGTGTCAATCACCGTCTTTCCACCGCTTACCATCCTCAAACCAACGGTCAAGCCGAGATATCCAACCGTGGATTGAAGCGAATTTTGGAACGTACTGTGGGAGAGCATCATGCCTCGTGGGCCGATAAAATTTATGATGCTCTGTGGGCTTTCCGTACCGCATATAAGACACTGATTGGTTGTACACCTTATCGTCTTGTGTACGGGAAAGCATGCCACCTCCCTATCGAGCTGGAACATAAGGCATACTGGGCCTTGAAGTGGGCTAACTTCGACATCAATAAAGTCGGTGATCTTCGCAAGATTCAACTCAACGAGCTACATGAATTGAGGAATGAAGCTTACGAGAACTCATTGATCTACAAGGAGAAGACCAAGATTATCCACGATGCTAGAATTAAGAACCGAGAGTTCCACGTTGGTGATGAAGTCTTACTTTTTAACTCTCGGTTGAAGATCTTCTCGGGCAAGTTGAAGAGCCGCTGGTCTGGTCCATTCACCATCGCCAATGTCTTTCCCTATGGCACCATTGAGCTTTCTCAGCCAAATGGGCCCAATTTTAAGGTGAATGGCCAGCGTTTGAAGTTGTACTTTGGCGAGGACATCTCTCATGAGATGATTCCATCCCTCACCACGTTTCCTATGAATTAGTTCGGGACCGAGTCAGGCTCGTGACTCGGTTAACAAAAACAAGCGCTCCTCGGGAGGCAACCCGAGTATCTATCCCCCCCCCCCTTTTCCCGTTTTTCATCCTAAGTGTAGGGGGAGCTATATAGGTTGCTTGTGTTTGTATGGTGATGTGATTACAGGGATAAGTGCACTTTTGGAATCTTTGAAGAACCGTGCTCCCATGTTATCCGTAAATCCGGTTCTATCTCTCAACTATCGTGATTCAATCTTCTTCATACTCACATTTGAAATTGATCACTTTAGTTGTCTCCTCCTTAACTTGATTTAGCCAACGTGCACAATGTCATAAGTGTAGGGGAGACTTTTCCCACATGCTTAAACATTGAGGACAATGTTTATATTAAGTGTAGGGGAGACTTCTTTCGAAGTTTTAAGTGGACTTCTCCATTAAAGTGCCTTCATTTAACCGAAAAAATTGATTTTTCGACATTTTTCAAAAATTTTAATCTATTTTGGCCTTGTTGTATAGTTGTATCTTCCTTTGTTATGTTTATTTTCTTTCCTTGCTAGAATAAAATTTCAATAAAGTGGTTTTAAATTTTTCAAAGTCGTGAATATTTTGACTCTACCCGAGTTTACTTATCTAAGTTTAATCTAGCTAGTATCCTTAACGTGTTTAAGTCAAGTTTTGCTAGGCTTTTATATAAGGAGCTTTAAAACGCGAAAGTCTTAACTCTCACGGGTTAAGAACAAGAACTTTTCGCAAGTTCCTATAATTGATCCTAGAGAGTCGTTTATCAAGGGAACTTTAAAACGCAAATTCTAAACTTGAAAGAGTCTAAGAAGATGCAAGATCCTATAGGCGACTCAAAAACCCAAAACTTTGATTTAATTGGCTAAGCATCCACGAGTCTCATTCCTTGAGATTTTAAATTGTGGAGAACGAGAGATGATAGAGTCAATTATAAGTTTGGTATTCTTTCGTGAATTTATGTGAGTTGATTAGAAGCCTATTCTCCCATCACTGGCTAATAAATTTACCTGCAATAAATAAGGTTGTACGATTTGAAAAGTTACTTAGCTTCTAGCCCAAGATCGTTTAAAAGTTGTTCGGTATTAATTAGAGTTCATAGCCAAGGCATAACTTATTGAAGCAGGACGCAAAGATTGGCGAGTCCGAAAAGGCCCTAACAAGGCATGAGGGCTACATTTTGTTGCTAAAGATCCAAAAGCGATGTGAAGAATCATTTATCGAAAATCAATATGAAGGATCGAGACACACGGCGAAAAGAAAAAACTCCTCAAAAGTCATTGAGAAGTCTATCCGAAAAGACCCTAGCAAGGTATGAGGATAAATAGATCCAAGTCCTAAAAGGAGGCGGGTCGTTGTATATCAAAGTCCAAAATAAAGATTGGAGAAAAATGAAGAAGATGTGGTCCAAATATGAAGAATCTCTCAAAACTTCAAGTGAAGGAATTCCTATTATGAAGAGAAGACCATAATTTCAAGAACGTCTCTCAAAGATTCGAAGTATGAAGTCGCTGCCAAATATCGGTCCGAGAAAGGTCTCAAATCACGAAGCGAGTTATGCCAAGATATGAACTTTATGAGGTCCCGAGAAGCAGTTTTAAAAGATTTTGTCCTTTAGCTAACTATTGATCAAATCATCCCACTTTTTTTTCAGCCTAAATAACTATCGAAATAAGTCAAACAATGCATCCTCATGATAATTCAAGACAGCAATAAAATATAAGAGATACACCTAGGAATAAGGGAGTCTAAGTGAATAATTGGGCCACATGAGTTCGTGTTAGTTTGCTAACTTATAATAACAATGATCACGTTTTTAAGCTTGGTATGGGGAATGTGAAACTTGAGAATGGTGAACATTCATGACAATCTAAAACCCCAACGTAAGTCTTTAAATACTTTACTTGTTTTGTTCTTTTGGTTTCCTTAGTGTTTAGAATTTAATAAAGGCCAAGGTGGGTTATTTATGATGAGAAATGTAAATCGTGCTTTAAAATTATAGCATTGCATGAGGGCATGGCAATGGTTAAGTATAGGGGATTTGATAGGTGTGAAAACACCCATCCTTTTACCACTTATTTCTTGCTAAAACGAGACCAAAACGCGAATTTAATGTCATTTGTTTGGAATTATGCGTGGTTTGTGTGTTTGTTGTGTTTTCAGAGCCAACCGGATAAATATTGAAGAAAACATGGGATTGCATGGGTTTTATCAAAGAAAAAGACGAAAAGACCAAGTCTATAGTCCAAGAGATGCAAAAGATTTGAAGTCAATGGGCCTATTTGAAGATTTATCGAAGAAAAGGGCCAAAGATGGAAGATTTACATATGTCGAAAGAACTCAAGTCTATTAAATGAAGAAATTAAAAGACGAGTTGAATTTATTCATCGACAAATCCCGAATCGAAATCGAAAACGTCAACTTTTCTGAAAAGACGAGAAGACAAAAAGAAAGGGAGAAAGCCCACTCACCAAACCAAGCCAAGCCCTATAAATAGAGACTCCCTTCACATTTTCAAGACTAGTTTTCATTTTTTGTTTCTTTTCTTCCTAGTTCGTAGGAAACACCATCACCATTAGGGTGTTTGGTGATTTTTATTATCTCTTGATCTTGTAAGTTTAATCTTTCCTTTTCATTGTTAAAACCTTAATCTTTCAATATAATCTTTCATCTAATCTTGTTCTTCTTGTTCTTATTGATTCTTAAGTTCTTAGCTTTTATTTTATCGAGTTTGATCTTCAAAAGTAAGTGGGTTTTATGTTTTTGTTGATTTGATTCGATGTTTACCATTAGTTGATGATTCGTGGTTAAATTGGTTTAAGTTTTGGTTAAAAATTTTGGTGGATTTTGGTTAAATTCGTGATGTTAAACATCCCCTGTTCTTCGCGTCTTTAAACTTCCCCAGATTCCGAATGAGCCTGTTTTTGTAAGTTATTCCGAATGAGCTAGAGTATTCCGGATCAACGTTTTGTCTAGATTATTCCGGGTCAAGTAATATTCCGAACCAGCGGTTCTCGTTTAGTTATTCCGAATCAGTTGTTCATTCAGAATAATCAATATTCCGGGTGAACAATATATTCCGGATCAAGTTTTATTCCGAGTAAACTAATTATTCCGAATCAAGTTTTTGTTTTCAAGTATTCCGAGTCAGTTAATATTCTGAGTCAAGGTTATATTCCGAACCAACATTTTATTTAATTATTCTGAATCAGTTTCTGTATTCCGAATCAGTGGAGATTATTCCGGATCAGTTCCATATTCCGAATCAACAGCATCATATATTCCGAATCAGATTTTATTCCGCATCAGCATATTATTCCGCATGAGCACCAACATTCCGAACCAAGTTCTTTCAAGAATATTCCGAATCAATTGTATATTCCGAATCAGTGATTTGTTCCGAATCAAGTTAATTATTCTGAATGAGTCTTCTGTGTTTATTATTCCGGATCAAGAACAACAATAACATTCCGACTGAAGGCTAAATATTCCGAATCAAGGACTTATTCCGATCCAGCTGTTTTAAGGTATCTTACTGTTTAATCTTAATTAAAGTTTTGTTTTCATTAATTGCTTTTAGTTTAATTTTATTACTTCTTGCACTTATCTTTTAAGTAGATATAGATCAAAAGCTCCCCCTTTTATTTACCAATTACAACTATTCCACTTTGAGCCGTGATCGATTCGAGAAGATACCAAGAACGAAACAACGACAAATATAATTGGGTACGAGCAATGCAAAGAAAGATCTTGCAACAAACCTTTTTATTAACTAACTAAAAATCAGTTATTAAAATGGCCCCTTTTGAAGCACTAAATGGTCGAAAGTGCCGTTCACATGTGTGCTGGGCAGAAGTAGGTGAATTTCAGCTCACTAGACCCGAGTTAATCCAGGAGACTATCGACAAGTACGTCCTCATAAAGCAAAGAATTCAAGCTGCTCGCGATCGACAAAAGAGCTACGCGGACCAGAAGCGTAAACCTATGCAATTTGAAGTAGGTGACCGCGTCATGCTCAAGGTATCACCTTGGAAGGGTGTCGTACGCTTTGGTAAACGTGGAAAACTGAATCTACGTTATGTCGGCCCTTCAAAGTAATAGCCAGAATCAGGGAAGTAGCTTATCGTTTAGAGTTACCCCATCAATTAAGTCGGGTACACTCTACTTTCCACGTCTCTAATCTGAAGAAGTGCTACGCTGAAGAACCATTGGCTATGCCATTGGAAGGAGTTCAGTTTGACGACAAACTCCAGTTCACAGAAGAACCAGTAGAAATCATGGAGAGAACGGTTAAGAAGTTAAAACGCAGTCGCATCCCATTGATCAAAGTACGTTGGAACTCAAGGAGAGTTCTTGAGTTCACATGGGAACGAGAAGACTCGTCCAAAACCAAGTACCCACATTTGTTCACCTAAGAGGTGACTTCACCTTAAGCTTTGAAGACAAAGCTAAAATAACGGGGTTGTGCTATAAAACCTCTGATTTTACCTTATTGACTTTATCAACTGTTGTACTCTTTATTTTTTGGAATCTCTATAATTCTACTTTTATAGTATTAACTAAGTATCATTTTCATTTTTCATACCATCATTTCATATTTATTTTTAATATATATATGAACCTTTAGTCTTTTTTGACTACCCTAACAATTGATTGACCACATATTAAACAAGGACTCATCACCTAAGTACATATTTTTGGAAAAACTATGATTATATTTAGTTAATTTATTAAGTACATGGGTTTAATATTATATGTATATTTACATATACCTTATATTATGAACAAACATATGTCACCATAAAACAATGTCTATTATCTCACATTGATACTTATTTATTTTTCTCAAGTATAACATGTATAATATTGTACACGTTATATACTTTCACCAAATAACCTAAAGGTTTAACCAAAATACATAGAAACCTTACAAGTACCTACACTATATTACATAGACTTAAGTTAACTCCCAATTTTAGACAAGTTAACATAATATCTACCCCCAATATACCTAATATAGACGTGTGTATATACTTACACATTCATAAATTTATGCAAGGTTTACAAGTAACCAAGCCAACAAAGTCAAGTATTAATACTATGTCACCATACATCACACTATGTAGCCATACATGGAACACTATACATGTCAAACCTTGTCCCCCTTTGACCTCAAAACACACGGCTAGAACAAGTGAGGATGGGAAGAACATGCTTGCTAAAGATGGCATTGTACTACATATCTAACAACATATCTCATCATATCTTACATGTATCTATTATAGATACACAAGTAAATAGGACAAGATACATCAATATCCTCATCTCTCTTCCATATATTCGGATACCATAAAGATTTACAAACACAAAACACTTGAAACTCATTTCCATTCTCTAAAACCGACGGCTTCATTTTCTCTCTTCACCAAGACTCACAAAGCTCCATTAATACAACATTTACTAACCTTATAACATGTCTCATACTACATAAATGCTAATCATTACTCTTTACTACACCTAACTTACATTACAAGGCAACACAAGAACCCTAGAAACACCAAAGAAGGCCACAACTTGATTTTGTTGGAGGTTTTCCACCATTGTTGATCACAAACTCAAGTCATTCCTAGTTCACTTGTCTTTCCTTAAACTCACCTAACAAGTAAGTACCATGAAAGCTTAACTCTTTCTTAAATACTTTCATTTTTAATTCACATGAACATACATATGAAACTCCAAGTATAAACTTGATATGAACTCAAATCTAGAAAACCTAGACTTGTGATAAGTCACGGTTAAAAATGGTATATCACTTAAGGTGATGAAAAAATCTAGTTAACTATGATAACCATGAACATATAAACATGCTAACCTAGAAATATCATGAAAACCCATGCATATATATATATAGATATGTATGTATATATATATATATATATATATATATATATATATATATATATATATATATATATATATATATATATATATATATATATATATATATATATATATATATATATATATATATATATATATATATATATATATATATATATATATATATATATATATATATATATATATATATATATATAGCCGTGAGCCATGACATGGTTTTTGGGTTGATGGATAACTTAGATTTATCATAGAAAGCTTAGAAATCACTAGATCTATGTTTCTCCTTAACATATTTAGCTAGTTTGCCTTAGTGGATTAGTAAGCTCAATGAATAGTAATTAAGATAGTTTAGGTCCATTAAGCCCAAAATATAAGCCCAATAAAAACTAGGAGCCCACTAGGCCCACTTATGCTTCATAAAGCCCGTTAAGATATTTATGCTTAAAATATACTTTTCATGTGTCAAAAATATAAATCATAATACTTTGTTCCAAAAATGTAATTTCTAAAACTTTCAGATCTAAAATGTAATTTAAATAAAGTCTAAGGTTTAAAACATGACTTTTAGAAACTCATTTTAACAAAATACCAAAGATAAGGATCTATAGTGTGATTGTCCGAAAGTTGTAGGGTTGAAAACACCTTATTCGACACATAATGAAAGTATAGGGATTGTTTTTGTAAATCCTTGTAAGTTAAATACACTTGTGTAACCTAATAGAACACTAAGGACCACTTACGCCATTAGTCGAAACTATTAGGAACCCTAGGGACCATTTTCACCAACTGTGTAAAGTTATAAACCCTAATCTAAAACCTAGGGAAATGGTCAGTAGCCGAAAGTATTCCAAGCCCTAGGGGTGTTTATGGAAATATGCCGCGGGTATTATATATATATATATATATATATATATATATATATATATATATATATATATATATATATATATATATATATATATATATATATATATATATATATATATATATATATATATATATATATGAAGGACTAAATTGCAAATTCCTAAACCTAAACTAAACCCTAATTATATATATAATCATAATATTAAAAAGTGTAACTTAAACAAATCTATAAGTACAAAAATCGTTATTTTCCCAAACATATAATTTAATAAGTTATACAAACTTCGGGGACTTTAAATTAAATTAAATAAAATGTTATACATTTTATAACGTCATTTATGTAAATTATTAAATTAAATACGAGTAATTTATAAAAGTAAATATATTTATTATATTTATTATTATCTTTCTACATTTTAAATATATATAAAACCTTCTTTTATAAATATTTAAGCCACTTTACAACGGTACAAGTACGGGAATATTAATTAAATAAATTAATTACTTGAACGATATTATTTATTACACACTTAAATATAAATACTTCTATTACTTGTACAACGATAAATTAAATTACAGAAATCGTAATAAAATGCTTAAAACCAGTATAAGCATGCACATATTTATTCAGAGACTTTTATGCATTATGTTATGCATTTAATGGGACTGTATAATTATTTAGGTTGTTGACTGTGTCGTGAGCACCACAATGGATTTCTTGTGACTTATTATTTTACTACTGAGGTGAGTTCATGGCCCCACTTTATATATTGACAAATTTTTAAACCTTTTTATGGGGAAGAAAACATGCAACATATTTTTACTTAATGGACACTATGAAACCTTTGATTACATTTGCCTATTGTAGAATGCCTCCTTTACCTGGGAACTGAAACTATTAAAATTATTGAATTGCATGAATGTATAAATAGATCTATTTGGGATTGACCATCCCCATCTGGGTGAGTAGCGCTCACTATGCTTGGGTAAGGACAACAGATGTTTATCATGTCGGAACGGAATATTGGGTGCATTTTTATTAATGCGAAGGGTCCTCATATGTTGTAGGCCTAACGTGTCAAGTGTCAGTTTCAGGCAATAGGAAATGTAGTTACCTTTAAGTGTTGATGCTATGTGCAGTACTACTTCAGTGAATGTTTATTGTCCAGACTTAATTTATTTACTTAAACCTCTGAATTTACCAACTTTATGTTGACTCTCTAAGCATGTTTTTCTCGGGAAACTGAAGCAGGTATTTAATGTGTATGGAGTCAAGCATCATGATAGGCTGTATTTATAGAGCTCATTTGGGGTTTTATTAACGGGAAAATCATCCAAACTGTTGAATAAATGTTTAAGACAATTTTTATAACATTCGCACTTTAATTCATGTAATATTTGTAATGATAATCTTTTATCTGTTGCTCTACATACTATCTGCTGTTGATCCACCTAGGTGACACCCAAAAATTATTTCCGCTGAATTTGACCAATTAGGAGGTGTCACAGAATGGTATCAGAGCGATAGTTATAGAGAACCAGACCAAAAATTAATTAAATATAAAAATAATTTTTTATATAAACTGGACTATAACTGCTTAAGAATCTTTTGGGATTTTCGGGACTAGAATAGTTAAGCATATAGAGTGTAGAGCATATATTTATTATGTGGATAACTGTGCATTGATTATTAACATTCAGTTGATTAATCTTATAAGTATTAACGTAACCTTTAACTTGCGATGTTAAACGACACCATTATATAATTTACAACTATGATTTCTAAAAACTTTTAACTTGAGTAAGCTTATACTTACGTCAATTAAAACGATATTATTTTCAGATTCATTATGACCTCGCCAGCTGCTTCTCCTGCTGCTTTATCACCGATATTAGTTTTACATGGTTGGATATCGGCTATCGAGTTTGACAACAGTCACACTACCGGCGATGCCGCACTCGTCGATACTCTCATTGTCACTCCACATGCTGCACCTGTATCCCCCATTGGGGATGAGGACCAGCCGACTGCAGCCCTACCACCTCTACCACTAGCTTCCTCACTTATGGGCTATGCACCCGGTTCTCTGCCACCTCGTAAGAGGAGGTGTGAGGCTCCTCTCGACTCTACATTTGAGATCGGTGAGGGTTCCGGGGCGAGACGAGTTGACTTCGTCCAGGCCCAGATTGATGCACTGGCCGCACGCCAGGCACATGATATAGCGAAGATCCATACTCTGCTATCAGCTGGACAGGTTGGACGCACTGCTCTACAGGAGCGTCAGGACCTACTATCTTGGACTGTCAATGCCGAGGCACACGCTGCTCGGGGAGCATGGTCTATGACCTACCACTCCCTACAGTGGCTGATGGAGGAGAACGACTTTCTCCGTCAGCGGATCTATTCCTTGGATGGGTACGAGACCCATATTGCCCTCATGTCCATGGAGCAGACACTCTCGATCTTCTATGATCTATAGGAGGTTCGCCACCAAGGTTTGACTGCCGAGACTGCCCATCTCAGAGGAGCCGATGAGACCTTCAGAGCTTAGATTCTAGAGGCGCTCTAACTCCTTAAGGAGACCCGAGATGCCATGATTACGATGCAGGATGCTATGCATGCACCAGCAGTCTCATCACCACCAGTAGCACCGGTCATCTCAGAGGAGTCTGTTAGGCGTGAGTAGACTTGATGTACTAGATCTTTTGTACATCATGATAAGCTTTTGGGTTGCATCCCAGCTATCATGATATAGGAGCTCATGTATTTTATTCCTTTCATCATTTGTATCCTATCTTTGTACTATACTACCTTAGAATAGGTATTTGTAGACGATGTTTTCTAGATTATATGTACCACTATCCCAGACAGACGGGTTGTGCTCTGTCTTGGATTGGTTGTGCATTTTGTTATTGTTGTTCTACCTTAGAAATGACATTTACTCATTATCTTTTGTTTTATTATGTGATGTATTATATTATGAACTTTTAACAAGTTATCCAATTTGTTGTGAAGTCTATGCATGAGTTTCGTTTCATGTATTTAAATATAAAACCGTGCTAACACCTAAAACTTATGATTTCATTTTTGTGTATGATTATAGACAAATGGTAATCACTAGAACAAACCCCAACAATGCCGACGCTACCTAAAACGTCACTACCGCCCAATTAAGGGAAATGATTGATCAGGGCATTGCTACTGCGATGGTTGCTAGTAGGAACATGGACGATAGCCAAAACTCCAACGCCCGCAGGAACAACCAGACCACCAGGGGTTGCTCCTATCCTGACTTTCTAAAGTGTAAGCCCTCATACTACAAAGGCAAATAGGGTGTTGTGTAGCTGATGCAATGGTTTGAAAGGTTGGAGACCGTGTTCCGCATCAGCGATTGTGTAGAGGAGAACAAAGTCAAGTTTGCCACTTGCAAGTTGCTCGAAAGTGCTCTTACTTGGTGGAACTCTATAGTTTCTACTCTTGGACACGATGCTGCCTATACTCTCAACTGGACTGATCTGAAGGAGATGATGACGGAGAAATATTGTCCAAGGGGTGAAATAAAGAAACTTGAGATCGAATTGTGGGAACTCATATGCCGGAACAATGACATCGTTGCATACAACCAAAGATTCCAAGAATTGACCCTGATGTGTACCAGAATGTTCCGTGAGAAAGATGAAAAGATTGAGAAGTATATTGGTGGACACCCAGAATCTCGACCCATTACTGTCAAGAGTGCCATTGAGTTTGCTACTGAATTGATCAACAAACGAGTCCGTACCATGTTTGAGAGGCAAACTGAAGGCAAGCGGAAGGCAAATGAAAATTTCCGTTGTCAGCACCAGCAGCCTCCCAAAAGGCAAAACGTTGGACAGGTTTACAGTGCTACCACCATAGGAGCTAAGCCATACGTGGATACAAAACCCTTGTGCTCAAGGTGCCACTATCACCATACTGTTGATAACCCATGTCAGTCCTGCCACAAATATGGACAAGTTTGCCATTTTGCTCGTACCTGTCAAGTTAATGCTGTCACTCAGGTCCGACCCAACCACAACACCGGAAACCACAACAACAGGGGCGGATACAATACATGTGGGAACGGTAACGGACAGCAGGGAAACCGTAATACTGCCGGAGGAAATGGCAATTGACCCAAGAATGGAGTTGTGTGCTATGAGTGTGGAGCATCAGGACATGTGAGACCAGGTTGTCCCAAGTTGGCCAACCAGAACAAGAACAGTGGAGGAGCTTCATCAAGAGTGTACGTGGTGGGCAATGCAAAAGTCAACCCAGATTCTAATGTCGTTACTGGTACGTTCCTACTAAACAATCGTTATGCATCTATTTTGTTTGATACTGGAGCAGACCGAATTTTTATATCCACTGAATTTAGCAGTGTATTAGAAGTCGTCCCATCGATTCTAGATCACCGCTACTCCGTAGAATTAGCTGACGATAAAACTATAGATGCTTACACTATCATTAGAGGTTGTACCTTAAATCTTTCTAAACATCCCTTCAACATTGACCTTATCCCAATAAACCTTGGTAGTTTTGACGTTATTATTGGCATGGACTGGTTGGCAAGATATCGCGCAGTCATTGTTTGTGATGAAAAACTAGTCTGCATTCCGTGGGGAAACGAAACCTTGATCATACGAGGAGTCGGTAACACCGACCTTACTAAACACTAGACTTAGTGTTATATCTTGTACTAAAGCTCAGCAATATTTGTTGAGAGGATGTCCTATCTTCTTGGCTCATATTCCCAAACAGATGAGGAAGACAAACCCGAGAAGAAACAAATCAAGGATGTACCTATCGTCCGAAATTTTCCCGTGGTCTTTCCTGATGAGTTGCCAGGCTTACCACCAACCTGATAAGTGGAATTTCAAATTGATTTAATTCCTAGAGCTGCACCTGTGGCTAAAGCTCCATACCGGTTGGCACCATCAGAAATGAAAGTGCTAGCTGAACAACTCCAGGAATTATCTGACAAAGGATTCATCCGACCCAGTTCCTCTCCGTGGGGAGCTCCTGTTTTATTTGTCAAAAAGAAAGATAGTTCCTTCCGAATGTGCATCGACTAAAGAGAACTGAATAAGTTAACTGTGAAGAATCGTTCTCCACTTCCTGGTATTGACAACCTATTTGACCAACTGCAAGGGTCAAGTGTATATTCCAAGATCGACCTGAGATCTGGATACCATCAATTGAGAGTCAGGGAGGAATTCCAAAAATAGTTTTTAGAACCCGTTACGGTCATTACGAATTCCAGGTTATGCCATTTGGGTTGACCAATGCACCAGCCATTTCCATGGATCTTATGAATCGTGTGTACATACCCTACCTGGATAAATTCATGATAGTCTTCATTGACGATATACTTATTTTATCCAATAACGAACAAGAACACGGGGAACACCTTGCACAAGTACTAAAGGTACCTAAGGAGGAACAACTTTATGCTAAATTCTCCAAATGTGAATTCTGGATTCCCAGAGTGCAATTCCTCGATCACGTCATTGATTGTGACGGTATTCACGTAGATCCAGCAAAGGTCAAATCTGTCAAAGATTGGGTATCCCCTAAATCACCGACGGAGATCCGCCGATTTCTAAGCCTTGCAGGGTACTACCGCAGAGTTATTGAAGATTTCTCCAAGATAGCCGAACCGATGACCAAACTTACTCAGAAAGGAATAAAGTTTGATTGGGGGGAGAAGGAAGAATCAACTTTTCAGCTGATCAAGCAGAAGTTGTGTAGCACACCTATTTTAGCCTTACCTGAGGGCAACGATGATTTCGTTGTATACTGTGATGCCTCACACAAAGGTTTGGGTGCAGTACTAATGTAGAGAATGAAAGTGATCGCCTATGCTTCAAGACAATTGAAGAAGCACGAGAAGAACTACACCACTCATGATCTAGAGCTTGGATCCGTAGTATTTGCTCTCAAACTCTGGAGACATTACCTATACGGAACAAAGTGTACTGTGCATACAGACCACAAAAGTTTGCAACACATATTGGATCAGAAGGAGCTGAACATGAGACAACGTTGTTGGATTGAGTTGTTAAGTGACTACGACTGTGAGATCAAATATCACCCTGGTAAAGCAAATGTGGTTGTTGATTCTCTAGGTCGTAAGGAAGTGCACCCTCCTATGAGAGTCCGAGCACTGGTTATGACAATCAGTTTGGACCTACCCAAGCAGATTTTGGAAGCCCAGACTCAAGCCCAAGTACCTGAAAACCTATGAAGGAAGACGTCGGGGGAATGCTCAGAACTGACCTTACTAAGAAGAAGTTAGAACCAAGAGCATATGGAACCTTGTGCCTTCACGGGAGGAGTTGGTTACCTTGTTATAGAGATTTGAAAAATGCGATCATGCACGAATCTCATAAGTCTAAATTTTCTATACATCCCGGATCTGAAAAGATGTATCAGGATATGAAGAAGTTATACTGGTGGCCAAACATGAAAGCTGACATCGCCACGTACATGTAGAAGTGCTTGACATGTTCACGTGTCAAAACTGAACACTAGAGACCATCGGGTTTACTCGTACAGCCCGAGATACCGAAATGGAAGTGAGACAACATCAGCATGGACTTTGTCACCAAAGTCCCAAAGTCATCTCACGGTTACGATACTATCTGGGTAATCGTCGACCGACTCACCAAGTCCGCTCATTTCCTACCAATTAGGGAGAATGATTCCCTGACAAAGCTAGCAAAGACATACCTTAAGGAGATTGTGACCAAACATGGAATACCAGTCTCAATAATCTGTGATCGAGGCGGTAGGTTCACATCGAACTTTTGGAAGGCTTCCCAACGAGCTTTAGCTACAAATTTGGACATGAGCTCTAGAAGACATGCCACGAGCATGTGTGATAGACATTGGAAATGGATGGGTTGACCACATTCCTTTAGTGGAATTCTCCTACAACAACAGCTATCACGCCAGTATCAAGGCTACCCCTTTTGAAGCACTATATGGTCGAAAGTGTCGCTCACCTGTGTGCTGGGCAGAAGTAGTTGAATTTCAGCTCACTGGACCCGAGTTAATCCAGGAGAATACCGACAAGATCGTCCTCATAAAGCAAAGAATTCAAGCTACTCGTGATCGACAAAAGAGCTACGCGGACCATAGGCGCAAACCTATGCAATTTGAAGTAGGTGATCGCGTCATGCTCAAGGTATCACCTTGGAAGGGTGTCGTACGCTCGTACGCTTTGATAAACGTGGAAAACTGAATACACGTTATGTCGGCCCTTTCAAAGTAATAGCCAGGATCTGGGAGGTAGCTTATCGTTTAGAGTTACCCCAACAATTAAGCTGTGTACAATCTACTTTCCACGTGTCTAATCTAAAGAAGTGCTACGCTGAAGAACCATTGGCTATGCCATTGGAAGGAGTTCAGTTTGACGACAAACTCCAGTTCACTGAAGAACTAGTAGAAATCATGGAGAGAATGGTTAAGAAGTTGAAACGCATTCGCATCTCATTGATAAAAGTACGTTGGAACTCGAGGAGAGGTCCTGAGTTCACATGGGAACGAGAAGACTCGTTCAAAACCAAGTACCCACATTTGTTCACCTAACAGGTGACTTCACCTTAAGCTTTGAGGACAAAGCTAAAATAACGGGGTTGTGTTGTAAAACCTCTGATTTTACCTTATTGACTTTATCAACTGTTGTACTCTTTATTTTTGGAATCTCAATAATTCCACTTTTATATGATTAATTAAGTATCATCTTCATTTGTCATACCATCATTTCATATTTATTTTAATATATATATGAACCTTTAGTCTTTTCTGACTACCTTGGCAATTGACTGGCCACACATTAAACAAGGACTCATCACCTCAATACATATTTTTGGAAAAACTATGATTATATTTAGTTAATTTATTAAGTACGTGGGTTTAATATTATATGTATATTTACATATACCTTATATTATGAACAAACATATGTCACCATAAAATAATGTCTATCATCTCACATTGACACTTATTTCTTTTTCTCAAGTATAACATTTATAATGTTGTACACATTATATACTTTCACCAAATGACCTAAAGGTTTAACCAGAATACCTAGAAACCTTACAAGTACCTACACTATATTACATAGACTTAAGTTAAATCCCAATTTTAGACAAGTTAACATAATATCAACCCCCACTATACCTAATATAGACGTGTGTATATACTTACACCAAATGACCTAATATAATGTTGTACACATTATATACTTTCACCAAATGACCTAAAGGTTTAACCATAATACCTAGAAACCTTACAAGTACCTACACTATATTACATAGACTTACGTTAAATCTTAATTTTAGACAAGTTAACATAATATCAACCCCCACTATACCTAATATAGACGTGTGTATATACTTACACATTCATAAATTCATGCAGGGTGTACAAGTAACCAAGCTAACAAAGTCAAGTATTAATATTATGTCACCATACATCACACTATATAGCCATACATGGAACACTATACATGTCAAACCTTGTCCCCCTTTGACCTCAAAACACACGGCTAGAACAAGTGAGGATGGGAAGAACATGCTTGCTAAATATGGCATTGTACTACATATTTTACAACATATCTCATCATATCTTACATGTATATATCATAGATACACAAGTACATAGGACCAGATACATCAATATCCTCATCTCTCTTCCATATATTCGGATACCATAAAGATTTACAAACACAAAACACTTGAAACTCATTTCCACTCTCCAAAACCCACGGCTTCATTTTCTCTCTTCACCAAGATTCACAAAGCTCCATTAATACAACATTTACTAACCTTAAAACATGTCTCATACTACATAAATACTAATCATTACTCTTTACTACACCTAACTTACATTACAAGGCAACACAAGAACCCTAGAAACACCAAAGAAGGCCACGAATTGATTTTGTTGAAGGTTTTCCACCATTGTTGATCACAAGCTCAAGTCATTCCTAGTTCACTTGTCTTTCCTTAAACTCACCTAACAAGTAAGTACCATGAAAGCTTAACTCTTTCTTAAATACTTTCATTTTTCATTCACATAAACATACATATGAAACTCCTAGTATAAACTAGATATGAACTCAAATCTAGGAAACTCAAACTTGTGATAAGTCATGGCTAAAAATGGTATATCACTTAAGGTGATGAAAAAATCTTGTTAACTATGATAACCATGAACATATAAACATGCTAACCTAGAAAAATCATGAAAACCCATGCATATATATATATATATATATATATATATATATATATATATATATATATATATATATATATATATATATATATATATATATATATATATATATATATATATATATATATATATATATATATATATATATATATATATATATATATATATATATATATATATATATATATATATATATATAGGTATAATTATGATTTGAAACCATACATTTTAATCCAGTCATATCCCAGTCACATCTTTAAACCAATAGGATTTAAGAAATTCCTAGAAAATCTCCATTTTCAGCCTTTTTGTGATTTGAAATCACACTTTTCTAAATATGCGTTTTGGGAACGCTGTTTTGGAACTTTTCTAAAACTGCGTTTTGGAAACACTGTTTTGGAAATTGCGTTTTCGAACAACGCAGTTTTGAAACTTGCGTATTCGAAACACAATTTTGATTGGAAACGCTGTTTTGAAAATTACGTTTTTGAAACGCAGTTTTTGATTATTTCCGTTTTCTTTTAAGAAAAATCAACCATTTGCAAGAATTGAACATGATACCTTTCCTTTAGGGGTAAATAAACTTACCAACTTGCTATGGTAAGGTTTTTGTTTAACTGTTACTAACCCATATACTTAAACTCACTAAAATTAAATACCTTTATTTTTCTGTTTTTTAATTTTTGAAATTTTTTATTAGTTTTCTTTTTAAGTTTCACATTTTTTTATTTTCTAAATTTCGGATTAAAAACATGTTTATTTCAACTTTTTTTCAATATTTTCAAAAAATCATTAAATTTTCATATACTAATTTTAAATAAAAACTAGAAAACCCCATATTACCCTTTTCAATTTCTTTTCCCAAATAAAAATAAAACATGTTCACATATCTATTTCTAACTCTATTTTAAGTTTTTGTCACTTTTTTAACGATTTTATTCAAATTTTTTAATGAATTCGACAGTTTCTCATGTTTTTGTCATTTTTCTCTACGTTTCTTCAATTTTCACGTTTTCGCCATTTTTAATGTTTTTGTCAGTTTTTATGTGTTCGTCAGTTATTTTACGTTTTGGTTAGTTTTTCACGTTCTTGTCAATTGTTTACGTTTTCGTCAGTATATTACGTTTTCGTCAGTATCTTACGTTTTCGTCAGTATATTTACGTTTCCGTCAGTATATTAACGTTTTTGTCAGTATTATTAAGTTGTTTTTCGATTTAGTCCGCTTTCATCAGTATTTTTACTTTTTCATCAGTAATTTTACGAATTCGTCAGTGTTTTTACGTTTTTGTCAGTATTTTTACGTTTTCGTCAGATTTGTGACGCTTTCGTCAGAATATTTACTTTTTCGTCCGAATTTTTACGTTTTCCTCTGTTTTTTACTTTTTCTTCCGATTTTTTACGTTTTGTCAGTATTTTTACGTTTTTGTCTGATTTTTTTCATTTTTGTCTGAATTTTAAAGTTACCGTCCGATTTTTTTTACATTTTTGTCTGATTTTTTACGTTTTCTTCAGCTTTTTTATGTTTTCATCCGATTTTTTTACGTTTAAGTCAGGTTTTTTACGTTTTCGACAGATATTTTACATCTTCGTCCGTTTTTTTTACGTTTTAGTCTAATTTTTTACGTTTTCATAAGCGCTTTTACGTTATTCATCACTAATTTTACGTTTTCGTCTGTAATTTTACATTTTCATTTGTATTTTAACTTTTCGTCAGTATTTTACCGTTTTCGTCCGAAATGTGAAAAAAATATGAGCAAAACGTAAAAATGCTGATGAAAACGCAAAAAAACGGACGAAAATGTAAAAATGCAGACAAAAATATAAAAATACTGACGAAAACATTAGAATTTTGACGAAAACGTAAAAATATTGACGAAAAAAACGTATAAATGATGAGGAAAACGTAAAAATACTGACAAAAACGTAAAATTACTAACGAAAACGTAAAATTGCTGATGAAAACAAAATAATGCTGACGAAAACGTAAAAAAGAAGATGAAAACATAAAACGATGATGAAACCCTAAAAAACTAAAGAAACTACAAAAAATCGGGCGAAAACGTAAAAACTTGATTAAACCCTAAAAATCAGACGAACAGTAATAATACTGATGAAAACATAAAAAAGCTAATGAAAACATAAAAAAAAACTGATGAAAACGTAAAAGAACTTACGAAAACGTGAAAAAAGAAGACGGAAAAAAACAAATGAAAATGTAAAAAAACGTGAAAAATGATTGAAAATAGTTTTGTCTAAACATTGTTCATTTTTTTTAGAAAATGAAAAATACCATCTAAACAGGTGTTCAAGATTTTTAATTCTACTCTAGAAAAGAAAACTCTTTCCTTCTCTAGAAATTTAGAAGCAGAAAATTATGAAAAGTTTTCCACAACTAAACAACCCTTTATTTTTTGTTTTTAATTTTCGTAATTTTTTTATTAGTTTTCTTTTTTAAGTTTCAAATTTTTTTATTTTCTGAATTTCGGATTAATTTTCGTAGCTCAATAATTATCCGAGTGTAAAGGTTTAGACATGTAAAAGTTGCCATGGAATAATAAAAATTTAACACAAAGCCTTGCGTCGGATAAAAATATATTAAAGACCCAAAATAAAAATTTCTACTATTAAACGTGCGTCATTCGAGTATAGGTTAATAACATAACGCTGTTTTTGTGAAATTTGGTATTCTTTTTATGGTTTCTCCGAGTGTAAAGGTTTTTGTTTTCATTTACATGTGTTTGAGAGGTTTAGATATGTAATTATTTATTAATTTTTGAAATATATTTTTTTTAATTCGGATTTAATTTTAAATCTTTTAAAGATATCTATTTTTAACATAAATTTAATAATCATATTTTAGCAATATATTAGGTTACGGTTTCACCACCGGGTCAACCCGGTCAAGTCACTAAGTTACGAGATCGATCATTGGGTCAACTCGATCGAGTCACTGGATCACGGGTTCATCGTCAATGGTTCTTTCATATTAAGAAAAAAACAATCTCGCACGTTGACCACAAATAAACCTTATTTAAGCATAAACTATAACTAAAATATACCAAAGGTTAAATTACAAATTCAAGAAACTAAAAACGCACAACAATAAACCCTCCAAAACAAGAAAAAAAGCGACTCCGCCCGTTGGGCGGGTTATGACGCTAGTATATATATATATATATATATATATATATATATATATATATATATATTTATATATATATATATATATATATATATATATATATATATATATATATATATATATATATATATATATATATATATATATATATATATATATATATATATATATATATATATATATTTATATATATATATATATATATATATATATATATATATATATATATATATATATATATATATATATATATATATATATACACTAGCCTTTAGACCCGTCTAGTGGACGGGCTAACTTTAAGTATATATATTTTTAATGAAAATTGAATTTATGTGTGTTTGTATTAGAAGTTTAGCATATGTAGTGTTAGTTATGGCATAGATATTTTAATAATGTAGCATAGAATAGACAAAAATAACGTGGTTTAAGAAATTTTATTTATTTAAAAATATTATGAGTTAATTGAATTTGCATACGTTAACGGTATGAATAAGTTTGTAACATTAAATTTTTTAGAATTTTAATAATATTGTATAAATATTTTATGTATTTTTAAATTTTATGAGGTAATAAATTTTGTATGTGTTAATGTTATGAATAACGTTTTTACATTAAATTTTTTTGAAATTAATATTATTGTTGTACATTTTTATAGAATTTTGTATTTAAGGCATTGTTTCACCATCCTTCCTTATATATTTTTATAAAATTTTGTATTTATGGCATCATTTGTAATTCCTATATATATTTTTATAGAATTTTGTATTTAAGGCATCATGTGTAATTCCTATTTTATTTTTGAAGCATTTTATGGAATCATTTTTATAGAATTTTGTATTTAAGACATTGTTTCACCATCATTCCTTATATATTTTTATAGAATTTTGTATTTAAGACATCATTTGTAATTCCTCTATATGTTTTTATAGAAATTTGTATTTAAGGCATCATTTGTAATTCCTATTTTATTTTTGAAGCATTTTATTGAATCATTTTTATAGAGTTTTTTATTTAAGGCATTGTTTCACCATCCTTCCATATAAATTTTTATAGAATTTTGTATTTAAGGCATCATTTGTAATTCCTATATAAATTTTCATAGAATTTTGTATTTAAGGCATCATTTGTAATTCTTATTTTATTTTTAAAGCATTTTATGAAATCATTTTTATAGAATTTTGTATTTTAGGCATTGTTTCATCATCCTTCCATATATATTTTTATAAAATTTTGTATTTAAGGCATCATTTATAATTCCTATATATATTTTATAGAATTTTGTATTTAAGTCATCATTTGTAATTCCTATTTTCTTTTTGAAGCATTTTAAGGAATCATTTTTATAGAATTTTGTATTTAAGGCATTATTTCACCGTCCTTCCTTATATATTTTTATAGAATTTTGTATTTAAGGCATCATTTGTAATTCCTATATATATTTTAATAGAATTTTTAATTTAAGGCATCATTTGTAATTCCTATTTTATTTTTGAAGTATTTTATGGAATCATTTTTATAGAATTTTGTATTTAAGGCATTGTTTCACCATCCTTCCTTATATATTTTTAGAGAATTTGTAATTAAGGCATCATTTTTAATTCTTATATATATTTTAATAGAATTTTGTATTTAAGGCATCATTTGTAATTCCTATTTTATTTTTGAAGCATTTTATGGAATCATTTTTATAGAATTTTGTATTTAAAGCATTGTTTCACCACCGTTCCATATATATTTTTAAAGAATTTTGTATTTAAGGCATCATTTGTAATTCATATATATATTTTTATATAATTTTATATTTAAGGCATCATTTGTAATTCCTATTTTATTTTTGAAGCATTTTATGGAATCATTTTTATAGAATTTTGTACTTAAGGCATTGTTTCACCATCATTCCTTATATATTTTTATAGAATTTTGTATTTAAGGCATCATTTGTAATTCCTATATATTTTTTTATAGAATTTTGTATTAACACTCTCATACGAATAAGGTTGCTTAGAAATCTTACCCATATTGAAGACAATTTTATCGTCACCAACTCTCATGATTATTTCGCCCGCGGCTACATCAATAAGAGTGCGACCGGTCCTCAGAAAGGGACGTCCAACGATTAATGGAACACGGGGATCCATCTCGTAGTCAACGACAACAAAATCCGCCGGGAAGGTGAATTTATCAACGCCAACAAAGACATCTTCGGCTATCCCCACTGGATAAGCAACCGTACGGTTGGCTAATTCCAAAGTCATTTTGGTGGGGACAAGCTCGGGGAGAGATAATTGCTTCCAAACACTTAAAGGCATTAAGTTTATACTGGCACCTAGATCGGCTAGGGCCATGCAATTCTCTACTCCCGGGAAGTTGCAAGGAATCAAGAAGCGACCCGGATCACCAAGTTTAGTGGGCAATTGCCTTAAGAGCACTGCGGAGCAATTCTCATTAAGGTGGGTCTGAGCAATGTCAAGAAGCTTTTCCTTATCACTTAAAAGATCTTTAAACATCTTAGCGTATTTGGGCATGTGAGCGAGAGCCTCGGCAAAGGAGATGTTAAAATTCAATTGTTTAAACATTTTTAGAAAGTTTGAAACCTGAATATCATCCTTGCTCTTTTGCTTCTCTTTCCTCAACCTTGAAGGATAAGGTATATTGGATGAAGAAGAAGGCTTTAAGGGAATAGGATCACTCACAACCACAGGTGGTAGGGAAATGGGGATAGAAGGTGAGGGGGTGAGGAAAGTTGCTCTTTTTCCTTGTTCACAATCACGGGTGGAGGTATAGGAAGCTCGGGTTCCATATAACCTTTTCCACTTCGAGTGTTGATTGCTTTCATCTCCCCTCTTGGATTCGCAACGGTATTACTCGGAAGAGTACCCGAAGAAGAGGTTTGATTACTTTGGATGAGCGAACCAATCATATCACGAAGGTGAACAGCTTGATTATTAAAAGAGTTTTGCATGTTTGCATTAATGTCATTGCTGTGTTTGGCCATATCATTCCTTAGCTCAGCTCGAATATCACTCCCTTGTTTCACCATGTCATTCTTCAAGTTGACAAATTGACTCTGAAGATTCGTCACCATCTCACGATTAGTCTTCATGGACGTCTCAACGTCTTGGTTTACGGCCATCGGTTGATTGAGAGGTGGAGCTTGGTAAGCTTGAGAATTTCCTTGAGTTGGGTATGGGTTTCTTTGGGATTTATATTGATTTTGAGCACGAGGTTGGGATTGGTTGTTTCGGTTATAGCTTTGTTGTTGGTTTTGGTTTGCAGGAGGGAAACCGGGAGGAGCAAGATAATTGTTGGAGCGATAACTTAGCAAGTTACGGTCTCCTTGAGGGCGAGCTGGATAGCCTCCCGTGGGATAAGTGCCGTAAGCTGCGTTAACGTCTTCAGAATAATTGCCGTGAGTAGAAGGACACTCATTGTAGGAATGAGGACCACCACATGTGTCACAAGAAATAGCAACGGCTTTAGCTTGTTGAGTTTGGTTAGAGGTCAAAATTTGGAGACTTTTGTTAATATCAAGAATAGCACGTTCCAAAACAGACGAGTTGGTGGTGGAAGAAGTAGATGAAACATTGACTCTCTGATTAGACCTTGAGGATGCGGAAGAATCCCAATTCTTGTGGTGAGTAGTCATGTTTTCAATCAATTCTCGACACTCCTCCGGTCTCCTTTTCATAAAAGTACCACCGGCGGCGGCATTGATCGTGTCACGATCACGAAAAGTGAGACCATTGTAAAAGGTGTCAATGAGAGTGACGGGGAGCATATTGTGATTAGGACAGCGGTCGATCAAATCATTGTAGCGTTCCCAAGCATCGAAAAGCGTTCATCATTCTCTTGCATAAATCCACTAATTTGGTTACGAAGGCTAGTGACCATGGATGGGGGAAAGTAGCGCGATAAAAAGCGTTGAGTCATGTCATTCCACGTATGAATAGAATTCTTAGGAAGACGGTCAAACCATTTTTCGGCATGGTGAGAAAGCGAATGGGGAAAAAGTTGAAGGCGAAGGTCATCCATAGAAACACCGGAGCACTTCATGCTTTGGGTCATGGTAATGAATTTGTCGAGGTGTTTGTTGGCATCATCATCCGGAATTCCGCGGAATGGGTTCGTTTGCACTTGTTGTATCATGTGATGCTTCAACGAAAACTCCTGAGCCGTGACGTGCATTGGCGCAATCGGGCCTCCGCGTCCGTTCATGGTGCGTTGGCACAATTCCTCCATGGTTCGTAAATCAGGTAGAAGGACATTGTTGTTGTTGTTGTGGTTGTTATTATTCAAATTGTGTTGAGGTGGGTGATTATTGTTGTTGTTAACACCAGCCATATCTAAATCTTCACGAGTCTCAGGCTCAGAATAGTTCGTAGATCTAGTACGCATGCACCTGTAGAAGAAAAATATACACAAAGAGAATACCTATATAATATTTTGGTTTTTATAGGTTTTTTTTATGTTTTTGTATTTTTGAAGAGTTTGATATTTTTTTAGGATTTTTGGAAACTTTTAAAGCGAGGAAAATAACGTTCAAAGAACGGATCCCAAAATTCAATGCGTCTCTCACTAGAAACCGTTTATCGTAACGAAAAGAGCCGGCAGCGGCGCCATTTAATACTTCGCTTTTGGCTAGGTATGAAAATATTATCGTCCGAATCTTTTCGAATTGAAAACCGGTCTAGAGTGCGACTCAATCATCTTTTGGTAAATCAAGAGAATGGTTTGGTTTTGATTATCTAAATTTTAAACTATTAACAAGTAATTAAAGTGTCGTTGAGTAAAATGGAAGTTGAAAGATTGATACTAAAATGACAAGTAAAATTAAATGCTCAAAAACTTAAAGGTGACAATGGAAAAGTACAAGAACACTAAATAAAACTAACACTTGGAAAATTCACTAAAATAAGAACTTGGTTAAAAAGTACTATAAGAAAGTAAGATCGAAAGAAACCAAAACAAGCCAAAAGAGACCCGATCGGAATGTATTCCGATCGGTTGATCGGAATATGGGTAAAATACCCAATCGGAATAACAGGGACAAGGGGCAGTCGGAATAAGTGGAAAAGAGCCCGATCGGAATGTCAAGAAAATCACACCTATCGGAATATTACAAATGCTACCAATCGGAATGCGGGACTAGAGACCCAATCGAAATATGAAACAAAGGCTGCTAATCGGAATGAGCAAAAACTCCTCAATCGGAATATGAAATAATGGCTAGATCGGAATACTTGCGGAACCATCCAATCGGAATACTTGTGGGTGCCAGTCGGAATTTAGAAACCCTTTTCCGATTGGATCGATCGGAAAAAGGGTGGGAGTCTGCTCGGAATGAGTGCCAATCGGAAAGGGGAATGTACCCTTTCCGAAAATAATGGGATTCGAGTAAAAAGCTAGAAAATAAGCTATTAGATTGAGCTTATTCCCAAAACTAAATCGGATCAACTAAACGGAATCAAATAAGAACTCTAATCAACTTATCTAACTCGAAAATAGGCAACTTTTTGGATCAAACAATAAAAACATAAACTTTTTAATGAAGATTTTTATAAACAAAATAAGCTAATCATAAAAATAAGCCAATAAGCACAAAAGTCTTAAAGCTTAATTAAATGAAAACTTATGAAATGATCAAAAGATTAACTTTTTAAGCACGAAATCAATTAGAACAACACGGATCACATGATAATCGCACCAAAATCAATCTTAAATCAAAGAAAAGTAGAATGAGATTAAGAAATAAAAGCTTAAAATAGAACTTGATTAATAAAAATAAGCAATACAAAGTGTTTAATCTTGAAAGATTAAAAGAAAGAGATGAACTAGTGAGAGAAAGTTTAAGACTTTCTCTCTCTAAAACTAGAGAAAACTAAGAAAAAGTGAAAACTAACTAAAATCTCTAACCACCCTCCTAATGACTATTAGGAGAGTATTTATAGGGAAGGTGGAAGGAGTGCATGTGTTGCATCTTCTTTCTTTCTTTCTTCACGTTTTCTCGACTCGACTTTAATTCTTCGTCTTTGTCGTCTCGGGATTTGAACTTGTCTTTTAATTTTCTTCTTCTATTAGACTTAAGTTCTTCGACTTCGTAAAACTTCCGTCTTTAGACTTTTTCTTCGATAAATCTTCAGAATAGGCCTTGGACTTCCGTTCTTTATGCACTCTTGATCTTTTGACTTCGTCTTTTCCCGTTTTCTTCGATAAAAGCCCGTGAAAGCCCGTGTTTTCTTCCTTTTTCATATTTTGGTCCTAAAACACAATAAAAACACAAACCACGCATAATTCCGACTTTTACGACATAAATCACACGTTTTGGTCTTGTTTTTATTGGAAATAAGTGGTAAAAGGATAAGTGTTTTCACACTTATTAAATCCCCTACACTTGACCATTGCAATGCCCTCATGCAATGCATTAATTTTAAGCACGGTTTACATTTCCCATCATAAATAACCCACCTTGGCCTTTATTAAATACTAAACATAAAAGATAGAAATGAGTAAGGAAATTAAAAACTTACATTGGGTTTTGGCGGCCATGAACGTTTATCATCCTCAAGTTTCACGTTCCCCATACCAAGCTTAAAAACGAGATCATTGTTATTATAAGTTAGTAAACTATCACGAACTCATGTGGGCTAATTATTCACTTAGACTCCCTTATTCCTAGGTGTATCTCTTATATTTTATTTTTGTCTTGAATGATCACGAGGATGCACTGTTTGACTTATTTCGATAGTTATTTAGTCCGAAAATAAGGTGAATGATTTAATCAATAGTTAGCTAAAGGATCAAATCTTTTAAAACTGCTTCTCGGGACCTCATAAAGTTCATATCTTGGCATAACTCGCTTCACGATTTGAGACCTTTCTCGGACCGATATTTGGCAGCGACTTCATACTTCGAATCTTTGAGAGACGTTCTTGAAATTATGGTCTTCTCTTCATAATAGGAATTTCTTCACTTGAAGTTTTGAGAGATTCTTCATCTTTGGACCATGACTTCTTCATTTTTCTCCAATCTTTATTTTGGACTTTGATATACAACGATCCGCCTCTTTTTAGGACTTGGATCTATTTATCCTCATACCTTGTTAGGGTCTTTTCGGATAGATTTCTCCATGACTTTTGGGGAGTTCTTGCTTTTCGTCGTGTGTCTCGATCCTTCATATTGATTTTCGATAAATGATTCTTCACATCACTTTTGGATCTTTAGCAACAAAATGTAGCCCTCATGCCTTGTTAGGGCCTTTTCGAACTCGCCAATCTTCGCATCCCGCTTCAATAAGTTATGCCTTGGCTATGAACTCTAATCCGTACCGAGCAACTTTTAAACGATCTGGGGTTAGAAGCTAAGTAACCTTTTAAATCGTACAACCTTATTTATTAGCAGATAAATTTATTAACAAGTGGAGGGAGAATAGGCTCATAATTAACTCACATAAATTCACGAAAGAATACCGAACTTATAATTGACTCTATCATCTCTCGTTCTCCACAGTTCAAAATCTCAAGGAATGAGACTCGTGGATGCTTAGCCTATTAAATCAAAGTTTTGGGTTTTCGAGTCGCCTATAGGATCTTGCAAATTCTTAGACTTTTTCAAGTTTAGAAATCGCATTTTAAAGTTCCCTTGATAAACGACTCTCTAGGATCAATCATAGGAACTTGCGAAAAGTTCTTGTTCTTAACCCGTGAGAGTTAAGACTTTCGCGTTTTATAGCTCCCTATATAAAAGCCTAGCAAAACTTGACTTAAACACGTTAAGGATACTAGCTAGAGTAAACTTAGGTAAGTAAACTCGGGTTGAGTCAAAATGTTCACGACTAAGAAAAATCTAAAACCACTTTATTGAAAAATTTATTCTAGAAATGGCAAGAAACTAATCATGATAAAGGAAAATACAACTATACAACTTGGCCAAAATAGATTAAAAATTTTGAAAAATGTCGAAAAATCAAATTTTCCGGTTGAAATGAGGGAAATTCATGGAAAAGACCACTTACTTCGATAGAAGTCCCCCCTACACTTGAGATAAACATTGTCCTCAATGTTTAAGCATGTGGGAGTAAACTCCCCTACACTTAGGACATTGTGCACGTTGTTTAAATCTTGCTAAGGAAAGGACAACTAAAGTGAATTCAATGTGAACATATAGAATATGAAATATTGAATCACAAGAGTTTAGGATAGAACCAGGTAGATGGAAACATGGTATCACGGTTCGTCAAAAGTCATCAAGGTGGATCTTTGAATCTTTAATCCCTGCATAGCACAAGAAACAAGACAACAGACATATGCGGGGTCCCCCTACACTTATTATGAAAGCAGTAAAGGATAGAACACGGGTTGCCTCCCGAGAAGCGCTTGTTTTTTATTACCGAGTCATGAGCCTGACTCGACCCAATTTTAGTTCATGGGGAACGTGGTGAGGGATGGAATCATCTCCTGAGAGATGTCCTCACCAAAGTACAGCTTCAGACGCTGGCCATTCACCTTGAAATTGGGCCCATTTGGCTGAGAAAGCTCAATGGTCCCATATGGAAAGACTTTGGCGACGGTGAATGGACCAGACCAGCGGCTCTTCAACTTGCCAGAGAAGATCTTCAACCGAGAGTTAAAGAGTAAGACTTGATCACCAACGTGGAACTCTCGGTTCTTGATTTTAGCATCGTGAATCATCTTCGTCTTCTCCTTGTAGATCAGCGAGTTCTCATAAGCTTCATTCCTCAGTTCATTTAGCTCGTTGAGTTGAACCTTGCGATGATCACCGGCTTTGATGATGTCGAAGTTCGCCCACTTCAAGGCCCAGTGCGCCTTATGTTCCAGCTCGATGGGTAGGTGGCAGGCTTTCCCGTACACAAGACGATAAGGTGTACAACCGATCGGGGTCTTGTAAGCAGTACGGAAAGCCCACAGAGCATCATCTAACTTGTCAGCCCACGCGGCACGATGCTCTCCCACAGTACGCTCCAAAATTCTCTTCAAGCCACGGTTGGAAATTTCGGCCTGCCCATTGGTTTGGGGATGATAGGCGGTGGAAAGACGGTGATTGACACCATACTTAGCCATGACTCTTGCAAATTGATCATTGCAAAAATGAGTCCCGCGGTCACTGATGATAGCACGAGGAACGCCAAATCGAGTGA
The DNA here is from genome assembly GCA_025667525.1 of Glebionis coronaria. NCBI lineage: Eukaryota > Viridiplantae > Streptophyta > Magnoliopsida > Asterales > Asteraceae > Glebionis > Glebionis coronaria. The sequence goes on along the minus strand of CM046879.1, from coordinate 135,744,016 downwards.
AAAGCTGCTTCAAAAAGTTCACAACCACCCTCGCATCATTCGTAGGAAGAGCCTTAGCTTCAACCCATTTAGAGACGTAGTCGACGGCGACGAGGATGTACTTGTTCCCTTTGGATGATGGAAATGGCCCCATAAAGTCGATGCCCCATACATCAAAGATTTCACATTCCTGTATGAAATTTTGAGGCATCTCATCCTTATGTGTGATCTTGCCTTGACGTTGGCAAGCATCACAATGCTTAACCATTTCGTGAGTGTCACGATAAATGGTGGGCCAGTAGAATCCGGAATCAAACACTTTCTTAGCGGTGTAGTTGGGACCAAAGTGACCACCGGTGGGTCCTTTGTGGCAAGCTTGGAGGATGTCAAAAGCTGCCGGTCCGTCAACACATCGACGAATAATCAGATCAGCACACTGTTTGAATAGATAAGGGTCATCCCAAAAGTAAGTCTTAACATCGTTCAAAAACTTCTTCTTTTGTTGGGATGTTAACCCTTGGATGAGAATACCACCCGCTAAGTAGTTTGCAATGTCCGCAAACCACGGGGTGCCATCAAGATTGAGGTTTATAGACATTAAGGTCTCAAGGGGGAAAGAGTCATTGATCTCTTTGTTCGGATGATCCCCTTGATATGGATCCTCCAGTCGACTCAAATGATCCGCGGCCAGGTTTTCAGCACCCTTCTTGTCACGAATTTCAATGTTGAATTCTTGAAGGAGTAAAACCCAGCGGAGAAGTCTTGGCTTAGAATCATTCTTAGTCATCAAGTACTTCAACGCGGAATGGTCCGTGTATACGATGGTGGTGGATAAAACAAGATAGGGGCGGAATTTTTCAAAAGCATAGACAACAGCTAAAAGCTCTTTTTCGGTTGTCGTATAATGCAATTGAGCCCCCGTCATTGTTTTGCTAGTGTAGTGGATTGGTTGGAAGTGTTTATTCACTCGTTGGCCCAAAACCGCACCAATAGCAAAGTCGCTAGCATCGCACATCAATTCAAAAGGCAGCTCCCAATTAGGGGTGACCAAGACCGGTGCCTTAGTAAGCTTATCCTTAAGAAGATTGAAGGCTTCAAGGCACTCTTTAGAAAAGATAAACGGAGTATCTTTTTCCAAGAGGTGGGTCATCGGGCGAGCGATTTTAGAGAAATCTTGAATGAATCGACGATAGAAGCCCGCATGACCCAGAAAACTTCTCACACCCTTCACGGTTGAAGGTGGAGGTAATTTGGCTATGACATCTACTTTAGCACGGTCGACTTCAAGACCGGCTTTAGATATTTTGTGTCCTAGCACAATGCCTTCTTTTACCATAAAATGGCATTTTTCCCAATTCAGAACAAGGCGAGTGTCTTTGCACCGCTTAAGCATGCGTTCCAAATTGGCAAGGCAAGAAGAGAAGGAATCCCCGAAGACCGAGAAATCATCCATGAAGACTTCCATGGTTTGCTCAACCATGTCATGGAAGATAGCCAACATACACCTTTGGAAAGTCCCGGGAGCATTGCATAAGCCAAAAGGCATTCTTTTATAAGCAAGTGTGCCGTAGGGACAAGTGAATGTTGTCTTCTCTTGATCTTGGGGATCGATGGGTATTTGAAAATAACCCGAGAAACCATCAAGAAAGCAGTAATATTCATTACCATCTAAACGTTCAAGCATTTGGTCCATAAAAGGTAGAGGGAAATGATCCTTTCTCGTGGCATCATTGAGTTTGCGGTAGTCTATACAAACTCTCCACCCAGTAACGAGACGGGTAGGAATTAACTCGTTGTTTGCATTGGGCACAACGGTGATTCCGCCTTTCTTAGGCACACAATGGACTGGACTAACCCATGGTGAATCCGAAATAGGGTAAATCATACCCGCATCAAGAAGTTTGATAACCTCTTTTTTGATGACTTCATGGATTTTAGGATTCACCATTCGTTGACTTTGAATTGTGGGCTTAAAGTCGTCCTCCATGAGAATTTTATGTGTGCAAAAGTGAGGATCAATTCCACGGATGTCGGAGATTTTCCAAGCGATAGCGCGTTTATGCGTCTTCAACACGGCAACAAGTCGGGCTTTTTCGTCTTCTTTCAGATCCTTTGCGATGATGACCGGTAGCTTCTCGTTGTCTTCCAGGAAAACGTACTCAAGATGAGGAGGTAGGTCCTTAAGCTCAAGAGTAGGAGGATCCTTAATAGATGGTGAAACTAAACATGGATCATCCTTAGTCACCTCTTTAGGAGCAGGAGGAGAGAACGGGTCCTCATTGAGAAGTCTCTTAATAGTACGAATGTCTTCATCCCAATTGGTGGACAAAGTATCATACTTAATATCGAGAGGACCCAAGCTAGCTTCGAAGTCATCCAAGTCACTTTCTCCAAAAGGAGTCAATGCTGGAGCAATTGAGGCAACGGTCTCAACATTGGGTAGAAAAGAAAGAGTACTTTTGCAAGCATCATGAAAATGTTCTTCACAAGCCTCATCGAGAACATCAATAGCATTAACACTCTCATACGAATAAGGTTGCTTAGAAATCTTACCCATATTGAAGACAATTTTATCGTCACCAACTCTCATGATTATTTCGCCCGCGGCTACATCAATAAGAGTGCGACCGGTCCTCAGAAAGGGACGTCCTACGATTAATGGAACACGGGGATCCATCTCGTAGTCAACGACAACAAAATCCGCCGGGAAGGTGAATTTATCAACGCCAACAAAGACATCTTCGGCTATCCCTACTGGATAAGCAACCGTACGGTTGGCTAATTCCAAAGTCATTTTGGTGGGGACAAGCTCGGGGAGAGATAATTGCTTCCAAACACTTAAAGGCATTAAGTTTATACTGGCACCTAGATCGGCTAGGGCCATGCAATTCTTTACTCCCGGGAAGTTGCAAGGAATCAAGAAGCGACCCGGATCACCAAGTTTAGTGGGCAATTGCCTTAAGAGCACTGCGGAGCAATTCTCATTAAGGTGGGTCTGAGCAATGTCAAGAAGCTTTTCCTTATCACTTAAAAGATCTTTAAACATCTTAGCGTATTTGGGCATGTGAGCGAGAGCCTCGGCAAAGGAGATGTTAAAATTCAATTGTTTAAACATTTTTAGAAAGTTTGAAACCTGAATATCATCCTTGCTCTTTTGCTTCTCTTTCCTCAACCTTAAAGGATAAGGTATATTGGATGAAGAAGAAGGCTTTAAGGGAATAGGATCACTCACAACCACAGGTGGTAGGGAAATGGGGATAGAAGGTGAGGGGGTGAGGAAAGTTGCTCTTTTTCCTTGTTCACAATCACGGGTGGAGGTATAGGAAGCTCGGGTTCCATATAACCTTTTCCACTTCGAGTGTTGATTGCTTTCATCTCCCCTCTTGGATTCGCAATGGTATTACTCGGAAGAGTACCCGAAGAAGAGGTTTGATTACTTTGGATGAGCGAACCAATCATATCACGAAGGTGAACAGCTTGATTATTAAAAGAGTTTTGCATGTTTGCATTAATGTCATTGCTGTGTTTGGCCATATCATTCCTTAGCTCAGCTCGAATATCACTCCCTTGTTTCACCATGTCATTCTTCAAGTTGACAAATTGACTCTGAAGATTCGTCACCATCTCACGATTAGTCTTCATGAACGTCTCGACGTCTTGGTTTACGGCCATCGGTTGATTAAGAGGTGGAGCTTGGTAAGCTTGAGAATTTCCTTGAGTTGGGTATGGGTTTCTTTGGGATTTATATTGATTTTGAGCACGAGGTTGGGATTGGTTGTTTCGGTTATAGCTTTGTTGTTGGTTTTGGTTTGCAGGAGGGAAACCGGGAGGAGCAAGATAATTGTTGGAGCGATAACTTAGCAAGTTACGGTCTCCTTGAGGGCGAGCTGGATAGCCTCCCGTGGGATAAGTGCCGTAAGTTGCGTTAACGTCTTCAGAATAATTGCCGTGAGTAGAAGGACACTCATTGTAGGAATGAGGACCACCACATGTGTCACAAGAAATAGCAACGGCTTTAGCTTGTTGAGTTTGGTTAGAGGTCAAAATTTGGAGACTTTTGTTAATATCAAGAATAGCACGTTCCAAAACAGACGAGTTGGTGGTGGAAGAAGTAGATGAAACATTGACTCTCTGATTAGACCTTGAGGATGCGGAAGAATCCCAATTCTTGTGGTGAGTAGTCATGTTTTCAATCAATTCTCGACACTCCTCCGGTCTCCTTTTCATAAAAGTACCACCGGCGGCGGCATTGATCGTGTCACGATCACGAAAAGTGAGACCATTGTAAAAGGTGTCAATGAGAGTGACGGGGAGCATATTGTGATTAGGACAGCGGTCGATCAAATCATTGTAGCGTTCCCAAGCATCGAAAAGCGATTCATCATTCTCTTGCATAAATCCACTAATTTGGTTACGAAGGCTAGTGACCATGGATGGGGGAAAGTAGCGCGATAAAAAGCGTTGAGTCATGTCATTCCACGTATGAATAGAATTCTTAGGAAGACGGTCAAACCATTTTTCGGCATGGTGAGAAAGCGAATGGGGAAAAAGTTGAAGGCGAAGGTCATCCATAGAAACACCGGAGCACTTCATGCTTTGGGTCATGGTAATGAATTTGTCGAGGTGTTTGTTGGCATCATCATCCGGAATTCCGCGGAATGGGTTCGTTTGCACTTGTTGTATCATGTGATGCTTCAACGAAAACTCCTGAGCCGTGACGTGCATTGGCGCAATCGGGCCTCCGCGTCCGTTCATGGTGCGTTGGCACAATTCCTCCATGGTTCGTAAATCAGGTAGAAGGACATTGTTGTTGTTGTTGTGGTTGTTATTATTCAAATTGTGTTGAGGTGGGTGATTATTGTTGTTGTTAACACCAGCCATATCTAAATCTTCACGAGTCTCAGGCTCAGAATAGTTCGTAGATCTAGTACGCATGCACCTGTAGAAGAAAAATATACATAAAGAGAATACCTATATAATATTTTGGTTTTTATAGGTTTTTTTTTATGTTTTTGTATTTTTGAAGAGTTTGATATTTTTTTAGGATTTTTGGAAACTTTTAAAGCGAGGAAAATAACGTTCAAAGAACGGATCCCAAAATTCAATGCGTCTCTCACTAGAAACCGTTTATCGTAACGAAAAGAGCCGGCAGCGGCGCCATTTAATACTTCGCTTTTGGCTAGGTATGAAAATATTATCGTCCGAATCTTTTCGAATTGAAAACCGGTCTAGAGTGCGACTCAATCATCTTTTGGTAAATCAAGAGAATGGTTTGGTTTTGATTATCTAAATTTTAAACTATTAACAAGTAATTAAAGTGTCGTTGAGTAAAATGGAAGTTGAAAGATTGATACTAAAATGACAAGTAAAATTAAATGCTCAAAAACTTAAAGGTGACAATGGAAAAGTACAAGAACACTAAATAAAACTAACACTTGGAAAATTCACTAAAATAAGAACTTGGTTAAAAAGTACTATAAGAAAGTAAGATCGAAAGAAACCAAAACAAGCCAAAAGAGACCCGATCGGAATGTATTCCGATCGGTTGATCGGAATATGGGTAAAATACCCAATCGGAATAACAGGGACAAGGGGCAGTCGGAATAAGTGGAAAAGAGCCCGATCGGAATGTCAAGAAAATCACACCTATCGGAATATTACAAATGCTACCAATCGGAATGCGGGACTAGAGACCCAATCGAAATATGAAACAAAGGCTGCTAATCGGAATGAGCAAAAACTCCTCAATCGGAATATGAAATAATGGCTAGATCGGAATACTTGCGGAACCATCCAATCGGAATACTTATGGGTGCCAGTCGGAATTTAGAAACCCTTTTCCGATTGGATCGATCGAAAAAAGGGTGGGAGTCTGCTCGGAATGAGTGCCAATCGGAAAGGGGAATGTACCCTTTCCGAAAATAATGGGATTCGAGTAAAAAGCTAGAAAATAAGCTATTAGATTGAGCTTATTCCCAAAACTAAATCGAATCAACTAAACGGAATCAAATAAGCACTCTAATCAACTTATCTAACTCGAAAATAGGCAACTTTTTGGATCAAACAATAAAAACATAAACTTTTTAATGAAGATTTTTATAAACAAAATAAGCTAATCATAAAAATAAGCCAATAAGCACAAAAGTCTTAAAGCTTAATTAAATGAAAACTTATGAAATGATCAAAAGATTAACTTTTTAAGCACGAAATCAATTAGAACAACACGGATCACATGATAATCGCACCAAAATCAATCTTAAATCAAAGAAAAGTAGAATGAGATTAAGAAATAAAAGCTTAAAATAGAACTTGATTAATAAAAATAAGCAATACAAAGTGTTTAATCTTGAAAGATTAAAAGAAAGAGATGAACTAGTGAGAGAAAGTTTAAGACTTTCTCTCTCTAAAACTAGAGAAAACTAAGAAAAAGTGAAAACTAACTAAAATCTCTAACCACCCTCCTAATGACTATTAGGAGGGTATTTATAGGGAAGGTGGAAGGAGTGCATGTGTTGCATCTTCTTTCTTTCTTTCTTCACGTTTTCTCGACTCGACTTTAATTCTTCGTCTTTGTCGTCTCGGGATTTGAACTTGTCTTTTAATTTTCTTCTTCTATTAGACTTAAGTTCTTCGACTTCGTAAAACTTCCGTCTTTAGACTTTTTCTTCGATAAATCTTCAGAATAGGCCTTGGACTTCCGTTCTTTCTGCACTCTTGATCTTTTGACTTCGTCTTTTCCCGTTTTCTTCGATAAAAGCCCGTGAAAGCCCGTGTTTTCTTCCTTTTTCATATTTTGGTCCTAAAACACAATAAAAACACAAACCACGCATAATTCCGACTTTTACGACATAAATCACACGTTTTGGTCTTGTTTTTATTGGAAATAAGTGGTAAAAGGATAAGTGTTTTCACACTTATTAGGCATCATTTGTAATTCCTATTTTATTTTTGAAGCATTTTATGGAATTATTTTTATAAAATTTTGTATTTAAGTCATTGTTTCACCATAATTCCTTATATATTTTTATAGAATTTTGTATTTAAGGCATTATTTATAATTCCTATATATATATTTTTATAGAATTTTGTATTTAAGGCATCATTTGTAATTCCTATTTTATTTTTGAAGTATTTTATGGAATCATTTTTATAGAATTTTGTATTTAAGGCATTGTTTCACCATCCTTCCTTATATATTTTTATAGAATTTTGTATTTAAGGCATCATTTTTAATTCTTATATACATTTTAATAGAATTTTGTATTTAAGGCATCATTTGTAATTCCTATTTTATTTTTGAAGCATTTTATGGAATCATTTTTATAGAATTTTGTATTTAAAGCATTGTTTCACCATCGTTCCATATATATTTTTAAACAATTTTGTATTTAAGGCATCATTTGTAATTCCTATATATATTTTTATAGAATTTTATATTTAAGGCATCATTTGTAATTCTTATTTTATTTTTGAAGCATTTTATAGAATCATTTTTGTAGAAATTTGTATTTAAGGCATTGTTTCACCATCATTCCTTATATATTTTTATTGAATTTTGTATTTAAGGCATCATTTGTAATTCCTATATATATTTTTTTATAGAATTTTGTATTTGAGGAATGCTACATCCACATAATTTGTACAAAAAGAAATCCACATACATATGTGGCAATTAATGTATGGATTGTGAAAATAAGAAAGAGAAATCATGATAACATATCATTGGTCCACCTCATTTGACACATTATTGTGTAGGAGTTTGTTTGTATAAATTATGTGGGTCTAGCATTTCTCTTTGTATTTAAGGCATCATTTGTAATTCCTATTTTATTTTTGAAGAAATCTATGGAATCATTTTTGTAGAATTTTGTATTTAAGGTAATGTTTCACCATCCTTCCTTATATATTTTTATAGAATATTGTATTTAAGGGATCATTTGTAATTCCTATATATATTTTTATTGAATTTCGTATTTAAGGCATTATTTGGAATTCGTATTTTCTTTTTGAAGCATTTTATGGAAACCCTTTAATGAATTACTTGTATCATTTTTATAAAATTTTGTATTTAAGGAATTGTTTCACCATCCTTCCTATATATTATTGAATCATTTTTATAGAATTTTGTATTTAAGACATTATTTCATCATCCTTCCTTATATATTTTTATAGAATTTTGTATTTAAGGCATCATTTGTAATTCCTATATATATTTTAATAGAATTTTTAATTTAAGGCATCATTTGTAATTCCTACTTTATTTTTGAAGTATTTTATGGAATCATTTTTATAGAATTTTGTATTTAAAGCATTGTTTCACCATCCTTCCTTATATATTTTTATAGAATTTTGTATTTAAGGCATCATTTTTAATTCTTATATATATTTTAATAGAATTTTGTATATAAGGCATCATTTGTAATTCCTATTTTATTTTTGAAGCATTTTATGGAATCATTTTTATAGAATTTTGTATTTAATGCATTGTTTCACCATCATTCCATATATGTTTTTAAATAATTTTGTATTTAAGGCATCATTTGTAATTCCTATATATATTTTTATAGAATTTTATATTTAAGGCATCATTTGTAATTCCTATTTTATTTTTGAAGCATTTTATGGAATCATTTTTATAGAATTTTGTATTTAAGTCATTGTTTCACCATCATTCCTTATATATTTTTATAGAATTTTGTATTTAAGGCATTATTTGTAATTCCTATATATATTTTTTATAGAATTTTGTTGTTAAGGCATCATTTGTAATTCCTATTTTATTTTTGAAGCATTTTATGGAATTATTTTTATAGAATTTTGTATTTAAGTTATTGTTTCACCATCATTCCTTATATATTTTTATAGAATTTTTTATTTAAGGCATTATTTTTAATTCCTATATATACTTTTATAGAATTTTGTATTTAAGGCATCATTTGTAATTCCTATTTTATTTTTGAAGCATTTTATGGAATTATTTTTATAGAATTTTATATTTAAGGTAGTGTTTCACCATCCTTCCTTATATATTTTTACAGAATATTGTATTTAAGGGATCATTTCTAATTCCTATATATATTTTTATTGAATTTTGTATTTAAGGCATCATTTGGAATTACTATTTTCTTTTTGAAGCATTTTATAGAAACCCTTTAATGAATTACATGTGTCATTTTTATAGAATTTTGTATTTAAGGAATTGTTTCACCATCCTTCCTATATAAGGGTTTTTGATTTGATTTGTTTTGATTTGATTTGATTTGATATATATATATCAAATCAAATCAAATCAAATCAAAAACCCTTATATAGGAAGGATGGTGAAACAATTCCTTAAATACAAAATTCTATAAAAATGACACATGTAATTCATTAAAGGGTTTCCATAAATGCTTCAAAAAGAAAATAGGAATTACAAATGATGCCTTAAATACAAAACTTTATAAAAATATATAAGGAAGGATGGTGAAACAAGGCCTTAAATACAAAATTCTATAAAAATGATTCCATAAAATGCTTCAAAAATAAAATAGGAATTACACATGATGCCTTAAATACAAAATTCTATATAAATATATATATAGGAATTACAAATGATGCCTTAAATACAAAATTCTTTAAAAATATATATGGAAAGATGGTGAAACAATGCCTTAAATACAAAACTGTATAAAAATGATTCCATAAAATGCTTTAAAAATAAAATAGGAATTACAAATGATGCCTTAAATACGAAATTCTATCAAAATATATAAAGGAATAACAAATGATGCCTTAAATACAAAATTCTATAAAAATATATAAGTAAGGATGGTGAAACAATGCTTTAAATACAAAATTGTATAAAAATGATTCCATAAAATGCTTCAAAAATAAAATAGGAATTACAAATGATGCTTTAAATACAAAATTCTATAAAAATATATATAGGAATTACAAATGATGCCTTAAATATAAAATTCTATAAAAATATATAAGGAAGGATGGTGAAACAATGCCTTAAATAAAAAATTCTATAAAAATGATTCCAAATAAAATGTTTCAAAAATAAAATAGGAATTATAAATGATGCCTTAAATACAAAATTCTATAAAAATATATATAGGAATTACAAATGATGCCTTAAATACAAAATTTTATAAAAATATATAAGGAAGGATGATGAAACAATGCCTTAAATACAAAATTCTATAAAATGATTCCATAAAATGCTTCAAAAATAAAATACGAATTACAAATGATGCCTTAAATACAAAATTCTATAAAAATATATATAGGAATTACAAATGATGCCTTAAATACAAAATTCTATCAAAATATATAAGGAAGGATGGTGAAATAATGCCTTAAATACAAAATTTTATAAAAATGATTCCATAAAATGCTTCAAAAATAAAATAGGAATTACAAATGATCCCTAAAATACAAAATTCTATAAAAATATATATAGGAGTTACAAATGATGCCTTAAATATAAAATTATATAAAAATATATAAGGAAGGATGGTGAAACAATGCCTTAAATACAAAATTCTATAAAAATAATTCCATAAAATGCTTCAAAAATAAAATAGGAATTACAAATGATGCTTTAAATACAAAATTCTATAATATATATATAGGAATTACAAATGATGCCTTAAATACAAAAATCTATAAAAATATATAAGGAAGGATGGTGAAACAATGCCTCAAATATAAAAATCTATAAAAATGCACAACAATAATATTAATTTAAAAAATAATGTAAAAACGTTATTCATAACATTAACATATACAAAATTTATTACCTCATAAAATTCAAAAATACATAAAATATTTATACAATATTATTAAAATATAAAAAAAATTTATGTAATAAACTTATTCATACCGTTAACGTATGCAAATTCAATTAACTCATAATATTCTTAAATAAATAAAATATCTTAAACTACGTTATTTTTGTCTATTCTATGATACATTATTAAAATATCAATGCCATAACTAACACTATATATACTAAACTTCTAATACAAACAAAAATAAATTCAATTTTCATTTAAAATATATATACTTAAAGCTAGCCCGTCCACCGGACGGGTCTAAAGGCTAGTATATATATATATATATATATATATATATATATATATATATATATATATATATATATATATATATATATATATATATATATATATATATATATATATATATATATATATATATATATATATATATATATATATATATATATATATATATATATATATATATATATATATATATATATATATATATATATATATATATATATATATATATATATATATATATATATATATATATATATATATATATATATATATATATATATATATATATATTTATATATATATATATATATATATATATATATAGAATTTGGATCATATAAGAACTTTTTAAAGTTTTAAAAATGAGAACCTAATCAGTAACCGACAAGTGGAATTTAAGTACTAAAAAAACAAAAAATTAAATATATAACCAAAAGGGTATTGTTGGTATAATACATGTAATACTTAATACCCCTAACCCTAAAACATTAATCCACAACCTCCTTGTACAGATTCATTTTACTCGTATGTCATAACACAAATATCTCATCTTCATTATCACTAAAAAAATCACGCCAATAACACTATAATATTATATCCACCGAATCCCTCATCACCACCATCGATATTGCCGGAAACCCACCACCATTGAGTCTTGTTCAAGCTCGAGTACGGTTCGTGCGCCGTTTTTCTTCACTACCATGAGAGCTAATAGATTGAGTGGGTATCTATCTATCTAGATCTTATCTCCGACGACTCAAAAATCCCTTCTCCTATCTTATACTTTAGGCGATCAACCTGTCGAATCTTATTTTAGACCACTCAAAAAGCCCTAGTTCAATCTTATATTTGCGCTGACCAAAAACAATGTCGAAGAAATAATAATGGTCTAACGGAAGAACCTTTCTTATTTGTGTGTTTCGATCATTGGTTCCGGCGAGCTAGATCCGTTGACAACGAGTTCAAGAACAAGTTTTTGGTACTGTTGTAACAATTTTACCGAAATGTGCCGATGATTGTTTTGACTTGTCGGTGTACCGAAATCTACCGATGCTCGGTTTACCAAAATGCACCACATTTGTATGTATCAAACTTTTGTATAAATGATGCATATTTTTTCTATCAGGTTATGTACCACACATTTGCTACAGAAATGTTGGTGTACCAGAATCTGCTCTTGTTTGGTCTTGATATCACAAAATCCAATCCACAAACAACACAAGGCCCAATGTATTTTCGGTAATGCACCCATTAAAACAAATCTTCCAACCTCTTTCTTGTGATTAACAGACGAGCATATAACATATCTAGTGTAGTATTTCTTTTTTATTATTGGATGTACCAATCTTGTTTTGCTACTTTAGTTGCCATTTAATGTACTATTTGTATTTTACATACGGAGTATTTTTTTTATGATTTCCAATAAGTGTACCATTTGTACCAATTGTGTTTTTATTATATCACTTGTACCCGTTGTGTGTTTATTATACAAGGTGTATCAGTTGTAATTGTATGCACATACGATTATTTAAGTGTCGATGTACCATAATGACAATAGTATTTTATTGCATCATTTTTATCAATTATTTTTGTTGTACCACTTGTATCAGTTAATTATATTATTTGTATCGGTTGTGTTTATTGTTGAGTTGCATTTTATTGTATTATTTGTTTAAGTTATCTATTGTTGCACCACATGTATTAGCGTATTTTACTGTACCACTCTACAAGTTTCATGTTTTGATGTTCCAATTGTTTTCTTTTGTCTGATGTATTAATGAATCACAGTTTAATTATAGTCAATTGTAACTATGCATCACTACTTATTAACTTGTATCAAAAATATAAATGGTCATCACATGTAACCAGGGGAGAAAAAATGACGTGAAAAGAAAATATACTAAAATGCCCTTTAACCCCTATTTGATTGTTACAATGTCGTTCATTTAATACCAATCTTATCTAACACCAACTAATAAATCCAACGGTGTACATTAGTTCCTATTTTAACAATTTTAATTTTGCTCTCACATTAACCTTCCTATATATATATATATATATATATATATATATATATATATATATATATATATATATATATATATATATATATATATATATATAGAGAGAGAGAGAGAGAGAATTAGGATCATATGAGAACTTTTTAAAGTTGTAAAAATGAGAACCAACCAAAATATCACAAATGACAATCTATTTGAAACAATTTTAAAACTTGATTAAGTAAAAATATATTTTTTAAAGATTCGATGGGATTTCTTTTGAAAATTGACGAAATCTAAGTGATACATTTTGATTCGAGGTGTGATACGTATCATGTTTTGGTATTGTGTATCAAGATATTTCGTGGCGGTTGTGTATCAAGTGTACCAATTTATGTATAAGATATTAACTTTTTGAGATTTTGATGTATATGTATCACATTCTTAATTGTGTATCAGTAATTTATTACACACTTATTCGTTGTTTATTAGTCGGTAGAGTGTTTACTTGTATAAATAATGTATATTTTGGTGTAGTATTAGTAAAATGGTTATGTATCAATGTTTTAGTGGTGTTTTAGACTAGTTCTCATTTTTACAACTTTAAAAAAGCTCTCACATTAACCTCCCTCTATATATATATATATATATATATATATATATATATATATATATATATATATATATATATATATATATATATATATATATATATATATATATATATATATATATATATATACTAGTGGCAAAACCCGTCCGATGGACGGATGTGACTTACGATTATCATTTTACTTTTTTTTTACTTTATAAATATATGTTTGTAATGTTCGATTGATAGTAGCGACTTCTGATTGTTTTATTTTTAGTAAACATGTATATTTATTTTGTTTAGAGCTTAGTTGTCTTTTAATGCATTATATGTCGTGATTTTGTTAAGCACAACGTTTGCTTTTTTAATGCATGGTCTGCCCGGTGTTTTGTCAATATTGTTGGAAGAAATTTAAATAAAGATAAATACTTTATAAAATGCCAATATATCTATAGACCGCGTAAACAATAAAAAGAAATGCTTGTTCATCCGACTTTAGAAAATAAAGTTAATAAAATATTCACAATAGTTTTCTCTTAAACAAATGACAAACAAAGCGTTAGAAATATTTTGAAAAGTCAACAGTATTGTATGATGTTTTTCTTTAACTAATTTAAGTCATAAACTTGTAAGTAGGCGTGGGAATCGGGTCGGGTCAACCGGGTTCGGGTCAAGTCGGGTCAAAACTCAAAAGAATCATACTCAAATCCGAGCCTAATTAAAACTTGGGTCACTCGGGTTCGGATCAATTCGGTTCGAGTCAATTTGGGTCGGGTCAATTCGGGTTGGGTCAACTCGGGTTCGGGTCAACCCAGGTATAAGGAAAAAGTATGAAAATTAACTTATTTAAGTAATAATACAATGTAAAATGTGTTGTTTGAGTCGGGTCAAGTCGGGTTGGTCGGGTTCGGGTAAAGTCGGGTCGGATCAAGTCGGATCAAGGCTAAAAAATTTTAACCCGAACTCGAGCCTAATTAGAACTCGGGCCAATTCGGGTCAACCCGAATTGACCCGAATACGTTTTTGGACCCGCGTGACCCGACCCGAATAGAAGTATTCGGGTTCGAGTTCGGGTTCGGGTCGGATCGGCTTTTTCGACACCCCTACTTGTAAGCAATGGTATAATCTATTTATTTCACTTATCTTCAATATATCATAAATAACAAAATATAAATATATGAGTATGGAGGTCATATGTATTACATAGTGTCAGTTAGTTTCAAGCCATTCGACCAGGTTAATGCAATACTTGTTTGCTTTGGTTATTTACCTATAATATAAAATTATAAACTCAAATTTTCTTATAATAAACATAGTATATTGTAGAAAAGTCAAAACAGAGCTTATCTCCCACAATATGTAGAACCACACATTTGAAACAACCTAAAAATGCCTCCTCGATGGCTAAGTTAGAGACCATTTATGCTACCTCTTTGTACGTCTCTTAACCATTTAGATAAGGAATGACATACACTTTCAAGGTTGCCTTTTCTTCTTAAAGGCACAATAGCAGATAAACAATGAAAATATAGCAATTTGGAAATATAAGAAAACACTATCATTCAGTAGTGTTAGGATATTAAGAATTACATTGTATATTTAAGCCAAGCAAAAGCTTAATCTTTCTACTTGTATCAATTGGTTGACGCCAAAATGCCTTACTTCTATAAAATACATTATGCACATTTCAAAGATAATGATGCACTATTGTAGTAAATAAAATGCTTATTTCGAGAGCATTTACGTAGGTTTCTTTTGAACACTATGCATTACGTAAGTTAGTAGACAAAAGTTACCCCTTGTGGAGTGGTATCCACTATCCACATGTTAGGATCTGTTTCTCAATACGTTTTATAAGTATTAACATTTTGTATCCACTTGTTTATCGTGTATAAATCCAAAGATAGTAACATTTAGATATAAAGAAAGGACATCAAGAATACACTATCAGGGGGCATGAACCATTCGCACATATCACTTTCAATTTTTCATGAGATAAACTCATTATATACCCGGTATCCAGGTTTTAAGAACCGCGGTGACAAAGTGGCATCCACTTTTGTTTATAAATGAACTGTTTATTACCCCAATTTCAGGACGGATAAAGACAAACCAAATTAAGCATCTTTTTTGGAACAATCAAACCCAAGAATCTTGTAAGTGAGAATTATATAGTACTAAATTTGGAAGACGATTCTCATTCAAATGTAAAAAAAATTATGAAAAGAATGCACTTGAAAAGATGGATAAGATATTAGTGCTTTTAAGTAAAAAGCAACTAATTATAATCAATGATAATGATATATATATACAACCTTTGTTGAGATCCACAACAAATTTACATCAAGATAAATCAAACACATTCCTAAGGTGCTACCGGTTTCCTTTGTATTCTCCGTACACATAAATAACTAAAAAGAAAAAGATTCAAACTTCACCTACGGTCTAAAACAAAAAATAAGGATTTGAGCAACTCAACTTAACACATGTAAAATGGGCATGCATACCTGTGCAACATCCATAGTCGCATTTGAAAGGAGTTATGTTTGCAAAATTATTATAATACCTTAAAAAAATCATTGGATATGTTTCGAGGACTTTGTAATAACATCCGATATTTAAGAATCTGGCACTGATCAAAAGTTTGATACCGACCTTCTCGGATGTGAACAAAACATGAATGAAAAATCATTTTTTAATTCAAAATCAACATTAAAGGCTATCTTCAAGAGACTCACCTCAAGGAAACCTCGAAGCTCAATGTCTTTTCACTACCCGTTTTAGTGCATCTAGTTTCTCCGGTGATCCATCTGAACCTCCTATAAATTCAGCTAGTTTCACTTGCAAATCACTCATACGCATCTTTAATAGCAATATTAAATGAGTCTATATATAAAATTGCCATTAAAACGCACCTTTAATTCCTACTAGTAGTGATTGGTACCTATATTATAATTTCACTAATTTTTAGATACAAAATCTAAATCAAGAATCAATAATACAGAACATTACCTTGTTGTGCATACAAAGGGACGCCATATGAAGTGACAGGAGCACACAAAGGGACGCCACATGAAGCGAAAGGGACACCAACTTTTCGATACACCGATTTTTACACCTGATTAAACTCACCAGCCGATGATATGAATTGAAAACCTAAAGAAAATAACCTTAGCCACAGATTCATGACTACTAGCCCAGCAAAACTGCCTTTATTGCTTTACCACGGACGGTTGGAATCCGAAGTTATGAGATTTTCATATAATTTGACTGCTTATGGCAACCACATTAACATCAACTTTATATCTATTTGGTTCTTAGAATCCTTAACATTAACCGTGACTGAATTTCATTCCTTCATGCCTCAGTTTTATAATTTGATGAGTAATTTATAGAAACGCCTCTTGACATCAGTTCTTGTAGAAACACCTCTTGACATCTTCACTGAGATGTTGTGCCCACACTGTGTTCACACTGCGAAGACAACATGGGTCTTCACATCATCCCCATCAGTCTATGAACACAAAGCAGAGGGACATGTATTCAGTTATTTCATATACAGGTCTGGAAACCATATCACAAAAAGAAAAATAGATTAAGCGATCACCGAACTTTCGAGGGTTTTTTTGTATCAGACTTGTACATTAAAAAATATCAGCAACATATCAGGCCTCCTTCAATGTAATCCACCCTTTTGCAATGTACTCCATTGGTATCTTAGTTCTAACCTTTTCATATCCAAATAAGAGTAATACCTCATTTGCGATCATGAGATTCAGAACCTCTTTCGCCCTATTTTCGAGAGCGCTAAAGATCTGATCGTCTGACCAATGGTGCTTCCGCTTGACAGATCAAATGATGGTTAGTGCCTGTATAAATATAAAACTTCGAACATATGCAACATACAATCACCTTTACCAAAGATAAGATACACAAATAGATTCAAAAAACAAAAAAAAACACTAAGAATCAGAAGCGTGAAACATAAACAACATTGTACCTGCGATTGGATTTTCCTGATCAAGATACAATACCAATGCATCCTGGCTTGTGGATGTATCTAGGCAGATTCCGGTCTTGTAATATCCAAGCTTGATGACACTTGGGTAGTTGGGACTAATCACGCGTTTTTTTAGTGCTGAAGAAGACCAGCCTTTACCTTAAGATGTATGCGTATAATCAAAAGAGTGAGTATCTTCAACAAAACAACAAACAGTCTAGCGTGCTCTTATAAGCTAAACTACTATTGGGAAAATGTACAATTCTTATTCTAACTAAGAATATGACGTTCCCGTGGCACATCCCTTGAGTTAAGGGGCACAATCTTTAATAGCAAGAATTGTGACAATGATCTTGTTTGGTTGGAACAATATTCTGTTAAAAAAATTATATCAGTCCAGCTACAATATATGAAGAGTCGAAAGAAGCAGAAAAGAAGATGCAACTAAGAATATGGGGATCCTAAGTGTCAAAAAACTTAATTAATTAGTGTGCAAGCTTGCACTCATAGTCTAATTCATGCAAGCTTACCTCTTAGAAGTAATTGTTATTTAATCTCTTCAAGTCATAAGAGGATTCCGTGATTTTTAGGTGATTCAAGTGCCCATAACCCTGACCCGTCATAAGTTGCTAAAAGGCAACTTGAGGAACATACCTGAATTCTTCACACAGGCAACCATTAGGATTTCCATGCTCACAAAA
The DNA here is from genome assembly GCA_025667525.1 of Glebionis coronaria. Taxonomy (NCBI): domain Eukaryota; kingdom Viridiplantae; phylum Streptophyta; class Magnoliopsida; order Asterales; family Asteraceae; genus Glebionis; species Glebionis coronaria. The sequence continues at coordinate 135,725,669 of CM046879.1, read as the reverse complement.
GTGAAATCAGAATTATATTAATAAAAGGATACTGTTTGCTACTGCTATAATACAATCTAAAAGCGATATCATTAGTTGTTCGGATATAATTTATTAAATAACTTGGTGTTCGTAACCTTATAATATATTTGCAAATATTAACGTATGCTACGACAAATCACATCAGCAAATATTTATCGGCTGCATCCCGACAATATGCATCAATCTAGCATCAACCACCACCAAGCATTATCATCAGCAAACCCGCACGAGCAACCCACATCAGCAAACCCGACATCAAACACATCAGCAACCCTCATAAGTAAACCCGGAATCGTCAACCTACAGAAAACTATGAATGAAAAGCATCATGAAGATGCATAACAACCCGGATTAGCAAAGATAAAGGGTTAAGAAAAATTTGTTGCTGATGCTTATGCTTGCCGATGTCATTGACTTTCAAAATGACCTGCCAATTGTTACCATTTTCAAAATGACCCACAATCGATACTGGTTTTCAAAACCTTTTCTATTTTTTTACCAAACCCATTGGTAAGTATCGAGTATATCAAATGAACGAATCATAATATAAGTAGAGGGTTAGAAACTACCTCGTGGTGCAGCGTAAAGAAAAAACAGTGATAGTTTCTTTTAGGATCTGATATTTGGCAGACACGAGATCTCTCAAGAAGATAAGTTTAATAGCTGTTGCTGCTGATATCCTCCGTGGTGTTAATACTTTATGCCCTCAAGGACTGTATCAAATAATGCATTACGTGATTTAATAAACTTCAGATATTAGACGTGTGTCATATCAGATCATGTATAAAGTTTACCTGCAAGACTTTGAGGACAAAGGTCAAAGAATGACGTGCTTTGATTAAGTAATCCAAAGCAGCACCGGTAGCATACCCTGAGAACGCCATTGTCCCCACGGGACAACAGTAAACCAAGTTGTTTGCTTTAAGTTGACGTTAAATACCTATTTATCACCAAAACGTTTCATGGATAAATAGACACATTTTGAGTTTTTATCGCAGTTATCAATTAATTATCATAACAAAGTTCATCTTAGTTCAAGCTTAAAAGTTATGTTTCAGATACCTACATAAATTCCATGATGTAGGTTTCACGTTAAAGGCTTGTTACATTGTGGAGTTGTTGAGATAGGAATTTATTATCTGTATAATAAGCAAAGGAATGAAAAAGTTCGAATAAGATTTACCCGTTGCTCCTTGAAAAATATTCTTAAAAAGAGTTTTTCCATGATGTTGGTTTTGAATGGTCTGAGTTCTGACATAACACCAATCACGGAAGAGCATCCTGGTCCTGTTAAACGATAACAACAACAAATATTATCAGATAAAAATATCATGAATTAGAAGAATGATATTTCAGATTTTTGAGTTGTTCAAAAACATACCTCTGCTGGTAAGAATTTGGATTACATATGCATTCATATAAAAACATGTGCAATCTAAATCGCCTATAATCGCCAATCATCTTAAGTGCACACCCCTGGAGTAAAATGGCAGCTTCAAGAAGTTGCAATGAAAATCTGCGTGAAAACAAATCTAATAGAGACACTGAGTTTTCAGGAATTTAGGGTATGCGTAATCCTTTAAAATATTGATGATTAACAAATGAATATATAAAAACAAAACCAAAAAAAAACATACCTTTGGCTGAAGTTCGGCCGATTTAAGAAAATGAACATTGGTCTTAATTAGAGAAAAAAAATAAGAACATAATTCATCAATTGATAATTTAAAATCGGATTTACCTTGTATTTAAAGCTGCATAACAAAAGTGTTATGGTATCCAGGTTTCTTTAGCGTATAGAATGATTAGGGTTTTAATACGTGATTAGTGTAGCTTATTATTTAGAAGAAGAAGTAATCTGTATCATGGGTACCCCTCAATACTATACATTTATGAGTGAGACTCAAATTGGCTACAAGTGACATATTTTAATGATCTAACATATTGAATGTAGATTTATAATACAAATACTTAAAAGATTACCTTAATTCCTGAATTTTTAACCTAATTAAGTTTGCTTTGATTCTTGGAGCAAGTTGCTTGCTTGATGCTGACTTTGTGAGGCATCCTTCCAGTAAAACACCACGATCATGTTTCTAAGTGGGCCTCAAGTTTTAATTCAACAAAACTGGCTGCTAGCAAAAGACACAATCAAATACTATAATCTATAAGAGTAAAACAAAGTTACCTTTTATTAACATCTATTCTTAATCATCATTTTAATTAGACGTGCAACAACGTTTTGCTCCTCTTTAGGTCATCCTCGTCCAAAAGCCGCCATGCAATTCACTGGAGAAAAAAAAAGATGATATTTAGGGTTTTGGGGAAAAAAGACATTATTATACCGAATAAAACTGGGCAGGTACTATTATGATATATCAATCGGATTTGGCAGAGGTATATTACAATTATTAGATTGGTCCAGTGGGTAAGACTTCTGGTTGTGGGTTGCACGACCCAGGTTCGAATCTAACAATATTAAATTTTTTAATATTTCGAATTTATTAATAAACAATATTGTTAAAAATAATTTTAAAAAATAAACTTCCAAAAAATGTGGAAAAAATGATGACATGGATTAATGGGATGCTTATGTGGCATATCCCTCCTGTTATATATAATGTAAAGATATATATATATATATAGCTGTGAGCCATGACATGGTTTTTGGGTTGATGGATAACTTATATTTGTTATAGAAAGCTTAGAAATCACTAGATCTATGTTTCTCCTTAACATATTTAGCTAGTTTGCTTTAGTGGATTAGTAAGCCCAATGAATAGTAATTAAGATAGTTTAGGTCCATTAAGCCCAAAATATAAGCCCAACAAAAACTAGGAGCCCACTAGGCCCACTTATGCTTCATAAAGCCCATTAAGATATTTATACTTAAAATAAACTTTTCATGTGTCAAAAATATAAATCATAACACTTTTGTTCCAAAAATGTAATTTCTAAAACTTTCAGATCTAAAATGTAATTTAAATGAAGTCTAAGGTTTAAAACATGACTTTTAGAAACTCATTTTAACAAAATACTAAAGATAAGGACCTATAGTGTGATTGTCCGAAAGTTGTAGGGTTGAAAACACCCTATTCGACACATAATGAAAGTATAAGGACTATTTTTGTAAATCCTTGTAAGTTAAATACACTTGTGTAACCCTAACAGAACACTAAGGACCACTTATGCCATTAGCCGAAACTATTAGGAACCCTAGGGACCATTTTCCCCAACTGTGTAAAGTTATAAACCCTAATCTAAAACCTAGGGACTAAAATGGTCAATGGTTGAAAGTATTCCAAGCCCTAGGGGGCTGTTTTGTAAAATCTTTTACATACAAACCTAAGCCAAAACTACATGGACCAAAAGTGTCAATACCTCAAACTATTACAAGCCCTAGTACACGTGTAACTTGAGGGACTTGTTTTGCCATTTAATGAAACTAATATAAGCCCTAGGGGTGTTTATGGAAATATGTCGCGGGTATTATATATATATGAAGGACTAAATTGCAAATTCTTAAACCTAAACTAAACCCTAATTATATATATAATCCTGATATTAAAAAGTGTAACTTTAACAAATCTATAAGTACAAAAGTCGTTATTTTCCCAAACATAAAATTTAATAAATTATACAAACTTCGCGGACTTTAAATTAAATTAAATAAAATTTCATACATTTTATAACGTCATTTATATAAGTTATATAAATTAAATACGAGTAATTTATAAAAGTAAATATATTAATTATATTTATTATTATCTTTCTACATTTTAAATATATATAAAACCTTCTTTTATAAATATTTAAACCACTTTACGACGGTACAAGTACGGGAATATTAATTAAATAAATTAATTACTTGAACGATATTATTTATTACGCACTTAAAAATAAATAATTCTATTACTTGTATAACGATAAATTAAATTACAGAAATCGTAATAAAATGCTTAAAACCATTATAAGCATGCACAGATTTATACAGAGACTTTTATGCATTATGTTATGCATTTACTAACACTGTATAATTATTTAGGTTGTTGACTGTGTCGTAAGCACCACCTTGGATTTCTTGTTACTTATTACTCTACTACTGAGGTGAGTTCATGACCCCACTTTATATATTGACAAACTTTTAAACTTTTTTATGGGGAAGAAAACATGTAACATATTTTTACTTGATGGACATAGACTGAACTACGAAACCTTTGATTACATTTTCCTATTGTAGAATGCCTCCTTTACCCGGGAACTGAAACTGTTAAAATTATTGAATTGCCTGAATGTATAAATAGATCTATTTGGGATTGAACATCCCCATCTGGGTGAGTAGCGCTCAAAGTGCCTGGCCTAGGACAACAGATGTTTATCATGTCAGAACGGCATATTGGGTGCATTTTTATTAATGCGAAGGGTCCTCATATGTTGTAGGCCTAACGTGTCAAGTTTCAGTTTCGAGCATTAGGAAATGTAGTTACCTTTAAGTGTTGATGCTATGTGCATTACTACTTCAGTGAATGTTTATTGTCCACACTTAATTTATTTACTTAAACCTCTGAATTCACCAACTTTATGTTGACTCTCTAAGCATGTTTTTCTCAGGAAACTGAATCAGGTATTTGATGTGCATGGAGTCAAGCATCATGATAGGCTGCATTTATAGAGCTCATCCGGGGTTTTATAAACGGGGAAATCATCCAAACTGTTGAATAAATGTTTAAGACAATTGAGAAAAAAGGTTCTTTTTTTGTATATTTTTATAACATTCGCACTTTAATTCATGTAATATTTGTAATGATAATCTTTTATCTGTTGCTCTACATATTATCTGTTGTTGATCCACCTACGTGACACCCAAATATTATTTCCGCTGCATTTGACCAATTTGGGGGTGTCACATGGCTAATAGCCCCCCGATCTGCCTCTTGCCCCACTAGAAGCCACTTCGAATTGGTTATTACCCCCATAAAGAACGAACTAGAAACAACTTTAGCGTTGTCATCTTCGTTTCTTGAACCCCTACAACTGAGATGTTATTTTCTACACACAACTTTTTTGTCCACCCCCTATTGTTATGGCATTTCATGCCACATAAATTTATGGGTAACATATTCATTGGACACCATGTTTCTCTCCCATCCCATGGAGCAATCTCCTGGTGTTCTCTCTGCACCCTGATAAATCATATCCTAACACTCCGCCTATTTCCACATACTTTTCCATATCTTCTATCAGTGAACCAGTTGAAAGAGATCTTTTAAGTAGTCTTATCTTTTAAGTAGGCTCAACACATACTAATTTGATAAGACACCAAAATAATTGTTGTACCTATTATTACTCAAGCACGTAAGTAAACGTTCGAAACTTATTATTAACATACTTTGTTCTAACACGCTTCAATTCAACATAGTGTAGAAAAGCTTATCTTGATGCGAACATGAGGATTTAGACTTAGAGATTGTTTCGAAGCTTGGTTAATTTGTAAAATAATGGGTGATATGAAAGTGATCATGTATATCTTGATTAGTAATTTAAAAGATAATCATAATCTAGAAAATATAATGTGTTATAAGATATTGAACTGAAATAAAGAAACTATGCACAACGATTGACCTTAGTTCTCTACTTCGGGGAACTCGAATAGCTAAACTTTACATGCGATTTATTTAGATGGTGACATATGTTGGAAATACGTTTTTACGTATTTAGGAAGGATCGGTCACTCCAACGATATATACGTAGTATGGGCTCGCGATCCAATATGTAACAATATAACCCACAAAGCCCACATGTAGGGTGAGCTATATATACCCCCTCCTAGCATGTTATGAGGGGTTGGTTCTCACATTTTCACACACTTCTAATCTAATCTTTCATTATTCTCTCCAACCCCTCTCTACTTTCTCTCTCTAGTTCTTCATCTATATCTCTCTCTAGTAATCATCTCCATAGTTAGATAATCTAAGGATTACGATAAACTGTCAATTGGTATAAAGAGCCATGGGATGATTGTTTTATTTTTGTGTTTGTGTTCATGATTTTTGTGCTTATTTTGATCTAAATCATTCGAACCAATTTTTTTTGTGTTTTTTATGGTTTAATCTTGATACAAATCATCTACATAGTTATGATAGAGATTTGGTATATTTACTTTGGCTAAAAACACAAAATTTTTGGGCGTTTTGATCATTTTTTGGCTTAAAATCTCGAATTGGTTGAGTTTTATCCGAGAAAAGTGGGTAATATTCCGACAGAAACCATCGGAAAAGGGTTTAAATATTCCGACAGCTTCTATCGGAAAAGGGTTTATCATTCCGACCATTATTCCGACGGGTATTCCGATAGTGGTATTCCGACACAGGTTATTCTGACGGTTTTTCTGATAGTGATATTTCGTAAGGTCATTCCGACAGGTTTTCTGATTGGTTATTCCGATAGCTTATTCCGACAGGGGTTATTCCGATAGGTTTATTCCGACAGAGGGTATTCCGATAGATTTATTCCGACAGGGGGTTATTCCGATAGGTTTATTCTGACAGGGGGTATTCCGATAGATTTATTCCGACAGGGTATTCCGATCAGATATTCCAGTTTTTGTTCGTCTTGGATTTTTGGTTCATCGAGAACATACTTTAGGGGATTTCAACATTATTTCTCGGCTTCTACACACAACAACAAACACAATTACTTTGTTTCATTGTTCGGTCGAGAAGTAATCCTTACCTTCATGTATCATCGATTTTCAATGGATTCGTTGAATTCGACATCTCGAGAAGGAGAATTGCAGATGATGCAAGAAGAAGCAAGACAAAAATGTCAGGTCTCATTTAGACAATTTGAATGTCATCTCTACGAGCTTACCAAGCTAGACTATGGACCATCCTTAGTGGCAATATTTGGTCAAGATGCTCCTTTCTTCATGGAGGTTATGATGATAAACTTAGATATTCTTCAGCAGCAACTTGACAAAGAAGACTTTAATCATACTGAATATGTATCTGCACTTCAAGTTCTTTTGAAACAATTATCAATTTTTCTTCAATTCGATGTTGCCAAGAAAGAAAATTCAGTGCCCTGTCAGTCATTCCTTGAAGACATGCATAAAGAGATTCAAGAATTTCGTGTTACTTTGTTCAAATACATGACTTATCTTACACATCTGTTTCAAGAACGATCACGACTTCAAATTGCTTATGATACTTGGAAGCAAGAACATTCGATGCAGATGCCAGAGCAAACAAATAGTCTTACGGATGACTCAAAGGAGACCGCTTGGTTAACGATGACAGCAGCGTTAATGCATCACGACAACATGACTCAAGCATGCATGACGAAGAGCCACTAGTTGAGGTACAATTGAATATTGAATCCCACAATGATCTACATCATGTTGAGAACTCATAACCCACCTATGACAAACATGGGATGGAAAAGGGTGATTCCACTTCTGATTCATCCGATGTGAGTCATAATGGGAAAGAGAATGATCAAAATGCTCAAAATCATGATATATGCCTTATGACTGCTTCTTTAACTAATTCTGCTTCTAGGATTGAAGAGCTTGAAACGATCATAGCTCAACGATCAAAAGAGCTTGAGGATACCAAAATTGAATTTTCGAAGAAAACGGATAAATTTGAAAAGTATTTTGAAAAACTTGAAAATTCAAACGTTGTTCTTGAACGAAAATTAAATAAAAAATTTCAAGATTCTAAAGCCGAAAAAGATAATTTTGTGAAACAAATTATTTTGCTAGAATCTAAGTTGGCATCCCAAGACCTCTTACTAAATGAACAAGAGACCTTAAAACAGCGTTGTAATGAGTTAAATAATTCTATCGTAGAGATGAGTTCTAAAACTCTAGAGTCCACGACCTTGTTAACTACTGAAAATGATGATTTAAAGGCTCAAGTTCAGGAAAAGGTTTTTGCTATAGGCGTTGAAAACGAATTAAGGAAAACTAAAGGAACTAGTGTGGACACTAAGCTTGAAAAACCATCAATCTTGGGGAAACCGCCTAAAAATCAGTCCGTTCGACAACCGAGTGCATTTAGATCTGAGCGACCAAAATCCTCGTGACCGTGGTTTGCCTCCCAAGTTGATATGGTTCATAGTTCTAGACCAGTCAATCCACTATCTAGGCCTAATGTAATCAAATCAGCCTATGCAAAACCTCCGAACAAGATTGCTACTAGTGATTCTAGGTATATTTCTAAGAATATGCCACAACATAGGTCCAATAGCATGCCTAATAATCACTATGTAGATGCAACTAAGAAAATGACACAAGCAAGAACTAGGATTTCTAGATATCATTCGGATCTCAAACACGGTGTTTGTTCCGTATGCATGAAGAGTGTTTTCACAAAAACTCATGCCGCTTGTGTTTCTAAAGTATTGAAGGAGTCAAACTCCCGTGATAACAGAGGGAACTCCAAAGGAAATAGGTTTTCTACCGCTAAGTCTTCCGCTCTGCATAAGAAAACCATATCGCCTAGATCCAATCTTAGGTGGCAACCCAAAGGTAGGATTATCAAATCAGTTAATCTTCAATGGGTTCCTACAGGAAGGATGTTTCCCTCTAGCACTACCAAAGTTGGTTGTGAACCCCCGCATGGTTCTAAAATAGATATCGCTAACCCATGTGAAAGTATGCAAATTATTGATTCCAGTACAGGTACTAAAGTCAAGCATCACAACAACAAACCGGTCAAATCTCTGTATACCATTCAACTAAGGACACTCTTAGCGTTTGGTTGCTGAAGAAGCTGATATCTACGAATCAAGTGTTTCAGGGGATTTACGATTAAGCTAACAACAATGGCTCACAGTCCACAGTCTGTGACCCGAACTTCAGAGAAAGGGAACGATAACTTACCCTCAAAACGAGAAATTAATTTTTCTCGGACATGAGCTAAATTTAAAACTATTCAAAAGTTTAAAGCTCGTGTATAAGGCTTATCGTTAAATATCAAACGATGACCCGATCTTCAAATAAAGGAAAGTTTATCGCCGATGATAAACTTATCCTCAAAACGAGAAATTAAATTTTCTCGGACACGAGCTTACATTAAAACTATTTAAAGGTTTTTAAGCTTGTGTAAATGGTGTATAATTATATTTCAGATTATGCCCCGGACCTCAAAGAAAGGAAAGTTTATCGCCGATGACAAACTTATCCTTACAACGAGAAATTAATTTTTTTCGGGCATGAGCTTATATTAAAAACATTCGAAGTTTTTTAAGCTCATGCACTATGACTTACAGTTAAATATCAGACTGTAACTCGAACTTCAATTTTAGGAAAGCTTATCTTTAAAGATAGCTTATCCTCGTAACGGGAAATTAAATTTTCTCGGTCATGATCTTGTATTAAAACATTCCAAGTTTTAAGCTCATGAAGTAAAGTGTATCTTTTAAATAAGATAACTTTTCTTCTTAACGAGAAATTCATCTTTCTCGGTCATGAGCTTTATGTTAAAATATTCAAAAGTTTTTCAAGCTCATGAAAACGACTACTAAGTAAATGTCAACTTATGACTCGCTCTTCAGTTAAAAGGAAAGTTTATCGCTGATGATAAACTTATCCTCTCAATGGGAAGCTTACAACTTCTCGGACTTGAGCTCGTTCTGTAAGATATTCAACATCTTAAGCTCAAGTAATTGGTTTTCAAAACTTTGAACACAATTTTTCGAGAATTTCTCAAAAGGTTTTTCTAAATCTTTCAAAATTGTGTGTTCAAAAATGTTTTGATAAAAAGAGCATGTCTTCTGGATTCGACAATATTTACGATACCAGAAATGTCATTCAATAATGACACGGGGTTGTAAATAAAGTTCGAGCAAAAGTTCAAATGTTTTAAAACATGCTCAATATGGCTTGCTATTATTTCAGATAGTAACCCGATTTTCATACTCAAGTCAAGCATTTCACTAGAAAGCTTTGACTCAACAACGGGAATTAATTTTCTCGGGCATGGTTTACTTTATAACCATGTAAGGGATTCTGTTTACGTAATAACACAATCTAACACGAATATATGTACGTGTCAGTGCATTTATTTGTTAAAACAGGAGAAATCTTGTTTTTATGAAGTTATCATCTCCACCAATCATAGCAATTTACAATTGATATCTACATACTCGACGATGCGACTACTCAAACGGCGACTACAGCTCTTTCAATAGAACACGGGTCACCAATTGAGGGGGAGCAATTGTCCAACATTCAGAATCTTTGACGCCAAAAGTGCCAAGTTCACATAGTGGTGTCAAGACAACGATATCAATCGTACACATGGAGTCAAGAGATAACTTCAGACGTGACGAGGTGACCAACATTCGTGAACAAGAACCATGTGATTCTATCATATGATGTTCTCCATCATTCAGGTCCAACCTCGTATATTGCTAATCTTGTGAATACATTATCATATATGATCTTTGCACGTGATAAGTACCTTACACTTGTGTTTAAAAGGTATTTAATTTACGTTTCAACTACACCCTCATTAATTTGAGGGGGAGCTTGTGAAAATCATGAAGATAATTGGATTTGCATTTTTCTTCCCAAATTTTCTTAAAATGCTATTAAATCAATTGATATTAAAAACATCGATTGGGTTAATATTTCTAATATATGGGAGAAAATGTGATTTGATATGGGAAATGATTAATCAAAAATGGTTTGACTTAACGTGATGGCTCATCCCGACATGTGCGAAATGTTTTCGAATATCGTGGCATATGTTAAGGGGGACCAAGATGGATTTGCACTTCATAATCGATTTCATGGTGATTTATACTTACCCACAACCCATTTATTTCTCGACGATGAAGATTGTGGTGACATAAGGATGGTAGGATAGGTTAAAGTCCAATGATTCTTCTAGAACCGGAGGAATCTTCCCAAGGACATTCTATAGCTAGAAATAGTAGTCCTTAGGAAAGATGGAGAAAGATTATGAACGTAGATGAATGCCGACCAAGTACTTAAGTTAGCACTGGAACAATCACAACAAGGTGCTAGTTATGACGTATTAGTAAGCATTGAAGGGGTTGAAGAATGAAAAAGAATTGTAAAGATAAATGGTGTAAAGAAAGAAGCCATCCTTACAATCTTAGGCAGAAATCGGGTCAATACATATGCTATTGAGATCATTTTTTAATGATTCTTGATATTGAAGACCGACATCATGGACCTAGTGATGCAATGCACAACCCATCCCAGCTAACTCATATATCTCTTAAAAGATATTTGTTTTAATCACACAGAGACAACGCACTATCTATTGATTTATTCACTCCGAATAAATTGGTATTGAAATGGTGGCACTCCTCTCCAGCCTCTGATCACTAAAATCCAAAATGCACGATCGAGTCTAGAGCCATTTGAGATCATCGAATATCTCATTAGGACACACTTTCATAATTCCTTGCTTCTTCACACACTGTGAAAAGTAAGAAAGATCTTAAGAGTCCTACACAAAATCTTCATGATCTTGCCTGAACATCCGAGTAATACGGAAGTATTTACAATGAAGATGAAAATCCTTATTGAGCGAACATTCAAAAGCTCATGGTAGGTGACTTATGTGATTCTTTATGAATCAAGCTTGTGATAACTGGAAAGCAGCAGTTGTTTAATTCTTAACCGAACTTAAACACGTTCCAGGCCTCTACGCAATATCTTAGTGATCTTTCAAGAACACTCTGAGTGACACTCTATAGTGTTCACAGTGATGAGTGGAAATCCTTCTAGTGTTAACATCAAACAGCACTTGGTAGGTAACTTGCTAGATTCTGTATGAATCACGCTCGTGACAACTGGAAAGCAACGATGGTGCGATTCTTTAATGAATCAAACTTGTTCCAGGAATCGGATTTGACGGCTTCAAATCATGCGGATAATATTATCCAAATGATTCACTCTTTATGTTCGCAGTCAGCTTTGGACGGTCGAATAAAGAGAACGGGTTTACCCACGAAATATTGTCAAGGAAGTTCTTAATTGAAACTACCTGCCACAAGTACGATATTTTATATCGTCCAACGGTCTTCACCGACCGGAGGTAAAATGCTACCGAATTAGAATGAAATGTTCAAGGCCATTTCATCCGTGTATATGTTTTGTTGCTAACTGTCTTATGCAGCGTAACAAGAAGGTGGCATTGCGGTGTACAACCAGAAGGAGCCGTAAACACATGCTTATGCTTTCTGCCCTTAATACTTCAACAAATTAAAGAAAGCCTAAAAGTCAAGTCTTCCGCTGTATCAAACTCTGAAGCTTTCAAGAATTATAAAAGTATAAGTATGTGGAACATGAAGTCACGAGGAGGCAAATTTCACAAGTGATGAATGCACAAGGTCAAGGCAAGGAAACATGCTCAAGACTAAAGTCAAAGGTCTCATCAGCATATTCACAAGAACTAGATCGAATACTCAAGCATAGTATGCAAGGTTTAAGATTTTGTAAAATGGTGTGACCTCCCTTAGGGGGAGATTGTTGGAAATATGTTTTTACGTATTTAGGAATGATCAGTCACTCCAACGATATATACGTAGTATGGGCTCGTGATCCAATATGTAACAATATAACCCACAAAGCCCACATGTAGGGTGAGCTATATATACATCCTCCTAGCATGTTAGGAGGGGTTGGTTCTCACATTTTCACACACTTCTAATCTAATCTTTCATTATTCTCTCCAACCTCTCTCTACTTTCTCTCTCTAGTTCTTCATCTATCTATCTCTCTATTAATCATCTCCATAGTTAGATAATCCAAGGATTACGATAAACTGTCAACATCCAAATAGAATTCGTGTGAAGAGAAATAAAATATATTAACAGGATTATATGTTGAATGCAACTAAATAAAAAAGACATTTGTTTGTAAGGATGACATTATAAAATTCATGCATATGAATATTCGAGGATCAAGTGTCTTAATGAAAAGTTTGGACAAGCAAGAACAAAAAGAAAAAAAGACCATTGAAGCCAGTGTTTTCAGACCTGGGTTAACCCGGTCGGGTTAACCGATTGACCAGTTTCGGCCAAAAACCGAGTCATATTGACCCGGGTTTCACATTTATGAAACCCGGCTAGATCCGCCAGGTTTGGGGTGACCCGGCCGGGTTTCGATTTGTTCAAGTTTTTTTAAAAAATAATATGTGAATTTTACGTATTTGCGTTGAAATTTTATTTTTACATATTATGTTGGTTGCTAAACAATTTATATCTTTAATATACGGAAGTTTTTATGGTTTATATATATAAATTGTGCTAATTATTACAAATATTAAAAAAATATTTTTTTTAGCAAATCGGGTCAACCCGAGTTGACCCGGGCCCGATGACTCGGCCAGATCGTTTTAAAAATTAGATTTTAAAACATTGATCGAAGCTAACAACATTTTAACGAACGTTAGGTACAGGAGCGTATAAAGTTTGGAACTAACCAAGAGAATTTTGTAGAAAAAAGGACCATATGTGTGAATCGGGTCCGGTTCAGGGACTAATGGTGTGATTTAGTCTAGTAAAAGAGAATACTTTTTGTTACGATAATTGCGAACAACAACCGACCACGTTTTGCAAGCTGGGTCTCCATCTAACAAACCAGCTCACGCTTTAATCCAACCCTTCATTTCCAAACCTAACTTTCATCACCACCGTTAGATCATTTTGTAAAGTCAATAAATAACCCTACCTTTATCACATTTTATTGCCGTGTACATTTCTCCATCCCTTTATGCGGACGGAGTTCCTCACCACAGTTTCTTTCAGATCTTGATCAATCTTCACAGTTTCAGAACATGTAACCTTCCTTTTCGTGTAGATCGTTCTTCGATCTACCTTTTGGTTAGTTTCATTTTAAATTATATCAGGTTATACGATTTCTGGTTGCTTAAATCTAATTTTGTTGTTATTTTTCATCAGATCTGCATTCGGAGAGAAGACATGATCTAACGAAGACATGTTTTTATGACGCAGTATTTATTATATAGGATAAGTAATTAGACCTTTTTTAGTTTGGTTAAGTGATTTATCGAATGAATCTTAACAAACTAAGATAGCTTCTAATTACTTATACTATACCAATACGCATCATTTTATGAAGCAAAATGAAGAAAAAGAGAAAATAACAGCAGGTCGTGATTGATTGATTGATTGATTGTTGTTTAAGATCTATGTGTAGATGTTACTGCGAGGGAGGTATATGCGTGTAAAAAGAGCTCATGGTAGTGTTTGTTATGTTTTGGTGATGATGTGTGAGTAAGGCCTTTGCCATAACAGGTGCGCTTGTATGGCAGGCCTAAAAAAAGTGAATAAAAAATATTGTTTTGTGTTTTGATGGCAAGGAGTTGGTACGGGTTTTTTTTGCCCGGCTCTCCTTCCATCAGTGCCCGTAGTCTTGTTCTCTTTGACTATGATCAATTATCTCAAGCAGCACACACTAAACGAATTTCCATAAACCTACTATACAGTATGCAATTCAGATACTTCAGCCAACCAACAACATCGGAGATCAATACCATCAACTGTATGCAATTCAGGTACAAGATTAATTACTACGTTCAAATTTATTAGCACCGCTCCTTTATTTTACAATACACTATGCAACTCAGGACGCATTTCGCATTCCATTCATATTACACGTCCATATAATTAAACTGTTATATTATTGCTTATTTGAGTTTGCTGAACTGTTATATTAAAACTGTTACAATTGTTGCAAACAATTTGGTTTACCTACTATATAGTACTACATTTGTAAATGTGTATAACAAGTATTGATATTGTTAAAGATTGACCATGGTGCTTGTTGCACATGGCTTTGTTATTGTATAGATTAGTCATTTTCTCTAGTTTCTGATTATTAGTGTACTTTGTTATTGTATATATTAGTCATGTTCTATTGTTTCTGATTATTAGTATATATATGAAGCTTTTTTTCTTGATAGTGGATGTTTGTTCTACCAAATCATAGAGAGTTATTTATGTTTTTTTGCATATACCTTTTGTAATTAGTTGGTATAAATTATCATCTATATCTTTTTGGGTTTGCTGGGTTTTGTTTTAGACCCGGCATAGAATGTCTTTGGTTTAGCTGTTTTATTCCTGATTGTTAATTTTAGTTTCTAAACAAATATTAAATGTTAATTATAGTTCCTAAACAAAGACTAAATATTCACATGCTAGACTGGTTTCTTACCTGATTTTTTCATGGAATACATCTCTACATACTAGGGAATTCACAAAGGTGTTTTGAGTAAAAAACATGTCACATCTTTTGGTCTTTTTTAAATTGTATAACATGTCTTTTGGCTTTTCTCGACCCTTTTTTTTGGAGGAAAATCTGTGGCAAAGAGAAGGAAAAACAAACTTGATTTGTTTCTCAAGTGGTATTAATCCTTTTTTTAATAATAAACGCATTTCTTTTTCACCAAACCTTGAGATTTCTTTTTTTACTTGCGTTATAGTAGTTGAAATATTGAGAAATTATTTTACGAAGCAACTTAAAAGATTTCACTGGATTAACATTTTGCCACCTAACATACGTAAGTTCATTTTTTAATGCTTTTTGCCAAAATTTTATGCAAATCTAAAGTTACAAATAGTCTTTTTACACACTTGTGTCATCAAGTCTTCAATTAGTGAAATTGCGCGGGTTAGTACTTCGGTTTGTGTCATTTATCATTTCTGATGATAATATATAGATCCACAAGCTCAATTGGTGAGTGCCCATGGTATTTGTTTCATGGGAGGTTGGTGGTTCGATTCCACCTGGATCTCTTTGCACCGTATCTTTTTGTAGTTGCTGCTAGATTTTCATTGAAATTTTCTGTCGATTTGTTAGCGTATGCAAATTGTCTTTTTGATTTTATAATAGAAACTTGATTCTTTTTTTGCAGCTGAATTTTGATCAAGTTGAACGTCGCTGATTATTATTTTTGTTTAATAACCGCTGCTAATTTTGGGAGCCCTTTCTCTAACTTTGATGCGTTCGCCTCTTTCTTCTTGGAGTCCTACCTACGTATAATGTTGCAACAACCAGCTCTTCCTCAATGAGCTGAAGGAATGTAGGTATCTTTTGCCCCACCATCGTAACGGGTTATTCACCAAATCAAGGCCAACTAACGGCAGTGACAACATGTTTTGCTATGATATGAGCTTATTGTCATGAGCTAAATTCTTGAGTGTTGAGTTATGTTTGAAAGCATGTTGATTGCAAGGGTTCTCGATTTATCCTATTAGGCTTCTTGGAGTACCCAACGTTAAGGGTGTACACTGCCAAGAGTAGAGAAGAACTTGATATCGCACTACGCTGTTGCAGCCACTCCCCTTGATGAGTATAAGGCATGGCGAGACCAATAAATCTCTATTATAAGCAAGTAGTCACTACATTCAAAGCTGGATCTTAAGTCGCTAGAAAGAGAGCAGTAAACTAATCCAAGAGGAAGTGTAGTTTCCTCAAGCTGGGAGTCTGGGACTCAGAGACAAAAGTCAAATGTCCGTTGTTTAAGTCATGAAGCCGAAGCGATGCTAAACCATTTGAGGGTAGTAACCATTCGTCGATACCAATAATCATGTACGAGGTCGTGTGGTGGCGTGAGTATGAATTGGTGAAGAGAATCATAAATCTCTAAATTAATAGTCTTTTGTAATCTCTCCAAATTGTAATTTCGTGTTGGTGGCGATCGATGAAGGTGGTGGTGGTGTGTTGCCGAAAAACCAGGTCGTCGAGAAGGTGACGTGTTGATGACCTAAAATTGTCTTCAATCACAAAAAGGTAAAGAATGGTTAGATAGCTAAATCGAGGAAAAAAAAAGATCATTTTGAATTAATATTCGAAATTGATTACCTCATGTTTATACGATTTCCTTAATCGCCGAACATTACCCTTTTGCATACAAACAACCATGGAAGTAAATAACAAATCAGATATGCAAGTATGCAACTATATTACCGTTTGTTACAGATAAAATTATCTTTCTATAAGAAGAGCGACCTAAAAAAAGTGAAAAAGTCTTATAAATTAGTTTGTGTCGCTACCGCATCACACGATTACAATATACTTGATCTACGAATAAAGTTATAAAAAATAGCAAGTAAAAACATGGATGTAGCGATTAGAAATCATAAAAGCCTTTCTTGAACTCAATATTCTAAACTAGAGTTTTTTTTGTTGTTGCTTTGTGTGGTGGTCTATTAATAGTTGTCGAGGAGATTATCTCAGAGCCATAAGTTTTCAATCTTTAGTCATCAACAACAATCTTGAATGTTCGCGCCAATGGCTATATTAATGTGAAATCATTTTGATACAACTTCCTTTGATCGGTTGAAATAGTGTTACAAGTCAATTAATACATGTTAACAAAAAGGTCAAGTTATATCTTCCTCAGTCAAATTGTGTGATGACAAACAACAAATCCGATGTCGTCCAGCGGTTAGGATATCTGGCTTTCAGCCAGGGGACCCGGGTTCGATTCCTGGCATCGGAAATTTTTTCTTTTTTAAACTTTTAGTATAATTGTTGGCTTTTTATTGTTATTTGATGCTGTTGCGCATTACATTTTTTCCAATCAGATGGAGAAGTGACAGCTTAGAATTCTGATACAGGTTTAGTTTAGACTTAGAGTAGAACTTAGTAAATTGTTCGTTAGTTTTGCTTTCATTAATAAAAACTTATATATTCATTGGATTGGTCGGTCTATTGAGTCTAACATTAGGCATGTTTTGACAAGCTCATGTGCACTTCTTGTTTCGTTTTAGTGCTCAAATTGTTTCTCTGAAATTTTTAGTTGCAGCAAAAACATAGACATACAGTAGCTCATTAGGTATGTTGTACTCTAATAGTAAATGATAATGTCATGCTAACTAGATAAGTAGATATAGTGGGCGTGAATCTAGTCTGCAAAGTATGTAACAATAGGAAGAATTAAGGGTATGAAAAAGTGCTTTGGCATAAAGGTTATCCCCCAAATGAGTCCACGTAATATGATGCAAATAGTCTGGCTAAAAATCGCAACAGCAGGTTCGTCATATATTAAAATGAAGTGGCCACGCCAACCTCCTGAAAAGGGAGGGCTTTACCTGGTTTGAGTCTGTGTGGCGGTGGGCTCAAACCCTGTGGATTAGTCGGCCAATGTGTCGGAAATCACGGTTACCAAAAAAAAAAAAAGAAAAAAAAAGAAACCGTGTGTTTATAAGATCACTTAAAGCCTACAGTTCTACCATTTCCCATTTCCATTAGCATTACTATGGATGGATTTCAGTGAATCCGGCTTCAGTTGAGCTTCTTATTACCTGCAGAAGTCCAACTCCCATTAGCACCTTTTTTAGTACTCCTTTTGCATTTCGTAAGTGTGTAACAAGTATTGTGTAGCGATGAATCATATTATGGGCAGACTTCCAACAGA
This sequence comes from Glebionis coronaria, assembly GCA_025667525.1. Taxonomy (NCBI): domain Eukaryota; kingdom Viridiplantae; phylum Streptophyta; class Magnoliopsida; order Asterales; family Asteraceae; genus Glebionis; species Glebionis coronaria. The sequence goes on along the minus strand of CM046879.1, from coordinate 135,707,217 downwards.
TTACGCTGATTGTGTGACAAGATTTTAGGACTATTTTGTCGCACCCTATCTGCTGCTGTTTGTAAACAAAGTTTCGTAAAACTCGTGTTAAAACTTCAGAATTTTCCCATTGGTAAATTTGTCCAAGAACCCAACGAAAAGACATAAAAACATGACTGAACCGTTCATCTGCTAGTGTGTCTTGCATCTATAGGCCGTAACTAATGTAACAAATTAAATGTTCAGTCATTTTTCTCAAGCCAAACTATGCCTAAGATAGCTTCAAGAGTTGTGAAAGTATCTTCTAAGATGGCCTAATTATACTTCAGCTGAATCTAGTTATTGTTCATTTCTCATTTGAGCTAGTTGTTAAATCCTTATGTAACCAAAACAATGGAGATACTTTCCTTAGCCACGGTATATGCAGACTGTAATAAGTACACATGCCAAAATAAATAAAAGTAGCTAGAAAGGCTTCTGCAATATCTTGAGATGAAACACAAAATTACAAGCATATTCTTCCACCCATCAAATATCCGACAAAACATTCCATTCATGCAACAAATCTAAAAACTAATGACATTTCCTAGTTCATAATTACTTTAGAGTAGTTTCAAACTCCGGTCGACCCAAAGCCACCTGCACCTCTCACGGTTGCATCCAAATCCTCAACCTCAATCACTTCAGGAGTGATAATCTTCTGAACAATCAACTGAGCAATTCGATCACCAACTTTCACTTCAAAATCAGCATCAGAATGGTTAAACAAAATCACGCCAACTGGACCTCGATAGTCAGCATCAACAACACCTGCCCCAACATCAATTGAATGCTTCCACGCTAGACCAGATCTTGGAGCTACAAAGCAAACAAATCCTTTATAATTCAGTATAAAAGTTTTTTAAATTAACTGCTAAACAGCACAAAAAATATAACATATTTTCAACCTTTTTGTCACATTATAAATAGGTGTGTTTGGCATAGTCACACGAAACGCGGTACGCTTCGGTACGGAAACGAGAAACGGGTACGCGGTACGCGGGTCCTTAAAATTGGGTACGTAGGGGGATAGGCTCATTCCGGTACGCTCCGGTTCGCTTCGGTTCGATGTACCATATAATTTGGTACGATGTACCCAATTTGATACGACGTACCATATTAATAATATATTTCTAAATTAGCGTAAATATAAACCACATATCTAGATAATATATCAATACCCAAAAGATTGTGCTTGAACATTCTTTCCAAAAGATTTTGTCTCTGCATACATGTTCATGTGAGATGGTTTTAATTCTGAAAAACATACCAAAAGATCAGAATGTTACACATATCAGACAATACATACTACATCAGATACTAACGATAAAGAACAATGCCAAGCAATTTAGTTTAAGTTTTGCTAAAAGCAACTTTAATTAAATAATTGTACTTTGGGAGTGTAATAAATATGTGTATTATTTTAAGTTTGTTTAAGTTTGTAGATAAATGTATCTGCTGAATTTAATACGTCGTACCCTCTCACTTCGGTACGCCGTACCGATCCGTTCCGGTACGTCGTACCGGTCCATTCCGGTACGCCGATCCTATACACTTCGGTACGCTGATTGACAATGTTTGGGGACGCCAAATATAGCGACTCAGATCGCGTTTCCGAGCGATCTGAGTCGCGGTCGTACCGCGTTTGGGTACGAACGATTCGAAACGCGAAACGCGGCCGAGTCAGCGTTTCCTGTGACTGGTTTGGCTGAGCATATTTTAGCATAGCCCTTATGAGAAGTGGAGAACCAATAAGAGCACAAATAAACTCAATTGTAGGCCATTATATCTTAAGTCTGAAAATTTAATAACCCCTTAAATAAGCTAATCCAAACACCCTGAAAATGCATTTTGAAATGACAATAAACACTTTTTAGTGTTTGGACAGAGCAAAACAATGTACTCATCACTTGCTTATTTATAACATTGTTAAGCTGATTAATTGCAAAGGTTTCAGGTTGTTTGATCGAAGCTGATAAACTAATCTAAACACTATACCATGTATTGTGTTTGGATATCACATAAGCTAACATGCCTTTTTTCTTACAAAAAGAACCATAAACTGTTTATATAAGCTTTACCTAGAGGGTGTCTGTTTTGGCTTATATAGCGGGCTAATGGCATATCTGATTTTTGCCTTATATTTCGTACGCTCCCTTTTTGTTGTTTACTTCAAAATTTTCCGGCTTATATATACATAGCTTTTTCTTTCCCTTGCTAGGAAGAAGTTGCAGTGGAAGGTGAAACTGGGAAAATGTTCAGAGGAAACTTTCATGAGCGTCATGGAAGAAGTATTCTGATTACGAAACCTGGATTGCAGGTGATTATACGTATCTCAGAATCTGAAATATTTCATTGTGTCATTTTTCAAGTTACAGGAATCTTATCAGGACATACTTTTCAGAATACAACATCATTGGACAGCCAGTTTAAAAATCTGGTGTACATGATGGAAAATGCCATTCTAAATCTGCCACAAGGCTAGGAAGAAATTGTATGGTTAGTAGACTTTACTGGGCTGTCTTTCAGAATCAATGTGCCAATTAAGACCCCTCGAGACACTGTAAACATACTACAGAATCCCTATCCTCAGAGGCCAGGTGCTGCAATTTTATACAATCCGCCACGTATTTGAAGCGTTTTGGAAGGTGTGTTGTTCGCTACTTTCTATATGCATATACTTTGATTCTAAGTTCTCAAAATGTGGCAAAATTGTTGGATCGGGCAGGTTGGGAACTTAGAATCAAAGTAACACTGTTTATTTGAAGGTAGTTTTGCTATAAGAAAGTTTGCAAATACATCGGATTATAGTTGAGTCACAGGATGTGAAGCAATTAAATAGGAAGAAATTCTTTCTTTCCTTTTTTTTTGGAGGGCTACAAGTAAAATTTTCCTTAATATTCTTAAAATATCGAATAAAACTGCTCGAACTATCCGACTTTTTTGGAGGGGCCACGACCCTCCCCTGCCCTCACTAAGCTTCGTCCATGAGCATAGGTCTATCTAATATCAGTTAGTAGACGGAATAGTGGACAAATAGTTGGTAACGTGCCTGATAAATGAATGGTGGACGAAACACCACTAGTTATGTACTAACATTACTCAAGTTCTTATATATGGACACTGAAATTCTCGATATTATATATAGCATATAGCACTTGATGTCAAAGCTAAAGAAACATGTAAAGTTTTTCATTCTTGGCACTTTTATCGACTTGGTTGTTTATCACTTAAACCTTTTCTGATAATGCTATCACTGTGTGTTAAAAAAGAAGGCATATGCAATTAAACACGTAATGCATTTTTAAGAGAGAAAAGTTGCCACTGTAAGTGATTAGCTATTTTAGTGACAGCTGATTCCCTGAAGTTAGCTTGTATAGCTGGCTTATAGCTTATTTGGTTTTTGGCTTATGTTTCATAAGCTCATTTTTAGGCTTTACCTTGAAACTTTTTGGCTTAGATAAACTTATTATGACATGCTAAGCTTACATAAGCCAAAAAGTTTCAAAATAAGCTACAAACAGTGAGTTTATGAAACTTAGACCAAAAACCACATAAGCTATAAGCCCGCTATATTAACCAAACACCCTTATGCAACACTAAACATGATTTTGGGTTTAATTAATTAAATTCAACAAAAAAAAAGGTAAGAAAAAAATGGATACCAATACGAGCATAAGTTCCTTGTGGCACAGCGATGCTTAAATCAGTAGCAACCAACGCTTTCCCCCTAGCTGGTACTTTCGCCTCAACCGCACTGAATTCAAACATTCACAAATTAAAACATAAAACATAAAACCATAAAAAATAAGAGAAGGAGGTTTTTATTGTAAACCTTGAAAGATCATAGCCAGCAGCAAGGGAAGAGCCTCTGGTAGGCAAAACAGCGGTTTCGGACAATTTTTTAACCTTAAAAACAGGAATCTGGTCATCTGTGTTTCCATTGAGTTTCTGAATCTTTGCCATTGGTTCTTCGATTTCGGTGTTGTTTGCCATTTTTAAAAGAGATAATGAGGGTTTGGTTTTTGATTTGAAAGATTGAAATGACTGGAAATAGGGAGGAGGAGGAGGGTTTGGGGGTTTATAACAGCTGAAATTGGGCGCTAATGGGATAATAATGGCGCCAAATACTCCCGCCATATTTATTTAAGAAGAGGACGTGTCTAAAGTCAGGCGTATCGGAGGGGTTAGGCTTCAAGATTGTCACAACTCACAAGTAGTTGTAAATATTAAATATTACTCACTTTGATTTAAAGTTATTCTTCACTTTTTAATTTGTTATGTTTAAAATAGTTCAGCCTATCCAAAATAAATGGTTAAGGTCCATCGTTAGTATTTGAGTCGATGATGTTCATGCTTTGGGTAATACCTACACGAGTCGAAAACCAAAACCGGATCAAACTGGAAAAAGCCGAGCCAATCCCCCTTTCTACGCCCATAAAAAGAATCAAAACATAAATAGGATGGAAACATAGAAAAAGAAAAGCTCTACCAAATCTTTCGATTGATAATAAACATTTTCGAAAGGTCATTTACGGTCAACGATTTATTAGATACTTTCGCGAAAAGGATTTGTCATTGAATTTGAATATTTATTTAAATATTTTTTGAAGATAAAAAAGAGACTCTACGAACACCTCTATTTTCCAAATTGAAGACCTTTCGAGGAAACCATTGTCATTTCTGGTCTTTACGAGCCTAACACTTAGTATATGTATTTTTCTTTTTCAATGAAATCGGAAAATTTAGATGATCAGTGATGGAGAATAGAAGCTGTGCTTGTTTGAGTCGTTGTTGTTACCGACTTACCGTACCTTCCATCAACCTAATTCGTTGTTGCCTAATAAATTACATATGAAACACGATGAGCAAATGAAGAACATGTAATCTTGTTTCAAGAATATTAAGATCTTTTATAGGGCTGATTCTTTGCCTTATTATGGCAAAATTCGAATTTCAGTCAGATTATGCTAATATGACTATTTTTTTTTCAAGTTTTATTTTATCTCACAGTATCTACCACAATTCGTAAACAACTCTTTAAATACAAGTGTTGATAACAATAAGCATTGTCGAACTTCATAGTTCTACCATTGTTGAAGTTGTCAACAAGCACAAAGAGAAGACAATAAAAGCATGACGGACAAGATGTTTTAAACGTCCATCTACGGGCTCTAGCTAGTAAAACAAGTTAATGTAAGTCACTTTTCTCAAGCCAAACTATGCCAAAGATAGTCCTTGCGAACAGTGGCGGATCCAGAAATTAGAGAGTAGGGGCAATTTTTTTTTTACAATAATAAGACAAAAAAACTAAAATTAGAATAAAAAACTGAATATTTTAACTTAAAAATGAAAATTTTCAAGTTTTAGAGTATTAAAAATTGGACTTTAATGTGTGAGTGCGGGCAATTTGCGTTTTGAATAGAGGGCATTTGAAAAAAATGGTCAAAATAGATGAAAAAAATACATTATAATATAGTCTTTTTGGTCGAGTTATGGGGGCCGCCGTCACCCTGTATCTTGTACATAAATGCGCCCCTGCATGCCAAGTTGTTAAACATTCTCTATGGTAGCCTAAATATACTTCAGTTAAATCTCTCTATTGTTCTTCACTTATCCTTTGAGCTAGTTGTTAAATACTACTGTATTAAATACTAAGGATGCGTTTGGTGTAGGGCGATTAAAACTAAAAGTTGGGATATGACTTTATAGCAACTAGGGTCTTTGCCCGCGCTCCGTCGCGGCGAGAGTTGGGCGTTAAAAATTATTGACGTACCTTGCAAACAAAATTAGTATGATACATATGTAAACTCAATAATGTATGTCTTGTTTCCGTCATTGAAATCAACATGTATCGGTAACTAAAAGCGCAGATAATAAAAGCCTTCAGAAGTTTATAAAGGCGAGATGTTCTACCGTTGGTGGAAAAAGCACGCCGTCGCATTTGAGCAAACCTCACCATTTCTCCAAATGTAAGAGACCGCCCCATTTTCATGTATGTCCCTACGACCCTCCTGTTTGCAACGTGTGAATTATTATCTGCAGCCAAATTGAGGAAGTTAACAAAGACATGTCGAAACAAAGGTTAAAACAGGTTGCTGAATAAGTACTTACATGTTGGAGGATCGGCGTAGTTGTCGTCTATTCTTGAAAGGGGGTCACCACAACTGTATAAGATATGTTTTGAGTCAGTGGCTTACATTTATTTCGAAACATGATGTGATATTGGCGAGGAAAACTGTTTACCTGAAGCAATAGCAGAAAGTATAAGCAAGAAGGGGTAAGATCACCTGCAGATATATTATTTACCCATATTTACGTTCCTTCCTTCCTCGAAAGCAAGCACCTGAGAAAAATAAATTGATTTCGCGCATTAGGAAATAAAAAAGATTAAAGGCGTATGCTAAAGTGATAAGAGAACTCATCCAGCTTTTGCCAAACTCATGCCCCCATCGTATCTGTTTCCTATACAGTTATAGGGTAACTTTTGCACGGGGCAAACTGTTCGTAATTAGAATCAACCCCAAACTATTAATTGTCATACCTTTCCTTTTCTTTATGACATAATTGAGTTTTCCTACCTATGGGCATGTAACAACTTTCTTAACGCTATCCTAATCTACTTCCTTCATAATTCAGTTTACTCCGCTAAACATAAGCATCCAATCAGAGCTTTTCAAAAAAAAAAATAACCATCCAATCAGATTCCTTTAACTGATCAATTAATGACCTTTAATGAATCATAGCGCAAATACTGACTAACTGATCTGAATACTATGTGAGTACGTTTAAACGAATAAAAAGAACATGTAAAGAATTTTCAAAAGATTTTCTCGAGTGTTATTAACTAATGAAAACATTAAAACACTTGACAGTGAATGCAATGTAAATAAATATTGTATCTTCTTACTATGTGAAACACATAAAGTAGGGAAAAAAATACCTGCTTATTCACCGGGTCCAAAACCGTTGGCCAAAAAACTAACTGCTGATTTTTTCCGGGTTGATACGATTGGTACCTCCTCAGCCCGATCATGGCAAAACCCCATAAATTAAAAGATCGTCTCCCCATATTTTCTTCATATGAGACGACATGAATATAAGCTTTTATTTCACCCGGAAATCTGTTTTTTTTATTCTGAAACTTCATTCCTGATTTTTTCGGGTTTTAGCATAGGCTCAGATAAGGCGTTTTTGGGGAAAAAGAATCATAACCCGGCATGGCTGCAACCTTCAAAGGTCGCCCCGCCAAGATCCGGGCCATCATGTCTTTACCCACGGCCTTTCAAACTCATCACAGCCCGACATTATATCATATCAAAAATAACCATCCAATCAGATTCCTTTAACTGATCAATTAATGACCTTTAATGAATCATAGCGCAAATACTGAGTAACTGATCTGAATACTATGTGACTACGTTCAAACGAATAAACAGAACATGTATAGAATTTTCAAAAGATTTTCTCGAGTGTTATTAACTAATGAAAACATTAAAACACTTGACAGTGAATGCAATGTAAATAAATATTGTATCTTCTTACTATGTGAAACACATAAAGTAGGGAAAAAAATACCTGCTTATTCACCGGGTCCAAAACCCTTGGCCAAAAAACTAACTGCTGATTTTTTCCGGGTTGATACGATTGGTACCTCCTCAGCCCGATCATGGCAAAACCCCATAAATTAAAAGATCGTCTCCCCAGATTTTCTTCATGTGAGACGACATGAATATAAGCTTTTATTTCACCCGGAAATCTGTTTTTTTATTCTCAAACTTCATTCCTGATTTTTTCGGGTTTTAGCATAGGCTCAGATAAGGCGTTTTTTGGGGAAAAAGAATCATAACCCGGCATGGCTGCAACCTTCAAAGGTCGCCCCGCCAAGATCCGGGCTATCGTGTCTTTACCCACGGCCTTTCAAACTCATCACAGCCCGACATTCTATCATATTATATCCTTAATAAAAGAGGGGAAGCACGGTTCCCAATGAACAGTGCTCCCCTCACAATGAAACTCATATTTTATTTGGCCTCTCACACACATATCCCATATAACCCCTCACAATGAAACTCATATGTTATTTGTTTATTATTCATTCTCTTTTCACACAAACACACTAATTGGAGGCGCGTTACCATCATCGCCTGCAATGAGGAGCGGCAACGATAGTATCGACACCACCAATTGTATATTTATAAATAGCACGGTTCCCAATGAACAGTGCCCCCTGACAATGAAACTGATATTTTATTTCGCCTCTCACACACATATCCCATATAATAATATATCACCCCTCGCCTCTCTCAAAACTCCTTACACACATTATTTTCTCACCCACCATTCTACCTCCAACAGCCTATCAAGGATGGAAGCCTTACCATGCCCTTTGTGATTCTTCACAGTTGCATACCTTGGGACTGGGTTTCCAAAACAGGAACAAAAACGCATCGATTTTTAGCATAGAGAAGCCCTTTGGTTATTTTTTTATTGGCTCAGAGCGGTAGAGACTTTAGAGTTGGAGAAACAGCGTGTAACTGATGTGGCTGCAACTTTTGTTAGCTGCCAAGCCGACATGCAGAATGCTTCATTTCCAGTTGTTCCTACCGAGATAATTCATCATTGCTTTTCAGAACTATGTTAATGCCAAAGTTCAAAAAAAAGTCGACTAACAAATACACAGCCTGTTCCATTCATAAGACCAAAGCGTGTGCCACTTTTACTGAGTGGGTAATGAGATATACATACATAGGAACAACGTATGTATTTGTTAGTCTCTAGCAGTTTGGAAACCGTCATGACCGCCATAGAAAGCCAAAGACCAATTATAAACCATCATCAAATTTGTCATCTAAGTCCTACCGTCACCAACCCATCAGAGATTGGGGGCGACGATCCGGATAAACAGAAATGACCATCACCCTAACCCGACCATCGCCAACCCAATCAAAGATTGGGGGCAACAATCAGCTTTGAAGCAAAATCAGGCACCCAATTATAACCAAAATCATAGAGACATACTGATACGATAGGGCTTTGATTGGTATTTTTTTTCTTAGTGAATAGTATCACCACGACCATCCAAAAGCGTTACCATTTATTCAACTGATAGCGTGTCCTTTTCCAAGGTACCCCAAAACCACCAAAATTGGTGAAACCATGGCATAAATTGGAGGCGCGTTACCATCATCGCCTGCAATGAGAAGCGGCAACGATAGTATCGACACCACCAATTGTATCACTATCCAGTAGGGGAAAACATGTAAAAGAAAATTAGGCCAATTCATTTGAATTATAAAAGCAATTAGAAATGAATTAACATTATTAAGTTCCCATTTTACCCTTAAAAATTAGTATGAACTCTAACTTTAATGTTTGCTCGTGTTTAATTTGTAACTTCTCTGATTTATTTTATATGTGTGTTGCTGATTTCTATTCATATAAATGAAAGGAGTCGTCGACCAAAAAAGTATCTTTCATCTTTACATTTGAAAACAACACATCTTGTTTCTCTCATGTCTCATTTTTTATCAACTGATCCTCAATATAACTATACAATCGATGATCAGCTTAATAATAGAGATGAACCCTAAATGTAAAACCAAATCCCACCTAGAAGAATCTGGAATAAGGGGGAAAGGAACAGAGTATATACCTGTGGCTAATCCACCACATCTCGCAAAACCCAGCAAAAGTGAACATCCAGGACAGCCAAGACGATGGCAAATCAAGATGCCCGCCAAGGCAACAACTGATAACAAAAACCCCATCACTCCTCATGATAAAAACCCACCAACGTCGGCGGCCATTAAGACGTATGAATGAATCCAACATATCAAACACCATAAAAAAGCGAGCAGCTGATCCAAAGATCATCTTAAAGATGATCAGCCTAATAATAGAGATCAGATCAAGAAACATCCAAGACGATGGCAAATCAAGATGCCCGCCAAGGCAACAACTGATAACAAAAACCCCATCACTCCTCATGATAAAAACCCATCAACGTCGGCAACCATTAAGACGTATGAATGAATCGAACATATCAAACACCATAAAAAAGCGAGCAGCTGATCCAAAGATCATCTTAAAGATGATCAGATCAAGAAACATCCAGAGAGAGAGAGAGAGAAAAATGGTGGGTGAGAAAATAATGTGTGTGAGAGGCGAAATAAAATATGAGTTTCATTGTGAGGGGTTATATGGGATATGTGTGTGAGGGGTTATATGGGATATGTGTGTGAGAGGCCAAATAAAATATGAGGGGTTATATGGGATATGTGTGTGAGGGGTTATATGGGATATGTGTGTGAGAGGCCAAATAAAATATGAGTTTCATTGTGAGGGGAGCACTGTTCATTGGGAACCGTGCTTCCCCTCTTTTATTAAGGATATAACTGTTTGGATGATGGGGTGAGAGAGTGTGAACCCACAAAATGACCAATATCCAGCTCCTAGCACTTATATGAGGTTACAAAGTGGGTTATATAAAATATTTGAAAATAAGACGTGGCATAACACCTGACTTTTTTTTTGTTACATGCCCATTAATTATTTGATTATTCTTTTTTTAACAAGTTTATAGTATATAAATATTTTGTGGGCCAATGTGTTTATACCTAACCCAAATTTTCATAATATAACCCAACTCAAAACCTAAAGTTATCCCTGTAAACAAAACAAACGGGCCCTAAACATACTGAACAAAAAGCATGATAGTAATTATTAATTAACTAAATTATAGATAATGGGATATGTAAGTATGAAGCAACTGATCCGATGTCGTCCAGCGGTTAGGATATCTGGCTTTCACCCAGGGGACCCGGGTTCGATTCCCGTCATCGGAAGTTTTTTTATTTATTTTAACTTTACTGCAATAAAAAAGTCACGTGGCATTTTTTAATTAAAGCAAAATTTGAAGTGGATAACGGTCAAAACAAAACCTTTACACAGTAATTGCCAAACCTACCTTTACCACATTTTCTTTGCCGTGTTCAACCGTTCAGGCATACACAATGTTTTCTGCAGATCTTGATTATTATCTTCCGTGCTGGAAGATTAAATTTTGAATTCAGGACCCTAACGAATCACGAGGTTCGTTCTATTTTCTCAATAGTTATGTATCTGTTTATGCGAGTTAGTGATTTTTATGATTGTATCGACTTTTGGTCTGTTTTTGTTAAATATTGTAGACCTTATTAGCCAAAACTATATTCGTATAGCGCACAAACTCTAATAAACCCAGGCTCGTAATCAGGTTTATGCCATATTAATCGTATAATAGGATTTTGGACATGGAACATGGGACGTCATGTTATACCTTCTTAGGTTGGTCTCGGCTTGAGTTTTAGCTTAGGCATGAGGGTTGGACTTGCTCCAATACAATGTTTGATTATAAAAGCCCTAGTAGAAGATATAACTATCAATACTACATAATACATATACAATGCAAAAATGTTAGTTGATATTGTTAGATGTGATTACCATTAGTTGTGTATGTTAGCTGTGTCATTGATTGTCAATAGTTGTAACTTTCATATTTAAGATGCAGTAGTTGTAATGTTTATCTCGTGGATAGGCTTAAACCCAAACGTTTGATATGTGAAATAGACATGAATCATTTTGCAAGCCTAAAACGTGGGATCCTTTTTATTTTTCATTACGTTATATATCTTGTGGTAGGTGTTGTTAGGGTATTCATTTCTTCCTTTGTTACTGCATTTGAAGGAGCCTTTCATTCTCGGATTAGGTTATTGTACGTTAGGGTTTATTTGTCTGCTGGTTGGGATCTATTACTGTACGTGGGTTATGAGAGATGGAGAAAGGTTTTTTGACGAACTCTTTTGCATCGCGTCTTAAAAACATCGATGGAAAGAAGATTGAAGGTGGAGCGTTACAACAGGCTATTAGGAACGCTCCTGCAAATCAGAATCACTTTGCCTTGCCATTAAATGATATGCTACCTAAGGTGCTTGTATCGGATAAGACGCTCAAGGAAGGTGCTGAGTCACAGAATTCTAATGATCAATCTTATGATCAATTAAAGGGTGCTCAAAGTGAAATACCTAAGAGGAAGGTTACGGTATCTTTGGTTGCTAGTGATGAGGTTGTTTCAGGGGCTGACGTGGCTATCCCTCTAGCTGCGATTGATGAGGTTAGGGACCAATTTGCCCATACGCTGTATGGTTATTTTGTGGGTAAACGACTAGCATTCCCGATTGTGGAACGCTATGTAAAAAATGCATGGGCTAAGTTTGGTATTCAGCGAATTTCTATTCGTAATGGTTTTTTCTTGTTTAAGTTTGCTACTAAGGAAGGTATGGAGCGTGTGATTGAAAATGGGCCATGGCTTATTCGTTTAGTTCCGATCATCCTTAACATTTGGAAGCCGAATACAAGATTGGTTAAAGAGGCTATTAAATCAGTGCCGATATGGGTTAAAATCCATAATGTGCCTATCTTAGCTTTTTCAGAATTAGGGTTGAGTTTGATAACATCGAAGTTGGGTAAACCAATTATGCTTGATAGTTACACAAGTGACATGTGCCTTAATCCGTGGGGACATTGTACTTATGCTCGAGCCCTTATTGAGGTTTCTTCTGAACATGAATTTTTGAAGTCTTTAGTGGTGGCCATTCCGCATGAAGACGGGTTGGGACATTCTTTGGAGGATCTAGGGGTTGAATACGAATGGCTGCCCCCTCGGTGTGATTCATGCAAAATTTTTGATCACACGAATGCGTATTGTCCAAAGGTGTCCAGGAAAGATGATCAAGGGGCACATATGGATGATGGTTTTGTGCAAGTTAATCGGAAGGATAAACAGCCTAACAAGGCTACGTACCCGCGTCATATTGAGGGTTTAAGGCTTCCTAAGCCTAAAACTAAATTTGTGTATCGGGAAAAACCGTACCATAATAAGAAGAATGGTTCAACAATTAAGCCGGTGGTTAAGCCGAATAAGAAGACAATTCACAAGCCGACTAATACTATTGAACTAAAGAATTCTTTTGCTAAACTTATCGAGGAGGATAAAGAGCTTGGTGAAGTCTCGGGGGCTGTTGTGGAGGGTACGAGTACTAAGGAGCAGGTGGTTAATACTTCTCCAATGGTTGTGCAAGATAAAGGTACTAAGGAGGATGCGGCATCTTCTAGTAAACCTAATCTTTCATTTTGTCATAAAGACTTGAGTGCTTATAGTGATTCCGATGAAGATGAGGTATTTGCTTCTCAAGAGGAATATAATGATTATTTAGCTTCATGTGGAAAAGGTCATCAGGTTGATGGTGAGGAGTTTGATATTTATGATGATGATTATGCGGATCAGGTCCGTGACTTACCGGGGCAAATAGACGCGTTCCGTGATTTTCAACTCCAATCTAGTGGTGGTAGGAAGTAGATCTACTTCTTGTGGTAGTTCATAAGGAGGGGTTTGTCCTCCTTTGTAGTGTTTTTTTGTTTGTCGCAGCTTATGTGCGTGGTGGTTGCCTATGTAACGGGCTTTGATGTAGGATTTCACCTACATCCTTTGTACTTCAACGTTTTTTGGTGTAATATATCTTTTACCGGGGACAGTCCCCTTTACCCAAAAAAAAAACATTTTGCAAGCCTTCACTAAAGCCCCACTAGACTCGAACTCACAATCAAACTTGTGCCTATTTATCATCTAATATGATTTTGTAGCCAGATTGTAAATTATGTAAAGCCCGTCTTGATTTACCTGCTACTTTTTTTTACCAGTGAGGTTTGAGCGCAAAGTTTCAGCATTTTAAGCTCCGTAAGTAACATACTTTAATTGCATAGGCCTTCTTTCTTAACACACAGTGATCACATTATCAGAAAAGACTGAGGAATGAAAAAAATATGCAAGTTTGCTTAGCTTTGACATCAAGTGCTATAGGCTAATAACGAGAATTCCAGTGTCATATATGAGAACTTGAGTAGGAACATTACTAGAGAGTCTAGTGGTGTTTCTTCGTCCACCATTCATTTCTCAGGCACGTTACAACTATTTGTCCACTACTTATTTAGTACCCATCTACTATAACTAAGATTAGATAGACCATTACGCTTTTAGGCTAACCGACTAACTCAGGTTCTGGAGCAACTGTTGCTCCTGTAGCATTGTTACCATTAGTTGCATCATTAGTTGCAACGGGAGCTGCTTTTTCATCAAAACCCCAATATTTCGCACCTTTAACATCATCCTGAACCATCAACTTTGAAAAGGCTTCGTGGTCATACTTCATGGTCGCTTTTCCACCAAACTCAGTTGGAAGATTATCGACGTCGAAATATGATTTCATGAGCTCCACACTCTCTTTATTCTTCGGGTACACAAATTTGACCTTTTGGAATGTTTTTGGATCCAAGAAATATTGAATAATCTGCAGACCAGTTTAGATGGTTCATGTTATGTTGTATCTCTAACAAATCAAATAGTAAAGTTACAGCCGATATTTAGATTATATCGTATTGCAGAAAAAAAATCAGAATCATAAAACTTTTGGACAAAAAGTATTTCAGCTCACTCTAGCCCGACGACATGTTTCAAAATGACTGGTTTTCACGTCTTGAGAACTTAGAATCAAAGTGTATATGCATATAGAAAGAAGAAAACAACACAAACCTTCCAAAATGCTTCAAATATACGTGGTGGATTGTATAAAATCGCAGCACCTAGCCTCTGAGGATAGTGATTCTGTAGTATATTTACAGTGTCTCGAGCGGTCTTAAATGGCACATTGATTCTGAAAGACAGCCCAGTGAAGTCTACTAACCATACAATTTCTTCTTGGCCTTGTGGCAGATTTAGAATTGCGTTTTCCATCATGTAAACCAGATGTTTGATCTGGCTGTCCAATGATGTTGTATTCTGAAAAGTATGTCCTGATAAGGTTTCTGTAACTTGAAAAATGTCACGATTAAATATTTCAGATTCAGAGATATGTATAGTCACCTGCAATCCAGGTTTCATAATCAGAATACTTCTTCCATGACGGTCATGAAAGTTTCCTCTGAACATTTTCCCAGTTTCACCTTCCGCTGCAACTTCTTCCTAGCAAGGAAAACAAAAAAGATTAATAAGGGGTAATAAGTAGAAATGGCAACATGGATGGGTTGGGAGCGTTGGGTTGTAGGTCGAACGGGTATTTTCTAGAGTTCGGGTTGGGTTGACCCCCAATGACTTTTTTTTTTTACCATTCTTCGTAATTGAACTCTAATAGCCTGTTTTGTTTTGTGGGTGACCAACAAAAGGTAAAAATGTCAACAAAACGTTAAAATTGTTAGATTTTCTTGCATTTTTCCCTTTCTAATAGTTGGTGAATGTTTGCCATCTAGCATTTCATATCTTTCTTCTTTCAACTCTAATTCATGCCATGAATTATGATTACCAAAATAAAGTTATTAAAATAACGAATAATTCGAATCTATGAATGAAGATGACTTGCAACCGTTTCAGATAAACATGACCCAAATGGCCAAATCGACCCATTTAGTAAATTAGTGAAAGTAGCCACCTGTATGTCAAATATACCAAAATATTTTTGACTTCTTGGCTCAACTTCATTTCACTTACAAAAGATGAACCGTGAAGATGATCTATTTTTCATATTTAAGATATGTCATGATAAGTCTAACCACTTACCCAACGGATTTCTTCAGGTTTATAGGTGGCTCTCCACACAACTGTCTCTTCCAACATTTTCTTAGCTTTGTCTACATTCCAGTTACGAGCTTCCAGATATCGTTTTAAGCATTCATTAGTGCAGTATACTAAATTGCGCCCAGTAAGCGGACCAAGAGCAGCTTTCAGCTCACTCAACTGCAACAACAACAAAAAAGTTCAGTTTTGCAGTCATAGTTAAAGTTCTGATTATTGAGGTTCACTTATAATATTAACCTTATCCTCGGGTTGTTTCTCATGATGCTCCTGCTCTTGTTTCTGAGAAGATCCATGCCAGCGAAACATGGCTGTGGTGATAAAAGATCCAACTACAAAAGGGAAATGATATTATACATGTCATGTAGATAACTTTAGGCAAATAATTTATCAAAGTGTACTAATCTTTCGTACAAAAAATATAATAAAAAAGACGAAGCAGTTTCTCATAGCCTCGATACTTCATACTTTGAAAGGAAGCAAGGACCCAGACTTGAACGAAATACGGGTTGAGAACACGATACACCCTCAATTAAGTGGAATATGATCTTTTGGCGGATAATAAAGTAATCATAACCCACAATTATGACACATATTCATGCAAAGAAAGCTAGTTGTTTACATTAAATAGTTCATGTACAAGTAGATTAAGTCCACCATACCAAAAAGTCAAATTCAGTTATCAGAAACTGTATGTGTTAGATACCTTTTACTAAGGTCTAAGTATAAACTACATCGAATAAAAATTTGCCAAATAAAATTCATAGATTAAACGAACGACAAAGAAGTCCCAGGATCAATAGAACTCACAAGAGATGTTAGGTGTGGAAGTTTATCTGCCAATTAAGCAAAAAGAAAAAAAAGACGACAGACAGAAAGCTGCATCTGAATCTGCTGTATATAACTATAACTACTCTGATATGGGTTTAAAACACAAGACTTTTTGTGTTCATAAACTCTAAGCTATTGACCCATAGATTAATGGTTTGATGTTGATGATTACAGTTGGTAGACACATATTTTAGTGAGCAAAGAACATAGTTGCAATCAAATTAAATGCTGCACTTTGTACTAGATACTAGAAAAAGGATATCATAGAGTAAAAATGATGATTAATCTATCGAAACACATAATGGTCCCAATCGGAATTTCACTTGTGTCTCATCAATAGTCATCATAGACCCAAATTCACCATAACTCTAAAAATTGACAGCACCAAGAACCACCCATGTGATATACCATAGTAACTTATAACTATAAATTACCAACTCAAGCAAGAACTACCACATACTAGCTACCTTCAACCTACGTACAAAAATTATGCCTAAAATTTACAATAATTTCACCCACGTGAGATCCTAAAGAAGGCTCATCACCATAGATATAACTTAGCGTCACTTTGTGTGATTATACATGGGGAACATGTGATTCTCTTAATATTATGTAAACAAACCGTAAGTAACCAGGTAAATCGGCGATGTCATGTGTCATGCACCACTAGAAACAGAAAGTATGTATATACAATGAGATAGAACTTTTTACCTACAGTAACAAATGTGGTGAAACTAACTTATATTTTGGACCAAACTTGACCTACCTTGTAAAATTGGCATCACTGACAACCATAGTATCAGTAAATAACTAGAATCCGCCCATGCCATGTGTATGCATGTGATGTACCCTGCCGTTCGTTAATAGTATATTACCAACTCAAACAAGAACTACCATGTGATTCTTCAACCTACATGCCTACATCCAAAAGTAACCTTAATCTAAACAATTATGCTACCCATGCTTTAACTTGCAACAATAATGTCACTGATACGATGAAACTAGGCAAACTCTTAATACACCAAAGTGTAACTTGCTTTCATCTTCTTATCACTGCAAAATAAGAATATATGGTTTTTATATGAAAAAAATACCTTAGAGGTCATACTTGAAATGTATTTGCACCCAATATGTGTATTTTGGTGTATTTCAAAACACGGCAATCCAGTCACATGAATAGGTGTTGTGCGACCACAACCCACCAAACTGTCTTGTGACACGCACAATTGGCCGGTTTAGAAAACAAACTAACAAGGCTAGTATGCGCGTGTAATGAAGGCGAGCACAAACGCTTGTGCCACGGTAGATATGTATTCGGCCATAAATGTGACCTTTCTTTTTTCCTATGTGACAGGCTTTCAATATTTACATATTACAAATTACAAATTTGTAAATTACAACCTCATGTAACTTACATGATGTTCAGCAAGTAACATAACGCGGCCATCCACCTTACCATCAGATAACTCTTCACAAGTATAAAACATCAGTTGCGTAAACTTTTATAGTAGTAACCCTTGAAAGTACTTTGCGTGCGTTTTTATTATTTTTTGTTGTACAAGTACAATGACAACACGTTTAAAGTAAGTTATATACAAATCACACTTCTGGCTCTTCTTAAAATTTCCTTCTTCCAAATAGTTCTGTTTGATTTTATGCATCATTAACGAATAAATAATCCATACATAAACCGATCACGTCAAAGAATTCGAAAGAAATTCATATAGTTGCAGATAAAAAAAAACCAATGAAATTAACACATATACATAATAAGTATTAGTGGTACAGTTTTATATGTAAAGTACTTTTTAAACAAAGATAAAAACATAGATCATACCTGTGTTGGCTATGTAGAAGCAGAGCAACTGAGTTTAAGTATGTGTGTGTGAGAGATAATAAAGTTTTTTGTGGTTAGGCTCAGTGCGTCATTGTCTGAATTTTCTTATTTGTATTTTTGAGATACTACAATTTATTTGATTAGAGCTGTCATATATGGTACAAATAGATCAGATGTTAGAAAAAATCAAAACCTATAATCTATCGTCAGTTAATCGAACTTATTTTCTGCTAAACAAAAAAGAAAACCGAGTTAGTTTGATTCGGGTTCATGAATTTATATAGAGTAAATTGCAAAAACCGTTTAGTGGTATGTCTATAATGCTGGCAGGTTTAGCCCAAAACTAAAAAGTCTTGGAATGATCTTGGTATTATACTCAATTGCGACTAAACTAAACAAACTTCTTATGGATCAAAAGTTTGCTCTTAAAAGTAATTTATTCCTTAAGATCAAAGAATATAACTATGTGGCAAAAACATAAAACAAAGTAAAATATAATTGTCGCTGCCCGGGTTCGAACCGGAGACCTTTTGCGTGTAAAGCAAACATGATAACCACTACACCACAGCGACTTTGTTGATGTATACTGGGTTTACATCAGTTTATCTGATTAATTCGATGGATTGGTTTGTTGTAGACCAACTAAGACACAGCCAATTTGTTTTTGGTTTGTGAAAAATGGATCTAAACCTTTTAGACTAGCATAGTACAATCTATATAGATAGACTCATAGACATTTATCACACTGAGGGAAGTTCAAAAATTATGTCATTCATGTTATATGTTAAAAAATCAAAATACATTATTTATTAAATTTTGATGTGAGTCGTTTCTCCGTTAGTAAACAGTGCATTATCTATCCCTCTGAACAGATGATGCAAATTATTTTACGTTAAATGCTAATAAAATTTATAAGAAAATGTATTGTTGTCACTTTTGCTTCTACATGAATGTATTATGAACCTTTTAAAAAAAATTAAAAAATGTTTTAATTTAAAGTAAATACTACCCCGTCCTAAAATTATTTTCCACAGACAAAAATTACACAGTTTAAGAATAGTGCATTAATTACTGTTTTGATTTTTACGAAAGCAGAATAAAGACAATTTTACCCTCTACTAATTAATTAATGTTTCTTTTATTTTTGTAAATAACAATTTGGATTAAGGGTAGTATAGTAACTTAAACAAACTCAACTTATACTTTTAGAAGTGGACACAAATTTTGAGACATACGAAAAAGGAAAGATGAACAATAATTTTGGGACGAATGTAGTAACTTTTTTCGAAAAATAATTAATTTCTTAAAGAAAAGAATTTATTTCTTTTCGGAAAAAGTAAAAAAATAAATAAAGTTAATAAATCTAAATTTTGTTAGTTTTTCTTTCAAATTTGTTTAAAGATTCATAATAACTAAACATTATTCTTCTGAAAAAGAGTTTTTTACTTTAAAATTATTTTCTTTACGAAAAGTTATAATTTTAGAATAAAAAGATTAGTTATTTTTAACTTTTCTAAAAGTTTATTATTTTAAAAAAAATATAAAACTTTTCTTTCGAAAAAAATAACAATTTTAAATTTTTTTAAAAAACATTTGTAAGTATATTTATGTTATATTATAATAAAAAGCAAAAATATAAAGTTTGAAAATTTTTAAAAGTATTTATGTTTTTCTTCTATAATTTTTTAAAAAAGTTAAAAAATAACTAAACTCTTTCGTCTAAAAAAATTAAAACTTTTTAAAAAGTTTAAAATTTCTTAATTTTTTTTAAAGAAGTTTCAAATTTTAATTTTTTTTCGAAGAATAATTTTAATTGTAAAAAAATTATTATGAATCTCTAAACAAATTTGAAATAAAAAACTAAGAAAATTTAGATTTATTAAATATAATTTTTTTAATTTTTCGGAAAAATTTAATTTTTTTCGTAAAAGAATTAATTATTTTAAAAAAAGTTATGTACTTTATAACTAAAACATTTTTTTTTGTTTTTTTAAAAAAGTTTTACTGTGCATCCTTTTAGAAGCAAAAGAGAAAAGAATACATTTTATATAAACCTCATTAGTTTTTAACAAAAAACAATTTGCACCATCCGTTCAAAGGGATGTATGATGCATCGTTCACTAATAGAGGGATGACTGGTGTCTAAAAATTTAACGAATAATGTATTTCGATTTTTTAACATAGCACACGAATGATTTTTGCACTTCCCTCTGTCACATTGTATAGTTATGTTCAAGATGGTAAAGTAGGGGGAATGAAGAACGAAGTGACGAGTAGGGCTGAGCAACAAGTCTGGACCAGACCGGACCGACCAAGATCGGACCGGACCGAGGACCGAACCGGTCTAAAACCCCGGACCGAAATGGTCCGGTCCGGTCCGGGTCGGTCCGGTTCGGTCTTCAATCCGATTCGATCCTATTACGCATAATCGACGGGGCTTTAGTAAGATCGAGTCGAACCGAACCGACGACCGAAATGGTCAAAAACCCCGGACAGAGGACTGGACCGAAATTGTCCGGTCCGATCCGGTCAAATCCGACGGTCAAAATGCTCACCCCTAGTGACGAGTCCTCGACTATCACACGATCGCTTCAAAATATTAATAAGTGTTTTTTGGTTCAACTATATTTTAAGACAATTAATCTTATATTCTTTTTTACTTTAGAAGTTCTATTTTTATTTATAAATGTATATTTTTTTAGTTAAGTAAAAAAAAAAACTTTCAGATTTCGATCTAACGTAACAATTATATCTTGTGAAAAACACGATAAGTCGCTTAGTTAAAATATGCTATCACTTATATATTTTTGTGTAGTTATTAAGAAAAATTAACTTCTAAATTTACATATACATCTATAGTATTTTAAATGATTTTGCGTTGCTTATTCGTCTAACATAGCAATTTATTAAAACGAGTGATCCGATTGGGTTCTGATAGAATAAGATCATGAAACCCGTTGTGCGGACGAATGGATCAAATCATTTTAGACTAAAAAGAAAAGCTTCCGAAAAAAGAATTTTCATCGCCATCCCCAAAGCATTCCTTGGTTGCTAACGCTTAAAATTTGTATGTCAAGATCACATTGATCAAGTGGTACAACAGCCTTTTCTCAAGAAATTTATGTGAATCTATCCCCGAAAAAACATTTCACTCTCATTCTTTCACGTCTAATTACAATCGACCGACTCGAGAGCATTTGAACGTGAAGAAGAAATAGGCCCAACACTAACAAGAATGCTTAAGCTAAGTGATATGTTGATAATATAGGGTCTAGTATATAAATTTCACGGATCATGGTTTAAGAAAACCGAGATTGAATTTAAAAACCGACGGATTCGTTCTTCGAGGAATGATTGTTATAGGTCAATATTCGTTTTTGGATTAGTTGACGTTTTTTGAATGAAAAGGGATTAAAATTAAAGACAAGTTACTCTAAGTCGGACTAAAACTACGACGAATTACGTTTTCACGCAAATCGAGACGAAAATAATAATAAAATATTAAAAAATTCTAAAAAATATAAAAAGTTGCAAACTACTTTAAAATGACTTAAATAAACCAAAAATAAAAATAAAATAATTTGAAATTGCTTAATGGGCCTGGAAAAAGCCCAAAACCAAAACAGAAACCTTAATGGGCCCAAAATAAGCCTAATAAGAAAAACTTAGAATTTTATACTAAAAAACCCTATTTTATGTAAAATTTAATTTTAAACACAACTTTCTAAAGGCCCAAAAGCTTAATCTTACTCAAAAAGCTAGAAATAAGCTATAAGCTAGCTTAAATGGCCAAATAAGCCCAATTAGCTCAAATCAAAAGCTTGTCACCTACTTTTTGGCAGACCTCACTATTTTGGACATACAAGGAGGTTTCAAAAAGAATTTTCCAAAATGATAAGCTGTTTTCAACAAAGGACTTATTTCACTAAATGACAAAATAGTCGTTTTGATGAAATAAGCCACCTTATGTCCTAATTCTTTTTGCAAAAGCTTAAAAATAGATTAACTAAGACTAATTAATAAAGAAAAGCCAATAAGCTCAACCAAAATTAATAAATAAGACAATAAGCACTTTAGAAAAAGAAAATAAGTTTGAAAAGCTAAACAAATCTAAACCAATTAAGTTGAAACTTATTGAAGATAAAAACAAGCTGAGAAAACTAAGATTGATTACAAAAATGAAGTTGTGCAAAGAGAAATAAGCTAGATAAGAAGAAATAAGCTAAAAGGTCACTTTAAGTAAACAAAAGTCAAACTTTTGTAAAAAGCTCGAAAAGGAAAATAAGACTAGTATAAGCTGTTAAAGAGTAAATGTGAGCTTGTTTGGAGGTTTTTGAGTATAAAAACCATGTGAATGATAGATAGGTAGTTTGCCTTATGCTTTGTTATTTGAACAATAAGCTTAATAAGCCCAGTTGAGCTTATTGAGTAAATGAAAGTTCAAAACTAAGATAAGCAGACCATATAGCATACAAACACACCAAGATCACACCAATTCAGGGACAAAAACAAGATGACAAGAAAAATTACTAACAACTACAATTAACTGATCCAATTGACAAAAAAACTGAAATTTAAGCTACAAATAAAGCAAAGAAAAGCTAATTTCAACTGATTTGAATCACAACAGATCTAAACCTAACCCTAAACTATAAGCACACCAAAATTTAACACTTAAATCTAATAATTACAACTAGAAACTCCTCTGATGCAAATTACCAAATTAAAGGCACAAGTGAATGCAGTTTTGTTCACAAGTAGCACCCTATGATCTCATGCATACCACATAAGCATCATACAACCTACATTCATCATATGACACTAAAAATTGAATCATCAGACAACTTCACAAAGATATCATATATTTAAGCAGAAAAGTTAACAACATGCAAAATGAGATTTTAACACTAATACTATTAAACAAACAACAAAATTAGACTGTTCTAAACCACCTAAAGATGTACGGGCATATGAAATCTCAAAAGCAGTGTCACTCAACCCTTAAACTAACAATCTCAAACACCCCTTAACAATGACAGATACACAAATTAACTAAGACTTATGAAATTTGAAGCTATGACAAGCAATAAACTAGCATGAAACATAATCATAAACTAAAACTAAACTAGATAGAGTAAATAACTTAACAAAGCAGAACCCAAGTATTATGTAGTGAGATGGATATGAGATTTCTTCAAAACCTACACACCACAACAAAGTGAATACAAGTACCAAAAACAAAGAAGCCACTTGATTGTCAGTCAAGCTTCTTGAAAGCTTTTGCTACAGTTAAGATGTTAACTAAAAATCAAAGCAGATTTTTGAGAAAACCTTTTTGGAACAAAAAACTTGCAAGAGAAATTGAAGGGCAGGAAATTAGCTCTAACATATAGCCTTCAGAACAACTTGGGTGTCAACCATATTGCTATGATCAATCTATATGCCAAAGGATCTCAAATTAAGTTAACAAAAAATTATTTGAAAAAGCAAATTTGATAAACTGAAAATTAAAGATTGCATAAAATAAAAGAGAAGAAATTTAAATGCAGGAAAAGTAAATGGAACTCAAGAATTTGAAAGGCCTTTAAAACACTTTAAATATTCATAAAAAAAGGGTTTACAAATTTTTGGAACAAAGGAGAAATACAATGAACTGCTATTTATTTATACTAAGCTAAGAAGATACTAGAACAATGAAATGTGAAACCCTAATCCTAGTAAACTTCCAACATTGCCCTTGGATCTTGAAAGATGATTTTGTTTGATGCCGTTTGAATTTTGGTCAAGTCTTGTGGATACATGTGATCTTTGACAACTTTTTTTAGTGGCAAATTTATTAGTACTCTAGCAATGAGCTAGAAAAAATTACAAAGAAATAATGTATGGATATTGTAGCTAACTATCCCAACTAATATAATCTGGTCTTTGACAACTTGTGAAGTGGCAACAGGAATCTTTAATCTTGGACGTCAAAATTGTGTGGAGAGCACGAATATAATCTAGTCCATTGATAATTGATAACTAAGTTTTTACTCAGGTTAAAAATTATCGTTTTACCAATCTCTTCGAATTGAAAAAGGAGTTTAATGTGTGACTCAGCTGTTCTTTGGTGGAAACAAAAGTGTGTCATTGTAGTATTAAAAAGTGCAAAAACAATTAAAGTAAAAGTGCAGATAAGTAAATCTAAATCTAATTAAAAGTGAAAGTGCGAGTATTTAAAAGCGCGACGAGAAATTAAAGGGGCACTAAAAGTAAATAACACAAACTTAAAACTAACTAAGACAAACTTAAAACGCAACTAAAACTAAATCTTAAACTAAGGCAAGACTAAAATAAATCTAAGGCAAATAAACTTAAAGTGCGAGAAAGGAATAAAGCTCAAAATTAAAAAGCAGAAAGTTAAAAACTAAAATTAAAGAAACTAAAAATTCCCTATTCGGAATAAATACCCTATCCGGAATATATTCCTATTCGGAATAGTTCCTTACCCGGAATACTGTTACCTATCCGGAATAAGTCCCTATGCAGAATGTTTGCCTACTCGGAATAACAACCTCTATTCGGAATAAAGTCCCTATTCAGAATGTTCTTGCCTATCCGGAATGTCAGCCCTATGCGGAATAAATCCCCTAGGCGAAATAAATCCCCTATGCGGAATAATGGCTCCTATTCGGAATATTAGGCTATGCGGAATGTCCTGCTACTCGGAATAACCTTCCTATTCGGAATATACCCCTATGCTGAATGTCAAGCTATGCGGAATATACCCCTATGCGGAATGTTGAGGCTATTCAGAATACCAGGCCTACTCGGAATACCGAATATTCCGAATAACCCTCTTGGCTAAGTACCTTGATCCGGAATAACAAGGAAGATCAGCAAGTTTCCTGGGAAGTTACAGTAACAACTCGCGAAGAACAAGGAATAAGAAAAATAACTCGAATCTAATCAAAACAAAGCTAAATCAACCACAAGATTAAATCAAACTAAACAATAAATATATACTAATGATAATCAAACAATCTAAAACAATAGAACTAACCCAATAAAGCTCAAGATAATCAAAACCCACTTTGATCAAAATAAGAACATAAGAACATGAACATGAACATAAACAATAAAAATCAAAGATTAAGAAAGGTAGAATGAGATTAACAAGATAAAATAAAGATTAACAAGAATTAAAAGAAAAACTTACTTGAAATTAAATGGTAATTAAGGTGCAAGACAAGTATTTAAATTTGACAAGTATTTAAATGACTAGGTAATTAAAAGTGGAAGAACTAATTGTCACTATTAGCCACCAAAATGAAAATGATAAAGAACTAATCTATTTATAGGGGATGATTAAGGAATGCTTAGGAAGCTTCCCCCCCTCTTTCCTTTTCTCTTAATTGCATCATTAGGTCCTTCCTTCTTAATCTCTTTGTTAATTGCACCATTAGTCCTTAAGCCTTTAAATCTTCTTTAATCTTGGACTTTAATGACTTTTGGCTCGGGATTTCTTTGAACTCGTCTTGTAATTCTTCAATAAATTAGACTTGAGTTCTTCGGCTTTTAAGTAAACTTCCGTCTTTCGACTTTTTCTTCGATAAATCTTCAGAATTGGTCTTGGACTTCCGTTCTTTTTGCACTCTTGACTTCTCGACTTCATCTTTCGTCTTTTTCTTTGATAAAAGCCCGTGAATGCCCGTGTTTTCTCCACTTTTAACCTTTTCGTCCTAAATCACAACAAAGACACAAACCACGCATAATTCCGACATAAAAGACACAAAATACACGTTTTGGCTCGGTTATTATTGTAATTAAGTGGTAAAAATGATGGGTGTTTACACACCTATCAAATCCCCTACACTTGACCATTGCAATGTAATGCATTAGTTACAAAGCACGTTTACATTTTTCATCATAATCAATCCATAGTGGCCTTTATTAAAGAGATACAAAACTATAAACATTCAAAGTAAAGGAATCAAAAAGCATACCTTGGGTTTTGGAAATGTTATGAATAATCATCATCCTCAAGTTTTCACTTTCTCCATATCAAGCTTAAAAACGAGATCATTGTTATTATAAGTTAGCAAACTATCACGAACTCATGTGGGCCAATTATTCACTTAGACTCCCTTATTCCTAGGGGTATCTCTTATATTTTATTATTGTCTTGAATGATCACGAAGATGCATTGTTGACTTATTTCGATAGTTATTTAGTCCGAAAATAAAGTGAACAATTTAATCAATAGTTAGCTAAAGGACAAAATCTTTTAAAACTGCTTCTCGGGACCTCATAAAGTTCATATCTTGGCATAACTCGCTTCGCGATTTGAGACCTTTCTCGGACCGATATTTGGCAGCGACTTCATACTTCAAACCTTGAGAGACGTTCATGAAATTATGGTCTTCTCTTCATAATGGAATTTCTTCACTTGAAGTTTTGAGAGATTCATACTTGGACCACGACTTCTTCATTTTTCTCCAATCTTTATTTTGGACTTTGATATACAACGATCCGCCTCCTTTTTGACTTGGATCTATTTATCCTCATACCTTGCTAGGGTCTTTTCGGATGCACTTCTCCATGACTTTCGGGGAGTTTTTGCTTTTCGTCGTGTGTCTCGATCCTTCATATTGATTTTCGATAAATGATTCTTCACATCACTTTTGGATCTTTAGCAACAAAATATAGCCCTCATGTCTTGTTAGGACCTTTTTGGACTCGCCAATCTTCGCATCCCGCTTCAATAAGTTATGCCTTGGTTATGAACTCTAATTCATACCGAGCAACTTTTAAACGATCTTGTGCTAGAAGCTAAGTAACTTTTCAAATCGTACAACCTTATTTATTGCAGATAAACTTATTAGCAAGCGAAGGGAGAATAGGCTTATAATTAACTCACATAAATTCTTGAAAGAATACCGAACTTATAATTGGCTCTATCATCTCTCGTTCTCCACAGTTTAAAATCTCAAGTAATGAGACTCGTGGATGCTTAGCCTAATAAATCAAAGTTTTGGGTTTTCGAGTCGCCTATAGGATCTTGCAAATTCTTAGCCTTTTTTAGTTTAGAAATCGCATTTTAAAGTTCCCTTGATAAACGACTCTCTAGGATCAATTATAGGAACTTGCGAAAAGTTCTTGTCCTTAACCCGTGAGAGTTAAGACTTTCGCATTTTATAGCTCCCTATATAAAAGCCTAGCAAAACTTGACTTAAACACGTTAAGGATACTAGCTAGAGTAACTTAGATAAGTAAACTCGGGTTGAGTCAAAAGATTCACAACGTTTGAAAATTAAAACCACTTTATTCTACATTTATTCTAGCAAGGAAAGAAAATAACTATACAAAGGTAAAAACTAATAGGCCAAAATAGATCAAAAATTTTGAAAAATATCGAAAAAATTGATTTTCCGGTTAAAATGAGGACAAATACAAGGAAAAGAGCACTTAACTTCGATAGAAGTCCCCCTACACTTAAGATAAACATTGTCCTCAATGTTTAAGCATGTGGGAGTAAACTCCCCTACACTTAGGACATTGTGCACTTTGTTTAAATTTCGCTAAGGAAAAGACAACTAAAGAGATTCCTATTTTAATATTGGAAAATATAAAAAATAGTAAATCGAAAAGAGTTTAGGATAGAACCGAGAAGATGGGAACACGGAATCACGGGTCGTCAAGAATCATCAAGAGTGGATCATTGAGCGCTCGAATCCCTGATTAAGAGAGAGGAGAGAAAATAGCAAACCAACGGGTCTCCCCTACACTTAGGATAAAGAAAGCGAAAAGATAGATACATGGGTTGCCTCCCAAGAAGCGCTTGATTTTTGTTAACCGAGTCGTGAGCCTGACTCGACCTTGATCATCATAGGAAGAAGCATGAAACATATCCACCAGGATCAAAGACATAGTTTTCGTCCATCAAATAGCACAAGCTTAAGGCGAACAAGGCAAGCCAAAAAAGAATAGGCAAGGTTCCCTTAAGCAGCGATGGAGCACGGTGGGAGCAAGTATGGTGAGGTGCAAGCATGTCTTCAAAATTTCCAAAGATTTTTCCTTTTATTTCATCAGGTGGATACTGAGATGGCTTAAAGATTTCAATACCAGGGTCGAACACCTTTTCTTTTAAGGGAAAATAGCACTCAGGCTCAGCAGAATGGGAAGAAGATCCGCGAAGAAGCACAACCTTGTCCTCAGAAGGGAGACAAAGAGGTGTTAAATCATATGTGCTGCGGAGATTGGTGTCGACCGGTTTCTTCTCCTTTGAAAGAATGTTCTTCAAATCCAAAGTAGGATCAAGACGATAATCTTCAAAGTCCAAAGGAGGAGCATCACTCTCATGAGGGAAGTAAGTGTTAAGAAATGTAGAGAAGTCTTCCTCAAATGAGTAATCGTCCAAAGTAGGATCGAGTGATGGCGGAGGATCTTCATCATGTGAAGAATCGCTCGAAAGAGTATCGGCCTCATCAAAATCATCATATGTGGGCAGATCAGGATACTCAGAAGTAAGGTCATCATAACCATCCGAATCTGAGCTAGACTCATCATCATAAGCATCAAAGACCGGTGGAGAATCATAAATGGGGGAAGCGTCCAAATTGGGGAGAGAATCATCCACATCATCATGAAACAGTGGATTATCAATGCAAGAGTCGAATAGAGGATTGGTGTAGACAACAAAATCATCAAGCACATTAATCATATTCACTGATTCTCGGCCTCCAAAGGATTTACTTATAAGCTTTCCCATTTTAAACACTTGTGCATCATCTCCGACTCTTAAGATTAACTCACCTTCGGCAACATCAACTAGAGCTCGTCCGGTTCTCAAGAATGGCCGACCAAGTATTAAAGGAATACGAGGGTCCATTTCATAATCAACAACGACAAAATCGACCGGGAAACTAAATGTGCCAACTTTGATGAACACATCTTCGGCAATACCAACGGGTAAGCGAGAGTGCGATTTGCAAGTTCAAGAGTCATTTTTGTTGGAGTAAGGTCGGGCAATGATAGTGTTTTCCAAACACTCAAAGGCATAAGATTTATACTAGCCCCGAGATCAGCTAGGGCAGTAAATTCTTCAGTTTTGTTGAAAACGCAAGGCAACACAAAACGACCGGGATCTCCAAGCTTTTCTGGAAGTTCTTTAAGAATAACTGCAGAGCAGTTTTCATTTAAGCGTGTGTTGGCGAGCTCAATCAACTTTTCCTTCTTGTTAAGCAATTCCTTGAATGCTTTGACAAATTTCGGCATGTGGACAAGTGCTTCAAGAAAGCTAATGTTGAAGTTCATTTGAGAGATCATCTTCACATAGCGTGACACTTCAGAGTCATCCTTGGTTAGCATTTTGGTCTTGCCTAAACGAGAGGGATAAGGGATATTAGGTTTGGGTGGTGAAGGTGTAGAAGGTGTAGCAGGTAAAGGTTGAGATGTTGAAGGGTCCTTCCTAGGTACATCGTCATGACAAGGCAGAGACGGTAATGGTGCACTAATACTAGGTGTAGGAGGAGTAGGGATAAATGGTGGTGGAGGAGGTGTAGATGATGGGGGTGGGATTGGTGGATCGACAATGGTAATTCCACTACGGGTAGTAATAGCACTCACATTAGCTCGTGGATTGGTGACGGTGTTTGAAGGTAGAGAACTCGAAGAAGAAGGTTGAGCTGCGGGCAAGAAACTAGCAAGCATATTATTTAGATCATTCGTTTGATTGCTGAAGGAGGATTGGATATTATCTCTAAGCTCGGATCTAATCTCATTTCCTTGCTTGGTGATATCTCCTTTCAGATTAATAATTTGACTCTGCAGATTCTTGATTGGCTCACCTTGGGTTCTCATGATGGCTTCAACATCGGGATTAATGGGTGGGGCTTGTTGAGTGGGTGGGTGATAAGGATTAGAATCTCTTGGTGGGATTTGGTTGCTTCTATTGTAGTTGTTGGCGGGGTTTTGGTTTTGAGGAGAAAAACCGGGTGAAAGGTAGTTGTTGGACCGGTAACTTAGCAGATTTCTATCCCCTTGTGGTCGAGCTTGATAATTTTCCGGTGAATAATTACCATAAGCTGCATACACATTTTCCGGATTTCCTTGTGTAGAAGGACAATCGGTGTATGAGTGAGGACCGCCGCATGTTTCACAAGGATTAGCAACCGCTTTAACTTGTTGTTGTTGTTGGTTTGAAGCGAGAAGCGTGATACTTTTGCTCATTTCAGTCATCATGCGGGTGAGTTCGGTCATATCAGGGTTTGCTGAAGTAGAAGAAATATTGACTCTCGGGTTGTTCCTTGAAGAAGCAGAGGAATCCCAATTTTTGTGGTGAGTAGTCATGTTCTCAATAAGCTCTCTACACTCCTCGGTTCTCCTTTTCATGAATGTGCCACAGGCGGCTGCATTAATCGTATCACGATCTCGAAAAGTCAAACCGTTGTAGAAAGTATCAATCAATGTGACTGGAAGCATGTTGTGGTTCGGACAACGATCAATCAAGACATTATATCTTTCCCAAGCATCAAAAAGAGATTCATCAGGGTCTTGCATGAAACCGCTGATTTGATTGCGAAGGCTCGTGACCATGGATGGTAGAAAGTAGCGCGACAAAAAGCGTTGAGTCATGTCATCCCAAGTGTGAATAGAATTCGTCGGAAGAAGATCAAACCATTTCTCGGCATGATGTGATAAAGTATGTAGGAAGAGTTGTAGGCGAAGAACATCCATTGTGGCACCAGGCAACTTCATGCTTTGGGTGATTGTAATGAACTTGTCGAGGTGTTTGTTGGCATCATCATCAGGCATTCCGGCGAATGGATTAGTTTGCACTTGCTGAATCATGTGGTGCTTCAACGAAAACTCCGGAGCCGTGATTTGCATCGGCGCAATCGGTCCTCCTCGTCCAAACATTGTTGGTTGACAAAGTTCCTCCATTGTCCGAAGATCGGGCTGTGGAAGAACATTGTTGTTATTGTTGAGGTGCGGTGGATTATTATTGTTGTTAACACCTGACATACTTAAATCTTCTCGAGTCTCGGGCTCTTGATAATTAGAAGATCTAGTACGCATACACCTGAAAATGCAAAAGAAAAAGAAACCAAACACAAAGACAATATATATACACAATAAAAATAAAATCTTTTTGGATTTTTGAAATTTTAAATTTTTATGGTTTTTTAACAATTTTTAATTTTTATGTTTTTTTGGATTTTTGTGCAAGAAAAATAACGCTCACAAGTGAACGGATCCCAAAAAGCAACGCGTCTTTCACAGAAAACCGTTAATCTTTACGAAAAGAGCCGGCAGCGGCGTCATTTAATAACTAAGTTTTTACTCAAGTTAAAAATTATCGTTTTACCAATCTCTTCGAATTGAAAAAGGAGTTTAATGTGTGACTCAGCTGTTCTTTGGTGGAAACAAAAGTGTGTCGTTGTAGTATTAAAAAGTGCAAAAAACAATTAAAGTAAAAGTGCAGATAAGTAAATCTAAATCTAATTAAAAGTGAAAGTGCGAGTATTTAAAAGCGCGACGAGAAATTAAAGGACACTAAAAGTAAATAACACAAACTTAAAACTAACTAAGGCAAACTTAAAACGCAACTAAAACTAAATCTTAAACTAAGGCAAGACTAAAATAAATCTAAGGCAAATAAATTTAAAGTGCGAGAAAGGAATAAAGCTCGAAATTAAAAAGCAGAAAGTTAAAAACTAAAATTAAAGAAACTGAAAATTCCCTATTCGGAATAAATACCCTATCCGGAATATATTCCTATTCGGAATAGTTCCTTACCCGGAATACTGTCACCTATCCGGAATAAGTCCCTATGCGGAATGTTTGCCTACTCGGAATAAAAACCTCTATTCGGAATAAAGTCCCTATTCGGAATGTTCTTGCCTATCCGGAATGTCAGCCCTATGCGGAATAAATCCCCTAGGCGGAATAAATCCCCTATGCGGAATAATGGCTCCTATTCGGAATATTAGGCTATGCGGAATGTCCTGCTACTCGGAATAACCTTCCTATTCGGAATATACCCCTATGCTGAATGTCAAGCTATGCGGATTATACCCCTATGCGGAATGTTGAGGCTATTCGGAATACCAGGCCTACTCGGAATACCGAATAACCCTCTTGGATAAGTACCTTGATCCGTAATAACAGGGAAGATCAGCAAGTTTCATGGGAAGTTACAGTAACAACTCGCGAAGAACAAGGGATAAGAAAAATAACTCGAATCTAATCAAAACAAAGCTAAATCAACCACAAGATTAAATCAAACTAAACAATAAATATATACTAATGATAATCAAACAATCCAAAACAATAAAACTAACAATAAAGCTCAAGATAATCAAAACCCACTTTGATCAAAATAAGAACATAAGAACATGAACATGAACATAAACAATAAAAATCAAAGATTAAGAAAGGTAGAATGAGATTAACAAGATAAAATAAAGATTAACAAGAATTAAAAGAAAAACTTACTTGAAATTAAATGGTAATTAAGGTGCAAGACAAGTATTTAAATGACAAGGTAATTAAAAGTGGAAGAACTAATTGTCACTATTAGCCAACAAAATGAAAATGATTAAGAACTAATCTATTTATAGGGGAGGATTAAGGAATGCTTAGGAAGCTTCCCCTCCTCTTTTCTTTTCTCTTAATTGCATCATTAGGTCCTTCCTTCTTAATCTCTTTGTTAATTGCACCATTAGTCCTTAAGCCTTTAAATCTTCTTTAATCTTGGACTTTAATGACTTTTGGCTCGGGATTTCTTTGAACTCGTCTTGTAATTCTTCAATAAATTAGACTTGAGTTCTTCGGCTTTTAAGTAAACTTCCGTCTTTCGACTTTTTCTTCGATAAATCTTCAGAATTGGTCTTGGACTTCCGTTCTTTTTGCACTCTTGACTTCTCGACTTCATCTTTCGTCTTTTTCTTCGATAAAAGCCTGTGAATGCCCGTGTTTTCTCCACTTTTCACCTTTTCGTCCTAAATCACAACAAAAACACAAACCACACATAATTCCGACATAAAAGACACAAAATACACGTTTTGGCTCGCTTATTATTGTAATTAAGTGGTAAAAAGGATGGGTGTTTACACACCTATCAATAATTCTGTCATTTGTTGCTTTGCAAAAACGTATAATACATAGGGCATGGAAGGTCGAGTGTGAGCACATGGGTGCTGATGTGGCGTTTTTGAGCATGTGAATAAGTTTAGAAAATATTTAATTGGTGATCTGGAGTTAATTGTGGGCAAACCCCATGGTTTAAGTGCTTAGTGGGATTAGGGTTTGAGTGGGTGGAAGGTGGAGTAAACAGTGGGTTTAGATTGAGATTAGGGGGAATAAAGTTGTTTACCGTCCAAAAATAAGTTTATTAACTTATTTTGAAACGTGGGCTCGGGTTGTTTAAGTGGTGGGTCTTGTTGGGCTTTGGTTTTGGGTTGGGTAAATAAAATGGGTAAATGGGTTATAGGTTTAGGTTCTTGGTAGTTTTTGTCCTCCCCTGAACTATGGCATAATTATAAAACACACCCTATCTTTGTTTAGCAAATTTTCCTTTGTAATAAAGTTTGGAATTTGACCAAATCAGTCCTTGTGTTTTGCATAGACTTGGTAAGGACTTAAAATGCACATTTCTTCAAAATTGAGGGCTATTGTTGGAAATTTCTAAAACTTTTAGGACCAAACTTGTAATTTTTAAGTTTTTAAGGGTATAAAGTGTCATTTCTTCAAAGTTGAGGGACCAAACTTGTACATCTTCAATTCTTCAAGGTCTTTTTTGGAAATTCACATTCGGGTCCGGTTCTTTTGTGCGGTTTCGTTTCCCGTGTTTGTTTTTGCTTGTTTCTTGTGAGCTTTTGGTTAATTCACGATATCCGAGCCTGCCATCACACAATGAAGAAAACAAAGGTATTTTGCATGATTTTATGATATTTTTATGTATTTTAAGCCCGATTTTGGAGATGAGACTATGTATAATTAAAGTCCCATTAGTAAGACTGTCGCCAAATGAAAGAAACGCCCGTAAAACCAACTAAAAATACTCGTAATAATTTATTTATTTTTAGAATTGACTTACCACAAATTTAACTTTTAAAATATTTCATGTGCCACAACTCGAAATAGATTTGGGTGTAACTAGCCACATCAAAAGAAAGGTTAAAAGAATTTCTCATTACTTCCAAGCACCACTGATAGCTAACCTGAAGCTTCATTGCCCCTCTTTGTATTAGAATAATATGATCACCTATAAAACATGAAGTGAAGAAACGGTAGGCATAATGCTTAGTGAGTAAACGAAGTATATATTGAATCCATAACATGTATAAATGTTACTTCATTTGAACATCGATCGTGGCATGTTCTTGAGCACTTGCTAAACACATGTACTCATGTAGGACATATGCCGTCGTGAATTTCATTTACGGAACACAAGACCCCATTAGGCACATAACATGAAACATGACCTCACGAGTCGACATGAATTCTTGACATTATAATATGACCACTCAGGTAATCACTTATCGTGATAATATGACCACTTGGGTGAACGTGAGTACTTAGATAAGACCACTCAGGTCAACGTTAATACTTGACATGTAACCACTCGGGTCAACATGAGTACTTTACATGATAATATGACAAGTCATGTCATCTTAGTTACTTGTCGTGATATTATGACAACTCAGGTCATCATGAGTACTTGTCGTGATGTTATGACCAGCTTAGTCTTCATGGTTACATGACACAATCATGATATAAAATCGTGACATGAAGTGATAACTTATATATAATGGATAACTTGTATAATCTTAAATCACTAGCATGTGTTATAAATGTAATAAGCACATGTAACATGAATTATAGTTTAGAATGTGAACCTGAAACCTAATATAATGACCGTACATGTCAATATGAAAGTTTAACATGATATTATAACCACTTGGGTTAACATAAACTCACAATCTCGTAGTATAGCCATACGGGTCACATAGGTAATAATCACATAACTTGCACATTTGTAAGATAAAGGCACATGAACAAATATATTTACTTTGAACCCTGCATAACGTGAACATATGCAATATAGATCATGATTACAGTAAGATAATAACTCATGTACTTGTGTTTAAATTACGTTACTCACCTTAAGTAGTCTAATGTTTTCACAAAGTCCCCAACTAGCTCCTTGCGCCTAAAACATAGCATGAACATAAGGGGTGTTTGGTTAGTTAGTAATACTAACCACTAATTTAATACTTCACGAATTAACATATTATGATGATGTCAAAGAAAAACTTAAGTTTATCCATTAATTCATTTAACATGTACTAACGTAATTTATATCAACGCATAATCATTCATAACTTGCATAAACGTCTTTTTCAATTCATAAACATGAATATACATAACAATACCAAACTGTCATTTCTACAGCAGCATGCAAGTTCCTTGTTTTGACTGACTTAATCACTGAACCAGATTTTGAGGCCATATTTATTAGAAAGGACTCTTTTTCCTTTCAGAAAATGTATGGCATGTCCCAAATGGAGCTACGGTTGGTTTTATATGAATTTTTTAAAAACTGGTTTCTGCACATTTCAAATTCTGACCTTGTTGTACTAAAACACATTTTGACCCATTTAAGCTATAAATTTGCCAAAATTTCCTTCATATGAAATAAAGTAGACACACAATGCTTTCTATAAACTTAATCCATGGTTCAATCTGAGCTACTATCAACTTTATAAGCTACTTCTAACACTGCCTAATTTCTGCGCAGGGTCCTGTCGTAATTTCGTACTTAACCAAAACCATTAAAACTTGACAATAAGTCTATACTTGTCACTTTGATACTCAAATCTGAACTTGGTGAGCATATATAGTCATTCTAGACAAGATTATAGCATCTTTAATGCATGAACCATATCTGTTGGATAATTCAAACGAACAAAATAAACAAACAAATACGAACGAATTAAGTGGAAGCTTTTATTCAAATAACAAAGTTACAATCCAAAAGTTACAAAGAAAACTAATGTCACTGGCCTCTATTTATAAGGAACCAATGACCCAAAACACACCAAACAAAGACATACTAAAAATAACAAAACTTGTTTGACAAGCCAAAAAAATTACCTAAACCAAATTATCTAAACGAACCCTATGTAACACCCCCAAATTGGTCAAATGCAGCGGAATAGTAATTGGGGTGTTACTTTGGTGGATCGATAGCAAATAGTATACAGAGCATGATCATAAAGTATCATTTAAACATATTACATGAATCAAATGTGTAGATTTAATAAATTATCTTGAAATCAACATTTATTATTATTTGTAGAAATATCCCAGCCCGATGGTAAACATGATGCTTCCTATGATGCTGGAATCCAATGCACATGAACCTGCTTATTTTCCTGAAAAAATATGTTTAAAATTGGTCAACATAAAGTTGGTGAATTCATAGAGTTTGGTTCAAAAAGTATAAGTATTGATATGCAAAACACCACGGAGATAGCAACGCATAAAGCCACATACTATAGTAGTTCCTATTGCCTTGTAATAGATGCTAGACATGATGCTCAAGTGCCTAAAAATAGGACATCCTGATGTGAGACCCTCAGTCCGACAATGAAATAAACCTGTTGCTTGGCCTAAGCGTTTCGTGATAGCAAGTCACACAGGCCGGGTGTTGTCTATACCTAGATAGATCTATCGATAACATTTCGCGCTATACTATTAACTATTACAGTCCACGGGAATAATGGGGCAAATAATAGGCAGTAATTTGTTGTTGTCTGTAAGCATTTGCATAATCAATAATTAAGTATGTTTTTTTCCCCAGTTATAAAATAGTAAAAGATGGGCCATGAACTCACCTTAGTAGTAATGATGTAGTGATGATGTCACTGAATAAACTGGAACAGTATGATCACAAAGCAGTAGAATTATCTATGTAAATTATGTGTGTCTCAATAAATGCACAAATAAAATGCACATATAAATGCAGTTGATGAAAATGCATGATCACAGATTTAATAAGTTGTTATCGTTTTAAGTGTTAAACTTATAGTAAGTTATCGTACCATGTACACTTTTAATTTAATAAAGTGTATTTACCTCGTCCGAATTGTAACAGTTTAAATGAATTAAATAAAATAATTTTATTTAATTAAGACTTGTATATATTTAATGTTTCATAAGAGTCCTTCAAGTTTCGATTGTACATAATTAGTCCTCCACGTTTCACGAATTATAATATAGCCCTTATAGTTTATTAAATTAAATAATATTAATAAAACTTAAGTTAAATTGCTCATGAGTCCTTGGTTTTAATATAATTACCAAAACAGCCCCCTAGGGCTTGCTAAACTTTTGAAAAATGGCAAGATTAGTCCTTGTGTTCCAAAACCTTAGGTACATGTATGCTGATTTTTGAAAGCCATTTACGGGTTTGTTACTTAGCCATAAGACGAACGGAAAACATATTTGTAATCGCGGACATGCCGTTTACAAGTTCCGTTCTTTAAGTTTTGCGTGAAAATGGCTTTAAAGTGGGTAAAAACGGGTTCAAAGACAACGGGTCTGAATGTATTATTTGCATCAGCATTTTAAAGTGTGCGAGACAGATTTTTAAAGGGCTGAATTTAGTGTTCTTGGTGTCTACAGAAAGGTACCCAGGAGATCTACAATATCCTAGTTGGTGTCGAGGTCCAGATCTGACTCTAACATGCTCGAAAACGAGGCTTTATCATCCTATGTGTAAATG
Organism: Glebionis coronaria; assembly: GCA_025667525.1. Classification (NCBI taxonomy): domain Eukaryota; kingdom Viridiplantae; phylum Streptophyta; class Magnoliopsida; order Asterales; family Asteraceae; genus Glebionis; species Glebionis coronaria. Next base: position 135,669,093 of record CM046879.1, on the reverse strand, counting down.
CTGTCAGCTTTTTATACTAGTGCTGACAGCTTTTAGTGTTCAAACGCAGATTTTGTAATTCAGTTACCCGCTTCGTTATAGCTCCGCTTTGGGTGATTCAAAAGGCTGTGGAAATCTGGCTAGGTGTTTTACGAAATTCCCCCATAACCTGATCTATAGACGGGGTCCTACTAAGTCTAAACAAGCTCTAAAGATGGATGTTCGGGCTGTTTTTACACATAAAATTACGCTCATGTTTTATTTGTTTAGCATAGCAAACGTGTACTGTTTTCTTTCAAATTTGGCAAGGATACTAACTAAGGGGTAAGTTAAGATCTAGTATTCACGTTTTTGCCCAGTTCATGCTTTATGTGCACGTTTCCCTATGGTGTAATACTTACATCAGGGAGTTGTGTTTTATGCTTTTCATACTAGTCTATTCGTTTTCCATTTTATTTATTAGGGGATAAGATAAGCAGTGGGGAATGTATGCATATGACTGGAAAAGGAAAATAAGGGAACAAAGATGTTGTGAACTCACAAATGGTTGGAGGTACTAGCATATGATTCGAGTCCAGGGCCTGTGGTCATGACGTAGTTGACTACGGCTGGTGAGAATACCAACTGTGGTTGCGGCGTGGTGATGATGTTGTGACTAGGAGGAAGAGAAACCAATGAACCATTGTTCGTCTCACCCAACAAACCAGCTTTACCAACGAACCGACACATCTTGAAGCTAGACTTACGTGGCCATGATGATAAGAAGGGATGACGAATTAAGTAGGAGAGTGGGCTGTTTTATTGTCTCTTTGTTTGTGTTTACTTGTGTTACTTATAGCCAAGCGAGTGATATGGTTTTGTGGTGAGGGGTTAGGCACGCAAGAAAGAGAGAAAGAGATCAAGAGATAGATTTCTTAGATATCATAGGAGTGTACTAGTGAATCTAGGAGGGATTTGGGTGACGTTGGTGCATAACCAACATGTGGTGACAACTCATGCTACCTCCTCAAATCTTAGGGACAAACTAATGAGGTGATGTGTTTGATTTTTGGTGGAGGAGGGTATCCAAAAGAGTGCAAGGGTTTGGTTAGAGGTGTGGTGTGGGAGAAGCCACAAGGGTGTGTGTTTGGTACATTGCCAATAAGTGGTGATTGATGTTGCTACATAGCCTAGGATCTTAGGATTGATTCTAAGGTGATGTGTTAAAATATTGTGGGAGAAGAGTTGACATGAAAATCTTGAGGTATTTTCCTTGTGGTAAAATATGAAACGTGTACAAGAGATTACCTAAGAGAGTTGGATTTGCTTTGATTTAGCCATGTGTGAAATAAGAAAGAATCCAAGGAAATATTTGCTTGTGTATGTTCTAAGTATAAGTTTAGTTTGATTTATTTTGTACATGAAAAATGGTCAAGGTGTTCTGAAATATTGAGTTGAGTTAATTGTACTAAAATTGTATGTCCAAAAATTAATGTGTATAGTTTCAATGCGTAATATTTTGGATCGTCATTATTAATTATATATAGTTAGTAATTATTTATGCACATAAATGTGTCTAAAAATAAATAAATAAAATAGCTATATGGTTAAAATGTCAAGTTTTTAAGTAATATAAGTAAATATATAATATTTACTATATTATGATCTCGTTTGTAAAAGTTGTCGATAAAAATATTATAGGATGAGTAGTAATAAGAATAAAACCGGTGACATGTCAAAAAGGTAAAACCAAGGGTTTTACACCCTAAAGTTTAATTCACTTTCCAACAATATCCACCGTGAGTTCAAATTCATTCGAAACTTCAAAGCAAACAAAACTTGGTCTTCAAATTCAAATATCCAAATTCCAAATTCTAAATTCCCCTTGGAGTTTAAGTCACTTTTCTAAGAATCTCTACCGTGACTTCAACTCTATTCGAAGCTTTAAACCAAACGAATATTCCGTCATAATTTGAAATTCAAAATGGAACGAACGAATAACTCTTGATATGTTATTCAACAAACAAACGAGTAACTCTTAATATGTTATTTAAACAAACGAATGAATAACTCTTAATATGTTATTCAAACAAACGAACAAATATATTATCCGTATCAAACAAATTCAAATTAATAAATAATTTGACGAACATGCACAAAGTCAAATGCCCCAAATATGATCCGCATAATACGAACGACCCACTTATGCAATAAGATTTACGGTCCAGACAAATCAAACGAACGACCGAATATGAAAATGATCAAAACAAACAACAAATGATTGAACATGAAAATGATCCAAACAAACAAACAAATGATCAAACCTGAAAACGAGCAAAAACAAACAAATGATCGAAGCTGAAAACGATCCAACACAAACAAACAAATGATGAACTTAAAAACGATCAACCAAACAAACAAACAATCAATCAGATCTGAAAACGATCAAACAAACAAATTATTGTACCTGAAAATGGTCAACCAAACAACAAATCGTCCCAAATGATCTTCACCAAAGATAATCAAATTTCAGCAACTACCTTCAAAAAACCCAACGAACGAAGATCCCAAATTTTCCAAACAATCGAACAAATTTCAAGCGACCCGATTATTATCAAGTCTTCAAACACCAGATTAATCTTTAAATTCCAAATAGTCACTCCACTGTAATCGATAATCCAAATTCAAACTAATTTGGTGATTGTATTAATACTAAATGTTAACCAGATCTTCAATCGCAAGTACCAAGAAAGACCAACGATCAAACAAATCACTTAAAAGTTGCGATCATATTTAAAATAAAAAATTCTTCAAATCTAAAAACCAACAAATCGATTCTTCAATAAATTATTCCATCTAATCGCAAATTCAAAGATAATCAAAACCATAGCCACTCGGACATCAATCTAAATGACCCATTTTTTCTCGATCGAATAAACAATACAAAAGTTTCATAATAACCAAACACCGATCCAATATTCTTGACTTCGAACAAAGTCATAACGAATTAATTAACTCCACCAAGCATAAAAAATCAAATTTAACTAAAACTTCACAAATCAATTCGTATATACCAGCGATCTTTCAAACTCGATTCCAAAAACAAACAAACCTCAAATCGAACGAACCAAAAAGATACTTTTTGTTTTTCTTCATCGTGACGGATCGACCTAGCTCTAATACCACTTGTTAGATAGTTTAGACGAACAAAGCAAACAAACAAATACGAACAAACTATGTGTAAGCTTTCATTCAAATACCAAAGTTGAAATCAAAAGCTACAAAGAAAAATAATGTTATTGGCCTCTATTTATAGGGAACCAGTTACCTAAAACATACCAAACAAAGACATACTAAAAATAACAAAACTTGTTTGACAAGCCAAACAAATTACCTAAAACAAATCTACTAAATGAACCCTAAAGTTTAAGTCACTTTCCAACAATGTATATACATGTTAATATTACTTTGTGCCAAACATCATTTTCAAGTTCTAACTAAGCATCATTAATGTCTTTACCATGAGATAGTTTACTTCTATACATATATACCTCATGAATTCTGAAAACATGGTCAATTATAAACCACCAACCATTTTAACTTAATATTAAAACATGAAGCATAACAATGACAAGAACATAAGGGGGTGTTTGGCTAGTGGATTTCTACTAACCGAGATTTCATCATTTCTTGAATTAACATCAAATGATGATGTTGAAGTACTATACTTGATTACTCATGAGTCCCTATTACCTCATAACATGTTTTCCTTGATTACTTGCTAATCTTTAAAAGTATAAATTCCACATATTCATTACGATTCATTCTAATTATCAAAACCTTCATATGATCATAAAACATGAATTATAATCAAAACCTTGATATGTTCAAGCTTAAACATGATTTAAGAACTTCTACAAATTCATACCTCAATGTTAACTTGTGACAATGATGAAATTCAGCCCATACTCAATTGACAACACAATTTCTAATCCTTTCCTTCACCAATATTTTGGAATACATCAAAACCTAGATTGCTCTTGTTTTCCCTCAATTGAAACGTATAGAATTATAGAGAAGAAATACGATACTGAGTTTTCTTCATACTAAGATGTATAAAGTTTATTAGTAACTTTTATGGTTTGGCAAAGTCAACCCTTGTTAGCAGAACTACTTCATGGATAGTCTTTTTCTTATTAATCTATTTTCACAAGAAGTCTCTTTAACTAATGAAACCTTAATAATGTGACATGGGTTAACTAGGTATTTTTAAAATATATTAAAAGCAATTATCATGAAACTATGGTGTTACACTTGGGCAGGGCCGTCCTTTAACTTTTGATAATTTTATGAGTTTTAAATGAAATTACGTAATGAGTAATTTTAAGAACAAATATTATACATAAAGTATTATTTATAATATATAATGCAATTAGCTACTTAAATGTTCAACGTATTAATCAGTTAAGATATTATCTATATATATTTCAACTGAAAAATATGTATATACATACATCAGGTTGTTAATGAAAAACTTTGGATCCTTTAAAACTATTAGGGCCTGAGTGGTCGTCCACTTTTTATATCCTCATAAACGACTTACAAGTTAAAGGAAAAAGTCATATGAACATACCTAAAAGTGATAATATATCAAACAAATTCTAAAATTTACAAAATTAATTGGCTCAAAGTATGTCTTAACAGGTTTGTAATGGACCTACTACATGTGTTAAGTTTGGGTGGGTTTATTCTAGATGTGAGCATCACTTTAAAATCAAATCAAATCAAAAAAGTTAAATCAAACCAAAAAATGTCTTTTTGAAAATCATGAATCGAAACCAATTTTTTTCTATTAATTTAGTCAGAGGTTTGACCAATGTTCTAAAAGGCCCGCAAAAGCGCAAAGCTTGACCTTCACGCTACGCAATACACTAAGGCGTATGCTTAAGGCTTGATGTGAAATATGATATTTTGTAAACTAAATATATTTGAAATATGATATAAATATAATAATTTTAAATATTTTCATTGTTTGTGTTGCCTTATTCCACGTCTTAAAAACGTAAAGATTTCATCTTAGGTGATAAGGCTTGAGGCTTGGCCATCTCGCCACGCCACGACTCACGTTATCTAAAACTTTGGTTTTGACCGACAATTTTGAAAATAACGGAGGTTCGATGCTCTCTATGTTAAAAAGAAGTCGAAGATTATTTAGAAATATCTCTATGTCACTGTGCAAGGGTGATGTTGTCTACCTCTCACATTCTTACATCGAGAAAGATGGATTGGTGTTGTTTTGAATGATGTTGATTATTTTGATTCATACTTTTAGATAGTACGTTTAGAGGTAAACTGGCTATTAATGTATGCATGGGTAGCGGAAGCAAACTTAAAAAGTTTTTTTGATGATGCGTTAATTAATAGAGGCACCACTATCAATTACTACCTTTGTCTCAAAATAAGTGTTCACGTTTGACGTTCGAAATTTTTTTATATGCAACTTTGACCCTAATTCTATTTGGGTATGTTATATAATACTTGATGCAAAATATATGAATGTATAGAGTTTTAAATATATTTTCATCGATATAGATATAATTTTTATAGTATATAACACAAATAAACATATTTATAGACAAAATTTTAGAATAAATACCCAAAAAATCAAACGTGAACACTTATTTTGAGGAGTAAAAAGGATAATTACAAACCATGTGTATAAGAGAGTAGACTTGTTGATAAAAAAGAAGTTAGAAATACCTTTGATGAGTACAAAAGAGTCTCATTTCCATTAAGTATATGGTGTGAATTATCAAGCATTACATCTGCAGTACCGGTGTAGATTAGGTGCTTAACTTTGCATTGACGACAAGCATTGATGACATCTGCAATAGTGGCGTAGATTAGGCGCTTAAGTTTGTGAGAGTATTTTTGTAGGTGGAATTGGGTAACTAATATTAGTCATTGTAGTAAGGGATGAAAAATTATTGTAGGATGGAATAATGGTATCAGGTTGTAGATAATTCACATGGACAATCAATATATGTTGGTTCGTATGGAAACTATAAATGGTAATACTAGAACTTTTGGTACCTTCATTTATGCTGCTAATGGTGGTTTGGAAAGGAAAGATTTGTGGAAAAAAACTATGGATTTATAAAAGAATTGTGGGGAATAATCCTTGGTTTCTTAGTGGGAATTTCAATGTTACATTGGCTCCTAATGAACATTCCATGGGTACTTCCAGAATGTCTAGTGATATGAAGGAATTTAGTGAATGTGCCAATATGTTAGAAGTGGAGGACATTAATAGTTCTAGTTTATTTTTTACATGGACTAAAGTTTTTCATAAAGTGAATTATGGAAATCATACTGGAATTCTTAAGAAGTTGGATAGGATCATAGGGAATGATGACCTTATTAGCAAGTTTAATCAATCTTATGCCTTGTTTTTACCATATGCTATATCTTATCATTGTCCAACTGTTCTTATCATTCCTAAGTGTGTCCTAATAAAAAAGAAGACTTTTAAGTTTGTTAACTTCCCTTTAAGATGCAAGAGTTTCTCCCTTCGGTGACTCAATTATGGAGTAATGAGGTGCTTGGGTGTAGTATGTTTAAAATAGTGAAAAATGAAGAATATGAAGAAGCATTTTAAGCGATTGGCTTGGAAAAATGGTAATATTTTTGAAAATGTTCAAAGGCTCAGAAGTGCTATAAAGGAGATTCAAGAGAAGATTGATAAAGATCCTCATTATAAAGACCTTAGACATGATGGAAGAAAACTTTCAAAACAATATACTAATGCAATGAAAGAGAGGAATTGTTGTTGTATTAGAAGGCAAAAGTCAAATGGTTGCGTGTAGGTGACAAAAACAATGCTTATTTTCATAAAGTTATTAAAACTAGAATCCAAAAAAATAGAATTGGTGCTATTAATGATGAAGTTGGAAAAAGACATGAAGGTAAAGATGTTGCTGAACAATTTTTTAGACAATTTCAAAACTTCTTGGACAAGGTGTACATGTGGAACAAATTAATGGTCTTGAAGCTTTAATCGGGAATAAGCTGAATGACGAAGAAGCTAGTTTCATGGTCATGGGTGTAAGTGATGAAGAAATCAAGAGTGTTATGTTTCTTATTGATGACAACACGGCTCTAGGACCAGATGGTTATTTTGCTTATTCTTCAAGAAGTCTTGGGATATTATTATAAAAGATGTGTGTATGGCTGTTAGAGAGTTACTTGTGACTGGATTTTTTTTAAAGAGGTTAATTCTACATTTATTGCATTGGTTCCACAAATGCAGACTCCTCAAATAGTGTCTCATTTTAGACCAATTGCTTGCTGTAATGTGATATACAAATGTATAAGCAAGATTATCACTAAGAGGATTAAAGGGTATTTGGATAATATTGTTTACAGGAACTAAAGTTCCTTTATTCAAATTGGAATATTTAAGATAATATTATGTTGGCACAATATTGTTTAATGGGTATGATAGAAAATGGGACCAAAGAGAGTTAGCAATGAATGTGGATATTCAGAAGGCATATGACACAGTGAACTAGCAGTTTCTTGAAGATAATCGGAGAGGGTTTGGGTTTCATGAGACAATGGTTAATTGGATTATGAAATGAGTTACAACTACATCATTCTCTATTTCTGTAAATGAAGAGAGTTGTGGCTATTTTAGTGGTGGTATAGGGTTAAAGCAAGGAGATACTATGTCACCTTAATTGTTCACTATGGTTATGGAGATACTTACTTTTATCATTTATAGAAATGTGGAGAATGAAGATGTTTTCAGTAGTATTTTGGTGTAAAAAGTTGAAATTACAAATGTTTGTTTTGTTGATGATTTATTGATGTTTTGTCATGCTGATAGAACATGAGTGAGTGGTTTAAAAATGAATAGAGGAATTTGGTAAAGTTGCAGGGTTGATGCCTAGTTACAATAAAAAGACCATTATTTTTTGATGTTTGAATGAGGAGGAAATGAAAGAGCTTCTTGAAGTTGTTCTATTTAAGGTGGAGAAGTTGTCTATTAAGTATCATAGAGTTCCTCTAAGAGATTAGGTTTGCAAAAGTCTTATTAATAAGGTGGAGTGCATGGTTAATGGTTAGAAGAAGAGATGCCTATCATATGTTGGATGACTTATGCTGGTGGCTTAAGTGCTTGAACCTCTATACATGTGTATTTGGCTTCTGTTTTTTTTATTGCTTGCAGGAATTATTAATGATATAATTAAAGTTTTGAAAAAGTTAGTATGAAATAATCTTGATGGTAGCAAAGGTAAAGCTAAAGTGGCTTGGAAGAATGTATGTAAAGCTAAAAATGAAGGTGGTCTAGGCTTGAAGGATTTGTTTATTTGGAATAAAGCAAGGATTGTTAAGCATCTTTGGCATATTGTCACTGATAAAGAATCTCTTTGGGTTAAATGGATTAATACTAAAGAATAAAGGGAAGAAGTGTTTGGAAAAAGAAGAGGATAAAATGATAGTTAAGGTTGGACAAATATTTTGAATCAAAGAAATGAAGTTAGGCAGTTTATTGTTACAAGTATTGTAATGGTGAGCAGACTTCTTTGTGGTTTGATAATTGGATTAATATAGGTAGTTTGTATCAATTTGTTACTTACATAGATATACATGATGCTAGAGTTAGTACCAAAATGATTGTTAAGGATTTGATAGGGGCAGACTAATTAGCATTGGCCTGAGGGATGGAACACTAAGTTTCCTATGTTGTCTAATATCTAATATGTTGTTCTGGATCAACAGGTAAATGATACAGTAATGTGGAGGACGAGGAAAGTTAAAAAGAGGAAGTTTTCTATTGGCCAAGCTTTTTGTGACCTTCTTGATGGGTCTCATGATGTAGTTCTTTTCTCAAGATATACCAAACATGCTTTCATTATGTGGTTAGCTATTCTGAATAAGCTATCTACCCAAGATAAAGTTAAATTGTGGAGGCCCTATGATGTTATGAGTTGTGCACTATGTAATAAAAATATGAACTCTCATTCACATTTGTTCATCAAATGTGAGTACTCTGCTGCTTTTGGAAGGAAGTTTTGCAGAAAGCTAATATATAATAGGAAAAAGATGAATGGGATGAAGGTTTGATTGACATTGCTAAGAAGTTTAATGGGAACAATATTGACATTTTCATAAGAAGACTTTGTGTTGCAATAAGTGTGTACTTAACATGGAAAGAGAGAAATAATATAATTTTTAGAGATGAGGAAAAAAAGGTGGAAGAGATACAAAATGCTGGTGGAAATTATTAGATTAAGACTTTTAAGCTTGAAGGTTACGGACTCTCATGCAGTTAGAAGAGTACAAGCTAACTTGGGAGTGAAACTAAATATGGTAACAACTAAGTAAGTTGTGATGTAAGTGGATAATATGGAGGTGTATTAGATGGTGGAATGAAATTTGAAATCTATAATGGAAGGGTATAAGGGGTATTTGGGATAAGAGGAGATATTGATCTGTTGGTTGAATGAGTTATGTTTTATTGTTATATCTTTAATCATAACAGTACTGACTTATCTGAAAGTTGTTACAATGGATGGAACCTTGTACCTTGGAGTTGATCTCGGTAAGTAATACTGATGGGATTTTATGAGTTTCAAATTGGCATTGGGAGGGATTTCTATGCTTATCCATGCCCTTAAGGGTTCTTGCAAATGTGATGTACCATAACGTAGGTGTCCACCATCATTGTGAATGGTAAATAGCTTGGGTGAGCTATGCTTGAATGATGGAATAGAGAGTGGTCCAAGATGACACTTTTTGGTCCATCTTATGCATATGTTAAAGGAGGTTAGGTTGGTTATGCATAAAGGAAAATTTTTCTTGCTCTGTGATGCCTGCATCTCTATGTGGACATGTATTTGACTAGTGAGATGGTAGATGCTAGTCAACGCTTGTTTATATATGTGCAAGAAATATAGCAGGGTAGGAAAAGCTCTTTATGCAGTGTGAATGTGTAACACCCCATTTAATAGGATAGAGTGCCACCGTAAATTATGGTGTATCATCAAAGCATGCAAGGTAAATGTCTAAACATTCATGACCATAATAGAAATACCAGAATCAAACATCGACAGTCTAGTAACTCACAAACAAGCAATATAAGTACTGTAAATGGAAAGGACTAAAAAATGTCCAAAAGATGTAAAGTAGGAATAAATGCATAAGGTAAAAGAGGCCGGTAACTTCCAATCCTGATACACATACTCTGGAGTTCCTACTTGCGTCCTTGGGTACCTGCCGTTTAGGAACATGGAAAAGTAGACGGTTGAGCATAACGCTTAGTGCACGGATGTACAATAAAGCATGAAAAACATAGAATATGGACATATAAAGAGTATAAAGCATGAATGGCAGCGAAAATGAATAAGTCCTGGAAAACCTAGTTGTCTGTCATGTTAACTAGTTTTAGTTCTGAAAACATAGCTTATGTTACTTATGAAAATCTGTATTAGTTTATGTATCATAATAGCCAATATAGGTCATGAGATCAACAACGTGCATGAATACTTGGAGGGGAGACCTCATCATGCAATTAGAGGGGTTGCCTCTAATTAACTGGTTAGTGGGTAAGAGGGATCAACTCCTTGTGAAGGATGCAAGACACACACCATATTCACCATAAAATCCTGACTGAAACATGTAACTAGGATGCACTCGTACGCCCCACATGATAATATAATAATATAATGGCCAAATAACTGAAAAGGGACGCCACAAGCTATCACTCTGCCGTGGTGAAGTCATAACACTAGTGCCTCTAGTGTTATGGTTATGCTACCTCCATAACTAGGTGAAACTGTTAACGCATGTATATGGCAAAGGTAACTAATAAACATAAGCATTTAATTTGTACTACTGGGGAAAACAGTTGGCTGCATACGGGAAATCCTAATGAAGAGAAGAGATTGTCCTTACTGAAGGACGGGAAATCCGTACCTTATGTCCAGTAGAAGCTAACGGAAATGATGAAGACTAATCTGCCTTGACGGATAACACTACATAAGAAATATGGACGTGTATGATTTGTCTGAATTACATGTGTTTTACTAGTTCCGTATGTTATTAGCTTGTTGTACGTATTCTGTCATGTTTTACTGTTTACTGTGTTAACTGTAGTTATTTTGATGTTCTTTTGTGTATTATTCATGTATTAGTGTATTATAATACATGTATTGTAATACTAAGTAACTTTCTAAAAGTAGCAGGTTTCCATAAATAGCAAGTTTCCAAAAATAGAAAGTTTTCAAAAATAGAAAGTTTCCAAAAATAGAAAGTTCCCAAAATTAGTAAGTTTCCATAATTAGAATTAAGCTGAATTATAAATAATAAGTGAAGTTAAACTAGTACAATACAAGTCATGGTTATAGTTGGTTAATTAAATAACTGGTTAATTTAATTAAACTATACGTTATATGATTTTAATTAAAATACATGTTTAATTAAAATTAACTAAGTATAAATACCTTAGGTTATTCATGAATTAATTAAATAAATTAATTAACCTAAAGTTTAATTTAACATGACTTATAAAAATAGTTTTTATAAAAACCCGAATCTCGAGCCCGTGTTTTAATATAAGCCAAACCAAATAAGCTATAAACAAGTCCCACCGAGACCTTGGAAAGGATCTCGGTTGACACAGCTTAATCAACTAAACATTTAAACATACCCCAACCTAGTGTCGGGGTTTCTTTTGTCTCGGGTCCGAACAAATAAAACCAACCGAGCCCCTTGGGGGTCTCGATGGTGTCTCAGTTACACCAAACCGAACAAACAACCACACCCCGACCCATGGTCGGGGTTCCCTTGTTGCGCCGAGCCAAAGACCAACCAAAGCCGAGACCTATATGGTCTCGGTGATGGTGATTAAAACAAACCGAGCGCCCCCTTTGGGGTCTCGGTGTCTCGGCCGAACAACACCACGCCAAACACCCCCCTTTTAACATGATTTAATTAATCTTCTTGTTTTATTTACTTGTTTTATTTATTAATTAAATTTAATAACATGAATTCATAAGAAATTTAAAAGAAAAAGAAGTGTTATAACTACCGAACACGTGGAAAGAAAAGAATTATAGATCACGAACACGTAGACTCCAAAATCAAAGATCAAAATTGTCCGAATCTTCCTTGTGGTTTAATGTGGCCGGCTGCAAGAGCAAAAAGGAGACAGGGTGTTAAACCTAAAATTATGAAAAGGTTTCCTAGAGTTTTTCTTAACATGTATTTAATTTAGGTCATGGGCCAAAGCCCACCCCTTCCTTCTTTCTTTTGTAGCCGCGACATCAAGGGAGCCCATGGGGTAAACCCGTAACTTTTCTTGTGGTAATTTATTAACGTGTGTGTTCGTGATTTATTACTCGTGATTTTGGTATCCGTGGTCGTGTCACATTTATAATATTCATGATTGTTCGTTATTTATTATCGTGACACGTGTATTAATATTATAAATGGAAAGTTTAAATTTTACCGTGTTTTTCGTAAGTCACTGTTCACATGTACTGTTCATAGTGTAGAAACTAGAAGGGGGGGGGGGGGGGGTTGAATAGTTTCTAGTTAGTTTTCAAAACATTTCGGCTTAATCCACTGTGCGCGGTTCCTTGTGTGTACCCGCGTTTCTTTATCAATAAAGAACCGCCGGTCCATTTAGGGAACCGCCGACAGTGAACTTAACCTTTTGTTGCATGTTAAACTTTGACAATCCTTTGTATCAAATTCTTGATCAAGCTTGACTAGATATGAGATGTGTTTGATTGAAAGATAAATACTACAAGTAAGTAAATACACAAACACATCAAATCAAGAGTACATCAAGCAATAGTCTAAACACTAAGCACACACGTACTAAGCATAAGCTTTTCCGCAACTAGGATGTTTAGACTAAGTGATGTACACTTGACAATAATCTAAACACGTATCACACACGTACTAAGCCTTAGCTTTTCCGCAACTTAGATGTTTAGATTATGAGATGCACACAACACATAACATATAAATACATCTATAATAGTAAAGACATAAATGTAAAGGAAAGTACCGACACGATGATTTATAGTGGTTCGGTCACGAAGCTCCTCTTCGCCCTACTCCACTCCTTGAGTACACCTTACTCGAGAGTTACTTCACTAGTCAACAAACTCCTTAAGGTGGAGAAACCATACACAACGTCGCTTATCCAATTTCCGACTCTAAGCTAAAAGTCGTGTCCTAATCTTAGGTATGACCAATCTACACAACGTCGCCCACTTCACCATTTAACGACCAAGGCTAGATGACGAGTTCTAATCGAAAGCTAGAACCAATCTTCACGACTCTTTACTTTGAAGCTAAGTGAGAACTTCACACAACACAACTACTCTTCACTTTAAAGCTAAGTGATAACTCACAAGACACAACCACATCACTTTAGAGTTTAGTGAGAACTACCTAGACACAACCACATCACTTTAGAGTTTAGTGAGAACTACCAAGACACAACCTAATCTACCCACTAGTTATGTTTTATGGCCCAACATAACAAACCTTGTGTTTTATGGCCTAAACACATAAACCATATAGATCTAAGCACACATCACTTAGATCTATAACTCTAACACTATATCCAAGTACTAACAAGACTTGGATCTACACAACTAACACCTAATCCAAGGATACCCATCACTTGGATATTCTACCCTTACAAACACATCCAAGTGTACCCAACACTTGGATCTTCTACATATACATAGTAGGAAGACTAAAAACATAACTTAGATCTATAGAAGGAAAGATCTTCATCATGTAGTGAACCCAACACATCATGGTAATGATAGTGTTCTTCTCTTTGCACTTGAGAGGATGAGGAGATTGAAGATTGAATTACATCTTAAACAAGATTAATCAAAACTAACTAATCAAGGATCTAAGATGGTTTTTGAAAGAAACTGTGCAAAAAGGGTTAAAAGAAAACCTGGAAATGATCCACTATATATAGGACAACATTGCAACGGTCAAAAACACCCGCGGTTCCTTATCTCTACCCGTGGTACCTTATAATAAGGAACCGCGGGTTCCTTTAAGGAACCTCCGTGTCGGAGTTCATGCAAATTTGTCCTTTAGTGGGGATATGCCACCTGGGGTAGTTTATACCCTTAAAGGATATTCCTTTGGAATATGGAATATGCCAAATTCAAATTTCCATTTTCTTTTTAATAAAACATTTTCTTAAAAATAAAGTTAATTAAAATCTTTTGTCACATTTGATTAAAATGTGAGTTTTAAGAAAATATTAATCCTTGATCACTTAGTTAGGTTAATGACATGTTTGTACATACCTTGAGTGATTCATGCCGAATGTGGTCTTGGAGGTGTCGAGAGAAGTATACAAATGTATTCTTGAGTGATTATAAGTACCTTAACATTTTACATAATGTATTGCAAATTATACGTTTGTCATCAACAAAACACAAAGAGATTATATCGACAAAGCATCGTAATGTTTGCACTAACAATCTCCCCCTTTTTGATGATGACAAACAAGTAAACCGCAACACATATTAAAATGCATAAGTTACTCGTTTACACTTACTTCTCCTCCTTTTGTTAAATCAAAAAGGTAGTCTTCATTTGTAGAAGAGGAGGATTGACTTCGAGAGAACATGCATCCAAAAATCTAATCATCCATAGTGGTTGTCGTTTGAGAGGCGAGAATCCAAACCATAAACCGATCATACAAAAATATTGAGCTTGCGTCATCCTAGTGAATTCTTCAATCACCATAGGTTAACCAACTCCAAGCATAATAATATGCTTATCTACGAGTGTCCAAAATGCATTACTTGCAAGATGTTCGATTAATGCAATTTGAGTGAGTCAACGATCGCAAATGTAATGACTTGAACTCTTGTAAATGCTCCCCTTTGATATGAGCTCCCCCTTGCTTGAGACACCAACAAAGAAAGAATAGTGACGAGCTACAAAAATGGGTTAGAAGTGTCCTACAAAACAAGGTTAGTAGACAAGAGCATATATAAAAAGAGGATGATAAACAAGTCGTTTGCACAAAACAATGACAAGCATTGAAGAAAAAAAGTGTGCACGCGATGCTATCAACCAAAAAATTAAAATAAAGGAGAGGATCGTGACAAGATCAATTCACAATTGTTGGAATAGAGATAGAAAAGAAACATCTATACCAATTGTAATGATAATATGTCAAAGGGTAAAAAGCTTAGATTTTTTGGAATCACCCAAGAAAATTCAAGATTTAACCATCAACTCTCAAAAAAACAAGGAGAGGATTTTGAGGAAATCAATTCAAAATTGTTGGAATAGAGGTAGAAAAGAAACATCCAAGAATTTGAAGATATCATCTCAAGAGGTTAAAAACTTAGAATTGATGGAATCACCCATACCAATTGTAAATTTTAACCGCAATCAACTCTCAAAAAGAGGAACAAAAATATCTCAACCTAGAGACATTTTTGACCAAAAAAAAATAATAAAGGAAAACCAAAAGCGGATAAATCGACGCTTTAATAAAAATTCGGGATATAGGACATTATAGGCAAAAATGCGTATGAATGTCGACACCAAATGGTGTTTAGCATGTGATAAACTACATGCTCTAAGTTTCGTAGCTCTTCTCAATCATTATGGATGTTCAAAGAACAATTACATGATGAGGAAAGGGTAAGGCTCGACTCAACTTAGTTTAGAAAGACTAGAAGAAAGAGACTCGACTTAGAAGAGCATGATTAAAATGAATTGAGAGAGACTCAACAAAGAAGTTAAGGATAACTTCACAAATTGATTCATGAATACTATACCTTAGAAGGTGATAGTGAAATCTCGAAAGAAAATGAGAGAAGAAACTCAAAAGAAGCTCAAGAAGACATGAAGAGTTAGTACAAAATCTAACAATGCCTTATGAAGTCATGCAATGCCTTATGAAGTCTACAATAAACCAATGTAGAGAAGGTGCGCAATTAACACATATGGCATGCAAGAAACAAGATTACTTAAAAAGAGAAGACTAAGTAAAACATGTTAGCACGTAGCATTTAAGGACATGCATGAGTTAGACACATCTAAGAGATATTATATCGGAATTGCTTGACAAAGACAAAACCTTTATAATAAGCATGCATTCATTAACTAATCAATTAAGCATATAACATACGGATACGCAAGAAGATATATAAGCAAGTAGCATACAAGCAAGTCATCTATCTAGATATCATAAAACAAGCTACATGTAATGTAAATCTCCAAGAAGATTCCTAATTCTTATTAGTTTAAGAAAAGGACTCAAAATGAGAGAAAAAAAATATAATAACAACAAGATCCAAGACTCAAAGAAAAATCATGTTGAAAAACATGAAAGGAAATACAAGAGAATAAAGATCATACAAAGATGTATAAAAAAAAACAAGCCTAAAACTTAAGCATAATTTTAATCTTAGTTACACTAGAATCCTAAGATTTGCTTTAATTAGATGCCTTAGCAATAAGCAATCCACATGCTTAAATGAAAGACAAGGGTGGTGGCGGAATTTGGTGGGGTGAAAGGTGAAGTCACCAAGGGTTAAACAAAGTCATTCACAATGGGAATGCTTTGGATGGGTGATGTGGGTGAGTTTGAATGGGTAAAAGGTGAAGTCACCAAGGTATCAACAAAGTCATTCACAATAGGAATGCTTTGGATGGGTTGAGGTTGGGTAGTCACACCCAAGAGAGCACTTGGAGTAAAGGGTGAGGTTAGCTCATTCATTCTAGATTGGAATGAAGAGGAGGTAGAACCATATGAATGGTTGGTACCATGGGTTGAGTTAGTCTTTCATGGAGCAAGAGGTGGTGAGGGTAATGAAGAGATAAGAATTGGAACAATCTCATTCTTGGGTGTGTGAAAGGGTGAAGAGTTAAGTTTGGGTAACTTAATCTTAATTTTGAGGTGCCTCTTTGAAGAGGAGGTTTTGGATGAATTGAAGGTTCTTGTAGAACATGGTAGTAATGGGTGGTTTAAGGGGTAAGGATGAATGGTTTGAGGTGTGAAGAACATGGCTAACACGGTGGGTTTAAAAGGGTGAGGGGATGATCCAAACTAGTAATGGGTTAAAAAGGGAAAGCCCAAGATATTTTAGGAGTGATCAAAGGTTTGAAACAAAGATTCCAAAGGGTGTTGGAACAATTGGGAAGTTTCAGAAAACCCGAATTTGAGAGCTTCTGCCCGCGGTTCTTTATCTCCACCGGCGGTTCCATATTGATATGGAGCCGCGGTCTATTTAAAGAACCGCCTACAGAGGCTAGGTTTAGGTGGTGAAGGAGGATTTTTCAATTCAGCAAATCCTAATGTTCTAGTCTAACTTATCATAAAGTCATGCTTAAGAGCAATAAAAACTAGAACACACACAAAGGAAAGACACATAGGTTCAGTTAGCACGTAAGAGGAAAGCTAAGAAAAACCTAATGGCTACAAAAGAAAAAGACTCCTAATGACATAAAAATTTCATCAGAGTAAACTATCATTAGTCATATATAGGAAGAGTCATTTAGCCAATTTAGAGAATGAGTATGAGACTATCACTAGAGGTGCTCAATTAAGGCTAAACACGACCATTTTTACGAGTTATACACCAACTCAACTTCCCACGTGGAAGTAATTCAACCGTTAGGTCAAATTAAGATCCTAGTGCATAAATTCTCTAGTAGTCATTCTCAAGTTAGACAAAGTGTAATTCCAACATTTTCCTAATAAAGATTAGCAAGGATGAAACTTGCATGGCGACACAATTCATGACCTAATGAGGGTTAAGAATGCACCATTGCATATCTTGACAAAAGAGTCTAGTTAAGGTTAATTACCTTAATAGATCTTGAGGCCAATAACATTGAATTGTACAAACCAAGTTTACATAATTTGTTAGAACACTCTTGATTGGTCTTTCGGAAATGACACATTTATAAATTGCATAGCAATGTAAATTACTTGAGTATTTTGGATGAAACATCCAAGTTATCAAACCGACTCTATTGTGCATTATAAGTAATTATTAAACAAAATATGTCTAACAATTTGAACAAGTAGATTCAATATAACACCATCTACACAAGTGTGAGTTATGATCCGATGTATATTATTAATAAACCGCATTCATGTCTACACTAAAAAAACATGTCAGTTAGATTCGATAATGATACCAATCATAGTTTGAATAATGCATTGATATTTAATCGAAATCTTTCTTGATTCCCACAAACACTCTTTTAAGAGAAAATAGCTAAGATTTTCAAAGGGTGTTTCATGTTTTATAGTGAGACATTTATCTACTTGAACTAATAACACAATGATCGAGTAAGACGACCTAAATCAATAGATTTGACAAGCTCCCAAAGCTTTCAAACCTAAAAGTGTTAAAGAACATCCCGAGTTGTACAAGATGTTTATATAACATTCGTAAACTAAGAGATGTTAATCCTATATGCAATGCACACATAATGTTACAACTAAAATGCAAGAAATCTAGCATACATCCTAATTAGGAAAAACTAGATACTAACAAATACCAAGCAAGGCACAAGAGACTAGACATATAAGCAATACTACTACAAATAGCAAGGAACACTTAATAATGTCTACATATAATAATAACACACAAGGAAACACATACAAACAATTAGCTTAACACATAAAAGCATTCGTCCATGTTTTGAGTGTTAGATACAACAAAGTATTCATAGCTTGATTTTATTTGAAAATAGTCTTTGACCCATTTAAGATTTAATTAAGTTTAACACTTTGTAAATATATCAATTTTCAAAGATATATCACCAAGAGATGTCCAACTTAATAGAAAAGAGTAAAACACAAGTTTTACGACAAACCGACGCTCAATACTTTGGACAAAGTATGGAACTTAGAAACCATCCAAATTTTAAAGTTTGAATAAAGGTTTGAAAACATTTTTAATTGAAAGAAAATTCAATTACGTTCGAAATGACGGGTGGCACGACTTCTACGGACTTACAGTTGATTTTATATGATTTTTCAAAGTTTTCAAAAATCTGAGTCAGACTGACTGCGGTTCCTTATTGATAAGGATCCGCGGGGAACAATAAAGAACCGCGGTCAGAGGACAAAAAAATGAGTTTTTGGCCAAAATCATTTGGTAACTTTTTGGAAGGACTTAGGACTCTAAAAAATCATTTTAGACACATAGATATCGTATTTTAGAGTTGATTATGACACAAAAGATTTTTATACTTCCAAACATGAAAAGATTTAATTCAAGCTATTATACAAAGTTTATTTAACACCAAAACTTGTATGAATAAAACAACAAAACACATTTCATAAGTAATCACTCTTTATGAACAATTTGATACAAAGATCGTCTCTATTTTTAAAAACCGTTTTTATTTTTAAAAACCATTTGTTTTGAAAAAGAGAGCAAAGATCG
Source organism: Glebionis coronaria (assembly GCA_025667525.1). NCBI lineage: Eukaryota > Viridiplantae > Streptophyta > Magnoliopsida > Asterales > Asteraceae > Glebionis > Glebionis coronaria. Next base: position 135,649,654 of record CM046879.1, on the reverse strand, counting down.
ATCCAAGCTTTAAAGTACAATATACTTCAAAGATCTTGAGTAACCTCGCTCTGATACCAATTGTAGAAACTAGAAGGGGGGGGGGGGGTTGAATAGTTTCTAGTTAGTTTTCAAAACATTTCGGCTTAATCCACTGTGCGCGGTTCCTTATGTGTACCCGCGGTTCTTTATCAATAAAGAACCGCCGGTCCATTTAGGGAACCGCCGACAGTGAACTTAACCGTTTGTTGCATGTTAAACTTTGACAATCCTTTGTATCAAATTCTTGATCAAGCTTGACTAGATATGAGATGTGTTTGATTGAAAGATAAATACTACAAGTAAGTAAACATACAAACACATCAAATCAAGAGTACATCAAGCAATAGTCTAAACACTAAGCACACACGTACTAAGCATAAGCTTTTCCGCAAATAGGATGTTTAGACTAAGTGATGTACACTTGACCATAATCTAAACACGTAGCACACACGTACTAAGCCTTAGCTTTTCCGCAACTTAGATGTTTAGATTATGAGATGCACACAACACACAACATATAAATACATCTATAATAGTAAAGACATAAATGTAAAGGAAAGTACCAACACGATGATTTATAGTGGTTCGGTCACGAAGCTCCTCTTCGCCCTACTCCACTCCTCGAGTACACCTTACTCGAGAGTTACTTCACTAGTCAACAAACTCCTTAAGGTGGAGAAACCATACACAACGTTGCTTATCCAATTTCCGACTCTAAGCTAAAAATCGAGTCCTAATCTTAGGTAGGACCAATCTACACAACGTCGCCCACTTCACCATTTAACGACACAAGGCTAGATGTCGAGTTCTAATCGAAAGCTAGAACCAATCTTCACGACTCTTCACTTTGAAGCTAAGTGAGAACTTCACACAACACAACTACTAATCACTTTAAAGCTAAGTGAGAACTCACAAGACACAACCACATCACTTTAGAGTTTAGTGAGAACTACCTAGACACAACCACATCACTTTAGAGTTTAGTGAGAACTACCAAGACACAACCTAATCTACCCACTAGTTATGTTTTATGGCCCAACATAACAAACCTTGTGTTTTATGTCCTAAACACATAAACCATATAGATCTAAGCACACATCACTTAGATCTATAACTCTAACACTATATCCAAGTACTAACAAGACTTGGATCTACACAACTAACACCTAATCCAAGGATACCCATCACTTGGATATTCTACCCTTACAAACACATCCAAGTGTACCCAACACTTGGATCTTCTACATATACATAGTAGGAAGACTAAGAACATAACTTAGATCTATAGAAGGAAAGATCTTCATCATGTAGTGAACCCAACACATCATGATAATGATAGTGTTCTTCTCTTTGCACTTGAGAGGATGAGGGGATTGAAGATTGAATCACATCTTAAACAAGATTAGTCAAAACTAACTAATCAAGGATCTAAGATGGTTTTTGAAAGAAACTGTGCAAAAAGGGTTGAAAGAAAACCTGGAAATGATCCACTATTTATAGGACAACATTGCAACGGTCAAAAACACCCTGCGGTTCCTTATCTCTACCCGCGGTACCTTATCAATAAGGAACCGCGGGTTCCTTTAAGGAACCTCCGCGTCGGAGTCCGTGTAAATTTGTCCTTTAGTGGGGATATGCCATCTGGGGTAGTTTATACCCTCAAATGATATTCCTTTGGCATATGGAATATGCCAAATTCAAATTTCCATTTTCTTTTTAATAAAAAATTTTCTTAAAAATAAAGTTAATTAAAATCTTTTGTCACATTTGATTAAAATGTGAGTTTTAAGAAAATATTAATCCTTGATCACTTAGTTAGGTTAATGACATGTTTGTACATACCTTGAGTGATTCATGCCGAATGCGGTCTTGGAGGTGTCGAGAGAAGTATACAAATGTATTCTTGAGTGATTACGAGTACCTTAACATTTTACATAATGTATTACGAATTATACGTTTGTCATCAACAAAACACAAAGAGATTATATCGACAAAGCATCGTAATGTTTGCACTAACACATAGGTTTTTAATGCGGGTTTTACAACTCTTCCCCTCTAAAAGAACAATTCGTCCTCGAATTGGAGAAACGTAAACTGAAAGAAAACATACCCGAATTAGAACTGGAAATAAGGGTCAGAAGTCCGTATAGACTCCTCCGTCTCCCAAGTGGCTTCCCGCTCAGGATGATCCCTCCAGAGGATTTTGACGAAAGGGATCGTCTTCCTCCGCATGACACGGTCCTGTCGCTCAAGAACTCTCTCGGGTTCTTCGACATATGAGAGATCCTCTCGAATCTGATCAAGTGGATACTGGACAACATGAACTGTATGATAGTTGTATCCTCTGAGTAAGTACACATGGAACACGTTGTGAACGTGTGATAGCTGAGGCGGTAACGCTAAACGGTATGACACTTCACCAACGCGTTCTATGATGTCGAACGGTCCGATGAAGCGAGGACTGAGCTTCCCTCTGATTTCAAAACGTCTAACTCCTCATGCAGGTGATACCTTGAGGAAAACGTGATCTCCTACGTTGAAAGACACATCTTTACGACGTTTATCAGCATAGCTCTTCTGTCGAGCACGAGCCTCCTGAAGTTTTGCCTTGCCGACAGCGACCTTCTCATTGGTCACTTCAATCATCTCTGGACCTTCAAGCAGTCGTTCACCCACTTGATCCCAACAGATTGGGGCGCGCCACTTTCTGCCATACAACATCTCGAAGGGAGCACACTTGATGCTAGCGTGCCAGCTGTTGTTGTATGCGAATTCTACTAGGAATATATAATCATCCCAGCTTCCTGACCATTCTAGAGCACACGATCGCAGCATGTCCTCCAATGTCTGAATGGTACGTTCCGACTATCCGTCGGTCTGAGGATGAAAGGCAATGCTGAGCTTAAGTCTGGTGCCCCAAGCTTTCTGCAGATTCTACCAGAAACGTGATGTGAAACGGGGATCTCTGTCAGAGATGATTTCTAAAGGAGTACCATGTAGTCTCATGATGTCCCTCTGGAATGTGTCTGCTAATTTTCTGACTGGATGCTCCTTGCGAATCGGCAGAAAATGAGCAGATTTAGTCAACCTATCCACAATGACCCAGATTGCGTCATTCTTCTTCTGAGTAACCGGAAGACCAGTAACAAAGTCCATGGAGATTTTGTCCCACTTCCATGCTGGAATATCTAATGGTTGTAGTACCACTAGCACGCTGATGTTCGATCTTCACCTGCTGGCAGATCATACACTTAGAAACGAAGGTGGTAACATCCCGCTTCATACCACTCCACCAAAAGGGTTGCTTGATGTCGTGGTACGTCTTGGTAGAACCAGGATGTATGGTAAATGGAGAACTGTGAGCTTCAGTCAACACAGCTTCCCTGAGAGTAGAGTCATCAGGAACCACTAGTCTAGTGCCCTGCCATAAGATACCGTCATCGTCAACACAAAACTCCGTCTGCTGATCAAGGTTCTGAATGATAGACCAAATCTCACCATAGTCCTTCTGAGCTTCCTTGATCCTAGAATGTAAGTCTGGTTCCACTCTAAGATTAGCCCAATAACCATGTTGTCCTTGTATACAGAACTCAATATCAGTCATCTCTAGGTCACGAATGATCTCCTTCGCAATCTAAATGCCAACAATCATACCCGACCTTCTGCTTAGAGCATCTGCCACCACATTCACCTTACCAGGATGGTACTGAATGTTGGTGTCGTAGTCCTTCAATAGCTATAACCATATCCTCTGTCTCATGTTTAGTTCCTTCTGGGTGAAGATGTATTTGAGACTCTTGTGATCGGTGAATATGTCAATGATTCACCATACAAATAATGTCTCCAGATCTTCAACGCGAAAACGACTGCTATAAGCTCTAAATTGTGAGTAGGATAGTGTTCTTCATAAGGTTTCAGCTTTCGTGTTGCGTATGCAATAACCTTCCCATGTTGCATGAGAACGCAACCTAAACCCTTTCTTGAAGTGTCACTATATATCTGAAATCCACCTGAGCCAGATGGGAGAGTAAGAATAGGTGCAGTCACTAACTTCTGCTTAAGATCTTCAAAGCTCTTCTCTCGCTCTTTCATCCAGACGAATTTATCTCCTTTCCTCATTAGCTTAGTCAAAGGTAAGGCTAACCGTGAAAAGTTCTCTACAAACTTGCGGTAATAGCCAGCTAAACCCAGAAAACTTCTAACTTCTGTTGCATATGTAGGTCTCGGCCATTTAGTGATAGCTTCAACCTTGGTAGGATCCATGGTGATCCCTTCTGCAGATACAATATGGCCCAGAAATGCCACCTTGGTTAACCAGAACTCACACTTAGAGAACTTGGCGTACATCTGCTTCTGATGAAGAATCTGTAAGACTATACAAAGGTGTTCCTCATGTTCCTCCTTGGATTTGGAGAAAATCAGAATGTCATCAATGAACAAAATAACGAACTTGTCCAGAAACTTATGGAAGACACGGTTCATCAAATCCACGAAGACAACTGGAGCATTAGTGAGTCTGAATGGCATGACTACGAACTCGTAGTGCCCATAGCATGTACGGAAGCAGTCTTGGATATATCCTGCTCTTTAACCTGTAACTGATGGTAGCCGGTCCTCATATCGATCTTGGAGAAATGCATGGTGCCCTGAAGTTGATCGAATAGGTCATCAATATGCGGCAAAGGATAACGATTCCTGATCGTGATCTTGTTCAGCTCACGATAGTCTATGCATAAACGCATGTTGCCGTCTTTCTTCTTCACGAACAGTACCGGTGCACCCCATGGCAATGCACTGGGACGGATGAAACCTCGTTCCAGAAGTTCCTGCAGCTGATCTTTTAGTTCCTTAAGATCTATAGGAGCCATACGGTAAGGAGATTTGGAAATTGGCTCTGCACCTGGTATGAGCTCGATTCCAAACTCGACTTCACGAACAGGTGGTATGCCCGGAATTTCATCTGGAAATACGTCAGGAAACTCTGACACAATAGGCTGATCTTGGATCGATGGAGACTCGGCAGTAATGTCATGAATATTGGCTATGAAGCCTTGACAGCCGTGTGATAGCAATGCACGCGCCTCCCTAGATTAAATAGTCTGTACTGACCTCCCTGGTAGAAAACCATGGTGTATGTACTCTGGGGATTTAACATCACCGAAGATAACCTGATGAGTGTGGCGGTCAATCGTGCCCTGGTGTTTGGATAACCAGTCCATGCCCAAAATCAAGTCAAAGTCGCACATGTCCAAAGGAAGTGCGTCAACTCTACGGATCTTGTCATCAAATTCTAGGGGAAGATCTCTGTACACTTGAGTGATTCGTACAGAGTCCCTAAGTGGCATGGAAATGCATAAGACAGTATCTAATGGCATCGGGGAAATCCTAACACGTACAACAAAAGTAGTGGACACGACTAAATGCGTCGCTCCAGTATCAAATAGAACACATGCTACCAAACCATTCATAAAGAGATTTCCGGTGATGGTACCTGAAGTCTTATTCGCCTGATCTAGAGTAGTAATGAACACGCGACCAGAAGTAGGAGGTGGCTTGGTGTCGGCGTGTCCAGAGGTGCCTTCTAGCTCACCCTGGCGATATTCCTTCTGCTAATGGCCTTGTTGGCACACTTGAGACATCCTCCAGTACTTCGGCGGCAAACACCCGAATGCCTGAGTGGACAATTCGGACAGATTGGGTGCATGGATCTTGCAGAAGGCCTCCTAACTTGCGGAGAGCCTGTGACCAGATCATGCATGAGACATGATCGTGGAACACAAACATGATTACATACAAGGTTTGAGCATTACCTGGTGTTGATGGATGGTTCAATTGCGAACCTCCGTGGTCCTGGTTCCTATCGTAACCATTGTTCCTGATTATAAGCGCTGGTGTGTCAAAATAATGAAATGTATGCAGCTTAATAACATTGAATGTAAAGGTGGGGGCTTGTACTCGCTAACATCATTTTGGTAGCTGAAAACACCCTTCTCTTCGGAGGACTGTTGCTGAGCAGCCAGAAGATTCCGGGCCTCAATCTTCTGTCTGAAATGAGAAATTTGTATAGAGAATGACGTAAAAGGACATATTGAAAAACTTCACCGGTTAACAAATGGTGATTTAAGATACCTCCTAGCTGGGTTGTCCTTACCATACACCCCTTGTTCCTGCAACATCTCATACTTCCGAGCTACATCGGCCACCTGTGCCATCGTGCTAAAAGTGGAATCTGCCAACTCATTGGGGACCGATGTACGAAGAGCCCATCGGAAGTGGTGTGCTTGTTCTTCAGCAGTATGTGGTGTTGTGCCAATAGAGTCGGCCAGCCGAAGAAAACGTTTCATGAACTCGTTGCTGCTCTCCTCAACTCCTTGCCTAATTCCATAGTACTCCCTCAATAGCTCATGCCTCTCAGTCTTAGAAAGGGATGGCGGTGGTGGAGGATTGTTATTGTTGCTACCATGAGCCTGAAATTCCGCACGAACTTCGTTTCTGACTTCGTTGCGAAATTGGGGAAGGAGGGCTTGCAGGGCTGCATTGACAGCTGCTGCTAAATCTGGAGTATTGCTATTGTTCACCATCTGATAGTTTAAAACAACAAAATGCAACATAAATTATAAATTCTGAAATGAGATAACATTAGAATGCATGAACAATATATAAATCAAAGAAGCAGTTTATAATGCATGAAACAATGTGAAAATGCATGATGCAGTTTATAAAACTTTTATATGAACGGGAGTGAACGCCTATGGTCAATTCACTCAAACAAAAGACATGGCGTGGGGACGCCAATGGGTCGGTCCCAAAGTTAAAAGTTTCGATAAAAGCACATGCGACTAAATAGGGCCAGTCCTGTACCAACCATTACTTAGTCATAAACCTGCTACAATGATATGAATGCATGAAATAAAATGAAAATGAATGACTGCATGAAAACCAACTCTCAGTTCTAGGAAGATACTAGTGACTACCCGGAAGTCACAGGTCATTTTTACAGAGATAAAGGTCAAAACCTTGGGCTCTGATACCATAATTATAACACCCCATTTAATAGGATAGAGTGCTACAGTAAATTATGGCGTATCATCAAAGCATGCAAGGTAAATGTCTAAACATTCATGACCATAATAGAAATACCAGAATCAAACATCGGTAGTCTAGTAACTCACAAACAAGCAATATAAGTACTGTAAATGGAAAGTACTAAACAATGTCCAAAATATATAAAGTATGGTAAAGTAGGAATAAATGCATAAGGTAAAAGAGGCCGGATAGCTTCCAATCCGAATGCACATACTCTATAGTTCCTACTTGCGTCCTTGGGTACCTGTCGTTTGGGAACATGGAAAAGTAGACGGCTGAGCATAACGCTTAGTGCACGGATGTACAATAAAGCATGTAAAACATAGAATATGGACACATATAAATAGTATAAATCATGAATGGCAGCGGAAATAAATAAGTCCTGGAAAACCTAGTTGTCTGTTATGTTAACTGGTTTTAGTTTTGAAGACATAGCTTATGTTACTTATGAAAATATGTATTAGTTTATGTACCATAATAGCTAATATAGGTTATGAGGTCAACAACGTGCATGAATACTTGGAGGGTACACCTCATCATGCAATTAGAGGGGTTGCCTCTAATTAACTGGTCAGTGGGTAGGAGGGATCAACTCCTTGTGAAGGATACAAGGCACACACCACATTCACCATGAAATCCTGACTGAAACATGTAACTAGGATGCACCCATACGCCCCACATGATAATATAATAATATAAGGGCCAAATAACTGAAAAGGGACGCCACGAGCTATTACTCCGCCGTGGTGAAGTCATAACACTAGTGCCTCTAGTGTTATGGTTATGGTACCTCCATAACTAGGTGAAACTGGTCATGCATGTATATGGCTAAGGTAACTAATAAACATAAGCATTTAATCTGTAACTACTGGGGAAAACAGTTGGCTGCATACGAAAAATCCTAATGAAAGGAAGAGATTGTCCTTACTGAAGGACGGGAAATCCGTACCTTATGTCCAGTAGAAGCTAACAGAAACGATGAAGACTAATCCGCCTTGACGGATAACACTACATAAGAAATATGGACGTGTATGAGTTGTCTGAATTACATTTGTTTTGCTGGTTCCGTGTGTTATTAGCTTGTTGTACGTATTCTGTCATGTTTTACTGTTTACTGTGTTAACTATAGTTATTCTGATGTTCTGTTGTGTATTATTCATGTATTAGTATATTATAATACTTGTATTGTAACACTAAGTAACTTTCTAAAAAAGCAGGTTTCCATAAATAGCAAGTTTCCATAAATAGCAAGTTTCCAAAAATAGAATGTTTCAAAAAATAGAAAGTTCCCAAAAATAGAAAATTCCTAAAATTAGTAAGTTTCCATAATTAGAATTAAGCTGAATTATAAATAATAAGTGAAGTTAAATTAGTACAATACATGTCAGGGTTATAGTTGGTTAATTAAATAACTGGTTAATTTAATTAAACTATACGTATATAATTTTAATTAAAATACATGTTTAATTAAAATAACTAAGTATAAATACCTTAGGTTATTCATGAATTAATTAAATAAACTAATTAACCTAAAGTTTAATATAACATGACTTATAAAAATAGTTTTTATAAAAACCCGAATCCCAAGCACGTGTTTTAATATAAGCCGAACCAAATAAGCTATAAACAAGTCCCACCGAGACCTTGGAAAGGATCACGGTTGATGCTGCTTAATCAACTAAACATGTAACCACACCCCGACCTATTGTCGGGGTTTCTTTGGTCTCGGGTCCGAACAAATAAAACCAACCGAGCCCCTTGGGGGTCTCAGTGGTGTCTCGGTTACACCAATCCGAACAAACAACCACACCCCGACCCATGGTCGGGGTTCCCTTGTTGCGCCGAGCCGAAGACCAACCAAGTCGAGACCTATATGGTCTCGGTGATGGTGATTAAAACAAACCGAGCGCCCCCTTTGGGGTCTCGGTGTCTCGGCCGAACAACACCACGCCAAACACCCCCCCCCCCCTTTTAACATGATTTAATTAATCGTCTTGTTTTATTTACTTGTTTTATTGATTAAATAAATTTAATAACATGAATTCATAAGAAATTTAAAAGAATAGGAAGTGTTATAATTACCTAACACGTGGAAAGAAAAGAATTAGAGATCACGAACACGTAGACTCCAAAATCAAAGATCAAAATTGTCTGAATCTTCATTGTGGTTTAATGTGGCCGACGGCAAGAGCAAGAAGGAGGCAGGGAGAGACTTTTTGTTAAACCTAAAAATATTAAGAGGTTTCCTGGAGTTTTTCTTAACATGTATTTAATTTGGGTCATGGGCCAAAGCCCACCCCTTCCTTCTTTCTTTTGTAACCGCGACATCAAGGGAGCCCATGGGGTAAACCCATAACTTTTCGTGTGTTAATTTATTAACGTGTGTGTTCGTGATTTATTACTCGTGATTTTAGTATTCGTGATCGTGTCACATTTATAATATTCATGATTGTTCATTATTTATTGTCGTGACACGTGTATTAATATTATAAATGGAAAGTTTAAATTTTATCGTGTTATTCGTAAGTCACTGTTCACGTGTACTGTTCATAGGTTTTTAATGCGGGTTTTACAACTCTTCCCCTCTAAAAGAACAATTCGTCCCCGAATTGGAGAAACGTAAACTGAAAGAAAACATACCCGAATTAGAACTGGAAATGAGGGTAAGAAGTCCGTATAGACTCCTCCGTCTCCCAAGTGGCTTCCCGCTCAGGATGATCCCTCCAGAGGATTTTGACGAAAGGGGTCGTTTTCCTCCGCATGACACAGTCTTGTCGCTCAAGAACTCTCTCGGGTTCTTCGACATATGAGAGATCCTCTCGAATCTGATCAAGTGGATACTGGACAACATGAACTGTATTATAGTTGTATCCTCTCAGTAAGTAAACATGGATCACGTTCTGAACGTATGATAGCTGAGGCGGTAACGCTAAACGGTATGACACTTCAGCAACGCGTTCTATGATGTCGAACGGTCCGATGAAGCGAGGACTGAGCTTCCCTCTGATTCCAAAACGTCTAACTCCTCGTGCAGGTGATACCTTGAGGAAAACGTGATCTCCTACGTTGAAAGACACAACTCTACGATGTTTATCAGCGTAGCTCTTCTGTCGAGCATGAGCCTCCTGAAGTTTTGCCTTGGCGACAACGACCTTCTCATTGGTCACTTCAATCATCTCTGGACCTTGAAGCAGTCGTTCGCCAACTTGATCCCAGCAGATTGGAGCGCGACACTTTCTGCCATACAACATCTCAAAGGGAGCACACTTGATGCTAGCGTGCCAGCTGTTGTCGTATGCGAATTCTACTAGGAATATATAATCATCCCAGCTTCCTGACCATTCTAGAGCACACGATTGCAGCATGTCCTCTAATGTTTGAATGGTATGTTCCGGCTGTCCATCGGTTTGAGGATGAAAGGCAATGTTGAGCTTAAGTCTGGTGCCCCATGCTTTCTACAGACTCTGCCAGAAACGTGATGTGAAACGGGGATCTCTGTAAGAGATGATTTATGAAGGAGTACCATGTAGTCTCATGATCTCCCTCTGGAATGTGTCTGCTAATTTGCTGACTGGATATTCCTTGCGAATCGGCAGAAAATGAGCAGATTTAGTCAACCTATCCGCAATGACCCAGATTGCGTCATTCTTCTTCTGAGTAACCGGAAGACCAGTAACAAAATCCATGGAGATTTTGTCCCACTTCCATGCTGGAATATCTAATGGTTGTCGTAAACCACTAGCACGCTGATGTTCGATCTTCACCTGCTGGCAGATCATACACTTAGAAACGAAGGTGGCAACATCCCGCTTCATACCACTCCACCAAAAGTGTTGCTTGTTCTCGTGGTACGTCTTGGTAGAACCAGGATGTATGGTAAATGGAGAACTGTGAGCTTCAGTCAACACAGCTTGCCTGAGATTAGAGTCATCAGGAACCACTAGTCTAGTGCCCTGCCATAAGATACCGTCATCGTCAACACAAAACTCCATCTGCTGATCAAGGTTCTGAATGATAGACCAAATCTCACCATCGTCCTTCTGAGCTTCCTTGATCCTAGAATGTAAGTCTGGTTCCACTCTAAGATTAGCCCAGTAACCGTGTTGTCCTCATACACAGAACTCAATATCAGTCATCTCTAGGTCACGAATGATCTCCTTCGCAATCCAAATGCCAGCAATCATACCCGACCTTATACTTAGAGCATCTGCCACCACATTCGCCTTACTAGGATGATACTGAATGTTGGTGTCGTAGTCCTTCAATAGCTATAACCATCTCTTCTGTCTCATGTTCAGTTCCTTATGGGTGAAGATGTACTTGAGACTCTTGTGATCAGTGAATATGTCACATGATACACCATACAAATAATGTCTCCAGATCTTCAATGCGAAAACAACTGCTGCAAGCTCTAAACTGTGAGTAGGATAGTGTTCTTCATAAGGTTTCAGCTTTCGTGATGCGTATGCAATAACCTTACCATGTTGCATGAGAACGCAACCTAAACCCTTTCTTCAAGTGTCACTATATATCTGAAATCCACCTGAGCCAGATGGGAGAGTAAGAATAGGTGCAGTCACTAACTTCTGCTTAAGATCTTCAAAGCTCTTCTCTCGCTCTTCCGTCCAGACGAATTTCTCTCCTTCCCTAATCAGCTTAGTCAATAAGGCTACCCGTGAAAAGTTCTCTACAAACTTGCGGTAATAGCCAGCTAAACCCAGAAAACTTCTAACTTATGTTGCATATGTAGGTCTCGGCCATTTAGTGATAGCTTCAACCTTGGTAGGATCCATGGTGATCCCTTCTGCAGATACAATATGGCCCAGAAATGCCACCTTGGTTAACCAGAACTCACACTTAGAGAACTTGGTGTATAGCTGCTTCTAATGAAGAATCTGCAAGACTATACGAAGGTGTTCCTCATGTTCCTCCTTGGATTTGGAGAAAATCAGGATGTCATCAATGAACACAATAACGAACTTGTCCAGAAACTTATGGAAGATACGGTTCATCAAATCCATGAAGACAGCTGGAGCATTAGTGAGTCCGAATGGCATGACTACGAACTCGTAGTGCCCATAACATGTACGGAAGCAGTCTTGGATATATCCTGCTCTTTAACCCGTAACTGATGGTAGCCGGTCCTCATATCGATCTTGGAGAAATGCATGGCGCCCTGAAGTTGATCGAATAGGTCATCAATACGCGACAAAGGATAACGATTCCTGATCGTGATCTTGTTCAGCTCACGATAGTCTATACATAAACGCATGCTGCCGTCTTTCTTCTTCACGAACAGTACCGGTACACCCCATGGCGATGCACTGGGACGGATGAAACCTCGTTCCAGAAGTTCCTGCAGCTGATATTTTAGTTCCTTAAGCTCTATAGGAGCCATACGGTAAGGAGCTTTGGAAATTTGCTCTGCACCTGGTATGCGCTCGATTCCAAACTCGACTTCACGAACAGGTGGTATGCCTGGAATTTCATCTGGAAATACGTCAGGAAACTCTGACACAATAGGCTGATCTTGGATCGATGGAGACTCGGCAGTAATGTCATGAATATTGGCTATGAAGCCTTGACAGCCGTGTGATAGCAATGCACGTGCCTCCATAGATTAAATAATCTGTACTGACCTCCCTGGCAGAAAACAATGGTGTATGTACTCTAGGGATTTAACATCACCGAAGATAACCCGATAAGTGTGGCAGTCAATCGTGGCCTGGTGTTTGGATAACCAGTCCATGCCCAAAATCAAGTCAAAGTCGCACATGTCCAAAGGAAGTGCGTCAACTCTACGGATATTGTCATTAAATTCTAGGGGAAGATCTCTGTACACTTGAGTGATTCGTACAGAGTCGCTAAGTGGCGTGGAAATGCATAAGGCATTATCTAATGGCATCAGGGAAATCCTAACACGTACAACAAAAGTAGTGGACAAGACTGAATGCGTCGCTCCAGTATCAAATAGAACACATGCTGCCAAACCATTCATAAAGAGATTTCCGGTGATGGTACCTGAAGTCTTATTCGCCTGATCTCGAGTAGTAGTGAACACGCGACCAGAAGTAGGAGGTGGCTTGGTGTCGGCGTGTCCAGAGGTGCCTTCTATCTCACCCTGGCGACAGTCCTTCTGCTGATGTCCTTGTTGGCACACTTGAGACATCCTCCAGTACTTCGGCGGCAATCACCCGAATGCCTGAGCGGATAATTCGGACAGATTGGGTGCATGGATCTTGCAGAAGGCCTCCCAACTAGCGGAGAGCCTGTGACCAGATTTCATGCATGAGACATGATCGTGGAACACAAACATGATTACATACAAGGTTTGAGCATTACCTGGTGTTGAAGGATGGTTTAATTGCGAACCTCCGTGGTCTTGGTTCTTATCGTAACCATTGTTCCTGATTATAAGCGCTGGTGTGTCAAAATAATGAAATGTATGCAGCTTAATAACATTGAATGTAAAGGTGAGGACCTGTACTCGCTAACATCATTTTGGTAGCCGAAAACACCCTTCTCTTCGGGGGACTGTTACTGAGCAGCCGGAGGATTCTGGGCCTCAGTCTTCTGTTTGAAATGAGAAATTTGAACAGAGAATGACGTAAAAGGACATATTGAAAAACTTCACCGGTTAACAAATGGTGATTTAAGATACCTCTTAGCTGGGTTGTCCTCACCATACACCCCTTGTTCCTGCAGCATCTCATACTTCCGAGTTGCATCGGCCACCTGTGCCACCGTGCTAAAAGTGGAATCTGCCAACTCATTGGGGACCGATGTACGAAGAGCCTATCGGATGTGGTGTGCTTGTTCTTCAGCAGTATTTGTTGTTGTGCCAATAGAGTCAGCCAGCCGAAGAAAATGTTTCATGAACTCACTGCTGCTCTCCTCAACTCCTTGCCTAATTCCATAGTACTCCCTCAATAGCTCATGCCTCTCAGTCTTGGAAAGGGATGACAGTGGTGGAGGATTGTTATTGTTGCTGCCATGAGCCTAAAATTCCGCACGAACTTCGTTTCTGACTTCGTTGCAAAATTGGGGTAGGAGGGCTTGCAGGGCTGCATTGACAACTGCTGCTAAATCTGGAGTATTGCTATTGTTCACCATCTGACAGTTTAAAACAACAAAATGCAACAAAAATTATAAATTCTGAAATGAGATAACATAAGAATGCATGAACAATATATAAATCAAAAAAGCAGTTTATAATGCATGAAATAATGTGAAAATTCATGATGCAGTTTATAAAACTTTTATATGAATGGGAGTGAACGCCTATGGTCAATTCACTCAAAACAAAAGACATGGCGCGGGGACGCCAATGGGTCGGTCCCAAAGTTAAAAGTTTCGATAAAAGCACATGCGACTAATAGGGCCAGTCCTGTACCAACCATTACTTAGTCATAAACCTGCTACAAGGATATGAATGCATGAAATAAAATGAAAATGAATGAATGCATGAAACCCAACTCTCATTTCTAGGAAGACACTAGTGACTACCCGTAAGTCACAGGTCATTTTTATAGAGATACATGTCGAAACCTTGGGCTCTGATACCATAATTGTAACACCCCATTTAATAAGATAGAGTGCTACAGTAAATTATGACGTATCATCAAAGCATGCAAGGTAAATGTCTAAACATTCATGACCATAATAGAAATACCAGAATCAAACATCGGTAGTCTAGTAACTCACAAACAAGCAATATAAGTACTGTAAATGGAAAGGACTAAACAATGTCCAAAAGATGTAAAGTATGGTAAAGTAGGAATAAATGCATAAGTTAAAAGAGGCCGGATAGCTTCCAATCCGAATGCACATACTCTGGAGTTCCTACTTGCGTCCTTGGGTACCTGCCGTTTGTGAACATGGAAAAGTAGACGACTTAGCATAACGCCCAGTGCACGGATGTACAATAAAGCTTGGAAAACATAGAATATGGACACATATAAAGAGTATGAAGCATGAATGGCAGCGGAAATGAATAACTCATGGAAAACCTAGTTCTCTGTTATGTTAACTGGTTTTAGTTCTGAAAATATAGCTTATGTTACTTATGAAAATATGTATTAGTTTATGTACCATAATAGCCAATATAGGTCATGAGGTCAACAACGTGCATGAATACTTGGAGGGGAGACCTCATCATGCAATTAGAGGGGTTGCCTCTAATTAACTGGTCAATGGGTAGGAGGGATCAGCTCCTTGTGAAGGATGCAAGGCACACACCACATTCACCATGAAATCCTGACTGAAACATGTAACTAGGATGCACCCATACGCCCCACATGATAATATAATAATATAATGGCCAAATAACTGAAAAGGGACGCCACAAGCTATCACTCCGCCGTGGTGAAGTCATAACACTAGTGCCTCTTGTGTTATGGTTATGGTACCTCCATAACTAGGTGAAACTGGTGATGCGTGTATATGGCTAAGGTAACTAATAAGCATAAGCATTTAATCTGTAACTACTGGGGAAAACAGTTGGCTGCATACGGGAAATCCTAATGAAAGGAAGAGATTGTCCTTACTGAAGGACGGGAAATCCGTACCTTATGTCCAGTAGAAGCTAACGGAAACGATGAAGACTAATCCGCCTTGACGGATAACACCACATAAGAAATATGAACGTGTATGAGTTTTCTGAATTACATGTGTTTTACTGGTTCCGTGTGTTATTAGCTTGTTGTACGTATTCTGTCATGTTTTACTGTTTACTGTGTTAACTGTAGTTATTTTGATATTCTGTTGTGTATTATTCATGTATTAATGTATTATAATACTTGTATTGTAATACTAAGTAACTTTCTAAAAATCACATGTTTCCATAAATAACAAGTTTCCAAAAATAAAAAGTTTCCAAAAATAGAAAGTTCCCAAAAATAGAAAGTTCCTAAAATTAGTAAGTTTCCATAATTAGAATTAAGCTGAAATATAAATAATAAGTGAAGTTAAATTAGTACAATACAAGTCATGGTTATAGTTGGTTAATTAAATAACTGGTTAATTTAATTAAACTATACGTTATATGATTTTAATTAAAATACATGTTTAATTAAAATAACTAAGTATAAATACCTTAGGTTATTCATGAATTAATTAAATAAATTAATTAAACTAAAGTTTTATATAACATGACTTATAAAAATAGTTTTTATAAAAACCCGAAATTCGAGCCCGTGTTTTAATATAAGTCGAACCAAATAAGCTATAAACAAGTCCCACCGAGACCTTGGAAAGGATCTCGGTTGACACTACTTAATCAACTAAACATGTAAACATACCCCGACCTAGTGTCAGGGTTTCTTTGGTCTCGGTTCTGAACAAATAAAACCAACCGAGCCCCTTGGGGGTCTCGGTGGTGTCTCGGTTACACCAAACTGAACAAACAACCACACCCCGACCCATGGTCGGGGTTCCCTTGCTGCGCTGAGCCGAAGACCAACCAAGCCGAGACCTATATGGTCTCGGTGGTGGTGATTAAAACAAACCGAGCGCCCCCTTTGGGGTCTCGGTGTCTCAGCCGAACAACACCACGCCAAACACCCCTCTTTTAACATGATTTAATTAATCTTCTTGTTTTATTTACTTGTTTTACCGATTAATTAAATTTAATAACATGAATTCATAAGAAATTTAAAAGAAAAGGAAGTGTTATGATTACCGAACACGTGGAAAGAAAAGAATTAGAGATCACAAACACGTAGACTCCAAAATCAAAGATCAAAATTGTCCGAATCTTCCTTGTGGTTTAATGTGGCCGGCGGTAAGAGCAAGAAGGAGGCAGGGATAGACGTTTTGTTAAACATAAAATTATGAAAAGGTTTCCTGGAGTTTTTCTTAACATGTATTTAATTTGGGTCATGGGCCAAAGCCCACCCCTTCCTTCTTTCTTTTGTAGCCGCGGCATCAAGGGTGCCCATGGGGTAAACCCGTAACTTTTCGTGTGTTAATTTATTAACGTGTGTGTTGGTGATTTATTACTCGTGATTTTGGTATCCGTGATCGTGTCACATTTATAATATTTATGATTGTTCGTTATTTATTGTCGTGACACGTGTATTAATATTATAAATGGAAAGTTTAAATTTTACCGTGTTTTTTGTAAGTCACTGTTCACGTGTACTGTTCATAGGTTTTTAATGCGGGTTTTACAGAATGGATGGTGGAAATGTAGTTGTGAGCATATGATATGATGCTTATAATGTGAACCAATAAATGTTGGATACATTGTCCAATCTTATCTCAGATAATAATGATATATAGAACAAGTATCTGTAAATCCTTATGTTTAGTATTGATTAATTATATTTTGAGTTCTTTATGTATGTAAAAAATTACAAGCATGTTTGTATCTTTTACTAGTATTCTATTATGTATTTCCAAGTTAAGATTAATACAAATGGTTCTCTTTTAAAAAAAACACTCTAAATTAGATTTTAGAAAGGCAAATTACAAACGGATGTCTGTGGCACTTTCACAATCGGGTTATATCATGCCACCTCAAGTCCTTTTTTGTAAATAAGTGCCTACTTGCCCCTAGAATGGCCTCGGATAAACATATTACTCTTTCCGTCTCATATTAATTGTTTATGTTATTATTTTTGGACGTTCCAAATTAATAATTCAGTCTAAAAATAAATAAGAGATATAGATTAGGTTTACCATATAATACTCACTTGATGATATTATTACAAACAATAAAAAAGAAGTAAATTAAATGGTTATTGGTACAATTGCCATTGTGTAAAAATACAAGAGAGAGAAAGCTGGAAAAGTGTTATTTTTATTAAAGTGCGTGTTTTTTGTCGATGGACTATTAATATAGGACGGATGGAGTACATTGATCGTACATTCGTACGCATGTCATGTCTAAACAATCAAACATATAATAGGGTTGGCCTTTGGTAGTATTAAACTTGAGGGGCATGAAATGTATCAATACAACATAGTAGAGGTTACACTCAAAACAAAATAGAATATAGAGGACTACTAGTGGAATTATACATAAAAGCACAAATAAAAAAAGGAAACAAAACAAAGCGAAGACAAAGAATGAGTAATTGAGTAGTAGTAGTAGTAGTAGAGTAGTCTCATTATCCGCACTTATCATCACACTGTCTTTCTTTTTCTACCTCATTTCCTCCTCATCCTAGTTGTCTTTACTTTCTTGCAAAATTTCCTAACGCTTGCATGGTTTCCTTACCTCTTCAATTTTCTTGATTTTCTCACTTATTTTAGTATATACTTTCTTTCTTCTTAATATATTTGAATTTTTTCTTGTGATTTATTTCATATGGGCAATGATTAATTTACATAAAGATTGGTTAAATATTCAAGTCAAGCAAAAAATATATTGAATATTTTTGGCTAGTGTTTGTTTCATGGTGAAAAAGATTTTAGGGTTTTTGTGAGATGGGAAAGAAGAAGATACTAATGAAAACAAATAATTTATCTATAGCTATCGCAGAATCATCCTCAGTGATTGGAGAGGTTCAAGTGGAACAACTTGCCCAACAAGTAATTACTCCAAGAAAAAGAGGTAGGCCTAGAAAAGTAGTGGAAAGAGGTGAAGATGAAGATGAAGATATTGAAGAACAAATACATCAAGATTTGCAAGAAAACATGGAGTCCAAGAAAGCAAAGACAGATGAAGATTTGGTCAAAGAAGAAGCATCATCTCCTGCTCCTACTACTACTGCTAATAAGAATCAACCTAGAAGAAGCAGGAGAAAAAGTAAGCCTAGAAAGAGTTGCTAGAAGCTAGTTTGTAAAATCAAATAAACAAAAAAAGTCCCTTGAAGTTATTTTGTAAAAAGGTTGATTGAAATTGTAACTTGCTAATTTAGTTACTCCGTCCGTCTCATGTTAGTAGTACACCGACCGAAAACATGTAATTTAATAAAAACATAATTTTTTTTTCAGCTTTCTCTCTCTTACTTTTTACACAATAACAATTTTATTTTTAACTAATTAATTTACAGCTTCTTTATTGTTTGTAATAATACCTCAAGTAAAGATGATATGATAAACTAAATCTACATTTTTAATCTATTTTTAAACTGAACTATTAATTTGGGACGTCTAAAAATAATAACATGTACTGTTAATATGGAATAGAGAGAGTATGATTTTTGATAAATTTAGTTATGATTTTGGTTTGTGTGGATGAAGGTTTTTGAAGTGTCATGTTTTACAAACGTCTCAATATTATTTTTTCTGTTTTTTTATTGTTTATTAATTTTTAAATGTTTTAATTTAATTGTTCATTATTTTTTTAAACGACAACTTTATTAACTAGTAAAATGTTAGAAAAAAATTATAAAAGAATTAAATTAGGGTTTTTAACCAACTTTCTCAAAATAACGGGTCAATATTATTTTTCCTTTTTATTTTTTATTTTTTTTAAATATTTTAATTTAATTGTTCATTACTTTTTTTTTAAACTACAATTTTATTAACTAGTAAGATGCTAGAAAGAAATTACAAAATAAAGATTTTTAACCAACTTTCCCAAAAGAACGCTATATGACATCTACTAGAACACCAAATAAAAGAACTCGACACCATGTCATCAAAAATCATAGAACGACTAGAAGGGGACACATAAAAAAATAAGCCGATTGCGAAACAACCTGATCCTCTACCAAGTCACACAAAAAACACCTTCTAACAAGGACTTGGTATGTAGCGGCAACCGAACAGAAAGAAACCAAACTTGCCAATCTTCGAAAGAAGAAAGCTCAAACCATGTCATATCCCACCATCTGAAAATCCTACGCAAAACACATTGGGCAAAACTACATTGAAACATAACATGATGAATATTTTCCACACCGAATTACATGTAAGACATGCAAGCGAATCCAACTCCACACCTCAGCGACTAAGATTCAACTTCGTCGGCAAAGAATCACAACGAGCACGCAAATAAAAATTGTTGGAAATACGTTTTACGTATTAAGAAGGATCGGTCACTCCAACGATAATCCATGTAATAGCTCGTAGTTTAGTTAACTTTCTTTATTTATTAAACAAGAACAAGCCTAGCCTACAACATGTGTAGGCCGGCCCAAAATGTAAGCCCAAGCCCATGACAAGGGCTTGGGTATATAAACCCTCTCCTTTGATGGAGAGGGGTGTGGTTTCATTTTTACACATAGAAAACATTGGTTTCTCTCTCTAAGTGTGTGTGTAATCCACCATCTCTCTATCTCTTTCTCTCTCTAAAAACATAAGCAAGATTTACATTTCTACAAATGGTATCAAGAGCCATGGGATGATTGTTTAGTTCTTGTGTTTGTGTTCTTGATTCTCGCCATTTTTGATCCTTTTTCACACGAACCAATTTTTTTTTTTGTGTTTTTATGGGTTAATCTTGATTTACTTCATCTTATTACTTGTTATAGTGATTTGGTATTGTTATTTGGGTTAAAAACACAAAATTTTTGGTTGTTTGATTAATTTTTTGGCTTTGAATCTTGATTTGAACGTGTTACTGTACTGTCCGAGAAAAAAGGTACGTTGGAATCCATAGTACGATCTGAAGTTGCGATTGCATAAACCCTGGGGGTTTCTACTTGCGATCCATCGTCACGATCTGGTGTTACGATCTAACTGCGATCGGTAGTGCGATCCAAGTTGCGATCTTGACTTCGATAGCTCACTACGATCCATACTACGATCAAGGTAAATTTGTTCAGTACGATCTCTTGTTGCGATCCATAGTCCGATCACTTGTTGCGATAAGGGAGTGCGATCAGGGTACGATCGTTGGGTACGATCTGGGAGTCCGATCTAAGTGCGATCATAGGGAGTGCGATCCTCACTGCGATCTAAGTACGATCATCACCACGATCTGAGTACGATCACAACCACGATCTGAGTGCGATCACAACCACGATCTGAGTACGATCACAACCACGATCTAAGTACGATCACAACTGCGATCTGAGTACGATCCAACATTTTTTCAAAAACGTGTTTTTGAAAATTTTGTGTGTAATTTTGACTTGGATTTTTTGGTTTATCGAGGACATATTTTAGGGGATTTTAACATTATTTCTCAGTTTTAACACACTACAACAAACACATTTACTTTCTTTCATTGATCGATCAATTTTGTAAATCTTCACTTATTGAAATGGAGTACACATCACTTACGGATAAGTCCATCCTCTCGGGTACGGATAATCGTCCACCAATGTTGGTGAAGACTATGTATGAGGAATGGGCTTCCCGAATGGAACTTTATATGTTGAACAAGGAGAATGGACATCTAATTTGGGCATCGGTGCTCAATGGACCATTAGATTATGGTACCGTGACGGAAGGTACGACCACTCGTCCTCGCACAACGGGTGAGTTGACTGGAGATATGAAGATTCAAGATAAATGTGATAAGTATGCTACAAACATCATTCTCCAAGCTCTTCCTCCAGATGTCTACAAACTCGTCAGCAAACATAAAGTTGCCAAAGAGTTATGGGATAGAATTCGTGTTCTCATGCAAGGCACCTCGTTAACTAAACAAGAACGAGAGTGTAAGCTTTATGATACTTTTGATAAGTTTGCCTATGTGCCAGGGGAGACTCTCAATGATTACTATCTGAGATTTACCCTATTGTTGAATGAGCTTAATATCTATGGCATGGCAATTCCTACCTTTCAATTGAACACCAAGTATTTGAACACTCTTCCTTCAGAATGGAAAAAATACGTGACGGATGTTAAATTGGCTAAGGACTTGCATAACACCAACGTGGATCAACTTCAAGCTTTTCTTCAACAACATGAATGCCATGTGATCGAGGCTCGGTTGTCTACACCTCAAGTTCATGATCCACTTGCAATGTATGCTTCTCAACAAAACATGGCTTATACTTATCAACAACCATCATACTTGCAGCAGCCACCACCACACATCTATCAGCAACCATCTTATCAACCACCAATGATGCCACAACAAGAATATCAACAAAGTGTTCATCAACAATCTTTTCAACAGCAACCACCATATCAAACATCACCATCACAAGCCAACACTTCTCCATTGGGCTATACTTCTCAGCAAGGATATTTTCCAATAGAAGCACAACCAGCACAAGCTTTCTACTCTAACGAACTTCCACCAATCCAAGCACCGGTCTTTACTCCAAATGATACGCCAGCTGATGTTCTAAACCATCTCACAGCCAACTTGTCAAAACTTGTTGCAACTAGAGGATTTCCACCAACAAACAATCAGCTCCGCACCTCTTCAAATCCTCGACAACAAGCCACTGTTCAAGATGGTCAAGTGACGGTGCAACCTATTCAGGAAAGGCAAAATTCATATGGACCTCCTACAAGGACTGGGAACAATCAAGCTGTGAATTCTCAAGCTAGTGGAAATGGGAGTCCTATTGGTCCTAAGAAGGTTGTGACTTGCTACAATTGCCGAGGACAAGGTCATATGGCTAGGGAATGCACTCAGCCGAAAAGGAGGAGGGATGATGCATGGTTTCGTGAGAAGATGTATTTGGTTGATGCTCAGTCTAAGGGGAAGATCTTGGATTCAGAGGAGTTAGCATTTCTTGCAGACCCAGGGGCAGCAGATACTGAAGGCATTGCAGTCGTTTCTACTTCTAATGCAGCTTATCAAGCAGATGACCTTGACGCATATGATTCTGATTGTGATGACATTCACTCTGCCCAAGCTGCTCTCGTTGCTAATCTCTCTCACTACGGTTCTGATGTCATCAGTGAGGTACCAACCACATCTAATAATATTGATGATAACCAACATCAAGTTGGGCATAAAAATGACAACCTTGAACAGCATTCGGGAACTAGTAATTCAAATGATGTGGTACCCAATCCAACACATTTGAGTGAACCTCAACCAAATGCTACGACGGGTATGGAATCTTATGCTCAACATGATTTGGTCATGGTGCCTAAACATATTATTGATCAAATGCATATGGCCCTCAGACAATCCGTAGATACGAATTCCACCCTAACTGCCGAGCTTGCGTTGCATAAAGAAAAGATCAAAACTTTTGAAATGGTCCCTCAAGAAGAGAAAATAACATGTTCTGAATTTGACCAATTTCGTTTTGAAAAGATTGAACACTTGAAAGAAATAGAATCATTAAAAGCTAATCTTTCCAATGAATTAAAAGAAAAAGAGTCGGTTGTCAATGATTTTCAGAGTCTTAAAATGGATTTCGAAACTCTCGAGTCTAAAAAGGTTGAATCGGAAATTAATGCTACCAAACTTCTTAAATTCAAAGAACAACAGCTTTTAAAACAATACGCTTCCACAGAAAAGGTTCATCTTTTAACTAAATCATTTAAAGAATTCGAACTTAAGCGTCTTCAATATTTACCACCTAATCCCGGTTATGCAAAACAAGCTCAGGAATATATTCCCGGCCTTTATGATATGACCATAATTGGCAAATCGAAAGAAGCACCGTTTGTTCGTAGTTCTGAGGAGACAAAGTCACTTGAGGATGAAACTCATTCTAAAATGCTTTCAAAATTCCATACAATTGATTATGATCAACATAACAAAGATCAATTTTCGAAAAAGACACGCATTCGCTTACAAAAGGAATTAGCAGAATTAACAGTTCTTGTGCCCCAAAGTTTGTCAAATGAAAACCTTCCTAGTACGTCTCCTACACTCGTACAAAAGGATTTAACGAAGTTAATTCCACCGGTAAGTAAGGCGTCTGTTAACTTAAATACGGTTCACCAACACTTAGCCGATTTTGACAAGGTCATTTTGGAACGTACGACGGCCACGGCCATAACGGAAGGTGAATGGAACTTTGAGCACACTAGAGCTGCGTTTCGAGATGAAATTGTTCCGTTTGTAAACAATGTTAAAGCTTGTCTTCGTAATATTGATCAAGATTTGTTTTTGGAAATAGAAGAAGTTAGACGTGTTTTCAATGAAATGGAAGATGCTTATGAAAACAGTTTACTTGAAATAGAACGGGTTTCACGCCATAATGATCTGCTTCTGAATCAAGTGATGTCTCATGATATAGTTTCAGTCTGTGTGAATAAAAGTGTTGATAATGATTCTATTGTGCATAATGTTGAATCTGTGGATACTGTGGTAGATAGTACTTGTCACGAATCTGACGCTGATTTTTTAAAGCTTCAAGATTCATATTCATCGCTTTCAAAACGTTTTGATGAGATTCAAACACATTGTATTTCGCTTGAATGCAAGCAACAATTTATTCAAGAAATCTTTGAAACGTCATTCGAAGGTGTTAATATCGATGATGCAAATTTTGAAAAGAATTTTCGATTGAATTTACAATCAAAACAGCGTCAGCCAAGTGACAAGGTTGCTCAATCTTTGCCGATAGAAATAGAGAAATCCAAGGAGCTTCACTGTGTGAACGTACTTGAGGCCGTTGAGAATTTTAAACTTGATCTAGATAATCGAGTTTCCAAGATGTTGTCCAAAGTTGATAACTTAAAACAGAAAAATACACGACTTTTCGATTCAGTACAACCAGCATGTGCTCACACCACTGCACAGAATCAATCATTGATTGAACAATTGAATCGAAAGTCGGTGGAAATATCTGATTTGAGGGAACAAATTTGTGATAGAACCTGGTCTTGGTTGAGTTAAAGGAAACACTTCGTACTCTCAAAGGTAAGAATGTTGTGGATAACGCAGCCACTATCTCAGCATCGTCCTCTAGTGCAATCAAAAGAACCCTTATTGCCGTCACACCACTTAACAAGGGCCCTAGGACTAAACCATCTCAAACTTTGGTCACTAAAGATAAGGCGGAATCAAAACCAGCTTCTAATATTGTAAAACCCGCATGCTTTTACCATGAATAGTGCCCTTAATATCGTACGTCCTAGATTAAAACTTACCTCATGTAGTATTGATCACATTCATGTGCTAATAATCAAGCAAGTGCATACGTGTATGACATGACAAGTATCGATTACGTACGAACTCATGATAAACAGTTAATAAATATATCACGTGAACATAATTAAATCATGATCACCATTTAAAATACGAACTAGAATAATTACGTAAATACATATAATATAATTACGAGCGTTAAAATAAACAAAAACGCTTCAGACACGAACACGCTTCAGACACGAACACGTTTAACCACGAACGAACACGTAAAACACGAACACGAGGTCGCACTTATATTTTAGACACGGAAAACATGTGGGTTACCCCTTGTGGGCCCCATATCCACGAAATTAGGAAGAAGAATGGGCCTAGCCCATCATTTTACTAAACAAGGGGGTTAAGGGGAAAAAAGGCATTCATTTTCACTTTTCAAGAAAATAAACATAAAACCCTAAAAAGTTTTCTCCTCTCCTTCCTTTTCCCTTTTGTAGCCGCCACCTATAATCATCAAAAGGAGGTGTTCTTGTTGATTTTGATCATGGATATTGTACAAGTATTAGTGTTTGTTCATCCTTAATTCATCTACACAATCGGTATACCTTTTTAACCTTTCTTTTTAATTATTTCTTTTGATTTGATTTGGTAAAATTAATTAAGAACATGATGTTTTTAAAACCTAATTAAAAACATAAGATAAACATGTATTTGGTTAAAGGGTAAAATCAAAAGGTTGTTTTAGGGGTGTTTAGTTTGGCCGCCACCTAGACCGTGCCCTAAGGGGGTCACGGCTTGGCCTAGAAACCACCACCGAGACCATGTGGCCCCGGTTTGGTGGTGTGGGTCCCACGGCAGCAAGGAACCAAGGGGAACCCCGATTTGGTTCGGGGTACGGTGTCGATTTCATGCCCGGTTCACGGTTCGTTGGTTAAATCATGATCTATGTTACATGTTAATTTTTATGAATCATGAACTTAGGATATAAATTAATTAATAACATGAAATATTAATTAAATCATGACTTAGGTTATTTTAATTATTAGTTTATCATGACATTAATTTAACCTAAGTATTTTATGTTATAAGTTATAATTAATTAATTATTAAAACATGCCTATAATTAATTAATTTAGACATGACTTAGGTTATATTATTATTAATAATAATACACATTTTAACCTAAGTATTTTTCATTTCATTTTAATTATACATGTTATACTTTAATTAAAATGCTTAACCTATAATTTAATTAAGATACATGAAATAATAATTAAACTATACACTATATCATATGACTTAAGAAATAAGCTTAAACACTTAGACTTATATGTTAGCTTATGTAATCAGCTTAATTCTAATTATGGAAACTTCTATTTATAGAAACTTAATTAAATAAGGCAGCTAATCTAATTATGGAAACCTTCTATATATGGAAATCAATCTATTTCAGGCAGCTAATCTAATCATGGAAACTTTCTATATATGGAAACTTATTTAATTAAGGCAGCTGATCTATTTTTGGAAACTTTCTATTTTTAGAAACTAATCTATTTTAAGCAGTAAATTCTATTTTTGGAAACTTTCTATTTTTGGAAACTTTCTATTTTTGGAAACTTTCTATTTTTGGAAACTTTCTATTTTTGGTAACTTTCTATTTTTGGAAACTTTCTATTTTTGGAAACTTTCTATTTTTGGAAACCGGCTATTTTTGGAAAGTTACTTATTATTATACAGTAAGTATATTAATACATGAATCACCAGTAATACTTAATCAGATAAATCAGAATACAAGATAAACACAGTTTAAGGCTTTAAACAGTGAACCATGACCTAAAACATACCAAATCAGCTATAACGAGACACAGAACCCAGTACGTAATCAGTGAATCGATACTTATACACGTGTGTATTCATGTAGCATTAGTGATCCAGAAGTAGGAGTCTTTCTTCCGTTCATTTCACTGGACTTGAGGTACGGATTCCCGTCCTTTCAGTATGGACATTCCTTCCTTATTAGGATTTCCCGTATGCAGCCAACTGTTTTCCCCAGCATTTGTTTTATTGCTTTGAACTGCTTATGTTAATTTAGCATAAACTATAGCCATATACAAGCATGACCAGTTTCACCTAGTTATGGAGGTACCATAACCATAGCATTGGAGGCACCGATGTTATGACTTCCCCACGGCGGAGTGATTGCTCGTGGCGTCCCTTTTCAGTTTGGCCATATTATTATATCAGGTGAGGCGTATGGGTGCATCCTAGTTACATGTTTTATTCAGTTTATCATGGTGAATGTGGTGTGTGCCTTGCACCCTTCACAAGGAGCTGATCCCTCCTACCCAAATCAGTATATTGATTAGAGGCATCCCCTCTAATCAGCATGATGAGGTCACCCCTCCAAGTACTCATGCACGTGACCTTTTCATGACCTATATGGGCTATGGTATTTATATGTTAAAACAGTTTTCACAGGTTAAACATAAGGCTTTTCAAACTATAAAACCAGTTTTCATGATACTTAACCAGTTTACTCAGCACTTAGTCTTCCGCTGTTATATGTTACATGTCTATCCTATATCATGCTTTATTGTACATCCGTGCACTGAGCGTCTTGCTCAGCCGTTACTTTCCTTTCCATGTCCCAAAACGGCAGGTACCCAAGACTCGAGCATTTGGAGGACACACATAGGATGGAAGCTGCCAGAGACTTCTTTTCCTTTTGCCTTCATATAGTTATGCTTATTTAGTCTTTATTCAGTTCATTTCCTTTATTTATGTTTTGGGCTTATGTTTGGGAACCGATGTTTGATTCCGGTTTTCCCTATGGTCATGTATGTTTTACTGCATATCACCTTGCATGCTTTGATGACACGCCATAATCACGCGTGACATTCCATTTATCAAAATGGGGTGTTACAATTATGGTATCAGAGCCAAGGCTTCGACCTGTAGGCTCTAAAACTCGACCTGTGACTAGTGGGTAGTCACCAGGAGCTTCCTAAGCCAACGTTTGTTATTCCACGTATTGATATTTCAGCGCGTTGTTGTTTCAACCATTACGTTTTCAGCACCTTTTTGTTTTAGCCATGACGTTTTCAGCACCTTGTTGTTTTCACCATGATGTTTTCACCAGTATCGTCTTACTAATATGGAATGAACAACCGTCATCCATACTTAGTTATGTGTCAGTGTCTATGCATGATGTTCCTAGTGAACTGTGATTATGTGAACTGAACCCCAGTAGTTCATAATTTTCACATAAAATTTTTTCTGTTAAGTTTTGACAATGACTTTTAATTATTATGTTCCATGCATTCATGCATTTATATCATATGTCATCTGTTGCAGGAATTTTGACTAAGTAATGGTTGGTACAGGACTGGCCCTATTTAGTCGCATGTGCTTTTATCGAAACTTTTAACTTTGGGACCGACCCATAGGCGTCCCCTCGCCATGTCTTTTGTTTTGGGAACCGACCCATAGGCGTTCCCTCGCACATATAAAGGTTTTATAAACTACATTACGCATTCATGCACTGTTTTTCATGCATAAAATTTTTCTCATGATTTAAATTGGCATAAATTTTTTTTCATGTCCCCTCATAGGTTATTATGTTTTATGTCAAGTATGTTTTCATACTGTCATGGTTAACTTCAATTTCATGCTGATTATGTTATACACTTTTTAGTAATAGATGGTTTCATGTTTCCTCATGATAATTCCGTCTTCATGTTGATTATGTTTCACGCCTCTTTTGTTATTTACGTTGTCCTGCAAGACATTGTTAGATTTCTTGAATCATGCTTTCATGATAGTCATGGTTGGTTTCCATTGATCATGCTGTCAGGCAAATCATCGTTGAATTTTGTGTAACCACACTTTAGCGTTTCTCTATGCAACCAGAATGATGTCTATGCTAATACTGCCAGGTTATCATGATGGTTTTTCTAACTGTTCAACCGTTATACTTCCCTTAAATCATGATAAATGACCGACCCCATACCGATCATTTCATGTGTATTCTATGTGTACTCCACGTACCGTATTTCATGTGTATTACATGTACCTTAATCCATGTGTATTCCACTTGCAATACTTCACGAGTATTCGCTAGTCGATTCTAAATCATGTCAGGCGTAGGTTCACTTGCTGATATTCTACAAGATTGTCGATGCCGCTCATAGCTTGGAGATGTTACTGAAGGTTGACGCTGCTGATGTTGGGAGACGCTACGAGATGCTGATGCTGATGCTGTTCACAACCTGGAGATCCTAAAAGACGAAGACAAAGGCGTCGGAGCAAAGCAATTGGACGAGAAGATGCTTCACCATCAGACAATTCCCATCAATCATTGTCCTAAATTCATAGTTACATGTCACACGTCGTCCGGCTGTCATTTCAGCCATATGAGTTCAAACCAGTACCAGCCGGCCACTCAGCTAAATAGTTACATGAGTCACGGTCATGAGAATGACCGTCATGGAACCGACAGACAAGACGATAGTAACCACTACCATGACAGAAAATATCCTAGAAATCGCAACCGAGGCTCTGGCCGCGGACGTGATCAGACATACAAATGATCAGTAGTCCAACCGATCCGCCAATTCTGGCATATTAACCTAATATTTGTAGTTCTAATTGTTTCACATCTCGAGACACATGTCAAGACATCAGTCAAGACACATGTCTCACGTATACTTTCTGAGGACACATGTCAAGATACCAGTCAAGGCATATGTCACGCTCACATTTCTCAAGACACGAGTCAAGACACATGACTCACGTCTAATTATGGAACATTTCTAAGAAATTCAGGGTACCCTCCATGGGTATATCTATGTTGTTGTGCCCTGTATTAATCAGGCCACAAGAATTTCAATACCATTATCGGCGCATCAGTGAGAACTGTCACGTTGCCGATGTCACTTTCATTTCTTTCACCATATTTCATGTATTCATGACCATGAAGGACGCCTTTCGTATTCCCACGCATACGAAGGTTTTCCTTCAGCTTAATGATAAGACCCAAGCTGCTAACGCATTTCCTCAGACAGACACAAGATGAATTTTATGCTAATTACGTACTATGAACACCACACCATGCTATGATTCATAATTATGTACAGTAATGTTCAGGCTCCTGAATACATTCAGCTTGATTTTCCATCAGGAAAATCTGTACAATTATCTATGCTTTTCAAGCACGTGCTTTGTTAGCCATAATTGCTAAAATTTTCTAGCTGTCAGTAACACACGACTACTAAGGTCCTTTTACGCATAACCAACGGATTATTCCAAAATTGTTCCTTACACTCCAGAAGAACCTTCAAGGAGAAGGATGGTACCATGAGATTATGTGTCGACTACCGTCGACTTAAACAAATCACCATTCATGACCGTTGTTCTCCTCCACGTATTGACGACATGTCCAATCAACCGTATGGTGTTAATCATTTTTTTTAAGATCGAACTCACGATCATGCTGCCAACAGTGACGAGTGAAAAAGCAGGACATGTCCATGACTGCTATTCGTGCACGACTCGGTCATGCCAGATTTATGATTTTGAATTAGTCTCATCAATGCTCCAACCGCATTATGGACTTAATAAATTGAGTTTCCATGAACTCCTAAACAAATTCATCAGCGTTTTCATTGAGGATAACCTGATTTCCTCTAAGCCTAGAGAAGAACAGGAAGACCATATCTGCACTATGTTGCAAATTCTATGACAAGAGAAATTCTACCCTGGAAATTTTTTTTCCAATATCAATTCTGTTTGATTACAGTGACACACTGAATCACATGGGTTTCTATGGTTAATCTTACCATGACTCAGCTTATGCGTAAAGGAGAGAACCCGACACTACATTAGGTGTTCTATAAAATCCTACGCTAGGAGAAGTCTAAATTCAGAGACTCAGAGTTTCGCAACCTTCTATGTATCAAGTTTCTACGAAGCAAGATACAGTTACGTTCATATCTAGGTACCTGTTATACCAACAGGTTAAGATAGGACACCAACAAACTGGGATGTTTTCATCATATGAAATTGTGAATCGAAAAGGGACAAGATCTCCATGGATTTTAGTTACAGATTTCAGCAAACTCAGAAGAAGCATGATGCTATCTGGGTTATTGTCAACAGTTTGATCAAGTCTGCAGAATCCTTACATCCGTACGGATTCCAGAACCAACAGATTGAACGAACATGTTCCAGCCAAGGCTCATCCGATCACTTGGCAATTCCTCAGCTATCGGGTCAGACAAAGATTCGTAATTGTACTCCTAACTTACTTCATGTCTTCATTCTATTCCACGACTTGCTTTCGCGCTCACGTTCATGACACTATTCACGTTCATGATCGTATTTTGGCTTACGATTTTACGTTCATTTCGTTTCTCATTCTGGGAAGTTTGCAAGAACTTGTGAGACCAGACCCAAGTTTAGTATAACTCTCCATCATCAGATAGACGTTTCACGTCATATTCCACGTCTCACCTTGTAGCGTTTGGCGTTACCGCCATTATATTCTATGATCACGATATGTCTCACATGTCATGTTCATTCCATGTTTCTCATATCATGATCAAAATAGGTTACACGTATCAGGGATCACGATATGTTTACTTATACTACACTCGCCATATCTCCACATAGCACGTTCAAAATTTTTCACGTATCACGTTCAAAAATTTTCACGTACTACGTTTCTTTATGTCTCGCTCATCGTTTCTAATTATCAGTTAAGTCAGATGGTCTTGCATCGTAACGTTTCAGTACCCTTGCACGTTAACTCTTATTTCCTCGATCGAATTTAGGGGATCTACCTTCCGTTGATAACCAAGAATTTCTTCGTATTCCAAGTCAAGGTCAGGAGGACCAAGATTTATCATTAGTGTCAGGATCTTCTGAAGGAACCGTTCCAAGAGGGAGGCCACTTGGAAACGGACAAGTTCATCCGGACTTCTTATCCATTTTTTCTCTTATCGATTAGATATGTCCTTTCAGTCACGTCACGTTCCATGTCTTTTCAGGACATGTCACGTTCCATGTTCCCTTCTACCATGTCACCTTCATTTCCGTTATTTTGCATACCTTTCCAGTTTGATTCGGGTATGTTACTTCTTTTCAGCTTACTTTATCTATAATTCGGGGACGAATTATTCTTTTTAGGGGGGAAGAATTGTAAAACCCGCATGCTTTTACCATGAATAGTGCCCTTAATATCGTACGTCCTAGATTAAAACTTACCTCATGTAGTATTGATCACATTCATGTGCTAATAATCAAGCAAGTGCATACGTGTATGACATGACAAGTATCGATTACGTACGAACTCATGATAAACAGTTAATAAATATATCACGTGAACATAATTAAATCATGATCACCATTTAAAATACGAACTAGAATAATTACGTAAATACATATAATATAATTACGAGCGTTAAAATAAACAAAAACGCTTCAGACACGAACACGCTTCAGACACGAACACGTTTAACCACGAACGAACACGTAAAACACGAACACGAGGTCGCACTTATATTTTAGACACGGAAAACATGTGGGTTACCCCTTGTGGGCCCCATATCCACGAAATTAGGAAGAAGAATGGGCCTAGCCCATCATTTTACTAAACAAGGGGGTTAAGGGGAAAAAAGGCATTCATTTTCACTTTTCAAGAAAATAAACATAAAACCCTAAAAAGTTTTCTCCTCTCCTTCCTTTTCCCTTTTGTAGCCGCCACCTATAATCATCAAAAGGAGGTGTTCTTGTTGATTTTGATCATGGATATTGTACAAGTATTAGTGTTTGTTCATCCTTAATTCATCTACACAATCGGTATACCTTTTTAACCTTTCTTTTTAATTATTTCTTTTGATTTGATTTGGTAAAATTAATTAAGAACATGATGTTTTTAAAACCTAATTAAAAACATAAGATAAACATGTATTTGGTTAAAGGGTAAAATCAAAAGGTTGTTTTAGGGGTGTTTAGTTTGGCCGCCACCTAGACCGTGCCCTAAGGGGGTCACGGCTTGGCCTAGAAACCACCACCGAGACCATGTGGCCCCGGTTTGGTGGTGTGGGTCCCACGGCAGCAAGGAACCAAGGGGAACCCCGATTTGGTTCGGGGTACGGTGTCGATTTCATGCCCGGTTCACGGTTCGTTGGTTAAATCATGATCTATGTTACATGTTAATTTTTATGAATCATGAACTTAGGATATAAATTAATTAATAACATGAAATATTAATTAAATCATGACTTAGGTTATTTTAATTATTAGTTTATCATGACATTAATTTAACCTAAGTATTTTATGTTATAAGTTATAATTAATTAATTATTAAAACATGCCTATAATTAATTAATTTAGACATGACTTAGGTTATATTATTATTAATAATAATACACATTTTAACCTAAGTATTTTTCATTTCATTTTAATTATACATGTTATACTTTAATTAAAATGCTTAACCTATAGTTTAATTAAGATACATGAAATAATAATTAAACTATACACTATATCATATGACTTAAGAAATAAGCTTAAACACTTAGACTTATATGTTAGCTTATGTAATCAGCTTAATTCTAATTATGGAAACTTCTATTTATAGAAACTTAATTAAATAAGGCAGCTAATCTAATTATGGAAACCTTCTATATATGGAAATCAATCTATTTCAGGCAGCTAATCTAATCATGGAAACTTTCTATATATGGAAACTTATTTAATTAAGGCAGCTGATCTATTTTTGGAAACTTTCTATTTTTAGAAACTAATCTATTTTAAGCAGTAAATTCTATTTTTGGAAACTTTCTATTTTTGGAAACTTTCTATTTTTGGAAACTTTCTATTTTTGGAAACTTTCTATTTTTGGTAACTTTCTATTTTTGGAAACTTTCTATTTTTGGAAACTTTCTATTTTTGGAAACCGGCTATTTTTGGAAAGTTACTTATTATTATACAGTAAGTATATTAATACATGAATCACCAGTAATACTTAATCAGATAAATTAGAATACAAGATAAACACAGTTTAAGGCTTTAAACAGTGAACCATGACCTAAAACATACCAAATCAGCTATAACGAGACACAGAACCCAGTACGTAATCAGTGAATCGATACTTATACACGTGTGTATTCATGTAGCATTAGTGATCCAGAAGTAGGAGTCTTTCTTCCGTTCATTTCACTGGACTTGAGGTACGGATTCCCGTCCTTTCAGTATGGACATTCCTTCCTTATTAGGATTTCCCGTATGCAGCCAACTGTTTTCCCCAGCATTTGTTTTATTGCTTTGAACTGCTTATGTTAATTTAGCATAAACTATAGCCATATACAAGCATGACCAGTTTCACCTAGTTATGGAGGTACCATAACCATAGCATTGGAGGCACCGATGTTATGACTTCCCCACGGCGGAGTGATTGCTCGTGGCGTCCCTTTTCAGTTTGGCCATATTATTATATCAGGTGGGGCGTATGGGTGCATCCTAGTTACATGTTTTATTCAGTTTATCATGGTGAATGTGGTGTGTGCCTTGCACCCTTCACAAGGAGCTGATCCCTCCTACCCAAATCAGTATATTGATTAGAGGCATCCCCTCTAATCAGCATGATGAGGTCACCCCTCCAAGTACTCATGCACGTGACCTTTTCATGACCTATATGGGCTATGGTATTTATATGTTAAAACAGTTTTCACAGGTTAAACATAAGGCTTTTCAAACTATAAAACCAGTTTTCATGATACTTAACCAGTTTACTCAGCACTTAGTCTTCCGCTGTTATATGTTACATGTCTATCCTATATCATGCTTTATTGTACATCCGTGCACTGAGCGTCTTGCTCAGCCGTTACTTTCCTTTCCATGTCCCAAAACGGCAGGTACCCAAGACTCGAGCATTTGGAGGACGCACATAGGATGGAAGCTGCGAGAGACTTCTTTTCCTTTTGCCTTCATATAGTTATGCTTATTTAGTCTTTATTCAGTTCATTTCCTTTATTTATGTTTTGGGCTTATGTTTGGGAACCGATGTTTGATTCCGGTTTTCCCTATGGTCATGTATGTTTTACTGCATATCACCTTGCATGCTTTGATGACACGCCATAATCACGCGTGACATTCCATTTATCAAAATGGGGTGTTACAAATATTCCCGTGTTGCCTTCTACAGGAGTAAGCACCACTACTAAGGCTCAAAGATCTAAGCTTAAAAGAAACAAGAAGAATGATAGGATCTTGCCCCCATCTAGTAGTCAAGTGAAGAAGAAAGTAGAAGCCCATCCTAGGAATGTTATTTCTGTTTTGAATAAAAAGAATCATGTAGCTAAACCTAAAGGCTCTGCGGTTGTGCAGCGTTCTAAGCCTACTGTGAATTCTAATTTAAAATGTTGGAATTGCAATGAATGTATGTTTTCTAGTCGTCATGATTCTTGCCTTATTGACCATGTGAATGAGATGTATGCCCGAAAAAATGGATTAGAATGGAAACCGACTGGGAAAGTGTTAACCCAAGTTGGCTAGATGTGGCGTCCCACTGGTAGAACTTTCACTATAGTAGGAAATACGTGCCCTTTGACTAGGATCACTCCCACTAAAGCGAAGAAAGCGTGCCCTTTAACTAGGAGTACCAAGGCTACCAAAACACAAGCGTGTCCTTTAAATAGGAACACCAACACTACTGTAGGAACAAAGTGCCCTTTAAATAGGTCTACTCCCACTGTAGTGCCCGAGAATAATCCAAAACCTAAGAAAGTTGGAACAGTAAAACCTGTTAGTGCTAAAACTCACATTAGAAAACGCAGGAAATCTAAGGATCTCAAAAATGTTAGCAATTCTGATAATTCTATATCTGTATCTGCTAACACTCCGGAACCAATAGTTTCCAATGCATTGTCTACTGTTGTTGTTGAAAACAGGTGGTCCAAATTGTTCTCTGGTATTTGGACTCTGGTTGCTCCAAGCATATGACCGGAGATCGCTCTCAGCTCAGAAATTTCGTCAGCAAGTTTCTTGGTACGGTTCGATTTGGTAATGATCATATTGCAAAGATAATGGGTTATGGTGAATATCATATTGGGAATGTTATAATTTCGAGAGTGTATTACGTGGAAGGTCTCGGTCACAATCTATTTTCTGTGGGACAATTTTGTGATGCAAACCTAGAAGTTGCTTTTCGAGAGCATACCTGCTTCATTCGTAATTTGGAAGGGGTTGATTTATTGAAAGGTACTCGAGGGAATAATTTGTATACTTTGTCTCTACAAGACATGATGGCCGCTTCTCCCGTATGTCTTCTCTCCAAAGCATCGAAGACTAAGTCTTGGTTATGGCATCGACGGTTATCTCATCTTAACTTTGACGCTATTAATCACTTGGCGAAAAACGAACTTGTTCGTGGTCTTCCCAAACTTTCATTTCACAAGGATCATTTGTGTTCCGCGTGTACAATGGGGAAAAGCACTAAGAAATCTTACAAACCCAAGACGGAAGACACCAACCAAGAGAAACTTTATCTATTGCATATGGATCTTTGTGGGCCAATGCGTGTCGAAAGTCTTAGTGGCAAAAAGTACATCCTCGTCATTGTCGATGATTACTCTCGGTTTACATGGGTGAAATTTCTTAAAGCAAAAAATGAGGCACCTAAATTCATCATCGGATTTCTCAAGATGATTCAAGTGCGTCTCAACACTACTGTCCGACGCATTCGTACAGATAATGGAACCGAATTTGTGAATCAAATTTTGCGTGATTATTATGAAGAAGTTGGCATTTCTCATGAAACATCCGTTGCTCGCACTCCACAACAAAACGGTGTCGTTGAAAGGCGAAATCGCACACTTATGGAAGCTGCTCGAACGATGTTAATTTACGCAAAGGCTCCATTGTTTTTATGGGCAGAAGCAGTATCTACAGCAGTGTACACCCAAAACCGGTCACTAATTCGTAAACGCCATGGTAAAACACCTTATGAGCTTCTCCATGGAAAAGTACCAGATTTATCATATCTTCATGTATTTGGTTCTCTTTGCTATCCAAATAATGATGGTGACAATTTGGGAAAACTTCAACCAAAGGCTGATATTGGTATCTTTATTGGTTACGTACCCGCAAAGAAGGCATACCGAATCTACAACCGTAACTCTCGCAAGATCCTCGAAACTATGAATGTTGATTTTGATGAGCTGACAGCAATGGCTTCTGAGCAAAGCAGCTCTGAACCCGCACTTCATGAAATGGGACCCAGTAATATTAGTTCTGGTCTTGTCCCAAACAACCCTACTCCATCATCATTTACACCACCTACTAGGAAGGAATGGGATACGTTGTTTCAACCGTTCTTTGATGAATTCTTTACTCCTCCAAGTATTGTTGCTCTAGAACCTGAGGTAATAGCTCCGGTAACCGAAGTTGTCGCTCCAGCCACCGTTGCACAATCAGACACATCTGCACCTACAATTGGTCAAGATATACCTTCAACGAGTAATTCTCAACCAACACATGTAACAACTACCCACGTCATGCCTATTGATGATGAAGAGGATGATGATGATCAAGATTTGGAATTCGCTCAAATGCGTGAACTTCCATTCTTTGGTGTACCAATTCCCGACCCTAATCAAGCCGGGTCGTCCACCTCAGAGGAAGCTCCTTCTACAGTTTACTCCAATCCACGGATTCATGAACATGACAGCAAGTGGACAAAGGTCATCCTATAGATTCTATTATTGGTGACCCTAATCGTCCGGTATCCACACGAAGTCAGTTACAAGAAAGTGCAATGTTTTGTCACTTTGATGCTTTTCTCACTGAAGTTGAACCTAAGACATGGCAACAAGCTTTTACTCAATCATGTTGGATAGAAGCTATGCAAGAAGAACTTAATGAATTTATACGTCTTGAAGTATGGGAACTTGTCCCATGCCCGGATCAAGTGCAGTTACTCACTTTGAAATGGGTTTACAAGGTGAAACTCGATGAGTTAGGCGGAATATTGAAGAACAAAGCTCGTCTAGTAGCTCGTGGATACAAGCAATTATTGGGCATTGACTTTATGGAATCCTTTGCACCTGTTGCCCGTTTGGAAGCTATTAGACTATTCCTCGCTTATGCAGCCCATATGAATATGATCGTCTATCAGATGGATGTGAAGACGGCATTTCTTAATGGTGAACTCAAGGAAGAGGTCTATGTTCAACAACCGGATGGTTTTGTGAATCCTAATTATCCTAATTATGTGTACAAGCTTAAGAAGGCTCTCTATGGGTTGAAGAAAGCTCCTCGCGCATGGTATGATCTTTTGTCACAATTCCTCATTACGCAAGGCTTCGCTAAAGGCAAGGTGGATCCTACGCTGTTCATTCAGAAACGAGGTAAAGATATGATTATGGTACAAATATATGTTGATGATATTATATTTGCAGCCTCGACCCAAACCTTATCGGATAAGTTTGGGACACTCATGTCTTCCAAGTTTAAGATGTCAATGATGGGCAAGGTATCATTCTTCTTAGGTCTTCAGATATCTCAGAGTCCCAGAGGCATCTTTATCAATCAATCCAAGTATGCCCTTGAATCGCTTAAGAAATATAAGATGGAATCTTGCGACCCCGTGGACACTCCAATGGTGGAGAAATCTAAGCTTGATGCAGATCCACATGGAGTTGCCGTTGATCCGACACTTTATCGTGGAATGATTGGTACTCTTCTGTATATCACAGCCAGTCGACCTGATCTACAGTTTGCTATATGTATGTGTGCCAGGTATCAAACTAGGCCTACTGAATTACACTTAGCTACTGTTAAAAGGATCTTTCGATATCTTAAAGGAACTATTAATCGGGGACTTTGGTATTCTAAGGACTCTTCTATTGCACTAATGGCATATGCAGATGCGGATCACGCGGGTTGTCAAGATACCAGGCGTAGCACGAGTGGAACTTTGCAACTACTAGGAGATCGACTAATTAGTTGGGCATCGAAAAGGCAGAAAAGCGCTGCAATTTCAAGTACGGAAGCAAAATACATAGCTATGTCCGGTTGCTGTGCTCAAATTCTTTGGATGAGATCGCAATTAACCGACTATGGTCTAGGTTTCAACAAAGTTCCGATGTACTGTGACAACAAGAGTGCAATTGCCTTATGCTGCAACAATGTTCAATTCTCCCGGTCGAAGCATATTGACATTCGCTACCACTTCATCAAGGAGCAAGTGGAAAATGGAGTAATCGAGCTTTACTTTGTCCGATCTGAGTATCAATTGGCGGATATTTTCACGAAGGCTTTAGATCGCGCTCGAATTGAATTTTTGGCCGACAAGCTAGGAATGAGAACTTTCTCGCCCGAGACTCTAAAGGAATTGACAGATGAAGCGAAAGAATAGTGGTGGTAAAACTATTCTCCGTATCCTTGGTGATCATCTGTATATATTGTTTATATTTTTATCCACAAAAGCAAAATACAAAAATATAAAACCATATAAAAACCATAAAAATTGAAAAATTCATAAAAATCCAAAAATATAAAACCATAATATTTGATATGGGATATTATCACAAATGGTTTGACTTAATGTGCTGGCTCATCCCGACATGTGCGAAATGTTTTCGAATATCGTGGCATATGTTAAGGGGGAGCAAAATGGATTTGCTATATCAAAATGGATTTTCATGGTGATATATACTTACCCAAAACCCATTTATTTCATGACAATGAAGATTGTGGTGACATAAGGATGGTAGGATAGGTTAAGTCCTATGATTCTTCCAGAACCGGAGGAATCTTCCCAAGGAAATTCCATAGCTAGAAATAGTAGTCCTTAGGAAAGTTAGAGAAAGATCGTGAACGTAGCTGAATGCCGACCAAGTACTTAAGTTAGCACTGGAACAATCACAACAAGGTGCTAGTTATGACGTATTGGTAAGCATTAAAGGGGTTGAAGAATGAAAAAGAATTGTAAAGATAAAGGGTGTAAAGAAAGAAGCCCTCCTTACAACTTTAGGCAGAAACCGGGTCAACACATATGCTATTAAGATCATTGTTTAATGATTCTTGATATTGAAGACAGACATCATGGACCCAGTGATGCAATGCACAACCCATCCCAGCTAACTCAGATATCTCTCAAAAGGTATTTGTTTTAATCACATGGAGACAATACGTTATCTATTGATTTACTCACTCCGAGTAAATTGGTATTGAAAAGGTGGCACTCCTCTCCAGCCTCCGATCACTAAAATCCAAAATGCACGATCGAGTCTAGAGCCATTTAAGATCATCAAATATCTCATTAGGACACACTTTCATATTTCCTTGCTTCTTCACACACTGTGAAAAGTAAGAAAGATCTTAAGAGTCCTACGCAAAATCTTCATGATCTTGCCTGAACATCCGAGTAATACGAAAGTATTTACAATGAAGATGGAAATCCTTCTTGAGCGAACATCAAAAAGCTCATGGTAGGTGACTTGTGCGATTCTTTATGAATCAAACTTGTGATAACTGGAAAGCAACTGCTGTTTAATTCTTAACTGAATTTAAACACGTTTCAGGCCTCTACGCAATATCTTAGTGATCTTGCCAGAACACTCAGAGTGATACCTTAGTGTTCACAGTGATGAGTGGAAATCCTTCTAGTGTTAACCTCAAACAGCACTTGGTAGGTAACTTGCAAGATTCTATACGAATCAAACTCGTGACAACTGGAAAGCAACGATGGTGCGATTCTTAATTGAATTTCACTTGTTCCAGGAACATGAATTGACGGCTTCCAATCATGAGGATATTATTATCCAAATGATTCACTCTTTATGTTCGCAGTCAGCTTTGGACGGTCGAATAAAGAGAACGGGTTTACCCGCGAAATCCTGTCAGGAAGTTACTTAATTGAAACTATCCGTCACGGGTACGATATCTAATATCGTCCAACGGTCTTCACCGACCGGAGGTAAAATGCTACCGAATTAGAATGAAATGTTCAAATCCATTTCGTTCGTGTCTACTTATGTTGCGGCATTTGAAGACGGTGGCGTTGCGGGATCCAAGAAGAAGTCGTCCCCGCATGCTTATACTTTATGCACTTAATATCTCATTTAATTCAAGAAAGCCTAAAAGTTAAGTCTTCCGCTGTATCGAACTCTGAAGCTTTCAAGAATTACGAAGGTATAAGTATGTGGGACATGGTGTCACGAAGAGGCGAAGATCACAAGTAATGGATGCACGAGATCAAGGCAAGAGATTAATGCTCAAGATTGATATCAAAGATCACATCAGCATGTTCACCAGAAAAAGAAAAGAAAAGGAAAGACGAAGACTACGAGCTCAAGACAAGCAGAGTATGCTAGGTTTATTTCATTATTGTAACTCGGGTAACGCCCTTGTTTGGAGTGACCTCCCTTAGGGGGAGATTGTTGAAAATACGTTTTACGTATTAAGAAGGATCGGTCACTCCAACGATAATCCATGTAATAGCTCGTAGTTTAGTTAACTTTCTTTATTTATTAAACAAGAACAAGCCTAGCCTACAACATGTGTAGGCCGGCCCAAAATGTAAGCCCAAGCCCATGACAAGGGCTTGGGTATATAAACCCTCTCCTTTGATGGAGAGGGGTGTGGTTTCATTTTTACACATAGAAAACATTGGTTTCTCTCTCTAAGTGTGTGTGTAATCCACCATCTCTCTATCTCTTTCTCTCTCTAAAAACATAAGCAAGATTTACAATCCTACAAAAATGTTCACCTTAATCAAAATGTATTTCACCCACCGAGTAGCAACCGTCTGAGAAGGAAAGAAAAGATCATCTAGCTTGTTGCGAACCACCTTCAACTCCCCATCCCTTGACAAATTATAAAATCAACGATCCTTAATGGACGAAAGAGAAACATACCGGATTAAAGAGACCAGTTATGTCCATTGTTGACGCTCGACTTCGTCTCGAACTTTGCTACGTAACGAATTATCAGATAAAAGATGACTTAATAATGAATAAAAAGATTAATTAAGTAAACTATATTATCTTTGCTCGAGATTATAGTTACAAATTAAAAAAACAGTTAAATTAATTAGTTAAGGATAAAATTATTATTTTGTAAAAAAAATGTTGTAATAATTTTTATTTTAAATTGTATTTTTTTTATTGGAGGACAATAATTTTAAGATCGAAAGAATAGTTTATTTGAGGATTTTTTGAGCTTTGGAAAATTTAATAAGTCTATAAGCTTATTTGTACTACGGAATAGCTTGTTAACTTATTATAAAAACAATTTAGGCCGGTGTTTCCAATTGCTACAGGACTTATAATTACTACAAAGTGGTCATGCAAATCTGTCCAGAAAAAAGAAATGTAAAAGTGACCTTTTTTTATTTTTTTATTTTTAACATAACTTGTTTATTATACCTCACAAACGGAGGAATTCAGAACACAAGTTACATCGAACACAAAGGGCAAAATCAAAGGTGATTTGCAAACAAAGTACACAAAGTAACAAGTTGAAACAAACCAAGACATACACCATAAAGATTGTGAGGGCGAAGCAGCAACACAATAGAAGGGTGATGGGGAATCACTAATGTGAGTTTTTCTCAAACACAACCATACGAAGGTGGTGTAGCCTGGAGCAGAACTACAAAAGAGTACATGAACCATATAAGGAAAATAAAGCCTAATATCCAACCAAACCTAAACCAAACAAACATAAATCTAAATCCCATTACTGTAGCAAAGCATC
The DNA here is from genome assembly GCA_025667525.1 of Glebionis coronaria. Classification (NCBI taxonomy): domain Eukaryota; kingdom Viridiplantae; phylum Streptophyta; class Magnoliopsida; order Asterales; family Asteraceae; genus Glebionis; species Glebionis coronaria. The sequence goes on along the minus strand of CM046879.1, from coordinate 135,606,876 downwards.
CTGTAGCAGCAACAAACCATCTGGTGGAGTAGAAGCTAAGAAGCGCAACATATCTAAAATATCTGAGATAGAAGCGACACATCAGATGGTGTAGCCACGGTTGTAGATGACAAACGGCAACAGGAGATGATAGATCTTATGGCAATGTATTATTATTATTATGGGATGTAATAGAAAAGACTATATACAAAAGGGATCCAAGCGGTCGGTCGAAACCAACCGCCGGAAACTGTTTTTTGGTTGTGGCGGTGATATTGTAAAAGTGACCTTAAAAAGTCTTAAACTATGTAAATTACTTCGTCAAAAGTTTGACCCCATAGCTGTACAAAGAAAAATTTAAGCTTATAAACTAAGGAGGCGTTTAGTATGGCTCCTTAGACTAAAAACTAGGAACAAAGGTAAAAGTGATTGTTTGGTGTCACTTTATGACTTTTAATTTTAGGCTTAAATTCTATATTTGTGGTTATTTATAAAACCCAGCTTATATATTTCTTTTCTGACAAGGTTATACTATTGTGAGCCCTTTTAAAATCTCATCCTCTCAAAATTCATTTTTTTACCTTCTTATATATTAATATATTATTTTTAATTTATATTTTAATCTAAAATAAATACTTAAATATTTATTTTAAAATATATTTTCTCTCTCCAAATCTAAATTTTACCCAATCTTAAACCCTCTACTTTATAAACCCACTTCCAAAGTAAAACACGACTTCAAACCAAACGGACCCTAAAAGTAGTATGGTATTCGCGTAATGCGACGAAATGTATTTGATGATGATTTTTGAGGCAGTAAATGTTACACTTTTATAAAATGTAACACCCCATTTTGATAATGGAAATATCACATGCAATTATGGCATGTCATCAAAGCATACAAGGAAAAATGTCTAAACATTACTTGACCATAAAAGAAAAATACCGGAATCAAACATCGGTAGTCCAAAAGTAAAGCTCATCACACACAAACATAGTAGAGTAAAGGAAAGGACTAAACAATGTCCATAGCAAAAGTATCATAAGAACAGAAATGCATAAAGTAAAGAAGGCTAGACAGCTTCCAGTCCATATGCACGTACTCTTAGTGTCTACGAGCGTCCCTGAGTACCTGCCGTTTTGGGAACATAGAAAAGGAAAGCGGCTGAGCAAATACGCTCAGTGCACGGATGTACAATAAAGCATGAATAGGATAAGCATATAACATATAACAGCGAAAGAAAACTAAGTCCCGAGTAACTTGGTTAAGTCTTAAATAAACTGGTTTTATAGTTTGAAAGCCTTATGTTTATCTTATAAAAACTGTTTGTCATATTTTACCATTAGCCAATATAGGTCATGAAAATCCACCGTGCATGAATACTTGGAGGGGTGACCTCATCATGCAAATTAGAGGGGCTGCCTCTAATTTAATATACTGGTTTTTGGGTAGGAGGGATCAACTCCCTGTGAAGGATGCAAGGCACACACCACATTCACCATGAAATCCTGAATAAAACATGTAACTAGGATGCACCCATACGCCCCACATGATAAATATAATATAAATGGCCAAAAGCTGAAGGGACGCCAAGAGCAATCACTCCGCCGTGGTGAAGTCATAACATCAGTGCCTCTAATGTTATGGTTATGGTACCTCCATAACTAGGTGAAACTGGTCATGCATGTATATGGCTATAGGTAATCTAAATTTAAACATAAGCAATCAAACACATAACTTATACTACGAGAAAACAGTTGGCTGCATACGGGGAATCCTAATAAGGAAAGAATGTCCATACTGAAAGGACGGTAATCCATACCTTATGTCCAGTGAAGGAAGAAGATGAACTAAGAGGAATCCTACTTCCGAATCACTAGTGCCACATAAATACATACATGAATAAGTATCTGCTTACTAAATACGTAGCTGGTTTTATGTCATGTCTTAGCTTATTTTATGTGTTCTTACCATGTTTTACTGCTTTTAAGCCTTAAACCGTGTTTATCTTATATTCTGTTTAATCTGATTAAGTATTTCTGGTATTTCATGTATTATTATACTTACTGTGTAATAATAAGTAACTTTCCAAAAATAGCAGGTTTCCTAAAATAGAAAGTTTCCAAAAATAGAAAGTTTCCAAAAATAGAAAGTTTCCAAAAATAGAAAGTTACCAAAAATAGAAAGTTTCCAAAAATAGAAAGTTTCCAAAAATAGAAAGTTTCCAAAAATAGAAAGTTCCCAAAAATAGATTTACTGCTTAAAATAGATAAGTTTCTAAAAATAGAAAGTTTCCATAAATAGATTAGCTGCCTTAATTAAATAAGTTTCTATAAATAGATTAGCTGCCTGAAATAAATAAGTTTCTAAAAATAGAAGGTTTCCATAAATAGATTAGCTGCCTTATTTAATTAAGTTTCTAAAAATAGAAAGTTTCCATAATTAGAAATAAGCTGGTTAAATAAGCTAAGTATATAAGCCTAAGTGTTTTCATGGTCATTTTCTAAGTCATATGATATAATGTATAGTTTAATAATTATTCCATGTAATTAAATTAAACTATAGGTTAAAATATTTAATTAAAGTATAACATGTTTTTAATTAAATAAAAATTAAATACTTAGGTTAAAACATGTATTATTATATATTAATAATATTACCTAAGTCATGTTAATTAATTAATTATAGTCATGGTTTTTAAATAATTAATTAATTATAAGTCTAAAATATAAAATACTTAGGTTAATTAATTTCATGATTATTAATAATTAAATAGCCTAAGTCATGTTATTAAATTAATCATATCATTTTATTAATTTTTTTTAAACATAAGATCATAAATATAAAAAAAACTAAACATACACCATGAACCGGATCTAGACTAAAAACAATGAACCGGACATGAAATCGACACCGTACCCCGAACCAACTCGGGGTACCCCGTGTCTTACTGCTGCCGTGGGACCCACACACACCAACCGAGACCATATGGTCTTGGTGGTGGTCGGTTGGCCAAACCGAAACCCCTTCGGGTTCGGTGCAGCCTGCGGCAAAAAACAAACACCCCTTAAAACATACTTTTGATTTTATTAAACCCCAAATCATGTTAGATCCATGTTTATTTATTAAGTTTTTGTAAAAACATAACATGTTCTTGATTTATAAATAAATCAAATCAAAAGAAAAGGTTTAAAAAGGATTTACCGAATTCGTGGATCAAAAGGATGAAGAACAAACACGATCACCAAGTAAAATTCCAAGATCCAAGATCACAAACCACCTCCTTGTGGTGTTTTAGGGTGGCGGCACAAAAGAACAAGGGAAGGAGGGTTTTAGGTTTTTTTTTCTAATAATCTTCTATAAAACTAAATGAGTAGTGAAAAATCCCTTTTTCCCTTTTAGTAAAATTTGATAAATGGGCTTGGCCCATTTGTCCTTGTAGCCGCGGGTAGGGGGCCCACTTTGGGGTACCCGTACCTTTTTCCGTGTCTCGATGTTAAGTTATACGTTTGTGATTATTTGTGTTCGTGTTTTAAGTGTTCTCGTTACGTAAATACCGTGATCTAATATATTTAATTTCGCTCGTAATAAATATATATACGTAATTAATAATAGTTCGTGTTTTAATTACGTTCATGATTTCATGATCGCATGTTCGTGATTAATTATCGTCAAATAAATATTACGTGATCGTGCGTAGTAAATACTTATCGTGTTCTAACACGCACGTAATACGTAAAATCCTAACACGTAATCGTAATCATGCTATATTAGGAAATTTTAAATCTAGTACGTACGATCTTAAGGGTACTATTCATGGTAAAAGCTTGCGGGTTTTACATAAAATTTGTATTCAACAACGTTAAAGTTGTAAAAAATTTAAATCAAAATAAAATAAACTCGCAAAAATAAAAACAACTAATTTTTTTTAAATATATCAAATGGATATTGAATCAAAGTGTACAAAATTATATAAAATATATTGAAATTAGATTATGAAAAAAATATTAGATTAAAAAATATTTTAAATTTAAAAATAAATATATTTTTTTTTAAGTTGTTGATCAATTATAAAATGAATGCTTTTATAAAAAGCTATTTTAAAAGTCTTAATTTTTAAACTTTTTTAAGTATAAAATATCCGAATTTTTTTTATAATATAGTAAAAGGAAAAAGTTTAACATAAACCCTTACACTCTGTTCTCAAGTTTATATTTTGGAGTGAAAAGGAAAACTTTCGGATGTAAATAAAAAAATTTGTGTTTTTGAGAAATTTTAGGAGAGAAGTGGAAAGTAAAGGAAAGTAAATTACACCATATTACTCTCCAAATCTTCTTCCCAAATTGGGATGAAAGTGAGTGAAGTTGATTTTTAAAGGTTTTTTTTTTACTTACTTTCTTCTCTTTTCTTCCGACTCAGAAACATAATAAAAAAATCATTTCATATTTCTCTCCTCTTTACTTCTCTCCTTTTTCCGCTCTCCATCTTTCTTCTTTCCTTTTTATACTCGGGAACAGAGCGTTAGTTTAACATAGACACAATCAATCAACCACAACTACCCATTTTTATCATGTAACAAAAAAACTCATTTTTTAAAAATTAAATATTTCACAAACCATTCATCGTTACGTAAAACAAAACATATCATCGCGACGAGAATTAAATCATCTATCTATCAAGGGGCACATGTATATACTTTCGACGAATTTTTTTTTGACTTTTTTTTCTAAGTAACGTATGAGAGAATCATATATGATTCGTCACGAAACATATATGATTTTCAGAAAATCATATATGATTCATATCACGAATAATATATGATTTTCTGAAAATCATATATGATTCGTGACGAATCATATATAATTCTCTCATACGTGACTTAAGAAAAAAAGTCAAAAAAAAAGTTCGTCGAAAGTATATATATACATGTGCCCTTCGATAGAAATATGATTTAATTCTCGTTGCAATCATGTTTTTTTTTGACGATTCACCGTTTGTGTGATATTTAAATTTTTAAAAGGTGGTGGGAAGTGGACTTTTTAAAAAATGAGTGATTATTATTGGTTGAATAGGTTTATGCTAATTTAAGGGTCTACATAAATCTTAACTTTATAGTAACATAAGTTATAAAATCAATATTTAACTCGAATCACTTACTGAAATACTAGGTAGGATATGTACTGAAGATCTAAAATCTTACTATCTTATACTACCTCTGTCCCATAATAAGTGTCCATTTTGACTTTTCTCGTTTTTTTTATTCAATTTTAACTATAAATATTTTCGTTTGTTTTATATAATACTCGATGAAAAATAAATGTATGGATTGAGATTTAAATGCATTTTCATTAACTATATTTTTTTATCTGGTATTATATAACACAAATGAAGATATTTATGGTCAAAGTTTAATACGAAAGACCGAAAAAAGTCAAAGTGGACACTTATTATGGGACGGAAGAGATTGATACCTCTCTCCTATTTAATGTTTAAGTAGTACAAATATAAAAGCTTAATGTACAAGTTAATTAAACATCACTTATTCTAAATTTTAAGTATAACATAGCTTATATGATACAATTATTAAATCCGCCTATAGATTTATTGTTATAAATTAATATATGTTACAAGTATACATTAATTAAATTATTAAACACCATAATTAACGTATTTTTAAAATATTCTTGAAATAAAAAAATACATATTATTATAATTCTAACTCCCTTATAAAACAAATTGCACATTCTCTCTTATTAAATGCAAACAAAATTAAAAGGTACTACTGTATCTACATGTTGTACCTCATTTTAATGCATAAACCAAACATTGTTTAAGGAATAACTTTACAAGCTAAATATATAACATGATAGAATTAAATATAAAATTGCATTTAATACTCTTAATAAAACAACTCATTATATAAATATATAATACTATATGCACATTTTACAAACATTAAAAGTAGTATACTATATTAATGCAAATTATAATATACATATATTTCTCAAAAAAATTATAACATTATAAAACTTTTTATGCATGCATCAAATAAAAAGTGTAATTGAAAAATATTTTACTCCCTCCGTCCCATATTAATAGTCCACCGACCAAAAACACGTATATTAATAAAAACATCATTTTTTCAGCTTTCTCTCTCTTACTTTTTACACAATGACAATTTTGTCCTTAACCATTTAATTTACAACTTCTTTATTGTTTGTAATAATACCCTCAAGTGAGGGTAATATGGTAAACTTAATCTACATTTCTTATCTATTTTTGGACTGGACTATTAATTTGGAACGTCCCAAAATAGTAATATGGACTATTAATATGGGACAGAGGTAGTATTACATTTAGTGTTTTTTTTTCCTTTAATCATTTACATAACTTTACTTGAACTTTCATATCCCTCGATTGAAATTACGTTTTTAGAACATGTTTTTAGATGAAAACTATTGAATCAGAAATTATAATAAAAAAATAAGAATTATAACATCGAAAAATTAAGTCACAGGGTACCCGCCGCCACATCGCACGAATACCCTACTAGTAGCTACCGATTAAAATACGCATGTACATAAATAATACTGTAGTACGACTGTAATAAACACATAAATATTTATTAAAGAAAACGACATTGATCTTGTCTTTTGAATAATCAAACATGAAGATTCACAGTCTCACGTATAATATTATCGGCAAATTCCCCGAATACCATCTAACCATAAAGAGTGGGTGAAAATACCGTAAGGTATTCGAGGCATTCAAGCTACCCAGGCATCTGAGGCATCCGAGGCATCTAGGTATCATAGTTTAGCACGTGTTCCGAGGCATCTAAAACATCCGAGGCATCCAAAACATCCGAGTCATCCGAGGCATTCTGTATTTGTGTCGGACACGTGTCATCATACGGTGAGAAGATGTATCAGACTTCTCGAGACATTTAGGGGAAAAATAAAATTTAGGGGTATTTTTAGAATTTGCCCTTATAAAAAAGGAATTTTAAGAATCTGCCCTAATATTGTATATCTAATAAACACGACTTTTTCGAAAAGAATGTGTTCTGGATTTTGAACATGATTATTAAAGGGAGAAGAAGGTTTTGGAGACTCGCAAAGTTTTAGGAAGAAGCAGCAAGCTGCGAAAATCAAATTTCTTACAATAGAAAACAAACAGTGACTAATCAAACAAGATATTTGTTGTCTCCCTACAATATAAAGTTTGTCATTTTGATTGGATTTTTTAGAGGGTTTTTTATTTACTCTTTCTGTCCTATATTAATAGTCTAGTTTACTATTTTAGGATGTCTCAAATTAATATTCCACTTCTAAAAATAAATAAGAAAGGTAGATTAAATTTATCATATTACTCTCACTTGAAGGTACTATTAATAATAATAATAAAGAAGTTATAAATTTATTAGTTAAAAGTAAAAATTTTATTGTGTAAAAAGTATGAAGGATAAAACTAAAAAATATTGTTTTTATTAAATTGCGTGTTTTTTCGATGCACTATTATTATGATAGGAGGGAGTAATACTTCTCGAGGCTCACCCACCCGAATGTATTTTAAGAATGTGACAAGAATGATAAGCCTTTAATTTGAATATGATTGTTTTAGGTAGTATTACTTATAATACCCGTGTACGAACGAGTTTTTTTCTAATATTTTGATTTAGTATATTTTTGTACATATGTTTTTATGGGTTATACCGTTATTGTTTAATACCCGTGTAATATGCGGGCTTTTTAAGATTTTTATTTATTAAATTCCCCGTTTGTAAGTTCACGAAAATTACTATTGAACAACGTTCGTGTGAGTCTATAAGTTCAAGAAAAACAATGTTCATCTGTGTGTATATCAACTCTTTTTATAGATAACCATAAATATACTTTTATTTTGAGATATGTTATATGCATTTTATCGATATTCAATTTTATTCTCACTTCTAGTACTTATAAACATAGCATAAGCGATTTGGAGATATCACATTTCTTTGTGATCTGATCAAAGCCCCCTCAGAAGGAAACACTACGGAAGGAAAAAATCTCATTCTTGGTTGCTTCGTACTAATAAAAATTCAATTCAGAACTAATAAACTAGGTCTCGAATCCAAGATATGCGCGTACATCTATTATGTAATGTTTTCTAAAAGTTTCTTGTTAGTTTTCATAAAATTTTCACGTTAAATAAATGAAGGACTACAATAAGCAAAAGCAATATAAGATCTATAACACACATAAGATTTGCCTAAAATATAAAACAACCATCTTTTCTCTTAGCATCACTACATATGTAAAGACTTTCAAAGAACTCTTCATATACTATTTCACAGTAGACAAACACCTAGCCATTGCTTCAATTTCCTGAACATCAAACAGTTAGAATCCCTTCATTCAACCTTTTCCAACTACCATTTAATGAACTTGACTTAGGGTGCCGTAATGTCTAACATGTATAGTTAAAGTGACATTGTTCTTTCTCCTATTGAAAGTGCAGCACATGAAGTCGTAGCATGCTAAAAAATTAAGGAACAAAGAACATGGTATGGAAAGACGACACATTAAAAGATTTCATAATTCCATATACATAAGAAATGCTTATAAGAAACATTGTGGAAGATGATATTACCTAAATTTGGAGAAAATCTTGAGCAGATGAACAGAGTGCCAAAAATCAAAAAATAATCATAGCATAAAAAAGACAGACTTTAAATAACCGAAAACCTAACACTTTTTTTACACTTTTTTACAACTTCAGCTTAAAGTATGCACATAGCTTCTTCTTTGGGTGCAACTTGCAAGACAACCCCAAACAACATGAATTATTTTCAATATTATTAACTTCAATATTTCACAGAATAAAACATGACATTTTTTTACTCATGATTATTTATATTTGGCTTTCGCTCTCCTAATAGCTAGTGTCTCATCATTATATAATACCTGCTAAGACCTTGAAAGCCCTTATCTAAAGATGGTTTTTAGACCTATGCAAGGCAACAAAAGTGGCCATCTTAGCATTGTTGAATCTAATGATTTGAACAACATAAACCGTAATAGTCTGTACAATAAGCCATAACACTTAACAGTTGACGTATTCCTCCATAAACAAAACATCCAATTAGTTCTATGATTCGATTGTCTAATAGAAATTTGAAAATTTGTCACACTGAACCTTTTTTTTCTAAAAAAAACTACTCTATGCAATTCTAATATGCTACAGTTTTCTATTTTTATACCTTAAAAAACACAACCGGACTTCAAATAAATTTATGTCATTAGACATTACCTTGTCAAGTATCAAAAGGTGAGTATCAAACTCGTGGCTCTTGTAAAAAAATTGTTGCACGAATATCCTAGGTTTTAAGATCTGTTAACATAACAAAAGTCCCACGTTTCATAATTTAAATTAAACACCAACCAAAAGGGAAGCACAAATTCATCAAAGAATACATAGAATACTCAACAAAACATCTAGAAATAAAATCCAAAATGACACGATAATAACAATTTAACCTTTGTTTTTGTTTTCTTACTTTTAACAGCAACAGGAAATTCATCAACCTTTATTTTTGTTTTTTTATTATTGTTTCAAGCATAATTCAAAAGAGATGCATATATTTTCGAATTAACTCTATAAATAGCTCATGAATTTCTAAAAAAAGCCCATGTTAGGTAACTTACTTAGAAAAATACCAATATCACCCACCAAAATATACACTGACTGTCTATTATCAACCATATTACCGATTGAGTGATGACACGTCAGCATCTGGTATCTCAATTTTGAAAAATAGTCGTTTTTGACCCTTGTTTTCTAATAAGTATAAAAAGCGGTCCCCTTATTGCATTGTTTATACCAAAAAACATTACGATTTCTTTTTAAACTATTATTATTTTATTTTTAAATTTATATTTTTAAATAAAAACTAGCATTAAGATGAGATAAATCATTGTCCAGAAAAACACAACAAAAAAGTTCCCACTTCCACACACTTCATCGTGAGATAGTATAATAAACTGGGGGAACGATCAGACAACAAACCCGTGTCTCCAAACACATCTCCACCACAACCGCATTCTTATTCCAGATCTGGTGGTTGTTTGATGGTACTGTAGGGTAAGAGACAAGTGATTCGGGTATTTGTTTTAAAGAGAAATGGGAAATAATAATGTTAATGAGAGAAAAAGTCGAGATTCATTGGGGGGGGGGGGGGGGGGGGTTTGATGGTGGATGCTCACAAATCGGTGGTAGTGGAGGTTGATTTAAGGATGAATAGTAGCGAAGTTGTGATCGTTGTTCGAAGATCGGTACTACCAAAAATGGTTGATTAGGGGTATGGTTGTTCTAAGATGGGTACTAATTGGGTAGTAGCAGTGGGTTTTTTTAGTCTTGTTCATGATGATGATGATTGTTTTTTTACTTGTATGAACAACACCAGGTAATAAAATAAAGTAAACAAGTATGACGTGTCATTTATTATCGGTTATAACCGGTTGTGTTTTTTAGATTGTAATATCATGGTTGATAATAGACAGTCAGTGTACACTTTGGTGGATGATATTGGTATTTTTCTAAGTAAGTTGCCTAACATGAATTTTTTTTAAGAAGTTCATGGAATATTTACAGACTTAACCCTATATTTTCCATGAAGAATCAAACTAACCTTTAATAAGAACTACTAAATGAACTCAAAATTAGTCAAATCAGTTATGACTTATTTGAAGCCTCCTTCTATGATCTTTCAAATTAAAGAAGCATAATTAGTAAAACAAAAATAAAGCATATTACCCTTAATTGGGTTACCCAATTACCCTAATATGAAAACTACATACACACTAATCAAAAAGACCTTTAACCAGCTTACAAATTAGGTCCCATATTGTAACAAATCTAAAATAATTATAATGATATATCACTAAAATTGGTAGGCAATATAGTCTTTGATACAATGTTACTCACTCATCACAATTCTTGTCTGTTCTCGATTCTTGTCGTCTATATACTATTGATCACTTCTCTTCAACAAGGACATTGCGGATTATATGTAATGATGTTTGTCTTTTCCATGGATGGGTCATTTTGAAAACATTAAATATGACAGTTTAGACCCACTTGCCCATAAACATATCCATAATCACCAAAATACTAAATATTTGCCGAAGTAATTGTATTTCTAAGCTTGTACCTATTAGATATATCTAAATAGCCTGCATCACGACATAATGATTCAAACACGCTGTTTACAAACTGTTTTCATCGTCCTTCTTCCATGGGTATCATGTTCATAAAAAATAACACCAGTTACTAATATGAAGTGAAAATTAATAGATAAACAAATAAGGTATAACATACTTTTAAAACCATCATAGGACCAATGGCTATGTCAATGATAGTGAGACCGAATCTATTTGGTAATAAATAAATATTATAGCTTCTTATGTAGTCTTAATGCTCACTAATTCAATTGTTTTCAATTGATCACGCCGTATTTAGTTATTGTGTGCGCCCCAAAACTTTAAGAAGATTCAAGCTTCCAACGAACAATTATCTAAATTTAACTTTTAAAGAACCTGTAGAAACTAAAAAGGGGGAGGTTAAATATTTTCTAAAGTTAAATTGATCAAAGATCGGTTTTAAAAAATTCTTTTCAAAAACTAGAGTTAAGTGATTTATGTGAAATCTTCTTATGAACAATTGATAGTGGTTTTAAACTTTTAATTAATAATCACAATTATATGCAATAAATAATAAAGAATGGAAAGAGATAAGGAAAGGAAAGATCAAACCGAACACCAAGGATTTATAGTGGTTCGGCAAGGAAGCTTACTCTTTGTTCCTACTCCACTCATCGAGTACTCCTTACTCGAGAATTCACTAATCAACAAGCTCCTTAAGGTGGAGAAACCGTACACGTCGCTTAACCAATTTCTCACTTCAAGCTAAAAGTCAAGACCTAATCTTAGCTAGGACCAATCTACACCAATATACTTTGAGGACTAAGTATTAACCACAGTACATACACAACTTCCAAATATACACAATCATTTGTAACTTTACAATGACACTAGAATGAAATAGAGTTTTGATCGTCAATGGATCTTGAGTTAGACACAACACTTCAAGGATAAAAGTGTTCTTCTCTTTGCACTTGAAAGGATGATAGGGTAGAAGAAAGATTCACTTATAAACAAGTATAATCAACCAAATAACCAACGATTTGTGTAATAAGGTATTGATTTGATAGTTTGTGTGCAAAAGAGGTGAAAAGAAAAGCTGGAAATGGTCCACTATTTATAGGACAAAGGCCCAACGGATCTATCTGGTCGCCGCTCATTAAATAGGCCCGCGACTCAATATCGATATTGAGCCACAACTACCTATTTTGAGCCGCCGGCTGTATACTCCGCTATTTTTTGTCTTTTAGTGGGGAAATCCTATCTGGTGAAGTTTATACCTCCAAAGGATATTCCTAGACCATTTGGAATATGTCAAATTCATATTTCCATTTTCTATTTTTAATAAAACATTTTCTTAAAGTAAAGTTTATTTAAAACATTTGTCACTTTTAAATAAAAGTGAGTTTTAAGAAAATATAAATCCTTAATCACTTAGTTAGGTTAAAAAAAATTTTATTCATACCTTAAGTGATAATGGATGAAATGGAAAATACTTGAACTCATGAATTCGATTTTCCTTATTTTCGTAAATGCTTGTTTTTATATATTGTCGTAATCAAAACAAAGCGAGACCAAAAAATGAAATTAACGTTTTTTCGGAATCATTGCATTAACACAACCCATACCAATCTTTACCCATAATCCTAAAAAATAAAATAATTATCAAGGCCCTCAAGAGAAAACTTTAGTCAATTTTGTCACTATCATGAAGAACCCTATTGCAAAAATTAGAAGTCAACATTAATTTGATTTCATATGAATCCTGACTGAAAGATTAAAAACAAAAGATCATACCTTGGATCGATTGAACCATCTTCAAAATTGATGCATTCATTTAAAAAATACCGCATATGATTAGGACTTGTGTACATAAACGATTTTAAGCTGTAAAAGTAACTAAACATAGATTATAGTGAATGTCTTATCAGAATCTATTTGAGGTAAAAATTTTTATCTTAAAGAGGTAATACTAAGACACAATTGAGGGACTATATATGGAAAGCCTTCAAAAGTGGAAAGGTAATGTTCAAAACAGATCAATAATCCCAAAAACTCAAATGATAACTGCTTATTCAATACCGTAAAGAACTAAATGCTGAAATTAGAAATTATTACTCATTTGAACCGTTTCCAAAGATATGTCAAACGAAAAGAGAATTCATAAGCCCCCTTCTTCAGCGGGTCCACATGTTCCTACTATGGGAAATGATCTAGGATCTGACGTAGCAGCGGCTATGGTGGTTCCAATAGTCCCTAAAGATTGGTTTGTTGCGACAAATGTGTAAAATGGCGGCTTCTTCCTCCTGGTGTGAATACCAAAAGTTTTCCTAAGAAGTGCCTCTATAAGTATATTTGTAATGTTTTAGCAGATGAAAAAAGCAATGTTAGGTTTTCACTCAATGGGAATTGTGTTTAGATCGATTAGATTTTACTTATTTCAGTATATTTTTTATGCCAAATTCATATACATTCTACCAAGTAATATAATAAAAGATAAAAGATGATTTACACCTATTCCTATCAGGTTAACTATTGTCTAATGTCAATATTTGATGAAGGTTGGTTTTCCTTATGAGTTTTGTTCTTGTTATTCGACTGGATCTGAGAGTGATGATGATGACGTCACTGGGTTAACTCGTCGCTTCACTCGTTCGGTCTCTCTTCAAGAATGTATCCATATGTCTCACTCTCACCCATGTGAGGTATTATTATAATTTTTTTTAAAACAGTATAGTAAACTCATTGATCTAATAATCAGCTATTTTATTTAGTAAAATATCATCAATCTCCTCCTCCATCTTCATGTTCAAGAAAAAGCGGAGCCAATTCAAAAATGAATCCTTAAACATCAAAGCCAAAGGAAATGCCTCGGGTAAGAGTTTTAAGTCACGAAATTTTTCTTTAACAACCCCTTGTAATATTCCGCCAAAGATAAGATGAGTGAAAATTACCTCAAATGGCACAACTGTATCACCAGTCTCTTCATCATCGTCTATATCCCACAGAAATCTTGCATATGGTCCAAGAATATCGCTGCAATTAATATACTAAAACTAGTATGTACTCTTCGTGAAATTTCGAAACTACATAGACCTGTAAGGGGTGTTTGGGATTGCTTATTGTTTATGGAGACTTGAACCTTGGAATGGTCTCGGTTTTAGTGGATATGTTATTGACATAACAAATTTAGTCTACTTAGTTGAGTGTGTTGTTAATCATGAGAATATATATCATAAATACACACTTATAAGTTCAATTCTTTATAGGGTATATATAAGCAACTGGGGATATAACAAAATTCATATATAACACATATCACATATAAAATTAGACGCCTAAAATTATATAACCAAATTACGAACTTAAAAAATTAGATAAACTTACTGATTCGAATATGATCATGATGATTCAAATTGAATCCCATAACATGAATGGTTCGAATGATTTCGAATTGAATCCAAAAGTATATGTTTAATTCGAATGTTAGGAATGATTTGTCGTCAATTGTAGTTATAGGTTTTGTTAAGATTTGGGGATGGGGATTATTCAGTCATAGGTTTTCGTAGTAGTGTGATTGGATATTGTGTTTTTGGAAGAGTGGATCCGCTTTTTAAAAATAATTTACATTATTAGCTTAAGATTATGAAATATAACATTGGGACCCATGTGTATTTTTAGAATTTTGGTGTATTGTTAAGTTACAGACCTTTACAACCGAATTTAATCCTAAATTTAGCAATAATTGATTTTTTATTATCATTAATATTGACGTTATAAAAAATTTAATTAAAAAATTACTAAAATAAGGAAGAATTGATTTTTTTGGACGGACAAAATCTCCACTAAGCGTTTTGCTTTACTAAATAAAAGATACATATTAGGATGGGAACGAGTGTCTTTCGAGTTAATTAGAGTGTGGTGTTTACGATAGATATTTCACATGGAGGAGTATGCATCATATGTGAGTAATCAAGAAAAACGAGTCATCTGTCTATTGGAATATTAGAAAGTTGAACCTGGGCAAAGAGACACCCTTAGTCTTGTAGATTCATAATTTTCTACTTCCATAACTATACAAAATGGTCACATACTCACATACTTAGTCTTATACACAAGATAAAACAATAAATAAGAGGAAGAAGATGCACAAATAAGAAAAAGTGTAGAGATTTATTAAAATCATATTACGAAAGTCACTGCTCAAATAAGAAATAGCGAAGCTCTTGGGATTTTGAAACTAATTAAACCATTAACTACGAAAAGGCAGTGGAATCGATCTAATATAGCACGCATAATTAAACACATAAATAAAACGATTAAAACAAACCTTTATTAATTGAATAAATCAATTAATGGAGCTTGAACTTGATCTTGGACTTTAACGGTAAAATAACCGTCTCTATCGTTTGCTCACACGACACGTCAAACGAACAATCACTATGATGCTAGTGCGTAAATTCACTTCAAACAAACTTGTGTATTTATCTTGTAACTAGAAACCCTAGATCCAAAAACCTAATTGGGATTGCGTAAGGATCGGTTTATAAGCGTTACAAGACACTTAGAAAAATCACCGAAACCCGAATTGGGGTTTATGATGCGTCGAACCACAAGGGGAAATAAGAAAAAACCAAACCTTGACACGAGGATCAAGGGTTTAGTATTAGGCTTAGAAACTTCACAAGAGAGTACCAAAAGGTAGTCGATAATGCAAAAGTTTACACATTAGGTGAATTTAGGGTTTGTGGGGGGTTTGTTGGTCGATCAAAATAGGTGAGAGAGAGAAAAAATTTATGAGGGGGTTGTGGGGGTTTATATAGCCTCCTAACCTCCTTAGTTTCTTGCTCCCTACTCAAAAGATTTATGCCCAAGGAATGTTTAGTTTCCTTTTAAACAACCAAAAAATCTTCTTGTCCCCTCCTTGAAGATATTCGACCGACTAGGGCTTCTAGGAGGCTTCTAGAATTGATTTTTATCCTACTATTAATTAAAAACGTATATTAAATTAATTAAACGCGTAACCAATTTAAATATCGTTAGTTAAATATTAAAGTAAAGTTTTTATTAAACGTTTAATAAAAGTGTGTTCTCCGTGTTGAGTGTGTGACCTTGTTAGGCTCACTCATTCTCGATGGCTAAACGATCGCATATCACGACAACTCCCACTTGTGAGAGATTAGACATAGTACAATAGAGCATCTAGCAACACTTCATTATTTACAGAAATGATTAAGGTATAACTTCAAGAAGAATATCTCAAAAGTAATAATGGTATAAGATTATGTGGCTTGCTATAATCATCCCTCTGTTTCTAGTATCTGTTAACCATGGATACGGATCATAACTCATTCCATATAATTTAACATTTATTTCTCGTTAACGAATTTCAGATATACCAAATGTAAACAAGAATCATCTTGCATTACCCTTTGGGGATGGCCATACAGTTATCTGATTAATTTTGGAGAGGATATAGTGGTACTAAACTACACTATATCAAGTGGAGGAACAAATTCTATATTGACTGCAAGTGTTTGTGGATCACTGCTTCACAACACGTCCAACTATAGCCTTTTATAACTAACTCTTACGAGAATAGAGTTTAACTTATAATCAAGAAATGATATCCACACATGCACAAAATTCTGAGAATCTTAAGTATAAGGATAACTTAATCACCATATTCGAAAGATTACTCATGATAAGGATCCAAAAGTAATATTCGAAAGTTCGGGGTGTAATACGCATCCCTTATTAATAATATATGAGTTTGGTGAGACCGTCCATAATATTCAAAGAATATAACCATACTCATAATTGTCATAACATAGACAATATTCCCATATTGCTATCCGACAATGGACATATTTAGAATAATCAAATATTCAAGGAAGCATACAAATATAGGACAACAGTTATTATATGAATGAAACAAACATCAAGAATCTTTATGTATTAGAAAATAATATCTGTCTTACAATCCTAAATTATCCAAATACTAACATAAGAAAGATTTAAATGAGTCTACTAGCTGGAAGCAACCCAATGCTTGTAGTAAGCATTGAATGCTTTATATAATCTAAAGCCTTCGTAAAAGGGTCAGCTAAGTTCTCACCTGTGTGAACTTTGTCCAGAGTAATGTCACCCAGTTCAATCATGTCTCGGAGGTAGTGAAGTTTAACACGATAATGTTTCGCACCCTTAGTGATTTCTGGTTCATTAGCTATAGTGATGGCTCCGGTATTGTCACAATACATCTTGATAGGTTCATTATTTGTGGGAACAACACCGAGCCTAGAAATAAACTTCTGAATCCAAACTGCTTCTTTCGTAGCTTCCGAAGCGGCTATATGCTCAGCCTTTGTAGATGATATGGCATGGATTGTCTGCTTCACACTTTTCTAGCTGACACCACCTCCATTCAAAATAAAAACATATCCAGTTTAAGACTTTGTGTCATCAACGTCTGTCAGATATCCAACATCCATGTAACAAGCGACTCTGAGCTCTTATTTTATATCTTCTCCATAAACAATAAAAACATCTCTATTATTCCCAAGATACTTTAGAATGCTCTTAACAACAGTCCAGTGTTCTTCACCAGGATTCTGCAGGTTGGTCATGTTCTGAGAGAACGCGACATCAGGTCTAGTATATCTAACAACATACATGATTGATCCTACTGCCAAAGCATAAGGCACTCTCCGCATGAGTTTCACCTCTACAAGTGTAGAAGCACCTTGTGAGTTATATAATTTTGGTTCAGCTTGCATGGGGATGATTCCACATTTGAAATTCTCCATGTTATACTTCTTCAAAATTTTATCTATGTGAGCACCTTGACATAAACCAAGTAACCGTCTTGATCTGTCTCAGTAGATCTTGATTCCAAGAATATAAGCAGCATCACCAAAATCTTTCATAGCAAAACACTTTCCAAGGTAAGCTTTAACACTTGTCAACGTTGGAATGTCTTTCCCCATGAGTAATATGTCATCGACATATAATATTAGGAAAACTACATTACTCCCACTAGCTTTTATATATACACATGGCTCATCGTAATTTTGAATGAAACCAAACTTCTTGATTTCATCATCGAATCGCTTATTCTATTGCCTAGATGCTTGTTTTAGTCCATATATAAACCTTTGAAGCTTGCATACTCGGTTTGGATATGTAGGATTGACAAAACCTTCAGGTTGCTTCATATAGACTTCTTCATAAAGTAGTCCATTGAGGAAAGCGGTTTTAACATCAATTTGCCAAATCTCATAGTCATAGTACGCGACTATGGCTAAAAGAATCCTAATAGCTTTGATATCTACAACAGGAGAGAAGGTCTCTTCATAATCAATCCCGTAGGTTTGAGTGAAGCCCCTCGCTATATATCGAGCTTTATAGGTGTGTACATTTCCATCCACGTCGGTCTTCTCTTGTATAACCACTTGCCGCTAACGATTTTAGCGTTAGGAGGAAGGTTTACTAAGATCCAAACATCATTGTCTTTCATGGATAGCATCTCCACATTCATAGCATCCAACCATTTTTCAGATTCAGGATCTGCTAATGAAAATTTGTAGCTAGTAGGTTCATTATGAGCCTCTAACTCATGTTCCTCAGCATCAATCGTATAAACACATACGGTCAAGAGCACGCTTAGTCCTAGTAGACTTACAAATGGGGGCTATATTACTTTGAGGTTCATCAATTTCTTGATCATCGTCTTCATGATGATAGTGTTTTCAGAAGGAGGCGTATCTTCATCTTGAATTACTTTAAGATATTCTAAACTCCGACTTGCATAAGATTGCTCTCTATGAATTCAGCATTACGAGAAACAATAACTTTGTTCTCGGGCGGGTAGTAAAAGGAGTAATCCATCGTTTCCTTTAAGTATCCGACAAAGATACACTTAACGGATATGGGTTCAAGTTTGTCAGGTTTATTGAGCGTATCACGCTTAACAAGAGTCTCACATCCCCAGACATTTACGTAACACAACTTAGGGGCTTGCCTATACCATACTTTGTATGGAGTCTTTTCAAACTTCTTAGTTGGAATCATATTGAGTATGCGTGCAGCAGAATCAAGAGCATAATCCCAAAAGGAGTTTGAGCCATCATGGAGCAAACCATTGAAGGTTTATTAGTATCATAACAATTATATAAAACCATAAACGAGATCAAAGCACATATAGCGGAAGCGATTTAACAAGATCATAATTAATAACATAATTATAATTATCGAATTAGGGTTACATACCTTTACACTAAAGCAATTCCACAAGACGAAGAACGAATCACCAATTCGTGTTTATACCGTATATACCAAGATATAGTCAAAAGTAAGACTATATTACGATCTTGTACACACGTAATACAACGAGCTAACCGTGATTCTAGCACGTGAAAACCGAGCTAAAAAGCTTGTAATTAATCTACCCAACAACCCTAGAGAGGGGCTAGGACTAGATTATGTATACAATCGATCAACCATGAAAACCAACGGAAACCCTTTCTATGGTGAGGCTTGCGATCGACCAAAAGAAAGAAGGAGGGGAAAGATTATTGTTGTGTTGATTATGAGGGATTAGGAGGTGTATTTATAGGCCTAAACCCTTATAGCCCAAGATAAATAAAAGGCAAAAATTACCCCCCCCCCCTTGGAGCTCATAACCGACCGACCAAACACCCCTTAGGGGTGTTCTGGAATCTTTCAATTTTCTTTCCTTTTGTTTACATACTATATATATTTATTTAACGCTCGTTATAACTTAACTATTAATTAATTAACGATTGTTAAGGATATATAGTTACTTGCTCGGATAATTAATAAATACATAAATATATTTATTAAATAAATTAATAAATACAATAAATATATTTATTAGAAAAAATTTCATGTTTGGTCCCTATCGTTTACACCAAACATCAAGTTTGGTCCCTATTTCAAATTAAGTTCACCGATCGTCCCTATCGTTTACATTTTGGATCAAGAATAGTCCCTATCTTGGATGGGAGTTAATTTTGGCCGTTAAGTGGTATGAGGGGAGGGGTAATTTGGTCCTTTACATTTTTTTTATTTTAATCATTTTCTCTCACATATCTCTCTGTCACTTTCTTTCTTTGTCATAAAAACCCAGATCTATTATCACCATTAGATCTTTCCTACAATCATTCAAGATCCGGTCGCCGCTGCCGTCACCACTTCATCAACACCTTCGAACCACCACCATATAGCCGGAACATTAAAACCCTATAAATCAACTCAAAACCTCACACAACCACTCGAATCGTAGATGGAATCTGTCTTTATCGAACATATATGATACAAATCAGATTAATAGTCAATAAATGTCTGTAGGAAAGTCAAACGTCACGAACTCAGAGAACTTTTCCAACTAAAAATACAATTTCTCATTTTCCCTGTATTCATTTACATTTTAAGCTTTGTAACTGAGTTGTCTTTTTCTCTTGTAAAACAATTCATCAATCCATAAGATCTCATTCGGCTTTTTGATTCGTGATTCTTCCCTTTCTAGAATAGCCTATTATGAGTTGTTCTTATCTCATCTCTATTTGAGGTATGATGGTATCACAGTTGTGATCTTGGAAACAAGTTGGTCGTTCATCTATAACTAATTAACTATCTTCATAATCTAAAATGTCATTCATCATTCATGTCATTTCCGCGTCCAATCCAAAGTACGACATAATTTCTTTTACACCTTTCTTTGGTGTCTTGGATAGTTCAGTCACAATGCCAAGTCTAACAAGATCCCTCTTGGGATTGAAAACATGGATACCTCAGATATATTCTTGATTAGGGAAGGATTGAAGAAGATGAGGAAATGTGGCCTCGACTTCA
The DNA here is from genome assembly GCA_025667525.1 of Glebionis coronaria. NCBI lineage: Eukaryota > Viridiplantae > Streptophyta > Magnoliopsida > Asterales > Asteraceae > Glebionis > Glebionis coronaria. Next base: position 135,585,840 of record CM046879.1, on the reverse strand, counting down.
ATTGATAATGGTGGTTTAGTCTTAAGGCAGCAAGGTGATAATCAAATGGGAATGCAAAGTATGTACTAGTTCAGTAGGGTCATAAAGACTGAATTCATAAAGTTTGATGGTGATGATGTCAGGGGTTGGTTGTTTAAGTGTGAGTGGTTCTATAAAATGGAAAACATCAACATTGATGTAGCATAAACAGATCTTGAGAATTATGGGGGAAAATGTGACTCGGAGGGTGTATTGGTATTTGGTATGACACATTGCAGAGATTTGATTTGGCTTATCATAACCCTTTGGCCGAGGGTATTGGAGCTGTAGGTATTAAAGTGGTAAGTAAAACATCTATCGATACTAATTTAGCTAATACTAAGGGTATGGATACTAAGGTTAGCCCTGGTGAGTTGAATATGTTGGGTAAGTCATGTCTAAATGGGGAATGTAATGTTGGTATTGATGGCAGTGGTTTAGCCAAGAAGCCATTTTCTTTCATCAGTGCTTTAACTGGTGATAAGGATATTGGTTCTAACAAGCTCAAGTTTGTGGAGGGTTCTGTTAATAGTTTAGGGAATGTGGTGGCAGAAATGGATCCGATTATTGAACAAGGGAGTGTGAAGTGGGGTATGACAGTTATTGGTAATTTTGCTGGTTATAAAGTGGGTTATAGGGAATTAATGGGTCATCTAAAAAAGATGTGGAGAGCGTATCAATTTGATGATGTTATAATAAGTAATAGTGGTATGTATTTTTGTAAGTTTAAGTCACATGAAGGAATGCAAGCTGTTATCCAGAGTGTATTTTTTGACATGGATGAGGATGAATTTGTGTGAAAGAGAGAGTTAGATATAAGAAAGAAAAGAAAAAGATTAAAAGGAAAAATAAATAATGGAAAAGTCCAAATTACCCTTCCTCTCATACTACTTAACGGCCAAAATTAACGCCCATCCAAGATAGGGACTATTCTTGATCCAAAATGTAAACGATAGGGACGATCGGTGGACTTAATTTGAAATAGGGACCAAACTTGACGTTTAGTGTAAACGATAGGGACCAAACATGAAATTCTTTCTATTTATTAACTAAATTAACTCCTTACGTATTGTGTGCAATCCCGTAATCGAGTTCGATCCTATCACATGACTATTAAATGTAAGTCCATAAACTTTCAGCTCCCACTTGGACATATTTTGAATATCGTGATTAATTGACTAGCGTCTAGTTACACATAGCAATGCCTCTAGTACAACTCGAGTAAGGTCTCCTGGACAAAACTTTTTAACGATTCTGCATCGTTATTATTATCATTTTATTTCTAATACAACGTTAATAAGGATATGGATCTCAGTCATTCCTTTCATTAACCATTCTGTTTCTCGTTCATAGATACAGCAAGATTACCAAAACAAATTTGGGTGTGGCCACACAAACATCTTACTAATCCTACGAGGGGCCCAGCTGTATTAAACTCCAAAATAAAATTGGAGGAAATAAATTCCATATTGACTACGAGCAAAACTTATGAATTTTGCAACACTTCCGAAAATAATCCTTATAGCTACCAGTTACGTTTAGCGTTAGATTATTCCACAGAGATGCACTAGATTCATAACAGTTTCCTGGTATCTCAAGTCTAAGGATAACTACTTATGTTTTACTTAATGACAAAGATCCATAAAGTAATAACATATAGTTGGGATAAGTCCTATATTCGATTCATCGAATATCATCCAAAATCAATCAATATACTTTCAAGTATACTCCATCGCTATTTTGATTTGTCTTAGTTTAATAATACTCCCATATTATTAATCGACAACGGACATTTAGCATAACATTTATTCATGGATTAAAACATGTAAAATATGATACACTTTGTTAATGCAAGTGATGCCTAAAAACATTATTAATGTTAACTAATCCTTCTTAGTTTTGATCACAACAAACTATACAACACATTTAGTGTAAAACATAAAACGAATTATTTAACTAACACTATCATCAAGGTAATAATCATATCACTAACCTTTCTTAATCATACTTAGTGATCATCAAATTGATTATCCTTAAAACTCACTTTTGTTAATATGACAAAAGACTTTTTAATAAACTTTCTTTTTTAGAAAATGTTTTATTAAAATGGAAAATGAAAATTTGAAAATAGCATATTCCATATGCTATTAGAATATCCTTGGAAGGCTTCAAATACCTCAGATATTCCCACCCCACTAAAAGACAAAAAATAGAGCGTACTCTAGGGGCGGAACCTTAAGTAGCTAGGCGGTTCCCTAGCGATAAGGAACCGTCGGGATAGATAAGGTATCGCGCCCAGATAGCCGTTATATATCCATTATACTTTGTCTCCTTTAAATAGTGGGTCAAATCTCATTTTCCAACAAGCCTCTTGGACGTTTTTCTCAGCCCCCTTTCTCTTTTCTATAGCATAATCATTAGTAAATGATCACTTAAAGTGTTAAGGATGTTTACATATGATTATCCTCTTGATCCCCTCCTTTACCTTGTCCAATGAGAAGATCACTCACTCACTTGTGTTGTGATAAAGATGAATCCATGAGCTAGTCATATTCATCATGATACCCTTTTTGTTTTATGTCAATCCATTGTATTTATGAATACTTGGACTAGTTGTGTTCATCCAAGTTATTTGTGAATACTTGGATTTGTTGTGTACATCCATTGCATATGTGTTTGCTTGGATTTGTGTTGTGTAGATCCAAGCTACATGTGTGTACTTGGATATGTCTAGTTGAGTTGAAATAGATTCTTGTAGTAGTTCTCACTAAACTATAAAGTGATGTGGTTGTGTCTTGTGAGTTCTCACTAAACTTGAAAGTGATTAGTAGTTGTGTTTTGTGAAGTTCTCACTTAGCTTCAAAGTGAAGAGTCGTGAAGATTGGTTCTAGCTTTGGATTAGAACTCGACATCTAGCCTTATGTCGTAAAATGGTGAAGTAGGCAACGTCGTGAAGATTGGTTCTACCTTGAGATTAGAACTCGACATCTAGCCTTATTTCGTTAAATTGTGAAGTAGGCAACGTTGTGTAGATTGGTCCTAGCTAAAGATTAGGTCTCGACATTTAGCTTAGTGTCGGAAAATAATGTAAGCGACGATGTAAGATTTTCTCCGCCAAGAAGGGAGCTTGTGGATATAGTGGAAATCTCGAGTAGGTGTACTCGAGGAGTGGAGTAGAAACGAGGATAGAGCCTCGTTGTCGAACCACTATAAATCTTGGTGTCTTCCCACTAGGTTGTCTCCTTCCTTACTCTTTACTTATTTCATTATCATTACGCTTACCTATAATCTTTACTAGTGCATTTTAATTGAACCTAATCATTATGCAACTTAGCTTCAAGCAAAAGATAGTTTTCATACAAACCAAATTGAAAGTAATTTTAATTTGGTTGCCAATCGAAGAGAAACTATTCAACTCTCCCTTCTAGTTTCTACAATTGGTATCAGAGCGATGGTCACTCAAGATCTTTGAAGTATATTGTACTTTGAAACTTGGATCGATCCATTGTCTCCTCAAATTAGAAGGTCAAGTTGTACTATTGTTTCTCTTTGGTCAAAACTATTTTGTTTTTGAAAAAAAGGCCTTTTAATTGATAATATTGCTTCCCTCTTAAGATTAGTAGTCTTTATGCATTTTAGATCTACTCTTGAAATGTATCTACTAGTTTGCATCTTGCTTTGTGTAGGTACTCATGAAGATCAATCACTTAATTAGTCGTGGATTGAGTTACTTGCATTTGTAGAAGACTCATCTTCATTGATCTTTAACATCCTTGAATGATGATACCAAGATGATTAGGAATGATACTAGTCCTTGAAGACTTAGTACTCATTATAGTTATTGTTGGGCATAGCATTGACTCCTTGATGGATTGCTCTTTGTGGCCAAGGTACGCTTTCGTTCTTCCACACGCCCTTTGATCATTCTTTTGATCATTACTTGACTATGTGCTAATTCTTGGCATCCTTGCCTTGAAATTTGTTTGTGGTTTGTGATTCTTTTCTTTTATCCTCTCAAACCTTCATTGCTTGGATACTTGACTCACTATGGTGATGTAGAGTGAGTTAGTAGTAGCTTAAAGTATCAAGCATTATTTCCATGGTTTGCACCCATACGGTTAGTAGGCCCTTTGTGGGAGAGAAAGTGAATTAATACCTTGCTCATATTTTGGTTTAGACTAAGACTATTATTGAAAGTGATCTTAGTCTATACACGAATAATTGCTTTGTGTTTATTCATTACCAAAGCCGTTTAACGTTTTGCCGGAAAGGCACGTCTTAAACCACTATATATGACACAAGCTCTTCGTTACCACTATTTGAAGATTGTTATTAATCCCTTGAGCATTAGTCCTAGTCTTGATTCACTTCCCTTGACTTCTCTCCACTTTGCTGTTTTGCTAGTAGTCGTTTGTCCGTTTCAGTTCTTTTCGATCTTGATTCAACTCGTAATCCTTCATTAAAGCATATTGCCAAATGTTTTGATGATCCAATGTTATTCTAAAAGGTTCATGATATAATTTTAAGTATTTTAGAAAAACTTGGTTTTTAAAATTTGGCGTTTTTCATTGATAAAAACCTGCCTTTGTAGGCGGTTCGTTATCTTGGCGGCTCAAACCCGCGGTTCTCTATCGATAAGGAACCGCAGGCAGTAAAGTTTGTCAGAGTGCCAGTTTGATTATTTTATTCTTTTTCAAACCACTATCTCTCTCTCCAAAAAACATACAGCCGACGTTTTTCATCTTTTCCACCATTGTTGAAGCTTTCAAAACCTTCAATCACTCAAATTAATTGATTCCAAGTTGTGGGTTTCACTCATCCTTCATCTAACATCAATTAATTGTAAGTATTTTCTTTCAATTTCATCTATTTTGTTCTAGGGTTCATCCTTTCATAATTGGGGATTTTTAAAATTGAAATTGAATTAAAACCTTAATAGGAATGTGGGTTGACATGGTTATTTTACTATGATTCCTTAGGTTCATATTCATTAAGATTTCACTAAAACCCACTTGTAGAACAAATCCAAATTTTGGCTAAATGATTTCGGTTAAAAGATGGATTTGAGATGAACCCATGAAGAAATAGGTAATGACATTGTTAATGCTTACCTAAAAACCTTGTTTTGAAAAACCAATGTTCTAAGTCCATTATTGATCCAACATAGTTCATATGTTCTTGGTAAATAATGGAATAGCTACATTGTGAACATGAGAATGATATGTATTCAATCCTTTGTTTGTCAAGAAATTGATATAACACATTCTCATATTTTCGAATTTTGATTTTATTTTTCATATGAGTGATTGGGGAAATATTTTCTTGTGTTTATTTAGGTACTAATCATGCCTTCACAATACCAAAAGGATCATCAATACCCTAATACATGCCAAACCTTTCCCAAAATTATGCTTCCCCTCAACTTCGAAACTCATTTCCATCCCTTTCTACTCGTTGTTTCCATGAGGGTAGAGTCGTTGACGAGGGAATAACGGGTTATGACTATATCCAATCTATGTTTGAGCTTTCGGGGTTTGATTGCTTGCTCAACATAGAAGAAGATATTTACCCCTTGTTCCTTCTTGAATTCATTAGCACCTACTCCATGCTTGAATACAATGGAGAAATCTTCATTCGTTTCGTGTTGAATGATCAATTGATTCAATACTCCCTCGAAAACTTTGGTGAAATTCTCGGTGTGCCATATGAAGGCACTTGTCGTTTTACGCATAAATGGAGACTTGATGCTCTCTTGGAATCCTACGATAAACCTCCAAATGACCTCACCGAAATTGATCTAGAGTCTATCCTTGACATCATTTTGAAAGAGCGTGATGGAAACTTTGTGAGAAGCCTTCATTCAAATGTGCGAAATGTGAATCGATATGAAGTGCTCTCCAGCGACCTTAAGGATTTTATGGTCCAATGGGCAAATATCCTTAGGGAGAATGTCTTTTGTCTTGGTGGAAACCGAGATCATATCCCGGCTTGTATGGTGCATATGTTGAGTTGCATCTTTACATCCACCAAGTACAATTTGCCATTCTATATCGCTTGACGAATAAATTATGCCCTTTCAAAGCCCAAAACAAACCTTCCCTATGCTATGCTTCTTACTCGCCTTTTCAAAAGGGTTGCTCATGATTTTCCCCACCTCGATCTTTCTCGCTTCCACCCGGTTCATCGGGTTATGTTGCCTATTCAAGAGGTATATGCAAGAAAGACAAGAAGTGATCGAGGTTCGCGAAAATCCGATCATCAAGAGATGGATGATGAGGACACCTATATGCCAACAAGTGATGGTGATGGCATAGGTACTAGTTATCACTTCAACTCTTCGAGTAATTCCCACCCATCCTCAAACTCATTCGTGGATGGACTTGAAGACTTAGCTCCCCCACCTCATTACTCCTCTAGTGAAGTACCGGAAGATCTCAACATGGAGCATCTCTTCCGTGAAAATCTTAGGACTAGAGGTGAATTGCATGAACATCGGGTTGAGTCAAGGAAGGTATTTAAGTATTTGGGGAATATGATCAAGGGATTGGGCAAGAAGAGAAGGTGAAAGCTTTGAAGTATTTCAAAGAATACATGTTGGTAAACATGTAATGTTGAACAATTATTTTTATTATCTTGGATGTGTATTAACTTATGCTACATGTTTGGATTGTTATTTATTTTAATCCTAAATGTTGCTTATGCCTTCTTGTTTGTGATTTACATAGCTTTGTGCATCTTTTATGATAGTTAGCTTCTTAGATTTTGGTCAGTAGTTAACTTTGGCTTGTGAATCCTTTGATAAAAATCTGGGTTAACCAAAATTTGGGATGTGAAATTTTTGAAACACTTCTGGTCGTGGTTCCATATCGACCAGCGGATCCTTATCGATAAGGAACCGCCGGTCCTAGATAAGGAACTGCCGCCACTGTGTCCGACAAAATATTTTGCTTTACACTATTTTCTTCAATCTGTGTAAACTTTGCATGATTCTTTGCAAAAACCTACATATTTCCTAAACTAGGTTACCTAAATTCATTATTCACCTAAAATGATTTTAACCCATTACTAGTTTGGATCATCCCCTCACCCATTTAAACCCACCTTGTTAGTCATGTTCTTCACACATCAAAACATCCTTCCCTAACCCTTAAACCACCCCAGTCAACCATGGTTTCAACAAAAACCTCAAACACCCCAAGGAAGACACTTAACATTAGGATTAAGGTACCCAAGCCTAACTCCTCACCCTTTCACACACCTAAAAATGAGATGGTTCGAATCCTCATTTCCTCATCACCTTCACCACCATGCAAGACAACATCCACCCATGGTACTAACCACTCCATTGGTTCTACCTCCTCTTCATTCAACTCAAGAATGAATGAGCTCTCTTCACCCTTCTCTCCAAGTGCACCCTTGGATGTGACTACACAACCCCAATCCAAAGCATTCCTTTTGTGAATGACTTTGATGACACCTTGGTGACTTTACCATTTACCCCTCCTAACTCACCCATTTCACTAACCTTGGAGAACATACCTCCACACTCACCCATTTCTCCTTTGGGGAACATGCCTCCACTCTCACCCACATCACCCTTGGAGAACATGCCTCCTCCACCTCCACCACACTCAAACACTCCAATTTTGGGTGTCCCACTTTCCCTCCTCTTGGGTGATCCTTACTATGGGTTTCAAGAGACTCATGGTCCTAATTGTCCATGTTGCCTCTACAACCACTACATCATCCATAACCTTAGGATGGAGATGTTTGGACTTCATAGGAGGTTGCAAGAGTTCTTGCTTACCTTGTTCTCCATGCCTCCTCCAAGGAGATGAATGATGAGTTTTCTAAATAAATGGTTTTCAACAAAACCAAGCCAAAGAAAACTACTCATCTAAATATAGTATTAAGCTAACTTTGTATTAGTTAGTTGTTTTTCTCTTTAATTTGTCATTGTACTTTCTTCCTTCATGATCTTTTCATGAAATTGATTAATGGATTTAGCTTAATGTGTTTCTATTCTTATGTGCACATTAATCAACTTTAATTTGAAATTAAAATTGAACCTAAATCTATCACAACCTCTAAAAACCTGACTAAAATTGGTTCAAAATGATATCTAAATATTTTGTCACCCTTTGTCAAGACATTCTTTGTGAATGTGTTGCTTTTATGCAACCCTAGCATAATTTAGTGCTAATAGAGGTAAAATTCCAAGATTTGCAACTTTTTGAAAAAGTATTAGTTTTTCTCAAAACCCTCGAAAAACTTGGTTTCAAGTCCACTGCTTGCGGATCCTTAAAGTCCCACGGTTCCTTAAGTGATAAGGAACCGCCGGTCCCTATAAGGTACCGCGGACAGAAACGGACTTTTGACTCGTTTTTGGTCAAAATTCTTTAAACCCTATACCCTGTCAAGATTCCTTGTTTGCTCAATTTGGCTAAACATTCCTTGACACTTCACATTTTGTATTCAAATTATTACCTTGATTACATTTTACTTATACCCCAACCTTGAGATTTCATTCTCACACCTTCCCAACCTTGAGAATTCATTCTCACACATCTCCAACCTTGAGAATTCATTCTCACACATCTCCAACCTTGAAATTTCATTCTCACACCTTCCCAACCTTGAGATTTCATTCTCACACCTTCAGAATGCCTAACTCCTCCATTCCTAACCTTGATATTTCTTTGTCACAACCTCACTCACCCAAAGCATCCTCATCCAAGCTTTCAAAGAAACCGAAAATCTCGGTTCGACCTATTTGGATTAAGAAGAATGAACCATCTTCTTCCAAACCACCCAAAAACCCTACCTTCTCTCCAATCAAGTATTGGAATGAGACTTATACCATTAACCCCATCACCAGAGCAAAAGAAAATGTTCCCCCACTACCACAATCCTTCAACACCCCTCAACTCAATGACCTTTCAACCCTCCCAAACCTCACAAGGCATTGTGAAAACATTTCCTACCCTATTACCCCGCCACCTCCAAACCCTAGGTTTGATGCCCTACCCCCATCAAACGATTTTGTGTTACATCATGGATCCTCGTGTGCTTGTTGTCGATTCCAACAAATTGAACTTGCTCATGTATATGAGAAGTTAAATTTCCTTGAATTCCTCCTCACTCGACCTGCTATCCAAGTTTTCGTTCCGGTGGACAAAACTTCGAATGATGCATCGTCGTCTTATTTTTCCAACTAAAGGACTAACTACTCTTAGAGTCTTTATTACTTTAGTTGTTTTAGAGTCTTTTATTTTTTTAAGCAATCTTGGAAAATTATCACTATTAGAATAGCTTATGCTTGGTGGGTTATTTTCCATATTTTTTGCTTTAGATACTCATATTGTGTGTATGACTATCTACCTTGTTATGTCTTTTCTTTTATGTAACCTTTGTGTTGTTTGTGTGTTATTTCCTTAGTTCTCTTTTGAGTTGATCATGGTTAATTTTTACAATTGCTTATGGGTGATTCCATCAATTCTAAACTTTAACCCATTGACAAGTTTATCATCTTCATTGGATTGAAGCTTGATTTTGTCAATTACCTTTTTGGACATACTTAACAAAATACTTGCTTCTAATTTGAGATTTCTTCTCTCTCTCCCTCTCAAGTTACTTAGTAGGTAGTGATCATATATACATTGGTGTTTCTTTTCTTTCTACTAACCTTTGTGTAGCATGTCACCTTAGCTTACATACTTGGTGCCCCAAGAAAGGGGGAGCAACCACCAAGGGGGAGCTACTAGCAAAGTCCGATTTTCTTCAAAAGACTTGCGCAAACCTTTTTGCTACGACAAAGGGGGAGAAATGATAGTGATAAACTCGTTAATAATTCGATATTTTGTGTTTCTACGTAAATGAGTTTATCGTTTGTCGTAATCAAAAAGGGGGAGATTGTTAATGCAAGTGATGCCTAAAAACATTATTAGTGTTAACTAATCTTTCTTAGTTTTGATCACAACAAACTATACAACACATTTAGTGTAAAACATAAAACGAATTATTTAACTAACACTATCATCAAGGTAATAATCATATCACTAACCTTTCTTAATCATACTTAGTGATCATCAAAATGATTATCCTTAAAACTCACTTTTGTTAATATGACAAAATACTTTTTAATAAACTTTATTTTTTAGAAAATGTTTTATTAAAATGGAAAATGAAAATTTGAAAATAGCATATTTCATATGCTATTAGAATATCCTTTGACGGCTTCAAATACCTCAGATATTCCCACCCCACTAAAAGACAAAAAACGGAGCGTACTCTAGGGGCGGAACCTTAAGTAGCTAGGCGGTTCCCTAGCGATAAGGAACCGCCGGGCTAGATAAGGTACCGCGCCCAGATAGCCGTTATATATCCGTTATACTTTGTCTCCTTTAAATAGTGGGTCAAATCTCATTTTCCAACAAGCCTCTTGGACGTTTTTCTCAGCCCCCTTTCTCTTTTCTATGGCATAATCATTAGTAAATGATCACTTAAAGTGTTAAGGATGTTTACATATGATTATCCTCTTGATCCCCTCCTTTAGCTTGTCCAATGAGAAGATCACTCACTCACTAGTGTTGTGTTAAAGATGAATCCATGAGCTAGTCATATTCATCATGATACCCTTTTTGTTTTATGTCAATCCATTGTATTTATGAATACTTGGACTAGTTGTGTTCATCCAAGTTATTTGTGAATACTTGGATTTGTTGTGTACATCCATTGCATATGTGTTTGCTTGGATTTGTGTTGTGTAGATCCAAGCTACATGTGTGTACTTGGATATGTCTAGTTGAGTTGTAATAGATTCTTGTAGTAGTTCTCACTAAACTATAAAGTGATGTGGTTGTGTCTTGTAAGTTCTCACTAAACTTGAAAGTGATTAGTAGTTATGTTGTGTGAAGTTCTCACTTAGCTTCAAAGTGAAGAGTCGTGAAGATTGGTTCTAGCTTTGGATTAGAACTCGACATCTAGCCTTGTGTCGTAAAATGGTGAAGTAGGCAACGTCGTGAAGATTGGTTCTACCTTGAGATTAGAACTCGACATCTAGCCTTGTGTCGTTAAATTGTGAAGTAGGCAACGTTGTGTAGATTGGTCCTAGCTAAATATTAGGTCTCGACATTTAGCTTAGTGTCGGAAAATAATGTAAGCGACGATGTAAGGTTTTCTCCGCCAAGAAGGGAGCTTGTGGATATAGTGGAAATCTCGAGTAGGTGTACTCGAGGAGTGGAGTAGAAACGAGGATAGATCCTCGTTGTCGAACCACTATAAATCTTGGTGTCTTCCCACTAGGTTGTCTCCTTCCTTACTCTTTACTTATTTCATTATCATTACGCTCAACTATTATCTTTACTAGTGCATTTGAATTGAACCTAATCATTATGCAACTTAGCTTCAAGAAAAAGATAGTTTTGATACAAACCAAATTGAAAGTAATTTTAATTTGGTTGCCAATCGAAGAGAAACTATTCAACCCCCCTTCTAGTTTCTACACACTTATCAAATAATAGAAATAAACGAAACCCGATCTTTATTTTATTATATAATAATGTCATAACATCCTTTATCCAAATACTAATCACAGATTTATTGCATGAATTCGCTAGCTAGTTGCAGCCCAATCGCTTTGGCATGCTTAACTACCTTTGGTATAGGCAAAGCCTTAGTCAAAGGATCTGCTACGTTATCATCTGTGTGAACTTTTATCAATTTGGTTTCCCGAGCTTCAACTTGTTCTCGGACGTAGTGATATCTACGCATAAAGTGTCTGGCGCCTTTCATGACTCCAGGGTCATTGGCAAATATTATTGCGGCAGAATTGTCACAATACATATCAATAGGTTCTTTAATTGAAGGCATCACTCCAAGATATTCAATAAACGTCCTAATCCAAACAGCTTCTATTACAACTTCTGAAGCAGCCATGTACTCAGATTGAGTAGCATGCATTGCAATCGTTGTCTGTTTCTTGTTCTTCAGTCATCTGCTCCTCCATTGATAACAAGGACGTAACCCATCTGAGACTTCGTATCGTCTTTATCACATTGACAGGACACATCACAAAACCTATAACATTCAGTTCTGTGTCTAGTTTCCCTCCATATACCAAAAAAAATATCTTTTATACTCCTCAAATACTTTAGAATATGTTTAACAGCAGTCCAGTGGAGCTTCCCTGGATTCTGTTGGTATCTACTGACCAAGTTCTGAGCAAACGCCACATCAGGCCTTGTGCATCTAACAACATACATTATAGATCCTACAGCCGAAGCATAAGGAACCTTCTACATGTATGCCTCCTCTTCAGAAGTTGATGCATCCACCTCATGACTCAGATTATGCTTAACTTCCACAGGTTGAAAACCTTTCTTGGAATTATGCATATTATACTTCTTCAAAATCTTATCTATATAAGCATCTTGACATAGACCAATTAACCGTCTTTTCCTATCCCGATAGATCTTAATTCCCAGAATGTATGCAGCTTCTCCTAAATCCTTCATAGAAAAACATTTACCAAGATAATCCTTAACAGCTTTATGTCTTGGAATGTTACTTCCCATGATTAATATGTCATCAACATATAGGACTAAAATACTACATCACTCCCACTAGCTTTGCGATATACACATGGCTCATCACGATTCTGAATAAATCCAAACTTTTTGATTTCTTCGTCAAATCTTTTATTCCATTGATGTGATGCTTGCTTCAATCCATAAATGGACCTTTGAAGTTTGCACACATGTCCTGGATTTTCAAGATCAACATACCCTTCTGGTTGCTGCATATAGATGTCTTCATCTAAGCAACCGTTTAAGAAGGAAGTTTTAACATCCATTTTCCATATCTCATAGTCATAGTATGCTGCTATAGCTATGAGAATCCGAATAGCTCTTAAGTCTGCTACATGAGAAAATGTCTTCTCGTAGTCTATGCCAAAAGTTTGAGTAAAACCTTTAGCTACTAAACGAGCTTTATAGGATTGTACTTTTCCGTCCATGTCGGTTTTCTTCTTGTATAACCACTTATGTCTCACCACTTTAGCATTCGGTGGTGGTTCTACAAGAATCCAAACATCATTTACTTTCATAGATTTCATTTCCTCATCCATAACAACCATCCACTTATCCTTTTCAGGATCAAGTATGGCGGATTTATAATTAGCGGGTTCACCAAGATCCCCTAACTCGTCATCATCCTCTATGTTAAGACACATATTGCTATTTGCGTTTTTAATCCTTGCGGATCTACGCAGAGGAACTAATTCCGGTGGAACCGCAAGACTTTCTGGTTCCACAGGAATTATATCGCTAGTGTTTTCAGAAGGTAATGTATCTATATGACTCTCCTCAAGATCATAATTTCTCCCACTGAATTCTTGATTTACAAGATCAGATTCAAGGAAGTCTCCATACCTAGCAACAATTACTTTGTTCTCAGGTAGATAATAAAAGTAGTAACCCATAGTTTCCTTAGTGTATCCTACAAAGATACATTTTACAGATCGTTGTTGGAGTTTGTCACCCGAGTCACGTTTTTTAACACCCCCAAATTTACACGCAGCGGAATCCATCTTTGGGTGCTAAACAATGATACAACAACACATAATTTATAAAGAACGACTCGAAAAGAGACGTTTTAGATTTATCGTTCCTAAAACATTTGTCAGAGTAGCGTAGTCCCAAGTAATCGTTACCAAAAGATAAGTTAAAACAACATATTCGTTTGTTTTAAAAATGGAACGATAAATAAATCAAAGAGTTTGAACAACAAAAGCAGTGCACAACTTCATTCCCCGTGACCTCCAAGCTTCCACTTCTTGATTACCTGAAATACATGTGAGTAAAACAATCAGCAAAAATGCCGAGTGAATCTATAGGTTTATGAAATCAATTTGAACACAAGCAAAGATTATAAGTTTGTGGCATGCTTATAAGCATCAAATAATAATTCGCATCAACAATAATAATTGTATATAGCATAAATTGCAATAAGTTCATGGAACCGAGCCCTTAGACACTCCCATATCAGTCTAATAAGACGAGAGATTTATTAATTGTCGGTTACCTCCAGATTATTGGTACATTGCCGTATACCTGACTTCTCAATACAATATGTTCAAACAGTGTGGAGGTCGGGCCTAAGCTTCTATGACAAGTCCACAAAAACTGAATCGGGGCGGCTTCCCCCATAGATCTATTAATTGTACTAGCGGTTAACCCATCATAGGTTAATTAACGGTCCATAATTGAGGTTTTAACAAAGGCAATCACTTAATGCAATTTAAAGGCAACCACGGGTCCATTCATAAAGGGACAAAGCATACCATATAAATCTTGTGTTCTAAGTTTATAAAACATGTATTCCCCCTCGCGGGTTTAAAATCATTTAATAACTAGTATAAAGCGAGGCTATAGACTCACGTTGATAATGAAAGGCGGATTATCGGCTACGGGCGTGCTTCGGTCACGGAAACCTATATAAATAATAATCGGTCTTAGACTCTTGTCTAATGACTTTTATCAAAATAACAATATACATATGATGATTTTGTACATATGATGATGATCAAGTGGGTTTATATATCCTTGTTTACTCATTTTAGTGTTTACGTTTTGGTAACTTTTTACTAGTTTACTAGTTTTACCTACTTACCTATTTTAAGTCCAATAAGCTTAGTATAAGTTCTTTAACTTGTTTTAATCCATTTTATACCTATATTATCAGTATCTATACTTTCCATGTTGGGCCCAAATGGTTAAGCCCAATAAGTCCTTTTTATAAGTGTTTAACTTATTTAGTCCAATTATTAGTCCAATATGCTTAGTTAGCTCGTTAATGTCCGTATGTCCTATAGTTCGGGTTTTATTGGTTTTTACTTGTACTAGTTACTTATATATCAGTATATGACTTTTAAAAACTTTACATTAGACGGGTTTGATCGTCTAAGTTTTAATTGGCGAAAAATGTTAATTTTACGGTAATAGCCGAAAAAGTCGTAAAAATCAAGTTTATAGTTTTTATTACTTATAAGTATTATTCCACTACCATTTATATAATTTATCCATTTAATTAACCTTTTACATATTTACATAAATAATTTTCATAAGTTAGTGGGTTTTTATTTTACATTTTATACAATAAAATTTGAGTGCTTATATAATAATAATAAACATTAATTCTCAAAATCTGATTTTTATTTTCATGTTCACCATTTTTATCATATCTAGAGTTCTACAATGAATTAGAAGCTCATTTTTTGGTGGCATGATCTTCATATTATGTGCTACATTTAACTCAGTTATAGCTACTGCTTATTTTAAGTTTATCTAGCCTTAACAGTCCCTACAAAACAGCTTATTCAGATTAGCACTCTCATCTTGTTTTGATCATATCTCACTCATTATAATGATTCCATTGCATGGCCAACTCTCACATGTGTATAACATCTTGTACTTACTGTAAATGGATCATACCATGCAATTTTATCAGTTCAAGTTTTAGTTATATACTGTTTTTATACAGCCAACTAAATAATCAAGATTTTAGCCTCATTTCTTATAGTTATTAACCTTTTTAAGCATATTTATCAACACTTGATCCCCACACAATATTTTTATCATCATATATACATCATATACATATACAAAATGAAAGAAAATACATTTTTTTCTTTACAAAAATAACAAGAGAAAATGGAGAGGATGATCTTCTTTACCAACCAAGTGTATTTCTTGTTTTTGGAAGACAAGAACTTGATGAACACCACAAGTAACTCCAAGATCATCAAACACCAAGAAAAATAGTTGAGAAATCAGCCCTAGGACACAAGCAAATCACCTCCAATGTTGTTAATATGGCCACCAAATGATCAAGGCTTCAAGATAACTCCATGATAGAGCTAGTTAACATGTATTTTATGGCTAGAAAAGATCAAAAGGGGTGTTTGTAGCTTCAATATGGATGGCAAGGGTGAAGTGGTTGAGAGGATTTGAGAGAGTTTTGCATGTAAGTAAATGGTATGTGTGAAAGTTGCTAGTGGTTTTGAGTTAGTGGGAAAGAACTAAGCTTAAGGTGTAAGCTTTGCTTACACTTGTAAGTGTTTAGCTAACATGATGCCACATATAGTTGTGGTGTCATGTTGGTGCCATCCAAGCTAGCTAGTGGGGTGGGACAATGTATTTTGTCCCACCTCAATAATTTACGGGTATTCCTCGATTCTAGTTTTCTCGATTTGCGTGCCATCGGGTCGTTTTACGAAAAACGTTTTTATAAATTATGAATCAACGACACAAAACGAATCCAATAAAAATTGTCTCATCAAAAACGGAGTTCAAAAACGTAAATACGTAATCCTAAGGTTTCCGGTTTAGTCGTAAGGGACGCTAAATCATGCACGTAAGCCCAAATTTAAATCCGTAAATTGTTAGTTCGTCAACCAACACAAAAATAAGTTTCAAAATATTATACGAGAAAATATTTCACTACCTGAAAATGTTAGATTGTACTTTTTAAAAGTTTAATCGCACACGAAAAATAATAATATAACGACTCGATACGTAATTGAAACGATATCGTCGAAAGTATTAAATATCGAAACTATCGATAATGAAATATAAAATTTTTGGCATCCGTCGGTATCGCGATCACTAGTAGTCCTCGTTGCTCGTCAAAATATTAAAATATAATATTTAATATCGGTTTCAACTTAAACCGTTAAACATAATAATATTTAACGTTATAAAATACTTCAAAATAATTGAAAATAGGATTAAATTATGACCTTATTTTTACGGGTTTTACACGTTTCACATACGCCTCACAACCCCAGACCTTTAAATAAGACAAATATGGCTTCTTGCCATTCCATAGTTCATATGGTGTCTTATCTACCTTCTTTGTGGGAACCATATTTAAAATGCGAACATTAGATTCTAGAGCATAATCCCAAAAGGATAAAGGTAAACTTGTAAGATTAAACATAGATCGTATCATATCCAATAATGTACGATTTCTCCTTTCGGATACACCATTTTGTTGTGGATCAGTAGCCCTTTCAATATTGCTATTAAAAGGTTTCTTGGTCATCTTTCCAGTGATACAAGACTCACATTAATCAAATGATTCATCATTGATATTTTCCAAAAGACCTTCACGTTGAAGCTTTTGTATACGAGTCTTCCCAATATGGGCAAGTCTACAATGCCAAAGATAAGAAGAGTTCTTGTCAAACTTTCTCTTCTTACTCATGCTAAATACAGATTTATCGTTCTTGGATTCATTCTCATGCATGTCTATTACAAATACACCATTCAAAGAAATTGAATTAAAATAGAAAATACTATTTTTCTAAACAGAAATTCCATTATTATCAATCGTGTGAACGAATCCATTATTTAACAAACAAGAAAAGGAAATAACACCCCTAACAATTGTAGGTGCAAAATGACAATCATATAATCTCAGTACTAAACCCGAAGGTAAAACTAGATCAAAAGTTCCTATAGCTTCAACCGCTGCTTGTGCGCCATTGCCCACTTGCTGATATTGTTCCCCACAGGAAAGCTTCCTTTCCAGATTAAATCACTTCCGCGTATTACAAATGTTAATACCGCATCCCGTATCATATACCCAGGAATTTAATTTGTATGTTAACTTGAACAATTCAATCATAAATAAAGTACCTGAAGCTGTAGCGCTCTACTCAGACTTCTTCTTTATTTCTTGCAATTCTTAGAGGTAAAGAGGGCAATTCCTCTTCCAGTGACCACTTGCCTTGCAATGGTGACAAGTCTCATCCTTTTGAGATTGACTCCTCTTAACAAAGTTCTACTTGGGCTTCGAATAAGTCGCAACTTGTTTGCCCTTATTACCCTTGCCTTTGCCTTTCTTCTTATTCGCTTGCGATTTTGGCTTACTCACTCTACCCTTTTGTATGGTTAGTACAGAAGGCGTAGCGATAGATGCCTTGTCTTTCAACTCCTTTTCATAGTCAATGAGCATTGCATGCAAATCATTAACTGTCTTCCCCGTGCAATGCATATTATAGTTTCTAACGACATCATTGAAGTCCTTGTTAAGGGACCTATTGATCAAGTTGATAGCCATATTATGATCATAGGGTTGTCCTAGTGCAATGAGCTATTCAATATAACCCCTCATCTCCAAATAATGGGCACTTACAGACTTTCCCGGAGCTTGCTTGCAGCTATGCAAAGCATCTACTAAGTCGTAGATCTCCACAGCTTGCGGCTTTTCGAACATAGCCTTGAGCTCATCAAGCATTCACTTAGGTGAAAATAGCTCATACTTCTGTTGAAGTGCAGGAGCCATTTTTTCTAGCATTAAGCAAGCCACCTCAGCGTGCTTCTTAAAATTAGCAGCGTGTTCAAGCCTTTGCGTATCAGATGCTCATTCAGCAAGATCCTCCGGATAGGGAGTAGTCAAGATATCGATTGTACCCGCTGCTCTCAAGATAATTCATAGCGAGCGGTACCAATCATTGAAGTTTGGGCTAGTAAGTTCAGGTCGTTTAAAGAAAGCTTTGAACGCAGAACTTATCGTGTTATTGGTGGGTTAAGACATTTCTACAGAAATAAGTTCAAATATTAGTATTTTCGATAACAAAATACTTTCAAGAAAATAAATTACCCCGTTATAACAACCATATTATTTCCTTAAATTCTAGAACTATATTGACATAGATCCATTACATCAGTTGATCTGCTAGTAACGAATGTACTCAACATAGCGACTTGTCGAACAATTCAATTGACAAACAATTTTCAATTTCAAGATATTTAAGGGATTTACATTACCAAAAAACGTTTTGCATTGTAAACATGTTTCATCCCTTCTGAATGCATTAAGTTTCTAGATCTCACTGAGTAACTTAATTAAGTCATCTAATTTGAGTAACGTAAAACCATCATACGAATTCTCATTCTACAAATGGTTTTCTCGCCATCACAACATCATCCAAAAATCTCATTTGATGACGAAGTAATTTCAAGTGTTCGTCAATTAGGAGCATTCGACTTAAATTTTAAGGGTATAAATTTTGATGTCAAAATCAACGTATGGAGAAGCATGCATACAATCTCCATAGCATAAGTTTAATAAAACATTTAGTAGACTTTTTCACGAGATTAATTTCTTCATAAATTATGTTGCGGTATTGGTTAAACCAATTGAAGAATTTTCCCACAACTCATCACATCGTACTTTACTAGAACTCGGCTACACACAAAGCAATATCCTTATTCATTGTGGTTCGGATGTGAATTTGTGATAAGTCACCCTTAAGGTGTAATTCAATTAATAGTCGTAGGTAATTTCAATTTTAACGCACAGGCGAGCCGAGAATTTGGTCAGCGACTAATGGCATATCACCTCCTTCCTTAACCGGGTACATGACCAGCGGTGCGTTAAACCCACTTTATAGTTTGTCATAATTGAGTAGGCCGTTAGATTATTATAGCAATTCACCAATCAACGTAATCTTATGTAATTTAAAATCTCTAACAAATCATTATTTTTAATAGAGTCCATATTATTTCTTTTTCAAAAATACCCTTGTTTACAACAATTCAATAATCTTATATAAACAAGTAAAAAACTAAATCATAAACATATAATAACAATTTATATGTGCAACAAATAAATCAAATAGCCACATGCATACGATTTATTCAATAATCATCAATTCTAGGTCTTAATATCTCTATATAAAAGTCTTCCCTAATTCTAGATTTATCGAATCAAATAATGACGTAGTACATAAAATCATATAAACATATCATTTTACGATCCATGAAAACATGCACGTAATCATGTAATCCCCACAAATCTTAACAATTAAATCTCTACGGATCGTAACCATACATGGCATAACAATTAATCATGCAATTTAATCTAAAATTATTTCACATGTAATTTAGGGTTTCAAAACAATTCCTTTTTTTATAAAAAATAGGGCAAATAACCCTAATTTTTAAAAAACAAAACCCTAATTTTATAAAAACCTAAAAAACATGTAGTTTTAACTCAAAACAATTATAGTTAAAAAACTTTAGATTTTCGATAATTATAACATGTTAAAACGGCTCTCGATGCCACTAAAGGTTTATTAGTATCATAACAATTATATAAAACCCTAAACGAGATCAAAGCACATATAGCGAAAGTGATTTAACAAGATCATAATTAATAACACAATTATAATTAATCGAATTAGGTTTAAATACCTTTGCGCTAAAGCAATTCCACAAGACGAAGAACGAATCACCAATTCGTGTTTATACCGTATATACCAAGATATATATAAAGTAAGACTATATTACGATCTTGTACACACGTAATACAACGAGCTAACCATGATTCTAGCACGTGAAAACCGAGCTACAACGCTTGTAATTAATCTACCCAACAACCCTAGAGAGGGGCTAGGACTAGATTATGTATACAATCGATCAACCAAGAAAACCAACCAAAACCCTTTCCATGGTGAGGCTTGCGATCGATCAAAAGAAAGAAGGAGGGGAAATATTATTATTGTGTTGATTATGAGGGATTAGGAGGTGTATTTATAGGCCTAAACCCTTATAGCCGAAGATAAATAAAAGGCAACAATTACCCCTCCCCTTAGAACCCATAACCGACCGACTAAACACCCCTTAGGGGTGTTCCAGAATCTTCCAAATTTCACTCCTCTTGTTTAGATACTATATATATATATTTATTTAATGCTCATTATAACTTAACTATTTATTAATTAACGATCGTTAAGGATATATAGTTTCTTTTTCGGTTAATTAATAAATACATAAATATATTTATTAAATAATTTAATGAATACAATAAATATATTTATTAATTAAATTAACTCTTTACGTATTGTGTGCAATCCCGTAATCTCGAGTTCGATCCTATCACACAACTATTAAATATAAGTCCATAAACTTTCAACCATATCTAGTAAGGTTCTATTTTTCCTCTCGGACACACCATTGTGTTATGGTGTATATGGAGGAGTTCTATGGGCGATAACTCGTGCTCTTTAAGATGATCCAAAAACTCAAAACTCATAAATTCACCTCCACGATCAGAACATAGTGCTTTTATGGTTGTACCGAGTTGATTTTCTACTTCCTTTTGAAAAACTTTAAATGTTCCAGACACTTCATGTTTATGCTTCAGTAAGTAGACATAACAATAAGACTAAAGTCGTCAGTGATAGTGACGAAGTAGCTTGCACCTTGTCTTGACACGGTTCTGAATGGGATACATACATCGATGTGTATAAGTCCAAGCAGATCTTTAACCCTCTCCACTTGATGTGAATAAGGTGTACGTGCCATCTTTCCAGATAAACAAGAAGCATACTTGCCAAAGGAATCATTATCGTTTGACTCAAGCAATCCATCAATTTGTAATTTCTTAATACGCTTTTTGCTTATGTGGCCAAGGCGACAATACCATAAGAGTGTAGAGTCCAAGTTAGACTTGTTTCACGTCCCACCTAGTTTCACAAGGTTAACGGGGATCCGGATGGTTCTACACATGACTAGAAGACTTGATGGAACACTATGGAAGCCTTTGGAAGATTCATGGAAGCTTATAGAAACCCTAATGGAAGCTTATAAAAACCCTAATGGAAGATTGTAGATTATGGGCCTTGTCTTGGAGTTGTAAATAGAGCCCAAATGTAACCCAAGAGTAGTAGTATAAATAGAGCCATCCTCCTTTGGGAAAAGCATCTCATATTCACTTGTATTCTCTCTTGTAAAGTTTCTCAAGTAATACAAGCATTTTCCCCTAGTTCTCTTGTGTTCTTTCTTAGTAACTTTCTTTGTTTCCTAGATCGTTGAGTGTTGGGAGCAAGGCTGACTTAGTAAAGACTAAGTGCCGCACGGAAGACCCTTATCGAGACAAGTCCGTGACAAGTGGTATCAGGGCGAGATTTGATTCGAGGCGATGGCGATTGAAACCGAGAAGAATGATGCTAGCGGAAGTGTTGTCGATGGGAACCGCGGTCGTGATGAAAATCAAGGCCCCAAGAAGAGAGGAACGTCGAGGGAAGTTATGGCAAGTATGGATAAGAGAATAGCGGATTTCAAGACATCCATGGCGGAGATGAAGACCCAAGTTGAGGGCTTGGCAAATCTTGAATCCGAGTTTGAGAGTATGAGGGAAGACTTTAAAGTAGTCCTAAATGCTCTTAGCGGCGACATGAAGAAGGAAATCCTTGACTTACGAGATATGTTCAAGGATGGAATGGAGAAGATGGAACAAAGGTTCGGGGAAGAGATCTCCGCAATCCATGATACTATTGGAAGCTTGCGCCCGGACGTAGAGTTGTGCAAGTTGTCCTTGGCTAGTGTGGGTAGCGCTAGTAATCACGGTCCAAGAGTGGACATTCCTAAACCATCATCTTTCATGGGAAAGCGAGAAGCTAGAGCGGTCGACGATTTCTTATGGGAGATGGAGCGACAGTTGAAGAGTGCCAAGATAGTGGAGGATGCTATAAAGATCGAGACGGCTACTCACTACTTGAAGGACACCGCGGCGTTATGGTGGAGATGTCGGCATGGAGATATCGAACGAGGTACGGTTACTATTAATACTAGGGTTGATTTTGTTGCGGATTTCAAGAGGCAATTCTATTCGGAGAATGCTAAGAACGAGGCGAAAAGTCGACTTCGTAAACTTAAGCAAACCAGAGTGATTAAGGAGTATGTGAAAGAGTTCACTACACTTACCTTGGAGATTCCGGAACTATCCGAGCAAGATTCTCTCTTTTACTTTCTTGATGGTTTACAAGGATGGGCTAAGACGGAGTTAGAGCGACGCGAAGTCCAAGACGTGGCCACGGCTATTGCCCACGCCGAGGCCTTGATTGACTTTAGTTTGAGGAGGGAACTGTCGAAGCCAAAAGATCGGAAGGCGAGCCATGATAAAGGCGGGGGAGAAAAACCAAAGTTCGATTATGCGAAGAAACCACCTACCGGAAAGGAGAAAGACGTAAAGATGAGTTACAAAAGTGGTGGATGCTTCATTTGCGATGGACCTCATTGAGCTCGAGATTGCCCGAAGAAAGCTAGCCTCAATGCGATGTCGCCTCATAGAGACGAAGGTACGAGTAATGGTGGAAGCATGGGTTCGATGAGGATCTTGAATGCGATCAAGGCGAAGACGGAGGTGCCAAAAGTTGTAGGAAAAGTCCTACAATATGTCGAAGCAAACATCAATGGAGTAAAGGTACGTGCTTTAGTCGATTCCGGTGCAACTCATAACTTTGTGGCGGTTGATGAAGCTAGGAGGCTAGGGATTAACGCTACAAAGGGGAGTGGAACTATCAAGGCGGTAAACTCGGAGGCCAAAACGATTCATGGAGTGGCTAAGGATGTCCGACCGAAGATTGGAGATTGGGAAGGGACGATTGATTTGTCGGTGGTCCCGATGGATGATTTCAAAGTGGTTCTTGGGTTAGAGTTCCTCGATAAGGTACGAGCTTTCCCTATGCCATTCGCTAACTCTTTGTTTATCCTAGACGGTGGAAAGACTTGCATGGTGAGCACGGAGCGGGATTCCAAGAGTGGAGCAAAGACCCTTTCGGCTATGCAATTCAAGAAAGGATTCAACAAAAGCGAGCCTTGCTATTTGGCGGTGACAAGGCTAGAGACGGATGGGGAGTCAAGCAAAGTGGAGGTGCCGAAGGAGATCGAGAGGGTACTTGACGAGTTAAAGGACGTGATGCCTAAGGAGTTTCCCAAGATACTACCACCTAGGAGGGAGGTGGATCATACCATCGAGTTGGAAGCGGGTTCCAAGCCCCCCGCCAAAGCCCCTTACCGAATGCCGCCACCCGAGTTGGAAGAGTTAAGGAGACAACTCAAGGAGTTAATGGATGCGGGCCGCATTCGACCCTCGAAAGCCCCATATGGTGCGCCGGTGCTATTTCAAAGAAAGAAGGACGGGTCCTTGCGGATGTGCATAGACTACCGGGCACTCAATAAGGTAACCATTAAGAATAAGTACCCTATTCCTCTTATTGAGGATTTGTTTGATCAACTTAGGAAGGCGAGATACTTCACTAAGTTGGATTTGAGATTGGGGTACTACCAAGTACAGATAGCGGAGGGAGACGAGGCCAAGACGACATGTGTCACGAGGTATGGCTCTTACGAGTTCTTAGTCATGCCATTCGGATTGACAAATGCTCCCGCAACATTTTACACCCTTATGAATAAGTTATTTCATCCATTTCTCAATAAATTTGTGGTTGTATACTTGGATGATATTGTCATTTATAGTCATACTTTGGAAGAGCATGTATTGCATTTGAAACAGGTGTTTGAGGTGTTGCGAGACAATGAACTTTATGTGAAGTTGGAGAAATGCTCTTTCGCTCAAGATGAAGTCGAGTTCTTGGGCCACAAGATCAAGGATGGAGGCTTGATGATGGACGGGGCAAAGATTAAAGCTATCCAAGATTGGGAGCCACCAACCAAAGTGACAGAGTTGCAGTCATTCCTTCGCTTGGTGAACTATTATCGAAGATTCATCATGGGCTATTCGGCGGTAGCATCACCATTGACAGATCTTTTGAAGAAGATCAAAGCTTGGGATTGGAGTATAGCATGTCAAGTGGCATTCGAGAAATTAAAGAAGGCGGTTGTGGAAGAGCCGGTGTTGAGACTACCGGATGTGACGATGCCTTAGAGTTACATATGGATGCATCTGACTTTGCTATTGGAGGAGTTCTAATGCAAGATGGACACCCGATCGCGTTTGAGAGTAGAAAGATAAATGAGACGGAAAGGAAGTACACGGTGCAAGAGAAGGAGATGACGGCGGTTATCCATTGCTTGAGGATTTCGAGGCATTATTTGTTGGGTTCGAGATTCGTGATCAAGACGGATAACATTTCCACGAGTTACTTTCAAACCCAAAAGAAGTTAAGTCCCAAGCAAGCTCGTTGGCAAGACTTCCTAGCCGAGTTCGACTACCAATTGGAGTACAAGCCAGGGAAGGCTAATATGGTAGCCGATGCATTGAGTCGCAAGGCGGAGTTTGCGGCAATCACTCAAGCATAATTCTTCCTCCAAGACCGAATCAAGGAAGGATTGGAACATGATCCTATGGCCAAGAAGATCGTGGGCTTAGCAAAGTACGAGAAGACTCGGAGATTTTGGCTTAAAGGAGACATGTTGTTCACCAAAGGAGATCGACTTTACGTGCCTAAGTGGGGTGATCTTAGGCGAGTAATCTTGAAAGAGTGTCATGATTCAAAGTGGGCTGGTCATCCGGGGATGAAGAGGACGTTGGCATTGGTCGAGGGCACCTACTATTGGCCGCGGATGGAGGACGATGTTGAGACATACGTTCGGACGTGCCTAATTTGCCAACAAGACAAGATAGAGCAAAATAAATCCGGAGGATTGTTGGAGCCTTTACCTACGCCCAAAGGACCATGGGAGAGTGTCTCCATGGACTTTATCACATGTTTGCCAAAGTCGGAGGGGAGTGGGAGTATCATTGTGGTGGTTGATAGATTCTCGAAGTATGGTACTTTCATAGCCGCGCCATCCAATGTTACCGCGGATGATACGACCAAGATCTTCTTCAAGAATGTGGTTAAGTATTGGGGAGTGCCACATGTGATAGTTAGCGATCGAGATCCGAGATTCACGGGGAACTTTTGGACGGAGTTGTTCAAGATCATGGGGACGGATTTGAACTTCTCTACGAGTTTTCATCCCCAAACGGACGGGCAAACGGAGAGGGTAAATGCACTATTGGAGCTCTATCTCAGGCACTATATGAGTGCCAACCAACATGATTGGGCTAAACTTCTTGATGTTTCTCAATTCTCTTACAACATGCAACGAAGTGAAGCCACGGGGAAGAGTCCTTTTGAGTTGGTCACGGGGCGCCAACCATTAACATCAAATGCCTTAGCCGCATCATACGAGGGGAGTAGTCCGGCCGCTTACAAAACTATAAAGGAGTGGCATGAGCAAGCGGACATGGCCCGGGCATCTTTGGACAAAGCGGATAAGAAAATGAAGAAATGGGCGGACGAAAGGAGGAGACACGTAGAGTTCGAGGTCGGAGATCAAGTGATGGTGAAGCTCTTGCCTCAACAATTCAAGTCATTGCGGAAGGTTCATAAGGGATTGATACGGAGGTATGAAGGCCCTTTCCCGGTGATTGGACGTGTTGGAAAGGTATCTTATCAAGTTCAACTACCGCCCAAGTTGAAGATTCACCCGGTCTTTCACGTTAGTTTTCTCAAACCTTATCATGAAGACGGGGAAGATCCTAACCGAGGAGTGTTGAAGCGAGCACCAACGGCAGTTGTTACTTCGTATGACTGAGAGGTCGAGGAGATTTTGTCGGATCGTACGATAAGGAGACGAGGAGTGCCGAGCTATAAGGAGTACTTGATCAAATGGCGCGACTTGCCCGATAGTGAAGCAAGTTGGGAAGCGGAAGACTTATTGTGGTAGTTCACGGACGAGATCAAGAAGTATCATGAGGATGGCACGACGAGGACTTCGTGAGCTTAGGTGGGGAGGATGTCACGTCCCGCCTAGTTTCACAAGGTTAACGGGGATCCGGATGGTTCTACACATGACTAGAATACTTGATGGAACACTATGGAAGCCTTTGGAAGATTCATGGAAGCTTATAGAAACCCTAATGGAAGCTTATAGAAACCCTAATGGAAGATTGTAGATTATGGGCCTTGTCTTGGAGTTGTAAATAGAGCCCAAATGTAACCCTAGAGTAGTAGTATAAATAGAGCCATCCTCATTTGGGAAAAGCATCTCATATTCACTTGTATTCTCTCTTGTAAAGTTTCTCAAGTAATACAAGCATTTTCCCCTAGTTCTCTTGTGTTCTTTCTTAGTAACTTTCTTTGTTGCCTAGATCGTCGAGTGTTGGGAGCAAGGCTGACTTAGTAGAGACTAAGTGCCGCACGGAAGACCCTTGCCGAGACAAGTCCGTGACACTTGGCTCTTTTGTTATTAACAACATAAATAGAACTATCATTTGTATTAGAATCACGCATATTTATAAATTCTATCATGAGGAATTGCACAGAAATAAAACATATTATCTTTTGAAACAGGTATTATTGCATCATTCTCAAAACGGTTATCAAAAGCATCGTCATACAAACGAAAAACTGAAATAATCCCTCTAAAAATAGAAGGTACATAATTAAAATTATTCTAAATAACTATTGATACATTTGGGAGACATAAATGAAAAACACAAATGGCTTCAGCAACTGCACGATCACCATTGCCGACGTACAGACTTAAAGCTCTTGGCTTCAGTTTCCTACTTCCCCTTAGTCCCTAAGTAGTATTACAGATGTGAGTACTACAACTAGTGTCATAAACCCAAGATTTATTAGGAAAAGTAAAGAGTTCTATGGTGAAGATACCTGAAATGCTAGCTTCCTGAGATAGCTTCTTTTTCTTCAATAACTCAGTGTAATAATCAGGACAGTTCCTTCTCCAATGATTAGTCTCACTACATTTGTGGCAGATGGCGTCCTTAACAGGATTATCTTTCTTTGGTAGAGGGGGAATCTTGGTTATAGGAGTAAAGTTTGAAACTTTCTTCCCTTTGCGTTGATTTTTACCCTTCGCAGCATTCGACGGTTTAGCCTTATTGGGCTTTTGAATCCTTCCTACTTTAATAGCATCTAAAGCAGGTGCAACTTTCTTTGGCAACGTTTTCTCGTGTAATTTGAGCATGCCGTGCAACTCAGATATTGTCTTCCCCATGCCATGCATATTGTAATCTTGCACGAATCTGTCATAATCCTTGCTAAGTGAGACTAAAATTAGGCTGGCAACAAGTTTTAGTGACATGGGGTGACTGAGACGTTCCAAACTCTCTATGTAGCCCTTCATCTTTAATACATAAGAGCTCACAGATTGTCCTTCTTCATGTCTACACGAGTGAAAAGTGCGTGCAACATCAAGGAGTTCCTGATTAGCTTGTTGGCAAGACATAGTTTTTAGTTCTTCTATAATAGCATAAGCGCCACGGCCTTCTAGATTTTTCTGAAGTTCAGGGGACATGGTCATAAGCATAAGACCACTGATTTCCCTAGACCTCTTAAGCCAGATAATGTGATTATCGGGGTTAGGTTCACGGCCTTGGTGACCGGTTGCAACATATGGAAGCTCAGAAATAGGCTGCTCAAGGTAAGTCAACAAAGCATTGGTCTCAAGCACGATCCGAAGAGCAGTGATGAGACTGTAATTATACATAGTCTCATCGTCCAAATCGGGCTTAAAATGTGCTAATATATCATAAAATCGTACAAAACCCTTTGTTTTTGTTCATTGTGTGTTTGTAGGTTCGGATATCATGAATTCAATAAAAGATTACAAAAAACAAGCAAAAACGAACACGGGAAACGAAGCAACACAAAGAACCGGACCCGAGCATTTATTTTCCACAAAAGTCATTGAAGTTTGAAGAATTGACAAGATTGGTCCTTCAAGAATTGAAGACTTGTCACTTAATACCCTTAAAAATATCTAATATTACATTTGGGTCCCATAAGTTTCAAGAAATGACATTTATGGTCCTTGAAGATTGCCCAAATTGTAAGACAAGTCATTGTGAGAGTTTGATATAACTTTTATGCCAAAAGTGTAATTAGACCAAAGATATTATCAAAGGAATAAACCCTAAATTGGTTGTTGTGAAGTTTGGAATGAAAATGATGATCTTTGCTAAGTACAGGGACCAAAAATGCCACAAAACATACCCATTTACCTCACAAACCCGACCAGCCCTCACCCAAG
This sequence comes from Glebionis coronaria, assembly GCA_025667525.1. Taxonomy (NCBI): domain Eukaryota; kingdom Viridiplantae; phylum Streptophyta; class Magnoliopsida; order Asterales; family Asteraceae; genus Glebionis; species Glebionis coronaria. The sequence continues at coordinate 135,556,966 of CM046879.1, read as the reverse complement.
CCCAACAATCCAATACCAAACCGGCCCAGAACCTTAACCCGACCCGTTCCACCTTAGCTATTCACTTAACCCCTAATAATATATTAAATCATTTTTAAAACCGATTTAATATTAATTTTTTTAGGCGGCAAACATGTTTACCCCCTTAACCATGATCTAAACCTCCATTGTACCCCTAGCAATAACACTAATCCCATATTTCTCAAAACCTAAAATTAATCCTACCCCAACTGCAGATCGTTGATTAAACACTTATTCAACCAAACCTCACCTCCATAACAAGTTCACATGCACCAGAGGGGCCCACCACATGCTCCCTTGTCCCAATGTTCATCCTTTTATAGAAAGTGCATAGTGGATCTATGGCTATGATAAAATGCTTACCTCCACATCAAAGATGGACGACCCTGATGAGTTTCAAACAACTATTTTGAACAACATTACAATAGAGATCACATGTGGCATCATTGACCAATTTCAAACAAAGGATCATAAGAGCATATTCGAATTATACCCAAGGGAAATGTTGACCAATCGACGTATTCGAAAACGAAGGAATCGGCAACAAAGACAAAAAATTTAGAAACGAACGTTCCTAATATCGTTGTTGAAACTAAAGAGGAGATGGCCGAGAATCGTATAATGATGGAATTGTTCCAAGCACCCACCGAGGATTATGGAGACGCGATCGTAATTCCCGCAATCAAAGCGGAGAATTTTAAAATCAAATCCGGCATGTTGGCATTAAGTCAAGCGACAAAGTTTAAGGGTCGTGAGGCGGATAATCCTCATGACCACATTCGAAATTTTAATCATCTTCTAGCTACGAGCAAGTTTAAGAACGTTGACACCGATGTCATCAAGCTAATGCTTTTTCCTTACTCGCTCGATGGCTCCACCAAGGATTGGTACGAGAAAGAACCACCTAACTCCATAGTTACGTGGGACGATCTCATTTCTAAATTCGCTAATCATTTCTTTCCACCGTCAAACACCACGTTTTTCAAAAACGAGATCACGAGGTTTGAGCAAGAACCGAATGGATCGTTTAGAGATGCGTGTGATCGTTTTAAGGAATGCTTAGGAAATGTCCTCATGATGGATTTTCCGAGTTGCACCAAATCGATACGTTTTATAACGGTCTTAATCTTCACGAGCAAGATTCGTTAAACTCCGCCGCGGGTGGTAACTTTTTGTGTAAAACTCCGAAAGATGCTTTAATGATTGTCGAGAATAGATCTAAGGTTTTTCAACTCCGTAGCACACCGAGTGTTGCCAATGTCACCAATATTAGTAATGCTAATCGCGATATTGAGAGGGTTGACGCAAAAGTCGATAAATTGACGAATGTATTTACGTCGTTCTTTATCGAAATGCAAAAGAAAGACGCTCCTGCTATGGTGAAAGCGGTTGAGGTTTCGTGTACGTTTTGTGGTGGACATCATAATTATTACGAATGTGCGGCTACGGATGGACAAACGACGAGTGTTAACGCGTTAAATGGAAACAACAATTTTCGAAATCAAAATAACACCAGTCCATCACAACAAATGAATTATAGTAATCAAGGTAATAATTTTCAAAATCAAAATTGAAACAATTTTCAAGGAAATAATCAACATGGTAATTAAGGAAATTATAATCAAGGTCAAAACTCGAATTGGCAAAATCGAAGTTTTAACAATAACAATCAAAACCGGAATTTTAATCAAAATCAAAATTCAAATTTTCAAAACAACAATAACCAAGGAAACAGGTTTCCAAGCAGGAATCAAAACCAAGGTTTTAATCAAAATCAAAATCTTTCAAATGATTTTCAAAATTATGTAAAATCAAATGACGCTAATAAGAAGAGATTAGAAACCCAAATTGGTGAAATGAAAAACAAACACGTTGAGGGGCAAAACAACAAGATTGATCAAGGTCAAATTGACATTAAAAAGATGTTTTCGGCTATTATGAACAAACAATCGAGTCCGTCTTCGAGTACGTTACCAAGTGACACCGTGACAAATCTGAAGGAACACGTTGAAGCCCCTCATCTCATGGAAAAAATCGTGTGATTACCCCTAACCTTGATGGCTTCAAAGTTGTGCATTCGTCAGTAAGTTTATGGACTTATATTTAATAGTCGTGTGATAGGATCGAACTCGAGATTACGGGATTGCACACAATATGTAAAGAGTTAATATAATTAATAAATGTATTTATTGTATTTATTAATTTATTTAATTAATATATTTATGTATTTATTAATTTAACCGAGCAAATAACTATATAACCTTAACGGTCGTTAAATAATTAAAAGTTAAGTTATAACGAGCGTTAAATAAATATATAGTATGTATAAACGAAATGAAAGAAGTTTGGAAGATTCCGGAACACCCCTAAGGGGTGTTATAGGCGGTCGAATATGGGCTCCAAGAGGGGCGGGGGGGGGGGGGGGGGGGGGGGGCAATTGTTGCCTTTTATTTATCTTGGGCTATAAGGATTTAGGCCTATAAATACACCTTCTAACTTCTCATTATTCACACATCATAAATCGTTTCCCCTCTTCTTCTCTTTGGTCGATCACCACCCCCTCCAACAAAAGGGTTTCGGTTGGTTTTTCTTGGTTGATCGATTATATACATAATCTAGTCCTAGCCCCTCTCTAGGGTTTTTGGGTAGATTAATTGCAAGGGTTGTAGCTCGGTTTTCACGTGCTAGAATCACAGTTAGCTCGTTGTATTACATGTGTACAAGAACGTAATATAGTCTTACTTTAGACTATATCTTGGTATATACGGTTTAAACCCCAAATCGGTGATTTGTTCCTCGTCTTATGGGATTGCTTTAGCGTAAAGGTATGTAACCCTAATTCGATTAATTAGAATTGTGTTATTATTATTATCTTGTCAAATCGCTTCCGCTATATGTGCTTTGATCTCGTTTAGGGTTTTATATAATTGTTATGATACTTATAAACCTTCAGTGGCATCGAGAGCCGTTTTAACATATTATAATTATCAAAAATCTAAATATTTTTAACTATAATTGTTTTGAGTTAAAACTACATGTTTTTTAGGTTTTTCACAAAATTAGGGTTTTGTTTTTTTAAATTAAGGTTTTACTCTATTTTTAATAAAAAATGAATTGTTTTGAAACCGTAAATTACATGTAGGATAATTTTAGATTAAATTGCATGATTAATTGTTATGTCATGTATGGTTACGATCCGTAGAAATTTAATTGTTAAGATTTGTGGGGATTCCATGATTACGTGCATGTTTTCATGGATCGTAAAATTATATGTTTATATGATTTTATGTGCTACGTCATTATTTGATTCGATAAATCTAGAATTAGGGAAGACTTTTATATAGAGATATAAAGACCTAGATTTGATGATTATTGAATAAATCGTATACATGTGGCTATTTGATTTATTTGTTGCACATATAAATTGTTATTATGTGTTTATGATTTAGTTTTTTTTACTTGTTTATATATAAAATTGTTGAATTGTTGTAAACAAGGGTTTTTTTAAAAGAAATAATATGGACTAAATCATATTAAAAATAATGATTTGTTAGAGATTTTAAATTACATAAGATTATGTTGATTGGTGAATTGTAATAATAATCTAACGGCCTACTCAATTTTGACAAACTATAAAGTGGGTATAACGCACCGCTGGTCAAGTACTCGGTTAAGGAAGGAGGTGTTATGCCATTTGTCGCTGACCAAATTCTCGGCTCGCCTGTGCGTCAAAATTAAAATTACCTAAGATTATTAATTGGATTGTACCTTAAGGGAGATTTACCACAAATTCACATCCGAACCAAAATGAATAAGGGTATTGCTTTGTGCGTAGCCGAGTTCTAGCAAAGTACGATGTGATGAGTTGTGGGTAAATTCTTTAATTGGTTTAACCAATACCGCAACATAATTTATGAAGAAATTTAATCTCATAAATAAGTTTACTAAATGTTTTATTAAACTTATGCTATGGATATTGTATGCATGCTTATCCATACATTGATTTTGACATCAAAATTTATACCCTTAAAATTTAAGTCGAATGCTCCTAATTGACGAACACTTGAAATTACTTCGTCATCAAATGAGATTTTTTGATGATGTTGTGATGAAAAGGAAACCGTTTGTAGAATGAGAATTCGTATGATGGTTTTACGTTACTCAGATTAGACGACTTAACTCAGTTACTCAGTGATATCTGGAAACTTAATGCATTCAGAAAGGATGAAACATGTTTACAATGCAAAACGTTTGTGGCAATGTAAATCCCTTAAATATCTAGAAATTGAAAATTGTTTGTCAATTGAATTGTTCGACAAGTCGCTATGTTGAGTACATTCATTACTAGCAGATCAACTGATGTAATGGATCTATGTCAATGTAGTTCTAGAATTCAAGGAAAATAATATGGTTTTAATACCGGGGTAATTTTATTTTCTTGAAAGTATTTTGCTGTCAAAAATAGTAATATTTGAACTTATTTCTTAGAAATGGCTCAACCCACCAATAACACGATAAGTTCTGCGTTCAAAGCTTTCTTTGAACGACCTGAACTTACTGGCCCAAACTTCAATGATTGGTACCGCTCACTAAGAATTGTCTTGAGAGCAGCGGGTACTATCAATATCTTGACTACTCCCTATCCGGAGGATCTTGCTGAAGGAGCATCTGATTCACAAAGGCTTGAACACGCTGCTAATGTTAAGAAGCACTCTGAGGTGGCTTGCTTAATGCTAGGAATAATGGCTCCTGCACTTCAACAGAAGTATGAGCTATTTTCACCTACGCGAATGCTTGATGAGCTCAAGGCTATGGTCGAAAAGCTGCAAGCTGTGGAGATCAACGATGTGGTAGATGCTTTGCATAGCTGCAAGCAAGCTCCAGGAAAGTCTGTAAGTGCCTATTATCTGGAGATGAGGGGTTATATGGAACAGCTCATTGCACTAGGACAACCCTATGATCATAATATTGCTATCAACTTGATCAATAGGTCCCTTAACAAGGACTTCAATGATTTCGTTAAAAACTATTATATGCATTGCACAGGGAAGACAGTTAATGATTTGCATACAATGCTCATTGACTATGAAAAAGGGTTGAAAGACAAGGCATCTACTGCTACGCCTTCTGTACTAACCATACAAAAGGGTAGAGTGAGTACGCCAAAACCGCAAGCGAATAAGAAGAAAGGCAACGGCAAGGATAATAAGGGCAAACAAGTTGCGACTTATTCGAAACCCAAGCAGAACTTTGTTAAGAGGTGTCAATCTCAAAAGGATGAGACTTGTAACCATTGCAAGGCAAGTGGTCACTGGAAGAGGAATTGCCCTCTTTTCCTCGAAGAATTGCGAGAAATAAAGAAGAAGTCTGAGCAGAGCGCTGCAGCTTCAGGTACTTTATTTATGATTGAATTGTTCAATTTAGCATACGAATTAAATTCCTGGGTATATGATACGGGATGCGGTATTAACATTTATAATATGTTATAGGGATTTAATCTGGAAAGGAAACTTTCCTAAGGGGAACAATATCTGCAAGTGGGCAATGACGCACAAGTAGCGGTTGAAGCTATAGGAACTTTTGATCTAGTTTTACCTTCGGGTTTAGTACTGAGATTAAATGATTGTCATTATGCACCTACAATTGTTAGGGGTGTTATTTCCTTTTCTTGTTTGTTAAATAATGGATTCGTTCACACGATTGATAATAATGGAATTTCTGTTTGGAAAAATGGTATTTTCTATTTTAATGCAATTTCTGTGAATGGTGTGTTTGAATTAGACATGCATGATAATGAATCCAAGAACGATAAATCGGTATTTAGCATGAGTAAGAAGAGAAAGTTTGACAAGAACTCTTCTTATCTTTGGCATTGTAGACTTGCCCATATAGGGAAGACTCGTATACAAAAGCTTCAACGTGAAGGTCTTTGGAAAATATCAATGATGAATCATTTTATAAATGTGACTCTTGTATCTCTGGAAAGATGACCAAGAAACCTTTTAATAGCAATATTGAAAGGGCTACTGATCTACTTGGACTTATACATACTGATGTGTGTGGACCACTTAGACATACGTCAAGGAAAGGTGCTAGCTACTTCTTAACATTTACAGATGATTATAGCCGTTATGGTTATGTTTATTTACTTAAGCATAAATATGAGGTATTTGAAACATTCATAGTGTTTAAAGCAGAAGTAGAACTACAATTAGGGAAGAAGATTAAAGCTCTTCATTCTGATAGAGGTGGTGAATATTTAAGTCAAGAGTTTATAGATTATCTAGGTGAGAATGAAATTGTTCAACATCTTACTTCTCCCTATTCTCCATAACAAAATGGTGTATCCGAAAGGAGAAATCGTACATTGTTGGATATGGTACGATCTTTGTTTAATCTTACAACTTTACCTTTATCCTTTTGGGATTATGCTCTAGAATCTGCTGTTCGCATATTAAATATGGTTCCCACAAAGAAGGTCGATAAGACAACATATGAACTATGGCATGGCAAGAAGTCATATTTGTCTTATTTAAAGGTATGGGGTTGCGAGGCATATGTGAAACGTGACTCGGGTGACAAAATCCAACAACGGTCTGTAAAATGTATCTTTGTAGGATACCCTAAGGACACTACGGGTTACTAATTTTATTATTCACCTGAGAACAAAGTTATTGTTGCTAGGTATGGAGACTTCCTTGAATCTGATCTTGTAAACCAAGAATTCACTGAGAGAAATTATGATCTTGAGGAGAGTCATATAGATACATTACCTTCTGAAAATACTAGCGATGTAATTCCTATAGAACCAGAAAGTCTGGCCGTTCCACTGGAATTAGTTCCTCTACGTAGATCTGCAAGGATTAAAAACACAAATAGAAATATGTGTCTTAACATAGAGGATGATGATGAGTTAGGGGATCTTGGTGAACCCGCTAATTATAAATCCGCCATACTTGATCATGAGAAGGATAAATGGATGGTTGTTATGGATGAGGAAATGAAATCCATGAAAGTAAATGATGTTTAGATTCTTGTAGAACCACCACCGAATGCTAAAGTAGTGAGACATAAGTGGTTATACAAGAAGAAAACCGACATGGACGAAAAAGTACAATCCTATAAAGCTCATTTAGTAGCGAAAGGTTTTACTCAAACTTTTGGCATAGACTACGAGGATACATTTTCTCCTATAGCAGACTTAAGAGCTATTAGGATTCTCATAGCTATAGCAACATACTATGACGATGAGATATGGAAAATGGATGTTAAAACTGCCTTCTTGAACGGTCGCTTAGATGAAGACATCAATATACAACAACCAGAAGGGTATGTTGATCCTGAAAATCCAGGACATGTGTGCAAACTTCAAAGGTCCATTTATGGCTTGAAGCAAGCATCACGTCAATGGAATAAAAGATTTGACGAAGAAATCAAAAAGTTTGGATTTGTTAAGAATCGTGATGAGCCATGTGTATATCGTAAAGCTAGTGGGAGGGATGTAGTATTCCTAGTCCTATATGTTGATGACATATTAATCATGGGAAGTAAAATTCCATGACTTTAAGCTGTTAAGGATTATCTTGGTAAATGTTTTTCTATGAAGGATTTAGGAGAAGCTGCATACATTCTGGGAACTAAGATCTATCGGGATAGGAAAATACGGTTAATTAGTCTATGTCAAGATGCTTATATAGATAAGATTTTGAAGAAGTATAATATGCATAATTCCAAGAAAGATTTTCAACCTATGGAAGTTAAGCATAATCTGAGTCATGAGATGGATGCATCAACTCTTGAAGAGGAGGCATACATGTAGAAGGTGCCTTATGCTTCGGCTGTAGGATCTATAATGTATGTTGTTAGATGCACAAGGCCTGATGTGGCGTTTGCTCAGAACTTGGTCAGTAGGTACCAACAGAATCCAGGGTAGCTCCACTGGGTTGCTGTTAAACATTTTCTGCAGTATTTGAGAAATTCGAAAAGAAATGATTTGGTATTCAGAGGATAGCCATACAGATAACTAAATGTGGTTTGGATTAGGAAGTTTTATTGGAGATCTTGGGATGATGCTTGTGTTTGTAGTGATTTTACACACCTTTAGGAAAAGGAGGTAAATAGAGAAAGTATTAAGTGTTGATTTAGGAAAATCAAACACTAATGATCCTTATGATGTGAAAGTTTGTTTCCCAAGAAGGTATATGTGTGTGACTAAAATGTGACAAGATTTGAGGTTAATATTAGAAAGAAGGGTATGAGAAATTAGAATGACGAAGACGTTAAATTAATTACTACGACGACTAAACGTAAAACCGTAAAACGAGCTAAAATAAAAATTAATTCTAAAAATTCCCAAAAAATTAAAAAATCAAATTAATTAAACCAAGAGTTTATAAATGATCAAAATTAATTAAATATTAATTTATAAATGCTAATTAAAGCCCTAAAAATCTAATTAATTTTCAAAAAGCCCAAATAAAGATTTTTCACTTGGTAAACCTCTAAATTAACCTAAAAAGATTAAAAACTATTTTTATAAATTTTTAAACTAATTAAAACTATTTAAAACGATTTAAAAACTATTTAAACTTAAAATAATTATAAAAATTAATCTAATGAAAATAAACTTAATCTAAGAGTTGCAAAAATCCTATTTTAATGAATTAAACCTAAGAAAGATATAAAAAGTGCAAAAATATGAAATTTGAAATTTAATAATAAAATAATATTAAAATAATATTAAAAATCCAAAAATTATAAAAATTCTAAAAACTCTAAAAACTCTAAAAACTTGCAAACTAGTTTATTTTAACCTAAATAATCAGAAAATGAAAGTGAAATTACCAAAATACCCCTAATGGGCCCCCAAATGGGCTAAAGCCCAACAAAGTCAACCTTAATGGGCTTTTGGGCCCAAAAAGTCAAACTAGGCCCAAATGACCTGAAAAAGCCCTATCTGACTCAAAATTCAATTCTAAACACAAAAGTCTAAAGGCCCAAAAACTGATTTTGAGCTTATCACAGCTTAAATAGTCAACAGCTTATTCTTATTGGGCCAATAAGACCATTAAGCAATAAGCCAATGCCATAAGCTCTGCTTAAACACACGACCTTCTTTTAAGATGCCTAAGAGATCCGTGAAAAGAAATTTTGAAAAAGCACACTCAATAAGCAAAAAATAAGCAAAGAAGATTTTCACTAAAAGACAAAATAGTCGGGTTAGAGTTCTAGACTGTTTCAGAAGCTCTGGTTTGTTGCAAAAGCTCACAAATAGCTTAACTAAGAATAATCAATCAAGAAAATCACAAAAAGCCAAGTAGAATAAGCTGTAGAAGCAAATAAGCTGGCTGAAAAGCCAAATAAGCTAGTTTTCTAGCAAAAGCTTAACCAAAAGACTTGTAACCTTCCAGACTTGTTATTAAGCTGAGAAAAATGACACCTATTACAAAAGCCAAGTTGTTGCATGTACCAATAAGCAGTTCTCAAAAATAAGCCAAATTGTGCTTATTTGCTCAAAAGTCAAAGTACTCCAAAATTCACCAAATTATCAGGGATGGTTTATAAGCTTGTTATAAGCAACTTTTGTGAAGAACTCAAGGAGGAGTCCTTGTCAAGTGGTCAGTTGACCAAATGATGACTGATTTTGGCAAAAAGGGCTTAATAAGCCAGTTAGCTTATAAGCCAGCAATAAGGCACACCAAATAGCAAAAATCACTCACAAGCAACACAATATCAAGTTCCAAGCAACAAAACAACAAGGCATACACTAGAATCACAAATGCATGTCCAAAATGAGGTGGTCACTTTGCTGATGTAAATGACCACTTCAGCCAACTTTGATAAGCTCTAGCACCTTCAATAAGCCACCAAATTCAACAAACATATAATGCACAAATAGCTTATCACCTAAACTCTTCCCAAACCTGATTTTAGACCTTAGATCCAACAAACAAAGATGTTATTGGATCTGATGTGTTTGACAAATCCCAAAACACTTTTTATCAGATTTTTGCAAAACTTGAAATCCTTTTTCCAAACCTTTAGAAACTTAACCAGTGACTAAAAACTATTGTATATGACTTGTTTAGACCTCCCAAACCCTAAGAACCAAGGGCACAAGGCCACAAGGCCTTATGATCCCAAAATCCTAAACAGCCCTTTTATAATCCCTTTTCAAACAAACTTCTTATCTAATCAAACAACCTACTGATTTTATGGTTCAAATAGCTCAACTAGGTGACAACTAAGAGATATCAACAATAAAATACAAACCACAAACACAGGAACTACAAATCACATAGCAAAGTAAAAATCAGACAATAACATGAAATTTTTTAGAGGAATCTTAACAAGAGGTTATACCTATCCTCCACAACATCCTAGGAGGATCAGCAATGCTCCTTGGACCTTGTTCAACAACTAGAACAAGACCAAGGTACTTCAACAAAGGAGATGATGACTGCCTTGGTTGATGGTTCAAAGTAGAACCTCAAGGACTTGATTTCTTCAACACAAGCAACAAACAACCCAACCAAAGGCTCAAACCCCTTCACAAGCTTGGTGTAAACAAGCTTGTAAGAGCTTATGGATTTTGGTTAAAGATTAGTACAAGTAAAATATCAAAATCAGAAACCTATTTTCAAGCTTGTTTCAAACTTGAAAACCTTACCAAACATAAACGTGTTCAAACCACAAGATCAAAACACATTTATAACATCAAATGGAACTCAGAATCACTCTTAAACAATACCAACTTTCAAAAACATAAAAAGGAATTACAATTTTCTTAAAATACCAACTTTTATAAATTTTAAAAAGGAATTACAATGTTTAAAGAGTAAAACTGGAACAAGGCTCTCTCACAAGTTGAGGAGTCCTTATATAGGCCACAAGGGCTGAGATTACAAGAGAAAACCCTAGCTATGAAGTTCCTGAAATGCCCTTGAATCTTCTAGACGAATTTTGATATTGAGCTGTCCAAATGCATCCTGGCTGTTCATTTTAGCTTTCTAGTTAAGCAATGAGTCTTGGCTGTTGATTTGGCCACGTGTCATTCCTTGTAGAGGAAGTTGGATCATGATTGTTTGACGTGTGAATAGGTGGGGTCCTTTGGTGAGTGGGGATTGGGGTTTTGAGTGTGGGAGGGGTTTGTGTATAGGTGAATCACACGTGGGTGTGGGTAATTGGGATTTACCCCTTGGTTTAAGTGGAATGGTAACTGGGGGTGAAAGGTGAACAATAACACCTTTGATCCGTTTTTGTAGGAGTTGGAATGTGTTTGGAGAATTTTTGATTTGAATGTTTCAAATGCCCATGTTTGGTCCTTGTGTTTTGCTGAAAAGGGTAAAACGAGTTTATTCAGCCATAAACTTGATTTCCTTTGTTATGAAACTTCTAAACTTCACACTTTTGCCCATAACTTTGGCAAAAGTGTTTCAAGGTTTTTTTTGCCATTTTTGAATATTTGAGGGACTGATCTTGGACATTCTTGATCTTCAAAGGTCTTCATTATATCTTTGACTTCATGAGGGACCATTATTGACAATTTAGAATTGATGAGGGACTAAACTTGCCAATTCTTCAAAGTTGAAGGACCATTTTGTAATTTTGACAAACTTAAGGGACCAAACTTGTAATTATAAATATACAAGGGTTTTAAGTGTCATTTCTTCATATTTTGAGGATCAATCTTGTACATCTTCAAGTCTTTAAGGGTTTATCTTGGATAATTCATGAACTAGGGCCCGGTTCTTTGTACAGCTTCGTTTCTCGAGTCCGTTTTTCCTTGTTTCGTGTGATCTTTTTGTCTTTTTCATGATATCCATACCTAAAACACACACGAAAACATATACAAGCATATATATGGTATTTTATGACATTTTAATGCATTTAAAGCCCGAAAAAGAGCGATGAGATCATGTATAAAATCCATCTCATCACTTCCCCATACTAAGCCATTGTCGTGCCCTCACGCAATGCTAGAATAAAGTATCTAAGCATCACCAAAATTCAATTTTATTAACCTTTATTGAAAAGTAAAAGACTTGCAACAATACTACGAAGATGTGTAAAGACATAATGTATGATTTTCATCACAATAGTGACTTTTAGGGTTAATGAATAGAAACAAGTAAATGTCCCTTAGAGTAAATTTTGTCATCCTTGATTGTCATACATTCCATGCTAAGTGCAAAAACGAGATCATTGTTGGTACAAGTCACAATGCTAACACTACTCATACGTCCAAATTATGTAATACTTTTTCTCCCCGCAATCCTAGTTATTATGAAAGGAAATGGGTTTCTAGAATTTTTTAACTACTTGTCATGGATCAAAAGTCATTCATATTGACTTATTTGAGTATTTATTAGTTTGAAAGTAAAGTAGCACGATTTAATCGATAGTTAGCCGAAGGACAAAATATTTTAAAACGGCTTCTCGTGTATCTCCTTAAGTTCATATCTTGGCATAACTCGTTTCACGATTTGAGACCTTTCTCGGACCGATATTTGGCATGTACTTCATACTTCAATTCTTGGGAAGAGGTTCTTGAAATTATGGTCTTCTCTTCATATTTTGAAATTTCTTCACTTGACGTTTTTGAGAGATTCTTCATACTAGGACCACGACTTCATCATTTTTCTTCAATCTTTATTTTGGACTTTGATATACAACGATCCGCCTCCTTTTTGGACTTGGATATATTTATCCTCATACCTTGTAATGGTATTTTTGGATAGACTTTCTCCACGATCTTTAGGGGAGTAATTGCTTTTCGTCGTGTATCTCGATCCTTCATATTGATTTTGGAATAATGATACTTCACATCATCTTGGATCTTTTGCAACAAAATAGAGCTCCTCATGCCTTGTTAGGGCCTTTTTGGATCTTCACCAATATTCACGTCCCACTTCAATAAGTTATGCCTTGGCTATGAACTCTATTCAACCCCGAGCAACTTTTAAACGATCTTGTGCTAGAAGCTAAGTAACCTCTCAAATCGTACGACCTTACTTATTGCAATTATTTTTATTCCTAATGCATTGATCTTATGGGATAAAAAGCCACAATTAAAAACATATGAGTTTTTGAAAGAACATTTTCCTGTTCTACGTTTAGCATGATCACTTGTCTAACTATATCATCTCTCGTTCTTCACTATTTAATGACCTCTAATTAAAGAGACTCGTGAATACTTAGCCATGCAAGTCAAAATTAAGCCAAATTTGGATTAGCTTTCATTAAGACTATATCAAATCGAAGATTTTGGGTTTTCAAGCCACCTATAGGATCTTTCACTTTCTTGGACTTTTTCAAGTTTAGAGAATGCATTTTATAGTTCCCTTGATAAGTGACTTTCTAGGATCAATTATAGGAACTTGCGAAAAGTTCTTGTTCTTAACCCGAATGAGCTAAGACTTCCGCGTTTTAAAGTTCTCTATATAAAAGTCTAGCAAAACTTGAATTGAGCGGGTTAAGGAATGTAAAGGGCTCCAAATGCCCATCAAGTCAAAAATTAGCTCTTATTCTACCCATCGGAAAATATACATTCGTGTCTTAAAAACACTTAATAAAACTAAGAAAAATTTTAAAATTTGGCCATTTTTAGCCTTATTAGCAACAAAACAAAACATTGAAAGTTGGAAAACGTGAGGTCGTAGCAAAGCAAGTATCTATTCACCCCCCATACTAAAAGTAAACATTGTCCTTAATGTTTCGAGTCTAAAGGTGCAGCACCCCCATACTAGAGACGAAGAATCGAATGCTTAAGATCTAGCATGGAAAGGGTGATCAACAATATATCTAAAGCCGTTTATTAATTATGCTAAAAGATAATTGTTAGAACAATAAAGGATATGTCATGGATTCGTGAAAAACTTCTTCAAGCAAACGATGGAGGCTCACGTAAATGAACACGAGAGTCTTCAATCGTAGATGATGATGATCTAGATAACACAATCACAAACAACCACGAGACAACGAGTTGGAAGCGCACAAATCCCCTCTCATTATTTATTAGAAAGCATAAAAGATAAGCATGGGATCACCCCTACGAGGCACCTCATTTTTGATTACCGAGTCATGAGCTCGACTCGATCCCCTCAATGCTAATTATCATTGGGGAAGGTGACTTGGTCGAGGTCATCCAATGAAGGAATTTCCCCACCAAAGTAGTGCTTAAGCCTATGTCCATTCACCTTGAAGTTAGGACCATCATCTTAAGCTAGTTCGATGGTCCCATAAGGAAACACTTGTGTAATGGTGAAAGGACCCGACCAACGAGATTTCAATTTCCCGGAAAATATCTTTAGTCTAGAGTTAAAAAGTAACACTTGATCACCAACGTTAAAAACCCGGTTTTTAATCTTTGCATCATGAAACTTTTTATTCTTTTCTTTGAAAATCAATGAATTTTCATAAGCATTGTCTCTTAATTCATCCAATTCATTCAATTGTATTTTCCGGTGATCTCCCGCGGTCTTCAAGTCAAAGTTTGCATGCTTAAGGGCCCAATATGCCTTATGCTCCAATTCAATGGGCAAATGACAATTATTCCCATAGACTAACTTATAAAGAGTACAACCGGTAGGCGTCTTATAAGCGGTCCTAAAGGCTCATAAAGCATCATCGAGTTTGTCGGACCATGAAGCACGGTTTTCTCCAATCGACCTCTCTAAAATCCTCTTCAGAGCTCGGTTCGAAACCTCGACTTGCCCACTCGTTTGTGGGTGATAAGCCGTAGAAAGACGATGAGTAACTCCATATTTCTTTAAGACCTTCTCGAATTGGTCATTACAAAAATGGGTTCCACGACCGCTTATAATAGCACGAGGGGTTCCGAACCGAGAGAATAGTTGCTTCAAAAACTTCATTACCACACGAGCATCATTAGTAGGTAAAGCCTTAGCTTCCACCCACTTAGAAAGGTAGTCGACGACGACGAGGATATACTTGTTACCATGAGACGATGGGAACGGCCCATAAAGTCTATGTCCCAAATGTCGATAATCTCACACACTTGAATTATGTTTTGCGGCATTTCATCACGTTGAGACGATTTTCCTTGACGTTGGCACGAATCACACGACATCACAAGTGCGTGTGCATCACGATAGATAGAAGGCCAAAAGAAGCCGGCATCGAACACTTTCTTAGCCGTGAGATTAGCACCGTGGTGACCACCCGTGGGTCCCTCATGACAAGCTCTAAGGATGTTAGAGGCTTCGGTACCAAAAACACAACGTCGAACGAGTTGATCCGCACAAACCCGAAAGAGATAAGGGTCGTCCCAAAAATAGAACTTGACGTCACGAAAGAATTTTCGCTTTTGTTGTGTCGTCATACCCTTGATTATGAAATTGCCCGCATGGTAATTTGCAATGTCGGCAAACCATGGGGTGGTGTCTTTATAATTCACTACACCGAGAGTCTCGAGAGGAAATGTTTCGGTGATTTCCTTGTTCTCGAAAACATCTTTGTGAGGATCTTCTAAACGAGAGAGATGATCGGCCACTAGATTCTCGGCTCCTTTTTTGTCAAGCACGGTGACATAAAATTCTTGGAGGAGGAGCATTCAATGAAGCAATCTCGGCTTAGCATCTTGCTTAGCTA
Organism: Glebionis coronaria; assembly: GCA_025667525.1. Classification (NCBI taxonomy): domain Eukaryota; kingdom Viridiplantae; phylum Streptophyta; class Magnoliopsida; order Asterales; family Asteraceae; genus Glebionis; species Glebionis coronaria. Next base: position 135,541,333 of record CM046879.1, on the reverse strand, counting down.
AGAGATACTTGATAGCCGAATGGTCGGTATACACGATGCTTTTAGTTAAGACGAGATAAGGTCGAAATTTCTCAAAAGCATAGACCACTGCAAGGAATTCCTTTTCCATTGTGGTGTACTTTAATTGAGCCTCGGTCATCGTCTTACTAGCATAATGGATAGGACGGAAATGCTTTTCATAACGTTGCCCTAAGACGGCCCCTATAGTGTAACACCTCATTTTGATAATGTAATGTCACACATAATTATGGCGTGTCATCAAAGCATACAAGGATAAATGTCTAAACATTACATGACCATAAAAGGAAAATACCGGAATCAAACATCGGTAGTCCAAAAGTAAAGCTCATCACACACAAACATAAATACTGTAAATGAAAGGACTAAACAATTTCCATGGCAAGAGTATCAAAGTAAAGATAATGCATAAAGTAAGGAAAGGCTAGAAAGCTTCCAGTCCATATGCACGTACGCTTAAAGTCTACGAGCGTCCCTGAGTACCTGCCGTTTTGGGAACATAGAAAAGGAAAACTGCTGAGCAATACGCTCAGTGCACGGATGTACAATAAAGCATGAATAGTATAAGCATATAAGCATATAACAGCGAAAGAAACTAAGTCCCAAATAAACCGGTTAAGTCTTGGTAAAACTGGTTTTATAGTTTGACAAGCCTTATGTTTATCTTATAAAAACTGTTTAACATATTCTACCATTAGCCAATATAGGTCATGAAAATCCACCGTGCATGAATACTTGGAGGGGTGACCTCATCATGTAAATTAGAGGGGCTGCCTCTAATTTAATATACTGGTTTAGGTAGGAGGGATAAGCTCCTTGTGAAGGATGCAAGTCACACACCACATTCACACTGAGTAATCTGCTGGAAACATGTAACTAGGATGCACCCATACACCCCACATGATAAATATAATAATATGGCCAAAAGCTGAAGGGACGCCACGAGCAATCACTCCGCCGTGGGGAAGTCATAACACCAGTGCCTCTAATGTTATGGTTATGGTACCTCCATAACTAGGTGAAACTGGTCATGCATGTATATGGCTATAGGTATTCTAAATTAAACATAAGCAAATCAAACATATAAACTTATACTACGGGAAAACAGTTGGCTGCATACGGGGAATCCTAATAAGGAAAGAATGTCCATACTGAAAGGACGGGAATCCGTACCTTATGTCTAGTGAACGAAGAAGACGAACTAAGGAGAGTCCTACTTCGGTATCACTAATGCTACATAAATACATACGTGTATAAGTATCTGATTACTAAGTACGTAACTGGTTTTATGTCATGTCTTAGCTTATTTTATACGTTCATGTCATGTTTTATCGTTTTAAGCTTTAAACTGTGTTTATCTTATATTCTGTCTATTCTGATTAAGTATTACTTGTATTTCATATATTGTTATACGTACTGTGTAATAATAAGTAACTTTCTAAACATAGCAGGTTTCCTAAAAGAGAAAGTTTCCAAAAATAGAAAGTTACCAAAAATAGAAAGTTTCTAAAAATAGACAGTTTCCAAAAATAGAAAGTTTCCAAAAATAGAAAGTTTCCAAAAATAGAAAGTTTCCAAAAATAGAATTACTGCTTAAAATAGATAAGTTTCTAAAAATAGAAAGTTTTCATAAATAGATTAGCTGCCTTAATTAAATAAGTTTCTAAAAATAGAAAGTTTCCATAGTTAGATATAAGCTGGTTAAATAAGCTAATTATATAAGCTTAAGTGTTTTTCGATTATATTTGTAAGTCATAATGATATAAGGTATAGTTTATTAATTATTACATGTAATTTAAATAAACTATAGGTTAAAAGTATTTAATTAAATATATCATGTTTTTAATTAAATAAAGTTAAATACTTAGGTTAAAACATGTATTATTAATTATTAATAATATAACAAAAGTCATGTTAATTAATTAATTATAGCAATGGTTTTTAATAATTAATTAATTATAAAGTCTAGAAAAATATAAATACTTAGGTTAAAAATCTATGATCTAATAATTAAATTATAACCTAAGTCATGTTTTATTAAATTAATATGTCATGTTTTATTAATTTAATTTTTAACATATAACTATTAAAATCACAATCTTAACATAATCAATGAACCGGATCGTGACTAGAAACCATGAACCGTACCCGTAATCAACACCATACCCCGAACCACTTCGGGGTTCTCCCCTGTTTACTGCTGCCGTGGGACACACACCACCAAACCGAGGCCATGAGGTCTCGGTGGTGGTTCACAAGCCAAACCGAGACCCCTTGGGGGTTCGGTTTAGGCGTCGGCCACATCAAACACCCCTAAATCCCATGTTTTGATTTACCCCATAACCATTTACATGTTTAATTAATGTTTTTAATTAGCTTTTTAAAAACATCATGATCTTATTTAATTTATTAAATCAAAACATAAAAGAAAAGGATTAAAAAGGTATACCGAATGCGTGGATCAAACGAGGATGAACACACACGAATACTTGCACAAAATTCAAGATCAAAATCAAACGAACACCCCCTTTGTGTCTTGTATATGCGGCGGCCAAAGAGAGAGCAAGGAGAAGGAGAAAAATCTTTTTAGGGTTTTTGTTAATTTACTGTAAAGTGAAAAATGACTAAAAGATTTACCTTAACCCCCTTGTTAGTAAAATTTGATGGGCTTGGCCCATCCCTTTTGGTGTAGCCGCGGGTAAGGGGGGCCCACATGGGGTACCCATACCTTTTTCCGAGTCTATTTATTTTAGTGTTCGTTCGTGTTTAGTCGTGTTCGTATTTTATGTGTTCTCGTTAAATATTAACCGTGACTTAATATATTATTTTGTGTTCGTAATAAATATATATACGTAATTAATATTAGCTCGTGAATAAATTACGTTCATGATTTCATGATCGCATGTTCGTGATTAATTATTGTTTAAAATAATTATTGTGTGTTCATACGTAATAAATACTTATCGTGTTCTAACACGTACGTAATACTTACAATTCTTATACGTGAACGTAATCATACTATAAAAAGAAAGTTTTAATCTAGTACGTACGATCTTAAGGGTACTATTCATGGTAAAAGCATGCGGGTTTTACAACTCTTCCCCCCTAAAAAGAATAATTCGTCCCCGAATTATAGATAAAGTAAACTGAAGAAGAAGAACATACCCGAATTCAAAATATGAAATGAGGGTAAAAAGCCCGGATAGACTCCTCTGTTTCCCAAGTGGCTTCCCGCTCGGTATGATCCCTCCAAAGGATTTTGACGAATGGAATCGTCTTCTTTCTCATGACTCGTTCTTGTCTGTCAAGAACTCGTTCGGGTTCTTCTATGAAGGTGAGATCTTCACGTATCTGTTTCAGTGGATACTGAACCATGTGAAGGGGATGATACTGGTACCCTCTGAGTAAGGACACATGAAATACATTGTGTACATGCGAAAGCTGCGGAGGTAACGCTAACCGGTAAGATACTTCACCGACTCGTTGAATGATATCAAACGGTCCGATGAAACGAGGACTGAGCTTCCGTTTAATCCTGAAGCGTCTAACACCACGTGCCGGCGAAACCTTAAGGAAGACGTGATCTCCTACGTTAAAATGTATGTCCCTACGATGCTTATCGACGTAACCTTTCTAACGTGACTGTGCTTCCTGAAGTTTCTGCTTAGCTACTGTGATCCTTTCATTGGTCATCTCTATGATTTCTGGTCCTTCAAGTGTTCGCTCGCCAACCTGATCCCAACAGATTGGGGCGCGACACTTTCTGCCATACAACATCTCGAAAGGAGCACACTTGATACTTGCGTGCTAACTGTTGTTGTATGCAAACTCCACCAAATAGATTTAATCATCCCAATCACCCGTCCATTCCAACGCACATGACCTCAACATGTCTTTCAATGTCTGAATCGTTCGCTCTGACTGTCCGTCCGTTTGAGGATGAAAAGCCGTGCTAAGCTTAAGTTGTGTACCCCAAGCTTTCTGTAGACTCTTCCAAAATCGCGAAGTGAAACGAGGATCTCTGTCTGAGACGATGCTGGATGGAGCACCATGGAGTCTCATGATCTCTCTTCTATACGTATCGGCGAGTTTACTTACCGGATCTTCCTTGCGGATCAGTAAGAAATGAGCTGATTTGGTAAGTCGATCTACGATAACCCAAATTGCATCGTGCTTCCTCTTGGTAGGAGGAAGACCAGTAACAAAATCCATGGTGATTTTGTCCCACTTCCACTCTGGAATATCTAACGGTTGAAGGAGACCGCCAGATCGCTGATGCTCGATCTTAACCTGCTGGCAGGTAAGACATTTGGAGACGTAAGTGGCCACATCCTGTTTCATACCACTCCACCAAAAGTATTGCTTGATGTCATGGTACATCTTAGTCGAACCAGGATGTATAGAGAATGGGGAGCTATGAGCTTCAGCTAACAAGGCTTCCCGTAGTGCTTGGTCATCAGGAACACAAAGTCTCGTGCCCTGCCATACGATACCATCTACATCTACTCTGAATTCCGTCTGTTTCTCCAAATTCTGTACTATCGCCTAGATTTCTCCATCGTCTTTCTGAGCTTCCTTGATCTTAGAGAGTAACTCGGGTTCTACTCTAAGATTAGCCCAGTAACCGTGTTGTCCACGTACCATGATCTCGATGTCTAGTTGCTCCAAGTCTCTTATGATTTCCTCCTCAATATTAATGTCGTTGATCATTCCGGACTTCCTGCTAAGAGCATCTGCTACTACATTTGCCTTTCCGGGATGATACTGTAAATTAATGTCATAATCCTTCAACAGCTCTAACCATCTTCTCTACCTCATGTTCAATTCACATTGAGTGAAGATATACTTCAAGCTCTTGTGGTCCGTGAAAATGTCACATGATTCTCCATATAAGTAGTGCCTCCATATCTTCAATGCAAACACGACTGCAGCAAGTTCCAAGTCATGCGTAGGGTAATTTTCTTCATAAGGCTTAAGCTGCCGCGAAGCGTACGCGATCACTTTCCCATGTTGCATGAGAACACAGCCAAGTCCCTTCCCCGATGCATCACTGTAGATATGAAATCCACCCGTACCAGATGGGAGAGTAAGAATAGGTGCAGATACTAGCTTCTGCTTCAGGTCTTCAAAGCTCTTCTCTCGTTCTTCAGTCCAGACGAATTTCTCCCCTTTCCGCATCAGTTTGGTCAATGGTAGTGCTAAGCGGGAAAAGTTCTCCACGAACCTACGTTAATAGCCAGCTAAGCCTAAGAAACTGTGGATTTCAGTTGCTGATGTCGGCCTCGACACTTAGTAATGGCCTCAACCTTTACTGGATCCATAGTGATTCCTTCTGCTGATACAATGTGACATAGGAATGCCACCTTGTCTAACCAGAACTCACATTTGGAGAATTTAGCATACAGCTGCTTCTGGTGAAGAATCTGTAGTACAGTACGAAGATGGTCTTCGTGTTCCTCCTTGGACTTTGAGAAAATCAGGATGTCATCGATGAAGAAAATGACGAACTTTTCCAGAAATTCATGGAAGATTCTGTTCATCAAGTCCATGAACACTGCTGGAGCATTTGTCAGGCCGAATGGCATAACTACAAACTCGTAGTGGCCATAGCGGGTACGAAAAGCAGTCTTGGCGATGTCCTGCTCCTTAACCCGTAGCTGATGGTAGCCTGACCTAAGATCAATCTTGGAGAAGTGTTTGGCCCCTTGGAGTTGGTCAAACAGATTGTCTATACGCGGCAGTGGATACCTATTCCGGATAGTAATCTTGTTGAGCTCGCGATAGTCTATGCAAAGACGCATACTGCCGTCCTTCTTCTTAACAAATAAGACCGGTGCGTCCCATGGAGATGCGCTCGGTCGAATGAAACCTCGTTCTAGAAGTTCTTGCAGTTGATCCTTCAGCTCCTTCAGCTCTATGGGAGCCATGCGATAAGGAGCCTTGGAGATTGGTTCAGCTCCTGGAATAAGCTCGATATTGAATTCTAATTCTCGTGCAGGTGGTATGCCCGGAAGTTCTGCTGGAAATACATCTTGTAATTCCGACACTATTGGTTGATCCTGAATTGTTGGAGATTCGGCATCCATGTCGTGAACCGTAGCTAGATAACCCTCGCAGCCATGTGATAGTAGTGCACGCGCTTGCAGGGTAGATATGATTTGTACAGACCGTCTGGGTACGAACCCGTTATGAATGTACTCTGGTGCATTTATAATACACTCAATTTTAGTTATAAAAATTGTTCTTTGTCGTATGTCTAATCGAATTGATTACTGGTTTAAGTGCGAGTCAGTCGTTCTTGGTGGAATAGAAATGGCTTGGTCGTTGTTGTAAAGTAAGATGCAAAACCTAAAAGTAAATGACGGTTAAATAAATCTAAAACTAATTAAAAATTAAATGGTGCAATATTAAAACTTTAAAAATAAATTGATTAAATGACTTAAAATTAAAGCGTGACGAAAATTAAATTGACAATGTAATAAAAATGTGAACTTTAAAATTAAACTAAGAGAAAAATAGCGGGAAAAGTTAATGCTTGAAAATAAAACAGAAAATAAACAAAACCTGAGTCAGAATCCCAAATACTGTCACTATTCGGAATACCAAACTTACACAGCTTATCTGGAATAAAAATCAGGGCCTTATCCGGAATACTCGAATCTACAGTTTATCCGGAATCTTGGTTCCAAGGCTTATCCGAAATAAGGTCTGTCACTCCTTATCCGGAATATTCTTCGGTTCCTTATCCAGAATAAACTTTGGAGTTTTATCCGGAATCTTCTTCGAATCCTTATCCAGAATACTATGTCCTGCGGCTTATCCGGAATCAGCACAAATTCCTTATCCGGAATACTACTACTCCGGATCCTTATCCGGAATCACCTGTAATCACTATCCGAAATAATTACTGTCACCTTATCCGGAATATGCAATCGAAGGCTTATTCGGAATAATCCTCGAACTCTTATCCGGAATCTTTGCAAGACCCTTATCCTGAATCACTGCTGAAGCTTATCCCGAATCCCCGTCAAGTAGCTTATCCGGAATAAACTCCCAGAGCTTATCCGGAATACAACTCGAGCACTTATCCGGAATGATGGATCTGAGTGAAGTTCGAAATAAGAGGGTTTGTTGGCTATTCGGAATAAAACTTTGGACTCTTATCCGGACAAAGATGGTTTACTGAAACCCGGATAAAAACTAAAATCAAATAAGCTACTAAACGAAATTAAGCCAAAAGCAATTAAGCACTTAGCTAAAAACTTAACCAAATTAATACTTAAGAAAAAGCAAATAAGCCAAAATTTAAAAACTTTTAGAAACACTAAATAAAAATGTTTAAAATCAACTTTTTATAAAAATTAACTAAAAAGCACTTAATCAAATTTAAGAAAAACACAATAAGCTTTAAAATCAATAAGCAAACACAATCAATGACATAAAAACATAACAAGTAAACAAATAAGCATGACAATAAGGTAATAAGCACAAAGATTAAGCAAAACAAGAAAGGTAGAATGAGAGATTAATAAAAACTTGATTAAAGAAAAGATTCAACAACAAAATTAAAAACACTTACTTGGAATTAAAGGAATTAAAGTGCAAGACAAGTATTTAAAATGACAATTAATTAAAATGACATGAAAATAAGGTGGAAAGACTAATGTGTCAAATTAGCTAACAACTCCTAATGACACATTAGGAGTCTATTTATAGGTGATTAGGAAAGACTAAGCATGTGTTGGTTTATTCTTCTTCTTCACGTCTTTTCGTCTTCTTAATTCTTCGACTTTTTCGACTTTGTCTCGGGATTAATAAACTCGTCTTGTAATTTCTTCATTAATTTAGACTTGAGTTCTTCGGCTTTTATTAAACTTCCGTCTTTAGACTTTTTCTTCGATAAATCTTCATAATTGGCCTTGGACTTCCGTTCTTTTAGCACTCTTGATCTTTCGACTTCGTCTTTTGTCTTTTTCTTGGATAAAAGTCCGTGAAAGCCCGTGTTTTCTCCCCTTTTCACATTTTCGTCCTAAATCACAACAAAAACACAAACCACGCATAATTCCGACGTTTACGACATAAAATACACGTTTTGGCCTGGTTATTATTGTAATTAAGTGGTAAAAGGATAAGTGTTTTCACACTTATTAAATCCCCTACACTTGACCATTGCAATGTCCTCATGCAATGCATTAATTACAAAGCAAGTTTTATATTTTCCATCATAATCAATCCACCTTGGCCTTTATTAAAGAGACAAAATATTTAAAAGAAGAAACAAGTAAAAAGAACAAAAACTTACCTAGTGGTTTTGGAAATGTCATGAATGATTATCATCCTTAAGTTTTACGTTCCCCAAACCAAGCTTAAAAACAAGATCATTGTTATTATAAGTTAGCAATCTAACACGAACTCATGTGGGCCAATTATTTACTTAGACTCCCTTATTCCTAGGTGTATCTCTTATATTTTATTGTTGTCTTGAATGATCACGATGATGCATTGTTGACTTATTTCGATAGTTTATTTAGGCTGAAAATAAAGTGGGACGATTTAATCAATAGTTAGCTAAAGGACAAAATCTTTTAAAACTGCTTCTCGGGACCTCATAAAGTTCATATCTTGGCATAACTCGCTTCACGATTTGAGACCTTTCTCGGACCGATATTTGGCATTGACTTCATACTTCAAATCTTGAGAGACGTTCATGAAATAATGGTCTTTTCTTCATAATAGGAATTTCTTCACTTGAACTTTTTGAGAGATTCTTCATATTTGGACCACGAATTCTTCATTTTTTTCCAATCTTTATTTGGGACTTTGATATACAACGATCCGCCTCCTTTTAGGACTTGGATCTATTTATCCTCATACCTTGTTAGGGCCTTTTTGGATAGACTTCTCCATGATCTTTTGGGGAGTATTTGCTTTTTGTCGTGTGTCTCGATCCTTCATATTGATTTTTGATAAATGATTCTTCACATCACTTTTGGATCTTTAGCAACAAAATGTAGCCCTCATGCCTTGTTAGGGCCTTTTCGGACTCGCCAATCTTCGCATCCCGCTTCAATAAGTTATGCCTTGGCTATGAACTCTAATTAATATCGAGCAACTTTTAAACGATCTTGGGCTAGAAGCTAAGTAACTTTTCAAATCGTACAACCTTATTTATTGCAAATATATTTATTAACAAGTGATGGGAGAAAAAGCTCATAATTAACTCACATAAATTCATGAAAGAATACCAAACTTATAATTGACTCTATCATCTCTCGTTCTCCACAGTTTAAAATATCAAGGAATGAGACTCGTGGATGCTTAGCCTATTAAATCAAAGTTTTGGGTTTTCGAGTCGTCTATAGGATCTTGCAACTTCTTAGACTTTTTCAAGTTTAGAAATCGCATTTAAAAGTTCCCTTGATAAACGACTCTCTAGGATCAATTATAGGAACTTGCGAAAAGTTCTTGTTCTTAACCCGTGAGAGTTAAGACTTTCGCGTTTTAAAGTTCCCTATATAAAAGCCTACCAAAACTTGACTTAAACACGTTAAGGATACTAGCTAGAGTAAACTTGGATAAGTAAACTCGGGTTGAGTAAAAATATTCACAACGTTTGAAAATTAAAACCACTTTATTAAAATTTATTCTAGCAAGGAAAGAAAATAACTATAACAACGGTAAATACTAATAGGCCAAAATAGATCAAAATTTTTGAAAAATGTCGAAAAATCAATTTTCCGGTAAAAATGAGGACAAATACAAGGAAAAGACCACTTAACTTCGATAGAAGTCCCCCCTACACTTAATATAAACATTGTCCTCAATGTTTAAGCATGTGGAAGTAAACTCCCCTACACTTAGGACATTGTGCACGTTGTTTAAATCTTGCTAAGGAAGAGACAACTAAAGTGATTCCTATTTCAATCATAAATGATAAAATAATGAATCAAAAGAGTTTAGGATAGAACCGGGAAGACGGGAACACGGAATCACGGGTCGTCAAAAGTCATCCAGAATGGATCTTTGAAAGCTCGAATCCCTGTACATGATTAGAAAGAAGACAACAAACAACATACTAGGGTCTCCCCCTACACTTATTATAAAAACAAAGAAAAAGGATAGATACTACGGGTTGCCTCCCGAGAAGCGCTTGTTTTTGTAAACCGAGTCGTGAGCCTGACTCGACCTTGATTAGCATAGGAGGAAGCTTGAAGAACATCCACCCGGATCAAATACATGGTTTTCGTCCATCAAATAGCACAAGCTTAAGGCTAACAAGGCAAGCCAAAGAAGAGTAGGCAGGGTTCCCTTAAGCAGCGATTGAGCACGGAAAGGGTGAAGTGCAAGCATATCTCCATAAGTTCCAAAGTTTTTTCCTTTTATTTCATCAGATGGATACTGAGATGGCTTAAAAAGTGCAATGCCGGGGTCGAACACCTTTTCCTTTAGGGGAAAATAACACTCAGGCTCAGCAGATCTTGAAGAAGATCCGATCATAAATCTTGCAATCTCATCCTCAGACGGAGGGTAGAAAGGAGTTACGACATAAGTGTTGCTGATATCGGTGTCAGCTGGCTTCTTCTCCTTTGAAGCGGGTTTCTTCATATCCAAAGTAGGATAAAGACCATAATCATCAAAGTCCAAAGGAGGAGCATCACTCTCATTTGGGAAGTATGTGTTGAGAAAAGTAGCAAAGTCTTCCTCAAATGAGTAGTCATCCAAAGTAGGATCAAGTGTTGTTGGCGGAGGATCTTCATCATGTGAAGAATCACTCGAGAGAGTATCAGCCTCATCAAAATCATCATAAGTGGGCATGTCTGGATACTCAGAAGTAAAATCATCATAATCATCTCCATTGGAACTAGAATCGTCATCATAAGCATCAAAGATCGGTGGAGAATCATAAATTGGTGGAGGATCGGAATTGGATAGAGAATCATCCACATCATCTTGGAGCAGTGGATTATCATAGCAAAAATCGAATAGAGGATTGTTGTAGACGACAAAATCATCAAGCACATTAATCATATTCGCTGATTCTCTTCCATTAGATTTGGTTGTGATCTTCCCTATTTTGAACACTTGTGCATCATTCCCGACCCTTAAGATTAACTCACCTTCGACAACATCGACTAGAGCTTTTCCGATTCTTAAAAATGGCCGACCAAGTATTAAAGGAATACGAGGGTCCACTTCATAATCAACAACAACAAAGTCGACCGGAAAAGTGAAGGTGCCAACTTTAATAAACACGTCTTCAGCAATACCAACGGGGTAAGCGTGATTACGATTTGCTAGCTCAAGAGTCATCTTTGTTGGTGTAAGATTGGGTAATGATAGTGCTGTCCAAACACTTAAAGGCATCAAATTAATACTTGCCCCGAGATCAGCAAGGGCAATAAATTCTTCGGTTTTGTTAAAAATGCAAGGCAACACAAAACGACGGGATATCCAAGTTTCTTTGGAAGTTCTTTAAGAATAACTACAGAACAGTTTTCATTTAAGCGTGTGTTGACAAGCTCAACCAGCTTTTCCTTCTTGTTAAGCAATTCCTTGAATGCTTTGACGAATTTCGGCATGTGGACAAGTGCTTCAACAAGGCTAATGTTGAAATTCATTTGAGAGATCATCTTCAAATAGTTTGAAACTTGTATGTCATCCTTGGTTTGCAATTTAGCCTTGTCTAAGCGAGAAGGATAAGGAATATTGGGTTTATAGGTGGAAGGTGGGGTTGGTGAAGGGTTCTTCTTCTTGGGTACTTCAGTAAGAGGTGGAGACGGTAATGGAGAACTAATACTAGGCGTGGGAGTAGGATGGATAAATGGTGGTGGAGGAGGTGTAGATGGAGTAACTGAGGGAGGGATAGATGGTCCTACTACGGTTTCTCCACTACGTGTAGTAATAGCACTCACATTCTCTCTCGGGTTAGTGACAGTATTTGAAGGTAGAGAGCCCGAAGTAGAGGGTTGAGTGGTTGGTAAGAAACTAGCCAGCATATTCTTCAAATCATTTGTTTGAGTGCTAAAAGAGGTTTGTATATCATGTAGAAGATCGGATGTAATGTCATTACCTTGCTTAGTGATATCTCCTTTCAAATTGATAATTTGGCTTTGTAGATTCTTGATTTGCTCTCCTTGGGTTCTCATTAAAGTTTCAACTTCGTGATGAATAGGTGGGGCTTGTTGAGCGGGCAGGTGATAAGGATTTGAAGCTCGAGGTGGGATTTGGTTGCTTCGATTGTAGTTGTTGGGGTTGTGGTTTTGAGGAGGAAAACCAGGTGAAAGATAGTTGTTAGAACAGTAACTTAGCAAGTTACGATCACCTTGAGGTCGAGCTTGATGGTTTTCCGTTGAGTAGTTACCATAAACCGCATACACGTTTTCCGGATTGTCTTGAGTAGAAGGACAATCAGTGTATGAGTGAGGACCACCGCAAGTCTCACAAGAAATTGCTACAGATTTAACTTGTTTTTGATGATTTGTTGCCAAGAGTTGCATGTTCTTGCTCATTTCGACCATTGCGCGGGTCAATTCGGTGATATCAGGGTTTGAAGAAGTAGAAGAAACATTGACTCTCGGGTTTGATCTTGAAGAAGCGGATGAATCCCAATTTTGTGGTGAGTAGTCATGTTCTCGATAAGATCTCTACACTCCTCAGGTCTTCTTTTCATAAATGTGCCACCGGCGGCTGCATTAATAGTATCACGGTCACGAAAAGTTAGACAATTGTAGAAAGTATCAATCAACGTAACGGGGAGCATGTTGTGGTTTGGACATTGATCGATCAAAACATTATATCGTTCCCAAGCATCAAAAAGTGATTCATCGGGTTCTTGCATGAAACCGCTGATTTGATTTCGAAGGCTCGTGACCATGGATGGTGGAAAGTAGCGCGACAAAAATCGTTGAGTCATGTCGTCCCAAGTATGAATGGAATTCTTGGGAGACGATCAAACCATTTTTCAGCGTGGTGGCATAAAGTATGTGGAAAGAGCTGTAGGCCAAGGATATCCATTGTAACACCGGGCAACTTCATGCTTTGAGTAATAGTAATGAATTTGTCGAGGTGCTTGTTGGCATCATCATGCGTCAATCCACGAAATGGATTAGTTTGCACTTGTTGGATCATGTGATGCTTCAACGAAAACTCCATAGCCGTGATTTGCATCGGCGCAATCAGTCCTCCTCGTCCATACATTATGGGTTGACAAAGCTCCTCCATTGTTCTAAGGTCGGGTGGGGGAACATTGTTGTTGTTATTGTTGAGGTGCGGTGGGTTATTGTTGTTTTTCACACCTACCATAGCTAAATCTTCACGAGTCTTGGGCTCTGGATAAGTTGAAGATCTAGTACGCATACACCTGCAAAAGCAAAAGAAAAAGATACCAAAGCAATAGACAATATATATATACTATAAAAATAAAAATAAAATCTTTTTGGGTTTTTATAAATTTTTAATTTTTATGGATTTTTGGAAATTTTTAAGCAAGAAAGATATCGTTCACGAATGAACGGATCCCCAAAAGCAACGCGTCTCGCACAGAAAACCGTTAATCTTTACGAAAAGAGCCGGCAGCAGCGCCATTTAATACACTCAATTGTCGTATGTCTAATCGAATTGATACTGGTTTGTAGAATATTGATAATCAATGAATCTATGAAGGGGTTTGTTGATTTCTAGAGAGAGAAAGTTAGAGAGAGAAAGTGAGAGAAACTATGTGAATTTTATTAAGTGGAAAACAAGAAATGACAACAACCAACCCCTTTCCATGGTGGAAAGGGGTATTTATAGTTCCAAGTCATAAGTGGACTTGGGCCGGTCCATGACAAGCCCATGGACCGGTTCTTACTTAAGTTAATAAGCAAATAATAACTAATTACTAACTACGAGCTATTACAACATAAATCATATTGTGGAGTGACCGATACTTCTAATATACGTTAAAACGTATTTCTAACAATCTCCCCCTAAGGGAGGTCACTCCACGTTACAAAGTTCTAAGCCTAGCATACTATACTAAGTCTTCGTTCTTTAGCTCGTAGTCCTTTCTTCTTTTCTTTCTTTTGTTGTGAATATGTTGGTATGATCTTTTTGGCTTTGACTTGAGAGCATTGTTCTTTGGCCTTTCACGTGCGATCTTTGCCTTTCTTGTGAACTTTGCCTCCTCGTGACTTCATGTTCCACACACTTACGTCTTTTTGTTGGATTCTTGAAAGCTTCAGAGTTTGATACAGCGGAAGACTTCATCTTGTACTTTCTTGAATTTTTGTTGCAAAAGACATAAGCATGTGGGAACGACTTTTACAGGTACACCGCAACACCACCGTCTTCACTGGTACACAGCAACGCCACCGTCTTCAACAGGTACTCAGCAACGCCACCGTCTTTAGCAGGTACACAGCAACGACACGAATAAAATGGCTTTGAACATTTTATTCTAATTCGGTAGCATTTTACCTCCGGTCGGTGAAGACCGTTGGACGATATTAGATATCGTACCCGTGACGGATAGTTTCAATTAAGTAACTTCCTGACAGGATTTCGCGGGTAAACCCGTTCTCTTTATTCGACCGTCCAAAGCTGACTGCGAACATAAAGAGTGAATCACTTGGATAAATTATCCTTGTGATTAAAAGTCGTCAATTCATGAAACCTGGAACAAGTGAATTTCAATTAAGATTTTCACCATCGTTGCTTTCCAGTTGTCACGAGCTCGATTCATAAAGAATCTTGCACGTTACCTACCAAGTGCTGTTTGATGTTGACACTAGAAGGATTTCCACTCGTCACTGTGGTCAATAAAGAGTCACTCTGAGTGTTCTGGCAAGATCATATGATAATGCGAAGAGGCCTGGAACGAGTTTAAGTTCAATTAAGAATTAAACCACTGTTACCTTCCAGTTTTTCACAAGATTGGTTCTAAAAGAACCGCACGTGTAACCTACCATGAGCTTGTTTGATGTTGGCTCAAGCAGGATTTCCATCTTCATTGTAATACTTACGTATTACTCGGATGTTCTGGCAATATTACAAGAATATTGCGTAGGACTCATGAAAATCTCTTACTTTTCACAGTGTGTGAGAAAGCAAGGAATAAATGGAAAGTGTCCTAATGAGACTTTTGATGATCTCTTGGCTCTAGACTCGATTGTGCGTTTTGATTTAGTGAGCGATGGCTGGAGAGGAGTGCCACCTTTTCAATACCAGTTTATTCGGAGTGAATAAACCAATAGATAACGTGTTGATCTCCGTGTGATTAAAACAAATACCTTTTGAGAGATATTTGAGTTAGCTGGGGAAGGGTTGTGCATTGCATCACTGGGTCCATGATGTCTTTCTTCAATACCGAGAATCATTAACAAAAATGACCTCAATAGCATATGTATTGACCCGGTTTCTGCCTAAAGTTGTAAGGAGGGCTTCTTTCTTTACACCCTTTATCTTTACATTTCTTTTTCATTCTTCAACCCCTTCAATGCTTACCAATACGTCATCACTAGCACCTTGTTGTGATTGTTCCAGTGCTAGCTTAAGTACTTGGTCGGCATTCAGCTACGTTCACATTCTTTCTCCATCTTTCCTAGGACTTCTAATTCTATCTAGGGAATTGTCCTTGGGAAGATTCCATCGGCTCTGATGAATCATTGGACTAAACCTATTCCTACCACCCTTTTGTCACCACATCCGTCGTGAATTAAGCGTGTTTTGGGAAGGAATTGCCACCATGAAAAATCATTGAAAATCACCTAAAGTACTTGTGATATTGAAATCAAAAGTTTTGTACCTTAGGTGTTTTGTTCATCAAAAACGCTCCCCCTTAACACGTGCTTTACACATATTAAGTTGGATAATCTTTAAGTCTTTTTCATCTTTTAGCCAAGTATCACTTACGTCTCCTTAATCCCATTTTCTCCCCTTATCCAAAATGTTAACCATTAATACTTGGGATATTGAATGGATTAACCGGTCTTTGGGTAAAAATGAAATCGATGTTTTGGCCATAGAACAAGTTATTGCTCCCCCTTAAGTTAATAAGGGATAGTTGTAGTGCTTTGGTATGACATATTTTGAAAGATTTAGAATCTCGTGAGAAATTCTTGAAAAATTATCATACCTTAACACTACAGCAAGCCATACAAGCACATTATTCATAAATATACATATTCACAATTGAAAAACCAATATAAAGTGACCTGAAATGTACAACCCATTAGATGGATCGTTGCAGTAGCTTGTGGTGCACTAAATACGGTCTTCCACCCACGAATCTTTCCAAGCTCCTCATCAATCTACGTTCACGGAGCTTTTGATCGATCTTTTTGATCACATACTTTGCCATCTGCCGGTAACCCGGATGCCAATCCTCCGTCATCTCTGGCAAAGTCCCACCCGAGTTCAGATGCTCCAGCTTTTCTCTAACTTGTATAAGAGTTCCATCACTATACTTGTGGAGCTCCCCCACCCTCATAAACTTCATCAAACCTCGACTGTTCAAGTAGAAAATGCCGGAATTCGGGACAGAAATGCCGGTATAAGGACATCTTTCTACATGTTGAGGTAGCACTTGATTCACAGGACGGGTTAAATTGAGCTTCCTCTGATAGCTTTCGACTCCTAACTGAAGATCTTCAACTCGTGACTTGATGACAACGCTTCGTGTGAACATGCGAAGTGCTGTATTCAAAGCAATCAGGTCTTCACGAGGAATGTGTGTAAGTTGATCTCGGGTCATCAGAAGCAGCATATCTTCGATATCCTCAAGGCGAATGATGGAAAAGTCTCCTTGCTGGATTTTGTATTCCCTGTCATCCTCCCTTTTCAAACGAATCTCCGTCACATGATAGTAGCCGTTCTTGGCTTCAGTTTTCATTCCTAGGATGCTGGAGATGCGGATGTCGGATCTAACATTGCTTCCAGAATTGACCAAGCAGCAACCCCTGTACGCCCTTCGGACTCGTTCGTCCCAATGAGATGCACCTATGACAGCATACATATCATAATTACGATTCATTTTTGGGACCCAGAGTCGATTTACCTTTTCCTCGATGAAGGGTATTGTCCCCCAGTTGGCAGCTTTCAGCAAAGTCAGGGATGTTGCGTACTTTGATGACCCCTTTAGTAGATACACAAGATCATTGGTGACGAAGAAGTCAAGAGCAATCTGATTATCTTGAGCAGGATCCATTGGAGGTGGAGCTCGTTCTGATACATGAAGACCTGGCCGTTGAACGGTATTCAGAGCCTTCAGGATTTCATCGGCATAGTACTCGAGCTCCATTCGGGGTAATCGGGTTTTGGCACGCAGTCTCTTATCTTTCAGTGCTTTCTTCACCAAGGATGGAGTAACCGAAGTCTTATACTCATGAGCAAGAAATGCACATAAGTCAATCGGACTTCTGATACGGAGATACAGCACATCTTTGTCAGCATCTGTGATCGGATCATATTGTGCTGCTGCCGTGATCCAAGCTTGTGGTGGTGCAGACTCGTCTATCTCCAACGTGTCTTCCCAGGCACGAATGCTTGGTTCAGGAACCGTAGATTGTTGTGCTTGTTGTAGAGGAGTGGAAGTGCGAACATCTACTGGTTCAGTTTCAGGCATTTCGGCAGTGTCGTGAACTGGGGAATGTTGTGCAGCTTCGGGTTCCGTCACTGATTCTGCAATCACAGGAGGAACAACAACAGAACTAATGGGGTTAGTGGTAATAGGTAAAGATACAGCGATAGAGATACCGGGAGCCGAAGACGCTGTAGTGGCATTCACATCGTGGCGCCACTTAGTTCGTCTTGATTCCGAGGATGTCGATTTGTCCTTCTGTGCTGCATCTTTTGTGGACTTGGTTCCAGTCTTAGCAGCAGTTTTCTTGGAGCTGGTAACCTTGTCTCCCTCTTTCGGCTGTTCACCCCCATCATCATCCTGATTGTCATCCCCGTTACTATCCCTAACACTCTCCTGATTCTCATCACCACCATCGTCGCCATCATCATCATCATCCTCGTCATCATCCTCATCATCCTCATCATCATCACCACCCTCGTCATCGTCTTTATCCTTTTCTCCTTCTTCTTCTTCTTCTTCCTCTTCTTCACCCGTACCCTCTTCTTCACTTTCTTCCCTTTCTTCCTCAGGTAAGATGTGATATGGTACCACACTTCCAAACGTCTTGAATAATCTATCATCCTCCATGATAGCATCATTCAGGGATTTATATAGAGCCCGTTGAATCCTCGACTTATCATACGACCCAAGTTCCACCATACGAGCCTTAAGGATCTTCTTCAATTCAAAATCCGTCAGGTCATAAGCAATCTTGTAGGCGGCTTCTGAAGGGTTGGATGATTTGACCATCAAGTTGTCAGCAGCAAGTGTCTTCAACTCATCGCGAAGTTTAGGCATTAAGGATTCAACGGATTCTTGCACTCTTTCTTTCACAGATGCTTCAAGTGCTTCTTTTTGTTCCTTATATTTATCCCTCATCGCTTGAAGTCTGGTAATACGTGCAGCATGCTTATCAGCCTCAGCCTGCTTAACCCGAGCAAGTTCTTCTGCATGTGCTTTTCTAGTCAACTCCATATCTGAAGCGAACCTAGCAATCATCTCCTCTTGGGCTTTCCTAGATTCTTCTTCCCTCTGAGCTCGTCTTTGCAACTCTTGGCGAAGTTCATCCATTTCGCGTTTGTTAGTATCAAACATTTTGGCCATCACTAATGCAGCCATTGCAGATGTTGCAGAGCTGCTTTGGGTTGACTGGAGGGGCTCGGTTGTTACTGCTGTACTAAGGATGGGGATTATGGGTGGTGGAAGAAATGGTGTTGAAGCCGGTCGGGTTGGTAAAGGTTGTATGGGTGGAGGTTGAGTTGTTAAGGGTTGAGTTGACACCATGATCGTAGGAGCAACAGGTTCCTTTTCCACACTTGCTGAAATAGGGATTGATGGCTCCTTCGAAGTGGAATAGTGTTCAGGTGACCCAAACTCATCAACATCATCCGGTTCCTCGTACTCATCCTCGATATCTACCCTCGCACCTGAACCACTACCGCTTGTATCTTTCCTACTCCTTTTAATTGCTATCTTCATCATTCGTTTCTCGGTTTTATCCATAGTAGGATCAACAATATCTTCTTCATCACGTAAAGCCATCTCATCAGCCTTACCCTTTCCCTTCTTACCCTCTGACTTCTTCTTCTTGGGTTCGGGTTCAGGTAACGCAGCTGGTTGTTTGCGTTTACCTTTACTCTTAACCGTTGTCGATGAGTCTTCTCAAGTCTGAAGGTTTTCTTTCAACCTTTTGATTTCTATCTGCAGTAGCTTGTAATCTGCAGAACCTTTGATTTTATCAGATAGAAGGTAATCAGGAACAGGACCCGGAATCACACCAATAGACGGTCCTTCATGCCTCAGATCTACAGTATCATCAGCTTCTTCAGTGTGATAGCGACCTGCTGTACGCCTATCAATAGTAGTATCAAGCTTCATAAAATAATTAATGATTAGCTTAATAAACCGAGGATAAGGAAAGAAGTTTGTCTTCAGCTTCTTGTTGTAGAAAAGTTGAAAGGTGAATTCTTCCCATATCAACAAAGCATAATCTGAATTTGCAGCTTTGTACATGCCATAGAAGAGGTTCATTATCGGACTGCGCAAAGCATCATGGCCACTCGTTTTTGGCGTAAGACATTTACTGAGAATACCCATCAATGCTCTCCAAGGTTGTCCTACTTTAGCAGTGGTAAACTCAGATGCAACTCGTATTTCCGGACATCCAAGTGCGTCAAATAACTCCACGAGTTCATCTTTAGTAGGATCCCTTGAGAATGACATGCCCTTGGGTGTATCCCGTATACCAAGTATCTTACGGAAGTCTGAAACGGTGAGTGTCTGTTGCTTGTTGTCGATGGTGAAGGTGATCTTGTTCGAAGTGATTTCCTTGGTTGCCCAAAATTCAAACATATATTCATAAGGCACCGAGGCTGTACTCCTAAGGGCGTTCTTGAAATGAGAGTTATCAAGAATGGCTATGGCGACCTTAAAACCATGGTGAGTGGATTTAGAGACTTGCTTCAGCCGGTAGTTGTTGGGTATAAACTTAAGGGTTCGGGCTTTAGCAATATCGGCTTCTCTAGATTCTTGGATTGCTTGTACCGTTGGATTAGTCATTGTATCTGCTTAAGATAAGACATGAAAGGTTGATGCACAAAAGCATATAGATATATATCATTCTTACTTCTAAGCATAACACATTTCATAAAACAACAAGTACATATATAGCATGCAAACAATCAAACAACTCATCCGGAACATTTCCTCATTCGGAACATCTTCATCCGGAACATTTCCTCATTCGGAACTTCTCCTCATTCGGAACTTCTTCATCCGGAAGTTCTTCATTCGGAACTTCCTTCATCCGGAAGTTCTTCTCATTCGGAACTTCCTTCATCCGGAAGTTCTTCATTCGGAACTTCCTTCATCCGGAAGTTCTTCATTCGGAACTTCCTTCATCCGGAAGTTCTTCATTCGGAACTTCCTTCATCCGGAAGTTCTTCATTCGGAACTTCCTTCATCCGGAAGTTCTTCATTCGGAACTTCCTTCATCCGGAAGTTCTTCATTCGGAACTTCCTTCATCCGGAAGTTCTTCATTCGGAACTTCCTTCATCCGGAAGTTCTTCATTCGGAACTTCCTTCATCCGGAAGTTCTTCATTCGGAACTTCCTTCATCCGGAAGTTCTTCATTCGGAACTTCCTTCATCCGGAAGTTCTTCATTCGGAACTTCCTCATTCGGAAGTCCTTCATTCGGAACTTCCTTCATTCGGAAGTTCTTCATTCGGAACTTCCTCATTCGGAAGTCCTTTTTGTTTCTAACTTTTTTTCCATTTTACCTAACTCTTGTTAAACGTACACACAACTTAGCAAACGCAATCTATTAGCATATCTCCAAAATCTAAAAGCAATGCCTATCACTTAGAACGAACACAAGTCATATTCTAAAGCAAAACCACTCAATTCCCATGTAGCCTTTAATTTTCACAATCACTTTTGAAAATCAATTTTAATGACAAAGATGATTTTACTATTTTCTCCCCCTTAAACGATGACCCGTTTTCTATTTAAAGAGCTGTAGTCATTGTTTAAAGAGTCAAATAGTGATGAACGCATTTCCAATTTATCTCTTGAAAATTTTGATTCGTGGTTTTAATAAGATTTCTCTTATTTTAACAAATTAATGCACTGAGACGTACACAAATTCGTGTCAGACCAAGTTATAAAGTAAACTTGATCCCTTTGCATGATTTGGCTTGTAAATCACGCCCGAGAAAAATTAATTCCCGTTCTGAGCCAACGTTTTCCAAGGAAATACGTGACTTTAATATGAAAACCGGGTTGTAGTCTGAAATAACTACAAGCCATAATGGGCATGTTTTAAAAATGTACAACTTTTATACGGACTCTATTTATGGCACCGTGTCAATATTGATCGACATTTCTAAGGCCGTAAATATTACCGTACTAAAAGACATGCCCGATTTAAAACGAAAAATATTTTTGGTTTTTCTTGGTTTTATATATTTTTTATGGTTTTTCTAGGTTTTATATTTTTTATGGTTTTTGTTGGTTTTCTATTTTTGTATTTTCTTTTTGTGGTTTATATATTTACGATAATATACATGATCACAACCAAAGGATACTCTGAATAGTTTACCACGACTATTCAGCTGATTCTTCTGCCAACTCTTTGAGAGTCGCTGGAGTGAATGATTTCATGCCAAGCTTGTCGATCAAAAACTCGATTCGTCCTCGATCTAAGGCTTTGGTGAACATATCCGCCAGCTGGTACTCAGTAGTGACAAAATACAGCTCGATCACTCCGTTCTCCACCTGCTCCTTGATGAAATGGTAGCGAATGTCTATGTGCTTGGCCCGGGAGTGTTGAACATAGTTGCAGCAAAGGGCAATGGCGCTCTTGTTGTCATAATACATCGGGATTTTGTTAAATCCAAGACCGTAGTCAGTTAATTGTGATCTCATCCAAAGGACTTGAGCACAACAACCGGACATGGCGATGTATTCAGCCTCCGTGCTTGATATTGCAGCGCTTTTCTGCCTTTTTGAAGACCAACTGATCAATCTATCCCCAAGGAGTTGCACAGATCCAGACGTGCTACGCCTCGTGTCTTGACATCCAGCATGATCGGCATCTGCGTATGATATTAAAGCAATAGAGGAATCCTTCGGATACCATAGACCACGATGAAGTGTTCCTTTTAGATACCGAAAGATCCTTTTCACAACATGTAGGTGCTTTTCGGTAGGCCGAGCCTGATACCGGGCACACATGCATACAGCAAATTGCAAATCAGGCCTGCTAGCAGTCAGATAGAGAAGGGTGCCGATCATTCCACGGTAAAGTTTCGGATCGACAATAATCCCATCCCTATCTTCATCTAACTTGGATTTCTCCACCATTGGAGTGTCTACGGGGTCACAATTCTCAAAGTTATATTTCTTAAGAGATTCTAGAGCATATTTGGATTGATTAATAAAGATGCCTCTGGGATTCTGAGAAATCTGTAATCCTAAGAAAAATGAGATTTTTCCCATCATCGACATCTGAAAGCGTGTGGACATTATCTTCTCAAATTGTTTAGACAATTCTATGTTAGTGGCGGCAAATATTATATCATCAACATAAATTTGTACTAGAAGCATGTCGTTGCCGTCTTTGAGAGTGAATAGAGTGGGGTCCACTTTGCCTTTGGAGAAGCCTTCCGACATGAGATATGTTGACAGGAGATCATACCATGCGCGTGGAGCTTGTTTCAACCCATAGAGAGCCTTCTTAAGCTTGTACACATGAGTAGGAGACTCCGTACTGACGAACCCATCCGGTTGACTGACATAAACTTCTTCCCTTAGTTCACCGTTCAAAAATGCCGTCTTCACATCCATCTGATAGACGATCATGTTCATATGAGCAGCAAACGCAAGGAATAGTCTAATCGCCTCCAATCTAGCCACAGGAGCAAAAGATTCCTCAAAGTCTATACCCAAGGCTTGTTTATATCCTCTAGCGACCAATCTAGCTTTATTCTTCAATACCGCACCCATCTCATCAAGTTTGACCTTATAAACCCATAACAAAGTAAGGATGTTAACTTTGTCAGGGCGAGGAACCAATTCCCATACTTCTAGTCGTTTGAATTCATTGAGTTCCTCCTGCATAGCTTCAATCCAAGATGATTGGGTCATAGCCTGCTGCCAATTTTTGGGTTCAACTTCAGAGAGAAATGCATCAAAGTAACAATAAAGTGCACTCTCTTGTAATTGATGGCGTGTAGAGACTGGTCGATCTAGATCTCCAATAACATTCCTAATTGGGTGATCTTTTGTCCATTTAGTGCTATGGTTTTCAATCCTAGGTGGTCTGGAGTGAACAATAGATGGAGCTTCTTCTGAGGTAGACGCGGCTGAAGGGTTTTCAGGGATCGCTACACCAAAGAAAGGAAGCTCTTGCAAGTGAGCATATTCCAAGTCGTGATCAGTAGAATCCTCTTCCACATCATTAGGCACAAGTAGGGGTGATGATTCAGGTGTAGTTTGAGAATCACTTGGTGAAGGTGCATCCGGTTCAATGTGAATTGTAGATGCATTAGATAAAGGTTCATTAGCTTGAGCAACCACTTCAGGTATTGGAGCAATTACTACAGGTGTTGGAACTTCATCAGTCGGGGGATCGAAAAATTCATCAAACAACGGTTGAAACAGTTTATCCCACTCGGGCCTTGATGGTGGTAAAAATGATGTAGAAGTAGGATTGTTGGGAACTAATCCGGAACTTATAGCACCGGTTCCCATCTCATGAAGCGCGGGTTCAGAGCTGTGTTGCTCAGAAGCCATCGCTGTCAGCTCGTCGAAATCTGCGTCCATAGTTTCTACAATCTTGCCAAGACGACGGTTATAGATTCGGTATGCTCTTTTGGACGGTGAGTAACCAATGAGAATACCTATATCGGCTTTTGGTTGAAGCTTACCCAAGTTCTCACTATTGATGTTTGGATAACACAGAGCACCAAACACATGGAAAAATGAAACATCGGGTTTGCGGTCATGTAGAAGCTCATAAGGTGTTTTTCCATGGCGTTTCCGAATGATAGAACGGTTTTGGGTGAAACATGCAGTAGAAATAGCCTCTGCCCACAAGAACAATGGAGCGTTCGCATAAATAAGCATGGTCCTAGCAGCTTCCATAAGTGTACGATTTCGTCTTTCAACGACACCGTTTTGTTGTGGAGTGCGTGCAGCGGATGTTTCATGTGATATACCAACTCCTTCATAATAATCACGAAGAGTCTGGTTGACGAACTCTGTACCATTGTCTGTACGAATACGGCGGACAGTGGTATTCAAACGTACCTGAATGAATTTCAGAAAAGTAATGATAGCCTTCGGAGCTTCATCCTTTGTACGTAGAAATCTAACCCATGTAAACCTTGAGAAATCATCCACAATTACCAGAATGAATTTCTTACCGCTCACACTTTCAGTTCTCATCGGTCCACAAAGATCCATATGCAAAAGATGAAGTTTTTCTTGATTAGTGTCTTCAGCTTTGGGTTTGTAAGATTTCTTGGTGCTCTTCCCCCTTGAACACGCGGAACATAAATGATCCTTGTGAAATTTAAGCTTTGGAAGACCACGAACTAGCTCGTTTTTAGCCAGATGATTAATAGCATCAAAATTAAGATGAGATAATCTGCGATGCCATAACCATGACTTGGTCTTAGAAGCTTTAGAGAGAAGACATACTGGAGAAGCGGCCATCATGTCTTGTAAGGACAAAGTGTAAAGATTTGCACCACGAGATCCCTTCAACAAATCTTTTCCTTCCAAGTTGCGGATGAAACAAGTGTGTTGTCGAAAAGCAACCTCAAGGTTGGAATCACAAAACTGCCCTACTGAGAATAAGTTATGACCAAGACCTTCTACATAGTATACCCTAGAAATCGTCACGTTTCCAATCTGATATTCACCGTATCCCATAATCTTTGCTATATGATCATTCCCGAATTTAACCGTACCGAGAAACTTGCTGACGAAATTTCGGAGCATCGAGCGATTTCCGGTCATATGTTTTGAACAACCGGAGTCCAAATACCACAGGATGATTTGGACCACCTGAAAATATCACCACACAAAGACAATGTAGAGGAATCGGAATCTGAGTGTTCCTTGTTATTAGCAGGTACAGATTTAACAATCTTAGATTTGCTAATTCTAGGTTTCTTAGATTTCCTAGCCTTCTTCTTCTTAATTGGTGGTGTAGATTCTAATTGGCTCAAATCCTGAGGTATTTCATCACTGATAGGCACTATAGTGGGGGCTGACCTAATTAAAGGGCGCTGTTTCCATACTTGAGTGCGAGTGTTCCTAACTAAAGGACGCTCAGACCTAACCTCAATGGATGCATTCCTAGTTAAAGGGCACATTTTTCCATCTAATGTAAAGGTCCTACCAGTGGGACGCCATTGCCAGCCAACTTGGGCACGAGTTCTACCCGTGGGCTTCCATTCAAGACCATTCTTAATAGCATTCAAATCATGACGCTGGGAAAACATACATTCATTACAATTCCAACAATTTAAATCAGAATTCACGAATGGTTTAGGCTGCTGCACAGGCGCAGAGCTTTTAGTCTTAACATGATTCGTTTTATTTAAAACTGAACTAGCATTCCTATTGTGGACTTCTACTTTCTTCTTTGTGGCACTACTAGTGGCGGGCTTGATCTTATCTTTCTTGAGTGGCGATCCTTTAGCCTTAGTAGTCTCTTTTAATCCTGTAGAAGGCAAAGTGGGAATATTAGCAACAGATTTTAAAGGTGTCTTACTTGATTGTGCCAATGACGGTTTCGCTCCTAGAGTCTTATTAAATGGAGTGACAGCAATGGGCCTATTGTTAGGTAGTGCAGAACCTGGTGTACCTATGTATTGCAAATAAGCCAAGCAATATTGAACTCGCTTAACATATTCATGAGCCGAATAGTAGTCGCTACTTAAGGGATCTAAGGCATAAAGATCGTCTACAATATCCCTAAGAAGATCAACATGCTTAATGGCATTCCTCATATAATCATCGTAGGTAACCTGGTTTCTCTTATGAAGCGGATTCTTATAAAGCACTACAGACTTGGTTGTTGGAGCACTAGTGGACGGTGCAGAGTCGGTAGCTAAGTTATCAACAACTTCTTGTCGGGTGAGAAGAAGTGTCTCCTTTAACTCAGCCAAAACCATATTTTTGTCTATGAGCAGGATGTTCAAGTCAGAGATTTCTTCGCACTTTTGGTTCAGTTGTTCAACATAAAATTGTTGCTGTGCCGCATTAAAAGCGAAGCGTTCTTCTAGTGAACCATAAAGAGCGGATAGTCCCTGCCTTGTCCGATCCATCTCCCCTAGAACAGTTGATAGTCTAATTTCTAAGACCTGGTTTTTAGACTCTGCAGCCTCTAGTTCCATTCTTAATGTTTCCTTTGATGATACCTCTCTCTTCAATCTCATGATTTCTTCCTCTAAAGTCTTAACAATTGCAATCATCTTGTCACTATTCTCAACACCGTTTTCACAAACATTTGATATCAAAAGATTTTCATTTTGATTTTGTTGTTTTAATTCTAAAGATATACAATGTTGTTCTAGTTGATTAAAGCGTTGCGAAAGTAAATTGTAAGAATCTTGTAGCTTTAAAAACTCAGCGTTAGATTCGTGACAAGAATGATTATCTACCTCATTTACAGTTTCAGCAACATTTACAGAAAGATCACAAACATCATCACAAATATCCTCACAAATATTCACAGCATCACAATTAATCGCAGCAGATGTAAGCTCATTCGAATAATTAACATTTACAGTAGTAAGCACATCACATGAGATTATTTCGGACAAGAATCGGTCATATTCGGTTAAAATCTTTTCTTTTTCAATTAGTTGCAGTTCGTAAGCGGTGTCCATTTCATAAAACACTTTTTGAACTTCACCAATTTCAAACTGAAGATTTTCCTTAAGAGATGCAAAACTTCTTTTTAGACTTTCGACAAACGGATTGATCTCAGTTTTAAACACCTCGTTCATGTGTTCGAAAGCCCATTCTCCGGCGTTTAAGCCATTTGAAGTCGTACATTCCAAAATGACCTTGTCAAAGTTAGTAAAGTATCGGTTAATCTCTTGCAAGTTTAACCATACAGTGCTAACAGGTGGAAGATTCTTTGGAATTTCCTTAGGACCTTCCATGTTGACAAGTGTAGGAAATGTACTAGGGCTTTCTTCCTCTATCATGTAGGTTGGTGCTGTGATGAGATCCTTATCCATATGGAAGCGAACTCTAAAATCAGTTTTTGCAAGCTCCTTATTCATCTTAAAATAATCACAATCGGGATATTTTGCTGAATTGTATGACCGATCCTCATCAACTAGAACCTTACTTGTTTGATCATTGGGAAAAACAATCGGGTCTAAAGCCAATCCTAATTGAGTTGCATTATAAAGTCTAGGACTATGTCTTAAAGCTTGTTTTGCATATCGTGGATTAGGGGGAAGGCCTTTTAGACGAGATAAGTTAAACTCTCTAAACGAAGCATCAAATAAGTGAACTAGTTGTGAAGCAGCGTATTGTCTTAACAGCAAGTAGTCTAGACTTCTAATCTTATTAGTAGCATTAATCTCCATTTCAGTCTTCTTAGATTCGAGTAATTCAAAATCAGTTTGAAGTTTTTGAAAATTAGTGACCACTAACTCCTTTTCTTTAAGTTCACTAGACAGATTTGCTCTTAAGTTTTCGATTTCTTGCAAGTGACCCGTTTGTTTGTTTCTAAAATGATCATATTCGAGATTTGTGAGAACACTTGACGAAGGCACTAGTTCCAAAGTTTGTACTTTCTCATTGCTTAAGGCAAGCTCATCAGACAAATTCTTATTCTTAGCTAAGATTTCTAAGAGTGCAGCATTCATTTGGCTAAGTAATGTAGCAGGAACCTTGACCAAATCTTGTTGAGCAGGAGTAGGCGTATGCGAAATGGATCCCGGTTGTGATTCACTCAAAATCTGGGAACTCACATTGATATTGCTATCATTGTTTGTCTCCTCATTTGAAAGACTCACCACCGAAGATTCATTCGAATCAGCACTCTCTTGCCCAACTTGATGTGGTTGAATACTAGCATCAGTGGCATTATCGGTGTTATTAATAAGTACCTCAGATCTCTTATCTGGCCCTAAGCTGGAGAAAGTTGCCATGAAAGCAGCCTTTGCAGTTTGAAAGTCATCACAGTCGGAATCATATGCATCAAGATCATCGGCTTGGTAAGCTGCGTTCTGCGTAGTGACAACGTCTTGTTCAGCAATCCCTGGGTCAGCAAGAAATGCAAGCTCCTCTTCATCAAGTTCCCTTCCTTGCGCCTGAGCATTTACCAGATAGATCTTTTCTGCAAACCACTGTCCATCCCTTCTCCTCTTGGGTTTCTTACAATCCCTTGACATATGACCCTCTTCCTTGCAGTTGTAGCATGTAATCATTCTCAACTTGCCTGTATTAGCCCGTGGAGGGTTGTTGACCATTGGAGCAGGAGCAGGATTGACGGTGCGAACATTGGTTGAAGTGGAAGTTCTCCCCTGATATGGTTGAATTGGCTGAACCATGACCCTGCCATTCTCAATTGTAGCTTGTTGGCGAGAATTGGATGAATTCCTTAACTGATTGTTGGTAGGAGCTGATCCTCTGTATCCTCGTTTGCTTAAAGTTCTTGTGAGATAAGCAGACATAGTAGTTAGCACTTCAACTGGGTCAGCTCCTTGTTGGAATACAGGAACGGGGACTTCCTCATCATCACAATATAGTGCTTGATCTGGATGAGCTGCATAATCAGTAGAAGGAATACTCATTTGATCAGGGTAGCTTGTTGGATATGCTGCATTCTCTTGATAAGAAGAATATGATGGCTGAGCATAAGGTGCAACATTTGCTGGATGAAGTTGTGAAGCATACTGTGGTGAAGGTGCATTGAACCGATATTGTTGCTGATGTGAGGTGGGTGGTTGTGGTAGAATCGAGTATTGGGGAAAGGCTGGTGTCATGTAAGGTGATTGATGATAAGCTTGATGTCCCAAGATATAAGGTGTGTTGTTGTGAGACAAGCTTGGTTGATTCGCCATCAAAGCTAAGGAATCTGGATACATACCGCGAGGAGAACGGTGCATAATCACATGCTTCTCATGCTGCTGAAGGAAGGCATATATTTGATCCAAATTGCACTTATGCAGATCCCTGGTTAACTTGACATCGGTAATGTACTCACCCCATTCAGCTTGAGGTAGAGTATTCAAGAATTTGGTGTTAACCTGGAATGGTGCGATCACAAGATTGTATACATTCAGATCATTCATGAGTGTGGTGAATCTGAAGTAATAATCGTGAAGCGTTTCCCCTGGGTTGTAGGTGAATCTATCAAACAAATCATATAGCTGACACTCCCTTTCTTGTTTGGTGAGAGACGTGCCTTGTAGCAACACCTTAAGACGTTCCCATAGATCCTTTGCCACCGTATACTGACTCACCATCCTATAGATGTCATGGGGAAGAGCTTGGAGAATTGTTTGAAGAGCTTTTTCATCTGCATCTGCAACAAGTTGTTGAGCTGGAGTGAGTTCTTCAAATTCTCGTGGTCTAGTCACGTTGTCAACCGTAATGGTACCATAGTCGAGTGGACCATTCAAAATCGATTTGACCATAAGCCTTCCGTATGTCGGTTTTCCCTTTAGATATTGCATCATTCGACCTTGCCATGCCTCAAACACCTCTTTAATAAGCATCGGTGGACGGCTATCAGTTCCCGTTATGATTGATATATCCGTAAGAGATGTCATCTGAGGCATTACTGAATTTGGATTCATTTTGTTTTCTTCAAAGAAACAGAGATTATCGGTTGATCGAGCAGTGAAGTAAAGCTTGTGAATTGTGTTGTGTTTTTGTTGTAAGAAACCAAGATTAAATCCTCTAAAAAATCGTCGAAAAAACAAGCAAAATAACCCTTGATTCGGAACTTTTTGTTGATTCGGAAGTTTGATTCGGAAGATTACCTTGATTCGGAACTTTTTGTTGATTCGGAAGATTACCTTGATTCGGAACTTTTTGGCTTGATCCGGAACTTCTTGACTCGGAAGTTCTTGGTTCGGAACTTTTGAGCTTGATCCGGAACTTCTTGGTTCGGAAGTTCTTGGTTCGGAACTTTGGCTTGATCCGGAACTTCTTGACTCGGAAGTTCTTGGTTCGGAAGTTTCTTGATCCGGAACTTCTTGGTTCGGAAGTTTCTTGATTCGGAACTTCTTGACTCGGAAGTTTCTTGATCCGGAACTTCTTGGTTCGGAAGTTTCTTGATTCGGAACTTCTTGACTCGGAACTCCTTGATCCGGAACTCCTTGATCCGGAACTTCTTGATCCGGAAGTTTTGCTGAATAAACAGAAACTTCCTCCGATGAACAGTCGAACAGTAAAAGTTAAGATTAAGCCCAGATTTTGACCAAATAACCCAAAAAGTTTTGTGCTTTCGACTAAAATAAGTAACAACTAATACTTATCCACTAATCCCAATCACAAAAACACCAAAAACACCAAGAATCAAGATGATTTTTCTTAAAGAACACTAATACAATCAAAAGCTAAAAAAAAAAAAAACCACACAAATCACTACCTTAAATCACCCCATAGCTCTTGATACCAAATGTAGAATATTGATAATCAATGAATCTATGAAGGGGTTTGTTGATTTCTAGAGAGAGAAAGTTAGAGAGAGAAAGTGAGAGAAACTATGTGAATTTTATTAAGTGGAAAACAAGAAATGACAACAACCAACCCCTTTCCATGGTGGAAAGGGGTATTTATAGTTCCAAGTCATAAGTGGACTTGGGCCGGTCCATGACAAGCCCATGGACCGGTTCTTACTTAAGTTAATAAGCAAATAATAACTAATTACTAACTACGAGCTATTACAACATAAATCATATTGTGGAGTGACCGATACTTCTAATATACGTTAAAACGTATTTCTAACATGGTTTAAGTGCGACTCAGTCGTTCTCGGTGGAAAAGAAATGGTTTGGTCGTTGTTGTAAAGTAAGATGTAAAACTTAAAAGTAAATGATGGTTAAATAAATCTAAAACTAATTAAAACTTAAATGGTGCAATATTAAAACTTTAAAAGTAAATTGATTAAATGACTTAAAATTAAAGCGTGACGAAAATTAAATTGACAATGTAATAAAAATGAGAACTTTAAAATTAAACTAAGAGAAAAATAGCGGGAAAAGTAAATGCTTGAAAATAAAACAGAAAATAAACAAAACCTGAGTCAGAATCCCAAATACTGTCACTATTCGGAATACCAAACTTACACAGCTTATCCGGAATAAAAATCAGGGCCTTATCCGGAATACTCGAATCTACAGCTTATCCGGAATCTTAGTTCCAAGGCTTATCCGGAATAAGGTCTGTCACTCCTTATCCGGAATATTCTTCGGTTCCTTATCCGGAATAAACTTTAGAGTTTTATACGGAATCTTCTTCGGATCCTTATCCAGAATACTATGTCCTGCGGCTTATCCGGAATCCTTACAAATTCCTTATCCGGAATACTACTACTCCGGATCCTTATCCGGAATCACCTGTAATCACTATCCGGAATAATTCCTGTCACCTTATCTGGAATATGCAATCGAAGGCTTATCCGGAATAATCCTCAAACTCTTATCCGGAATCTTTGCAAGACCCTTATCCTGAATCACTGCTGAAGCTTATCCGGAATCCCCGTCAAGTAGCTTATCCGGAATAAACTCCTAGAGCTTATCCGGAATACAACTCGAGCACTTATCCGGAATGATGGATCTGAGTGAAGTTCGGAATAAGAGGGCTTGTTGGCTATTCGGAATAAAACTTTGGACTCTTATCCGGATAAAGAGGGTTTACCGAAACCCGGATAAAAACTAAAATCATATAAGCTACTAAACAAAATTAAGCCAAAAGCAATTAAGCACTTAACTAAAAACTTAACCAAATTAATACTTAAGAAAAAGCAAATAAGACAAAATCTAAAAACTTTTAGAAACACTAAATAAAAATGTTTAAAATCAACTTTTTATAAAAATTAACTAAAAATCACTTAATCAAATTTAAGAAAAACACAATAAGCTTTAAAATCAATAAGCAAACACAATCAATGACATAAAAACATAACAAGTAAACAAATAAGCATGACAATAAGGTAATAAGCACAAAGATTAAGCAAAACAAGAAATGTAGAATGAGAGATTAATAAAAACTTGATTAAAGAAAAGATTCAACAACAAAATTAAAAACACTTACTTGGAATTAAAGGAATTAAAGTGCAAGACAAGTATTTAAAATGACAATTAATTAAAATGACATGAAAATAAGGTGGAGAGACTAATGTGTCATATTAGATAACAACTCCTAATGACACATTAGGAGTCTATTTATAGGTGATTAGGAAAGACTAAGCATGTGTTGGTTTATTCTTCTTCTTCACGTCTTTTCGTCTTCTTAATTCTTCGACTTTTTCGACTTTGTCTCGGGATTAATAAACTCGTCTTGTAATTTCTTCATTAATTTAGACTTGAGTTCTTCGGCTTTTATTAAACTTCCGTCTTTAGAATTTTCCTTCGATAAATCTTCAGAATTGGCCTTGGACTTCCGTTCTTTTAGCACTCTTGATCTTTCGACTTCGTCTTTTGTCTTTTTCTTCGATAAAAGTCCGTGAAAGCCCGTGTTTTCTCCCCTTTTCACATTTTCGTCCTAAATCACAACAAAAACACAAACCACGCATAATTACGACATTTACGACATAAAATACACGTTTTGGCCTGGTTATTATTGTAATTAAGTGGTAAAAGGATAAGTGTTTTCACACTTATTAATTAACATCACCGAAGATAACTTGATATGAATGGCAGTCTATGGTAGCATGATGCTTGGATAGCCAATCCATGCCCAAAATCATGTCGAAGTCATTCATGTCCAGCGGAAGTGCATCAACAGGACGAACCTTATCTTCAAATTCTAGGGGAAGACTCTTGTATACATGGGTGATTAATACAGAGTCCATCAAAGGCATGGAAATAGTAAGTCTATTCTCTAGTGGCATGGGGAGCATCCTAATGTTCTTAGCATAAGCAGTAGAAATGACCGAGTGAGTAGCACCCGTATCGAAAAGAACACACGCAGCTTGACCATACATATACAAGATTCCAATGATGGTACCTGTAGACTTGTTGGCCTGGTCTCGAGATGTCGTGTAGACACGCCCAGTGGTCGGAGGCAGCTTGGTATCAGCATGTCCCGATGTGCCCTCCATCTCACCCTTACGACAATCCTTCATGATATGGCCAGGAAGACCACACTTGAAGCATGCGTTAGTGTTACGACGACATGGCCCTGGGTGCCTACGATAGCAAGTAGAGCAAAGAGGATGAGTATATCCTCCAGCAGGTGCTCTGGCTGGCTGAGGACCTGATAAAACATTTTACATAAGACATGATAATAGGGTATAAAGGACAATGCGGATAATCGTAAGATTGAATACCAGTGATAGCTGGACGGCTAGGCTGTGAACCTCTCTGGTTCTGGTCCCTACCGTTTCCATGGTACCTGGTAGAAGTTTTTGCTAAAGTGTCAGAATATGAGTTATAACATGAAATCATAAGAAAATGCGTAAGTTTTAGGACCTGCTGCCGTTGGAGTGTCCAGTGTTGTTACGGTAATTATCATTACCGCCACGCCTATCCATAACAGAACGGTCGTTAGTCTGACCGTTTCCCTGGGGCTGATGAGGCTGCTGTTGAGTAGCCTGCTGAGATCGGTCACCAGTTTTCTGCCTGGAAGATACAATTTAAGAGATGAATAATCGACATATATGGAAAGAATACGGATTGGTCACCGCTTGAATACGAATGTTTACCTCTTGTCGGGTTTCTCAGCTTCCCCGAACTCATCTCTCTCATGCAGCATTTCCAGCTTACGTGACGCATCGGCCACTTGTGCTACCGTGTTGAACGTAGCACACACTAGATTGTTTGCGACTGAGGTGCGAAGAGCCCACCTAAAGTGGTGTGCCTGCTCTTCAGGAGTACCTGCTGCTGCACCAAGGAAACCAGCTAAGCGAAGAAAGCGCTGCATAAACTCATTGCTATTCTCCCCAGCTCTCTGTCGGATCCCATGGTACTCCCTCTTGAGCTTGTCTTGCTCAGCCTTGGGAAATAACTGCTCTATCACCCTATCTTAGAACTGAGACCATGTCAAACCAGCCACCCAATCGTCACCTCCCTCAGACTGCATCAACACTAACCACCAATTTAACACATCACCTTCGAACCGGTAGCATGCCAACCTGGCCTTGAACACGGGGTCACAACACATAGCATTGAAAATCTTCTTGATGTGAGCCAACCATCTTTCAGCATCACCGGGGCTATCTGTTTTCTCAAAAGCTCGAGGACGGAGCTTGTTGAATCTCTCCAGCCATACTGCCAATGTCACTAGAGGAGGAGGAGGTGGTGCTTGGTTATGCTGCTGATTGTTGGCAGCTTGAACCTCAGCCCTGATGTCATTCCTCAGTTGAGGAAGCAAAGCTTGCATTGCAGCTTGGATTGCTGCATTGAGTTGTTCCTGTTCGCGTGTGAGAACCATCTGACAGTATAACATAAAACATATGATTAACAGATCAAAACATAAAATATATATATATACATGAAAAAAATTTATACGAATAAATCCAGAGAAAAATTTTATGCAAGAAAATTTGTGTATGAATGCATGATGCATTTTTATGAAAACTTTTGTATGCTCGAGAGTGAACGCCTATGGTCAGTTTACCCAAAATAAAAGAC
Organism: Glebionis coronaria; assembly: GCA_025667525.1. NCBI lineage: Eukaryota > Viridiplantae > Streptophyta > Magnoliopsida > Asterales > Asteraceae > Glebionis > Glebionis coronaria. The sequence goes on along the minus strand of CM046879.1, from coordinate 135,506,372 downwards.
ATGGCGAGGGGACGCCTATGGGTCGGTCGCAAATTTAAAAGTTTCGATAAAACACATGCGACTAAATAGGGCCAGTCCTGTACCAACCATTACTTAGTCATAAACCTACGACAATGACATATATATGTATGCATAAAAATGATGAATGCATGAAAAACGACTGTCAGTTCTAGGAAGACCATAGTGACTACCCACTAATCACAGGTCATATTTGAGAGCCTACAGGTCGAAGCCTTGGCTCTGATACCATAATTGTAACACCCCATTTTGATAATGGAATGTCACACATAATTATGGCGTGTCATCAAAGCATACAAGGATAAATGTCTAAACATTACATGACCATAAATGGGAAAATACCGGAATCAAACATCGGTAGTCCAAAAGTAAAGCTCATCACACACAAACATAAGTACTGTAAATGAAAGGACTAAATAATGTCCATGGCAAGAGTATCAAAGTAAAGATAATGCATAAAGTAAAGAAAGGCTAGAAAGCTTCCAGTCCATATGCACGTACGCTTAAAGTCTACGAGCGTCCCTAAGTACCTGCCGTTTTGGGAACATAGAAAAGGAAAACGGCTGAGCAATACGCTCAGTGCACGGATGTACAATAAAGCATGAATAGTATAAGCATATAAGCATATAACAACGGAAGAAACTAAGTCCCGAATAAACCGGTTAAGTCTTGGTAAAACTGGTTTTATAGTTTGAAAAGCCTTATGTTTATCTTATAAAAACTGTTTAATATATTCTACCATTAGCCAATATAGGTCATGAAAATCCACCGTGTATGAATACTTGGAGGGGTGACCTCATCATGCAAATTAGAGGGGCCGCCTCGACTTTAATATACTGGTTTGGGTAGGAGGGATCAACTCCTTGTGAAGGATGCAAGGCACACACCACATTCACACTGAATAATCTGCTGGAAACATGTAACTAGGATGCACCCATACGCCCCACATGATAAATATAATAATATGGCTAAAAGCTGAAGGGACGCCACGAGCAATCACTCCGCCGTGGGGAAGTCATAACACCAGTGCCTCTAATGTTATGGTTATGGTACCTCCATAACTAGGTGAAGCTGGTCATGCATGTATATGGCTATAGGTATTCTAAATTAAACATAAGCAAATCAAACATATAAACTTATACTACGGGAAAGCAGTTGGCTGCATACGGTGAATCCTAATAAGGATAGAATGTCCATACTGAAAGGACGGGAATCCGTACCTTATGTCAGTGACCGAAGAAGACGAACTGAGGAGAGTCCTACTTCGGTATCACTAATGCTACATAAATACATACGTGTATAAGTATCTGATTACTAAGTACGTAACTGGTTTTATGTCATGTCTTAGCTTATTTTATACGCTCATGTCATGTTTTACCGTTTTAAGCTTTAAACTGTGTTTATCTTATATTTTGTCTATTCTTATTAAGTATTACTTGTATTTCATGTATTATTATACTTACTGTGTAATAATAAGTAACTTTCTAAAAATAGCAGGTTTCCTAAAATAGAAAGTTTCCAAAAATAGAAAGTTACCAAAATAGAAAGTTTCCAAAAATAGACAGTTTCCAAAAATAGAAAGTTTCCAAAAATAGAAAGTTTCCAAAAATAGAAATACTGCTTAAAATAGATAAGTTTCTAAAAATAGAAAGTTTCCATAAATAGATTAGCTGCCTTAATTAAATAAGTTTCTAAAAATAGAAAGTTTCCATAATTAGATATAAGCTGGTTAAATAAGCTAATTATATAAGCTTAAGTGTTTTCCGATTATATTTGTAAGTCATAATGATATAAGGATAGTTTATTAATTATTACATGTAATTTAAATAAACTATAGGTTAAAAGTATTTAATTAAATATATCATGTTTTTAATTAAATAAAGTTAAATACTTAGGTTAAAACATGTATTATTAATTATTAATAATATAACATAAGTCATGTTAATTAATTAATTATAACAATGGTTTTTAATAATTAATTAATTATAAAGTCTAGAAAAATATAAATACTTAGGTTAAAAATCCATGATCAAATAATTAAATTATAACCTAAGTCATGTTTTATTAAATTAATATGTCATGTTTTATTAATTTAATTTTTAACATATAACTATTAAAATCATAATCTTAACATAATCAATGAACCGGATCGTGACTAGAAACCATGAACCAGACCCGTAATCAACACCATACCCCGAACCACTTCGGGGTTCTCCCCTGTTTGCTGCTGCCGTGGGACCCACACCACCAAACCGAGGCCATGAGGTCTCGGTGGTGGTTCACAAGCCAAAACGAGACCCCTTGGGGGTTCGGTTTAGGCGCCGGCCACATCAAACACCCCTAAATCCCATGTTTTGATTTACCCCATAACCATTTACATGTTTAATTAATGTTTTTAATTAGCTTTTTAAAAACATCATGATCTTATTTAATTTATTAAATCAAAACATAAAAGAAAAGGATTAAAAAGGTATACCGAATGCGTGGATCAAACAAGGATGAACACACACGAATACTTGCACAAAATTCAAGATCAAAATCAAACGAACACCCCCTTTGTGTCTTGTATATGCGGCGGCCAAAGAGAGAGCAAGGAGAAGGAGAAAAATCTTTTTAGGGTTTTTGTTAATTTACTGTAAAGTGAAAAATGACTAAAAGATTTACCTTAACCCCCTTGTTAGTAAAATTTGATGGGCTTGGCCCATCCCTTTTGGTGTAGCCGCGGGTAAGGGGGCCCCACATGGGGTACCCGTACCTTTTTCTGAGTCTATTTGTTTTAGTTTTCGTTCGTGTTTAGTCGTGTTCGTGTTTTATGTGTTCTCGTTAAATATTAACCGTGACTTAATATATTTATTCGTGTTCGTAATAAATATATATACGTAATTAATATTAGCTCGTGAATAAATTACGTTCATGATTTCATGATCGCATGTTCGTGATTAATTATTGTTTAAAATAACTATTGTGTGTTCATACGTAATAAATACTTATCGTGTTCTAACACGTACGTAATACTTACAATTCTTATACGTGAACGTAATCATACTATAAAAGGAAAGTTTAAATCTAGTACGTATGATCTTAAGGGTACTATTCATGGTAAAAGCATGCGGGTTTTACATATAGCATAATCACTTGCATCGCACATGATTTCAAAGGGTAATTCCCAATTAGGAGCAACAAGAATTGGAGCTTCGGTAAGTTTCCTTTGAGAGTTTCGAAAGCTCTAACACAATCCTCATTGAAGTTAAAAGGAGCATCCTTCTCGAGAAGGTGTGTCATAGGTCGAGAGATTTTCGAAAAGTCTTTGATGAAACGACGATAAAAGCCCGCGTGGCCTAGGAAACTCCTAACTCCCTTAAAGGTTTTGGGATGAGGTAACTTGGCGATGACGTCTACTTTAGCTTTATCGACCTCAATCCCCGCTTTCGAGACCTTATGTCCTAAGACAATTCCTTGTTTACACATAAAATGACATTTTTCCCAATTAAGCACAAGATTGGTTTCTTCACAACGTTTTAACATTTGCTCGAGATTAGATAAACACGACGTGAATGACTTGCCAAACACCGAAAAGTCATCCATAAACACTTCCATCGACTTCTCGATCATATCGTGAAAAATAGCCATCATACACCGTTGAAACGTACCCGGTGCATTACAAAGTCCGAAAGGCATCCTACGATAAGCAAACGTTCCATAAGGACACTTAAACGTAGTTTTCTCTTGATCACGAGGGTCGATAGGGATTTGAAAGTAACCGGAAAAACCATCTAAAAAGAAATAGAATTCATTTCCAGCGAGTCACTCCAACATTTTATCCATGAAGGGCAAAGGAAAGTGGTCTTTACGAGTGGCGTCATTTAACTTTCGGTAGTCAATAGACACCCTCCAACCGGTCACAACACGAGTGGGAATTAACTCGTTTTTTTCATTGGGCACAATAGTCATTCCTCCCTTTTTAAGGACACAATGGATTGGGCTCACCCATGGGCTATCGGAGATAGGATAAATCATTCCCGCGTCAAGGAGTTTTAAAACTTCCTTTTTTATGGCATCGTGAATTTTGGGGTTTACCCTTCTTTGACTTTGAATTGAGGGTTTGTAGTCCTCCTCCATTAAAATCTTGTGAGTACAAAATTTTGGGTCAATACCCTTAATGTCGGAAATTTTCCACGCAATTGCCCCTTTATGAGCTTTAAGAACTTTCAAGAGCTCGGTTTTTTCATCATTACCAAGACCTTTTGCAATAATAACCGGCAACTTGTCATCACCTTCCAAGAATGCGTATTCAAGGTGAGATGGAAGATCTTTCAATTCAAGAATAGGCGGTTCCTCGATTGAAGATTTTTGCTCAACACTCATAACTTCCATCGACGGAAGAAATGGTGGAATTGAAGTATCATTACTAATAATCACCTCATCTTCATTGTCGATTTCATTTGAAGTAAAATCGCCTCCTTGAAATGGAGTGAGATTGGGTGTAGAATTAGCAAGAATCGGATCCAAAATAGTGAGTTTGCCACTTGACGAGCTATCAGAAAAACCTAACACTTCTTGTGAAAACTCATCGCAAACCACATCAACTAAGTCAATGTGATTGATGGTAGCGATTGCATAAACATGAGAAGGTTTTGAGTTTTGAGTAGCGTTTATAACAAGTTCCTCTTTGTTGAAAGTGATAGTTCTTGCATGAACGTCGATAAGCGATCTCGAGATGTCTAAAAATGGACGACCTAAAATTAGAGGAACTTGAGGATCCGCGGGGATGTCAACTACTATAAAATCAACGGGATAGTAGAACTTCCCCACTTTCAAGAAAACATCCTCGGCTACCCCACATGCTAAAATCGTAGAATGATCGACCATCTCGATAGACATGTTCGAAGGAGTAAGAGCCGGAAGCGAAAGCGATTTCCAAATGGAAAATGGCATCAAATTAATGCTCGCACCAAGATCGGCCAAGGCGAGGCATTCTTTCATATCTTGTATGTCACAAGGAATGAGAAACTTTCCGGGGTCACCAACTTTTTCCGGTATGCGGTTAAGATAAACCGAATAACAATAGCAAGCTTTGAAAGCTTTTCCTTATCATTCATCATAATTTTGAAAGTGGAAGCGAAACGAGGCATATATAACAACGCGTCGGCTAAACTTACATCAAAATGAACTTGTTGAAACATTTTTATAAAAAGCTCGATTTGTTGTTTGTTACGTTCTTGCAATTTCTCTTTGTTTCGTCTTGAAGGGTAAGGTAAGGGTGGTGTGGGTTGGACATTAGGCAACGGCCTTGGAATCTCGGGTTCCATGATTGGTTTGGTTCAACCGTAGGTGTGGTTTGAGCGGTACTTCGTGGGCTTGTGATATGATCCTTTTCGACCATCACCTCGGGCTCTTTCTCGATTTCCTTCTCCGTAGAAGTACTTGGACGAGAGATTGGTTCCTTGAAAGTTTTACCACTTCGTGTAGTAATAACCTTCATTTCTCCCTTCGGGTTTGCAATGGTATCACTAGGAAGACCACCCGAGGAAGAGGGTTTACACATGATTGCTTCAAACATTTTTGCCATTCGGTCTTCAAATTTTGATTGCATTAAATCCGCTTTCAACAATTCTTGCTTAATCTCATGTTGTCCTTGTTCCATCTTTTGTTGATTTTGTTGAAGACGTTGAACGTTTCCTTCCATTTTATTAGCATGAGTCTTAAGTTCATTAGCAAGTTCGTTTTTAAGCTCGTTTTTCAACTCAGATCTTAAGCTAATCATCTCACGTTGCATATTATCAAACTTAGCATCATTTGCTTTAGCATAATCCAAAAATTCTCCTTGAAGATTTTTAGTGTGAGCATTTTGAAAACCTTGTGTAGTGTTTTGAAAATCACGGTTTTTGTTTTGATTTGCAACTTGTCCATTCCCACTTTGATAATTACCCTTGTTGTAGTTACATGAATTGCCTTGATAACCACCATTTTGATTGTTGTTTCGATAGTTATTAACATTTTGATTTGGGCGGGAACCTTGGCCATTTTGGTTGTAAGTTCCCGTTGCTACGTAAGCACTCGAAGTGTTACCACCGGCGGTAATGCACTCGGAAAGATCATGAGCTCCACCACAAGACAAACAACTCTTATCAACCGCTTTAACCGAAGCGGAATTCAAAGCATCTTGTGCTTTCCAATGAGTCATAAGATTTGAAAACCTATCGAAAAACCGATTTTCCTCATTAGCTTCATCATGTAAGGCATTAATGTGACGAGACGATGATGACGATGATGAAGCCATATTGGCAACACTCGGTGTGTTACGAGGGTTGTAAACCTTAGATCTATTCTCGATAATCTTCAAAGCTTCATCGGTCGTTTTGCACAAAAAATTACCACCCGCGGCGGCATTCAAATAATCTCGTTCATGATCATTAAGCCCATTATAGAAAGTATCTGTTTGATGCAATTCCGAAAAATCATGGTGTGGACATTCATGTAACATTTCCTTAAATCGTTCCCATTCCATTGAAAAACTCTCATTATTACATTGTGTAAACCTTGAAATCTCATTTTTCAAATGTGTTATTTTAGATGGTGGAAAAAATTGGTTCACAAATCGAATTTGGCGGTTCTTTCTCAAGCCAAATTTTAGTGGGTCCATCTAACGAATATGGAAACAACATCATCTTAATGGCGTCATGTGGAACATCCTTAAACTTGCTAGTTGCAGTGAGACGATTAAAATTCCTTATATGGTAATGCGGGTTGTCTTTCTCATGACCTCTAAACTTATTTGCTTGCAACATCGACATTAAACCCGTCTTAATCTCGAAATTCTCTGCAAGAATGGCGGGAATCACAATGGCTTCTCCAAAACCCTCGGTGGGTGCTTAAAGCAACTCCATCATAGTACGATTAACCATTACGATTTCTTGTTCTACAATAGGTTCAACAATTGGAGTTTGTTTTTCAATCAACGGCTCTTGATTTCCTTGACTTTGACGACGTTTACGAGCTCGTTTTGCTTGATTACGAGTTTGCATAAACTTCACGTAGAATGGGAGGTTTTGTGAATTTTCAATTTTTTTGTGTTTTTGATTGTTTTTAATTTTTTTAGATTTTTGTGTATCTTCGTAGACAACAATCTACCAAATCTCTCCTCGAATCAAACTCTTGATTAAAGAAGCCTCAAAAGAATGAAAACGATCACGTGGAGTGAACGCCTTCGAATGACTTTAGAAATTTGGTGAAAACCAAATTGTTCAAGAGGGTTTAATCACAAAGAAAACCAAGTAAATATATATATATATATATATATACTTAATAATACTTTGGGCTACAAAACCCTCGATTAGCCTTCAATCTCAAAATACTCACAAGCAAGCGGGGAAACGAGGCGGCGCGAAGCACTTAAGAGCCTTTTTCCTTAGGGTATATTTTATAATACCCGCCTTATACCCACCTTATAGTTTGTATTTTTCAAAATCGAGCTTCACGAAAGTATTTATCTATTTTTGCCTTTTTCTTTTTGTTTGAGATTCGAATACAATAATTAGGAGATCAAATCCCAATTAAGGTTGTGTTTTCACACTTCTGGAGATATTTTGTATTGATTGTGATACTTAATACAATATAGTAATAATAATTTCACAAGAAAAACGAAAAACCCGATAATACGTATTAGTAGATTTCTACTAATACAAATACTATTTTTGGTTAATATTAAAAATAACAAGACAAATTAATCACGATACACCTCCCCGGCAGCGGCGCCAAAATGTTCGTAGTGATTTTACACACCTTTAGGAAAAGGAGGTAAATAGGGAAAGTATTAAGTGTTGATTTAGGAAAATCAAACACTAATGACCCTTATGATGTGAAAGTTCGTTTCCCAAGGAGGTATATGTGTGTGACTAAAATGTGACCAGATTTGAGATTAATATTAGAAAGAAGGGGATGAGAAATTAGAATGACGAAGACGTGAAATTAATTACTACGACGACTAAACGTAAAACCGTAAAACGAGCTAAAATAAAAATTAATTCTAAAAATTCCCAAAAAATTACCAAAAATTAAATGAATTAAACTAAGAGTTTACAAATGATCAAAACTTTTTCAAACCTTTTAATTAATTAAATATTAATTTTTAAATGCTAATTAAAGCCCTAAAAATCAAATTAGTTATCAAAAGGCCCAAATAAAGATTTTTCGCTTGGTAAACCTTTAAATTAACCTAAAAAGATTAAAAACTATTTTTATAAAATTTTAACCTAATTAAAACTATTTAAGATGATTTAAAAACTATTTAAACTTAAAATAATTATAAAAATTAATATAATGACAATAAAATTAATCTAAGAGTTGAAAAAATCCTATTTTAATGTATTAAACCTAAGAAAAATATAAAAGTGCAAATATGTGAAATTTAATAATAAAATAATATTAAAATAATATTAAAAATCCAAAAATTATAAAAAATTATAAAAACTTGCAAACTAGTTTATTTTAACCTAAATAATCAGAAAATGAAAGTGAAATTACCAAAATACCCCTAATGGACCCCCAAATGGGCTAAAACCAAAAACAGTCAACCTTAATGGGCTTTTGGGCCCAAAAAGTCAAACTAGGCCCAAATGACCTGAAAAAGCCCTATCTGAATCAAAATTCAATTCTAAACACAAAAGTCTAAAGGCCCAAAAGCTGATTTTGAGCTTATCACAGATTAAATAGTCAACAGCTTATTCTTATTGGGCAAATAAGCCCATTAAGCAATAAGCCAATGCCATAAGCTCTGCTTAAACACACAACCTTCTTTTGAGATGCCTAAGAGATCTGTGAAAAGAAATTTTGAAAAAGCACACTCAATAAGCCAGAAATAAGCAAAGAAGATTTTCACTAAAAGACAAAATAGTCGGGTTAGAGTTCTAGGCTGTTTCAGAAGCTCTGGTCTGTTGCAAAAGCTCACAAATAGCTTAACTAAGAATAATCAATCAATAAAATCATAAAAAGCCAAGTAGAATAAGCTGTAGAAGCAAATAAGCTGGCTGAAAAAGCCAAATAAGCTAGTTTTCTAGCAAAAGCTTAACCAAAAGACTTGTAACCTTCCAGACTTATTATTAAGCTGAGAAAAATGACACCTATTACAAAAGCCAAGTTGTTGTATGTACCAATAAGCAGTTCTTAAAAATAAGCCAAATTGTGCTTATTTGACCAAAAGTCAAAGTACTCCAAAATTCACCAAATTATCAGGGATGGTTTATAAGCTTGTTATAAGCAACTTTTGTGAAGAACTCAAGGAGGAGTCCTTGTGAATCAAGTGGTCAGTTGACCAAATGATGACTGATTTTGGCAAAAAGGGCTTAATAAGCCAGTTAGCTTATAAGCCAACAATAATGCACACCAAATAGCAAAAATCACTCACAAGCAGCACAATATCAAGTTCCAAGCAACAAAACAACAAGGCATACACTAGAATCACAAATGCAAGTCCAAAGTGAGGTGGTCACCTTGCTGATGCAAATAACCACTTCAGCCAACTATGATAAGCTCTAGCACCTTCAATAAGCCACCAAATTAAACAAACAGATAATGCACAGATAGCTTATCACCTAAACTCTTCCCAAACCTGATTTCAGACCTTAGATCCAACAAACAAAGATGTTATTGGATCTGATGTGTTTGACCAATCCCAAAACACTTTTTATCAGATTTTTGCAAAACTTGAAATACTTTTTCCAAACCTTTAGAAACTTAACTAGTGACTAAAAACTATTGTATATGACTTGTTTAGACCTCCCAAACCCTAAGAACCAAGGGCACAAGGCCACAAGGCCTTATGATCCCAAAATCCCAAAATCCCAAACAACCCTTTTATAAGCCCTTTTCAAACAAACTTCTTATCTAATTGATGTAGTGATTTTGTATATACTTTATTTTAGGAAAAACAAAGCAACACAAATAGTGGTAAGTGTTAACGAGTGATTTAGGAAAACCACAAGTTATGACCCAATGAGTGGGAATCGTTCTCTCGAGGAGGCACGTGTGTTGTGTAATGAATGATTTATGATGTTTGTGATTATTAATGAGAAGAAAGAGAAGAGAAAATGACGAAGACGAAAAAAATAGAAAAATAAGGCAAAAACACTACTAGAAAGTTACGACGTAGAAACGTAAAAAGCACAAAATTTAAAATTTTGAACTAAAAATTCCTAAAAATTACTAAAAATCCACAATAATATTCTAAGAGTTTACAAAAAATCCAAACTTGCCAAAACCTTTTAATTAATTTAATAATGACTTTTTAATGCTAATTAAAGCCCTAAAAATCACTTTTAAATATTAAAAAGCCCTAAACAAGATTTAATAGTTTGTAAACCTCAAAAATGACCTAATTAAGCTAAAAATTATTTTAAAAATTTTAAAACCAAATTAAACTATTTTTAAACTCCTAAAAACTATTAAAATCTATTAAATCTTAAATTAATTCTAAAAATTAATTGAAAAGCCTAAAAATTAATTGGAAAGTGACAAAGGTCCTATTTTAATGTCTAGAATCTAGAAAAAATGAAAAAAAGTTAAAAATAAAACTTTTTATTTTTATGAATAAAATAATAATAAAATATTCCAAAAAATGAAAAGTTCTCAAATAAATTCTAAAAAATTCTCAAAAATCCTAAATATTCTAACTAAGAAGAAAATGTAAATTAAAGTTCCTAAAACCTTTTAATTAATTTTATATTAATTTTTAAAGTTTAATAAAAAACCTAAAATCAAATAAAATTAAAAATTAAAGTTTTTGAAAACTTTTTGATATGTAAACCTCAAACAACTTAATTAAAACCTAAAAACTATTTTTTGTATTTTTTAATTACTGTTTACTATTTTTTATACACTTTCTAAATTTAAAACTAAAAATAATCCTAATAATTAATTAAATAATGGGAAAAATAAAACTTTTACACAGAAAAATCCTAAAACCTAACTAAACCCTAGGAAAAATACTAGGTACCAAAAAGCTAAGCAAATAAGCCTAAATAAGCTGGAAATGGTCACGGCTTAATTAAATAAGCCAAAACCAAAGTCACCTTAAATAACTAATGAAATGAAAGGTTGACATAAGAAATCATCTAGATCACTGGTAGAACCCCTTACTCCTGAGCTGCAGGTCGGGGGTTCGAGTCCAGTGCGGGTGTAGTTTTTGATTTTTATTTTATTTTTTTTTTACTTTCCAAATCCAACACTGACACCTTTTCTTGTTTACCAACACAATTCCAATACCAATTTATCAAGATTAAGCCCAGAATTCAACAAAAAAGTGACCAGTTTCTATGAAGAACACAAGCTTGATTGCTTATTTCTTCACAAAGGAAATTAAGCCAAGAGGAGCTTGGTTGTGATGCTATTGGTGGTGTTTTTGGAACACAATGGCACCCCTACACTCTTTCTGAGTGTAGGGAGTCAATAACAAGTAGAAATCAAACACCTTGCACACAAAAATTTCACAAAAGATGCATACACAAGCAAATGAGAGTTGCTGATAAGCTTAAAGGCAGGTCTGGTGATATTCTTGCTAGATTAGGGGCACAAGTATGAATTTCATAGGTTATTATCTTACACACAAGTTCACCTAACAGCTTAAAAACAACTCACAAACCCTAATGATCCTAACTCTAACAAGCAATCAAGATTCAAGAACCAAATTTACCAAAAATAATCAGGAAAATGACTTGGTAGATTTTTGCCTATGTTTTCAACTTTTATCTCACAAGCTTGCTTCAAATCTTGAACCAATCTGCTAAACTAACTAGCTAACAACCTAAACAACTCTAATGAATCATTCTAACACGTTTTCATTCCTTAAATCCATCAAAATTGAAAGTCCCTAATCAATGCGAGAAACCTTAATCTTAACTTAATCAACACAAGGTATTACTTTTCAAACGTAATCTTATTATTGTATAATAGAGAATTACAAGTGTTATGGATAACACCGTTTGATGACAATGTGTTGTGCACACTTTGAACAACAATAAACCTTAACTTATGAATACAGTCGTAGCTGTTTGATTCACTAAGTTACACGCACTAATGTTCTTAATATCTCAAAGTGTTGAATATTAATGCAAGGATACACATCCTATTTATAGTGTTACGAGGTTGACTTGAACAGTACTTGATGTCGACTACACAAGCTTTTACAAGTTCCCACATCAGTCCATGATGTCCTTCTATTCTTGGTAGTCTTCCATTATTCTTTAAGGAACAGTTGTCCAAAACAGTTTCCTTATTCTTCATATTCTCGAACACACAAATGGCATGTCCAAAGTGTGCTGAGAGTTATCAGGGTATTGCCACCCCTGTTAACTCTCAACCCCTCAGAGTCCCTAATACATCTTGGCTGTTATCCAACACAGCCAAGGAGTATGTCTTCAGGTAATCTTCGACTTCCCTGACAATGTCTCTGACATGGACTCCTCTGAGGTTGCTCACAGAGATTCGGATCTCTGTGAGTCTTGTGAAACTTGCCTGCCTCCTAGGCACAGGCAAGGGACTATCTATCAGCTTAATTATGTTTAAATCAATGTACAGGGAATCTAACAAGTTTAGATTCCCAACAATATCCCCCTATTTAAACATAAATAGTGCTAGATCTAACTGAGTTAAGGTAAGTGAGTTTAACAGCTTCTTCTTACACATAACAGATCTAAACAAACATACCTCATGATTTTATTAAGACTTACAGAAAATTACAAGTTCATTACATAAGTTAAATAAAAGATGAAGGTAAAAGGGCTGATACTATCTTCAATAGTCATCATTTTTGATTCTTTCTTCAGCTTCGGCCACATCTAATCTGTTATCAATTTCATCCTGCAAAGTCTTTGCAAACTTCTTGGAATACTCTGAGTTGATCTTGAGACACTTCTTGTGACAGAGTAGCTGAATAGTTGAAGCCAGGCAAAGCTCATCTTCCCTCTGAAAAGCATATTGGCAGGCTTTGTTCATAAACGCCATTCCTCTTTCAGGCACTGAGTATGTCTGACCATCAACAGGGCCAACAATACCATTAGGAAGGATCAGATCCCTGTGCATGCCATCCACACGAACATCTTCAGTAACAAAAGTTTCATCAATGATTTGGGAAATTCTTCTTCTTTTGTTGCCTGTCTTTGGGGGTCCTTGTTCGAAGAGCTGTGGTGGGGGATCAATCTTGAGTTTGGCAGCTGTTTCCTTGATCCAGTTGAACTTAGCCTTAAGAGTTTTAAGCAGAAGGAAATTTGCCTGTCCAGACTTTTTGGCAGCTAAGGCTTCGAGTTCAAACCATTCTGATAACCCAAGTGTTTTTAACCTGAAGTTGTCAAACACATCCATATTCCCGGTTTGATTATCCCTCCATAAGATCATCTGTGGGGTGTTTGTGGACTTGTGAATGGTGTATCTAAACTTGGTTATCTTGCCAGCAGCATACCTGTTGTTCACGCAGGCATCATAATCAGCTTTGACTTTCTTTAAGGCCTCAGCGCGTTTAAGTTCCATTTCCCTCAACCTTTGTTTTTGTTTTTCTTTTTCAGGTGGTGACATCTTCCTCAGAGTAGCTTCATTTAATTCTTTGGCTGCCTTGAGCTCACTTAGTCTTTTGAATTCCTCAGCCTGTTGCTCTATTTCTTCAGGCGTTAAAGGTCTCTCATCAGAAGGTGTAAAGGTTGAAAAATGGGAAAGGTCTGTTGTGGATCCTCCTGTCTCTAGCATCGCAGCTATCTTCTTAAGTTTGGTGTCAGTATCAACCAGAACTATCTCTTTACCTTTCTTTGAGACAGAGGACTCCACACTTATGTTTTTAAAATCATCAGCTCTTTTGAGGAACGCTGTCTGAGCCTGATTTTGAATAGATTTTGGTAGGGAGCTCACAGTGAATTTAAGTTTCTTGGCTGCTGGTTCATCATCATCCTCAGGCTTGCTGATGTTAACTAAGATCATGGATTTAGATGAGTCAGCTCCATCTTGTGTTTGTTGCTCCCCCTGAGTCTGATCCTCATCATCAGGTACTATAACTGGTGTGATGACTTGAAGAGGAACAGGAGTTGTTGAAGGATTAGCTGAAGATGATCCTTGTTCAGCAGATGCAAGGCTGAGTGTAGTTTTCTTCTCCCCCTCACGTTCATCCTTACTTCTCTTATGTTTGGATGAACGTGCCTGAAATCTTCTTGCAATCTGCTCCACAGAGGCAGCCATGGCACGCTGTCTTTTTCTTGATGCCCTGGCAATCTTCAGCAATAGGTTGGCATTGGCATTGGTATTTGCCTGAACTCGCCTGACAATAAAACCAGCATGGTTGTATTGCCTGTTGCGCACTGCATTGAAGTGTCTGTTCATGTTGTTTTCTTGTTCTTGGAACAATGTAGGGACAACTGAGTCAATGGCATTCTTGATTCGTGTCGAGAGATGACTTAGTCCCTGAGCCACACCTTTTCTTGTACCTTCCTGAATAGGCTCAGTGACAGCCTCAGTCACAGCCTTCTTTATAATACCTGGAAAGGTGACAGTAAAATTGTGCATCTCTGACTTGATCACGTCCAGCTTTCTTGATAAGCGCTCAATATCAGACTGATGGTGTACAGGCTGAAGATTCTTGATATTGAGGCTTTGTTGAGCAAAATCATCCTCCCTTGGAATCAAGTCGAAGTTAGTCTGGGTAGGATGATCAAACAAAAGGAATTCAGCTGTTGGATCATATATTGGTCTTTGGAAGACTGTTGTTGCAGATGTAGCAGAGTTTTGTGTGTCAACAGCTTCCTTAAGAGGAGAAGTCTTGTCATCTTCTTTAGGAGGAGAGGCTGACAGCTGGTCATCCTCATCTTCTTCCTCTTCTTCATCAAACATTCCCTCAGGGAATTCATCCTCAGGCATGGGTTCAAACTCAGCGACATAATCTTCTACAGAAAGCATTTCTTCATCAATATTGAGCTCAAGTTCTTCTTCATGTGGAATGTCCTGAGTTATTGTTTCAGCCTCCTTTTCATGTACCTGAGGTTCTTTGACTGGCTGTACAATTTCAGCCTGCAAGTTTGTTGAAATTAGTAACAGGGAAAATATAAAGTGAATGGTCGCCATTTCGCTGTCCCAGAGAGGCTGAGGGTGATTACTCAGCCACTCCAAAGGATAAATCCTTGGGATTCTTTTAAGTGTGAATGAAGTGTGGTTAATGGTCGCCATTCGCTGCCCCTAGGAAAGCTGAGTGTGATTATTCAGCCCCCCCAAAAGGTAAAAACCTTTGGGACTCTTTTGATTGTGAAACATATGTTGTTTAATGATCGCC
The DNA here is from genome assembly GCA_025667525.1 of Glebionis coronaria. Classification (NCBI taxonomy): domain Eukaryota; kingdom Viridiplantae; phylum Streptophyta; class Magnoliopsida; order Asterales; family Asteraceae; genus Glebionis; species Glebionis coronaria. The sequence continues at coordinate 135,491,056 of CM046879.1, read as the reverse complement.
ATTTCGCTGCCCCTAGGAAAGCTGAGTGTGTATTCAGCCCCCCCAAAAGGTAAAACCTTTGGGACTCTTTTAAGAGTGAAACATATGTTGTTGTAGGTCGCCTGTTACGCTGCCCCTAGGAAAGCTGAGGGTGATGATTCAGCTCCCCCTGAAAGGATAAATCCTTTGGGACTCTTTTAATGAGGGAACCAAGAGGCTGAGTGAAGTACAGCCATCAAGGTTGAGACATTAATGTATTCAGGTTGTTGTTAGCCTGAATACTGTCTAGAGGGTTCAGGGTCATCGGGGTGCTTTATAAACACAAATGAATCACTCCCTGGTGCAAAGACAGAGTGTACAGAAGTCTTAAAGAATTCTAAGTGAAATGACAGACTTCTATGGGTCGAGGATTACCCTAACTTCACCACTCTCTCCTACAGACAAATGAGAGTGGTTGATTGTGAACCTCTAAAAATGTACACTGATTACCTGTGAGATATCAGCTTGGTTTGGCTGGTTTCCTGTAGTCTCTGCTGACCTAGAGACACTAGACGCCTGTTGTTTGTCAGCCAAAGATTCTGTATCCACAAGAGTATCTGGACCAGAGGCGGTGTCAATCTTCTTTTCCTTGGCCTTGCTAACAGCTTTAGGTTGGGAAGAAGAGGGGATTTTCTTCTTCTTTAGCTGTTGGCCAGATGAAGCCTTGGACTTAGTAGTGTGCTGCCCAGAGGTCAAAGACGTAGACTTGCCAGCGACACTAGAAGTATTCACCTTCTCAGAGGAAGGGAGCAAGGGCTTCTCAGCGTTGGGTACCTGGTTGGCCACGTTCAGCATGTGTGCAGTCACAGGGAAATCCTCAGCTCCTATCTCCTTGTAAATGGCGCCTGTGATGCGATAGGGCTTCAGGGTTGTCAAGGCCTTGTTATGGTAGTTCTCTCCCAGCAAACTCTCAAAGATCAGGGACAAATAACGCACATAACAGATGTTCTTTTCCGTGACCTGATTACGTCCTTTCAGTTGTTCTACCAGGTTAGAGAAAAGGATGCTTCCAACGTCAACATCAGCTCCCCATATTAATCCATACGCAATAGTCTGATGTTTGAACGACATTTGATCTTGTGATCCCTGCATGCCTCCCAGGGACTTCACAATGTGGGTGAAGAGGACACGCCACATAGGAGAAAAATACTTAATCTTCAGAGGGGCTTTAGCAAGGATTTCAGCTGGTGTGAGGGCAGGGTTAATGTCATGACAAGGGTTGAGTGTGGCCAATGCTTCCTTGACAGCCTTTTTGTCAACTGTCTTCAGGCATTCATCTCCATGTTTAAGTCCGGCCACACTGGCAAAATCAGCAAGGGAAAAGGCAAAAGGATGTTCATTGCAAGAAAGGCTAAAAGTAATGGTGTCTTCTTCAACTTCAGCAGAATACCAGAATTCCCTAAGGTATTCTTGGTAAAAGGTGGATGGAGTTTTGGTGAAGGCTTCGTTTAGGTCACAATTCTGCATGAAATTTACCAGATCTGAGTAGGTGTTGTTTGGTGCCTTGATCCATCCAATAGCGTTATTTGAGGCGATGATGCTCTCGTTGATCTCGAAGTTCACATTGGAGGCTTTTGGTACGGGAAACGCCATTGATTTTAAGGTTGAAGGAGAATGAAAATGGCGGATGGTTGAGAGAGATAAGAGTTTTAGAGAGAGAAGATGATTTTGAGAATGGTGGTGGGTGAGAAGAGAAAGAAGACAATATATATAATCAAACTTGAGTGAACAGTTATTCAACCGTATTAAATGCATAAGCGAAAATGACTGCTCAAGTGGGTCCCCTTGACCTTTCAAAAAATTTTGTCTCCTCGTTATCCGAAACTTAAATGATTAAAAATGTGAGAATGTTTTTCGCATTTACTTGGAACGCAACTACCTAGTTACATGTGAAAAACATTTAATAAAACATTTAATATAGAATCAATCATTTAATGAACACATTTAATATCAAGCCACAGGCTTTGAGATATTGAGCATCCCTAGCTCAGCAACTAGCCTGTTGAACGTAGGTTCAGCCAAAGGCTTAGTAAAGATATCAGCTAGTTGCAACTCTGTGGGAACAAAATGCAGCTCAATATCTCCCTTCATAATATGATCCCTGATAAAATGATACCTGATATCAATGTGTTTGGTACGAGAGTGAAGAACAGGGTTGTTGGATATGGCAATGGCGCTGGTGTTGTCACAAAAGATTGGCACTTTGTCATACAAGATTTCATAGTCAGCCAATTGACTTTTCATCCAGAGCACCTGAGCACAACAGCTGGCTGCAGCGACATATTCAGCTTCAGCTGAAGACATAGCCACAGAGTTTTGCTTCTTAGCACTCCATCCAACCAATTTTCCTCCTAGGATTTGACAGCTGCCTGAAGTACTTTTCCTGTCAATACAGCATCCAGCATAATCTGAATCTGAATAGGCCTTGAGATCAAAGCCTGATTCCTTTGGATACCATAGTCCTAGGGATGGTGTTCCTTTGAGATACCTGAAAATTCTCTTAACAGCCACTAGATGGGATTCTTTTGGGTTAGCTTGGTACCTTGCACAGAGACATGTGGAGAATTGGATATCTGGACGACTGGCTGTTAGATACATCAGTGACCCAATCATGCCTCTATATAAAGTCTCATTGACAGAGACCCCTGACTCATCAGGGCCCAAGTTGTTGGGTGGAAGCATGGGGCATTTCACTGAAGCACAATCAGCCAAGTCATATTTTTTAAGTAAATCCTTAACATACTTTTCTTGACAAATAGAAATTCCCTTAGGACATTGTTTAATTTGAAAACCCAAAAAGTAAGTTAATTCACCCATCATACTCATCTCATATTTCTTGGTCATTAATTTAGCAAAACGTTTACTAAGATTGACATTTGTTGACCCAAAGATGATATCATCCACATAAATCTGCACAATGATGAAATCACTCTTGTCCTTGAAGGTAAAGAGTGTTTTATCAATAGAACCCCTGATAAATTTGTTTTCAGATAAGAAATTTGAAAGAGTTTCATACCATGCTCTTGGAGCTTGTTTCAGACCATACATTGCCTTGTGAAGTCTGTACACATGGTTGGGAAACTCGCTGTTCTCAAATCCTTCAGGTTGAGCAACATAGACTTCCTCAGCCAAATCACCATTGAGGAAGGCACTCTTTACATCCATCTGATAGACAGTGATGTTCATATAGGCAGCATAAGCAAGAAAGATTCTGATGGCTTCAAGTCTAGCAACAGGTGCAAAAGTTTCATCATAATCAATTCCTTCAGTCTGAGAGTATCCCTGTGCTACCAATCTTGCCTTGTTCCTGATGATGTTCCCAATTTCATCCATCTTGTTTCTATAGATCCATCTAGTGCCTGTGATATTCTTTCCAGGTGGAGCTGGCACTAGTGTCCATACTTTGTTCCTTTTGAACTGATTGATTTCTTCTTGCATAGCAGCTACCCATCCATCTTCTACCAGAGCCTCAGCAACTCTTTTAGGTTCAATTTGAGAAAGAAATTCAGCAAATAGACATTCATTGGCTGAGGCTGACTCAGAGTCTTAGATTCGCTGTCTGGTTGTGACCCCTGCATTTGGTTCCCCAATAATGTTGACAAGAAGAATGTGTTGATCTCTTGACCACTTATTTTGAGGAGCTGGAGTTTCAAGAACAGGGGTACTTGAGGGCACAGCTGGAACAATTTGAGTCTCATCCTGCTGACTAGGAGGGCTTTCTTCAAAGACTACTTCAGTGTCTGAGTCTTCTTCAGCCACATCAAGGGAAGCAATTTCATTATCAGCAGGAGCAACTTCAGAGGTTTGAAGAATTGGTGAGTCATTAATATCATGAGAAGAACCATCAGAGATTTGAGGTTCTTCTTCATCAAGTCCCTGAGAGGTAGGAACTTCTATGTTGTGAGTAGACAGAGGATCAAAAGCAGGAACATAGGGAGTGAGAGTGTTGGAGTGGTGATGACTGGTAGGTCTGGGTTCTGTGAACTCATCACTTGGGAAAGAAATATTTTCATTAAAATCTACTTCATCACCCTCTGTTCCTGTTCTCTGTATGACTTCATCATCTTCATTAAATCTGACATGGAAAGTTTCTTCAACTTCTTGTCTTCTGATGTTGAATACTCTGAAGGCTTTGGCTGTTGGAGAGTATCCCAAAAAGAATCCATCATCAGCCTTTTCATCAAACTTTCCAAGTTTATCCCTGTAGTTATAAATAAACACAGGGCATCCAAACACATGAAAATAGCTGACGTCTGGAGATCTTTTTCTGAAAACTTCATAGGAGGTTTTGCCATGTCTTTTGACAATGATTGATCTGTTTTGAGTATAGCAGGCAGTGTGTACAGCTTCTCCCCAAAATTGCTTTGGTAAAGCTGCACCATTTAACATAGTTCTTGCTGCTTCAATCAGAGTCCTATTTTTCTTTCAGCCACACCATTTTGTTCAGGAGTGCCAGCTGAAGAGAAGTTCTGTGAAATCCCTTTTTCATCACAAAATGATTCAAGTTGATGATTCTTGAATTCTGTACCATTATCACTTCTTAGAGCTTTGACTCTAACATCATTCATATTTTCAACCTGTCTGATGAAGGACATGATGGCATCAGCTGCATCACTTTTCCTTCTGAGGAAGAACACCCATGTATATCTTGAAAATTCATCAACTATGACCAAGGTGTATTTGTTGTGATTAATGGTTTGAGGTTTGACAGGTCCAAACAAGTCCATGTGAAGGAGATGTAAGCACTTGTCAATAGAGAATGATTGCCTAGTCTTGAATGAAGACCTGTGATGTTTTCCTTTGACACAAGCAGAACAAGTTTTGTCTTTGGAAAACATCATTGAAGGTAGACCAGCAACCAAGTTTTGAGTGGCTATCTTATTGATGTTCTTGAAGTTGAGATGAGACAGTCTCTTGTGCCACAGCCAGTTGACACTTTCAGAGGCTTTGGCAAGAAAACAATTTGAGTTGTCTTCAGAGCACACAGCCATGTTGATGACATAAACATCTCTTCTTCTAGGTGCAACCAGCACAACATCATTATTTTTGTTGAATATGGTTCCCTGAGTCTTAGTAAACAAAACCTTATAATCAGCATCACATAACTGGCTGATGCTAATAAGATTGTGCTTAAGACCATTCACATATGCAACCCTGGTAAAAGTGATCCCATTGCAATTCACTGAGCCATATCCTTCTGTGTCACCTGAAGAGTTATCTCCGAACACCACTTTGGGATCTGGCTCCTTTGAGTATCTGTGCAGGTATTGTTGAATCCCTGTCATGTGTCTAGAACAGCCACTATCTAGATACCATACCGATTCCTTGAGATATTTCTGCACAGATACATAGAAACAGATTAGTTCCTATGGTGAACCCACTTTCCAGTGGGTTCCCTGAATTGCTTGTTAGCAACTCTTGTGTTCCTGAAAAACTTTTGGCGTTGGGATGGACAGTTCATGGTTTCATGGTTATAACTCCCACAGATATCACACCCAGGGAAGTCACCACACTCGTCTGAGTGATGGTCTGTGAACCCACAGAATTTACAGGGAGGATAAGAATTGTAATTTCCCTGTTGTCTTTTGGAACTCTGTGGTCTGTCCCTAGAGGGTGTCTGAGCTCTTTTAGCTGCCATGTGTCTGTCATGATCTAAGGTCGAGTGGTGAGTATTCTTACAAACATTGCAATAAGGTTTGATTAACCTTTCCCCTTTGGGTTCACCTAGGACAGACTTAGGTTCATGAGAAGTAGAGCATTCAGCGGAAGGCTTAATGTGTTGTTTCAAGAGTTCTACTTCTTTCATAAGAGACAACAGGCGATCTTCAGTGGTGGGGTCAACCTTATTCACAGCTTTAGTAGAAACAGGCTTAAAAGCTACTTGTTTACCAGTTGGTTTAGCAGGCACACGAAAAACTTTGGCTGGAGGATTCTCAATATCTATCTTAAGTTCATCCTTAGCAGATCTAGAAGAACTGCTAGGTTCGACTCCAGAGAGTTTGGGCAGGGGTGGAAGCTCAGCCACATCTTCAGAGACAGGGTCATTAGTCAAAGAGGTATCTGACATATGAATAGTCTCTGTAGATTTAAAGACAATGTCTTTGGGTTTGGTGATAATCCTCAGCTTTTTATGTTTAGCAGTTATATCCCTGTTTAAGTCAGCAGGCACTTCATCCCTAAGCAATTCATCAATAGTAAACCTAGCACACAGCCATTTTTCAATAACTTTGTTTAATTCAGTGACTTGATCATTTAAAGCTAAGTTTTTCAAGGTTAATCTAGCTACTTCATTCTGCAGGGATATTTTTTCTAAGTTAACCCGCCTGAGAGTTTCACATTCAGCCTTAGCATTAATCATTTCAGTTTTAACAGAGTGAAACTTGTCAAGTAGGTTCTTCCTTTGTTCCTCAACAAAGTGCAAGTCAACAATGGTGTAATCAAGAACATGCTTACGTTCATCACAATCAGTCATAGATAGAAGCCTGTGTACCTTTTTCATTGTGATGTCGACCCATTGTCCTGATCTTGCATCACCTTTTCCAACAGCTGGTTCATCCTCAGCTATTGCCATAAAAGCCCTGACTCTTGTGGTGTCTTCTTCATCTGAAGTCAATGGTTCATCATTCCAATCATAGGTTTCAGCAACCAACCCTTTCTCAGCCTTTTTCTCACCACCTTTCTTTTTGGACATAGCTTCTATCTTCAAGTTCATCTGTTCTAACTCAGCTTTAAGTGCCTTGTACTTATTTTTGTAATCTTTCTTCTCAGTGTCTGAAGAACTGGATTGAGATGAGTTGTTATGTTGTTTGAACTTGTAGGGTTTGGATGAAGATGATGGATAAGAGGGTGAGGATGTTTTGGTGGAAGGACATTCTTTTTGAAAATGTCCAAGCTTTCCACAGGCAAAACATGTTTCTTTTGACCTGTCAGTTGGTTTGCTAGCTGATCCTACTCTTCCAGATCTTTTGTAGTATCTTCTTTGGTTGGCTAGCAGTGCTCTTTCATGAAATTCTGCATTTAGGTCTGACAAGAACTCTTGGCTGCTACGGGTATCTTCTTCAATATCAGAATCGCTGTCAAGAGGATGTGTTGCAGAGATCAAAGCTTTGGAAGATGCTCCTTGGACTACAAATCTTTCAGTCTCTGATTTGTAGATAGTATCGATCAGCCCTTCTTCATAATTGTACTTTCCATAGAGCTGAGCAAGGGTATCATTTTTGATTGAGTTGTTAGCTCTCTGAGTCTGATTCATGCTCAGCCACTTTCTTGGAAGGCTGGTGGCATTGATCTCAGCTTGACCAATAGTAACATCATTCATAGCGAGGTCATTTAGAAGAATCTTCAGCCTAGTATAGGTTTGCTGAACTTTTTCACCTTCAAGAGACTTAAAGGCATTAAACTGAAGTCTGAGTGCCTGAATCTTTGTCTCTCTTGTTTCAGAGGGTCCTTCATGGCCAAGAATGAGGTCTGTCCACATTTGTTTAGCTGTGGGACACTGAATGACAGACTTCATGATATGCTTTGGAAGACAGGAAATTATGATGCTTTTGAGACGTTTATCTTGGTTTGCTAATTTCCTATCAGCTGCGGTCCATTGTTTGACAGGCTTGGGAAGAGGGTTTTCTTCAGTAGAAGTAAGTGCCATGGGAATATATGGACCATTTTCTAAAATTTCTAAGAGAAAAGGTTCAAGTCCATCAAGGTATACAAGAAATTGACTCTTCCAACTGGCCAAGTCTTCTTCATCAAAGACTGGTACACTGGTTACGTGTGATCCACCTCTTGAGTCAAGAAGTTGGGGTAGATCATCGTCATTTGGTGGGGGGGTAAGTCTTGGTGAAGATGGGTTTCTGGAAGGTGAGTGTGGGCTAGAGGTTTCCGGCATGGTGGATCTTGATTATAAAACGGAGAACGATGTTTCTTGAAGGTTTTAATATCAAACACCGCTCTGATACCAATTGAAAGTCCCTAATCAATGCGAGAAACCTTAATCTTAACTTAATCAACACAAGGTATTACTTTTCAAACGTAATCTTATTATTGTATAATAGAGAATTACAAGTGTTATGGATAACACCGTTTGATGACAATGTGTTGTGCACACTTTGAACAACAATAAACCTTAACTTATGAATACAGTCGTAGCTGTTTGATTCACTAAGTTACACGCACTAATATTCTTAATATCTCAAAGTGTTGAATATTAATGCAAGGATACACATCCTATTTATAGTGTTACGAGGTTGACTTGAACAGTACTTGATGTCGACTACACAAGCTTTTACAAGTTCCCACATCAGTCACATGATGTCCTTCTATTCTTGGTAGTCTTCCATTATGCTTTAAGGAACAGTTGTCCAAAACAGTTTCCTTATTCTTCATATTCTCGAACACACAAATGGCATGTCCAAAGTGTGCTGAGAGTTATCAGGGTATTGCCACCCCTGTTAACTCTCAACCCCTCAGAGTCCCTAATACATCTTGGCTGTTATCCAACACAGCCAAGGAGTATGTCTTCAGGTAATCTTCGACTTCCCTGACAATGTCTCTGACATGGACTCCTCTGAGGTTGCTCACAGAGATTCGGATCTCTGTGAGTCTTGTGAAACTTGCCTGCCTCCTAGGCACAGGCAAGGGACTATCTATCAGCTTAATTATGTTTAAATCAATGAACAGGGAATCTAACAAGTTTAGATTCCCAACAAAAATATTCAACTAAATCCCATATCCAAACACTCCTTTAAAAATCTTTTTTAACTTTTTTCAAACAAAAGTCTTTAAAAACTCACTCAGTTAAGACTCACTCAAACTGATTCAAAGAGCTTGTAACATGTATACCCTACCAAATAAACTTCATTCAGAAAACTTTTAAACACTTTCCACTAGATTCATGCACAATCACAATATAACATAAAAACTGAAAGATTAAAAAGGTAAAATGTTTTTTTTAACCTTAGAGACTTACATCCAAGTCTCTTGTGGATGTTAATCCACCTCCCTATACACTCGGGTGTATGCAGAAACAATAATCAACAACAATCTTCAATCCTGTTTAAGATAAATCAAGGAAAAGCACAAGCAATATGTCTATAACCTGTTTTACTTTTTTTTTAAAAAACTTTTCTTAAAAACTTTCACAACTGTCAAACACGTTTTAAAAACTACTAACACACTGAATAATCCAAATGATCAAACTTTGAAACCAATCTCACCAAGAGATTTCAATTTCAGAAACCTTTTAAATAATTTTGAAAAACAAAATTACTTAACCAATTAAATGTTGAACTCAGAATTAGCAATCAAACATACCAACTTTTTAAAATAACATAAAAGGAATTACTTTATATTTAATAAATACCAACTTTATAAATTGTAAAAAAGGAATTACAAGGATGATTGCTAAAAACTGGAACAAAAGTGAATGAACAGGCTCATCCCCTTTAAATACTACTAAAAAGAACTATCTAGAATACCAAAACCCTAAACATTGGATTGCCTAAAGTGCCCTTGAAGTCTATGACTGAAAATGGGTCAAATTTGTGCTCCCATGTGATCTTGTTGGTGCCCATGTGAGATGACAGCTTGAAAGATTGATCTTAGCCATTGAATACTCCTTCGGGACCAAGTAGAGTGATCTTGTATGTTGGTTTGGTCGGGTTTTGGTTTTGGTGCGAAAGTGATGTAGCAGGGGAGGTCTGGGGTGGGTCCCTTAGGCCATGTGGGTTTGTTGTTTTGGGTGGGAAAAGGTGAGAGTGAGGTAAATTGATGATCTGGACAGTTATAGGGGATACCCCTTTGTTTTGAGTGTAATTGGCCCTGGGAATTAATTAGGGTTTAAGGTGGTTAAGAAGGGGTTTTAATCCATTTTCGGTAAAAACGTTTTTAAAATATGTGTTTTGGTGGGAAATGGGTTAAGTTGACCTGGGTTTGACTGGATTAAGTAATAAAAACGGGTGTGGATGTGGGTAGGGTCGGGTTTATGGGTTGGTGGGTGGGTTTTGCTGAGGTGTCACAAGCTGAGTGGGTGGGTAGGTTTTGATAGTTGGCAGTTTGAGTCCCCAAGTTATTCTCTCTTCTTCACTTTGTTTTTAATCCCATCAGCGCCCAATATTCCTTTATCAACTTTTGGTAAGTTGTCATTTTTGGCACAAAGGCTTACAAAACTTTATCCAAGGGTATTAAATGTATATTCTTCATATTCTAGGGACTGGTCTTGTAATATATTCAAACAATAAGGATTATACTTGTACAATTGACATTTTGAGGGTCAAATGTGACAAGTTCTTCAAAGATGAGGGACCAAAATTGCCAATCTTCAATTCTTCAAGGGTCTTTTTGCAAAATTCCAAACTTGAGCCCGGTTCATTGTGCGGCTTCGTTTTCCGTGTTCGTTTTTGATTGATTCTTGTGATCCTTTGCCAATTCCTCAATATCCGTACCTAAAAATACACAAGTAACAAACACGAGCATATATTTGGCATATTTTATGATATTTTATGCATTTTAAGACCGATTTGGACGATGAGACCATGTATAAAAGTAGTCTCATCACTCCCCCATACTAAACCAGTGCCGTGCCCTCACGCAATGCTAGAATAAAGTATCAAAGCATCTCCAAAATTTAATTTTATTCACTTTTATTGAAATGATAAACTAGCTACATACTATGATTACCACTTGTGTTTTAGACATAATGTATGATTGTCATCGCAAAATGGGACGTTTAGGTTCATAGAATAAGAACACGTGAATGCTTCGTTAGAAATAATTTCATCGTCCTCGATTTTCACCTTAATTCCATGCCAAGCGTGCAACGAGATCATTGTCATTATAAGTTAGTAATGCTAGCACTACTCATATGCCCTAATCACGTACTTATTCTCCCATTATTCCTAAGTTGTATCTCTTATATTTTATTATGTCTTAATGATCACGAGGATACATCATTGACTTATGCGATAATAGAGATTTAGGTCTAAAAATAGAGTCCTAACGGTGTAACTAAGACCATCAAATCAATAACCCCTCCTAATAGACAACGATGTTAAAAAATTAAGTTGACTAGAAGAATCGATAAACACGGTTTTATAACGGTTTTGAACATGAGACTTATTAGCAAGACTTTTATACGCCCCCTAACGGAAGGACCTTATTATCTTTGGTTTACCTCCATCTTTTATTCAACTTCGCCATGAAGCTTTTATTATGACTTCGGTCTTGCCTTGCCTTTTATTATCCGCCATCATCGGTGGTTTTATTAGCCAAAGACGTATATCCTCACGCTAAAGCGAATTTTGGATCTTTAAAGCTTCGAAGATTAAGGCTTGATTCACTTTCAATTTTGCATAGATTTTAGGCCTTGTGGGGCTTCAAATTGTTTGCTTGATTTAGGTGAGCACTTGAAATCTTATTATTGGGTGAAGCTTTCGATTATTCGGGTGCCAATACTTCAAAACCGTGACGCTGGCGATACCTTAATGTCTTCCCAATTTAATTACACGGAAGCTACTAGAAAAGACTAGAAACCCAACAATCCTAACTAAACCGCTAAGTCAATATTTATTAAGCAAAAAATATTTACATGCGAAGGGAGAATAAGCAAACAACGAGAACACATGAGTTTTTGAAAGAATACGAGTACTCTACGTTTAGCATAGTAACTTATAATTAACTCTATCATTTCTCGTCCTCATTTAAGAGACTTAGCCTAATGTGTAGTTAAGGAATCAAAGCTAAGTGCTCAACACGCACGGTCGAGTCAAAAATTACTCTTATTCTCGCCATCGGAAAATCTACATTCGTGTCTTCAAACACTTATAAAAATGAGAAAAATTTTAAAATTTGGCCATTTTTAGCCTTATTTTGCAACAAAATGATAAACAAAACGATAAACTTTGGAAAGCGTGAAGGTTTGGCAAGGCAAGTATCTATTCACCCCCCATACTAAAGTTAAACATTGTCCTCAATGTTTCGAGTCTAGGGGTGCAAACACCCCCATACTAGAGACGTAGTCGAATGCCTAATCTAGCATGGAAAGGGTGTAACCAATAAGTAATAGCCGTTTATGAAGTGTGCTAAAAACCTAAGGTTAGAACATAAAAGGATATATCATATGGATATTGGGAAAGGCCTCCAAAGCAAACGATCGAGTGCTCCCATAAAACGAACACGAGAGGCTCCAACCGTGAAGATCATGATCTAAAAACCACAATCACAAACAACCACGGAACAAAGGTTTGAAGGGCACAAATCCCCTCACATTAACTACTAATTAGAAAGCAATAATATGTACATGGATAAGCATGGGTCTCCCCCACGAGGCACCTTGTTTTTGATAACCGAGTCAAAAGCTCGACTCGAATCCCCATAAATGTGATCATTTAGGGATAATCATGGTATGGTCAATTTTTGGTGGGGCTTACATGATAAACAAGGCACAAAAGTACGTGGAGTACTTTAAAAATCCGATAAACGTATACCGGGGTCAAAGATAGCGTCTTCGTTTTCGGATGAAAGACGAGACAACGCTTCTCCAACACAAATCCCAATGGGATAGAAGAAAATAGGAGAGAAGAAATAGAAGGGTGGGACAATGGGTAAGTCAAAACATTGAGCTACTCGAGGTAGACTCGCACCAATCAAATGAAAAGATTTTCCATTTATTGCATCGGTGGAAGACCGAGATTTCCCTATATAAGCAATTCCAGGATCAAATATCTCGTCCTCGGTGGAGAAAGGGGAGGGAACATAAGGGGCTTCCCCCACACTAAGTCCACACAAAGCATCGTCAAAAGGAGAAGACGAGCTTGTAGTACTCAATAAACGCGGTGATGACGGAGTTAGAATTGTAGAAAAATCTTTTAAATTAAATTCAAAATCTTTTCCTTTTTCATCTTTAACACTCTCCTTGTGAAAACCCGATTTAATTATGTCAAAAATATTTGGTGTATCTAAAACAATGTTAGTCACACTAAAAATTCTCACATTTTGAAATCTTTTTGGTTTAGGTGGTGGCAAGTTTTCAAATCTTTTGTCAACAAAGAAAACCTCCCCATCGGGATCAACGTATTCATCATCCGAAGAATCACTCGAGATTAGATTTATAGGCTTAACACTCTTAACCTCCATCGGCGGAGGGGACGGAACTTCATTTTTCTCAACAACTCCTAAAACTCTATTTGAAATCTTTTGACATATGTTTTTGATGGGATTGACATTGTACAAAGATGTGATAGAATAAACATGAGAAAGAGTGGAGTTTTGGGTTGCATTAATGACGAGTTCTTCCTCATTAAAACGAAGAGTGATTTTTCTTGCATGCACATCGATAAGTGCTCTCGAGGTGTCCAAAAAAGATCGACCTAAAATTAACGGAACTTTAGGATCGATAGGAATATCAACAACAATAAAGTCTACAGGGTAGTAGAACTTTCCAACTTTCACAAAGACGTCCTCGGCAACTCCACAAGCTAGAATCGTAGAATGATCGGCCATTTCGATTGACATTCTTGAAGGAGTGAGATTTGGAAGATTGAGCGATTTAAAAATCTCAAGAGGCATCAAATTAATACTAGCACCAAGATCGGCCAAGGCGTAGCATTCTTCCATGTCTTGGATAGCACATGGGATTAAAAACTTTCCAGGATCACCGACTTTTTGAGGTATGCGGCTTAGAAAAACCGAAGAACAACTAGACGATTTTTGCAATTTCTCTTTGTTATTCAACATACTTTTGAAGTTTGCGGCAAATCGAGGCATCATGACTAAGGCGTCGGCAAAACTTATATTAAAATGCAAGTCACGAAACATTTTCATAAAAAGTTCAAATTGATAATTATTTCGTTCTTGTGCCTTTTCCTTGTCTCGTCTTGATGGGTAGGGTAAAGGTGGTGTGGGTTGGGGCAAATTAGGCATAGGCATCGGCCTTGGAATCTCGGGTTCCATGATTGGTGAAGGTTCAACCGTAGGTGTGGTTTAAGCGGTACTTCGTGGGCTTGCAATATGCTCGCCTCGGGTTCTTTCTCTTTTTCCTTCTCCATAGAAGTACTTGGACGAGAAATGGGTTCTTTGAAAGTTTTACCACTACGAGTGGTAATAACCTTCAATTCTCCTTTCGGGTTCACGATGGTATCACTAGGAAGACCACCCGAAGAAGAGGGCTTACACATGATAGCTTCAAACATTTTAGCCATACGGTCTTCAAACTTAGATTGCCTAGCATCCGCTTTTAACAATTCTTGCTTAATCTCATGTTGTCCTTGCTCCATTTTTTGTTGATTTTGTTGGAGTCGTGTGACATTTCCTTCCATTTTATTAGCATGAGTTTTAAGTTCATTAGCAAGTTCGTTTTTTAGCTCGTTTTTCAACTCGGATCTTAAGCTAACCATCTCACGTTGCATATTGTCAAACTTAGCATCATTAGCCTTAGCATAATTCAAAAACTCTCCTTGAAGATTTTTGGTGTGATCGTTTTGAAAACCTTGGGCATTGCTTTGAAAATCACGGTTTTGGTTTTGATTTGAAATTTGCCCATTTCCACTTTGGTAATTACCTTTGTTATAATTTCTTTGATTTCCTTGGTAATTTCCACCTTGGTTGTTGTTGCGATAATTATTAGCATTTTGATTGGGTGGAGCTTGATTTGAACGTGAACCTTGACCGATTTGGTTATAAGTTCCCGTGGCTACAAAAGCATTCGAAGTGTTACCATCCGCGGTAATGCACTCGGAAAGATCATGAGCTCCCCCACACGACAAACAACTTTTAGAAACCGCTTTAACCGAAGCGGTGTTGGAAGCTTCTTGAGCCTTCCAATGGGACATAAGGTTAGCAAATCTATCGAAAAATCGGTTTTCTTCATTTGCTTCATCATGTAATGCATTGATACTTTGAGACGATGATGAGCCCCTTTTGGCAACACTCGGTGTGTGACGAGGGCTATAAACCTTAGACCTATTCTCGATTATGACCAAAGCTTCTTCAACCGTTTTACACAAAAAATTACCACCCGCGACGGCATTTAAATAATCTCTTTCATGATCGTTAAGTCCATTGTAAAACGTGTCGATTTGGTGCAAATCGGAAAAACCGTGATGAGGACATTCATGTAACATCTCCTTAAACCTATTCCAAGCCGTAGAAAAACTTTCATTTGATTCTTGTGAAAATTTAGAAATTTCATTCTTCAAATGCGTAGTCTTAGAGGGCGGAAAAAATTGGTTCACGAACTTCGAAACGAGATCCTTCCACGTCAATATAGAATTGGGTGGCTCTTTCTCTAACCAAATTTTAGCGGGCCCCGCTAAGGAATACGGAAAAAGCATCATCTTAATCGAGTCATTCGAGACATCCTTGAATTTGCACGTGGCGGTAAGACGATTAAATTGGCGGATATGGTTGTGGGGATTGTCCTTCTCATCACCACGGAATTTGTTGTTTTGGATCATCGACAACAAACCCGTTTTCACCTCAAAATTCTCCGCAAGGATTGCGGGAATCACAATAGCTTCTCCATAACCCTCGGTGGGTGCTTGAAGTAACTCCATCATAGTTCGATTCGCCATGGTTGGTTCTTTTCGTACAATGGGTTCGTCAATAGGAGACTCCTCACTAGAATGAGTTGGAGTGGGAGTTTTGTTCTTTCGTTTACGTGCACGTTTTGCTTTGTTACGAGTGAGCATAAACGTCACGTACAACGTGGAGACGAGAAAAGAAGATTCTTTTTGGTATTTTGTGTTTTTTCAATTTTTTTGTGGTTTTTTGATTGTATTAACTTTTTTGGAAATTGGTGAATGTATTAAGTAGACAATGAGTCCACAAATCTCCTCACTAATCAAATCTCTTGATTAAAAAGGCCTCAAGGAATGAAAACGATCACGTGGAGTGAACGCCTTCGATGACTTTAGAACGATGGTGGAACACCAAATCGTTCAAGAGGGTTTAATCAATAGAAACCAAGAAAATATATATGATATGTAATAATACTTTGGGCGGCAAAACCCTCGATTCACTCTCACAATCAAATACGCACAAGCAAGCGGAGGAAACGAGGTGGCGCGAAGCACTTAAGAGCCTTTTTCCTTTAGGTTGTGAAATACAACCGCCTTATACCCACCTTATAGTTGTATTATCAAGATTAAGCTTCACGAAAGTATTTATCTATTTTTGCCTTTTTTCTTTGGTTTGAGATTCGAATACAATGATCGAGTGATGAAATCCCGAATTAAGGTTGTGATTGCTCACGTATTTGGAGTACTTGTGTATTTATTGTTCTACGTATACAATATAGTAATAATATTCTCACAAAAACCGAAAAACGATAATACGTATTAATAGAGTGCTATTAATACAATTACTATTATGGCTAATATAGAAAATAACAATGTTCAATCAAAACACAACACGCCTCCCCGGCAGCGGCGCCAAAAAATTGATGTAGTGATTTTGTATATACTTTATTTTAGGAAAAACAAAGCAACACAAATAGTGGTAAGTGTTAACGAGTGATTTAGGAAAACCACAAGTTATGACCCAATGAGTGGGAATCGTTCTCTCGAGGAGGCACGTGTGTTGTGTAATGAATGATTTATGATGTTTGTGATTATTAATGAGAAGAAAGAGAAGAGAAAATGACGAAGACGAAAAAAATAGAAAAATAAGGCAAAAACACTACTAGAAAGTTACGACGTAGAAACGTAAAAAGCACAAAATTTAAAATTTTGAACTAAAAATTCCTAAATATTACTAAAAATCCACAATAATATTCTAAGAGTTTACAAAAAATCCAAACTTGCCAAAACCTTTTAATTAATTTAATAATGACTTTTTAATGCTAATTAAAGCCCTAAAAATCACTTTTAAATATTAAAAAGCCCTAAACAAGATTTAATAGTTTGTAAACCTCAAAAATGACCTAATTAAGCTAAAAACTATTTTAAAAATTTTAAAACCAAATTAAACTATTTTTAAACTCCTAAAAACTATTAAAATCTATTAAATCTTAAATTAATTCTAAAAATTAATTGAAAAGCCTAAAAATTAATTGGAAAGTGACAAAGGTCCTATTTTAATGTCTAGAATCTAGAAAAAATGAAAAAAAGTTAAAAATAAAACTTTTTATTTTTATGAATAAAATAATAATAAAATATTCCAAAAAATGAAAAGTTCTCAAATAAATTCTAAAAAATTCTCAAAAATCCTAAATATTCTAACTAAGAAGAAAATGTAAATTAAAGTTCCTAAAACCTTTTAATTAATTTTATATTAATTTTTAAAGTTTAATAAAAAACCTAAAATCAAATAAAATTAAAAATTAAAGTTTTTGAAAACTTTTTGATATGTAAACCTCAAAAACCTTAATTAAAACCTAAAAACTATTTTTTTGTATTTTTTAATTACTGTTTACTATTTTTTATACACTTTCTAAATTTAAAACTAAAAATAATCCTAATAATTAATTAAATAATGGGAAAAATAAAACTTTTACACAGAAAAATCCTAAAACCTAACTAAACCCTAGGAAAAATACTAGGTACCAAAAAGCTAAGCAAATAAGCCTAAATAAGCTGGAAATGGTCACGGCTTAATTAAATAAGCCAAAACCAAAGTCACCTTAAATAACTAATGAAATGAAAGGTTGACATAAGAACTCATCTAGATCACTGGTAGAACCCCTTACTCCTGAGCTGCAGGTCGGGGGTTCGAGTCCAGTGCGGGTGTAGTTTTTGATTTTTTTTTTTTTTTTTTTTTTTACTTTCCAAATCCAACACTGACACCTTTTCTTGTTTACCAACACAATTCCAATACCAATTTATCAAGATTAAGCCCAGAATTCAACAAAAACGTGACCAGTTTCTATGAAGAACACAAGCTTGATTGCTTATTTCTTCACAAAGGAAATTAAGCCAAGAGGAGCTTGGCTGTGATGCTATTGGTGGTGTTTTTGGAACACAATGGCACCCCTACACTCTTTCTGAGTATAGGGAGTCAATAACAAGTAGAAATCAAACACCTTGCACACAAAAATTTCACAAAAGATGCATACACAAGCAAATGAGAGTTGCTGATAAGCTTAAAGGCAGGTCTGGTGATATTCTTGCTAGATTAGGGGCACAAGTATGAATTTCATAGGCTATTATCTTACACACAAGTTCACCTAACAGCTTAAAAACAACTCACAAACCCTAATGATCCTAACTCTAACAAGCAATCAAGATTCAAGAACCAAATTTACCAAAAATAATCAGGAAAATGACTTGGTAGATTTTTGCCTATGTTTTCAACTTTTATCTCACAAGCTTGCTTCAAATCTTGAACCAATATGCTAAACTAACTAGCTAACAACCTAAACAACTCTAATGAATCATTCTAACACGTTTTCATTCCTTAAATCCATCAAAATATTCAACTAAATCCCATATCCAAACACTCCTTTAAAAATCTTTTTTAACTTTTTTCAAACAAAAGTCTTTAAAAACTCACTCAAACTGATTCAAAGAGCTTGTAACATGTATACCCTACCAAATAAACTTCATTCAGAAAACTTTTAAACACTTTCCACTAGATTCATGCACAATCACAATATAACATAAAAACAGAAAGATTAAAAAGGTAAAATGTTTTTTTTTTACCTTAGAGACTTACATCCAAGTCTCTTGTGGATGTTAATCCACCTCCCTATACACTCGGGTGTATGCAGAAACAATAATCAACAACAATCTTCAATCCTGTTTAAGATAAATCAAGGAAAAGCACAAGCAATATGTCTATAACCTGTTTTACTTTTTTTTTTAAAAAACTTTTCTTAAAAACTTTCACAACTGTCAAACACGTTTTAAAAACTACTAACACACTGAATAATCCAAATGATCAAACTTTGAAACCAATCTCACCAAGAGATTTCAATTTCAGAAACCTTTTAAATAATTTTGAAAAACAAAATTACTTAACCAATTAAATGTGGAACTCAGAATTAGCAATCAAACATACCAACTTTTTAAAATAACATAAAAGGAATTACTTTATATTTAAAAAATACCAACTTTATAAATTGTAAAAAAGGAATTACAAGGATGATTGCTAAAAAATGGAACAAAAGTGAATGAACAGGATCATCCCCTTTAAATACTACTAGAAAGAACTATCTAGAATATCAAAACCCTAAACATTGGATTGCCTAAAGTGCCCTTGAAGTCTTTGACTGAAAATGGGTCAAATTTGTGCTCCCATGTGATCTTGTTGGTGTCCATGTGATATGACAGCTTGAAAGATTGATCTTAGCCATTGAATACTCCTTGGGGACCAAGTAGAGTGATCCTGTATGTTGGTTTGGTCGGGTTTTGGTTTTGGTGCGAAAGTGATGTAGCAGGGGAGGTCTGGGTGGGTCCCTTAGGCCATGTGGGTTTGTTGTTTTGGGTGGGAAAAGGTGAGAGTGAGGTAAATTGATGATCTGGACAGTTATAGGGGATACCCCTTTGTTTTGAGTGTAATTGGCCCTGGGGATTAATTAGGGTTTAAGGTGGTTAAGAAGGGGTTTTAATCTATTTTCGGTAAAAACGTTTTTAAAATATGTGTTTTGGTGGGAAATGGGTTAAGTTGACCTGGGTTTGACTGGATTAAGTAATAAAAACGGGTGTGGATGTGGGTAGGGTCGGGTTTATGGGTTGGTGGGTGGGTTTTGCTGAGGTGTCACAAGCTGAGTGGGTGGGTAGGTTTGGATAGTTGGCAGTTTGAGTCCCCAAGTTATTCTCTCCTCTTCACTTTGTTTTTAATCCCATCAGCGCCCAATCTTCCTTTATCAACTTTTGGTAAGTTGTCATTTTTGGCACAAAGGCTTACAAAACTTTATCCAAGGGTATTAAATGTATATTCTTCATATTCCAGGGACTGGTCTTGTAATATCTTCAAACAATAAGGATTATACTTGTACAATTGACATTTTGAGGGTCAAATGTGACAAGTTCTTCAAAGATGAGGGACCAAAATTGCCAATCTTCAATTCTTCAAGGGTCTTTTTGCAAAATTCCAAACTTGGGCCCGGTTCATTGTGCGGCTTCGTTTCCCGTGTTCGTTTTTGATTGATTCTTGTGATCTTTTGCCAATTCCTCAATATCCGTACCTAAAAATACACAAGTAACAAACACGAGCATATATTTGGCATATTTTATGATATTTTATGCATTTTAAGACCGATTTGGACGATGAGACCATGTATAAAAGCAGTCTCATCACTAATCAAACAACCTACTGATTTTATGGTTCAAATAGCTCAACTAGGTGACAACTAAGAGATATCAACAATAAAATACAAACCACAAACACAGGAACTACAAATCACATAGCAAAGTAAAAATCAGACAATAACATGAAATTTTTTAGAGGAATCTTAACAAGAGGTTATACATATCCTCCACAACATCCTAGGAGGATCAGCAATGCTCCTTGGACCTTGTTCAACAACTACAACAAGACCAAGGTACTTCAACAAAGGAGATGATAACTGCCTTGGTTGATGGTTCAAAGTAGAACCACAAGGACTTGATTTCTTCAACACAAGCAATAAACAACCCAACCAAAGGCTCAAACCCCTTCACAAGCTTGGTGTAAACAAGCTTGTAAGAGCTTATGGCTTTTGGTTAAGGATTAGTACAAGTAAAATATCAAAATCAGAAACCTATTTTCAAGCTTGTTTCAAACTTGAAAACCTTACCAAACATAAATGTGTTCAAACCACAAGATCAAAACACATTTATAACATCAAATGGAACTTAGAATCACTCTTAAACAATACCAACTTTCAAAAACATAAAAAGGAATTACAATTTTCTTAAAATACCAACTTTTATAAATTTTAAAAATAAATTACAATATTTAAAGAGTAAAACTGGAACAAGGCTCTCTCACAAGTTGAGGAGTCCTTATATAGGCCACAAGGGCTGAGATTACAAGAGAAAACCCTAGCTATGAAGTTCCTGAAATGCCCTTGAATCTTCTAGACAAATTTTGATATTGAGTTGTCCAAATGCATCCTGTCTGTTCATTTTAGCTTTGTAGTTAAGCAATGAGTCTTGGCTGTTGATTTGGCCACGTGTCATTCCTTGTAGAGGAAGTTGGATCATGATTGGTTGACGTGTGAATGGGTGGGGTCCTTTGGTGAGTGGGGATTAGGGTTTTGAGTGTGGGAAGGGTTTGTGTATAGGTGAATCACACGTGGGTGTGGGTAATTGAGATTTACCCCTTGGTTTAAGTGGAATGGTAACTGGGGGTGAAAGGTGAAAAGTAACACCTTTGATCCGTTTTTGTAGGAGTTGGAATGTGTTTGGCGCATTTTTGATTTGAATGTTTCAAATGCCCATTTTTGGTCCTTGTGTTTTACTGAAAAGGGTAATCGAGTTTATTCAACCATAAACTTGATTTCCTTTGTTATGAAACTTCTAAACTTCACACTTTTGCCCTAAAACTTTGGCAAAAGTGTTTCAAGGGTTATTTTTGCCATTTTTGAATATTTGAGGGACTGATCTTGGACATTCTTGATCTTCAAAGGTCTTCATTGTATCTTTGACTTCATGAGGGACCATTATTGACAATTTAGAACTGATGAGGGACAAACTTTCCAATTCTTTAAAGTTGAAGGGCCATTTTGTAATTTTGACAATCTTAAGGGACCAAACTTGTAATTATGAATATACAAGGGTTTTAAGTGTCATTTCTTCATATTTTGAGGATCAATCTTGTACATCTTCAAGTCTTCAAGGGTTTATCTTGGATAATTCATGAACTAGGGCCCGGTTCTTTGTACGGCTTCGTTTCTCGTGTCCGTTTTTCCTTGTTTCTTGTGATATTTTGTCTTTTTCACGATATCCATACCTAAAACACACAAGCAAACAAATACAAGCATATATATGGTATTTTATGACATTTTAATGCATTTAAAGCCCGAAAAAGAACGATGAGATCATGTATAAAAGCCATCTCATCAGCTTGCAATAAAAACCTATTGATATGTATTGTGACAATTATGCCGCAATAATATTTACCAATAACCTTAGAGTCATGAAAGGCGCAAGACACTTTATGCGTAGACATCACTACGTTCGAGAACAAGTTGAAGCTCGGGAAATAAAATTGATAAAAGTTCACCCAGATGATAACGTTGCAGATCCTTTAACTAAGGCTTTTCCTAGACCAAAGGTAGTTAAGCATGCCAAGGCGATTGGGCTGCAACTAGCTAGCGAACTCATGCAATAAATCTGTGATTAGTATTTGGATATAGGATGTTATGACATTATTATATAATGAAATAAAGATTGGGTTTCGTTTATTTCTATTATTTAATAAGTGTATCCTATTTTACATGTTTTAATCCATGAATAAAAGTTATGCTAAATGTCCGTTGTCGATTATTAATATGGGAGTATTATTAAATCAAGAAAAATCAAAATAGCGATAGAGTATACTTGAAAGTATATTGATCGATTTTAGATGATATTTGATGAATCAAATATAGGACTTATCCCAACTATATGTTATTACTTTATGGATATTTGTCATTAAGTAAAACATAAATAACTATCCTTAGACTTGAGATACCAGGAAGCTGTTATGAATCTAGTGCATCTCTGTGGAATAATCTAACGCTAAACATAACTGGTAGCTATAAGGATTATTTTCGGAA
This sequence comes from Glebionis coronaria, assembly GCA_025667525.1. NCBI lineage: Eukaryota > Viridiplantae > Streptophyta > Magnoliopsida > Asterales > Asteraceae > Glebionis > Glebionis coronaria. The sequence goes on along the minus strand of CM046879.1, from coordinate 135,468,366 downwards.
GTGTTGCAAAATTCATAAGTTTTGCTCGTAGTCAATATGGAATTTATTTCCTCCAATTTCGTTTTGGAGTTTAATACAGCTGGGCCCCTCCTGGGATTAGTAAGATGTTTGTGTGGCCACACCCAAATTTGTTTTGGTAATCTTGCTGAATCTATGAACGAGAAACAGAATGGTTAATGAAAGGAATGACTGAGATCCACACCCTTATTAACGTTGTATTAGAAATAAAAGGATAATAATAACGATGCAAAATCATTAAAAGGTTTTGTCCAGGAAATCTTACTTGAGTTGTGCTAGAGGCATTGCTATGTGTAACTAGACGCTAGTCAATGTAATCACGATATTCAAAATATGTCCAAGTGGGAGCTGTAAGTTTATGGACTTATATTTAATAGTCGCGTGATAGGATCGAACTCGAGATTACGGGATTGCACACAATACGTAAAGAGTTAATATAATTAATAAATATATTTATTGTATTTATTAATTTATTTAATAAATATATTTATGTATTTATTAATTTAACCGAGCAAGTAACTATGTAACCTTAACGGTCATTAAATAATTAATAGTTAAGTTATAATGAGCGTTAAATAAATATATAGTATGTATAAACAAAAGAAAAGAAGTTTGGAAGATTCTGGAACACCCCTAAGGGGTGTTATAGGCGGTCGAATATGGGATCCAGGGGGGGGGGGGGGGGGGTAATTGTTGCCTTTTATTTATCTTGGGCTATAAGGATATAGGCCTATAAATACACCTCCTAACTTCTCATTATTCACACATCATAAATGTTTTCCCCTCTTCTTCTCTTCGGTCGATCGCCTCTTCTTCAGTTGGTTAGATTAATTATAAGCGTTGTAGCTCGGTTTTCACGTGCTAGAATCATGGTTAGCTCGTTGTATTACGTGTGTACAAGATCGTAATATAGTCTTACTTTTGACTATATCTTGGTATATACGGTATAAACACGAATTGGTGATTCGTTCTTCGTCTTGTGGAATTTCTTTAGCGTAAAGGTATGTAACCCTAATTCGATTAATTATAATTGTGTTATTATTATGATCTTGTTAAATCGCTTCCGCTATATGTGCTTTGATCTCGTTTAGGGTTTTATATAATTGTTATGATACTTATAAACCTTCATAGTCTCTACCCTTGACCTCAAAAACGACTTCATGTTCAAAAGTCGAGAACGAAGGTGGTGACCAAGGAAAAGAGTGCACATCCTCGTGTACCTCAAATTCCATCCACCGTCTAAAAGATAGTTTCATAGACCTTACGAAAGTTCACCTTGAAGAAGTTTGTTCTTCGATTCTTCTAAGAAAACCTAACAGGCATATGCCGAGAAAGGAAGAAGATCCGAGCCAATTTCTACTACCTTGTGATTATTGAGGGATGTTTAGCCCTTGCCGATTTAGGTGCTAGCATCACTCTCATGCCTCATTCTCTTTGGAAATTGATGAAATTGCCTAATATTACCCCCCTGCGAACATGACAATCGAGCTAGCAAATTCTACACCACTTAAACCAATTGGTATAACCGAGGATGTCTATGTTAAGATTGGAAAATTCACTTTTCTCGCGGACTTCGTTATTTCCGATTACGAGTGTGACCCTAAATTTCCCATTATTTTAGGAAGACCATTTTTATCTACGACTCGTGCCGTAATCGACGTTCACGGTTGGAAAATGACTATGACATATGGGGAGGATAAGATGGATTTTTTGGCGAATAGCCCAACATCAAAATTATCAAAATAAAACCGAGGTTTCCAAAAAAAAAAATTTGAGAGAATTTTTACTTTAGAAAAAACAAAAGAGCTATATAAATGTTTTGAAATTATGAAAATGAACGGTTTTAGAGAAGAAGATCTTAATGATAAAGAATACACTTACTTACTTGAAAAAAGGTTAAGAAAATGTATGGACCAATCATTTTGGGATTTATTCGATGATTCAAGTGACCAACCAATTCTAAAGGACAACGGTAATTTCATCACGACAATGACCAATATGGATTCATTTTCACCACCTTCGAAGGACAATGACTTTAAATCCTAAACTTCAACCGATGAAGTGCCTTCCATTCCTAGTCCAATATCTATTGTGGCTAAGGAATTTTCTAACAAAAATTCACCCATCATCAAAAAGTCACCTAAGCACAGTCATTTGAATTGTAAGACCATGGTTGTGACTCTTGAGAAATCCTCTCAATAACTTGCTCACATCGACTCTTTCTTTGACGACGATGGTGATTTTGCCGAAATCGATCACATCCCAATGCCATTTTTGAGGATTCTTACAAAAAGATCTCTTCATGTGGGAAGTATGATGATTTTGAATTTGATCCCGAGATTGAGGAAATTATAGAAAGAGAGCTTGCTGTTATGCCTCAACTTCCACCTACAAGTAAGGTAGATTTTACCAATCTCGAGGCCGAACTCGATGAGATGGAACGTCTTCTTTATAATGACGCCCCTTCTCAAGTTACCACCACCAAGGCTAATACTTTAACCATTGAAGAGCCTTTGACGACTAAGGACTTTCAATGTGTGAAATCTTTACACATTGATTCTTCCTTTGATCCACCACCCAATCTCGAGGATTTTCCCATTGAAAACCCCTCTAATGAGAATGAGGATCTAGTATCCGAGAATGACACTCTCGATACTTTGTTGGATATTTCTCGTGATGACGAGAATGACGACACGTTTGTTACCTTCTCGAATCCTCTTTTTGAACCTCCATGGATTAATAATCCACTTTATAAAGAGGATGTCAAGATCGTCAATCACATTCATGAGGAGTTACCTAATCAACACTACTAGATAATGAATGTTGATGAGCTTTTAGGACGTAGTACTATCGAGAGCTAGTCTTTGATCTATAATGATGGTTCCGAGGGAGTTTGGCTCGACGAGCCTATCTATGATGAAGAATTTGATAGTATTGACGATCCTTCATTTAGTGATGACCATTATGATAATCCCCACAACTTTAATGTGAGAATTTTTAGCATGCCCACCATAACTTTTGAGACGCCTTTTTGACATAATTCAATCGGGTTTTCATAAAGAGTTTAAAAATGACTAAAAGGGAAAAGATTTTAAATTGAATTTGAATGATGTTCTTACTTTAACTCCGTCATCCCCACGCGTTTTGAGTGCTACCACCTCATCTACTCCTTTTGACAATGGTGTGTATGGTTTTAGTGTGGGGGAATCCCCTTATGTTTCCTCACACTTCTCCATCGAGGACGAGATATTCGATCCCGGAATTGCTTGTAAAGGGAAATCTCAGTCTTCCACCGATGTAATAAATGGAAATCTTATTCATTTGTTTGGTGTGAGTCTACCTCCAGTAGCTCAAAGTTTTAGAAAACCCTTTGTCCCACCCTTCTACTTCTTTTCTATTTTCTTCTACCCCTTTGGGGTTTTGGTTCGAGTTGAAGTGTCGTTGTTTCGTTTATCTTCCGAGGACGAGGACGCTATCTTCGACCCAGGTATTTTGCATCATCTAAGGACTTAGTCCTTAATACCGGTTGCTTTTTGGGCCTTGTTTATCATATAAGCCCCACCAAAAATCACCTTACCATGATAATCCCTAAATGATCACATTTATGAGGATTCGAGTCGAGCTCTTGACTCGGTTATAAAAAATGAGGTGCCTCGTGGGGAAAATCCCATGCTTATCCTTGTACATATTATTTCTTTTTAATAGTGTAATGTGAGGGGACTTGTGCTCTTCCAACCTTTGTTTCGTGGCTGTTTGTGATTGTGATTTTAGGAATCATCGTCATCATTGAAGCCTCTCGTGTTCGTTTTACGTATCAATCGAGCTTCGATAGTTGCCTTTGAAGATTCCGATATCCGCTGATATCCTTTTACATTCTAACGTTTATCTTTTAGCATAATTCATAGACGGCTATAGATTATTCGTTTTACCCTTTTAATGCTCGAGATTAAGCATTCGACTTTTCGTCTCTAGTATGGGCGTGTTTCACCCTTAGACTCGAAACATTGAGGATAATGTTTAGTTTTAGTATGGGGAAGGGTAAATAGATGTTTTACCTTGCTCACGTCATCATGCTATCCAATTTTCATCTTTTTGTTATGTTTTGTTGCAAAATAAGGCTAAAAATGACCAAATTTTAAAATTTTCTCGTTTTTGATAGTGTTTAAGACACGAATGTAGCTTTTCCGTTGGTAAAAATAAGAGTAATTTTTACCCGACCATGCGTGTTGAGCACTTTGCTTCGATTCCTTAACTATATTAAGCTAAGTCTCATTAAATTGAGGATGAGAAATGATAGCGTTAATTATAAGTTACTATGCTAAACGTAGAGTACTCGTATTCTTTTAAAAACTCATGTGTTTTAATTTTTTGCTTTTTCTCCCATCGCTTGTATATATTTAAATTGTTAATAAATATTGACTTGGCATTTTATTCACTATTATTGGTTTTTAGCTAATTCTAATAGTTTCCATGTAATTAAATTGGGAAAACATCTGAGGATTGCCAGCGTCACGGTTTTGAAGTCTTGGCAAACCGAATAATTGAAAGCTTCCCCAATAATAATTTTAAGTTCCTCTTTACCTAAATCAAGCCAAAATTTGAAGCTCACGAGACCGAAAAATCTATGCAAAATTGAAAGTGAATGTCTTAAAACTCAAAGCTTTAAAGATCTAAAATTCGCCTTAGCGCGAGGATATACGTCAAGTCATAATAAACACCTCATGGAGAGGTTCAATAAAAGACAAGGGCAAGACCGAATTCATAATAAAAGCTCCATGGTGGAGTTGAATAAAAGATGGAGGTAAACCATGATAACCAAAGCCACCGATGATGAGGCGGGTAATAAAATTCATGGTAATAAGCCAAATGTTCAAAACCGTTGTAAAAACGTGTTTATCGAATCTTATTTGTTAAATTAATTTTTTGACATCGTTATCTATAAAGAAAGGTTACTAATTTAATGATTTTGATTACATCGTTAAGACTCTATTTTTAGACCTAATCTCTATTTACGCATAAGTAAAAAATGTATCCTTGTGATCCCTAAAACAAAAATAAAATATAAAAGATACACCTTAGGAATAAGGGAGTCTAAGTACGTGATTAGAGCATATGAGTAGTGTTAGCATTACTAACTTATAATGACAATGATCTTGTTTCACGCTTAACATGGAATGTGGTGAAAATCGAGAACGACAAAATTATCTCTATAAGGCATTCACGTGTTCTTATTCTTTGACTCTAAAACTCATGTTCTCGTGATGAAAACAATACATTATGTCTAAAACACACGTAGTAGTTAATTTAAATTTAAGTTTCAATAAATTTCATATAAAAATAAATTTTGGAAGTGCTATGATACTTAATTCTAGCATTGCGTAAGGGCACGACAATGATTTAGTATGAGGGAGTGATGAGACTGAAATTATACATAGTCTCATCGTCCAAATCGGGCTTTAAAAGTGCTAATATATCATAAAACCGTACAAAACCCTTTGTTTTTGTTCATTGTGTGTTTGTAGGTTCGTATTTTGTGAGTTCAGCAAAAGATTACAAGAAACAAGCAAAAACGAACACGGAAAACGAAGCGCACAAAGAACCGGACCCGAGCATTGATTTTCCACAAAAGTCCTTGAAATTTGAAGAATTGACAAGATTGGTCCCTCAAGAATTGAAGACTTGTCACTAAATATAAATCTCTAATATTTTATTTGGGTCTCTTAAGTTTCAAGAATTGACATTTATGGCCCTTGAAGATTGCCCAAATTGCAAGACAAGTCCTTGTGAGAGTTTGATTTAACTTTTGTGCCAAAAGTGTAATTAGACCAAAGATATTATCAAAGGATTAAACCCTAAACTGGCTGTTGTGAAGTTTGGAATGAAAATGATGATGTTTGCTAAGTACATAGACCAAAAATGCCACAAAACATACCCATTTCCCTCACAAACCCGACCAGCCCTCACTCAAGCCCAACAATCCAATACCAAATCGGCCAGAACCTTAATCCGACCATTTCTACCTCAGCTATCCACTTAACCCCTAATAATATATTAAATCATTTTTAATACCAATTTAATATTAATTTTTTAGGCGACAAACATGTTTACTCCCCTTAACTACGATCTAAACCTCCACTATACCTCTAGCAAGAACCCTAATCCTAGATTTCTCAAAACCTAAAATTAATCCTACCCTAATTGTAGATCATTGATTAAACACTTATTCAACCAAACCCCACCTTTATAACAAGTTCACATACACCACAAGGGCCCACCACATGCTCCCTGCCCCAATGTTCATCCTTTTATAGCAAGTGCACAGTGGATATGATAGGCAAGCCCTGGAACACTTAATTAGTGCACCAGACTCGAACCCACCAGAATCAAGCCAAAATACAAGCCCAGTGACTCGGGTCAGAATCAACAAAAATTGGCTTAGTTGACTTGATGGCGCTGGTTATTTTCCCCACATTTTTATTTCACATCTATTTTAGTTCTAATTTATTTTTGTTTATTTGTTTTAGTTAAACAGTAACTTTTTTTATTCCAAAAGTGTAGGAGAATGTGGGGTAGCAGTTTCTTTTATTTACTCTTTGTTATAAACCGCAAACAGATGAATGGAAAGGCAGTTGAAAATTTCCAAATTTTATACTCTATGTGTGAGAGTATTTCTTCCATTGCTATCCTAGTTTTGGAAACATTAGGAGGTGATCTTGGAAACTAATTTGAATTAGCGTGGTGTGCCTTTAGCGTAAGTTCAAGTTAGATTGCCCAACGAGAGATTCGAGTAGTACGACTGTAACTCGAAAGGACCGCTGTTTTAGTATAGGTTTTGTGACGGGTTCAAATATCCAAATTCATTAGCTTCTGCCTATCATTTGGTATCAGAGACCATAAAGGCCCGAACTAGTGTAGAGTTGAAGAAAATTTTGGAAGTTATGGAAGCCGACAAGAGGGATGTGGCACAACAGATGAAGGTGATGCAAGATCAGATTCAAGAGCTTATTCTTTCCACTAACCAGCGACCCAATGGTGATAGTTCTAGTTTTGGTGATTCGGTTAACAGGGAAGGATATGGAAACCGTTATACAAATGACATTAAGGTTGACATACCCGAATACGATGGAAAACTACATCCGGATGAGTTTGTGGAATGGCTCCGGACTGTAGAACTTGTTTTCGATTACAAACAGACCACTGAGGACAACCAGGTTAAAATTGTTGCTTGGAAACTACACAAGTATGCCTCAACATGGTGTTTAATGTCTGTTTGAAGCGAGAACGATTGAGGAAGGACAAGATTCGAACATGGCCAAAGATGAAAGAAAAGATGAAGCAGAAGTTTCTTCCTTCATTCTTTGAAACAAGGCTTAGGTCCCGTTAAAGATTACTCACGTGACTTTTAGTATCTATTAATGAAATGTGATATACCTGAGGATGATCCTCAGACCCTAGTTCGCTATTTGGGGGGGGGGGGACTGGAACCACAAGTTGCCAATGTTGTGGAACTACACACATACCAAACCCTTGCTGAACTCACACTTCTAGCCCACAAGGTTGATTCCCAACAACGGACTAAAGGCAAACAAGAATTCAGGCCTAGTTTCAAACCTAACCCACAAACAACACCCACCATCACAACTAAACCTATTAACCCAATAAACACTAAACCTGTCATCAACAACAACCAAACCATCGAAACCCCCAAATCTCCTCGAAAATGCTTTTAATGTCAAGGGATCGGGCACATTGCCTCTGAGTGCCCAAACAACAGACTTATTACCCTCGCTGATTTTGAATTAGCGGGTGGATATGACTTTGGTGTTGAAGCCAGTGTTGAACAGTCGCTAACAGTTGAATCAGAAGAGGTGGTTGGTCCTGATGTTGGTGACTTACTAGTGGTTCGGCGGGCTTTGAACAACGCACCGGTTCGAGAGGAAAAACTCCAACTTGAGGCCATCTTTCACACAAGGTGTACCATTGCGCAAAAGGTTTGTTCTATGATAATTGACGGAGGTAGTTGTACCGATTTCGCCTCTCAAAGGATGGTTTCCAAGCTGAATATACCCACTGAATCCCACCCATCACCCTACGTCATTCATTGGTTGAACCAAGGAAAAGGTATACCCGTATCCCACCGAGTTTTACTATCCTTCAGTACTGGTAAATCATATTCAGATAAAATTTGGTGTGATGTCATCCCTATGGATGCTTGTCATGTATTGCTTGGGCGTCCTTGGCAATTTGATCGATGAGTGATACACGATGGCTACTGGAACACCTATTCTTTCATTCATAATAATCGAAAGATAGTCCTCACTCCCATTTCTCTAACCACACCACCCTTAAAACCCACATCGTATTTGAGCATACTTTTAAAATCTGAACAACATGAATTCCACCCTGTCAGATAGTTTATTTTGTTGGGGCTTGAAGAAGAGGTGAGACCACCCCAACCAGCCACACACCCACTTGACCTTGCTGTTCTTGATAGAAGCTCCAAATTTAGCAAAGAAGCAAATGACTTAGCAACAGAACTTAAAACCATCCATCAGAAAGTTCATAAGAGAATCACCAAGAATAACGATCTTATTAAGTATCGTCGGGATAAGGGGCGTAAACATATCCTTTTCAAGCCGGGTGACTTGGTATGGTTGCACATGCGAAAGGAAAGATTCCCTGCCAAGCGGCGATCTAAATTGAACTCTAGATTCGATGGTCCGTTCAAGATTTTGGAAAAGGTGAATCATAACGTCTACAAGATTGATCTCCCTGGAAACGTTTCAACCTCCTTTAACGTAGCGGATCTTCAACCATTTTGGATCTAGCAGAACCCCTTACAAGTTTGAGGACAAACTCTTCCGATGAAGGGGAGGATGATAGGCAAGCCCTGGAACACTTAATTAGTGAACCAGACTCGAACCCACCAAAATCAAGCCAAAATACAAGCCCATTGACTCGGGTCAGAAACAACAGAAATTGGTTCAGTTGAGTTGATGGCGCTGGTTATTTTCCCTACGTTTTTATTTCATAGCTATTTTAGTTCTGATTTATTTTTGTTTATTTGTTTTAGTTAAGCAGTAACTTTTTTTATTCCGAAAGTGTAGGAGAATGTGGGGCAGTAGTTTCTTTTATTTCCTCTTTGTTATAAACTGCAAACAGATGAATGGAAAGGCAGTTGAAAATTTCCAAATTTTATTCGTTGTGTGTGAGAGTATTTATTCCATTGCTATCCTAGTTTTGGCAACATTAGGAGGTGATCTTGGAAACTAATTCGAATTAGCGTGGTGTGCCTATAGCGTAAGTTCTAGTTAAATTGCCCAACGAGAGATTCGAGTGGTGCGACTGTAACTCCAAAGGACCGTTGTTTTAGTATAGGTTTTGTGACGAGTTCAAAGATCCAAATTCATTAGCTTCTGCCTATCAGGATATATGGCTATGATAAAATGCTTACTCCCACGGAAAAGTTGGACGACCCTGATGAGTTTCAAACAGCTATCATCAACAATATTACAGTAGAGATCACATGTGGCATCATTGACCAATTTCAAACAAAGGATCATAAGTGCATATTCGGATTATACCTAAGGGAAATCTTGGAAATCTTGGAAATCAATCACTTAGGGTTTTAGCTTTTCTTTTTCTTTCTAGAAGACATGTAGTCAATATATAAGGCAATAGGGCTTTAGTTTAATTTTTGTTCCAGCTCTTTGTACTTTTTTTTAAATTTAATGAAATTCTAATTTTTAAAAGTGTTGGTCCCTTGTAATCAGTACTATACTTTAGTATACTAAGTATAGTCCTAACCCATGGTTAAGTAATGCAATAAACTTAATACAAGTAAGTAAATAACACAAAGGTTTTCAACGTTTAACTCTTAGCTTTATTAAAGAATTATACCCTATTGTATACGAAGCTACAATAGGGATTGAATAGACAATGTGTGGTTTTGTGATCTCCTCACTAACAAGCTAGTCCAATCCTAACGATTGCTAAGCTTGACAATTCTATCAACAAGAGTTTAGAACTCAAGTGTTTGATCGTGTTTGGATGAGAGATAACTTTGTTTATGAATGTCTAAAGCATTAAGTGCACAAACTTATTTTCTCTCCTTTTACAAGCATCCTATTTATAGAAGGAAAGTTGGGTAGAAGACAATAATTGCCCATGTGCAATTCTTGTCTTATTGGTACAATGTATTATCTTGTCTTACCCTATTCTAAGTAGTAAGACGTAAGTCCTTTACACTTTTCAGTGCCCCATCTATCCCAAAAGGGTAAGTCACGCTAATTGTGTGATGTACTTAATCTTGTCACAATTCAACTTATCCCGCCTTTACTTCAGTCTTGGAGAATGCTTGTTTTCTTCAGGGAGATCGTATGGGGTTCAGTGAGTCTATTGCCACAACTCACTGAACCCATCACCTTCTTCTTCGTCATAGAAGTCATTCATTGAGCTTCGCCTCTCTGAATGCTCGAGTCTTTCTTTTAGACTCAGTCTAGGAACTCGAAGGCAACTCACTGAGTGACTGTTCACTCAGTGACATTGTTATGTTCAAGGTTAATACTTCACTTAGGCTGATTGTTATTCAAATCCATCAGTGAGGTCATTAGGTACTGAATTGACCTAACAATCTCCCCCTATTTGGATATAAAATTTGCCTAAGTGAAATTGTTATAAGTGAGCAAAAAGGCTTCTTCTTATTACAAACTATTCTACTGATGAAAAGACTTGATATAACAAAGTACTTCATTTTCATTCATCATTACATAAGACTGAATAGTCTGATACAAGAAACATAAATAAAACAAAAGATTACAATTATTCAGGAATCTATTGCTTCCCTCTTCACCCTTGATGACTTTAACACCTTTTCTTTATCAGGCCTCCTAACAATTATCTTCCTGAGCTTCTCAGCAAATCTTTTATTCTCGTCAGTCTGAACTTGTCCAGCCATCACAAGAAAGATGAGAACACTCTCAGTAGTGCATTTCTCTATGTCACTCATTCTGTGAAAAGCTTGATCCCCAAATACATCAATGAAGAAGATACCCCACTCAGGTTCTTCTATAACCATGTTGTTCACAAAGGGGATATTTTCAGGGAGGGTGCGATTGCAGTCTAACCCAGGGATCTTAGTCTCAGCTTCAAGCTCAACTCTTTTTCTCTTTCTTCCCCGAGTTTTGGTAGGATCCTGTTCAGTTAAAGGAAGATCTTCAGTGATTCCCAATTGTTCCTTCATCTGATTCAACCTCTCATATCTCTTACTGAGAGACTTGAGTATCTCAGGGACACATTTGTTTGTTTTGGTCCTGAAGATCCTTCCCATTTCGTCCCACTCACTGAGACCAAAATCACCAAATGAAAATTTCTTCATAACTTCAAAATTCCTCTCATCATTGTTTCTATAAACAGATACTGAGACAGGTGTGGTATGAGGAATGATCTGAAGGTTAGTGATTGGTTCAGGATTTCTTCTTTGGGTGACGACTTTGGTGTATTGGTCATACAGTTTCTTAAGTTGGGTGGTTATTTGTTGTTGCTTCAAGACCATTTCATCCTGAATGGCCTTGAGTTCTTCCTCCTGCTTTTTGATGAACTCCTCTCCCCCTTTCTTGCTCAGCAAGGCATCAGGGTTACCACCCACTTCTTTCACAAACTCAGTAGATACCCTTAAGATCTCAGCCTTTGTTGCTTCACTAGCCTTAGCCGACTCTATTCTATCTAAGTACACTTGAATTTGATCAAGAGTCATCTTGTACATTATTCCATTAGTCTCATATGGTACCAAGACAATGGCATTAGGATCAGGCCTTCTTTCTCTTATAGCTTTTACAAGCTTCTCTGGTGGAGGTGTTAGGGTTTCATCAGCAATGCCTTTGCCATTATCTAACTTAGATACTGAGGGCTCCGGGTTGGGAGGAATTGAGTTTAAGGGTTGGGGTTGTGCTAGTTCTTCCTGCTCCCCCTCAGTGTGAGAAGGAGGTTCAATCTAAGTTAAAATCATTGGTGGCACGTTCTCCCCCTCAAAAGTTGAAGGATCAGCCTGACTAATCCCAGCTTTTTCCCTATGTGAGGGTCCTGAGGTGGTGGAGGATCCCTTGAAAGCCTGAAACATCTCAGTCACCATTTCCTTCATGGACCGAGTGTCAGCTTTGATAGTTTTAACATCCAACTGAATTAGGGATTGAGTGTTTTCTATGGTGGTAATCCTTGTCCTAAGTCTAGGAATATCAGCTTCTTTCAGGGATTTTGAGATGTCAGAGAGATTGGAGGCATTAGCCATGTAACCTTGTGCAGCCCTTGACAATCTAAACTCTGCTTCAGCATCCATATGAACATCCTCATAGATGGCATCACATTTCCCTTTCACCATATCCAAGTCAGACCTAAGAGAGTCTAACCTGGTGAAAACCTTAGTGAGCCTGTCTTCCTTCAGTAACTCAAGTAATTGACTAACTCTAGAATTGAACTCAGTGGTGCTAGTGATCAGTCCATCCAGAGTTGTCTTCAAGGACACATTTGCTTATATAGTAGGAAGAGCATGGTTGAGGAAGTTGATGAGATTCTTCTCTTGATTTTCATGACTATTGTTAACAAAGCTGATGAATTCCATTTGGTTTTCCACCTGAATTCTCATCTTCTCCTCAGCTAGGTCAAATCTATCACCATATGTCCTGAACTCATCAAGGAGTTCATCAGCCTTTGAAGCCAAGTCTTCATGAACCTGAGTGACCTCAGCTTTCAAGGTTGTGGAAGATTGAGTTAATACATCCTTGAGAGTTGCATTCAAAACCTTCTCATCCAGAACCACAGTCTGAGTCCCCAACGAAGAGGTGTTAAGTTTTGCCTCTTGGGAGGGCTTATTCGGTACCTCAGGGGAGGGCTCTTTTTGTTCAGATGCCTCAGGGGAGGGCTTTTGTTGAGCCTCAGGGGAGGGCTGTATGTCCGCGAACAACGGTGGGGACTGTGGCTTCTGGTCTGATTGAGGAGGGGCCTGAGTTTCAGGTTCATCCCCAGCCTCAATCATATCATCGTCATCACTGAAACCTTGGAGTAACTCGTCAGGCTTCTCGAGTAGATTTACAAAATATCCAAAGTTCAGTGAACCCTTAGGTTTGTCCAGCTCCCCTTCAAAAGAAGGTTTGCCTTGGTTATCGTCACTCCCTGCCCTAAATCCTAAGGCTTGGGATTTAGCCAACTGATACTCAGGGGCAGTTTGTGATTGATCAGTTGTGGATGTAAGATCCCTATCAACATGGTGTTTTACCCGTGGGCGTCCCTCTGAGTCTTTGGGATCAATAGTGGTTCCCTCAGGCAAAGACTTTTGTTTTAGTGTGCCTTCATCGGGGTTTGTGGAAGTGAGATTCCTATCAGCAGGGTGTTTTACCCGTGGGCATCCCTCTGAGTCTAAGGAATCAAGTTTTGGGTCCTCAGGAAAATACTTTTGAGCTAGTGTGCCTTCATTGGACTTGGTGGAAGTGATAGGCCTATCAGTGAGGTGTGTTACCCGCGGGCGTCTCTCTGAGTCTTTGGCCTTAGTTTTGGCCTCAGGAAAAGGTTGTGATTTACGAATGCCCTCATCGATCTGAGTGGAAGGCAGTCCCGTAGGAGAAGGTTGTTTATTTCCTTGTCCATCAAGAGGACCAGTAGTTTGGCCCGTCGACCCTAACTGTGATGTATCAGGGCCTCCCGAAAGCTCTTTCCCTTGGGGTAGATGAAGCTTGATCTGAACAAGAGTAGTCTTTTTAGCCTTGGCCTTTTTGTGTCGTGCCTCGGAAGCCTCAGGGCCCTGTGCCTTTATTGGTTTGGTCTTTGGCACAGTCTGAGTCTTCTTGTTCCCCTTCTTTGGTAAGAAGGGAATGGGAGACACGGATGATTCACGACTGATCACCTCAGTCATGTGAGCCGTCAATGCAATGGGGTTGACTTCAGATGGGTTCTTTAAAAAGTTTGTGGAACTCGGGATGGGAGTAGAAAAACACATTGAATTTTTCCCGAGTGTAAAGGGAACCTAGTAACCGTTCTAAGGCGCATGATATGAATCTTGGGTAAGAAACATACTTTTGCCTAGACTCCTTCAGGAGCCTGGTTACAAGATCATTATAAACGATCTCTCCTATGTCAATCTTCAGTCCATTAATGAGACTGTAGATTAGCATCTGCTGAGTAGAATTAACTTGCTCAGTAGATGAATAGTTCCCACCGATCACCTGAATCACAAAAGTGACCAGGATCCTCCAAGCCATGGGGAAAGCAGTTTTGATCAATGGGGTTTTAGTCACAAGTAACTCAGGGACCCGATTTCTTTTAGTCCTTTTTTAACTGACTCCATGTTAGGATGTGCAACATACTTTCCATTGTTATAATCAAGTCCACTAGTTTGACAAAATATTTTGAAGTCTAAAATCAATGGTGTCTTCCCATTGTTTACAGTGAACATGATGACACAGTTCTTATGTGACTTGATCTCAGACCCTTGAGATCCTTCAGGCCCTTGGGTAGTGGGGGTTATAACCACAGCCATATACTAGAACTCCCTGAGATATTCATGGTAGAAGACTGAGGGGGTTTTTGTAAAAGCATCAGCCCAATCACAGTTTTTCAAGAATTTGCAAATTGGTTTGTAGGCTGATACACTACTAGGGTAATTGAAATTTCCCTCATAGTTGTTTCCTGCAAAATGGACACCCTCATTGGTGAGATGCTCAGCCTGAGGGGCATATTTGATAGCTTTGGACATTGCCATTTAAAGTTAGCTTTTAAAGATTTGAAAAAGGAGAATGGCAATTTGTGGAAATCAAATCAAGACTTGTTTCTTGTTATAATACAACAAAATTCACCAAGTGACCTAATGCAAACTTTTGCCTTATAAAAGGATCAATAGTTATAAAGAATATGTAACTTTGATTGTTTGTGCTATATAACAATAAAACAAGTGATCAATGTGATTGCCTTTTTACAAGAAACCTTTTCTGGAAACTCGTTTGAACACACACAATTTTTCTATGAGAGAAAATTTCGGCAGAGTAAAATTGCAAGTTCTTTGTGTGTGTGTTTGTTTTGATTGAGGGTGATAGGTGTGAAAACACCCATCCTTTTACCACTTATTTCTTGCTAAAACAATACCAAAACGCGTATTTAATATCATTTGTTTGGAATTATGTGTGGTTTGTGTGTTTGTTGTGTTTTCAGAGCCAATCGGATAAATATTGAAGAAAACATGGGATTGCACAGGTTTTATCGAAGAAAAAGACTCAAGACGCAGTCTATAGTCCAAGAGATGCAAAAGATTTGAAGTCAATGGGCCTATTTGAAGATTTATCGAAGAAAAGGACCAAAGATGGAAGATTTATATATGTCGAAGAACTCAAGTCTATTAAACGAAGAAATTAAAAGACGAGTTAAATTTATTCATCGACAAATCCCGAATCTGAGTCGAAAACGTCAACTTTACTGAAAAGACGAGAAGACGAAAAGAGAGAAGGAAATCCCACTCACCAAACACCCACAAGGACTATATATAGGGATCTCCTCACAACTTTGGAAGGCAGCTTTTATTTTTCTTCTTTCTTTCTTTTTGTTTCGTAGGGAAGAAGCCAACACCACTAAGGTGTTGGTGATTTTTATTGTTTTTGAATCCTTCACAAATTTGTAAGTTTTAATCTTCCATTTAGTTTGTTTAACATTAAGCTTTCAATACCATCTTTCCTTTAATCTTGTTCATCTTGTTCTTATTGATTTAAAGTCTTAAGTTCTTATTTGGTTGATTTGATCTACAAAAGTTAGTGGGTTTTGTGTTTTTGTTGTTTTGGTTTGATGTTTATGGTTAGTAGATGATTAGTGTTTAGTTTGGTTTAAACTTTTGGTAAAACTTTGTTGATTTTGATTAAATTTGTGGCTTTGTTGATTTCCCTGTTCTTCGTTGTTCTTCAACATTTCCCAGATTCCGAATCAAATTGGTATTCCGGATCAAGGGGGTTTGTGTCAAATATTCCGGATCAGTTTATTTCATTTAGACATTCCGAATCAAGTGTTCATCCGGAATAATTAATATTCCGGATGAGTGTGAATATTCCGAATCAAAGTTTCACATTTTATTCCGGATCGACTGGATATTCCGGATCAACAGGATATTCCGGATCAGTCATTTTCTTCAAAACATTCCGAATCAACCCCCATTATTCCGGATCACATAATTATTCCGGATAGCATTCATTATTCCGGATAGCTCTATCATTCCGGATCAACCTTCATTATTCCGCATCACCGTACATTCCAAATCAAGCAATTCCTTTCATTTATTTCGGATCAACGACATTATTCCGGATCAAGGTTTTAAGTTTTATTTATTCCGAATGAACATCTTTTTCAGCTTTTCTTATTTTAAGGTTTGCTTTTTCTAAATTGAGTTTTTCAATTAAGTCTTATTTATTGTTTTATTTATTGCTAAGTTTTAATTTCACTTTATTATTTCTAAATCATTTTTAATTTGTTATTTTTAGCTTACCTTTCTCGCTTCGCGTATTTCCTTTTTCGTAGAATAGAAAACCAATCCCTTTTTAGCAACCAAGAACAACTATTCCACTTTGAACCGTGATCGATTCGAGAAGATACCGAGAGAATTAAAATTGAACCCAATGAAAACCCTTGTATCAAATGGCGCTGCTGTCGGCTCTTCTCGTAAGGATTAAAAGTTTTTTGTGAGAAATTGGATTTTGGGATCCGTTCACCGTGAACGTTACTTTTTCATCCTAAAAATTTTCAAAAATCCAAAAAAATATAAAATTTTCAAAAATACAAAAAAATTAAAAAACATAAAAAACCAAAAATATTTCTGCTTTGCTTTTGCTTTGTTAGTTCTTTTGCAGGTGTATGCGTACACGATCAACGTCTTATCAAGAGCCCGAGCCTCTCGAAGACTTAGACATGGCCGGTGTACACAACAACAATAACAATCCACCTCAAAACAACATGAATAACAACAACAATGAACCTCTACCGGACAATCGCCCTATGATCGAACTTTTGCAAGCACATGTGGAGGGCAACAACGATCCAATTGTCATACCCGCGATTGCAGCCAACAACTTTGAGCTCAAATCCGGCTTTATTCAGATGGTCTCTGCTCAACCATTCTTGGGGCGTACCATTGATGATCCTCATGACCACATCAAAAGGTTCCTACAACTCACAAATACGGTCAAATTCAATGGTGTTCCACAAGAGGTAATCCGTTTACAACTTTTTCCTTTCTCCTTAGAGGGACAAGCCCGGCATTGGCTTGCAATGGAACCACCACAAAGTATTCTGACGTGGACGGACTTAGAGACCAAATTCATAAACTACTTTTTCCCACACTCTCGTACTACCGCTTTGCAGAATGAAATTATTAACTTTGAACAAAAGTACGATGAGACTTTTAGTGAATCTTGGGACCGTTTTAAAAAACTTTTAAGAAAGTGCCCACAACATGGTTTTACCAAAGTGCACCAAATTAATACTTTTTATAATGGTTTAAGCATGAATGACCAAGATTCACTAAATAGTGCCTCGGGGGGTAATATTTTGGTTAAGTCTTCTAATGCCGCTTGGGATATTATTGAAAATAAGTCTCGTGTGCAAACCAAGAGTGTTCGGACCAATGCCGCTAGTGCTAGTACTAGTGACAACGACAAGAGACTTGACAAAATTACTTCGCTTCTTGAATCGCTTGCTACCCAAACCGCTAGCAACACCAAAAGCATCAACGCTCAAAATGCTCATGTCAATGCCGTAAACCAACCATGTGAAATATGCGGGGGTCCTCACTCTTACACTACTTGTACCTCCACCCATGACTATCCTTCTGAGAATGTTAACGCATCATACGGTACCTATCCTCCGGCCGCTTATCAAGCTCGTCCTCAAGGAGACCACAACTTGCTTAGCTACCGCTCAAACAACTTTCTTTCCCCGCCCGGTTTTCCCCCACCCAATCAAAACCAACAACAAAACCTTAACCGGCCCAACCAAAACCAACCTCGAGCACCATACCAACCACCTCAAAGACAACCATATCCACCTCAAAGAAACAACCAAGTTTACCAACAACCTGCTTATCAACCACCCGCCTACCATGCTCCTCCTCCCAACCAACCCACCGCATTACACCAAGATGTTGAAACCTACATGAGGACTAATGATGTGATCGTGGAAAATCTCCAGCGGGAAATGGCCAACATGAAACCAGATATGGTGAAGCAAGGGAATGAGCTTCGAGCTGATATGCGAAACACTTTGGCAAGTCAAACAAATGACTTAAGGAACATGATGGCTGGTTTCTTCCAAGGTAATCAAACCTCTTCTTCGGGTTCTCTTCCGAGTAACACCGTTGCTAATCCAAGAGGGGAGATGAAAGCAATCACCACTCGCAGTGGCAAAGGTACCAAGGAACCTGAGCTTCCTATACCTCCACCGGTGATTGTGACTAAGGAAAACGAGTCACCTACTCATATTCCTCAACCTTCTATTTCCCCAATTCCTCCACCTCTTTCTTCTACCCCTCCACCACCCAAGGATGTGAGTGATCCTACTATTCCAAAGCCTTCCTCTTCTTCCGATATACCTTATCCCTCAAGGTTGAGGAAAGAGATGCTCAAAAGCAAGGACGATATTCAAGTTTCGAACTTTCTCAAAATGTTTAAACAATTGAATTTCAACATCTCCTTTGCTGAGGCTCTCGCTCACATGCCTAAATATGCAAAAATGTTTATAGATCTTCTTACTGACAAGGAAAAGCTTCTTGATATCGCTAATACCCAACTTAATGAGAATTGCTCCGCGGTTCTCTTAAGGAAATTGCCAACCAAACTTGGTGATCCGGTCGCTTCTTAATCCCTTGCAACTTCCCGGGAGTAGAGAATTGCATGGCCCTAGCCGATCTAGGTGCTAGTAATAACCTAATGCCATTAAGTGTTTGGAAGCAATTATCTCTCCCTGAGCTAGTCCCCACCAAAATGACTTTGGAATTAGCTAACCGTACGGTTGCTTATCCAGTGGGGATAGCCGAAGACGTTTTTGTAGGAGTCGACAAATTCACTTTTCCCGCCGATTTCGTCGTAGTCGACTATGAGATGGACCCTTGTGTTCCATTAATCGTTGGACGTTCATTCCTGAGGACCGGTCGCACTCTCATCGATGTAGAAGCGGGTGAGCTTATCATGAGAGTTGGTGACGATCAAGTTGTCTTTAACATGGGTAAGATTTCTAAACAGCCTTTTTCATACGAGAGTGTTAATTGTATCGACGTTCTTGATGAGGCTTGTGAAGAACACTTTAAAGATGCTTGTAAAAATATTCCTAACTCTCCTCCCAATATTGAGATCGTTTCCTCTATTGATTCATCACTAACTCTATTTGGAGAAAGTGATTTCCTTTGGAAAGATTTTGAAGCAACCATGGGAGATGTGAAGTTAGAATATGACGATTCTCCCACCGATTGGGATGAAGACATTCGTCTCATTGAGAAACTTCTCAAATAGGACCATATTTCTCCACCATATCCCACGACTATTGCTATCGATGAACCGAATTTGAATACGCCTACCATCGAAAATCCTCTGAATTTAGAGCTTAAGGAGTTACCATCTCACCTCGAGTATGTGTTCCTTGAAGACAAGAAGAAGTCGCCCGTCATCATTGCTAAGGACTTGAAAGAAGAAGAAAAATCTCGCCTTATCGCCGTGCTTAAAGATCATAAGAAGGAAATAGCTTGGAAAATTTCCGATATCCGCGGAATTGACCCAAACTTTTGTACTCACAAGATTCTCATGGAAGATGACTTTAAACCCGCAATCCAAAGCCAAAGAAGGGTTAATCCTCGAATTCATGACGTCATCAAACAAGAGGTTATCAAACTTCTAGATGCCAGAATGATTTACCCTATTTCGGATTCGCCATGGGTAAGTCCCGTCCATTGTGTGGCCAAGAAGGGCGGAATAACCGTTGTTCCCAATGAACACAATGAGTTGATTCCTACTCGTCTCGTTACTGGGTGGAGAGTTTGTATCGACTATCGCAAGCTCAATGATGCCACGAGAAAAGATCATTTTTCTCTTCCTTTCATGGATCAAATGCTCGAGCGTCTAGCGGGTAATGACTATTACTGCTTCTTAGACGGTTTCTCTGGGTATTTTCAAATTCCCATCGATCCCAAAGACCTAGAGAAAACCACATTCACTTGTCCCTACGGAACATTTGCTTACAAACGCATGCCTTTTGGTTTATGCAACGCTCCTGGGACGTTCCAAAGGTGTATGATGGCTATCTTCCATGACATGGTTGAAGAAACTATGGAAGTATTCATGGATGATTTCTCGGTTTATGGCGATTCTTTCTCTGCTTGCCTTGCCAATTTAGAACGTATGCTTAAGCGGTGTGAAGACACTCGCCTTGTTCTTAATTGGGAAAAATGCCATTTCATGGTAAAAGAAGGCATCGTGCTAGGACACAAAATTTCCAAAGCCGGTCTTGAAGTGGACCGTGCTAAAGTCGATGTTATTTCTAAATTGCATCCACCTTCAACCGTGAAGGGTGTGAGAAGTTTCCTCGGTCATGCGGGCTTCTACCGTCGATTCATCAAAGATTTTTCTAAAATCGCTCGCCCGATGACCCACCTCTTGGAAAAAGATACTCATTTTATATTTTCCAAAGAGTGTATTGAAGCCTTCAACCTTCTTAAGGATAAGCTAACTAAGGCACCGGTCCTGGTTACCCCTAATTGGGAGCTGCCTTTCGAGTTGATGTGTGATGCTAGCGACTTTGCTATTGGAGCGGTTTTGGGCCAAAGAGTGAATAAACACTTCCAACCGATCCATTACGCTAGCAAGACAATGACGGGGGCTCAATTGCATTACACGACAACCGAAAAAGAGCTTTTAGCTGTTGTCTATGCTTTTGAAAAATTCCGCCCCTATCTTGTCCTTTCTACCACCATCGTGTATACTGATCATTCCGCGTTGAAGTACTTGTTGACTAAACAAGATTCTAAACCAAGACTTCTTCGCTGGGTTTTGCTACTTCAAGAATTTAAAATCGAAATTCGCGATAAGAAGGGAGCCGAAAACCTAGCCGCGGATCATCTCAGTAGACTTGAGGATCCCTATCAAGGGGATCATCCGAACAAAGAGATCAATGACTCTTTTCCCCTTGAGACCTTAATGTCTATCAACTCGAATAATGATGAAACCCCGTGGTTTGCGGACATTGCAAACTACTTGGCGGGTGAAATTCTCGTTGACGGGTTAACATCCCAACAAAAGAAAAAGTTCTTCAAAGATATTAAGAATTACTTTTGGGATGACCCATATCTCTTCAAACAATGCGCTGATTTGATTATTCGCCGATGTGTTGATGGGCCGGCAGCGGTACAAATCCTTGACGCTTGCCACAAAGGACCCACCGGTGGTCACTTTGGTCCCAACTTCACCGCAAAGAAAGTGTTTGACTCGGGATTTTATTGGCCCTCCATTTATCGTGACGCTCACGAAATGGTGAAAAATTGTGATGCTTGCCAACGACAAGGCAAGATCACACATAAAGATGAGATGCCTCAAAATTTCATACAAGAATGTGAAATCTTTGATGTATGGGGTATCGAATTTATGGGGCCATTCCCTTCATCTAAAGGAAACAAATACATCCTTGTAGCCGTTGACTACGTTTCTAAATGGGTTGAAGCCAAAGCTTTACCCACTAATGACGCACCGGGTGGTTTGTAACTTTTTGAAATCGTTGTTCGCTAGATTCAGTGTGCCTCGTGCCATTATTAGTGATCACGGGACTCATTTTTGCAATGATCAATTTGCAAGAGTCATGGCTAAGTATGGTGTAAATCATCGTCTTTCCACCGCATACTACCCACAAAGTAATGGCCAGACTGAAATCTCTAACCGAGGATTAAAGCGAATTCTTGAAAGAAACGTGGGAGATCATCGCGCCTCATGGGCCGATAAACTTGATGATGCTCTGTGGGCTTTCCGTACAGCATACAAGACTCCGATTGGTTGTACACCATATCGTCTCGTGTACGGGAAAGCATGCCACCTCCCCCATTGAGTTGGAGCACAAGGCTTACTGGGCCTTGAAGTGGGCTAACTTCGATATCAACAAAGTCGGTGACCTACGCAAGATCCAACTCAATGAGCTTAATGAACTCCGGAATGAGGCTTATGAAAATTCTTTGATCTATAAGGAAAAGACTAAGCTCATTCACGACTCTAAGATTAAAAACCGAGAGTTCCAAGTTGGAGACAAAGTTTTACTCTTCAACTCTCGGTTGAAAATCTTTTCGGGCAAGCTGAAATCTCGTTGGTCCGGCCCATTCACCATTGCCCAAATTTTTCCATATGGTACTCTCGAGCTCGCTCAACCTAATGGACCTAATTTTAAGGTGAATGGCCAACGAGTGAAGTTTTACTTTGGTGAGGACATCTCTCCAGAGATGATTCCATCCCTCACCACGTTTCCCATGAACTAATTTTGGGTCGAGTCAGGCTCGTGACTCGGTTATCAAAAACAAGCGCTCCTCGGGAGGCAACCCGAGTATCTATCCTTTTCCGTTTTAACCTCCTAAGTGTAGGGGGACCTCTATAGGTTATTTGTGTTTGTGTGGTGATGTGATTACAGGGATGAATGCACTTTTGGAACCTTTGAAGAACCGTGCTCCCGTGTTATCCGAAATCCGGTTCTATCTCTCAACTATCGTGATTCAATTTTCTTCATACTCACATTTGAAATTGATCACGTTAGTCGTCTCTTCCTTAGCTTGATTTAACCAACGTGCACAATGTCATAAGTGTAGGGAGACGATATGTGTGTAAACACACATCTTTTCTACCACTTAATTACAATAATAACCGGACCAAAACGTGTATTTTATGTCTTTTATGTCGGAATTATGCGTGGTTTGTGTTTTTGTTGTGATTTAGGACGAAAAGGTGAAAAGTGGAGAAAACACGGGAATTCACGGGCATTTACGGACTTTTATTGAAGAAAAAGATGAAAGACGAAGTCAAGAAGTCAAGAGTGCAAAAAGAACGGAAGTCCAAGACCAATCTGAAGATTTATCGAAGAAAAAGTCAAAAGACGGAAGTTTATCAAAAGCCGAAGAATTCAAGTCTATTTTATTGAAGAATTTAAAGACGAGTTCAAAGAAATCCCAAGCCAAAAAGTCCTTAAAGTCCAAGTTTAAAGAAGATTAGAAGAATAAAGGACTAATGATGCAATTAATGAAGATTAAAAGAAGGAGGGACTTAATCTCGCAATTAAGAAGAACTGAAGGAGGGGAGGAAGCTTCCTTAATCCTCCCCTATAAATAGTCATTAGTTGTTAATCATTTTCCTTGTTGGCTAAATTGACAAATTAGCTCTTCCACCATTTATTTACCTTGCACCTTTAATTTCCTTGTCATTTAAATACTTGTCAATTTAATTACCTTGTCTTGCACATTAAATTCCTTTAATTTCAAGTAAGTTTTCATTTAATCTTTGTCAATCTTTACTTTATCTTGTTAATCTCTCATCTACCTTTCTTAATCTTTGATTTTTATGTTTATGTTTATGTTTATGTTCATGTTCTTTATTTTGATCAAATGGGTTTTTGATTATTGTGGTTAAATTTGTTTGTTTTGTTGATTTAAATTGTTAGTTTATGATTATTGATGTTTCGTTATTAGTTTGATTAAATCGTTAGTTTGATTTTGGTTAAATTTGTTGTTAGATTCGTGTATTTGTGATCCCTTGTTCTTCGGGAAGTTTGTTTCTGTGTTTCTGTATTCCCAGGAAAAGTTCCGAGCCAAGGCAAGAAAGGTTGTTCATTCGGAACTTTCCAAGTTCCGAACCAGTGGGTTTCATCCGGAACGTTCAAAGTTCCGGATCAAGAGTGTTCATTCGGAACTCAAAAGTTCCGAGTAAAGACTTGCTCATTCGGAAGTCTCAAACTTCCGAACGAAGGAGAAAGTTCCGACTCAACCAGGCTTCATCCGGAAGAGTTCCGGATCAGCAAAACTTCCGAGTCAGCATTGTTCATTCGGAACTCAAAAAGTTCCGGATCAATAGACTTCATTCGGAACTCAAAAAGTTCCGGATCAAGAAGATTTATTCGGAACTCAAAAGTTCCGAATCAAGAAGGCTTCACTCGGAACTCCAAAGTTCCGAACCAAGGGGCTTCATCCGGAAGTCTTCCGAGTCAAGGAGTTCAGGATCAAGATAGGTTCATTCGGAACTCAAAAAGTTCCGGATCAACTCAGAACTTCCGAATCAAGGTTTCTTTCAGTTTTATTTTAGTATCTGTTTTAAATTTCTCTCTTTTATTTTAAAACTTTATTTTTCCCGCCTTTTATTTATTTGCACTTTAAGATTATTTTCCTTAGCTTTATTTTAGCCTTGCCTTAGTTTAAGTTTTAGTTGCGTTTTAAGATTTAAGTTTGCGTCATTTATTTTAAGTGCCTTTTAATTTTAGTCATGCTTTTAAATACTTGCACCATTTACTTTAATTAGACTTAGATTTACTTTAATTGCACTTTTACTTTATTGCTTTGCACATTTATTTTAAAAACAACAACACAACTATTTGTTTCACCAAAGAACGACTGAGTCACATAGAGAGCCTAGATCAATTCGATTAGACACCGAGAATACGAACTTTAATTTTAATACGGGGTGTCAAAAGCCTTGTATCAAATGGCGCCGCTGCCGGCTCTTTTCGTAAAGATTAACGGTTTTCTGTGAGAGACGCGTTGCTTTTTGGGATCCGTTCACTTGTGAGCGTTACTTTTCTTGCATAAAAAATTCAAAAAAATCATAAAAATTAAAAAAATTGATAAAAAAAATACATAAAAATTAAAAATTTCTAAAATCCAAAAAGATTTTATCTTTCTTGTGTATATATATTGTCTTTGTGTTTGGTTTCTTTTTCTTTTGTATTTTCAGGTGCATGCGTACTAGATCTTCTAATTATCAAGAGCCCGAGCCTCAAGAAGATTTAGCTATGTCTGGTGTTAACAACAATAATCCACCGCACCCTAATAATAACAACAATGTTCTTCCACAGCCCGATCTTCGGACCATGGAGGAGCTTTGTCAACCTACAATGTTAGGACGAGGAGGACCGATTGCGCCGATGCAAATCAACGCTCCTGAGTTTTCGTTGAAGCACCACATGATTCAGCAAGTACAAACAAACCCATTTCGTGGATTGCCTGATGATGATGCCAACAAACACCTCGACAAGTTCATTACAATCACCCAAAGCATGAAGTTGGCCGGTGCCACAATGGATGAACTTCGCCTACAACTCTTTCCACATACTTTATTACATCATGCCGAGAAATGGATTGATCGTCTCCCGAAGAATTCTATTCACACTTGGGATGACATGACTCAACGCTTTTTGTCGCGCTACTTTCCACCATCCATGGTCACAAGCCTTCGCAATCAAATCAGCGGTTTCATGCAAGACCCTGATGAATCTCTTTTTAATGCTTGGGAGCGATATAATGTCTTGATCGATAGATGTCCAAACCACAACATGCTCCCTGTGACCTTAATCGATACTTTCTACAACGGTTTGACTTTTCGAGATCGTGATACGATTAATGCAGTCGCCGGTGGCACATTCATGAAAAGGAGACCCGAGGAGTGTAGAGAGTTAATTGAGAACATGACTACTCATCATAAGAACTGGGATTCCTCTGCTTCTTCTAGGAACAACCCGAGAGTCAATGTTTCCTCTACTTCAGCAAACCCTGAGATGACCGAACTCACCCGCATGATGACTGAAATGAGCAAAAGTATTACGCTTCTAGCTTCAAACCAACAACAACAACAAGTTAAAGCGGTTGCTAATCCTTGTGAAACATGCGGCGGTCCTCACTCATACACCGATTGTCCTTCTACACAAGGAAATCCGGAAAATGTGTATGCAGCTTATGGTAATTATTCACCGAAAAATTACCAAGCTAGACAACAAGGGGATAGAAATCTGCTGAGCTACCGATCCAACAATTACCTTTCACCCGGTTTTTCTCCTCAAAACCAAAACCCCGCCAACAACTACAATAGAAGCAATCAAATCCCACCAAGAGCTTCTAATCCTTATCACCCACCCGCTCAACAAACCCCACCCATAACCACCGATGTTGAAGCCACAATGAGAACCCAAGGTGAGCAAATCAAGAATCTGCAAAGCCAAATTATCAATCTTAGAGGAGATATCACGAAGCAAGGAAATGAGATTAGATCCGAGGTTCGTGATAATATTCAATCCTCCTTCAGCACTCAAACGAATGAATTAAAGAATCTGTTGGCTAGTTTCTTGCCCGCCACTCATCCTTCTACTTCAAGTTCTCTACCTTCAAACACCGTCACTAATCCGCGAGCTAATGTGAGTGCTATTACTACCCGTAGTGGAGTCACCATCGTAGGACCACGAATCCCACCCCCATCATCTACACCTCCTCCACCACCATGTATCCCTACTCCTCCTACACCTAGTATTAGTGCACCATTATCGTCTTCGCCTCGTCATGACGATGTATCTCGGAAGGATCCTTCAACATCTCAACCTTTACCAACTACACCTTCACCTTCCACCTATAAACCTAAAATCCCATACCCTTCTCGCTTAGGCAAGACCAACGATCTAACAAAGGAGGACTCTCAAGTGTCAAGCTATATCAAGATGATTTCTCAAATGGGCTTTAGCATTAGTTTTCTTGAAGCACTTGTCCACATGCCCAAATTTGTTAAAGCATTTAAGGAATTGCTTAACAAGAAGGAGAAGCTGATTGAACTCGCCAACACACGCTTAAATGAAAACTGCTCTGCAGTTATTCTTAAAGAACTTCCGGAAAAGCTTGGAGATTCCGGTCGTTTTGTGTTGCCTTGCGTGTTCAACAAAACTGAAGAATTTACTGCCCTTGCTGATCTCGGGGCTAGTATTAATCTTATACCTTTGAGTGTTTGGAAAACACTATCATTACCCGACCTCACTCCAACAAAGATAACTCTTGAACTTGCGAATCGCACTCTCGCTTACCCTGTTGGTATAGCCGAAGACATGTTCATTAAAGTTGGCGCATTTACTTTCCCGGTCGATTTTGTCGTAGTTGATTATGAAATGGACCCTCGTATTCCTTTAATACTTGGTCGGCCATTCTTGAGAACCGGACGTGCTTTAGTAGATGTTGCCGAAGGTGAGTTAATCTTAAGAGTCGGGAATGACTCACAAATTTTCAAAATGGGGAAGCTTACAGGCAAATACTATGGACGAGAATCAGTGAATATGATTAATGTACTCGATGACTTTACCGTCTATGACAATCCTCTATTCGATTCTTCCATCGATAATCCACTCTTTGAAGATAATGTGGATTATTCTCGCTCCACTTTGGACGCTTCTCCCATTTATGATTCTCCACCGGTCTTTGATGCTTATGATGATGATTCTAGCTCAGATTCGGATGATTTTGATTGTACTTCTGAGTATCCCGAGCTGCCCACTTTCGATGATTTTGATGAGGCCGATACTCTTTCGAGCGATTCTTCACATGATGAAGATCCTCCGCCATCACTCGATCCTACTTTGGACGATTACTCATTTGAGGAAGATTTCTCTGAATTTCTCAACACTTACTTCCCTCATGAGAGTGATGCTCCTCCTTATGACTTTGAAGATTATCGTCTTGATCTTACTTTGGATTTGAAGAACATTCTGTCAAAGGAGAAGAAACCGGTTGACACCAATATCCGTTGCACATATGATTTGACACCTCTTTGTCCCCTTTCTGAGGACGAGGTTGTGCTTCTTTGCGGATCTTCTTCACACTCGGCTGAGCCTGAGTGCTATTTTCCCTTAAAGGAAAAGGTGTTCGACCCCGGTATTGCAATCCTTAAGCCATCTCAGTATCCACCTGATGAAATAAAAGGAAAAATCTTTGGAAATTTTGAAGACATGCTTGCACTACTTCACCCTTGCTTCCACCGTGCTCCATCACTGCTTAAGGGAACCTTGCTACTTCTTATTTGGCTTGCCTTGTTCGCCTTAAGCTTGTGCTATTTGATGGACGAAAACTATGTCTTTGATCCTGGTGGATATGTTTCATGCTTCTTCCGTTGATGATCAAGGTCGAGTCAGGCTTACGACTCGGTTAACAAAAACCCAGCGCTTCTTGGGAGGCAACCCATGTATCTATCTTTTCGCTTTCTTTATCATAAGTGTAGGGGAGACCCTTTGGTTTGCTTTCCTCTCCTCAGTTCTTAATCAGGGATTCGAGCTTCAACGATCCACTCTTGATGATTCTTGACGACCCGTGATTCCGTGGTCTACTTCTTCCCGGTTCTATCCTAAACTCTTTTCGATTCACTATTTTATATATTTTCTCAATATTAAAATAGGAATCTCTTTAGTTGTCTTTTCCTTAGTGAGATTTAAACAACGTGCACAATGTCCTAAGTGTAGGGGAGTTTACTCCCACATGCTTAAACATTGAGGACAATGTTTATCTTAAGTGTAGGGGGGACTTCTATCGAAGTTAAGTGGTCGTTTCCTTGTATTTGTCCACATTTTAACCGGAAAATCAATTTTTCGACATTTTTCAAAATTTTTGATCTATTTTGGCCTATTTGTTTTTCCCATTGTATAGTTATTTTCTTTCTTTGCTAGAATAAATGTTTAATAAGTGGTTTTAATTTTCAAACGTTGTGAATCTTTTGACTCAACCCGAGTTTACTTATCTAAGTTACTCTAGCTAGTATCCTTAACGTGTTTAAGTCAAGTTTTGCTAGGCTTTTATATAGGGAGCTATAAAACGTGAAAGTCTTAACTCTCACGGGTTAAGAACAAGAACTTTTCGCAAGTTCCTATAATTGATCCTAGAGAGTCGTTTATCAAGGGAACTTTAAAACGCGATTTCTAAACTTGAAAGATTCTAAGAATTTGCAAGATCCTATAGGCGACTCGAAAACCCAAAACTTTGATTTAATAGGCTAAGTATCCACGAGTCTCATTCCTTGAGATTTTAAACTGTGGAGAACGAGAGATGATAGAGCCAATTATAAGTTCAGTATTCTTTCGTGAATTTATGTGAGTTAATTATAAGCCTATTCTCCCATCGCTTGCTAATAATTTATCTGCTAATAAATAAGGTTGTACGATTTGAAAAGTTACTTAGCTTCTAGCCCAAGATCGTTTAAAAGTTGCTCGGTATGGATTAGAGTTCATAGCCAAGGCATAACTTATTGAATCGGGATGCGAAGGTTGGCGAGTCCGAAAAGGCCCTAACAAGGCATGAGGGCTATATTTTGTTGCTAAAGATCCAAAGTGATGTGAAGAATCATTTATCGAAAATCAATATGAAGGATCGAGACACACGACGAAAAGCAAATACTCCCCAAAAGTCATGGAGAAGTGTATCCGAAAAGACCCTAACAAGGTATGAGGATAAATAGATCCAAGTCATAAAAGGAGGCGGATCGTTGTATATCAAAGTCCAAAATAAAGATTGGAGAAAAATGAAGAAGTCGTGGTCCAAGTATGAATCTCTCAAAACTTCAAGTGAAGAAATTCCTATTTTGAAGAGAAGACCATTATTTCATGAACGTCTCTCAAGGTTTGAAGTATGAAGTCGCTGCCAAATATCGGTCCGAGAAAGGTCTCAAATCGCGAAACGAGTTATGCCAAGATATGAACTTTATGAGGTCCCGAGAAGCAGTTTTAAAAGATTTTGTCCTTTAGCTAACTATTGATTAAATCGTTCACTTTATTTTCGGACTAAATAACTATCGAAATAAGTCAACAATGCATCCTCGTGATCATTCAAGACAATAATAAAATATAAGAGATACACCTAGGAATAAGGGAGTCTAAGTGAGTAATTGGCCCACATGAGTTCATGTTAGTTTACTAACTTGTAATAACAATGATCTCGTTTTTAAACTTGGTTTGGAGAAAGTGAAAACTTGAGGATGATGATTATTCATGACATTTCCAAAACCCAAGGTATGCTTTTGATTTCTTTATTTTGTATGTTTTTAATTTTCTATTTCTTTAATAAAGGCCAACGTGGATTAATTATGATGAAAAGTGTAATCTTGCTTTGTAACTAATGCATTGCATGAGGACATTGCAATGGTCAAGTGTAGGGGATTTGATATGTGTGTAAACACACATCTTTTCTACCACTTAATTACAATAATAACCGGACCAAAACGTGTATTTTATGTCTTTTATGTCGGAATTATGCGTGGTTTGTGTTTTTGTTGTGATTTAGGACGAAAAGGTGAAAAGTGGAGAAAACATGGGAATTCACGGGCATTTACGGACTTTTATTGAAGAAAAAGATGAAAGACGAAGTCAAGAAGTCAAGAGTGTAAAAAGAACGGAAGTCCAAGACCAATTCTGAAGATTTATCAAAGAAAAAGTCAAAAGATGGAAGTTTATCAAAAGCCGAAGAATTCAAGTCTATTTTATTGAAGAATTTAAAGACGAGTTCAAAGAAATCCCAAGCCAAAAAGTCCTTAAAGTCCAAGTTTAAAGAAGATTAGAAGAATAAAGGACTAATGATGCAATTAATGAAGATTAAAAGAAGGAGGGACTTAATCTCGCAATTAAGAAGAAATGAAGGAGGGGAGGAAGCTTCCTTAATCCTCCCCTATAAATAGTCATTAGTTGTTAATCATTTTCCTTGTTGGCTAAATTGACAAATTAGCTCTTCCACCATTTACTTACCTTGCACCTTTAATTTCCTTGTCATTTAAATACTTGTCAATTTAATTACCTTGTCTTGCACATTAAATTCCTTTAATTTCAAGTAAGTTTTCATTTAATCTTTGTCAATCTTTACTTTATCTTGTTAATCTCTCATCTACCTTTCTTAATCTTTGATTTTTATGTTTATGTTTGTGTTCATGTTCATGTTCTTTATTTTGATCAAATGGGTTTTTGATTATTGTGGTTAAATTTGTTTGTTTTGTTGATTTAAATTGTTAGTTTATGATTATTGATGTTTCGTTATTAGTTTGATTAAATCGTTTGTTTGATTTTGGTTAAATTTGTTGTTAGATTCGTGTATTTGTGATCCCTTGTTCTTCGGGAAGTTTGTTTCTGTGTTTCTGTATTCCTAGGAAAAGTTCCGAGCCAAGGCAAGAAAGGTTGTTCATTCGGAACTTTCCAAGTTCCGAACCAGTGGGTTTCATCCGGAACATTCAAAGTTCCTGATCAAGAGTGTTCATTTGGAACTCAAAAGTTCCGAGTAAAGACTTGCTCATTCGGAAGTCTCAAACTTCCGAACGAAGGAGAAAGTTCCGACTCAACCAGGCTTCATCCGGAAGAGTTCCGGATCAGCAAAACTTCCGAGTCAGCATTGTTCATTCGGAACTCAAATAGTTCCAAATCAATAGACTTCATTCGGAACTCAAAAAGTTCCGGATCAAGAAGATTTATTCGGAACTCAAAAGTTCCGAATCAAGAAGGCTTCACTCGGAACTCCAAAGTTCCGAACCAAGGGGCTTCATCCGGAAGTCTTCCGAGTCAAGGAGTTCAGGATCAAGATAGGTTCATTCGGAACTCAAAAAGTTCCAGATCAACTCAGAACTTCCGAATCAAGGTTTCTTTCAGTTTTATTTTAGTATCTATTTTAAATTTCTCTCTTTTATTTTAAAGCTTTATTTTTCCCGCCTTTTATTTATTTGCACTTTAAGATTAGTTGCCTTAGCTTTATTTTAGCCTTGCCTTAGTTTAAGTTTTAGTTGCGTTTTAAGATTTAAGTTTGCGTCATTTATTTTAAGTGCCCTTTAATTTTAGTCACGCTTTTAAATACTTGCACCATTTACTTTAATTAGACTTAGATTTACTTTAATTGCACTTTTACTTTATTGCTTTGCACATTTATTTTAAAAACAACGACACAACTATTTGTTTCACCAAAGAACGACTGAGTCACATAGAGAGCCTAGATCAATTCGATTAGACACCGAGAATACGAACTTTAATTTTAATACGGGGTGTCAAAAGCCTTGTATCAGGAGACTTTTCCCACATGCTTAAACATTGAGGACAATGTTTATATTAAGTGTAGGGGGACTTCTATCGAAGTTTTAAGTGGACTTTTCCATTAAAATGCCTTCATTTAACCGGAAAATCATCTTTTTCAGCATTTTTCAAATTTTTAATTAACTTTGGCCATATAGTCGTAGTTTTTAAATTTTTATCGTTGCTTTCATATGTATATATCCCACAATAAAGTCAAAAATATTAATAAACTGGTGTAGCTAGTTTAGAAGTCTTTGGCATATTAGGCCCGTTGCGATTATTTTGACTCAACCCGAATAGAATTATCCAAGTTTATTCTAGCAAGTATCCTTAACCATGTAGACCTTAATTGGTTTATTAGGCTAAGCATCCACGAGTCTCATTACTTGAGATTTTAAATTGTGGAGAACGAGAAATGATAGAGTCAATTATAAGTCGGTATTCTTGCACAAGCTCACTTGGTGTGATTATTTGCCTATTCTCCCATCACTTGCTAATAATTTATATGCAATAAGTAAGGTCGTACGATTTGAAAAGTTACTTAGCTTCTAGCCCAAGATCGTTTAAAAGTTGCTCGGTAATGATAAGAGTTCATAGCCAAGGCATAACTTATGAAGCGGGGCGCGAAGATTGGCGAGTCTGAAAAGGCCCTAACAAGGCATGAGGATTCCATTTTATTGCTAAAGATCCAAGGTGATGTGAAAAGCATTATTCCCAAAATCAATATGAAGGATCAAGAATCACGACGAAAAGCAATCAACTCCCATAAAGATCATGGAGAAGTCTATCCGAAAAGACCCTAACAAGGTATGAGGATAACTAGATCCAAGTCCGAAAAGGAGGCGGATCGTTGTATCTCAAAATCCCAATTAACGATTGAAGAAATAATGATGAAGTCGTGGTCAACCAATTTGGAATATCCCTCAAAAGTCTCCAAGTGAAGAAACTCTATTAACGAAGAGAAGACCATTATCTCATGAACGTCTCTCAAGATATGAAGTACGAAGTACATGCCAAATATCGGCCCGAGAAAGGTCTCAAATCGTGAAGCGAGTTATGCCAAGATATGAACTTTTTGATATCCCGAGAAGCAATTTTAAGAGATTTTGTCCTTTAGCTAACTATTAATCAAATCGTCCTACTTTACTTTCAGACTAAATAAACTATCGCAAAATGTCCAAAAATGCATCTTCATGATCATTCTAAGACAAAAATAAAATATAAGATATACACCTAGGAATAAGGGAGTTTAAGCATATAATTAAGCCATGTGTGTAAGTGTTTGATTTGCTAACTTATAATAACAATGATCTCGTTTTTAAGCTTAGTTTGGGGAACGTGAAACTTGAGGGTGATGAATCTTCGCAGCACCGAAGCCCTAATGTAAGTCTTAGATCTCTTTGCAAGTTATTTCCATGTAGCTATTTTCAAGTGAAAATGGTTTTCTATCCTTTTGTTTCCTTTAAAGTTTTAATTTCTCTTAGTAATCTAATTTTTGTTTTAGTAGTATGTTAATAAGGCCAAGGTTGATTGATTATGAGAAAAGTGTAAAATTGCTTTATCACTAAGCATTGCATGAGGGCATGGCAATGGTTAAGTGTAGGGGATTTGATAGGTGTGAAAACACCCATCCTTTTACCACTTATTTCCTGCTAAAACAAGACCAAAACGCGTATTTAATATCATTTGTTTGGAATTATGCGTGGTTTGTGTGTTTGTTGTGTTTTCAGATCCAACCGGATAAATATTGAAGAAAACATGGGATTGCACGGGTTTTATCGAAGAAAAAGACTCAAGACGCAGTCTATAGTCCAAGAGATGCAAAAGATTTAAAGTCAATGGGCCTATTTGAAGATTTATCGAAGAAAAGGACCAAAGATGGAAGATTTATATATGTCGAAGAACTCAAGTCTATTAAACGAAGAAATTAAAAGACGAGTTGAATTTGTTCATCGACAAATCCCGAATCTGAGTCGAAAACGTCAACTTTACTGAAAAGATGAGAAGACGAAAAGAGAGAAGGAAATCCCACTTACCAAACACCCACAAGGACTATATATAGGGATCTCCTCACAACTTTGGAAGGCAGCTTTTATTTTTCTTCTTTCTTTCTTTATGTTTCGTAGGGAAGAAGCCAACACCACTAAGGTGTTGGTGATTTTTATTATTTTTGAATCCTTCACAAATTTGTAAGTTTTAATCTTCCATTTAGTTTATTTAACATTAAGCTTTCAATACCATCTTTCCATTAATCTTGTTCATCTTGTTCTTATTGATTTAAAGTCTCAAGTTCTTATTTGGTTGATTTGATCTTCAAAAGTTAGTGGGTTTTGTGTTTATGTTGTTTTGGTTTGATGTTTATGGTTAGTAGATGATTAGTGTTTAGTTTGGTTTAAACTTTTGGTAAAAACTTTGTTGATTTTGATTAAATTCGTGGCTTTGTTGATTTCCCTGTTCTTCGCTGTTCTTCAACATTTCCCAGATTCCGAATCAAATTGGTATTATGGATCAAGGGGGTTTATGTCAAATATTCCGGATCAGTTTATTTCATTTAGACATTCCGAATCAAGTGTTCATCCGGAATAATTAATATTCCGGATGAGTGTGAATATTCCGAATCAAAGTTTCACATTTTATTCCAGATCGACTGGATATTCCGGATCAACATGATATTCCGGATCAGTCATTTTCTTCAAAACATTCCGAATCAACCCCCATTATTCCGGATGACATAATTATTCCGGATAGCATTCATTATTCCGGATAGCTCTATCATTCCGGATCAACCTTCATTATTCCGTATCATCTTACGTTCCGAATCAAGCAATTCCTTTCATTTATTCCGGATCAACGACATTATTCCGGATCAAGGTTTTAAGTTTTATTTATTCCGAATGAACATCTTTTTCAGCTTTTCTTATTTTAAGTTTTGCTTTTTATAGATTGAGTTTTTTCAATTAAGTCTTATTTATAGTTTTATTTATTGCTAAGTTTTAATTTCACTTTATTATTTCTAAATCGTTTTTAATTTGTTATTTTTAGCTTACCTTTCTCGCTTCGCGTATTTCCTTTTTCGTAGAATAGAAAACCAATCCCTTTTTAGCAACCAAGAACAACTATTCCACTTTGAACCGTGATCGATTCGAGAAGATACCGAGAGAATTAAAATTGAACCCAATGAAAAGCCTTGTATCAAAGGGGTATTTATAGGCTCGACTGTGAAATAGAGTTTTATTTGTTATAATTTCTTTTCACATCCGCATTAAATGAAAGCGTACAAGTGGTCCCCCTATTTTCTTGGCAACTGTTCCATTACTGTAGAGATAACGCTTTTTTCAGAGATGACGTCGGGACACGTGCATTTGAAAGGACGTTTTTACAACGGATATTGCTAGAAAAAGGGTAAGCATTTAATGCTTAGTGGGATACTTGACATGAGTGACCCCTTGACTAGTTTATGACAATTTATTGAAGAAATATATGTTCCTTATTTAATATTGTAACTCACCAACCTAGGACATTAAGTAACTAAATCCTTAGAGAAATTAGTTACATCAATTAATGTACCTTAGTATCAAGGGGAAAATGATAAGAGATAGTTACTCAGAGAGAGGATCAAGAATATACATTATACTGAATCCATTTTCATCAGGGAGCCTGATTAATCAATATTCAGCATACCAAGTTCAGCTTTCAGTCTAGTGAACGTTGGTTCATCCAAAGGTTTGGTAAATATATCAGCTAGCTGATATTAAGTGGGGATGAAATGTAATTCAATATCTCCTTTTAAGATATGGTCCCTAAGGAAATGATATCTTATGTCTATGTGTTTAGTCCTGGAATGTAGGACTAGATTATTTGAAATGGAAATTGCACTAGTGTTGTCACAAAAGACAGGGACTACTTTGTATTCCACATTATAGTACCTGAGTTGACTTTTCATCCAAAGGATGTTTGCACAACAACCAGCAGCTTCCACGTATTCAGCCTCAGCAGAGGACATTGCGACTGACTGATGTTTCTTTGCACTCCAACATACTAGCTTGCCACCTAGGAATTGACATGCACCTGAGGTACTTTTTCTATCCATATTGCAGCCAGCATAGTCTGAGTCTGAGTATCCTTTAAGATCGAAGCCTGAGCAACGAGGATACCATAGACCTAGTGAGGGAGTACCCTTCAGGTACCTGAAGATTCGTTTAACAGCAGTAAGATGTGATTCTTTGGGATCGGCCTGATATCTTGCACATAAGATTGTTGAGAACTGAATATCAGGCCTGGTTGTAGTTAGGTACATTAATGATCCAATGATTCCCCTGAATAAGGTTTGATTGACTGATTTACCAGTAATATCAGGACCTAAGTTGTTGGGGGGAACCATGGGAGTCTTTATTGAAGCACACTCAGAGATATCATATTTATTAAGTATTTCTCTGGTATATTTTTCTTGATAGACTGAGATCCCTTTGTCCCCCTACTTGATTTTTAGTCCAAGAAAATATGTTAATTCACCCATCATACTCATTAAAAATTTCTTTGTCATAACTTTTTCAAACTTTCTACAAAGGTTATAGTTAGTAGATCCGAATATGATGTCATCAACATATATCTGGACTAGTAGAACATCCTCCTTGGTTCTGAAGATAAATAAGGTGTTGTCTATCTTCCCCTTGACAAATTTGTTCATTATCAGGAATGTAGAGAGAGTTTCATACCATGCCCTTGGTGCTTGTTTCGGTCCATAAAGAGCTTTGTCAAGTTTACAAACATGGTTTGGGAACTCAGAACTCTCAAAACCAGGAGGCTGAGCAACATAAAATTCTTCAGTGATCTTTCCATTCAGGAAGGCATTTTTTTCATCCATTTGGAAAACTTTGAAGTTCATGTAAGTAGCATGGGAAAGGAAGATCATGATGGCTTCCATTCTTGCTACAGGGGCGAAGGTTTCCTCATAGTCGATCCCTTGAAGTTGACCACACCCCTGAACAACCAACCTAGCTTTGTTTTTAATGACAATTCCGTCTTCATCAGTCTTGTTTTTAAATACCTATTTTATACCAAGAGCTGATTTCCCTTCAGGGAGAGGAACAAGTTTCCATACTTTGTTCCTGAGGAATTGGTTGAGCTCTTCTTGCATGGCCTTAACCCACCCTGGATGTGTCAGGGCCTCTGAAACCTTCTTTGGTTCAATTTCAGAGAGAAAGTCTGTAAACAGACATTCATGGGCTGAGGCAGCAGAGATTTTAGCAGCCTGACTGCGTGTGAGCATCCCCTCAGATACATCACCAATTATATTTACAAGCTCTATATGTTGTTGTCTTGACCATCTGTCCTGAGGACTTGGATTAGAGCTTGTCGATGGTTGATGATTATCAGGGACTAGAGATTCAGTACATTGTACTGGGACATCACCTCCTACTGAAGGATTTTCAGTAATAGGGGGATCGATATTTTCATCACTTGTCCCTTCAGTGTTCTCATAGATGGGTGAATCATTTGATTCTTCAGCTTGAGAAGTGATAACTTCAGGGACATATTGAGGTGTGATTAGATTATCAATTGACCTATTGTGAGGTGACATATGGAAGGATATATCAGCATCAGTTTGATACTGCTTTGAGGGATAATGTTCATACTCATCCGGAGGATATCTTGATGAGTCATTGATCCCAATCTCTTCCATTGATTGATTCGTGAAGTTAATGACATCCATACTTTCATCAAAGGTGACATAAGATGACTCCTCAACTTGTTGTCTCCTTGTGTTAAAGACCCTGAAGGCTTTGGAGACAAAAGAGTATCCAAGAAAGTATCCATCATCAGCTTTGGCATCAAATTTACCAAGATGGTCCTTTTGATTATGAATGAGCACAGAACATCCAAACACATGAAAGTAGCTGATATCTGGAATCCTTTCCCTGAATATTTCATAAGGAGTCTTATCATGTCTTTTGACAATAATACATCTGTTCTGAGTATAGCAAGCTATTTTTACAGCCTCAGTCCAGAAGTATTTTGAAAGATTGGATCCATTGAGCATGGTTCGAGCAGCTTCAATGAGAGTTCTATTCTTTCTTTCAGCCACACCATTTTGTTTAGGTGTGTAAGGAGAATAGAAGTTCTGAGAAATTCCTTTCTCATCACAAAAACTCTCAAGCTCTTGGTTCCTAAATTCTATTCCATTATCAGTTCGTAATTGTTTAACTTTAGTATCATTTTGATTTTCTACATGCTTTATAAAAGACATTATGAATTTAGGAGCTTGACTCTTCTTTTTCAGGAAGTATACCCAAGTGTATCTAGATATTCATCAACAATCACAAGGGTATATTTCTCATTATTTATAGACATTGGACTGACTGGTCCAAACAAGTCCATATGAAGAAGATGAAGACACTTCCTGTTAGAGAAAAAGAATTTTGGCTTGAAAGAAGCTCTCTTGTGTTTATCTTTTTCACAGGCTGAACAAGGCCTGTCTTTTGAATACACAAGAGATGGTAAGCCAAGAACTTTGTTTTGTTTTGCAAGTTTGTTCATATCTTTGAAATTTAGATGTGACAATCTCTTATGCCAAAGCCAATTGACAGAGTCTGAGGCTTTAGCAAAGAAACATGCTCCTGAATGTGTTACAGATGACATGTCTAGGACATATACATCATTTATTCTTGGAGCAGTCAACACAATTTCTTTGTTAGCATTGAAGATTGTTCCTTGCTTATCATCAAAATGAACGATGTACTTAGCATCACACAGTTGGCTGATACTGATGAGATTGTACTTCAGACCATTTATAAACGGCACTTTTGAGAAAACTATTCCACCACATTTGATTGAACCATATCCCTCAGTAACATAAGATGAAGTATCACCGAATACTACCTTAGGACCTGGTTGCTCCACGTAATTGTGCAGATAAATTTTGACCCCTGTAATACTTCTTGAACACCCATTGTCTAAGTACCAGACAGGCTCCTTGAAGTGTTTCTGCATAAATAACGAGGTGGATTAGTTTCTCTTGTGAGCCCACTTTTTAATAGGCTCTTTGGCTCGAAAATCTTGACGTCTTTCACCTCGTTTGAAGTACTCAAACTCAGCATGATCTGAGGTAGAATGAACATTGCTTCCACATGTTTTGCAGCTTAGTTCGACTGAGGATTCAGTACTTTGAGATGACTCAGCTAGCATTCCTCTTCTGACCATGATTATTCTATTGTTTCCTGAGGTAGTGTGATCATTGCTTCCACAAATCTCACACTCAGGGTAGTATACACAATCATCAGGTCTATGATCAGGAATGCCACAATGTGTACATGGTGGGTAAGGCTTAGCCTTGGATTTTCTGGTTTGTTATGAGGTGGGCCCATAGTTGTAAGGCTGAGCATTGTATCTTTTAGCATTTCTAATAGAAGCTATGTGCATCTCATGATCTGTTGTCCTATGATCTTCACTTTTACAATTTCATGCAATAGAGAACTCTAAAGCAGTTGTTAGTGGTGTGATTTGTATAGTGACATAGCTCATAGGAGGGTTTCTTTGTTTTAACTTTCTTAGAAGACTCAGGTTCAGTTTTGTTACTTGTTGATAATTCACGTTGTGAGGACACAGATGTTTCACCCTGAGTTTTAGAGGCTGAGTTCAGCTTCTCTTCCATGAAAAGTTGGAACAATCTACTTAACTCCTCTTTATTTATAATAGGAGTAGAGCTGACTGAGTGTGTATGAGTCCCTAAGGGAGATATAGGTTTGGTTGTTTTCTCAGTGACAGTTCCTGACTCAGTGTGATTTGGTATACTTTTGAGTCAGGCTTTGTTTGTTCAATACAACCTAACCCAACTCTTCCTCTAGGTGAGTGTTCTTGATAAGACAATGGAATTAGTTCAGAACATGGACTTGCCCCTTAAATATTTTTCAAAGGAGGTAGAGGAGTCTGAATGTCTTCAGCAACACTAGATGTTTCAGTGTTACTGACTTTATCAGTCTCTTCATTCAGACCAAGTTTTTTATAAATAGCCTGAGATTCAGAAATTAATATTTTTCCAGTATCAAAGTTAGGCAAGACACACTCAGGGTTTGATCTCTCAACCCAGTCTTTCTACTTAGGAATCATTTCATGATCAAACCCAACTGAGGCAGGGAGAAATGCCTTTTCGCTCATTTCCTTAGTAGGTGCCTTTTCAGTGAGTTGTCGCGCCCCAAGAATTTTCTTCTTTTGGGCAGGTACTTGACTGTTTATACACTCAGAAGCTAAGGTAGAGCTATTTGTCCATTTCTCATTGATGCGTTTTTCTTCCTTAAGTTGTTCTTGAAGAGCATGATTGATTTTAGTAAGTTCAGTGTTCTGAAGTTGACAGCTTACTACTTCAAGTTTGGCTTGTTTTAAAATTAATAAATCTTCTCCACATTTGTTTAATTCAAAGACAAGTTTATTATATTTTGAAAGAAGATTCAATCTCTGCTCTTCAACGAACGATAGGTCAATGTTTATATACTTAAAGAATTTTTGCCAATCAGATTCTTCATCCATAGAGAGAAGCATGTTTACCTTTCTCATAGTGATGTCAACCCATTCTCCATTTCGAGCATGATTATTTCCAACTGATAATTCATCATCAGCTAGAGCCATTAACACTTGATACCTGACTTCCTCCTCTTCTGAGGACAAGTCTTCATCATACCAATCAAAAGTTTCAGCTACCAGCCCTTTGGCTTTGTTCTGAGCAGGCTTTTGAGTCTGAGCAACAGTAGGTTCAGCTTCCAAGAGTACGAGTTTTGCTTTAACCCTTTTATACTCAGACCTATAGTCTTTCTCAATTTTCTTATTATTTTGAAAACTTTGGTTAACTGGAGAAGCCTGAATTAGTTTTGGTGTAAAGTTGGGTTGAAAATTGTCATTGCCTGATGAATAATTTTGATTTTTATAAGAGGCCAATAGAGTTTTTGAAAGACATTATTTAGCAAAATGCCCAGTTTTACCACATCGGTAACAATCCACTCCCTCAGTGGATTGGTTACCAGCAAATCTAGTTCTTTTGATATAGCGTTTGGTATTTGCCAACATGGCCCTTTCATGATATTCCCTGTTTAAATCCCTTATGTAATCAGCACTAGATCTTTCATCCACCTCATCATCGGAGGTTTCGTGAAAATATTGAACAATTGAATTTGAGTAAAAAGCAGTTGTAATGGGGCCATGATCAATTTGGGCAGTTTTGGCTGAGGTGTTTGTTATTAAGGCCTTCTTGGACTCAGGATATCTTCTATTTATTAGATTATCTTCATAGATAAATCTCTCATAAATGTCTACAAGATCCTGAGTCTATATGTGATTAGCATTTCTCAATCCTTGAGAGAAACCAAGCCATTTTTCAGGGAGACTGTTCACAAAACCAACATTGATTTCATTCAGTTTCACCCCATCATTCGTTAGCTCATTGAGCAAGGTTTTATACCTTATGTAAGTCTGAGGAAGTGTTTCAGATGGTTTGGCCCTGAAAGTGTTATATTCGAACTTCAGGTCCATAATCCTATTCTCCTTAGTGTCGGATGGTCCTTCGAAACTATGAAAAAGATCTGTCCAAGTCTCTTTGGCCGTCTCACACTCGATGACAGCCTCCATAATATCGTCAGGAAGACAAGATATTATGATGCTTTTGAGACGTTGGTCTTGATTGACCACTCTCCTTTAATCGCCAAACCATTGGTTTTCAGGTTTGTCATCACCAGCTGCTGTTTTTGGTTTGAATGGACCATTCTTAATACAAGTTATGTAATAAGGTTCCATTCCCATCAAATAATATAGCATTATTTTCTTCCATTTGTTAAATCTTTCAACTTCTAACTTAGGAGCGTTAATAGAGTAACTTGCTCCTTTTTTGTTAACAAGTTGAGGTACATTACTTTCAGCCATAATGGATCAAGGTTTTAAAAACTTTGAGACGGTGGTTAAAAGTTTTATAATCCTACCGCTCTGATACCACTTGTTGGTCCC
Organism: Glebionis coronaria; assembly: GCA_025667525.1. Taxonomy (NCBI): domain Eukaryota; kingdom Viridiplantae; phylum Streptophyta; class Magnoliopsida; order Asterales; family Asteraceae; genus Glebionis; species Glebionis coronaria. The sequence continues at coordinate 135,426,291 of CM046879.1, read as the reverse complement.
TTGTAATTAGTACTATACTTTAGTATACTAAGTATAGTCCTAACCCATGGTTAAGTAATGCAATAAACTTAATACAAGTAAGTAAATAACACAAAGGTTTTCAACGTTTAACTCTTAGCTTTATTAAAGAATTATACCCTATTGTATACGAAGCTACAATAGGGATTGAATAGACAATGTGTGGTTTTGTGATCTCCTCACTAACAAGCTAGTCCAATCCTAACGATTGCTAAGCTTGACGATTATATCAACAAGAGTTTAGAACTCAAGTGTTTGATCGTGTTTGGAGGAGAGAGAAATTTGTTTGTGAATGTATAAAGCATTAAGTGCACAAACTTATTTTCTCTCCTTTTACAAGCATCCTATTTATAGAAGGAAAGTTGGGTAGAAGACAATAATTGCCCATGTGTAATTCTTGTCTTATTGGTACAGTGTAGTATCTTGTCTTACCCTATTCTAAGTAGTTAGACGTAAGTCCTTTACACTTGTCAGTACCCCATATATCCCAAAAGGGTAAGTCACGCAAATTGTGTGATGTACTTCATCTTGTCACAATTCAACTTATCCCGCCTTTACTTCAGTCTTGGAGAATGCTTGTTTTCTTCAGGGAGATCGTATGGGGTTCAGTGAGTCTATTCCCACAACTCACTGAACCCATCACCTTCTTCTTCGTCATAGAAGTCATTCATTGAGCTTTGCCTCTCTGAATTCTCGAGTCTTTCTTTTAGACTCAGTCTAGGAACTCGAAGGCAACTCACTGAGTGACTGTTCACTCAGTGACTTCGTTATGTTCAAGGTTAATACTTCACTTAGGCTGATTGTTATTCAAATCCATCAGTGAGGTCATTAGGTACTGAATTTACCTAACAAAAAGTTTACATTGTGCTGAGTTCCATCTTTTATTTACCTTGTTTTTAGTGTAAAGTCATTTATATTTCTGCAATTTGATTTAGATTTTATTAAAATACTTTTTGGTTTTATGAAATTTGGTCAATACGGTTTTGAGATCTAAGGTATTCAAATTTGATGATATGCCTTTGCTTGACATCCAAAAGCATATCTAAGATTTGATAACTTGTTATAATATTGTTGGCTACCTTTATTTTTGTTTTACAAAGATTGGTCTCCAAGATTTTTGGTTCTAAGTTTTTTTGGTTATTTCTCTTTTGCATATCTCACTATGGCAAGAGTTTTTCCTTGATTGGCTTGTCGAACCAAACCTATGCTGTTTGTGTTTCTTTTCCTTGTGTTGTGATAGCATGTATCAAGATTATCACCCAAGTGTGGACTGTTGTAGTCCTCTTGGGCATGGACTGTTGTAGTCCCCATTTTTACCTTCTCATTTCAAAGCTTTCATAACCTCATCCTTCAACAGCTAGCTAGGAGTGTAAAGAACTTGGTGTGTTTTTGGACTGAGCAAGTCCAAAGGTGGTAACCCCTATACCCCTTTAGTTATTAATTGTTGGAATTGGTGTTTATGTGCTTTGTGTTGTTTAGAGCATTTTAGGTTTAAGTTTCCTTTGTTTCATGAGCTTTTAAGTTATTTGATGATACTGTTAACTAAAAAGTATATTTGAGGTCATTTGCAATAAATCTCTTAGTTAATTTTCCAAAACAGAAATAAGGGGGTATTTGGGTTAGTGGTTCAAAGAACATTGGGTGACAATTGGGCTCAACTTCTTTACCTGCACAACTTCCTTTCTGTTAGGTTAGGTGTTCTTAGTTGTTGTTTTCAGCTTTGGTAGGGTAGAGTTCAAGTTTGCAATTTATTTTCCTAAACAGCCAAGTAAAAAACAATAGGCTTTGTAAGACTTAATGTTGTGAGTTAATACTTGAAACTTGTCCAACTGTTAGGCTTTAGGGTATTTTAAATCTGTTATAAGTGGTTTTGATTTGGGTATCTTATTGTAGCTTAAATAGCTTTTCAAAGTTCATTATTTTTCTGTCAAATGCATCTGTTCGAGAAACTAATATCGTAGTTTTGTCCGATATCGGACAGAACTGTGATCGTTCTCTAACAGGATATCGGACATAACTGAAAAATTTGTCTGTGAAATTTTGCTTATTTTTGTATTGTTTTGCTTATTTCAGCGCTTATTGCCTTATTGTGGTTGCTTGTTTTTAGCTTATTTTGACTCCCCCACAAGTCCATTGCTTGTGGGGGGTGCCTTTGTTCCCAGAGTCAACACAAAACAATCTTAAATCAAGCCAATTTAGTTCTCTGGTCTGTTTACACTATCAGTGGGAAAAAAGTTCCCACAGACCATAGTGGGTTCCTACCCACTATTAGTTCATTTCCAACAGCTTATTCATTTTGATTTTCTAGCTTATTAGTCCACTGTTTTTGGCTTCTTTAATTTTTCCTTGTTAGATTATAACTCTTTAGAGTTTTTCAAATTGGTTTGGGATCTTTCCTAATTTCCTTTAATTTTTTATGATTATTTTAAGTTAAAAATTGTTTTTGGTCATTAAAAAATAGGTTTAATTAGTTTAAAAATTTTGAAAAATACTTTTTAGCATTAGAATCATATTTTTGAGGTTTACAAATTAAATAATAATTAAATAAAAAGTTACAAAAAGATTTTCTTGATTTCTAAACCTTATTTATATTATTTAGGATTTATTTATAATTGTTTAAAAAAATTTAGTCAAATTTTATTTTTCGTCATCGTTTTACGTTTTTGTCGTCGTAGCATAGTTTTAGCGTAATCGTCCTTTACTTTTCTCTCTTTTCACCCAAAAACGAACTAATCCAAATTACGCAATGTTGATCCCAAACCCAGATCTTAAACATTAGCTTGTTTAAGGGTAGTGATAGCAAGAGTAAATTCAAACTATCACTTAAAGAAACTTTGCTTATCACAAAGTAACTAAACAAGATGCAGAAAGTAATGTTTAGCACAAGAACAAGTTGTGAACCAAACTGTTAAGATTTAATATATTAAGCAATATACGAATACCCAAGATGGTATTAGGGTTTTACAACCTTAAATCATGAAATGAATGGTAGGTGATAGGTGTGAAAACACCCATCCTTTTACCACTTAATTATAATAATAACCAAGCCAAAACGTGTATTTTATGTCGTAAATGTCGGAATTATGCGTGGTTTGTGTTTTTGTTGTGATTTAGGACCAAAATGTGAAAAGCGAAGAAAACACGGGCTTTCACAGGATTTTATCGCAGAAAAAGACAAAAGACGAAGTCAAAAGATCAAGAGTGAAAAAAGGACGGAAGTCCAAGACCTATTCTAAAGATTTATCGAAGAAAAAGTCTAAAGACGGAAGTTTAATGAAGTCGAAGAACCAAGTTTAATTAAAGAAGAAAATTATAAGACGAGTTCAATTTATATCGACAAATCCAGAGACGACGTCGAGAAAGACAAAGAATTTAAATCGAGTCGAGACAAGAAGAAAGAATGAAGAAAGCATCAACATTTTTACTCCTCCTATAAATACCCTCCTAATGTGTCATTAGGATGTGGTTAGTCAATTTAGGAGTAGATTAGTTTAGGATTAGGAGTAGCTTAATACTTTCTCTTTCTAGCTTTTCTTAATCTTTTTCAAGCTTTTTCATCAATCTTGTACTTTTGGATCTTTAATCATCTTAATTTCAAGCTTTTTCAATTAATCATTCTCATTCTTCCTTTCTTAATCTTTTAATCTTGTTTAATTTTGATAATCATGTAGTTTAGTTAATCATGTTCTTGTTTGATTGATGTTTTTGATTGATTGTGCTTTTGGTTTTTATATGTTTGGTTTTTATAGCTTATAGTGTTTGAGCGCTTATTGTGTTAATTTTCTTATTTTTAATTAAGTGCTTATTAGTTAATTTTTATAAAAATTTGATTTTTAATATTTTTATTATTTAGTGTTTTTAAAAGTTTTAAAATTTTGGCTTATTAGCTTTTTCTTAAAATTAATTTGGTTAAAGTTTTGGTTTAGTGCTTATTAGATTCTAGCTTATTTTCATTTTGGTCATTTTTAATTATTCCGAACTAGTAAACCCCAATGTTCCGGATAAGCTCCATAACGTGATTCCGGATTACATCTATTATTCCGGATAACTAGCTAAAACAATATTCCGCATAGTGTAAAAATATAACATTCCGGATAACAGCCAAAAAAACATTTTCCCGGATAAGTAGTAAAAATCTTTTCCCGGATAAACACAAGAACCTAATTATTCCGTATAAGGAATTGTGAATTATTCCGTATAAGGAATTGTGAAATATTTATAAGAGAACTAAACTATTCCGGATAACCAACGAACTTTTATTCCGTATAAGTAACATGATTTGACATGGTAGCCTACTTGGCTGCTTCTTGTTTTCGCGCCAATTTCAGCTAGTAGGCTGCTAGCTTGAGCTAGCTGCCTGCTAGCTTGTTTATTTATTATTTGTTCCGTAATTGTTTAGTTTAATCTGAAAGTTGTTCCGATTTTATTTCTGAAAGTCACGTATTTTTAGTTATATTTTTCGTCTAATTTGAAAATTAATATTTTTTCGTAAAGTTCAAGTTTTATCTTTTATTTAGTACCCGCTTTAGGTTTTGCCTCGTTTAGCTTTAAAGTACCATCTTAGTTTTATTCTCTCCTTTTTCATTAAGTAAACTTTATTTTCGAGTCGATAGTTAACTTCGTCTTTTAGTTTTATTTTTATTATTTGTTTTGTTTTAATTTACGTTTTATTATTTATATTATTTCGTTATTATTAGTTAATTGTTTCTGGCTTATTTTTATTACTATTCGCATTTACCTTTTACTTAGAAATAGATAACCAAGCTTCCTTTTTTCTTTACCAAAAACAACTGAGTCACACTTTTAACCGGAAATCAATTCGAATTCAATCGAGACGAACAAATTTTCATACTTGGCAAAAAACCAGTTATTAAATGGTGCCGCTGCCGGCTCTTTTCGTGAAGATTAACGTTTTTTTGTGAGAGACGCGTTGCATTTTGGGATCCGTTCACTTTTGAACGTTATTTTTCTTGCCAAAAATTTTCAAAAATCCTAAAAAATAAAAAAAAAAATCAAAAATCCCAAAAACATTTGAAAAATTATAAAAAGCATTTCTTTTTCGAAAGTTTTGCACCAAAAATATTCTTCTTGCTTATCTATTGTTCTTAATGAATTCGTATGTTGCTTGTGTTGCAGGGTGTGGAAGACGATTATATGGTTTATAATCATGTGAATGGTGTTATTGCGAGCAATGCGAAAAACATCTTTCAACCGTTTTCGATTCACAATTTTCCCATTTTGGATTTTGTCCATCGTGCAATTCAACTAATTCATCATTTCTTCTAATTCACCTACTCTCCCCCCTTGCATATATTGTGGAAGCGATTCTCATTGGCATGTTTCGTGTCCAATTCGATACCCGCCTCATGGCGAGCAAGAACTGGGTTACAATTATGACAATGGTAATAGCTATCAACAAGAAGCACCGGGTTTTCCTCAATACCCGTATTGCAAAAATTGTGGGGGCCCTCACGATACTTCTTATTGTCAGCCGATGAATTATTATGAGCCAAACTCGTGTTCTACTTCTTTTCAACCAATGATTTATGATGGACCACATCCGTGCTATAATTCTGGTTTTCATAATTTTGAGCCCCCACAATACACCCTCGATCATCAACCTTCTGTTGGAATGTGTGAAGAAGAACGAGCCAATTTTTTGAATACACTTCAATACGTTCAACAAGAATTAGCTAGCATACACGAAGCAAGGGAGGAGGAAAAGCGACAGCAACAAGAACAAGTATCTAATCTTAGTGATTATACTCCTCCTCTTGTGCGTCCATACTACTATTATGATGATGACGAGGATGATATCTATAATCTCAACCCATCTTCTGAGATTACTACTCCTACTCTTGATATCCCTAATGCGTCTAAGGATAGTGATACATCGAGTGAGATTAGTGATTTTGGTCTCGACAAATTCTTTGATGAGGTTTATGATGTGCTGACTTTTGAGGAGCTTATGGAAGAGGTCACTCTTAATGATGATGATTTTTCTCCATGCTATGAGAATTTCACTTTTGAAATTTCTCCTTCTCCTCCGGGCGATAAAGGCGATGTTGATTTATTCTCTTCGACTTACGAGAAGTTCACCACTGAACTTGATCTTGTAGATGAGGTGGAAGACGTTATTCTTCACGACAAATTACTGAAATTTCATCTTCTTGTTGCTAAAATTGAAGCGTTGAATTCTGCTCCTATTTCTGAGTCTTTAGCTCCGTCTATTACTTCAGTTGAGAATAATGATACAACTATGGAGGAAATCGACATTCCTTCAATACCTCCGGGTATTTATGATGATGACATGGAGGGGGATATTCTTTTTGATAATTTGCTGCATGAAGATATTGTCCCAAGTCCCCATCCCGAGCACCTTTCATCCACTCCTTTAGACACCATTACTGAGGCTGAGTGCTTTGACCCGGGAGGTGACACTGACTATTACATGATTGACACCTTTACGGCTTTGCCGCTCAGTGATAATCATATGTCTTTTGGGGATGACATTTTGATTCTTTTACCCACCCCACCTCCCGTGGATCATGATTTCACATACTTTTCATATGTTGAAAGGACTTTTCTACCCTTTAAGACTTATCCTCATGCCTCTCCTTTATTATTTTCCTCCGGGAACGATGACAAGGTTTTTGATCCCGGTATTACATTTGAGGCTTCCCCATGGACCATTTAATTCGGGGACGAGTCAGGCCCGTGACTCGGTTAAAAAAACAAGCGCTTCTCGGGAGGCAACCCGATTATCTCTCTATCTATATCTGTTTTTATAATAAGTGTAGGGGAGACCCTATTATGTGTTTGTTGTTTTCTTTCTTATCATATGCAGGGATTCGAGCTTTCAAAGATACATTCTTGATGACTTTTGACGACCCGTGATCCCGTGTTCTCGTCTTTCCGGTTTTATCCTAAACTCTTTTGATTCACTATTTTATATTCTTCAATATTAAAATAGGAATCACTTTTGTTGTCTCTTCCTTAGCAAGATTTAAACAAAGTGCACAATGTCCTAAGTGTAGGGGAGGTTACTTCCACATGCTTAAACATTGAGGACAATGTTTATATTAAGTGTAGGGGGACTTCTATCGAAGTTAAGTGGGATTTTCCTTGTATTTGTCCTCATTTTAACCGGAAAATCGATTTTTCGACATTTTTTAAAATTTTTAATCTATTTTGGCCTAGTAGTATAGTAGTATTTTCCTTTCTTATCGTTATTTACTTTCCTTGCTAAAATAAAATTTTTAATAAAGCGGTTTTTAATTTTTTTATCGTTGTGAATCTTTTGACTCATGTTGGGTCCACTAGATGTGGATCTTGCAGCCTGTCAGGAACGGTGAACGACTCCTGTAATCACAAGTCTATTCACACAGAGACTCTATACACAATATAAGTGCGGAATACAAATACTATAAAGAAGAACAGAATAACTATAATGACTTGATCCTTTCTAAGGATTTCTAATATTGATAATGACTAGAATTACGTTTGATGAAGGTGTCTCTAACCCTTCTGCCTAAGGTTCCTTTTATACTTCAAGGAAACCCTAATACATCATTAAACAAAACGTGTAAAACTGATATGCATATCCTTTCCTAACATATCTCATGCATATCCTAACAGAATAATAAAGAAATAATAAAGTTTGACTTTAACTAGGACCAGGAGCACGACTTGCTCCTACTACTACTATGACCAGGTGGAACTACATACCTCCTAGTCTACCTATTACAATTAACCATTCCAATGGTCCTAACAATCCTCCCCTAAACTTGAATTTGACATGTTGAGTTCAAGTTTTCTGGTAAAACGTTCAATAAAGCTTGAGGATTGAAACAGCAAAAGAAACAGCAGCATCAGCAAGATAAGAAACAATAAAAACAGCCACAACATGGACCACTAGAAGCTTATCCAAAGCTTGAAACAAATCAGCATCGTGTTGAATCTTTACAGCAACATGAGCAGATTTGATGAGCCTTTACCAAGTAGCTGCTCGCTCTTGGGCTAGCCAGTCTTTCTGGTGGAATAAGCATCACCCTGGGAGACCAGAACCCAGCCCAACTCTTAGAACGTGAATCAATGGTGAGTGGGGGTACCCAGATGATTTTAGGCAAACCATCACGCCGTCAACGGATTTGATATGTCTTTACCAGAAGTCGTACACTTCTGGACTCGCCAACTCTTAGCAATGAAGCATCGTGAGTTGAAAACCCTATAGCTTTAAGCAAGCTATTACAGCTATCAACGGATTTGATAAAATCTTTACCAAGAGCCGTACCCCATTGGATTAGCCACTTTTCAGTCTAGGACCATGGCAAGTGAAAACCATCCAGTTTTGGGTAACCTGGCAACCATCAACGGATTTGAGAATCACACCAGGAGCCGTACCCTCAAGGTGAATCAACTCTTTCTTGTCGGTTAGACATGGTGAGTTGAGGACCAAGTCCAACACCAGATGAAACAAGCAACCAGCACAAGTGTGAATCAGCATCAGGAACCCAAAGTTTGAATCAACAGATGGTATTGTATTCACAAGTGTAAAATCCATGATTTGTGTAAAGTATAAGCAGATATTATATAAAAAGTATAATTTTTTTTTTTAACTATAATGAATGAAAGTCACCAATCACTATACATATTGGTGAAAAGAATTTCAGTATTAACAGATAAACAAAAAACAATAAACATAAAAACTTACAAACCAACCATATCACAGACCAAAAGCATCCACCTTATCAGCTTGCAAACGAGCTTGGATCCCTTCCACCAGTGTAGTTGCCATAGAAGACTCATTCCCGGAAGGGGCATTAGAATCTGCAAGTGACAAGCAAGCATGGCCTCCATCGAAGCAATCGTCAACGGATAATCCAAATCTGTGAGCATGAACACCATAAGACCAGACTCTAACTCTAACACATGCACACCACAGCCAGCATATAACTTCCATCGCTAGATGACCCATTGTGGCTGGTCCTTCCAGACACCAGAAACAGGAGCATGAGGAGGGGCATCAAGCATCATCTTCAAATCAGCCCACACTCGTAGACCAGGCCAGGAGGGCACATCATTAGGATGAACAGGCATACCAGCATCCACAAACCCATATAATGCCATAAGATCTTTACGATCCGCCCAGGACAAAATACCTTGCAAACCCGAAGCTACCGAACAGAACCATCGCTAAGAGTAATCCTATGAGAGACAATACCCGGTAGAGTCGTAGAAGGCATAACCGTCCAACCAGTAAGAGAACCATTACCCAATGGCAAGTCGGAGTCACTATCGGAAGCTGCATCAATAAGATTTTCGGGAGCACGCTTCTCATAGGGAACAGATTTGCCACGTCTAGCACATCTAGCCAATTGCTTGCGGATGGAACGGCGAGGGTTGGGAGCACTAGGCGAGGGTTGGGAGCACTAGGCGAGGGTTGGGAGCACTAGGCGAGGGTTCAACCTTTACCTTTACCTTAGCAGCAGGAGTGGGATCAGTAGAAGTAGAATCAATAGTTTGCCCATCCAAAGGATCAACAGGAGCTGCACCAGAAGAAGGAATAGATTGAGGACCAGGCACGGGTGGTGATGGTGATGCCATAGCAGGAGTAGCAGTGGTAGTGGTAGCATAGGTGGTGGTAGTAGGACCTAGAGAAGGAATAGGAGGAGTAACCGAAGGTGTAGGGGTGGTACCAACAGTAGAAACATCCACAACCGATGGAATAGCAGCAGAACCAAGAGGAGTATCAGATGTAGAACCAGTAGCAACAGTAGGCTGAGAAGTAGGCACCACACGTGGAGGAGGACGATAGATGAAACGCTCCGGAATTGGGGTGCTCTGATGCTTGATCATTCGTTCATAGAGCGCCTTAAGCTCATCAAAAGACAATACCCGAACCCGTTCCCACGTCCAACCAGTAGTGAAATAAGCAGCCGACTGATACTTCACATACCGCTGCATCTGCTTTCGCTCCTCAGTTTTCGTCAAAGGCCTGTTCTTACGCTTCTCATGAAGTTGTGCAGCAAGCACCAACTGTTGCTTGCGCATTAACACCATTGCTCGAGGAATAAAGTTATGCTCATTCACATCAGAACCCAAGAGATCAGTAAACTGGGAATAATCCGTGGTAAGAATAGTCAACACCCGCATCCAATCGCTATCATCCCAATGCATAGCATCATGCTACACCTGTTCACGTCTCTGCTGCTGAAGAGCTTCCTCCTCAGCCCGAGCAGCTTGGTCAATTTTTGCTTGCATCCTTTGAGCAGCCTCCTCACCCAACCTATCCTCCTCAAGTTGTCTGCGTGTACGCTTGCGAGGGGGTGAGGGAGCATCAGTCATGGGGGCCTTCCCCTTTGGATCATGAGATGGGCCAGCAGTGGAACCAGCAGTAGGACCAGCAACATCTTCCTTTGGTGTAGGGACAACAGCAGGAGAAGGAATGCTGGAGGAAGTAGGAGGAATCGGCAGATCATCATACAACTTATCAACAAAGGCAGCCTTTGCCAACAAATTCAAACCATCCTCAACAAGATCCTCAACCTCCTCATCAGAATCAGATTGAACCACATGCTTCTTCCTTCGCCTCTGCTGTGTCTCCAAGGCTTTAATCCAATCAGCCATGGGAAGAACAAATTCCCGGGTAAGCTTACGATGTTGATTCAAATATGCTTCCAAGGAAAGAATCCGTTCATGGTACCTGTGCATGAGACCAAGTAAAGAAGTAAGTGTAACAGGCTCCTCCGCTTTCCCACCAAGAGGACTTGGGTCTGGGAAGGCTTCATTGGAACCAGAAGCAATAAATGGGTCATCATCATGAGCACGAGCACCAGAAGGCTTATTAGAAGAGTGTGGAACAAGACTAGGAGGGGGGTATCCACAAATGGAGACGAATGTGGCACCGAAGAAGGAGCAGCCTTAGAAGTGGATGACCTTTCAACCACCACCTCCTCAACCGGCTCTTCCACAACCACATTAGGTGCACCACCAGCAGGATGCTCCTCCTCCATTGGGTCATCACCTAATTGAGGTTCCTCCTCGGCTTGTTCAACCAGAGGGACAACATCAGGAGGACCTTGAGCAAGGCCCAACATTGCATCAGTAAGGGGCCTCCACTCCCCGCTAAACCCATGAGCCATGTTATAGTATACTTTAGCAGTAAGCTTAGAAGGCTCATACTCCTCCCTATTACGAGGTAGACAAACAAGTATCTGTTGTAAAAACCTAGGATACATCAGAAATTTCTTCCTAGAACCAGCACTAGACAGATTGCTAACCATCCCATCAAACAAATAACGAGAGAAATTAAATACCCTACCCTGTGCTATGCAGATTAGACCAGTAGCCAAAGGAGTAGGAAAAGCATCCCAACTCCCAGACTTGGGGCTTAAACAATGAATCAAAAAGTGCACTAGAAGCTTCCATTGGGGGGAAAACCGATTCTTTTGGAAGTTAAACTTCCCCCCATGGTTGTACCCAATAGCAGCCATCCCCTCCAAAACCTCCGCATTGGGGATGGAAACAACACCACCTTCATCTTGAAGATGAAGGGAACTCCGAATAGAAGCTTCAGTAACCACGTAAGAACGTCCATCTATGGTAGCATGGAGTTCACGTGGACGACCAACCACAGCCACAAGTCGAGCAGAAGCCCAAAACTGGCGAATCACACTATCATATACAATAGGACACACAGTAAAAGCATACTGTTGGGTCTACTAGATGTAGATCTTGCAGCCTGTCAGGACCGGTGAATGACTTCTGTAATCACAAGTCAAATCACAAAGAGACTCTATACACAATATGAATGTAAAATATAAATATAATCAAGAAGAACAGAATAACTATAAAGACTTGATCCTTTCTAAGGATTTCTAATATTGATAATCACTAGAACTACGTTTTGTGAAGGTGTGTATAACCCTTCTGCCTAAGGTTCCTTTTATACTACAAGGAAACCCTAATACAGCATTAAAGAAAACGTGTAGAACTGATATGCATATCCTTTCCTAACATATCTCATGCATATCCTAACAGAATATTAAGTAAATAATAAAGTTTGACTTCGACTAGGACCAGGAGCAGGACTTGCTCCTACTACTACTAGGACCAGGAGGAACTACATACCTCCTAGTCTACCTATTACATTTAACTATTACAATGGTCCTAACAATCCTCCCCTAAACTTGAATTTGACCTGTTGAGTTCAAGTTTCCTGGAAAACGTGCAAAGAAAGCCCGAGGATTGTATCAGCAAAACAAATAGCAGCATCAAAAAGATAAGAATCAGAGTAACCGACGCAACATGAAACACTAGAAGCTTCTCCAAAGCTTGGAACAAATCAGCATCGTGTTGAATCTTTTCAGCAACATGAGCAGATTTGAGGAGCCTTTACCAAGTAGCTGCTCGCTCTTGGGCTAGCTAGTCATTCTGGTGGAATAAGCATCACCCTGGGAGACTAGAACCCAGCCCAACTCTTAGAACGTGAATCAATGGTGAGTGGGAGTACCCTGATGATTTTAGGCAAACCATCACAGCCGTCAACGGATTTGATGCGTCTTTACCAGAAGCCGTACCCCTCTGGACTCGCCAACTCTTAGCAATGAAGCATCGGTGAGTTGAACACCTATAGCTTTAAGCAAGCTATTACAGCTATCAACGGATTTGATAAGATCTTTACCAAGAGCCGTACCCCCTTGGATTAGCCACTTTTCAGTCCAAGACTATGGCAAGTGAAAACCATCCAGTTTTGGGTAACCTGGCAACCATCAATGGATTTGAGAATCGCACCAGGAGTCGTACCCTCAAAGTGAATCAACTTTTTCTTGTCGGTTAGACATGGTAAGTTGAGAACCATTTATCGTGTGGACCACGTCCAACACCAAGTGAAGCCAAATATCAGTACAAGCACAAACCAGGAACCAGAACCCACAATGTGAAACAGCCAAGGGATATTATTCACAAGTATAAAATCCAAAATGTGTTAAAAGTATAAGCAGATATTATATAAAAAGTATGTTTTTTTTTATGAAGTGTTATATTATTTGTTTTTGTTTTTTTGTTTTTTTTTTAACTATAAAGAATGAAGTTCACCAATCACTTTACATATTGGTGAAAAGAATGAGAATATGAACAAATGAACAAAAATACAAAACATAAACACTTACAACCCAATCACATCACATACCAGAAGCAGCCTTCTTATCGGCTATCAACCGCGCCTGAATACCTTCCACCAACGTCGTGGCCATAGAGAACTCATTTCCTGATGGAGCATTAGAAATTTGCAAATGAGTAGCCAACATCGCCTCCATTGAAGAAATTGTCAAAGGATAATCCACATCAGTCAGCATAAAAACCATATGACCAGATTCTAATTCCAACATATGAACACCACATCCAGCATATAGCTTCCAGCGCTGAATCACCCATTGCATTTGATCCTTCCATATGCCCGAAACAGGAGCATTAGGAGGAGCATCCAACATCAGCTTAAGATCAACCCAGATACGCAGACCAGGCCATGAAGACACAGCCATTGGGTCAAAAGGCATGCTAGAATCCACAAGGCCATACAACGCCATAAGATCCATACGGTCAGCCCACGATAACACACCCTGCAAACCCGAAGCCAAACGCACAGACCCATCACTCAAAGTAATTCTATGGGATACCACACCAGGAAGAGTTGTGGAACGCTCAACCGTGTAACCAGTAATATTCCCATTCCCCAACGGCAAGTCAGAATCGCTGTCAGAAGCTGCATCAATCAAATTCTCAGGATCACGCTTCTCAAAAGGGACTGTCTTACCACGGCGAACACGACGAGCTTGTTTCTGGCGAAGGGAACGTCTAGGTGTGGGATCACTAGGTGTGGATTCAACCTTTACCCTAACCTCAGCAGTAGCAGTGGGAGCAGGAGAAGTAGACTCATGAGTGTGCCCACCCAATGGATCAATAGGAGCTGCATCAGAAGTAGGAATTGGTTGAGTTCCAGTAACCGATGGTGATGGAGATGGCAAATCACGTGTACCAGCAGTAGTTGTGGTGGTAGCAAAGGTGGTGGTTGGAACATGTGTGGTGGTGATGGGGACAGGTGTGGTGGTAGAAGCATGAGTGGTGGTGGTAGCAACAAAGGTGGTGGTAGCATGACCAGCAGTAGAACCCAAAGGAGCAACCAAAGGAGAAGTAGAAGTACCAACGGAAGTAGCAACAAAACCAGATGGACTAGCAGCAGAACCAGGAGTGGGAGCAGATGAAGGACCAGTAGAAACAGCAGGCGTAGAAGAAGTCACACCACGAGGATGGTAAATAAATCTTTCCGGAATTGGTTGACTCTGACGCTTAACCATATTCTCATAAAGTGCCTTGAGCTCATCAAAAGTCAAAGCCCGCACCCGGTCCCACTTCCAAGGAGCATTAAAATGAGCAGCAGACTGATATTTCACATAACGTTGCATCTGCTTGCGCTCCTCAGTCCGAGATAAAGGTCTGTTCTTTCTCTTTTCCCTAAGTTGTGCAGCAAGGGCCAACTGGTGCTTACGCATCAATACCATAGCCCTCGGAATACAATTGTGCTCATCAACATCGTTACCCAAAAGATCTGTAAACTGAGCATAATCCCAGGTGAGAACAGTCAAAACTTGCATCCATTCACTATCACTCCAATGCATGGCATCGTGCTGAATTTGTTCACGCCTCCGCTTTCGAAGCTCTTCTTCAGCAGCCCTATCAGCTTCATCAATCTCGGCTTGAATCCGACGAGCAGCCTCCTCACCTAGTCTTTCCTCTTCAAGCTGGCGACGGGTACGCTTGCGAGATGGGGATGGAGCATCAGTCATTGGGGCCTTGCCCTTCGAATCATGAGAGGGACCAGCATTGGAACCAGCAGCAGGATCAGAATCACCACCCATAGAAGTGGGAATAGCACCAGGAGAAGGAACACTGGAGGATGTCGGAGGAACCGGCAAATCATCATAAACTTTATCAGCAAAGGCAGCCTTTGCCAATAATGTCAAACCATCCTCAACATTCTCCGTACCCTCCTCATCAGAATCTGAATGGATCACATGCTTCTTGCGACGCCGTTGCTGAGTTTCCAACGCTTTGATGCGATCAGCCAGAGGAAGAACAAACTCCCTAGTAAGTTTCTGATGTTGGTTCAAATCAGCTTCCAAAGAAATCATCCGCTCATGGTACCTGCGCATAAGATCAAACAAAGATATAAGTGTAGTAGGCTCCTCCGCCTGCCCACCAAGAGAACTTGGTTCAGGGAAAGCGTCATTGGAGCCCGAAGCAACATATGGGTCAACCTGTGGAGTACTAGCACCAAACGGTTTATTAGTCGAGTGTGGGGCAGGACTAGGAGGTGGAGTCTCCACAAATGGAGACTTTTGTGGGACTGAAGAAGGACCAGCCTTGGAAGGGGATGGTTTTTCAACCACCACCTCCTCAACCAACTCCTCCTCAACCACATGAGTGGCACCAGCAGTAGGAGCCTCCTCCTCCATGGGGTCATCATCAATCACAACAAACTCAGGAGCCTCCTCCTCCTCACCCATAGGACCCTGAGCCAATCCCAACATGGCCTCAGTCAGGGGCCTCCATTCCCCAGTAAACCCATTGACCATATTGTAATACACTTTTGCTGTAAGCTTAGACGGCACATGCTCAGTCCTATCACGAGGAATGAAAACTAGTATTTGCTGAAGAAACCTAGGGTACATAAGAAACTTCTTTCTCGAACCAGCATTAGACAGATTACTAACCATCCCCTCAAATAGATAATGAGAAAAGTTAAAAACTCTACACTGGGCTAAGCAAATAAGACCAGTAGCCAAAGGATTAGGGAAAGCATCCCAACTCCCAGACTTGGGACTCATACAATGGATTAGAAAGTGGACCAGAAGCTTCCATTGGGGGGGAAACCTATTTTTCTGGAAGTTAAACTTCCCCCCATGTTCGTATCCTAAAGCAGCCATCCCCTCCAATACCTCCAAATTGGGGATGGATTCAACACCACCCTCATCCTGAAGATGAAAGGAAGAGCGAATAGAAGCCTCTGTCACCACATATGCACGTCCATCTATAGTAGCATGGAGTGCACGTGGACGACCAGCCACATTCACAAGTCGAGCAGACGCCCAAAATTGACGAATAACACTATCATATATGGTGGGACAAACCGTAAATGCAAACCTTAGGTTGGAAGCTTCAATGAAATCCAGAATGTCAGCAAAATGTTCACGATGTGGACCATCACCCAGATAAGCAACTCGGTTGTGAGCAGGTTGGTAAGCAAGAGCAGCCATGGATCTTGATGAATTGATGGAAG
This sequence comes from Glebionis coronaria, assembly GCA_025667525.1. Classification (NCBI taxonomy): domain Eukaryota; kingdom Viridiplantae; phylum Streptophyta; class Magnoliopsida; order Asterales; family Asteraceae; genus Glebionis; species Glebionis coronaria. The sequence continues at coordinate 135,409,934 of CM046879.1, read as the reverse complement.
AAGGATTGTGATTAGGGTGGAGATAGTAGGAGCGGTTTTGTGTGTGTGTTTATTGTAATGAGTAAGTCAAGGGTGTATTTTGACCATAAATAAAGAAAATGGTAACTGTTCATTGACCCCTATTAATGGGGGGTTGCCCTTTCAAATTTAACCATAATTACATAGTAACCACTTGCCCTTTTTAACATAATTACCAACTCCCAATTAACCATGCTTAATTAAAAATGTAAATACCAGGATTGGGAGCGTTGACCAAAAGTCAAAGCACACAATGGTCAGACCAGGAGCAAAACGTGATTAACAAAGGACAAAAGGAATGAACAGTATCCCAGACCAGTACCAGAAGCCAATTACCACTTGACAAGGAAGGATTTTGAACCACCAAAAGCCAACCAAGTATAACTAGAAGCTGACCAAAGAGGACCAGAAGCCAATCATGTAAGGCCATATCCACCAGAAGTGAGCAAAATCCTCCATCAGAAGTACCACACACCATCAGAACCAATCAAATATGTTGTTAAAATCTATCAATACGTTAGTCTGTCCTAATATGTACACAAAGCCTCCCCTTAGGCTTTGCCTCCCCTCAATCCTAAACCTCAAGGATTGACCATCCCAATATGAACCACCAAGTGGTTAAACCGAGGACCATCAAAAGCTTTAGTCAGCAAATCAGCAACATTGTCATCTGTATGAACTTTAAGAACCTGTATCAGCTTCTTCTCATTGGCATCCCGTATATAATGATGCCGAATTTCAATATGCTTCGTCCGCTGATGAAAAACAGGATTCTTCACAATGTAAATAGTGCTTTGATTGTCAATAAAAATTTTGGTATTCATAAAATTGAAACCATAATCCAACATCTGATTTTGGATCCACAAAACTTGTCCACAACAACTAGCAGCTGCAACGTATTCAGCTTGTGTTGAAGAAGTAGCTACTATTGTATGTTTCTTGCATTGCCATGAAGTAAGTCGACGACCCAAAAACTGACAACCACCAGTAGTAGACTTCCTGTCGTTATTAGCACCAGCATAGTCATTATCACTATAGGCTTCTAGAACAAAAGGTGATTCTCTAGGATACCATAGACCCAATTTAGGTTGAGCCTTGATATACTTGAAAATCTTCTTCACTGCATTTAAGTTCGAAACCGTTGGAGTCACCTGGTGTCTAGAACAAGCACTTACTGCAAACATGATGTCCGGACGTGATGCAGTCAAATACATGAGGGAGCCAATCATAGACCTGTACATGTGAACATTTACCGGGGGGTCTGGCTCATTCTTAAGTTTGATTTTAGCAACTTCATAAGGAGTTGCTGCTGGTCTAAGAGGATCCATGTCAAACTTCTGAAGAATCTCATGGACATATTTATCTTGACTGATGAAAATCCCATCCGATTGTTGCTTGACCTGAAGACCAAGGAAGAACGACAGTTCTCCCATCGCACTCATCTGAAATTCGCCTTTCATCAAGTGTTCAAACTCATCACACCACTCCTTCCAAGTAGAACCAAAGATAATGTCGTCCACATAAACCTGAACAAGGATAATGTCCTTGGTATTCCTCCGAAGAAATAATGTTTTGTCAATAGTACCTCTTCTATAGCCATTCTTTAACAAGAAAGTTGAAAGACGCTCATACCAAGCTCTAGGAGCCTGATGTAACCCATAAAGAGCCTTGACCACCTTGTAAACTTTCTTGGGATGAAGTGGATCTACAAAGCCCTTAGGTTGAGTAACATACACCTCCTCATCAATTTTGCCATAGAGAAATGCACTCTTGACATCCATCTGAAACACCGTAAAGCCCACATAAGAGGCAAAAGCCAAAAACAGACGAATGGCCTCTATCCTTGCAACCGGAGCAAAAACTTCAGTATAGTCAATGCCCTCAATTTGAGTGTGTCCTTGTGCGACAAGCCGAGCTTTATTCCTTAGGACAATTCCCCGTGCATCCTTCTTGTTCTTGAGAATCCATTTGGTATTGATAGCTGTCTTTCCATCTGGTAAGTCAACCAGAACCCAAACATTCTGATACAAGAATTGTTGCATTTCCTCCTGCATAGCCTCCACCCAACTTTGATCCTCAAGAGCATGAGAAACAGACCTAGGTTCCACCTGTGAAAGAAAACAAGCAAACAAACAGTGTTGAAAGTCTGTATGATTATTACGCTTTTGATCTTCAATATAGCCCACAAGAGCATGATGATCAGACGAGGCCTTCTGCTGCATTCTGCGTGTCTTGACAGTAGAACCAGGATCTCCAATGATTTGAGTGGTAGGATGATCTTTATGTGATTGCAAGACTGGATTGGAAGAAACCTCCACTTCTGGTGCCAAGTTATTGAGATCACCAACAAAGTCAGCATCATATGAAGCATTGTGGAAAATCCCATCTACTGGTTGTTTATGAATATCATCCAGCTTGGTAGAAGACTTCTTTTGATGGTTCCCCAAATCAGAAGGACTGGAGAAACGAGTATTGGAAGCAGACTCACTAGCCGGAGTACCAGTAGGTGATAAGCTAGCACTAGGAGCAGAAGCTGGAGTACCAGGAGCAACTTTGTCAGTAGGCTCAACCAAGGGAAACTCAAAACTACCTTGAGCAGCTGCTTTAGTAGCTTCTTTTTGTTGTTTGAGAAGAGTGTCAAGAGCTACTTGGGAATCCTGTACATCCAATGGAGTTGCATCACTAGGAGGAGTAGGAGAAACTTTGGTAGAATAGGATGGAACCAAAAAAATGTCATCCTCATCATCTGAATCAGAAAGACTAGAAGGAACACCAGTACTAGAAGTTGCAAACACTTGTGGTCCTGCATCATGGTTAGTTTTGAAACGAAAATATCCTAACGAATCACTAAGATAATCAAGATCAAAATACCATTCTGGACCCTTGCCTTGGATGTTTGACTTTTCCTCAAAATACCTGAGATTAATAGTTTCAATGATCCGCTTGGCTTGAAGATTGTAGACACGATAAGCCCGAGAATGAGCTGAATATCCCACAATGTATCCTTCATCTGCCTTGCCATCAAACTTCCCCAAATAGTCACTAGTATTCAGAATGGTGACTGGACACCCAAAAGGCTTCAAATGAGCAATATTTGGAACTTTGCCCGTGAGCAGCTCATAAGGAGTCTTCTTGTGAGGATTGGTAATAGAAACCCTATTCAAAACATAACTTGCAGTATTAACAGCTTCTGTCCAGAACATGGTTGGAAGCTTGGAATCGGCAAGCATAGTTCTTGCTGCTTCTATTAGTGTCCTGTTCTTTCTTTCTACCACACCATTCTGTTGAGGAGTCCTTGCAGCACTATAATCTCTTTTGATGCCCTTAGCATTGCAAAGTGTGATGAGGTCTTTACTTTTAAACTCGGTTACATTGTCGCAACGAATACCTTTAACTTTCTTAGACAACTGGTTCTCTATCAGGGTAAGAAAATCTCTAAGAATTGAGTAGGTCTCACTCTTGGCAGCCATGAAGAACACCCACGTAAACCTGCTATATCCATCAGTTACCACCAGACAGAATTGCTTGTGGTCAATGCTTCTAATGGAAGTAGGACCAAATAAGTCCATGTGTAGTAGCTGCAATGGTTCAGTAATAAGACTAAGAGTAGTAATGGCCTTGAAGGATGCTTTGTGCTGTTTGCCTTTGCTGCAGGCAATACAATTTATATCATTTCTAAACGTCTTGGGAGGTAAACCAGAGACCAGATTCAGATTTGCAAGTTTGTGAATGGTCTTGAAGTTCACATGCCCCATCCTTCGGTGCCATTTAGTGGCTTCATCTTCTAAGGCTTTAGCAACTAGACATGCTAGTTGACCAGTAGGGTTGACTTCATTCAACTTGATGCTATAGAGATTGTGCCTTCTAGGGATTCTGAGTAAAACTTGTGAGTCATCCGGAAGCTGAAAGTATTTGGAAAGCACAAGTGCATCAGTATCGGTGAAGAGAACAAACTGCTTCTTGTCACAAATCTGAGAGACCGATATCAAGTTGAAGTGTTGAAGTGCTTCCACATAGTAGACCTGCTCAAAATTTAGATTAGGAGTCTTTATCGTTCCTTTGCCAGTGATTCTGCCTTCACCCCCACCAAAATAGACCTTACCTCCATGAAATGGTACAAAGTTAGAGAGAAGATTTTTATTGCCAGTCATGCTCCTGGAGCAACCACTATCAACAATGCCTAGACTAGGATCCTGGTATGGAGTAACCTACAACAACAAGATAATAAACAAAAAATGCAAAAGTTAGTGTCTTAAGGGGACCCAAACCTTTTCAGGTTTGAGCCTGCCTTGTGGATCTTTAGAAGAGTGCCAAGAAGATTGATGAGATCCACCGTTGTTCCTTGGTTGCCTATGCATCATTTGGGTATTATTATTTGACCAAGGACAACCTGCTGAGGGCTTAACAGCAGTTCCCAAATTTCCCAAACCAAAATACGTGTGGTCCAAATTATGTGGATAGATTAGATTAAAATTTTGAAAATAATTACTGGTTGTTTGGAATCTAATATTTCTCCAATAATCAGAAGCTAAAGGAGAGGACACTCGAGAAGAAGTAAACGTTGGAGCACTAGGATTAAGTCTTCTAGAAGCATATGAAGCAGCTACTTGTGGACCAGGAGCAGGAAAAGCATGATTAACAGAAGCATGTGTGTCATAATAATCACAATCTTTAATTAAATGAAAGGCACTGTCACAAACAAAACATGTTTTGAAAGACCTTTTATTAGAATGAGATTGTTTCATACTGCCTACTTTATTACACACAATTCTAGGAGAAACATTCTTCCTAGGACGCAATAAACTAGGACCAGACACACTTGACTTGACAGCAACTCTTTCTTCACACTTCCTAGTACCAGTAGCAGCATGTTCATTCAACTTGGAACTTGTAGGTCTTGACTCTTCACTTGAACCACTAGATGCAGAGTCACCGGCTTTGTCACTGAAAGTACATGAGACAAAGTCATTAGTATTAGTAGAACTTGTTGGGGACTCAAGCATCTGTGATCCATCCAAGTCATTATGCCATGAAGTGGGCATAAAAGTTCCAGTAAGAGGAGGAGGGACAGCATGCATTTCTGCTGCTGGTTTAAACCTATTGTAACTAGGTTTGCCCTCATCCTCTTTGTCGGCATCAAAGACACTTGAAAAAGATAAATCAAATACATCTTCTGAATCAATATATTTTTCAAATCCTAAGCCTCTTTTAGTTCTGCCAGACATGCTACTATCAATTAGTTTTGAAAGATTTTTAGGTGCCTTTTGCCATTTTTCAAATCTTAGCAATGTAGCATCTAATTTTGCTTGCATCTCCTCTTTTTCTTTGATACTAGCATCTCTTACTGTTTCTGTATATTTAAGCATATTTGTCGTGTTTTCTAAATCAATGCTTAGTATCCTGATTTTATCCTCATACGCACGTTGTGTATCTTGTAACCACCTCTTTTGTTGTTCCAATGTGTTTAATGAAGCCTTATAGGCTTGAACCTCTAAAAAATACTTATCATTTTGATCATTTACTTCATTAAATTGGGACAACAATTCTGAGTATTTATCATGACACCCAAGAGGACAATGTTGTACCTGAGGTGAGATGCCCATAAGAGCAAACTCGTCTGCTTCTTCTGCATCAGAGAGATTCCCAGCAATCATTGCAAACACGTCAGTCGAGGACTCAGCTGATTCCAGAGTAGAAGCCTGATGATCATTCCAGTTGACCATATAGTCAACAGATACCAATGCCTTCTTGTCATCTTTTATCTCTTGAACCTTGAAAGCGGAGTACCTGCTCTTCTCCTGATCATTCTTGCTAGGGCACTCCCTTGCAAAGTGACCTTGTTGCTGGCAGTTATAGCATTGAACCTTGCTTCTGTCGAATCTTGCTGGCTCCCGAGGGTTGTAATTAAATTTCCTTCCTGCTTTCTTCTCGAACTTGTGAACCCTAAGAGTAAGCATGGCCATCTGCCATTTAAGATCCATCTCATCCAGGTCAAGTTTATCAACCTGTTTGAAGTCATCAAAAGCAAGTTGTTGTTCAGCATTAACATCAGCCACAAAAGAATGAAGAACGGCTTCTACCATACTACCAGACTTGGCAGTAGGATCAGGAGCAGAAGTATGCTGAACAGTATGCTGAGAGGAGTCAGTATTGCTTGGGCTACTTGCATATGACATGGGACTAGATGCCATAGAACTCACAAAGGCAGAATTAGCAGGAGTGGGAAAAGAGTCACTCGAAAATCCTCTTACATGAGGTTCGAAAGTTCTGAGCCTATGAAACAGATCATCAAAGTTGAGATAGTCAAGCCCACCTTTGGCTTTGAGAGAGATCACCACCTGATTCCATGAGTAGGGTAAGGCTTTAAGAAACCTTGCATTAATGTCACCATCATCAGGCTTTGACCGAAGTTGATTCAACTGGCTCAATATTTTCTGGAACCTATCATACCCTTGATGTAGCCCTTCAGTTTTTGAGATTTTGAATTCTGTGAATTCATCTCTCAGCATGGACCTTCGCATTTTCTTTGACTCCTCATTCCCACCGAACCTTGCTTTTATGCCATTCCAGATCTCTCTTGCATCATCCAAATGGTAGAAGTCACCCATGTGATCTTCAGGAAGAGATTGAAGCAAAATTGTCTTTGCTTTGACCTCCTTCTGAATAGCTATGATGTCTTCATGAGACTTAGGGTCAAGAAGAGTAATATTACCATTCTTGTCTCTTCCAGTAAGCTTCCTGCTGTTCCCATTCAGAATGATTTTCCAAAGATCTTGATCAGTATTGGTGATCCACCATTCCATCTTCATTGCCCAGTTTTCATATTCACCCTTTTTCAGAAGAGGGAATTTACCATTTGTGTTTGAGACTGTAGCAAGGATCTGCTGAGGTTGCACAATTTTAGGAGTGCTGTCTTCTCCTGTTTGAGTAGAAGTTGAGGCAGACATGATAAACAAAATGTCAGTAATAAGAAAACTTGATTCTTCTTGTATAGAGACCCTTCCAGGCTCTGATACCACTTGATGGGTCTACTAGATGTAGATCTTGCAGCCTGTCAGGACCGGTGAATGACTTCTGTAATCACAAGTGAAATCACAAAGAGACTCTATACACAATATGAATGTAAAATATAAATATAATCAAGAAGAACAGAATAACTATAAAGACTTGATCCTTTCTAAGGATTTCTAATATTGATAATCACTAGAACTACGTTTTGTGAAGGTGTGTATAACCCTTCTGCCTAAGGTTCCTTTTATACTACAAGGAAACCCTAATACAGCATAAAAGAAAACGTGTAAAACTGATATGCATATCCTTTCCTAACATATCTCATGCATATCCTAACAGAATATTAAGTAAATAATAAAGTTTAACTTCGACTAGGACCAGGAGCAGGACTTGCTCCTACTACTACTAGGACCAGGAGGATCTCTTATACTTGATTTTCTTCATCAGTGATCTCTTCATGGAGCCTACTGGATTTGCCGTGCACTTCTTAAGGGGAAGACGATCCTTTTTGAGTTGATGTGACAAAAAGGGGAAGAATGCATGGATCAAGGGGAAGCTTAGCCTTCATCTATATTAGCTTCAGGGGAAGCTTGTGCTTACTGGTTTTGTCAAATCAACTAGGGGAAGATTGTTGGGACTTAGAGATCTTGAGTTGATATGACAAAACAAGATGAAGGGCCTAATAGCAAATAGTTAGCTTCTATAGTAAGCTAGGGTTGTGATGTAACCCTAGTCCCTCTATTATATAAAGAGGGTAGGCACCTTGGTTGTTACTCATTCATTCAAAAATAATGTAAACCATAGGTGTGTGTGCGTTCCTCCTGGTGTCAAGCCTATACGGCACCAGGAGTAGTAGTTACTAGTATTATTAATAATTATCTTTATTAGTGAAAGCCTTGTTCTTGGTTATGATTGTGTTTATTATTATTCCGCTGTGCATTTACAATCATGATCATGATATCCCAGATGAGTCTAGATCCTAAGACTCAACACATACCTGAGGTTAGAAGCCTCAATGAATTCCAGAATGTCAGTGAACTCATCACGGTGTGGACCATCTCCTAGATAAGCGACCTTATTGTGAGCAGGTTGGTATACCAGGGCAGCCATTGATGTTGATTAGAAGGTATGGATGATGATTTGTTAGGGTTTGAGAGAGTAGGAGTGGATGTGTGTGTGTTATGATTGTGATGAATGAGTCAAGGGGGGTGAATTGACCATAAATAATGGTCTTAGTAACTGTTCATTGACCCCTAATAATGGGGGTTGCCCTTTCAAATTAGGCAGTTAATGCAAAGTAACCACTTGCCACTTTTAACATTATTTGCAAATCCCAATTTACCAAAGTTAAATAAGAGGATATATACCAGAAGCTGCATGCGTTGACTAAAAGTTAAAGCGCACAATGGTCAACACTAGAAGCAGAATATGGTCAACAGAAGTCAACAAAGTGAACAGTGTCCCAAACCAAGACCAGAAGTCAACCATCACTTGACAAAGAAGGATTTTTATCCACTAGAAGCCAACCAGGAACGACTAGAAGTTAACCATTAAGGAATAGAAGCCAGTCATGAATGAAGACAACCATCAGAAGTGAGCAAAAACCTCCACTAGAAGTAACACACACCACCAGAACCCATTCAATATGTTGTTAAAATCTACCAATATGTTAGTCTGTGCAAATAAATATGTACCCTAAGCCTCCCCTTAGGCTTAGCCTCCCCTCAATCCTAGGTCTCAAGGATTGACCATCCCAATATGAACCACCAAGTGGTTGAACCGAGGACCATCAAAGGCTTTTGTCAACAAATCAGCAACATTATCATCCGTATGAACTTTAAGAACCTGTATCAACTTCTTCTCATTGGCATCCTGTATAAAATGGTGCCGAATTGCAATATGCTTTGTACGTTGATGAAAAACAGGATTCTTCACAATGCATATAGTGCTTTGGTTGTCAATGAAAATTTTAGTGTTCATAAAATTGAACCCATAATCCAGCATCTGATTTTGGATCCACAAAACTTGGCCACAACACCTAGCAGCAGCAACGTATTCAGCTTCTGTTGAAGAAGTAGCTACGATCGTCTGTTTCTTGCATTGCCATGAAATAAGTCTGCGACCCAAAAATTGACAACCACCAGTAGTAGATTTTCTGTCATTATTAGCACCTGCATAGTAACTATCACTATATGCTTCAAGAACAAAAGGTGATTCTTTAGGATACCACAAGCCAAGCTTGGGTTGAGCCTTGATGTACTTGAAAATCTTCTTGACTGCATTCAAGTTAGAAACCGTTGGAGCCACCTGATGTCTAGAACAAGCACTTACTGCAAACATGATATCCGGACGTGATGCAGTCAAATACATGAGTGAGCCAATCATAGACCTGTACATGTGAACATTTACCGAAGGATCTGGCTCATTCTTGAGTTTGACTTGAGCAACTTCATAAGGTGTTGCTGCTGGTCTAAGAGGATTCATGTCAAACTTCTGAAGGATCTCATGAACATATTTATCTTGACTTATGAAGATCCCATCCGACTGTTGCTTGACTTGAAGACCAAGGAAAAATGTAAGCTCTCCCATAGCACTCATCTGAAATTCACCTTTCATCAGCTGTTCAAACTCATCACACCATTCCTTTTTAGTAAAACCAAAAATAATATCGTCCACATACACCTGAACAAGGATAATGTCCTTGGTGTTCCTTTTAAGAAATAGTGTTTTGTCAATTGTGCCTCTTCTATAGCCATGTTTCAACAAGAAAGTTGAGAGACGCTCATACCAAGCTCTAGGAGCTTGATGAAGTCCATAAAGAGCCTTGACCACCTTGTAAACTTTCTTGGGATGAAGTGGATCTACAAAGCCCTTCGGTTGGGTGACATAAACTTCCTCATCAATCTTGCCATAGAGAAATGCACTCTTGACATCCATCTGAAAAACTATAAAACCCATATAGGAAGCAAAAGCCAAAAACAGACGAATGGCCTCAATCCTAGCAACTGGAGCAAAAACTTCAGTGTAGTCAATGCCTTCAAGTTGTGTATGACCCTGTGCAACCAATCTCACCTTATTTCTCACCACAATACCCCGTGCATCTTTCTTGTTTTTGAGAATCCATTTGGTACCAATGGTTGTCTTTCCATCCGGCAAGTCAACTAGGATCCAAACATTCTGGAACAAGAATTGCTGCATTTCCTCCTGCATAGGTTCCACCCAACTTTGATCCTCAAGAGCATGAGAGACTGGTCTAGGTTCCACTTGTGAAAGAAAACAAGCAAACAAACAGTGTTGAAAGTCCGTATGATTATTACGCTTTTGATCTTCAATATAGATCATAAGAGCATGATGATCAGACGTGGCCTTCTTATGCATTCTGCGTGTCTTGACAGTAGAACCAGGATCTCCAATGATTTGAGTAGTAGGGTGATCTTTGTGTGATTGCAACACTGGATTGGAAGCTACCTCCACTTCTGGTGCCAAGTTATTAAGATTCCCAACAAAGTCATCATAATATGAAGCAGCGTTGATAATGCCATCTATTGGTTTTTATGAATATCATCCAGCTTGGTAGAAGACTTCTTTTGATGGTTCCCCAGGTCAGAAGGACTAGAGAATCTAGTATGAGAAGTAGACCCACTAGCCGGACTTCCAATAGGTGTTAAACTAGCACTAGGAGTAGTAGTTGGAGTACTAGGAGCAACTTTGTCAGTAGGCGTATTCAAGGGAAACTCAAAGCCACCTTGAGCAGCTGCTGTAGTAGCCTCTTGTTGTTGTTTGAGTAAAGTGTCAAGAACTACTTGTGAATCCAATACATCCAATGGAGTTGCATCACTAGGAGGAGTAGGAGAGACTGTAGTGGAGTAGGATGGAACAACAAAAATATCATCCTCGTCATCTGAGTCGGAAAGACTAGAGTGAGCACTTGTACTAGAAGTTGCAAACACTTGTGGACCTGCATCATGGTTAGTTTTGAAACGAAAATATCCTAATGAATCACTAAGATAATCAAGATCAAAATACCATTCAGGACCCTTGCCTTGGATGTTTGACTTCTCCTCAAAATACCTGAGATTTATAGTTTCAATTACCCACTTGGCTTGGAGATTGTAGACACGATAAGCCCGAGAGTGAGCTGAATATCCCATAATGTATCCTTCATCTGCCTTGCCATCAAATTTCCCCAAATAGTCACTAGTATTCAGAATGGTGACAGGACACCCAAATGGCTTCAAATGAGCAATATTTGGAACTTTGGCTGTTAGGAGCTTATAATGAGTCTTCTTGTGAGGATTTGTAATAGAAACTCTATTCAAAACATAACTTGCAGTATTAACAGCTTCTGTCCAGAACATGGTTGGAAGCTTGGAATCGGCAAGCATTGTTCTTGCTGCTTCTATTAGAGTCCTGTTCTTTCTTTCTGCCACGCCATTCTTTTAAGGAGTTTTTGCTGCACTATAATCTCTTTTGATGCCTTTAGAATTACAAAGTGCTATGAGGTCTTTATTTTTGAACTCGGTTCCATTATCACCTCGAATACCTTTAACCTTCTTGGACAACTGATTCTCTGTAAGGGTAATAAAATCTTTTAGAATTGAGTAGGTCTCACTCTTGGCAGCCATGAAGAAAACCCACGTAAACCTGCTATATCCATCAGTTACCACCAGACAGAATTGTTTGTGGTCAATGCTCCTAATAGAGGTAGGACCAAATAAATCCATGTGTAGTAGCTGCAATGGTTCAGTTATAACGTTGAGAGCAGTAATGGCCTTGAAGGATGCTTTATGTTGTTTGCCTTTGCTGCAAGCAAGACAATTAATATCATTTCTAAATGACTTGGGAGGTAAACCAGAGACCAAGTTCATATTTGCTAGTTTGTGAATGGTCTTGAAGTTCACATGTCCCATCCTTCTGTGCCATTGAGTGGCTTCATCTTCTGAGGCTTTAGCAACCAAACATGCTAGTTGACCAGTAGGGTTGACTTCATTCAGCTTGATGCTATAGAGATTATGTCTTCTAGGGATTCTGAGCAGAACCTGTGAGTCATCCGGAAGTTTAAAGTCTTTGGATAGCACAAGTACATCAGTATCCGTAAAGAGGACAAACTGCTTCTTGTCACAAATCTGAGAAACAGATATCAAGTTGAAGTGTTGAAGTGCTTCCACATAGTAGACCTGCTCAAAATTAAGATTGGGCGTCTGAATCGTTCCTTTGCCAGTGATCCTGCCTTCACCTCCACCAAAATAGACCTTGCCGCCTTGAAATAGAACAAAGTTAGATAGAAGACTTTTATTTCCTGTCATGCTCCTAGAGCATCCACTATCAACAATTCCTAGAGTAGGATCTTGGTATGGAGTAACCTACAACAATAAGATAATAAAGATGCAAATGTTAGTGTCTTAAGGGGACCCAAACCTTTTCAGGTTTGAGCCTGCCTTGTGGATCTTTAGTAGATAGCCAAGAAGATTGATGAGATCCACCGTTGTTCTTTGGTTGCCTATTCATCATATTGCTATTATTGTTTGACCAAGAACAACCTGTTGAGGGCTTAACAGCAGTTCCCAAATTTCCCAATCCAAAATACATGTGGTCAAAATTATGTGGATAAATTGGATTAAAATTCTGAAAATAGTTACTGGTTGTTCTATTTGGGGTTAATCCAATGTTTCTCCAATGATCAGAAGCTAATGGAGAGGTCCTTCTAGAAGAAGAAAACGATTGAGCTCTTGGATTGAGTCTTCTAGAAAAATATGGAACAACTCCTGGTGGACCAGGAGCAGGAAATGCTTGATGAACAGAAGAATGTTTGTCATAAAAATCAGAATCTTTAATCAAATGAAACGCACTTCCACAAACAAAACATGTTTTAATTGACCTTTTATTAGAATGACATTGTTTCATACTGCTAACTTTATTACACACACTTCTAGGAGAATCAATCTTCCTAGGACTCAATAAACCAGGACTAGACACTGTTGAATTAAAAGTAACTCTCTCTTCACACTTCCTAGCACCAGTAGCAGCATGATCATTCGACTTGGAACTTGTAGGTCTCGACTCTTCATTTGAACCACTTGATGTAGAGTCACTGGCTTTGTCACTGAAAGTACACGAGACAAAGTCATTAGAATTAGTAGAACTTTTTGGGGACTCATGCATCTGTGATCCATCCAAGTCATTATGCCTAGAAGTGGGCATGAAAGTTCCAGTAAGAGGTGGAGGGACAACATGCATTGCTGCTGCTGGTTTAAACCTATTGTAACTAGGTTCTCCCTCTTCCCCTTTGTCGGCATCAAAGACACTCGAAAAAGATAAATCAAACACATCTTCTGAATCAATAAACTCCTAAAATGAAGAACTTCACAGCAGCCATAGTTAACTAAGATCATACTAGGTTTCATCGTTGATTCAAGAATCAACTCCCCAAAGCTAGTATGATCACATCACGAGTATGAACACAGCATCATCAAATAACCAGCAATAACGAACCTGCTGCCTCCATAAAAACGAATCTAGGGTTTTATCAGAAACCCTAAGTATTAAGAACAGCAGCATCAAGAAACATCAGCCACATCAAAGAACCAGTAGCAACATGATAGTAACAGCAGTAACACGAATCTAGGGTTTGTTAGAATAAACCCTAGATCAGGAGCTTTATTTATTCAAAAACAGAAAAATAACACTAACATGAAAACCTTGTAGATCAACCAGATCGAGAGCCAACAAGCTTTGATACCACTTGTTGGGTCCACTAGATGTGGATCTTGCAGCCTGTCAGGAACGGTGAACGACTTCTGTAATCACAAGTCTATTCACAGAGAGACTCTATACACAATATAAGTGCGGAATACAAATACTATAAAGAAGAACAGAATAACTATAATGACTTGATCCTTTCTAAGGATTTCTAATATTGATAATGACTAGAATTACGTTTGATGAAGGTGTCTCTAACCCTTCTGCCTAAGGTTCCTTTTATACTTCAAGGAAACCCTAATACATCATTAAACAAAACGTGTAAAACTGATATGCATATCCTTTCCTAACATATCTCATGCATATCCTAACAGAATAATAAAGAAATAATAAAGTTTGACTTTAACTAGGACCAGGAGCACGACTTGCTCCTACTACTACTATGACCAGGAGGAACTACATACCTCCTAGTCTACCTATTACAATTAACCATTCCAATGGTACTAACGACTCAATCCGAGTTTACTTATCTAAGTTTATTCTAGCTATTATCCTTAACGTGTTTAAGTCAAGTTTTGCTAGGCTTTTATATAGGGAACTTTAAAACACGAAAGTCTTAACTCTTACGGGTTAAGAACAAGAACTTTTCGCAAGTTCCTATAATTGATCCTAGAAAGTCGTTTATCAAGGGAACTTTAAAATGCAAATTCTAAACTTGAAAGAGTCTAAGAAGATGCAAGATCCTATAAACGACTTGAAAACCCAAAACCTTGATTTAATTGGCTAAGTATCCACGAGTCTCATTCCTTGAGATTTTAAATTGTGGAGAACGAGAGATGATAGAGTCAATTATAAGTTTGGTACTATTTCATGAATTTATGTGAGTTGATTATGAGCTTTTTCTCCCATCGCTTGTTAATTAATTGCAATAAATAAGGTTGTACGATTTGAAAAGTTACTTAGCTTCTAGACCAAGATCGTTTAAAAGTTGCTCGGTATTAATTAGAGTTCATAGCCAAGGCATAACTTATTGAAGCGGGATGCGAAGATTTGCGAGTCCGAAAAGGTCCTAACAAGACATGAGGGCTATGTTAGCCCTATATTTTATATAGTCGAACAAGAATGTAATAGGTCATCTTAGTCGTTAAAAGGTCTTGTATTGTAATAGGTTAGTCGGGAAAACCGGGCTTGGACTTTAAGCTAATATTGTATAAGTTAGGGGCGTAAGCCCAAGACTAAGCCAAGCCCGGCCCAAGATGAAGCCCACAAAGGCCTTAGAGCCGTGGGGTATATAACCCTCTTTCACATGTGAAAGAGGGTGTTGGTTACCATTTTATTTCTCTCTCTAAAAGTGTTTAACCTTCCAAATTCTCTCTTGTTTCTCTCTCTACTTTCTTCTCTTTCTCTCTCTAAATATCTCTTCTAAATCTTGTGTTATGGATTGAATGGGAATAACATTTGGTATCAAGAGCCTATAGTGGATAGGTGATTATAGATTCGTATGTGGTGTTCTTGATTTTTCGTGGCTTCTTTGATCCATATCTCACGTCCCATCTTTCTTTTTGTGTTTTTATGGTCTTTTCTTGATACAAATCATATACATACTAGTAGTAGTGATTTGGGTATCTTGGTTTTGGCTAAAACACAAATTTTTTGGATCAAAAGTTGCGAAATTTCTTGTTTTTCTTCATTCCGAAATTCAAGCAAGTGTCACCATCGGAAAGTACAATTGTGGGGGATTTGATCGCAATAATCTTAGGATTCTACTTTGCGATCACTGTATTGCGATACCTTATTCCGATCTGGATATTCCGATCGTGCATTGCGATCTGGGATTCCGACGGGTTTTAAGGGTTTTGTTAAGTCGTTACTCTGTCCAATTTTTCTCAGCCACATTCCGATCTAACATTGCGACAGCATATTGCGATCTGAACATTCCGACAGCCACATTCCGACAGAACATTCCGATCTGGGCATTGCGACAGTGCATTGCGATAGAACATTCCGATCTGAACATTGCGATAGGACATTCCGATCTGAACATTCCGATGGACATTTCGATGGATATTTTGTTTGAGTAATTTTTAGACTTAGCCACTATCTAGACTAGTATAGGAACATAGTTTACACGAAGATTAAAAAAAAAAAAAAGAGTTAAAATTTTTTTAGGTCAAGTAAATTCAAATTTTTTCCCTACTAGTTTTTGGCTATTTCTAACTCAAATTCAAAATTTGGTGATACAAAATTTTTCGGCTTACCGTTTTGTCAGACTGAGAAATTTATTGTCGGACTGAGGAAAATTTTTTTGAATTTTCGGAATTTCAATTTTAACCACACATCATTACAACAAATCCACTAAGATCTGCAATTCATCCACAAGTATTCACCATGTCTAACAACAACATCAACATTGCAACTGCTAATCAAATTCGTTTGGAACAAGGTGGCAATGGTAATCCACTTGTGCTCACTGCCGGTTGCTACGTTCAATGGAGATCTCGTTTTCTCAGATTTCTCGACGGAAAAGAAAACCGAACTGCTCTTCGTCACTGCCTTGAGAATCCACCTCCAGTTTTTGAATTCAAACCAATTACCACACAGGCAGAGGATGGTACTTCATCAACTATACGAGCTATGGAGGATTTTGACACATGTTCTGCTGAGAAAAAGAAACTCCTCCAAGCTGAAGTTGATGCTGTAAATTTCATACTCACTGGAATTGATAACGATATCTATTCCACAGTTGATGCATGTCCTAATGCTATGGTAATGTGGAATGCAATTCATCGATTGAAGCAAGGTGAGTCAATCAATGTTCAAGATCTCGAGACTAATCTACTTTGGGAGTTTGGAAAATTCACATCTGAAGATGGTGAATCCATTGACTCATATTACTCGAGATTCTACAAAATGATGAATGAGCTTGTCAGAAATCAGTGCACCATCTCCAATCATCATGCCAATGTTCAGTTTCTACTTCAACTCAAACCGGAATGGCAATGGTTTGTGACATTGGTCAAACAAAGGGAGGATATCAAGACTATATCTTACCATAAACTTTATGATATCTTGAAACAACATCAGAATGAAGTGAATGAACTAAGGGCTAAAAAGGCAGAACGGTCTGCTAATTCTATTGCTTTTGTGGATGCTACTTCAACAAAACCCGTTCCCCGTCAACAACCACCTACTCATTCCTCAAAGTCATCAAGCTCATCCACCAAACCTCTAGTTGCTGCTAAACACAAAGCAAAAGCAATTGTCCCCACTCCACCTCCAAAGTATGACACCGAGTCAGATGGAGACAGTGATGATGAACAAACTTCAAGGGACAAGAAGATTGAAGAACTCATGTCTTTACTCACCACAACTTATAAGAAGATCTACAAACCTACCAACAACAACCTCAGATCATCATCCAATGCTAGATATAAGGAAGTTGATCATGCACCTAGGTATGATCGTGATGCTAGGTATGATAATCAGAGGATGCTGAATCAAGTTGGGGCTAGAGATACTGTAGGCACTCCGGTGGTGCAGAAGACTGGGATTCAATGCTTCAACTGCAAGGGATTTGGGCACATGGCTAGGGAATGTAAGAAGCCAAAACGGGTTAAGGATTCGGGATATCACAAGGAAAAGATGTTGTTGTGCAAGAAAGAAGAAGCAGGAATTCCACTCACAGCAGATGAAGTTGACTGGCGTGATGACACTGATGATGAAGCCGATGATCAAGAGTTAGAGGCACATTATGTGTACATGGCAAAGATTCAAGAAGTGATCCCAGAGACTGATGATACTTCTGGACCCATCTATGATTCTGAGCCACTTGAAAAGGTACCATCACATGATAACTATAATGTGTTTGCTAATGAACGAAGGCATCCTGAGCAACCCGAAAGCATCAATGACACATATGTAATGGACACGGAGGATAGCAATATCTCTACGGATTCACAGCATATGTGTAATGATGACGGAAAAGCTGTTCAGGATACTGACTCGGATGAGGACCGTGATTTGCTTGCGTCTATTATTAATTCTTTAAAACGTGAAATTGATGAAAACAAAGAAGCTAATAAACGTTTGAAGCAAGCAAACACATCGTTAGCCGAGGAGATAGACAGGCTTAAAGAGTGTGATTATGTAAAGGAAGCTGATCGACGGGTTGCAATAGCTAATGGTTTGGTATATGAACGTAAGGTGCTCAACGAACAATATTGTTCTGAAGTAACACACGAAATTCATATGTCAAAACAGAAGATATCGGAACTTGAAGAACAACTGCTGCTACATAAACTCCAAATCACTGAATTAGAGTCGATTAACAAAGAACAAACTGAGCTTTATAAAACTCGTGAAGAAAAGGATATTGAAAAAATTCTTGCTTTGGAAAAGAGAGTCGACACATTAAACAACATTGTTTACAAAACGGGTCAGTCTATTCAAACTATGAATATGCTCAATCGAAATATGAAAACGAGTTTTGTCAAGCCTGAATATCTCAAGAAAGTTCAAAGTACCAAGCCTGCTCTTTATGATATCGGTTGTTATGTTGATAATCTTGCTCTTATGCTTTCCCCTGACTGCGACGAAATCATTCGTCAACAAGAAGAAAGTCGATCAAACTTAAGTGATTTAATAAACCTTTCTGATTCTAACAATCATATTAAGTTTGTCCCTCAAAAAGAACTTTCAAAAGAACAAAAGATGTATAATAGTGTTCCACCACCAAGTGATGAACCACAAAAGAAAGTTTCTTTAAAAAGGAGTTTCAAAAAGCAATCAATTTTGTTAGAAAAGCGAATTTTGGATGAAAAACGTAAATGGGATGAGAAAAGCAAAAGTGTTCAGCAATTTGAGTTTATAAAACAAGGGGTTTTAAATTTGTATAAAGGTGTCGTCGACTATGAAAAAGTGTCTAGGGATACCATTTGGAATATTAAACCTAACCCACAAGTAGAAGTCGTCATTCAACAATGCATTGTTCCAACCATTGATGATCTTTCAAAAAATGTGGAAATGTTTTATAATGCTCTCACTGAAGAAATGTTAACTGATTTAAGCTATGTCGAATCTCTTGAAGATGAAGTTGATTTTCTTCAAATCAAATTAAAGACACAAGAACACCAACTTTCTAACGAAATTGATCGATTTTCTAAAGAATATTTTTATGCTGACCATATAATGCTATACTTGGTGTGTATACCAATCTTGATCAATATTGTCATGTAGCATGTCTTGTGTCAGAATCGGACGCGAAATGTCGCAATCTTGAAGTAGAGCTTTCAAAACAAATTCAGTCATATAACAAACTTTCGAAAAGCTTTTCTCAACTTTAGAAACACTCCATTTCTCTTGAACTTGCTTTACAAAAAGGTGAAAAATCTCATAATCATAAAAAGTGTCAAGAAATGTCAGCTTCTTCGTTTCGTCTACTAAATGAAAAAGATTTCGAAATAAATGATTTGAAAGCTCAGCTAAAAGAAAGGGACATTGCCATAAGTGAGTTACAGAAACTCATTGAGAAAATGAAAAGAAAGTCTGTTTTGGGTAAACCATCCGCCGTTCGTCAACCGAATGCGGTTAAATGCCCTAAATCATCTATTTTGGGACAATCCCCACAGGCTTTGCCTAAGATAGGAAATGATAAGAGTACCAATGTGATAGCACCTGGAATGTATAAGATGAACACTAAGCCCACTCAAACTGGAACATCGCGGTTACCTCAGAATATTAAGAAAACTAATCAACGTGTGTCTTCTTCTACAGGAGTAATCCCCACTACTAGCGTTAGCGGACCACAGCTTAAGAGCAATAGAATGCAAGATAAGGTCATGCCTAACAATAGTCAAGGAAAGAAGTTGGAAGTAGAAGACCACCGTAGGAATTTTAAGTTTTCTAAGAATAAAACGTCTGTAACTGCATGTAATGACAGTTTAAATGCTAAGACCTCGAATGTTGAATTTGTTTGTGTTGAATGTGGCAAATGTGTTCGTACTTTCAATCATGATGCTTGTGCTCTTAATTATAATGGCGTGAATACTAGAACTAGGAAGCCTATTCGTATGCCCACTAGTACTAGTAAACCCACAAGAACTTTGAACCAATCCACTGAGCAACCACTTAAGAAACTAAGTGCGTTAGAATCCACTACTCTACGTAAACAAAGCAGGTTAAAGAAGCTTTATGAGAACATGATTAGGACATGTACACGGGGGTATTCAAGATTTACACCACCTGGATACAAATGGGTACCTAAGACAACCCCCATTCTAATTGGGTCTATGAATGTTAGCTTGCCTTTAGAATCTAGGTCCACTACTATTTTGGAACCCGATTCTATCAAGGGCTCCCATTTGTCAAATGCTACATTGTCTTCTAATTCTTCTGCAGCTCGTCGAACTCATCCTATTCATAATGGACTCCGGGTGCACAAAGCACATGACGGGCAATCTCAAGCTTCTCATTAACTTCGTGGAGAAGTTTCTGGGTACGGTACGGTTTGGAAATGATCAATTTGCACCGATACTCGGATATGGAGACTTGGTTCAAGGGAATATCACTATAAAACGGTTTATTACGTCGAGGGACTGAATCACAATTTATTCTCGGTTGGTCAATTTTGTGATGCGGATTTGGAAGTGGCTTTTCGGAAATCTACTTGCTATGTTAGAGACTACGATGGGAATGACCTTCTTACAGGTTCTCGTGGTTCTGATCTCTACACAGTAACTCTTCAAGACATATCTTCAACAAATCCAATTTGCTTAATGGCTAAAGCGTCATCATCTCAAGCATGGTTATGGCATCAACGATTGTCACATCTCAACTTTGACACCATCAACCTGCTTTCGAAGAATGATATTGTGACCGGTCTTCCTAAGTTAAAATTCGTCAAAGACCATCTTTGTTCTTCTTGTGAGTTGGGGAAAGCAAAACGAAAGTCTTTCAAATCAAAGACTACCCCAAGCTTAAAAGGATGATTGGAACTTCTACACATGGATTTATGTGGTCCCATGCGTGTAGAGAGTATCAACGGGAAAAAGTATATTCTCGTGATTGTTAATGATTACTCTAGATACACATGGACTTCCTTCTTAAGGTCCAAAGATGAAACACCAGAGGTTCTCAAAAACTTTCTCAAGATGATACAACGCAATATTCAAGCTCAAGTCTTAACCGTAAGAAGGGATAGGGGTACTGAATTTTTGAACAAGAACTTGCAATCTTACTTTCAAGAAGAAGGCATCGAACATCAAACGTCTATTGCTCGAACTCCTGAACAAAACGGCGTTGTCGAAAGGCGGAACCGTACTTTGGTTGAGGCTGCTCGAACAATGCTTTCTGCTTCAAAATTACCATTATTCTTCTGGGCTGAAGCAATTGCAACTGCCTGTTATACTCAGAATCGTTCTCTCGTTATCCCTAGACATGAAAAGACACCTTACCACATCATCAATGGCAGGAAACCTACTGTCAAATTCTTTCACGTATTTGGATCTTTATGCTACATTCTTAAAGACGGTGAGAATCTCGACAAGATGAAAGAAAAAGGTGATGCATGTATTTTTGTGGGATATGCGACATTTTCGAAAGGATATCGGGTCTATAACAAGAGAACAAAGATCATTGTCGAAACAATTCATGTGAACTTTCACGAATTGCCACAAATGGTACTTGATCACAACAGCTCAAGTCCCGCACCTCAATGTCCAGCAATGGCACCTACACAAAACAGTGTACGTCCCGTGCAAGAATGTCAACAAAGTACTCCTACAGCAGACTCGACGGATACGACACATATGAATGAGTTGGTTGACTTATATGATCCTATGTTTGATGAATATTACTATGGAAACAATCAAGTTGTGTCAAAGCCTTCCGCTATCAATACTGCTGATGCACCTGAACAAAATCAACAAGACACAACTGCTTCTACTTCAGCAACCGTTGCTCAAGAGACAATTCCAGTGGATACTCAACAAACTCAAGAAACTGTCATACAACCAACATCACCAACCGTCAATGCTGAAGGAGGAAACAACAATCAAGCAGTCGATGCACAACCTGACGATGAAGAATTTATCAATCCGTTCGGTACACCGGTACACGAAGTTGGAGAGTCTTCTACTCAACATGTTGATCCGTCCAACATGCATACATTCTACCAACCATATCCATCCACTCACCATTGGACACGTGATCATCCATTGGAGCAAGTCATTGGAAATCCTTCACAACCGGTTCGAACACGCAGACAACTCGAAACCGATGGTGATGTGTGTATGTATGCACTCACCGTGAGTTCAACAATACCTACAAACATCAAACAAGCCATGACTGATCATGCGTGGATTGAATCAATGCAAGACGAAATTCATCAATTTGAACGCCTAAATGTTTGGGAACTTGTTGACCGACCCTATGGAATGTCAATTTTAGATTTCAAATGGATCTGGAAAAACAAACTGGATGAAGAACAAACCATCATCAAAAACAAATCTCGTCTTGTGGTTAAGGGGTATCGTCAACAAGAAGGGATAGATTTCGATGAATCATTCGCTCTAGTTGCTCGTTTGGAAGCTGTCAGGATATTCCTTGCTTATGCTGCACATAAGGGCTTCACGGTTTTTCAGATGGACGTCAAAACAGCTTTTCTCAACGGTCATTTGAAGGAAGAAGTGTATGTGAATCAGCCGGAAGGATTCGTCGATCCTCATCATCCTGACAAAGTCTATCGTCTCAAGAAGGCTGTATATGGACTTAAACAAGCTCCAAGGGCATGGTACGAAGAACTTTCAAACTTCTTGGTATCCAAAGGATTCTCCAAAGGTTCTATTGATCCTACTCTGTTTACTAATATATATGGGGATGACATAATGCTGGTGCAAGTTTATGTTGATGACATCATTTTTGGTTCTACGAACCCAAAACTTTCAAAACGTTTTGAAAAATTAATGCACAGCAGATTTGAAATGTCAATGATGGGGGAGCTAAAATTCTTTTTAGGCCTCCAGATTCATCAATCCCCACGTGGTATCTTCATAAACCAAGCTAAGTATGCTCAAGAGATACTTAAAAAGCATGGTATGACCTCATGTGCTCGCGTTGGTACACCATTGTCGACCACATCCCTAGACGTTGACTTGTACTCATATCCCGTAGATCAAACGCGATATCGCAGTATGATCGGGTCACTTATGTACCTTACAGCCAGCAGGCCTGATATTCATCATGCCACATGCTATTGTGCATGATATCAAGCCAGACCTACTCAAAAGCACCTTAAAGAGGTTAAACGGATCTTTCGGTACCTTAAGAATACCATTCACATGGGACTCTGGTATCCGAGGGAAACCGGTTTTCATCTAACGGCTTTTTCAGATTCTGATCACGCAGGTTGTCTTGATAGTCGTAAAAGCACTTCTGGTAGCATACAATTTCTAGGGGAAGACAAGCTTGTCAGCTGGTCGTCAAAGAAGCAGGATTGCACTTCGCTCTCATCAGCTGAAGCAGAATATGTGGCTCTATCCACGTGTTGTGCTCAAGTCCTCTGGATGAGAACTCAACTCACGGATTATGGCTTCCACTTTGATAAAATACCTATGTATTGTGACTCAACGTCGGCCATAGCCATATCTTGCAATCCGGTTCAGCACTCCCGCACCAAGCACATCGATGTCAGATATCACTTCATCAAGGAACAAGTGGAACGCGGCATCGTGGAATTATACTTTGTCAGAACTGAGTACCAACTGGCAGACTTGTTTACAAAAGCTCTATCGAAAGATAGGTTTGCGTATCTCGTTGGCCGTCTTGGTATGAAGTATATGACTCCAGAAGACTTGGAGGTTTTGGCAAATGAAGCTGCTTGATAATCTCTCACAATGACTTCTAGGCGCATCACAGCTTAGAACTCGGACCTCAACTAAGGAAAGTTTATCTCGGACGATAACTTATCCTTCTCAATGAGAAATTCACATTTCTCGGTCATGAGCTTCTCATAAAAACATTCAACGTTTTTAAGTTCATGAAAACGATTTCTAAGTAAATGTCAGCTTAGAACTCGAACTTCAACTTAAGGAAAGTTTATCACGGATGATAACTTATCTTTCACAACGGGAAATTTATTTTTCTCGGTCATGAGCTAGTCACAAAACAATCAAAGTTTTGAGCTCATGAAAAACGGACCCGAAAGGGGAGTGTACGTTTCAGTGCGCTTTCCCTAAGCAATAGAAGAGAAGTCTTCTATCCTGATTATTTTAAAACCGTTGAACACAATTTTTCAAGAATTTCTCAAAAGATTTTTTCTAAATCTTTCAAAATTGTGTGTTCAACACTCCCTTCCTCATAAGTGGTTTTTATATCTCAAAATTGTCATATGTTATTTTGATCAATTTTTGAGGGGGAGCGTTTTAAAATCAAGCCTTTTAATGTTGTTGGGTACATCTCTAAAATTGTCATATTTTATGTATCCAACACATTCCGAAAATGATATAAAATTGTCAAATGTAATATATCGGAAAAGGCATCTCAACTCCGTACCTCAACATATTTTGTGGTGTCGTTTTTCTAAAATTTTGTCAAATTTTGTCTCAAGACACACATATATTGTTGAGGGGGAGCGACCCGACTGAAAATGTTCCATGATTCATGCGTGCACACATGTTTCTCTCCCATCGATTTTTCGGAAAATGTCATATCTTAATCAATTGGTATCTCTAATATGATGTTTTTATATTAGAGATAGGGGAGAAAATGTGATTAAAATGTAATATATCGCAACATGTGATCTTAAAGACTCAAGTGCAACTCTTTCCTTCACATGCCAAACTATTTCGTATATCGATGTGTGTAGGGGGAGCTTTTCGAAAAGATAAAACTTTCAAAGTGTTAAAAGTTTTGATTTTTATCAAGCACTTTGAATGGTTTTCAATGGTTTTATGGTTACGATCTTTACCCAAAACAACCTACTATCCACGACGGAACGATGGAGTCAAAAGGTGGTTTAGGATAGGAAACTAAGTCCTATGATCCAACCAGAACCGGAGGGATCTACCCAAGGACATTCCATAGATAGAAATAGTTGTCCTTAGGAAAGATGGAGTTGAATGAAGCTGAATGCGGACCAATTACTTAAGTTAGCACTGGAACAATTACAACAAGGTGCTAGTGATGACGTATTGGTAAGCATTGAAGGAGTTGAATATTCTGTGCAACTTAGGTAGAAACCGGGTTAACACATCTTTTGAAGACAAGTGTCATGGACCCAGTGATACGATGCACAACCCTTCCCCAGCCATTCGAGTTTCTCTCAAAAGAAACTTGTCTCATTGTCACGGAGATCAACACATATCTATTGACTTTCTCACTCCGAGTCAGTTAATATTGAAAAGGTGGCAGTCTGCTCCAGCCTCCGATTACCAAAAATGCACTTATTGAGTCTAGAGCCAAACGAGATCAATTTATCATCTCATTAGGACACAATCGAGTCCTACGCATTATCCTTGTGATATTGCCAGAACATCTAAGTGATACGATTCACAATGAAGATGGAAATCCTGCTTGAGCCAGCATCAAACAAGCTCATGGTAGGTAACTTGTGCGATTCTACACGAATCAAACTTGTGAGAACTGGAAAGCAACTAAGTTTGGATTCTTAATTGATTCAAACTTGATTCCTGGTTTCTTCGCAAAATCCATGTGATCTTGCCAGAACATTCAGAGCGACACTCATTAGTGTTCACAGTGACGAATGGAAATCCTTCCAGTGTCAACATCAAACAGCACTGCGGTAGGTAACTCGCAAGATTCTCTATGAATCAAGCTTGTGACAAACTGGAAAGCAACAATGGTGCGATTCTTTTAGAATCAAACTTGTTCCAGGAAATCTGAATTGACGACTCTAATCAGACGGATAATTTATCCTTATGATTCACTCTTTACGTTCGCAATCTGCTTTGAGACGGTCGAGTAAAGAGAACTGGCTACTACCGCCGGGAAACCCTGTCAAGGAGGTCCTTAATCGAATCTATCTGATCACAGGTACGGTATTTAATACCGTTTAACGGTCTTCACCGACCGGAGGTAAAAAGCTACCGAGTTAGGGTGAAATGTTCAAAGCCATTTCATCCGTGTCTATATATGTTGCTGCATATCAAGAAGGTGGCTTAGCTATGCAACCGATGTCGATTCAGAAGTCACAAGAGCACAAGATGGCGATAATCAAGATACCTAAGAATGTAAGAATGTAATAGGTCATCTTAGTCACAAGGAGTACAAATGAAGATCTCAAGCACTCAAAGTCTAATGACAAAGGCTCAAGATAAAGATCACGAAAGCATGAAGGAACAAAGCTGTTACAAACAAGATCAAGACCAAGATACAAGACCAAAGCAGGAAGATCTCCGCTACAAGAATGTATTCACTCAATCATCTTATGCTTTTTAAGTTTTTTAAGATGACCGATACATTGGGGGAGATTGTTAGCCCTATATTTTATATAGTCGAACAAGAATGTAATAGGTCATCTTAGTCGTTAAAAGGTCTTGTATTGTAATAGGTTAGTCGGGAAAACCGGGCTTGGACTTTAAGCTAATATTGTATAAGTTAGGGGCGTAAGCCCAAGACTAAGCCAAGCCCGGCCCAAGATGAAGCCCACAAAGGCCTTAGAGCCGTGGGGTATATAACCCTCTTTCACATGTGAAAGAGGGTGTTGGTTACCATTTTATTTCTCTCTCTAAAAGTGTTTAACCTTCCAAATTCTCTCTTGTTTCTCTCTCTACTTTCTTCTCTTTCTCTCTCTAAATATCTCTTCTAAATCTTGTGTTATGGATTGAATGGGAATAACAGGCTACATTTTGTTGCTAAAGATCCAAAGTGATGTGAAGAATCATTTATCAAAAATCAATATGAAGGATCGAGACACACGACGAAATGCAAATACTCCCCAAAAGATCATGGAGAAGTCTATCCGAAAAGACCCTAGAAAGGTATGAGGATAAATAGATCCAAGTCCTAAAAGGAGTCGGATCGTTGTATACCAAAATCCCAAAGAAAGATTGGAGAAAAATGAAGAAGTCGTGGTCCAAATATGAAGAATCTCTCAAAAAGTTCAAGTGAAGAAATTCCTATTATGAAGAGAAGACCATAATTTCAAGAACGTCTCTCAAGATTTGAAGTATGAAGTCGTTGCCAAATATCGGTCCGAGAAAGGTCTCAAATCGTGAAGCGAGTTATGCCAAGATATGAACTTTATAAGGTCCCGAGAAGCAGTTTTAAAAGATTTTGTCCTTTAGCTAACTATTGATTAAATCGTCCTACTTTAGTTTTAGCCTTAATAACTATCGAAATAAGTCAACAATGCATCCTCGTGATCATTTAAGACAACAATAAAATATAATAGATATACCTAGGAATAAGGGAGTCTAAGTGAATAATTAGGCCACATGAGTTTGTGTTAGTTTGCTAACTTATAATAACAATGATCTCATTTATAAGCTTGGTTTGGGGAAAGTGAAACTTGAGGGTCATAAACATTCATGACAATCCAAAACCCCAATGTAAGTCTTTAATCTCTTAATTTGTTTTTCTTCCTTTAATTATGTCTTATGTTTAATAAAGGCCAAGGTGGGTTAATTATGATGAAAAATATAAATATTGCTTTGTAACTAATGCATTGCATGAGGGCATTGCAATGGTCAAGTGTAGGGGATTTGATAGGTGTGGAAACACCCATCCTTTTACCACTTAATTATAGTAATAACCAAGCCAAAACGTGTATTTTATGTCGTAAATGTCGAAATTATGCGTGGTTTGTGTTTTTGTTGTGATTTAGGACCAAAATGTGAAAAGGGAAGAAAACACGGGCTTTCACGGGCTTTTATCGAATAAAAAGACAATAGACGAAGTCAAAAGATCAAGAGTGCAAAAAGAACGGAAGTCCAAGACCTATTCTAAAGATTTATCAAAGAAAAAGTCTAAAGACGGAAGTTTAATGAAGTCGAAGAACCAAGTCTAATTAAAGAAGAAAATTATAAGACGAGTTCAATTTATATCGACAAATCCCGAGACGACGTCGAGAAAGACAAAGAATTTAAATCGTGTCGAGACAAGAAGAAAGAATGAAGAAAGCATCAACATTTTTACTCCTCCTATAAATACCCTCCTAATGTGTCATTAGGAGGTGGTTAGTCAATTTAGGAGTAGATTAGTTTAGGATTAGGAGTAGCTTAATACTTTCTGTCTCTAGCTTTTCTTAATGTTTTTCAAGCTTTTTCATCAATCTTGTACTTTTGGACCTTTAATCATCTTAATTTCAAGCTTTTTCAATTAATCATTCTCATTCTTCCTTTCTTAATCTTTTAATCTTGTTTAATTTTGATAATCATGTAGTTTAATTAATCATGTTCTTGTTTGATTGATTGTGCTTTTGGTTTTTATGTGTTTGATTTTTATAGCTTATAGTGTTTTAGTGCTTATTGTGTTAATTTTCTTATTTTTAATTAAGTGCTTATTAGTTAATTTTTATAAAAAGTTGATTTTTAATATTTTTATTATTTAGTCTTTTTAAAAGTTTTAAAATTTTGGCTTATTAGCTTTTTCTTAAAATTAATTTGGTTAAAGTTTTGGTTTAGTGCTTATTAGATTCTAGCTTATTTTCATTTTGGTCATTTTTAATTATTCCGAACTAGTAAACCCCAATGTTCCGGATAAGCTCCATAACGTGATTCCGGATTACATCTATTATTCCGGATAACTCGCTAAAACAATATTCCGAATAGTGTAAAAATATAACATTCCGGATAACA
Organism: Glebionis coronaria; assembly: GCA_025667525.1. NCBI lineage: Eukaryota > Viridiplantae > Streptophyta > Magnoliopsida > Asterales > Asteraceae > Glebionis > Glebionis coronaria. Next base: position 135,381,393 of record CM046879.1, on the reverse strand, counting down.
GCCAAAAAAACATTTTCCCGGATAAGTAGTAAAAATATTTTCCCGAATAAACACAAGAACCTAATTATTCCGTATAAGGAATTGTGAATTATTCCGTATAAGGAATTGTGAAATATTCCGTATAAGAGAACTAAACTATTCCGGATAACCAACGAACTTTTATTCCGTATAAGTAACATGATTTGACATGGTAGCCTACTTGGCTGCTTCTTGTTTTCGCGCCAATTTCAGCTAGTAGGCTGCTAGCTTGAGCTAGCCGCTTGCTAGCTTTTTTTATTATTTGTTCCGAAATTGTTTAGTTTAATCTGAAAGTTGTTCCGATCTTATTTCTGAAAGTCACGTATTTTTAGTTATATTTTTCGTCTAATTTTAAAATTAATATTTTGTCGTAAAGTTCAAGTTTTATCTTTTATTTAGTACCCGCTTTAGGTTTTGCCTCGTTTAGCTTTAAAGTACCATCTTAGTTTTATTCTCTCCTTTTTCATTAAGTAAACTATATTTTCGAGTCGATATTTAACTTCGTCTTTTAGTTTTATTTTTATTATTTGTTTTGTTTTAATTTACGTTTTATTATTTATATTATTTCGTTATTATTAGTTAATTGTTTCTGGCTTATTTTAATTACTATTCGCATTTACCTTTTACTTAGAAATAGATAACCAAGCTTCCCTTTTTCTTTACCAAAAACAACTGAGTCACACTTTTAACCAGAAATCAATTCGAATTGAATCGTGACGAACAAATTTTCATACTTGCCAAAAAACCAGTTATTAGTAGGAAAGATATATCAAAAGCAAAACCCTAATGAGTCCTTTTATAGCATAAGGACCCTTGTAACTACTAAAAAACTAGGAAGATATTTTGGAATAGTAACAGAAACGTGTCAATATCTCTTCCAAGTTTATCAATGAAGCAGTGCCTTTGACTCCTAACAGTGGGAATAGATCACACGACTTTCAATATCCAAGAAGGGGGAAAAAACTAGCAGCGAGAACTTGTTTGTCATAGCAGAGGGAACTCCTATTGAGTTTTTATTCCCAACAATCCTCCCATAAACTTGTGCTTTCACCAAAATACAAGTTTTTGAATAAATACTGCTAGTGATGAGGGTGCTTACAAATTCTCAGGTATGATTTACCTATGGATGAATCTGAAAAACTCAAATGGAACATGATTTCTGCAATCCACCAGCAGTTTAGTCTTTGTCATCTTCTTCAAAGTCTCCTGAGTCAATGGGTAAAACCTGTTACAAAGTAGATAGGCAATAAAGCCTGCCATAACTAACTTATAAACACCAGAGGATGTAAACAGACTCCAATGTTTAATAGTAGCACCTCCTTGAAATCTAAATGCCCAATCACCCTCCTTAGTTTCAAACATCCTCTTCATACTTTCCCACATCACCCAATCTTTTTCGACAGAGGAATTAGGAGTGGGAGGATTCTTTCCAAATTTTGCTTTCAAAACCCTCCATAAGTCATCCAGCTCTTCTCTATCCAAAGTTTAGAACATCCTACTCAACTCCTGAAAGGTCTGAGCAGTACCATCATTTCTAGTCAGCTTCCACCAGCTCATCCCCTTCTCTGCATAAACTTCATACTTCATAACAGGAAACTTCATTCTCAAAGGCTCTGGCACAAAGTCATCTGACTTTTCCAATACAGGCACTTGTCTATTTCATCATTTGTTATGTCGTGTTCCCTTGTTGTGAATACCCCAAGTCTCTCCATTCTCTTCATTGCTTTTACAGCTCTTTGTCTTTCTAACAACATCTGTGGGGATGAAGTTTCCACTGCTGTGGATGATCCACCTGTTGTAGCAATTTCCTCTGCTGCATCTTCAGCCTTTCTTTTCTTACACTCTTTGGCCTTTTTCATTATTTCATCTCTCCTTCTCATATACTCAGCTTCCTCTGCTGAGCCCATTTCCAAAAAGTTCTCAACGCTATTTTGCTTAATCACAGAAATGGCTATTCTTTCAATATCTTCAAATGTCATGCTTGTAAAGTTTGAATCTTTGTACTTTTTATACCTTTTCAGCATGACCTTGTAATGAGCCTTCCTCCCAGCTTCAGAACTTAAGTACTTCTCCTTTGTGATATGTCTTTCCCTGATTTCCTTATAATTCTTTTGGAATTTGAATGTCATAAGTATAAGGTCGTACCTTATATGCAAGGGTTCATGCACAATCTCTTTCTCCTATGTTTCCAAAAACTCAGCAACTTTATGTACATGGTCATCCAGTTCCCTATGCATAATCTCAATATCCTTTTCCATCTCCCTAGCATTCACTTTCACTTAATCATCAAAATAGTATAATTTTGAAACATCAAGATGTGCCTCTTCTTCTCCCCTTATCTTCCTTTCCATTTCCACTCTTAGTTCTTATTCTATCATTTGTTGAACAAGAATAGCATCACTCTCTGCTATGGCTCTATGCTCCTCAGCTGTTCTGAACCTTTGTTTCTTCTTTGGTTGTTCTTTAATAACCCCCTTTCCCTTATCCTTTGGATCAACTGTTGGTGAAGCCTTTGGTGCAGTCTGTCCAATGACAATCCCTTTCTGTGCTCATTTCTTCTTTTCCTTGTAAAGCTTTAAGTAATTGTAGCTCTAGCAGGGGTAACAGCACTAGCAGGGGAAAATATGTACCTGTAGGGGGATTAGTAGTAACAGGGGAACATCTGATTGACCAAGACTAGAGCGATGGACTGTGAGAGGAAGCAAGTGAAAGTTACTACACGAGGAAGTCAAGTGAAGGCAAGGACGAAGGAGATGAGTTTACAGACTCTGGAGTTGGGGCTCGTTCATAGAGATTACTTCTCAATACGATTTCTATTGAGTAGAGTCTCAGCAATGTCATCCTTTCTAGCACTTCCCTTGTCACTTTCCTTCTCACCACTTCCCATTGTTTTTGTTTGAAGATTTTGTGGTCCTAGATATTCAAATCACTCAATTGATTTTGTAGGCACTTCCTTCCCTTTGGAAGCATCCTCATCAGTAGAAAGCACCAATTGAGGGCGTTTCCTCGTCTCAAGTGTAGCAGTCCTGGACTCTAGTTTGGAGATCACCAGATCTTGCTTTGTGACTGTTTGTACCAAATGTGCATTCTGCTTTTGCAAGCGAATGCACATAGTCGTCAATTCAAGTGTAGATAAAGGTTGCAGACTGCTCTCGACCCTAATGGGATATTGCTCTCCCAAGAAGGTATCATGGAGTGGGGGAGAGGACTTAGCTATGGTGTCACTGTCATGCTCACACAATGAGTGTGAAATAGTAGTGGCAGCCAAACCCCCAGAATGCTCCATACCCATGGAGGCTTCTCTTTCTGCTACAGGTGAAGATACTCTAGGCAAGGGAGACCTAGCAGATCTATGTTTTGTTCTTCTTTCAAAAGGTTGATCAACAGTGGGAAGAACATTGTCAAGGGAATCAGAGGAAGAAGCAGGGGGATCTCAAAGTGGGGATTGGGCTGCTGTAGGTCTTTTAGCAGCTTCACTTCAAATCAAATTTAGCATGGTCTGTGTAAGCGATACTGTACGGCCAGAAAATTGTGGTGAAGGTGTAAAGAGGGTGTTGAAAAATTTAGGAGAATGGGTTGTGGCAGTGAAGTAGTGTTTATGTCTAATGGGACCATGTTGATGTATATCAATCAAGAGTTCCACAAACCTAGGATACATACAAAGTTTTCCACTGCTTTTCACATTTTTAACCATATTTTCAAAAATCATTTGAGAAAAGCAAAATTTTCTGCCTGTAGCCAAACATACCACAACAGTGGCAACTTTACTATCAAACTCATTAAAAGCAGTGGTTTTGGAACTTAAGCATTACAAAATGGTATAGAATCAAAAATTTACAATGGGGTGCAAACTGGCCTTTAAAAAATTTTAGTCTTTGATTTTCTACTATGTTATACCCCAATTTAGAAAGGTTTTCAAAGATCTCAGCCTCGGGTATGTTGATCACCCCACCCTCATCATCCAAGACAAGCTTGTCTCGGATGGAGGCAAGTGTGACCACTTTGGGGTGACCATCAACATGGCTCTTGATTATGACCTCTCCATCCACAGTTTCAGACGTTGTTGTCGATAAAAACTGTTGGATGTGTGAGGTGTATATGTGAGGATTAAGGATAAGGGCTAACCTGAAATAACTCACCCTTAGATAGGCCACAATCTCACGAAATGCTGGATGATCATCAGATAGAATAGCAACTTGGTTGTGATATTCATCAATTTTGAGTGCCATGAAAATTCTCTTGATGAAAGGTTATGTGGGAAATGATCGTACGAAAGACTTAAGCCTGCTGGTTAAGGGAATTGAATTTGTATAGAGGAATTAGAAGAATTTTCATTGGACCAAAATTTCAACTTGAGTATAAAGATTTGAAATAATTAAAAATAGGAAACCAATCAGCGAAGAAACCGCCTTAAATATGTTCTAAATATTTTAAAATATTCCCTAACCAAAATGTTAGCAACATGCCCAACGGCTATAAACAGGGGTAACGGTCATATTGGTCAACGTTCAAATAGTGGAACCTTTCATAAGCAGGGGGATTTGTACAAGCAGGGGAAAGTAGAAATAAAACAGGGGAAACTATCCTAGGGATGATAATTCCATATCAATTAGCAGAAAGTAAATAGCAGTGCCCAAGCACACAACCTCACAGATGTGAAACAGATGTGGTGAAACTCAAGTGTCCTCCATTCACAGATTTCCTTATGAGAGAAACTAGGATATAAGTTTACCCTGTATACCCAGGTCATCCCAAAAAGAGTATATGTACTCATGACTCCTCCCCTACCAAACCAGTACCTATGGTCAACAGTCTTGGAAACATACACCTAAAGATCCGATGTTGACTAGCAAGCTGCTCAAATAGAAAAGTTAGATGCACATTATAGTGCCTCAAGGTCTAAGGACTCCAATAAGCTTTGTAGCAAGTTATCGTAGTCACTAAGCCCGTACTCACCAGTGGGTATGATCTAGAATCATACATGAGTATCCTAAGGATACCCTGAGTCCTAAAGGTTTGACCTAGCCCTCCCCTGACACATAGAGTACATACAAAGGCCATTATCAAGGCACACCAGGCTATTATTCCTACATTGTTAGTATAAAACCACATACAAGCCACTCATAAAAAGAACAACCCAGACAGGGGAAACAACCCAAGTAGGGGAAATAACCCAAGCAGGGGAAACCCTGTTCAAAAGCAGTGGCATTAAAATGATGGAAAAACTGACTAGAAATTCTACAATAACAAACAATGATACAATCCTGAATACACAAAAGAATATACAGACATATTTTTAGGGATTGACCATCCCAATACTTGTTACCAAGTACTAGAATCTCCCTATGTCAAAGGGTTTTGTCAAAATATCAGCAAGATTAAGTTCTGTATCAATGGTTTCAGGTACAATTAAACCCTTTTCAAAGCAATCTCTAATAAAATGATGTCTGATTTCAAGATGTTTAGTTTTAGTGTGTAGTACAGGATTCTTGATAATGCAGATTGTATTGTTATTGTTAATAACTATCTTGGTTTTAAGAAAATTGTACCCATAGTCAAGCAATTGATTCTGAATCCATATGACTTATCCACAGCATGCAGCAGCTGCCACATATTTAGCTTCAGTTGTGGAAGTTGCCAGAATGGTTTGTTTTTTGCACTGCCAAGATATAAGCCTGCTCCCCAAAAAGTGGCATCCACCTGTTGTAGACTTTCTATCATTGTTGTCACCAGCATAGTCGCTGTCTGAGTAGGATACTAGCTCAAAGGGTGAATCCTTAGGATACCAAAGTCCTAGGATGGGATGACACTTGAGGTACCTAAAAATTCTCTTCACAACAAATAGGTGGCACTCTATTGGTGTCACTTGATGTCTTGCGCAAAGGCACACAACAAACATTATGTCAGGTCTTGAAGCTGTAAAGTATATAAGAGATCCAATCATGGATCTGTATGTTCTGACATCAATAGGCTTTCCTATACCTTCTTTTCCCCAAGGATTCTCCTTATCCATATGAGTATAGACTTTCTTTCCTTCAATTAACCCAAACCTCTTCACAATTTCAGCAACATATTTGTCTTGAGAAATAAAGATGTCATCTTTCCTCTGTTGAACTTCTAACCCCAAGAAAAAGTTGAGTTCTCCCAGTGCACTCATTTGGAACTTGTCTTGCATCAATTTGGCAAATTCTTTGCTGAGCAAAGAGTTTGTGGATCCAAAAATGATGCCATCCACATAGACTTGTACCAAAAGAAAGTCACATTTTTATTTATTGATAAAGAGAGTCTGATCAATCTTGCCCCTGTTGAAGCCATTATCCAAGAGATACTTGGATAGAGTCCCATACCATGCCCTAGGGGCTGGATGAAGCCCATGCATTGCCTTTTTCACCTTGTAAACTTTGTCTGGATGTTCTGGATCTTCAAAGCCTGGAGGTTACATTACATACACCTCTTCATCAATGGTGCCATATAAAAAGGCACTATTAACATCCATTTGGTACACCACAAAATCCATAAAAGAAGCATATGCCAAGAATAGCCTGATTGCTTCAATTCTAGCAAGTGGGGCAAATACTTCATCATACTCAATGCTTTCCTCATGTGTGTACCCTTGAGATACTAACCTAGCTTTATTTCTAACCACTATTCCTCTCTCATCCTTCTTATTTCTGAGTACCCATTTTGTCCCAATATGCCTTGCCCATTTAGGACAGTCTACCAAAACCCAAACCTCTTGGATATCAAACTACAGTAATTCTTCTTGAATAGCCTCTACCCAGCTCTCATCATTCAAGGCCTGAAAGATCTTCTTTTGCTCTTCTTGTGATAGAAAAGCAGAAAAAAGACAACATTGCATATTTTCATGATTAAATTGCATGGTGATATCGGCAATGAAGCTATGCTCTTTAGCCTGATATCTGGTTTGTCTAGGAGTATGAACATCACCTATGATTTGTGATTATGGATGATCTTTAGCCTGATTTCTGTTTCCAAGTTTCCTAAGTCATGCTCTATAGGGCTGTGATAGATGTGGAAAGAATTCTTCAAAAGAACTCCCTAAAGAAACTATATTGCTCAATGAAGGAGCTGAATGAAGGTCTGAGAAACTTGGACCTCCATGCCTTAGTATTCTGTTTCCACTGGTGGTCATGGAGAAAGGGGTAAACTGAAGTGGGGTTCCTTCTTCTGCATCATGTTCATCATTAACCACTTGCTCTTCATAAACAGGGGGAATGACTGTACTAGTAGGGGAATGTAAGATTCCACTACTTTTAGACAATCCACTGTTTTCAGTATTCTTATCAGCAGGGTGATTGATAGGTTTTGGACCATTTTGGGGTTACTCAACCTTTTGAGAGAGATCCTTTTCTTCTGCATTCCCTTGGACAGCATCATCAACAGGGAACAATGATGGTACGGTCATGTACCTTAAAGGTGGAGACTCTAAAGAAATTGGTTCTTTTGTACCTGAAATGTAGGTATTTTCCAAAGCAACATGCACATAATTCATAGATTTAGAAAGTAAATCAATATCAAACGACCAATTGGGACCTGTTTGTGTGTCTTCAGGTTTACCTTCCAGAAAATTCACATGTATGTTTTCTGTTACCCTGCTTGTCTTTTTGTTGACGACCCTGTATCCCCTACATGTTAATGAATACCCAACAAAGTATCCATCATCCCCCTTTTCATTAAACTTTCCCAAATGATCAAGTGTATTGAGGATAACCACATGACACCCAAATGGTCTAAAAATTTCAATCAAATGAGGTCTTCCATTAAATTGTTGATATGGAGTCTTGTTGTGAGCTTGTACCACTTGAGCTCTGTTTTGAACATAGCAAGCAGTGCCAACAGCTTTAGCCCAAAATATTACTAGAAGCTTGGAATCAGAAAGCATGGTCCTTGCAGCTTCTATAAGTGTTATGTTTCTCCTCTCTGCAACTCTATTTTGTTGTGGTGTTCTGGCTATGTTGTATTCCCTTCTGATTCCTTTGTTAGTACAGAAAGTGTCCAACTCCTTGTTTCTAAATTATCCACCATTAACTGACCTAATTGTCACCACCTTCATACTCTTTTAGAGTTCAGTCTGAGTAATAAAGTCTTTGAGTACCCCTGTTGTGTCACTCTTTTCAAACAAAAAGAATGTCCATGTGAATCTAGAGAAGTCATCAGTGACTACTAAGCAGTACCACATCTTGCTCATACTTACCACAGAGGTAGGTCCAAAGAGATCCATGTGAAGCAAATCCAATGGTTTGATGGTGGAATGAGCAATTTTAGATTTGCAAGAGGCTCTATGTTGCTTTCCCTTCAAGCAGGCCACACATGTATGGTCATTATTGAAAGTCTTTGAAGGAAGACCATGAACAAGATTGAATTTAACCAATTTGTTCATAAGTTTGAAGTTTAGATGACCTAATATTTTGTGCTATTTCTTGCATTCATCAACTGAGGCTTTAGCAATGAAACAGTTCTCATTGTCTTGAAGTGAAATATCCTTCAAATTAATGGTGTACATATTCTTCTGTCTTGGAGTTCTCGACAGAATAGGAGTGTTGGGTGGTAACACAAACTCCTTTCCTAAAACTAGACACTCAGTATCAGTGAAAAGAACAAAGTCTTTGTTGTCTGTCATTTGAGGCACACTAAATAGATTGTACTTTAGTTCTTTCACCAGATAGACATTCTCAAATGGCATTCCATTTGTGATAATGGTCCCTTTTCCGATAATTGTCCCATGTCCATCTACAAATGATACACCGTCATTCTCATGTAGGGGAACAAAGTTTTACAGATATGATTTATGCCCAGTCATGCTCCTAGAGGAAACACTGTCCAATTATGCTTTGTCATTATTTGTCTGCTTTGTCACCTTCAAAAGAGATCATGCTTTTAGTTCCTTTTAGGGACCCAATCCATGACTGACTTAGGTCTACCTCGTGTATCAATATAAGAATATTTGTCAAAAATCGGAGATACACTATTGGGTTTAGTGCTCTTTTTAGGAGTCCAAACCCAACGAGCTGAGGCTTTCACAACTTGTCCCAATCTTACCATGTTAACAGAGGCAAAAAATTTGCCAACAGAGGAAACCTTGGGCTTAGCAAGGGAAACCCTAGACTTGTTTTGTCCTCTATACGTTCGTTGGTAACATCTATGGTCAGATGCATATGTCTTATGAGATATTGGTCTGGTCACATTTGAGCTAGATTTGGGGTATGCTTCAGTTTTCTTTCTTAGGGCATGTGAAACATATTTATCACTTGCCTTATTTCTCAAAGCAGGGGGAATATATTTAGCAGAAGAAAAAGGTTTTGCCCCTGCATTCAACAAAATAGCTTTTGGTTGCATTTCCTTAAGAGGATTTGCAGCCACAAGCCCCATGTTTGCCTTACATGCTTGATGCATGTGACTGAAACTGTCACGAGTGAAACAAGGTTTGGTATATTTAACAAATTTTTTGCCTAGTTGTATGAATTTTTTATCATTTCAGTTCCTTTGATTACCTCTAGGGACAGGTCTATACATTTCAGCATATCTAGTAGAACTTTTATGGATTCTTGGACTACTAGGTTTAGAATTTGATTTGCTGCTAGTATTGGACAACTTTGTCTTAACTAAGCTAGTGTCACTACCAAACAAACCTTCTCTAGAGAAAAGAACAGGGTTATCTATTTTCCACTGTTTCAAAGCTGCATGTTCTTTATTAAAATCTCTTATTTTATTGGTTCTAACCAATGGTTCTTTTTGTCTCTGATTATCTAACCCATAGCAATTAGGGTCAAACACCATATCCTCCTGTTTGGCAAAACAAGGAATTCCAGTCCAAGAAAGGTCTTTCATTTGGCTAGCACCATGTATGTTAGCAGGGGGTGGTAGAATTTCAGCATGTTGATTCTTGACACCTAAACAAGTTTTGTCTTTAAGGGATTGTCCTATTTCAGCAGCCTTAGTTAAATCTTTAGCAGCTTTTCCAAACATTCAATGGTTAGATTATCTTTTTCTTGATTTGCTCTAAATATTTCAACTTCAGCAGTTAATTTCTAGACAGTGAAATCCTTTTCTCTAGCATCTCTTTCTAAAATTCCAATGTGCTCCCTATATTGATTCTCTCTTTGCTGATATTCTCTAATTCTAGACTTTAGTTGTTCTAATGCACGTTTATAGTTGTCTAGATTATTTTCAGAATTTATATAATCAACATTTAGCTTTCTGATTTGATTATTTAATGACTCAGTATTTTTTCTACATCCTTTGGTACAATAAGAGTCATCATATACCTCGTTGCCTGAGCTAGAAGTAAACATGGCCATTAGAGAAAATTCTTTCTCTGTCTCCTCAGAAACTAGAGCTTGATTCCTTTCAACACTTTCTATAATAGAGCTCCAATCCCATCCAATTCCATCTATTCCTTGCATGGCTACCATAGCCTTGGCATTAGAATCCTCATTCCTGCTCTCCTTCCTATAGCTGTTACCATTCTTTGGAGATATGAATTCCCTAGAAAAGTGACCTTTCTTCCCATAGTTGTAGCATTCCACCTTTGATTTATCAAAATCATCTACATCAGAAGGATAAATGAAAATCTTTTTCCTATATTTTTTATAGAATTTGTTGGCTCTCATACTAAGCAGATCCATATTCCATTTGATGTCCATTTCCTCCAAGCTTTGCTTACTGATTTGAGTTAAATCATCATGCAACACAGTGGAACCATGAGGTCCTTGTGATGCAATGAATGCATAGGCAGTGTCAAGACTAAATGTTGCAGGTCTTTCTTCTCCATTTAGTTGACCTGAGCTTGAAACACTGGAATGTGTAGCAGGGGAAACTTCAATCCCGCTACTTTTAGAGTTTCCACTATTTTGTGAAATGAAGGCCATGTTAGCAGGTGGATCAGCAAGTCCACTTGAATTTGTGGGAATGGTTCCTGAAGCTTTCATTTCATTGACAACTGGCTCAAAAACCTTTAATTTTGTGTGGATATCATCAATATTTCTGAAGACTATTGAGGAATCTGGCATTGACTTCCTCTCTTGACACCTCTATCTCAAAGAACTCCAGTTGTGCAACAAGATCTTGAAGCCTATTATAGATAGAACCAATTGTTTCATCACCTTTTACTTTAAATGAAGCAAATTGGTCTATCATTTGATTCTTATTTTTCTTCTTGGTAGCTTCATTTCCTTGAAATGTTTTTCCAATGGCTTCCCAAAGTTCCTTAGCAGTCTTATGCTTCCTAAACCTTAGCCAATGTCTGACAGGTAGAGCTAACAAAAAAGAGTTGTGAGCTCTGACATCATACCTTCTTGCTTGGATCTCCTTGTCTGAGACAGCAACAGACTTGGTTTTCTTTGCACCACCTTTGGAGCTTTCACAATCTTCCTTTTCTTTGTTCTTACCATCATCTGCCACTTCCACTGTTTTGGTGAATTGATCACCAAACTCTATGACTTCCAATAGGGCATAGTGTTCTATTTTGAGATACTGATGAATCCTAAATTCCACATTTCCAAGTTTTCAGGATCCAAAATTAGAAGTTTGAGGGCATTGTCGTTTGAGGATGAAAGAGTGTCTGTTGGTAATAGGTGTGAGGATTATGTTGTTCTTGGTTTAATCAAAGTTTCTCAACAAGCTCTCATACCACTTGTTGATCCCAAACCCGGATCTTAAACCTTAGCCTGTTTAAGGGTAGTGATAGCAAGAGTAAAGTCAAACTATCACTTAGAGAAAATTTGCTTATCACAAAGTAACTAAACAAGATGCGGAGAGTAATGTTTATCACAAGAACAAGTAGTGAACCAAACTTTTAAGCTTTAATATATTAAGCAATATACGAATACTTAAGATGGTATTAGGGTTTTAAAACCTTAAAGCATGAAATGAAATGGTAGGAAAGATATATCAAAAGCAAAACCCTAATGAGTCCTTTTATAGCATAAGGACCCTTGTACAAGATAACTACTAAACAAACTAGGAAGATATTCTGGAATAGTAACAGAAACGCGTCAATATCTCTTCCAAGTTTATCCATGCAACGGTGCCTTTGACTCCTAACAGTGGGAATAGATCCCACTGCCTTCAATATTCTAGCAGGGGGAAAAACACTAGCAATGGGAACTTGTTTGTCATAGCAGGGGGAACTCCTCTTGAGTTTTTATTCCCAACGCGCAATATAATTTTTGGCACAAACAAATCACACACTATCCTTGGAGAGAACTCACTTTCGAGCATTCGCGTTTTTCATAAAACGTGCTTGTTTAATACTTGCCGATTATACTTGTTTTTCCTAAAGCAAGTGTAAAACTACCATAATCAAGCACGGTGCTAGACGATGAAGTTGCTTTTAGTCAATTTCATCTTCTCTAGGAAGGACTTAACAACCGAACTGTTTAAGCAAGAGTTTGTATTATTCATCTACAAAATGAAAGTTCAAACGATTAGTATTTTCGATAATTACATTCTCAAAGAATTAACTACCTAATTAATCATTACGAGACTAAGATCCTCGTTGCACTCCCACTTAATATTATAGGTCTGACCAACTAATAATAATTAGGGCAAGAGGTAAACGTCGAGCCTTAATTGCATTACAAGTGCAACTCTTAGTGTTATGAGGTGATTCATGAAAATCTATTTGTTGTAGAGTGTTTGAAGGGGACGTTCTCACAACTCTTTACGAGTACCAATGAACATCTCAATCAAACTTGTTCCAAAAATAATAGGTTCATGAGTATGTTTCTCCACATCTCATGCCTCGGATTCCGGATCTGACCGGGAATTTGATTTAAGTCGTACCAATGTAAAGCATGCATAAATTGACATAGATCCAACCTATGACAAATTTTTTCGTGGGTTGGAATTAATCCTAGGTCTGACCAGATGACAAAAACCAATTGCTAGTGCTAAAGATTAGATGACAAAGACTTAAAAATTCAAGTAGGTATCACATAAGTTTTGAAAACAAATGTCAAAAGCGTGTAAAAGATGCATGCATCATCTTTTAGCACAAGTTAAGAAAAACTTTTTGTCAACTTAATTTTTAGGTGTGGTTTACCGCAGGAAAAGACTGAAGAATGAACAAACCCGAAGGCACTCTTCATTTTCCCGAAGGCACAAGTGCTTGGGATAATTATCAAATAAATGCCAAAACATCTATGTGACACGGGAAAAGGTTAAAGATCATTCAAACCCTAGCTGGTTTGACTACAACACAAAGTGTAGTAGCAATATCCATCATTAGTAAAACACAAAACAGTGTTTTAATTAAAATTACAAGATAATTAATTTTGTAAATCACGTCGTTGAAAAATGGTTTGTAAGCCATCATTACGGTATGTAAGCCCAAATCGAGTGACAATATGATTTTGCAAAACAATTAGCTTATAATAAATCAATTTTCGTAGATATTATGTCCATATTATTTTTTTTTCAAAAACCGAGTTTTAACAAATAACACGTAGCCGATTCGCAAGGAAAATTAAGTGTAATTAATGTGACATAATTTTAAAGCTAGTTTCAATATAAGTATAGATCCGTCTTTTATGATTACTAGAATCTAGCTTAATTATATTTTTTCAATTCATAATGGAAAACATATAAGCACATAAAACAAACAAAAAATAGGGTAGAGGCGAAGACAGACTCTATATGAAAGCAGTAACATATAAGATCTAAGTTCTCGAACGAGTCTTCCCCAAATTGAGGACCAAAGACCCTCACCATGTTTTCAAGAAAAGGTACTTGGTGACTTGCATACATCGCAAAAGTGATTGCAAAAGTCTTTGACGGATAATAAAACTCTCATAATTGATTAGCGAATTCAATTTAAACCTACCCACTTTTAATAGATCTAGATCAAGATTAAAACGTATGGCAAGGATGCATGTAATTGCCATAGAAAAGTAAATAAAGTGAGTTTAAGCGGAATTAACGTGTTCATTCTATGTGTAACTCATGAATGTCATACGATGACTCGTGATGCCACTGTTGGAATTTTGAAACTAGTTAAACCATTAACTACGAGTACGCAGCAGAATGGATCTAGTATAGCACACATAATTAAACACATAAATAAAACAATTAAAACCAACCTTTATTAATTGAATAAATCAATTAATGGAGCTTGAAGTTGATCTTGGACTTTAACGGTAAAATAACCTTCTCTATAGTTTGCTCAAACGACATGTCAAACGAACAATCACTAGTAGTACATTCACATCAAACAAACTTGTGTATTTATATTGTAACTAGAAACCCTAGATCCAAAACCCTAATTGGGATTGTGGTGTAGTGCTTTTGCAACCCTTTAGGAAAAGAGAGGCAAAGTAGTGGTAAGCGTTAAGTGTCGGTTTAGGAAAACCGAGCACTAATGACCAAACAAGTTCGTTTCCCAAGGAGGCTAGTGCGTTGTGTATTTAATTGATATTGATTTGTGATTATTTGATTGAGAAAGAAATAGGATTAGAAGAGAAAGACGGTTACGACAACGAATTAAACTACGACGAAAAAGGCGAACACGTAAAACCGTAAATAGTACAAAAATTAAAATTTTAACCTAAAAATTCCAAAAAATTACTAAAAATCCCCAATAATATTCTAAGAGTTTCCAAAAAATTCAAACTTGCTAAAACCTTTTAATTAATTAGATAATGACTTTTTAATACTAATTAAAGCCCTAAAAATCACTTTTAATTATTAAAAATCCTTAAACAAGATCTTATAGTTTGTAAACCTCAAAAATATCCTAATTAAGCTAAAAACTATTTTTAAAAATTTTAAGACCAAATTAAACTATTTTTAAACACTTAAAAACTATTAAAATCACTTAAATCTTAAATTAATTCTAGAAATTAATTGAAAAGTCTTAAAAATATTTGGAAAGTGACAAAACTCCTAATTAAGTGTCCTTAACCTAGGAAAAATGTAAAAACTAAAAAAAATAAAACTTAAATTTTTAATAATAAAATAATAATAAAAAATTCAAAAAAATTCAAAGTTTATAAAAAAAATCTAAAAAATTACCAAAAATCTAGAATATTGTAACTAAGATAAAAATGCAATTAAAATTTTCTGAAACATATTTAATAATTTAATATTAAATTTTAAAGTTAGCTAAAAACCCTAAAATCCAATAAAATCAAAAATAAGCTAAATTGAAAACTTAAATAGCTGAAAACCTCAAAAATATGAATAAAAACCTAAAAACTATTTTTTCAGATTTTTAAATTACCTTTTTCTATTTTTTAATGACTTTTTAAAATTAAAACTTAAAATAATCCTAATAAATTAATTAATAATGGGAAAAATATACTTTTCAAACAGAAAAATCCCTAAACCTAATACAAACCTAAGAAAATTGCTAAACAGAAAAAATCTCAAAGAAATAAGCTTAAAACAGCTTAATTATAAGCTGTTAGCTAAATAAGCTACAAACCAAACAACACTTATATATTAAACCTTGCAAAGGTATACCAGTCAAAGTCCCTAGGGAAGTTGGTTAACACGTTTGGTTGTGGGAGGAGTGGCGCAGGTTCGAGTCCTGGCCACGTCCTTTTTGGTATTTATTTTTTTTTTCTTTTTAAGCTTTAAAAACACAAACATGTTGATCCTTTACTCACAAAAACACAAACACAAATCAAATTTATCAAAGATTAATCCCAACAGTAACAAAATCGTGCCCAGTTCACTTTTCAAGAACACAAGCAAATAAGTTAATCTTCACTTGTGCAGTTATGATCAAGAGGGGCTTGATCTGAGTTCTTGGTGTTGTTTTGATGGACAAAAGGGCACCCCTACACTCAGTTGGAGTGTAGGGAGTCAATGAACACAACAAAAAACAAGCAAGCTAGCACAAAATCAAGCACCAATGGCATACAAGTTACTGATAAGCACACTTGCTGACTGATGAACAAAATAACCAAGTTACATGCATAAAAATGAATTTCCAAGGCCAAAATCTTGCACAATAGTCACCCAATCAGCATGCAACCAATACACAATCCTATATGACCCTAAAATCTAGCAGTCTAGGCAACTTGAATGGCAAAATCACACAAATGCAGTCACACAAGTAGTTTACTGGATTTTAGCTATTTTTCACTTTTTTATCATGCACAAGTGTACAAAACTTCACCAACCTTAAAACTAAACACTTATGCTACCTAGTAACAACCTATATAGTGCTTCTAAACAAGATTCAAGCCAAGTTTAAACCAATTAAACCATTTAAAACCTTGATCCAAACACCCTTTTATAAACTGAAACTGACTTTTAACAAACCAAATGACTTCAAAATCTAACCAAACTGATTCAAATGACTCTAAACATGCATAACATAGCAAATAAACTCAAATAAAACCACATGAACAACACTTAAACAGCAAATCACAAATGGCATGCAAAATCACTCAAATTCAGTAAATCATAAAAACTTAAAGATGGAACAAGGAAGTACCTTGTTGGACCTACATCCAGGCCCAACCAAGGCTGCTTAGCCTTCTCCAATAGGCCCGGGCCTATGCTGAACACTTGAACAACCAATCTCTAAGAACCTGCTAAGAGAAAATGAAAACAAGCACAAAATATCCACCAAAATATGATTTTTCTTGAAACTTTTTTAAACCTTCTCACAAAACTTACTTACACTTCCTTTGAAAACACTTTCAAAATCCAGATAACAACCTTGGAAACCAAATCTTAAACAAGATTTTAACCAAACCACATCAAAATTTCAGAAACTTTGAAAACCAAACTGAATTTTAAAAACTTGAAAAATAAACAAACTTGGAACTTAAACACAATCAAACAATGTAAAATAAAGTTGGCTCTTTCTTCTCATCAACAATATTTAACCTTTTTTCATTCATAAAAAACAGGACTTACAAAGTTGTGAAAAAGGAGAAAAAAGAACAAGGGTCATGCACAATACGCATACTCCTTATATAGACCTAGATAGAACATTTTAGTTACTCTTAAATAAAAAATACAAGCTAAAACCCTAATGGTTTGAAAATCCCAAAATGCCCTTGTTTTCTTGACTGATTTCTTGGTCAATATGCTTCTCATGTGATCTTTGGAGTCATGTGAAGATGCTAGCTGTTTTGAAGTGATCTAAACCCTTCAATAAACCTTTGGGGCCAAGGATATGATCTCCATCGTTCATTTTGTCCCCTCCTAGGGTTTTATGGAAAGTGATGGGCAGGGAAAGGACGGTGTGAGGTCCACAGCCCATGTGAGGGTGTTTTTTGATGTGGGTTAGGACGACAATTAGCTTAATCAACCATCTGGAAAAGTTGGACCAAAAACCCCTTGTTATGAAGTGGATTAATGCTGGGAAAATTAGGGTTCAAGGGTGGATCAGCGTGAGTTTAATCTGAAAAAAGGATTAAGTATTTAAAATGTGTGTTTGCCACCAAAACTCAAACCGGGTTTAAGTTAATTAAATAAAAGGGTGAGTGGATTTGTGACGTGGAGGGGGGGAAGTGTCTGATTGGTGGAGGGTTTAAGGTAGGTGACGTGGAGAGTTGTGAGTGGTGGGGATAACTTAGGTTGTCTGGGCAGTAAAGGCCCCTCACTTTTCTTCATTCTTTCATCTAGTATAAAATAGCAAATAAGTCCATTCCTTTGAAAAACATCTTTGGCAAGTTGGCAGTTTTGGCACAACAAGTTTTTAAACTTGTTTTAAGGACTAAAAGTGCAATTTCTTCATATTTGAAGGGCTGATTTTGGCATGTCTTCATACTTTAAGGCTTTGACTTGTTTGTTGACTTCTTGGAGGACCATTCTTGACAATTTATTTTTGTTGAGGGACTAAATTTGCCAATTCTTCAAAGTTAAGGGTCCTTTTTGTAATTTTGACAAACTTTAGGGACGAAACTTGTAATTATGAAGATACAAGGGTATAAAGTTTCAATTCTTCATAATTGGAGGACCAATCTTCATAAGTCTTCAAATCTTCAAAGACTTTCTTTGGAAAATTCTTCATTAAGGCTTGGTTCATCGTGCGGCTTCGTCTCCCGTGTTCGTTTTTGATTGATTCTTGTGATCTTTTGTCATTTTCTCAATATCTGTACCTAAAATACACAAGCAACAAACACAAGCATATATTTGGGTATTTTGATGATATTTAATGCATTTTAAGCCCAATTTGGACGATGAGACTATGTATAAAAGCAGTCTCATCGCTCCCCCATACTAAACCATTGCCGTGCCCTCACGCAATGCTAGAATAAAGTATCATAGCACCTCCAAAATTCATTTTTATTTACTTTATTGAACGATAAACTAGCTATACTACTACTATTACTACTACTTGTGTTTTAGACATAATGTATGATTTTCATCGCAAAATGAGACGTTTAGGTTCATAGAATAAGAACACATGAATGCTTCGTTAAAAATAATTTCATCGTCCTCGATTTTTACTCCAATTCCATGCCAAGCGTGCAACGAGATCATTGTCACTATAAGTTAGTAATGCTAACACTACTCATATGCCCTAATCATGTACTTATCCTCCCATTATTCCTAAGTTGTATCTCTTATATTTTATTTTGTCTTGAATGTTTCACGAGGATACATTGTTTGACTTATGTGATAATAGAGATTTAGGTCTAAAATAGAGTCCTAACGGTGTAACTAAGACCATCAAATCAATAACCCCTCCTAATAGACAACGATGTTAAAAAAATTAAGTTGACAAGAAGAATCGATAAACACGGTTTTATAACGGTTTTGAACATGAGACTTATTACCAAGACTTTTATATGCCCCCTAACGGAAGGGCCTTATTATCTTTGGTTTACCTCCATCTTTTATTCAACTTCGCCATGAAGCTTTTATTATGACTTCGGTCTTGCCTTGCCTTTTATTATCCGCCTCATCGGTGGTTTTATTAGCCAAAGACGTATATCCTCACGCTAAAGCGAATTTTGGATCTTTAAAGCTTCGAAGATTAAGGCTTGATTCACTTTCAATTTTGCATAGATTTTAGGCCTTGTGGGGCTTCAAATTGTTTGCTAGATTTAGGTGAGCACTTGAAATCTTGTTATTGGGTGAAGCTTTCGATTATTGGGGTGCCAATACTTCAAAACCGTGACGCTGGCGATACCTTAATGTCTTCCCAATTTAATTACACGGAAGCTACTAGAAAAGACTAAAAACCCAACAATCCTAACTAAACCGCTAAGTCAATATTTATTAAGCAAAAAATATTTACAAGCGAAGGGAGAATAAGCAAACCACGAGAACACATGAGTTTTTGAAAGAATACGAGTACTCTACGTTTAGCATAGTAACTTATAATTAACTCTATCATTTCTCGTCCTCATTTAAGAGACTTAGCCTAATGTGAAGTTAAGGAATCAAAGCTAAGTGCTCAACACGCACGGTCGAGTCAAAAATTACTCTTATTCTCGCCATCGGAAAATTTACATTCGTGTCTTCAAACACTTATAAAACCTGAGAAAAATTTTAAAATTTGGCCATTTTTAGCCTTATTTTGCAACAAAACGATAAACAAAAAGATAAACTTTGGAAAGCGTGAAGGTTTGGCAAGGCAAGTATCTATTCACCCCCCCCATACTAAAGTTAAACATTATCCTCAATGTTTCGAGTCTAGGGGTGCAAACACCCCCATACTAGAGACGTTGTCGAATGCCTAATCTAGCATGGAAAGGGTGTAACCAATAAATTAATTGCCGTTTATGAAGTGTGCTAAAAACCTAAGGTTAGAACATCAAAGGATATATCATGGATATTGAGAAACGTCTCCAAAGCCAACGATCGAGTGCTCCCATAAAACGAACACGAGAGGCTCCCATCGTGAAGATCATGATCATCTAAAAACCACAATTCACAAACAACCACGGAACAAAGGTATGAAGGGCACAAATCCCCACACGTAAGCTATATTAGAAAGCGATAATATGTACATAGGATAAGCATGGGACTCCCCCACGAGGCACCTCATTTTTGATTACCGAGTCATGAGCTCGACTCGATCCCCTCAATACTAATTATCATTGGGGAAGGTGACTTGGTCGAGGTAGTTCAAGGATGGAACTTCCCCGCCAAAGTAGTGCTTCAACCTATGTCCATTCACCTTGAAGTTAGGACCATCATCTTGAGCTAGCTCGATGGTCCCATACGGAAACACTTGAGTCACGGTGAATGGACCGGACCAACGGGATTTCAACTTACCGGAAAAAAATTTCAATCTTGAATTAAAAAGCAAAACTTGATCCCCAATGTTAAAAACCCGGTTTTTAATTTTAGAATCATGCAACTTTTTAGTTTTCTCTTTATAAATCAATGAATTTTCATAAGCAATATCCCTCAATTCATCTAATTCATTCAATTGCATTTTCCGGTGTTTTCTCGCGGTCTCCATATCATCATTACAATGCTTTAGGGCCCAATAAGCCTTGTGTTCTAATTCGATAGGCAAATGACAATTCTTTCCATACACAAGCTTATCGGGAGTGCACCCAATGGGCGTCTTATGAGCGGTCCTAAAGGCCCATAAAGCATCGTCCAACTTATCCGACCATGATTGTCGGTTTTCCCCAACGGATCTCTCCAAGATCCTTTTTAACGCTCGGTTTGAAACCTCGACTTGCCCACTCGTTTGTGGGTGATAAGCCGTAGAAAGCCGATGTGTAACCCCATATTTCCTTAGAACCCTTTCAAATTGGTCGTTACAAAAATGGGTTCCACGATCGCTTATGATAGCACGAGGGGTTCCAAACCGAGAAAACAATTGCTTCAAAAACTTGACTACCACATGAGCATCATTGGTGGGCAAGGCCTTGGCCTCCACCCACTTAGAAAGGTAGTCAACCGCAACAAGGATGTACTTATTACCACGAGATGATGGGAACGGTCCCATAAAGTCTATACCCCAAACGTCAAAGATCTCACATACTTGAATGATATTTTGTGGCATTTCATCTTTTTGTGAGGCGTTTCCTTGTCGTTGGCGTGCATCACACGAATTCACAAGATCTTGTGCATCTCGGTAAATAGTAGGCCAAAAGAAGCCGGCATCAAACACCTTCTTAGCCGTGAGATTAGCACCGTGGTGACCACCCGTGGGTCCCTCATGGCAAGCTCTAAGGATACTAGAAGCTTCGGTGCCAAAAACACAACGTCGGATGATTTGATCCGCACAAGTTCGAAACAAGTAAGGGTCGTTCCAAAAG
This sequence comes from Glebionis coronaria, assembly GCA_025667525.1. Taxonomy (NCBI): domain Eukaryota; kingdom Viridiplantae; phylum Streptophyta; class Magnoliopsida; order Asterales; family Asteraceae; genus Glebionis; species Glebionis coronaria. The sequence goes on along the minus strand of CM046879.1, from coordinate 135,360,166 downwards.
TAGAACTTGACGTCACGAAAGAATTTTCGTTTTTCTTGAGTCGTCATACCCTTAATGATGAAGTTACCGGCATGGTAATTTGCAAAATCCGCAAACCATGGGGTAGAAGAATCAAGCTTAGAAGTCACTACACCAAGTGTCTCGAGCGGAAATGTTTCGGTGATTTCCTTAGGTTCGTAAACACTTTGGTGAGGATCTTCCAAACGAGAAAGATGATCGGCCGCTAGATTCTCGGCTCCTTTTTTGTCAACGATTTTGTGATCAAATTCTTGAAGGAGGAGAATCCAACGAAGTAATCTAGGCTTAGCATCTTGCTTTGCCATAAGATACTTAATAGCCGAATGGTCCGTATACACTATGCATTTCGTCAAGACGAGATAAGGTCGGAATTTCTCAAATGAATACACCACGGCAAGGAACTCCTTTTCCGTTGTAGTGTATTTTAGTTGAGCCTCGGTCATCGTCTTGCTAGCATAGTGAATAGGCAAGAAGTGCTTATCATGACGTTGCCCCAAAACGGCCCCAATAGCGTAATCACTAGCATCACACATAAGCTCAAAGGGGAGGTTCCAATTGGGAGCAACAAGAATGGGAGCTTCGGTAAGTTTCCTCTTAAGGATTTCAAAGGCTCGTACACAATCTTCGTCAAAGACAAAACGTGCCTCTTTTTCAAGAAGATGTGTAATAGGTCGAGAAATCTTCGAAAAATCCTTGATGAATCGACGATAAAAGCCCGCGTGGCCTAGGAAACTCCTAACTCCCTTGACGGTTTTGGGATGAGGTAATTTGGCGATGACGTCTACCTTAGCTTGATCTACCTCAATCCCCGCTTTCGAGACCTTGTGCCCTAAGACGATTCCACTCTTAACCATAAAATGACATTTTTCCCAATTGAGCACAAGGTTGGTTTCCTCACAACGTTTTAACATTCTCTCTAGTTTCGACAAACACGAAGTGAACGAATTACCAAACACGGAAAAGTCATCCATGAAGACTTCCATCGTCTTCTCGATCATATCATGAAAAATAGCCATCATGCATCGTTGAAAAGTTCCCGGTGCATTGCAAAGTCCGAATGGCATTCTACGATAGGCAAACCTTCCATATGGACACGTAAACGTAGTTTTTTCTTGATCACGAGGATCGATGGGAATTTGGAAGTAACCGGAAAAGCCATCTAAAAAGCAATAGAAATCGTTTCCCGCAAGACACTCCAACATTTGGTCCATGAAGGGCAAGGGAAAATGGTCTTTTCGAGTGGCTTCATTCAACTTTCGATAGTCAATGCACACTCTCCATCCGGTCACGAGTCTAGTGGGAATTAACTCGTTGGCATCGTTTGGCACAACGGTCATCCCTCCCTTTTTAGGGACACAATGAATAGGACTCACCCAAGGGCTATCGGAAATAGGGTAAATCATTCCCGCGTCAAGGAGTTTAAGGACCTCCTTTTTGATGACGTCGTGAATTTTGGGGTTCACCCTCCTTTGACTTTGGATTGTGGGCTTGAAATCCTCCTCCATTAAGATTTTGTGGGTACAAAACTTGGGATCGATTCCCTTAATGTCGGATAACTTCCACGCAATCGCCCCTTTGTGGTCCTTAAGAACATCGACAAGTGTGGTTTTTTCATCATTCGAAAGATCCTTCGCAATAATAACCGGCAACTTGTCGTCCTCCTCCAAATAGACATATTCGAGGTGAGGAGGTAAATCTTTCAACTCGAGGATAGGTGGTTCCTCAAGTGAAGATTTGGGCTCGATACTCATAACCTCCTCGGGTGGAGGAAATGGGAAATCGTTGAGAAAATCCTTGATAATCGAGAAGTCCTCATCGTTGTCGAGGTCTTCGTCACAAGTACGTGGAACATTACATTCTTCCAACGTAAAACCACCACCTTCGAAAGGAGTGAAGGTTGGTGTCGAATTATCAAGAATTGAATCTAACATAGTGGGATTGCCACTAGTTTCTTCATCACCAAACCCTAAAACTTCTTGTGAAAATTCCTCGCAAACCACGTCGATCATATCAACGAGGTTTATGGTAGCAACGGAATAAACATGAGAAAGTTGAGAATTTTGAGTTGCGTTTATAACAAGTTCCTCGTCGTTGAAACGTAAGGTGATCTTTCTAGCATGCACATCAATTAAAGCCATAGACGTATCTAAAAACGAACGACCTAAAATAAGAGGAACTTGAGGATCCGTGGGGATGTCAACAACAATAAAGTCTACGGGATAGTAGAACTTTCCCACTTTCACAAATACGTCTTCCGCCAAACCACATGCCAGAATCGTGGAATGGTCGGCCAACTCAATAGACATTCGTGAAGGAGTAAGATTAGGAAGATTGAGCGACTTGAAGATTGCAAGTGGCATCAAGTTAATGCTAGCACCAAGATCGGCCAAGGCATAGCATTCTTCCATATCTTGAATTGCACAAGGGATCAAAAATTTACCGGGATCATCGACTTTTTGAGGTATGCGATTAAGATAAACCGACGAACAACTAGACATTTGGTGCAATTTCTCCTTGTTGTTCAACATACTCTTAAAGTTAGCGGCAAATCGAGGCATCATGACCAAAGCATCGGCGAAACTCACATTAAGGTGCAACTCACGAAACATTTTCATAAAAAGCTCAAATTGGTAGTTATCGCGCTCTTGTCGTTTCTCCTTCCTAAGTATCGATGGGTAAGGCAAGGGTGGTGTGGGTTGGGGCATAGGCATAGCCTTTGGAATCTCGGGTTCCAATGTTGGTAAAGGGTCGATCGTAGGTGTGGCATGAGCGGTACTTTGTGGGCTTGAAATATGCTCCTTTTCGACCACCACCTCGGGTTCTTCCTCAATTTCCTCCACCGTTGGAGTAATTGGTTGAGGAGTCGGTTCTTTAAGTGTCTTACCACTACGTGTGGTAATCACTTTCATCTCTCCCTTTGGGTTTGAAACGGTGTTACTAGGTAGACCACTCGAAGTAGAGGCTTTGTTTCCCATGACGGCTTCTAAAATGGCATTAAGCTTAGCATCTTGACTATTAAACTTCAAATCTTGACTAGCGGCTTTTTGGTCAATTCTTTGTTCAAGCCTAGCATGACTTTGTTCAATCCTATTGTTTTGTCCTCTAATTTGATTAGCAAAATCATTTTTCAACTCATTTCTCATGTTAAGATTTTCTTTCACAAAATTAGCCAACTCCTTGGTGTTTTTAGCCGTGTCCCTAGCTTGACTAGCCAATTGTTCTTGTATGTTTTCCAAAATCTTATCATTTGCCGTGACGTAATTCAAAAAGTCCATTGGAAGTTCTTTTGTGTGAACATTTTGAAGACCTTGACTTGTGTTTTGAAAATTACGGTTTTGATTTTGATTTTGCAATTGGCTACTAGTTCCTTGATTCCCATAGTTGTTATTACCCTTGTAATTGTTCCTTTGATTGCTTTGGTAACCAACTTGATTGTTTTGATAATTGTTAGCATTTTGATTTGGTGGAAAACCTGGTGGAGTCAATTGATTAGTGCGAGGAACTTGACCGTTTTGGTTATAAGTTCCCGCGGCCGCGAAGGCACTCGAAGTGTTACCACCGTTGGTAATGCACTCGGAATAATCGTGAGCTCCACCACAATACATACAAGAAACCTCAACCGCTTTAATCGTAGCGGGAGTGGGTTGTTCACCAACTTTAAACTCAATTAACAATCCTTTCAACTTATCAAAAATCTTGTTCTCCAAATTAGCCTCGATTTGACAAGCATCAATGGTATGTGACAATGAAGGCGAAGGTGTAGACGAAGTCTTATGAACACTCGACGTGCTACGAGGACTATAGACCTTAGACCTATTCTCAATGATTAACAATGCTTCCTCGACCGTCTTACACAAAAAATTACCACCCGCGGCGGCATTAAGATAATCACGCTCATGATCGTTCAAGCCATTGTAAAACGTGTCAATTTGATGCAAGTCGGAAAAACCATGATGAGGACATTCGTGCAACATTTCCTTAAACCTATTCCAAGCCGTTGAAAAACTCTCATTATACTCTTGTGAAAACTTTGAAATCTCGTTTTTCAAGTGCGTAGTCTTAGAGGGCGGAAAAAATTGGTTCACGAATTTTGAAACGAGATCCTTCCACGTCAATATAGAATTGGGTGGCTCTTTCTCTAACCAAATTTTTGCGGGCCCCGCTAAGGAATACGGAAAAAGCATCATCTTAATCGAGTCGTTTGAGACGTCCTTAAACTTGCAAGTGGCGGTAAGACGATTAAATTGGCGAATGTGGTTATGAGGGTTGTCCTTTTCGTCACCTCGAAACTTGTTGTTTTGAATCATGGACAACAAACCCGTCTTAACCTCAAAATTCTCCGCAAGGATAGCGGGAATCACAATCGCTTCTCCATAACCCTCGGTGGGTGCTTGAAGCAACTCCATCATAGTTCGATTAGTCATGGGTGCTTCTTTCACTACAATGGGTTCGTCAATAGGAGACTCCTCACTAGTAGGAGTGATTGATTTGTTTCTTCGTTTACGAGCACGTCTTGCTTTAGAGAGAGTTTGCATAAACGTCACGTACAACGAGACGGCGAGCAAAGAAGATTCTTTTTGGTGTTTTTACTTTTTCAATTTTTTTTGTGGTTTTTGATTGTTTTTACTTTTTGGATTTTTGGAATGTATTAAGTAGACACAAATCTACAAATCTCCTCCTTAATCAAATCTCTCGATTAAAGAAGCCTCAAGGAATGAAAACGATCACGTGAAGTGAACGCCTTCGATGACTTTAGAACGATGGTGGAACACCAAATCGTTCAAGAGGGTTTAATCAATAGAAACCAAGAAAATATATATGATACTTAGTAATACTTTGGGCGGCAAAACCCTCGATTAGCCTTCAAAATCAAAATACGCACAAGCAAGCGGAGGAAACGAGGCGGCGCGAAGCACTTAAGAGCCTTTTTCCTTTAGGTCGTGAAATACAACCGCCTTATACCCACCTTATAGTTTGTATTTTTCAAAATCGAGCTTCACGAAAGTATTTATCTATTTTTGCCTTTTTCTTTGGTTTGAGATTCGAATACAATGATTGGGTAATGACCTCCCAAGTCAAGGTTGTGATTTCTCACGTATTTGGAGTACTTGTAAATTTATTGTTCTACGTATACAATATAGTAATAGTATTCACAAAAAACGAAAAACGATAATACGTATTAGTACAGTGCTACTAATACAATTAGCTATTATGGCTATATATAAAAACAACAATTGTTCAACCAAAACACAACACGCCTCCCCGGAAGCGGCGCCAAAATGGTGTAGTGCTTTTGCAACCCTTTAGGAAAAGAGAGGCAAAGTAGTGGTAAGCGTTAAGTGTCGGTTTAGGAAAACCGAGCACTAATGACCAAACAAGTTCGTTTCCCAAGGAGGCTAGTGCGTTGTGTATTGAATTGATATTGATTTCTGATTATATGATTGAGAAAGAAATAGGATTAGAAGAGAAAGACGGTTACGACAACGAATTAAACTACGACGAAAAAGGCGAACACGTAAAACCGTAAATAGTACAAAAATTAAAATTTTAACCTAAAAATTCCTAAAAATTACTAAAAATCCCCAATAATATTCTAAGAGTTTACAAAAAATTCAAACTTGCTAAAACCTTTTAATTAATTAGATAATGACTTTTTAATGCTAATTAAAGCCCTAAAAATCACTTTTAATTATTAAAAAGCCTTAAACAAGATCTTATAGTTTGTAAACCTCAAAAATATCCTAATTAAGCTAAAAACTATTTTTAAAAATTTTAAGACCAAATTAAACTATTTTTAAACACTTAAAAACTATTAAAATCACTTAAATCTTAAATTAATTCTAGAAATTAATTGAAAAGTCTTAAAAATATTTGGAAAGTGACAAAACTCCTAATTAAGTGTCCTTAACCTAGGAAAAATGTAAAAACAAAAAAAAATAAAACTTCAATTTTTAATAATAAAATAATAATAAAAAATTCAAAAAAATTCAAAGTTTATAAAAAAAATCTAAAAAATTACCAAAGATCTAGAATATTGTAACTAAGACAAAAATGCAATTAAAATTTTCTGAAACCTATTTAATAATTTAATATTAAATTTTAAATTTAGCTAAAAACCCTAAAATCCAATAAAATCAAAAATAAGCTAAATTGAAAACATAAATAGCTGAAAACCTCAAAAATATGATTAAAAACCTAAAAACTATTTTTTCAGATTTTTAAATTACCTTTTTCTATTTTTTAATGACTTTTTAAAACTAAAACTTAAAATAATCCTAATAAATTAATTAATAATGGGGAAAATATACTTTTCAAACAGAAAAATCCCTAAACCTAATACAAACCTAAGAAAATTGCTAAACAAAAAAATCTCAAAGAAATAAGCTTAAAACAGCTTAATTATATGTTGTTAGCTAAATAAGCTACAAACCAAACAACACTTATATATTAAACCTTGCAAAGGTATACCAGTCAAAGTCCCTAGGGCAGTTGGTTAACACGTTTGGTTGTGGGAAGAGTGGCGCAGGTTCGAGTCCTGGCCACGTCCTTTTTGGTATTTATTTTTTTTTTCTTTTTAAGCTTTAAAAACACAAACCTGTTGATCCTTTACTCACAAAAACACAAACACAAATCAAATTTATCAAAGATTAATCCCAACAGTAACAAAATCGTGCCCAGTTCACTTTTCAAGAACACAAGCAAATTAGTTAATCTTCACTTGTGCAATTATGATCAAGAGGGGCTTGATCTGAGTTCTTGGTGTTGTTTTGATGGACAAAAGGGCACCCCTACACTCAGTTGGAGTGTAGGGAGTCAATGAACACAACAAAAAACAAGCAAGCTAGCACAAAATCAAGCACCAATGGCATACAAGTTACTAATAAGCACACTTGCTGACTGATGAACAAAATAACCAAGTTACATGCATAAAAATGAATTTCCAAGGCCAAAATCTTGCACAATAGTCACCCAATCAGCATGCAACCAATACACAATCCTATATGACCCTAAAATCTAGCAGTCTAGGCAACTTGAATGGCAAAATCACACAAATGCAGTCACACAAGCAGTTTACTGGATTTTAGCTATTTTTCACTTTTTTATCATGCACAAGTGTACAAAACTTCACCAACCTTAAAACTAAACACTTATGCTACCTAGTAACAACCTATAGAGTGCTTCTAAACAAGATTCAAGCCAAGTTTAAACCAATTAAACCATTTAAAACCTTGATCCAAACACCCTTTTATAAACTGAAACTGACTTTTAACAAACCAAATGACTTCAAAACCTAACCAAACTGATTCAAATGACTCTAAACATGCATAACATAGCAAATAAACTCAAATAAAACCACATGAACAACACTTAAACAGTAAATCACAAATGGCATGCAAAATCACTCAAATTCAGTAAATCATAAAAACTTAAAGATGGAACAAGGAAGTACCTTGTGGACCTACATCCAGGCCCAACCAAGGCTGCTTAGCCTTCTCCAATAGGCCCGGGCCTATGCTGAACACTTGAACAACCAATCTCTAAGAACCTGCTAAGAGAAAATGAAAACAAGCACAAAATATCCACCAAAATCTGATTTTTCTTGAAACTTTATTAAGCCTTCTCACAAAACTTAGTTACACTTCCTTTGAAAACACTTTCAAAATCCACATAACAACCTTGGAAACCAAATCTTAAACAAGATTTTAACCAAACCACATCAAAATTTCAGAAACTTTGAAAACCAAACTGAATTTTAAAAACTTGAAAAATAAACAAACTTGGAACTTAAACACAATCAAACAATGTAAAATAAAGCTGGATCTTTCTTCTCATCAACAATCTTTAACCTTTTTTCATTCATAAAAAACAGGACTTACAAAGTTGTGAAAAAGGAGAAAAAAGAACAAGGGTCATGCACAATACGCATACTCCTTATATAGACCTAGATAGAACATTCTAGTTACTCTTGAATAAAAAATACAAGCTAAAACCCTAATGGTTTGAAAATCCCAAAATGCCCTTGTGTTCTTGACTGATTTCTTGGTCAATATGCTCCTCATGTGATCTTTGGAGTCATGTGAAGATGCTAGTTGTTTTGAAGTGATCTAAACCCTTCAATAAACCTTTGGGGCCAAGGATATGATCTCCATCGTTTATTTTGTCCCCTCCTAGGGTTTTGTGGAAAGTGATGGGCAGGGGAAGGACGGTGTGAGGTCCACATCCCATGTGAGGGTGTTTTGTGATGTGGGTTATGATGACAATTAGCTTAATCAACCATCTGGATAAGTTGGACCAAAAACCCCTTGTTATGAAGTGGATTAATGCTGGGAAAATTAGGGTTCAAGGGTGGATTAGGGTGAGTTTAATCTGAAAAAAGGATTAAGTATTTAAAATGTGTGTTTGCCACCAAAACTCAAACCGGGTTTAAGTTAATTAAATAAAAGGGTGAGTGGATTTGTGACGTGAAGGGGGGAAGTGTCTGATTGGTGGAGGGTTTAAGGTAGGTGACGTGGAGAGTTGTGAGTGGTGGGGATAACTTAGGTTGTCTGGGCAGTAAAGGCCCCTCACTTTTCTTCATTCTTTCATCTCTTATAAAACGGCAAATAAGTCCATTCCTTTGAAAAACATCTTTGGCAAGTTGGCAGTTTTGGCACAACAAGATTTTAAACTTGTTTTAAGGACTAAAAGTGCAATTTCTTCATATTTGAAGGGCTGATTTTGGCAGGTCTTCATACTTTAAGGCTTTGACTTGTTTGTTGACTTCTTGGAGGACCATTCTTGACAATTTAGTTTTGTTGAGGGACTAAATTTGCCAATTCTTCAAAGTTAAGGGTCCTTTTTGTAATTTTGACAAACTTTAGGGACCAAACTTGTAATTATGAAGATACAAGGGTATAAAGTGTCAATTCTTCATAATTGGAGGACCAATCTTCATAAGTCTTCAAATCTTCAAGGACTTTCTTTGGAAAATTCTTCATTAGGGCTTGGTTCATCGTGCGGCTTCGTTTCCCGTGTTGGTTTTTGATTGATTCTTGTGATCTTTTGTCATTTTCTCAATATACGTACCTAAAATACACAAGCAACAAACACAAGCATATATTTGGGTATTTTGATGATATTTAATGCATCTTAAGCCCAATTTGGACGATGAGACTATGTATAAAAGCAATCTCATCAGATTGCGTAAGGATCGGTTTATAAACGTTACAAGACACTTAGAAAAAATCACCAAAACCCTAATTGGGGTTTATGATGCGTCGAACCACAAGGGGAAATAAGAATAAATCAAAACCTTTACACAAGGATCAAGGGTTTAGTATTAGGCTTAGAAACTTCACAAAGGAGCACCAAAAGGTAGTCAATCTTGCAAATTTTTACACTTTAGGTGAATTTAGGGTTTATGGGGGTTGTTGGCCGATCGAAATCAGTGAGAGAATGGAGAAAAGGACGAATTTTATGAGGGGGTTGTGGGGTTTATATAGCCTCCCAACCTCCTTAGTTTCTTGCTCCATACTCTAAAGGTTTAGGCCTTAATACAAGGCTTTTAGCCAAGTAAAAACTATCGTTCTAATCCTGTCTAATCGAATTGATCTAGGCTCTCTATGTGTGACTCTATTGTTTTTGGTGGAACAAAGATGTGTCGTTGTAGTTTTAAAAATAAAAGGTGCGAAACAATTAAAGTAAAGGTGTTCTTAAAGTAAATCTAAGTCTAATTAAAATAAAGTGCAAGTATTTAAAAGCGAGACTGAAATTAAAGGGCACTAAAGTAAATTGACGCAAACTTAAATCTAACTAAGGCAAACTTAAAGTGCGACTAAAACTAAGGCAAGTCTAAAATAAAACTAAGGCAAATAATCTTAAAGTGCAATTAAATAAAAGGCAGGAAAAATAAAGCTTTAAAATAAAAATCAAAGACAAAAACTAATAAGAACCTGAATACAGCTCATTCGGAATAAACCTTCGTTTGGAATAATCACTCGTCCTAAATGTCACCTTCGGTTGAAATGATTCTTCTTCACTTGGAATATTGCCAAAATCCTTGATCCGGAACTAATTGATCTGAATATGTCACTTATCCAAAACAATCCTTCGTTCGGAACTTTACTGATTCGGAACTCTAAATCTTGCCTTGATTCGGAAGTATTTTGTCACCCTTGATTCGGAAGTTTCCGAATGAAGCCCCTTGATTCGGAAGTTTAGAACTTCCGAATGAACACCTCTTGAGTCGGAAGTTGCCCCTTGATCCGGAACTTTATTCGGAACTTTTAAGTTCCGAATGAAGCTTGATCCGGAAGTTTAAGACTTCCGAATGAAAAGCCTTGATTCGGAAGTTTACCCCTTGATTCGGAACTTTGAGTTGATCCGGAACTTTTGAGAAGTTCCGGATGAAACCTTTGGTTCGGAACTTTGGAGTTCCGAATGAATACTCTTGAGTCGGAAGTTTTCACTTCGTCCGGAACTTTGAAAGTTCCGGATGAACAAGCTTGACTCGGAAGTTTTGCTGACCCAAAAATCTTCCGGATGAAACCTTGATTCGGAACTTTGGAAGTTCCGAATGAACACTTTCCCTCCTTCTTGGTTCGGAACTTTTCCTGGAAAGATCAGAAACAAAGCAAACACTCCCGAAGAACAAGGAGATACAGTAAAAGCATATCTAAACAAAAACTAACCAAAATCAAACACAAACAATTCAATAAAAATAGTAACGAATCAACAGTAACATCAACAAACAATTAAAAACACGAAATCAAACAACTTTAACAACAATAATCAAAAACCACTTGGATCAAAATAAAAGCATGAACATGAACATAAACATGAACACATAAATCAAAGATAAGAAAGGTAGATAAGAGATTGACAAGATAAAGTAAAGATTGACAATAATTAAATGAAAACTTACTTGAAATTAAATGAATTAAAGGTGCAAGACAAGGTATTTAAAATTGACAAGAAAAGTAAATGACAAGGTATTTAAATGGTGGAAGAGCTAATTGTCACACTTAGCCAACAAGAGTGAAATGTGAACAATCCTAATCTATTTATAGGGGAGGATTAAGGAAGCTTCCTCCCCTCTTTCCTTTTCTCTTAATTACAAGCTTAAGTCCCTCCTTTCATTAATCTTCATTAATTGCGTCATTAGTCCTTTTCTTCTAATCTTCTTTAAACTTGGATAGGGACTTTTGGCTTCGGGATTTCTTCGAACTCGTCTTTAAATTCTTCAATAAAATAGACTTGAATTCTTTGGCTTTTGATAAACTTCCGTCTTTTGACTTTTTCTTCGATAAATCTTCAGAATTGGTCGTAGACTTTCGTTCTTTTTGCACTCTTGACTTCTCGACTTCGTCTTTCATCCTTTTCTTCAATAAAAGTCCGTAAATGCCCGTGAATGTCCGTGTTTTCTCCACTTTTCACCTTTTCGTCCTAAATCACAACAAAAACACAAACCACGCATAATTCCGACATAAAAGACATAAAATACACGTTTTGGTCCGGTTATTATTGTAAATAAGTGGTAGAAAAGATGGGTGTTTACACACATATCAAATCCCCTACACTTGACCATTGCAATGTCCTCATGCAATGCATTAGTTACAAAGCAAGATTACACTTTTCATCATAATTAATCCACGTTGGCCTTTATTAAAGAGATAGAAAATTAAAATCATACAAAATAAAGAAATCAAAAGCATACCTTGGGTTTTGGAAATGTCATGAATAATCATCATCCTCAAGTTTTCACTTTCTCCAAACCAAGCTTAAAAATGAGGTCATTGTTATTATAAGTTAGTAGACTAACACGAACTCATGTGGGCCAATTATTCACTTAGACTCCCTTATTCCTAGGGGTATCTCTTATATTTTATTATTGTCTTGAATGATCACGAGGATGCATTTTTGACTTATTTCGATAGTTATTTAGTCTGAAAATAAAGTGAACGATTTAATCAATAGTTAGCTAAAGGACCAAATCTTTTAAAACTGCTTCTCGGGACCTCATAAAGTTCATATCTTGGCATAACTCGTTTCGCGATTTGAGACCTTTCTCGGACCGATATTTGGCAGCGACTTCATACTTCAAATCTTGAGAGACGTTCATGAAATAATGGTCTTCTCTTCATATAGGAATTTCTTCACTTGAAGTTTTGAGAGATTCATACTTGGACCACGACTTCTTCATTTTTCTCCAGTCTTTATTTTGGACTTTGATATACAACGATCCGCCTCCTTTTATGACTTGGATCTATTTATCCTCATACCTTGTTAGGGTCTTTTCGGATACACTTCTCCATGACTTTTGGGGAGTATTTGCTTTTCGTCGTGTGTCTCGATCCTTCATATTGATTTTCGATAAATGATTCTTCACATCACTTTGGATCTTTAGCAACAAAACATAGCCCTCATGCCTTGTTAGGGCCTTTTCGGACTCGCCAATCTTCGCGTCCCGCTTCAATAAGTTATGCCTTGGCTATGAACTCTAATCCATACCGAGCAACTTTTAAACGATCTGGGGCTAGAAGCTAAGTAACTTTTCAAATCGTACAACCTTATTTATTAGCAGATAAATTATTAGCAAGCGATGGGAGAATAGGCTTATAATTAACTCACATAAATTCACGAAGGAATACCGAACTTATAGATGGCTCTATCATCTCTCGTTCTCCACAGTTTAAAATCTCAAGTAATGAGACTCGTGGATACTTAGCCTATTAAATCAAAGTTTTGGGTTTTCGAGTCGCCTATAGGATCTTGCAAATTCTTAGACTCTTTCAAGTTTAGAAATCGCATCTTAAAGTTCCCTTGATAAACGACTCTCTAGGATCATTATAGGAACTTGCGAAAAGTTCTTGTTCTTAACCCGTGAGAGTTAAGACTTTCGCGTTTTATAGCTCCCTATATAAAAGCCTAGCAAAACTTGACTTAAACACGTTAAGGATACTAGCTAGAGTAAACTCGGATTGAGTCAAAAGATTCACAAAGTTTGAAAATTAAAACCACTTATTAAACATTTATTCTAGTAAGGAAAGAAAATAACTATACAAAAGGAAAAACTAATAGGCCAAAATAGATCAAAAATTTTGAAAAATATCGAAAAATTGATTTTCTGGTTAAAATGAGGACAAAAACAAGGAAAAGACCACTTAACTTCGATAGAAGTCCCCCCTACACTTAAGATAAACATTGTCCTCAATGTTTAAGCATGTGGGAGTAAACTCCCCTACACTTAGGACATTGTGCATGTTGTTTAAATCTTGCTAAGGAAAAGACAACTAAAGAGATTCCTATTTTAATATTGAGAAAATATAAAATAGTGAATCGAAAAGAGTTTAGGATAGAACCGGGAAGAAGTAGAACATGGAATCACGGGTTGTCAAGAATCATCAAGAGTGGATCATTGAAGCTCGAATCCCTGATTAAGAAGTGAGGAGAGGAAATAGCAAACCAAAGGGTCCCCCCTACACTAATGGTAAAGAAAGCGAAAAGATAGATGCATGGGTTGCCTCCCAAGAAGCGCTTGGTTTTTGTTAACCGAGTCGTGAGCCTGACTCGACCTTGATCATCAACGGAAGAAACATGAAACATATCCACCAGGATCAAAGACATAGTTTTCGTCCATCAAATAGCAAGAGCTTAAGGCGAACAAGGCAAGCCAAAAGAGAAGTGGCAAGGTTCCCTTAAGTAGCGATGGAGCACGGTGGAAGCAAAGTTGAAGTGGAGCAAGCATGTCTTCAAAATTTCCAAAGATTTTTCCTTTTATTTCATCAGGTGGATACTGAGATGGCTTAAAAACTTCAATACCGGGGTCGAACACCTTTTCCTTCAGGGGAAAATAGCACTCAGGCTCAGCCGAGTGTGAAGAAGATCCGCAAAGAAGCACAACCTCATCCTCAGAAGGAAGACAAAGAGGTGTCAAATCATAAGTGCAACGGATTTCGGTGTCGACTGGTTTCTTCTCCTTGGACAAAATGCTCTTCAAATCCAAAGTAGGATCAAGACGATAATCTTCAAAGTCATAAGGAGGAGCATCACTCTCATGAGGGAAGTATGTGTTAAGAAATTCAGAAAAATCTTCCTCAAATGAATAATCGTCCAAAGTATGATCGAGTGATGGTGGAGGATCTTCATCATGTGAAGAATCGCTTGATAGAGTATCAGCCTCATCGAAATCATCAAAAGTGGGCAGCTCGGGATACTCAGAAGTACAGTCAAAATCATCCGAATCTGAGCTAGAATTATCATCATCATAAGCATCAAAGACCGGTGGTGAATCATAAATGGTAGAAGGTTCTAAAGTAGGGAGAGAATCATCCACATCATCTTGAAAGAGTGGATTATCAGTGGAAGACTCGAATAGAGGATTGTCATAGACGGTGAAGTCATCGAGCACATTTATCATATTCACTGATTCTCGGCCTCCAAAGGATTTTCCTGTAAGCTTCCCCATTTTAAAAACTTTTGAATCATCCCCGACTCGTAAGATTAACTCACCTTCGGCCACATCCACTAAAGCTCGTCCGGTTCTCAAAAATGGCCGACCAAGTATTAAAGGAATACGAGGGTCCATTTCATAATCAACTACGACAAAATCGACCGGGAAAGTAAATGTGCCAACTTTGATGAACACGTCTTCGGCTATACCAACGGGGTAAGCGAGAGTGCGGTTTGCAAGTTCGAGAGTCATCTTTGTTGGAATGAGATCGGGTAATGATAGTGTTTTCCAAACACTCAGTGGCATCAAATTAATACTAGCCCCGAGATCAGCAAGGGCAGTAAATTCTTCAGTTTTGTTGAACACGCAAGGCAACACAAAACGACCGGGATCTCCAAGCTTTTCCGGAAGTTCTCTAAGAAGAACTGCAGAGCAGTTTTCATTTAAGCGTGTGTTGGCGAGTTCAATCAGCTTCTCCTTCTTGCTAAGCAATTCCTTGAATACTTTGACAAATTTCGGTATGTGGCAAAGTGCTTCAACAAGGCTAATGTTGATGGTCATTTTAGATAGCATATCCACATATTTCGATACTTGACAATCATTCTTGGTTAGCTCGTTGGTCTTGCCTATGCGAGAAGGGTATGGGATTCTGGGTTGATAGGGAGACGGTGAAGGTGTGGTTGGTAAAGGTTGTGATGTTGACGGGTCCTTCCGAGATACATCGTCATTACGAGGCGGAGACGGTAATGGTGCACTACTACTAGGTGTAGGAGGAGTAGGGATACATGGTGGTGGAGGAGGTGTAGATGATGGTGGTGGGATAGGTGGATCGACAATGGTAATTCCACTACGCGTAGTTATAGCACTTACATTAGCTCGCGGATTAGTGACGGTGTTTGAAGGTAGAGAACCCGAAGAAGAAGAAGAAGGTTGAGCTTCGGGCAAGAAACTAGCCAACAGATTCTTTAATTCAGTTGTTTGAGTGATGAAGAAGGATTGAAGATTATCACGAACCTCGGTTCTGATGTCATTACCTTGCTTCAAGATATCTCCTTTCAAATTGATTATTTGGCTTTGTAGATTCTTGATTTGCTCACCTTGAGTTCTCATGATGGTGTCAACATCGGGATTAATGGGTGGGTGTTGTTGGGTGGGTGGTTGATAAGGGTTAGAAGCACGAGGTGGGATTTGGTTGCTTCTATTGTAGTTGTTGGCGGGGTTTTGGTTTTGAGGAGAAAAACCGGGTGAAAGGTAGTTGTTGGAATGGTAGCTCAGCAGATTTCTATCCCCTTGTTGTCTAGCTTAGTAATTTTCTGATGAATAATTACCGTAAGCTGCATACACATTTTCCGGATTTCCTTGTGTCGAAGGACAATTGGTGTATGAGTGAGGACCGCCACATGTTTCACAAGGATTAGCAACCGCTTTAACTTGTTGTTGTTGTTGGTTTGAAGCGAGAAGCGTAATACTTTTGCTCATTTCGGCCATCATGCGGGTGAGTTCGGTCATCTCAGGGTTTGCTGAGGTTGAGGAAACATTGACTCTCGGGTTGTTCCTAGAAGAAGCAGAGGAATCCCAGTTCTTATGATGAGTAGTCATGTTCTCAATTAACTCTCTACACTCCTCGGGTCTCCTTTTCATGAATGTGCCACCGGCGGCTGCATTGATCGTATCACGATCTCGAAAAGTCAATCCGTTGTAGAAAGTATCGATTAAGGTCACAGGGAGCATGTTGTGGTTTGGACATCTATCGATCAAGACATTATATCTCTCCCAAGCGTCGAAAAGAGATTCATCGGGATCTTGCATGAAACCGCTGATCTGATTGCGAAGGCTTGTGACCATGGATGGTGGAAAGTAGCGCGAAAGAAAGCGTTGAGTCATATCATCCCAAGTGTGAATAGAATTCTTCGGGAGACGATCAAACCATTTCTCGGCATGATGCGATAAAGTATGTGGAAAGAGTTGTAGGCGTAGAACATCCATTGTGGCCCCAGGCAACTTCATGCTTTGGGTGATTGTAATGAACTTGTCGAGGTGTTTGTTGGCATCATCATCAGGCAATCCTCTAAATGGGTTTGTTTGTACTTGCTGAATCATGTGGTGCTTCAACGAAAACTCAGGAGCGTTGATTTGCATCGGCGCAATCGGTCCTCCTCGTCCAAACATTGTTGGTTGACAAAGTTTCTCCATGGTCCGAAGATCGGGCTGTGGAAGAGCATTGTTGCTATTATTATTATTGAGGTTCGGTGGAATGTTGTTGTTGTTAACACCTGCCATATCTAAATCTTCTTGAGGCTCGGGCTCTTGATAATTAGAAGATCTAGTACGCATACACCTGAAAATGCAAAAGAAAACAAAACCAAACACAAAAACAATATATATACACAATAAAGATAAAATCTTTTTGGATTTTTGAAATTTTTAATTTTTATGGTCCTTTTGAATTTTTTTTTTTTTTTTTAGGCAAGAAAAATAACGTTCACAAGTGAGCGGATCCCAAAAAGCAACGTGTCTCTCACAGAAAACTGTTGATCTTAACGAAAAGAGCCGGCAGCGGCGCCATTTAATACAAGGCTTTTAGCCAAGTAAAAATTATCGTTCTAATCCTGTCTAATCGAATTGATCTAGGCTCTCTATGTGTGACTCTATTGTTTTTGGTGGAACAAAGATGTGTCGTTGTAGTTTTAAAAATAAAAGGTGCGAAACAATTAAAGTAAAGGTGTTCTTAAAGTAAATCTAAGTCTAATTAAAATAAAGTGAAAGTATTTAAAAGCGAGACTGAAATTAAAGGGCACTAAAGTAAATTGACGCAAACTTAAATCTAACTAAGGCAAACTTAAAGTGCGACTAAAACTAAGGCAAGTCTAAAATAAAACTAAGGCAAATAATCTTAAAGTGCAATTAAATAAAAGGCAGGAAAAATAAAGCTTTAAAATAAAAATCAAAGACAAAAACTAATAAGAACCTGAATACAGCTCATTCGGAATAAACCTTCGTTTGGAATAATCACTCGTCCTAAATGTCACCTTCGGTTGAAATGATTCTTCTTCACTTGGAATATTGCCAAAATCCTTGATCCGGAACTAATTGATCTGAATATGTCACTTATCCAAAACAATCCTTCGTTCGGAACTTTACTGATTCGGAACTCTAAATCTTGCCTTGATTCGGAAGTATTTTGTCACCCTTGATTCGGAAGTTTTCGAATGAAGCCCCTTGATTCGGAAGTTTAGAACTTCCGAATGAACACCTCTTGAGTCGGAAGTTGCCCCTTGATCCGGAACTTTATTCGGAACTTTTAAGTTCCGAATGAAGCTTGATCCGGAAGTTTAAGACTTCCGAATGAAAAGCCTTGATTCGGAAGTTTACCCCTTGATTCAGAACTTTGAGTTGATCCGGAACTTTTGAGAAGTTCCGGATGAAACCTTTGGTTCGGAACTTTGGAGTTCCGAATGAATACTCTTGAGTCGGAAGTTTTCACTTCGTCCGGAACTTTGAAAGTTCCGGATGAACAAGCTTGACTCGGAAGTTTTGCTGACCCAAAAATCTTCCGGATGAAACCTTGATTCGGAACTTTGGAAGTTCCGAATGAACACTTTCCCTCCTTCTTGGTTCGGAACTTTTCCTGGAAAGATCAGAAACAAAGCAAACACTCCCGAAGAACAAGGAGATACAGTAAAAGCAGATCTAAACAAAAACTAACCAAAATCAAACACAAACAATTCAATAAAAATAGTAACGAATCAACAGTAACATCAACAAACAATTAAAAACACGAAATCAAACAACTTTAACAACAATAATCAAAAACCACTTGGATCAAAATAAAAGCATGAACATGAACATAAACATGAACACATAAATCAAAGATAAGAAAGGTAGATAAGAGATTGACAAGATAAAGTAAAGATTGACAATAATTGAATGAAAACTTACTTGAAATTAAATGAATTAAAGGTGCAAGACAAGGTATTTAAAATTGACAAGAAAAGTAAATGACAAGGTATTTAAATGGTGAAAGAGCTAATTGTCACACTTAGCCAACAAGAGTGAAATGTGAACAATCCTAATCTATTTATAGGGGAGGATTAAGGAAGCTTCCTCCCTTCTTTCCTTTTCTCTTAATTACAAGCTT
The DNA here is from genome assembly GCA_025667525.1 of Glebionis coronaria. Classification (NCBI taxonomy): domain Eukaryota; kingdom Viridiplantae; phylum Streptophyta; class Magnoliopsida; order Asterales; family Asteraceae; genus Glebionis; species Glebionis coronaria. The sequence continues at coordinate 135,341,579 of CM046879.1, read as the reverse complement.
AAGTCCCTCCTTTCATTAATCTTCATTAATTGCGTCATTAGTCCTTTTCTTCTAATCTTCTTTAAACTTGGATAGGGACTTTTGGCTTCGGGATTTCTTCGAACTCGTCTTTAAATTCTTCAATAAAATAGACTTGAATTCTTCGGCTTTTGATAAACTTCCGTCTTTTGACTTTTTCTTCGATAAATCTTCAGAATTGGTCGTGGACTTCCGTTCTTTTTGCACTCTTGACTTCTCGACTTCGTCTTTCATCCTTTTCTTCAATAAAAGTCCGTAAATGCCCGTGAATGTCCGTGTTTTCTCCACTTTTCACCTTTTCGTCCTAAATCACAACAAAAACACAAACCACGCATAATTCCGACATAAAAGACATAAAATACACGTTTTGGTCCGGTTATTATTGTAAATAAGTGGTAGAAAAGATGGGTGTTTACACACCTATCAGGCCTAAGGAATATTAAGTTTCCTTTTAAACTACAAAAAAATCTTCTAGACCTCTCCTTGAAGATATTCGGCCTACTAGGGCTTCTAGGAGGCTTTTAGAATCGATTTTTATCTCACAATTAAATAAACACGTATTTTAAATTAATTAAACGCGTAACCAATTTAAATACTGTTAATTAAATATTAAGGTGAAGTTTTTATTAAACATTAATAAAAGTGTGTTTTCCATGTTGAGTGTGTGCCCCTGATAGACTTATTTATTCCCGATGGTTAAATAATTGCATATCCCAATAGAAACCAACAAACTCTATTTATGGATAATCAGATGTGGCATTCATATTATTGGATTATTTTTGTTTGGATAAAGCTGACATTTTTAATATCCAATGACTTTATTTGATCCATCACATTTTTAACCAAAAGAAGTTGACAATTCACTTACAAGTTGCAACTTGCAGCACACTAATTTTGGATTCGTTACATCCAACCCCTCAATCTTAATCATCAGTATAGTCTTGATCACCACATTGTATCCCTTCATAAATGTTTTGCTACGTAACCCGGCTGTCAATTCTGAGAAAATCTCTTACATGAGAAATGACAGAAGTTGAATCACTGACCTTCCACATATAAAGATTATAACCAAATGCATCCATCCAACTGAGCTGTATTTCATTTGCTAGATGAGTGTTGGTGATCACTTATTTTTTATCGATCATTAAATAAGAACATTAGTTGGCTACTTTAGTGTATTAGAGTACACGGTACGATTGAGCCGTCAAATTCGTGTCGTGGGCAAAAAGTGATGCCACATCACTTTTTACTCCCACGACACCAAAACTCCCCACGATGGCTCAACCCCCCCTCCCTGGTTAACACGAGAATTCTCGTGTCGTCGTCACCCACCACTTTTTTTCAACAATTAATTAACATAAACTTAAATTTTTCATTAATAAAAAAAATACAATCAATAATAAAAAAACAACACGAAATTAAAAAACATAAAAAAAATTACCGAATTAAAAAAATAACACGAATACGAAAAAAAACTTAAAAATTAAAATATTTTGCACGCGCCTAGTCTTTGAGCTTCTTGATCCTCGCCACGTCTTGTGGACTTAATCCGCTAGTGTCGTATCGAAGGATTTGCAAATCCTCGTTCCTTTTTTAAAGTGCAACCACTTCTAGTCTAACCGCCACCTCTCGGTCCAATCGTTCCTTTTTAGTTTCACGATCGGATAACATTTGTTGTTGTAGCAAATCCACCAATTGTTCTTTTTGAGACGCCGAAGTGGCGGATGAGCTTGTCGAGCGTTGAACCTTGGCCTTTCTTGGAGCACCGGATGGACGAGGGATCTCATCGTCATTGAAAAGATCCGGATCTAGATCGGCTATCTTCCCTCGGGCCCGGCGTGTTCGAGTTGAATCGGGATTTTTCCATTTATACTTGTCTTTCAAAACAAGCCAATCACTTTTGTGTGGAAACTCCTTGTTCCCGTTTTCATCTCGATACAAACTCATCACACGAGTCATCAAATCATCTTGATTTTCGTCACTCAAAAGTTTGGTGTTTTCATAAAACGAATTAAACATATGAACCTCGCGGTTTAAATTCGTCCAGCCGTCGTGGCCAGCCACCGTACCGTGTGTTCTTAGATTAGTTTCTAGTAAACACAAAACGAGGATCAATTATCTTGCCACCTTTTTATCGATCGAATTTGTGCCGTCCGAAGACATCTTTTGTATAGTAAAAATAAAGAATAAATTACATGGATGGTCCATGTGGTTTGGTCAAAATTGCAAACTTTAGTCCTTCGACTTTAAAAGTCTCGTAGATAGTTCCTAACTTTGAAAAGAATAACACACTTGGTCCCTCCAGTTAACTAGTGTTAAATGGACTTCGCTATTATTTATATGTAAGTCCTTGTTGTTAACAATTATTGCATCGTTCATCCTTTATCTAACAGACATGTATAACTTAACTTTAAACTCGTTTTTGTCCACTTTTTTTTACTTTTTTTGTTTGTTTTTAATGGTTTGCTCTCGGTAAACTTAAAAAATTCGAAAAAAAACGTTAGAAAAAAATAAAGTTCAAAAAATTTATTTTAATTTCGAAAAATAAAACAATTTCAAAAAAATTTAATTTCGGAAAAGATTTTCAAAAGATTTATTTAAAAAATAAAAAAAAATAATTTTGAAAAAAACTTATTTTAATTTCGAAAAATTAATTTTGGAAAAGAAATATAAAAAAAAATTTTAAAAAATCTGAAACATTTTATAAATCTTTTTCAAAATTATTTTTTTAATTAAATTATTTTCGAAAATATAATACATTTTTAAAAATTATTTTTTTCGGTGAAAACTTTTTCTAAATTATTTTAATTTCTAACAATTATTTTTTTACTAAATTATTTTTTTTACAAAAAAAGCTAGTTCTAAAAAAATAAAAATCTAAAAAAAATTTCAATGATTTTTATAAAATATATTGTATTTTCGAAAAAATTTAATTTAAATATTTATTTTGAAAAAAGATTTAAAAAGTATTTAAGATTAAAAAATCTATAAAATCTATATTATTTTCAAAAAAAAAATTTTAAAAAAATCGTCAGCTTAAAATTCCTAAAAGCTTTTGAAATTTTAAAATTTTAAATTTCAGACTTTTTTCAAACTATTTTTTTAATTAATTTTTTTCAGTATTAATTTTTTGAAATTAAAATAATTTTGATTAATAATTTTTTTCGAATTTTTTTTCAAAATAGTTTTTTCGAAAAAAAACCTTTTTAAAATATTTTTCGAAATTAACATTTTTTGAAATGTTTTTATTTTCGAAATTAAAATAAACTTTCTGAACATTATTCTTTTTAAACTGTCTTTTTCCGAATTTTTTTTTACTTTAACGAGAGCAAAACATTAAAAACAGTTGAAAACGTAAAAGAAACGGACAAAAACGAATTTAAAGTTAAGTTATACATGTCCGTTAGAATAAAGGATGAACGATGCAACAGCTGTTAACAACAAGGACTAACATGTAAATAATAACGAAGTCTATTTAACACTAGTTAACTGGAGGGACCAAGTGTGTTATTCTTTTCTAAGTTAGGGACTATCCATGAAACTTTTAATGCCGAGGGAATAAAGTTACAATTTTAACTAAACCATAAGGACCATTCATGTACTTTATTCAAAAACAAAAGATACGGGAAGATATGGGTTCTCTAAAGTTAATATGAAATTTAGAGGTAAATTTTTTTTATAAATATAATTGTAAGGTTTGTTTAAAAACTCGATTTACTTTATACTTGTGAATAAACTTCAGAGAATTTTTATATATTCAGTAGAAACTTTTTTGTCTAAAAAATTAGTTATAAAGTAATTTTTTTAAATTAAATATTTAATTTAAAAAAAACAACTTGTTTAGATTAGCTACAAAATTTAAAAAATATAAAAAAAATTTTGTAAGAATTTGATGAAAAAGATATAAAAGTATATGTGTCATATTTGTGAAAACAAAAAATTAGAATATATGATGTAATTAATAAAATTTAGTAGTTAAAAATGAAATAAATTAGATTAAAATAAATGAAATTTATGATTATTCATATTCTTTAAAAACTTTTAAATAATAAACATGTACCCTTCACACTTTATATCCTTAGACTTTATATCTTAAACAAACAAAATGTATAAAATCTATTTGAACACTTATATTAATATATAATAAAAAATTTTAAGATAATCAGAAAAATACTTAAGTTTTTATACCCATTTAACAAAATACACAAAAATTTTCCTAAAAAACAAAAAATACCCATACTAATCGAAAACTTTGACACCTTTGCAAAGTTGACAAAAACATCAGAAATTTTTTTTATTTTTTATTGAAATATAAAAAAATAGATATTTTTAAATATTTCAAAAATTTTAGATTTTTTTACGTGTGTAAATATCGAAACTTTTTATATTTTAAAAAATATCAAAATTTTCCTAAAAATGTCGAAAAGTTTTTATATTTTATTTTCACCTCCATGTGTCATCTTTAGTTCTTTACACACGACCATCTTTCTTTCACATACACGCTTCACAAATCTCACAAAATTAGAACAAATGTTTCAGAAAAAATTTCGATTCTCTTCTTTCAAACCTTGCAAGTTGTCCTAATTTTGCGTCCGCAAAGGGTTGTGATTATTTTCGAATGATATCTTAGTATATGTTGGCTTGCTCCCATATTTTTTTGTTACTTCTAAACAGCCGAACATAACAATTAAGGCCATAACTTGTATTGTTTCATGGATACGTGAAACTCTTACCAATATACAAGTTCAAATATTCAAGAAAACATGTTTTGGACATCGCCTTGAAGTTGGCTTTAAAAAGATAACCAACTTTTGATTCATACGATACTTACTTGTATAGTTAATAGTACAGCTAACGAGCTCAATTCTCGTATTAGGTAAAAGGATTCGCTTTAGACACCAATAGTTTTGTTTAGTAATCTATTTACGTTTTAGTCACAACAAATATGTGAAGAAAGTTGGTTAACAATATGACAAAAAAACCATTTAGGAATTGGATGTTCTCTCATATTAGAAAACCCATTTAGACGCCAGGGGATGTTAGTGTTGGAATGTGCGTAAGTCATAGATATATTTTTATACTATTAGAATTACGTGGGCCTAAGGGCCACGCAATTAAACATTTAGACTAAACTTTATTAAGATATACAATAATATATGTATATATTTATTATGTATACTTAAATTTGCCATTTACTTAATGATAGTTAATTAAAAGTTACAAGGTTTAACAAAGGACTAACTATAAAGGTTTAAGGACTTCAAGATAATTAGTGTAATTTTATTTACTAAAATTTGAAGTCAAGAAGTCAACACCAAGCGGATAAGAACTCCTTTGGTGGATTGTTCGAGGGGACAAGAGAAGACAAGAAAAAAAAATTCTTGTCTAGAAAATAAAGTGTATGTTGTACCTTTATCTCTCTCTTACAAATACCAAAGATTTACCTCATTTCTTACAATTGAAAAACTTAGAAACTTGGTTTCTCTCGCTTTTATTGGTCGTCCATATCAAGAATGAATTCTTGTTTTTTTTTGTTTAAGTATTTCAAGTGGTAAGACCTAGTAATCAAGGGTAGTTGCTTGAAGTGTTGTGTGGACACACTTAGAGAAGTCATCTTTGATCTTGGGTTTGGGAACATTGATTATTCGTGTGGTATATACATATAAGGGTGTTCTTGATTTCGTGTTCATAGTTTTCACCATTGTTGATCTAGAAAGGTATGTCTTCTAGTTCTTTTATTTTGATTACTTGTGCATATATGCTCCTTATAATTTTCGTTGCTTTACTCTAGATATCTATCATATATGTGATATATAAGTGTTAAACTCTAACAAGTGTAAAATGCTAAGAATGATGTTAAAATCAATTTTTCTTGATGTTTGATTATGATTTAACTAGTGTTCTTATATTGCTTAATATAGAGATGATTAGATCCATAATAATATAAAAAAAATGAATTTACATGTTTTTTAGATAATAACAAAACGTCAATTGCAAATACATGTCGAATTTACGGATTTTACAATATGTTATGCATGTTTAAAATGGTTTAAATTACTAATTCATGTGTGTTCATTTTTATGATGGATTTAATATTTAACATATTACTAATTTTTATTTGAACTAGATTAGTACCAATTGAATTAGTACATGCGTGTATAAGATTAATTTTATAGAAAGTGTTTTGGGGTTGAATTTGAGACATTCGAGCACTAAATAATTTTTATAAAATAATCTACACGGTTTTAGCCTCTGATTTCCCATAGGACACTAAGAATACGTTTTTGAATAACATTTTAGTTTTAGCCAAAAGTTGATCAAGACTTATTCCTTCTGATTTTTGGGTTTCAAAACAAAAGGAACTAATATCTTAAAATTTGATTTACAAGATATGCTATTTTTAGTGTTGATTTTGTTATTTATTTAGAATAAATGAATATGTGTAGAGTAAATTTTCTAGTTAGTTAATCATTCACTTATGTTTTATTTTATTTTTTTATTTTCTAAAGTGTTTAGAGTTAAATAAGTGCAAAAAAGATTAAGTAAGTTTTTTTTTCTTTTGACTTGATATTTACTTAACTTATAATAGAATAAAAAAATTAGTTTTATTTGATATGAGTTAGACAAAACTATGAGAAATAGGTGGATCGCTCTAATTTCCTAAAGAAGAAAGGTTTTTAATAAGCTTCACGTTGACCCGTTTCTCCGCTTTTTTTGTGTGTCTTTCAAGACAACTTTAGAATCAAATGTGACACTAGCAAGGTTCCATGTGAGTTTTACAATGGTCCTCGAAAGAGGTGGGAGGAAAATCTGATGGAACAAACATATGGCACGTTAAAATACTCATACAACCATTTTAAAACAATGGGTAACCTCGGTTTTGATTATCGGTGGATTCAAGTATCGAGCAACACAATTTTATATGATAAAATGAGCTAAGAATTGCACTGGTGGCAATTGTCATTAAATGGTTACCTTTTGAATTACCATCATTTCTAGAAGATCAACTACATTAATGGAAGTAAGTTCAAGTTAGATCTTTTTGCTCTTCATCAAATATTGTTTTCAAACCAAGTAGTAAAAGGATGTTTACATTCTTTTTTTACACGCATTTTGTCATTTAATTTTTAAAATTTTAAATACCCACTAAAGTAAGTCAAGTATCATCCAATGTACTATGGTCACTTGAGCTTGATCATGTCATCAAAGACAGTCTTAAGCCATGATCAAGACAAGGCAATAAAATAATTGTATGGTCAGACCGGGAATTATATAATTGCATATTAATTATTGAAAGACTTACAGCGTGTATTTTTGGTCAGACCTTTTGCACAGGGTACTAGATGAGGCAAAACATGATGTGACTACGATTACACTAGATAATGTAGTCATGGCCTCATAAAGGTTAAGAGTTGCACTTGTGGCAATAATCATTCGGTGATTACCTTTTGAGTTATTACCATTTCTAGTAGATCAACTGCATTAATGATAATAAGTTCAAGTTTGATATTATTCTCATGATAAAAGTAAGTGTTGAACAAACACTGGTAGTTAATTTTATAAGAGAGCTATTATTGAAAATACTAATATTAAACTTTTCAAGTTGTTTTAATGTATTAATGCAACGTAAACAGAATGCAAGGGTTTGGTCTTTACCTAATAAAGAGAAATCGTGTTCATTTTTCATGGGGAAATTTAAAGGTTCTGTAACACCTCCAAATTTTATTTATTGTTATTATCAAAAGTATCATTTAGACGAAAAAGACTAGATGTTCCATAACACATACTTTTTTCGAGTTGATATCACATGATACTGGTAGTCTGAGTAGGGAGGCTATCCTTATTAGTTTTGTTGTTCTCAGCGATGGTTGTTTCTGCATCCTCGTCAGATTCACTACCCTCCTCATCATTCGATCACAAGATAAATCTTAAAACATAATAAATAATTTCATAAACACATATCCTTAATAATGATAAGTGATGGACTCATAACCCATCACGGACTCCCTATGCATCAAACCACAAGCGTATTAGCTTATTGGGGACTAAGTTTTTAAAAAAAGTCTACTTATATAATAAGTCTTGTTTGTCAAGCAGACTTGTGAAATGACTTATAATTCATAAGTTTCTATAAGCCCCAACCCATAAAAAGGGCTAAAAACTTTATCTCGTGGCTTATGAATCATATATTACTCATTTACCCACAAAAGTATCTAATATATACCAAAAACACATCTAACTCTGTATTTTTAGTAATTTTGCAATAATAAGCCCCAACCCATTTGCCAAACAAATTTACAAAAAGACAAATTTCATTTTTGGTTTATAATATAAGCCTTAGCCACAGCTCCAACTTCGGCCTCAGCCCAATCCCTAACTCCAATCCGTTATGTTAAATATACCCTAACAATTGTTAATAGATGTAAATGTTACGAAGTACATCTATCTATCTATCTATCTATCTATCTATCTATCTATCTATCTATCTATTTATTATTATATAATATAAGATTCAGTCCCTACATTAAGTGTATAGTCTTAATGATAGGACTAGATCAATGTCACAACTAAAATCCACAATCCATGTGCATCTCAAGGGTTTATGGAGTTATAGCATTCAGTGTGAAGAAGATGAAAAGTTCAAGCAATTTTATAATACATGTGAGGAAGATGAAACGTTAAGGGCTTAAACTCAACGCACTCCTTAAAAACCCATATATATATATACCCACCCCCTTTTCCAAGTCACATTCACAAATCTCAAAACTCATCAGTTTCCATGGTCGACTCCACCGAAGCAACTTCATATTCAACCGTACCAAATGAAAAAGAAAAATGAGAATATGAAGAAATTATAACGGCAACAAAAACTCGAATACATCACCTTCAACCAAAATCAAATCCAAATACATCTATCTTATTCCCATCGTCACGGATATCAACATCTCATCTCAACAACAACAACACTCGAAACAACTAACCAAATAAAACAAAGATCACAAACTTTTTTCGTGTAAAACAATCAATTTCAAGACCTTTGAAAGAATTTACACACGAAAGAACATCATCTTTGATCTATACAGGTTATACCCATCCTTCATATACGAAAACAACAAGATATATTAATAACAAATATGTTATAATCTATCTTAGATTCGTTTAATGACAGACAATAATCGAACCTACCTTATACCTTATGAAAGATCTTGAATCCACTTTAAACCTTGAAATTAATTCAACAAAAGCAAAAAAGGTGTGTGGATTCGTTTTCGATAAAGGTTTTTATCTATGTTCCGATTTGATGGCCGAGTATGATTAGATGAAAATATGATTGTTCGTTTGATTGAGAGAGATGTTATCAGATGGTGGCGTGCATGGGCGGAGCCACATATAGACCAAGAAGGGTCCTGGCCCTCCTACAAATTAGCCCACTAGTGTAGTATATGTTACATCTTATCTGTTAAAAAAATTAGATGTTCTGATTTGGCCCTCCCACCACATAAAGCCCAGCCTTCCCATCCAAAAACCATGATGAATCGGTGAGATAACTCAAGTTTCGGAGCAATGATCTTATCTTTGGAGCACATTTGATACTATTTTATGAATGGATGATGACAGATCGGGTAGTTTTCTTTAACTAAATCTGGAAATGAGGTTGATGGTGATGTCACTATGTGTGAATAATGGAGTTTTGGTGGCTGTGAAAAGTGAAGTAGGTGTGAGAGAACCAAAATATGAGTTGTAATGCTATTTGAAAAGTAGCTAATATATGGATTTATTTAATGATGACAAAATATGTGTTTTTCTATGTGTATAATAAAAGTAGCTGATTTTTAATAACTCCATGTTATTTTAAAGATTTATTTAGAGTTAGTGAGTTACATTGATTTTGTTAAATATTGCTGTAAAAACTTAACTCCACAAAATCGTTATAAAAAATCATATATTAGAGTATTTGTCTAGTCATTTTACATGACAAATTATTAAACATTTAATTTATCAAATACTTTTAAAACTATTTATGTGGTTATCGGAGCTATAACTTTCCGTTGTTTGACTTACATTGTTTAACCGAAAAAAATTATATTTCGGCCCTCCCATAAAAAAATGTCTAGCTCCGCCACTGGTGGCGTGAGTTTTTAGGATTAGGGTTATCAAATGACTAAATATTAGGGATTGGTAGTATTTTATATCCTCCTCTGTTCGGGTAATATGCATTTGAATTTCATTAGTGTATTGGGTCGGTTTAACAATATTCGTTGGATTCTACTAATCTAGGAATGAAAAAATAGATGTGGGTCGTGTATCTCAATTGTGGTTCGAACCTCGTTCACACGGGTCATGATCTTAACCCGAATTTGAAACAAACCACATTGAACCGAACCCAACACCAACATTACGCTTTAAAGACTTAGGCACGCCTTATGTGCAACGCATCAAGATGAAGTTATACGATGCTTCACATAAGTGTTTGACTTTTCTCAAAATCAAACCCGGTGCTAATGTTTTAAAACCCGACTCGACTCGACTTTGTCAACCGATTGAATCACTTTCGGGAAATAAAACAGGCACGAAGAACCCGGGTGTCATTTCTCAAATCACCACTACACTTGTAGGATTTGGAGTGGGCTGGATTAATCAGGTTCTCGAGACATGACCGGTTCCAAGAACAACCAGGCAAAAGAATTCCAAACACAAAAGTACGACTTATAAAATTCACTGTAGTGAATTACACGGGTTTTGAATGACTCGTTATATAAAGTAGCTCTAAAACACGATTAGTTTCAAATAACCAAAACACAGGTACCAAATTGATACTGATAACATTTTTTGCTATACTTATAAATTGTGGTGCTGCTTAATTATAGCAATTAAGGGGTATGAATTATCTATACTATATTTAAAAGAGATTGATATCTCTCTCCTCATTTAATATTAAGTAGTACAACTCTTAAACCTTATAGTACAATAAAAAAATACATAAAACTTAACTTTAAGTAAAACAACTTATGAAGCTTATATTAAAAACCATTCATTCATTAAATGTCTTTTAAATCTAAATATAATTAATACATATAATAAAAAATAATATACAAGTACAAACAAATTAAATACACCCATTAATGTTATTTTTAAAACACGTTAAAATAAAAAATATATGTTACGATCCATATAGTACAAACTAATAAAACACATAAATCTTCGTAAAATTTATATGACAAGTTGATGTTTCAAATGGTTTTAGATCGGACCAACGGAGTCGTCCAGAAACTGAAGTCGCCTCCGGTTCGACTAACTAATAGTAAAAGGTATCCGAAAATGAAATATAGTGGGACTAAACTATTTTCTTTTTGGTTTCTTCAAGCTAATCGTTTTTTTTTTTTTTTTTTGAGCAAAAGCTAATCGGTTTGTTGTTTCTATTTTATTTGCGTTTGAATTTTAATTATAAGGTACCCGCAGCTGCAACGCGCGGGTACCCTGCTAGTATCTTCGAAAAAGTAAAGACAAATACGAGTTCACAATTCACAAAAGTAAGGTTGTCGTTAATATATTTTATGAAAATGAATGATTGTTAAGATTACGGCGTTGAGCATATCGAGCTGCAAGCCAATTTCTCGAATAAAATACACGAGCAGCTAGCTTAACAAAAAAAGTTTATGAAAATACATGAGCATGAATCATTTTTTTTTTTTTTGGCATAGGGCCGTAAACGAACTGAACCCAGGGAACCGTTCATTGATCGTTCGACAAAAAATTCGTTTATATTCGTTTATTTAATAAATGAACGAACACGAACAAGATTTTTGGTCCGTTTCATAAACGAACGTGAACAAAGGCTTCGTTCGTTTATTTAAGTTCGTGAACGTTCGATTATGTCCGTCCGGTTACATTCATTTATTTCATTCGCTTACGCTTGATTAAAATCCCAAATGCTAAAACAAAAATAAACTATATATCAAATATTTAAAAATGTCTAATAATATATTAGTAATATAGTACTTGGTTACAAAGTATTTATAATTTTTTTTAAATAATATATTAGTCCGTTTACATTTATGTATCGCCGTTTACGTTCATTTATGTTTATTCGATTACGTTCGTTTAAGTTATATGAACGAAAATAAACGAACATGAACAAGTTCAAATTTAAATAAGCGAACATGAACAACAATTTTTGTCCGATTAAGCGTTCACGTTCGTTTATTTGTTCGGCTAAAACTAAATAAACGAACATGAACATACCTCCGTCCGCGTGCGTTCGGTTCGTTTACAGCCCTACTAGAAAATAATTTTTCTTTTTAAATTTAGCCTTTGTAGCCTCAGATCGAGGAGTGTGACCCATGCTATACTCGACTTCCATGTGAATTCCCTACTGAGTATCATCTTCCACACAATTAAGTAAACATTTCGGGTTGGGTTGGACCAAACCCGATTACCACCTTGGCTTAATGCAAATAATAGATTATGTCTATGCTTTTGTGAAGGGTGGTATTGCTTTCGTCTATAGAGACAAATGTCAAGGGTTTGATCCTCACTCCTTGTAAAGTCGGAGGTCTTTTTCTATTTTTGATAAAACCGGAACAGCCTCTCTACCTTAGATAGGGGTATAGCTGTCTATGCTTCAACATCTCTCATACATGGTCTTAAACGGTATTAGGACCCATAACCCGTAGAATACGGTCTTCGGCTTTACTTTACTTTTCTTTTGTGATGGGTGGTAATATTGCCTGTTACATCCGTAACCAGACACCATGTTGGAACTTTTAGTATCCCACATTGGAGGAATAACTAAATTAAGCAAGTTTACATTAAGTTAATAAGTGTTGCATGAGAATGGTGGGGGTTTCTGGTTTCATTAGGCATGTCAGTAAAATTATTTCATATCATGGTACATGTTGCTAAGTTAGTAGCTTTTTGGTAGAACTTGCTAGAGCATGAACCTCCTATATGTTTGGTATTTACTATTTAATCACGTGAGTGAAAAATGCAGCAAAGTTAGTTTTAACTTGGTAAAGCCTTTTGTGCTTTTGATATCTGATTTGTAGCGATTATGATCATGGCTAAACTTTCGAGGGCAGTTAAGTTACGAGTACTATCAAAGCTTCTCCTCCCTATAAATAGAGCTTGGAGAACCTCATGAAAAATACAGCTCAAAACCAATAACATCTGCTGTTATATTATATTGTTAGTGATTCACCACCCTTTTTCTCCATACCGCATTTGCATTGTGTTGTTAAAAGTTGCTGCTGTAAGACAACACCATGTCTGCATAAATCCTGGGTCGTAAGACTTGTTGGCTTGCAGCAAACTCATACGGGTTGTCGTATAAACTTTAAAGGACAAGGACATCAGCGTACATTCTCGTTTTGTTTGTCCATTTTGCAGGCCTGGTTACGTGTTCAGTTGCTGTTGGGTGGTGTTATCATTAGTGTTGTTCGTGATACTTTGGTATTGTGATCAGCCTAGTATTAGACCAGAGGTATATAACAACACACGAACTAGCTTTTGGCTTCATCACTACAAACGCGTGATCTAGATTGGCACCAATGATGCAGAAAAGAGATCAAATATACAAGAATAAAAATGTAGTTTATGATCACGTAGCCTGCACACATTACCATGAGGTTTGATCTTTCCTCAAACACTCTACCAGTGCTCACCGAGTATACAATTCTGTTAGCTTCCAAACAACACGCTCATCGATTTACACTTGCCATAAACAAGCCTCAACTATTTTCCTATTACTATTTCAAAAATTTAACAATCAAAAAATATGCACACAAAATCAGCAACCAGTTTGTGTGCAACAAACATAATCTACAGAACATCAAGGTCGCCACATGGTCTTTTGAACGCATAGAATGCCTTCTTTGTTCTGAACAAATGTCATTCGTATCTCCCAATTTAAACTTTTGAAAAGTGTCTCTAATGACTTTAGTATTGGCCCCTTGTCGCGTATGATTGCCCAACCACCAGGTCTTAATATGCGATCCATTTCAACAACTATGGCTGCTGCTTTCTTACACCTGCAACATATATTTTTTAAGTTTTAGAATGACCAGTAAAAATGGCATGTTCAACATGTTTCACTATTGATTCCGAATTATCGTCAAACTGGTAAAAAGAACTAAGCTAACAAGGAGAGATGCCCAATCAGTCGAAAGTCACCCGAAGTACAACATACAACCTATGAAATTGCTAAACTAATATGACCATGTATCTCTAATGGTCTGTGATCATAAAGACAACCTATATGAAAGATAATGGTTTATATGAACAAGAACTTGGAAAAGATGTAAAACTGAGGCTTAACAGTGTAAAACAATCTTCTATGATCAGGAAGTTCTACAACGATGACCAAACTATCCTCATGCATTTTATCATAGTAAATGCTTTATCGGCTTTGTTTGGTGCCAAGAAAACGCTTATACAGGACAGATGTATGAGATGGTATAAATTCAAACTAACCTGTTTTTAAGCCTAGAGAAGAGATGATCTGCGTGCAAAAGGTCATATGATCTTGGATATGTACCAAAGGATTCACACCAATCATGATAGATGCCAACAAGCCCACGCTCAAAGATAATGGGAAGCGTATCGGGTGCATACACAGGCACCACATTCATTACCCAAACATTCTGTTGCGAGAGAGCAGCTGCAAAACTGTAATTACAAAACACAGCCGGCAAATTATCACATGATACTCCTTCCATAAAAAAGCCATAAATATGAGGTCAAACTGACCAACAGTCAACTTCCATACTAACTTAACTCATATTCGATCCAGTTACTTGTGAATGGGTCGATTAGGTTTTGTTTTATGTAGTATCACAGATGGATCGTATATAACTTTAGTAGATCAAATGGGTCAAACTAATGAAACAAGCTGAAAGTGATTCAAAGTTTAATTTTAGTGCATAGTTGCATACATGACACAACCTCTTACATGATATTATTCAACGAACTAAGTACCAATATTCTTTAGTAACTAAGACCAACATATTTTTCGTTTATCTACTGTGATTAATTTATTAGACAGAAAGTCTTAGAGGATTAACCCGTCTTTTTTAGCATGAACAGAAGATGACATATTTTATACCCCGGACCTATTTTGACCCATAACCCAACCGGCCCATCTTGACACCTCAAGCTAGCATTTGGTAATCTTATGTTCATACCTTCCATATATGGCATGCATATCCATTACATTCCGAATAGTTGACCAGTTGATTCCCAATCCATTTAGGTATGACTTGTCAACAGTAGCTTTCCAGTGTTCAGTGTCTGAAACCAATCTATCCCTATTGTTCATCCAGTCGGGGAAAGTTTGAAGCCTCTTGGGCCATTCCTCGGGCCATTCAGTCCCTCTGTCTTCTATGGCAGAAGGAATAAGATGCAAACATGAACTTATGGGAGCATACCTGATCCATGATATTCTAACAAGTCTGAGATCATCACTCTATCCCATCACAACACATATTAATGGGGTTATGGTGAGTGTAGTGAAATGATAAAGAATATATTTTTGTCTACTAAATGTGTAAAACGCGTGAGAACCAAATTTCCATATCTAAATTAAAGATCATGTTGATTACATTTATTATTTGGATTCCTTATATAATACGACGACTGTTGATTATCTTCAATCATGGAAGATTGAGTGTCAAATGTACATCTATAGTAAAAAGCTTATATGAGCTTACCAAGCAGCATCTGGATTCTCATTTTCCTTGCACATGGGAGGAACCTTCTTCCTTCTTAATGCATATATATCATTGGTTTCTGGTTTTTGATATATTCTGACACCAATGTCACTGACATCATCAGTTTTATGAGCCAAGACGTTCCATCCAAGTGATGCTGTCAGTTTTGACATAGCTGCATAAATTATATGTTTATCCGATAAGAACACCATGATATGAAAATATATATACTTAAAACAAAAGATGTCTAGATAGTGACCAAAAAAAAAGTAGATTCTGATAATAAACAAAGCCAACCTTCATCTTCTTCAATACTATCATGTTTACTCGACAAAATCAAGTAGCCAGCAGGTCGTAAGATTCTATTCATTTCTATAAGCAGCTTACCACCTGTATAAGAAAAAAAAGAGTGACATATATTACCACCTGTAAGATTCTATTCATTGTCAGTCAAAGACATATGTTAAAACAAACCATTAGATTGCCAATGAACTTGACATTCTCCGCAATGAATAGTATCAAATGTTCCACTAGGAAAAGGGAGCCTCCGAGTCGCAAAAGGGCTAACTATAGCAGGAAAACCACGCTCAAGAGTAACCTGAGCGAGATCCACAAGGTCGTCCTTCAAGCCTAGCGTAAGTGTAAATACGTTCTTGTCATAAAGGTATGCTGCAAAACTTGAATCAGTACATCCAATGTCCAATATCGTGCGGATATTCTTTCCCCATTCAATGTCTGGTACTGTCTATCAATTCAATCAATACCAGAAGAAAGAAATAAGTTCAAATTCAGCTATATATACCCAATTAGATCAGGTTTTTATAGCAGGGAGTTAATGATATTAACTACGGATTCCTAAATCAATGCAAAACATCGGCATTCAAGTAACAAATGCCACATTTTTGGAAATAAAACAAATAACAAGTATAGCTAGCGAAAATTTGAAGTACTTGCCTCTTCAATAGATTCAAGATAATGCGCAATTCCACCAGTAAGTTCGGACTGGTTTTTTGGGAACGTTAGATAGTCACCAGATTCCACAACCCAGCTTTGTGTCTTAACATACTGAGCTAGTTTTGGATGTGCTACATTCTTAAACCATATCTGCAATTATCCGTAAACTACTTCATCTTATTACTAAAACACAAACAAAAACACAAAAATCATACATCACATAAACATACCTTCTCTCTACTCTCGGGCCAGCTAACCGGCGTTTCATATCCATCATGCGGCAAAGGAACAAGACACATCAACGGATTCTTAGGACAACTCCTCTCATGATGCCGATAAATTTTAACTCGTTTTGACGCAACTTCCATATCAATACAAGGAATATAGTTATGCTTACTCCTAGTACTACACATTTTCCAACTATACTCCGCCTTCGGATCAAATAATGGCCCCTTAAACTTTTTCTTCTTTCCCCTTTTCACATCCATTTCCTCATCCTCAACTCGATCCACATCACCCGTAGCATCAACTAACTCCCCATCCACTTTATCTCCCCCTTCTTCACTCACTTCCACTTCGTTTTCGCTCTCGTTATCCATACCCTCATCCGATTCTTTCACTACATTCTCCCCCTCTTTAACAACTACACCCTTTTCCTCTTTCTTACCATCTTTAGATCCAGCAACATGATCTACTACCAATGACCCATTATTATTCTTACTAACCCCTTTATTAACCTCCACATTTGGCTTATTCGAATCGGGCTTATTTTCGACAGGGGGAGGTTTGTTTCTAATTAAGGATTTATGATCAGAAAGTGGAGCAGGTTCAGCAATGTCACCAAAAGTGCTTCTTTGATAAGACACATTATTAGCAGAAGGTGAGAACATATACCAAACAAAAACAAAACATAAACCTAAGATTGCTACTGATGCAAATTTAAGAATGAAACCATATGATCTTTTGGCTGGTTTGAATCTAGCTAGTGGTGATAAACCGATCTTTTTAATAACCATTTTAATTGATATGAAAAAATTCAAAAAAATAAATAGATATATGGTTGTTGTACTAGTAGAAGAATTGGATTGTGAAATTTGAAAATGAAATCTTGTGAAAAAAAGTTAAATTTTGGTAATAAACAGTCAAAGTATGTTTGAGTGTAGTGTTGTTGGTTCCGACAAAATTGTGGTTTGGGATCCCGCATGCGGGTAACGTTGATTCAATCTAGACTAGAGTCTTGGGTTGTGAGAAATGGGGAAATATTAGGTGGTGTTTGTTTTTTTCTAAAAAGTTTTAATGAGCTCTTAATGAATCGAAACTCTTAATCGGT
Source organism: Glebionis coronaria (assembly GCA_025667525.1). NCBI lineage: Eukaryota > Viridiplantae > Streptophyta > Magnoliopsida > Asterales > Asteraceae > Glebionis > Glebionis coronaria. The sequence continues at coordinate 135,323,573 of CM046879.1, read as the reverse complement.
CAGACATATTTTGCTGTCAGATCGTTTGTTTTTTTTATGGTTAAGACGCGGTCAGACTTTAAAATGTTGTATTGGGTGTCTAATTGACTGTTATCAACACACAGTAGAGAGAAAAACGTTTCATTCTCCCACCTTTTCGCTTTAACCTCATCAAACTTTATTGCCTCTCCCTACCCCTAGCCACCACAATCACCGGCGACCACTCCTCCGACCATTCATCACCACAAGCCGCCACCTGCAACTTCAATTAACAAGGTCTGTTTTTTATTTTGTAATTGATTGTCTTAACTATTTTAATTTTTGATTTTATATAGATGATAACTTTATGTGTATTTGATGATTCATTTTCAAGCTGTTGATGATACATTTATGTTTATTTAGATGTTTACAATACAATATTTTACCTACTTGCATGTCTTCATTCTAATAGTTTTGCAGGTCATATTCATAATACACATATTCATCATGAAATTAGTATGAAGATACTTGTTGATTATTGTAATAACTTATTAGGCTAGAAGGCTATTATGGTCAATTAGTATAGGTTTTTTTTTTGTTGGAACAAAATTAGTATAGGATTGGTACAGCCTTTGTTTGGATTGAAAGGTTACTTCATAGTTAAGAATTGTTGTACGATTACTTATAGTTATTAACTTTATTTATCTTGTATGATATCATAACAGTATATACTTGCATTACATAACATGTACAATATGAGCACTACTTTACATTGATCACAGAATGTATACAGTAGTATATGTCGAATTGTTCTTGACTTAAAGTACCTAGTTTAGGATATTTTACACATGACTTTATTTGATTTAGGAGCTTTGTTTGATTATAGGAATGGGTGACCCGGGTGAGAAACTAAATTTTACCGCGGAACAGTTGAAGTTTTTTTTGGAGACGTGTATCGATGAGGTCAATAGGTTAGGTCCTAATGGTGGCAGTTTATATGTGGATTCTTGGAAAAAAAAGTAGCTCAAGCTCTTGAGGGTACTTACGGAATAAAAACCACTCAAAAAAAGTTGAAGAATAAGTTTGACTACTATAAAGGAAAATATCATCTTTGGGCAAACTTGAAAGGTAAAACAGGAAACGTTTACAACTCGGAAACAAATTCATTCAACTTTACGGAAGACGAGTGGAGAGAACTTAACGTTAAGGTGTGTTTGTCACTACTTTTATAACTTTTACAAATAAACAATAACTAATACTAATAGGTATGTCACTGATATGTTTCATTGTTAATTTTGATGTAGACAAAAAACAAAGCTAATAACTTGAGAAATAGTCCATTGCTTTATCCCGATCTTTGTACCTATTTATATGAAAAGTGTGCTGCTAGTGGTCCAAAGCGTCAAGTTTTTGGGAAACGGAATCGAACACAACCATCGTCTTCCCATAATCCCGTTAACCAAGTACTTCAAATTGAAGGTGCTCCTATTAATGAAGGTGGTTCTTCGGTTCCTCCACCTACAAACGAGGAGGGCCATGATGCTGAATTTGAAACCAGATATGAAAACGGTTTTGAAGGTGGTTCTCCGGTTCCTCCTCCTAAGTCACCTAGTCAAAATAGGCCAAAGAAAAAAGCTAAAGCTAGTGTTTCATTTTTGGAAGTATCTATTATCTTAAATGCATAATTTGTTGTATCATTTTTATAGTTGTAATCTTAAGTATTGTTGTATGGATTATTTCTACAGGTTTAAATGGGATTTCAAGAAATACTTTGCTTCATTTTTCTTGTTTACTTCTATTTCAAGTACTTTGGTCGCAAAACATTGAAACGGAAAAAATATAATACATCGGTAATGACCGGGTATCAATACACTTAGGAGCTTTTAGAAGGAAATAACTTACAATGTACGGAGTTATTATGCATGTCTCGTGATTCATTTGTTCGACTATGCACTTATTTTAAAACAAAAGGTTGGTTAAAAGATAGTAAACATGTATCGGTAGAAGAGAAAATGGCTATTTTCCTAATGGCAATCGGACACAACCTACGTTTTTCAGTTTTGAAGCGTAGGTTTCAACACTCGAAACAAACAATACATAAGTGTTTCCATGAAGTATTGGATCAAATGTTGGTGTTTGCTCAAGAAGTTATACAACCAACATTATTTAATCTAAACCCAGATGTTCCGGTAAATAATAGGAGAGAACGCCGTATTTTTAAGGTGATTACTATATTCCAACATGTATTCTCATTTGTATGTTTTTGGTTGAATCATAACATTCTATTTTCTTAAACAGGGAGCGGTTGGTGCTCTTGATGGAACTTTGATACATGCTTCGATTCCATTTAATGAACAACATCTATATAGAGAAAGAGGTCGAGGTGAATGTTATCAAAATGTTTTGGCAATTTGTGACTTCAACATGATATTTACATATGTCGTTGTTGGGTGGGAAGGTACGGCACACGATGCTAGAATATTGAATGAGGCTTTGATAGATACTGAAGATGATTTTCCAATGCCCCCTTCAGATAAGATACTATTTATGTGATGATGCGTATAGACACACCCGCGTATTTATGGCACCATACCGTAATGTTAGGTATTGGCTTGGAGATTTTCGACGAAACCGTGCTATGAACAGTAGAGAAAAATTCAATCATGCACATGCGAAGCTCCGAAATGTAATTGAACGTGCCTACGGTGTCTTGAAAGCACGTTTCCGATCCTTAAGAAGATGCCTCCATATCCTTTCGTTACACAAAGAGACATTGTTGTTGCGTGCTTTGCTATTCATAATTTTATTCGGAAGGAGCGCTTGAGCGATGACTTTTTCTCGTTATATGATCACCGTGAAGTACATGGCAATTCACAAGATGATAATGTTGTTGATGAAGATGTTCAACCATATGGAAGTGCAGCCGATCAAGAATATATGACTAGTTTACGCGATTCAATTGCGGCACAATGTCCTTGAATGTTTTCAATTATGACATTTTATTTTCATGTTGTTAGACTATGTTATTTCCATGTTGTTAGACTGTGTTAAATTTATGACTCAAATGTTTTCTTTAATGTTCGGATGTGTTTAAGTTATGTAAAAGTGAAACGGGTTTACATTCGTAACGTTCAGACATCAAAAAGACAAAAACAAATAGTCTAATTAGATTCAGACTCAGACATTTACGCCTCAGATTCAGATTCAGATGTGCGGTTCAGATTCAGATTCAGATCCTCTTAATAAACAAACAGCACCTAAAAATAACAAAATCAGCAAGAATAAGCTTTAGACAAAAACAATAGTACAACAAGATCTATAAGAAATTCCAGCAATGAACATTCAACTTAAAACTCAGATTCGCATAACTTAATAAATCATGAACAAACCATACTCCTTCAATCAAAATATTCAGCAGTATATATGAACCAATATAGCAAATACGTTTCAAAATTTAACAATAACAAATCAGGTTATAAGATCTTAACATGAAACACTTATTCAAAATCCGTGAAAGCATATTTAAACATCAAACATTAACAGATCTATATTCTCAATCATAACTAATTCAATAAATTCAAACTTTAAACAAACTTAATCACTCCACTAACATTTTACAGCAAATTTAATCTAATATGTCAGAAAACTAAAAACGCTTAACCATTTGTTGAAGATACCCTTTGATGAAGAAGGAAGCGCTGAACTTCCTTATTATTCGACTCGACACCACCAATTTAAAAGACAAGATCTCGAACCATAAAAGTCATCTCGAACCAACAGTTTATATTAAATATTCATCCAGTGGGTATGAACTAATTCCCTATTTCACTCGAATCTCTCACATAAATTATGTATTTGAGTTTATATGAAAGATCAATATTAATTATATAAGCTTGTAAAATTAGAAAATGCATGAGATTTTAAATAGTAAAATAAAACGTGATAATAAGAGATAACAAAACTAATAATAAACTTTTATTAACTGAAATCAATATTACATTATTTATAAAAATAAAAACTACAATTTGTAACTACAAAATGACATAATAACAGTAAGAGAAAAGGGAATACAATTACTGAATAAATGGGGGGGGGGTTTATAGCGAACCGAGAGGTGAGGGGTGGAGGTTGTTGGTGATGAGGAATAACCCTTCAAGTAGCATCTTTTTCTTCTCTTTCATCCAAATCTTGATCCAAAGGCTGAGATATACCCACCCTCACACGGATTGCCAAGCTGACACTTAGTGTGCTAGTTTGGTGTCACACCCCACCATGGCGGAATATGGGGCGCGACGTATGGATATCATCACAACATGGCGTGTCTATAGAGATAACTAAATGAAATAAGAAATGTCATAAATGGCGACACAAATGTCATGACAATATCTCAACATGCAGGAGTCTAGGTAAATAGGTAACAGTACTACCATTTACCCGAGACAAACAAATAACACAAACATATCAAACATATAGGTGCCAACATGCATCACTTATCAAAAAAAACATAAAGGTAAACTAAGAAGGAAACGGGGATATCCTTCTATATGCATTCCTACGCTCTCCAAATCCTAGCCACATAAGTTCTCACGCTTAACCACGTTATCACCTGAAAGAGACACTAAAACACGTCAACATAAAGTTGGTGAGAGTCATAGGTTTAGACTCTAACGCTAAATCAGTTATAAGCTGTGAATAACAACCATCAACACAATAACATATGGACAATGTGTTACAATTATGTATTAATAACTAACATTCAAGATCAATCATACTAAACCAAAATCCAAGGCCCTCGGCCTTACCAAACACCATGGTACCATAGATGATCACACTATGTACCTATCCCAAGGCCACTACCTTGTCATTATCCATTGGTCCCATAGACGATCACGCTATGTACCTATCCCAAGGCCCCTACCTTGTCAAACCACAATAACTGAGACGGCACGTGTCCCCCGATCCAAATCATACACAATCAAGAATCACATAGCAGTTAATCACATAAGTGCACACACAAGTCCATCACAAAACCATAAAGACATTCACAGCATCAATTTATAAATAACTCAACACAGTGTCTCTTCCATCCCATCTGGAAGTCAAAATCAATAGGAAACATGGGACTATGAAACTCACCTGATAGCTTCTTCACAAGTCCTCGCACTAGCAACGAGCTAACAAACCAAAAACACACAATCAATACCCGAACCAATCACCAAGATGGCTCATCAACCTATGATGGACATCTAGCCTATTCCCATATAATTACCTCATTGTTAAGTTCTAATCACCCCAGTACCCTTCCTTAACAAGTCCCTAACTTGGTTAAGTTTAATAGTTATCCCGTTCATAATTTTACACAAAACAGTCCCAGTTTTAGGTCTCAAAACTTTAAGTCAAACGTCCACTTAAATATACCCATGGTTTTTGTACAAGGAATATTCACACTTTTATACATGTTAGTTAAAACCTCCCACTTGCCCTAACCTTAAAGCTACTGTTAAGACCCCGATATATGTGTATATATTGCTACCTATCCAGAATTCACTGATTTTAAATGTATGAAAAGTTCATTACCATTAGAGGGTCTTACCCTAAACCACAATCTTAGCCCAAGTACAGATACTAACTACAATATATAAACCATCTCTCATGTTCGTGAGAAGATCCCAATGCAACCCTAAGTACCCCAAACAACCCAAAACTTAAAAAGAAAACAGGCTGAATTCAAAACTATTTTGACCTCCGACTGTTGTAACCTGTTTTTGACCCACTTCCTGACCTCCAATTTAGTTCTAGGTTCTTGCATTGGAAAGCCACTTCAAATACCTTTTCAGGGCTAGTTTGATCGCATCTTGAATGTTCCTAGATTTCCAGATATGATTAAAATAATCGACTCAAAATTCTGCCCAGTTTTTAAAAACGGGTTTAACAAAATCAACCTCATTAATTAACCCTAATCCCTCTAATTACAAGCCCTAATTTATTTAATCATTAAAATATGATTAATATACTGTTTTTAATTAAACCCTAGTCTAATCCATCATATGATCATAGAAACATTAAAAACATTTAATATGAAAAGGGTTAAGAAGGTTTTACCTTTGAATTAATAGAAGATGAAGAAAACCTAATTTTTGAAGAACCCTAATTGGCCACCATTGATGAATTTCGGCTAGAAGATGTTATGGAGGTTAAAAACCTGATTATTATGGTTATGAGTTGGGTTTGGTTAAGTCCTAAAGGCCCCCTAATCCCATTACAAGTCCATTGGGTATGTTTTGGGTTTTTCCCTTCTTTCTTTCTTCTTTGGTGCGTCTAAACCGACCCAAACACCCCTAAATTCGTTTTCTTTATTATTTAATATTATGTTATTAATATTACTTTAATTTTCCTTAATTTATTTCAGCTCCTAAAGCTTCCAAAACCACAAAACCGTAAAACTAGTCAAATTTACGCGTTTTACCGTAAAAGACGTAAAATATACACTTTTAAAAAAATCTCAACTTTTGAAATAAACTTTATAACTAAGTCCTAAATGACTTAAAACCATCCCGAAAAATATTCATATGACTAATTACCTCATCCGCGACCTCTAAATGCTAAACCGTAAATCGTAAAAATACGATTTTCTATAATACATATACGTATACTTAGAACCACCAAATAACACCATCTCACTTCATAGTCACTACCATGTGAACTCATGAACATGAAATCATCACACATCGTTTCATTCACAAGGTACCCCGTATCGGAAACGATATCCAAACCACAATCTATACACACCAATAAGCACATAAACACGTAAAGACACGCAACTAGCACAAAATAAAACTAAGTGACGAACCTCAAAACCAGGGTTGTCACATCACTCCCTCCTAATAGAAATCTCGTCCCGAGATTTACTCCTTAGGATCAAACACACATACAACAAATCACACGAGGATACTTGTTCTAAAAGAACTCCTCTCATTTCTACGTGAACTTTAGTTCAAGTTTCAAAATACCACATATACAAACCAAAAACAATTAAACTCATTGCCAAACTCTTGACCTCACAGTCAATAAATCTCCTAGATGACTCTTTGATAAAACAAAAACTCTCATTAACACAAGTCCCGAATAACCGTACATGCAAAATGCATTCTCAAATAACCTTTACCAATCTCAATACATGAAATGTATCATGTATACAACTCATTTCCCCCCAGGAAATTCTATGCACATAAGCTAATGGTCCGATCTTTCTAAAGATCATAAATGGACCTACAAAACTCTACATCAACTCTTCCATTTTACCAAAACATACCACCCGTTACTATGGGTGAAACTCCCTACATAACTTTGTCACTAACTCTAGTGGTTTCCTCCTTTTCTACATAGCATCCCTTGTTGCTCTCATCCTTTCCACAACCATCATTACCACATTAGTAGCCTCTTTTACCAATTCTAGTCCACAATAGGGGTAACTCACCCTATCCATTCATATAGTGCCTCAAATGGCATTTATCGACTTCTAGTATGATAACTATCATTATATGAAAACTCAGCCATCGCTAACGAGTTTCCTAACTACCTCTAAATCAATCAGTATAGGTCAGTGCCATTTCCTTTTCCACACTACGACAATATTAGCCTGCTTGTGCTTTATTCTACTCATTAAGCTCTACCAAAGTTTTACCTTCGGTTCCTATCTCGACCTATTTCATTCATGCTTCGATTCTATACACACTTCCTTCTTCTTCTTCTTCAACTCCTACCATACATCACGATGTGATGCTTCCCATCGTTTCTTCCCTTGCCATAATCCTTCATAAGGCATTCCATACATATTAGGCTAACTTTTACGCAAAATCCTCTATTCCATCACATCCGTACGCAATCCTTCCAACTTCTCAACTACGTGACTTTTCATTCCTCTTGAAATATGAGATGAATTAGTTAGTCTATCGTCTATCACCCAACTCTCGTCGTACTTATTGCTCCACCGCATTATGTATCCCTTTCACCAACTTCGTCCTTACATCGCCCTTTCTAAGCTACTCCTATCTATGTAGGAAGTATAGTCTACGTCCCTTTTCTCCATATGATTATCCAAGCCACGCAACTTACAGGTTGACGCGTTCTCCGCTTTAGACAACTCAACTCGTGCAACCTACACCCTTCATCCAAATCACCCTAATACGTCATCCATATTGTTCCAGTTCGTCTCTGATTCACTTTATTCTTCTTATTCTATGTCTCATCAACCATACTTGCCTTTCCCAGATGGTACTTGGCCTTGCAATTTTCTTTCATCACTTAACTCCACCCATCACCTTTGCCAAAAGTTCAATTAAGATGATTGAATATGTGTTGGAGACGTTCATGATCCGTATAGATCATTCTCCACGTCTCGTACACCAAATGCCTCTAGCATTCTAGGCAGATATAACAATCCAGCCCCACTAACTAAGTCCATCTAGTTCTTCCAAATCTTCAGTTCCTGCAACGTATAAGCGATCGCCTTTCTTTGTCGTCCTCGTACGCGTCCAAATCCTTGCTCCACGTATCGTCATGCTTCGCGAATTCATCCGGTCCTCCCGATAATGCCAAGATCGGCTCATTATTCAATCCACCTCTTCAGCCTCCAAAACGCTTCCTCATCCTTCTTCACTTCGCCCCTTGCTGGTTCCATGATACGCCATCATCTCTAACTACTCATCATGGTAAACTTAATACTAAAAACTCACACTCGAAAATCTCACGTATAACTCCACTCCAAAACCAACACATAATTTGCCTCACTCTCCTTCTCAGATTTGAGTAGTTCAAGATGTCGTCGACGCTCCCGATGACAACTCGTTTATACATGTTCATGCACACTTGGTTCATTGACACCATGAAAACCGCTAGTGCTTTGGTGAAGCCAAATACATAACCATAAACCCAAAGCGTTCATACAACATCCTTAGCAGTTTCAACTATGTCCTCCTTACACCCTCTCTTAGCGGCAATACGAATAAATTCCTACCTCGTTCTACTTGCAAAATTCTACACGCATCTTAAAAGACCGGTACTTCCTCTCATCAGACCACTCAACCTCTTTCCACATCCAATCTACTACTAAGCAACTCAACTTTTATCCGGCATTCCTTGCAATCTCTAACAGCTCTTGTTTTTAAATCACTCCATCAACGATTTGCCTTAGAAGGGCACTAACTACAACTCCTCTCACTTCTCCTACTTGCTCTATTTATGGTTCTACCTCACAGTAATAGACAAACCTACTAAATTTCAGGAAATTTTCGGAAAACTTACATGCCCTACAAACAATCATAAATACCTTTGAGGTATTACTTCCCCTTCCAACACTCTCTATGGCGCGTTACTTGTGCTAATATCCCACAAATCTCTATTCATCTCCTTGGTACTCCTAAGAGACCTCATGACCACACTAGTTCGTCTACGAACTTCTTTCCTCCCCACTAAGGGTATTCCGACCGTTCTCTCATGGTCACCTACTTAAGCATGTAGGCGCGACCAAGTCTTTCATACGACTACCTCAACGCTCCCGAACAATATGAAACCAAAACTACATCCTGAATCCATCAGATACGATCAACGAATCAAACCAACGGATAACTAACGACATTTCACGTGCACCAATTAAAACAAGTCAAAAACCACGAGACTCAAAAGAAAACTCAATCCCAGAACATGTATCAATTCAAAATGACCCATGACAATGAAAAATAATCCAAGAAACACCCAATGGCAACCAAAACATATTACGCCCCGCAACATATTATTTAAACCGTGCAAAAGACCGACCTTTCCAAAAGAATAAACTCTTATTTATTATTATTATTTTTTTTTAGCTCCCCACATCTATGTGACTCAAACCATCTACAAACAACCTTCTAGGCGATCTCAAAACTCAACCCAAGGACTAGGTATCTCGTGCACCCCAAATAAAAATAAACTACTATTCAAAACTCAACCTTGAACCCGACACTTGTACAACAATTCCGACCAGTCCACTGACCTCCCATGACTATACTTTCTGAATATTTGAAAAGTACGTTTCGAGTACATAATTTTTGCCTTTTGAATCACTCAAAAAGCTCTAAAAACGAGCAAGTTATGACCGAAACAGTTTTATATTAATGAAAGATAAAATTGTATGTGAAATCTTCATAAACTCAATTTAACCTTGAATTAATAATTATAAATGACGTGAATGGGTTAAACCCAATTATATAAACTATGTAAGTAGAAAGAAATTTTACTTCGCTTTATTTTAAAGAAAGTCTTTTAGAATTTTGAAATAAATAAGTGTTGACTAAAAAGAAATCTTATGTTACATCTTGTTTCAAACACGACCCCAACACCTTACCCTTATTTTACCGAATACGACCAACTATCTAACCCTATACTAGATTTCCAAGTCCCCTTTTTCCATATACCAACCAAAAGAAATGTAAGACTCAACACAAAAGATTTCATTATCTCAAAAGAAATCTCAGGTTATTTCAATAGACTTAAAACCAAGAACACCGTTTTAAAACGTACACGTGAAATACGAAACTCAAAGAATACGCTACAAGACACAGTTCAAAAGATTCAAAACGTCGTTGAAACTCCACCAAACTCCAGCACCATAAAACACGAACAAACACAAGGTACGTTCAAGTTATAATAACTAGTGAACGACCATATACCATAACTTAACACATAGTAGTATATATACATCCGCATATGTATACCTATTGAATCCCCCAAACATACTCATTATCATACACGTAAGTCAATCAATCGCTTTATACGCTCGTTTTTTCATACGAGTAATCACCATCTCACCGTGCCACAACAAGGCATAAAGCCCACCTCCAAAACCAAACCATATTGTGTGACCCCAAAATCACACAACACAACTATAACCCAAAACATATAACACAAAAAGAACAATAGCCATATCGTAGGTAGCCATTACATAAACTCATATATAATACGTATACCCAAATTCTACATATCATCATATACAAGCATGTACTAACCCTCTTTCATGCAACCATACTTGGGAACCCATTGAAGTTGTGGTACTTGTATAACTATGTTGGCCACTATACTTATACAATTACGCTTCCCCAATGCACTCCCTCCTATGATGACACTTATAAGAATCAATACAACATATAACACATAAATCCATCTACTCACATAAGCTCATAACCACATAACCAATAAGATCTAAAACTCCATCTATAAAAAATAACATAATAAAACTCTTGGAATACAGAAATCCATAGTCTAGCTAAAACAGCCTAGACTAAATCCAAAACGAAAACATAATCAGTTATAAGTCATGTCGCCCATAAGAGTGGAAACGGCTTAAAATCCTTCCTACCCATGTACTCCTAGTAACTCGAACCACCACACGATTCTTAAACATGACTTAAACATCAAAAGAAAAAATACTATACCTCAGGTACATAAAATAACCCAACAAAAGATAGAACTACCATGTACCAAATTATGTACTATAATGTACAATTTAAGCAAAATACGACAATGACTAGTGTGGACGATTATGGTTCAACCCGCACTAGTCACAACCCAAAAAGAAAATAACATGTGCCTAAGTATGAACTTACTATGGTTCAATTCATACTAGTCAAAACATCACAATAAATAACATTCAAACACATCAATTATAATAAAATGCACACATACTCCTATGACGCCTATATGCAGGGACCCTTAAGCTATAGACTAGGCTACGCGACTAGGCAACCTAATTCTCTATAACCATTGTCTCTGATACCATTCTGTCACACCCCACCATGGCGGAATATGGGGCCCGACGTATGGATATCATCACAACATGGCGTGTCTATAGAGATAACTAAATGAAATAAGAAATGTCATAAATGGCGACACAAATGTCATGACAATATCTCAACATGCAGGAGTCTAGGTAAATAGGTACTACCATTTACCCGAGACAAACAAATAACACAAACATATCAAACATATAGGTTCCAACATGCATCACTTATAAAAAAAACATAAAGGTAAACTAAGAAGGAAACGGGGATATCCTTCTATATGCATTCCTACGCTCTCCAAATCCTAGCCACATAAGTTCTCACGCTTAACCATGTTATCACCTGAAAGAGACACTAAAACACGTCAACATAAAGTTGGTGAGAGTCATAGGTTTAGACTCTAACGCTAAATCAGTTATAAGCTGTGAATAACAACCATCAACACAATAACATATGGACAATGTGTTACAATTATGTATTAACAACTAACATTCAAGATTGTTGGGCCAATGAAAGTTTTAACTATGGCCCTATCTAGATTTGTTTAAATTAGACTAAGTGTTGAAAGGTCGCTGAGAGGATCAGCGACAGAGACTAGACCAGTGGAAGGCAAAGCCTCAGCTGGCACACCAGGATCATTCAAGTCAAAGACAACGTCAGAGAAGTCGAAGACAATCTGAAGTCAGACTCACCAGCGATTATGGATAGCTGGGATGTCAAAGGAATGCACTGGTGTTCAAGGATCTCTGAGTTGACAACACTCAGAGATCACTTAAGAACCCTAGAGACTTGGATCAAGCAAAGCTTATCCAACCCCTTATAGTTTAGGCGGGAGAATCTCACAAGTGTTTTGAGCGGGACAAAACAAGAGATTCAAAGTCAATGCCTAGTACGACCTAGTGGGACAAAGGTGAACAGTTGGCAGAACTATTTACCTAAAGTAGTTAAAGGCATGTCTCGATTTGGACATGCATTTAATACGTTGTACTCTTCCATTCAGAAGATGACACGTATCAACTACCCCCACTAAGGATGCAACCTCGTACCACTATAAATAGGGGATGAGAAAGAAGTTAAGATTCAACCCTTGTGCTTGGAATCTTTATCTAAGTTCTTTCTCCCACTTGAACCACTGAGGCCTCAGCTGTCCATCAGCGACTCGTTGGTTCACTTGTAAACTTGAGTCTCGAATCAAGTTTACTTGTTCTAGGGTTCATTTCTTGTTGTTATTCAACAGGTGTATTCATAACACTTTGTAATACTTTGTTGATAATAGTTAATAAAGGATTACTCGTTTGAAAAGTATATCTATTGTGTGTTATTGTTTTCGTGTCTTAGTTTCAACAATTGTTGTATTTTGGGACTTTCAATTGGTATCAGAGCGGTTTGATTTATAAAACTTTTCTAAAAACCGTTCTTGTTTTTAAAATCAAGATCCAAATATGACTGAAACTATGCCACCCATCCCTCCACCATTTGGTCAATCAAACCAAGCAAATACTTCCACAAACGCGCCAGCCACCACATCCACTACCATGCCTACACCTGTTGTAAGCACTGGTGTGAATGAGGATGATCTTCCACAGCTTCTTGATAATCGTGGAGGGTCACATGTGTCTAATGTGCCAGCGTTTGATGAAGAAGATTTCTCAAGTTGGAAAAGTGAATTTCTTATATACTTAGATGGCTTAGAACCCTTCTTGTTTGAAATCTTAGAAAATGGTCCTTACGTACCACTGGCTATTACCTCTACACCAGAAAGACCCATTAAGAAACCTGTTAAGCAATGGTCTCCAGCTGATAGACGTTTGGCCAACCAGGACAAGAGACTTAAGAGTATCATAGTCTCTTGCCTACCCAAGAACATCATGAAGTCCATTATCAAATGCAATACCGCACAAGAAATGTGGACTGAGTTGGTTCTAGGGTATGAAGGACCAGAAGAGACCAAAGAGACCAAAATCCAAGCATTAAGACTTAAGTTTAACGCTTTTAAAGCCCTAGAAACTGAGACTGTTTCTCAAACTTACACTAGACTTAAGATCTTGCTGAATGATTTAGGTAACAATGGTGTTGTTCTACCCAAGGCTGAGGTTAATGCCACATTTGTCAATAGTCTGCCTAGGAAATGGCTTAGCCTTAACCAAACCCTGAGAGCAAATAATGCCATAAATAATGATACTCTTGCTCAACTATTTGGTAGATACAATTATGAAGAAGGACTGATTGACTCTATTTACAAATCAGAGACTGATAGGTTTACTTCTCCTATATCTGGGTCAAAAGCTCTTGTTGCTAACCACTCTTTTCAGGATAGTGACTCTGACGTGGAAGAAGACACAAGAAGTAGTCAAGAATTCCTTGATGAATTACATGCTGAATTCCATGACAGAGCCCTCTTAGCTGACCAGAAGAGATACTACAAAAGATCTGGTAGAGTTGGTGCTGCCAAGATTGACAAATCCAAAGTGTCATGTTACACTTGTGGAAAGACTGGTCATTTCCAAAAGGACTGCTGGTCAAACAAGACATCTTCTCCCAGCTTTCCATCATCCAGCAAAACCAACAGCAAAAAGAAGTTCTCTTCCTCACCTTTCAAGCAATCCTCTCTCAGTGACTCTGAGGGTAAAAAGGACTACAAGGTAAAATACAAGGCCTTGAAAGCTGAGCTGATTAAACTCAACCAGAAAGCTGATGATGCAGCCAAGAAGAAAGATAACAAAAAGACTGAAAAAGGTCTGATAGCTGCTTCTTTTGACTGGGATGATGAACCCCTCACCTCTGAGGATGAAGGAACCACTACCGTCAGAGCCTTCATGGCTGTTGCTGATGAAGAACCAGCAGTCGGTAAAAGTGAGGCAAGATCAGGCCAATGGGTGGACATCACCATGAAAAAGGTACAAAGATTACTTTCTATGCCTGAAGGTCCTGACAGAGACCATGTCAGTGACTATACCTTTGTTGACCTCCATTTTGTTGAAGAACAAAGAAAAAATCTGTTAAATAAGTTTCTAAATCTTAAAACAGAACTGAATCTTTGTCAATCTGAACTAGCTAATCTTAAACCTTTTGTGAACATGGCTAATCAACTTCAAAATGAGGTCAGCAAGTTTTCCATTGAAAATGAATCTTTGACTGATGAAAACGCTGATTTGAGAAAAACCATTAAAAAATGGAACCTTGGCCAGTCCACTGTGGAAGAAATAGTTGCTGAAACCATTCCAGGAAATGTGGTTCAAGCCATAGGGGGTAAGGGTAGGTTCAAAAACCACATTCCTGTGCCCAGTGTTAAATTTGTCCCATCAGAAGTCACTTCTCCTCACTCCACCTCTGTGGTTGAGAAGGACTCTGACAAAGAATCTGACGCATCAGCTACTCCCAAACTTGCTGGTGCTAACCCATCAGATTCCTTGCTTTGCCCAAAACCTGTTCTCAAAACCTCTGGGAACCTCACTTCCAAAGTTGCTGATAAAGCACACAAGAAGGTTTATGTGGCCAAAAACACTGACATACCCACTTCTTCCCCCGAAGAGTTATCTCCCACCAAGAAACTTCTCCTCACCCTGATGGAAGAGGTAAAAGGGTTGAAAGAAAAAATCAACCCCAAGGATAACAGTCCTTCTGTTAACTCCCTTGGTGAAAGCTCCAGCAGCTCAAAGGGGAGAACGTTTTTCAGGCCTTGCAAACACTGTGGGTTCAAAAATCATTCCTCAGATGATTGTTCCAAGAGACCCAAGTGTATCACATGTGAGTCCACTGAACACTCTTCTAGAGAGCATGAGGAGATCATCGTTGTTCAGAGAACTCGAACACAGCTTAGATCTAAAACCCCTCACAGGCCCTCTAGAAGACCTGAGCAACCAAAATCCAGAGAAAGTTCTCAGGGATACAGGCCTAATCCTCCCTGCAAATATTGTGGCTTTTATGACCACCACTCTGATGAGTGTGAACATTACCCTGGTTGTGACATCTGTGGCAGCATGCGACATGAAACCAGGGATTGCAACCAAAGAGGGGGAGAAAGGCCTAGAAGACCCAATGTCGCCAGTCAGCGACAGCATGGACCCACTGGAAAGTGGGTTCATCATAGAAACTAATCTGGTTTGTTATATCTATGCAGGCATACCTAAAGAAATCTGTTTGGTATTTGGATAGCGGGTGCTCCAGACACATGACAGGAATTAAACAATATCTGCATAGATATAAGAAGGAGCCTGGTCCAAAAGTAGTCTTTGGGGATGACTCCTCAGGGGCCACTGAAGGATATGGCTCAGTGGATTGCAATGGAATTACCTTCACAAGGGTCGCCTATGTAAATGGTTTGAAGCACAACCTTATTAGCATCAGTCAACTCTGCGATGCTGGGTTTAAGGTTCTGTTCACAAAGACCCAAGGAACTATCTTCAATCAGAACAATGATGTCGTTCTAATTGCACCCAGAAGAAGGGATGTCTATGTCATTGACATGACGTCATCCCCTGAAGGAGAGAACACCTATCTCTTTACCAAAGCATCTGATAGCGAAAATTGGCTCTGGCATAAGAGACTCTCCCATCTCAACTTCAAAAACATCAACAAACTGGCAAAGAATGACTTGGTAGCTGGACTTCCCTCTCTGACCTTCAGCAAGGACAGACCCTGCTCAGCCTGCGAGAAAGGGAAGCATCACAGGGCTTCATTCAAAACAAAACAATCATTCTCCATTAACAAGTGCCTTCATCTTCTTCACATGGACTTGTTTGGACCAGTTAAACCTCAATCCCTCAATCACAACAAATATACCTTGGTCATTGTAGATGAATTCTCCAGATACACATGGGTATTCTTCTTAAGAGAAAGAGTGATGCTGCTGAAAGAATCATGTCCTTCATCAGAGAAATAGAAAACCTCAATGACTGCAGAGTAAAGGCTATCAGAAGTGACAATGGCACAGAATTCAAAAACCATGCCATGGAAGCCTTTTGTGATGAAAAGGGTATATCACAAAACTTCTCAAACCCAGGAACCCCTGAACAAAACGGTGTCGCTGAAAGAAGAAACAGAACACTCATTGAAGCTGCCAGAATGATGCTCAGCGAATCCAGACTTCCTAAACAATTCTGGGGTGAGGCTGTGTACACAGCATGCTACACACAAAACAGATCCATTATTGTGAAGAGACATGGCAAGACCGCTTATGAAGTGTATAGGAAGAGAGCCCCTGATGTAAGCTACTTCCATGTCTTTGGTTGCCCTGTTTTCATTCACAATTACAAAGATCACCTGGGTAAATTTGATGAAAAATCAGATGATGGATTCTTCCTTGGATACTCTCCCACCTCCAGATCTTTCAGAGTATTCAATATTCGCAGGCAAGAACTAGAAGAGTCCATTCATGTCACCTTTAATGAAGCTGACGCTGTCATAACACACACCAACTCAGAGGATTGTGACATTGACTTCAACGAAGTTAAATCTTATCCCAAAGATGATTTCTCAAATCCCAAGGAATCATCTCAAAGTCGTCACAAGGATCTCCCATATGTTCAAGCTTTTGATCCTCACTCTATCTCTGACATCACTCCAGAGACTGTTGGTGTTGAGTCTCTTACTCAAATCTCTGAAGAAAATACTGATCCTGTCACTTTGGATATTCAATCAGATGAAGAGATCATGGACGAAGAGATTACATGTGATGAACCTCCATCACTCCCTGAACTTGAAGTGACTCCTGATCCCACAGAGACTCCTGCTCCACAATCCAAATGGAGTAGGAACCAAGATATTCTTCTAGTTAATATTCTTGGAGAACCCTCTGAGGGAGTCACCACCAGAGGAAAATTAAAAACTCTGGAAACCGCCTCTACAAATGAATGCCTGTTTGCAAATTTTCTCTCTGAGGATGAACCTAAGAACGTGGCTGCTGCTCTGCTTGATGAAGGCTGGGTTGTTGCCATGCAAGATGAACTCAATCAGATCAAGAGAAACAAGGTGTGGACTCTGGTTAAAGCTCCAGCTGATAAGCAAGTGGTTGGAACAAAATGGGTCTACAGAAATAAAAGGGATGAAGCTGGTATGATTGTAAAAAACAAGGCTAGGCTCGTGGTGCTGGGATATAACCAATCTGAAGGAATTGATTATGATGAAACCTTCGCACCAGTGGCCAGATTGGAAGCCATCAGAATCTTCCTAGCCTTTGCAGCTTATATGGGTTTCATGGTTTATCAGATGGATGTGAAGAGTGCCTTTCTTAATAGGAAACTTGCAGAGGAAGTATATGTCAGTCAACCCCCAGGGTTTGAAAACAGTGACTACCCAAATCATGTCTGCAGACTTCACAAAGCACTCTATGGGCTGAAACAAGCGCCCAGAGCCTGGTATGAAACTCTCTCAAAATTCCTTCTTGAAAATAAATTTGTCAGAGGTACCATTGACCAAACCTTGTTCACCTATAGGTCCAAGGGTGACGTCATATTAGTACAGATTTATGTGGATGACATAATTTTTGGTTCAACCAATGTTAACTTGAGCAAACAATTTGCCAAACTTATGACCAAAAAATATGAAATGAGCATGATGGGGGAACTAACCTTTTTCTTGGGTTTTCAAATCAAACAAAATTCAAAAGGAATTTCTATTTGTCAAGAAAAGTATGTTAGAGATTTGCTCAAGAAGTATGATCTGTCTGATTGTGCATCAGTGAAATGCCCCATGCTTCCTCCCAACAACTTGGGAGCTGATGACTCAGGGGTCTCTGTTAATGAGACCTTATATAGAGGCATGATTGGGTCACTGATGTATCTCACAGCAAGCAGACCAGACATACAATTCTCCACTTGTCTCTGTGCTAGGTACCAAGCTAACCCCAAGGAATCCCACCTTGTAGCTGTCAAAAGAATTTTCAGGTACTTGAAAGGATCTCCCTCATTGGGTCTCTGGTACCCAAATGGTTCAGGCTTCGACCTCAAAGCTTACTTCGACTCAGATTACGCTGGGTGCTGCCTTGACAGAAAGAGCACCTCTGGTAGCTGTCAAATCCTTGGAGGAAAGTTGGTATGCTGGAGTGCTAAGAAGCAAAACTCTGTGGCTATGTCATCAGCTGAGGCTGAATATGTTGCGGCCGCTGGTTGCTGTGCACAAGTTCTCTGGATGAAAAGTCAGCTGGCTGACTATGGAATTAACTATGAGCAGGTTCCTATATTCTGTGACAACACCAGTGCCATAGCCATCTCCAATAATCCGGTACTTCATTCCAGAACCAAGCATATTGACATCAGGTATCACTTTATCAGAGACCATATTCTAAAAGGTGATATTGAGCTACATTTCATACCCACTGAGTACCAGCTCGCTGACATTTTCACTAAGCCGCTGGCTGAGCCAAGTTTTACTAGGCTTGTCGCTGAGCTGGGAATGCTCAATATTGTCAAATAAATCTGATGATGACCTCTGTCTCTGGGCATTTAAGGGAATTGAATGTAACGAGGTAGTTACATTTCAATGGGAATGTTTTTAATCAGATATTAAATTCAAATGATTATCTCTTTATGCCACCAACTTTCCCACTTTCCAAGGGGACAAGTATACCATGAAAGGTCAAGGGGACCCACGAGTTTCTGAAAAAGGTTAATCTTTGCATTTAATGCTCTTATTGGAAAACGGCTAAACCTTTCAAAACCCTTGACCCAAAATTATTTCTTGTCACTTTGAAAATCTTCTCTCACACATACCTTCTCATCTTCTCCATTCTCTCACCACCTTCAAACTCACAACAATGGCGTCTTCTTCACCAAACCAAATCTTCGTTGTACAAGCCGCCACAAACGTTGATTTCGAGATCTCAGATGGCAAGATTGCTTTAAATAACTGTGTGGCCCTTCTCGAACACAACAACCCACTCTACCATCCGTTGTTCCAATTCCTCAAGAACTCCACCATTGGCGAAGCTATCACCAAGGAACCCTCCACTTGTTACTATCAATACCTTCGAGAGTTCTGGTACAGCGCTGACGTCGATCCATCCTCTTCCCAAATCACCTTCAACCTTTCCACCCATCCTCAACCTCTCACCTTTGATTTCACAACCTTTGCCACAGCCATTGGACTCCCTTACAACAACAATATATCAGCTTTACCCACCAGTGCCACAGTAAGAAAAGCTCTGGCCACCCTTCAGCCTCATGATGATCAGGAAAACCCTTTCACTGCTGCTGGCTTCCAAAGCAAATCCCTCATTAAGGTCAATTACTTCTCTCCCACATGGAGAACGCTGATGCTGTACATTGTCAAATGTCTGGGAGGGAACACTGGCTCTCACGACCAACTGAATGGCTCCCAACTAGCCATTGCCTACAGCTTAATCTGGGGTTTGGACATAGGGATCACTCACATTCTTTACACCGATCTCATTGCTAAGTTGGAAAACAAAGGGAAGAAGAACCGTGGGGCCACCATCTGCTACACCAGATATCTCTCTCTTGTCTTAGAAAATATTCTTGGTGACTTATACACTGATGACACTCTACACTCCTTTCCCTCTCATCATATCACTGCTGCATCACTGAAAGCTCCAACTGAAGATGAAGTGCCTCTCACCAGGCATATGATGAAAGTTGCTGGACTACTTGCTGAGGATGATGAGCCCTTGATCCCTCAACCTGAGGTGAATGCTGAAAGCACGATTGATAAGTCTCTGTCCAAGACCTCTGTGCAATCTACTTCTCAGCCCAAGGTGCTTAAGGAAAAGAAGAAGAAGAGGAAAGACATCCCCCTTTCCTCTGAAACCCCTTCTGTTAATCCTTCAAAGAAGACAAAGACGAAGAAGAACCCATCCCCTTCTCTGGTGGATGTGGTAGAAGAGCCCATTGCTGACAAACAACCAGCGTCTAGTGTCTCCATGTCAGCGAAGACAACTAAGATCCCTCTCCACGCTGATATCACTCAGGTATTAGTCTGACCTTTATTTTTCCTCTCAGAGGTCCACATACATTCACTCTCATTATCTGTAGGAGAGAGTGATGTATTTTAGAGTTTGCCTCAACTCTTAGCGTGTCTGTGTCAGCACCTAGACCTTTAGGACTCTCTGTACACTCTGTCTTCACTAGGAAATGATTCACTTGTGCTTCTAACGCACCCCGATGATCCTTCAACCTCTGGACTGTGCTCTTGGCAAACAACAACCTGAGCACATATAAGTCCCGACCCAGAGTCTCTGCACTTCTCACTGACTCTGGGTCCCCATCATTAATAAAAGAGTCCCAAAGAATTTATTCTTTTGGAAAGGCTGAATCATCACCCTCAGTCTTTCTAGGGGCAGCGATAAAAGGCGACCATCACCCTCATACTAATTCACAATCAAAAGAGTCCCAGGGAGTAATCCCTCAGGGGGAGCTGGATAATCACACCCAGCTATCCCAGGGGCAGAGAAAGGCGACCATTCTCATATCATGTTTCACAAATAAAAGAGTCCCAAGGAGAAATCCTTCAGGGGGAGCTGGATAATCACACCCAGCTATCCTAGGGGCAGCGAATGGCGATCCTTCAACACTTTTATTTCACATTAAAAGAGTCCCAAGAAGAAATCCTTCAGGGGGAGCTGGATAATCACACCCAGCTATCCTAGGGGCAGCGAATGGCGATCTTTAACATACCTATTTCACACTTAAAAGAGTCCCAAGGAGAAATCCTTAGGGGGGGCTGGATAATCACACCCAGCTTTCCTAGGGGCAGCGACTGGCGATCTATAACTGCATTATTTTTCACAACTGGTTACTAATAACTCTTATCACAGGCTCACAATCTTCATCAGGAACAACTTAACAATGATGATTACTTGATTGCTGATGACAATTCCGCTGAAGGTGCCACAATTGATCTTGATGCCCTCTCAGACTTCGAATCTCTGCCTGATGATGAAGTTCTTATTATAGAGGAAGGCCCCTTCACCTCTGACTTTGAGGAAATGAGCACTGATGACTACAACCTGTCCTCCATTGAGCTGACACCGGTCTCTATCCCCTCCCTTCCTAATGTTCAAGAACTAGCTGCCAAAAGGCTATGGGAACAGAGACTTAGCTCCCCTACACCTGTTCCATTTCCCACCTTGCCAAGTGTCATGGAGCTGGGGGCTAAGCAACACCTGGAATACCTACTCTCACGCAAGTCAGCACAAGTCCCACGAATGAAAGACGTACAGGAACTGGCTGCTGAGGCGTTATGGGAAAAGAGAGGGGATATCAGCATCACGAAACCCAAAGTCACAAACGAAGCTCTTCTCTCTGAAATCCAGACCCTGACTCATGCTGCTGAGGAGCTTACTACAAACTTAGAAACATCACTCACTTCATCAGTGGAGTCTTCCATGACCGCAATGCTTCCGCAACTGCTGAACAACGCTCTGAAGGCACAACTACCTGACCTACTCAGCCAGAGTCTTCAGACGTACATACCATCTGTTCTAACCTCAGCGGTAAAGGCAAATGTTGCAGCCATAACTCAGGCTGCTGAACCCTCAAGACTTCTTCTTCAGGAACTTCTCCAAGGTGAACTCAAGGAAATTTGCATATTTGTTCACCAGGAGTTCCTTCGTTTCAATAAGGCAGGTTCAGGAAGAGCACCTGCTGGGGCTATGCCTGAGGGGGAGAAGTCTGCCTCCTCTTCTGAAGAAGAAGCTGATGATGCTGTATCTACGGGGGAGCAGCAGAAGAAAAAGCCTACACCTGAAATACCAACACCCACTTCACTGAGATCCTTCAAGCCTGCTGCTGATTCTGCGAAAGATAAAGGTAAAGGGATTGCAGTTGAGCAACCTGAAATTACCCTACACTCCCTTCAAGCTGAAGGTGGATCCAAACCCTCCAAAAACTCTGACCTCAACAAATTCAAAAGCGCTGATGAACCACCACTCACCCCAGAGCAAGCCAAAGCCCAAATCCTTGAACATCAAAGGTTAGCAAATATCAGGGCTGCTGAACTAAGGAGCAAAGAAGCTCTGGACAAGCTCTCTCCCTCTGCTAAGAAAGCTCAACTGGCTATACTCAAGGAACTGGAGGTTAAGAGGAACAACCTCCTAACATAATATCAAAGACTGGTCAACCAGAGATCTGAACCCGGTCGTATCACCAAGTACACATGCTTCACAAACAAAGACAAAAAGGTGGTAATGACTATTTATAGGGAGAATGACATGCAGAATTATAAAGTCTCCAGCGACTTCAAACTCAGAGATCTGAGCCTCTCTGAGTGGTTGGAAATACTATCTCTTGCCCAAAAGAAGACTGGGCCTGGTCCTGCCCAAATGATGAAAAACATTCAAGCAAAACTCAATTGGGTAAGAGATACTGCAAAGAAGCTGAAGGTACCCCTACCTCCACAGCTTTCCTCTCAATCTTCTTCTCAGACACAAAGAAAGAGGAAAACACCAATGGGGCCTCTGACAGAAAGGTTGGTCACTGAAGATGTAGTGGTCGATGGGATGCTCAGAAACTTGGTCCTTCCCAAGGAAATCACCAAACCCATAGAAGGCCAAGTTTACACTGAGCCAGAGGTAGGTATGGTATTTATGAATGGTAACTGTGATTATGCTTTTCAGCGTTTGAATGAGCTACCTCTGGCATCAACCATTCAGCTAATCAGACTCAAGCAGGGCATCCTAAGGAATTGCAAAGAAGCTGATGAGTTCGATTTTGAAATTGAACTTGTCATTAACTCTAGGAGTGACAAAGTCGAAGCCCAGAGAATCTGTGATCAAGGTCTTGATCGCTGAAGAACCTATTTATTTTTGTTTATGTTTTCACCTTAGGGTGCTATTGTAATAGACTAGGTTCATTCTGTTTAATAAAACTTTGAGGTATGTTTGTTAAATTATGTGTAAGAAGAAGCTGTGTACTCACTTACAATAATTTTAGACTTAGTATAATTTATAAACAAATAGGGGGAGATTGTTGGGCCAATGAAAGTTTTAACTATGGCCCTATCTAGATTTGTTTAAATTAGACTAAGTGTTGAAAGGTCGCTGAGAGGATCAGCGACAGAGACTAGACCAGTGGAAGGCAAAGCCTCAGCTGGCACACCAGGATCATTCAAGTCAAAGACAACGTCAGAGAAGTCGAAGACAATCTGAAGTCAGACTCACCAGCGATTATGGATAGCTGGGATGTCAAAGGAATGCACTGGTGTTCAAGGATCTCTGAGTTGACAACACTCAGAGATCACTTAAGAACCCTAGAGACTTGGATCAAGCAAAGCTTATCCAACCCCTTATAGTTTAGGCGGGAGAATCTCACAAGTGTTTTGAGCGGGACAAAACAAGAGATTCAAAGTCAATGCCTAGTACGACCTAGTGGGACAAAGGTGAACAGTTGGCAGAACTGTTTACCTAAAGTAGTTAAAGGCATGTCTCGATTTGGACATGCATTTAATACGTTGTACTCTTCCATTCAGAAGATGACACGTATCAACTACCCCCACTAAGGATACAACCTCGTACCACTATAAATAGGGGATGAGAAAGAAGTTAAGATTCAACCCTTGTGCTTGGAATCTTTATCTAAGTTCTTTCTCCCACTTGAACCACTGAGGCCTCAGCTGTCCATCAGCGACTCGTTGGTTCACTTGTAAACTTGAGTCTCGAATCAAGTTTACTTGTTCTAGGGTTCATTTCTTGTTGTTATTCAACAGGTGTATTCATAACACTTTGTAATACTTTGTTGATAATAGTTAATAAAGGATTACTCGTTTGAAAAGTATATCTATTGTGTGTTATTGTTTTCGTGTCTTAGTTTCAACAATTGTTGTATTTTGGGACTTTCAAAGATCAATCATACCAAACCAAAATCTAAGGCCCTCAGCCTTCCCAAACACCATGGTACCATAGATGATCACACTATGTACCTATCCCAAGGCCACTACCTTGTCATTATCCATTGGTCCCATAGACGATCACGCTATGTACCTATCCCAAGGCCCCTACCTTGTCAAACCACAATAACTGAGATGGCACGTGTCCCCCGATCCAAATCATACACAATCAAGAATCACATAGCAGTTAATCACATAAGTGCACACACAAGTCCATCACAAAACCATAAAGACATTCACAGCATCAATTTATAAATAACTCAACACAGTGTCTCTTCCATCCCATCTGGAAGTCAAAATCAATAGGAAACATGGGACTATGAAACTCACCTGATAGCTTCTTCACAAGTCCTCGCACTAGCAACGAGCTAACAAACCAAAAACACACAATCAATACCCGAACCAATCACCAAGATGGCTCATCAACCTATGATGGACATCTAGCCTATTCCCATATAACTACCTCATTGTTAAGTTCTAATCACCCCATTACCCTTCCTTAACAAGTCCCTAACTTGGTTAAGTTTAATAGCTATCCCGTTCATAATTTTACACAAAACAGTCCCAGTTTTAGGTCTCAAAACTTTAAGTCAAACGTCCACTTAAATATACCCATGGTTTCTGTACAAGGAATATTCACACTTTTATACATGTTAGTTAAAACCTCCCACTTGCCCTAACCTTAAAGCTAATGTTAAGGCCCCGATATATGTGTATATATTGCTACCTATCCAGAATTCACTGATTTTAAATGTATGAAAAGTTCATTACCATTAGAGGGTCTTACCCTAAACCACAATCTTAGCCCAAGTGCAGATACTCACTACAATATATAAACCATCTCTCATGTTCGTGAGAAGATCCCAATGCAACCCTAAGTACCCCAAACAACCCAAAACTTAAAAAGAAAACAGGCTGAATTCAAAACTGTTTTGACCTTCGACTGTTGTAACCTGTTTTTGACCCACTTCCCGACCTCCAATTTAGTTATAGTTTCTTGCATTGGAAAGCCACTTCAAATACCTTTTCAGGGCTAGTTTGATCGCATCTTGAATGTTCCTAGATTTCCAGATATGATCAAAACAATTAACTCAAAATTCTGCCTAGTTTTTAAAAACGGGTTTAACAAAATCAACCTCATTAATTAACCCTAATCCCTCTAATTACAAGCCCTAATTTATTTAATCATTAAAATATGATTAATATACTATTTTTAATTAAACCCTAATCTAATCCATCATATGATCATAGAAACATTAAAAACATTTAATATGAAAAGGGTTAAGAAGGTTTTACCTTTGAATTAATAGAAGATGAAGAAAACCTAATTTTTGAAGAACCCTAATTGGCCACCATTGATGGATTTCGGCTAGAAGATGTTATGGAGGTTAATAATCTGATTATTATGGTTATGAGTTGGGTTTGGTTAAGTCCTAAAGGCCCCCTAATCCCATTACAAGTCCATTGGGCCTGTTTTGGGCTTTTCCCTTCTTTCTTTCTTCTTTGGTGCGTCTAAACCGACCCAAACACCCCTAAATTCGTTTTTTATTATTATTTAATATTATGTTATTAATATTACTTTAATTTTCATTAATTTATTTCAGCTCCTAAAGCTTCTAAAACCACAAAACCGTAAAACTAGTCAAATTTACGCGTTTTACCGTAAAAGACATAAAATATACACTTTTAAAAAAATCTCAAATTTTGAAATAAACTTTATAAATAAGTACTAAATGACTTAAAACCATCCCGAAAAATATTCATATGACTAATTACCTCATCCGCGACCTCTAAATGCTAAACCGTAAATCGTAAAAATACGATTTTCTATAATACATATACGTATACTTAGAACCACCAAATAACACCATCTCACTTCATAGTCACTACCATGTGAACTCATGAACATGAAATCATCACACATCGTTTCATTCAAAAGGTACCCCGTATCAGAAACGATATCCAAACCACAATCTATACACACCAATAAGCACATAAACACGTAAAGACACGCAACTAGCACAAAATAAAACTAAGTGACGAACCTCAAAACCAGGGTTGTCACATTTGGATCCTATGTAACAGGGAGGGATTGGATCTATGACTGGTGGTAGTCAAATCCACCAATCAGAATCGAGATGTGACGCATCAATTAGCCATGTAGGAGCCCTGTACTTGGAATCTAAGTGTAGACCACGCTCCATCTTCCCATATTTCTTCTGAATCAATCACGTGTATAACACTTGCTTGCTTATTGGAGAAACCCCCTTTTAATTAGGGTTCATATACTGGTGATGGTTCTTCCACCTTTTTGTTACCTCTCGACTTTCTTTATTTCTCTTTGTTTTTGTTGCTTTTCTTTGACTGTATACTTTGACCCCAAAAGTAAGTATATAACTTACTCTCGTCACTTCTTTTCTCCTTTGTGGGCCTTGGATCCAGATAAAAACTTCCACCGTCCCTTATATTCTTTCTTGGGCTTGGACTATTGACTTGTGTTTATGTAATATTCCATACGTTCCATACTTATATATAATTGGGCTTTTGGCCTAACTTTGAACCAACAATTATGAATAATCTGTCTCTTTTGTCTTGGGCTGAATTGGGCCATCACTTGGGCCTTGGCCCAAATAAATTTCAAACCTCCTTAATTGGGCTTTCAAGCCCAATAAGCACATGTGGGACCCACTTGGCCCAAAATCCTTATTTAACTTGAATCCTCGAATAAAAACGAACTCGGCTTTTGGCCTTTTGATAAACTCTTCAATCTCGTGTCGGTTTTTGCCGGTTTTTGTGGTCTAGGTACCTACACACATGAAAAAACAAAACAAGCATATACCATACCATATTCATATAAAATATGCCTTTATTGTCCATTTTATGATATAAATGATATGAGTTATTAAACTCATATCAAACTCCCCCTTGCTAAGCAATTGTCCTGTCCTCACGCATTGATAAAATAAAGCTACCAACTACACTTTTATTCAACTTTTGACACTTTATTTTGCAAAGACATAATGCATTGCTTTCATTATTGAAAAATAACTTTTAGGATCATAAAACTCGAATAGATTCATCGTCCTCGACTTTTCACTCTTTCCGTGCCAAGTTTAAAAACAAGATAATTGTTAATCATAAGTTCCAATGTTAAGTACACTTATACAAGTAATTTGTGTTAAACTCAATCTCCTTTATTCCTAGTTGTATCTCTCGATTTTAAATTTTGTCATTCACCCAAAGGCTCATTTGACTTATTTAATAATTATTAGTCCAAAAATGAAGGCAAAAACGGTGTAAACCCAACATTTAAAACCTAACCTCGACCTCAAAAACCGTTGTCACTAAAGAAAGCCCACATCAAGGATAACTTAACATGATTTTAGGAATAAATTCCTGGATCCGAAATTTGGCTAATAGGACTACTTAAAGCAACAATAATTCCTCCAAAGTCGAATTGACTTTACTAATGGAGTTAGCAACATTTACATCATACACCTTGAGGCTCTTTTAAATGTAAAAATTCTCCTTATCTATGATCCACACCCGAAGGCTCCTTGGACATAAACAAGGGAATTGACATTCACCATCAACCCTAAGGCTCATAATGTTGAAGCAATTTTTATTAAACACGTCACCATGCCATACACCCTAAGGCTCTAATGAAAAGGCTAGTGCTACATGACTCCCACCCGAAGGCTGATAGAGAACATGTTTTTATTTATTCTTCTTTATTAATGATATATATAGTAAGCCAAATTCTGCAATCCCATGATCAAAAAGTCCATGACGCTGACACCCTCAATGTGTTGTTACTTTAATTACAAGGGAAGAAAAAGAAGGAGTTACGAGTTAAGATATTGAATCCAAACCGCTAAAAACTTCATTTATTAAACAATTAAATATTTAAGCGTGAAAAATAAATACGAGGAGAAAGAGTCAACACAAAATAACTTATACAAGGAAGACTTAGCCTCAAAACTTATGATCAACTCTATCATCTCTTGTTCTCCATATTGTAAAATCTCAAAGATGTGAGACTAATGGACACTTAGCCTATTAAATCAAAGTTTTGGGTTTTCAAGTCATCTATAGGATCTTGCATCTTCTTAGACTTTTTCAAGTTTAGAATTTGCGTTTTAAAGTTCCCTTGATAAATGACTTTCTAGGATCAATTATAGGAACTTACGAAAAGTTCTTATTCTTAAACCCGTATAAGTTAAGACTTTCGCATTTTAAAGTTCCCTATATAAAATTCTAGCAAAACTTGATTTAAGCATGTTAAGGAATGAGCTAAGGTAAAAACAAGTCGAGTCAAAAATTATTCTTATTTTCACCAACAGAAAGCCTACATTTGTGTCAAAAACACTTATTAACTTTATTATTAAACACAAAATTTCACTATAAATTTAAATTTTTTATGAAAAATGAGAAAAACGATTACGTTTGAGCACGACAAAAGAAAGTGCAAGCGATTATATCGATTGACTCCCCCATGCTAAAACCAAACATTGTCCTCAATGTTTCCTAGCTCAAGAGTAACACCCCCTTGCTAGAACACGAAGAGTCGAATGCAAAAGTCCTAACATGGTAAGAGTACGCAAATCTATAAGCCGTTTATTAGTTATGCTTTAAGATAAAACATTAGTCGACAAAAATCAAAGGATTGTGAGTGCCCCATTTGACAATCAAAGTATGGAAGCTCGAGTGGATCGGGAAAAAACCGAACACGAGAGTATTCAATGGTTAGGGTCATACCTAAGATTCACATCACAACAAAACAAGAGCACGAGCTTGAAAATATCAAGCCTTATTAGTGTTAGAAAATAGAAAGAATATAGAATGTATGTGACTCCCCCACAAGGCACCTCGTTTTTGTTAACCGAGTCATGAGCTCGACTCGGTCCCCGAATTCATTGGTCCTTAGGGAAAATGGTGAAAACCGGCATATTGGAATAAAATCCATCATAAAGTACGATGTCGGGGTCAAAGATCACATCCTCGTTGTCGGATGACAAACGAGAGGATGAGACTTCAACATAAATCTCCAAAAGGAGATGGTGGTCAATGTCACAAATCATGAAATGGATACAGTATGCTCCCCGAGATAAACTCGCACCAAGATGATCGAAAAATCTTTCAATTATTGCATCGGTTAAAGGCCGAGATTTCCCTAAATCAATGATTCCGGGATCGAATACCTCGTCCTCGGGAGAGAAAGGAATAGATAACACGGTGTCTTCCCCCATGCTAATCCATAATCATATAAAGCACATGGTAATGGTGGGGGTAAAGGTCTCATCCATAGTGGTATCAACATGCATAACCTTTTTGACCTTGTCACTCTTAGGAATGTGAACAAAGGGGTCATGATACTTAAAATGAGTCGCATGAAAACCCGTACATTAAGATCAAAGCGAGTGGGAAGGAGATTTGGAGTAAAGAAAATTTCTCCCTCCGAGTCAACATTATCATCATCATAAATCGGGTGTTCAAACCAAGGGTTTTCAAAACCATCATTAGAAACATTCTTAAGATAGAGAGTGTTTTCCTTAGATTCATAAGACTTTTCCTCAAATTCCGAAGGAATGTCTATGGAAAGAAACTCATCAACCTCCTTAAAGAGGAGTTCATCATCACAAAGGGTGAGAGATGAAGGAGGTTTGATGGTTTGGTAAAGATTCATTGGAGACTTCTCAATGTTAATCACAGTAATATCTCCTTTTGGATTGGTCCTCTCAAAATTCTCTTTAAACAATGGATTATCGTTCCATGAAACTTCAAAAAGAGGATTTGAGTAAGTCATATAAGTGTCGTTATTCTCGTCATCACAAGAAATATCCGACAAAGTATCGAGTGTGTCACACTCGGATACAAGATCATCATTCTCACTAGAAGAAATTTCATCAGAGAACTCCTCGAGAATGGAAGGTAAATCATGAAGATCACGCTCTACACTTCCCGGTGGAAGTGGATCAATAAGAGCAACAAGTTCATCGACGAACTTATCTAATGAATAGTCACTAACCTCACTCGGTGTGAAGTTAGGAATCAAAGGCTCTTCAATGGAAGAATGTGCCTTAGTATCATCTATTTGGTCCTTCGGAGGGAGTGGAGATGGGTTCGTATTCAACGATTTTTCAATTAAAGCAATATCTCCCTCCGGATCGAAATTTTCATTATCAAACTCACTAGCATCGAATGGTGTACTAAGGTACTCATCGATTTCCTTATTGATCTTTGAATGAACATTATCCTTAAATGGACTGAGTGGAGACGAGGTAATATTAAAACACGTTTTAACGGAACAAACATCTCCCTCTGGAATTAACTTTTCACCTTCCCTAAATGAGGGATCTATGATTTCCCTTACACCCTTGTAAATGAGAAAATCCTTTTTCGTGTTACTTTCAAAAGTTTCAACAAGTTTTACACTTTCCAGATTTTTAGAAACATATTTTGGAAGCTTTTCCGCTTTGAAAAAAACATTTTTATCCCCATAAAATAATTTTATCTCATCTTTCCTCATATCAACTAGAACTTGAGCCATGGAAAAAATGCACGTTTTAAAATTAAAGGCACACGAGGGTTTGTCTCATAATCAACAATCGCAAAATCGGCAAGGTACAAAAACTTCCCCACTTTAACAATGACATCTTCCGCTATACCAACCAGGAAAGCGGTGGTTCTATTAGCAAGCTCAATGATCATTCGAGTGGGAGTAAGTTGGAATAGGTCTAGAGTCTTCCACATGGATAAAGGCATTAAGTTGATGCTAGCTCCTAGATCGGCTAGAGCTTTGCATTCCTCAAGTCCTTGGAAAACACAAGGTATAAAAAATTGGCCCGGATCTCCATATTTCTTGGGATAGAAATCAAGGAACACCGCGGAACTAGTTACATCCAAAGTAGCCTTGGTAACATCTAGAAATGTCTCTTTATGTGGAGGATTAAACTCGATCACATCTTGTGGTTTAGGAACCGAAGTGATGGGAGTAACCGGAGAAACCACATTCCTATCCAAGATATTATCATGAACGGTGATGGACTTGATCTCTCCCTTCGGGTTTGGTATGGTGTTGATAGGTAAGCCACCAGAAGAAGAGGAAGGTTTGCACATTATTGCTTCAAACATCGAAAGAATTTTGTTCTCAAACTTAGCTTGATTCCCTCAATACGGTTTTGGCTTTGCTCTAATCTTTGTTCGTTAAGCTCAATCTTGTTATTTTGCCCTTTGATCGTATTTTGAAAATCATTTTTCAAAGTGTTCATTTGTCCTTGAAGATTATTTTGAAAAGCTTTCAAATTTGCCTCATTTGTTTTGATATAGCTTGACAAATCATTTTGGTTATTGTTTTGAAAACCTTGATTGTTTTGATTGCCATGAAATCCATTTCCTTGATTAAAATTCCCTTGGTTACCACGGTTAAAATTATTCCCATTGTTTCCATTGTTGTATCTATTTTGAACCGGTGGAGAAACATGGTTTTGACGAGGAGCTTGACCGTTAGGGCCATAAGTTCTCGTCGCCACAAAATCAATAGCTTGACAAACCCTGTGGTTGAACAAGCATAATTAGGATGTGCTCCACCACATAACACACAAAAATTCTCAACCGCATTAATCGATCCATGAGGATTCTTCCTAATCTCATTCAAAATCGTATCAATCTTAGAGTCCAATCTAGCAATCTTGGTATTAGATGAATTCACACGAGAAACAACCGGTGTGTTTGGTGAATATTGAACTCTAGACTTATTCTCAATGATACCCCACGCGTCTCTCGTAGTTTTTCTTAAAAGATTACCACCCGCGACGGCATTTAAAGAATCTTGTTCAACCATATTAATTCCATTATAAAAAGTATTTATTTGGTGTAACTCCGTGAAACCGTGGTGTCGACATCGTCTCAATAAATCCTTAAACCGTTCCCAAGCATCTCCAAACGATTCATGCACTTATTGTTCAAATCTAGTTATTTCGTTCTTAAAGTGAGTTGTTTTAGATGGTGGAAAGAAATAATTCATGAACTTAGAAACTAAATCGTCCCATGTCAAAATCGAACCCGGTGGTTCCTTTTCATACCAACGCTTAGCGTTTCCCTCGAGCGAGTACGGAAAAAGCATGAGCTTAATCGCGTCATTCGGCACATCTCTAAAATTGAGATTCGAGGTGATACGAAGAAAATTCTGAATGTGAGAATGTGGGATATCCGTCTCATTGCCTCGAAATTTGTCGGCACAAATGAATGATAAAATACCCGTCTTAATATCATAATGATCCGCCAAAATAGCCGGCACAACGATTGTTTCCACGTACCCTTCGATGGGTGCACGGAGCAATTCCTCCATTGTTCGGTTATCAGCTATATTAACAACAATAGGTGGAAGCTCGGGTTCCACTACTCGTTGTTGACGATTTCTATTTCTACGAGGAATGTTTTCAAGTCTATTGTGATTAATCAAAAGTCGATTAGAACGTAATTGCATAAACCAAAATGACGAGAATTTAGAGGGTTTAAGACAAGAATATAGATTAGAAGAAGATTATGTTTGATTTTTTAATTTGGTATTGTTCAATTAAAGATTGATAAAAACAAGGAGTAAGGATAATTACTATGGAAGTAAACTACACTCGTTCGACTTTGAAACGTACGTGAAAACCTAAACGTCTCGAGGTTCAATAAGTAAAAAACGACAAAAATAAGGTTTATTACTACTTGAGTTGGCAAACCAATAATCGGTCGTTCCTCTCAATATACGCACAAGCAAGCGGGGAAACGAGGTGGCACAAAGCACTTAAAAACCTTTTTCATTAGACGACCTTTTATAGCTCGTCGCCTTATACCCACCTTATAGTTTGTATAAATCGAGTTCAAACTTTTTATTAGTATTTATCTATTTTGCCTTTATTTTTTTATTTTTTTTGGATTCGAATACAATAGCTAGGTGATGAAATCCTAACTAAGGTTTGCGTTTTCACGCTTTTGGAGGTAAGTGAATTTATTATTCTACATAATATAATATATTAGCAACAAAAAAACAAGAAAAACGATATTTATTATATATATAGAAAAATAACAAAACTTTCCGAGGACGGAAATGATCTTCAAATCAACGATCAACAAATCGCCACGAAAGAATCGTACACAATTTCCCCGGCAGCGGCGCCAAAATTTTTGATGTGTGGGAAAAGAATCGGTGTATTTTAATATAATACGTTATAGAGAAAATTAAGGAAATTACCTTTAGGAAAAAGTAATAGTCCAAAATAAGCTAAAGACGAATTAATTAAATACGAGAGTGATCTCGGTTCGTTGTACACGAAGGAATTGTGAATTTGAAACTTTCGTTTTGAATTGGACAATCGATTTGAATTGTTTTCAACTTTTATCTAAAATCCTACGTTTTTAACCTAAAGTTCATGAACCGATCCCAAATATTTAAATATATGTTTTAACTAAACTTCGACGATACGAAAACTTAAATGACGAGGCTAAAAACACTAAACTTTTTTATAACGTGAAACGAGACAAAAATATAACTAACTTGAACACTATTTTTAATTTTTATTTTTTTATTTTTTATATATATATTTTTTAATCTAAATGACTTTTGCCAAAATAAAATGAACTTTCTTTTATTAAAAGTAATTAAAATCTAATAAAACTTTATTTTAAAACTAAAATGTGAATAAAAGAAAATGTTTATAAGAAAAATTCAACTTCTATGACAAAACGTATATTAATTACTATTTGCAAAGTTATACTAAAAAGAATAAGTCCACAGTTGGTAAGTGCGTTGGTTGTGAACCTTGAGGTCAAGGGTTCGAGTCCCATGGAGGACAGATTTTTGTAATTATTTTTTTTACTTTTCTTACTTATAAAACAGTACCACAGCAATAACATGTAGAAATCTCATACTACTAATCCATGAACATACAGTACATTCAGTCAATCCAAATTCACTATATAAAATTCGAATAATCAGTAACATAAAATTGATACGTCAACTTTTAAAAATCAGCAACCCTAAGTCGAACTCTATATCCCCATCTAACATCAAGCCACACAAGCAGATTATAACAGGCAAACCAAATCAGCAAACTAATCAATACAGTGGAAACAAAGTGCAATCAGGAACAATATATATGCAGCAAATGAAACTTTCAAAATCAGGCAAAACCCAATCACATTGGCAGACTCAATATCA
Organism: Glebionis coronaria; assembly: GCA_025667525.1. Classification (NCBI taxonomy): domain Eukaryota; kingdom Viridiplantae; phylum Streptophyta; class Magnoliopsida; order Asterales; family Asteraceae; genus Glebionis; species Glebionis coronaria. The sequence continues at coordinate 135,288,755 of CM046879.1, read as the reverse complement.
GCAATTCTAAACCTCTATCGCAGCATATTAAATCCTACCATTTCAGCAGACTAAAAATAACAAAATCAGCAAGAATAAGCTTTAGACAAAAACAATAGTACAACAAGATCTATAAGAAATTTCAGCAATGAACATTCAACTTAAAACTCAGATTCGCATAACTTAATAAATCATGAACAAACCATACTCCTTCAATTAAAATATTCAGCAGTATTTATGAACCAATATAGCAGGTACGTTTCAAAATTTAACAATAACAAATCAGGTTATAAGATCTTAACATGAAACACTTATTCAAAATCAGTGAAAGCAGATTTAAACATCAAACATTAACATATCTATATTCTCAATCATAACTAATTCAATAAATTCAAACTTTAAACAAACTTAATCACTCCACTAACATTTAACTGCAATTTTAATCTAATATTTCAGAAAATTAAAAACGCTTAACCATTTGTAGAAGATACCCTTTGATGAAGAAGGAAGCGCTAAAGTTCCTTATTATTCGACTCGACACCACCAATTATATTAAATATTCATCCAGTGGGGATGAACTAATTCCCTATTTTACTCGAATCTCTCACATACACTATTTATTTGAGCTTATATGAAAGATCAATATTAATTATATCAGCTTGTAAAATTAGAAAATGCAAGAGATTTTAAACAGTAAAATAAAACGTGATAATAAGAGATAACAAAACTGAAAATAAACTTTTATTAACTCAAATCAATATTACATTATTTATAAAAATAAAAACTACAATTTCTAACTACAAAATGACATAATAATAGTAAGAGAAAAGGGAATACAATTACCGAATAAATGGGGGGGGGGGGTTTATAGCGAACCGAGAGGTGAGGGGTGGAGGTTGTTGGTGATGAGGAATCAATCTGAACCCTTCAAGTAGCATCTTTATCTTCTCTTTCATCCAAATCTTGATCCAAAGGCTGAGATATACCCATCCTCACACGGATTGCCAAGCTGGCACTAAGTGTGCTAGTTTGGATCCTATGTGGCAGGAAGGGATAGGATCTATGACTAGTGGTAGTCAAATCCACCAATCAGAATCGAGATGTGACGCACCAATTAGCCACGTAGGAGCCTTGTACTTGGAATCTAAGTGTAGACCACGCTCCATCTTCCCCTATTTCTTCTGAATCAATCGTGTGTATAACACTTGCTTGCTTATTGGAGAAACCCCCTTTTAATTAGGGTTCATATAATGGTGATGGTTCTTCCCCCTTTTGGTTACCTCTCGACTTTCTTTATTTTTCTTTGTTTTTGTTGCTTTTCTTTGACTGTATATACTTTGACCCCAAAAGTAAGTATATAACTTAATCTCGTCACTTCTTTTCTCCTTTGTGGGCCTTGGATCCAGATAAAAGCATCCACCGTCCCTTATATTCTTTCTTGGGCTTGAACTATTGACTTGAGCTTATGTATTATTCCATACGTTCCATACTTATATATAATTGGGCTTTTGGCCCAACTTTGAACCAACAATTATGAATAATCCGTCTCTTTTGTCTTGGGCTTGTAGAATTGGGCCTTGACTTGGGCCTTGGCCCAAATAAGTTGCAAACCTCCTTAATTAGGCTTTCAAGCCCATTAAGCACATGTGGGACCCACTTGGCCCAAAATCTTATTTAACTTGAATCCTCGAATAAAAACAAACTCGACTTTTGGACTTTTAATAAACTCTTCAATCTCGTGTCGATTTTTGTCGGTTTTTGTGATCTTGGTACCTACACACATGAAACAACAAAACAAGCATATACCATACTATATTCATATAAAATATGCATTTATTGTCCATTTTATGATATAAATGATATGAGTAATTACACTCATATCAAGGTTTAACAAGGATTAATTAATAAGACTTAATACTTTAAGATAAATAATGTAATTACATAACTAAGTATATAGAAAGTCAAAAAGTCAAACAAAACACACCATATGGTGTTGGTCGGAAAAATACATAGAAAAAGAAGGGAGAAAAGATTTTTATTCTAGAAGTATTATGTACTTGGATGTTAAGTTGTAATATTTACCAAAAATAATCCCAAGGCTCTAGTATATAAACAATGGATGGGATTCAATTTTTTCATAACTTGAACACCAAAAATCCCCTCTCCTTTTGTCTTGATGGTTGACGGCTAGAGAAGTATTCGGGTTTGATTTTTATTAAGTATAACTTAAAGATCTAGCAATCGAAGGTGGTTGATTGAAGTGTCGTGTAGATTATCTTAGAGAAGATATATCTTGATCTTTGGTTTATTGGTGAATCAGTTTTGGTACACAAATTAGGGTTTATGTTTGGTTGGTTGATTAATTCTGTTCTTGATCATCCGTTCTTGGACTAAAGGTACACATTCTATAAAACCCACATTTTTAAAATACGGAAATATGAATAAGTGCGGGATTTGAACATTTTATGAAATTGGGGAATTTTATGTAAGTTCAATAATAGAGATTATTTCAATTTGTTTAATTTAATTTAAAGCATAGTTTAATTATTTCATAAGTATTAAATAAATAAGACTTAGACTATGAGACATTTTAATTAAATTATGATATAACCTATTGTTTCAAATAAAGATAAATGTACAAATAAACTTTCTTAAACCTTAGGCTATATTAATTAAAAGTTACACACTTTTTATAACATGTACATTTAAATGTAAGACTTTTTTAAAATGGAAAAAAGAGTAAGTAATTAGTGTGTTTAAGCCATTAAAATCAAGATGAAACACCCTTTGAATTGACCAAAAACACATGGCTAGAAATTAATGGTCATAGGAAAGTTTTAAATACATATAAGTTATAGGTTTGAAAAATTAGTAAATGGTATTCCTTAAATCAAGCTTTTGGCAAAAAATAAGAACCACTATATAAAGCACCCCTAGGCTGGTCTAAAATCATCACACACATACATTTTACATTTCCAAAACTCTACCAAAACCTCCTCTCATCTCCATTATTAAGAAAACATGAACCTTAAGGTTTTTCTTGATCTTTCTCCTCTCTAATCATCCATTCTTGTTACTTATTGTATATAGTGATTACCATATCATTATACACATTCCATATTGTTAGAAATACGTTTTAACGTATATTAGAAGTATCGGTCACTCCACAATATGATTTATGTTGTAATAGCTCGTAGTTAACAAATAGTTAATTGTTACTTATTAAGTTAAGTAAGAACCGGTCCATGGGCTTGTCATGGACCGGCCCAAGCCCAATGTTGCTTGGAAGTATAAATACCCCTTTCCTTCTTGGAAAGGGGTTGGTTGTTGTTCACTTATCACTTTGATATTAATAAAAGACACATAGTTTTCTCTCTCTTTCTCTCTCTAGTTTCTCTCACTAGAAAACATCAACCCACTTCATAGATTCATAGGTTATCAATATTCTACATTTGGTATCAAGAGCTATGGGGTGATTTAAGGTAAGGATTGTGTTGCTTTTTTAGTTTTTGAATCAATTAGTGATCTTTAGAAAAAATCAATCTTGAATCTTGTTGTTTTTGGTGTTTTTGTTATTGGGATTAATTGATAAGGATTGGGTTTAGCTTATTTTGGTAAAAATCATAAAACTTTTTGTGGTTTTTGATCAAAAAATCGGATTTAAAGTTGTTTTCAAAGTCTCGAACTGATATTTCCAGATTATTCCGAATAGACATTCCGAATAGGAGAGTTTTCAGAATAGCAGGATTTTTCCGAATAGACATTCCGAATAGAAGAGTTTTCCGAATAGCAGCATTTTTCCGAATAGGAAATTCTTTCCGAATAGGAAATTCTTTCCGAATAGCAAATTCTTTCCGAATAGCAATTTGTTTCCAAATAGCAAAATCTTTTCGAATAAGCCCATCTTTCCGAATAGCCAAAAATTTCCGAATAGATTTCCGAATAGCCGATCATTCCGAATAGCAAAGTTTTCCGAATAGCCAATTGCCAAACATTCCGAATTGAAGAATTATTCCGCATAAGGATTTTTCCGCATAAGGTTTATTCAGCATAGGGTCTATTCCAAATAGGGTATTTTCAGAATAGGGTTATTCCGCATAGGGTTATTCAGTATAAGGATTTTTCAGCATAGGGTTATTCCGAATAAAGATTATTCCGAATAGGGTTTATTCTGAGTTAGGGTTATTCCGTATAAGCAAGTTCAAGGGGTATTTGAGTTTTTTCGACGATCTTTAGTGGATTTAATCTTGATTTCAACCAACACAACACAAATTCTCAACCTTTCTTCACTGCTCGATCAACCGATAATCTTTGAGTCTCTTAAGTGATCACAATGAATCCGAGTTCATTAATGCCTCAAATGACATCTCTTACGGATATCTCAATCATAACGGGAACTGATAGTCGTCCATCGATGCTTATTAAAGAGGTGTTTGAGGCATGGCAGGGCCGCATGATGCAATACCTGAAGGGTAAACCAACATACGAAAGGCTTATGGTCAAATCGATTTTGAATGGTCCACTCGACTATGGTACCATTGTGGCAAATAACGTGTCTCGACCAAGAGAATATGAAGAACTCACACCGGCACAACAACTCATTGCTGATGCTGATGAAAATGCCCTACAGACTCTTCTCCAAGCTCTTCCGCATGATATTTATCGCATGGTAAGTCAATATACGGTTGCCAAGGATTTATGGGAACGTCTAAAGGTGTTGCTACAAGGTACGTCTCTTACCAAACAGGAAAGGGAATGTCAGTTGTATGATCTGTTTGATAGATTCACGTACAGCCCAGGGGAAACGCTACACGACTACTACTTCAGATTTACTACTCTAATGAATGATCTGAATGTATACAATCTCGTGATTGCTCCATTCCAGGTTAACACCAAATTTTTGAATACTTTACCTCAAGCTGAATGGGGTGAGTATATTACCGATGTTAAGTTAACCCGGGATTTGCATAAGTGCAATTTAGATCAAATTTATGCTTTTCTTCAGCAGCATGAGAAACATGTGATCATGCACCGTTCTCCTCGAGGTATGTACCCTGATTCCTTAGCTTTGATGGCGAATCAACCAAGCTTGTCACACAACAACACACCTTATATCTTGGGACATCAAGCCTATCATCCATCACCTTACATGACACCAACCTTCCCCCAATACTCGATTCTACCGCAACCACCCACCTCACATCAGCAACAATATCGGTTCAATGCACCTTCACCACAATATGATTCACAACTTCACCCAGCAAACATTGCACCTTATGCTCAGCCTTCATATTCTTCTTATCAAGAGAATGCAGCATATCCAACAAGCTACCCTGATCAAATGAGTATTCCTTCTAGTGATTATGCAGCTCATCAAGACCAAGCAATGTATTGTGATGATGAGGAAGTCCCCATTCCTGTATTCAAACAAGGAGCTGACCCAGTTGAAGTGTTAACCACTATGTCTGCTTATCTCATAAGGACTTTAAGCAAACGAGGTTACAAAGGATCAGCTCCAACCAACAATCAATTGAGGAATTCATCCAATTCTCGTCAACAAGCTACTATTGAGAATGGCAGGGTAATGGTTCAACCTATTCAACCATATCAGGGGAGACCTACTACATCAACCACCAATGCTCGCACGGTCAATTCTGCTCCAATGGTCAACAATCCTCCACGGGATAATTCCACAGGCAAGTTGAGAATGATTACATGCTACAACTGCAAGGAAGAAGGACACATGTCCAGGGATTGCAAGAAACCCAAGAGGAGAAGGGATGGACAATGGTTTGCAGAGAAGATCTATCTGGTGAATGCTCAGGCACAAGGAAGGGAACTTGATGAAGAGGAGCTTGCATTTCTTGCTGATCCAGGGATTGCTGAACAAGACACTGTCACCACACAGAATGCAGCATACCAAGCAGATGATCTCGATGCGTATGACTCAGACTGTGATGAATTTCAATCTGCAAAGGCTGCTCTCATGGCAACTATCTCCAGCTTAGGGCCAGAAAAGAGATCTGAGGTACTTATTAATACCACCGATAATACCACTGATGCTAGTATTCAACCACATCAAGTTGTGCAAGAGAGTGCTGATTCGAATGAGTCTTCGGTGGTGAGTCTATCAAATGAGGAGACAATCAATGATAGTAATATCAATGTGAGTCCCCAGACTTTGATTGAATCACAACCGGAAGCGATTTCGCATACGCCTACTCCTGCTCAACAAGATTTGGTCATGGTTCCTGCTACATTACTTAGCCAAATGAATGCTGCACTCTTAGAAACCCTAGCTAAGAATAAGAATTTGTATGATGAGCTTGCCTTAAGCAATGAGAAAGTTCAAACCTTGGAATTAGTGCCTTCGTCTAGTGTTCTAACAAATCCCGAATATGATCACTTTCGAAACAAACAAATGGGTCATTTCCAAGAAATTGAAAACTTAAGAGCAAATCTTTCTAATGAACTTAAAGAAAAGGAGTTAGTGGTCACTAATTTTCAAAAACTTCAAACGGATTTTGAGTCACTCGAGTCTAAGAAGAATGAAATGGAGATTAATGCTGCTAATAAGATTAGAAGTCTAGATTACTTGCTTTTAAGACAATACGCTGCTTCTCAACTAGTGCACTTATTTGATGCTTCATTTAGAGAATTTAACTTATCACGTCAAAAAGGCCTTCCCCCTAACCCAAGGTATGCAAAACAAGCTTTAAGACATAGTCCAAGACTTTATAATGCAACCCAATTAGGATTGGTCTTAGACCCGATTGTTATTTTCGATGATCGAACAAGTAAGGATCTAGTTGATGAGGATCGGTCATACAATTCTGCAAAATATCCCGAGTGTGATTATTTTAAAATGAATAAGGAGCTTGCTAAAACGGATTTTAGAATTCGCTTCCATATGGACAAAGATCTCATCACAGCACCAACCTACATGTTAGATCAAGAAAACCCTAGTACATTTCCTACACTTGTCAATATGGAAGGTCCTAAGGAAATTCCAAAGGATCTTCCACCTGTTAGCACTGTATGGTTAAACTTGCAAGAGATTAATCAATACTTTACTAATTTTGACAAGGTCATTTTGGAATGTACGACTTCAAATGGCCTAAACGCCGGAGAATGGGATTTCGAACACATGAACGAGGTGTTTAAAACTGAGATCAATCCGTTTGTCGAAAGTCTAAAAGGAAGTTTTGCATCTCTTAAGGAAAATCTTGAGTTTGAAATTGGAGAAGTTCAAAAAGTGTTTTATGAAATGGACACCGCTTACGAACTACAACTAATTGAAAAAGAAAAGATTTTATCCGAATATGACCGATTCTTGTCCGAAGTAATCTCGTGTGATGTGCTTACTACTGTAAATGTTAATTATTCGAATGAGCTTACATCCGCTATGATTAATTGTGATGTTGTGAATATATGTGATGATGTTTGTGATCTCTCTGTAAATGTTGCTGATACTGTAAATGAGGTAGATAATCATTCTTGTCACGAATCTAACGCTGAGTTTTTAAAGCTACAAGATTATTACAATTTACTTTCAAAACGCTTTAATCAACTAGAACAACATTGTATATCTTTAGAATTAAAACAACAAACTCAAAATGAGGATCTTTTGATATCAAATGGTTGTGAAAACGGTGTTGAGACGAGTGACAAGATGATTGCAATTGTTAAGGCATTAGAGGAAGAGATTATGAGATTGAAGAGAGATGTGTCATCAAATGAAACACTAAAATTGGAACTAGAGGCTGCAGAGTCTAAAAACCAGGTCTTAGAAATTAGACTTTCGTCTGTTCTAGGGGAGATGGATCGAACAAGACAGGGACTATCCGCTCTTTATGGTTCACTAGAAGAACGCTTCGCTTTTAATGCGGCACAGCAACAATCTTATGTTGAACAACTGAACCAAAAGTGCGAGGAAATCTCTGACTTGAACATCCTGCTCATTGACAGAAATATGGTTTTGGCTGAGTTAAAGGAGACACTTCTTCTCACCCGACAAGAAGTTGTTGATAACTTAGCTACCGACTCTGCACCGTCCACTAGTGCTCCAACAACCAAGTCAGTAGTGCTTTATAAGAACCCACTTCATAAGAGAAACCCGGTTACCTACGATGATTATATGAGGAATGCCATTAAGCATGTAGATCTTGTTAGGGATATATTAGACGATCTTTATGCCTTAGATCCCTCAAGTAGCTACTATTATTCGGCTCATGAATATATTAAGCGAGTTCAATATTGCTTAGCATATTTGCAATACATAGGTAAACCAGGCTCTGCACTACTTACTAATAGGCCCATTGCTGTAACTCCATTCAATAAGACTCTAGGAGCAAAACCGTCATTGGCACAATCAAGTAAGGCACCTTTAAAATCTGTTGCTAATGTTCCCACTTTGCCTTCTACAGGATTAAAAGAGACTACTATGGCTAAAGGATCGCCACTCAAGAAAGATAAGATCAAGCCCTCCACTAGTAGTGCCAAAAAGAAGAAAGTAGAAGATCACCATAGGAATGTTAGTTCAGTTTTAAATAAGAAGAATCATGTTAAGACTAAAAGCTCTGCGCCTGTGCAGAAGCCTAAACCATTTGTGAATTCTGATTTAAAATGTTGGAATTGTAATGAATGTATGTTTTCCCAACGTCATGATTTGTGTCTTATTGATCATGTGAATGAAATGAATGCCATTAGGAATGGTCTTGAATGGAAGCCAACGGGTAGAACTCGTGCCCAAGTTGGCTGGCAATGGCGTCCCACTGGTAGGACCTTTACATTAGATGGAAAAATGTGCCCTTTAACTAGGAATGCATCCATTGAGGTTAGGTCTGAGCGTCCTTTAGTAGGCACACTCGCACTCAAGTGTGGAAACAGCGCCCTTTAATTAGGTCAGCTCCCACTATAGTGCCTATCAGTGAAGAAATACCACATGATTTAAGCCAACTAGAATCTACACCACCAACTAGGAAGAAGAAGGCTAGGAAATCTAAGAAACCTAGAGTTAGCAAATCTAAGATTATTAAATCTGTACCTGCTAATAACAAGGAACACTCAGATTCCAATACCTCTACATTGTCCTCGTGTGGTGATATTTTCAGGTGGTCCAAATCATCCTCTGGTATTTGGACTCCGGTTGTTCAAAGCATATGACCGGAGATCGCTCGATGCTCCGAAATTTCGTCAGCAAGTTTCTTGGTACGGTTAAATTCGGGAATGATCATATAGCAAAGATAATGGGGTATGGTGAATATCAGATTGGAAACGTTACGATTTCAAGGGTATACTATGTAGAAGGTCTTGGTCATAACTTATTTTCAGTAGGACAATTTTGTGATTCCAACCTAGAGGTTGCTTTTCGACAACATACATGTTTCATCCGCAACTTGGAAGGAAAAGATTTGTTGAAAGGTTCTCGTGGTGCAAATCTTTATACGTTGTCCCTACAAGACATGATGGCCGCCTCTCCAGTATGTCTTCTCTCTAAAGCATCTAAGACCAAGTCTTGGTTATGGCATCGCAGATTATCTCATCTCAACTTTGATGCTATTAATCATCTGGCTAAAAACGAATTAGTTCGTGGTCTTCCAAAGCTTAAATTTCACAAGGACCATTTATGTTCCGCGTGTTCAAGGGGGGAAAGTACCAAGAAATCATACAGGCCCAAAGCTGAAGACACCAATCAAGAAAAACTTCATCTTTTGCATATGGATCTTTGTGGGCCAATGAGAACTGAAAGTGTGAGCGGTAAGAAATTCATTCTGGTTATTGTGGATGATTTCTCCAGGTTTACATGGGTTAGATTTCTACGTACAAAGGATGAAGCACCGAAGGCTATCATCTCTTTTCTGAAATTCATTCAGGTACGTTTGAATACTACTGTCCGCCGTATTCGTACTGACCATGGAACAGAGTTCGTCAACCAGACTCTTCGTGATTACTATGAAGGAGTTGGTATCTCACATGAAACATCCGCTGCACGCACTCCACAACAAAACGGTGTCGTTGAAAGACGAAATCGTACACTTATGGAAGCTGCTAGGACTATGCTTATTTATGCGAACGCTCCATTGTTCTTGTGGGCAGAGGCTATATCTACTGCATGTTTCACCCAAAACCGTTCTATCATTCGGAAACGCCATGGAAAAATACCTTATGAGCTTCTACATGACCGTAAACCCGATGTTTCATTTTTTCATGTGTTTGGTGCTCTTTGTTATCCAAACATTAATAGTGAGAACTTGGGTAAGCTTCAACCGAAAGCCGATATAGGTATTTTCATTGGTTACTCACCGTCCAAGAAAGCATACCGAATTTACAACCGTCGTCTTGGCAAGATTGTAGAAACTATGGACGCAGATTTCGATGAGCTGACAGCGATGGCTTCTGAGCAACACAGCTCTGAACCCGCGCTTCATGAGATGGGAACCGGTGCTATTAGTTCCGGATTAGTTCCCAATAATCCTACTTCTACATCATTTTTACCACCATCAAGGCCCGAGTGGGATAAACTGTTTCAACCGTTGTTTGACGAATTCTTTGATCACCCAAATGATGAAGTTCCAGCACCCGTAGTGATAGCTCCAATTCCTGAAGTTGTTGCTCCAGCCAATGAAGCTTTATCTAATGCATCTTCAATTCACATTGAACCGGATGCACCTTCACCAAGTGATTCTCAAACTACACCTGAATCGTCACCCCTACTTGTGCCTAATGATGTGGAAGAGGATTCTATTGATCACGATTTGGAATATGCTCACCTGCAAGAGCTTCCTTTCTTTGGTGTAGCGATACCTGAAAACCCTTCAGCCGCGTCTACCTCAGAAGAAGCTCCTTCTATTGTTCACTCCAGACCACTTAGGATTGAAAACCATAGCACTAAATGGACAAAAGATCACCCAATTAGGAATTTCATTGGAGATCTAGATCGACCAGTCTCTACACGCCATCAATTACAAGAGAGTGCTCTCTATTGCTACTTTGATGCATTTATCTCTGAAGTTGAACCTAAAGATTGGCAGCAGGCTATGACTCAATCATCTTGGATTGAAGCTATGCCAGAGGAACTAAATGAATTCCAACGACTTGAAGTAAGGGAATTAGTTCCTCTCCCTGACAAGGTTAACATCCTTACCTTGTTATGGGTTTATAAGGTTAAACTTGATGAGATGGGTGCGGTATTAAAGAATAAGGCTAGATTGGTTGCTAGAGGATATAAACAAGCCTTGGGTATAGACTTTGAAGAATCTTTTTCTCCTGTGGCAAGATTGGAGGCGATTAGACTATTCCTTGCGTATGCTGCTCATATGAACATGATCGTCTATCAAATGGATGTGAAGACGGCATTTTTGAACGGTGAACTAAGGGAAGAAGTCTATGTTAGCCAGCCGGATGGGTTCGTTAGCACGGAGTTTCCTAATCATGTGTACAAGCTTAAGAAGGCTCTCTATGGGTTGAAACAAGCTCCACGCGCGTGGTACGATCTCCTTTCAACATACCTCATCGCGGAAGGCTTCTCCAAAGGCAAAGTGGACCCCACTCTATTCACTCTCAAGGAAGGCAACGACATGATTCTGGTACAAATTTATGTTGATGATATAATATTTGCTGCCACTAACATAGAATTGTCAAATCGCTTTGAGAAGATAATGTCCACACGCTTTCAGATGTCGATGATGGGAAAAATTTCATTTTTCTTAGGATTACAGATTTCTCAGAATCCCAGAGGCATCTTTATTAATCAATCCAAATATGCTCTAGAATCTCTTAAGAAATATAAATTTGAAAATTGTGAACCCGTGGACACTCCAATGGTGGAGAAATCCAAGTTAGATGAAGATAGGAATGGGACTATTGTCGATCCAAAACTTTACCGTGGGATGATCGGCACCCTTCTATATCTGACTGCTAGCAGACCTGATTTGCAATTTGCTGTATGCATGTGTGCCCGGTATCAGGCTCGGCCTACCGAAAAACACCTACATGTAGTTAAAAGGATCTTTCGGTATCTAAAAGGAACACTTCATCGTGGTCTATGGTATCCGAAAGATTCCTCCATTGCTTTAATATCATACGCAGATGCCGATCATGCTGGATGTCAAGACACGAGGCATAGCACTTCTGGATCTGTGCAACTCCTTGGAGATAGATTGATCAGTTGGTCTTCAAAAAGGCAGAAAAGCGCTGCAATTTCTAGCACGGAGGCTGAATACATCGCCATGTCCGGTTCTTGTGCTCAAGTCCTTTGGATGAGATCACAATTAACTGACTACGGTTTGGGATTCAACAAAATCCCGATGTATTGTGACAACAAGAGCGCCATTGCCCTTTGCTGCAACTATGTTCAACACTCCCGGGCCAAGCACATAGACATTCGCTACCATTTCATTAAGGAGCAGGTGGAGAACGGAGTGATCGAGCTGTATTTTGTCACTACTGAGTACCAGCTGGCGGATATGTTCACCAAAGCCTTAGATCGAGGACGAATCGAGTTTTTGATCGACAAGCTTGGCATGAAATCATTCACTCCAGCGACTCTCAAAGAGTTGGCAGAAGAATCAGCTGAATAGTCGTGGTAAACAATTCAGAGTATCCTTTGTTCGTGATCATGTATATTATCGTAAATATATAAACCACAAAAAGAAAATACAAAAATATAAAACCAACAAAAATCATAAAAAATATAAAATCTACAAAAACCATAAAAATTATAAAATCAAGAAAAACCAAAAATATTTTTCGTTTTTTTAAATCGGGCATGTCTTTTAGTACGGTAATATTTACGGCCTTAGAAATGTCGATCAATATTGACACGGTGCCATAAATAGAGTCCGTATAAAAGTTGTACTTTTTTAAAACATGCCCATTATGGCTTGTAGTTATTTCTGACTGCAACCCGGTTTTCATATTAAAGTCACGTATTTCCTTGGAAAACGTTGGCTCACAACGGGAATTAATTTTCTCGGGCATGATTTACAAGCCAAATCATGCAAAGGGATCAAGTTTATTTTACAACTTGGTCCAACACGAGTTAGTGTACGTCTCAGTGCATTTATTTGTCAAAATAAGAGAAATCTTATTGCCACCACGAATCGATCTTTTCAAAACATCAATTGGAAAATGTTTTTCATCATCATGTGCCTCGTTAAACAATGACTACAGCTCTTTAAATAGAAAACGGGTCATCGTTTAAGGGGGAGAAAATGTTAAGTCATCTTTCACATCAAAAAGATCTTCCAAAAACTCAATGGTTAATGGTTGGTTTGCTTTGGCATTTGTCTTGTTGTTGCTTATAAGTTTGTCATGAATAGATTTGTGCGTGTGTTAAGATAGGTTAATCACTAAGGCTCGGGAATTTAACATAAGATAGGGTCAAAATGACAAGAATTAAAACTTGGAAAAACAAAAGAATTTTGATTGAAGAAAGAAGAAAAGTTGAGGGGGTAAATTTGACAATATGTCAAACTTGTGAAAACTTGACCTAGTCAAATCTCACCCACCCCCGTCTCTTCTTTTCTTTCCCTGTCTGCTTGTTTTTCTCCTTTGCCCGCCATTGAAACAATCACACAAACAAACACAAACAAAATCTCCTATTTTCTGTGAATCAAACTTCAAGATCTTCAAAAAGGTATATTAAATCGGCTTAACATTCATTCAATTCAAGTTAATTATCTCCTTTTAAACTGGAATCAATCGATTGAAGTTTCTGCTTAAATTAGGGTTTAATTAATTGGGGGGTTTTGCCTCGGATTGATTCGGAATAGCACAAATTGAACTAATATGGCCTTTAGAACTCTTGAATCAAACGAATTAGTGCCTAATTAGAAAAAATCGTAACTGTTTGAACTTTCCGCATAGGATGGACTTTCCGCATAAGGCACTTATTCAGAATTAAATAAACTTTCCGAATAGGAGGATTATTCCGAATAGAAGCTTTATTCCGCATATGATAATCTTTCCGAATAGAAGCTTTATTCCGCATAGGCAGTTCTTTCCGAATAAGAATTTTATTCCGCATAGACAGTTCTTTCCGAATAGAGTTATATTCCGCATAGATAGATCTTTCCGAATAGAACTTTATTCCGCATAGAGAAATCTTTCCGAATAGAACTTTTATTCCGCATAGGCCAAAACTTTCCGAATAAGAATTTTATTCCGCATAGAGAAATCTTTCCGAATAGGAATCTTATTCCGCATAGATTGATCTTTCCGAATAGAAAATTTATTCCGCATAGGCCTAATGTTCCGAATAGACCTTTTATTCCGCATAGGATTTTTATTCCGCATAGATTGTTTATTCCACATAGACCAATTATTCCGAATTGAATGTTTATTCCGAATAGAAGATGTTTGAATGTTTTACAAGCTTAAGGGATTAGGTCATATGTTCAATGCTTAGGTTTAAAGTCATAATGATATTCATATTTGTATGTTTCAACCTTTGTGTTTTATCTTAAGCAGAGACGATGACTAACCCTACAATACAACAAATACAAGACACCAGAGCCACCGCCATTGCCGAAGCCAAGTCTCTAAAGTTTCTTCCAAACAACTTCCGTTTGAAGGAGGTATCTCATTCTACCCATAATGGATTTAAGGTAGGTACAGCCATACTTGATAAATCTCATCTAAAGCATGCGCTAAGGAGAAGTGCTTCAGTGCCCTATGACTACCTTTACGAGTTCTGGGCTACCAAAGAGAGGACGTCGAACAAAATCACATTTTCCTTGGACAACAAGCAGCAGACGCTTACGGTGTCAGACTTCAGGAAGATCTTTGGATTTCGGCCGACACTCAAAGGCCTATCATACTCAGCTAACCCGACTAAGGACCAGATCATGGAAATGTTCACTGCCATTGGATGTCTTGACATACGAACCGTGTCTGAGTTTACTACTGCCAAAGTTGGTCAACCATGGAAAGCTATTTTTGGGATTCTAAGCCGATGTTTCACACCCAAAACAACTGGGTTTGATGCTGTTCGTCCGCCAATCATCAAGATGTTTTATGGTATGTTCAAAGGTATGGGTATTGATTATGCATCATTGCTATGGGAGGAGTTTACTTTTCAACTCTTCACAAACACGAAGGGTAAGGTTAAAAGTTACCAGTACCCTAGGTTCATTAAGCTGATCATACATTACTTTATGGAAAACGATGCATCTATTGATAAGCGTGCAGGTAGTCGTCACCACACGATAGATGATGATGATTTGGTAGACTTAAGGCAGGAGACTCATTCGAATACGGTTATTCCTGGTCCCATTCCCAGTCATCTTCTGACCGATGAGATTATCGCATCTGATGATTACAAGAACTTGCTACAAGAAATTGAGAATCAACGAGCAAGCATTCTAGCAGGTGAAGACTCATCTACCACGGTTAAGAGCAAAGGTAAACGGAAGCAAACAGCTTTACCTGAACCCAAAGCCAAAAAGAAGAGACTGCAGTTAAGAAGGGAAAGGGTACGGCTGATGAGTTAGTTCTCCACAATGAAGAAGATATTGATGATCCTACTCTTAACAAGGCTGAGAGAAAAGCAATGAAGATAGCTCTCGAAAAGAGTAGGAGAGATACGGGTGGTAGTGGTTCGGGTGCACGGGTAAATATTGAAGAAGAGTACGAGGAGCCAGAGGATGTTTTTGAGTTTGGATCACCTGAAAAGTATTCTACTTCGAAGGAGACATCCACCCCCCCTGTTTCAGCAAGTGTTGAAAAAGAGTCTGGTGCTCCTACAATCATAGTGTCTACTCAACCTTTAGCAACTCAACCTCCACCAATACAACCCTTACCAACCAGACCGGTTTCAACACCATTTCTTCCACCACCAATAACTCCCATCCTTAGTACCATAGTAACAACCGAGCCTATTCCATCAACCCAGAGCAGCTCTGCAACGTCTACAATGGCTGCATTGGTAATGGCCGAAATGTTGGATAAACATACGGATAATCACAAAAGAGAGATGGATGAACTTCGCCAAGAGCTACATAGACGAGTTCAAAGTGAAGAAGCATCTAGGAAAGCCCAAGAAGAGATGCTTGCTAAGTTTGCTGCCGAGATGGAATTGACGCGAAAAGCTCATGCAAAAGAACTAGCTCAAGTTAAGAAGGCTGAAGTTGATAGGTATGAAGCACGACTTACGAGACTTCGAGCTATTAAGGATAACTACAAGGAGCAGAAAGAAACTCTTGAAGCTTCTATTGAGGAGAGAGTGAAAGAATCCGTTGAATCCATTATGCCTAAACTGCGTGATGAATTGAAGACACTCGCTGCTGATAACTTGATGATCAAGTCATCCAATCCTTCTAAATCCGCCTACAAAATTGCCTATGACTTGACGGATTTTGAGATAAAGAAGATCCTCAAAGCTCGTATGAGGGAACTTGGATCGTTTGATAAATCTAAGATTCAACGGACACTCTATAAATCCCTGAATGACGCTATCATGGAGGATGATAGGTTGTTCAAGACGTTTGGAAGTGTGGTACCGTACCACATTCTCCCTGAGGAAGAAAGGGAAGAGAGTGAAGAAGAAGAGGGTACTGGTGAAGAAGAGGAAGAAGAAGAAGAAGAAGATAAGGATGATGATGATGATGAGGATGATGATGATAAGGATGATGATGATGATGAGGATGATGATGATAAGGATGATGATGATGATGAGGATGATGATGATGAGGATAATGATGATAATGATGGTAATGATGGTGGTGATGGTAATGAGGAGAGTGCTAAAGGGAGCAACGAGGATAACGATAAGGATGATGATGGGGGTAAACAGCCTGAAAAGGGGGACAAGGTTGCCAGCTCAAAGAAACCTGCTAAGTCTGGAACCAAGTCTAAGAAAGATGCAGCAGCAAAGGAAAAATCTACTTCCACGGAATCCAGACGATCCAAGTGGCGCCACGATGTGAATGCTACTGCAGCGTCATCGATTCCTGGTACATCTATTGCTGTATCTATACCTGTTACCACTAACCCTGTTAGTTCTATTGTTGTTGCTCCTGTGATTGCAGAATCGGTAACTGAAACTGAAGCTGCACAACACTCACCCGTCCATGACACTGCCGAGATGCCTGAATCAGAACCAGCAGATGTTCACGTTTCCACTCCTCTACAACAAAAACCTCAATCTACTGTTCCTGAATCAAGCACACGGGACTGGGCAGACACGTTGGAGATTGACGAGACTGCACCGCCACAGGCTTGGATCACGGCAGCGGCGCAATATGATCCGATCACAGACGCTGACAAAGATGTTTTGTATCTTCGTATCCGCAGTCCGATTGACTTATGTGCATTTCTTGCTCATGAGTATAAGACTTCGGTTACTCCATCTTTGGTGAAGAAAGCGCTGAAGGATAAGAGACTTCGCGTCAAAACCCGATTGACCCAAATGGAGTTCGAGTATTATGCCGATGAGATCCTGAAAGCCCTGAATACCGTTCAACGGCCAGGTCTTCATGAATCAGAAAGAGCCCCACCTCCACTTGATCCTACTCAAGATAATCAGATTGCTCTCGACTTCTTCGTCACCAATGATCTTGTGTATCTTCTGAAGGGGTCATCAAAGTACGCAACCTCCCTGACCTTGCTGAAAGCTGCCAACTGGGGGACAATACCCTTTATCGAGGAAAAGGTAAACCGACTCTGGGTCCCAAAGGTAAACCGTAATTATGATATGTATGCTGTCGTAGGTGCATCACACTGGGACGAACGAGTTCGAAGGGCGTACAGGGGCTGCTGTCTAGTCAATTCAGGGAGTAACGTTAGATCCGATATCCGCATCTCCAGCATCTTAGGGTTGAAAACTGAAGCCAAGAATGGCTATTATCATGTGACGGAGATTCGTTTGAAAAGGGAGGATGACAGAGAATACAAAATCCAGCAGGGAGATTTTTCTATCATTCGCCTTGAGGATATCGAAGATATGTTGCTTTTGATGACCCGAGATCAACTCACACATATTCCTCGTGAAGACCTCATTGCCTTGAATACAACACTTCGTATGTTCACACGAAGTGTTGTTATCAAGAAACGAGTTGAAGATCTTCAGTTGGGAGTCGAAAGCTATCAAAGGAAGCTTAACCTAACCCGTCCAGTGAATCAAGTGTTACCTCAACATGTAGATAGATGTCCCTATACCGGCATTTCAGTCCCGAATTGCGGCATTTTATACTTGAACAGTCGAGGTTTAATGAAGTTTATGAGGGTGGGTGAGCTTTATAAGTACAATGATGGGACTCTTCTACAAGTCAGAGGAAAATTGGAGCATCTTAATTCGGGTGGGACTTTACCAGAGATGACCGAGGATTGGCATAAGGGTTATCGGCAGATGGCGAATTATGTGATCAAGAAGATTGATCAAAAGCTCCGTGAACGTAGATTGATGAGGAGCTTGGAAAGATTCGTTGGTGGAAGACCATATTTAGTGCACCACAAGCTACTGCAACGATCCATCTAATGGGTCGTACATTTCAGGTCCACTTCATATTGGTTTTTCAATTGTGAATACGTATATTTGTGAATATTGTGCTTTAATGGCTTGATGTAGTGTTAAGGTATGATAATTTTTCAAGAATTTCTCACGAGATTCTAAATCTTTCAAAATATATCATACTAAAGCACTACAACTATCCCTTATTAACTTAAGGGGGAGCATGAACATGTTCTATGGCCAAACATCGATTTCATTTTTACCCAAAGACCGGTTAATCCATTCAATATCCCAAATATTAATGGTTAACATTTTGGATAAGGGGAGAAAATGGGATTATGGATATTTAAATGATACTTGGCTAAAAGATGAAAAAGACTTAATGATTATCCAACTTAATATGTGTAAAGAACGTGTTAAGGGGGAGCGTTTTTGATGAACAAAACACCTAAGGTACAAAACTTTTGATTTCAATATCACAAGTACCTTAAGTGATTTTCAATGATTTTTCATGGTGGCAATTCCTTCCCAAAACACGCTTAATTCACGACGAATGTGGTGACAAAAGGGTGGTAGGAATAGGTTTAGTCCAATGATTCATCAGAGCCGATGGAATCTTCCCAAGGACAATTCCCTAGATAGAATTAGAAGTCCTAGGAAAGATGGAGAAAGAATGTGCACGTAGCTGAATGCCGACCAAGTACTTAAGCTAGCACTGGAACAATCACAACAAGGTGCTAGTGATGACGTATTGGTAAGCATTGAAGGGGTTGAAGAATGAAAAAGAATTGTAAAGATAAAGGGTGTAAAGAAAGAAGCCCTCCTTACAACTTTAGGCAGAAACCGTATGCTATTGAGGTCATTTTTGCTAATGATTCTCGGTATTGAAGAAAGACATCATGGACCCAGTGATGCAATGCACAACCCTTCCCACCTAACTCAAATATCTCTCAAAAGGTATTTGTTTTAATCACACGGAGATCAACACGTTATCTATTGGTTTATTCACTCCGAATAGACTGGTATTGAAAAGGTGGCACTCCTCTCCAGCCATCGCTCACTAAATCAAAACGCACAATCGAGTCTAGAGCCAAGAGATCATCAAAAGTCTCATTAGGACACTTTCCATTTATTCCTTGCTTTCTCACACACTGTGAAAAGTAAGAGATTTTCATGAGTCCTACGCAGTATTCCTGTAATATTGCCAGAACATCCGAGTAATACGTAAGTATTACAATGAATATGGAAATCTTGCTTGAGCCAACATCAAACAAGCTCATGGTAGGTTACACGTGCGGTTCTTTTAGAACCAATCTTGTGAAAAACTGGAAAGAAACAGTGGTTTAATTCTTAATTGAACTTAAACTCGTTCCAGGCCTCTATGCATTATCATATGATCTTGCCAGAACACTCAGAGTGACTCTTTATTGATCACAGTGACGAGTGGAAATCCTGCTAGTGTTAACATCAAACAGCACTTGGTAGGTGACGTGCAAGATTCGTTATGAATTGAGCTCGTGACAACTGGAAAGCAACGATGGTGAAAATCTTAATTGAAATTCACTTGTTCCAGGTTTCATGAATTGACGGCTTCAAAAAAATCACAAGGATAATCTATCCAAGTGATTCACTCTTTATGTTCGCAGTCAGCTTTAGACGGTCGAATAAAGAGAACGGGTTTACCCGCGAAATCCTGTCAGGAAGTTACTTAATTGAAACTATCCGTCACGGGTACGATATCTAATATCGTCCAACGGTCTTCACCGACCGGAGGTAAAATACTACCGAATTAGAATAAAATGTTCAAAGCCATTTTATTCGTGTCGTTGCTGTGTACCTGTTAAAGACGGTGGCGTTGCTGTGTACCTGTTGAAGACGGTGGCGTTGCTGTGTACCAAGTTAAAGACGGTGGTGTTGCGGTGTACCTGATGAAGTCGTTTTCACATGCTTATGTTTTTCTGCAACAAAGTTCAGCAAAAAATTCAAGAAAGTACAAGATGAAGTCTTCCGCTGTAACAAACTCTGAAACTTTCGAGAATTTAACAAAAAGACATAAGTGTGTGGAACATGGAATCACGAGGAGGCAAAATTCACAAGTAGGCAAAGATCGCACGTGAAAGGCCAAAAGAACAATGCTCACAAGCCAAAGCCCAAAAAAGATCAAACCAAGAAAAAGAAGAAAAGACTACGAGCTAAAGAACAAAGACTTAGTATAGTATGCTAGGTTTAGAACTTTGTAACGTGGAGTGACCTCCCTTAGGGGGAGATTGTTAGAAATACGTTTTAACGTATATTATAAGTATCGGTCACTCCACAATATGATTTATGTTGTAATAGCTCGTAGTTAACAAATAGTTAATTGTTACTTATTAAGTTAAGTAAGAACCGGTCCATGGGCTTGTCATGGACCGGCCCAAGCCCAATGTTTCTTGGAAGTATAAATACCCCTTTCCTCCTTGGAAAGGGGTTGGTTGTTGTTCACTTATCACTTTGATATTAAAGACACATAGTTTTCTCTCTCTTTCTCTCTCTAGTTTCTCTCACTAGAAAACATCAACCCACTTCATAGATTCATAGGTTATCAATATTCTACACATATATGTTTTTATGATCCTTGTATCGCCCATATGGCTTTTATAATTTTAATTTGGTTATTAACATGATTTCTAGGGTTTATAAAACCCTAAAAATGTGTTTTTGGTGATTCAATACCTTAAAAACCTTTTCATATGGTAGATCTTTCTAGATCAGCCCTAACTATGTTCTAATAAGTTTATTATATAGTTTTTATAAAGATCTAGATGTCCTATGATCATCTAGATCACTAAACAGGTTAATAGAAAGTCATGACCCAAGGTTGTCCTGTTTTTGGGTCATCTTGTAAGGACTATAAAACAAGTTTCGTAATACCTTTTTAAGTGTTTCAAAAACCTAAATAATCTAATATGAATCTAGTTTTCATATCTGGTTTCTAATCATCTTGTAAGGGTATAATCAAAGTCTAATGTTCGGATCTTTGAAAACAGTCCTTAAAAATCAGAAAATAGGTCATCTTGTAAGAGTCATAACTTGAGTTTCGAGATAGCTTTTTAAGTGAATCCAGAGCCTAAAACTATCTACTTGGAATGTACTTTTCAAATCTGTTCTTTAATCATTGGTTAAGGTTTTAGAAAATGGATTTACAGTAGGATCAAATGGCGGTTTTTGGGAAAGTGAATAATTAGAGTTTTAAATCACCAGATCATGGAACCTTGTAATCCTTGTGTTTGGTCAGTATATAAGATGTTATTAATATACATATATTAGCCTTGGTGACACAGAATTATGACTTATTGCGTTGTGTACGGTTCTTTGATTGTTCTTGCATTTAAGTTACGGATATTCGGTTCTTTTAGTAAGAACACTTCTTTTACTCTTTTGAATACTTCAATTTGATCAGCCCCTATGACATTTCTATGTTCCCCACATCATTATATGCTGTTTTGATATGATTTTTGATTTCATTGCCTTGTTATGATCCCTTTGTTTGATATGCCTTCATATGTTCCCTTTTGATCAATTATGATATATGCTTTGATATGCCCTTTTGTTATGAACCCTTATGCCCGAGCCATACTTTGTTTCCTAGTTATGGAGGTACCATGATCATGTTGATTTATGCACCAACGACATGACACCATCTGGGGTGGTGTGATTAGACCCCGACATTCCCTTTTCATGCACATAATTATTTGTGATATTTTGAGTGCGTATGCTAGTCATGAGCTAGTGTACGTGCTATTCTGTTTTGTAGGAGGCGTATGAATGCATCCTAGGTTTTTGGTTAAATATGATTTGATGTATTGGGTCGTGTGTGCTATACACCCTATATCGCTTTTGGTACATTAGGTTTGGTCGCCTATGTACATTTTGGGAGAACCGTACAACTGCACGTGATTATGTGTGATATGAGATGATATTTGGGCTCGTGGGCATTTTGATACCTTTCATTCATACTCTCTTTGTGATCCACATATACATTCTTTGTTCATACCTTGTGATATCCGCAACTTCGTTTCCTTCTTTACTTTAACTATTTTGTTATATCCGTTCACTCGGTGTTTTGCTCAGCCGTTTTATTTTCCATGCGGCAGGTATTAAGTGGGAGGCTGGGCTATGAGAGTGTGGGCTTACCTAGAGTTAACCAATAGTTTAATAACCCATTATGACATTTTAATGATTTAATACATTTGCATTTTGGACCCCGTTGTTTTGGGGATTTTTGTTATTAAGATATTACTTTGAGTATTATGGATTTAATAAAAGTTTCAATTTAGCCCTTTTAAAATATGATGTATCTGATGTGACACCATAAATGTTTACACTTTGTCTCTTTTCGGAGCTGAGTGTAACACATTCTTTATCTTTATGTTAATTACATTGTATGCATAGATAATCGATCATATCCGCGGCGTTTACTCTTGATGCATGTATCTATACTATCTAATATATGGATGTTTTGTACAAGTCCTCTAAAGCTAGCACCATTAAATTCTGTTGATGTGTCAGTCCTATATTAAATCCTATATTTGGAAAGTACTACACAACTATCATTATTTGTTTACAAAAATAACAATAAGTTTGTAAAAGTGTTTTTTAAGTTTAAAAAATAAAAAAATAATAAAAAAGTTTTTTTAAATCCATGAAATGTTTTTTTAATAAAAAAATAATGACACATCTTTCTAAAGTTCAAAAAAATCAAATCTATCTATATCTATATCTATTTTAACTAATAAACCAAAATAATTTACAAGTTCTTTAAGCTTAAAAAATTAAAAAACCTCCCTTAATTAACCCACATGTACAAGCCTTTTAAGCTTGAGCATTAAAATTGCCATTAAAACATTCCTATTATAACCACTTTTTGGCATAAACCCGGATGGCTGTAAACTATAACCACTTTTCAAAACGCTGGAATAATTTAGGTAATGCTTTTAAGGCATTAAATTTGTAAAACGCGTTTTTAAAAAAATGTGACGCTCCTCTCCTAAAATAAAGCAATCCATAATGTTACCCTAAATCATCATACTATATAAATCCATTCCTTGCTCAACACTTTTTCCACAATGCTCGGCCTCATGTTTTGTGCAATCTGTTAGATTCAAAAACTCCTTTCTTAATCTCTATTCTTTGTAATGTTGCCATAGAATGGAATGGATTTAGGTTCATTCCTGCAACAGCATTGGTCAATTGCTTGCACAATAATATGGATTGTTTGATCATTGTGTTGCACAAACAAATCTGTCTTTTTGATCTTCATTCAGTGAAAAATAAGTAATTGAATGAAGATTGATCTCGATTGAGAATTGAATATATTTGACGAGGTAAGTTAAATACGACCTACTTCCTAAGACGGGTCTTTTTTTTGTTTATATCAGTTTTGTTAATTTGTTGATTTTTTTTGTTGCAGAAACAAGAACTGGGAGCTTTCACTAATACTTTCTGGCAAGTTTTTTTTTATTTTTATCTAATTCATAAAACACCTCAAACATATATATCTCCCCAAATACCCCAAAAATGGCTCATGATCAGTTAATCCGCAAAACAAAAAATATGATTTTTATCATAATAATCTTATTAATAAAATGATTTTTATGTTTTGATCAAATCAATTCAATTAGAAAAACGCTATAATTTTTTGGGGAAACCTAATATTTTTTTATAATTTGTATGTTTTACATATTGAAATATGTTTATATATTAATACAGGAGAAATTTTTTGTAGAACCATTTTACAGATTGGAATATGTTCAGATCAGTTTAGGATGGGAAGGCTCTTCCTGATGGACCTGTTGTTATATCTCCTGTATTTTTCTGTCTTTTTTTTTGTAAAGGTAATGGGTTTATTATGTCTGGCTTCTCATTTTTCTGATTTGACATTTGGATAGAGTATATGTCTTTTTTTTATTTCTTTATAAAAGATATGAGGGTGAATCATGTTTTGCCGACTAAATGATGTTACAAAAGAAGCGTAATGAATACTCCATATTTCTAAGCCCAAATATAGTATGAAACTATGAATTGTAATTTGATTGCTTTCAACATGTGTTAAGATGATTCAGATGCATGAGCTTTGTTTGCTCCATTTTATCTCATTAGTTTTTAATGCAACAGGTGAGAATCCATATTTAGATATTGTCCAAAACATTGGAGGAAGATGCTTTTAGGCAAGTAACTCTCGATCCCTGAGGCATGTGAATCTTAGCCAATGAATAAGTTGCACCACTATGATGTAGTAAATTTTGTTGTTTGCTTTCTATTTGATCGCTACTTATCAATTCATGTTTTTATACAACATTGAACTGCAGGCCATAACATGGATTTGCTGTCAGTCACCAATGACCTTTGGGCAGTCAACATAAGCAGGATGCATTAAGGTATGATCCATTTTCTTATAATATGATCTAACCAGTGAGAAAATATGTAAGATACATAAATACACATTTTGTTTCTATTTATCTACTAAAAACTTATTAAAACATATATTATTGATTCAAGTTTTTCTCTTCGTATCGTGGTATTAAAAAAATCGCAAGTTAATTAATTCATGGAGATTTCATTTTTAGTTAATCTTTTGTGTCGTTTTAGTACCTTAGTTCTCTTATATTGCCATTATAGATAAGCATAGTAAAAAATCAAGAACATTTAACCGAATAGTCAAATTCGCTATTACACATCCAAAATTTTGAGACGCCCTCTACATTATATACTCATCCATAGATATTGATATGTCGTCATTGGGTCCCTTCGTGTCGCTGCACCACCATAATTCATCAAATGATTTTTTGGTTAGTAGTTTGATCACACATGTCTGTTTTAGCATTTGTTTCATTTGGTTGTTTATTGTCTTTGTTATGTTGAATTTGTTTCATATGATTTTTGTGATCTAGATAATGAATGATATCTGTTCCATAAACTTTTAATGGATCTATTTATACTGAAAAATGTTCTTGATAGTTCATATATAAAATCACCATGAGTTATTTAATTTATATAGTGCTAACGCAATTTTACTTTAACATGAAAAGAGTCTTAATTATTTAAGATCGACACAATACCGTTTGGAAGTGCAACACAAATTACATGATATTCACAGCTCACAAATAATTACTTGCTGCATTTCTATTATCCTCCCCACCACGAACAAAATGGCATAAGCTATACCATTTGGAAGCTATACTATCATGACATGTAAATAATTTCACATAAGCTATACTATCAGGAAGAAGGTTGTTATCTGGACTTTAAATCGGATTTTAGAAAACGCACATACTCATGTTGTACCATCTCCCCTCCATTAACACGATCAAATTGATATGTTGGTTTTTTGGTATATCTGTATGTGCCAGGCTTGACAATTCAGTGTCTACGTGCAGGTATATAATAGAAGTATGGGCTGGATTTAAAGAACCAGGATGTAGACCCGTATCCATTCAGGTAATAGTTTTGGTTACTGAATTTCTGCTTATGTGAAATTATTTACATGTCCTGATAGTATAGCTTAGAGGGGAAATTTTCATTATGTTGCTTATAATGTGTTCGACTCGAGTGTTTCATGTCTTATGGTCCAAATTGGAAGGCCAATAAAATAGCTTAAAAGTAAACTGATAAAATAGGTCAAACATGATTAAACAGAACTTTCACCTGAAAAAAGTCTACTTTTTTCTATGTTTGGCAGGTAAACTTATGTTTGATTTTAAGTGTCTTTGGGTGAGTCTATGTTTATTTGCATGTGAGTGTTTAATTTTCGCTTGATGTGACTGTTGAAAATAGTACTGTAATAAACTTATGAATAATTTGTAAGCTCAAACTTTGTGTTTAACAACAATGCAGGAAAATGGACCACCAATGTTTAGTCACAAGGAATAAGATTTATATTTCAAGTTGCAGGTATCATATTATATTTCATGTCTGTATATAGGTAAAATGGACCACTAATGTTTAGTGACAAGGAATAAAATTCCATGTCTGTATATAGGTAAAAATATAGTCAATCCGATTACGCAAATGTGCAGGAGTTGTCATGGTGAAGAATGATAGCAAATTAGATTATTATACGAGTGGCTTAGTAAGGTTAAAGATGATTGAAAGCTTACTAACGAAAGGTTGTACCTCACAATAAACATTATTAATTGTTTTTTGGCTGCTGACTATATTACAATGTGTTGGCCGTACTGCAATGTTCATTACATCAAAATACCAACGTTTGAAATCGTTATCATTTTTTTATTCAAATCTTACATATTGTATATACTATATAACCTGAAGACTGTTATACTAATATTTAGTTTCAAGGTAAAATGAATATAATATGTTCGCTTGATACCCGGGTGGCCGGGTGTATAGAAGTGTATATATGTCCCTTATAGGCTTAAACCTACCATTGAATTAGTCCATAAAGGTCACAATGTCACATTATTCATTTTAATCAACAACATGGCATTTGCAATGATTTTTAATGTGATGCATTCTTCTTAAATAAGCAATACAAGCCAACCATTTCTATTGTGATCACATTCTCATTTTGATTATATTTTCATTTGACTTTTACGAAATGATTGGAAGACAATTTTTTTAATTGTTACAAAGTTAAACGCTTATCGAATACACTATGTTTCTAATATTAGTGTCTTCATCTATTACCATGATTTATTTCTTTTAACATTAAATTATGTCTATTATTTCTTACAAAAATCACTCATTAAACTAAATTTGACGTTAGACGGGTCATAATAACTTTTATTGTTCAGCTTTAAAGTGTTAATGCAATGGGCAATTTATTTTCACTTAATTGGAACTCACATCCGTCATGCCTGAAGACCATAATGGATCGAATGCTTTTTTTTATTATTGTTACAAAATTTAGTAGCTTATCGAATACTTCATATTCTTTATATTATTATATTCATATATTACGAGAAACCGTTTTATTTTTTTGAATATAAACATCTGTTAATTTTTTTTACGAAAATCATCCTTTAAACTACTCCCGACGTTAGACGGGTCTTTAAGCTAGTTTTCTAATAAACCAAAATAATTTACAAGCTCCTTAAGCTTGCAAAATTAAAAACATTTCCAAAAACAACTCAATTGTGCAAACCTTTTAAGCATCTACATTAAATTTGTCATAAAAACCATTCTTTAATTAACTTATTATTTTGCACCATGTTTTGAAAAAACTAGAAGACGATTTCTTTTCATCATATAAAAATTTTATTCACTAATTAATTGTAAACCTTGCCATATATACTAGGAATTTAATTACAATGTTTTTTTTGTAAAATAGCTTATACATACACAACAAATATACAATGTAAGTACAAACTTACATAAAAAAAAACTTTAAGAGACTTCATAATTTTTTTTAAACGGATGATAAGTAGAAAATTTATAAATAAAATGAAATAAGATTTTTTATATAAATAATCATTATTCTTTTACTAAAACATAATTATTATGATGTGTTCTATATAAATATATCTAAAAAAACTAACGTTTTGTAATTTTAAACGTTAAAAAGTTATAATAAAAAAAATTTAAAAATTATTTAAACAATCATTATACAAAAAATGAATGAAACTTATTTTAAAAAAATATAAAAGCACAGTGCATAACTACTTTTAAGAAAAATAAAAATAATAAGAATAAAAGTTATATAATTATGGCAAGTCAACAATTATTTAAATTTTGAGAATCAAGTTAATGAATATCGTATTTAAATGTTATGTTATGTAACTTTTGAAATTTGAAATTTGAAAAAATTTATTACTGTATCCTAAAGCAAATAAATCACATTAGCTTCTCCAACACAATTTATATTCAAATTATTACAAAATTTCAATCACCATTAAATGCTATTAACTATTTATGTAAAGTCAAAACTAAAATTGTGTTATTTTTATAAAGTCATTATGTGGTACTAGTCGTGTACCCGCGCAATGCTGCGGCGGGTACCCGACAAATAAGTTTTTCGACAAAACAAATATTTTTTATTGGTGGTTTGAAGAATTTTGATGGCTGAATCTATTGTGTGCAAATTTTTCTTTTTTCACAAATCATGATTTTTTTATATTCAGATTTCATAACTGATATTCTAGTAGTAATATTAATATATCTATCAATAAATTATTTTCAGTTTTATATGTTACAAACTTATAATATATGGTTATTTATTTTCTCATTAAATTATTTATTTAAGCATTAATGACATTTACTCTTATTGACTCATATTTTATAACTCATTTGTATCATTTACTTTTTAGATGAGTTTTAAAAAAAACATAATAGGCATTTAAACCTCAAAAATGGTTGTATATAAATTTCTAAATAAAGAAATGTTTGAGGCTGAAAGACTTCTAAAAATAAAAAGTGATAAATATTTTATAAAGTATATAGATGTTTCAAAATTTCGTAAATTTTAAATAGGTATGATAATTGTTAACAGTGTCTAGCAACAATTTCTTCTATAAAACTCATTTCTTTTCATGGTAAATTGTGCACAACATGTTCATCAAAAACATTGCCAAACATTTTTAACAATTAGAGCTAGAACATGATAACTGGAAACTGCATCTCATTTAAAAAATGGCGTTGCCTATTGTTAATACGACAAGATTAGTTGTGTTTCTCTTTTTATTACGGAGATGAAGCACCATAGGAGACATTGCATGAACCGTTCTCACCTTATTTCTAACAATGAGAAAATGAATACTTTGAGCAGGTATGTCCAAATAATGGTTTTGGATCACTTGTTGCGGATGCTTCAAGTCACATGTTGCTCATACCCATTTGCAGGAAAAGTGCTCCCCTGGAAACTGAACATGTGCATTTTTGAAAGGGGCTTTTGGGTGGATGTCGAAGTATTTAGGGATGCTGAAGTTTTGGCTACGTGATGAAAGAGTTGACTCAAAATACAACTCCTGCTAATAATGATGTTGAAACTTCATCGGCCACCCATTAGCGATATGATCTCGTCAGGTACGATAATTCTTAGTTATATTAATTTTTATTTTGACATTATTCTTTTGTGAGTGGTTATTTTGTTTCTCATGCTAAACAGGAACGACATTTCGGGGTTTAATCTATAATACTTTATGGTGTCTACAGATAATGTGCCTATCAGAGCTATTCGGAAGTTCATTTACAAGGATAAAAGTTGTACTTCTTTAATAGTCGTAGGCATGCTATGATATTTGAAGTGATATTTGAAGGATATATGTATTATGTATATTAGAGAATTTTGTTTATTAACAATAACAATATTTCAATTCCATGTAAATTATTAAAATTGTTTGTTCATACTACTGTTAAATTACATTTGGTTTCAATCCTGTAGATACAGAACTTTGATAACGTTAGAATCGACATATATATTGCAAGAAAACAATATATTCTATTACAGTAAAATTAAATTGAAGAAGGTATGTGCCGCAAACCATTTTAATATATTATGACATATTATCCAACGTCACTAAACCCCGAAATTTGCAGAAAAATCGAAAATGTCATTAAAACCCTTTAATGGCAGCATCCTTAGTGACATGTTTTTCCTGCCACCAAATGTCTAACAAGGCTGTAGTAGCACTTATCGGACTTTATTTGACTTATTGTGGCCCTTTTTTGTGACACTAATTAAATGATACTATTGTTTTGTCTTGCACTTTTTCATAGCAGCATGTTTAACAATTGTCTTTTAACAGATTCATTTATTCGAGAGTTTTTTATACTCCCACTAACAAGTGTTTACGGCTCGGCTCGATTCGATTAGTTAGGCGATTTTAACTATCATCCTAAGACGGATAGTTAATTTTACTACCTGAAATCGATCCATACAAGACGGTTAAATGGACATCCGATGAATCAAAATGAGTGGTTACCTGCGGTTCGGGTAGCGGTTAATCAT
Source organism: Glebionis coronaria (assembly GCA_025667525.1). Lineage (NCBI taxonomy): Eukaryota > Viridiplantae > Streptophyta > Magnoliopsida > Asterales > Asteraceae > Glebionis > Glebionis coronaria. The sequence goes on along the minus strand of CM046879.1, from coordinate 135,258,384 downwards.
TTTATATGTTTAAACAAGTTTAAGTTTATAAATAAAAATGATAACAAAGGGTATCATTATAAAATCACTGATTATCTCTTTTTTTCTTTTCTAACTTAGAAACATGATATACAAAATTAAAATGATAAAATCACTGATTATCTCTTTTTTTCTTTTCTAACTTAGAAACATGATATACAAAATTAAAATGTTATTTATCTCCTTTTTTTCTTCTCATTTTTGTCGTTTCTCTTCTTTTCTCTCACTAAAATACTTGAAAACAAAACGCTAAAGTACTACAAGATCTTTTAGTTACATACTTTCATCCATTAACAGAACCGATTTATCTTTTTTTAATATGAACATTTGTTTGTTACTTCTTACTTCTTAGATATATCACCAACCAATGAAGTTGTAGACACTATAAACGAAAAGTTATTAGAAAATTTTCCTAAAGAAGAATTAGGGTACTTGAGTTGCGACATCATCGAATATAGTGAACGTGGTGCTACGATTGATGAATCCAATTTATCCCCTGAATTTATCAATTCAATGAAATACTTTTTGACAAAAATAAAAAATAATGACACATCTTTCTAAAGTTCGAAAAAATCAAAATTAATGCAACTTTTTTTTAAGTTTAATGAAGCTTGCACATAGGTTAGTAAATGTGTTTTTATCGTTTTAAGTTCAAAAACCAAATAACGAATGAGACACGGTCCATCTTTTATTAGTTTTTATCGTTCAAAAAACAAATAAGGAATGAGACACGGTCCATCTTTAGTTAGATTTTTATCGTTTTAACTAAACACAATCCTGAAAATATGACTTACAAACAATTTACAATTATAATAAAACAAAATTTTCTAAGCACGTCACTTATTGCTATCGCAAGAAAAATAGTTTACGAAATATATGTTGTGGTGTTTCATGTTAAGCCTAAAGAGGGATTCACGATAGTTATATGTGGCGAAGAAAGTAATATCACGAATTACAAAACAAATGTGGTTCACATAAAAGTGCTATATTTGATGATAGATAACCTCAACTAATCCAATTTTTGGTACATGGTTTTTAAATATAATATATCTTTTAAATGGTTGGCAAAAAGTTCATGCATCCCCGCAAAAAGTTCATACAAAAGTTCATGGTGTTTTTTTTATTTATCATTGTGTTTCATATGACTTTTGTATTGTGACATTCGTCAAATTTCCATCATTTAATTATTCGTGTAGTACGAGTATTTTAACTACTTATCGATTAGTCGTCGTCATGAACGTGTTAATTTCTTTGCTTTGCGGACAAAGCCCTTTTTAGGGAGAGCATATGTAACATCTCTATGTTTCGCGACTATTTAGTTGAATGCAATACAAGTTGTGAGCGTGTTATGATGTGCCGTGTGTTTTATTTGCTCTAGTTAGTAAGATTGATAACGTCTCGCACAATTGTCTTTTGTTTTGGGATCGTACGCTAAACGGTTTTGCTGTCGTGTTATGTCAGTCGCGTCTAAACCTAAACATATTGAACCCGAGCCGAGTTTATCACTATCACAGCATGTGTATGTAACTGATTATTTAAACCTTCAATTTATTTGTCAAAGCTTGTCATACAAGTGTCCCAAATCAGTCACAAGTCTACATTACACTTGCAAACTTTATAGTTATTTGCCCCACTAAAGGACAACACATTTGCCTAGTTTACCCCTTTTGGGTATATCACAAGCAAACATTTCCAGAATTTCACTAACCCTAGACTAATTATACAAGTTTATATACAAGTCCAAGGTAATGTCCAAAGTCCAAATACAAATTATCACAAGTTATCACAGTCCAAAAAAAATACAAACATCAAAATCTGCACAAGTCTTCATCATACAACTCCTGGGTAGAAGTTTTGGTCCAGCCAACCTACACGTCTCGTCCGAACCTGCACAACCAAGGGTCTTCATTCTGTCCGAACCTGCAAAACCGAACGTAGCCTCCCCTTTGTGAGTCTTTTGTCCTTTCGTTTTACTTTCGAAGTCTAGTTGTGCTTGTCTTTGTACGAACCTACAAATAAAAGAAACCGCGGTTAGCCATTGAAATGAACTTATACTTTTAACCAAAAACTGTAAATTTCTAAACTTTTAAATACAAACATGTTTATGTTATCATTTTGCTGTCAACCAAACCGAGACCCATTTTAGACCAAACCGAGACCCGATTGAGACCAAACCAAGACTCGATTCTGAAACCAAACCGAGACCCAACTTAGAACCAAACCGAGACCTTGTCCAACCAAAACAAGACTTCAATCATGAACCAACCCGAGACCCATGTTTAACCAAACCGAGACCCAATCAAGAACCAAACCGAGCACCAAAACAAATCAACCAAGTTCTTTCTGCCAAATTATTAACAATTCTTACCAAACAAATCCAAATGTATTAATCAAGCTTTCTTTTACAGAAAATCTTAACCATGCCGCGTGTATACAGAAACCCCAATCGAAACCCTAATCATGTAACATCCTTTTTAAACATTTCATTTACATTGAGACATTTCAGAAACACCATCTAAACACGAGCAACATTCGATAATATGAAAACCCCCAATTTTCAGAAAACCCTAGATTTACTTTTATTAATTAAAATGCTAATTAAACCTAATCTAAACCCAAACCCCTTAATTAATTTAATTAAAAGTGAGTTTTACAAAAACCCCCAAATTAACCGAAACCCTAATTTTTATAAATCGACTTTATATTAAAATTAGTTTGATTTTATGAATGAAAACGCCAATTAATTATGTTTTAAACCGATTCTGACGAAAACCCCCAAATATTTCAAAACCCTAATTTTATTCACATATTAATCCGAGAACCATATGAGTTACAACAAGTATTTACGAATCAATTGAACCCACTGATATATATAAAATCGAAAATCAATTAAAAGCTTTTTAAAAAGGAATAAAGGAAATTAAACTTATCTGTGATTTGGTATTTGATTCACGAACCGCAAGGAGAACACCATCAGAAAAACCCAAACGGTTGATGTGGGGATTAACCCACATCTCACGCGATATAAGAACCACAAACCACCCATATTTAATCTTATAACACAACTGATTAGATGATAACCCTAGGAATGGATAAAACCAATCTAGGTTTAGAGAGAGAGAGAGTTTGGGACGGTGGAGGAAATATCGAGAGAGGAGAGAGAGAGTCAACTCCAGTTATGGGGTTGTGTGTGTAAACACACACGTATACTCTCTTTCGTTCCTTGTTTATTCCGCCTGGTGGGCCGGACCGGGTCTATGGACCTTGGGCCGGTTTGCTGGGTAAATGTGTTGGACCCATTTTGGGCCTTATGTGTTTATTTGATTTAAGTTAAAGCCCAAACGAAATTTGTTAAATTTAAAGTTATGTTTTGACCCGTAAAACCCGACCCGTTAATAAACCGATTTTATTTAACGTACTTTTCCGTAAAATCGTATTTTTCATAAATGTATGGTTTCGTCAAGCACAATTAGGGTGTCGAGTCATTTAATCATACAAGTATTCGTATCGTAACTCGATTCTTAAATTAATTAGGTCGCGGCTAGCGTAACCGTACTCTCGAGCTATTTTATCTTCGTTCTCTTTGCTGAATTTACGAGGTGAGTTTATAGCCCCATACTTTACTATTTTCACTGCTTTTTGGGGTGAGACATTGCTTGATTTTAACGTTTGAACACAAGTGCATTTACTGATTTATCTATTAGTCTAAGTCCCACTAAAAACCCAGTTGCTTTGGCCCGTGAATCGTGAACCGTTAATTACTTTGTGTAAGCGCGAATGTTATGGATAGATCTATCGGGATTGACGTCCCTGTTTGTCTTGTCCAACAAGGGGACAAGCGGGCACAGTTTCATTTGAATCTGATATAGGATGTCGTGGGTTTAGGCATCTAGTTTGGGCTACATTTATATGATTATACTACCGGTGTTGTTAACGTTTCGGTGTCACGAGCTTAGACTGTAATAAATACTTTTAGGATGACTTTGTATTTGTTATATTGTCATCACTTTTGGGAAAATCTTGTGGTTCATTAAACATTTCAAACTAACTAAACCTATGAACTCACCAACTTTATGTTGACACTTTAGCAATATTTTTCTCAGGTATTAAGAAGGAAGATGCTAAATGAGGTCTCATGCATTGCCGTCATTTCTTTGAAACAATGATCATTTGTACCATTTGAGAAAACTATGTTTTGTAACCGTATTCAGTTTATGCTTCCGCACTTTGTTAAAACAACTTATTTTATTAATTACAAGTGATCTATTTTCCGAACGTCTCATTTAGAGGTCGTTCTTTGTGACTATGTGTGTATGATAATCATGACGTCACCACTCCCTTGTCGCCATTATACTCTGATATTTTGGGAGTGTGACAGATTGGTATCAGAGCACTAGTTATAGAGAACTAGGTTGCATTAGTAATTCTAGACTATAACTGCTCTATGTTTAATCGATTATCATACAGATTGTAAGTATTAAGTATATGTAGATACATAAGTAATAAATGGGATACATGTGAATTAACAATTACGAGGTATATTTACATGGGTTACATGTGCAACAACAAAATCTGAATTATGTTATATGGGATACATGTGGATTCAACAATGATTGCTATGTTATGTTAATGTCCTTTTTATGGACTAATTTTACGAGATATTTACACACCTTTATTTTGTTTATGATTACAGCGATGTCTTCATCCGATGAGTCCACGTCTACAGGAGCGTACTACAACCGTAGTTCGCAGTCGACCATTAGTTCATCAGTAGGACTACCTAGAGGATCGCCGTCAGGATATCCGTGGTACCGGATGGTTTCAGATGATGATGTAGAGAGAGAGGCTGAGGAAGTTCGTCATTCACCGATTCGTATTCCTGACGCATCAGCTGACGATGTGCTTAGCCTAGAAGGCGGGGGAGAGGATGACATGGACACTGACGTGGTGCAGTCACCAGGTCAGGCATCAGTGACTGGAGATGAGACTGTAGAGGAGACAGAGGATGATGGGATGGAGTTTACAGATGGGGAAGGAGAGCCTATGGAGGTCACAGACACTGAGAACCCTCCTACTGCATATGCCGCTACTCCTGAGGTTTCCCTAGCACACATCTCCTCATCTTCATCTGAAGACGAAGGAGAAAGGACTGCTATTCCTGCTCCAGCACCTGGTACTCTACCTTTCTACTATGTGAGACGACGTCTTCGGGGGAGAGCTTCTCGACCACCACTTTCACCTTACAGACCCCTCATACCTTTCACTGCCACTGACAGGCATGCAGCCCGCACACCTACCAGTTCTGTCCCAGAGGCACCATTACTACTACCACCACCAGAGACTGTACCTGCAGTGTACCAGGAGATGCTTACTGACGCTGGTATCTCTACAGGACCGAGAGCTACGACTCCTATTCCTAGGAGAGCTACGTCGACGGTGGTGATGCTTGGGGCGGCAGATGGTTGTGTGACGACACGGTTGAACAGATTGGAGGATGCTGTAGAGGCTTTAGGTGAAGAGTACAATGAAGTGCAGGATAAGTTAGAAGCACTGACGAAGAAGAGTCCAGTCAGGGATGAGACAGTGTTGACAGTATGTGTGACCCGTCTACGAGGACAGCTTCTTACTGTTCTTGATCAGATGGAATCCATGCCAAACACTCGTCTTGAGGAGATTGAGAGCCTGATGACCCGTTGGGGAGTAGAGCCATTGGTGGAGACAGGCGGACTAGAGGCACCAGTGGATGACCCTGTTGCAGACTTGGATAAGAGGTTTAGAGCCGCGTGTCATGACACCGATGTTAGGTTGAGAGATTCCCAGGCTCGTGAGCTAGTGGTTGAGAGGAGATTAGCAGAGTTGGAGAAGGAGCTTCATCAGCGCCGTGAGGGCACTAGTTAGATTTATTTTGTACCATCGACCTATCCCTGTATGACCACTAAGCTTTGAAGTTTGTCTTAGCTAGTTGGTATTTTATTTTCTCTTATTATGTTATGACAAACTATGATGTATTATCAAACGATTTCATGAATGATATTATGAGTTGCAAATTGAGAGATCATTATATATTGTGTATTATATCTTGGAGCATTTCATAATTGTGTTGTGTGTGCCATGCATGTTATGTCTGGCAAAAACTTATTATCCTATTACCTTGTTAGATTATGGCGCCAGTTAGAAGATCCGAAACGCAAAATCCGCCAGCCGCTACCGGTGGAATTGACACTGCCCTGTTAAGCCAAATGATAGCCGAACGAGTGGCCGAGGCACTCGCGACCGCTGAAGCAAACCGTACAGCTAGCACACAGGAGGAGACCAACCAAGGAGCTACAAATGCTATTGCACGTACTTGTACCTACAAGGAATTTCGTGCAGTTACGCAAGTAAGTTTCCGAGGTACCGAAGGAGCAGTAGGATTAACCAGATGGTTTGAGAAGCTAGAATCCCAATTTGGGATTAGTAATGTCGCTGAAGCCGACAAGGTGAAATTTGCGTCAAGCACGTTAGTGGATGGTGCTTTGACTTGGTGGAACGTCTATGCTCGTGCAGTGACCATTGACGTTGCCCAAACGACGCCCTGGAGTGAATTTAAAGCTATGTTCGTGAGGAAATACTGTCCCCGAAATGAAGTCAAGCAGATGGAAGTTGAGCTGTGGAACCTAAAGGTCAAGGGTACTGCTCTTACTGCTTACAATCAGCGCTTTCAGGAGCTGATTTTGTTATGTCCTGAAATGGTGCCCAACGATGACCGATTGTTGGAGCGCTACATTGAAGGACTACCTTTGAGCATCAAAGGGAATGTGACTTCATCCAAGCCGACTGATTTGCACGAGGCAATCGACATGGCTCAGAGTCTGATGTACCAAGTGGTACAGGAGTTGGGAGAAAATACTGGGGATAAAAGAAAGTGGTCTGGCAACCACTACAACAACAATACCAACAACAACAACCCAAGCAACTACAACCAGAACAAGCGTCAAGAAGTAGCAAGAGTGTTCACTGCTGGACAAGGAAATACTGGGAACTACGCTGGGAGACTACCTTTATGCGGAAAATGTGGTCGACACCACGAAGGAGCATGTCCCCCTACGTGCTACAATTGTGGGAAGGCGGGACATAAGGCAAAGGAATGCCGAGCACCATCTCGTGCTACTAATCAAAGAGGACCTGGAACGCAAGGTGGCCAAGGAGCAAATGTCACTTGCTTCGGATGTGGAGAGAAAGGTCACTACAAGAACAAATGTCCGAGCGGTGGAAACCAAGGTCGTAATAACCAGATTCGAGGGAATCAAAATCAGAACCAAGGGAACCAGAAGCAGAATCAAGGGAACCGAGGAGGGAATAACCGAGCCACAACTAGTACTCCTGGAGGATTCACGGCACCTAGCAAAGTGTATCATCTCTGTGCTGAAGCTGCTGTGCAAGACAACAATGTTGTGACTGGTACGTTCCTAGTCAATAACAACTATGCTTCAGTACTATTTGATTCTGGTGCGGATAGGAGTTTTGTGTCGTCTATATTTAGTGAACGCCTAAATATTACCCCTACTGCGTTAGACGTTAAGTATAATGTAGAATTAGCCGATGGGAAGTCAGTAACCACCGACGTTATTCTGAAAGGATGTAGTGTAAGACTACAAGGTCGTTCGTTTAGTATCGACCTACTCCCTATAGAATTGGGAAGTTTTGACGTCATCATTGGAATGGATTGGATGTCGAAGCATCACGCAGAGATTGTATGTCATGAGAAGTGTGTCCGTGTTCCTTATGGAAACGACGTACTCATCATACAAGGCGAAAGAAGTGGTGTGAAGAATGGATCAAGATTGGAAGTCATCTCATGTATCAGGACCCAAAGATACATTGAGAAGGGATGTCCGGTATTCTTGGTTCAAGTAACACAAACGGAAGGAGAAGAAGATCGCGAGAAGAAAGTGGAAGATGTACCGATCGTTAGAGACTTTCCGGACGTATTTCCAGAGGATTTACCCGGACTACCACCAGCACGGCAAGTGGAGTTTCACATCGAGCTTACACCAGGAGCCGCGCCTGTTGCTAGAGCCCCATACCGTCTAGCACCGGCCGAGATGACAGAGTTAGCTGAACAGATAAAGGAACTTTCTGACAAAGGTTTCATTAGACCAAGTTCCTCACCCTGGGGAGCGCCAGTCTTATTTGTCAAAAAGAAAGATGGATCCTTTAGAATGTGTATCGATTACCGAGAATTGAATAAGCTAACGATAAAGAACCGCTACCCATTGCCAAGGATTGACGATCTTTTCGACCAATTGCAAGGATCTAGCATATACTCGAAGATCGACTTAAGGTCAGGATATCATCAACTAAGGGTTAGAGAGGAAGACGTTCATAAAACGGCTTTTAGAACCCGGTACGGACACTACGAGTTCCAAGTTATGCCTTTTGGTTTGACAAACGCACCTGCGGTATTCATGGATCTCATGAACCGAGTTTGCAAACCATACTTGGACAAGTTTGTGATTGTATTTATCGATGACATCCTTATCTATTCTCGTAATGAAGAAGAGCACAAGGAGCATTTGAAGACCATATTAGAGCTGCTAAGGAAGGAGAAGTTATATGCAAAGTTTTCCAAATGTGAGTTTTGGATAAACACAGTGCAATTCCTTGGTCATGTGATCGACAGCAGTGGTATTCACGTTGACCCTGCTAAGATCGAGGCTGTAAAGGATTGGGCGACTCCAACAACACCCACGGAGATCCGTCAATTCTTAGGTCTTGCTGGTTACTATAGGAGATTCATTGAAGGTTTCTCTAAGATAGCTAAACCAATGACGGAATTGACTCAAAAGGATAAGAAGTTTGAGTGGAAGGAAGAGCAAGATTTGGCATTCCAGACGTTGAAGCAGATGTTGTGTGAAGCACCGATACTAGCCCTACCTGAGGGTAACGAAGACTTTGTGGTGTATTGTGATGCATCCATAAAAGGGTTAGGTGCAGTACTGATGCAAAGGACTAAGGTCATAGCTTACGCATCAAGACAACTAAAAGTGCACGAGAAAAATTACACAACTCATGACCTAGAGTTGGGAGCAGTGGTGTTTGCCTTGAAGATTTGGAGACACTACCTTTATGGTACTAAGTGTGTTGTATTCACTGACCATAAGAGTCTACAACATATCTTGAACCAAAAGGAACTCAACATGAGACAACGACGTTGGCTAGAGTTGCTCAGTGATTATGATTGCGAGATCCGTTATCACCCAGGCAAGGCAAATGTCGTGGCCGACGCTTTGAGTCGAAAGGAGAGAGTTCTTAGGGTGAAGGCTTTAGTGATGACCATTGACTTAGACCTTCCATCCTTAATTCTCAAGGCTCAGAAAGAAGCAGTCGAGGAAGAAATGCTTAAGACTGAAGATGTTGGAGGAATGATGAAGAAGTTGGAAGCACGTTCGGATGGAACGTTATGCCTTGATAATAGGAGTTGGTTACCATGCCATGGCGACCTACGACCCTTGATTATGCATGAGTCGCATAAGTCAAAGTACTCCATACATCCGGGATCTGATAAAATGTATCATGATCTGAAGATGTTGTATTGGTGGCCGAACATGAAGGCGGACATTGCTACATACGTTAGCAAGTGTTTGACTTGTGCCAAAGTCAAAGCCGAACATATGAAACCATCAGGATTATTGGTCCAACCCGAACTGCCAGAATGGAAGTGGGAAAGGATCACTATGGATTTCATTACCAAGCTACCAAAGACCGCAGCCGGATTCGACACGATTTGGGTAATCGTCGACCGACTCACCAAATCGGCTCATTTCCTACCCATCAAGGAGACTGATGGAATGGATAAGTTAGCAAGGACATACTTGGAGGAAGTAGTCACGAAGCATGGTGTGCCTGTGTCTATAATCTCCGACCGAGACAGCCGATTTACTTCGCAGTTTTGGAAGTCCCTGCAGAAGGCATTGGGAACGCAGTTGGATATGAGCACTGCGTATCATCCCCAGACCGACGGTCAAAGTGAACGGACCATTCAAACCTTAGAAGATATGCTGAGAGCCTGTGTGATTGACTTTGGAAATAGATGGGATAGACACCTACCTTTGGTGGAATTCTCATATAACAATAGTTATCACACTAGCATAAAGGCAGCGCCATTCGAGGCACTGTATGGTAGGAAGTGTCGTTCACCCGTGTGTTGGGCAGAGGTCGGTGAAGCACAACTCACTGGACCTGAGATCATACACGAGACTACTGAGAAGATCTTCAAGATTAAGAGCCGTATGCAAGCCGCAAGAGATCGACAGAAGAGTTATGCTGATATGAGACGCAAACCTCTTGAATTTGAAGTTGGTGACAAAGTCATGTTGAAGGTCTCACCTTGGAAAGGTGTGATTCGCTTTGGAAAGCGTGGAAAGTTAAACCCTCGTTACATTGGACCCTTCAAGATCATAGAAAGGATTGGCCCCGTAGCCTATCGTTTGGAATTACCCCAAGAACTTAGCCGAGTGCATAATGTGTTCCACATTTGCAATCTGAAGAAATGCTTAGCCGACGAAGCACTCGTTATCCCTTTGGAGGAGATTCAACTCGACGACAAACTCAACTTCGTAGAGGAACCCGTAGAAGTCATGGACCGTCAAGTTAAACAACTCAAGCAAAGCCGTATACCGATTGTGAAAATCCGATGGAACGCGCGTAGAGGTCCTGAATACACGTGGGAACGTGAAGATCAATTCAAGAGCAAGTATCCTCATCTTTTCGTTAACCAACCTACTACAACAACGTCTTGATTTCGTGACGAAATCTCTAAAACATGGGAATACTGTGACATTCGTCAAATTTCCATCATTTAATTATTCGTGTAGTACGAGTATTTTAACTACTTATCGATTAGTCGTCGTCATGAACGTGTTAATTTCTTTGCTTTGCGGACAAAGCCCTTTTTAGGGAGAGCATATGTAACATCTCTATGTTTCGCGACTATTTAGTTGAATGCAATACAAGTTGTGAGCGTGTTATGATGTGCCGTGTGTTTTATTTGCTCTAGTTAGTAAGATTGATAACGTCTCGCACAATTGTCTTTTGTTTTGGGATCGTACGCTAAACGGTTTTGCTGTCGTGTTATGTCAGTCGCGTCTAAACCTAAACATATTGAACCCGAGCCGAGTTTATCACTATCACAGCATGTGTATGTAACTGATTATTTAAACCTTCAATTTATTTGTCAAAGCTTGTCATACAAGTGTCCCAAATCAGTCACAAGTCTACATTACACTTGCAAACTTTATAGTTATTTGCCCCACTAAAGGACAACACATTTGCCTAGTTTACCCCTTTTGGGTATATCACAAGCAAACATTTCCAGAATTTCACTAACCCTAGACTAATTATACAAGTTTATATACAAGTCCAAGGTAATGTCCAAAGTCCAAATACAAATTATCACAAGTTATCACAGTCCAAAAAAAATACAAACATCAAAATCTGCACAAGTCTTCATCATACAACTCCTGGGTAGAAGTTTTGGTCCAGCCAACCTACACGTCTCGTCCGAACCTGCACAACCAAGGGTCTTCATTCTGTCCGAACCTGCAAAACCGAACGTAGCCTCCCCTTTGTGAGTCTTTTGTCCTTTCGTTTTACTTTCGAAGTCTAGTTGTGCTTGTCTTTGTACGAACCTACAAATAAAAGAAACCGCGGTTAGCCATTGAAATGAACTTATACTTTTAACCAAAAACTGTAAATTTCTAAACTTTTAAATACAAACATGTTTATGTTATCATTTTGCTGTCAACCAAACCGAGACCCATTTTAGACCAAACCGAGACCCGATTGAGACCAAACCAAGACTCGATTCTGAAACCAAACCGAGACCCAACTTAGAACCAAACCGAGACCTTGTCCAACCAAAACAAGACTTCAATCATGAACCAACCCGAGACCCATGTTTAACCAAACCGAGACCCAATCAAGAACCAAACCGAGCACCAAAACAAATCAACCAAGTTCTTTCTGCCAAATTATTAACAATTCTTACCAAACAAATCCAAATGTATTAATCAAGCTTTCTTTTACAGAAAATCTTAACCATGCCGCGTGTATACAGAAACCCCAATCGAAACCCTAATCATGTAACATCCTTTTTAAACATTTCATTTACATTGAGACATTTCAGAAACACCATCTAAACACGAGCAACATTCGATAATATGAAAACCCCCAATTTTCAGAAAACCCTAGATTTACTTTTATTAATTAAAATGCTAATTAAACCTAATCTAAACCCAAACCCCTTAATTAATTTAATTAAAAGTGAGTTTTACAAAAACCCCCAAATTAACCGAAACCCTAATTTTTATAAATCGACTTTATATTAAAATTAGTTTGATTTTATGAATGAAAACGCCAATTAATTATGTTTTAAACCGATTCTGACGAAAACCCCCAAATATTTCAAAACCCTAATTTTATTCACATATTAATCCGAGAACCATATGAGTTACAACAAGTATTTACGAATCAATTGAACCCACTGATATATATAAAATCGAAAATCAATTAAAAGCTTTTTAAAAAGGAATAAAGGAAATTAAACTTATCTGTGATTTGGTATTTGATTCACGAACCGCAAGGAGAACACCATCAGAAAAACCCAAACGGTTGATGTGGGGATTAACCCACATCTCACGCGATATAAGAACCACAAACCACCCATATTTAATCTTATAACACAACTGATTAGATGATAACCCTAGGAATGGATAAAACCAATCTAGGTTTAGAGAGAGAGAGAGTTTGGGACGGTGGAGGAAATATCGAGAGAGGAGAGAGAGAGTCAACTCCAGTTATGGGGTTGTGTGTGTAAACACACACGTATACTCTCTTTCGTTCCTTGTTTATTCCGCCTGGTGGGCCGGACCGGGTCTATGGACCTTGGGCCGGTTTGCTGGGTAAATGTGTTGGACCCATTTTGGGCCTTATGTGTTTATTTGATTTAAGTTAAAGCCCAAACGAAATTTGTTAAATTTAAAGTTATGTTTTGACCCGTAAAACCCGACCCGTTAATAAACCGATTTTATTTAACGTACTTTTCCGTAAAATCGTATTTTTCATAAATGTATGGTTTCGTCAAGCACAATTAGGGTGTCGAGTCATTTAATCATACAAGTATTCGTATCGTAACTCGATTCTTAAATTAATTAGGTCGCGGCTAGCGTAACCGTACTCTCGAGCTATTTTATCTTCGTTCTCTTTGCTGAATTTACGAGGTGAGTTTATAGCCCCATACTTTACTATTTTCACTGCTTTTTGGGGTGAGACATTGCTTGATTTTAACGTTTGAACACAAGTGCATTTACTGATTTATCTATTAGTCTAAGTCCCACTAAAAACCCAGTTGCTTTGGCCCGTGAATCGTGAACCGTTAATTACTTTGTGTAAGCGCGAATGTTATGGATAGATCTATCGGGATTGACGTCCCTGTTTGTCTTGTCCAACAAGGGGACAAGCGGGCACAGTTTCATTTGAATCTGATATAGGATGTCGTGGGTTTAGGCATCTAGTTTGGGCTACATTTATATGATTATACTACCGGTGTTGTTAACGTTTCGGTGTCACGAGCTTAGACTGTAATAAATACTTTTAGGATGACTTTGTATTTGTTATATTGTCATCACTTTTGGGAAAATCTTGTGGTTCATTAAACATTTCAAACTAACTAAACCTATGAACTCACCAACTTTATGTTGACACTTTAGCAATATTTTTCTCAGGTATTAAGAAGGAAGATGCTAAATGAGGTCTCATGCATTGCCGTCATTTCTTTGAAACAATGATCATTTGTACCATTTGAGAAAACTATGTTTTGTAACCGTATTCAGTTTATGCTTCCGCACTTTGTTAAAACAACTTATTTTATTAATTACAAGTGATCTATTTTCCGAACGTCTCATTTAGAGGTCGTTCTTTGTGACTATGTGTGTATGATAATCATGACGTCACCACTCCCTTGTCGCCATTATACTCTGATATTTTGGGAGTGTGACATGTATGATCACAGTTATTAGTATACTTTACGTTCTTTATCCATATGTGATTTTTTTATCTAACAGCTTCATAATACGCATTGTATAATACTAACTTCTTTGACGTTTCTTTTAAAATACCCGTGAATTTCACGGGTCTTTTAGCTAGTGCTAGATATATTAAGATATATTAGAGTTGTTAAATTCCAACATGTTATCTCTTCTTGGCCCATGTTCGCATACTACCCGACCCTTAACATTTGAATTATTAAGTTCTTGGAGACGTCGTTTTCCCCCTGGATAGTCTCCCACACAATTGATTCGTCGGAAAACCTTGACTGTACATCTTCCCTATTAATCCGGTGACCAAAATCCATGGATGGAAATTTCTTGCCACCACTACCATCGTCTTTCTGATAAAACCTTCATCCTCGTCATTCGACTCACACTCTTCACTTAGCTCCCTCCTTGTCATCATCATTGTCGGTTTGCATGACGTCCTCATCCCGCTTGACTTCACCTCTATTATGTTCGAATTATCATTGTTACCATTACCTGCTTCCTGTAACTCCACCACGCTGATGTCTCGAATTTCCTCCACCACATTGACCTCATAATTTTTTCCTTTCACTCTAACCACAAGGTCGTCTTTTATCAATCCATCTTTAAATGTATGAACTTGTACTCTGTCGTACACAATGTTTTGGTTCCCTTCAAGTCTACAATTGTTCAGCCCCAATATAGAACCATGAAAAGCCGCGATCTTGCAAAACATCGTCTCTCCCCAACAAGTTAAAGGAATACCCATAATATTTAACCAAGTTGTCCTTCCCGCTGACGTATGCACATTATCCACTCTCATCAACTTATAGATCCACCTCCTAAGCCATGTTTAGTATCTTTTATAACATTTTCTGCCGTTTCTTTATTATATATCCAGCACCACTAGCACTCTTAATCCTCCTAAGAGCTTAACTTCGATGTTGCTCAGCCCCTCTTCTTCACATAACACCGGTAGCTTTGACAAAAAGCACCTTGCTTTCACCTCTCCCACCACATTCCTATCGACGATCTCATTGTTAATGTCTTCATCTCCCACTTCTATTATCCTTATCATCCCATTTGGTCCTGATCCTGTTTCCATATTTTCATTTTTTTTGTTTCCAATGTGCATCTCACTACCATTTGGCCTTGTACAGTACCCTTTCGCATTCATCTCTTTTTATGCCTTCGTTGACCACGTCTACGTACTTGCGATTGACACGGGTATGTGACGATTTCACTTCTTCTCCATTCCTCTGATTACTGCCCATGTTAATGTTTCTATTACCGTACCTTTCTCTCGCATCGCCCAACTCTCCATTCGTATTATTTCTCCTATCGGAAGCCTCATAAACCCTTAACTGTTCTTCCCCAATCTTTATATTTTGAAGTTACCCAAGCAATCTTTCCATGTCTTTAACGAATTTGAACCGGACAAGCCCATATCTCTTAAGTTCTAACTTCTTTTCCTTCCATTTCCTCCCAAAAATGGGAGGAAGATATTTCAAGAAAAGTTCATCTTTATTTCCTTTCCAATTCCCTTTCTTTTACTAAAAAATAACTAGAGAACACAAAAATCATTCCATTTCCTTTCCTTTTCTTTCATACACCAACTCGAGAACACAGTGTTACCGTTATGCAACCTCTTCTGCACCATCAACATGTCGAAAAGCGTCCCGTATTTCTTAAAAACCATCCACAATTTGCCCATCCCCACTCATCTGGAAAATTAAAAAATATGAACCATACCGTCGAATTGCGTTTCACAAAGGTATAGTTAGTCCCTAGTTGCTTACCATTGTATTGCCATCTATTTCTTATATGCCTCAATCTCACATTCTCGCCCTCTCTCATGTAATTTTCTTTACCTCGTCCTCTCCCCGGAAAGTTACTAGACCTATGACATTGAATAAGATAAAAATGATATAAAAGTTATTTCGTTACAAAAAAATGCATTCAAATATTCCTAAATAACATATTAACAAAAAATATGTATTCGATGTTTATATATTACGATCGCTTTAACTAAAATTTACACATAAAAGTTTAGAAGTATTAACATTAGGAGTAAAAAATCGTTTTACAATAAAAGTAGTGCAGTAATATAATAAATAGATGTAGTATTGTTTGAATATTTAGTTAAAAAAGTTTCATTTACAAAACATGAAACCGAACTGTGATAAGCGAATTTTTCGATTTCGGTTCTTTTTGGTTTTGATTTCTTCGGTTGCAGGTTTTTTTGTTTTAGATTGAGCGGTTCGATTTGATTTGTTGATTTTTCGGTTTGGTGAAAACGAAAACTGAGTATCAACAAAATCATTTTCTTTTATTTCTCTAGTGATCGTCAACATAAGTTAAGGTAGCACACAAATATTGAACTTGAAAAGCATAGCAATCTGAATATAGACATAAATAATGTTTTTTAAAATTATAAAGGTGTCACTACGTTTCAACTAAGGTAGCAGCCGTAGCACACATATTTTGAACATCAAAATAAACAATTAATTCCACGCTTGATTTAATCCCACGTTTTAACTTTATCAAAATCGACAATTGATTATTCTCCTAATTAAGTTGATAATCTTATAAATACGTGCTCTTTGAATCAGTAGTTGAATTTGCAAGAAAACCAAATCGCTAAGTGTTACATAGAAAAATCCAATATGGAGGAAGATAAAATCAGTCGCCGGGTTCAAACCATTAGAAATCAGTTTACTTTAACCGATGCTGCTAGTGGTGATTCTCAGTCGATGATGCTGCTGCCTAACCAGAATGCTAAAAAGTTTTTAAAAGGTACTACTGTATTATTTTTTTTACTATACTTTCAAATTATTTTCTGATAATGAAAAAACTGTATATGTAACTCCGTGAAGATGTGAGTGGTTATATACTGTTGTAGGAACTAGGCGTGCGTCTTGTGCATGGTTTTGGATTTCAGGAACCTAGTAAAACTCAACACAATTGTTTGCTAGAAGTTATTATTAAAATCGGCTTAGACATAAATAAAGTCATATCCACGTCATGTGTTTTGTTTTTTATTTGGAGTATAAAACAAAGGGACTGATAAAGCCACAAATCTATAAAAGTGGGGAGATCATTTTATTTTTAATCTCCTCCAGTTAATCTTTACAATCCGCCAGAACGCGCGATAACGGTTAGTTATAAACCCATAAGAAATGAAATATTAATTAATTATAATATGAATGATATCTGCAAAACAAATATGAAAAGTTGTATTTTGATTCGATATGATGTTTGTAACCAAATGTTGGAAATCAGTTGATATTATAAGTTGTTTTGGCTTTAATTTGGCAGAAGAAGGGTATAGTGTTGTGATTCCTGAGAAATTGCAGACAGGCAAATGGAATGTTTACAGATCCGCCAAGTCTCCTTTTAAGCTAGTCAGTAGATTTCCTCATCATCCCGACATTGCTACGTTGCATGATCTTTTTGTGTTAGTATCTGTTTTCTACGTTACTTCAGTTCTGCGCAAATATTTTACTACAGTAGATGATTGTTTATCACTGAAACCTCAATACAGGTATGCATCTGAAACCTTCACAGACTACCAGTATCTGGGTACACGGGTTCGTGCAGATGGAACTGTTGGAGAGTATGTTCAATACCCTCCCTTCTTATTCTCAAGGCTCGCTCCGTCTGAATTTCATCTAATGTGTGTGCATGTGTATACAGGTACACATGGACAACTTATGGGGAGGCAGCTACAGCTCGCTCAGCTATTGGTTCTGGATTAGTGGCCCATGGAATACCAGAGGCATGTTACATCTATAGTAGTATCTCTTTCATAAGTTTATCTCGTCTTAAATTTTTTCCCATTCTAACTTTCCAATTTCGTATTAATATTGCAACAGGGATCATGTATTGGGTTATATTTTATCAATAGACCGGAATGGATAATTGTTGATTATGCTTGCTCTGCATATTCATACATATCTGTCCCTTTATATGACACCCTTGGTATGTTTACTCAACTTTTTTTTGTTTGACTTTCTTTATGTTGCAAATGTGTAAAACTTTAGCTACTTCCCAATCTTGCAGGCCCGGATGCTGTCAAATATATTGTCAATCACTCTTCTGCACAAGCGATATTTTGTGTGCCACAGACATTGCATATTGTGAGTTAAATATTTTTTTTTCTCTTTTTTTTTATAACAAGGTGAAATATATTACTCCAAAATAATATGTTGAGCTTTCCCAGGTGATGGACATGCCCCTAAGTATCAACCCGAAAATAAATTCAAGTGCATACATTTAACTATTTTCTACACCGTCTGCATTCCAAATCAAGAATTATTTTGACCTAATGTCACCATAAGCATCTAAGGATCTACATTTCCTCAGTGTAACAGTAACCGTAATTACAAATGTGTAGCTTCTACCTCAATGACTTCAATTAATGTTATGGACACTAGATCTCTCTTTTTAGAAATATATAGTATCAGAAATGTTATTGTTATTCTTTTTCTTTTCTTTCTCTTTTTCCACTTTCTGATGATTTACTTGAAACTGAAGTACATGTGCCTGACATTTTGATATTTCAGTTGTTGAGATTCTTGTCCGAGATTCCCTCTGTGCGATTGATAGTGGTATGCTGGTTAATCATTCAAACTCATTCTTTATAATCACACTTAGAAACTTTGTTACTAAAGTGATGCTAATAGGTGGTTGGAGGCCTTGATGAACTAATGCCAACTCTTCCATCAGAAACTGGTGTTAAGGTGGTGTCATTCTCAAAATTAACTGCTCAGGTAATATCAAATTTTTTTCATTAAATATATAATTGGTTTCTGCAATTATTTACCTATTTATCTGTTAATTAAATTGGTGCAATTATAGGGAAGTGCCAACCATTACCCTTTTCGTCCACCCAAACCGGATGATATTGCTACAATATGCTATACAAGTGGCACAACTGGGATACCAAAGGTTTCTACTTCTCATTCATTTGTACTTCGTTCGTAGAATTCCAGTGAAGTAAGTATAAATTTCTACTGTTATTAATTTCTGTGTATGTGTTGCGATGACAAGGGGGCTGTACTTTCCCATGGAAACATGGTTGCAAATGTTTCTGGTGGAACTATTGGAATTAAATTCTACCCATCCGACGTGTGAGTATTAATGACTTCATATTTCTCAAATTGCTAATTATGTGTTGTAGTGAATCTCTTTGTGAACTTTTTGTGTCAGCTTTTCTTAAACGGAAACTTTTTTTTTTCAGTTATGTATCTTATCTTCCTTTGGCACACATATTTGAGAGGTCAAACCAGATCTTATTGGCATACTATGGCAGCTCATCTGGATTTTATCAGGGAGTAAGAAACTCTACTTAATGTGCTTTCTATTTCTGGGCTTTTATCCCTTTTTCAGTAAAAGTATGCTTTCCATATTTTTGGATCTGAATGTAGTATACTTTCATTCGTGTAGGACAGCTTGAAATTGTTGGATGACTTAGCTGTATTGAGACCTACTCTATTCTGCAGTGTTCCACGATTATATAACAAAATATATGATGGGTATGCTTTACTGTTTTGTACGTCTTTATTCTACAATCAAAATGTCTTTATTGAATGGTTAATCAGGTTTCTTGTTTTTGCAGCATCATTAATGCAGTGAAATCATCTGGTGGACTGAAAGAAAAGATTTTTAATGCTGGATTCAATGCGAAGAGGCAAGCATTACTTAAAGGTGAGATTTTGATTAAAATTGGACATTTGTACTCTATATTCTATTGAGTCTAATTGTTGACTTTTTAATCATCTTTTAGGCAAGAGTGCATCTTCCATGTGGGAAAGATTAGTATTTAACAAAATAAAAGATAAGCTTGGTGGACGGGTTCGCTATTTGTTTTCTGGTGCCTCGCCCTTGTCTCCTGATGTCTTGGATTTTCTCAGAGTGTAAGTTATATTTATTATCACAATTTCTAAGGCAGTTGCAGTTGATATGATTAGCATACTCTTAGTGTCTTATGGAAAATTAACAACTGTGTAGGTGCTTTGGTTGCTATGTGGTGGAAGGTTATGGTATGACTGAGACTTCATGTGTTATAAGTATTATGGATATGGACGATGTCCTCTCGGGCCATGTAGGAGCTCCTCTTCCTTCTTGTGGTCAGTTATTTTGTACATTCATTGGACATACATTTTTTTTTTGAACGGCATTATATTAAAAGAAAAACTCTTACCATGCCTTTACATTTCAAAAGTAAGAAATATAATTTTTTCCTCAGATAATTGGTTCTATATTACCATTGCAAAACTCATCG
This sequence comes from Glebionis coronaria, assembly GCA_025667525.1. NCBI lineage: Eukaryota > Viridiplantae > Streptophyta > Magnoliopsida > Asterales > Asteraceae > Glebionis > Glebionis coronaria. The sequence goes on along the minus strand of CM046879.1, from coordinate 135,238,026 downwards.
CTTATTTAAACCATCAATCTAAGTTAAAAAATGAGTTTCTCTAAATATTTTAGTAACATTTTAATATACAGAAGCGTAAAGTACTCTGAAATATGCATGAGCTGTTACGATTATGTTCATGTATGATAATCCTTTTTCAGAAGTAAAGCTTGTGGATGTTCCTGAAATGAATTATACATCCGATGATCAACCACATCCTCGTGGCGAGATCTGTGTGAGGGGACCAATTGTGTTCCAAGGTTACTACAAAGATGAAGTGCAAACGTATAAGCCTTAGCCTGTTCTTCTTATTGCTTGTATCAGACTGAGTTTTAAGATGAACCATAAATAATATCTAACTAATTTGGTCAGGAGAGAAGTTATAGATGAAGAAGGATGGCTTCATTCTGGAGACATAGGGATGTGGATACCTGGAGGACGCTTAAAGATAATTGATAGGTAAGATGTAACGGTATAGCTTCTGAGGGGGCAGCAAGCTATTAAAACATGTTGTGTTTGAACTATTGTAACTTTTGTGTCAGGAAAAAAAATATTTTTAAATTGGCGCAAGGAGAGTACATAGCTCCTGAGAAAATCGAGAATTTATATACTAAGTGCAAATTTGTGGCACAATGCTTTGTTTACGGTAAGAAACTAACTGCCATAACAGACTCACGTTTAAGCATAGCTGATTTCTCAGATTTGTTCTCTCTTTGTTCTTATTTAATCTAGTTTTTGTTGCAAATAGGTGATAGTTTCAACTCTTGCTTAGTCGCTATCGTTTCTGTGGACCCTGACGTGGTCAAAGCATGGGCTGCTAAGGAAGGAATAAAGGTAACAATTGTTTAGTAATGTCTTAGAGATTAAATTAAAGTATATAAGGTTAACTGAAGTAAATCAACGGTACCCAATCCGTCTTTCACGGGGTAATGCCGTAATGGAGGAGGTGAGATGTAGACAACCGTACCCGAAGGTAAGAGAACCTCCGGCTTTTATTGCAGGGAGTATGGATCGTACCCTCACCTCTGTTTCCAAAGGAGAGGGGTTTTCCAACTGTTCAAACCCTCCTTGAGAAAAGCTTAATTTTCCTTTTGGAAAATTCCAAATTAGTTACAAGTAGTTTTACTAATGCTACTATGTATCTATACCCATTCCAAATTCGATAACTGGAAGTTACTATCAGATTTCAATTTCTGGATACATACTCTATATAATCTATATATATATCTATATACTATCTCTATCTCTAGTTATCAGGTCACGGATTCGTCAACCGGGTCAACTCGGTCGAGTCACCGTGTCACGGGATCGACCACCGGATCGACCCGATCGAGTCACGAGTTCGACAACAAAGTCAGCCCGGTCGAGTTATCGGGTCACGGGATCTACACTGGGTAAACATGGTCGACTCACTGGGTCACGAGTTTGACCACCGGGTTAACCCGGTCGAGTCATCGGGTCACGGGTCGACAACCGGGTCAACCCAATCGAGCCACCGGGTCAACCCGGTTGAGTCAGCGGGTCGCTGATTCGACCATCTGATCAATTTGGTCGAGTCACCGGTTCACATGATCGACTACCGGGTCAACCCGGTCGAGTCACCAAATAACGGGTCAACCACCTGGTCAACCCGGTCGAGTCACCGGTTCAATAATTCGACCGGTAGGTCAACCCGGGTTGACAGAGTCACCGGTTACCTGTTCGACTAACAAATTGTTAATTATTTGGCGATAAAAATTTTCGCAGCTATGCGCGCGTACACATCTAGTCTATATATATAAAGGCTTTACACCTTATTGTTGAATGTTGAAATATTAAGAAAAGTATATATGGAAACCATAACTTCATTTGGTTTAAATAGTGTTTAAACCACAAATCCTTAAACTTATATTATTTTTCATTTATAAGCCATAATTTTTTTTTATCATTACAACTATCTGCTGCTATATAATCCGGTTGCTTTGCATGGGGTACTCTGTGTAATTTATATATATGTATATATTTTATACAGTTAATAAAATCTCGAAAAGGTATGAATTCATATAATCTGAAAGCAAGTATTTATCATATATTTTTATTGAATATCTTTTTGATGTTACATTTAATGTTTCTACATCTGTACTTCAATTTATGTACAATCCTTTCCATGTAGTCTGGTTTATATCTATTTTTGGAGTGCCAGGTTCAAAAGTTAGGTTCTTGTATCAAACTGTGTCTTCTTTCTCCAGAAAATATACTAATAGCTATTGTGTAACATGTGATGTAGTTCGAAAGCTTAGAACAAATGTGCAAAGACCCAAGGACAAGGACTTCTGTCTTGGCTGACATGGATACCACAGGAAAAGAAGCTCAGGTAACCCATTTTCCATTGACGCATTAGCATGTCCTAAATTACCCTCAAGTAGGTCTAGTCTAGATTGTCAGTCTGTATTTTCTCCTTTTTGCGAAGGAGCTACTCTTTCAAAATATAACCAAGCTTATCTTCATGCAGCTGAGAGGATTTGAGTTTGTAAAATCCATCACTTTGGTAACTGAACCATTCACCTTGGAGAATGGTTTGCTCACTCCCACATTTAAGGTAAGTACCAACTTGATAATTATAGAAAAAGAAAAGCTTCCTACATTTTACCTAGGCTTAGTCTTGGAAGGTTCTACATTGTAGTCAACCTTTTGTAGGAACCAAAATCAAAAACGCCAATTTGCAATAGCTGCAAGATGGGTTGCTTATTTGCCGATTGACCACTAAGGGTTATCTTTTGGTTGAAATGAGATCTGCAATACCTATTATCCGTATTCCATTTTTTAAATTAGTAATATGCATCATACATGAGTTAATATTTGATAGGGATGGCAGAAACACACTAGTAGTATAAAATATAGAACCTGCATAACATATAGGCTTTTTAGCTTAGTTTTTTTATTTATTCAACCCTATTAAGATAGAGCACAAGCAAATTGACCTATTAATAATCTAAGCAAATTAATCTAATAATCTGTACCGATTAAAGAAGGTTAAAATTAGCCACCAATAATGAAGCATGCATAATGTCATTAAACATATGGTCCCATGGTTTTGATTGCAGGTTAAGAGACCGCAAGCAAAGGCATACTTTGCTAAAGCAATAGCTGATATGTACGAAGAGATTGCAGCATCTGAATCTTCTGGGCGAAGAGTGTTGTGAAGTAGAAGAAAAAAAGAGATACCGTTGTAAATTGATGTCATTTAGTTTCCATGGTTGTGAACAATTAAAGTCATTTCTTTATGAAATGCATCAATATATTATAACAAAAAGAAAAAGAAAAAAAAGTCATTCGACTTGTAGAATTGAGCCCAAAACCGACTCAAAACAGGATTAAGAGCACTACCCGACACGTTATTATGAAAAAATAGAGGAAACAGAACCAAGTCAAGATATAGTAACATGAAAAAAGTCATCGTCACGTCAGCAAAACACCCAAATAACACTAACCTCTAGTATCATAACATCAACTAACACAACTTTCCCTTTTTTTCTATAAAACCTCCCTCAACAATTATCCCACTTTTTAAACAAACTACTTATTTCATTCATTCATTAAAATTTCAAATTACATTACGAAAAAAAAAACACATACGGAAAAAAAACCAACATACGGGAATAAAAAAAACTAGTGTTCGTCTTCCGCTTGACCTTCCTCGACTTCACGCCAAACATGGTTCATGATGTCTTGTTGAAGAGCACGATGAGTTTCTCAGTCACGTAATTCCCTCGCTTGACGCTGTTGAGTTCTAAATCGATCGACCCAGTATGTTTGTATGGATTAGAATAAACATGCTTCCAATCAACAACCGACATTTGTTGATCCTCTAAAATCATGTTATGCATTAAGATACCCGAATACATGATTCTTCGTAACGTGTTGACTTCGTATTCGTAAGCACGAGCCGGTTGCTGAATAAGATGCCAACGCCCTTGGAGAACACCAAAAGCACGTTCAACATCTTTTCTTGCACCTTCTTGACGTTGTTTGAAGTATGTATGCTTTGGATCACTAGCAACCGTAAATGATTTCACAAAACTCGACCATTCGGGGTAATTCCGTTGGCCAAATAATACCCGTTTTCATATTGATTACCGTTTACCATATACGGAACCACTGATTGAATGTCATCTAACAAATCGTCGAATAACGGAGAATTATCTAAAACATTGATATTGTTATTCGCACCTGCTATTGATGTGATCGTGATAGTATAGTGATAATTAGATACGATATAGGATAAATTAGTAAATTACCTTTAGGAAAAAGTAATAAACTAAAATTACCAAAGACGAATTCAATTAAACACGTGATGAACCAAGTTCGTTGTAGACGAAGATCTTATTAATTTGAGACGTTTTCGTTTTGAATTGGACAATCGATTCGAATTGGTTTTCGGTTTTTTAAACTAAAAATTAAATCTACCAATTTAAAACTTATTTTAATCCTAAAGTGCATGAATCGTAAACCCCAAATTATTTAAATCTAAATCAATTACTTAAAAATTTAAATTATTTAAAAATTAAACTATTTAAAAATTTATAAAAATTAATCAATTTAATAAAAGTAACTTTTAAACTATTTAAAAATCTAATAAAACTTTTTAAACTAATTAAATTTATTAAAATTTACTTAAACCAAATCTAATTTTTAAAAACTACTTTTTAATTTAAATATAAAACAATAAAAATCTTATTATTTAAAAAAAACTACTTAAACTCTTAAAAATTAATAAAACATTTTTATTTTTATCTTTATTTTATTTATTAATCTAATTAATCTAATTACTTTTAAACTAAATGATAAAAATTAATTTTTTAAAAGAGAATAATATTTCCTTTTAATCAAAAATTAGAAACGTGAGTTTAAAAGGCTGGAAGATATTAATTACAAGACGTATATTAATTTCTTAAACTAGCTTATAACAAAAGCAGCTAGCTAGCACAGATGGTAAGGTGTTTGGTATTTAACTGCGAGGTCGCGAGTTCGAATCCAACGAGGGACCATTTTTGTGATTATTATTTTTGAACAATAGAGATTCACAGTCACAGGAGGTGACTTTTGCTGATTTTTATAAAGTAAAGCTATGCAAATCAATTGGATTTGCTAACCCACAGATACAAAACGTTTAATATCAGACAAATTCTAATTCAAAAACAGCAATACATCAATTAAAGCAAAGAAACATCAAATAACAGTAAGGATAAAACAGTTAAAGCTAGTAGCCAGTAACAAACTAACACAGGTAAATAAACTCAGCAATTTGTGAACAACTAAAAACTCATTACAAATTCTAAACTTATATATTAACCCAGATTAAATCCACAAATATCACACAACATAAATCATGCAGCAAAAGAGAAATCACCAAACTAAAATACCACAAGACAATCAGCAATTCAGAATTAGAGAAAAAACAATTTCCACTCTATAGCATTATATTCTGATGAATTTTAAATCCAAGTGTAACGAAAATAACATCCACAATATTAAAACTACTAACAAATCTCAGTTATGAAAATACTACGCAGCAAGTACTCACAGCTTTATCAATCTATATAACACAATCTAATCAACATTACTAATAACTCAGATTCATAAAAGTCTAGATCAGTAACTTGTACATACAATCTCAACTCAAGATATTCGTCCAAATCAGATTCAAAAACATATTAAATGAACAAATCTATCATCATAAACATACGCAAACCCAATATCAAACTTAACAGTTATTACAGAAATCAAGATTCTAGCACAGACTTATCAAACATACTTATACTAACTCATATAGATTTAACCAAAAGCTTTATTTAAAATAGAATAAACTAGTATCTATCAGATTAATAAACTATGAACATCAAGAGCACATAAACGATATAACAGAATAATCATAAACAGATTTATAAGCTACAGCAGAATAATAGAATAAAAGTAAAAGAGACTTAAAACCTTTTGGCGAAATCCGTTGAGATGTAGCGGAACACTGAGCTGGCTAATTAAACCGAATCAACACCACCTTAAGACGAACCACCAACACCATTTGCCATTAATCGAACATAACCATCAACAGATCCAAATCGAAAATCCAAAATGGACCCAACGAACCACAAAATCATCACCGACTTGTACAAACTAGCAACTTTTTTAAAATCAAACTAGTGGGGTTTGACTTACTCCACAATTTTACTTAGATATTTCATTAAACTATTAAGAAGTTTAATTAAATATCTTTTATATTAATAATATAAAATCAGACTAATTAAGAAAGATGTATAGAACTTAAACAGTAAATAACTCACGATTAAATTTAACAGAATAAAAACTTTTATTAATCAGAAGAAAATAATACAGAACTATTAAAAGGAAAATACAAATTTCCTAACTCTAATTTAACATTATAACATTAAGTACAAAATGGGATGCATTACATGATTTTTCAGGGGGTATTTATAGCTGATGAGAGGCATTGGGGTTGTTGAGGAAGAATGATTTGTGGCCTTTGGATGAGCATCTCTTTATTCTCTTTCCTGTCAGTTTTGATCGGATGGTGGATAATCAATTGCCTTCACACAGATCGCCAGCGTAGCACACTTTTGTGCTACTTGTGCTTGTTAGATGCTGAGGTGGCCTCTCTTCATTGGAGTATTGAGGAGGATGAGGTGTCCTAGCCAGTAATCGGATGCCACGTAGCCTTGCCTCTCCACTTCTGCCTTCCGAAAACTTGGGGGATTTAATTCCCCCAAGTGTGAATCACACGTGGGAACAAAAGCCCCAAATTTACTTGAGGTAATTATTGATTAGGGTTTTTAGTGTACAGTAAATTTACAGGTTTTGTGGTGAGGGTGAAAAAGTGGGAGAGATGATACATGGGAGTTATCGAAGGGTATTTTTTATTTGTGTGGGTGAAAACGTGAGTAAATGTGAGTGGAATGGACGTTTATAAATTTGACCAATTTATAAAAAACAATCCGTTCAATTACTTAGACCTAATGGGCTTAGCCCATTACTCCCATCGTCTAACAATCTGTCCCAATGAAATATTGATTTGGACTTTGAGTCCAATTCGTTTATTATAGCAAATGGTATTGGGCTTTGACCCAATAAAATACATACTTCCATCCGTCCGTCATTCATATGGGCTTTTAGGCCCATAATACTCAAGTGGGTCTCTCCAAGGCCCAATTTACTTTAGTAAAATCAAATCCTCGAAAACGAACTTGTTTTTTGGCTTCGTCGATCTTTTACTTCAAACTCGTGTCGTTCTTGCCGGTTTTCGCGATCTTGGTACCTACACACATAAAAACAAGAAACATGTACATACAAGGCAATATTGATACATTTATTGCACTTATTCATTGTTTATAGATACAAATGATATGAGTAAAATCACTCATATCAAACTCCCCCTTGCTAAGCAATTGCCGTGTCCTCACGCAATGATAAAATAAAACACTAACTACACCATTATTCAACTTTTGAAACCACTTTATTTTATAAAGACATAATGTATTGCTTTCATTATTCAAAAAAATAACTTTAAGGATCATAAAACTCAAATAGATTCATCGTCCCCGACTTTTCACTTTTCCATGCCAAGTGCAAAAACAAGATCATTGTCAATCATAAGCTCCAAAATTAAACCAACTCATACAAGTAATTTGTGTTAAACTCAATCTCCTATTATTCCTAATTGTATCTCTAGATTTTATTTGTCATTAACCCAAAGGCTCATTTGACTTATTTAGATATTTATTAGTCCAAAAATGAAGGCAATAACGGTGTAAACTCAACACTCAAAACCTAACCTCGACTTCAAAAACCGTTGTCACTAAAGAAAGGCCACATCAAGGATAACTTAACACGATTTGAGGGATAAATCCCCGGACCCGAAATTTGGCTAATATGGCTACTTAAAAGCAAAAATAAAAACCTCCAAAGTCAATTATGACTTTATTAATGGAGTTAGCAACAACCACATCATAACACCTTGTGGCTCTTTAAGATGCAATTTGCTCCATATTTAAAATCCACACCCGAAGGCTCATTGGACAAAAATAAGGGAATTGACATCACCATCCCACCTTATGGCTCATGATGATGAAGCAATTTTTATTCAACACGTCCCTTTGTCATACACCTTAAGGATCTAATGACAAGGTTAGTGCTACATGACTCCCACCCGAAGGCTCCTAGAGAACATGTTTTTATTTATTCTTCTTTTTAATATGATATGTATAGTAAGCCAAATTTCCGCAATCCCATGATCAAAAGTCCATGACGCTGACACCCTTAATGTGTTCTCACTTTAATTACAAGGGAAGAAAAAAAAGGAGTTACGAGTTAAGATATCAAGCCTAAACCGTTAAAAACTTCATTTATTAAGCAATTATTATTCAAGTGTGGAAAGTAAATACGAGGAGATTAAATCAAACACAAAAATACTTGCACAAAGAAGAATTTAACCTTAGAAACTTATGATTGAACTCTATCATTTCTTGTTCTCCATATTGTAAAATTCCAAAAATGTGAAATCAATGGAATTTTAGCCTATTAAATCAAAGTTTTGGGTTTTCAAGTCATCTATAGGATCTTGCATCTTCTTATAATTTTTCAAGTTTTAGAATTTGCGTTTTAAAGTTCCTTTGATAAACGACTTTCTAGGATCAATTATAGGAACTTGCGAAAATTTCTTGTTCTTAACCCGTATGAATTAAGACTTTCGCATTTTAAAGCTCCCTATATAAAGCCTAGCAAAACGTAATTTAAACACGTTAAGGAAAAGCTAAGGTATAAACCAAGTCGAGTCAAAAACTATTTTTATTTTCACCAACGGAAAGCCTGCATTCGTGTCAAAAGCACTTATTTTACTTTATTAAAACTTAAAAATAACACAAAAAATTAAATTTTTTATGAAAAATGAGAAAAACGATTACGTTTGGACACGGCAAAAGCAATTGCAAGCGATTATATCGATTGACTCCCCCATGCTAAAACCAAACATTGTCCTCAATGCTTCTTAGCTCAAGAGTAACACCCTCTTGTTAAAACACGAAGAGTCAAATGCAAAATCCTAACATAGAAAGAGCACGCAAATCTATAAGCCGTTTATTAATTATGCCTCAAGATAAAACGTTAGTCGATAAAAATCAAGGGATAAAGAGTCTGCCCCTTTTTGGCAAGCAAAGAATGGAAGATCAAGTGGACCGGCAAAAACCGAACACGAGAGTCTTCAAATATTAGGGTCATACCTAAGATTCACAACACAACAAAACACGAGCACGAGCTTGAAAGATCAAGCCTTATTAGTGTTAGAAAATAGATAGAAGATAGAATGTATGGGACTCCCCCACAAGGCACCTCGTTTTTGTTAACCAAGTCATGAGCTCGACTCGATCCCCGCATTCATTGGTCCTTAGGGAAAGTTTGAAGATCCGGGACAACCTCCGTAGGTATGTCCCCTCCAAAGTAATGTTTCACACGATGACCATTCACCTTACAGTTAGGGCTGTCTTTTTGAGCTAGCTCAATGGTGCCATAAGGAAAAACTTGTGCAATGGTGAATGGTCCGGACCAACGGGATTTAAGCTTGCCTGAGAAAATCTTAAGTCTAGAGTTGAATAAGAGGACTTGATCACCAACATTGAAAATGCGGTTCTTGATCTTAGAGTCATGAATCCTCTTAGTCTTCTCTTTATAGATCAAAGAATTTTCATAAGCTTGATCCCTTAATTCACTTAGCTCATTCAATTGAACCTTTCGATGATCACCCGCGGTCCTCAAATTAAAGTTACAATGCTTAAGAGCCCAATACGCCTTATGTTCAAGTTCAATTGGCAAGTGGCATGCTTTCCCGTAGACCAACCTAAATGGTGTACAACCAATTGGCGTCTTGTAAGCCGTACGGAAAGCCCACAATGCATCGTCCAATTTATCCGACCATGAAGTGCGATTCTCTCCAATAGAACACTCCAAAATCCTTTTAAGAGCTCGGTTTGAAACCTCCACTTGACCACTCGTTTGAGGGTGATAAGCCGTAGAAAGTCGATGAGTGACACCATATTTCTTTAGAACTTTTTCAAATTGTTCATTACAAAAATGGGTCCCACGATCACTAATAATAGCCCGCGGAGTTCCAAACCTAGCAAAGAGTTGTTTCAAAAATTTCACCACAACTCGAGCATCATTCGTAGGCAAAGCCTTAGCTTCAACCCATTTAGACAAATAGTCCACGGCTACGAGAATGTATTTATTTCCTTTCGAAGATGGAAACGGCCCCATAAAATCGATCCCCCACATGTCAAAGATTTCACAAACTTGGATAATGTTTTGAGGCATTTCATCCCTTTGTGAGTTCTTTCCTTGACGTTGACAAGCATCACAAGTCTTGATCAAGTCTTGGGCATCACGATATATGGAAGGCCAAAAGAATCCGGCATCAAAGACTTTCTTCGCGGTGGCGTTGGCACCATGATGTCCCCCGGTGGGTCCCTCATGACAAGATTTAAGGATATCTTGAGCTTCTTTGCTAAACACGCACCTACGAATCACTTGATCCGCGCACACACGAAACAAATAGGGGTCGTCCCAAAAGTAATAGGATACATCCTTAAAAAACTTTCATTTTTGTTGGGACGACATACCCTTGATCACAAACTTCCCCGCATGGTATTTTGCGATGTCCGCAAACCATGGGGTACTATCATCACCACGAAAAGCAATCATACCAAGCGTCTCGAGAGCAAATGTTTCATTGATTTCCTTGTTCTCTCGATCGCTTTGGTGAGGATTCTCAAGTCGAGATAAATGATCGGCCGCGAGATTCTCGGCTCCTTTTTTGTCTAGAATTTTGACATTAAGTTCTTGAAGGAGGAGAATCCACCGGAGCAACCTCGGCTTAGCATCTTGTTTATTAAGAAGATATTTGATAGCCGAGTGGTCCGTATACACTATGGTTTGAGACAAGACGAGATATGGTCTAAACTTTTCAAAAGCATACACAACGGCAAGTAACTCCTTTTCCATTGTATTGTACCTTGTTTGAGCATCCGTCATAGTCTTACTAGCATAGTGTATAGGCAAGAAATGTTTTGACTTACGTTGCCCCAACACCGCACCTACCGCATAATCACTAGCATCACACATAATCTCGAAAGGTAGGTCCCAATCTGGAGCAACTAAGATTAAAGATTCGGTTAATTTCCTTTTAAGCATCTCAAAGGCTTGAATACACTCATCCGAGAAGATGAAAGGAGTCTCTTTTTCCAAAAGATGGGTCATAGGCCGAGCTATCTTAGAGAAGTCTTGTATAAAACGTCGATAGAAGCCGTCATGGCCGAGAAAACTCCTAACTCCCTTAACGGTGGTGGGTGGAGGTAATTTGGCAATCACGTCGATTTTAGCCCTATCAAACTCAATACCGGCCTTAGAGATCTTATGTCCTAACACAATTCCCTCTTTGCACATGAAGTGACATTTTTCATAATTAAGCACAAGATTTGTTTCCTCACAACGTTGCAACATTCTTTCAAGGTTTGAGAGACATGAAGTGAAAGATTCCCAAAAAACCGAAAAGTCATCCATGAAGACTTCCATGGTTTTCTCGATCATATCATGGAAAATGGCCATCATACACCTTTGAAATGTCCCCGGAGCATTGCATAGTCCAAAAGGCATGCGACGATAAGCAAATGTTCCATAAGGACAAGTGAATGTGGTCTTTTCTTGATCACGAGGGTCAATGGGGATTTGGAAATAGCTGGAAAATCCATCCAAAAAGCAATAGAATTCATTCCCCGCTAGTCTCTCTAACATTTGATCCATAAAAGGTAATGGAAAATGATCCTTCCTAGTGGAATCATTAAGTTTCCTATAGTCAATACAAACACGCCAACCGATCACAAGTCTAGTAGGAATCAATTCATTATCCTCATTAGTAACAACCGTCATTCCTCCTTTCTTTGGAACACAATGCACGGGGCTAACCCATGGACTATCCGAGATAGGGTAGATCATTCCGGCGTCTAGAAGTTTAGTGACTTCCTTTTTGATCACCTCATGAATCTTTGGATTGACCCTTCTTTGATTTTGGATAGCGGGTTTATAATCATCCTCCATTAGAATTTTATGAGTACAAAATTTTGGATCTATACCCTTAATGTCGGAGATTTTCCATGCAATGGCCCGTTTATGTTTCTTAAGCACTTTGATAAGTTCATCCTTTTCATTTTCCTTTAATCCCTTAGCAATAATCACCGGTAATTTATCCGTTCCTTCAAGAAAAGCATACTCCAAATGAGTGGGAAGTTCCTTAGATTCTAGGTCAGGTGCTTCTTCAATAGATGTTTTCACTTTAGTCTCATTAGCACTCACAACTTTTAATTCCATAGGTGGTGATTCAAAAGGATCCATATTCAACAATTTTTCAATCAACGCAATATCTCCCTCGGGATCAAAATTCTCACTTTCAAACTCACTAGGGTCGAATGGTTTGCTAAGGTAATCATCCATCTCCTTATCGATTTTTGAATAACCATTATTCTCAAGCTCTTCAAGAACGAAGTCACCTCCCTCAAATGGAGTGAGTGGAGGTTTAGCCAAAGAGATAATAGGATTCGATGAAGTGGGATTGCTACTTTTAGAAGTATCCGAAAAACCAAGCATATCTTGCAAAACCTCTTCACTAGCAACATCAGTCACATCGATTTGATTGATTGATTCCTCGTCGTCCTCGGAAGAAAGCTTCGAGATATTACCAACATTAAGAGTGATACTTTCATCATCAAAACGTAAAGTCAATTTTCCCTCTCTCATATCAACTAAAGAACTAGCCGTATTTAAAAACGGTCTTCCCAAAATAAGGGGCACACGAGAATTTTCCGGATAATCACAAATTACGAAATCCGCTGGGAAGATGAGCTTTCCTACTTTGACTAATACGTCTTCGGCTATACCTTTTGGAAAGGCGGTCGATCGATCCGCTAGCTCGATAGTCATCTTAGTAGGTGTAAGCTCGGGAAGTGATAACCTTTTCCACACGGAAAGAGGCATCAAATTAATGCTAGCGCCTAGATCGGCTAATGCTAAGCATTCTTTCATATTAGGGAAATCACATGGTATCAAAAATTGACCGGGGTCTCCAAGCTTTTTGGGAAACTTTTTAGAGAGAACCGCGGAACAAATTTCATTTAAGGACGTAGATACTTCAACTAATTTCTCCTTATCGTTCATCAACCTTTTGATTGTTGAAGCAAACTTAGGCATGCTAAGCAATGCATCTGCGAAACTAAGATTAATATACATTTTCTTAAACACGTCAAGAAACGTAGAAAATTGAGCATTGGTCTTTTCGCGGAGCTTCTCTTTGGTAAGTATCGAAGGGTAGGGTAGTGTGGGTTTAGTCTTCGGAAGCTCGGGTTCTGGAATAGGCAATTGGTCTACCTTTGGTGGAATAGGAATTTCCTTTTCTTTAACCACCTCGGGTTCTTGCTCCACTTCCCTCACCGGAGAGGTACTCACATGTGGAAGCAAAGGTTCGTCTAAAGCTTTCCCACTACGTGTGGTTATAGCTTTCATCTCTCCCTTTGGGTTTGGAATGGTGTTACTAGGTAAGCCACCCGAAGAAGAGGAAGGTTTGGTCATAAAAGATTCAAACATTGAAAGCAATTTATTTTGACCTTGTTTCATACTTTGTTGCATACGATTTTGACTTTGCTCGAACATTTGCTCAAATCTTTGTTCAATTCTTTGTTGGTTAAGCTCAATCTTATTATTTTGCCCTTTAATCGTATTTTGAAACTCATTTTTCAAAGTTGCCATTTGTCCTTGCATATTATTTTGAAAAGCCTTCAAGTTTGCCTCATTCGTTTTAATGTAGCTTGACAAATCATTTTGGTTATTTTAAAAACCTTGATTGTTTTGATTAGCATTAAACCCATTTCCTTGATTATAATTCCCTTGGTTACCACGGTTAAAATTATTCCCATTGTTTCCATTGTTGTACCTATTTTGAACCGGTGGAAAACCCGGTGGAGCAACATGATTTTGACGAGGAACTTGACCGTTGGAGCCATAAGTTCCCGTCGCGGCAAAAGCATTAGCTTGATCAAACCCCGTGGTTAAACAAGCATAATTAGGATGTGCTCCACCACATGATACACAAAAACTCTCAACCATATTAATTGATCCATGAGGATTCTTCCTAAGCTCATTCAAAAGCGTGTCAATCTTAGAGTCCAATCTAGCAATCTCGATAGTAGATGAATTCACATTGGAAGCACTCGGTGTGTTTCGTGAATATTGTGCTCTAGACTTATTCTCAATTATTCCCCACGCGTCTCTTGGAGTTTTTCTTAAAAGATTACCACCCGCGGCGGCATTTAACGAATCTTGTTCAATCATATTAAGCCCATTATAAAAAGTATTAATTTGATGCAATTCCGAGAAACCGTGGTGTGGACATTGTCCAACAAATCTTTAAATCTTTCCCAAGCAACCCCAAACGATTAATGCACTTTTTGTTCAAATCTAGTGATCTCGTTCTTAAAGTGTGTTGTCTTAGATGGTGGAAAGAAATAATTCATAAACTTAGACACTAAATCATCCCATGTTAAGATCGTACCCGGTGGTTCTTTCTCATACCAAATCTTAGCATTACCCTCGAGCGAGTACGGAAAAAGCATGAGCTTAATCGCGTCATTCGGCACATCTCTAAACTTGAGAGTCGAGGTAATTCGAAGAAAATTCCGTATGTGAGAATGCGGGCTATCGGTCTCATTACCATGAAATTGGTTGGCACGAATGAGCGATAAAAGACCCGTCTTAATCTCAAAATGATCCGCCAAAATAGCCGGCACAACGATTGCTTCCCCATACCCTTCGGTGGGTGCACGGAGCAATTCCTCCATTGTTCGGTTATCGGCCATCTCTAAACAATAGGTGGAAGCTCGGGTTCCACTATTCGTTGTTGACGATTTCTATTTCTACGAGGAATATTTTCAAGCCTATTAAAATCATTCACAAGTCTAGAAGAACGTAATTGCATACACTACAAAGACGAGAATTTAGAGGATTGAAGAAAAGAATTTAGACAAGAAGAAGATTATTTTTGGTATTTTATTTGGTATTGCTCAATAAAAAATGATCGATAAAAAACAAGGAATAAGGATAACTACTATGGAAGTAAATTACCCTCGGTCGACTTTGAAACGATAGGTGAAAACCTAAACGTCTCGAGGTTCAATAAGTAAACTACAAAAATAAGATTTATTACTTGAGTTGGCAAACCAATAATAGGTCGTCCCTCTCAATATACGCACAAGCAAGCGGGGAAACGAGGTGGCACAAAGCACTTAAAAACCCATTTCCTTAGACGGCCTTTTATAGCACGTCGCCTTATACCCACCTTATAGTTTGTATAAATCGAGTTCAAACTTCTTATTAGTATTTATCTATTTTTCCTTTTATTTTTGTTTTGGATTTGACTACAATAGCTAGGTGATGAAATCCCAACTAAGGCCTTATTTGAAAAGTATGTAAATTTATTGTTCTACGTAATATAATATATTAATCACAAAAAAAGAGAAAAACGATACATACTATAATAGAAAAATAACAAAACTTTTCGAGGACGGAAAGGGTCTTCAAATCAACGATCAACAAATCTCAATGAATCGAATCGTACACAAGATCCCCGGCAGCGGCGCCAAAATTTTTGGTATCATCGTGATAGTATAGTGATAATTAGATACGATATAGGGTAAATTAGTAAATTACCTTTAGGAAAATGTAATAAACTAAAATTACCAAAGAAGAATTCAATTAAACACGTGATGAACCAAGTTCGTTGTACACGAAGATCTTATGAATTTGAGACGTTTTCGTTTTGAATTGGACAATCGATTCGAAATGTTTTTCGGTTTTTTAAACTAAAAATTAAATCTACCAATTTAAAACTTATTTTAATCCTAAAGTGCATGAATCGTAAACCCCAAATTATTTAAAACTAAATCAATTACTTAAAAATTAAAATTATTTAAAAACTAAACTATTTAAAAATTTATAAAAATTAATCTATTTAATAAAAATAACTTTTAAACAATTTAAAAATCTAATAAAACTTTTTAAACTAATTAAATTTATTAAAATTTACTTAAACCAAATCTAATTTTTAAAAACTATTTTTTAATTTAAATATAAAACAATAAAAATCTTATTATTAAAAATAAACTACTTAAACTCTTAAAAATTAATAAAACATTTTTATTTTTATCTTTATTTTATTTATTAATCTAATTAATCTAATTACTTTTAAACTAAATGATAAAAATTAATTTTTTAAAAGAGCATAATATTTCCTTTTAATCAAAAATTAGAAACGTGAGTTTATAAGGCTGGAAGATATTAATTACAAGACGTATATTAATTTCTTAAACTAGCTTATAACAAAAGCAGCTAGCTAGCACAGATGGTAAGGTGTTTGGTATTTAACTGCGAG
The DNA here is from genome assembly GCA_025667525.1 of Glebionis coronaria. NCBI lineage: Eukaryota > Viridiplantae > Streptophyta > Magnoliopsida > Asterales > Asteraceae > Glebionis > Glebionis coronaria. Next base: position 135,221,534 of record CM046879.1, on the reverse strand, counting down.
GTCGCGAGTTCGAATCCAACGAGGGACCATTTTTGTGATTATTATTTTTGAACAATAGAGATTCACAGTCACAGGAGGTGACTTTTGCTGATTTTTATAAAGTAAAGCTATGCAAATCAATTGGATTTGCTAACCCACAGATACAAAACGTTTAATATCAGACAAATTCTAATTCAAAAACAGCAATACATCAATTAAAGCAAAGAAACATCAAATAACAGTAAGGATAAAACAGTTAAAGCTAGTAGCCAGTAACAAACTAACACAGGTAAATATACTCAGCAATTTGTGAACAACTAAAAACTCATTACAAATTCTAAACTGATATATTAACCCAGATTAAATCCACAAATATCGCACAACATAAATCATGCAGCAAAAGAGAAATCACCAAACTAAAATACCACAAGACAATCAGCAAGTCAGAATTAGAGAAAAAACAATTTCCACTCTATAGCATTATACTCTGATGAATTTTAAATCCAAGTGTAACGAAAATAACATCCACAATATTAAAACTACTAACAAATCTCAGTTATGAAAATACTACGCAGCAAGTACTCACAGCTTTATCAATCTATATAACACAATCTAATCAACATTACTAATAACTCAGATTCATAAAAGTCTAGATCAGTAACTTGTACATACAATCTCAACTCAAGATATTCGTCCAAATCAGATTCAAAAACATATTAAATGAACAAATCTATCATCATAAACATACGCAAACCTAATATCAAACTTAACAGTTATTACAGAAATAAAGATTCTATCACAGACTTATCAAACATACATATACTAACTCATATAGATTTAACCAAAAGCTTTATTTAAAACAGAATAAACTAGCATCTATCAGATTAATAACCTATGAACATCAAGAGCACATAAACGATATAACAGAATAATCATTAACAGATTTATAAGCTACAGCAGAATAATAGAATAAAAGTAAAAGAGACTTAAAACCTTTTAGCGAAATCCGTTGAGATGTAGCGCAGCGCTGAGCTGGCTAATTAAACCGAATCAACACCACCTTAAGACGAACCACCAACACCATTTGCCATCAATCGAACATAACCATCAACAGATCCAAATCGAAAATCCAAAATGGACCCAACGAACCACAAAATCATCACCGACTTGTACAAACCAGCAACTTTTTTATAATCAAACCAGTGGGGTTTGACTTAATCCACAATTTTACTTAGATATTTCATTAAACTATTAAGAAGTTTAATTAAATATCTTTTATATTAATAATATCAAATCAGACTAATTAAGAAAGATGTATAGAACTTAAACAGTAAATAACTCACGATTAAATTTAACAGAATAAAAACTTTTATTAATCAGAAGAAAGTAATACATAACTATTAAAAGGAAAATACAAATTTCCTAACTCTAATTTAACATTATAACATTAAGTAAAAAATAGGATGCATTACATGATTTTTCAAGGGGTATTTATAGCTGATGAGAGGCATTGGGGTTGTTAGGAAGAATGATTTGTGGCCTTTAGATGAGCATCTCTTTATTCTCTTTCTTGTCAGTTTTGATCGGATGGTGGATAATCAAATGCCTTCACACAGATCGCCAGCGTGGCACACTTTTGTGCTACTTGTGCTTGTTAGATGCTGAGGTGGCCTCTCTTCATTGGAGTATTGAGGAGGATGAGGTGTCCTGGCCAGTAATCGGATGCCACGTAGCCTTGCCTCTCCACTTCTGCCTTCCGAAAACTTGGGGGATTTAATTCCCCCAAGTGTGAATCACACGTGGGAACAAAAGCCCCAAATTTACTTGAGGTAATTATTGATTAGGGTTTTTGGTGTACAGTAAATTTACAGGTTTTGTGGTGAGGGTGAAAAAGTGGCAGAGAAGGATGATACATGGGAGTTATCGAAGGGTATTTTTTATTTGTGTGGGTGAAAACGTGAGTAAATGTGAGTGGAATGGACGTTTATAAATTTGACCAATTTATAAAAAACAATCTGTTCAATTACTTAGACCTAATGGGCTTAACCCATTACTCCCATCGTCTAACAATCTGTCCCAATGAGATTTGGACTTTGAGTCCAATTCGTTTATTATAGCAAATGGTATTGGGCTTTGACCCAATAAAATACATACTTCCATCCGTCCGTCATTCATATGGGCTTTTAGGCCCATAATACTCAAGTGGGTCTCTCCAAGGCCCAATTTACTTTAGTAAAATCAAATCCTCGAAAACGAACTTGTTATTTGGCTTCGTCGATCTTTTACTTCAAACTCGTGTCGTTCTTGCCGGTTTTCGCGATCTTGGTACCTACACACATAAAAACAAGAAACATGCACATACAAGGCAATATTGATACATTTATTGCACTTATTCATTGTTTATAGATACAAATGATATGAGTAAAATCACTCATATCACTATCCCATAGAACGCATGCCAAATCCAGAACGCATGCCAAATCCATAAATCTTGTGAAGCCATGGCTTCAAGCAATATGGTAGGGTATTTTTTTATGACCCCTACTGTATTGATCTTGCCAAGACTCCAGCAATTTTTCCATTCCCAGTGCATACAGTCAATACTCCCAAGCATACCCGGAAAACCATGGATAGTGTTGTGCTTATGATGTATCTTCACAACGTCTTCATATGTTGGCTTTCCTAAGTACTTCCTCATATACAAATCAACGATGCACATCTTAAAAAATTTAACGCATCTCGGGAAGTATGCTCGACCATTTGTAAATATTCGTCTAAGGCATCGGGGTGTTACCGTATGCGAATTGGCGTATAGCCGTCGTGCACTTCATAAGTGCACTAATACTCATCCGACCCGTACAATCCATACGAGACGAAAAAAATGAAAATGTTGTGGAAGAGGGTCTACGGGATAGGCGACAATATCATTAACAATTTTATTAAAAAGTGTACGACTCATACGAAATCTTCTATGAAAATATTTTAAAGGATACCTACAACCTTCGTCAAAATGATCGGCACGTAAACGGATTTCGGCATCTTCACGATCACGAAAGATTGGTGTACGGGTCAATCTTGGGGTGTTTTCTTGTTGTATGAGCCGTTGGCGATAATTGTAGGCTTGTTGTAAACAGTAGACGTCCGTCTCGTCATCGATATCGTGTACACTTCGACTGTCTAGTCTATGCATTTTTTCATGAATTTTAGATTGTAAGAGGGTTTATTTTTTTGGTGAATTAAAGTATAAGTGTGTGTTTTATTTTGAATTATAGGATGTATAAATAGTGGTAAAAAGTTTTTTTTAAAGGTATCTGTTAACTAGCCGTGGGGGAGGGGGTTTATGAAAGTTATTTTAAATAAAATAGCCGCTGGGGGGGGGGGGGGGGGGGCTGGTTGTAAATATTTTTGAAAATTAAAAAGAAAGTTACCGTTACAAACTACAGGGGGATAATATTCAAAATTGGAGAAACAAAAAGTAACAAGTAATATAAAAAGATGGAGGGGAGAAAATGAAAATAAAATTTTACATAACATCCCCTAACGGACGTTGCCCATCCAACGAGGGTGTAACGTCGTTGCCTCGTTGGTGGGTGCGGTGTAGTAACGGGCTCAAACGAGCCATAAGGGGTGTTGCCCCGTTACTATACCTAGTCCTCTAAGATTGGGTATTGTTGTTGTTACGTGTCGTGTGGTTCTGATAACAAAAAAAGTAAAGTAGTGGATTTATTAATATCTACAAAAGCTAGCACACAAATATTCAATTTAGAGTAAATTACACCGTTCGTCCTTGTGGTTTGCGTTGACCGACAATTTTCGTCCTTTGACCAAAAAAATGCATCGTTCATCCTTAAATGAAAAACGTTATGTATGGTTGGTCCTTCACTTTAAAAGGTTACACCAACACTTTTTAAATTTACATATGTATGGGTATTTTTGTCATTTTACTATTTCTTTCTTTACTTCATCTTCACCAACAAGACATCTAATTTTTCTCTTTCTACTTCATCTCACTCACTCTTTTTCTATCTCCATATCATCATCAACCACCTTTATTCATCTTCTCTCACGTCTCCTGGATACATCATACACCCTAAAAATCAAATCAACACTTAAAAGTTCTATGAGTATCACCATCACCAAATCAAAAGTCCTAACCATTTTTTTCATTTATCATTTCTTTGCCATGTGAACTATCATTAAGTTCTTTTATATATTCTTATTGCTATCTATCCAAACAACTTTAAAAAATATTCAGATATGTGAAATAAACAAAAAAGAAATATTGTTTTTTCTAACCCACTCATGATTACAGATCTCCACCACGTTGCTATCGCCACTACCATGACCACCTATGTTGCTTGTTGCCGTCACGACTACCCTCACGGCCTCACCATTGGGTTGATGGAGCATATTTATCCTTTAGTTTTCTCGTCCATTGGAATCTTGAAAGAAGTTATACCTTAGTATGAAATATATGCTACAGAGATAACAACTTAATGTTTATATGATCGGATTATGCATTTGTATGTTATACATTTGTCCTTGCTACTGGCTTGTCAACAAGTAAAAAACAATATTTAATTGTTTCTTCCTCTTGTTTTTGTTTGTTGTTGCCGTTCAAAACACCACACACGAACACAATAATACCCATTTGATATAGCTATTTTTTATAAGGGAAATGAAAAGATTTTATGGTAGGATATAAAGCAATTTGACGGGACTCGTCTTATATGGTGGTGGATATAGAAAACCCCATATTCGAAGGAACATATGAATTTGATATAAGTTTTTTGAGATTTTAATTTTTAGGTCTGGGTTTTTTCTTTGTCTTTTTAATTGTATGAAGGTGTAGATCAGAGGATAATAAAAGAAGGAGTATATGGTTAGAAATTATAAAGAACTGGAGAATATTTTTTATAGGTTGAAGTTTATGTATCTAGTGATGGTTTCTTGAATCTTGGTAAATATTTAAATGAATATGATAGACTGAGGTTTGTAAATGTGAATATGAGGATGATGAAATATTAAAGGAAGAAGATGAAGTTTAAGGTTTAAAAGACCAAAATACCCTTATGTGGGTAGCATGTGTAGACACTTAACGAACGTTAACGTGTCTCGTTAAAACGAAGGACCAATGGTATACAACGTCTCACACTTAAGGACGAATGGTGCATTTTTTTGGGTTAACGGACGAAACTCACCGGTCAACGTAAACCACAAAGACGAACAATGTGATGTACTCAAAATATAAAATCAAACTGAATCCTGGCCATAAAGTTAATCATCTAGATTGACAAAGTCACACACCCAATGTACCATGGATAAACCACAAACTTGTCCGAAATTGTTACTTAAACCTGTGGATCACTCAAACTCTAAACATAAAATCCGCAAAATCACCTGGTGTTTACATAAAGTATCAAATTCTCGTTACTCTAATCGAAGAAAAGTTATATTGTCACTTGCTTTTCAATCAAAAACTCCATAGTGACTTGTAGGTTCATACATATCAATCAACAAATAAGTTTTCGCATATTTCTAGTTCCAAAAGATGTGGGATCCTAAACAAAAGTAATACTCCACTTTTGTTAGATCCCAGATACATACACCACTAAAAACATCCAATAACTTACTATAATTCCGAAGGCAGTGACTTCCGCATAACACCCAAAACTAGTCCTGTCTAATGGAATTGGATAAAAGTAACTAAAAATCCCATAGTGAGTTTTGGGTCCCATAGACAAAAAAAGAGAACTTTTTACACAATCAGTTCCAAAATATAATAAAGATTCTAAAGTTAGATTCTAATATCCCATCCACGAATAAAATAAAAAACCATAGAAATAATGGGTAAAAGTGCATGATAAAAAAATAAAAAGAATACCAGCAAAAAACTCTCCGGCAGTCAGGTTAGACAGCAGGGCTGTTGACTGAAGATCGGTTGAAGAAGAAGAAGTAACGTGTTTTTAATGGTTTCAATTCGACGACTCATTTTATCTTCCTCCATATTGGATTTTGTTTCACTTGAGATTTGGTTTTCTTCAACTACTAATGTAATAAGACTAGTAATACAATATAGTAGACATGGTCATGGTCATACAGACAAATGGAGAATAAATGATTTGTAGACTAATTACTAAAAGTTCAAATGTGGGATTAATTGCTTTTTTGGTCTTCAAAATGTGTTGTCGGCTACTATAACCTTTTTTATGTTTACTTTCAGATTGTGAAATGTGAGGCCTTTTTAAATTCAAAAGTAAATTACACCGTTCGTCTTTGTGGTTTACGTTGATCGGTGAGTTTCATCCTTTGACCCAAAAAAATGCACCATTCGTCCTTAAGTGTGAAACGTTGTATACCATTGGTCCTTCGTTTTAACGAGACACATTAACGTTCGTTAAGTGTCTACACATGCTACCCACATAAGGGTATTTTGGTCTTTTAAACCTTAAACTTCATCTTCTTCCTTTAATATTTCATCATCCTCATATTCACATTTACAAACCTCAGTCTATCATATTCATTTAAATATTTACCAAGATTCAAGAAACCATCACTAGATACATAAACTTCAACCTATAAAAAATATTCCCCAATTCTTTATGATTTCTAACCACATACTCCTTTTATTATCCTATGATCTGCACCTTCATACCTTTAAAAAGACAAAGAAAAAACCCAGACCTAAAAATTAAAATCTCAAAAAACTTATATAAAATTCATATGTTCCTTCGAATATGGGGTTTTCTATATCCACCAACACATAAGACGAGTCCCATCAAATTGCTTTATATCCTACCGTAAAATCTTTTCATTTCCCTTATAAAAAATAGCTATATCAAATGGGTATTATTGTGTTCGTGTGTGGTGTTTTGGACGGCAACAACAAACAAAAACAAGAGGAAGAAACAATTAAATATTGTTGTTATTTCTTTAATTTGTTGACAAGGCAGTAGCAAGGACAAATGTATAACATATAAATGCATAATCCAATCATTTAAACATTAAGTTGTTATCTCTGTAGCATATGTGTCATACTAAGGTATAACTTCTTTCAAGATTCCAATGGACGAGAAAACTAAAGGAGGAATATGCTCCAACAACCCAATGGTGAGGCCGTGAAGGTAGTCACGACGGCAACAAGCAACATAGGTGGTCGTGGTAGTGGCGATAGCAACGTGGTGACATCTACAATCATGAGTGGGTTAGAAAAAACACTATTTCTTTTTTGTTTATTTCACATATCTGAATATTTTTTAAAGTTGTTTTGATAGATAGCAATAAGAATATATAAAAGAATTTAATGGTAGTTCATATGGCAAAGAAATAATAAATGAAAAAAATGGTTAGGATTTTTGATTTGATGATGGTGATACTCATAGAACTTTTAAGTGTTGATTTGATTTTTAGGGTGTATGATGTATCCAGGAGACGTGAGAGAAGATGAATAAAGGTGGTTGATGATGATATGGAGATAGAAGAAGAGTGAGTGAGATGAAGTAGAAAGAGAAAAATTAGAAGTCTTGTTGGTGAAGATGAAGTAAAGAAAGAAATAGTAAAATGACAAAAATACCCATACATATGTAAATTTAAAAAGTGTTGGTGTAACCTTTTAAAGTGAAGGACCAACCGTACATAACGTTTTTCATTTAAGGATGAACGATACATTTTTTTGTCAAAGGAAGAAACTTGTCGGTCAACGCAAACCACAAGGACGAACGGTGTAATTTACTCTTATATTTTTATGTTTGATGCTTAAGTTTAGATAAATGAGCAAACGTGATCCATGGGCCCCATTTCATGTCTCTTTTGAAGGAATATGTACACGTAAATAATATATGTCTCGAAGTTGTCCTAAGCCTAAGGAGACGCACGCGTTAATACGTAAAACAATTATACGTTAATATATTATGCGTAATATATTAATTAGTGATAAGCTATTGCGAACGTTAACTAATTAGTTAGTTAACGGGATTTTGCAAACGATAGTTAAAAGCTAACGCTAATGTTTTGTATGCAAAACAATAAAAGAAAGTTTGCAATTAATTCTTTTTGTTTTATACTAAGGCATTGTTTCCTAACTGGAGTATACTACCAACTGTGGTAGTATATATATTGTTCCATCATTGAAAATATTCCTACGACAGAAACTAAAACAAAAAGAGAATTGCGATTTTGTTCTGTATGGTTTTGTAGCTTTAGTGCGATCAACTCCAAGTTATATTTAATTGTTGGTTTGGTGAATATTTGTTTTAACAAATATTAATCGGCTTTGTCACTATTAGTACTAGCATACTTAACGTATTGTGTGCGTACTCTTAGAGAGATCATTGTTTGATCTTTGGGTTTTCGTTTATATTGGTGGTTCGATAAAGGTGATTTATCCATTGCTAAAAGGTACACAATTCTTTATCGTTTATGTTAATTACTTGTCTATACGTGATCCTATATACCGCTGCGTACTCGTGATGATTAATGTGTTAATATGGTAAAAGGTTTTTATAAATTCCAACAGTGGCATCACGAGCCGTTCGTATAGCTTTTAATTACATTAAAAATCACGAAAGAGATAAAATTATATAAACTTACAATGATGGCGTTTGTATTATTTTATTTAATGATTAGGTTTTCGTAAACCCTAATTAGGGTTAATAAAATTAATTAGACAAACCCTAAGTTGTATGCAATTTTTGTTGATAAATATGTTGTTACGTGTTAATTAGTCGTTATTTATCACGTTGTTAATTGTTAAATTATGGTTTGATCCATGGGAATCATGCAAGTTTACAATGGATCATGTGTTCTTTATTCATTGTTTTAATTGAAGTCATGACTGATGTGTTATGCATGAAGTATGTGATTAATTGGTAATTGGACATATGTTTTATGTTAATATTTACTTGTTTTGCTTTTGATTATAATTGTTATATATCATGGTTCAAGAAAAGGGTTTTTCAAAAAATAAAAATAAACCGGACTAAAACTATATGAAATTTGATTTATTATAATCTTGTTCTTGCATGATCATATGTGGCAACAAATGAGTCGCCCTTACATGGTTTTAAATCTAACTCACGTCGTGATTAGCAAGAATCAAGTTTATAATTTGTTTTCTATTTTAAAGTTGTAAAATTTTATTAATGACGTAATTTGCTAAAGTACTATCTAGTTGCAAGGCTAAGGTTCGGGAAGACTCATCAAGACTTCGGTCTTGTAGATACCATTGCCCTATAATACCTGACTACTTGTAGTCTCCTTATCTTGCATACTACTTAGGAAGCCGCGAATGGTCTAAGGTTTGAGTGATTTTAATCATTCTTTAATCTTTTCCCGTGATTAAGTTAAACTTCTTTAAATAGAATACATGTTGAATCGTCAATTTTTATGATATCACTATTTATACAATTGAATTGTCAGTTAAACAAGTGATGTCTATAATTAACGAATTGAGTAAATTTGTTAAATTATCATGATACAAAGATGTTGCATGCTTCTTTGTACATGTTTTTGAAATTGTCAAAATTTATACCCTTTAAAATAAGTTTATTTTCCATCCAACGTGTAAAAGCACTTGCACTTACTCTTTCACCATACGTTAGACTGTGGTGATTTTGTAACCCACGGTGATATAATACACTCGATTGTGAGACGTCAGTGCTATATAATCACGGTTTTTGGTTGGACGACTTAAGCAAGTTAAGATAGGTGATACCTTAACTCGTGGCAATAGATGGGATAAACATGTTCGCTTTTTCACTTTTGAATTGTCACAAGTGATGTATACAAAGTTGAGTCCCATAATTCTAGAAGTTGTATTAGATGCAATTATTGAACGTCAGGTCCCCCTTGAACATCCATCACTAGCAGATCAACTGATGCGGTGGGGGTGTGTCTTGGTGGATTCTAGCTTTTAGAAAATTAATTGTTTATTTATACATGGGCATTTAATTTTCTATAAAGATAATATTATCGAAAATACTGAAATTGAATTTTGTGATTCTTTTAAAAGTATTATTGCAACAAAGTTCCATAAACTAATGCCTGTTTGACAAACAAAGTCTCGTTTTCTTGTAAGAAAGAAAGAGACATATACCTATCATTTTTCGGTGCAAGGAAAAGCTATTAATAGGTATGATTGGATTATTGTAATTATCAATATTCAAGTGAACTTAAATGGTTAAGTAAATTTGCACAACTTATTGTTTCAGGTAGATCTCATTAATCTTTTTTGAGTTTTTGAGCATCTTTCAAACTAATAAGTCTCTTAACAATCTCTAGGCAAGCAATACTTCTTTTGTTCTTTACATGTCGATCCCCTTAAGGCTATAATCGATATGACAAAACAAGTGTTTTGTTTGTTTATTGTGATTATAATAACTAGCTTTATCTATCCTAGTTATTATGTTTTAACCCAACGTATGCACTAAATACCCTTATTGAATGGTAGGCCTAATATGGAGGAAATTGCATGTCAGCTTTCAAGTTAATGAAAGCATGATAGATAGTCTCTTATTTACATTGTAGAAATTCATACACTCTCTATAATACATAAGTAGTTGTTACTTATGGGCATTTAAAGCGAGTAGGGAATTAAATAAATCACCATCTACTATTTACTGGCGAAGTAACATTTGTAATGTTGTCAAATCCAGTGGGAACATTGCAAGTACATTAATGCAATGTTGTCTTATTCAGTGGGAGCTACAAGCTTGTTTACCTTCGTAGTAATCCATATTATTTCTAGTTTGACTTGAAATAATAACTTACTTTCAGAATATGAAGAACCATAGTTTTAAGGATAAATGCATTCTATTTTATATGATAATCACTTTTGAAGTATATTCCATATAATAATTATGCACGATTTATTATAAATCTATATGGTTGACATTCTACTAGTTATTCAAATATATATGACACTATCATATTTTTCACATAAACAAATGTGTTTCGTAATTGTTTATTTGCATACATGATGTTGTGCCATGCACAAGTGGGAGAAATCTTTATTGTGTGCAAGGTACAACATATAACAATATGTAAATAGTTTCTTGACCGCGAGATAAGAATATAATATTCTATTAAGGCTTATACATTTAATTGTCAATGTATGTTGTCTTGTTTAGAAGATGTCAAAATATGAATAACAAGCTACTTCCACTAATTTATTTATGTTTATTGGAATGTTTCTTGGAATGCACAATAATATAAATGAAGTACGAAATTAACTTGAAATAGCTATTGAAGTTGTTCATAGTTACTTAATTAATATTTATGTCTTTTGTAAAGCATAAGCATATAGTCTTTAATTGTTAAAAGACTTAGAATATAAAATAAATAATTTACTTGTTATGTCTTCTTGTTAATGAACATGAAGTCTTTGAATTATTCAAAGGATAAACAATGTATATATAATTTTTGAACTATTTAAAAATGTATACATTAGAGCATGCACTAGGTTTTATATATTATATAATTTTAACTTTGTTTTGACACAATTGATAAGTATTTAACCTAAGGAGTCTTAACTTATTTAGAAATTGTGATATAGTCTCACAATCTCAAATACTAATATAACTTCTTGAGTGATAAATCAAATTCTTTAGAATTATTTGATGTTGATAACTTGAAATACTTTACCTCCAAAAGTTGTCAAGGTTTAGCAATTGAGTATACAAAGTATATACTTAAATATTACTCTGACCTAGAAGGAAACTAAGACACCATCAAGCTATGGAATGTGATGAATCACATTGAGTCTTTGAAATTGAAGTTCTCAATTTGTCAAGAACTATATAGGTATTTTGTGACGTGTTGTTGTTGCCCTAAATGCTAAGTATTTGAAGAATAGTCTATGATTACTAAAAGCAAGTGGGAGGACTTGTAGATCTTTAAGAGAAAAATAATAAAATATGCAACCTTCTAAATATACTAGCGAATTTCATAATGATGGTGAACATTAAGTGTTGAACTTCATGATGATAGAACTCACATTCATAGATCCGCAAGGATGTCTTTAGTACTTGAATGATATACTGATATGTCAATACTAAGGAATGTATGTTAGAGGATCATGGTGATCCTACTAACCATATAGATGAATTCTTATCTTGAATGTCATTATTGAATAAAACTATGAATGAGTAGATGCAAGTCCATAGAAGATAATCAATTTTTGGAAACTTGTTTAATCTTTAACCAACTGGTTAGACCGTGAGGTGAATATAAGTTTCTATAGTGAAAGACTCATATGGACAATATTGTACACATGATTAATGCATAATATGTGATATAAAAGTTCTACATGCATTAATAAAGATGATTTATTGTCATGATAGTTTTATAATGATAAATATGACAATGTAATATTTAAACTCTTTTGTACGATTACATTAGCGAGGACGGTTGTGATCAAAGTGTTTATAAATTACAATAATCTTTATGTAGTGTACATAATGCAAGAATCCATGTATGGTATAATGCATGCATCTAAGGAATATATCTCAAGTCTAATTATTAAATCCATGTTTTGATTTTTAATTAGCTCTAAGATAACTTGTGAGTACATCTAAAAGCTAGTGGGACTATTATGTTTATTTCTTAAATCACATATGATGTATAACATATGGAAAGCAATTTTTCATGTAAGCAAGATGTTAAACCTTAGCTTGGAATAAGGTTTCATTTGAAAGTATTTAGAAATTAAACGTATGACCTTGATATGTATGTTTATTATAAACATTTGTGGTTAATAAAATCCAACACAACATGAAATATCATTTAGAAAGTCTCAATGAATATATCTCATTTGATGAGAGTTGACATAAGATGAAAACTTAAAGGATTCATCATGTAAATCATATTGTGTGTATGTATAGTTGTAAAACTTGTATAAGTACAAGAAGATTTGACAACAACGATTGCTTAAAGAGAAAATCATTTAGATGATTATTACAAATGTTATGATAAGATTTGTTTGGGATAGAATGATTATTACTAACTTGAATTGTTCCAAGTAATGAATATTCTATATGATAATAAGATGTAATTATCATTGTCAACAAACTTATAGTTTAGAAAGACACCAAATATTACCATAGTATTAATTTATAGTTTATGGATTATAATATATCATAGTGATGTTTCCAGACATGGATGATAGATTGATTGAGATAACACTCAATACTAATCATGCTACGATTTCATATTTGATGATGACCATGTGGATTAGTTATGTTCAATTGAGCGTAATGTTGCAATACATATTAAAAGAATAAATAATACTTTATAGTTTAAGAAGCTATTAAAGAAGATTATTTTTAATAAGGTGTTTTGCTGTACTCACACATCTTATAGGATGTACAACAACGATACTCCCATTTTGTTGTGTTCATATGTAGAAATGTACATAACAATCATTATATATGTTCAGAGATTTTCACAATTGTGAATTTGAAATAAGTATTCTCAAAATTCTAAAGATCAAACCTAGTAGAGTTTTATGAAATATATGCCTTGACAACAAGTATGATCGTCATATCTTGAGGCATGATTTTAACTAAGGTTATCATGCATTGATCTTTTAGTATTTGGATAAAGGATATTGTTAAACAATATTTATTTTGTGAATTGAAGCATTGGATATGTTCGTTTTATTTAATATTTATTGGTTCTATTTTTGCATGTTTAAATCCTTGAATAATATGTTATTCTAAATTGTCTATGTCAATTGATTATATGTGAATATAATTGAATTAAGACATATATGAGAGATGGTAATATTCATAGAATATGTAAGAACGGTTCACCAACTCATACGATATCCAAAAGTTGTATATCGGACATCTCCTACTAACAAGTTAATCACTTTATGGATCGGTGTCTTTAAGTGAAACTTGTAAATGATTTACATTACTAAATCCTTTGACTTGAGATGCAAGCAGGTCTTATATATGAGGATGGTACCTTTTGCTATAGTTCTAACGCTATCCTGAATAAGGTAGTAATAAAGACTATAATCATTTGTATCTTGAATCATGTAAGAGGCACGTGTAGTCAAGATAGAATTTGTTCATTCAACTAGGATTGAAGAATAATGCTAATGGGCCCCTCATTAATTAATTAGACGTTTGTATGGCCATTCCCAATGATAATCTAGATTTGTCTCGATTAAATTGGTAATCTATATTAATTATGAAATGCGAGAAACAGAATAGTTAAATGGAATGACTTTGATCCATATCCATTATTAACATGACATTTGAGAAACAAAAGGATTGTAAATGTTTAAGTCATTTAAATGTACTTTATGGAAAACTACACTCGCGAGTTTCCTGGAGCATTGGCGTATTGCTAGACGCTAACCAATGTTATTATATTATATTATTGTACATGTCTAAGTGGGAGCTGAAGGAATATGTACACGTAAATAATATATGTCTGGAAGTTGTCCCGAGCCTAAGGAGACGCATGCGTTAATACATAAAACAATTATACGTTAATATATTATGCGTAATATATTAATTAGTGATAAGCTATTGCGAACGTTAATTAATTAGTTAGTTAACGGGATTTTGCAAACGATAGTTAAAAGTTAACGCTAATGTTTTGTATGCAAAACAATAAAAGGAAGTTTGCAATTAATTCTTTTTGTTTTATACTAAGGCATTGCTTCCTAATTGGACTATACTACTTGTTGGGTCTAAAAAGTTGATGTGGCAGAAACTCAAAACGAAGAAAACATGAAGGCATTCGTTTCAACGCTGACACATTGTGTTTAGACGCTGACAAGTGACAAACGAGACGCTGACAGCCTTCAACGCTGTTAGAAATCTATTTAGGATAAATATTCAGAATATTATTTATGAATATTTTGTATTAGTTTATTTAAATAGAAGATATGCATGTTTATTTGATATTATCTCTTGTAAACCCTAATTCTTTCTCTATAAAAGGAACAAGGGTCTTAGATTTTATTCATAACAACCATATACAATGTAAACCTAAAGCGTGTGTTGCACTAGACGTGGGATTAAATGTATACACATCTAGTGGTTGTTTATTATTTATATAATGAACAATCGTTGAGTAATTCTTTGTGTTCTTGTGCCTAAACATCTTGTTTAATGATTATGGTTCTATTCCGCTGTGATTATCTAATCATATGAACTATGATCATTCCTAGAAGCCTAAAGATCTAGAAATCTTAGGTTTCATCAATTGGTATTAGAGCCTCGTGGCTCGTGATGCTAGGACCAACAAGGTGTTCGTATTCGTGAGAAGAAAGAAAAATCCGTTTAGGGTTTTTCTGGGCGGTTTTGTGTGCGCAACAGTATTCAGAAGGCCATAACTTTTTCTTGAACCGTTGGATCGCCACAAAAATTTTTTGTGTGTGTTCTACACATGTATATCCAGAAATTCACCGAAGGGATTGTCAAGATCTATCCCCAAGAAAAAGTTATTAAGCATCGAAGTCAGTAGTGTTCATATGCTATTTTCTGTGAACAGTAATAGTAAAAACGCGATTTCTCCTTCGTTAACCGTTGGATCATCGTGAAATTTGTGATGTAGGTTTTTGACACTTGTGTCTAGGATCTCAACAAAGGGATCTTCAATCTGAGCTCTCATGAAGAAGATATTCGATCTCGAAGTTCGCTGCAAAATATGATCTTTACATAAAATCATGATTTAGGGTTTGTAAAACCTTAGATCGATTAGCCGCTGACGTGTGTTTTCTAGACGCTGATAGAAGTAGGTGGCAGTGGATGTCATTGACGCTGACAAAGCATGGTTAAGACGATGATTGCCAGGCACTGATTAGTATAAAGATTGCGCTGACATAGTAGTATGTAGGCGCTAACAGAAAAACTTAGTGTTGTCCGAGATATGTTGTCTAAAGCACTGACAAGTATTATCCGGTATTGGACAATACATATGGTAAAGATATTGGGCAGTGAAGGATCTTGGATTACAAAGGTAATGCTGGTGTTTTGGAAAATTGGTTCGGTTTTGGCACACAAAACGAGGTATTTACACACGAAGGTACATGGAATCTCTATTTTATTCAGAATATCATCTTGATATTTATGGCTCGGATACTTTTCTTAGAAGAGGTATATGGTTAAGGGGAAGAATTCTTATGTTAAAATTGATGCTTGAAGTAGATTTTTGCGAGTTTATGTTTTATCATATCTTAAATCGTGTGGATAGCACCCCATTGGTTTGAAGGTAACTTGTTCATGCTTTTATGTTGGTGACGAAGACTTGTCATATCTAGCAATTGGTATCTTCTCTTGCTATCACTTGAAGGAGTTACATTATCGTGCTCAGTGTCTCACGAAGGATGGGGATTTTGACAAAGGGATCGAGGTCTACTTATACTTTGTACCATGAGTATAAGTTATTTATCACGTGGATAATACAAGACATGGAACATAGGTTTGGGTTATTCTACTTCTACATCAAGATTATTGTATTTATTTTTCTTCAAGGTCATTACAAAGAGCTACTTTTGGAGAATTTTCAAGATTACATACTTTCACATATTCCCTATTGATGTGTCAAAAAGGGGAAGAATATGTTCTATACTTAAGGGGAAGCTTCCCGGAGATCATGTACCACATACAAAGGAAGTGTTTTGACATCATCAACTAGGGGAAGATTGTTGGGTCGAAATTATGAGTTGATATGTCAAAACTAAAAGACAAGGACTAAATCTGACAAGAGATGATTCTACAAGCTGGTGGACAAACGTGTAGAAGATATATTGCAAGAAAATAAAAGATTTAGTGAATATCTTATTTAGTGAATATATTATTTAGTGAATATCTTATTTACTAAATATCTTATTTACTAAATATCTTATTTACTAAATATCTTATTTACTAAATATCTTATTTAGTTTCCTTTGTAACAAGGGCTATGTGTAGTATATAAACACATACCCTGCGTAAATTTTTAATCATCAAATACATTCCCAATGTAACCTACAAGCAATTCGTATGTTCTAGGCGTGGGAATAAATGTATACACGCCTAGATGTTTTTTGTTTTAATAATATTAATGCGAGTAACGTTTGGGAGAAATTCATCTTGTCCATAAAACCTTGTTTATGTGTCGTGTTTTATTCCGCTATGTTTATCATATGAACATGATGCCTTCCTAGCAAGATTAATCGATCCGTGAATTATGGTTTCCACATCATGATCATGTCTCATGCATGTAATCCTGAAACAGGCTCTCAACTAGCTAGTACGCCTATTGGAGGGTTCACACATCCTATCTGTCCTACTTGTTTGCGCAGACATTTTGGTGTTTTCTGCCGAGGTACTGGTGGTTGTTTCAAGTGTGGCTGATGAGACTACAATTATACATAGTCTCATCGTCCAAATCAGGCTTAAAACGTTTAAAATATCATTAAAATACCCCAAAATATGCTTGTGTTTGTTCATTGTGTATTTTAGGTACGGATATCGTGAAATCAACAAAAGATCACAAGAATCATGCAAAAACGAATACGGGTAACGAAGCCGCACAAAGAACCGGGCCCAAGTATGGAATTTCCAAAAATACCCTTGAAGTTTGAAGAATTGGCAAGATTGGTCCTCCAAGTTTGAAGACTTGTCACTTTTGACCCTTTCAAATCTCAAAAATTGCAAGTTTTGTCCTTAAGTTTCAAGATTATATCATTTTTAGCCCTTGAAGATGGATGATATTACATAAATAGTCCTTAAACAAAGTCATAATATCACAAGGACCATTTATGTAATTAGGGCAAAGATTTTAACACATGAAAAGAGCCCTAATATGCTGTTTTGGAAGTTTAGAATCTATATGACAACAATTACAAGTTTCAGGGGCCAAAGATGTGTATTTAAATCCCATACCCAGTCAACTGCCCATCTGAGCCCACTATACAAACCACCCTAGCCTAATTCCCAAACAACCCGGCCAAAACCCTCACATACTCAGTTTATTTAATAAACTGAGTCAATGATAGTCAAACCCCCACTAATCGGGCCTAACACCACTTTAAATAACAAAAACATATTAAAATCACTATTCACCCACCCCCACCTCTAAAACCCTAAATCCCCACACTACTTTTAACCAAAGGGTAATATGAAATTACCTTTACCATTCTACCATTCACGCTACACCAAACACATTGGCCCACCTAGAAAACGACATCACCCACTTTTGTCCCCTCACCAGCTATCACACAACACAGGATTCACTTTTTTTTAGCAATAGGAAGACTCAATCTACGACCAAGAAGTCTTGCGTGATCCCCACAACATTTTGGAAGGTTGGGATTAATTCATAGACAGCTGGTGCTCACATGATTTCCAAGGACCTTCAAGAAGACCAAGTCAAAAGAGCATATTCTAAAAATTATCCATGGGCATTTTAGGAATCATAAAGCTAGGGTTTTGATAGTCTAGAGTGTTCTATCTTATTGTATATAAAGGTTTGGGTTGTGAACCTTTAAGCTTTGTTCCAACAAGTTGTAATTTTTACAAAATTTATGAACAGTTAAAGTTTGAGTTTTTTAAATCTTGCAAATTGTTTTGTTCCGTTCTACTTTATTGCTTTAGCGTAAACTTTATTTTTCTGCAATCTTTTAACTTAGTCTTATCGAAGTTTTCCCAAGGATTTCTTGTTTAAGCTGTTGAGAACCAATAACCTGCAGATTAACTTATGAGCTTATACTGACAATATAAGCTCATAAGAACATCTTTCAGCTCTATTTGTCCACTTTTCATTTCTTGCAAAGATTTTACCAAAGTTTAAGTTTTTTCTAAAAAGAAAATCTGCTTACTTTATTGTGTTATACTTCACTGTTGCAAAAGCTTCTTCACAAGCTTTTGACAAAACTTTATGGAAAAGTCTTTTGTTGTTTTATATTGTTCATCTTAGCAGGTACAACTAAAAGGAAGAAATTAAATTTTTCCTCATTTTCTCTTTGAAGATATTATGCATATCTTGGTTCTGTTGTAGAACCTCACAAGATACCTCTACAAATCTCTCCTTCAAATCCGACATTCAGAGAAGGTATCAGCTGCATATAGCTTGACTTGAACTAAGTCAAGCCAGGTTAGGGATTGGACCCCCTAGAATATATATTTTTTGGACTGATTTTTGAGTTAGGAATTCATGTTGTTATGATTTTAAGTTTTATTGTGTAACTTGTGCTTATGTGATGTCGCCTGCTAGTTAGTTCAGATTTAAGTAAGATTTTAAGTGTTTAAGATTAGGTTTGTTTGAAAGCTCTCATAAGCTGTCAGGAAGGGGGTGTTTGGATTTGGGTTTTATCTAAATTGGGTGACACAAATTTGGTTAAAAAATAGGTTAAACACACCTATATTGTTAGTTGTAGGTGTTTTCGATTGGTATGTTAGAAACAAAGTTTGCATGTTTAAATATTGGTATAAAATCAGCTTAGTCATAACAGTATGCTTAATCTAGGCTTCTTTTGTATTTTAAATTATCAAATCTTGGAAACTGTTAGAGGAAGGTTAGGATTAGGGTTAAGAAGTGTTGATAGGTTGTTTTGTTGGATTTAAATCAAATTATTGTGGTTCAAAACTCATTTAGTCGCACAATAGATCAACTATAGTGCCCACAGATCACCATATTAACATACATTAACTGATTTTGCCCCTTTTGTGTGATTTATTTGGCTTGAGCTTGTGTGTTTTTTGCTTAAATCTGACTCCCTACACTCAACTGAGTGTAGGGGTCCCATTGTTACTAAGTAAAACCCAAAATCAAGCTTTCCTAAGCTTAAAAAGCACACAGACCCGTTTTTCTGCTTAGAGCAGTGGGAAAAAGTTCCCACTGCTAAGCTTAGTTTCCCACTGCTGTCACAAAAAGACAAGAACGACCAACCTATCACTATCAATTTACTCATTTTTTGTCTTTAGTGGCTTAATTTAAGCTTTTTCCAGATTTTTCATTTTTCCTTGTTTTGTTTATTTATTTTATGATTTTTCACTAAGTTTTATTTTATTTTACTGTTGATTTATTATTTTTTAGATTTAAATCAATTTTAATTAGTTTTATTAATCTGATTTTTGTCTGTTAGTGCAAAATTTTGATATTTTTCAGTTTTAAAAATTTTCTTAGATTCAGAATATTATTTTAAGATTTTTAGTTTAAAAAGTTTCACTGTTTACTCTTTTTATCTATTTTTTAGATTTAGTTTAAGTTTAACTAGGTTTAATTCAAAACTGTTTTGTCTTTTAGTGAAAAAAATTACTTATTTCAACACTTTCTATTTTTCTACTGTTTAGTAATATAAAATAGGATTTTTGAAAAAGTACGTTTATTTTAGCATAATTTTATTATTTTTAATCATTATTTTAGCTTAAAAATTGTTTTTAGCATTTAAAAATAGAAAAACAGTTTGTAAAATTTACGAAAAATACTTTTTAGTGTTTAAATAATACATGTGAGATATTAGTTTGATAAAATAATATTTTGGGCTTTTTCTTAATTATATTTAATTTTGGGGCTTTAATTAGCATTTAAAATTGAATATTTAATTAATAAAAGGTTTTAAAATATATTTATTGAATTTTTATTCTTATTTATATTATTTTAGACTTAGTTTTGAAATTTAATTACTTTTTAGCTATTTTTAATTTCGTCGCGTTTTACGTACTTACGTTCGCGTTTTACGTCATTACGCCGTAGTGTAATCGTAGTCGTAGCTCGTCTTTAATTTCTCTCTTCTAAACCAAAAACGACACTAATCCAAACTTTGATTTTATATAATTGGCACAAAAATCATACACCTCCGCCGATATAGAACTCGCACTATTCGGTTTTACGATTTTCCTAAATCGTAACGCTTAATACTTGCCCATTATACGTTTTTTTTTCTAAAAGCGTATTTTTACCCGCAATCATTTTGGTGCCACTGCCGAGGAGGTGTTTGAGTTTCCATTATTATTATCGTGTTTGTGTGAGTAGTGCGCTTTTGCTTTTCAATTTTTGGAAAGCGTATATAACGTACATACTCATTTTTGTTATTTTTCCTTAATATATTATAGTATCCAAATAAATCGTGTTTAATTTTCCTAAATTAAACATAAAACAATCATTTTACTATATTGTAGATATATTGGTTTTCGTTTTTCTTGTGAATATTATTAATATATTGTATACGTATCACAATAAAGTTACAATATCTCCAAAAGCGTGAAAACACAACCTTAATTGGGATTTCATCACTAAATTATTATATTCGAATCTAAAGCAAAAGTTTAAAGACAAAATAGATAAATACTTTCGTGAGGCTTAATTTTGATTAACACAAACTATAAGGTGCGTATAAGGAGGTTGTATTTCACGACCTAAGGGAAAAAGGCTCTTAAGTGCTTAGCGCTGCCTCGTTTCCCCCGCTTGCTTGTGCGTGTTTTGAGAAAGAGGGCTAATCGAGGGTTTGCCGCCCAAGTATTATCTATGTATACTATATTTGCTTGTTTTCAATATTAAACCATCTTGAACGTTTTGGTGTTCCACCAACGTTCTAAATTCATCGAAGGCGTTCACTCCACGTGATCGTTTTCATTCTTTGAGGCTCTTTTAATCGATAAATCGATTCGAGGAGAGATCTGTAGATTTGAGTCTAAGTAATACACAAAAAATCCAAAAAAATTAAAAACAATCAAAAACCAAAAAAATTGAAAAATCGAAAAACCGCAAAAAGAATCTTCTTTGCTACCCCCATCTACGCTTAGTGCATGCGCACTCGATCGAAGGATTATTCTAATTCTAGCGACGCTCCAAATCGACGCAATCGTAATCGAAGGAATCGACGACGTAGACGAGATTTAGAAACCGACGTTCCTAATATCGTTGTTGAAGAGACTGTAGACGAGATGGCCGACAATCGTTCGATGATGGAATTGCTCCAAGCGCCCACCGAGGGTTATGGAGACGCGATCGTAATTCCCTCTATCGAAGCGGAGAATTTTGAGATTAAGAGTGGAATGCTTTCGTTGATTCAAGCTACGAAGTTTCGAGGTCGTGAAGCCGATAATCCTCACGACCATATTCGGAATTTCGATCGTCTTTTGGCCACGAGCAAGTTTAAGAACGGCGACACCGATGTCGTCAAGCTTATGCTTTTTCCGTACTCGCTCGATGGTGCCGCCAAGGATTGGTACGAGAAAGAGCCACCTAATTCGATAATTACGTGGAAGGATCTCGTTTCCAAATTCGTTAATCATTTTTTCCCACCGTCTAATACGACGTTTTTAAAAAACGAGATTACGAGATTTGAGCAAAAACCGAATGAATCATTTAGAGACGCGTGGGATCGTTTTAAGGAATTGCTTAGGCGATGTCCTCACCATGGATTTTCCGAGTTGAACCAAATCGATATGTTTTACAACGGTCTTAGTTTTCAAGAACAAGATTCGTTGAATTCCGCCGCCGGTGGCAACTTTTTGTGTAAAACTCCGAAAGATGCATTAATGATTATCGAGAATTGATCCAAGGTTTACCAACTCCGCAACGCACCGAGCGTTGCCAATGTCGCCAATGTTATTAATTCTAATCGCGACATTGAGAGAGTTGATGTGAAAGTCGACAAGTTGACGAATGTGTTTACGTCGTTCTTAATCGAGATACAAAAAGAAAGACGCTCCCGCTACGTTGAAAGCGGTTGAGGCATCGTGTACGTTTTGCGGTGGACCACATAATTATTACGAGTGTGCGGATACGGATGGCCAAACGTCGAGTGTAAACTCGTTAAACAACAATTTTTCAAATCAAAATCAAAATAACGCCGGGTCCATCGCAACAAACGAACAACAACAATCAAGGCAATAATTTTCAAGGAAACAATCATGGTAATCAAGGTTATAATCAAGGTCAAATTTGAATTGGCAAAATCGAGGTTTTAACAACAACAATCAAAACCGGAATTTAAACAATGGGCAAAATTCGAATTTTTCAAACAACGCTAATCAAGGGAACAATTTTCAAGGGAATCAAAACTAAGCTTTCAATCAAAACTATAATGGCACAACTGATTTTCAAAATTACATTAAATCAAATGACGCTAATATGAAGAGATTAGAAACGCAAATTGGTGATATGAAAAACGAATTTTCAAACACGTTGAGAGGGTAAAACAAGAAAATTGAACAAGGACAAATCGACATAAAAAAGATGTTTTCGGCTATTATGAACAAAGCCTCGGGTGCTTCATCGAGTTCGTTACCTAGTGACACCGTTGCTAATCCGAAGGAACAATTTAAAGCCGCCTCGTCTCGTAAGAAAAGTCGTGTGATTACCCCTACCCTTGATGGATTTTGAGTTGTTCCTTCTTCTCAATCCTCGAATTCTAAGACGCCTTCTTGTTCTAAAGTCGATGGGGTGAATGTGGTGACCAAGAAAAGAGTGCAACCCTCGTGTACCTCAAATACCATCCACGGTTCAAAAAGAGAGTTTTATCGACCTTACCAAAGTAACCCTTGAAGAAACTTGTGCTTCGATCCTTCTTAAAAAACCCAAAAGGCATATGCCGAGAAAGGAAGAGGATCCGGGCCAATTTTTACTACCATGTGATTGTTCCGAGATTGAGGGATGTTTAGCCCTTGCCGATTTAGGTGCTAGCATGAATCTCATGCCTCATTCTCTTCGGAAATTGATGAGATTGCCTTCACTTACCCCCACGAACATGACAATCGAGCTTGCAAATTATACGCCTTTAATACCAATTGGAATATCCGAGGATGTCTATGTCAAAGTTGGAAAGTTTGTTTATCCCGCGGATTTCGTCATATCCAATTACGAGTGTGACCCTAAATGTCCCATTATTTTAGGCCAACCATTTTTATCGACGGCTCGAACCGTAATCGACATGCACGAGGGGAGACTTACTATGAGATACGGGGAGGATAAAATGGACTTTTTTACGAGTAGATCCCAAGTTTCAAATGATCTTGATAAAAACGAGGTTTCAAAACCCGATATTTCAAAATTTGACAATATCAAAGCTCATACTTTAGCGGAAAAAATGAGATTAGATGCATGTTTTGAAAGGATGAAAATGAACGGTTTTAAAGATGATGATTTTAATGATAAAGAATACGTTTACTTAATTCCAAAGGGTATTCGTAAATTTATGGATGAATAATCATTTTGGGATATATTCGGTGAACAAAGTAAGAAACCAATTCCGAAGGGCGACGTTAGTGCCATCACGACTATGAAAAATATGGACTCGTCTTCACCAACTTCGAAGGACCACGTCTTTGAGGCTTCAACTTCTAACTCTAGGGAAGTGCCTCCATTTCCTAGCCCAACACTCGTTGAGGCTAAAGGTTTCATCGACATCGATCCTCTCGTCATTGAAAAGTCACCTAAGCATAGTCATTCGACTTGTAAGACCATGGTTGTGAGTGCTCACATCGACTCTTTCTTTGACGACGACGATGGCGATTTTGCCGAGATTGATCACGTGCTTCAAAATCCACATGCCTTTTTTGAGGATTCTCCCAAAAAGACCTCTTCACATGTGAAGTATGATGATTATGAGTTCGATCCCGAGATTGAGGAAATTATCGAACGAGAGCTATCTCGTTTGCCTCCACTTCCACCTACGAGTGAGGTTCATTTTTCCAAGATCCACGATGAACTTAATGAGTTGGAACGTCTTATTTTTAATGACGAACCAACTCACATGACCCAAAATCCAATTCTTGAGGAGTTACCTAATCAACACTACTCAAATGACAATTACGTTTACCACATTCGTGAGGATTTAACTTACCAACAATCCACACAAATGAATGATGGTTTCGTGCTTGATCGTGATCTTTTCGAGAGAGTTTCTAAGATACTCAAGGAGGGGAATGACAAACCTTGGTTTGACAAGCCTATCTTTGATGAAGAAATCGATGAGATCGACGTTCATGAGGATGACAAATATGTTGACCCCGAGGAGGCGGTGTTCTTTGTTGATCGACGTTGTGAGAACTTATACAATCCACCACCCCCTAACCGCGACTTAAATGTGAGGACTTTTAGCGTGACTAATGTTGAGTTTGAAACGCCAAATATTTTCGACATGATAAAATCGGGTTTTCATCGAGAGTTTTTAAACGATGAAAAAGGGAAAGATTTTAAATTTGATTTAAAAGATTTCTCTACATGTCTAACTCTGTCATCACTTCATGTTTTGAGTGCTACCACCTCGTCTACTCCTTTTGACGATGGTTGGTGTGGTTTTAGTGTGGGGAAGACCCTTATGTTTCCTTACACTTTTCCACCGAGGACAAGATATTCGATCCCGGAATTGCTTGTAAAGGGAAATCTCGGTCTTCCACCGATGCAATAAATGGAAATCTTATTCATTTGCTTGGTGTGAGTCTACCTCGAGTAGCTCATGGTTTTAGTGCCCCACCCATTGTCCCACCCTTCTACTTCTTCTCATCTATTTTCTTATACCCCATTGTTGGTTCGTGTTGGAGTAGCGTTGTTTCGTCTTTCATCCGAAAACGAAGACGCTATCTTTGACCCCGGTATACGTTTATCGGGTTTTTAAAAGTACTCCATGTACTTTTGGGCATTGTTTATCATGTAAGCCCCATCAAAAATGACCATACCATGATTATCCCTAAATGATCACATTTATGGGGATTCGAGTCGAGCTTTTGACTCGGTTATAAAAAACAAGGTGCCTCGTGGGGGACTATCATGCTTATCCTTGTAAATATTTTTGTTTTCTAATAGTGTAACGAGGGGACTTGTGCTCTTCTAACCTTTGTTCTGTGGTTGTTTGTGATTGTGATTCATTAGGTTCATCATCATTGAAGCCTCTCGTGTTTGTTTTACGGATCACTCGAGCTTCGATCGTTGCCTTTGGAGATATCGATATCCGATGATATCCTTTTATGTTCTAACATTTATCTTATTAGCATAATTCATAAATGGCTTTTCGGTTATTCGTTTTACCCTTTCCATGCTCGAGATTAAGTATTCGACTTCGTCTCTAGTATGGGGGTGTTTCACCCCTAGACTCGAAACATTGAGGATAATTTTTAGTTTTAGTATGGGGGGGGGGGTGAGTAGATACTTCACCTTGCTCACGTCACCACGCAATCCCATTCTTATCATTTTGTTACCGTTTTGTTGCAAATAAGGCTAAAAATGGCCAAATTTTAAAATTTTTCGTATTTTTCATAAGTGTTTAAGACACGAATGTAGGTTTTTCGATGGTGAGAATAAGAGTAATTTATGACTCGACCGTGCGTGTTGAGCACTTAGCTTGGATTCCTTAACTTTTTAGCCTAAGTCTCTTAAATGAGGACGAGAAATGATAGAGTTATTTATAAGTCTCGTAATCTTTCACGATCTCATGTGTAGTAGTTATTAGCTTATTCTCCCACACTTTTGTTTAAATAAATGCAATAAGTAAGGTCGTGCGATTTAATAGGTTACTTAACTTCTAGCCCAAGATCGTTTAAAAGTTGCTCGTGTTTGAATAGAGTTCATAGCCGAGGCATAACTTATTGAAGCGGGATGCGAAGATTGGCAAAGTTCCAAAAAGGCCCTAACAAGGCATGAGGAAGTCCATTTTGTTGCTAAAGATCCATGATGATGTGAAGTATCATTATTCCATAATCAATATGAAGGATCGAGACACATGACAAGAAGCAATATACTCCCCTAAAGATCATGGAGAAGTCTATCCAAAAAGACCCTAACAAGGTATAAGGATAAATATATCCAAGTTCTAAAAGGAGGCGGATCGTTGTATATCAAAATCCCAAATAAAGATTGAAGAAAAATGATGAAGTCGTGGTCCAAGTTTGAAGAAATTCCATATATGAAGAGAAGACCATTATTTCAAGAACGTCTTCCAAGATTTGAAGTTCGAAACACATGCGAAAAATCGGTCCGAGAAAGGTCTCAAATCGTGAAACGAGTTATGCCAAGATATGAACTTAAGGAGATTACGAGAAGTCGTTTTAAAAGATCGTGTCCTTTAGCTAACTATCGATTAAATTGTGCTACTTTATTTTCGGCCTTAATAAACTATCGAAATAAGTCAATCATATATCCTCGTGATCATTAAGAAAAAAATAAAATATAAGAGATACCAATTAGGAATAAGGTAGTTTAGGTATGTAATTAATACTCATATTGTGTTGCTAACTTATAATAACAATGATAACGTTACGCGCTTAGCATGGAATCAAGTGAAAATCGAGGATGACGAACTTATCTCTATGAAGCATTCACGTTTTCTTATTCTATGACCCTAAAAGTCACTTAATCATGATGAAAACAATACATTTTGTCTAAAACGCATGTAGTAGTTTATTTAAGTTTATGTCTTTAATAAATGTCACATAAAAATGAATCTTGGAAGTGCTATGATACTTAATTCTAGCATTACGTGGGGACACGACAATGGTTTAGTTTGGGGGAGTGAGGAGACTACAATTATACATAGTCTCATCGTCCAAATCAGGCTTAAAACGTTTAAAATATCATTAAAATACTCCAAAATATGCTTGTGTTTGTTCATTGTGTATTTTAGGTACGGATATCGTGAAATCAACAAAAGATCACAAGAATCAAGCAAAAAAGAACACGGGAAACGAAGCCGCACAAAGAACCGGGCCCAAGTATGGAATTTCCAAAAATACCCTTGAAGTTTATAGAATTGGCAAGATTGGTCCTCCATGTTTGAAGACTTGTCATTTTTGACCCATGCAAATCTCAAAAATTGCAATTTTGGTCCTTAAGTTTCAAGATTATATCATTTATAGCCCTTGAAAATTGATGATATTACATAAATAGTCCTTAAACAAAGTCATAATATCACAAGGACCATTTATGTAATTAGGGGAAAGATATTAACACATGAAAAGAGCCCTAATATGATATTTTGGAACTTTGGAATCTTTATGACAACAATTACAAGTTTCAGGGGCCAAAGATGTGTATTTAATTCCCATACCCGATCAAACCCGGTCAACTATCCATCTGAGCCCACTATACAAACCACCCCAACCTAAATTCCCAAACAACCCGGCCCAAACCCTCACATACTCAGTTTATTTAATAAACTTAGTCAATGATAGTCAAACACCTACTAATCGCGCCTAACACCACTTTAAATAACAAAAACAGATTAAAATCACTATTTACCCACCCCCACCTCTAAAACCCTAAATCCCCACACTACTTTTAACCAAAGGGTAATATGAAATTACCTTTACTATTCTACCATTCACCCTACACCAAACACATTGGCCCACCCAGAAAACGACATCACCCACTTTTGTCCCCTCACCAGCTATTACACATTACGGGATTCACTTTTTTCAGCAATAGGAAGATTCATAGACAGCTAGTGCTCACATGATTGCCAAGGATCTTGAAGAAGACCAAGTCAAAAGAGCATATTCTGAAAATTATCCATGGGGATTTTAGGAATCACAAAGCTAGGGTTTTGATAGTCTAGAGTGTTCTATCTTCTTGTGTATAAAGGTTCGGGTTGTGAACCTTTAAGCTTTGTTCCAGCAAGTTGTAATTTTTCCAAAATTTATGAATAGTTAAAGTTTGATTTTTTAAATCTTGCAAATTGTTGTGTTCTGTTATACTTTATTGCTTTAGCGTAAACTTTATTTTTCTGCAATCTTTTAACTTAGTCTTATCAAAGTTTTCCCAAGGATTTCTTGTTTAAGCTGTTGAGAACCAATAAGCTGTAGATTAACTTATGAGCTTATACTGACAATATAAGCTCATAAGAACATCTTTCAGCTCATTGTTACTTTATTTGTGCACTTTTTATTTCTTGCAAAGATTTTACCAAAGTTTAAGTTTTTTCTAAAAAGAAAATCTGCTTACTTTATTGTGTTATACTTCACTGTTGCAAAAGCTTCTTCACAAGATTTTGACAAAAGTTTGTGGAAAAGTCTTTTGTTGTTTTATATTGTTCATCTTAGCAGGTACAACTAAAAGGAAGAAATCAAAATTTTCCTCATTTTCTCTTTGAAGATATTATGCATAACTTGGTTCTGTTGTAGAACCTCAGCAAGATACCTCTACAAATCTCTCCTTCAAATCCGACATTCAGGGAAGGCATCAGTTGCACATAGCTTGACTTGAACCAAGGGAAGCGAGGTTAGGGCTTGAACCCTAATAACTGAATAATTGTTAAAGTTGAAATCGTCTCGACTCGATTCGAATTGAAAAAGGTTGAATGTGCGACTCAATCGTCTTTGTTGGATAAAATAATAGGTTGTCGTTGAGTAAGATAAAATTGCAAACTTTAAAGTAAATGACAAAGTAAATTAAGCGAAAAATGATTAAAAAGTAATTGGCGAAAACTTAAAGCTTTAAAGATAAATGATGAAAAATTAAAACTTTAAAAGTAATTAAGTAAATGACGAGAAATTAAAGCTTGACAAAAAGTAAATTTGAAAACTTTATAAAAATGCAACCTTGAATAAGATCTAAGATAAAACATTTAAAATAACACTAAAGAAAATTGACGGGAAAAATAAGGATTGAAAATAAAACAATTCGGGAAATTACAATTAAAACATAAGTCGGAATACTCAATCTTAGACCTAAGTCGGAATGTAGATACTAAACTAAAGCCGGAATCCTAAAGTAAACTACAATCCGGAATAAGGATTGTGGACCTAATCCGGAATACGTCTAAACAGCACCTAAGTCAGAATACAAAAGCACCAAGTAATTCGGAATGCTGGTTCCCTAGGTAATTCGGAATACGGATTCAACATACAATCCGGAATCCGTGTTTGAGGATAATTCGGAATCCAGGCTCTAGCACTAATCCGGAATCCATGGTTGTCAAGTAATCCGGAATACTATATTCTGCACGTTATCCGGAATGTATGCTTCACACACAATCCGGAATCTAGGTTCAGACCTAATCCGGAATACACAATTCCACTACTAATTCGGAATATGCAACTCAAATATAATCCGGAATATAGTAATCCTGCATACAATTCGGGAAAGTGGAGGCTTGAACTTAATTCGGGAAAAGTT
Organism: Glebionis coronaria; assembly: GCA_025667525.1. Taxonomy (NCBI): domain Eukaryota; kingdom Viridiplantae; phylum Streptophyta; class Magnoliopsida; order Asterales; family Asteraceae; genus Glebionis; species Glebionis coronaria. The sequence goes on along the minus strand of CM046879.1, from coordinate 135,191,501 downwards.
AGACTGCATATAAGTCGGAATAAATGAATGCCAGACCTAGTTCGGGATACTAGGGTTTTACCATAATCCGAACAAGAAACATTAAGCAAAAACTAGAAATAAGCTAAAAACCAAATAAGCACTTATCTAAAAACTTAACTAAATCAACTTTAAAAAAAGCTAGTAATCCAAAATTTAAAAACTTTAAAACACTAAATAATAAAAATATATAAAATCAACTTTTTAGAAAATAACTTTTACACTTAATTAAAATTAAGAAAATCACACGAAAAGCTATAAGATCAATAAGCTAACACAATCAAACACATAGGAACATAAAGAACAATCAATTAAGCATGACAATAAGCAAATAAGCATAAAGATAAAATTATACAAGAAAGGTAGAATGAGAGATTAATGAAAAGCTTGATTAAAGATAAAGATTCAATAACACAAAATTAAAGACTTACTTGAATTAACTTGAAAAATAAATGACAAGTATTAAAAGACAACTAATGAAAATGGAGAACTAATTTGTCAAATTAGCTAACACCTCCTAATGAGTCATTATGAGGGTATTTATAGGAGGGGATGTTTATGCTTTCTTCTTTCTTTCGTTTCTTTTATCTTCTCGTCCTTCGTCTTTGACAATAAACTCGTCATTCACGACTTTGTCTCGGGATTTGTCGATAAATAAAATGAACTCGTCTTCTAATTTCTTCATTAATTAGACTTAGTTCTTTGACTTCGTTAAACTTCCGTCTTTAGACTTTTTCTTCGATAAATCTTCAGAATTGGCCTTTGACTTCCGTTCTTTTTGCACTCTTGATCTTTTGACTTTGTCTTTTGTCTTTTTCTTCAATAAAAGCTTGTGAAAGCCCATGTTTTCTTTCCTATTCATATTTTGGTCCTAAAACACAATAAAAACACAAACCACGCATAATTCCGACTTTTACGATATTAAATACACGTTTTGGCTTGGTTATTATTATAATTAAGTGGTAAAAGGATAAGTGTTTTCACACTTACTAAATCCCCTACACTTGACCATTGCAATGCCCTCATGCAATGCATTAATTACAAAGCAAGGTTTACAATTTCCATCATAATTAACCCACCTTAGCCTTTATTAAACATAAGACATTAAGGAAACTTAAAAAGATAGAAAATATCAAAATATTAAACAAGTAAAGAAATCGAAGACTTACATTAGGGCTTTGGTTGTCATGAATGTTTATCACCCTCAAGTTTCACATTCCCCAAACCAAGCTTAAAAACGAGATCATTGTTATTATAAGTTAGCAAACTAACACAAACTCATGTGGCCCAATTATTCACTTAGACTCCCTTATTCCTAGGTGTATCTCTTTTATTTTATTATTGTCTTGAATAATCACGAGGATGCATTGTTGACTTATTTTGATAGTTATTTAGGCTGAAAATAAAGTAGGACGATTTAATCAATAGTTAGCTAAAGGACAAAATCTTTTAAAACTGCTTCTCGGGCCCTCATAAAGTTCATATTTTGGCATAACTCACTTCACGATTTGAGGCCTTTCTCGGACCAATATTTGGCAGTGACTTCATACTTCGAATCTTGAGAGACGTTCATGAAATAATGCTCTTCTCTTCATAATAGGAATTTCTTCACTTGAAGTTTTGAGAGATTCTTCATACTTGGACCACGACTTCTTCAATTTTCTCCAATCTTTATTTGGGATTTTGATATACAACGATACGCCTCCTTTTAGGACTTGGATCTATTTATCCTCATACCTTGCTAGGGTCTTTTTCGGATATACTTCTCCATGATCTTTAGGGGAGTATTTTCTTTTCATCGTATGTCTTGATCCTTCATATTGATTTTTGATAAATGATTCTTCACATCACTTTGGATCTTTAGCAACAAAATGTAGCCCTCATGCCTTGTAGGGCCTTTTTGGACTCGCAAATCTTTGCATCCCGCTTCAATAAATTATGCCTTGGCTATGAACTCTAATTAATACCGAGCAACTTTTAAAAGATCTTGTGCTAGAAGCTAAGTAACTTTTCAAACCGTACAACCTTACTTATTGCAATTAAATTTATTAACAAGCGATGGGAGAAAAAGCTCATAATTTACTCACATAAATTCATGAAAGAATACCAAACTTATAATTGACTCTATCACCTCTCGTTCTCCACAATTTAAAATCTCAAGGAATGAGACTCGTGGATGCTTATCCTATTAAATCAAAGTTTTGGGTTTTCAAGTCATATATAGGATCTTGAAACTTCTTAGAATTTTTCAAGTTTTAGAATTCGCATTTTAAAGTTCCCCTAATAAATGACTTTCTAGGATCAATTATAGGAACTTGCGAAAAGTTCTTGTTCTTAACCTGTAAGAGTTAAGACTTTCGCGTTTTAAAGTTCCCTATATAAAAGCCTAGCAAAACTTGACTTAAACATGTTAAGGATACTATCTAGAGCAAACTTGGATAAGTAAACTCGGGTTGAGTCAAAAGATTCATGACGGGCCTAATATATCAAAGACATCTAAACTTATTAAAACCATTTTATTAAAATTTATTCTAAATGAAAGAAAATTAACGATAACAAAGGAAAATACTAATAGGCCAAAACAGATTAAAAATTTTGAAAAATGTCAAAAAATCAATTTTCTGGTTAAAATGAGGACAAATACATGGAAAAGCCCACTTAACTTCGATAGAAGTCCCCCCTACACTTAATATAAACATTTTCCTCAATGTTTAAGCATGTGGGAGTAAACTCCCCTACACTTAGGACATTGTGCACGTTTTTTAAATCTCGCTAAGGAAGAGACAACTAAAGTGATTCCTATTTTAATATTGAAGAATATAAAATAGTGAATCAAAAGAGTTTAGGATAAAACCAGGAAGACGGGTACACGGAATCATGGATCATCAAAAGTCATCAAGAGTGGAACTTTGAAAGCTCGAATCCCTGCACATCATAAGAAAGAAAACATCAAACACATACTAGGGTCTCCCCTACACTTATTATAAAAAAACGGATATAAAGGATAGATACTCGGGTTGCTTCCCGAGAAGCGCTTGTTTTTGTTAACCGAGTCGTGAGCCTGACTCGACCCTTGATTAGCATGGTAAGAACCTTGAAGAACATCCACTGGGATCAAATACATGGTTTTCGTCCAACAAATAGCACAAGCTTAAGGTGAATAAGACAAGCCAGAGAAGAGCAGGCAAGGTTCCCTTAAGTAGTTGTTGAGCACGGTGGTAGAAAGTATGATGAAGTGCAAGCATATCTCTATTGTTTCCAAAAGTCTTTCCTCTTATTTCATCAGATGGATACTGAGATGGCTTAAAAATCGTGATACCCGGATCGAACACCTTTTCCTTTAGGGGAAAATAAGACTTAGACTCAGTAGACCTTGAAGATTCACCCATAAAACACACAATCTCATCCGACGAAGGTGGATAGAGAGTTGTCAAAACATAAGTACTACGGATGTCGGCGTGTTCCAGTTTCTTCTCCTTTGAAATGGATTTCTTAATATCCGAAGGAGGATAAAGACCATATCAAAGTCCAAAGGAGGAGAATCATTCTCATTGGGGAAGTATGTATTGAGAAAAGTAGCAAAATCTTCCTCAAATGAGTAATCATCTAAAGTAGGATCAAGCATTGTTGGCGGAGGATCTTCATCAAAAGTAGGAGCAAGGGCATCATTTGAAGAATCACTCGAAAAAGTATCAACATCATCAAAGTCATCATAAGTTGGCATGTCTTTATTCTCTGAAGGAAAATCATCATAATCATCCATATCGGAACTAGAATCATCATCATAGATTGGTGGAGCATCATATATTGGTGGGGGATCCAAATTGGAGAGAGGATCTTCAGAATTTTCCACATTTTCTTGAAAAATTGGATAATCATAGATGGCTCGAAAAGAGGGTTGTTGTAGACGACAAAATCATCAAGCTTTGTACTTTCACAAGTAGTTGTATCAAGCTCGTCTTGAAGTACATCAATCATATTCGCCGATTCTCTTCCATTGGATTTGTTTGTAATCTTCCCCATCTTAAAAATTTGTTGATCATTCCCAACCCTTAGAATGAGTTCACCTTCGGCAACATCGACTAAAGCTTTTCCGGTTCTCAAGAATGGCCGTCCAAGTATTAACAGGGTCCATTTCATAATCAACAACAACAAAAACGACCAGAAAAGTGAAGGTACCAACTTTAACAAACACATCTTCGGCTATACCAACGGGGTAAGCGAGAGTTCGATTTGCTAGCTCAAGAGTCATCTTTGTTGGTGTAAGATCGGGTAATGATAACTTTTTCCAAACACCTAATGGCATCAAATTTATACTTGCCCCGAGATCAGCTAAGGCAGTAAATTCTTCGGTTTGGGAAAATTTACAAGGTAACACAAAACGACCGGGATCTCCAAGTTTTTCCGGAAGTTCTTTAAAGAGGACTGTAGAACAATTTTCATTTAATCGAGTGTTGACAAACTCAGCCATCTTCTCCTTCTTACTAAGCTAATCTTTAAACATCTTAACGAACTTAGGCATTTGGGCAAGAGCTTTAACAAGGCTAATGGTGATGTTCACTCCCGAAATCTTTGTCAAAAAGTTTGATACTTGAATTTCATCCTTGGTGAGCAATTTGTACTTGTCTAACCGATATGGATAAGGAATATTGGGCTTAGGAGGTGTAGGTGTAGAAGGTGAAGGTGTAGTAGGTGTAGATGTAGAAGTTAAGAAGTGAGAGGTAGAAGGTTTAGAGGTAGAAGGTGGGGATGATGAAGCTTTTGTCTTTGGTACTTCCTCCGTAAGAGGTGGAGACGGTAATGTAGAACTAGTACTAGGCGTGGAAGTAGGAGGAATAAATGGGGGGTGGAGGAGGTGTAGATGGAGTAACTGGGGAGGGGTAGATGGTCCTACTAGAGTTACTCCACTGTGTGTAGTAATAGCACTCACATTAGCCCTTGGGTTGGTCACGGTATTCAAAGGAAGAGAGCCCGAAGCAGAGGGTTGAGTGTTTTGGAATAAACTAGCCATCATATTCCTCAAATCATTTGTTTGATTGCTTAAAGAAGTTTGCATATCATTTCTAAGATCGGTTCGCATATCATTCCCTTGTTTAGTGATATCACCTTTCAAGTTAATAATTTGGCTTTGAAGGTTTTTCACCACCTCTCCATGGGTCCTCATGAAAGTTTCCACATCTTGATTATATGTCGTGGGTGGTGTTATGGGTGGAGCTTGGTGAGTGGGTGGGTGATATGTAGTAGAAGCTCGAGGTTGGTTTGGATTGCTTCTATTGAAGTTGTTTGGGTTGTGGTTTTGAGGAGAAAAACCGGGTGAAAGAAAGTTGTTGGAACGATAACTTAGCAAGTTACGATGACATTGAGTTCGGGCTTGATAGCCTTCTGTTGAATAGTTTCCGATAGCCGCATACACATTTTCCAGATTGTCATAAGTAGAAGGACAATCAGTGTATGAATGAGGACCGCCGCAAGTCTCAAAAGAAAGTGTTACATGTTTAACTTGTTGTAGTTGATTCGTAGCCATGAGTTGGATATTTTTGTTCATTTCGGCTATCATGCGGGTGACTTCGTTCATCTCGGGGCTGGAAGAAGTAGAAGAAACATTGACCCTCGGATTATTTCTTGAAGATGCGGATGAATCCTAATTTTTGTGATGAGTGGTCATGTTCTCTATAAGCTCTCTACACTCCTCGGGTCTTCTCTTCATAAATGTACCACCGGCGGCTGCATTAATCGTATCACGATCACGAAAAGTTAAACCGTTGTAGAAAGTATCAATTAAGGTGACGACGAGCATATTGTGGTTAGGACAACGATCAATCAAAACATTATAACATTCCCAAGCATCGAAAAACGACTCATCGGGTTCTTGCGTGAAACCACTGATTTGATTCCTAAGACTAGTGACCATGGATGGTGGAAAGTAGCGCGACAAAAATCGTTGAGTCATTTCGTCCAATGTATGAATTGAATTCTTTGGAAGACGATCAAACCATTTTTCGGCATGGTGGGATAAAGTGTGTGGAAATAGATGAAGGCGAAGAAAATCCATGGCAACACCGGGCAGTTTCATGCTTTGGGTGACGGTAATGAATTTATCGAGGTGTTTGTTGGCATCATCATCCGGTAATCCGCGAAATGGACAAGTGTTTTGAACTTGTTGGATCATGTGATGCTTCAACGAAAATTCCGGAGCCATGATTTGCATCGGCGCAATCGGTCCTCCACGTCCATTCATTGTTTGTTGACAAAGCTCCTCCATCGTGCGAAGGTCGGGTTGAGAGACATGGTTGTTGTTGTTGTTATTATTCAAATTGGGGTGAGGTGGATTATTATTTTTGTGTACACCGGCCATGTCTAAGTCTTCAAGAGTCTCGGGCTCAGAATAAGACGATGAGCGAGTACGCATAAACCTACAAAAAAATATAGCAAAGAAATAGAGGAAATATATTTAACGTAAAATAAAATCTTTTTGGTGCAAAACTTTTGAAAAAGAAATGCTTTTTTATGAGTTTTTTTAATGTTTTTGGATTTTTAAAATTTTTTTATTTTTAGGATTTCTGAAAATTTTTGACACGAAAAATAACGTTCACGAGTGAACGGATCCCAAAATCCAACGCGTCTCTCACAACAAACCGTTAATCTTCACGAAAAGAGCCGGCAGTGGCGCCATTTTAATAAATAAGATTTTTCTAGTTGAAAAGTTCGTTGTTCTCGGCGTCTTGTCGAATTGATCTCCGGTTGAATGTGCGACTCAATCGTCTTTGGTGGATAAAATAATAGGTTTTCGTTGAGTAAAATAAAATTGCAAACATTAAAGTAAATGACAAAGTAAATTAAGCGAAAAATGATTAAGAAGTAATTGGCGAAAACTTAAAGCTTTAAAGATAAATGATGAAAACTTAAGACTTTAAAAGTAATTAAGTAAATGACGAGAAATTAAAGCTTGACAAAAAGTAAATTTGAAAACTTTATAAAAATGCAACCTTGAATTAAATCTAAGATAAAACATTTAAAATAACACTAAATAAAATTGGGGGAAAAAATAAGGATTGAAAATAAAACAATTCTGGAAATTACAATTAAAACATAAGTCGGAATACTCAATCTTAGACCTAAGTCGGAATGAAGATACTAAACTTAAGTCGGAATCCTAAAGTAAACTACAATCCGGAATAAGCATTGTGGACCTAATCCGGAATACGTCTAAACAGCACCTAAGTCGGAATACAAAAGCACCAAGTAATTCGGAATGCTGGTTCCCAAGGTAATTCAGAATACGGATTCAACATACAATCCGGAGTCCGTGTTTGAGGATAATTCGGAATCCAGGCTCTAGCACTAATCCGGAATCCAGGGTTGTCAAGTAACCCAGAATACTATATTCTGCATGTTATCCGGAATGTATGCTTCACACACAATCCGGAATCTAGGTTCTGACCTAATCCGGAATACACAATTCCACTACTAATTCGGAATATGCAACTCAAATATAATCCGAAATATAGTAATCCTGCATACAATTCGGGAAAGTGGAGACTTGAACTTAATTCGGGAAAAGTTAGACTGCATATAAGTCGGAATAAATGAATGCCAGACCTAGTTCGGGATACTAGGGTTTTACCATAATTTGAACAAGAAACATTAAGCAAAAACTAGAAATAAGCTAAAAACCAAGTAAGCACTTATCTAAAAACTTAACTAAATCAACTTTAAGAAAAAGCTAATAATCCAAAATTTAAAAACTTTTAAAAACACTAAATAATAAAAATATTTAAAATCAACTTATTATAAAATAACTTTTAAAAACACTTATTTAAAATTAAGAAAATCACACGAAAAAGCTATAAGATCAATAAGCTAACACAATCAAACACATAGGAACATAAAGAACAATCAATTAAGCATGACAATAAGCAAATAAGCATAAAGATAAAATTAAACAAGAAAGGTAGAATGGGAGATTAATGAAAAGCTTGATTAAAAATAAAGATTCAATAACACAAAATTAAAGACTTACTTGAATTAACTTGAAAAATAAATGACAAGTATTAAAAGACAATTAATGAAAATGGAGAACTAATTTGTCAAATTAGCTAACACCTCCTAATGTGTCATTAGGAGGGTATTTATAGGAGGGGATGTTTATGCTTTCTTCTTTCTTTTGTCTTCTCGTCCTTCGTCTTTGACAATAAACTCGTCATTCACGACTTTGTCTCGGGATTTGTCGATTAATAAAATGAACTCGTCTTCTAATTTCTTCATTAATTAGACTTGGTTCTTTGACTTCGTTAAACTTCCGTCTTTAGACTTTTTCTTTGATAAATCTTCAGAATAGGCCTTTGAATTCCGTTCTTTTTGCATTCTTGATCTTTTGACTTTGTCTTTTGTTTTTTTCTTCGATAAAAGCCTGTGAAAGCCCATGTTTTCTTCCTTTCACATTTTGGTCCTAAAACACAATAAAAACACAAACCACGCGTAATTTTGACTTTTACGACATTAAATACACGTTTTGGCTTGGTTATTATTATAATTAAATGGTAAAAGGGTAAGTGTTTTCACACTTATAAACCCCCTAGAATATATTTTTTTTGGAATGATTTTAGAGTTAGGAATTCATGTTGATATGATTATAAGTTTTATTGTGTAACTTGTGCTCATGTGATGGGGCCTGCTAGTTAGTTCAAATTTAAGTAAGATTTTAAGTGTTTAAGATTAGGTTAGTTTGAAAGCTCTCATAAGCTGTCAGGAAGGGGGTGTTTGGATTTGGGTTTTATCTAAATTGGGTGACACAAATTTGGTTAAAAAAATAGGTTAAACACACCTATATTGTCAATTGTAGGTGTTTTCAGTAGTTATTTTTAGGATTGGTATGTTAGAAACAAAGTTTGCATGTTTAAATATTGGTATAAAATCAGCTTAGTCATAACAGTAGGCTTAATCTAGGTTGATTTTGTATTTTAAATTATCAAGTCTTGGAATCTGTTAGAGGAAGGTTAGGATTAGGGTTAAGAAGTGTTGATAGGTTGTTTTGTTGGATTTAAATCAAACTATTGTGGTTCAAAACTCATTTAGTTGCACAATAGACCTGCTATAATGCCCACACATCACCATATTAACATACAGTGACTGATTTTGCCCCTTTTGTGTGATTTATTTGGCTTGAACTTGTGTGTTTTTTGCTTAAATCTGACTCCCTACACTCAACTGAGTGTAGGGGTGCCATTGTTACCAAGTAAAACCCAAAATCAAGCTTTCCTAAGCTCAAAAAACACACAGACCCGTTTTTCTGCTTAGAGTAGTGGGAAAAAGTTCCCACTGCTAAGCTTAATTTCCCGCTGCTGTCACAAAAAGACAAGAACCACCAGCCTATCACTATCAATTTACTCATTTTTGTCTTTAGTGGCTTAATTTAAGCTTTTTCTAGATTTTTCATTTTTCTTTGTTTTGTTTATTTATTTTATGATTTTTCACTGAGTTTTATATTATTTTACTGTTCATTTATTAGTTTTTAGATTTAAATCAATTTTAATTAGTTTTAATTAATCTGATTTTTTGTCTTTTAGTGCAAAATTTTGTTATTTTTCAGTTTTAAAAATTTTCTTAGATTCAGAATATTATTTTAAGATTTTTAGTTTAAAAAGTTTCACTATTCACTCTTTTTATCTATTTTTTAGATTTAATTTAAATTAAAATATTTTTAATTCAAAACTATTTTGTCTTTTAGTGAAAAAATTACTTTTTTCAACATTTTATATTTTTCTGCTGTTTAGTAATATAAAATAGGATTTTTGAAAAAGTAAGTTTATTTTTAGCATAATTTTATTATTTTTTTTATCATTATTTTAGCTTAAAAATTGTTTCTAGCATTTAAAAAATAGAAATATAGTTTTTAAAATTTAGGAAAAATACTTTTTAGTGTTTAAATAATAAAAGTGAGATATTAGTTTGATAAAATAATATTTTGGGCTTTTTCTTAATTATATTTAATTTTAGGGCCTTAATTAGCATTTAAAATTGAAAATTTAATTAATAAAAGGTTTTAAAATATATTTATTGAATGTTTATTCTTATTTATATTATTTTAGACTTAGTTTTGATTTTTAATTAATTTTTAGCTTTAATTTTTAATTTCATCGCGTTTTACGTACTAACGTTCGCGTTTTACGTCATTACGTCGTAGTGTAATTGTAGTCGTAGCTCGTCTTTAATTTTCTCTCTTCTAACAAAAAACGACACTAATCCAAACTTTAATTTAATATAATTGGCACACAAATCATACACCTCCGCCGAGAATGAACTCGCACTATTCGTTTTTACGGTATTCCTAAATCGTAACGCCTAATACTTGCCACATACACGTTTTTCCTAAAACGTGTCCGATTTTACTACATCAGTGGCCAGCAAGGCCATCAGCAGAAGGATTGTCTCGAAGATGAGATAGAAGGCACCTCAAGACATGCCGACTCCAAACCACCTTCTACTTCTGGTCGCGTGTTCACTACTACTAGAGACCAGGCGAACAAGACTTCAGGTACCATCACTGGGAATCTCTTTATGAATGGTTTGGCAGCATGCGTTCTATTTGATACTAGAGTGACTCATTCAGTCATATCCACTACTTTTACTGTACGTGTTAGGATTTCCCCTATGCCATTAGATATTGCCTTAAGCATTTCCACGCCACTTAGGGACTCTGTACGAATCACCCAAGTGTACAGAGATCTTCCCCTAGAATTTGATGATAAAATCGCAGAGTTGACACACTTCCTTTGGACATGTGCGATTTTGATTTGATATTGGGCATGGACTGGTTATCCAAACACCAGGCTACGATAGACTGCCACACTTATCGAGTTATCTTCGGTGACGTTAAATCTCTAGAGTACATACACCATGGTTTTCTGCCAGGGAGGTCGGTACAAATTATTTCATCCATGGAGGCGCGTGCATAATAACACATGGCAGTCAGGGCTTTATAGCCAATATTCATGACATTATTGCCGAGTCTCCATCGATCCAAGATCAGCCTATTGTGTCAGAATTTCCTGACGTATTTCCTGATGAACTTCCGGGCATACCACCTGTTTGTGAAGTCGAGTTTGGAATTGAGCTCATTCCAGGAGCAGAGCCAATTTCCAAGGCTCCCTATCTCATGGCTCCGATTGAGCTTAAAGAATTAAAATATCAGCTGCAGGAACTTCTGGTGCGAGGTTTCATCCGTCCCAGTGCATCGCCATGGGTTGTACCGGTACTTTTCGTGAAGAAGAAAGACAATAGCATGAGTTTGTGTATAGACTATCGTGAGCTGAACAAGATCACGATTAAGAACCGTTATCCTTTGCCGCGTATTGATGACCTGTTCGATCAACTTCACGGCGCCAAGTATTTCTCCAAGATCGATCTAAGGTCCGACTACCATCAGTTACAGGTTAAAGAGCAGGATATTTCTAAGACTGCTTTCCGTACACGTTATGGGCACTACGAGTTCGTAGTCATGCAATTCGGACTTACAAATGCTCCAGTAGTCTTCATGGATTTGATGAATCGTGTCTTCCATGAGTTTCTGGACAAGTTCGTTATCATTTTCATTGATGACATCCTAATTTTCTCTAAATCCAAGGAGGAACATGAGGAAGACCTTCGTACAGTCTTGCAAATTCTTCGTCAGAAGCAGTTGTATGCCAAGTTCTCCAAGTGTGAGTTCTGGTTAAGCAAGGTGGAATTTCTTGGCCATATTGTATCTATAGAAGGGATCACCATGGATCCTGCAAAGGTCGAAGCTATCACCAAATGGCCGAGACTTACCTCTGCAGCAGAGGTTAGAAGTTTTATGGGTTTAGCTGGCTACTACCGCAGGTCTGTAGAGAACTTTCACGGCTAGCCTTACCTTTGACTAAGATGTTGAGGGAAGGAGAGAAGTTTGTCTGGACTGAGGACTGATATGAGTGTAATTACTCATATCATTCATATCTTAAAATGGACATAAAATGCATATTTCACATGAATATGGTATTGTATATGCTTGTTTCTTGTTTCATGTGTGTAGGTACCAAGATCACAAAAACCGGCAAATACCGACAAGGAGTTTGAATATTTTATCACGACCAAAAGAAAAGTCGTTTTTATTCAAAGATTCAGGTTTTATAAGTTATTAGGCCTTTGTGGGACCCACATGTATTTATTGGGCCTAAAAGCCCAATTATGGAAATTATTTATCTGCTATTTGGTCAAAGCCCAAATAAGGGCCCAATACAAGCCAATATATATTAGACGGATGTAGTTTATCTACTATTGGGTCAAAGCCCAAATGCTAATAAGTGACGAAGGAAGTGGTTATAATATTTTGGGTCCTAAAGCCCAAAGCATGAATTAAGACGTGGAAATTTATGTCAAAGCCCAATTCGACAAAAAGTCACGGATGGGAAAGTATATACATAATTTAGTCAATACGTTTCGGTCAAACGTTACAAACATGAAGAAAATAAACAAAGATAAATAAAACGTGAAGAAGGTAATTTGGGGAAACACTTATCCAGTTAAGAACCCTAATTTAGGGTGGCGATTGATTTTCACGCTCTCTAAATAATTCACAAGAAAATAGGAAAGAAGAGGTGCTGATACTATGTGCCACGTGGATCCATAACGCGTCATTCCTTCAATGTGATTGGTTGATTTCTTGCCAATCAGTCAGAGGGCCAATCCCAATCCTCCACATCATCTACAAACTAACACAAGAAGCACAAATCATTGCCACCCTGGCAATCCAAGTGAACAAGAGCACATATCCATCCTTGGATGGCAACTGACAAGAAAGAGAAGATAAATAGATGATCTAAGGGCTGAGGTTCGATTCTTCATCAACAACTCACCTCTCGGTTAGGCTATAAATACCCCCCTCAAATCATGTAATTTGTATCCCTTTTCTTTTCTAGAGTTATAATGTTAAATTTATTTAGATTTTGTATTTTTTTCCTAAATGTTGTAATGTTTGATTTATATAATAAAAGTTGATTTTAGGTTTTATTGCCTCTCTTCTAATTTTACGTTTTATTTACTGTTTAAATTTTCTTACATCTTCTAAATTTCAAGATAATATTATAATTATTGATTATTCATTTAAACTCAAAATTTAGTTTAAGTGAATGATTAAGAAGGATTTAGGGATAACTACTTAAACCCACTGTATAAGTTTAAAAATGGTTGCTGGTTCTTGATTTAATGTGGTTCGCGATTTAAAATGGTAATAATCGATGATCGATGGTGGTTCGTGATTCGAAGTTGTTAAGTTTCGGTCCTAATGTAGCTCAGCGCTACCTTCTACATCAACGGTTGCCTTCAAATTAAGGTTAAGCTTAATTTACTTTTTTTCTAATTTTCGGTAGAATCTGCTTGTAAGCTTAGTTTATGGATTAATCTTATTTTGTTAAAGTTTTAATGGAATTGTTATAGCTTTTGTGAATATTTTATGATCTTATGGATTTGTTTTTGGTTTGATAATCTGCTATTGTTGATTGCATATGAATCTGTTATCATAGTCTGATAAATCTGATTCTTATCTTTTATTTTATCTTGGAATAAATCATAAATGTTGCTTTTGGTTATGTGTGTGTTAGGTTGTTTGAATGCTAGATGGTGTTATATTGATTTTGAACATTTGCTATTAAGACTTCGATGTTTAGGTTAAACGATTAGTGATGAATTTCGTGGCCTGTGGTGCTTTGGGAGAGGTTGAGGATTTAGGCAGTTTCGATTTCTTTTATGATAGATCTGCTGTTATTTAAGTATTTCCTGCTAATATGTTGTGACTGCTGATGTTTAGGATTTACCTGTTAAACTAAGTTTACATTTGCTGATTGAATGAATTTATGTGCAAACTAGAATATGTTAGTCTGTTAATCTGCTGCATCCTGTCTTGTTACTATGATTCCGTGCTAGCAGACTTCGTTTTATTTAGTATTTTGGTCTTGTTATTTGAGTTTATCTGCTGGGTTACAACGGGTATTAGGGATTTGTTAACTACTTTATATACTTATCTGTGGTTTAAGTCTGCTGAGATGTCTTGGTTGAATGTTATTGTTGAATATTTTGTTTATGGATTTACTGCATAATTAAACTTGTGTTGTTTACTGTATGTTATTGCTATTATTACTGTGATTGTTACTGCTTTGATTGGTATTATTGTGTTTGTTTATTTGTTGATTTAGGATAAGCTTGAAATTTGTTGTGTTAAAAGTCTGTTCCTGCAATTTGCTTTTATTAATTTGTTCTAGCATATTGGTTATTGTAAATAGAGATCAGCAACCCTGATTTGGGGTGTTTGGTGGTTTTGTTTTTACATTATTTGTACAGTGTATGTTTGGTGATAGATATAATCAATTTTTGTTGTCCAAAAAATATTACTAATAATTTCTCACTTGAGGGTCTCGACCTCGAGACCTCTCACTTAGCAAGCCACTTCTCTACCAAATTAGCTGGGCTTTCTTTTTTTATAAGTAATAAACTTGGAGTTCTATATACTCTTAGTTTTGTTGGCTTTTTAAGTAAACGTCTGCTTTATTAATTTTATTTGTATTAACATTAAAAATTAAAAAGTTAGTATTTCTTTTAATAAATTTAAGTTTATTTTATTCTAGTCACAATTTAAAAAAATAAATAAATAAAAATATTATTGAAAATTTAAAAATTTGTTTTTTATTAGTTTAAATAAAAGAATTAAATAAATAAAGTTTAAAAATAAAAATAAATATTTAATTTCTTTTAAAATTAATTATGTTTAAATAATTTTTGTTTCAATTTATTAGTTTAAAGTAAAGAAAAAATAATTTAGTTTTAAATTTTATCTTTTAGATTTAATTTGGGTAGACGATTCATGCACTTTTATTTAAAAAACGTAGGATTTTAGATTAAACCGAAACCTATTCAAATCGATTGTCCTAATCAAATTGAAAGTCTCAAATCCACAATTTCTTCGTGTACAACGAACCGGGATCACTCTCGTGTTTAATTAATCCGTTTTTAGCTTATTTTGGATTATTACTTTTTCCTAAAGGTAATTTCCTTTATTTGCTCTATAATTGTATTATATTAAAATACACCGACACTTTTCCACACATCAAAAATTTTGGCGCCGCTGCCGGGGAAATTGTGTACGATTCTTTCGTCGCGATTTGTTGATCGTTGATTTGAAGACCCTTTCCGTCCTCGGAAAGTTTTGTTATTTTTCTATATATAATAAATATCGTTTTTCGTGATTTTTGTTATTAATATATTATATTATGTAGAACAATAAATTCACCTACCTCCAAAAGCGTGAAAACGCAAACCTTAGTTGGGATTTCATCACCTAGCTATTGTATTCGAATCCAAAACAAAGAATAAAAGGCAAAATAGATAAATACTACTAACAAGTTTGAACTCGATTTATACAAATTATAAGGTGGGTATAAGGCGACGAGCTATAAAAGGTCGTCTAAGGAAAAAGGTTTTTAAGTGCTTTGTGCCACCTCGTTTCCCCGCTTGCTTGTGCGTATATTGAGAGGGACAACCGATTATTGGTTTGCCAACTCAAGTAGTAATAAACCTTATTTTTGTCGTTGTTTACTTATTGAACCTCGAGACGTTTAGGTTTTCACCTACGTTTCAAAGTCGACCAAGGGTAGTTTACTTCAATAGTAATTTCCTTACTCCGTGTTTTTATCAATCTTTGATTGATTTATGAGAAATACCAAAAATAATCTTGTTAATCCTCTATTATGTTTAATTCTTTTCTCCTCACCCTCCTATTTTTAATTCTTTTATGAATTCCTTCGTCCGTTGTGTAGGGTGTGGAGAACCGTTCTATGGTCTTTTACCATGTCGGTGGTGTACGTGCGAGCGTTGTGGAAATGACTTACGTAACGATTTACGAGTTGGATTTTGTCCTTTTTGTAATGATATTACTTCATGCGCAAAACCCGAATCTTTGAAATAACTCTCTCGATTTTTACCCACCTCCACACCCCACATACGAGACACCCTCGTGCGAGTTATGTGGAAACGATTCTCATTTTGGTGTTGATTTTTCGCATCGATTCTCGCTTAATTACGAGCAAGAACCGTGCTACAATCAAAACTATAATGATAATTGTTATCCAAAAGATTCACCGAGTTTACTAATAAAAGGTTTTGACTCAGTTAAAAAGTTCGTTGTTCTTGGTCTAATCGAATTGATCACGGTTAAATGTGCGACTCAGTCGTCTTTGGTGAATAAAAGAAAGTTGTCGTTGAGTAACTAAATAAAAATACAAACTTGAAGAGATTAAACTAAAAATAAATGACTTTAAAAATAAATGACAAAATATTAAAGTTCAAAGTAAAGATTTAAACGAAATAGCAAGTAAAATAAACTTAATTAAAGGTAAATTTAAAAACTTAATTAAAAGCAAACTTTAAAAATTAAAACTTTATAAAAATGGAAACTTTAAAAATATTTAAGACAAAAAAGTAAAAATAAAGTTTAAGAAAAATAAGACAAAACAAGTTTAAAATAACACTAAGTAAAATGGCGGGAAAATAAAATTAGAAAATTAAAGTGGAACAAAAATGACTCAAATCCGCAATACCCAATAATGATATAAATTCGCAATAATGCGAAATCAAAGATTCCGCAATGCTTAATCTACAAGAATCCGCAATACTTAAAAGGAATGATTTCGTAATCCTTAAATGGATTCGATTTCGCAATCCTTAAATGGATTCGATTTCACAATCCTAAAAACAAACATAATTCCGCAATACCACAAACGAAACAATTCCGCAATATTGGAAATGGACAGTTCCGCAATGTTTGTGTGGAATCAATTCCGCAATAATGAAGAAGCCAAGATTCCGCAATCTAGCAAATCGCACAATTCCGCAAAGACTGAAGAAGAAGATTTCGCAATGTTCAAGGACATTCGATTTCGCAATACTTGGAAGGACACAATTCCGCAATGTTTCAAAACATTGCGAAATTGTAACCGATTTCCTAAAAAATAGGATCTTGGAAAAAGGGACGAATTTAAGCACTTTAATCGCAACTTTTTAAGGATAATAAGCCAACAAAACACCAATAAGCTAACCACAAATTCTAGATTAATGATAAAACTTGTAAAAACTTTAAACACGAACCAAGAAACGCGAAAAGCTATGAACTTTATGTAAAAAGATGACGAAATGCATGAATAAAGAACACGAAATCAACACGAACAAAAATGATGAAAAAGATTAAGATCAAAAAAAGATGAAAGGTAGAATGAGATGATTAAAAAGCTTGAAATTAAAATTAAAGATTCGACACAAATTAAAAACTTACATGATGTGAAAGAAGAACAATAAGTAAAGACAATATTGAAAAGCTTGAAAATAAAGTGGAGAACTAAAAATGAATTTAGCTAACACCTCAAAAAATGAGGTTGAGGTCTCTATTTATAGGAGGAGGGGAGGAGATGTTGTTGCTTCCTTCTTTCTTTCTTTCTTTAGTCTTCACTTTAATGACAATAAACTCGTCAATCTCGACTTTGTCTCGGGATTTGTCGATAAATAAAATGAACCCTCTTCTAATTTCTTCATTAATTAGATTTGTTTCTTCGACTTCGTTAAACTTCCGTCTTTGGACTTTTTCTTTGATAAATCTTCAGAATAGGCCTTTGACTTCCGTTCTTTTTGCACTCTTGATCTTTTGACTTCGTCTTTTGTCTTTTTCTTCGATAAAAGCCCGTGTTTTCTTCCCTTTTCACATTTTGGTCCTAAAACACAACAAAAACACAAACCACGCATAATTCCGACATTTACGACATTAAATACACGTTATGCTCTTGTTTTTAACTGTTTTAAGTGGTAAAAGGATGGGTGTTTCCACACCTATCAAATCCCCTACACTTGACCATTGCAATGTCCTCATGCAATGCATTAATTACAAAGCTAGATTTACATTAATTACACAAGACATTAATGAAACTAAAAGATAGAAAATAACAAAATACTTGAAGGGAGAAAAAGTAAAGAGATCGAAGACTTACATTAGGGATTCGGATGTCATGAATGTTTATCACCCTCAAGTTTTACGTTCCCCATACCAAGCTTAAAAACGAGATCATTGTTATTATAAGTTAGCAAGCTAACACAAACTCATGTGGCTCAATTATCCGCTTAGAATCCCTTATTCCTAGGTGTATCTCTTATATTTTATTGTTGTCTTGAATGATCACGAGGATGCATTGTTGACTTATTTCGATAGTTATTTAGGCTAAAAATAAAGTAGGACGATTTAATCAACAGTTAGCTAAAGGACAAAATCTTTTAAAACAGCTTCTCGAGACCTCATAAAGTTCATATCTTGGCATAACTCGCTTCACGATTTGAGACCTTTCTCGAATCGATATTTGGCATTGACTTCATACTTCAAATATTGAGAGACGTTCACGAAATAATGATCTTCTCTTCATAATAGGAATTTCTTCACTTGAAGTTTTGAGAGATTCTTCATACTTGGAGAACGACTTCTTTCTTTTTTCTCCAATCTTAATTTAGGATTTTGATATACAACGATCCGTCTCCTTTTAGGAATGGGATCTATTTATCCTCATACCTTGCTAGGGTCTTTTCGGATAGACTTCTCCATGATCTTCAGGGGAGTATTTGCTTTTCGTCGTGTGTCTTGATCCTTCATATTGATTTTTGATAAATGATTCTTCACATCACTTTGGATCTTTAGCAATAAAATGTAGCCTTCATGCCTTGTTAGGGCCTTTTCGGACTCGCCAATCTTCGCATCCCGCTTCAATAAGTTATGCCTTGGCTATGAACTCTAATTAATCCCGAGCAACTTTTAAACGATCTTGTGCTAGAAGCTAAGTAACTTTTCAAATCGTACGACCTTACTTATTGCAAATATATTTATTTAAAAGCGATGGGAGAAAAAGCTCATAATTAACTCACATAAATTCATGTAAGAATACCAAACTTATAATTGACTCTATCATCTCTCGTTCTCCATAATTTTAAAATCTCAAGGAATGAGACTCGTGGATGCTTAGCCTATTAAATCAAAATTTTGGGTTTTCAAGTCATCTATAGGATCTTGCAACTTCATAGACTTTTTCAAGTTTAGAATTTGCGTTTTAAAGTTCCCTTGATAAACGACTTTCTAGGATCAATTATAGGAACTTGTGAAAAGTTCTCGTTCTTAACCCGTAAGAGTTAAGACTTTCGCGTTTTAAAGTTCCCTATATAAAAGCCTAGCAAAATTTGACTTAAACACGTTAAGGATACTAGCTAGAGTAAACTTGGATAAGTAAACTCGGGTTGAGTCAAAAGATTCATGACAGGCCTAATATATCAAAGACATCTAAACTTGTTAAAACCATTTTATTAAAATTTATTCTAATGAAAGAAAATTAACGATAACAAAGGAAAATACTAATAGGTCAAAATAGATCAAAAATTTTGAAAAATGTCGAAAAATCAATTTTCTGGTTAAAATGAGGACAAATTCATGGAAAAGCCCACTTAACTTCGATAGAAGTCCCCCTACACTTAATATAAACATTGTCCTTAATGTTTAAGCATGTGGGAGTAAACTCCCCTACACTTAGGACATTATGCACGTTGTTTAAATATTTCTAAGGAAGAGACAACTAAAGTGATTCCTATTTTAATATTGAAGAATATAAAATAGAGAATCAAAAGAGTTTAGGATAGAACCGAGAAGACGGGTACACAGAATCACGGTTCGTCAAAAGTCATCAAGAATGGATCTTTGAAAGCTCGAATCCCTGCACATCATAAAAAAGAAAACAACAAACACATACTAGGGTCTCCCCCTACACTTATTATAAAAACGGAATAAAAGGATAGATAATCGGGTTGCCTCCCGAGGAGCGCTTGTTTTTGTTCACCGACTCGTGAGCCTGACTCGACCTTGATTAGCATGGTAAGAAGCTTGAAGAACATCCACCGGGATCAAATACATGGTTCTCGCTTGTAGGATCGTGTTTTCTAAGGATTAGGCATTGTATGAATTATCTATTAAGATGGATGGAAAATGGGAAGAACTAGAGAGAGAAACGTAGAGAGAGAAAGGAGAGAAAGAGAGAAATGGTTGATTAAGATGAAATGTGTGAAAACACTAAGTGACCAACCCCTCCTAACATGCTAGGAGGGGGTATATATAGCCCCCCTACATGTGGGCTATATGGGCTATATTAGATCATGAGCCCAATATCATTAGAGTGACCGATCCTTTCTAAATACGTAAAAACGTATTTCCAACAATCTCCCCCAAAGGGAGGTCACTCCAAGTTACAATGTCCTAAATAGTCTATAGCTCGTGATCTATGCTAATAATGATGTGACCGAGACTTTTCTTGGAAAAACGTATTTCCAACAATCTCCCCAAAAGGGAGGTCACACCATTTTACAAAATCTTAAACCTAGCATACTATGCTTGAGTCTTCGATCTTGTTCTTGTGAATATGCTGATGAGATCTTTGACTTTAGTCTTGAGCATGTTCTCTTGCCTTGACCTTGTGCATTCATCACTTGTGATATTTTCCTCTTCGTGACTTCATGAACCACATACTTATACTTTTATAAATACTTGAAAGCTTCAGAGTTTGATACAGCGGAAGACATGACTTTTAGACTTTCTTGAATTTGTTGAAGTATTAAGTGCAGAAAGCATAAGCATGTGTTGACGACTTCTTCTGGATTGAACACCGTAATGCCACCTTCTGGTTACGCTGCATAAGACAGTTAGCAACAAAACATATACACAGATGAAATGGCCTTGAACATTTCATTCTAATTCGGTAGCATTTTACCGCCGGTCGTTGAAGACCGTTGGACGATATTAAGTATCGTACTTGTGGCAGGTAGTTTCAATTAAGAACCTCCTTGACAAGATTTCGCGGGTAAACCCGTTCTCTTTATTCGACCGTCCAAAGCTGACTGCGAACATAAAGAGTGAGTCATTTGGATAATAATATCCGCATGATTTGAAGCCGTTAATTCATGTTCCTGGAACAAGTGAAATTCAATTAAGAACCGCACCATCGTTGCTTTCTAGTTGTCACGAGCTTGATTCGTATAGAATCTTTCAAGTTACCTACCAAGTGCTGTTTGAGGTTAACACTAGAAGGATTTCCACTTATTACTGTGAACACTAAGGTATCACTCTGAGTGTTCTGGCAAGATCACTAAGATATTGCGTAGAGGCCTGAAACGTGTTTAAATTCATTAAAGAATTAAACCACTGTTGCTTTCCAGTTATCACAAGTTTGATTCATAAAGAATCAAACAAGTCACCTACCATGAGCTTTTTGATATTCTCTCAAGAAGGATTTCCATCTTCATTGTAAATACTTTCGTATTACTTGGATGTTCAGGCAAGATCATGAAGATTTTGCGTAGGACTCTTAAGATCTTTCTTACTTTTCACATTGTGTGAAGAAGAAAGGAATTATGAAAGTGTGTCCTAATGAGATATTTGATGATCTCAAATGGCTCTAGACTCGATCGTGCATTTTGGATTTTTAGTGATCAGAGGCTGGAGAGGAGTGCCACCATTTCAACACCAATTTATTCGGAGTGAATAAATCAATAGATAATGTGTTGTCTCCGTGTGATTAAAACAAATATCTTTTAAGAGATATCTGAGTTAGCTGGGATGGGTTGTACCTTGCATCACTGGGTCCATGATGTCTGTCTTCAATATCAAGAATCATTAAACAATGATCTTAATAGCATATGTATTGACCCGGTTTCTGCCTAAGTTGTAAGGAGAGCTTCTTTCTTTTCACCCTTTATCATTAAAGTTCTTTTCATTCTTCAACCCCTTCAATGCTTACCAATACGTCATAACTAGCACCTTTTTGTGATTGTTCCAGTGCTAACTTAAGTACTTGGTCGGCATTCAGCTACGTTCACAATCTTTCCATTTTTCCTAAGGACTACTATTTCTAGCTATGGAATGTCCTTGGGAAGATTCCTCCGGTTCTAGAGGAATCATTGGACTTTAACCTATCCTACCATCCTTATGTCACCACAATCTTCACCGTCGTGAATAGAGATGTTTTGGGTAAGTGTATGTCACCATGAAATCCATTTTGAAGTGCAAATCCATTTTGCTCCCCCTTAACATATGCCATATCCGAAAACATTTCGCACATGTCGGGACGAGCTATCACGTTAAGTCAAACTATTTGTGATTAATCATTTCCTATATTAAATCACATTTTCTCCCCCATATTAAAAATATTAACCCAATCGATGTTTTTAATATCAATTGATTTAATAGCAGTTTAAGAGAATTTGGGAAGAAAAATGTAAATCCAATTATCTTCAGGAATTACACAAGCTCCCCCTCAAATTAATGATGGTGTACTTGAAACGTAAAAATACCTTTTAAACACAAGTGTAAGGTATTTATCACGTGCAAAGATCATATATGATAATGTATTCACAAGATTAGCGATTTATGAGGTAGGACCTGAATGATGGAGAACATCATATGAAAGAAGAACATGGTTCTTGTTCACGAATGTTGGTCGCCTCATCATGTTTGAAGTTATCTCTTTACTCCATGTGTACGATTGATATCGTTGTCTTGACATCAACATGTGAACTTGGCACATTCGGCGTCAAAGATTCTGAATGCTGGACAACTGCTCCCCCTCAATTGTTGACCCGTGTTCTATTGAAAGAGTTGTAGTCGCCGTTTGAGTAGTCGCATCGTTGAGTATGTAGATATCAATTGTAAATTGCTACGGTTGGTGGAGATGATCACTTTATAAAAACAAGATTTCTCTTGTTTTAACAAATAAATGCACTGACACGTACATAAATTCGTGTTAGATTGTGTTATTACGTAAACACAATCCCTTACATGGTTATAAAGTAAACCATGCCCGAGAAAATTAATTCCCGTTGTTGAGTCAAAGATTTCCGATGAAATGCTTGACTTGAATATGAAAAGTGGGGTACTATCTGAAATAATAGCAAACCATTTTGAGCATGTTTTACAACATTTGAACTTCTGCTCGAACTTTATTTACAACCCCGTGTCATTATTGAATGATATTTCTAGTATCGTAAATATTATCGATTCAAGAAGACATGCTCTTTTTATCAAAACATTTTTTGAACACACAATTTTGAAAGATTTAGAAAACCTTTTTGAGAAATTCTCGAAAAATTGTGTTAAGTGTTTTGAAAACTAATTACTTGAGCTTAAGATGTTGAATATCTTGCAAAACGAGCTCAAGTCCGA
Source organism: Glebionis coronaria (assembly GCA_025667525.1). Lineage (NCBI taxonomy): Eukaryota > Viridiplantae > Streptophyta > Magnoliopsida > Asterales > Asteraceae > Glebionis > Glebionis coronaria. The sequence continues at coordinate 135,168,193 of CM046879.1, read as the reverse complement.
GAAGTTGTAAACTTCCGTTGTTAAGGATAAGTTTATCATCGGTAATAAACTTTCCTTTTAACTTAAGAACGAGTCCTAAGTTGACATTTACTTAGAAGTCGTTTTCATGAGCTTGAAGAACTTTTGAATGTTTTAACGTAAAACTCATGACCGAGAAAGGTGAATTTTTCGTTAGGAGGAAAAGTTCTCTTATTTAAAAGATACACTTTCCTTGATGAGCTTAAAACCTGGAATGTTTTACTACAAGCTCATGACCGAGAAAAATTAATTTCCCGTTACGAGGATAAGTTATCATTAAAGATAAGCTTTCCTAAAATTAAAGTCCGAGTTACAGTCTGATATTTAACTGTAAGTCATTGTGCATGAGCTTAAAAACTTCGAATGTTTTTAATATTAGCTCATGCCCGAGAAAAAATAATTTCTCGTTGTAAGGATAAGTGTATCATTGGCGATAAACTTTCCTTTTAATTGAAGAACAAGTTCTAAGTTGACATTTACTTAGAAGTCGTTTTCATGAGCTTGAAAAACTTTGAATGTTTTAACGTAAATCTCATGACCGAGAAAGATGAATTTCTCGTTAAGAAGAAAAGTTCTCTTATTTAAAAGATACACTTTTCTTTATGAGCTTAAAACTTGGAATGTTATAATACAAGCTCATGAAGGAGAAAAATTAATTTCTCGTTACAAGGATAAGCTATCTTTAAAGATAAGCTTTCCTTTAATTGAAGTCCGGGGCATAATCTGAATATAATCATACACCATTTACACGAGCTTAAAACTTTTGAATAGTTTTAATGTAAGCTCGTGTCCGAGAAAATTTAATTTCGCGTTAATGAGGATAAGTTTATCATCCGCGAAAGACTTTCCTTTATTTGAAGATCGCGTAATCATCTGATATCCAATGATGAGCCTTATACACGAGCTTAAAACCTTTGAATAGTTTTAAATGTAAGCTCGTGTCCGAGAAAATTTAATTTCTCGTTGTAAGGATAAGTTTATCATCGGCGATAAACTTTCCTTTATTTGAAGATCGAGTTACAGACTGTAATGTGACTGTAAATCTTTTTGTTGATTAGCTTAACCATGAATCCCCTGAGATACTTGTTTCTCTGATATCTTCTTCTTCAGCAACCAAACTCTAAGAGTGTCCTTAGTTGAACGGTATACAACGATTGGACCGCTTCGTTCTTTTAGAACATCAACTTTGGTACCTGCATTCTCATTAGGAATTTGCATGCTTTGACATGGATTAGCGATATCAATTTTAGAAGCACGTGGGGGTTCACAGTTGGCTTTACTTGTGTCAGAGGCGACCTGAGTAGATGATTCACTTGTCTTAGCTGGCAAACGTTTCCTTTTATAGAAAACCTTAAGTTCAGGCTTAAGTGATGTATCATCCGTTTCAATTTCCTTCCTAGCAGTCTTAGTAGGATCGGAGACTATCCTAGTTAAGGGGCACTCGTTTCCTACAAGAGAGAAAGTTCTACCAGTGGGGCGCCACATTTTACCAACGGGTTTGATTTTAGCCACCCACTGTGATTTAAGTCTAGCACGGGAGTTCACCTCATTAAGTAATTTTTTGATACAAGAAAAATGATTGGCTTTAAAGACACATTTCCTACATGTTTTACAAGTAGCATAGTTAATGTCCGAGTAAGATCTAGAATTCCTAGATGATTGATTGATGCTCCTAGGATATGACATGCTACGGTTAGCAGTGTTGGGTAAACTAGAAGGCATCTGACTAGGTTTGAAATTCCTATCTCTTACTTGTGTCTTTTTCTTAGCTTCCCTTAGATCAAATGTATGGCGAACGTCATTTGAACTAGTTCGAGACGTGTTCTTTGGACTATGTCTAGGGAAACTAGAAGCAATCATGTGATTAGGTCTTGCAAAAGCTGTTTTAGTCACATTGGGCCTAGATAGTGGAGTGACTGTTCTAGAAACATGAACCATATCAACTTGGGAGGCAAACCGTGATCTCGAGGATTATGATCGCTCGGATATAAATTCAGTCGGTTGTCGAATGAACTGATTTGTAGGCGGTTTCCCCAAGATTGATGGTTTTTCAAGCTTAGTGTCCACACTAGTTCCTTTAGTTTTCCTCAATTCGTTTTTCAACGCAGCAATAGCAAAGACCTTTTCCTGTACTTGAGCCCTTAAAGTCTCATTCTCTTTGAGCAATTCATCTTGAGATGCCAACTTAGATTCAAGCAACTTAATTTGTTTCAAAAGATTATCCTTTTCAGCTTTAGAATCTAGAACAGTTTGATCCAATTTTCGTTCAAGAACAACATTTGACTTTTCAAGTTTTTCAAAATATGTTTCAAATTTTTCCGTTTTCTTTGAAAATTTAATTTTGGCATCCTCAAGCTCTTTGGATTGCTGAGCTAAAATCGTTTCAAGATCTTTAATCCTAGAATCAGAATTATTTAAAGAAGCAGTCATAAGACACTTATCATGATGTTTAGCATTTTGAACACTTTCTCCCCCATTATGACTCACATCAGATGAATCAGAACTGGTATCGCTATCACTCTTTTCCATCCCATGTTTGGCATAATTAGGTTCAGAATGCTAAACATGCTGTATAATGTTAAAACTTGGCACCTGAACAGTTGGTACTTGTGACTTGCTGCTCGTTTCATGCGTTCCTCCTGAGTCCTTGCCATTGCTTACTTTGACGACCAAACTGGCACCTATATCTTTCACCGGGCAGATCTTATCATCTTTTGACGACAATTTGAAGCAGGTCTCTCTCTCATGTTCATGAGGTATTGCTGCATATAATGATTTAGACGACTCCTTGATTCTTTGAATTTGATCCTTTTTCAACCGTATCTCGTTGTAATTAACTAACCTGACCTCGATACTCTTCTCAAGTATATTAATGTGATTGAGTAAACCACTTCGAAAGGTTTCAGTCTGGCAACCCGTATGCTTGTTGAAAAACTGGTGTAGGATTGGAGTCAAATAATCAAAAGGAGGTACCATTGTTGAGGCAAAGAAATCCTTAAACTGAGTGCGAAGGATTTCTATACATATCTTCGCGTTATCCTCACGAAGATTCTCCCTTTCAAGTTGCAACCGTAACTCATCCAAATTATTGAAAATCTTCTCATTGAAATTATCCTCTTTGCCAAAGAACATTTGAATCGTGAATGGAAGTTCGGTCATGTTGTGCGAATAGAGAAGTGCAAGGTGTGTCTTGAGCTCGTGAAAGATTTCCAAATTTTTTTGACGCAATTTGAGCTCTTTGAGTTGCATGTGTTGCAGTTCTCCCTCGTGAAACGTCAAATTCGATGATTCCATTGAGGGTTCGAAGACAAATTCTTGTGATTGTTGTTGTATTTGGAATTTTACAATTCGTGAGGAAATCGTGAAATCGATTTTAGGAGATTTTACACCCCAACCAATTAATAAACCGTAAAACTTCGTCACAATCCTCGTTTGATGGTATAACTCTTTACTCGGCTCAAAAATTGTTGACAGCTCAAACGATGATAAAAATAAACCTGATACTAATAGATCCAATTACCTCGGTTTTACAAAGTAACTAAACTCGACCCAAGTCGAAATACCCCTAGTCACCTACTACAAATAATACTAATCTCACTTGCACGAAATAAAATGAAGACACAATATTCAAAAACAAAACGTACACCTCACTTACCCTACTCACACAATATGTAACACACAATATTTAAAAGAAATCTTAAACGTGGCAGACATGTTGAAAAACGTGGCAGTCAATCACTTTGTTTCTTCCGCCTGATTTTGTTTATATATCAATGCCTATTAATCCTCCGTCTCTTTCATTTACATCTAACAAAAAAAAACACAGTCAACAACTTTATAACTGGTCAAAAGAATAACTTAATCTCATTGTAACCTACTCCATCCATCTCAACAGCCTCCCTCATAGAGACCTCTGCCCACCATTTTTACAACATAACACAACCTCTATCTGATCTAAACACTTCCTAATCTCAATCAATCATATAATACTTCTTCTCAAAATCCATACGCCCCCTATCTCCTTCATATTGTTGGGTCAAAAAGTTGATGTGGCAGAAACTCAAAAACGAAGAAAACATCAAGACATTTGTTCAAGCGTTGACAAGAGTAATTCCAGCGTTGACAAGAGCAAATTGGGCGTTGACAGAAGTCAACAAAGTCAAACGCTGATGGATGTTGAAGATTTGATGGAGAACTCTATTTAGGGAATATATTGAGTATATTATTTATGATATACACAATATATAGTTTATCTAAATAGAAGATTTATATGTTTATTTGATATTATCTCTTGTAGATTCTGTTCCTTCCACTATAAAAGGAACAAGAGTATTAGGTTTTATTCATAACTATCATTCACAATGTAAACCTAAAGTGTGTGTCGCACTAGACGTGGGATTCAATGTATACACGTCTAGTGGTTGTTTATTATTAATATAATGAACAATCGTTGAGTATTTTATGTGTCTTGTGCCTAAACACCTTGTTATGATCATTGTTCTTTTCCGCTATGTTATCATATGAACGATGATCAACCTAGATATAATAGTTCATAACCATTGAGTCTAACGATCAATGGACTCCACAATTGGTATCAGAGCCTAAGGCTCTTGATATCTAGGTCCGACGAGGTGTTCGTGTATGGTGAAGAGAAGAAAAATTCGTATTGAATTTTTCTGGACGTTTTTGTGTGCGCAGCAGTATTCAGAAGGTCATAACTTTTGATTGAACCGTTGGATCGTCACGAAATTTTATATGTGTGTTCTACATACATAGATCTAAACATCCACCGGAGGGATTGTCGAGTTTTATCCCCAGGCAAAAGTTATTAAGCGTCGAAGTTGGCTGATGGTTGATTTTCAGTTTTCTGCTTTTACATAAAATCATGAACTAGGATTCCTCAAACCCTAGATCTACTTAAAAGCAGGAAGAATTGCAGTTTGTGGCTGTTATGATTCAAGGTAACACTTGATCTAAGGTTTATTTACAAACCCTAATTAGGGTTTCGGTGCTTAAAGTTTTAAAACCCTAGATCGAGGCTTGTATTGTAGCAGCATCTTGTGATTCGTGATACATGAAGTAAAAAGGAGGGATATGTGCTAATTCGTTTGATGCATATATTATTCACTTGGTTATTGTTCGTGGTCCCAGGTAGAAAAGCTGCAAGAAAAAAAGGAGCTGATTGTGACGTGATATAAAGATGTGAGGCAGTGAATATGGCTCGATTTTATTTACTGGTCCAATTGGTGTTCCCATGATGCAAGCAAATCTGATTGGTGAAAATAGTTGTGTTCACATGATGTAAACGTCTCTATTGGTGGAACAATTTTGTTTCACACGATTATATAGCTTTGTGTTCACACGGTTTTAAGATTCTTATTGGTGGAAAAAGGGAGTGTTCACACGAAGAAGCAAAAGAGATGAGTTACAAGCTTTCTGTTCACACGGTAAAGAGTTTTCCATTGGTTGAAAGTTCATGTGTTCACATGATCTAAAAGGATCACGATTGAAGTTATTTGTTATTAAGAATTCGTTATAGTACGTAAGTATTATTGGATTCAAAAGAGGACGTGATTTGTTGCCCTAAGATGACATCAGCAGAAAGAAGCGCTGACAGGATTTAAGGTTGGCGCTGATGTTTGTAATTCAGACGCTGACAAGAAATGGTTTGACGCTGACAGAATAAGTCAACGCTGATAGAGTTGACAGTGTCGTCCGATATATGAACTTCAACGCTGATAAGTATTGTCCGATATTGGACAATACATCTACCAAAGATATTGGACAGAAGAAGATATTGGACAACACAGAGAAGGCTGCTGTTTGAGAAAATTGGTACGTTTTTAGCACACAAAAAGGAGGATTATACACACGAAGGTACATGGAATCTCCGTTTTAATTTAGAATATCATGATGATATTTATGGCTCGGATATTTTTGAAAGGGATTAATGATTTTTAAGTAAGTTAGCAACAATTCATGAAGAATTTTATTGGATTATGTAATCGGGATAGCCTTGTGAAAGAGTTATCCGTTGACAGCTTTTACATATGAAGATATTGACTTGTCATGAAGAGGTGTTAGCTTAAGGGGAAGAATTCTTGTGGTAAGTTTGATGATTGAAGAAGATTTTCGCGAGTTTGTGTTCTATCATATCTTAAAGTCGTGCACTTCCAGTCATAGACTTTAAAGGTAACTTGTTCGTGCTTACATGGTTGGTGATGAAGACTTGTCATATCTAGCAAGCCAATTGCTATCACTTGAAGGAGTTACATTATCGTGCTCAGTGTCTCACATAGGATGAGGATTTTTGACAAACGGATCGAGGTCTACTTATACTTTGTACCATGAGTATAAGTTCTTCATCACATAGATAGTACAAGACATGGAACATAGGTTTGGGTTATTCTACTTCTACATCAAAAATATTATAGTTATTTTTCTTCAGGATCATTACACAGAGCCTACTTTTGGAGAATCTTCAAAGATTGCATACATTGTTTACTTTCCTATTGATGTGACAAAAAGGGGAAGAAATACATGCTACACTTGAGGGGAAGCAACTTGAAGATCATGTACAACTTACAAGAGATACACATAGAGTTTTGCCACTATCAACTAGGGGAAGATTGTTGGGTCAAAAAGTTGATGTGGCAGAAACTCAAAAACGAAGAAAACATCAAGACATTTGTTCAAGCGTTGACAAGAGTAATTCCAGTGTTGACAAGAGCAAATTGGGCGTTGACAGAAGTCAACAAAAGTCAAACGCAGTCAACAAAGTCAAACGCTGATGGATGTTGAAGATTTGATGGAGAACTCTATTTAGGGAATATATTGAGTATATTATTTATGATATACACAATATATAGTTTATCTAAATAGAAGATTTAGATGTTTATTTGATATTATCTCTTGTAGATTACGTTCCTTCCACTATAAAAGGAACAAGAGTCTTAGGTTTTATTCATAACTATCATTCACAATGTAAACCTAAAGTGTGTGTCGCACTAGACGTGGGATTCAATGTATACACGTCTAGTGGTTGTTTATTATTAATATAATGAACAATCGTTGAGTATTTTATGTGTCTTGTGCCTAAACACCTTGTTATGATCATTGTTCTTTTCCGCTATGTTATCATATGAACGATGATCAACCTAGATATAATGGTTCATAACCATTGAGTCTAACGATCAATGGACTCCACACATATATTTCTCCCGATGCAGAGTAAAACATACCCACAGAAATCCCGAATGATCTATGTTTCTCCCTTAACGATCTATTGATTGATGGATGGTAGCACATTCTTCAAGATCTTTGAAAACAAAGAAGGTCTCGGGTAGGTGTTTTCTTGTCACATGTATTTGATTTTCTTGTTGAGTCCTTGATCGATGAAGGTATATTTAACTGAGATCGGTTTCGCTGTGTCTGTGAGTGTTTGTGGGTGTGTAGTTCGAGGGTGTTGTCGAGAGTTTGATGAAAGTTTTCTGTTGATAAATCGAGTCTGGGTGAAAGCGAGTCTGGGTGTTGTCGAGGTTTTGTGTGGGTGAGAGTGTGTTTTACTGAGTGTCCAAGTAGAGTTGTGAGAGTGAAAGAGGTTGTAACAGTGAGTCGAGAGTGTTGTTGTGAGTTGAGAGGTATGTGAGTTCGAGAATGGGTCAGTGGGTTTGTTCGAAGGTGTGGGTTTGATGTAGAGATTTTTTGTGTGTTGAGTGAGTCTGTGTTGGGTGTGTGTGTTTAGAAACGAGGCGAGAGAAGAGTCAGTGTTGGAGAAGAGTATGTTTGAGGTGTATTTTTGTTTGGGTGACTTCGACTGATGAAGTTGAGTTCAATTATGTTGTGTCGAGTCTTGAGTCAGTTTGGTTTAAGAGTCGGGTGTTGTGTCGAGTCAAAATGGTGAGACGAGGGTGAGTTGTTATTTAGATGAGTCGAGTGATCGAGTGGTGTTTTGAGAAGTCAGATTCTTGATTCCCGTTACGTTTGAATCGAGTTAGGGGAAGCTTATCCGGAATAAGCTTATCCGGAATATGGGTGTTCTAAAGCTTATCCGAAAAAACAGTTTCTGAGGCTTAACCGGAATAACGATCAAAGGCTTATCCGGAATAAAGATCAAAGACTTATCCGGAATATGGCTAATCCGGAATACAGTTTCGAGACTTATCCGGAATAATGTGTCAAAGGCTTATCTGGAATGTAGTTTGAGGGCTTATCCGGAAAAACTTCAAACAACTTATCTGGAATAAGTTTTTAGACTTATCCGGAATAATATTCTAAGGCTTATCCGGAAAATGTTTTGAGTCTTATTCGGATAATTTCCTAACACTTATCCGGGAAAACTTTATACGGCTTATCCGGAATAAATTTGAGTCTTATCCGGAATAATTTCCTAAGGTTTATCCGGAATAATTCTTTCAATATTGATACCAGATCTGATAAAAAGATGATAAGGAATGGAAAAATTGATCGAGACAAGAAGACTGATACCAAAAATTGAACCAAAAAACAAAAACGACTGTTCGACAACTTTTTGGAAAAACTGTTGATAGAACAATGAATGAAAAATGATACTTTTGAAAACTTTTTGGAAACTCCTAAATCAAGACAATAAGCAATGATAAAAAATATAAAATTGAGACAAAACTCCCAAAACCTAAACTGATAAAAAGTGTGATATTCTGATGATTTAAAAATAAAAATAGATTTAAAAAACTGAATAACTTCACTCGATTTGACTCTCAAATCAAGACAGATACATAAAATTTTTTACCAATAAAAATAGATTTAAAAAACTGATGATTTAAAAAAAACTGATGATTTAAAAAAATTGATAAAAAATTCGTAGCACCAAAAAAGCTAGAAAAAAAATTAGAAAGAAAAGATTTTTACCATCAAATCAATAGATAAAGACGCCTCAATCCGAAGAATTAACCAAGCTCTTGATACCAATTGTAGGATCGTGTTTTCTAAGGATTAGGCATTGTATGAATTATCTATTAAGATGGATGGAAAATGGGAAGAACTAGAGAGAGAAAGGTAGAGAGAGAAAGGAGAGAAAGAGAGAAAGGGTTGATTAAGATAAAATGTGTGAAAACACTAAGTGACCAACCCCTCCTAACATGCTAGGAGGGGGTATATATAGCCCACCCTACATGTGGGCTATATGGGCTATATTGGATCACGAGCCCAATATCATTGGAGTGACCGATCCTTTCTAAATACGTAAAAACATATATCCAACAATCTCCCCCAAAGGGAGGTCACTCCAAGTTACAATGTCCTAAATAGTCTATAGCTCGTGATCTATGCTAATAAGGATGTGACCGAGACTTTCCTTGGAAAAACGTATTTCCAACATCGCCCATCAAATAGCACAACCTTAAGGTGAACAAGACAAGCCAAAGAAGAGTAGGCAAGGTTCCCTTAAGCAGTAGTTGAGCACGGTGGTAGAAAGTATGATGAAGTGAAAGCACATCGCCATTGTTTCCAAAAGTCTTTCATTTTATTTCATCATATGGATACTGAGATGGCTTAAAAATTATGATACCCGGATCGAACACCTTTTCCTTTAGGGGAAAATAAGACTTAGACTCAGTAGACCTTGAAGATTTTCCCATAAACCGCACAATCTCATCCGAAGAAGGTGTGTTAATGCAATGATGCCTAAAAACGTTACTTGCATTTTTCGGTCTCTCTTAGTTTTGATTACGACAATATGTAAAAACAAGCATTTACGAAAACAACGAAAAACGAATTCTTGAGTTCAAGTATTTTTCATTTTACCCATTTTCACTTAAGGTATGGATAAACAATTACTAACCTTAATCAAGTGATCAAGTGATTTAATCTTTTCTTAAAACTCACTTTTTATTAAGTGTGACAAGTTTTTATTAAACTTTCTTTTTAAGAAAATGTTTTATTAAATTAATTATTTGAAAATTTGAAAATGGCATATTCCTATTTGGTTAGGAATATTCTATCAGGATATTTTTTAAACCAGATATGACCTCCACCACTAAAGGACAAAAAGGGAGCGGAGTCTAGTCCAGCGGTTCCTTAGCTCCTAGGCGGTTCCTTATCGATAAGGTACCGCGGGCTAAGATAAGGAACCGTGGGCAGATATAGCCGTTGGCCCTTTGTCCTATAAATAATGGACCATTCTCAGCTTTTCAACTCACCTCTTTTGCACATCTTTTTCCAGATTCAAACACTCTTCTTTAATCACTCAAATCTTTGATCATTTGTTTGATTACTACTTGTTTAAGAAGTGAATCTTGTTCTTCCATCCCTTCCTCTCCAAGTGCAAAGAGAAGAACACTATCCTTGTGAAGTGTTGAGTCCACCACCAAAGATCCATTGAAGATCTAATTTTATACATTTGTTGTTGTGTCATAGTTGTGAAGATCCAAGTAGTTGTGTCTATTTGGAAGTTGTGTATGTACTAAGTATAGTTGTGTAGATTGGTCCTAGCTACGATTAGGGCTCGACTTTTAGCTTAGAGTCGGAAATTGGTTAAGCGACGTGTAAGATTTTCTCCACCATAAGGAGCTTGTTGTGTAGTGAACTCTCGAGTAAGGAGTACTCGAGGAGTGGAGTAGGAACGAGGAGTGAGCTTTGTTGCCGAACCACTATAAATCCTTGGTGTTCGGTTTGATCTTTCTTTACCCTTAACTCTTTACATTCTTTATTCTTTGTGCATATATTTTTGTTAGTATTAGTTTAGTTACACTATCATTGTTCATATTGTGTATAAGAAGATTTCACATATTTCCTCAAGCCTAAGTTTTTGAAAAAGGATTTTTGAAAACCACATTTTAACAAGTAGATATAAGAAACTATTCAACCCCCCCTTCTAGTTTCTACAATTGGTATCAGAGCGAGGTTGCTCAAGAATTTTTAAAGTATATTGTATTTTAAAACTTGAATCGATCTATGGATTCCAACAAATACCTAGATGGGCAATCTATGCAAAGACCACAACAATTTTTGTAACCGATAGTTTTATTTATTGGAAAAATAGATTTGAAACTTATGTGAAATCAAAAGATTTAGATCTTTGGCATGTTATTACCAATGGTGATTTTTTACCTTATCAATTTAATGAAGTTTCTTAAACTAAAGAATTGGTCACTTTTGACAAAGCTAATGACGATACTAAAAAGAAACTTTCAAAAAATAATGAGGCTAAAATGGTGATTTATAATGCTTTACCTAAGAAAGAGTATGAAAGGATTTTTATGTGTTATTCCATTCAATCCATAACACAAGATTTAGAAGAGATATTTAGAGAGAGAAAGAGAAGAAAAGTAGAGAGAGAAACAAGAGAGATTTGGAAGGTTTATGTTTACTAGAGAGAGAAAGTAAAATGAACCAACACCCTCTTTCACATGTGAAAGAGGGTTATATACCCTTGGCCTTTTGGGCCGTGGGCTTTGTTTCCTTGGGCCGGGCTTGGCTTTGCTTTGGGCTTACGCCCCTAACTTATACAATATTAGCTTAAAGTCCAAGCCCGGTTTTCCCGACTAACCTATTACAATACAAGACCTTTTAACGACTAAGATGACCTATTACATTCTTGTTCGGCTATATAAAATATAGGGCTAACAATCTCCCCCAATGTATCGGTCATCTTAAAAAGCTTAAAAAGCATAAGATGATTGAGTGAATACATTCTTGTAGAGGAGATCTTCCTGCTTTGGTCTTGTATCTTGGTCTTGATCTTGTTTGTAACAGCTTTGTTCCTTCATGCTTTCGTGATCTTTATCTTGAGCCTTGGTCATTTGACTTTGAGTGCTTGAGATCTTCATCTGTACTCCTTGTGATTAAGATGACCTATTACATTCTTACATTCTTGGGTATCTTGATTATCGCCATCTTGTGCTCTTGTGACTTCTGAATCGACATCGGTTGCACAGCTACGCCACCTTCTTGATATGCAGCAACATATATAGACACGGATGAAATGGCTTTGAACATTTCACCCTAACTCGGTAGCGTTTTACCTCCGGTCGGTGAAGACCGTTAAATGGTATTAAATACCGTACCTGTGATCAGGTAGATTCGATTAAGAACCTCCTTGACAGGGTTTCCCGGCGGTAGTAGCCAGTTCTCTTTACTCGACCGTCTCAAAGCAGACTGCGAACATAAAGAGTGAATCATAAGGATAAATTATCCGTCTGATTAGAGTCGTCAATTCAGATTTCCTGGAACAAGTTTGATTCTAAAAGAATCGCACCATTGTTGCTTTCCAGTTTGTCACAAGCTTGATTCATAGAGAATCTTGCGAGTTACCTACCGCAGTGCTGTTTGATGTTGACACTGGAAGGATTTCCATTCGTCACTGTGAACACTAATGAGTGTCACTCTGAATGTTCTGGCAAGATCACATGGATTTTGCGAAGAAACCTGGAATCAAGTTTGAATCAATTAAGAATCGAAACTTAGTTGCTTTCCAGTTCTCACAAGTTTGATTCGTGTAGAATCGCACAAGTTACCTACCATGAGCTTGTTTAATGCTGGCTCAAGCAGGATTTCCATCTTCATTGTGAATCGTATCACTCAGATGTTCTGGCAATATCACAAGGATAATGCGTAGGACTCGATTGTGTCCTAATGAGATGATAGATAGATCTCGTTTGGCTCTAGACTCAATAAGTGCATTTTTGGTAATCGGAGGCTGGAGCAGACTGCCACCTTTTCAATATTAACTGACTCGGAGTGAGAAAGTCAATAGATACGTGTTGATCTCCGTGACAATGAGACAAGTTTCTTTTGAGAGAAACTCGAATGGCTGGGGAAGGGTTGTGCATCGCATCACTGGGTCCATGACACTTGTCTTCAAAAGATGTGTTAACCCGGTTTCTACCTAAGTTGCATAGAATATTCAACTCCTTCAATGCTTACCAATACGTCATCATTAGCACCTTGTTGTGATTGTTCCAGTGCTAACTTAAGTACTTGGTCCGCATTCAGCTTCATTCCACTCCATCTTTCCTAAGGACAACTATTTCTAGCTATGGAATGTCCTTGGGTAGATCCCTCCGGTTCTGGTTGGATCATAGGACTTAGTTTCCTATCCTAAACCACCTTTTGACTCCATCGTTCCGTCGTGGATAGTAGGTTGTTTTGGGTAAAGATCGTAACCATAAAACCATTGAAAACCATTCAAAGTGCTTGATAAAAATCAAAACTTTTAACACTTGAAAGTTTTACATTTCCGAAAAGCTCCCCCTACACACATGCATCGATATACGAAATAGTTTGGCATGTGAAGGAAAGAGTTGCACTTGAGTCTTTAAGATCACATGTTGCGATATATTACATTTTAATCACATTTTCTCCCCTATCTCTAAAATAAAAATATTATATTAGAGATACCAATTGATTAAAATATGACATTTTCCGAAAAATCGACGGGAGAGAAACATGTGTGCATGCATGAATCATGGAACATTTTTAGTCGGGACACTCCCCCTCAACAATATATGTGTGTCTTGAGACAAAATTTGACAAAATTTTAGAAAAACGACACCACAAAATATGTTGAGGTACGGAGTTGAGATGCCTTTTCCGATATAATATATTACATTTGACAATTTCATATCATTTTCGGAATGTGTTGGATACATAAAATATGACAATTTTAGAGATGTACCCAATCAACATTAAAAGGCTTGATTTTAAAACGCTCCCCCTCAAAAATTGATCAAAATAACATATGACAATTTTGAGATATAAAAACCACTTATGAGGAAGGGAGTGTTGAACACACAATTTTGAAAGATTTAGAAAAACCTTTTGAGAAATTCTTGAAAAATTGTGTTCAACGGTTTTAAAATAATCAGGATAGAAGACTTCTCTTCTATTGCTTAGGGAAAGCGCACTGAAACGTACACTCCCCTTTCGGGTCCGTTTTTCATGAGCTCAAAACTTTGATTGTTTTGTGACTAGCTCATGACCGAGAAAAATAAATTTCCCGTTGTGAAGGATAAGTTATCATCCGTGATAAACTTTCCTTAAGTTGAAGTTCGAGTTCTAAGCTGACATTTACTTAGAAATCGTTTTCATGAACTTAAAAACTTTGAATGTTTTTATGAGAAGCTCATGACCGAGAAATATGAATTTCTCGTTGAGAAGGATAAGTTATCGTTCGAGATAAACTTTCCTTAGTTGAGGTCCGAGTTCTAAGCTGTGATGCGCCTAGAAGTCATTTTGAGAGAATATCAAGCAGCTTCATTTGCCAAAACCTCCAAGTCTTCTGGAGTCATATACTTCATACCAAGACGGCCAACGAGATACGCAAACCTATCTTTCGATAGAGCTTTTGTAAACAAGTCTGCCAGCTGGTACTCAGTTCTGACAAAGTATAATTCCACGATGCCGCGTTCCACTTGTTCCTTGATGAAGTGATATCTGACATCGATGTGCTTGGTGCGGGAGTGTTGAACCGGATTTCAAGATATGGCTATGGCCGACTTTGAGTCACAATACATAGGTATTTTATCAAAGTGGAAGCCATAATCCGTGAGTTGAGTTCTCATCCAGAGGACTTGAGCACAACACGCGGATAGAGCCACATATTCTGCTTCAGCTGATGAGAGCGAAGTGCAATCCTGCTTCTTTGACGACCAGCTGACAAGCTTGTCTTCCCCTAGAAATTGTATGCTACCAGAAGTGCTTTTACGACTATCAAGACAACCTGCGTGATCAGAATCTGAAAAAGCCGTTAGATGAAAACCGGTTTCCCTCGGATACCAGAGTCCCATGTGAATGGTATTCTTAAGGTACCGAAAGATCCGTTTAACCTCTTTGAGGTGCTTTTGAGTAGGTCTGGCTTGATATCCTGCACAATAGCATGTGGCATGATGAATATCAGGCCTGCTGGCTGTAAGGTACATAAGTGACCCGATCATACTGCGATATCGCGTTTGATCTACGGGATATGAATACAAGTCAGCGTCTAGGGATGTGGTCGACAATGGTGTACCAACGCGAGCACATGAGGTCATACCATGCTTTTTAAGTATCTCTTGAGCATACTTAGCTTGGTTAATGAAGATACCACGTGGGGATTGATGAATCTGGAGGCCTAAAAAGAATTTTAGCTCTCCCATCATTGACATTTCAAATCTGCTGTGCATTAATTTTTCAAAACGTTTTGAAAGTTTTGGGTTCGTAGAACCAAAAATAATGTCATCAACATAAACTTGCACCAGCATTATGTCATCCCCATATTTATTAGTAAAGAGAGTAGGATCAATAGAACCTTTGGAGAATCCTTTGGACACCAAGAAGTTTGAAAGTTCTTCGTACCATGCCCTTGGAGCTTGCTTAAGTCCATATACAGCCTTTTTGAGACGATAGACTTTGTCAGGATGATGAGGATCGATGAATCCTTCCGGCTGATTCACATACACTTCTTCCTTCAAATGACCGTTGAGAAAAGCAGTTTTAACGTCCATCTGGAAAACCGTGAAGCCCTTATGTGCAACATAAGCAAGGAATATCCTGACTGCTTCCAAACGAGCGACTGGAGCGAATGATTCATCGTAGTCTATGCCTTCTTATTGACGATATCCCTTAACCACAAGACGAGATTTGTTTTTGATGATGGTTTGTTCTTCATCCAGTTTGTTTTTCCAGATCCATTTGAAATCTAAAATTGACATTCCATAGGGTCGGTTAACAAGTTCCCAAACATTTAGGCGTTCAAACTGATGAATTTCGTCTTGCATTGATTCAATCCACGCATGATCAGTCATGGCTTGTTTGATGTTTGTAGGTACAGTTGAACTCACGGTGAGTGCATACATACACACATCGCCATCGGTTTCGAGTTGTCTGCGTGTTCGAACCGGTTGTGAAGGATTTCCAATTACTTGCACCAATGGATGATCACGTGTCCAATGGTGAGTGGATGGATATGGTTGGTAGAATGTATGCATGTTGGACGGATCAACATGTTGAGTAGAAGACTCTCCGACTTCGTGTACCGATGTACCGAACGGATTGATAAATTCTTCATTGTCAGGTTGTGCATCGACTGCTTGATTGTTGTTTTCTCCTTCAGCATTGACGGTTGGTGATGTTGGTTGTATGACAGTTTCTTGAGTTAGTTGAGTATCCACTGGAATTGTCTCTTGAGCAACGGTTGCTGAAGTAGATGCAGTTGTGTCTTGTTGACTTTGTGATGGTGCATCAGCAGTATTGACAGCGGAAGGCTTTGACACAACTTGATTGTTTCCATAGTAATATTCATCAAACATAGGATCATATAAGTCAACCAACTCATTCATATGTGTCGAATCCGTCGAGTCTGTTGTAGGAGTACTTTGTTGACATTCTTGCACGGGACGTACACTGTTGTGTGTAGGTGCCTTTGTTGGACATTGAGGTGCGGGACTTGAGCTGTTGTGATCAAGTACCATTTGTGGCAATTCGTCAAAGTTCACATGAATTGTTTCGACAATGATCTTTGTTCTCTTGTTATAGACCCGATATCCTTTCGACAATGTAGCATACCCCACAAAAATACATGCATCACCTTTTTCTTTCATCTTGTCGAGATTCTCACCGTCTTTAAGGATGTAGCATAAAGATCCAAATACATGAAAGAATTTTACAGTAGGTTTCCTGCCATTGATGATGTGGTAAGGTGTCTTTTCATGTCTAGGGATAACGAGAGAACGATTCTGAGTATAACAGGCAGTTGCAATTGCTTCAGCCCAGAAGAATAGCGGTAATTTTGAAGCAGAAAGCATTGTTCGAGCAGCCTCAACCAAAGTACGGTTCCGTCTTTCGACAACGCCGTTTTGTTCAGGAGTTCGAGCAATAGACGTTTGATGTTCGATGCCTTCTTCTTGAAAGTAAGATTGCAAGTTCTTATTCAAAAATTCAGTACCCCTATCCGTTCTTACGGTTAAGACTTGAGCTTGAAGATTGCGTTGTATCATCTTGAGAAAGTTTTTGAGAATCTCTGGTGTTTCATCTTTGGACCTTAAGAAGAAAGTCCATGTGTATCTAGAGTAATCATCAACAATCACTAGAATATACTTTTTCCCGTTAATACTCTCTACACGCATGGGACCACATAAATCCATGTGTAGAAGTTCCAATCGTCCTTTTGAGCTAGGGGTAGTCTTTGTTTTGAAAGACTTCCGTTTTGCTTTCCCCAACTCACAAGAAGAACAAAGATGGTCTTTGACGAATTTCAACTTAGGAAGACCGGTCACAATATCATTCTTAGAAAGCAAGTTGATGGTGTCAAAATTGAGGTGTGACAATCGTTGATGCCATAACCATGCTTGAGATGATGATGCTTTAGCCATTAAGCAAATTGGATTTGTTGAAGATGTGTCTTGAAGAGTTACTGTGTAGAGATCAGAACCACGAGAACCTGTAAGAAGGTCATTCCCATCGTAGTCTCTAACATAGCAAGTAGATTTCCGAAAAGCCACTTCTAAATCCGCATCACAAAATTGACCAACCGAGAATAAATTGTGATTCAGTCCCTCGACGTAATAAACCCGTTTTATAGTGATATTCCCTTGAACCAAGTCTCCATATCCGAGTATCGGTGCAAATTGATCATTTCCAAACCGTACCGTACCCAGAAACTTCTCCACGAAGTTAATGAGAAGCTTGAGATTGCCCGTCATGTGCTTTGTGCACCCGGAGTCCATTATGAATAGGATGAGTTCGACGAGCTGCAGAAGAATTAGAAGACAATGTAGCATTTGACAAATGGGAGCCCTTGATAGAAACGGGTTCCAAAATAGTAGTGGACCTAGATTCTAAAGGCAAGCTAACATTCATAGACCCAATTAGAATGGGGATTGTCTTAGGTACCCATTTGTATCCGGGTGGTGTAAATCTTGAATACCCCCGTGTACATGTCCTAATCATGTTCTCATAAAGCTTCTTTAACCTGCTTTGTTTACGTAGAGTAGTGGATTCTAACGCACTTAGTTTCTTAAGTGGTTGCTCAGTGGATTGGTTCAAAGTTCTTGTGGGTTTACTAGTACTAGTGGGCATACGAATAGGCTTCCTAGTTCTAGCATTCACGCCATTATGATTAAGAGCACAAGCATCATGATTGAAAGTACGAACACATTTGCCACATTCAACACAAACAAATTCAACATTCGAGGTCTTAGCAGTTAAACTGTCATTACATGCAGTTACAGACGTTTTATTCTTAGAAAACTTAAAATTCCTACGGTGATCTTCTACTTCATTCTTCTTCCCTTGACTATTGTTAGGCATGACTCTATCTTCAATTCTAGTGCTCTTAAGCTGTGGTCCGCTAACACTAGTAGTGGGATTTACTCCTGTAGAAGAAGACACACGTTGATTAGTTTTCCTAGTATTTTGAGGTAACTGCGTTGTTCCAGTTTGAGTGGACCTAGTGTGCATCTTATACATTCCAGGTGCTATCACATTAGTGCTCTTATCATTTCCTATCTTAGGCAAAGTCTGTGGGGGTTGTCCCAAAATAGATGTTTTAGGGCATTTAACCGCATTCGGTTGACGAACGGCAGATGGTTTACCCAAAACAGACTTTCCTTTCAATTTCTCAATGAGTTTCTGTAACTCACTAATGGCAATGTCCCTTTCTTTTAGCTGAGCTTTCAAATCATTTATTTCGAAATCTTTTTCATTTAGTAGACGAAACGAAGAAGCTGACATTTCTAGACACTTTTTATGATTATGAGATTTTTCACCTTTTTGTAAAGCAAGTTCAAGAGAAATGGAGTGTTTCTCAAGTTGAGAAAAACTTTTCGAAAGTTTGTTATATGACTGAATTTGTTTTGAAAGCTCTACTTCAAGATTACGACATTTCGCGTCCGATTCTGACACTAAACATGCTACATGACAATATTGATCCAGATCGGTATACACACCAAGTATAGCATTCATATGGTCAGCATAAAAATATTCCTTGGAAAGTCGATCAATTTCGTTAGAAAGTTGGTGTTCTTGTGTCTTTAATTTAATTTGAAGAAAATCAACTTCATCTTCAAGAGATTTGACATAGCTTAAATCAGTTAACATTTCCTCAGTGAGAGCATTATAAAACATTTCCACATTTTTTGAAAGATCATCAATGGTTGGAACAATGCATTGTTGGATGACGACTTCTACTTGTGGGTTAGGTTTAATATTCCAAATGGTATCCCTAGAAACTTTTTCATAGTCGACGACACCTTTGTACAAATTTAAAACCCCTTGTTTTATAAACTCAAATTGCTGAACACTTTTGCTTTTCTCATCCCATTTACGTTTTTCATCCAAAATTCGCTTTTCTAACAGAATTGATTGCTTTTTGAAACTCCTTTTTAAAGAAACTTTCTTTTGTGGTTCATCACTTGGTGGTGGAACACTGTTATACATCTTTTGTTCTTTTGAAAGTTCTTTTTGAGGGACAAACTTAATATGATTGTTAGAATCAGAAAGGTTTATTAAATCACTTAAGTTTGATCGACTTTCTTCTTGTTGACGAATGATTTCGTCGCAGTCAGGGGAAAGCATAAGAGCAAGATTATCAACATAACAACCAATATCATAAAGAGCAGGCTTGGTACTTTGAGCTTTCTTGAGATATTCAGGCTTGACAAAACTCGTTTTCATATTTCTATTGAGCATATTCATAGTTTGAATAGACTGACCCGTTTTGTAAACAATGTTGTTTAACGTGTCGACTCTCTTTTCCAAAGCAAGAATTTTTTCAATATCCTTTTCTTCACGAGTTTTATAAAGCTCAGTTTGATCTTTGTTAACCGACTCTAATTCAGTAATTTGGAGTTTATGTAGCAGCAGTTGTTCTTCAAGTTCCGATATCTTCTGTTTTGACATATGAATTTCGTGTGTTACTTCAGAACAATATTGTTCGTTGAGCACCTTACGTTCATATACCAAACCATTAGCTATTGCAACTCGTCGATCAACTTCTTTTACATAATCACACTCTTTAAGCCTGTCTATCTCCTCGGCTAAGGATGTGTTTGCTTGCATCAAACGTTTATTAGCATCTTTGTTTTCCTCAATTTCATGTTTTAAAGAATCAATTATAGACGCAAGCAAATCACGGTCCTCATCCGAGTCAGTATCCTGAGCAGCATTACCGTCATCATTACACATATGCTGTGAATCCGTAGAGATATTGCTATCCTCCGTGTCCATTACATATGTGTCATTGATGCTTTCGGGTTGCTCAGGATGCCGTCGTTCATTAGCAAACACATTATAGTTATCATTTGTTGGTACCTTTTCAATTGGCTCAGTATCAAAGATAGGTCCAGAAGTATCAGTAGTCTCTGGAAGCACTTCTTGAATCTTTGCCATGTACACATAATGTGCCTCTAGCTCTTGATCATCGGCTTCATCATCAGTGTCATCACGCCAGTCAACTTCATCTGCTGTGAGTGGAATTCCTGCTTCTTCTTTCTTACACAGCATCATCTTTTCCTTGTGATACCCTGAGTCCTTAACCCGTTTTGGCTTCTTGCATTCCCTAGCCATGTGCCCAAATCCCTTACAGTTGAAGCATTGAATCCCAGTCTTCTGCACAACCGGAGTGCCTACAGTATCTCTAGCCCCAACTTGATTCAGCATCCTCTGATTATCATAC
Source organism: Glebionis coronaria (assembly GCA_025667525.1). Classification (NCBI taxonomy): domain Eukaryota; kingdom Viridiplantae; phylum Streptophyta; class Magnoliopsida; order Asterales; family Asteraceae; genus Glebionis; species Glebionis coronaria. The sequence continues at coordinate 135,147,546 of CM046879.1, read as the reverse complement.
CTAGCATCACGATCATACCTAGGTGCATGATCAACTTCCTTATATCTAGCATTGGATGATGATCTGAGGTTGTTGTTGGTAGGTTTGTAGATCTTCTTATAAGTTGTGGTGAGTAAAGACATGAGTTCTTCAATCTTCTTGTCCCTTGAAGTTTGTTCATCATCACTGTCTCCATCTGACTCGGTGTCATACTTTGGAGGTGGAGTGGGGACAATTGCTTTTGCTTTGTGTTTAGCAACAGCTAGAGGTTTGGTGGATGAGCTTGATGACTTTGAGGAATGAGTAGGTGGTTGTTGACGGGGAACGGGTTTTGTTGAAGTAGCAGCCACAAAAGCAATAGAATTAGCAGACCGTTCTGCCTTTTCAGCCCTTAGTTCATTCACTTCATTCTGATGTTGTTTCAAGATATCATAAAGTTTGTGGTAAGAGATAGTCTTGATATCCTCCCTTTGTTTGACCAAAGTCACAAACCTTTGCCATTCCGGCTTGAGTTGAAGTAAGAACTGAACATTGGCATGATGATTGGAGATGGTGCACTGATTTCTGACAAGCTCATTCATCATTTTGTAGAATCTCGAGTAATATGAGTCAATGGATTCACCATCTTCAGATGTGAATTTTCCAAACTCCCAAAGTAGATTAGTCTCGAGATCTTGAACATTGATCGACTCACCTTGCTTCAATCGATGAATTGCATTCCACATTTCCATAGCATTAGGACATGCATCGACTGTGGAATAGATATCGTTATCAATTCCAGTGAGTATGAAGTTTACAGCATCAGCTTCAGCTTGGAGGAGTTTCTTTTTCTCAGCAGAACATGTGTCAAAATCCTCCATAGCTCGTATAGTTGATGAAGTACCATCCTCTGCCTGTGTGGTAATTGGTCTGAATTCAAAAACTGGAGGTGGATTCTCAAGGCAGTGACGAAGAGCAGTTCGGTTTTCTTTTCCGTCGAGAAATCTGAGAAAACGAGATCTCCATTGAACGTAGCAACCGGCAGTGAGCACAGGTGGATTACCGTTGCCACCTTGTTCCAAACGAATTTGATTAGCAGTTGCAATGTTGATGTTGTTGTTAGACATGGTGAATACTTGTGAATGAATTGCAGATCTTAGTGGATTTGTTGTGATGATGTGTGGTTTAAAATTGAAATTCCGAAATTTCCAGAAAATTTTTTTTCTCAGTCCGACAATAAATTCCTCAGTCTGACAAAACGGTAAGCCGAAAAATTTTGTATCGCCAAATTTTGAATTTGAGTTAGAAATAGCCAAAAACTAATAGGGAAAAAATTTGATTTTACTTGACCTAAAAATTTTAACTCTTTTTTTTTTTTTTTTTTTTTTTTTTTTTTTTTTTTGATCTTCGTGTAAACGATGTTCCTAAACTAGTCTAGATAGTGGCTAAGTCTAAAAATTGCTCAAACAAAAATATCCATCGGAATGCCCATCGGAATAACCTTGTCGGAATGACCAATCGGAATCTCAAATCGGAATACCCAATCGGAATGCCAAAACGGAATGACCAATCGGAATGAGTGATCGGAATACCCAATCTGAATACCAATCGGAATGTACCAAATCTGAATACCCCCAATCGGAATGTCGATCTGAATGCCAATCGGAATACCCAATCTGAATACCAACCAATCGGAATGCCGATCTGAATGCCAATCGGAATGCCCAATCTGAATATCAACCGATCGGAATGCCGATCTGAATAAGTACACCCTTTTCCGATTTGACCAGATCGGAATATTTTCCACTTTTCTCGGACAAAACTCAACCAATTCGTGATTTTAAGCCAAAAAATGATCAAAACACCCAAAAATTTTGTGTTTTTAGCCAAAGTAACTATACCAAATCCCTACCACAACTATGTAGAAGATTTGTATCAAGAAAAAAACCATAAAAAACACAAGAAAAATTTTGGGACGAGATATATAGATCAAAATGACCACGAAAAATCAAGAACACACCACACGAATCTTCAATCACCTATCCACTATAGGCTCTTGATACCAAATGTTATTCCCATTCAATCCATAACACAAGATTTAGAAGAGATATTTAGAGAGAGAAAGAGAAGAAAAGTAGAGAGAGAAACAAGAGAGATTTGGAAGGTTTATGTTTACTAGAGAGAGAAAGTAAAATGAACCAACACCCTCTTTCACATGTGAAAGAGGGTTATATACCCTTGGCCTTTTGGGCCGTGGGCTTTGTTTCCTTGGGCCGGGCTTGGCTTTGCTTTGGGCTTACGCCCCTAACTTATACAATATTAGCTTAAAGTCCAAGCCCGGTTTTCCCGACTAACCTATTACAATACAAGACCTTTTAACGACTAAGATGACCTATTACATTCTTGTTCGGCTATATAAAATATAGGGCTAACATTATGTGTGAAACCGCTAAAGATATTTGGAACACTCTTTTAGTAACCCACCAAGGTAATAGCCAAGTCAAAGAAAGCAAAATCGATCTTCTTGTCCAACAATATGAACAATTTGTCATCTTAGAAGATGAAACTATTGATAGTGCATTTGCTAGGTTTAACACCATTATTACTAGTCTAAAAGCACTTGATGAAGGTTTTTCTAGCAAGAACAATGTTAGGAAGTTTCTAAGGGCTTTACATCCAAAGTGGAGAGCAAAAGTCACGGCGATTGAAGAATCGAAAGATCTCTCAACTCTATCACTCGATGAACTCATAGGCAACTTGAAGGTTCATGAGATGATAATTTTGAAGGACTCGGAATTAGTAAAAACCAAGAGTGAAAGAAAATCTCTTGCACTTAAAGCCAAGAAGGCACAAAGTGACCATGATAGTTCCTCGGATAGCGATGACGAGGAGTATGCATTAGCGGTGAGAGATTTCAAGAAGTTCTTCAAGAGACGAGGTCAACACGTTAGGCAACCAAACAATGACAAGAAGCCACTCTCAAAGAATCGGTTTGTCAAGAACGAAAAAGGTGATAGGAATTGCTTTAGATGTGGTGATCCAAATCACTTCATTGGTGATTGTCCAAAGCCATCTCGCGATAAGAATCACACGGCGTTCGTTAGTGGGTCTTGGAGCGATAGCGGTGAAGATGACGATGACAACCCCAAAGAGGAGAAATGTCTTATGGCTCACACTTCTAAAGAGGTACATTCCGAAACCGAATATTATAGCAATGATAGCTCCACCTTTGATGATATTGAATTTGAAGGCAAATATGATAGTTTACACAAACTTAGTCTTAAATTCATAGAAAAGAATAAAACCTTAAAATAAACCAAAACTAAGCTTGAAAATGAGATAAATGAACTTAGAGAGAAATTGGCAATACTTGAGAAAAATAAAGAAATTAATTTAGGTTGCTTAAGTTGTGAGAAACTTAGATTAGAGAATGAAAATCTCAAGAGCACCTCCATTAAATTGGAAAAGTTCATGAAAGGTACTAGTGCTCTTGATGATATGCTAAACAAATAAGTTCATTCAAAGGAAAGACTTGGTGTAGGGTTTAACTCAAATGAAGCCTCAACTAGTGAACCTAAACAAGTCAGATTTTCACAAAAATCACCCACTGTACGCGATCCCAGATTGTATGGGGCGGTTCCTTATCACTATCGAACCGCCGCCATAGATAAGGTACCGCGGCCAGAAGAAGAGTTTTGTGAAAATCATGAACTTTCTGAAAATTCAAAGTCAGGTGAAAAACGAAAGCATCTTATTGTTAATAAGGTAAAATTACCCATACTTGACGACAATGTTATTGACAAGTTCTACAAGCCATTAAGTAAACCTCTCATGGGAAATAGAAGTTTATCAAGACCATCTTCTACTCCACCTAGAGTACGGAATGAGTCTAAGCCTAGAAGTAGAACGACAACGCCTAGAAGAGATAATCAAAACAATCCACGATCTAGAAGTAAAACCCCAACACCTAAAAGAAATGATCATAACTCTAAACCTAGATCAAATACACCCAGGAGAAATAACGAACAACAAAATGGTTACATGAATTACTATCCTCCTCCATTTTGTTCTCCATGGGGAACTCCTCCTTCATTCATGCATCCCAACCAAATGCAAGGAATGTTTGGAACTAACAATTTTGGACCCATGAGATATTGGGGACCAAATGTTTGATCTTGTGTGTTGTTACCTAGATATGATTGGGAATTGATTTGGAGTCCGACGAGTGGATTAAGGATAGTGGATGTTCTAAACACATGACGGGTAATCGAAGTTTGTTCTCGCACTACAAAGCATATGATGGAGGTAACATCACATTTGCAAGTAGTCTACGTGGTAATATCATTGGCAAAGGTACGGTTTCTCTTGACTCTATGACTATTGAAAACGTTGAGCACGTAGATAACTTAGGGTTTAACCTTTTAAGTATAGGTCAAATTTGTGACAATAATTGTAAGGTCATCTTTTCGGAACATGACAGTGAAATCGTAAAAGATGGAAAAGTCATTGGAAAAGGTGTTAGAAAGCATGGGCTTTATGTCATGAAGGTTAATAAGAAGTCAAAAGACAACATATGTCTTGCGACTATAGTTGATAGTTCTAGTCTTTGGCATAGGAGATTAGGTCACGCTGATATGCGTTTAATTCAATCTTTAGTCTCTAAGGAGTTGGTAAGACACCTCCCCAAGATGAAGTTTGATAGTCACTTTTGTGATGCTTGCAAAGTTGGAAAGCAAGTTCACTCAAGTCACAAAGCCAAGATTTTGGTTTCGACCTCTCGGTGCTTAGAGCTCCTACATATGGATCTTTTTGGACCTTCCGCCATACGGAGTTATGGAGGAAACCTTTATACCCTAGTTATAGTTGATGACTATTCTAGATTCACTTGGACTAGATTTTTGGCATCTAAGAATGAAGCTTTCGATCATTTCGAAATCTTTAGTCGAAGAATTCAAAATCAACTAGGATGTCCAATTGTCTCTATTAGGACAGATCATGGTAGGGAATTTGATAATGAAGTGCAATTTGGTGCCTTTTGTGAAGCTCATGGCATTACCCATAACTTCTCGGCTCCTCGCACTCCACAATCAAATGGGGTAGTTGAAAGGAAGAATAGGACTCTCCAAGAGATGAGTAGGACGATGTTAAACGAGCAATATTTGCCTCAAAAGTTTTGGTGCAATGTCGTGGACACATCGACTTATATTCTCAACCGAATTCTTATTCGACCTTTCCTAGGAAAGACCCCCTATGAGATTCTTAAAGGTAAGAAACCCTCATTGGAATACTTTAAGGTGTTTGGAAGCAAGTGCTTTATCCTCAACACCAAAGAGTACCTTACCAAGTTTGACCCAAAGTCTTACGAAGGTATCCTTTTAGGTTATTCCCAAACTAGCGAAGCCTACATTGTCCTAAATAGAACCTCGGGGGTTATTGAAGAATCACTCAACGTAACCTTTGATGAAACCCCTCCTTCACCCAAGACACCACCATTGGTTGATGATGACTTAGGTGAATTAGAAGTAGTTAAAGCCAAAGAGGTTAGAAAAATAGGAGTTGCATACCTTAGTGTTGAAAAGGAAGTAAACATTAAGGAGTCTAGGGATCATACTCTCAATAATATCATTGGTGACTTAAATCAAAGGACCCTAAGATCTCAAGTCCAAAACCAAAGCAACTTATTTTGTTTCGTCTCCTTGATTGAACCAAAGAATGTTAAAGAAGCTTTGACGTACGAGAGTTGGGTCATTGCGATGCAAGAAGAATTGAATCAATTCGTTGCCAATGATGTTTGGGAACTTGTTCCTCCACCTAGAAGTTCTACCATTATAGGAACCAAATGGGTCTTTAGGAATAACTTAGATGAAAATGGTGTTGTGTCTCGTAACAAGGCTAGACTTGTAGCTCAAGGCTATAATCAACAAGAAGGGATTGATTATGACGAGACATATGCACCGGTAGCAAGATTAGAATCCATTAGAATCATTTTAGCCTACGCTTGTGCCTTAGAATTTAAGCTTCAACAAATGGATGTAAAGAGTGTGTTTCTTAACGGTTTGATCAATGAGGAGGTATATGTGGCTCCACCTCCCGGCTTCATTGATTTTGAGAAACCGGATCATGTTTACAAGCTTAAGAAGGCACTTTATGGTCTCAAACAAGCACCCAAAGCTTGGTATGATAGACTTAAAGGGTTTCTTGTTAAACATGAGTATACCATGGGGATGGTAGACAATACGCTCGTTACAAAGAAGAAAGGTTCTCACCTCATAATCGTACAAATATATGTTGATGACATTATATTTGGCTCAACTTGTCAAGAATTGTGTGATGACTTTGCCAAAATCATGCATGATGAGTTTGAAATGAGTATGATGGGAGAACTTAACTTCTTTTTAGGACTCCAAATTAAACAAATGGACGATGGTATTTTCTTTAGTCAATCTAAGTATGCTAAAGAAATGCTAAAGAAATTTGGATTAGAAGAATCTAGACCAATGAAGACCCCAATGGCCTCGGATACTAAACTCACCGTAGATGATGATTGTGAGTCGGTAGACAACACCAAATATAGAGGTATGATTGGTAGTTTGTTGTACCTAACGGCAAGTCGACCGGATATCATGTTTAGTGTTTGCCTTTGTGCTCGCTTCCAAGAGGCTCCCAAAACCTCTCACCTCGAAGCGGTTAAGCATATCTTCCGATACATTAAAGGCACTATACATTTAGGATTATGGTATCCTAAAGGGACCAGCGTAGAAACCATTGTCTACGCGGACTCGGATCATGCGGGAGACTATGTGGACCGGAAAATCACTAGTGTAGTTTGTACCTTCATGGGTTGTTGTTTAACTTCTTGGTTCTCCAAGAAACAAACCGCTCTTGCAATATCCACCACGGAAGCCGAGTATGTGAGTGCCGGAAAAGCATGCCAACAAGCTCTATAGATGAAGCAAGCGCTTGTTGATTACAGGATTTCTCTTGATGATGTTCCCATCATGTGCGATAACAAAGGTGCTATAGACCTTAGCAAGAATCCCGTGCAACATTCGCGAACCAAACACATAGAAATTCGACACCATTTCCTTAGGGATAATGTTCAAAAGGGGAACATTTCTATTGAGAAGGTACCCTCCGAAGACAACTTAGCCGACATCTTCACTAAGCCACTTAAGAGGGAACCTTTTAATTACTTGCGTCTAGGTCTAGGATTAATGGAGCATCTTCCTTAATTACCTTCTTTTCCTTTTGTGTGTTTTCTTTTACCACTTTGAGTCATTGAGTCTTCCAAACTCTTTTTGAAAAACCCTCTCTTCTCCTTTTCAAAATTCTCAAAGTCTCTTTCGAAAATGGTTGAGAAATACGTTTGACATTGTTAATTCAATCTAAAAATGGTTTTTCATAGATTCTCGCTATTAATCTAGAGCTTACATAATTCATATGTATGATTCTCTCAAACATAGCAAGAACAAGATAGAATCATGGAGGATCATTATGTCATGACTTAAGGTCTTGTCTTACACACCTCCTACATCGATCTTTTAATCTATGTATTTTGGTCAAATATCTATTTGGTAAGTTTGCATATGTTTTCTTTGTCTATCTTTGCTTTTAAGCATATCCCGATGATAAGTTAGACTAGAAAAATAAGATTTGCTGAAAAATCTTCCTTCAAACACCAAACACAGCCTCTACAGGCGGTTCCATATGTGAACCGCGGTGCCTTATTGATAAGGTACCGCCTGTCCTGATAAGGAACCGCCTACAGTGCCTTCCTTTTTCGGGTTTTTGTCTGAAACTCCAGATTTGCTCCAACATTTTTGAGAATCTTTGTTTCAAACCCTTTGACCACCCCAAAAATACCTTAAGCCTTCCCTATTTAAACCATAAGCATTTTGCCATACTTCACATCCCAAAATGTCTTATTCTCCCAATGAAAGCCTTGAATCTCATCTATGTTCTCCAATTGCTTTCAATACCAATTCACCCGAGAACCATTACAATCCAAATTCACCCAAGAACACTCTTAATCACATCTGTCCTACCAAGAATGTTGATTGTGGAACATCTTTTCTTCCACCACCACCCTTTAGTGTTCTTCCTCCTTCTCATGATAATGTCATGCACCATGGAACATATTGTCATTGTTGTCAATATCAACATCTTGCTATGCCACACATCTATGAGGAGTTGAGCTACATCAAGATTCTCTTAATTAAGCCTCCTCTTCACTATGATTATGAGATCTCCATCAAGCCACCACCACCACCCTCCGCCATTACCTTGTCTTTCATATAAGCATTCGTTGCTTATCCACAAGACACCAAATTCAAGCAAATCTTAGAATTCTAGAATAACTAGGATTAGATTTATGCTTTTGGCTTGTTTCTTTTTCCATACATCTTTGTATGATGTTTTTTTTAGTAACTTATCTTGGATCTTTGTCTTTTTATTTTCTTCTCTTTTATTTTGTGACCTATTGCTATATCTTGTTGGTTGTTTCTTTTGTTCAACTAACCCTTCTATGTAGCTTGTCACCATATCTCGATTCCTCGGTGCCCCAAGCTAGAGGGAGTAAGCACCAAGGGGGAGTCTTTGCAAAGTCCGTCTCTTCAACACCGACTTGTGCAACCTTTTTGCTTCGACAAAGGGGGAGAAATGAATAAACTCGTCTTCTAAAATCTTGTTTTTTGTGTGATTGAGTTTATGTATTGTCGAAATCAAAAAAGGGGAGATTGTTAATGAAATGATGCCTAAAAAGGTTACTTGCATTTTTCGGTCTCTCTTAGTTTTGATTACTACAATATGTAAAAACAAGCATTTAAGAAAACAACGAAAAATGAATTCTTGAGTTCAAGTATTTTTCATTTTACCCATTTTCACTTAAGGTATGGATAAACAAGTACTAACCTTAATCAAGTGATCAAGTGATTTAATCTTTTCTTAAAACTCACTTTTTATTAAGTGTGACAAGTTTTTAGTAAACTTTCTTTTTAAGAAAATGTTATATTAAATTAATTATTTGAAAATTTGAAAATGGCATATTCTTATTTGGTTAGGAATATTCTATCAGGATATTTTTTAAACCAGATATGACCTCCACCACTAAAGGACAAAAAGGGAGCGGAGTCTAGTCCAGCGGTTCCTTAGCTCCTAGGCGGTTCCTTATCGATAAGGTACCGCAGGCTAAGATAAGGAACCGCGGGCAGATATAGTCGTTGGCCCTTTGTCCTATAAATAGTGGACCATTCTTAGCTTTTCAACTCACCTCTTTTGTACATCTATTTCCAGATTCAAACACTCTTCTTTAATCACTCAAATCTTTGATCATTTGTTTGATTACTACTTGTTTAAGAAGTGAATCTTGTTCTTCCATCCCTTCCTCTCTAAGTGCAAAGAGAAGAACACTATCCTTGTGAAGTGTTGAGTCCACCACCAAAGATCCATTGAAGATCTAATTTTATACATTTGTTGTTGTGTCATAGTTGTGAAGATCCAAGTAGTTGTGTCTATTTGGAAGTTGTGTATGTACTAAGTATAGTTGTGTAGATTGGTCCTAGCTATGATTAGGGCTCGACTTTTAGCTTAGAGTTGGAAATTGGTTAAGCGACGTGTATGGTTTTCTCCACCATAAGGAGCTTGTTGTGTAGTGAACTCTCGAGTGAGGAGTACTCGAGGAGTGGAGTAGGAACGAGGAGTGAGCTTCGTTTCCGAACCACTATAAATCCTTGGTGTTCGGTTTGATCTTTCTTTACCCTTAACTCTTTACATTCTTTATTCTTTGTGCATATATTTTTGTTAGTATTAGTTTAGTTACACTATCATTGTTCATATTGTGCATAAGAAGATTTCACATATTTCCTCACGCCTAAGTTTTTGAAAAAGTATTTTTGAAAACCACATTTTAACAAGTAAATATAAGAAACTATTCAATCCCCCTCTTCTAGTTTCTACAAGGTGGAAAGAGAGGTGTCAAAACATAGGTACTACGGATATTGGTGTCTTCCGGTTTCTTCTCCTTGGAAATGGGTTTCTTTACATCCGAAGGAGGATAAAGACCATAATCAAAGTCCAAAGGAGGAGAATCATGCTCATTGGGGAAGTATGAATTGAGAAAAGTGTCAAAATCTTCCTCAAATGAGTAATCATCCAAAGTAGGATCAAACAGTGTTGGCGGAGGGTCTTCATCATAAATAGGAGCACAATCATCAGTAGAAGACATATCACTTGAAGAATCACTCGAAAGGTGTCAACATCATCAAAATCATCATAAGTTGGCATGTCTTTATACTCTGAAGAAAAATCATCATAATCATCCACATCGGAACTAGAATCAGCATCATATGCATAATAGATTGGTGGATCATTATATATAGGTGGGGCATCCAAATTGGGAGGAGGATCTTCAGAATCTTCCAAATTTTCTTGAAAAAGTGGATTATCATCGATAGGCTCGAAAAGAGGATTGTTGTAAACGGTAAAATCATTGACATCAAGCTTTGTAGTTTCCAATGGTGTTGTGACAAACTCGTCTTGAAGCACATCAATCATTTTCACCGATTCTCTTCCATTGGATTTGTTTGTTATCTTCCCCATCTTAAAGATTTGTTGATCATTTCCGAACCTTAAGATTAATTCACTTTCGAAAACATCGACTAAAGCTTTTCTGGTTCTCAAGAATGGCCGTCCAAGTATTAACGGAATACGAGGGTCGATTTCATAATCAACAACAACAAAATCGACCGGAAAAGTGAAGGTACCAACTTTAACAAACACATATTCGGCAATACCAACGGGGTAAGCGAGAGTTTGATTTGCTAGCTCAAGAGTCATCTTTGTTGGTGTAAGGTCGGGTAATGATAACTTTTTCCAAAAACTTAATGGCATTAAATTGATACTTGCCCCGAGATCGGCTAAGGCAGTAAATTCTTCGGTTTTGGAAAATGTACAAGGTAACACAAAACGACCGCGATCTCCAAGTTTTTCCCGAAGTTCTTTAAGAAGGACTGCAGAACAATTCTCATTTAATCGAGTGTTGACAAACTCTGCCATTTTTTCCTTCTTATTAAGCAAATCTTTAAACATCTTAACAAATTTGGGCATTTGGGCAAGAGCTTCAACAAGGGTAATGGTGATGTTCACTCCAGAAATCTTTTTCAAAAAGTTTGACACTTGAATGTCATCCTTGGTCAGTAATCTAGCTGTGTCTAGCCGAGAAGGGTAAGGGATGTTAGGCCTAGATGCTGAAGGTTTAGAAGGAGAAGGACTCGCTTCTTGAGCCACCTTAGGTGGAGGGGTGGGGATGAAAGGAAGTGGTGTAGGAACCAAAGGGGAAGGTGTAGAAATTAAAGGAGGAGGTGGGGGAATCAAAGGTTTCCTCAATGGAGGAATGTTACAATAAGTGGGTGAGGGAGGAATCACCGAAGGAGGAGCAGGATTACTAATTATGACCTTCGGGCCTTGTCTCTCCTTTATTGGCGAAGAGATGGAAGGTCCCTCATGGGTATTCCCACTTCTTGTGGTAATTGCACTCACACTAGCCCTAGGATTGGTCACGGTATTCAAAGGAAGAGAACCCGAAGTAGAGGGTTGATTACTTTGGAAGAAACTAGCCATCATATTCCTCAAATCATTTGTTTGATTGCTTAAAGAAGTTTGCATATCATTTCTAAGCTCGGTTCGAATATCATTCCCTTGTTTAGTGATATCACCTTTCAGGTTAATGATTTGGCTTTGAAGATTCTTAACCACCTCTCCATGGGTCCTCATGAAAGTTTCAACATCTTGATTAACTGTCGTGGGTTAAGTAGGGGTGGAGCTTGGTGAGCGGGTGGTGTATATGGATTAGAAGCCCGAGGCTGATTTGGATTGCTTCTATTGAAGTTGTTTGGGTTGTGGTTTTGAGGAGAAAAACCGGGTGGTGAAAGAAAGTTGTTGGAACGATAACTTAGCAAGTTACGATCTCATTGAGGTCGGGCTTGATAGCCTTCCTTGGAATAGTTACCGTGAGCCGCATACATGTTTTCTGGATTTTCATGAGTAGTAGGACAATCGGTGTATGAATAAGGACCGTCGCAAGTCTCACAAGAAAGTGCTACAACTTTAACTTGTTGAAATTGGTTCGTAGCCATGGTTAAGAAATTTTTGTTCATCTCGGCTAGTTGGCGGGTGATTTGGGTGAGTTTGGCTATCTCGGGGTTTGATGAAGTCGAAGAAACATTGACCCTCGGGTTTGTTCTTGATGATGCGGATGAATCCCAATTTTTGTGATGAGTGGTCATGTTCTCTATAAGTTCTCTACACTCCTCAGGTCTTCTTTTCATAAACGTACCACCAGTGGCAGCATTAATCGTATCACCATCACGAAAAGTTAAACCTGTAAAGCCGCATGCTTTTACCATGAACAGTACACTAATAATCGTACGTACATGATTAAAACTTTCCTTTTATAGCACGTTACGTTTCACGAATATGAATTACAAGAATTACGTACGTGTTATTACACGATATATATTATGTACGTATTAAAACACGATAATCATTATCAACAATAATTATAATCACGAACATGAAATCATGAACGTAAGAATCACGAACATATAATTATGTATTTACGTATATTATTAATACGATTATTGTCGTTACGTACAAATACTTATTATAACACGAATATTCAGTAATATCGAAACACGTAAACACGAGCACACGAACATGTAATAAAATAGACACGAGAAAGGCTTCGGGTTCCCTTGGTGGGCCCTACTAGCCGTGGCATCAAAAGAGAAACGGGCCAAGCACATTTGATTTTTATGAAATAAACAAAAAGGTAAACAAATATTCATTCACAAGTTTTTCCAAGAAAATTAAGAAAAAAGGCAAAAACCCTAGCAAACCAATGGTGGCCGCCAGTTCTGGTTATTTCGCCAGCACCACCCAAAAGGAGAACGCGATGTTCTGGTTATGCCGCCAGTAGCACCCAAAAGGAGAACGTGACGTTCTGGTTAAGCCGCCAGCAACAGCCAAAAAGAGAACGGGATGTTCTTGTTTAGCCACCGCCAACAAGCCAAAAGGAGGACGGGGCTTTGATTTTTAATTATTGATAAGGAGGGTGTTCGTGAGATCAAGATTTATTCATTCCACGTGTTTTGGTAAATCCATAAACCCTTTTGTTTTCTTCTTTTATTGAATTAAGCATAAACATGAACAAGTGATTAAATAAACATGATAAAAACATGTCATGGGATCATGGGTAAATTAATTAAGGGTTTGTTTGGTTTTGTTGTTTCGGCCGCCACAAAAATCGAGAGTCCCAAGACTCTCGGCGACGTTTAGTTCGCACCACCACACGAGACATAAGTCTCGGTGTGGTTTAGGTCCGGTCGGCAGTAGGTACAAGGCACCCCGACTCACGCCGGGGTTGTCCTTGTGGTTCGTTTAGGTCGCGACAGCCACAGCCCCAACCACCGGCTTCAGCCGGTGGCATCTTTACACAAACAGGGGCAACCGGTTCATGCCGGTTTGCCATTGTTTTTAGGGGTGTTTGGTTCACGGTTTTCACGGGTTCGGTCCACGACACGTTTTAATATATTAATAACACATGGTTCGATCCATGATTATTTTTACAAGTTTATTTAATTTTACAAGTATATAATTTTACAAGTTAATTAAATTAATTTGGCATGATATATAATTAATTTAACTAAAACATGGACTTAGGTTTATCATTATTAATAATAATACATGATTTTAACCTAAGTATTTAATTATTAATTTTACACTATAGTATTAATTAATTATTAAACATGAAATATAATTAATTAATAACCATGACTTAGGTTATATTAATACAATATTAATACATGTTGTTAGAAATACGTTTTAACGTATATTAGAAGTATCGGTCACTCCACAATATTATTTATGTTGTAATAGCTCGTAGTTAACAAATACTTATTTAGTTAAGTAAGAACCGGCCCATGGGCTTGTCATGGGCCGGCCCAAGTCCATTAGAGGCTTGGAAGTATAAATACCCCTTTCCACCATGGAAAGGGGTTGGTTGTTGTTTTTGACATTATTCATTTGAATGAAATAAACACATAGTTTCTCTCTCACTTTCTCTCTCTAGTTTCTCTCTCTAGAAAACTTCAACCCACTTCATAGATTCTTAGGTTATCAAGATTCTACATTTGGTATCAAGAGCTATGGGGTGATTTAAGGTAAGGATTGTGTTGCTTTTTTAGTTTTTGAATCAATTAGTGATCTTTAGAAAAAATCAATCTTGAATCTTGTTGTTTTTTGGTGTTTTTGTTATTGGGATTAATTGATAAGGATTGGGTTTAGCTTATTTTGGTAAAAATCATAAAATTTTTTGTGGTTTTGATCAAAAAATCGGATTGAAAAGTGCTGGTCTGAGTCTCGAACTGATATTCCCAGATTATTCCGAATATACATTCCGAATAGGAAACTTTTTCGAATAGCAGTTTTTTTTTCCGAATAGACTTTCCGCATAGAAGAAACTTTCCGAATAGCAAATTCTTTCCGAATAGCAAAGATTTTTCGAATAGCAAATTCTTTCCGAATAGCAAAGATTTTCCGAATAGCAAATTCTTTCCGAATAGCAAAGATTTTCCGAATAGCCGATCTTTCCGAATAGCCAAACTTTCCGAATAGCCGATCATTCCGAATTGAAGAATTATTCCGCATAAGGATTTTTTTTCCGCATAAGGTTTATTCAGCATAGGGTCTATTCCGAATAGGGTATTTTCAGAATAGCGTTATTCCGCATAGGGTTATTCTATATAAGGGTTTTTCAGCATAGGGTTATTCCGAATAGGGATTATTCCGAATAGGATTTATTCCGAGTTAGGGTTATTCCGGATAAGCAAGTTCAAGGGGTATTTTTCCGAGTTTTTTCGACGATCTTTAGTGGATTTAATCTTGATTTCAACAACACAACACAAATTCTCAACCTTTCTTCACTGCTCGATCAACTGATAATCTTTGTTTCTTTGAAGTGAACAAAATGAATCCGAATTCAGTAATGCCTCAGATGACATCACTTACGGATATTTCCGTCATTACGGGAACGGATAATCGTCTGCCAATGCTCATCAAAGAAGTTTTTGAAGCATGGCAAGGCCGGATGATGTCTTACCTTAAGGGAAAACCGGTATATGGGAGGCTTATGGTCAAGTCAATTTTAAATGGTCCACTTGACTATGGTACCATCGTGGTTAACAACGTGACTCGACCACGAGAATTTGAAGAACTCACTCCAGCTCAACAACTTGTTGCAGATGCAGACGAAAAAGCTCTTCAAACCATTCTCCAAGCTCTTCCACATGATATCTATCGGATGGTAAGTCAGTATACTGTGGCAATGGATTTATGGGAACGTCTAAAGGTGTTGCTACAAGGTACGTCTCTTACCAAACAGGAAAGGGAATGTCAGTTGTATGACCTGTTTGATAGATTCACGTACAACCCAGGGGAAACGCTTCACGATTATTACTTCAGATTCACCACTCTCATGAATGATCTGAATGTATATAATCTCGTGATTGCTCCATTCCAGGTTAACACCAAATTCTTGAATACTTTACCTCAAACTGAATGGGGTGAGTATATTACCGATGTTAAGTTAACCAGGGATTTGCATAAGTGCAATTTGGATCAACTATATGCTTTTCTTCAGCAGCATGAGAAACATGTGATCATGCACCGTTCGCCTCGAGGTATGTACCCTGATTCATTAGCTTTAGTGGCGAATCAAGCTTGTCTCACAACAACACTCCTTATATTTTGGGACATCAAGCCTATCATCCATCACCTTACATGACACCAACCTTTCCCCAATACTCGATTCTACCGCAACCACCCACCTCACATCAGCAACAATATCGGTTTAGTGCACCTTCATCATAATATGCTACACAACCTCTCCCAGCAAGCATTGCACCTTATGCTCAGTCTTCATATTCTTCTTATCAAGAGAATGCAGCATATCCAACAAACTATTCTGATCACATGAGTATTCCTTCTGGTGATTATGCATCTCAACAAGACCAAGCAATGTATTGTGATAATGAGGAAGTCCCATTCCTGTATTCAAACAAGGAGCTGACCCAGTTGAAGTGTTAACCACTATGTCTGCTTATCTCACAAGGACTTTAAGCAAACGAGGATTTAGGGGATCAGCTCCTACCAACAATCAGTTGAGGAATTCATCCAATTCTCGCCAACAAGCTACTATTGAGAATGGCAGGGTAATGGTTCAACCTATTCAACCATATCAGGGGAGACCTACCACATCAACTACCAATGCTCGCACGGTCAATCCTGCTCCAATGGTCAATCCTGCTCCACGGGCTAATTCCACAGGCAAGTTGAGAATGATTACATGCTACAACTGCAAGGAAGAAGGACACATGTCCAGGGATTGCAAGAAACCCAAGAGGAGAAGGGATGGACAATGGTTTGCAGAGAAGATCTATCTGGTGAATGCTCAGGCACAAGGAAGGGAACTTGATGAAGAGGAGCTTGCATTTCTTGCTGATCCAGGGATTGCTGAACAAGACGTTGTCACTACACAGAATGCAGCTTACCAAGCCGATGATCTTGATGCGTATGACTCAGACTGTGATGACTTTCAATATGCAAAGGCTGCTCTTATGGCAACTATCTCCAGCTTAGGGCCAGAAAAGAGATCTGAGGTACTTATTAATACCATCGATAATACCACTGATGCTAGTATTCAACCACATCAAGTTGTGCAAGAGAGTGCTGATTCGAATGAGTCTTCGGTGGTGAGTCTTTCAAATGAGGAGACAATCAATGATAGTAATATCAACGTGAGTCCCCAGACTTTGAGTGAATCACAACCGGGAGCCATTTCGCATACGCCTACTCCTGCTCAACAATATTTGGTCATGGTTCCTGCTACACTACTTAGCCAAATGAATGCTGCACTCTTAGAAACCCTAGCTAAGAATAAGAATTTGTCTGATGAGCTTGCCTTAAGCAACGAGAAAGTTCACACTTTGGAATTAGTGCCTTCGTCAAGTGTTCTAACTAATCCCGAATATGACCACTTTCGAAACAAAAAAATAGGTCACTTGCAAGAAATTGAAAACTTAAGAGCAAATCTTTCTAATGAACTTAAAGAAAAGGAGTTAGTGGTCACTAATTTTCAAAAACTTCAAACGGATTTTGAATTACTCGATTCTAAGAAGAATGAAATGGAGATTCATGCTGCTAATAAGATTAGAAGTCTAGATTATTTGCTTTTAAGACAATACGCTGCTTCTCAACTAGTGCACTTATTTGATGCTTCGTTTAGAGAATTTAACTTATCACGTCAAAAAGGCCTTCCCCCTAACCCACGGTATGCAAAACAAGCTTTAAAACATAGTCCTAGACTTTATAATGCAACCCAATTAGGATTGGTCTTAGACCCGATTGTTATTTTCGATGATCGCACAAGTAAGGATCTAGTTGATGAGGATCGGTCATACAATTCTGCAAAATATCCCGATTGTGATTATTTTAAAATGAATCAGGAGCGTGCTAAAACGGATTTTAGAATTCGCTTCCATATGGACAAAGATCTCATTACAGCACCAACCTACATGTTGAATGAAGAAAACCCTAGTACATTTCCTACACTTGTCAACATGGAAGGTCCTAAGGAAATTCCAAAGGATCTTCCACCTGTTAGCACTGTATGGTTAAACTTGCAAGAGATTAATCAATACTTTACTAATTTTGACAAGGTCATTTTGGAATGTACGACTTCAAATGGCCTAAACGCCGGAGAATGGGCTTTCGAACACATGAACGAGGTGTTTAAAAATGAGATCAATCCATTTGTCGAAAGTCTAAAAGGAAGTTTTGCATCTCTTAAGGAAAATCATGAATTTGAAATTGGAGAAGTTCAAAAAGTGTTTTATGAAATGGACACCGCTTACGAACTACAACTAATTGAAAAGGAAAAGATTTTATCTGAATATGACCGATTCTTGTCAGAAGTAATTTCGTGTGATGTGCTTACTACTGTAAATGTTAATTATTCGAATGAGCTTACATCCGCTATGATTAACTGTGATGATGTGCATATATGTGATGATGTTTGTGATCTCTCTGTAAATGTTGCTGATTCTGTAAATGAGGTAGATAATCATTCTTGTCACGAATCTAACGCTGAGTTTTTAAAGCTACAAGATTCTTACAATTTACTTTCAAAACGCTTTAATCAACTAGAACAACATTGTATATCTTTAGAACTGAAACAACAAACTCAAAATGAGGACTTTTTGATAACAAATAGTTGTGAAAACGGTGTTGAGACGAGTGACAAGATGATTGCAATAGTTAAGGCATTAGAGGAAGAGATTATGAGATTGAAGAGAGATGTGTCATCAAATGAAGCACTAAAATTGGAACTAGAGGTTGTAGAGTCTAAAAACCAGGTCTTAGAAATTAGACTTTCATCTGTTCTAGGGGAGATGGATCGGACAAGACAGGGACTATCCGCTCTATATGGTTCACTAGAAGAACGCTTCGCTTTTAATGCGGCACAACAACAATATTATGTTGAACAACTGAACCAAAAGTGTGAGGAAATCTCTGACTTAAACATCCTGCTCATAGACAAAAACATGGTTTTGGCCGAGTTAAAGGAGACACTTCTTCTCACCCGACAAGAAGTTGTTGATAACTTAGCTACCGACTCTGCACCGTCCACTAGTGCTCCAACAACCAAGTCAGTAGTGCTTTATAAGAACCCGCTTCATAAGAGAAACCCGGTTACCTACGATGATTATATGAGGAATGCCATTAAGCATGTAGATCTTGTTAGGGATATTTTAGACGATCTTTATGTCTTAGATCCCTCAAGTAGCTACTATTATTCGGCTCATGAATATATTAAGCAAGTTCAATATTGCTTAGCATATTTGCAATACATAGGTAAACCAGGCTCTGCACTACTTACTAATAGGCCCATTGCTGTAACTCCATTCAATAAGACTCCAGGAGCAAAACCATCATTGGCACTATCAAGTAAGGCACCTTTAAAATCTGTTGCTAATGTTCCCACTTTGCCTTCTACAGGATTAAAAGAGACTACTAAGGCTAAAGGATCGCCACTCAAGAAAGATAAGATCAAGCCCTCCACTAGTAGTGCCAAAAAGAAGAAAGTAGAAGCTCACTAAAGGAATGTTAGTTCAGTTTTAAATAAAAAGAATCATGTTAAGACTAAAAGTTCTGCGCCTGTGCAGAAGCCTAAACCATTCGTGATTTCTAATTTGAATTGTTGGAATTGTAATGAATGTATGTTTTCCCAACGTCATGATTTGTATCTTATTGATCATGTGAATGAAATGAATGCCATTAGGAATGGTCTTGAATGGAAGCCAACGGGTAGAACTCATGCCCAGGTTGGTTGGCAATGGCGTCCCACTGGTAGGACCTTTACATTAGATGGAAAAATGTGCCCTTTAACTAGGAATGCATCCATTGAGGTTAGGTCTGAGCGTCCTTTAGTTAGGCACACTAGCACTCAAGTATGGAAACAGCGCCCTTTAATTAGGTCAGCTCCCACTATAGTGCCTATCAGTGAAGAAATACCACAGGATTTAAGCCAACTAGAAACTACACCACCAACTAGGAAGAAGAAGGCTAGGAAATCTAAGAAACCTAAAATTAGCAAATCTAAGATTATTAAATCTGTACCTGCTAATAACAAGGAACATTCAGATTCCGATACCTCTACATTGTCTTCGTGTGGTGATATTTTCAGGTGGTCCAAATCATCCTCTGGTATTTGGACTCCGGTTGTTCAAAGCATATGACCGGAGATCGCTCGATGCTCCGAAATTTCGTCAGCAAGTTTCTTGGTACGGTTAAATTCGGGAATGATCATATTGCAAAGATAATGGGGTATGGTGAATATCAGATTGGAAACGTTACGATTTCAAGGGTATACTATGTAGAAGGTCTTGGTCATAACTTATTTTCAGTAGGACAGTTTTGTGATTTCAACCTAGAGGTTGCTTTTCGACAACATACTTGTTTCATCCGCAACTTGGAAGGAAAAGATTTGTTGAAGGGTTCTCGTGGTGCAAATCTTTATACGTTGTCCCTACAAGACATGATGGCCGCCTCTCCAATATGTCTTCTCTCTAAAGCATCTAAGACCAAGTCTTGGTTATGGCATCGCAGATAATCTCATCTCAACTTTGATGCTATTAATCATCTGGCTAAAAACGAATTAGTTCGTGGTCTTCCAAAGCTTAAATTTCACAAGGACCATTTATGTTCCGCGTGTTCAAGGGGGAAAAGTACCAAGAAATCTTACAAGCCCAAAGCTGAAGACACCAATCAAGAAAAACTTCATCTTTTGCATATGGATCTTTGTGGGCCAATGAGAACTGAAAGTGTGAGCGGTAAGAAATTCATTCTCGTTATTGTGGATGATTTCTCAGGTTTACATGGGTAAGATTTTTACGTACAAAGGATGAAGCACCGAAGGCTATCATCACTTTTCTGAAATTCATTCAGGTATGTTTGAATACTACTGTCTGCCGTATTCGTACAGACAATGGAACAGAGTTCGTCAACCAGACTCTTCGTGATTACTATGAAGGAGTTGGTATCTCACATGAAACATCCGCTGCACGCACTCCACAACAAAACGGTGTTGTTGAAAGACGGAATCGTACGCTTATGGAAGCTGCTAGGACTATGCTTATTTATGCGAACGCTCCATTGTTCTTGTGGGCAGAAGCGATATCTACTGCATGTTTCACCCAAAACCGTTCTATCATTTGGAAACGCCATGGAAAAACACCTTATGAGCTTCTACATGATCGTAAACCCGATGTTTCATTCTTTCATGTGTTTGGTGCTCTTTGTTATCCAAACATTAATAGTGAGAACTTGGGCAAGCTTCAACCAAAAGCCGATATAGGTATTTTCACACCCTCAAAGAAAGCCTACCGAATTTACAACCGTCGTCTTGGTAAGATTGTAGAAACTATGGACGCAGATTTCGATGAGCTGACAGCGATGGCTTCTGAGCAACACAGCTCTGAACCCGCGCTTCATGAGATGGGAAACCGGTGCTATTAGTTCCGGATTAGTTCCCAATAATCCTACTTCTACATCATTTTTACCACCAACAAGGCCCGAGTGGGATAAACTGTTTCAACCGATGTTTGATGAATTCTTTGATCCCCCGAATGATGAACTTCCAGCACCCGAGGTGATAGCTCCAATTCCTGAAGTTGTTGCTCCAGCTAATGAAGCTTTATCAAATGCATCTTCAATTAACATTGAACCAGATGCACCTTTACCAAGTGATTCTCAAACTACACCTGAATCGTCACCCCTACTTGTGCCTAATGATGTGGAAGAGGATTCTACTGATCACGACTTGGAATATGCTCACCTGCAAGAGCTTCCTTTCTTTGGTATACCGTTCCCTGAAAACCTTCAGTCGCGTCTACCTCAGAAGAAGCTCCTTCTATTGTTCACTCCAGACCACCTAGGATTGAAAATCATAGCACTAAATGGACAAAAGATCACCCAATTAGGAATGTCATTGGAGATCTAGATCGACCAGTCTATACACGCCATCAATTACAAGAGAGTGCACTTTATTGCTACTTTGATGCATTTCTCTCTGAAGTTGAACCTAAAAATTGGCAGCAGGCTATGACTCAATCATCTTGGATTGAAGCCATGCAGGAGGAACTAAATGAATTCAACGACTTGAATTATGGGAATTAGTTCCTCTCCCTGACAAGGTTAACAATCCTTACCTTGTTAAGGGTTTATAAGGTTAAACTTGATGAGATGGGTGCAGTATTGAAGAATAAGGCTAGATTGGTCGCTAGAGGGATATAAATAAGCCTTGGGTATAGACTTTGAAGAATCTTTTACTCCTGTTGCATGATTGGAGGCCATTAGACTATTCCTTGCGTATGCTGCTCATATGAATATGATCGTCTATCAAATGGATGTGAAGACGGCATTTTTGAACGGTGAACTAAGGGAAGAAGTCTATGTTAGTCAGCCGGATGGGTTCGTTAGCACGGAGTTTCCTAATCATTTGTACAAGCTTAAGAAGGCTCTCTATGGGTTGAAACAAGCTCCACGCGCGTGGTATGATCTCCTCTCAACATATCTCATTTCGGAAGGCTTCTCCAAAGGCAAGGTGGACCCCACTCTATTCACTCTCAAGGAGGACAACGACATGATTCTAGTACAAATTTATGTTGATGATATAATATTTGCTGCCACTAACATAGAATTGTCAAATCGCTTTGAGAAGATAATGTCCACATGCTTTCAGATGTCGATGATGGAAAAATTTCATTTTTCTTAGGATTACAGATTTCTCAGAATCCCAGAGGCATCTTTATAAATCAATCCAAATATGCTCTAGAATCTCTAAAGAAATATAACTTTGAAAATTGTGACCCCGTGGACACTCCAATGGTGGAGAAATCCAAGTTAGATGAAGATAGGAATGGGACTATTGTCGATCCAAAACTTTACCGTGGGATGATCGGCACCCTTCTATATCTGACTGCTAGCAGGCCTGATTTGCAATTTGTTGTATGCATGTGTGCCCGGTATCAGGCTCGGCCTACCGAAAAGCACCTACATGTTGTGAAAAGGATCTTTCGGTATCTAAAAGGAACACTTCATCGTGGTCTGTGGTATCCGAAAGATTCCTCGATTGCTTTAATATCATACGCAGATGCCGATCATGCTGGATGTCAAGACACGAGCGTAGCACGTCTGGATCTGTGCAACTCCTTGGAGATAGATTGATCAGTTGGTCTTCAAAAAGGCAGAAAAGCGCTGCAATATCAAGCACGGAGGCTGAATACATCGCCATGTCCGGTTGTTGTGCTCAAGTCCTTTGGATGAGATCACAATTAACTGACTACGGTCTGGGATTCAACAAAATCCTGATGTATTGTGACAACAAGAGCGCCATTGCCCTTTGCTGCAACTATGTTCAACACTCCCGGGCCAAGCACATAGACATTCGCTACCATTTCATTAAAGAGCAGGTGGAGAACGGAGTGATCGAGCTGTATTTTGTCACTACTGAGTATCAGCTGGCGGATATGTTCACCAAAGCCTTAGATCGAGGACGAATCGAGTTTTTGATCGACAAGCTTGGCATGAAATCATTCACTCCAGCGACTCTCAAAGAGTTGGCAGAAGAATCAGCTGAATAGTGGTGGTAAACTATTCAGAGTATCCTTTGTTCGTGATCATGTATATTATAGTAAATATATAAACCACAAAAGAAAAAATACAAAAATATAAACCTAGAAAAACCATAAAAATTATAAAATCAAGAAAAAACAAAATAATTTTTTCGTTTTTAAATCGGGCATGTCTTTTAGTACGGTAATATTTATGGCCTTAGAAATGTCGATCAATATTGACACGGTGCCATAAATAGAGTCCGTATAAAAGTTGTACATTTTTAAAACATGCCCATTATGGCTTGTAGTTATTTCTGACTACAACCCGGTTTTTCATATTAAAGTCACGTATTTCCTTGGAAAACGTTGGCTCACAACGGGAATTAATTTTCTCGGGCATGATTTACAAGCCAAATCATGCAAAGGGATCAAGGTTTACTTTACAACTTGATCTAACACAAATTAGTGTACGTCTCAGTGCATTATTTTGTCAAGATAAGAGAAAATCTTGTCGCCGCCAGCGAATCGATCTTTTCAAACATCAATTGGAAAATGTTTTTATCATCGTGTGCCTCGTTAAACAATGACTACAGCTCTTTAAATAGAAAACGGGTCATCGTTTAAGGGAGAGAAAATGTTACATCATCTTTCACATCAAAAAGATCTTCAAAAGTTTTCCAGGAAACTCAAAAAGCTCAATGGTTAATGGTTGGATTGCTTTGGCATTTGTCTTGTTGTTGATAAGTTTGTCGTGAATAGATTTGTGCGCGTGTTAAGATAGGTTAATCACTAAGGCTCGGGAATTTAACATACGATAGGGTCCAAATTTGACAAGAATTAAAACTTGGAAAATAAAAGAATTTTAATTGAACAAAGAAGAAAAGTTGAGGGGTTAAAATTGACAATATGTCAAACATGTGAAAGATTGACCTAGTCAATATTCACCCACCCCCCGTCTCTTCTTTTCTTTCCCCTTTCTGCTTGTTTTTTTCCTTTGCCCGCCATTAACAAACACACGAACACACAAACAATTTCAATCATTCCATCTTCTAGATCTAGATCTTCAAAAAGGTATTAAAAAGGCTTATCATTCATGCAATTCAATTTAATTAACTCCTTTTAATTGAAATCAATCGTATTAAGTTACTGCTTAAATTAGGGTTTAATTAATTGGGGGTTTTGCCTGGGATTGATTCGGAATAGCCCAAATTGAACTGATATGGCCTTTAGAACACTTGAATCAAACGAATTAGTGCCTAATTAGAAAAATCATAAACTGTTTGAACTTTCCGAATAGGATGATCTTTCCGAATAAGGCATTTTTTCCGCATAGAATGAACTTTCCGAATAGAAGTTTTATTCAGTATAGGAGGATTATTCCGAATAGAATGAACATTCCGCATAGGAGCATTATTCCGAATAGGATGATCTTTCCGAATATAACCTGTATTCCGCATAGGCCTAACTTTCCGAATAAGAATTTTATTCCGCATAGAGAAATCTTTCCGAATAGAACTTTTATTCCGCATAGGCCTAAACTTTCCGAATAAGAATTTTATTCCGCATAGAGAAATCTTTCCGAATAGGAATTTTTATTCCGCATAGAGTAATCTTTCGAATAGAAATTTTATTCCGCATTGATTGATCTTTCCGAATAGAAAATTTTATTCCGCATAGGACTATCTTTCCGAATAGACCAAATATTCCGCATAGGAACATTATTCCGAACAGGTGCTTTATTCCGAATAGTGGTTTATTCCGGTTAGGAGGCGTATTCCGGATAGGAAATTATTCCGATTTGAATGTTTATTCCGAATAGAAGATGTTTGAGTGTTTTACAAGCTTAAGGGATTAGGTCATATGTTCAATGCTTAGGTTTAAAATCATAATGATATTCATACTTGTATGTTTCAACCTTTGTGTTTTATCTTAAGCAGAGACGATGACTAACCCAACATTACAACAAATACAAGACGCCAGAGCCACTGCCATTGCCGAAGCCAAGACTCTAAAGTTTCTTCCAAATAACTTCCGTTTGAAGGAGGTATCTCATTCTACCCATAACGGATTTAAGGTAGGTTCAGCCATACTTGATAACTCTAAACTCAAGCATGCGCTAAGGCAAAAGTGCTTCAGTGCCCTATGACTACCTTTACGAGTTCTGGGCTACCAAGGAGAGGACGTCGAACAAAATCACTTTTTACCTTGGACAACAAGCAGTAGACGCTTAATGTGTCAGACTTCAGGAAGATCTTTGGATTTCGGCCGTCACTCAAAGGCCTATCATTCTCAGCCAACCCGACTAAGGATCAGATAATGGAAATGTTCACTGCCATGGGATGTCTTGACATACGAACCGTGTCTGAGTTTACTACTGCCAAAGTTGGTCAACCATGGAAAGCTATTTTTGGGATTCTAAGCCGATGACTCACACCCAAAACAACTGGATTTGATGCTGTTCGTCCACCGATCATCAAGCTGTTCTATGGGGGTATACAGAGGTATGGGTATTGACTATGCATTATTGCTGTGGGAACAGTTTACTTTTCAACTCTTCACAAACACGAAGGGCTAAGGTTAAAAGTTACCAGTACCCTAGGTTCATTAAGCTGATCATACATTACTGTATGGAGAATGATGCTTCCATTGCCAAGCGTGCAGGTAGTTGTCACCACACGATGGATGATGATGATTTGGTAGACTTAAGGCAGGAGACACATTCGAATATGGTTATTCCTGGTCCCATTCCCAGTCATTTGCTGACAGATGAGATTATCGCATCTGCTGATTACAAGAACTTGCTACAAGAAATTGAGAATCAACGAGCAAGCATTCAAGCAGGTGAAGACTCATCTACCACGGTTAAGAGCAAAGGTAAACGCAAGCAAACAGCTTTACCTGAACCCAAAGCCAAAAAGACAAAGACCGTTGCTAAGAAGGGAAAGGGTTTGGCTGATGAGTTAGTTCTACACGATGAAGAAGATGTTGATGATCCTACTCTTAAAAAGGCTGAGAGAAAAGCAATGAAGATAGCCATTGTAAGGAGTAGGAGAGATACGGGTGGTAGTGGTTCGGGGGCTCAGATGAATATTGAAGAAGAGTACGAGGAGCCAGAGGATGTTTATGAGTTTGGGTCACCTGAGCGGTATTCTACTTCGAATGAGACATCAATCCCTGTTTCAGCAAGTGTTGAAAAAGAGTCCGGTGCTCCTACAATCATGGTGTCTACTCAACCGTTAGTAACTCAACCTTTAGCAACTCAACCTCCACCAATACAACCTTTACCAACCCGACCGGTTTCAACACCATTCCTTCCACCTCCAATAACTCCCATTCTCAGTACTGTGGTCACAACTGAGCCTCTTCAATCAACCCAGAGCAGCTCTGCAACGTCTACAATGGCTGCATTGGTAATGGCCGAAATGTTGGATAAACATACGGATAATCACAAAAGAGAGATGGATGAACTTCGCCAAGAGCTACATAGTCGAGTTCAAAGTGAAGAAGCATCTAGGAAAGCCCAAGAAGAGATGCTTGCTAAGTTCTCTGTAGAGATGGAATTGACGCGAAAAGCTCATGCAAAAGAACTAGCTCAGGTTAAGAAGGCTGAAGTTGATAGGTATGAAGCACGACTTACGAGACTTCGAGCTATTAAGGATAACTACAAGGAGCAGAAAGAAACTCTTGAAGCTTCTATTGAGGAGAGAGTGAAAGAATCCGTTGAATCCATTATGCCTAAACTGCGTGATGAGTTGAAGACACTCGCTGCTGATAACTTGATGATCAAGTCATCCAATCCTTCTGAATCCGCCTACAAAATTGCCTATGACTTGACCGATTTTGAGCTAAAGAAGATCCTCAAAGCTCGTATGAGGGAACTTGGATCGTTTGATAAATCTAAGATTCAACGGACACTCTATAAATCCCTGAATGACGCTATCATGGAGGATGATCGGTTGTTCAAGACGTTTGGAAGTATGGTACCCTACCACATTCTGCCTGAGGAAGAAAGGGAAGAAAGTGAAGAAGAAGAGGGTACTGGTGAAGAAGAAGAGGAAGAAGAAGAAGAAGAAGGAGAAGAAGAAGAAGGAGAAGATGATGATGGTGGTGATGATGACGATGATGGTGATGATGACGAGGATGATGATGATGATGGCGATGATGGTGGTGATGGTAATGAGTAGAGTGCTAGGGGGAGCAACGAGGATAGCAATGGGGATGATGATGGGGGTAAACAGCCTGAAAAGGGGAATAAGGTTGACAGCTCAAAGAAACCTGCCAAGTCTGGAACCAAGTCCAAGAAAGATGCAG
Organism: Glebionis coronaria; assembly: GCA_025667525.1. NCBI lineage: Eukaryota > Viridiplantae > Streptophyta > Magnoliopsida > Asterales > Asteraceae > Glebionis > Glebionis coronaria. The sequence continues at coordinate 135,120,049 of CM046879.1, read as the reverse complement.
CGCAGAAGGAAAAATCAACATCAACGGAATCAAGACGATCTAAGTGGCGCCACGATGTGAATGCTACTACAGCGTCATCGATTCCTGGTACTTCTATTGCTGTATCTATACCTGTTACCACTAATCCTGTTAGTTCTGTTGTTGTTGCTCCTGTGATTGCAGAATCGGTAACTGAACCTGAAGCTGCACAACACTCACCCATTCATGACACCGCCGAGATGCCTGAATCAGATCCAACAGATGTTCACGTTTCCACTCCTCTACAACAAGAACCACAATCTACTGTTCCTGAATCAAGCACACGGGACTGGGCAGACACGTTGGAGATTGACGAGACTGCACCACCACAGGCTTGGATCACGGCAGCGGCGCAATATGATCCGATCATAGACGCTGACAGAGATGTTTTGTATCTCCGTATCCGCAGTCCGATTGACTTATGTGCATTTCTGGCTCATGAGTATAAGACTTCGGTTACTCCGTCTTTGGTGAAGAGAGCGCTGAAGGATAAGAGAATTCGCGCCAAAACCAGGTTAACCCAAATGGAGTTCGAGTATTATGCTGATGAGATCCTGAAAGCTCTGAATACCGTTCAACGGCCAGGTCTTCATGAATCAGAAAGAGCTCCACCTCCACTTGATCCTTCTCAAGATAATCAGATTGCTCTTGACTTCTTCGTCACCAATGATCTTGTGTATCTTCTAAAGGGGTCATCAAAGTACGCAACCTCCCTGACCTTGCTGAAAGCTGCCAACTGGGGGACAATACCCTTTATCGAGGAAAAGGTAAACCGACTCTGGGTCCCAAAGGTAAATCGTAATTATGATATGTATGCTGTCATAGGTGCATCACACTGGGACGAACGAGTTCGAAGGGCGTACAGGGGCTGCTGTCTAGTCAATTCAGGAAGCAACGTAAGATCCGATATCCGCATCTCCAGTATTTTAGGGCTGAAAACTGAAGCCAAGAATGGCTATTATCATGTGACGGAGATTCGTTTGAAAAGGGAGGATGACAGAGAATACAAAATCCAGCAGGGAGATTTTTCTATCATTCGCCTTGAGGATATCGAAGATATGTTGCTTCTGATGACCCGTGATCAACTCACACATATTCCTCGTGAAGACCTCATTGCCTTGAATACAGCACTTCGTATGTTCACACGAAGCGTTGTTATCAAGAAACGAGTTGAAGATCTTCAGTTGGGAGTCGAAAGCTACCAAAGGAAGCTTAACCTAACCCGTCCAGTGAATCAAGTGTTACCTCAACATGTAGATAGATGTCCCTATACCGGCATTTCTGTCCTGAATTGCGGCATTTTCTACTTGAACAGTCGAGGGTTAATGAAGTTTATGAGGGTGGGTGAGCTTTATAAGTACAGTGATGGGACTCTTCTATACGTCAGAGGAAAGTTGGAGCATCTTAACTCGGGTGGGACTTTACCAGAGATGACTGAGGATTGGCATCAGGGTTATCGGCAGATGGCGAAGTATGTGATCAAGAAGATAGATCAAAAGCTTCGTGAATGTAGATTGATGAGGAGTTTGGAAAGATTCGTTGGTGGTAGACCATATTTAGTGCACCACAAGCTACTGCAACGATCCATCTAATGGGTCGTACATTTCAGGTCCACTTTATATTGGTTTTCAATTGTGAATATTGTGCTTTAATGGCTTGATGTAGTGTTAAGGTATGATAATTTTTCAAGAATTTCTCACGAGATTCTAAATCTTTCAAAATATATCATACTAAAGCACTACAACTATCCCTTATTAAATAAAGGGGGAGCATTAACATGTTCTATGGCCAAACATTGATTTCATTTTTACCCAAAGACCGGTTAATCCATTCAATATCCCAAATATTAATGGTTAACATTTTGGATAAGGGGAGAAAATGGGATTAAGGAGACTTAGATCATACTTGGCTAAAAGATGAAAAAGACTTAACGATAATCCAACTTAATATGTGTAAAGTACGTGTTAAGGGGGAGCGTTTTTGATGAACAAAACACCTAAGGTACAAAACTTTTGATTTCAATATCACAAGTACCTTATGTGATTTTCAATGATTTTTCATGGTAGCTATACTTTCCCAAAACACGCTTAATTCACGACGAATGTGGTGACAAAAGGGTGGTAGGAATAGGTTTAGTCCAATGATTCATCAGAGCCGATGGAATCTTCCCAAGGACAATTCCCTAGATAGAATTAGAAGTCCTTAGGAAAGATGGAGAAAGAATGTGAACGTAGCTGAATGCCGACCAAGTACTTAAGCTAGCACTGGAACAATCACAACAAGGTGCTAGTGATGACGTATTGGTAAGCATTGAAGGGGTTGAAGAATGAAAAAGAATTGTAAAGATAAAGGGTGTAAAGAAAGAAGCCCTCCTTACAACTTTAGGCAGAAACCGGGTCAATACATATGCTATTGAGGTCATTTTTGTTAATGATTCTCGATATTGAAGAAAGACGTCATGGACCCAGTGATGCAATGCACAACCCTTCCCAGCCAACTCAAATATCTCTCAAAAGGTATTTGTTTTAATCACACGGAGATCAACACGTTATCTATTGGTTTATTCACTCCGAATAGACTGGTATTGAAAAGGTGGCACTCCTCTCCAGCCATCGCTCACTAAATCAAAACTCACAATCGAGTCTAGAGCCAAGAGATCATCAAAAGTCTCATTAGGAAACTTTCCATTTATTCCTTGCTTTCTCACACACTGTGAAAAGTAAGAGATTTTCATGAGTCCTACGCAGTATTCCTGTAATATTGCCAGAACATCCGAGTAATACGCAAGTATTACAATGAAGATGGAAATCCTGCTTGAGCCAACATCAAACAAGCTCATGGTAGGTTACACGTGCGGTTCTTTTAGAACCAATCTTGTGAAAAACTGGAAAGAAACAGTGGTTTAATTCTTAATTGAACTTAAACTCGTTCCAGGCCTTTACGCATTATCATATGATCTTGCCAGAACACTCAGAGTGACTCTTTATTGATCACAATGACGAATGGAAATCCTTCTAGTGTTAACATCAAACAGCACTTGGTAGGTGACGTGCAAGATTCTTTATGAATTGAGCTCGTGACAACTGGAAAGCAACGATGGTGAAAATCTTAATTGAAATTCACTTGTTCCAAGTTTCATGAATTGACGGCTTCAAATCACAAGGATAATTTATCCAAGTGATTCACTCTTTATGTTCGCAGTCAGCTTTGGACGGTCGAATAAAGAGAACGGGTTTACCCGCGAAATCCTGTCAGGAAGTTACTTAATTGAAACTATCCGTCACGGGTACGATATCTAATATCGTCCAACGGTCTTCACCGACCGGAGGTAAAATGCTACCGAATTAGAATAAAATGTTCAAAGCCATTTTATTCGTGTCGTTGCTGTGTACCTGTTAAAGACGGTGGCGTTGCTGTGTACCTGTTGAAGACGGTGGCGTTGCTGTGTACCAGTTAAAGACGGTGGTGTTGCGGTGTACCTGTAGAAGTCGTTCCCACATGCTTATGTTTTTCTGCATCAAAGTTTAGCAAAAATTCAAGAAAGTACAAGATAAAGTCTTCCGCTGTACCAAACTCTGAAACTTTTGAGAATTCAACAAAAAGACATAAGTGTGTGGAACATGGAGTCACAAGGAGGCAAAATTCACAAGAAGGCAAAGATCGCACGTGAAAGGTCAAAAGAAAAATGCTCTCAAGCCAAAGCCTAAAAGATCAAACCAACATATTCACAACAAAAGAAAGAAAAGAAGAAAAGACTACGAGCTAAAGAACGAAGACTTAGTATAGTATGCTAGGTTTAGAACTTTGTAACGTGGAGTGACCTCCCTTAGGGGGAGATTGTTAGAAATACGTTTTAACGTATATTAGAAGTATCGGTCACTCCACAATATTATTTATGTTGTAATAGCTCGTAGTTAACAAATACTTATTTAGTTAAGTAAGAACCGGCCCATGGGCTTGTCATGGGCCGGCCGAAGTCCATTAGAGGCTTGGAAGTATAAATACCCCTTTCCACCATGGAAAGGGGTTGGTTGTTGTTTTTGACATTATTCATTTGAATGAAATAAACACATAGTTTCTCTCTCACTTTCTCTCTCTAGTTTCTCTCTCTAGAAAACTTCAACCCACTTCATAGATTCTTAGGTTATCAAGATTCTACACATGTTTTAACCTAAGTATTTTATACACTTTAATTTAATTAAATCATGCTTATATTTAATTAAATCATATAACATATAAGTTTATTTAATTTACATGAAATAATTAATAAACTATACTATTTAATTACATGACTAAGAATATTAATCGGAAACACTTAAGCTTATATAATTAGCTTAATAATCCAGCTTATTTCTATTTATGGAAACTTTCTATTTTTAGAAACTTATTTATTTAAGGCAGCTAATCTATTTATGGAAACTTTCTATTTTTAGAAACTTATTTATTTTAAGCAGTAAATCTAATTTTGGAAACTTTCTATTTTTGTGAACTTTCAATTTTTGGAAACTTTCTATTTTTGGAAACTTTCTATTTTTGGAAACTTTCTATTTTAGGAAACATGCTATTTTTAGAAAGTTACTTATTATTACACAACAAGTATAATAATACAAGAAATACCTAATCAGAATAGACAGAATACATGATAAACACAGTATAAAGCTTAAATCAGTAAAAACATGACATGAACATATAAAACAATCTAAGACATGATATAAAACCAGTTACGTACTCAGTAATCAGATACTTATACACGTATGTATTTATGTAACATTAGTGATACCGAAGTAGGACTCTTTTCCGTTCGTCTTCTTCGTTCACTGGACACAGGGTACGGATTCTCCGTCCTTTCAGTATGGACATTCTTCTTTATTAGAATTTCCCGTATGCGACCAACTTTTTTCCCCAGTATGTGTTTTATATATTTTTGAATTTCTTATGTTTAATTAGATACCTAAAGCCATATACATGCATGACCAGTTTCACCTAGTTATGGAGGTACCATGACCATAACACTAGAGGCACAAGTTTTATGACTCCACCACGACGGAGTGATAGCTCATGGCGTCCCTTCAGCTTTTGGCCATATTATTATTATTATCATGTGGGGCGTATGGGTGCATCCTAGTTTACATGTTTTCAGCAGTTTATTCAGGTGAATGTGGCGTGTGCCTTGCATTCTTCACAAGGAGCTGATCCCTCCTACCCAAACCAGTATATTAAATTAGAGGCAGCCACTCTAATTTGCATGTCGAGGTCACCCCTCCAAGTATTCATGCAAGTTGATAATTCCTGACCTATATTGGCTAATGGTAAACATGTTAAACAATTTTTACAAGATAAACGTAAGGCTTTTCAAACTATAAAACCAGTTTTATGAACATGTTCCAGGTTTTCCAGGACTTATACATTTCCGCTGCTATTAAGTCTTTATTATGTTTCAGTCATTCATACTATGTCTATATCCGTGCACTGAGCGTTTTGCTCAGCCGTTACTTTCCTTTCCATGTCCCAAAACGGCAGGTACCCAAGGACAGACTCGAGCATTTGGAGGACGTGCATAGGATGGAAGCTACCATAGACTTCTTTTCCTTTTGCCTTCATATATTTATGCTTGTGTAGTCTTTGTTCATTTCATTTACTTTATTTATGTTTTGGGCTTATGTTTGGGAACCGATGTTTGATTCCGGTTTTCCCTATGGTCATGTATGTTTTACTACATATTACCTTGCATGCTTTGATGACAAGCCATAATTACGCGTAATGGTCCACTTATCAAAGTGGGGTGTTACAATTATGGTATCAGAGCCAAGGCTTCAACCTGTAGGCTCTAAAACTCGACCTGTGACTAGTGGGTAGTCACCAGGAGCTTCCTAAGACAACGCTTGTTATTCCATGTATTGATGTGTTCAGCGCATTGTTGTTTTAACCATGATGTTTTCAGCACCTTGATGCTTTAACCTTGATGTTTTCATCGATATTGTTTTACTAATACGGATGGACAACCGTCATTCATATTTAGTTATGTGTCGTTGTTTCATGCATGATGTTCTTCGTGAACTGTGACTATGTGGACTGAAACCTAGTAGTTCATAATTAGTCACATAAAAAAAATTCTGATAAGTTTTGGACAGATGATTTTACTTATTTATGTTTCATGTATCATTGTTGCAGGAATTTTGACTAAGTAATGGTTGGTACAGGACTGGCCCAATTTAGTCGCATGTGCTTTTATCGAAACTTTTAACTTTGGGACCGACCCATAGGCGTCCCCTCGCCATGTCTTTTGTTTTGGGACCGACCCATAGGCGTCCCCTCGCGCATATAAGGTTTTATAAACTGCATCATGCATTCATGCACTGTTTTCATGCATAAAATTTTTCTCATGATTTGTTGGCATAATTTTTTTTCATGTCCCCTCATAAGTTACGATGTCTTTTATGTCAAGTATGCTTTCATACTATCATGGTTAACTTCAGTTTCATGCTTATTATGTTATATACTCCTTCATGTTAAGTTGTTTCATGTTTATTCATGATGATTTCGTCCTCACGTTGATTACGTCTTACGTCTCTTTTGTTGCTTTTGCTTTGATGCATGACACTGTTGGAATTCATTTAAATCATGCTCTCATGATAGTCATGGTTGAGTTTCATTAATCATGCTTTCAGGAAAATCATCGTTGGAATTCGTTTAACCACACGTTAGCATTTCTCCATGCAACCAGAATGAGGTATATACTGGCATTGCCAGGTTATCATGATGGTTTTTCTAACCGTTTAACCGATTATAGTTTCTTTAAAATCATGACAAATGATCGACCCCATACCGATTATTTCATGTGCATTCCATGTGTGCTCCATGTACCTTATTTCATGTGTATTACACATACCTTAATCCATGTGTATTTCATTTGCAATACTTCACGAGTATTCGCTAGTCAATTCTGAATCATCTCAAGCGTATTTTCAATTGCTGATATTCTACAAGATTGTTGATGCCGCTCATAACTTGGAGATGTTACTAAAGATTGATGCTGCTGACGTTTGGAGACGCTACGAGATGCGGATGTTGTTTACAACCTGGAGATCCTACAAGAAGAAGACAAAGGCGTTAGAGCAAAGCAATTGGACGAGAAGATGCTTTACCATCACACGATTTCCATCAATCATTGTCCCTAATTCTTAGTTACATGACACATGTCATTCAGTTGTCGTTTCAGTCATATGAGTGTAAACCGGTATCAGCCAGCCACTCAACTGAATAGTTACATGAATCACACTCATGAGAATGACCGTCATAGAACTGACAGACAAGACGATAGTAACCACTACTACGACAACAACTATCCTAGCAATCGTAACCGAAGCTCCAGCCGCGGATGTGACCAGAAATACAAAGGATCAGTAGTCCAACCGATTCGCCAATTCTGGCATAATAACCTAATATTTGTAGTTCTATTTGTTTCACATATCGAGACACATGTCAAGACATCAGTCAAGACACATGTATCACGTATACCTTCTAAAGACACATGTCAAGACGCCAGTCGAGACACATGTCATGCTTACATTTCCTAAGACACGAGTTAAGACACATGACTTACGTCCAATTATGGAACATCTCTAAGAAATTCAGGGTACCCTCAAAAGGGTATATCCCTTTTGTTGTGACATGTATTAATCAGGCCACAAGAATTTCAGTACCATCACCGGTGTATCAGTAAGGTCAGTCACATTCGCTCGATGATACTTTCATTTCTTTCACCATATTTCATATATTCATGACCATGAAGGACGCCATTCGTATTCCCCAAGTATATGAAGGTTTTCCTTCAGCCTAATGATAAGATCCAAGCTGCTAACGCATTACCTCGGACAGACGCGAGTTGAATTTATCCTAATTGTGGACTACGAACAGCACACCATGCTACAATTAATAATTATGTACAGTAATGTTCAGGCTCCTGAATACATTCAGCATGATTTTCCATCAGGAAAATCTGTACAAATTATCTATGCTTACAAGCATGTGCGTTGTTAGCCATGGTCGCTAAAATTTTCTAGCTGTCAGTAAGACACGACTACTGAAGTCCTTTTACGCATAGCCAGTTGATTATTCCAAAATCTTCCCATACATTCCAGAAGAACCTTCAAGGAGAAGGACGGTAACATGAGATTATGTGTCAGCTACCGTTGATTTAAACAAGTCACCATTCATAACCGTTATTATCCTCCACGTATTGACGACATGTCCAATCAACCGTATGGTGTTAAGCATTTTTCCAAGATCGGATTCATGATCATGCTACCAACAGTGACGAGTGAAAGAGCAGGACATTTCCATGACTGCTATTCGTACACAACTTAGTCATGCTAGATTCATGATTTTGTATTAGTCTCGCAAATTCCCCAGCAGCATTATGGACTTAATAAATGGAGTTTCCATGAACTCGTAAACAAATTCATCAGTGTTTTCATCAAGGATAACCTGGTTATCTTTAAGTCTAGAGAAGAGCAGGAAGCTCATTTTGCACTATGTTGCAAATTCTACAACGAAAAAAAAAATTCACCCTGAAATTTTTCAATATAGATTCTGGCTGATTACAGTGACACGCTGAATTCCATGGATTCGCACGGTTAATCTTACCATGACTTAGCTTATGCGTAAAGGAGATAACCCTACACTATATTAGGTGTTCTAGAGTATCCTATGCTCAGAAAAGTCTAATTTCGGAGACTTATAGTTCCGAAAATTCCTATGTATCAAGTTTCTACGAAGCAAGATATAGTTACGTTCATATCTAAGTATCTGACATACCAACAGGCTAAGATAGAACACCAATAGACTTGTATGTTTTTTCCATCATCAGAAATTGTGAACAGAAATGGGACAAGATCTCCATGGATTTTGGTTACCGTATTAACGCAAACTCAGAAGAAGCATGATGCTATCTGAGTTATTGTCAACAGTTTGATCAAGTCGGCAGAATCCTTACATCCGTTAGGATTTCAAGAACCAACAGATGGATCAGACATGTTCCAGCCAAGGCTCATCCAATCACTTGGTAATCCCTCAACTAACCGGCCAGACAAAGGTTCGCAATTGTGCTCCTTATTTACGTTCACATCCTTACTCTAATTTCGCGGCTTGCTTTTGCGCTCATGTTCATGACACTATTCACGTTCATGATCGTATCCTGCCTTATGATTTTACGATTATTTTCGTTCTGGGAAGTTTTGCAAGAACTTGAGAGACCAGACCCAAGTTTAGTATAACTCTCTATTCTCAGACAGACGTTTCACGTCACATTCCACGTCTCACCTTATAGCGTTTGGCGTTACCACCGCCATATTCCATGTTCACGATATGTTTCTTATGTCATGTTCATTCCACGTTCCCCATATCACGTTCACGATATGTTACACGTATCATTGATCACGATATGTTTGCTCATACTACACTCACCATGTCTCCACGTATCACGTTCAATAATTTTCACGTATCATGTTCAAAATTTTTCACGTACTACGTTTCAATATGTCTCGCGCATCGTTGCTAATTATCAGTTAGGTTAGATTATTTTCGCTTTATAACATTTCAGTTACCCTTGCACGTTAATTCTTATTCCCTCGATTAAATTCAAGGGATCTATCTTACGTTGATAACCATGAACATTTAAGTATGTTCAAGTGAAGGTCAGGAGGACCAAGATTTATCATTTGTGTTGAGATCTTGTGAAGGAACCGTTCCAAGCGGGAGGACCAATATTTCTCTTATCGATTAGATATGTCCTTTCAGTCACGTCATGTTCCATGTCCTTTCAAGACATGTCACGTTTCACGTTCCTTCTACCATGTCACCTTCATGTCCCTTTTATCTTACATACCCTCTTAGTTGGATTCGGGTATGTTCCTCTTTCAGCTTACTTTATCTATAATTCAGGGACGAATTATTCTATTTAGGGGGGAAGAGTTGTAAAACCCGCATGCTTTTACCATGAGCATTACACTAATAATCGTACGTACATGATTAAAACTTTCCTTTTATAGCACGTTACGTTTCACGAATATGAATTACAAGAATTACGTACGTGTTATTACACGATAATTATTATGTACGTATTAAAACACGATAATTATTATCAACAATAATTATAATCACGAACATGAAATCATGAACGTAAGAACCACGAACACATAATTATGTATTTACGTATATTATTAATACGATTATTGTCGTTACGTACAAGTATTTATTATAACACGAATATTTTGTAATATCGAAACAGGTAAACACGAACACACGAACATGTAATAAAATAGACACGAGAAAGGCTTCGGGTTCCCTTGGTGGGACCTACTAGCCACGGCATCAAAAGAAAAATGGGCCAAGCCCATTTTATTTTTATGAAATAAACAAAAAGGGAAACAAATATTCATTCACAAGTTTTTCCAAGAAAATTAAGAAAAAAAGGCAAAAAATCTAGCAAACCAATGGTGGCCGCCGGTTCTGGTTATGCCGCCAGCAGCACCCAAAAGGAGAACGCGATGTTCTGGTTATGCCGCCAGCAGCACCCAAAAGAAGAACGTGGCGTTCTGGTTAAGCCGCCAGCAGCAGCCAAAAAGAGAACGTGATGTTCTTGTTTAGCCGCCGCCAGCAAGCCAAAAGGAGGACGGGGCTTTGATTTTTAAATATTGATTAGGAGTGTGTTCGTGAGATCAAGATTTATTCATTCCATGTCCATAAACCCTTTTGTTTTCTTCTTTTATTGAATTAAGCATAAACATGAACAAGTGATTAAATAAACATGATAAAAACATGTCATGGGATCATGGGTAAATTAATTAAGGGTTTGTTTGGTTTTGTTGTTTCGGCCGCCACACAAACCGAGAGTCCCAAGACTCTCGGCGGTGTTTGGTTTGCACCACCACACGAGACATAAGTTTGGTGTGGTTTAGGTCCGGTCGGCAGCAGGTACAAGGCACCCCGACTTACGTCGGGGGTGTCCTTGTGGTTCGTTTAGGTCGCGGCAGCCACAACCCCAACCACCGGCTTCAGCCGGTGGCATCTTTACACAAACAGGGGCAACCGGTTCACGCTGGTTTGCCAATGTTTTTAGGGGTGTTTGGTTCACGGTTTTCAGGGGTTCGGTTCACGACATGTTTTAATAAATTAATAACACACGGTTCGATCCATGATTATTTTTACAAGTTTATTTAATTTTACAAGTATATAATTTTACAAGTTAAATAAATTAATTTGGCATGATATATAATTAATTTAATTAAAACATGGACTAAGGTTTATTATTATTATTAATAATACATGATTTTAACCTAAGTATTTAATAATTTATTTTACACTATAGTATTAATTAATTATTAAACATGAAATATAATTAATTAATAACCATGACTTACGTTATATTAATACAATATTAATACATGTTTTAACATAAGTATTTTATATACTTTAATTTAATTAAATCATGCTTATATTTAATTAAACCATATAACATATAATTTATTCAATTTACATGAAATAATTAATAAACTATACTATTTAATTACATGACTTAGAATATTAATCAGTAAACACTTAAGCTTATATAATTAGCTTAATAATCCAGCTTATTTCTATTTATGGAAACTTTCTATTTTTAGAAACTTATTTAATTAAGGCAGCTAATCTATTTATGGAAACATTCTATTTTTAGAAATTTATCTATTTTAAGCAGTAAATCTAATTTTGGAAACTTTATATTTTTGGAAACTTTCTATTTTTGGAAACTTTCTATTTTAGGAAACCTTCTATTTTTAGAAAGTTACTTATTATTACACAACAAGTATAATAATACAAGAAATACTTAATCAGAATAGACAGAATACATGATAAACACAGTATAAAGCTTAAATCAGTAAAACATGACAACATATAAAACAAGCTAAGACATGGTATAAAACCAATTACATACTCAGTAATCAGATACTTATACACGTATGTATTTATGTAGCATTAGTGATACCGAAGTAGGACTCTCTTCTGTTCGTCTTCTTCGTTCACTGGACACAAGGTACTTTCAGTATGGACATTCTTCCTTATTAGGATTTCCCGTATGCAGCCAACTGTTTTCCCTAGTATGTGTTTTATATGTTTCTGAATTGCTTATGTTTAATTAGATACCTAAAGCCATATACATGCATGACTAGTTTCACCTAGTTATGGAGGTACCATAACCATAACACTGGAGGCACCAGTGTTATGACTCCACCACGACGAAGTGATAGCTCGTGGCGTCCCTTCACTTTTGGCCATATTATTATTTTTATCATGTGGGGCGTATGGGTGCATCTTAGTTTACATGTTTTCAGCAGTTTATTTAGGTGAATGTGGTGTGTGCCTTGCATCCTTCACAAGGAGCTGATCCCTCCTACCCAAACCAGTATATTAAATTAGAGGAAGCCCCTCTAATTTGCATGACGAGGTCACCCCTCCAAGTATTCATGCACGTTGATAATTCATGACCTATATTGGCAAATGGTAAACATGTTAAACAGTTTTTACAAGATAAACGTAAGGCTTTTCAAACTATAAAACCAGTTTTATGAACATGTTCCAGGTTTTCCAGGACTTATACATTTCCGCTACTATTAAGTCTTTATTATGTTTCAGTCATTCATACTATGTCTATATCCGTGCACTGAGCGTTTTGCTTAGCCGTTACTTTCCTTTCCATGTCCCAAAACGGCAGTTACCCAAGGACAGACTCGAGCATATAGAGGACGTGCATAGGATGGAAGATGCCATAGACTTCTTTTCCTTTTGCCTTCATATATTTATGCTTGTGTAGTCTTTGTTCATTTCATTTACTTTATTTATGTTTTGGGCTTATGTTTGGGTACCGATGTTTGATTCCGGTTTTCCCTATGGTCATGTATGTTTTACTACATATTACCTTGCATGCTTTGATGACACGCCATAATTACGCGTAACGGTCCACTTATCAAAGTGGGGTTTTACAAAACCGTTGTAGAAAGTATCAATTAAGGTGACGGGGAGCATATTATGGTTAGGACAACGATCGATCAAGACATTATAACTTCCCAAGCATCAAAAAGAGACTCATCAAGTTCTTGAGTGAAACCACAGATTTGATTCCTAAGACTAGTTACCATGGATGGTGGAAAGTAGCGCGACAAAAATCGTTGAGTTATTTCGTCCCATGTATGAATTGAATTCTTAGGAAGACGATCAAACCATTTTTCGGCATGGTGGGATAAAGTGTGTGGAAATAGATGAAGGCGAAGAAAATCCATGGTAACACCAGGCAATTTCATGCTTTGAGTGACGGTTATGAATTTGTCGAGGTGTTTGTTGGCATCATCATCATCCGGTAATCCGCAAAATTGACAAGTATTTTGAACTTGTTGGATCATGTGATGCTTCAACGAAAAACCGTTAATCTTTACGAAAAGAGCCGGCAGCGGCGCCATTTTAATAAAAGGTTTTGACTTAGTTAAAAATTTCGTTGTTCTCGGTCTAATCGAATTGATCACGGTTAAATGTGCGACTCAGTCGTATTTGGTGAATAAAAGAAAGTTGTCATTGAGTAACTAAATAAAAATATAAACTTGAAGAGATTAAACTAAAAATAAATGACTTTAAAAATAAATGACAAAATATAAAATTTTAAAGTAAAGATGTAAACGAAATAGCAAGTAAAATAAATTAATTAAAGGTAAATTTAAAAACTTAATTAAAAGCAAACTTTAAAAATTAAAACTTTATAAAAATGGAAACTCTAAAAATATTTAAGATAAAACAAGTAAAAATAAAGTTTAAGAAAAATAAGACAAAACAAGTTTAAAATGACACTAAGTAAAATGGCAGGAAAATAAAATTTGAAAATTAAAGTGGAAGAAAAATGACTCAAATCCGCAATACCCAAAAATGATATAATTTCGCAATAATGCGAAACCAAAGATTCCGCAATGCTTAAACTACAAGAATCCGCAATACTGGATTCGATTTCGCAATCCTTAAATGGATTTGATTTCGCAATCCTAAAAACAAACATAATTCCGCAATACCATAAACGAAACAATTCCGCAATATTGGAAATGGACAATTCCGCAATGTTTGTGTGGAATCAATTCCGGAATAATGAAGAAGCCAAGATTCCGCAATCTAGCAAATCGCACAATTCCGCAAAGACTGAAGAAGAGGATTTCGCGATGTTCAAGGACATTCGATTTCGCAATACTTGGAAGGACACAATTCCGCAATGTTTCAAAACATTGCGAAATTGTAACAGATTTTCTAAAAAATAGGATCTTGGAAAAAGGGACGAATTTAAGCACTTTAATCGCAACTTTTTAAGGATAATAAGCCAACAAAAACACCAATAAGCTAACCACAAAATCTAGATTAATGATAAAACTTGTAAAAACTTTAAACACGAACCAAGAAACGCGAAAAGCTATGAACTTTATGTAAAAGGATGACGAAATGGATGAATAAAGAACACGAAATCAACACGAACAAAAATGATGAAAAAGATTAAGATCAAACAAAGATGAAAGGCAGAATGAGATGCTTAAAAAGCTTGAAATTTAAATTAAAGATTCGACACAAATTAAAAACTTACATGATATGAAAGAAGAACAATAAGTAAAGACAATATTGAAAAGCTTGAAAAATAAAGTGGAGAACTGAAAATGAATTTAGCTAACACCTCAAAAAATGAGGTTGAGGTCTCTATTTATAGGAGGAGGGGAGGAGATGTTGTTGCTTCCTTCTTTCTTTCTTTCTTTAGTCTTCACGCTAATGATAATAAACTCGTCATTCTCGACTTTGTCTCAGTATTTGTCGATAAATAAAATGAACTCGTCTTCTAATTTCTTCATTAATTAGATTTGGTTCTTCGACTTCGTTAAACTTCCGTCTTTGGACTTTTTATTTGTTAAATCTTCAGAATAGGCCTTTGACTTCCGTTCTTTTTGCACTCTTGATATTTTAACTTCGTCTTTTGTCTTTTTCTTCGATAAAAGCCCGTCAAAGCCCGTGTTTTCTTCCCTTTTCACATTTTGGTCCTAAAACACAACAAAAACACAAACCACGCATAATTCCGACATTTACGACATTAAATACACGTTATGGTCTTGTTCTTAATTGTTTTAAGTGGTAAAAGGATGGGTGTTTCCACACCTATCATTTACCACAACAATATCTTTGTTGTGATTATTGTGGGGGTCCTCACGAGAGTTTTAATTGTCAACCGAGGGATCAAAATTTTTATGAGCCAAATCCTTGCTATAATTCTATTCCCTCCGGTTTTGACCAAGCCCCACAATATTCTCTCGATGGTGAAGGTTTAGACGAACTGAAACGTTATTTCAAAAGATAATGAATCAAGAAAGTATTGAAATTATTGAAAAGAGCATCGAAGATATGATGCAAGAAAAGAGACGAATTAATAAAGAGATTAACAATATAACTAATGAATTGGGAATTCGAAGATATCGAGGAGAAATAATTGATGACGATTTTAAAAGAGAGTGTGAGATTAAGATTAGAAAACTTTCGCAAGATTATAATGGATTAAGCATTGAGATTCGAAAGAAAGAACAAGCTCAAGAGGAAGCAAGGTATCTTGCTACTCGTGAACTCGAGCGTTCTTTTCTTTATGACGATGACGATGATGAGGATATTTTTAATCTCACTCCATCTCATGACATCACTACTCCTATTCTCGATTCTTCCACCATGGAACGCGACAATTCTTTAAGCATGGGGGATGAGCATATTAGCACTATTTCGAAAATGGAATCAGACAAAGTAATAAAGTCTAGTTTTGAGATCCTTGTCCAAAACCCAAGAGAGTCCGATGGTATTTCGAATGGAACGTATGATTTGCCACATAGTGATAACTCTCCTTCTTCCAATCACTTTGAGATTTTCTCCAATTATAATGATGAAACTTGTGAAGGAAATGAAGATTCTGAGTATGATACGACTTCTAGTGAACTATCTAATGAGGAGTTCTCCGATGAACTCTCTTATAAAGATGACATTCACGACTTAGATTATGAGGGGTTTCCCGATGAACCTACTCTTCTTCACCCATTTCCGCCGGGAAATGAGGAGGATAGTGTTACGATTTTTGACAGGTTCACCTTTGAACTTACTCCTTTAGAACAATTTCCACCGGGAAATGAGGTTGATTTGACTATTCCGATCCTTGAGAAGTTCACCGATAAACTTACTCATTTAGACGCGGTAGAAGACGTGATTCTTAGAGAAAAATTATCAAACGTCTATCTTCTCATTTCTAAAATCGAAGCTTTGAATTCTAAGCCTATTAGCAAGTCTTTCTATCCATCTCCTATCCCCGTTGAGGATAGTGATCCACTTATGGAAGAAATTGACACTTATCTTGCTTCAAATGATTCGATGCCACCGGGTATTGATGATCTCGACCCAGAGGGGGACGCTCTCTTTTTAGAAAATTTACTTGATGATGATTTTGTACTAAGTCCTCCCCCCACCCACTTTGACCTTAATGTGCGGATTTTTCATTTGACTCATATTGAGCAGCATGACCCGATTGATCACATTCCTAAGGGTGAAATGGTCGATAAGGATAAGAATGTTGAGGCTACTATAAATGAAACCTGTACCCAACCATTACCATGTGCTTTATATGATTATGGATTAGCGTGGAGGGACGACACCGTTTTGTCTATTCCTTTCTCTCTCGAGGACGAGGTATTCGATCCGGGAATCATTGATTTAGGGAAATATTGTAACACCCCCAAATATTCACGTTTCGAATCAGCGGAAGATTCGTTGGTGTTACGGGATAGCACGTTACTCAAATCATAGACAACGCTTAAAAATTGCGTTGTTTAATAACAAAGCATTTTCCATTCATAAATATTAAATTACATAGGTCCACAGATCAAAGTATGTATTACAAGTTTACAAAACATTCGAATGGAAATTTTTATTTAAATGCGGGCCATAAACTCTTGTCGTCTTCCCGAGAATTACCTTCAAGTATCTGAGATAAAACATGCTAAAAGTCAGCGAATGCCGAGTGAATTCATAGAGTTTAGTAAAAACCGTTGACATAAAACCGATATATAATCATTAGCGAAAAACATTTTGTACAATTCTTTGTCGTAGAACATAACATAGGCCAAATACATTTTATACGAATCATTGTCGTAAATCATAACTTAGGCCAAAAACATTTGATACAAATTTCATTGTCGTAAATCATAACTTAGGCCAAAAACATTTTATACGAATCATTTTCGTAACAGCACCATTCAATACGTTTTATAACGTTGTTTATAGTATAATAAAAACTGTTATATAAAACCGTTATGTAAAATCAGAACACAAGTATAATATCAATAAATAAGACCCCATATTGCTTGTCAGGCAATATATTATAATTCAAATCATATATCATACACTATTCCTGAGACCACAGCCTTAGTGTTACCATTATCATTATTATTATCGGATTATTATAAGCCGCGTGACATTGTTACCTTTCTATAATATATATCGGGTAGCTAGCCCAAAATTCATTATCCCATTTAAAACAGCGTGTCGTCACTAAAATCACGCTAAATATACCACTCTCATACATAAATTCGCTTGTCAATCAATGTGACACAACGGGGATCAGCCGTCAAGACGTGAACTGGGGTGATCTTCCCCAAATAGTACTATTATAGGCATAAGCGTCTACCAACTCCCGGTAGTTCACAATTCATGCTAATGGGACTTATAGTGACATAACCTAACTAATAATAATCCATTTCAATCATTCATTGGGTCATGCAATCAATCGGGTCCATATCAATAAACATATAATCGAGACCCCTTGTGTTCTATTTTTATCAAACTAGCATGTTATCTACCTCGCGGGTTTATAAAACATATCATAAAATATTTAAAAGAGTGCCAGGCTATGAACTCACATTGGTTTGGAAGGCGGGTTATCGGCAACTAAGGC
The DNA here is from genome assembly GCA_025667525.1 of Glebionis coronaria. Taxonomy (NCBI): domain Eukaryota; kingdom Viridiplantae; phylum Streptophyta; class Magnoliopsida; order Asterales; family Asteraceae; genus Glebionis; species Glebionis coronaria. Next base: position 135,102,000 of record CM046879.1, on the reverse strand, counting down.
GTACGGCGCGCGTCGCGATCACGGGTTACCTAAACAAATAATACTCGACCTTAGACTATGTCGAATAATATTTATAAAAAGTTGTTATGTATATATAATGATGTTATAATCATGATGATCAAGTGGGGTTTTTATCACTTTATACAACATTATTAGTTGTTAAGTATTTAATTAAATTAGTCCAATTATGCTAATTTTAGCCCATGTATATGTTAAGGCCCAACAGGCCCATTAAGAGTCCAATAAGTTTTATTAGTCCATTTATCTATTTAGGACCAGGCCTCTACTCATATGTTGGGCCCAATTGGGTTGAGCCCATGAGCAAGTCCAATAGTGCTAAACCAAACTAGTTGGGCCTAGTGGTCCAACAAGGCTAATTTGGTCCCTTACGGGTCCATATGTTACATAGATCGGATTTTTCGATTTTTACTTGTTAAATGTGTTTATATATCAGTAGATGTTCTATAAAAATGTTACATTAGATGGTTCCGACCATCTAAGTTTTTTTGGCGAAAACGCCATCCTTTTGGTTTTAGCCAAAAAGACGTAAAAATCATATATATAGTAGGTAGTTAGAAAACTAGTTGAGTTTTATTTTTATAAAATGTGATGTTTATATATTATAGTATATAAACATACTTTTATAATAGTTATTGTCAATTATTTACCTTTACAGATTTACTTATATAAAATTTTACTTCAAGTTGTCCTTTAATATTATATATCTTTTTGTGAAATCTGATGTAAAAAGTCATATTCACCATTTTTATCATATCTTGAGTTCTATAATGAGTTATAACCCCAAATGTTTACTGTAGAAACTACATGATATGCTCTACAAATTATCCTACTGTGGCTCCTTCTCAAACGGCCTCTAAATATCAGTTTTAATTCGTCCAAAACAGATCAGTCAGATTAGTACCTCAAAAGTATTTTGGTTATATCTTGCTCATTTTTAACATTCCATTGTGTGGCCAATTAACCACTTATGTAAAAACCATTTATCTATCATTATATCAAATAATCTAATCCATTTCAACTAAAAATATTGAAACTTACTGTTTTTCACAGCCTATTAATTTAGTTAAGAATTTATCATATTTTACTTGTAGATTTAGCCTTATTAGCTTATTCTAAAGACACAAAATCCCCATGCAATACTTTGATCATAATTCATCACTATCATACATATACATTTGGAAGTAAATGGACAAATACATTTACAAAAATATTAGGATGATAGAAATAAAAAAATCTTTATACCAACCAAAGGATGAAAATGATGAAATTTTGGATGAACAAACTTGATCTATGTACCTAAATCTTTATCTTTTCAAAATAACTTTTGGTGATCTTCAAATATATGAACTCCTCTTGAGAAATCATCCCAATAACTCCTTGAAAACTTCCTTTCTCAAGTTGTATTCACCTTAATACATCCTCCTTTTAAGTGGTTATCATCATATGTTGATTGTAGTTTAAGTTGTAAGTTAAACTTTGATGAAAATGGAGATATGGTAGTGGTGATGGAAGGCTAAAGAGGGAGAGAAGAGAGAGTTTTGGTCAAAACTTTCTACTTACACATGCAAGTGTGTGTGTGTGTGTGTGTGAGAAGTGAGGCTTATGTACCTTAATCATGTCATGAGACAAGTGTCTCAACATAAGCTAGAAACTTGACAACAAAGGGTGTTACACCCTTGTTGAATCCGCCCATAGTGGGGGTGGGACAAGTGTCATACTTATCTCATCTCCACTATTTTACGGATACTCCTTGATTCTAGTTTTCTCGATTCACGTGCCCTCGGGTCGATTTACGAAAAACGTTTTTGCAAATTATGAAACTACGGCAAAAAACGATTCTAATAAAAATTGTCTCATAAAAAACAGAGCACAAAAGTGTAAATACGTAAACCTAGGGTTTCCGGTTTAAACGTAAAAGACGTTAAATTATGCACGTAAGCCCTAATTTCATCCCGTAAATATGTGAGTTTATGAACCAACACAAAATAAAACCACAAAATAATATACGAGAATAAATTTACTACTTGAAAATGTCGGACTGTCACAAAGACGGAGTATGTAAACGTAAACGCGTAACGTAGAGCTCTCCGGTTTAGACGTAGACGATGCTAATTTAAGACGTAAACCCTAATTTCTTCCCAAAAGTGAGTGAGTTCATAAACTAACAATACAATAATGATTATGAATAATACTTGAGAATAAAATAACGACCTCAAATTGACGGATTGTCACAGCATTTCCCCCTAAAGAGGATCTTTGTCCTCAAAGATCAATTCATCTTACTACTCGCTTCTTATAGAGTTAAAGACATGTGGGCATTTCCTTCATATTCGGTCGTTTCTCTCATGCGTAATTCATTAGAATACACGAGTTTCATCAAACATAACTATGGGAATACGATCATTCTTAAGTTGACTTATTTTCTCTTTCAATGATGTCCACGGGTTTTCGATGAATGCAACTTTTCGCCGACCCAAACTTCATTAAGAAATAATCAGATTTTCACTTAATAGACATTTTATCAAGTTTGATATACGGAACATATTTCATGTAGCCCATGAAGTCCTAGGGTAGTCTAGTTTATATGCCTCTCGGACCAACTCTTTACATTATCTCATTGGTCCCATACAACGGGTATTTAGCTTCCCACGATCTTTCAGATCATCAATTCACCTTTCCACGATGAAAATTCTCGGCATAACTTTGCTACCCATCCTGCACTTCAAGATCTACATTTCATATTCACATAACCTCCTGCCCGCTACCGGCAGTCAATAATCAGATTTCAACTTCCATAATCATTTCAGGTCTCGTGGATCGGGTATCTTCATCCCAACTCCCACCTACAAGTGCTCTTTATATAGATCCTCATAAGATTCGATCTCAATCCTAATGCGATAATTATCAATAATAATCAATCCAAAGGTAAATGCTCATCCTAGACACTACCAAAGGTCAATCATACAAGCACAAAACAAGACTTCTAGTGTCTTTATCGTTCCTTCACCTTGTCCCTCCGATTGGGGGTGGTAAGCAGTACTCATATCAAGATTCTTTCCCAATGACCTCTGAAGGAATCTCCAGAAATTCGATGCGAAACGAGGATCTTGATAGAGATGATCGATACAGGCACACCATGCTTACACAACTCCTTTAAATACAAATGAGCCAACTTCTCCATCGAGAACCTATCAATAACGGGAATGAAATGAGCAGATTTGGTCAGTCTGTCGACGATGACCCAAATCGAATCAAATCCAGATGATGTCCTCGGAAGGTTTGTGATTAAATCCATGGTGATTATATCCCACTTCCAAACAGGAATAATAAGATGTAAAAGCAATCTTGATGGATTTTGGTGTTCAGCCTTGACCTTCGCAAAAGTTAGATATTTACTAACGTATGAGGCGATGTCTGCCTTCATATTTGGCCATCGGTACAACTTCTTCAGATAAAGATACATTTGATCAGAAATGGCATGGATAGAATACTTAAACTTATGAGATTCCAACATGACTAAATCTCAAAATCCTCCATATTTAGGCAACCACAAACGACCTTTTAAACACTTAACGCCATCGGCTCCCATCTCTAATGGTTCTCACAAGCCGCGAAACCCTTCATCATCTATATTATCCTTCTTACATGCATCGGCTATTTCTAAATTGCTCGGGCAAATTATTATGCACGGTCATTACTAAGGAACACATCCTAATTGGTTCTTTATCCTTTCTACATAACGCGTCAGCAACTACATTCATTTTTCGCGATGAAATAAATATCATGACCATAATCACTCAGAAACTCAAACTATTTACACGGCTTCATGTTTAGCTCTTCTTGATCCAAAAATATTTTGTAGGCATTTGCGTTTGGTGAATACCGTACACTTGATGCCACACAAATAATGTTTCCATAGTTGAAGAGCAAAAACTATCGCTCCAAATTCCAAGTCATGGTTTATATGATTTCCTCAATTCCTGCTAGGTTGTCTTGAGGTATACATAAACATCTACTCCTAAGGGAGTTTAGTTAAATGATCTGGGTATGAGGGAATAATTCCTTAATAATCCTTTGATAAATATCTGTCAAAACATCTTCGCACTTCCTTTTTGGTATAACCCAAAGCCTTAATGGCTCCGATCTTTGAAGAGTCAACATAGATTCCACTACCATTAATCACACGGTCAAAGAATGTAAGGGATCAAGCCTAACATCCTACTTTAAATATTTAACGCACAATGATTCACATCTTAGCTAGGTCAAGGTAGTCTATAAATGATTACTAAGCTCCTTCTTATTCTTGGAAATAATCAGATGGTCCTTAATGATCACAAGCATGAATTTATCAAAATACAGCTTACGCACGCAATTCATCAAATTCATGAATGTCACCTGTGCATTGGTCAATCCAAACGGTATCACATGAAACTCATAATGTCCATTACGAGTTCTGGACGTAGTATTTGGAATATCTTCCTTACGGACGCAAAGTTGATAACAACGAGACCGTAGATCAAATTTTTGAAATATATGCTAGAACCTTGTAAATGATCGAACAAATCTTTCATATTGGGTAATGGATATCAATTTTGATCGTCAATTTATGCAGTTCACGGTAATCAATGAATATATGTAATGATAATACCGTAGCTCTCCACGACGACAAGCCGATAGGATAAAGGCTTTCTCCAACAACACTCTTAGTTGCACGGTATTTATTTTGATTTAGATGGTGCTGACGTATGGTGCACACGCCACAGGTGCAGCACCAAGAATATAATCAATATGAAATTGAACTTTCCTTAATGGCGGAAGTCTAGGTAATTCATCAGCAAATACCTCAGAAAGTCTCAGATAACAGGAACATTTTCTTATTTAATTCACCTTAGGTTCTTTCTAGATCGCCAGATCTATGACTAGTTCACAATCATTCATGGTAAAATTTCAAGCCTGAATGCAGGATACGATCACCCATCGGGAATTATTTAGATCACCTTTGATAATCAACATCTTATCTTTTAGGGGAATTCTACCCGTGCTCCCATCAATTAAGACAATGACATCACGTCATAACAATGATTCCATCCTAATGACACCACCATATTTCCAGTTTTATTACCGTTGATAAGACGAGAACTTCTCAAAAGACTAAGAATAACTCGTAACCCTTCACAATTCAAGGATATCTGGAGACATAGCTAACATTAAAAGAGTAAGGTCAACGCATGATTTATGCAAGAGAATTTCAAATCAGATAAAGACGAAAACATTAACGAATATGGATATATCCCATTTTTTCATGATTTGTGTATGCATCCGAAAGCACCTCAGATCGTTACCCATGTCATTCAAATGGAATCTAATCAAAAGAAATGATAGGAACGTCGATACACCCAGTCGGGTATCAACACTCGATAATTAGAAAATTTTCCAAATAATCATACCATGAGAGAATTAAACAAGAAGGGGATGTCAACTGTCGTATAAGACAATATCCACAGATGAGTAAATTTGATTTAGAAAAATGGTACGGGCACATATGTAGGTGTCCCTAACAATATGTCCCTATTTTGCACTTCTTGTAGATCTCATAAAAGTTTAATCTTTCACAATTACAAAAGAAAAATGTAGTGTTTATTAACAATTTCATGGTAACTACTAATCAGCCTTGCATGGTCCCTTCCAAATTGTACGTAGGCGCGCTTCTATGTACAACTTAGGATTAACGATGCAATACTCAGTTCGTCAAAATTTTGTCATCATGTTTAAAATATATATTCATGTTTAATTATGAAATAAAAAAATAAAAATGATTTTTACCGAAATGTTCATCACTATGAAAGCATTTCCATTTACAAGGTGTTTAATAAAAACTTTATTTCGATAGTAATTACTTAATAGTACCGATTTAAATAACTCATATGAAAATAAGAATTTCATATTTTCCCTAGATGGTATTGTAATACTTATAAAAACAAGGAGTGATATGCAAAAGAGTGATGAAGAGTTGTTCACCAAGAACAAATTATGATGTGATAGGAAATGAGCTTAGCCAAATAATCATGAGGTTCATGACATCGATGGCACTCAGGAATACGAAAGAATAATTCACAACGCAACTCAAAGCGAGATGAGTACTCGTTCAATGGTTCCATCACTAATGCGAACATTAGGAAGAAGCAAGAAAAGATAGATAACATCGATACATGTAGAGTTTAGCAATCGAAGATAGTCTTTTCATTAATCACAAACAAGTCAAAAGTTGTACCGTCACACATTACAGGTCATCATGTAATGTTATACAATTCCAAGGACTCGTCCTACCAATTGATATCTCAGTTAAGTTAGTGATTTTAAAAGATACTACAATAAATACTAATCTACTAGAGTCATTAGGTGTTCCACATGTCCCGGAAGATCCATCGGTCCCAATTCAGAAGAAGATTTCTTCAAGTTATTTCTTGGACACTGGGCATCCTTGTCATTGAACAATGGCCTAGGAACAACCCTTAACACGAACCAACAATCATTTAAAACCTTATACTTCAACCACAGGACTCAACGACTTCTCCTTAACAATCTCGCATTCCACACGAGTTAATTCAAACTTTATCTGAGCTTCAACCAACTTATACTCAACGCGTCATTCTACCTCGTTCTCCAATACTTTCAACCTTATTCTTAGACCTTGAAAGGGCAATAAAAGCTTGACATGAACACCTCTAAATTTCCAATTTTATAGCTCCTATAGCAACAAATATCAAGTGAGTCACGAGCAGGAAATGACTCACACATTCAAATAGACTTCTCGGAAAGGTACAAGTGGCATGAGGTTATTGGGTAAGGGTTCCAATAATAGCCTCATGTGCATCACTAACCTTCTCGATTTTCGAATTAAGAATTGGATGACACCGAGTCGGACGACACATTTCCAGGTGACGGGGTTTTGTCAAACTCCAGTCTATAAGGAAAGTTCATCACAACATCCACATCAGATTTATTCTCGACAATTCATCTTCAGTATCACAATCAACTAATATCCACATTTCTTGGAATATCAACCATTTAGTTGGGATCATAAACATCCACAACTTGGTTTTGATCTGGAATAGCTAGAATTCCTACAGAAATAGCATCGATTGATTTGCTAGAAGAGTTAGGGTTCCTTTTGACAATCTACATCGTATATGTATCTCGTATAAGTATTAGAATAATCATTAAACAATCATGTAATCAAATTACAACATATATATAATCCAACTTATATATATATATTAAAATAACACTTCTCAGTCTGGCCTTGTCGGTAACTCGGGAATTCTTCGGCACCGTTATAGTCAAAAGATTTTTAAACATTTTACTCCAAATATTTATTTAAAAATATTTATAGTTAAAAGATTTTTGAAATGTTTTATTCAAAACCTTGGTTTTTAAAAATCTTTCGTTCTCTATAACGAGAGCTATGATACCAAACTGTAACACCCTCAAATATTCATGTTTCGAATCAGCGGAAGATTCGTTGGTGTTACGGGATAGCACATTACTCAAATCATAGACAACGCTTAAAAATCGCGTCGTTTAATAACAAAGCATTTTCCATTCATAAATATTAAATTACATAGGTCCACAAATCAAAGTATGTATTACAAGTTTACAAAACATTCGAATGGAAATTTTTATTTAAATACAGGCCATAAACTCTTGCCGTCTTCCCGAGAATTACCTTCAAGTACCTGAGATAAAACATGCTAATAGTCAGCCAATGCCGAGTGAATTCATAGAGTTTAGTAAAAACCGTTGACATAAAACCGGTATATAATCATTACCGAAAAACATTTTGTACAATTCTTTGTCATAGACCATAACATAGGCCAAATACATTTTATACGAATCATTGTAGTAAATCATAACTTAGGCCAAAAACATTTGATACAAATCATTGCCGTAAATCATAACTTAGGCCCAAAACATTTTATACGAATCATTGTCGTAACAGCACCATTCAATACGTTTCATAACGTTGTTTATAGTTTAATAAAAACCGTTATATAAAACAGTTATGTAAAATCAGAACACAAGTATAATATCAATAAATAAGACCCCATATTGCTTGTCAGGCAATATATTATAATTCAAATCATATATCATACACTATTCCTGAGACCGCAGCCTCAGTGTTACCATTATGATTATTATTATCGGATTATTATAAGCCGGATGACATTATCTTTCTATAGTATATATCGGGTAGCTAGCCCGGAATTCATTTGCCCATTTAAAACAGCGTGTCGTCACAAAAATCACGCTATATATACCACTCTCATACATAAATTAGCTTGCCAATCAATGTGACACAACGGGGATCAGCCGTCAAGACGTGAACTAGGGTGATCTTCCCCAAATAGTACTATTATAGGCATAAGTGTCTACCAACTCCCGGTAGTTCACAATTCATGCTAATGGGACTTATAGTGACATAACCTAACTAATAATAATCCGTTTCAATCATTCATTGGGTCATCCAATCAATCGGGTCCATATCAATAAACATACAATTGGGACCCCTTGTGTTCTATTTTTATCAAAACTAGCATGTTATCTCCCTCGCGGGTTTATAAAACATTTCATAAAACATTTAAAAGAGTGCGAGGCTATGAACTTATGTTGGTTTGGAAGGCGGGTTATCGGCAACTAAGGCGTACGATGCGCGTCGCGATCACGGGTTACCTAAACAAATAATACTCGACCTTAGACTATGTCGAATAATATTTATAAAAAGTTGTTATGTATATGTAATGATGTCATAATCATGATGATCAGGTGGGGTTTTTATCACTTTATACAACATTATTAGTTGTTAAGTATTTAATTAACTTAGTCCAATTATGCTAATTTTAGCTCATGTATATGTTAAGGCCCAATAGGCCCATTAAGAGTCCAATAAGTTTTATTAGTCCATTTATCTTTTTAGGACCAGGCCTCTACTCATATGTTGGACCCAATTGGGTTGTGCCCATGAGCAAGTCCAATAGTGCTAAACCAAACTAGTTGGGCCTAGTGGTCCAACAAGGCTAATTTGGTCCCTTACGGGTCCATATGTTACATAGCTCGAGTTTGTCGATTTTTACTTGTTAAATGTGTTTATATATCAGTAGATGTTCTATAAAAATGTTACATTAGATGGGTCCGACCATCTAAGTTTTATTTGGCGAAAATGCCATCCTTTCGGTTTTAGCCGAAAAGACGTAAAATCATACATATAGTTGGTAGTTAGAAAACTAGTTGAATTTTATTTTTATAAAATGTGATATTTATTTATTATAGCATATAAACATACTTTTATAATAGTTATTTTCAATTATTTACTTTTACATATTTATTTATATAAAATTTTACTTCAAGTTGTCCTTTAATATTATATATCTTTTTGTGAAATCTGATGTAAAAAGTTATGTTCACCATTTTTATCATATCTTGAGTTCTATAATGAGTTAGAACCCCAAATTTTTACTGTAGAAACTATATGATATTATCTACAAATTATCCTTCAATGGCTCCTTCTCAAACAGCCTCTAAATATCAGTTTTAATTCGTCCAAAACAGATCAGTCAGATTAGCACCTCAAAAGTATTTTGGCCATATCTTGCTCATTTTTAACATTCCATTGTGTGGCCAATTAACCACTTATGTAAAAACCATTTATCTATCATTATATCAAATAATCTAATCTATTTAATCAACTAAAAATATTGAAACTTACTATTTTTCACAGCCTATTAATCTAGTTAAGATTTTATCATCTTTTACTTGTAGATTTAGCCTTATTAGCTTATTCTAATGACACAAAATCCACATGCAATACTTGGATCATCATTCATCACTATCATATATATACATTTAGAAGTAAATGGATAAATATATTTAAAAAAATAATAGGATGATAGTAAGAAAACAATCTTTATACCAACCAAAGGATGAAAATGATGAAATTTTGGATGAACAAGCTCGATCTATGTACCCAAATCTTTATCTTTTCAAAACAACTTTTGGTGATCTTCAAATATATGAAATCCTCTTGAGAAATCAGCCCAATAACTCCTTGAAAACTTCCTTTCACAAGTTGTATTCACCTCAAAACATCCTCCTTTTAAGTGGTTATCATCATATGTTGATTGTAGTTTAAGTTGTAAGTTAAAATTTGATGAAAATGGAGATATGGTGGTGGTGATGGACGGATAAAGAGGGAGAGAAGAGAGAGTTTTGGTGAAAACTTTCTACTTACACATGCAAGTATGTGTGTGTGTGTGTGTGAGAGAGAGAAGTGAGGCTTATGTACCTTAATCATGTTATGAGACAAGTGCTCAACATAAGCTAGAAACTTGACAACAAAGGGTGTTACACCCTTGTTGAACCCGCCCATACTGGGGGTGGGACAAGTGTAATACTTGTCTCATCTCCACTATTTTACGGGTACTCCTAGATTCTAGTTTCCTCAATTTACGTACCCTCGGGTCGATTTAAGAAAAACGCTTTTGCAAATTATGAAACTACGGCACAAAACAATTCTAATAAAAATTGTCTCATAAAAAAAGGAGCACAAAAGCGTAAATACGTAAACCTAGGGTTTCCGGTTTAAACGTAAAAGATGTTAAATTATGCATGTAAGCCCTAATTTCTTCCCATAAATATGTGAGTTTATGAACCAACACAAAATAAAACTTCAAAATAATATACGAGAATAAATTTACTACCTGAAAATGTCGGACTGTCACAAAGACGGAGTACGTAAACGTAAACACGTAACGTATAGCTCTCTGGTTTAGCCGTAGACGATGCTAATTTAAGACGTAAACCCTAATTTCTTCCCAAAAGTGAGTGAGTTCATAAACTAACAATAAAATAATGATTATGAATAATACTTAAGAATAAAATAACGACCTCAAATTGACGGATTGTCACAAATCTCGGCCTTTCACCGATGCAATATTTGAAAGATTTGTCGATCATCTTGGTGCGAGTTTATCTCATGGAGCATAACTATATCCATTTCATGATTTGTGACATTGACAACCATCTCTTTTTGGAGATTTTGGAGTTTCATCCTCTCGTTTTTCATCCGACAACGAGGATGTGATCTTTGACCCGGGCATCATACTTTATTATGGATTTTATTCCATTATGCCGGTTTTCACTACTTTCCCTAAGGACTAATGAATGTAGGGATCGAGTCGAGCTCATGACTCGGTTAACAAAAACGAGGTGCCTAGTGGGGGAGTCCCATACATTCTATTTTCTAACACTAATTAGGCTTGATCTTTTCAAGCTCGTGCTCGTGTTTTGTTGTGATGTGAATCTTAGGTATGACCCTAATCATTGAAGACTCTCGTGTTCGGTTTTTTGCCCGGTCCACTCGAGCTTCCTTACTTCGACTGTCAAAAGGGGCACTCACTATCCTTTGATTTTTATCGACTAACGTTTTATCTTGGGCATAATTAATAAACGGCTTATAGATTTGCGTACTCTTACCATGTTAGGACTTTTGCATTCTACTTTTCGTGTTTTAGCAAGGGGGTGTTACTCTTGAGCTAGGAAACATTGAGAACAATGTTTGGTTTTATCATGGGGGAGTCAATCGATATAATCTCTTGCAATTCCTTAACGTGTTTAAATCAAGTTTTGCTAGACTTTTACATAGGGAACTTTAAAACACGAAAGTCTTAACTCATACGGGTTTAAGAACAAGAACTTTTCAAGAACTTTTAGCAAGGGGGTGTTACTCTTGAGCTAGGAAACATTGAGAACAATGTTTGGTTTTATCATGGGGGAGTCAATCGATATAATCTCTTGCAATTGCTTTTGTCGGGTTCAAACGTAATCGTTTTTCTCAATTTTCATAAAAAATTAAACTTTTTGTGCAATTTTGTGTTTAATAATAAAGAAAATAAGTGTTTTTTTACACAAATGTAGGTTTCCGTTGGTGAAATTAAGAATAGTTTTTGACTCGATTGGTTTTTACCTTAGCTCATTCCTTAACGTGTTTAAATCAAGTTTTGCTAGACTTTTATATAGGGAACTTTAAAACACGAAAGTCTTAACTCATACGGGTTTAAGAACAAGAACTTTTCCAGTTCCTATAATTGATCCTAGAAAGTCATTTATCAAGGGAACTTTAAAACGCAAATTCTTAACTTGAAAAAGTCCAAGAAGATGCAAGATCCTATAGATGACTTGAAAACCCAAAACTTTGATTTAAAAGGCTAAGTGTCCATTAGTCTCACATCTTTGAGGTTTTGCAATATGGAGAACAAGAGATGATAAAGTTGAATCATAAGTTTTAAGGTTAAGTCTTCCTTGTATAAGTATTTTTCTGTGTTGATTCTATTTCCTCGTATTTATTTTTCATGCTTGAATATTTAATTTCTTAATAAATGAAGTTTTTAGCGGTTTGAGTTCAATATCTTAACTCGTAACTCCTTCTTTTTCTTCCCATGTAATTAAAGTAAGAACACATTGAGGGTGTCAGGGTCATGGACTTTTTGATCATGGGATTGATGAAATTTGGCTTACTATATATATCATTAATAAAGAAGAAAAAATAAAAACATGTTCTCTATGAGCCTTCGGGTGGGAGTCATGTAGCACTAGCCTTGTCATTAGAGCCTTAGGATGTATGGCATGGTAAAGTGTTTAACAAAAATTGCTTCATCATCATGAGACTTAGGGTGTATGGCATGGTAAAGTGTTTAATAAAAATTGCTTCATCATCATGAGCCTTAGGGTGGATGGTGAATGTCAATTCCTTGTTTATGTCCAAGGAGCCTTAGGATATGGATCATAAATATGGAGCACTTTTACATCTTACAGAGCCTCAAGGTGTATGATATAAATGTTTCTAACTCCATTAATAAAGTCAAAATCGACTTTGGAGGAATAATTGTTGCTTTAAGTAGTCCTATTAGCCAATTTCTGGATCCGGGAATTTATTCCTCAAATCGTGTTAAGTTATCCTTAATGTGGGCTTTCTTTAGTGACAACGGTTTTTGAGGTCGAGGTTAGGTTTTGAGTGTTGGGTTTACATCGTTTTTACCTTCATTTTTGGACTAATTATTATTAAATAAGTCAAATGAACCTTTGGTAAATGCCAAAATTTAAAATCTAGAGATACAATTAGGAATAAAGGAGATTTAGTTTAACACAAATTACTTGTATAAGTGGTCTTAACATTAGAACTTATGATTGACAATGATCTTGTTTTAAAACTTGGCATTGAAAGAGTGAAAAGTCGAGGACGATGAATCTATTTGAGTTTTATGATCCTAAAAGTTATTTTTCAATAATGAAAGCAATACATTATGTCTTTGCAAAATAAAGTGTCAAAAGTTGAATAAGAGTGTAGATAGTTGCTTTATTTTATCATTACGTGAGGACACGACAATTGCTTAGCAAGGGGGAGTTTGATATGAGTGTAATTACTCATATAATTCATATCATAAAATGGACATAAAATGCATATTTCACATTAATATGGTATTGTATATGCTTGTTTCTTGTTTCATGTGTGTAGGTACCAAGATCACAAAAACCGGCAAATACCGACACGGAGTTTGAAGATTTTATCAAGACCATAAGAAAAGTCGTTTTTTATTCAAAGATTCAAGTTTTATAAGTTATTGGGCCTTTGAGGGACCCACATGTGTTTATTGGGCCTAAAAGACCAATTATAGAAATTATGTATCTACTATTGGGTCAAAGCCCAAATAAAGGCCCAATACAAGCCAATATATATTGGACGGATGTAGTTTATCTACTATTGGGTCAAAGCCCAAATGCTAATAAGTGACGAAGGAAGTGATTATAATATTTTGGGTCCTAAAGCCCAAAGCATGAATTGAGACGTGGAAATTTATGTCAAAGCCCAATTTGACAAAAAGGGACGGATGGGAAAGTATATACATACTTTAATCAATACGTTTCGGACAAACTTTACAAACAAGAAGAAAATAAACAAAGATAAATAAAACGTGAAGAGGGTAATTTGGGGAAAAACTTATCCAGTCAAGAACCCTAATTTAGGGTGGCGATTGATTTTCACGCTCTCTAAATAATTCGCAAGAAAATAGGAAAGAAGAGGTGCTGATACTATGTGCCACGTGGATCCATAACGCGTCATTCCTTCACTGTGATTGGTTGACTTCCTGCCAATCAGTCAGAGGGCCAATCCCAATCCTCCACATCATCTACAAACTAACACAAGAAGCACAAATCGTTGCCACCCTGGCAATCCGAGTGAACAAGAGCACATATCCATCCTTGGATGGCAACTGACAAGAAAGAAAAGATAAAGAGATGATCTAAGGGCTGAGGTTTGATTCTTCATCAACAATTCATCTCTTGGTTAGGCTATAAATACCCCCTCAAATCATGTAATTTGTATCCCTTTTCTTTTCTAGAGTTATAATGTTAAATTGTATTTAGATTTTGTATTTTTTTTCTAAATGTTGTAATGTTTGATTTATATAAAAAAAGTTGATTTTAAGTTTTATTGCCTCTCTTTTAAATTCAAGTTTTATTTACTGTTTAAATTTTCTTACATCTTCTAAATTTGCAAAATAATATTATAATTATTGATTATTCATTTAAACTCAAAATTTAGTTTAAGTGAATGATTAAGAAGGATTTAGGGATAACTACTTAAACCCATTGTTTAAGTTTAAAAATGGTTGCTGGTTCAAGATTTAATGTGGTTCGAGATTTAAAATGGTAATAATCGATGATTGATGGTGGTTCGTGATTCGAAGTTGTTAAGTTCCGGTCTTAAGGTAGCTCAGCGCTACCTTCTACATCAACGGTTGCCTTCAAATTAAGGTTAAGCTTAATTTACTTTTTTTTAATTTTCGGTAGAATCTGCTTGTAAGCTTAGTTTATGGATTAATCTGATTTTGTTAAAGTTTTAATGGAATTGTTATAGCTTTTGTTAATATTTTATGATCTTATGGATTTGTTTTTGGTTTGATAATCTGCTATTTTTTATTGCATATGAATCTGTTATCATAGGCTGATAAATCTGATTCTTATCTTTTATTTTATCTTGGAGTAAATCATAAATGTTGTTTAGGTTATCTTTGCGTTAGGTTGTTTGAATGCTAGATTGTGTTATATTTATTTTGAACGTTTTCTATTAAGACTTCGTTGTTTAGGTTAAACGATTAGTGATGAATTTCGTGGCCTGTGGTGCTTTAGGAGAGGTTAAGGATTTAGGCAGTTTCGATTTCTTTTGTGATAGATCTGATGTTATTTAAGTCTTGCCTGCTGATTTGTTGTGACTGCTGATGTTTGGGATTTACCTGTTAAACTAAGTTTACATTTGCTGATTGAATGGATTTCTGTACAAACTGGAATATGTTAGTTTGTTAATCTGCTGCATCTTGTCTTGTTGCTATGATTTCGTGCTAGAACACTTTGTTTTTTTTAATTATTTTGGTCTTGTTATTTGAGTTTATCTGTTGGGTTACAACGGGTATTAGGGATTTGTTAACTGCTTTATATACTTATCTCTGGTTTAAGTCTGCTGAGATGTCTTGGTTGAATGTTATTGTTGAATATTTTGTTTTTGGATTTACTGCATAATTAAACTTGTGTTGTTTACTGTATGTTATTGCTATTATTACCGTGATTGTTACTGCTTTGATTAGTATTACTATGTTTGTTTATTTGCTGATTTAGGATAAGCTTGAAATTTGTTGTGTTAAAAGTCTGTTCCAGCAATTTGCTTTTATTAATTTGTTCTAGCATATTGGTTACTGTAAATCAAGATCAGCAACCCTGATTTGGGTGTTTGGTGGTTTTGTTTTTACATTATTCGTACAGCGTACGTTTGGTGATAGATATAATCAATTTTTGGTGTCCAAAAAATATTACCAATAATTTGTCACTTGAGGGTCTCGACCTCGAGACCTCTCGCTTAGCAAGCCACTTGTCTACCAAATGAGCTGGGCTTTCTTTTGTTATAAGTAATAAACTTGGAGTTCTATATACTCTTAGTTTTGCAGGCTTTTTAAGTAAACGTCTCCATAATTAATTTTATTTGTATTAACATTAAAAAATTAAAAAGTTAGTATTTCTTTTAATAAATTTAAGTTTATTATTCTAGTCACAATTTAAAAAAATTAGATAAATAAAAATATTATTGTTAATTTAATATTTTTTTTATTAGTTTAAATAAAAGAATTAAATAAATAAAGTTTAAAAATAAAAATAAATATTTAATTTCTTTTAAAATTAATTATGTTTAAATAATTTTTGTTGCAATTTATTAGTTTAAAGTAATAGAAAAAATAATTTAGTTTTAAATTTTTTCTTTTAGATTTAATTTGGGTAGACGATTCATGCACTTTTATTTAAAAAACGTAGGATTTTAGATTAAACCAAAACCTATTCAAATCAATTGTCCTAATCAAATCGAAAGTCTCAAATTTATAATTTCTTCGTGTACAACGAACCAGGATCACTCTCGTATTTAATTAATCCATCTTTAGCTTATTTTGGATTATTACTTTTTCCTAAAGGTAATTTCCTTAAATTGTTGTATAATGTATTATATTAAAATACACCAAAACTTTCCCACACATCAAGGAACGAGAGAAGAGCTTTAAAGACCTTAAGCAGAAGTTAGTAAATGCACCGATTCTTACTCTCCCATCTGGTACAAGTGGATTTCAGATCTATAGTGATGCTTCAGGAAAGGGTCTAGGTTGTGTTCTCATGCAACATGGGAAGGTTATTGCATACGCATCACGACAACTTAAACCTTATGAAGAAAACTATCCTACTCATCATTTGGAGCTTGCAACAGTTGTTTTCGCGTTGAAAATCTGGAGGCATTATTTGTATGGTGAATCATGTGACATCTACACAGATCACAAGAGTCTCAAGTACATCTTCACCCAGAAGGAACTAAACATGAGACAGAGAAGATGGTTAGAGCTACTGAAGGATTATGTTGTCCCTAATAATATGATAGATGATTAAGATATGAGATGGAAAGATATGAGTTTTAGAGAGAGAAAGTAGTGAGAGAAAGTAGAGAGAAGGAGAGGATTAACTTGTAGAATATTAGATTAAGAAAGATTAGAGTACAAATGATCATCCCACCCTCCTAACATGCTAGGAGGGTAGTATATATAGTCCACCCACATGCGGGCTTTAATGGACTACATATTGGGCCGGGCTTGACGTTTGGACTTTAATTAGTTTAAATCCAAGCCCGTAAACCACAACTAATAAACTACTTATTACAACGTTCTAATTAATGTTACAATAGAAACCTATGACCGAACATTCTTGTTTGACTCAATATTTTGAGGCTAACAATCTCCCCCAATGTGAGGTCATTCCTCTTCGATATTTGGAGTCCAATGGAGATTAATGAATTTCGTCATATATGAGTCTTGAACGTGTAACAGTAGTTTTTGTTCCTTCATGCTGTGATCTTTGAGCCTTTGTCATTGTCTTTCGACTTAGTCTTTTATCTTGAGATCTTCAAATCATTCTTGACTTGTCTTTGCCATCTTGCGATCTTGTGTCTTTATCCACATGCTCACACTATTAATTGTTGAATAAGTCTTTGGGCATGAACATGTGGTTTTGAATCTTTGACTTTGCTGAGTACACCGTGACGCCACCTTCTCGAGACAAAACATAGACACGGACTGAATGGCTTTGACATTTGTCCTAAATCGGTAGCGTTTTACCTCCGGTCGATGAAGACCATTATACGATATTAAATACCGTACCTGTGATTAGGTACAGTCAATTAAGAATCTCCTTGACAGGGTTTCGCGGCCGTACTAGCCGTTCTCTTTACTCGACCGTCTCAAAGCAAGACTGCGAACATAAAGAGTGAATCAATTGGATAGGTATCCGCTTGATTAAAGTCGTCAATTCAAATTCCTGGAACAAGTTTGATTCAGTAAGAATCTTACCATTGTTGCTTTCCAGTTGACACAAGTTTGATTCATAAGAATCTCACAAGTCACCTACCATAGCGCTGTTTTATGTTGACGCTAGAAGGATTTCCATTCGTCACTGTGAATATTAATGAATATCACTCTGAATGTTATGGCAAGACCATAAAGATATTGCGTAGAAACCTGAAACGAGTTTGAATCAATTCAGAATCAAACCACTGTTGCTTTTCAGTTTTGCACATGTTCAATTCATAAAGAATCTTCCATATGACCTACCGTAGTGCTGTTTGATGTTAACACTGGAAGGATTTCCACTCATCATTGTGAATACTAAGTAGTATCACTCTGAGTGTTCTAGCAATATCACAAGGATATAGCGTAGGACTCTCTTGATCTTCATCCGTGTGTCCTAACAAGATTTGATTGATCTCTTGGCTCTAGACTCGATTTGTGCACTTTTGGTAGTTGAGGGCTGGAGCAGATGCCACCTATTCAATATCAACTATCTCGGAGTGAGAAAGTCAATAGAAGTCGTGTTGATCTCCGTGACAATAAAACAAACTTCTTTTGAGAGAAGCCTGAGTAGCTAGGAAAGGGTTGTGCTTCACATCACTGGGTCCATGATGAGTTTGTCTTCATGATTTGTTGACCCGGTTTCTGCCTAAGTTGTATGGAGGGCTTCTTTCTTTACCTCCTTTATCCTTACATTTATTTTTCATTCTTCAACCCCTTCAATGCTTACCAAGACATCATTAATAGCACCTTGTTGTGATTGTTCCAGTGCGATCATCAGTACTTAGTCGGCATTCAGCTTCGTTCACATTCTACTCCATCTTTCCTAAGGACTTCTAGTAATCTATTGAATTGTCCCTGGGAAGATCCCTCCGGTTCTGGCTGGATCATAGGACTTAAACCTAACCACCCTTTTGACACCAATAACGTTGTGAATTAAAGATGTTGTGGGTGTTTGATCGTAACCATGAGTGCTTGAGTCTTTAGATCACATTTTAATCACATTTTCTCCCCTATCTCTAATATATAAAATCGTTTGATATTAGAGATACCAAATTTGATTAAAATATATTTTGAAAAATAGTCTTGAAAGTCTTCGGGAAAAAAATGTGTCAAACTTAGCATGATTTTGGAACGCTCCCCCTCAAAAATTGATCCAATTGAATTGTCATTTCGAGGATATGATCCACATTAAACTTTTGAGGATAGGAGTTGTTGAACACACAATTTTTGAAAGATTTTTAATATCATTGAGTAATTATTGAAAAAATTGTGTTCAACGCTTTTTGAAAAATCAATTCTTTTTGTCGAAAAGGTTTTTCTGAAGCATAAACTTGAGTTCATAGACTTTGAATGTCTTGACGAATCCACTCAAGTGTAAGAAGATTTAACTTCTTTTGCTAAGGGTAAGGGCATAAAAGCGTACACTCCCCCGTGAAAATAGTTCCGGGTTGCAATCTGAAAGTGAGTACAAGCCATTGTGTTGAGCTCAAAACGTTGAATGTTTTGTGACAAGCTCAACCCAAGATAGATTGCTCTACACGTTGTTGGAAAAATTGTCCAAAATAGACATTTTCCATTAAAAATAGAAATGACATGTTTTGAAAAATATTTACAACTTTCATTCGAGCTTTATGTACACACCCGTGTCGTTATTGAGCGATATTTCTAGGTACGTCCATATTATCGATACTGAAAGACATGTCGAGAAGAATATTTTTGGATTATCAAAGATTTTTTAATTTTGTATTTTGCTTTTTGATTAATATTTGCAGGTAGATGTTTGATAGATGAATCAAGCAGGCTTCTTTTCCAGAACCTCCAGTTCTGCTGGAGTCAAACATCTCATACCAATTTACCTAACTAGATACGTAAACCTCTCTTTCGAAAGAGCTTTTGTAAACAAGTCAACTAACTGGTAATCAGTTCCAACAAAGTATAATTCAACAATACCCTTTTCAACTTGTTCCTTAATGAAGTGATATCTGACATCAATGTGCTTCGTGCGGGAATGTTGTACCGGATTGCAGGAGATGGCTATGGCCGACTTTGAGTCACAGTACATAGGTACTTTATCAAAATGGAAGCCATAATCCGTGAGTTGTGTTCTCATCCAAAGAACTTGAGCACAACACGCAGATAGAGACACATACTCCGCTTCGGTTGATGAAAGTGACGTGCAATCCTGCTTCTTGGAAGACCATCCCACAAGCTTGTCTTGACCTAGAAATTGTGCACCACCAGAAGTACTTTTACGTATATCAAGACACCCCGCATGATCAGAATCTGAATACGCCGTTAGAAAGAAACCGGTTTCCCTCGGATACCAGAGTACCATGTGAATGGTATTCTTAAGGTACCGAAAGATCCGTTTAACCTCCTTGAGGTGCTTTTCAGTGGGTTGTGCTTGATATCGTGCACAATAACACGTAGCATGATGAATATCAGGTCTGCTTGCTGTCAAGTACATGAGGGACCCGATCATGGAACGATATCTCGATTGATCTATGGGTAATCCCTCCAAATCAACATCTAGGGATGTGGTTGATAATGGTGTCCCAACGGGGTCACATGATGTCATACCATGCTTTGTGATTATCTCTTGACAATACTTAGCTTGGTTAATGAAGATACCACTTGGGGATTGGTGAACTTGAATTCCTAGAAAGAATTTTAGTTCGCCCACCATAGACATTTCAAATCTGCTGTGCATTACTTTTTCAAACCATTTTGAAAGTTTTGGGTTTGTAGACCCGAAAATAATGTCATCAACATAAATCTGCACAAGCAAAATGTCATCCCCATATTTATAAGTGAACAAAGTTAAATCAATGGAACCTTTTGAGAAACCTTTGGAGACCAAAAATTTCGAGAGCTCGTCGTACCACGCCCTTGGAGCTTGCTTGAGTCCATAAAGTGCTTTGTGGAGACGATACACCTTGTCAGGATAATGAGGATTGACGAATCCTTCAGGCTGCGTGACATAGACTTCTTCCTTCAAAGGACCGTTAAGAAACGCCGTCTTTACGTCCATTTGATAAACGATGAATCCCTTATGTGTAGCATAAGCAAGGAAAATCCTGACCGCTTCCATTCGAGCTACTGGTGCAAATGATTCTTCAAAATCAATACCCTCTTTCTGTCCATACCCTTTAGCCACTAGCCTAGATTTATTCTTGATTATCGTGTTCTCTTCATCCATCTTGTTTTTCCAGATCCATCGAAGATTTAATGGTATTACATCGTATGGTCTGTCAACAAGTTCCCAGACTTTAAGTCTTTCAAATTGTTGAAGTTCATCCGTCATCGATTCAATCCAAGCGTGATCAGCCATGGCTTCTTTGATGTTTTTTGGTTCAGCTGAACTCACGGCGAGTGCGAACATACAAACATCAGCATCGGTGTTAAGCTGTCGTCTTGTGCGAACTGGCTGTGAAGGGTTTCTAATGACATGAACCAAAGGGTGATCTCGGGTCCAATGATGTTTTGAAGGATGTCGTTGGTAGAATTTATGCATATTTGACGGATCAACATGGCGAGTAGAAGACTCTCAAGTTTCATGTACCGGTGTACCGAATGGGTTGATAAATTCGTCTTCGTCAGATAATGCATTGTCTGCTTGATTTGTGTTCCTTGGAGCAATGACAGTAGTTGTGGATGTTGTAGGATCGATTGTTGAAGTGATATTCTGAGGAGGTAAATCTGCAGGAACCCGTGTTGAAGTAGATGAAGTTGTATCCGGTTGTTGACGATGCCCGGTATCATCAGTCTTATCATGAGTGTCAGCGGAAGATTTCGATACAACTTGTTTCTCCCCCGTAAAATATTCAACTCTTCAATTTTCGTGTCGACTGTCATATCAGCTCTAGGAACATGTTCTTGAACCAGCGTTGAACTTGACGGTTCATTGTTGTGGTCTTGAGTTCCGAGTTCCTTGCGGTTGTGAACGAAAGTCGTTTGTCGTTGTGGATCAGGACTTAAACTGTTTTGTTTAAGTGCCATTTCTTGTAATTCATCAAATCGAATGTGAATTGATTCGACAATCAATTTTGTTCTCTTGTTGTATACTTTATATCCCTTAGACTGAGTTGCATATCCCACAAGAATACATGCATCACCTTTTTCTTTCATCTTATCCAAATTTTCACCATCTCGTATAATGTAACAAGTACATCCAAAAACATGAAGGTGTTTGAGTGAAGGTCTTCGATCATGAATTATGTGATATGGTGTCTTTTCGTGTCTTGGGATAATTAAGGAGCGATTTTGTGTGTAGCATGCGGTTGACACGGCTTCGGCCCAAAAGTATAGTGGAAGTTTTGAAGCGGATAATAATGTTCGAGCAGCTTCAACCAAAGTACGGTTTCGTCTTTCAACAACGCCGTTTTGTTCGGGTGTTCGAGCAATAGATGTTTCATGTTCAATCCCTTCGGCTTCAAAATACTTTCTCGGATTTGAATTCAAAAATTTTGTACCTCTGTCAGTACGAACCACTTTAATTTGAGCTTGAAGACCACGTTGTATCAATTTAAGGAAGCTGATGAGAACGTCGAGTGTTTCATCCTTGGACCTCAAGAAGTGTGTCCATGTGTACCTTGAGTAATCATTGACTATTACAAGAATATATTTCTTTCCATTGATACTTTGAACACGCATGGGACCACACAGATCCATGTGAAGAAGATCTAACCGTCCTTTAGAGCTTGGTGTGGTTTTTGTTTTGAAGCTACTGCGTTTAGCTTTACAAAGTTCACAAGAAGAACAAAGATGATCTTTGATGAATTTCAAGCTTGGAAGGCCTCTCACAATATATTTCTTGGAAAGCAAGTTAATGGTATCAAAGTTAAGATGAGAAAGACGTTGATGCCATAACCATGCCTGAGTCGTTGAAGCTTTAGCCATGAAACAAATTGGAGTTGATGAAGTTGTGTCTTGAAGTGAAATTGTGTAAAGATCAGTACCCCGTGTACCGGTAAGTAAGTCATTCCCATCATAATCACGAACAAAACATGTCTTCTTTCTGAAAGCAACCTCCAAATCCGCATCACATAATTGACCAACCGAGAAAAGATTGTGATTGAGCCCTTCGACGTAGTATACCCTTTTGATTGTAATATTCCCTTGAACCAAATCTCCATATCCTAGGATCGGTGCAAATTGATCATTTCCGAATCGGACCGTACCCAGGAACTTCTCCACGAAGTTAATTAGAAGCTTGAGATTCCCCGTCATGTGCTTCGTGCATCCGGAGTCCAGTATGAAGAGAATTATTTGTATCACCTGCATAAGAGTTAGAACACGATGGAGCATTTGCTAAATTGGATACCACAGTAGTTGTGATAAGAGAATCATTAGTGTCCTTATCAACATTTAAAGGCAAACTAACACTCGTTTTCACATTTTCTGTCCTAGCTTTAGGCATCCATTTATATCTTGTAGGACATTGATTAGCAAACCACCATTTCCAAGACTTGCTAGCAGACTCATATAATTCCTTAATTTTGCTTCTAGGATTCTTAGTGGTGGAGTCTTATGCATTACTTTTCTTAGTGGGGGTAGCACCAGAATTGTTCACTTTTCATTTGGGTTGTCTAGCACTAATAGGCATCACAGTTTGCTTCTTAGTTCTAGTTTCTACGCCTTTGACATTATTCATAGCACACATAGAATGATTAGCATTAGCACACTTGCCACATTTGACACAAACAAATTTAACTTCATAGCATTCAAATCATTCACTTCATTCATATCGTCATTACATGCGATTACAGACTTTTCATTCTTAAAAACATTCAAATTCCTAGGGTGTGCTTCTACTTCCTTCATCTTCCCTTGATTCTTGTGTTTCCAGACCTTATCATTCACTTGAGTGCTCTTAAGCTGAGGCCGGCTAACACTAGTAGTGGAGACTATTCTTGTAGTAGAAGACACACGAATATTAGTGTTTCTAGAAGTCTGAGGCGATTGAATAACTTTGTTTATGGGCTTAGTGGTCATTCTATACATCCCTGGTTTAATCACATTAGTGTGCTTAACGCTTGGTGCTATGGTATTCCTTATGGGTTGATTTTGTGGTAACCTTTCCTTTCCATATATCTTGTGGGCAAACAAAGGTTTTGCAAACGAGGAATTTGATAAAGCAGATGGTTTTCCCAAGATAGAGTATCTATTCACTATAGAAGCATTGGGTTGTCTAACAACAGGTTTCTTAATACTAGGTTCCACGATTTTCCCACCCATTTTAGCAACGAGTTTCTGCAACTCTGCTATCGCTCTGTCCCTGTCTTGTAACTGAGCTTTCAACCCTTTAATTTCCAAATTCTGTTCATTCATTTCTCGAAACG
This sequence comes from Glebionis coronaria, assembly GCA_025667525.1. NCBI lineage: Eukaryota > Viridiplantae > Streptophyta > Magnoliopsida > Asterales > Asteraceae > Glebionis > Glebionis coronaria. The sequence continues at coordinate 135,077,654 of CM046879.1, read as the reverse complement.
TTTGGGAAAGTTTTTCTTGCAATTTATTATCATGTGGAAAACTACCAACGTCTTTTTGCAAAGCAAGTTCAAGAGAATGACAATGTTTTTGAAGGAAATCAGTTTTGTGTTGAAGTAACTCAAAAGCCTTTTTGTCAACATTTTCTTTACGTTTCGAAAGCTCAATTTCAAGACGTTCACATTCTTTGCTTTTATCAAGATATTGGCATGCAACTTCAGAATATTCATCAATATCAGCACAAGATGTAAAATAGGCACACATAACATCTTTAGAAACGCATTCTTGCAAGAGTAAATCATATTCATCTGGAAAATCAGACTTCTCCATTTGAAGATCGTCAATGTGTTTCTCAAGAGATTCAACGTATTTTAAATCATCATACATTTCAGTCTGAATGAACTCCTCAAGTTGAAGGACAGTTTCTTTAATCAACGCCGTGTTTGGAATTAAGAGTTCTTTCACAAGTAAGGTAATATCTTGAGGAATCGGACGTGTCCACTCAGCATTTTCACGTTTTGCCCAGTCTCTTTCAACAATAGATTTAACATTATCTATGTGGTGTGTCAGAATACCTAATGTTTTCCTACTCTTGCTTTTAGATTCATCTAGAGGGAGGTAGTTTATATATTTGTAAACATTAGATTTCTTAGGGGAAAATGCTTTCTTCCATTGAATTCTCTTTTGTTTGCATTCTAGAAACACTTCCTCACGAGTTTTCTGAGTTTGTTTGTTGAAAAGACCATAAAGACTATTCTCATAAGCATAATTATATGGTTTCACAAACTCCTTATTGACAAGTGGTTGACTATCAGCATCCCAAAGGGCAGTCTCTTCACTAGCGGCACTAACAGGCATGCAATCAAGATCAGTTCTTTCAGTCTCATCAAGATAAAGACGCGGGTTCGCAGCTTGAGCTTTGGCAAGGTACTCAGGACTTGCAAAGCTAGCTTGAACCTTAAACATCTACGGAGGTGCTAGAATTCTTACGGATTGAATAGAATCATGCGTTTTATAAACAACGTTCTTCAAAAATTCGACTTGTGCTTCTAGTTTTGTTACTTTTTCAGTTTCTTTATCATATCTACTTTTGAAGTCTTGTTTTAACGCATCTACCTCTTGTTTCTTATCCTCAAGAATTTTAGCAGAATCTGTAGTGGTCATAGAGAGCTTTTGTTCAAGTTCATTAACTTTGGTATTGGCAAGGTACGTTTTTTGACGTTCATCCATCAAGAAAACATTATATTGACGCTTCTCTTTAGCTAATAACTCAAGAGTTGTATTATATTTGTTTTCAAAATCGTCCTTTTGACTTTTTAACGCACTTCCCTTGTACCCCTCAAGCTCTTTGGTTTTCCGAAGTAGCTCATCTCTATAGCTTTCAGTCATCTTAGTAGATTTGATAAGAGCATCTTTGCGTTCTTCAAAACTTTGAGTGAGCGTAGCGTTTACCTTCTTTAATTGCTTTTGACTCTTTTTATTTTCAGTGACATCTTTTTGTAAAGTAGCAATTAAATTAGCAAGCGCAATACGTTCCTCTTCATCATATTCATTTGCATGTTGATCATCCTCAGACTCATTATTGCACATGTCTGATGAATCGGGTGTGGTATTGCTATCAACCGTTTCCATCATACACGTGTCATTAATGGCATTGGTTAGATCACTATGCTCAGGCATATCACCAAACACATTATATTCATTAGTAGTGTGTACCTTATCGATTGGCTCAGTGTCAAAGATAGGGCTATTGTCATCTTCAGTGACTTTGAGAACTTCTTCAACATTTGTCATGTACGAGTAATGTGCATCGAGCTCTTGATCAGAATCTTCATCATTAGTATCATCAAGCATTGCTCCTTCCTCAGCTGACAATTTAACCCCTTCTTCCATTTTCTTTTATAGCAGCATCTTTTCCTTGTGATAGCTGGAGTCTCTAACCCTTTTAGGCTTCCTGCATTCCTTTGCCATATGCTCATAACCTTGGCAATTAAAACATTAAATCCCACTCTGTTGAACCACTTGACTTTCAACCGTTTCCCTATTCCTAGTAGCAGCAACAATCCTCTAAGTATCATACTTGGCAGTTTGTCGATCATATCTTGCAGAACCCTCAACATGTGTTGGATTATGTCGATCATACCTAGAAGGACTTTCACCACGTCGACATGTGTCATACCTTGGAGGACTCTCAACATATCGGTTCTTGGTGTTAGATGATGTGCGAAGATTCTTGTTGGTGGGTTTGTAGATTTTCTTGTAAGTCTTCATTATGAAAGAAATTTGTTGTTTCATCTCTCGGTTCTTTTGAGCTTGGTCTTCATCACTATCTTCTTCAGATTATGACTCAGATGGTGGTGATGGTGCTCGTGGCACTTTACCTCGAGATCTTGTGGATGATGAAGACTTAGATGATGTGGAAGATCGTGGTGAACATGGTGTAGTGGAATATGGCTTAGGAGCACGAGAGTTATGACTTTGAACATGTTGAGTTGTAGTCACTAAAGCAAGTGGATTAGCCGTCTTGGCAACACGTTCAGCTCGAATCTCATTGGCTTCATTCTAAAATTGCTTCAAGATGTCAAAGAGTCGATGATATGAGACCTCGTCTAACTTTTCTTGTTGTTTCACCAAAGTGACGAACCGTGTCCACTCGAGTTGAAGTTGTTGAAGAAATTGGACATTGACTTGCATGGTGGAGACTTGCAGATTACTTCTTGTCATGTCATTCATCATCTTATAAAACCTGGAGTAGTAAGAGTCAATTGATTCTCCATCCCTTGAAGTAAACTTGCCAAAATTCCAAAACAAGTTTGTTTTGACATCTTGTTTGTTGAGTGATTCTCCTTGTTGCAAGCGTTCAATAGCAGTCCACATTTCATGTGCTGTAGGGCATGCATCAACGGTGGAATAAATGTCATCTCCAATCCCACTTAGAACCATATAGATGGCTTCTTTTTCCGCATCATGCCATGCACAATTTTCAGGTGTGAGATCAGCTCTTGTTTCATCACGTTCACTTGCAGGTATTGGATCAGTAGTATCTGTGGCTGCTCTTGGAGGAATTGATATTTTCTTGAATATATATGGTCCATGAGTAATACATTTCCTCAAGGCGTCACCATTGGGTCTTGTATCAAGATATCGTATGAAACGTGATTGCCATTGAGCATACCTACCAGACACAAGCATTGGTGGTCTCTCTTTATTACCCGCCACCATGAAATTGTTATTAGTGACACGATATTCTTGAGTAGAATCCATCTCAAAGTTGATGTGAAGTGAATAGGATCTTAAGTAGATGAAAGTGTGAAAAGATTGTGGTTGAAACTTGACGAAATTTGAAAAAAAAACTTTATCCGGAAAAAACAAGTACTTATCCGGAAAAAATTCAATGACCTTATCCGAAACAAATTCAATGACCTTATCCGGAAAAATTCAATGACCTTATCCGGAAAAATTCAATGCGTAGCTTATCCGGAATGTTTCACTTTGCTCTTATCCGGAATGTTTTGAGATGAGTTATCCGGAGTAATCAAAAATAATTCTTATCCGGAATATGTGTAGATCTTCTTATCCGGAATAAATGTTATGCTCCTTATCCGGAATAATTCTTCCGTGGTTTATCCGGAAAAAAATCTTTAGCCCTTATCCGGAATACGACTAATTCAGCTTATCCGGAATAATCTTGGTCCTCTTATCCAGAATATGACTAGTGTAGCTTATCCGGAATGATTTTGCAACTCTTATCCGGAATAATCCGTTAAAACTTCTTATCCGGAATATGCTGCCAAACTTCTTATCCGGAATAACGTGCAACCTCCTTATCCGCAATATTTGCCAAGCTACTTATCCGGAATACACAGGTGAGACTTATCCGGAATCTGGAAGACAATCGTGGTATCCGGAAAGAACTAATGCTATTTATCCTGAATATACTGAAGCACCTTATTCGGAATATACTGCAACACTAGCTTATCCTCAATCCCCAACTTCGGCTTATCCGGAATAGTTAAACCCTCTTATTCCGGATAAAGACACAAACTCTCCAAAACGTGATTTAGCCAAACTATTCCGAAAATGAAACCAAATTTAGCAACTTTTTATAAAAATCAAGAACAATGAAAAACACAAATTCCTACCACTACTTTGTAGGCAATTTGTATGAAGATTTTGAGCAATAAAAAACAAAACTTTTTAATACGAGATGACTTTTAAGATGAAAAATCACACGAAATCAAAAAGTTGATAACCACAATCGAAACACAAATCTACCCCATGGCGATTGATACCAAATGTTGTCCCTAATAATATGATAGATGATTAAGATATGAGATGGAAAGATATGAGTTTTAGAGAGAGAAAGTAGTGAGAGAAAGTAGAGAGAAGGAGAGGATTAACTTGTAGAATATTAGATTAAGAAATATTAGAGTACAAATGATCATCCCACCCTCCTAACATGCTAGGAGGGTATTATATATAGTCCACCCACATGCGGGCTTTAATGGACTACATATTGGGCCGGGCTTGACGTTTGGAATTTAATTAGTTTAAATCCAAGCCCGTAAACCACGACTAATAAACTACTTATTACAACGTTCTAATTAATGTTACAATAGAAACCTATGACCGAACATTCTTGTTTGACTCAATATTTTGAGGCTAACAGATTACGACACCAACATTCAGTACCATCCTGGTAAGGCGAATGTGGTGGCAGATGCTCTAAGCAGAAGGTCGGGTATGATTGCTGGCATCTGGATTGCAAAGGAGATCATCCGTGACCTAGAGATGAATGATATCGAGTTTTGTGTACGAGGACAGCATGGTTACTGGGCGAATCTTAGAGTGGAACCAGACTTACATTCTAGGATCAAGGAAGCTCAGAAGGACGATGGTGAGATTTGGGCTACCATTCAGAACCTTGATCAGCAGACGGAGTTTTGTGTTGACGATGACGGTATCTTATGGCAGGGCACTAGACTAGTTGTTCCTAATGACTCTACGCTCAGGGAAGCTGTGCTGACTGAAGCTCACAACTCTCCATTTACCATACATCCTGGTTCCACCAAGATGTACCACGACATCAAGCAGCACTTCTGGTGGAGTGGTATGAAGCAGGATGTTGCCACCTTCGTTTCTAAATGCATGATCTACCAGCAGGTTAAGATCGAACACCAGAGAGCTAGTGGTTTACTACAGACACTGGATATCCCAGAATGGAAGTGGGACAAGATCTCCATGGATTTTGTTACTGGTCTTTCGGTGACTCAGAGGAAGCATGACGCCATCTGGGTTATTGTTGACAGATTGACCAAATCTGCTCACTTTCTGCCAATCCGCAAGGAGCATCCGGTCAGCAAATTGGTAGACACTTTTCAGAAGGAGATCATCAGACTACATGGTACTCCATCAAAAATCATCTCTGACAGATATCCCCGTTTCACCTCACGATTTTGGCAGAGTCTACAGAAATCTTGGGGCACCAGACTTAAGCTCAGCACTTCCTTTCATCCTCAGACCGACGGACAGTCAGAGCATACCATTCAGACATAGGAGGACATGTTGCGGGCGTGTTCTCTAGAATGGACAGGAAGCTGGGATGATTATATCTATCTAGTGGAGTTTGCATACAACAACAGTTGGCACGCTAGCATCGAGTGTGCACCGTTTGAGATGTTGTATGGTAGGAAGTGTCGTGCCCAAATCTGCTGGGATCAGGTGGGCGAGCGACTGATTGAGGGTCCGGAGATGATTGAGTTAACTAATGAGAAGGTTGTTGTCGCCAAGGAAAAGCTTCAGGAAGCTCGTGCTCGCCTAAAGAGCTATGTTGATAAGCGTCGTAGGGATGTATCTTTCAACGTAGGTGATCACGTTTTCCTCAAGGTATCACCTGCACGAGGAGTTAAACGTTTTGGAATCAGAGGGAAGCTCAGTCCTCGCGTCATCGGATCGTTCGACATCTTAGAACGCGTTGATGAAGTGTCATATCATTTAGCGTTACCGCCTCAGCTATCACACGTTCACAACGTGTTCCATGTGTCCTTACTTAGAGGATACAACTATCATCCCGTTCATGTTGTTCAGTAACCGCTTGATTAGATTTGAGAGGATTTTTCATATGTCGAAGAACCCGAGAGAGTTCTTGAACGACAAGATCCTATCATGCGGAGGAAGACGATTCCATTCATCCAAATCCTCTGGAGGGATCATCCTGAGCGGGAAGCCACTTGGAAGACGGAGGAGTCTATACGGACTTCTTACCCTCATTTCCAGTTCTGATTCAGGTATGTTTCTTTCAGTTTATGATTTCTCCAATTCGAGGACGAATTGTTCTTTTAGAGGGGAAGACTTATAAAACCCGCATTAAAATACCATGAACATTAAACATGAACAGTAAACATGAACAGTAAACATGAACAGTAAATACACGAAAATACGATAAAATTAAAACATTCCATTTATAATATATTACACGTGTCATGACATTAAATAACATGTATTTACGTATATTATAAATGTGACGTGTTCACGATATATAAATTCACGACAATTAAACACGAACGTACACGAGTATTTACTTAACTAGAAAAGACTACGGGTTTTCCTCGTGGGCCCCATGTTGGCCGTGGCTAAGAGCAATAAAGGTATAAGAGTGGGCCTTTTGGCCCATGACCCATGACCAATCCATTTTTAAGAAAAACACAGGGAACTTTTATCATATGTTTAGGTTAACAAAAAAAATAAGAAACCCTTGCCTCCTCTCTCTCTCTTTCCGCCGGCTACCATCAACACCAAGGGATGTTCGGGACGATTTTGATCTTTGATATTTGTGTGTACGTTTCGTGATCATAAACCTCTTTTTACTACGCACTCGGTATAATAATAACCCTTTTCTTTTTAATTCTTTTATGATTTCATGTAATTAATCTTAAAAACAATCAAGTAAAACATGTAAGATTAATTAAAACATGATAAAAGGGGGTTTTGGTGTTTGTTTGGTTCGGCCGAGACCCACAACCGAGAGCCTTAAGCTCTCGGCGTGGTTGTAGCACCACCACCGAGACCATGAAGGGTCACGGTTTGGCTTGGTTTGCTCGGTCGCACGACAAGGGACCCCGACGTGAGTCGGGGTATGGTTGATAATGGTTTTTGGTTGGTATGGGGCTAACCGAGACCACTAGGGTCTCAATGTAGCTCGGTTTGACAAGAATAGTGGGAACCGGCAACAGCCGGGGTGAATCGGGCTCAGCAGTGGCAACCGTGGCTCGGCAGTGGGAACCAAAGGCCACCAGTGGCAACCGGCTAGCCAGTCTAGCCACTGGTGGGGCTGCGGTTGATGTTCAACCGCCGGCTGACACCACTAGCCGCCGGCTATGTGGTGTCGGCTAGGCGTTTTCGGGGAGGGGGTAATTTTTAAACACGGGTTCGGGCTCGGGAATTTTAAAAAGAAGTTTAATAATTTAATTAAATTATTTTCAATACTATTTAATTTAATTAAATACATGACTTAGGTTAAAATATTAAAATTAATATTTCATGACTAACCTAAGTATTTTACTTAGTTTAATTTAATTAAAACATGATATTTTTAATTAAATTCTTATAATGTATAGTTTATTAAATTAACCTAGTTAATTATCTAATAAGCTATAATACTTGAACCATGACTTGTATTTTACTAATAAACTTTACTTGACATTTAATAATCCAATTTATTTTTAATTATAGAAGCTAACTATTTTTAGAAACTTTCTATTTTTAGAAACTTTCTATTTTTAGAAACTTACTATTTTAGGAAACCTGCTATTTTTAGAAAGTTACTTAGTATTACAATACAAGTATTATAATACCTTATACATGAATAATAAACAACAGAATACAAGAATAACTACATATTAACACTTAAAACAGTTAGAACATGACATAACATGAATAATAAGCTAAGAACACAAAGAACCAGTAAAACACATGTATCTCAAACAACTCATACACGTCCCTATTCTTATGTAGTATTATCCGTCAAGGCGGAGTAGGTTCTTCAGCGTTTCCGTTAGCTTCTACTAGACACAAGGTACGGATTTCTCGTCCTTCAGTAAGGACAATCACTTCCTTTATTAGGATTTCACCTATGTAGCCAACAGTTTTCAAAGTAGTTACAGATTTAAATACTTATGTTTTATTAGTTACCTTAGCCATATACATGCATTCCAGTTTCACCTAGTTATGGAGGTACCATAACCATAACACTAGAGGTACTAGTGTTATGACTTCACCACGGCGGAGTGATAGCTCGTGGCGCCCCTTTCAGTTTATTTGGCCTTTATTAATATTTATTATCATGTGGGGCGTATGGGTGCATCCTAGTTACAGTGTCAGTCAGGATTTCATGGTGAATATGGTGTGTGCCTTGCATCCTTCGCAAGGAGTTGATCCCTCCTACCCATTACCATATTAATTAGAGGCATCCCCTCTAATTGCATGACGAGGTCAACCCTCCAAGTATTCATGCACGTTGTTGACCTCATGACCTATATTGGCTTTTGGTATATTGAACTAATACATATTTTCATAAGTAAACATAAGCTATGTTTTCAAAACTAAAACCAGTAAACAAGTTATACGTCTAGGTTTTCCAAGACTTGTTCATTTCCGCTGTTATTCATGCTTTATATGCTCTTTATATGCTTTCATTACTCTATGTTTTCCATGCTTTATTGTATACCCGTGTACTGGCCGTTATGCTCAGTCGTTTTCCACTTCTATGTTCCCAAACAGTAGGTACCCAAGGTCGCAAGTAGGATCTCAAGAGTATGTGCATTCAGATGGAAGCTATCCAGCCTTCTATATCTCATGCAATTATCATACTTTATCTTACTTTATTTCATGTTGGACATTGTTTAGTCCTTTTCCTTTATAATACTTATATTTACTTGTATTGAGTTACTTGGACTACCAATGTTTGTTTCCGGTATTTCCATTTATGGTCATGAATGTTTAGACATTTACCTTGCATGATTTAATGACACGCCGTATATTACTATGATATTCCATTTTAACAAATGGGGTGTTACAAAGTACCACCAAAACTTGGAGATCCTGGAAATTTTCTAATTCCATGTACTTTCCATCACTCATACTCTTGTAACGCCTTGGCCGATCTTGGCGCTATTAACCTCATGCCATACTCCTTATATGCTAAACTCTCAAAAGGTGTTCTCAAACCCATAAAAATGAGTGTTCGCCTCGCGGACCGTTCTTTTCAATATCCAATGGGAATAGCCGAAAACATGCTCGTTGGAGTTGGAAAATTCATTTCCTGTCGACTTTGTAATCCTAGAGATGGAAGAAGATAGCAAGGTTCCACTTATCCTTAGTAGACCTTTCTTACATAAAGCTGATGTTGTAATTCGTGTAAAACAAAAACAACTCAACCTTGGAGTTGGAGAAGATAGAATTTCCTTTTTTATCGATGAAGCAATAAAACACTCGTATTCTAATGACGATACTTTCTTTAGTATTGATGTCATTGACGAATTCGTTGAAGCCGATTTTGATGCTCTTCATGATGAAGGAAGCGAAATTTTATATTCTATCGAAGGAACAATCCTCGAAGAAGAACTTTTTGCTGAATTTGACGCCTTAATAGCCGTTAATACTGACGAACCTATAGAAACACCTGAAGAAGAAAAAGAAACACCATTTGAAACCATAACTTTCGAAACCGATTTCAAAGTTAAGAAATCTGTGGAAGAGCCTCCTACAGATTTAGAACTAAAACCTCTTCCTGAACATCTGGAATATGCGTTTCTTCACGAAGAAAAATTACTGCTTATAATTATTTCATCCCAACTTTCGGAAGAACAAAAATTTGATCTAATTGAAGTTCTCAAGAAGCATAAACAATCTTTTTCTTGGAAAACTTCTGATATTCCTAGCATATGTCCATCTTTCTGTTAACACAAAATCTAACTTTTAGACAACAAGAAACCGATTGTTGAAAAAAACGAAGATTAAATCCTAACATGATGGAAGTTGTTAAAAAGAGATCCTTAAACTCCTCGATTCTGGAATAATCTACCCAAACTCATATAGCCCCTGGGTTAGTCCTATTCATTGTGTACCGAAAAAGGGAGGTATCACTGTAGTAACTAACGAAAACGATAAGTTAGTACCAACACGAACCATCATCGGATGGAGAGTTTGTATTGACTATCTATAATTAAATGACGCAACCCAGAAAGATCATTTTCCTTTGCCCTTTATGGATCAAATGTTAGAAAGACTCGCAGGGTGAATACTTTTGTATCCTCGATGGTTTTTCGGGATATTTTTAAATCCCAATCAACCCTATGGATCAAGAGAAAACCACATTTACTTCTCCATTTGGAACTTATGCCTATAGGCGCATGCCTTTTGGCCTATGCAATACACCTGCTACTTTTCAGAGGTGTATGATTGCAATTTTCCACGATATGATTGAAGAATCAGTCGAAGTCTTCATGGACGATTTTTTCGTCTTTGGAAATTCTTTCGACACTTTTCTTAGCAATATTGATAAAATGTTAGCACGATGTAAAGAAACAAATCTTGTGCTAAACTAGGAAAAATGTCACTTTATGGTTAAAGAAGGAATAGTGCTCGGACACAAAGTGTCTGGCGTAGGCTTAGAAGTTGACAAATAAAAAATAAACGTAATCTCAAAACTCCCACCACCTAATAATGCGAAAGGCATTAGAAGTTTTTTAGGTCATTCCGTTTTTACCGACGATTTATCAAAGACTTTGCGAGGATCGCAAGACCTTTAACTCAACTTCTAGAAAAGTAAAGAGCATTTGATTTTAATGATGAATGCCTTTTAGCATTTGAAACTCTCAAAGCAAAGCTTACATGCACACCAATTATTGTAAGCCCGAATTGGAATCTTCCATTTGTGCTTATGTGCGATGCAAGTGAACATGCCCTTGGAGACGTCCTTGGACAAAAAGATGGAAAACAATTTCACCCCATCTACTTTGCTAGTAGAACTCTAAACGCAGACTAACATAATTACACCATCACGAAAAAAGAACTCATGGCTGTAGTTTATGCATTTGAAAATTTTCGATCATACCTCGTATTGTGAAAAACAATAGTTTACACTTATCACTCAGCCTTAAAATACTTGTTTAAAAAGCAAGATGCCAAACCTCGTCTCATACAATGGATATTGCTTTTACAAGACTTTGATTTAAAAATTAAAGATAAAAAAGAAGCTGAGAATGTTCTTACCAATCATTTATCTGACATAGTGAATGATGACTCTAGCGATGAAGTCGATGATTTTCCCGATGAACATATAATGCAAATAAATACGAACAATACACCATGGTTCGCAGAGTTTGCAAACTATTTGGCTGTAGGTATTTTACGAAAGGGAATGACACATCAACAAAAGAAAAGATTATTTTCTGAACTAAAAAAATACTTTGGGACGATCCTCACCTATTTAGAATCTGTTCCGATGGAATGATACGACGATGTATTTCCAGATCCGAATCTCGAAAAATTCTCGATGAATGTCACTACGGACCGACCGGAGGACATTATGCAGCGAACACCACCGCAAAAAAGTGTTTGACGCTGGCTTTTACTGGCCAACGATTATTCGTGAAGCTCATACCTTAGTACGATTATGCGAAGCATGTCAAAGGATTGGAAACTTACAAAAAGAGATGAAATGCCTTTAAATAATATCCAAGTCTGTGAAATCTTTGACGTGTGGGGTATCGACTTCATGGGAGCATTTCCTAAATCTTATAAATGTGAATACATTTTAGTCGTCGTCGACTATGTATCAAAATGGGCCGAAGCTCAAGCCTTGCAAACTAACGATACAATAGTTGTTATATCATTCTTAAAGAAACTATTATGTCGTTTTGGAATTCCAAAAGCACTAATAAGCGACAGAGGAACTCAGATCTATAACAAAATCATGGAAAAAAATCATGAAAAGATATAGAGTCACCCACCAATTTTCCACATTTTACCACCCTCAAACGAGTGGCCAAGTTGAAAACACTAATAGAGCACTTAAGCGAATCCTTGAAAAGATCGTCCAAAACAACCCCGCTTGTTGGTCTAAAAAATTAGAAGATGCTCTATGGGCCTTTCGTACCGCATTTAAAACAACAACTGGAACCACACCGTACAAGCTCTTGTATGGAAAAACATGCCACTTACTAATAGAAATTGAACACCGTGCATATTTGGCACTTAAGAACTGCAACCGTGATCTTATTGCAGCTGGATAAAACCGTATATTCCAACTTCATGAGTTTGATGAATTTCGACATCAAGCTTATGAAAGTTCACGTTTATATAAAGAACGAACCAAAGTTTGGCATGATCTCAAACTGCGAAAAATAAAAGAATTCAAACATGGAGAGAAAGTACTTCTCTTTATCTCGAAATATAAGTTCAAGCAACCTAAGCCTACATCGAGATGGACTGGACCTTATACAGTGAAACACCAATACCCATCTGGATATGTTGAACTCTACGGTAGAGACAATAAAACTTTCATTGTCAATGGACATAGACTCAAGCTCTACCATGAAGAAGAAAATTGTAATGAATTCGATGAAGAAGAAATCCCCTTCTTTTTAATATAAATCCGATGATTGAACAAAGTATATAAATTGTTGATCTTGTTCCTTCTCCCCTTTTGTCGAATCAAAAAGGTATTCGTCATTTGAGGAAGAGTAGTATCCATGTCATTTGAGGAAAATTACGCATCCAAAGGTAGTCGTCGTTTGTAGAAGAGAAGAATCAACGTCAAGAGTGCATGAATCCAAACGGTATTTTTTGTTTTAGAAGAGAAGGATCAACTTTGAGATAGCTTGCATCCAAAAGTTATTCGGTTGAGAGGCGAGAATCTGAACTATAATCCTATCATCCAAAGAGATTGAGCTTACGTCATCCTAGTGAAGTCTTCAATTTGAACTCTAAACTAATCATCTATAGAGATTGAGCTTTCATCATCCTAGTGAAGTCTTTAATCATCATTGGTTAACCAACTTCATGCATAAGTATCATGCTAATCTTCGAGCTTCCCATAACTCATTACTAGAAAGATGTTCGATGTATGCAATTAAAGTGAGTTAACGATCGCAAATGTAATGAATTGAGCTCTTGAAAATGCTCCCCTTGATATGAGCCCCCTTGCTTGAGACACCAACAAAGCAAGAATATGGACGAGCTACAAAAATGGGTTAGAAATGTCCTACAAAACAAAGTTAGTGGACAAGAGCATATATAGCAAGGTTACCCAAGCAGAATGAGCTTTAAACACCTCGAGTACAAGAAAGTGACTCAAGAGAAAGCTAAAACAATCTTAACTTTTAGAAGTGTCAAAAATTTGGCAAGTTAAGAAAAATAACTGGGCTATTAGATAGAAAAGAAAACCCAACTTATTTTGGTGACCCCAAAAATAATATAAACGAGACTAAGAGAGAAAAGATATGTCCAACTTATAAAAAATAATATTGTAGAGAGAACATACACCACTTTAATATCTTGACAAGAATACCAAACTATGGAAATGTGTCACATAACCTATGGAAATGTGGAATGCAATTCATCGATTGAAGCAAGGTGATTCGATCAATGTTCAAGATCTCGAGACTAATCTACTTTAAGAGTTCGGAAAATTCACATCCGAAGATGGTGAATCCATTGACTCATATTACTCGAGATTCTACAAAATGATGAATGAGCTTGTTAGAAATCAGTGCACCATCTCCAATCATCAGGCCAATGTTTAATTTTTACTTTAAATCAAACCAGAATGGCAAAGGTTTGTGACCTTGGTTAAACAAAGGGAAGATATCAAGACTATCTCTTATCACAAACTTTATGATATCTTGAAACAACATCAGAATGAAGTGAATGAACTAAGGGCTGAAAAGGCAGAATGGTCTGCTAACTCTATTGCTTTCGTCGCTGCTACTTCAACAAAACCCGTTCATCGTCAACAAACACCTTCTCATTCCTCAAGGCCATCCAGCTCATCCACCAAACCTCCAGCCACTGCTAGAAATAAAGCAAAGGCAATTTTCCCCACTTCACCTCTAAAGTATGACACCGAGTCAGATGGAGACAGTGATGATGAACAAACTTCAAGGGACAAGAAGATTGAGGAACTCATGTCTTTACTCACTACAACATATAATAAAATCAACAAACCTACCAACAACAACCTTAGATCATCCTTCAATGCTAGATATAAGGCAGTTGATCATGCACCAAGGTATGATCGTGATGCTAGGTATGATAATCAGAGGATGTCGAATCAATTTGGGGCTAGAGATACTGTAGGTACTCCCGTTGTGCAGAATACTGGGATCCAATGCTTCAATTGCAAGGGATTTGGGCACATGGCTAGGGAATGCAAGAAGCCAAAATGGGCTAAGGATTCTGCATACACAAGGAAACAATGTTGATGTGTAAGAAAGAAGAAACAGGGATTCCGCTCACAGTAGATGAAGTTGATTGACGTGACGACACTGATGATGAAGTCGATGATCAAGAGTTGGAGGCACATTTCGTGTACATGGTAAAGATTCAAGAAGTGATTCCAAAGACTGCTGACAATTTTGGACCTATCTTTGATACTGAGCCAATTGAAAAGATCGTCGAAATCATTCTATTCATAATGGATTCCGGGTGCAAAAAGCACATGACGGGCAATCTCAAGCTTCTTAGTAACTTCGTGGAGAAGTTTTTGGATACGGTGCGGTTTGGAAATGATCGGTTTGCATCGATACTTGGATATGGCGATTTGGTTCAAGGAAATCTCACTATCAAACGGGTTTATTACGTCGAGGGAGTGAATCACAATTTATTCTCGGTTGGTCAATTTTGTGATGCGGATTTGGAAGTGGCTTTTCGGAAACTACTTGCTATGTTAGAGACTACGATGGGAATGACCTTCTTACAGGTTCTCGTGGTTCTGATCTCTACACGGTAACTCTTCAAGACACATCTTCAACAAATCCAATTTGCTTAATGGATAAAGCCTAATCATCTCAATCATGGTTATGGCATCAACGATTGTCACATCTCAACTTTGACACCATCAACTTGCTTTCGAAGAATGATATTGTGATCGGTCTTCCTAAGTTAAAATTCGTCAAAGATCATCTTTGTTCTTCTTGTGAGTAGGGGAAATCAAAATGAAAGTCTTTCAAAACAAAGACTACGCCAAAGTCAAAAGGACGATTGGAATATCTACACATGGATTTATGTGGTCCTATGCGTGTAGAGAGTATTAACGGGATAAAATATATTCTCGTGATTGTCGATGATTACTCCAGATACACATGGACTTACTTCTTAAGGTCCAAAGATGAAACACCGGAGGTTCTCAAAAACATTCTCAAGATGATACAACGCAATCTTCAAGCTCAAGTCTTAACGGTAAGAATGGATAGGGGTACTAAATTTTTGAACAAGACTCTGCAAGCCTACTTTCAAGAAGAAGGCATCGAACATCAAAGTTCAATTGCTCAAACTCCTGAACAAAACGGAGTTGTTGAAAGACAGAACCGTACTTTGGTTGAGGCAGCTCGAACAATGCTTTCTGCATCAAAATTACCACTATTCTTCTGGGCTGAAGCAATTGCAACTGCCTGTTATACTCAGAATCGTTCTCTCGTAATCCCTAGGCATGAAAAGACACCTTACCACATCATCAATGGCAGGAAACCTACTGTTAAATTCTTTCACGTATTTGGATCTTTGTGCTACATTCATAAAGACAGTGAGAATCTTGACAAACTGAAAGAAAAAGGTGATGCATGTATTTTTGTGGGGTATGCTACATTGTCGAAAGGATATCGGGTCTATAACAAGAGAACAAGGATTATTGTCGAAACAATTCATGTGAAATTTGACGAATTGCCATAAAAGGTACTTGATCACAACAGCTCAAGTCCCGCACCTCAATGTCCAGCAATGGCACCTACACAAAAAAGTGTACGTCCCGTGCAAGAACATCAAGAAAGTACTCCTACAGCATATTCGACGGATACGAAACAAATGAATGAGTTGGTTGATTTATATGACCAGTGTTTGATGAGTATTACTATGGAAACAATCAAGTTGTGTCAAAGCCTTCCGCTGTCAATACTGCTGATGCACCCGCACAAAGTCAACAAGACACAACGGCATCTACTTTAGCAACCGTTGCTTAGGAAACAATTCCATTGGATACTCAACAAACTCAAGAAACTGTCATACAACCAACATCACCAACCGTCAATGCTGCAGGAGGAAACAACAATCAAGTAGTCGATGCACAGTCTGACGAAAAAGAATTTATAAACCCATTCGGTACACCGGTACACGAAGTCGGAGAGTCTTCTACTCAACACGTTGATCCGTCAAACATGCATACATTCTATCAACGATATCCATCCACTCACCATTGGACA
The DNA here is from genome assembly GCA_025667525.1 of Glebionis coronaria. Classification (NCBI taxonomy): domain Eukaryota; kingdom Viridiplantae; phylum Streptophyta; class Magnoliopsida; order Asterales; family Asteraceae; genus Glebionis; species Glebionis coronaria. The sequence goes on along the minus strand of CM046879.1, from coordinate 135,061,181 downwards.
CGTGATCATCCATTGGTGTAAGTTATTGGAAATCCTTCACAACCGGTTGGAACACGCAGACAACTCGAAACCAATGGCGATGTATGTATGTATGCACTCACCGTGAGTTGCACTATACCTACTGATAACTAGGTTTTTACCTAATTAAAAAGATTAAAGATTAAGTTCGTGTTCTCGGTATCTTAACGAATTGATCTAGGCTCTCTATGTGACTCTATTGTTTTTGGTGAAAAAGAATATTTTGGTTGTTTTTAAAGTAAAAGGTGCGAAACAATTAAAGTAACGGTGCTCTTAAAGTAAATCTAAGTCTAATTAAAATACAGGTGCAAGTATTTAAAAACGTGACTGAAATTAAAGGGCATTAAAGTAAATGATGCAAGCTTAATTCTAATTAAGGCAAACTTAAAACGCGACTAACACTTAAACTAAGGCAAGACTAAAATAAAGCTAAAGGCAAATAATCTTAAAGTGCAATTAAATAAAAGGCAGGAAAAATAAAGCTTGAAAATAAAAATCAAAGACAAAAGCTAATAAGAACCTGAATACAGCTCATTCGGAATAAACCTTCGTTTGGAACAATCACTCGTCCGGAATGTCACCTTCGGTTGAAATGATTCTTCTTCGCTAGGAATATTACCAAAATCCTTGATCCGGAACTAATTGATATGAATATGTCACTTATCCCAAACAATCCTTCGTTCGGAACTTTACTGATTCGGAACTTCTAAATTTTGCCTTGATTCGGAACTATTTGGTCACCCTTGATTCGGAAGTTTCCGAATGAACCTCCTTGATTCGGAAGTTTAAAACTTCCGAATGAACAAACACTGACCCGGAACTAGCTCCTTGATTCGGAATTTTATTCGGAACTTTTAAGTTCCGAATGAACAACCCTTGGTTCGGAACTATGTAAACTTCCGAATGAATGATCACTGATCCGGAACTTTCAAGTTCCGAATGAACCGTGCTTGATCCGGAACTTTTGAGTTCCGAATGAAGCTTTTCTAGTTCGGAACTTTTGAGTTCCGAATGAATGACTATTGGTTCGGAAGTTAACCTTCATCCGGAACTTTGAATGTTCCAGATGAACAAGTTTGGCTCGAAACTTTTGCTGATCTCAAATCTTCCGGATGAACCCTTGATTCGGAACTTTGGAAGTTCCGAATGAACAAACTCCCTTGTCTTGATTCGGAAGATTTCACCTGGAAAGATCAGATACACAACAAACTCCCCCGAAGAACAAGGGATTACAGACAAACACGATCTAACACATAATTCAACCAAAATCAACACAAAGATTAATCTAAACAGTAACGAATCAACAGTAACATCAACAAACAATTAAAAACAAGAAATTTAACAACTTTAACCACAATAATCAACAATCACTTAGATCAAAATAAAAGCATGAACATGAACATAAACATAAACACATAAATTAAAGATTAAGAAAGGTAGATAAGAGATTGACAAGATAAAGTAAAGATTGACAATAATTAAATGAAAACTTACTTGAAATTAAATGAATTAAAGGTGCAAGACAAGGTATTTAAATTTGACAAGAAATTAAATGACAAGGTATTTAAATGGTGGAAGAGCTAATTGTCACACTTAGCCAACAAAATGAAATGTAAACAACTAATGACTATTTATAGGGGAGGATTAGGAAGCTTCCTCCCCTCTTTCATTTCTTCTTAATTACAAGCTTAAGTCCCTCCTTTTATTAATCTTCATTAATTGCGTCATTAGTCCTTTTCTTCTAATCTTCTTTAAACTTGGACTTAAGGGACTTTTGGCTTCGGGATTTCTTCGAACTCGTCTTTAAATTCTTCAATAAAATAGACTTGAATTCTTCGGCTTTTGATAAACTTCCGTCTTTTGACTTTTTCTTCGATAAATCTTCAGAATTGGTCGTGGACTTCCGTTCTTTTTGCACTCATGACTTCTTGACTTCGTCTTTTATCCTTTTCTTCAATAAAAGTCCATAAATGCCCGTGAATGTTCGTGTTTTCTCCACTTTTCACTTTTTCATCCTAAATCACAACAAAAACACAAACCACGCATAATTTCGACATAAAAGACATAAAATACACGTTTTGGTCCGGTTATTACTGTAATTAAGTGATAGAAAAGATGGGTGTTTACACACCTATCAAATCCCCTACACTTGACCATTGCAATGTCCTCATGCAATGCATTAGTTATAAAGCAAGATTACATTTTTCATCATAATTAATCCACGTTGGCCTTTATTAAAGAGATAGAAAATTAAAGACATACAAAATAAAGAAATCAAAATCATACCTTGGGTTTTAAAAAAGTTATGAATAATCATCATCCTCAAGTTTTCACTTTCTCCAAACCAAGCGTAAAAACGAGATCATTGTTATTATAAGTTAGTAAACCATCACGAACTCATGTGGGCCAATTACTCACTTAGACTCCCTTATTCCTAGGGGTATCTCTTATATTTTATTATTGTCTTGAATGATCACAAAGATGCATTGTTTGACTTATTTCGATAGTTATTTAGTCTGAAAATAAAGTGAACGATTTAATCAATAGTTAGCTAAAGGACCAAATCTTTTAAAACTGCTTCTCGGGACCTCATAAAGTTCATATCTTGGCATAACTCGTTTCGCGATTTGAGACCTTTCTCGGACCGATATTTGGCAGCGACTTCATACTTCAAATCTTGAGAGACGTTCATGAAATAATGGTCTTCTCTTCATAATGGAATTTCTTCACTTGAAATTTTGAGAGATTCATACTTGGACCACGACTTCTTCATTTTTCTCCAATCTTTATTTTGGACTTTGATATACAACGATCCGCCTCCTTTTATGACTTGGATCTATTTATCCTCATACCTTGTTAGGGTCTTTTCGGATACACTTCTCCATGACTTTTGGGGAGTTTTGCTTTACGTCGTGTGTCTCGATCCTTCATATTGATTTTTGATAAATGATTCTTCACATCACTTTGGATCTTTAGCAACAAAATATAGCCCTCATGCCTTGTTAGGGCCTTTTCGGACTCGCCAATCTTCGCGTCCCACTTCAATAAGTTATGCCTTGTCTATGAACTCTAATCCATACCGAGCAACTTTTAAACGATCTGGGGCTAGAAGCTAAGTAACTTTTCAAACCGTACAACCTTATTTATTAGGAGATAAATTTATTAGCAAGCGATGGGAGAATAGGCTTATAATTAACTCACATAAATTCACGAAAGAATACCGGACTTATAATTGGCTCTATCATCTCTCGTTCTCCACAGTTTAAAATCTCAAGTAATGAGACTCGTGGATACTTAGCCTATTAAATCAAAGTTTTGGGTTTTCGAGTCGCCTATAGGATCTTGAAAATTCTTAGACTTTTTCAAGTTTAGAAATCGCATCTTAAAGTTCCCTTGATAAACGACTCTCTAGGATCAATTATAGGAACTTGCGAAAAGTTCTTGTTCTTAACCCGTGAGAGTTAAGACTTTCGCGTTTTATAGCTCCCTACATAAAAGCCTAGCAAAACTTGACTTAAACACGTTAAGGATACTGGCTAGAGTAAACTCGGATTGAGTCAAAAGATTCACAACGTTTGAAAATTAAAACCACTTATTAAACATTTGTTCTAATAAGGCAAGAAAATAACTATACAAAAATAAAAACTAATAGGCCAAAATAGATCAAAAATTTTTAAAAATGTTGAAAAATTGATTTTCCGGTTAAAATGAGGACAAATACAAGGAAAAGACCACTTAACTTCGATAGAAGTCCCCCCTACACTTAATATAAACATTGTCCTCAATGTTTAAGCATATGGGAGTAAACTCCCCTACACTTAGGACATTGTGCACTTTGTTTAAATCTCGCTAAGGAAAAGACAACTAAAGAGATTCCTATTTTAATAGTGAGAAAATATAAAATAGTGAATCGAAAAGAGTTTAGGATAGAACCGGGATAATGGAACAGGGAATCACGGGTCGTTAAGAATCATCAAGAGTGGATAATTGAAGCTCGAATCCCTGATTAAGAAGTGAGGAGAGGAAAGCAAACCAACGGGCCCCCCTACACTTATGGTAAAGAAAGCGAAAAGATAGATGCATGGGTTGCCTCCCAAGAAGCGCTTGATTTTTGTTAACCGAGTCGTGAGCCTGACTCGACCTTGATCATCAACGGAAGTAGCATGAAACATATCCACCAGGATCAAAGACATAGTTTTCATCCATCAATAAGCACGAGCTTAAGGCGAACAAGGCAAGCCAAAGAAGAGTAGGCAAGGTTCTCTTAAGCAGCGATGGAGCACGGTGGAAGCAAGTATGGTGAGGTGCAAGCAGATTTCCAATAATTCCAAAGATTTCTCCTTTTATTTCATCAGGTGGATACTGAGATGGCTGTAGAATGTCAATACCGGGGTCGAACACCTTTTCCTTCAAGGGAAAATAGCACTCAGGCTCAGCCGAGTGTGAAGAAGATCCGCAAAGAAGCACAACCTCGTCCTCAGAAGGAAGACAAAGAGGTGTCAAATCATAAGTGCAACGGATTTCGGTGTCGACCGGTTTCTTCTCCTTGGACAAAATGCTCTTCAAATCAAAAGTAGGATCAAGACGATAATCTTCAAAGTCCAAAGGAGGAGCATCACTCTCATGAGGGAAGTATGTGTTGAGAAATTCAGAAAAATCTTCCTCAAATGAATAATCGTCCAAAGTAGGATCGAGTGATGGCAGAGGATCTTCATCATGTGAAGAATCGCTCGAAAGAGTATCAGCCTCATCAAAATCATCAAAAGTGGGCATCTCGGGATACTCAGAAGTACAATCAAAATCATCCGAATCTGAGCTAGAATCATCATCATCATAAGCATCGAAGACCGGTTGAGAATCATAAATGGGAGAAGCGTCCAAAGTAGAGTGAGAATCATCCACATTATCTTCAAAGAGTGGATTATCAGTGGAAGACTCGAATAGAGGATTGTCATAGACGGTAAAGGCATCGAGCACATTTATCATATTCACTGATTCTCGGCCTCCAAAGGATTTGCCTGTAAGCTTCCCCATTTTAAAAACTTTTGAATCATCCCCGACTCGTAAGATTAACTCACCTTCGACCACATCTACTAAAGCTCGTCCGGTTCTCAAAAATGGCCGACCAAGTATTAAAGGAATACGAGGGTCCATTTCATAATCAACTACGACAAAATCGACCGGGAAAGTAAATGTGCCAACTTTGATGAACACATCTTCGGCTATACCAACGGGGTAAGCGAGAGTGCGGTTTGCAAGTTCGAGAGTCATCTTTGTTGGAATGAGATCGGGCAATGATAGTGTTTTCCAAACACTCAAAGGCATCAGATTAATACTAGCCCCGAGATCAGCAAGGGCAGTAAATTCTTCAGTTTTGTTGAACACGCAAGGCAACACAAAACGACCGGGATCTCCAAGCTTTTCCGAAAGTTCTCTAAGAAGAACTGCAGAGCAGTTTTCATTTAAGCGTGTGTTGGCGAGTTCAATCAGCTTCTCCTTCTTGCTAAGCAATTCCTTGAATGCTTTGACAAATTTCGGCATGTGGCACAGTGCTTCAACAAGGCTAATGTTGATGGTCATTTTAGATAGCATATCCACATATTTCGATACTTGACAGTCATTCTTGGTTAGCTCGTTGGTCTTGCCTATGCGAGAAGGGTATGGGATTCTGGGTTGATAGGGAGACGGTGAAGGTGTGGTTGGTAAAGGTTGTGATGTTGAAGGGTCCTTCCGAGATACATCGTCATTACGAGGCGGAGACGGTAATGGTGCACTACTACTAGGTGTAGGAGGAGTAGGGATACATGGTGGTGGAGGAGGTGTAGATGATGGTGGTGGGATAGGTGGATCGACAATGGTAATTCCACTACGCGTAGTTATAGCACTCACATTAGCTCGCGGATTAGTGACGGTGTTTGAAGGTAGAGAACCCGAAGAAGAAGAAGGTCGAGCTTCAGGCAAGAAACTAGCCAACAGATTCTTTAATTCAGTTGTTTGAGTGATGAAGGAGGATTGAAGATTATCATGAACCTCGGTTCTGATGTCATTACCTTGCTTCAAGATATCTCCTTTCAAATTGATTATTTGGCTCTGTAGATTCTTGATTTGCTCACCTTGAGTTCTCATGATGGTGTCAACATCGGGATTAATGGGTGGGTGTTGTTGGGTGGGTGGTTGATAAGGGTTAGAAGCACGAGGTGGGATTTGGTTGCTTCTATTGTAGTTGTTGGCGGGATTTTGGTTTTGAGGAGAAAAACCGGGTGAAAGGTAGTTGTTAGATCGGTAGCTCAGCAGATTTCTATCCCCTTGTTGTCTAGCTTGGTAATTTTTCGGTGAATAATTACCGTAGGCTGCATACACATTTTCCGGATTTCCTTGTGTCGAAGGACAATCGGTGTATGAGTGAGGACCGCCACATGTTTCACAAGGATTAGCAACCGCTTTAACTTGTTGTTGTTGGTTTGAAGCGAGAAACGTAATACTTTTGCTCATTTCGGCCATCATGCGGGTGAGTTCGGTCATCTCAGGGTTTGCTGAGGTTGAGGAAACATTGACTCTCGGGTTGTTCCTTGAAGAAGCAGAGGAATCCCAATTTTTGTGGTGAGTAGTCATGTTCTCAATTAACTCTCTACACCCCTCGGGTCTCCTTTTCATGAATGTGCCACCGGCGGCTGCATTAATCGTATCACGATCTCGAAAAGTCCAACCGTTGTAGAAAGTATCGATTAAGGTCACAGGGAGCATGTTGTGGTTTGGACATCTATCGATCAAGACATTGTATCGCTCCCAAGCATCAAAAAGAGATTCATCAGGGTCTTGCATGAAACCGCTGATCTGATTGCGAAGGCTTGTGACCATGGATGGTGGAAAGTAGCGCGATAGAAAGCGTTGAGTCATGTCATCCCAAGTGTGAATAGAATTCTTCGGGAGACTAATACAAGGCTTTTGACACCCTATATGAAAGTTCGTTATAGTTCCGAATCTTTTCGAATTGAAAACCGGTTTTAAGTGCGACTCAATCGTCTTTTGGTGAATCAAGAGAATGGTTTGGTTTGTTTATCTAATTTAAACTATTAGCAAGTAATTAAAGTGTCGTTGAGTAAATTAAAGCTTTGACAAAATTAAACTTAAAGTTAATCAATCGTAATAAAACAATTCATGTTCATCGGAATAAAAATAGCAACCATCGGAATGTCACTAACATTAACCATCGGAATAATCTAGTTCAGATCGGAATACTTAAGAAGCACTTCTGTCGCAATATGCATCTATCGGAATGCTGTTGTCGCAATGACTCTATCGAAAAACGGGCAGCACTTCGTCTTAACCAAGTCCTTAAGACCCGTCAGAATATGCGATCGCAATGTGCGATCGCAACCCAGATCGGAATAAGGGGATTAACCAACCGATCGCAAAGTAAAACCCTAATGGGTTATTGCGATCAAAAACCAAAACCTATCGGAATGTGGAGTAAACCGTCGGAATATGTGTCAAAACCCTAGGATTGCGATGGATGGAAACTGATTCCGAAATTTGTGGCAAGAGTGAATCTCAATAAGCAAACGCAATAAGCAAATCCAAACGGATCTTAAGCAATTCAAAAAGCTTAAATTTAACACTTCTAAAACATAAAATCAAGAACTTTATGAAATGAACTTTAAACTTACTAAATCCTTTTGCAAAATCCGAGAATCAATAAGCTAAGATTCGAATAAGCCAATAAGCATTATGAGCTTATGACCTAAACGTGTAAAAGCTTGTGTGTAAACCAAAAGATCAAACCTTTATTCACGAAAAGCATCAAATCATACGAGTGAGATGTGAAATTCGGATCAAAGGTAGAGTAAATCAAGAAGTGTAGAATGAGAATAAGGATCAAAAGCTTAAAATAGAACTTTGATTAATGAAATAAGCAATACAAAAAGTGTTTAATCTTGAAAGATTAAAAGAAAAAGATGAACTAGTGAGAGAAAGTTTAAGACTTTCTCTCTCTAAAAACTAGAAAGAAAACTAAAGAAATAAAAACTAGCTAACCCCCTCCTAATGTGATTAGGAGGGTATTTATAGGGAAGTGGGAGGCATGTGTGGTGCTTTCTTCTTTCTTTTTCTTCTCGACTCGATTTTAATTCTTCGTCTTTGTAGTCTCGGGATTTGAACTTGTCTTTTAATTTTCTTCTTCTATTAGACTTAAGTTCTTCGACTTCATTAAACTTCCGTCTTTAGACTTGCTCTTCGATAAATCTCCAGAATAGGTCTTGGACATCCGTTCTTTAAGCACTCTTGATCTTTTGACTTCGTCTTTTCCCGTTTTCTTCGATAAAAGCCCGTGAAAGCCCGTGTTTTCTCCCTTTTTCATCTTTTGGTCCTAAAACACAATAAAAACACAAACCACGCATAATTCCGACTTTTACGACATAAATCACACGTTTTGGTCTTGTTATTATTGGAAATAAGTGGTAAAAGGATAAGTGTTTTCACACTTATTAAATCCCCTACACTTGACCATTGCAATGCCCTCATGCAATGCATTTAATTTTAAGCACGGTTTACATTTCCCATCATAAATAACCTACCTTGGCCTTTATTAAATACTAGAGATGAAAAGATAGAAACAAGTAAATAAATTAAAAACATACATTGATTTTGGCAGCCATGAACGTTTATCATCCTCAAGTTTCACGTTCCCCATACCAAGCTTAAAAACGAGATCATTGTTATTATAAGTTAGCAAACTATCACGAACTCATGTGGGCCAATTATTCACTTAGACTCCCTTATTCCTAGGTGTATCTCTTATATTTTATTTTTGTCTTGAATGATCACAAGGATGCATTGTTTGACTTATTTCGATAGTTATTTAGTCCGAAAATAAGGTGAACGATTTAATCAATAGTTAGCTAAAAGACCAAATCTTTTAAAACTGCTTCTCGGGATATCAGAAAGTTCATATCTTGGCATAACTTGGTTCGCGATTTGAGACCTTTCTCGGGCCGATATTTGGCAGCGACTTCATACTTCGAATCTTCGAGAGACGTTCTTGAAATTACGGTCTTCTCTTCATAATAGGAATTTCTTCACTTGAAGTTTTTGAGAGATTCTTCATCTTTGGACCACGACTTCTTCATTTTTCTCCAATCTTTATTTTGGACTTAGATATACAACGATCCGCCTCCTTTTAGGACTTGGATCTATTTATCCTCATACCTTGTTAGGGTCTTTTCGGATAGACTTCTCCATGACTTTTGGGGAGTTCTTGCTTTTCGTCGTGTGTCTCGATCCTTCATATTGATTTTTGATAAATGATTCTTCACATCACTTTTGGATCTTTAGCAACAAAATGTAGCCCTCATGCCTTGTTAGGGCCTTTTCGGACTCGCCAATCTTCGCGCCCCGCTTCATAAGTTATGCCTTGGCTATGAACTCTCGTCATTACCGAGCAACTTTTAAACGATCTGGGGCTAAAAGCTAAGTAACCTTTTAAATCATACAACCTTATTTATTAGCAGATTAATTTATTAGCAAGCGGAGGGAGAATAGGCTCATAATTAACTCACATAAATTCACGAAAGAATGCCGAACTTATAATTGACTCTATCATCTCTCGTTCTCCACAGTTTAAAATCTCAAGGAATGAGACTCGTGGATGCTTAGCCTATTAAATCAAAGTTTTGGGTTTTCGAGTCGCCTATAGGATCTTGCAAATTCTTAGACTTTTTCAAGTTTTAGAAATCGCATTTTAAAGTTCCCTTGATAAACGACTCTCTAGGATCAATTATAGGAACTTGCGAAAAGTTCTTGTTCTTAACCCGTGAGAGTTAAGACTTTCGCGTTTTATAGCTCCCTATATAAAAGCCTAGCGAAACTTGACTTAAACACGTTAAGGATACTAGCTAGAGTAAACTTAGGCAAGTAAACTCGGGTTGAGTCAAAATGTTCACGACTAAGAAAAATCTAAAACCACTTTATTGAAAATTTATTCTCGCAACGGAAATATAACAAAGGTAAATACAACTATACAATAGGCCAAAATAGATTAAAATTTTTGAAAAATGTCGAAAAATCAAATTTTCCGGTTAAAATGAGGGCAAATTCATGGAAAAGACCACTTACTTCGATAGAAGTCCCCCCTACACTTGAGATAAACATTGTCCTCAATGTTTAAGCATGTGGGAGTAAACTCCCCTACACTTAGGACATTGTGCACTTTGTTTAAATCTTGCTAAGGAAAGGATAACTAAAGTGAATTCAATGTGAACATATAGAATATGAAATATTGAATCACAAGAGTTTAGGATAGAACCGGGAAGATGGAAAACACGGTATCACGGTTCGTCAAAAGTCATCAAGATGCTCTCTGAAGCTTTAATCCCTGCACAGCACAAGAAACAAGACAACAAACATATGCGGGGCTCCCCCTACACTTATTGTAAAAGCAGTAAAAGATAGAACACAGGTTGCCTCCCGAGAAGCGCTTGTTTTTGTTCACCGAGTCATGAGCCTGACTCGACCCAATTTTAGTTCATGGGGAACGTGGTGAGGGATGGAATCATCTCGTGGGAGATGTCCTCACCAAAGTACAGCTTCAAACGCTGGCCATTCACCTTGAAATTGGGCCCATTCGGCTGAGAAAGCTCAATGGTCCCATACGGAAAGACTTTGGCGACGGTGAATGGACCAGACCAGCGGCTCTTCAACTTGCCAGAGAAGATCTTCAACCGAGAGTTAAAGAGTAAGACTTGATCACCAACGTTGAACTCTCGGTTCTTGATTTTAGCATCGTGGATAATCTTGGTCTTCTCCTTGTAGATCAATGAGTTCTCGTAAGCTTGATTCCTTAGTTCTTGTAGCTCGTTGAGTTGAATCTTTCGAAAATCACCGGCTTTGTTGATGTCGAAGTTAGCCCACTTCAAGGCCCAGTACGCCTTATGTTCCAGCTCGATGGTAGGTGGCAAGCTTTCCCGTACACAAGACGATAAGGTGTACAACCGATCGGGGTCTTGTAAGCAGTACGGAAAGCCCACAGAGCATCATCTAACTTATCGGCCCACGCGGCACGATGCTCTCCCATAGTACGCTCCAAAATTCTCTTCAAGCCACGATTGGAAATTTCGGCTTGCCCATTGGTTTGGGGATGATAAGCGGTGGAAAGACGGTGATTGACACCATACTTTGCCATGACTCGTGCAAATTGATCGTTGCAAAAATGAGTCCCGCGGTCACTGATGATAGCACGAGGAACGCCAAATCGAGCGAAAAGCTGCTTCAAAAAGTTCACAACCACCCTCGCATCATTCGTAGGAAGAGCCTTAGCTTCAACCCATTTAGAGACGTAGTCGACAGCGACGAGGATGTACTTGTTCCCTTTGGAGGATGGAAATGGCCCCATAAAGTCGATGCCCCATACATCAAAGATTTCACATTCCTGTATGAAATTTTGAGGCATCTCATCCTTATTTGTGATCTTGCCTTGACGTTGGCAAGCATCACAGTGCTTAACCATTTCGTGAGCGTCACGATAAATGGTGGGCCAATAGAATCCAGAATCAAACACTTTTTTAGCGGTGTAGTTGGGACCAAAGTGACCACCGGTGGGTCCTTTGTGGCAAGCTTGGAGGATGTCAAAAGCTGCCGGTCCGTCAACACATCGACGAATAATCAGATCAGCACACTGTTTGAATAGATAAGGGTCATCCCAAAAGTAAGTCTTAACATCATTCAAGAACTTCTTCTTTTGTTGGGATGTTAACCCTTGGATGAGAATACCACCCGCTAAGTAGTTTGCAATGTCCGCAAACCATGGGGTGCCATCAAGATTGAGATTTATAGACATTAGAGTCTCCAGGGGGAAAGAGTCATTGATCTCTTTGTTTGGATGATCCCCCTGATATGGATCCTCAAGTCGACTCAAATGATCCGCGGCCAGGTTTTCGGCTCCCTTCTTGTCACGAATTTCAATGTTGAATTCTTGAAGGAGCAAAACCCAGCGAAGAAGCCTTGGCTTAGAATCGTTCTTAGTCATCAAGTACTTCAACGCGGAATGGTCCGTGTATACGATGGTGGTTGATAGAACAAGGTAGGGGCGGAATTTTTCAAAAGCATAGACAACAGCTAAAAGCTCTTTTTCGGTTGTTGTATAATGCAATTGAGCCCCCGTCATTGTTTTGCTAGCATAGTGGATTGGTTGGAAGTGTTTATTCACTCTTTGGCCCAAAACCGCACCAATAGCAAAATCGCTAGCATCGCACATCAATTCAAAAGGCAGCTCCCAATTAGGGGTAACCAAGACCGGTGCCTTAGTTAGCTTGTCCTTAAGAAGATTGAAGGCTTCGAGACACTCTTTAGAAAAGATAAAAGGAGTATCTTTTTCCAAGAGGTGGGTCATCGGGCGAGCGATTTTAGAGAAATCTTGAATGAATATACGATAGAAGCCCGCATGACCCAGAAAGCTTCTCACACCCTTCACGGTTGAAGGTGGAGGTAATTTGGCTATGACATCAACTTTAGCACGGTCGACTTCAAGACCGGCTTTAGAGATTTTGTGTCCTAGCACAATGCCTTCTTTTACCATAAAATGGCATTTTTCCCAATTCAGAACAAGGCGAGTGTCTTCGCACCGCTTAAGCATACGTTCCAAATTGGCAAGGCAAGCAGAGAAGGAATCCCCGAAGACCGAGAAATCATCCATGAAGACTTCCATGGTTTTCTCAACCATATCATGAAAGATAGCCAACATGCACCTTTGGAAAGTCCCGGGGGCATTGCATAAGCCAAAAGGCATTCGTTTATAAGCAAATGTGCCGTAGGGACAAGTGAATGTTGTTTTTTCTTGATCTTGGGGATCGATGGGTATTTGAAAATAACCCGAGAAACCATCAAGAAAGCAGTAATATTCATTACCCGCTAGACGTTCAAGCATTTGGTCCATAAAAGGTAGAGGGAAATGATCCTTTCTTGTGGCATCATTGAGTTTGCGGTAGTCTATACAAACTCTCCACCCAGTAACGAGACGGGTAGGAATTAACTCGTTGTTTGCATTGGGCACAACGGTGATTCCACCTTTCTTAGGCACACAATGGACTGGACTAACCCACGGTGAATCCGAAATAGGGTAAATCATACCCGCATCAAGAAGTTTGATAACCTCTTTTTTGATGACTTCATGTATTTTAGGATTCACCCTTCGTTGACTTTGAATTGTGGGCTTAAAGTCGTCCTCCATGAGAATTTTATGTGTGCAGAAATGAGGATCAATTCCACGAATGTCCGAGATTTTCCAAGCGATAGCTCTTTTATGCTTCTTTAATACAGCGACAAGGCGTTCTTTTTCGTCTTCTTTCAGATCCTTTGCGATGATGACCGGTAGCTTCTCGTCGTCTTCCAGAAAAACGTACTCAAGATGAGGCGGTAGGTCCTTAAGCTCGAGAGTCGGAGGATCCTCAGTAGATGGCGGAACTAACGATGGATCATCATTAGTCACCTCTTTAGGAGCAGGAGGAGACAACGGGTCCTCATTGAGAAGTCTCTCAATAGTACTAATGTCTTCATCCCAATTTGTGGACAAATTATCATACTTAATATCAAGAGGACCCAAGCTAGCTTCGAAGTCATCCAAGTCACTTTCTCCGAAAGGAGTCAATGCTGGAGCAATTGAGGCAACGGTCTCAACATTGGGTAGAGAAGAAAGAGTACTTTTGCAAGCATCATGAAAGTGTTCTTCACAAGCCTTATCGAGAACATCAATAGCATTAACGCTCTCATATGAATAAGGTTGCTTAGAAATCTTACCCATGTTGAAGACAATTTGATCGTCACCAACTCTCATGATTATTTCGCCCGCGGCTACATCAATAAGAGTGCGACCGGTCCTCAGAAAGGGGCGTCCAACGATTAATGGAACACGGGGATCCATCTCGTAATCAACGACGACAAAATCCGCCGGGAAGGTGAATTTGTCGACGCCAACAAAGACATCTTCGGCTATCCCCACTGGATAAGCAACCGTACGGTTGGCTAATTCCAAAGTCATTTTAGTGGGGACTAGCTCGGGGAGAGATAATTGCTTCCAGACACTTAAAGGCATTAAGTTTATACTGGCACCTAGATCAGCTAGGGCCATGCAATTCTCTACTCCCGGGAAGTTGCAAGGAATCAAGAAGCGACCCGGATCACCAAGTTTGGTGGGCAATTGCCTTAAGAGCACTGCGGAGCAATTCTCATTAAGTTGGGTCTGAGCAATGTCAAGAAGCTTTTCTTTATCACTTAAAAGATCTTTAAACATCTTAGCGTATTTGGGCATGTGAGCGAGAGCCTCGGCAAAGGAGATGTTAAAATTCAGTTGTTTGAACATTTTAAGGAAGTTCGAAACCTGAATATCATCCTTGCTCTTTTGCTTCTCTTTCCTCAACCTTGAAGGATAAGGTATATTGGATGAAGAAGAAGGCTTTAAGGGAATAGGATCACTCACAACCACGGGTGGTGGGGAAATGGGGATAGAAGGTGAAGGAGGTGAAGAAAGTTGCTCTTTTTCCTTGTTCACAATCACCGGTGGAGGTGTAGGAAGCTCGGGTTCCATATAACCTTTTCCACTTCGAGTGGTGATTGCTTTCATCTCCCCTCTTGGATTCGCAACGGTATTACTCGGAAGAGTACCCGAAGAAGAGGATTGATTACTTTGGATGAGCGAACCAATCATATCACGAAGGTGAAGAGCTTGATTATTGAAAGAGTTTTGCATGTTGGCATTAATATCATTGCTGTGTTTGGCCATATCATTCCTTAGCTCGGCTCGAATATCGCTCCCTTGTTTCACCATGTCATTCTTCAAGTTGACAAATTGACTCTGAAGATTCGTCACCATCTCACGATTAGTCTTCATGAACGTCTCGACGTCTTGAGTTACGGCCATCGGTTGATTGAGAGGTGGAGCTTGGTAAGCTTGAGAATTTCCTTGAGTTGGGTATGGGTTTCTTTGGGATTGATATTGATTTTGAGCACGAGGTTGGGATTGGTTGTTTCGGTTGTAGCTTTGTTGTTGGTTTTGGTTCGCAGGAGGGAAACCAGGAGGAGCAAGATAATTGTTGGAACGATAACTTAGCAAGTTACGGTCTCCTTGAGGGCGAGCTTGATAGCCTCCCGTGGGATAAGTACCATATGCTGCGTTAACGTCTTCAGAATAATTGCCGTGAGTAGAAGGACACTCATTGTAGGAATGAGGACCACCACATGTGTCACAAGAGATAACAACGGCTTTAGCTTGTTGAGTTTGGTTAGAAGTCAAAATTTGGAGACTTTTGTTGATATCAAGAATAGCACGTTCCAAAATAGACGGGTTGGTGGTGGAAGAAGTAGATGAAACATTGACTCTCTGATTAGATCTTGAGGATGCGGAAGAATCCCAATTGTTGTGGTGAGTAGTCATGTTTTCAATCAACTCTCGACACTCCTCCGGTCTCCTTTTCATAAAAGTACCACCGGCGGCGGCATTGATCGTGTCACGATCACGAAAAGTGAGACCATTGTAGAAGGTGTCAATGAGAGTGACGGGGAGCATATTGTGATTAGGACAGCGGTCGATCAAATCATTGTAACGTTCCCAAGCATCAAAAAGCGATTCATCATTCTCTTGCATAAATCCACTGATTTGGTTACGAAGGCTAGTGACCATGGATGGGGGAAAGTAGCGCGACAAAAAGCGTTGAGTCATGTCGTTCCATGTATGAATAGAATTCTTAGGAAGACGGTCAAACCATTTTTCGGCATGGTGAGAAAGCGAGTGTGGAAAAAGTTGGAGGCGAAGGTCATCCATAGAAACACTGGGGCACTTCATGCTTTGGGTAATGGTAATGAATTTGTCGAGGTGTTTGTTGGCATCATCATCCGGAATTCCACGAAATGGGTTCGTTTGCACTTGTTGTATCATATGATGCTTCAACGAAAACTCCTGAGCCGTGACGTGCATTGGCGCAATCGGGCCTCCGCGTCCGTTCATGGTGGGTTGGCACAATTCCTCCATGGTTCGTAAATCAGGTAGAAGGACATTGTTGTTGTTGTTATTGTTGTGGTTGTTATTCAAATTATTTTGAGGTGGGTGATTATTATTGTTGTTAACACCAGCCATATCTAAATCTTCACGATTCTCGGGCTCAGAATAGTTTGTAGATCTAGTACGCATGCACCTGCAGAAGAAAAATATACACAAGAAATATCTATATAATCTTTTTGGTTTTTATGGGTTTTTTAATGTTTTTGTATTTTTGAAAAGTTTTATAATTTTTATGGATTTTTGAAAATTTTTATAGCAATGAAAATAACGTTCAAAGAACGGATCCCAAAATTCAATGCGTCTCTCACTAAAAACCGTTTATCTTAACGAAAAGAGCCGGCAGCGGCGCCATTTAATACAAGGCTTTTGACACCCTATATGAAAGTTCGTTATAGTTCCGAATCTTTTCGAATTGAAAACCGGTTTTAAGTGCGACTCAATCGTCTTTTGGTGAATCAAGAGAATGGTTTGGTTTGTTTATCTAATTTAAACTATTAGCAAGTAATTAAAGTGTCGTTGAGTAAATTAAAGCTTTGACAAAATTAAACTTAAAGTTAATCAATCGTAATAAAACAATTCATGTTCATCGGAATAAAAATAGCAACCATCGGAATGTCACTAACATTAACCATCGGAATAATCTAGTTCAGATCGGAATACTTAAGAAGCACTTCTGTCGCAATATGCATCTATCGGAATGCTGTTGTCGCAATGACTCTATCGAAAAACGGGCAGCACTTCGTCTTAACCAAGTCCTTAAGACCCGTCGGAATATGCGATCGCAATGTGCGATCGCAACCCAGATCGGAATAAGGGGATTAACCAACCGATCGCAAAGTAAAACCCTAATGGGTTATTGCGATCAAAAACCAAAACCTATCGGAATGTGGAGTAAACCGTCGGAATATGTGTCAAAACCCTAGGATTGCGATGGATGGAAACTGATTCCGAAATTTGTGGCAAGAGTGAATCTCAATAAGCAAACGCAATAAGCAAATCCAAACGGATCTTAAGCAATTCAAAAAGCTTAAATTTAACACTTCTAAAACATAAAATCAAGAACTTTATGAAATGAACTTTAAACTTACTAAATCCTTTTGCAAAATCCAAGAATCAATAAGCTAAGATTCGAATAAGCCAATAAGCATTATGAGCTTATGACCTAAACGTGTAAAAGCTTGTGTGTAAACCAAAAGATCAAACCTTTATTCACGAAAAGCATCAAATCATACGAGTGAGATGTGAAATTCGGATCAAAGGTAGAGTAAATCAAGAAGTGTAGAATGAGAATAAGGATCAAAAGCTTAAAATAGAACTTTGATTAATGAAATAAGCAATACAAAAAGTGTTTAATCTTGAAAGATTAAAAGAAAAAGATGAACTAGTGAGAGAAAGTTTAAGACTTTCTCTCTCTAAAAACTAGAAAGAAAACTAAAGAAATAAAAACTAGCTAACCCCCTCCTAATGTGATTAGGAGGGTATTTATAGGGAAGTGGGAGGCATGTGTGGTGCTTTCTTCTTTCTTTTTCTTCTCGACTCGATTTTAATTCTTCGTCTTTGTAGTCTCGGGATTTGAACTTGTCTTTTAATTTTCTTCTTCTATTAGACTTAAGTTCTTCGACTTCATTAAACTTCCGTCTTTAGACTTGCTCTTCGATAAATCTCCAGAATAGGTCTTGGACATCCGTTCTTTAAGCACTCTTGATCTTTTGACTTCGTCTTTTCCCGTTTTCTTTGATAAAAGCCCGTGAAAGCCCGTTTTTTCTCCCTTTTTCATCTTTTGGTCCTAAAACACAATAAAAACACAAACCACGCATAATTCCGACTTTTACGACATAAATCACACGTTTTGGTCTTGTTATTATTGGAAATAAGTGGTAAAAGGATAAGTGTTTTCACACTTATTAGAGACGATCAAACCATTTATCGGCATGATGCGATAAAGTATGTGGGAAGAGTTGTAGGCGAAGTACATCCATTGTGGCACCAGGCAACTTCATGCTTTGGGTGATTGTAATGAACTTGTCGAGGTGTTTGTTGGCATCATCATCAGGCAATCCTCTAAATGGGTTTGTTTGCACTTGCTGAATCATGTGGTGCTTCAACGAAAACTCAGGAGCGTTGATTTGCATCGGCGCAATCGATCCTCCTCGTCCAAACATTGTTGGTTGACAAAGTTCCTCCATGGTCCGAAGATCGGGCTGTGGAAGAGCATTGTTGTTATTATTATTATGGAGGTTCGGTGGAATGTTGTTGTTGTTAACACCTGCCATATCTAAATCTTCTTGAGGCTCGGGCTCTTGATAATTAGAAGATCTAGTACGCATACACCTGAAAATGCAAAAGAAAACAAAACCAAACACAAAAACAATATATATACACAATAAAGATAAAATCTTTTTGGATTTTTGAACTTTTTAATTTTTATGGTTTTTTTAGTTTTTTTAATTTTTATGATTTTTTGAATTTTTTAGGCAAGAAAAATAACGCTCACAAGTGAACGGATCCCAAAAAGCAACGTGTCTCTCACAGAAAACTGTTGATCTTAACGAAAAGAGTCGGCAGCGGCGCCATTTGATAACTAGATTTTACTCAGGTTAAAAAGTTCTTTGTCGTGTGTCTCTTCGAATTGAAAAACTAGTGTTTAATGTGTGACTCTATTATTTTTGGTGAAAAAGAATATTTTGGTTGTTTTTAAAGTAAAAGGTGCGAAACAATTAAAGTAACGGTGCTCTTAAAGTAAATCTAAGTCTAATTAAAATAAAGGTGCAAGTATTTAAAAACGTGACTGAAATTAAAGGGCATTAAAGTAAATGATGCAAACTTAATTCTAATTAAGGCAAACTTAAAACGCGACTAAAACTTAAACTAAGGCAAGACTAAAATAAAGCTAAAGGCAAATAATCTTAAAGTGCAATTAAATAAAAGGCAGGAAAAATAAAGCTTGAAAATAAAAATCAAAGACAAAAGCTAATAAGAACCTGAAAACAGCTCATTCGGAATAAACCTTCGTTTGGAACAATCACTCGTCCGGAATGTCACATTCGGTTGAAATGATTCTTCTTCGCTAGGAATATTACCAAAATCCTTGATCCGGAACTAATTGATATGAATATGTCACTTATCCAAAACAATCCTTCGTTCGGAACTTTACTGATTCGGAACTTCTAAATTTTGCCTTGATTCGGAACTATTTGGTCACCCTTGATTCGGAAGTTTCCGAATGAACCTCCTTGATTCGGAAGTTTAAAACTTCCGAATGAACAAACACTGACCCGGAACTAGCTCCTTGATTCGGAAGTTTATTCGGAACTTTTAAGTTCCGAATGAACAGCCCTTGGTTCAGAACTATGTAAACTTCCGAATGAATGATCACTGATCCGGAACTTTCGAGTTCCGAATGAACAGTGCTTGATCCGGAACTTTTGAGTTCCGAATGAAGCTTTTCTGGTTCGGAACTTTTGAGTTCCGAATGAATGACTATTGGTTCGGAAGTTAACCTTCGTCCGGAACTTTGAATGTTCCGGATGAACAAGTTTGGCTCGGAACTTTTGCTGATCTCAAATCTTCCGGATGAACCCTTGATTCGGAACTTTGGAAGTTCCGAATGAACAAACTCCCTTGTCTTGATTCGGAAGATTTCACCTGGAAAGATCAGATACACAACAAACTCCCCCGAAGAACAAGGGATTACAGACAAACACGATCTAACACAAAATTCAACCAAAATCAACACAAAGATTAATCTAAACAGTAACGAACCAACAGTAACATCAACAAACAATTAAAAACAAGAAATTTAACAACTTTAACCACAATAATCAACAATCACTTGGATCAAAATAAAAGCATGAACATGAACATAAACATAAACACATAAATTAAAGATTAAGAAAGGTAGATAAGAGATTGACAAGATAAAGTAAAGATTGACAATAATTAAATGAAAACTTACTTGAAATTAAATGAATTAAAGGTGCAAGACAAGGTATTTAAATTTGACAAGAAATTAAATGACAAGGTATTTAAATGGTGGAAGAGCTAATTGTCACACTTAGCCAACAAAATGAAATGTAAACAACTAATGACTATTTATAGGGGAGGATTAGGAAGCTTCCTCCCCTCTTTCATTTCTTCTTAATTACAAGCTTAAGTCCCTCCTTTTATTAATCTTCATTAATTGCGTCATTAGTCCTTTTCTTCTAATCTTCTTTAAACTTGGACTTAAGGGAATTTTGGCTTCGGGATTTCTTCGAACTCGTCTTTAAATTCTTCAATAAAATAGACTTGAATTCTTCGGCTTTTGATAAACTTCCGTCTTTTGACTTTTTCTTCGATAAATCTTCAGAATTGATCGTGGACTTCCGTTCTTTTTGCACTCTTGACTTCTTGACTTCGTCTTTTATCCTTTTCTTCAATAAAAGTCCGTAAATGCCCGTGAATGTTCGTGTTTTCTCCACTTTTCACCTTTTCATCCTAAATCACAACAAAAACACAAACCACGCATAATTCCGACATAAAAGACATAAAATACACGTTTTGGTCCGGTTATTACTGTAATTAAGTGATAGAAAAGATGGGTGTTTACACACCTATCACCTACAAACATCAAACAAGCTGTTAGCCTAAAAATATTGAGTCAAAGAAGAATGTTCGGTCATATGTTTATTATGTATCGTATTTTAGAAAGTTATAATAGGTAGTAGGTTAGTCGTGTTTTACGGGCTTAACTTTAAGCTAAAGTTCGTTCATAAGTGACTATAGCCTAAAAGGAAAGCCCGACCCATTAATATATAGCCCATACAAGCCCGCATATTGGTGGACTATATATACACACCTCCTAGCATGTTAGGAGGTGGTTGGCTCATTTTTTCATTCTCTCTCAATCTAATATTCACAAAGTTTCCAACCATTCTCTCTCTTTTCTCTCTTTACTTTCTCTCTCTAGAATTATCTATCTTTTATCTATTTTTCTTGTTTAATCATCACATATCTATGAGACAACAATTGGTATCAATCGCCATGGGGTAGATTAGTGATTTGTTTTGTTATTGATTGTGTTCGTGGGTTTTTCAAGATCAACACCTCACGTCTCAAATTTTTTTGTGTTTTCCGTGCTCTAAATCTTGATATAAATCTCCTACATACTTGTGTTAGGGGTTGGGTGTTTTGGATTGGTTAAAATCACGGTTTCTAAGCAAAAAATATCATTTTTACTCATTTTTCACGAAACAGTAACCATATTGTGACACTTGTGCTTGAAAATTCATCGCAATGTACTAGGGTTTCTATATTGCGACACATATTGCGATAGTTATTGCGATAGGGTTTAACTTTGGTATTGCGACAGATATTCCGTTGGTATTGCGACAAGTGTTGGTATTGCGATAGGTGTTGGTATTGCGACAGGTGTTAGTATTGCGACAAGTGTTGGTATTGCAACAGGTGTTGGTATTGCGACAGGTGTTAGGATTGCGACAAGTGTTGGTATTGCGACAAGTGTTGGTATTGTGACAGGTATTGGTATTGCGACAGGTGTTGACATTGGAAGAGTATAATAATGAGAACATTGCGAAGGTTTGATAACATTGCGAAGCTATGAGAACATTGCGAAGATTGGAGGATTTTTTTTAACATTCCGAAGATACACATTATTCTAAAAATACACTTAATTTTTTTTGTGTTTTTTGGTCTTGGATAATTTTTTGGTTTTTCGAGAACATTTTTAAGGGATTTCAACACTTTTTCTCTTCAACAACAATCACTATAACATCTACTTAAGATTCGTATTCACTTCATAATTTCAGAGAATATTGACATGGATTCTACTATAGAATATCGTGTGACGGACAACAACATCATTGTGGCGGGTAACAAAGAGAGAACACCAATGCTTGTGTCTGGTCGATATAATCAATGGCAATCCCGTTTTCTACGTTATCTTGACACAAAACCTAACGATGATGCTTTAAGGAAATGCATTTTTGATGGACCCTATAAATTCTCAAGGGTACAAGTTCCTACAGGACCAGCCACAGACATAACTAATGAACAACCCGCATATGAACGTGATGAAAAGAGAAAAGACCTCACACCAGAGAACCGTGCTTGGTTTGATGCAGAGAAGGAAGCAGTCTACTTAATTCTTAGTGGCATTGGAGATGATATTTATTCCCCGGTTGATGCATGCCCTACTGCTAAAGAAATATGGACGGTTATTGAAAGATTGCAACAAGGTGAATCACTTAACAAACAAGATGTAAAAACTAAGATGTTTTGGAACTTTGGCAAGTTTACTTCAAAGGATGTAGAATCAATTGATTCTTATTACTCGCGATTCTACAAAAAGATGAATGACATGACCTGAAACAACTTGCAAGTTTCCACCATGCAAGTCATGTCCAATTTCTTTAGCAACTTCAACCATAGTGGACACGGTTTGTCACCTTGGTGAAACAACAACAAAAGTTAGACAAAGTTTCATATCACACGCTCTTTGACATTTTGAAACAATTTCAGAATGAGGCAAACAGACTTCAAGTTGAACGTGTTGCAAAAGTTTCAAATACACTTGCTTTGGTGTCTACCACTCAACATTACCCAGATTATCGTACTCGTGCTCTAAAGACCTACTCTACTCAATCATCATCACCACGATCATCCATTGTTTCTAAGTCACATGCTCCAACAAGATCACGAGGCAAAGAAGTTGCAAGAGCGCCATCACCCACACCTGAGCCATCATCTGAAGAAGACAGTGATGAAGAACAAGCTCACAAGGATAGGGAATTCAAGCAACAAATGGCTTTCATTATGAAACAATACAGGAAAATCTACAAACCTACCAACAATAACCTCAGAACATCATCAAACAAGAGGAACAACTATGCTCAAAGTCCTCCAAGGAATGACACACGAAGGCGTGCTGATAGTCCTCCAAAGTATGATCAACAACCCGCTAAGTATGATAATCAGAGGGTTGCTACTGTTGTTTGAAATAGGGAAACTGTTGGTACTCAAGTTGTGCAACAAAGTGGGATTCAGTGTTTTTAGCCGAGGTTTTTGGCATTTGGCTAGGGAATGCCGGCAGCCAAAGAGGGTTAAATATTATGGTTATCATAAGGAAAATATGTTGCTATGTAAGAACATGGAAGCTGGGATCAAGTATCAGCTGAGGAAGGAGAAATGCTTGACGACACAGATGATGAACTCTCCGACCAAGAACTCGAGGCACATTATTCATACATGGCAAAGATTCATGAGGTCCTTAACGTCACTGAAGATGACAATGGTCCTATCTTTGATACCGAGCCAATTGATAAGGTACAAGATGATGATGAATATAATGTGTTTGGTAATACACATGAGCATAGTGATCTACCAACAACAATTACTGACACGTGTATGATGGAAACGGTTGATAGCAATACCACACCTGATTCATCAGACATGTGCAATAATGAGTTTGAGGATGATCAACATGCAAATGAGTATGATGACGAGGAGCGTGTCGCGCTTGCTAATTTAATTGCTAGTTTACAAAAAGATGTCAATGAAAATAGAAAGAATCAAAAGCAATTAAAGAAGACAAACGCAGCGCTCACTCAAAACTTTGAAGAATGCAAAGCCGCTCTTATAAAATCTAGTGAGACCATTGATAGTTATAGGGCTCAACTTCTTCAAAGAGACAAAGAGATTGAGGGATCCAAAGGTCGTTTAATTAACGTTAAAAAGGCCGATTTTAAAAATAAATACAACGAAGCTATTGCCTTTTTAACTAAAGAAAAACGTTAATTTAATGTTTTATTAAGTGATGAACATCAAAAAACGTACCTTTCCACAACAAAAGTTAACGAACTTGAATAAAGGATTTCTATGAATACCACCGATTCTACTAAAATTCTTGACGAAAAGAAACAAGAGGTTGAAAAATTAAAACAAGATTTCAAAAATAGACAAGGCAAAGATACTGAAAAAGTAATGGAACTCGAAGAAAAAGTCGATTTTTTGAAAAAAGTTGTTTATAAAACGCATGACTCTATTCAAACTATAAGAATGATAGCACCTCGGTCATTTTTTAGGGGTCAAGCTAGTTTTGAAAGTCCCAAGTACCTCGAACAAACTCAAGCTGCGAACCCTTACTTATATCTTGATGAATCCGAATGGATCGATCATGATTGCCTAGTAGTTAGGCTCGATAGTGAAGAAACGTCCCTTTGGGATGAGGAGAGTAGATCACCGGTCAATAAAGATTTTGTGAAACCATATAATTATGCTTATGAAAACAGTCTTTATGATCTTTTCACTCCACAAAAAAAGAAGTCTCGTGAGGAATTATTTCTTGAAAGCAAACAACGAAGAATTCAATGGAAGAAAATGTTTGCCACTAAGAAATTAAATGTTTCTAAATATATTAATTATTTTCCTCTTGATGTTTCTAAAAGCAAAAGTAGAAAAACACTTGGTATTCTTAAACATCACTTTGATAATGTTAAATCAATTGTTGAAAGAGATTGGCAAAAACGTGAAAATGATAAGTGGAAAACAGAGATTCCTCACGATATAATTGTGCTTATGAAAGAACTTTTAATATCAAATACGAAGATAATACAAGAAAATGTTCTTGAGTTTGAAAAATTAATTCGGTCTGAAATGTTTGATGATTTGAAATATGTTGAGTCTCTTGAAAAAGAAATTGATGAACTTCAAAATGACAAATCAGAGTTTTCAAACGAATATGATCTACTCTTAGAAGAATGTCACTCCAAAGATATTTTATTTATTACTCTTCAATCTTGTGCTGATATCGATGAATATTCTGATGTTGCATGAAAATATATTGATAAGATCAAAGGGTGTGAACGGCTTGAAACTGAGCTTTCGAAACGTAAAGAAAATGCTGATAAAAAAGCTTTTGAGTTACTTCAACACAAAACTGATTTCCTTCAAAAACATTGTCATTCTCTTGAACTTGCTTTTCAAAAAGACATCAAAAGTTTTACACATGATAAAAAATTGCAATAAAAACTTTCCCAAATGTGTCGAGAAATGAATGAAAAGTGTTTAGAAATTAAAGATTTGTAAGATCAGTTACAAGAAAGGAACATAGCGATCGAAGAGTTGAAGAAACTCGTCGCTAAGATGGATGGGAAAATTGTGGAACCTAGTGTTAAGAAACCTGTTGTAAGACAACCCAATGCGCACAAACTAACTAAACCCTCTGTCTTGGGAAAACCATCCGTTTTCTCCAATTCTGCATTTGCAAAACCTGGGTTTGCCACTGTAAAACCCGCATTTAAATACCATGAACAATACACATGAACAGTGAACATACAAAAATACGGTAAAATTAAAACTTTCCATTTATAATATAATTCACGTGACACGATATTTAATAACATGTAATTACGTTTATATATTATAAATGTATTACGATCACGACATATAAAATGCATGATAATTAAATACGGATGAACATGTAAATAATGACTCGGAAAAAAGCTACGGGTTTTCCCCGTGGGATCCCTTTAGGTCGCGGCTAAGACAAAAGAAAAGGAAAAGATGGGCTTGGCCCATGACCCAACTTAAACCATGTTAAACAAAAAAACAGGAAAACATTAAACATAATTTTTAGGTTACAGAAAAGTTATCCTTGCCTCCTTTTGTCCTCTCTTGCCGCCGGCTACATCAAACCACAAGGAAGAACCGGACGATTTTTGCTACTTAGTTTTTATGTGTACGTGATCGTGATCTTAATATTTTCTTCCACGTGTTCGGTAAATCAAAAACCTTCTTTTCTTTTTAATTCTTTGTTGAATTCATGTTCTTATTTTTAATTAATCATAAAAATAATTGATATAAAACATGGGGATTAATTAAAACATGAAAAGGGGGTGTTTGGTTCGTGTTTTGGTTCGGCCGAGACACCACCGAGAGCCATGGGGCTCTCGGCTTGTCTTCATCACCACCACCGAGACCACAAGGGGTCTCGGCTTGGTTGGTATATGCTCGGACGAAAGCAAGGGACCCTGACTCGAGGTCGGGGTATGGTCTTGGGCTTGGATCGAGTGCTAACCGAGACCAATAGGGTCTCGGTGGGGCTTTTGGTGCTAACAGTGGGAACTAGACAACAAAAAAAGGGGAACCGGTCACGAACCAGTGGGAGGATGTGAACTGGTGTGAATCGGGCTTGACTGTGGCTGTCGTGGCTCGGCAGTGGTAACCGAGAGCCACCAGTGGCAATTGGCTAGCCGGTCTAGCCATTGGTAGGCTGTTTGGCTCAGCTTATATGTGATCACGAGATTCGGGCTCGGGTTATATTTTAAAACACGGGTTCGGGATTCGGGAAAATATTAAAATCAGAATTATGCTTAATTAAATTATTTCTTAGGCTATTTAATTCAATTAAATTCATGACTTAGGTTAAAATTAAAATTAATATTTCATGTATAACCTGAAGTATTTTACTTAGCTTAATTTCATTAAAACATGTATTTTAATTAAATTCTTATAACGTATAGTTTAATTAATTAACCAAGTTATTTAATTAATAAGCTATTACCTTTAAACCATGACTTGTATTATACTAATTAAACTTTACTCATTATTAATAATCCAACTTATTTCTAATTATGGAAACTTACTATTTCTAACACCCCCACAAATGCTATGCGCAGCGGAACTACAACATTTGGGTGCTAGGCAGTTATCATCACACACAAGCTATATCAAACGACTCAAAGAGACGTAAAAGTTTAAGCATAAATAAAACATTGTTAAAACATACAAGTCTACAGTTTTCCAAATCCCAAGATGATACAACACAGAGTTTGCGTTTGGTCCCCACTGAATCTCAACCCCAAAAGATACATTTTTGTTCACATGACAGAAAAATAAAAGTGTTTCAAGTTAAATAATGGGTGGAAAACAAGTAGACCACCAAGCCACACACAACTCCTATCCCTTGCATGCTCCATGCTATACTTCATCGATTACCCGAAACACATGCTAAATTGGGTCAACAAATAATGTTGAGTGGAATTCATAGGTTTTATAATCTCATTTTGAACATAAGTGTTATAAAAATCATTCACGATCATTCATAGAATTGTCGATCAAACAATCTATTTATCAAGGTTATGACAATTGTGTTTAAGCTCATGACACTAATCCGTTAACTCAATCACCCGCGTATAATTATCGGCGTGATTAAGATGAAACCATTTCCCCTTCTAAAGGCATTAGTTGCAATTATACCTTATTTCTTATCACAAGTTATCCGTCCGCAGGGGGTACTCAACGTACTAGCCCTCGTCTCGGATAGGTTCGTCAACCCCATAGTACTATCAATTGTATAAGCGGCTATTTTCAATCCACACAAGGATAAACAATAGTTAATAGTTCATGAATATAGGGTCTTTTGCAACTAGGTACTCAACTTAATTTAGGCAACTTTAGGGTCCAACAATCTTTCATGACATATGTTCATTTTATAAAACTAGCATGCATCTCCCTCGCGGGTAAAAACAATAGAAAACAGTAGTAAGCGAGGCTACAAATTCACACCTTATGTATATAGAAGTAGTCGACGTTACGAATGACGATCACTGACGATGATGAGGATGCCCGGGAAATTCAACACCTAACAAACAATAACGCGTAATGAGTCAATCTCATTTATAAAACTTTAAGTACTGTATAATATGTACATATTAGTCAATTGTCATAATTACAAACTCATGCCAAAGCCAAACAAGTAGTCGTTATTAGTTTTATACGATTTATCTACGTTATTAAAGTTACTACCCTTTTTACATTTTTCGCCGATACTTACCAAAAGTATGGGCTGTTTTCTAAGACTTAAACCCTTTTATAAAATTTAAGAAAATTCACAAAAATACCTCATGACCTGTAGAAAATCCGTTTTAAATCCCATGAAAAGTTTTCACTTTTATGACTCGTTACTTAACACATTACTAGACGTACATATTTCGGACTGATTTTGTACATTGACCTTGTTGGACTTGTTTGACCCATTTAAAATACACCATTGACCCATCCAACACCTAAGTATAATAATAGACTCACAAATGCAGGTTTGAAACCAAAAATCAACTTTTAATCAATTACCAAACTCTATCAATGGTCTCTGGGATTTGACCCAAAACCAAACATAATTTCGGATTACGTAGGTTCTCATCTCCCGGTACACGTATTTTCAAAACATCATAACTTTTGACTCGTTAGGAGTTGTAAGCTCTACTTTATACCAAAATGTAGCTAAGAACAAGCCCTACAACTACATTCAATATTCATGACCTGTATCTAAGCTTAAGATTTTCAAAACACCTTTAAACAATCTGCCTAAAAATCGCTACTTCAAAATCACCTTAGCACTTGTTTCCAAACCATTTTAACGACGCCTTGCCCTAGCTTAATCACTCATAACCATTACTAAGAACCTTAATCAGTCCTTAACACCTAGAACATCAAATCCATCCTAAAACCCATTTACCAAATCAAGCATGCAATAAGTTTAACCTATTCAAACACACTCAAAACATAACACAAATCCAACAACAAAATAATCAAACACCAAGATCCACCAAACACCCCCATTTGGCCGTTGGGTGTTGGTGATCAAAACACCCAAACCCAACTTGTTTTGGTTACTTTTAATGGTGAATTAACATAATCTAAATCTCAATCAAACATGCATTGAGTTTAATTACACCAAATCAAACTTTTAAAAAATCTTTTAATTTTTGGAAAATCATGTTCATGCATGTTTGATTTGATTGTGGAAAAACACTTACAAAAGGATTAGAAAAGGTCGTCTTTAATTGGTTTTGATCAAAACAAGAAAAAAATGGATTGTGGTGGTGGTGGTGGTGTGGCCGACGGCCAAAGGAGAAGAGAGGGAGAGAGTGGGTTTTTTTTGAAGTGAAATGTTGTGTGTGTGCTCCCATCTTCCCTTTTGTAAATTTTTAGGGACCCTTGGTGCAATTCCCTTTTGTAAATTTTTAGGGACCCTTGGTGCAATTTAGGCATTCTTTTGGCCTCAAATTTAAACGACTATTCTAAATAGCGGGAAACGACTTATTAGTCGACTTGGAAAATTTTGCGGGAGTCGGGGGTCATCCCGAACACTCCAAAATACTTTTAGGACAATTTAAACGCACCCGGAAAGAAATAAAACGCACCCGACTCGACTTAACACGAACCGAAAGTAAAATCCTCGAAAAATTATAATATCGATAAAGCGACAATAAACATAGAAATTGGGCATCCGTCGGGATCGTAGTCGTCATCGTTCTTCTTAAATCGTCAATCGTCAAGATTACGACCTCAAACATTGGTTTCAACTACAACGATAAAATATATAGTAAACAAAATGTCTTAAAAATTTCAAAAATAGTCGTAATTTAGGGTAAGATAAGTCACCTCGGTTTCTGGGTATTAGATCCACCCCTCCTTAAATAGAGCGACGTCCCGGCGCTCGCCTCTTCTTATACTCACATTTCGTGCCGCTGGAATAGATGAGGATATCTCTCCTTGAAGAAGTCCACACGTTCCCAAGTGTATTCCGGTCCACGCCTAGAATTCCATCATACCTTCACAATGGGAATTCTACTATGCTTCAGCCTCTTAACCTCTCGGTCCATAATTTCCACTGGTTCCTCTACGAAATGCATTTTACCGTCAAGCTGAATCTCGTCCAAAGGAATCACCAATTCCTTATCCGCCAAACTCTTCTTCAAATTTGATACGTGAAACGTGTCGTGAATAGCACTAAGCTCATTCGGCAATTCTAACTTATATTCTACCGGTCCAATTCGTTTAACAATCTTGAATGGTCCAATATACCGTGGAATCAGCTTTCCTTTCTTCCCAAAACGAATCACACCCTTCTATGGCGAAACCTTAAGCATGACCATGTCTCCGACCTCAAACTCCAACGGTTTCCTTCTATTATCGGCATAACTCTTCTGTCGGCTTCTTGCAACAAGTAAACGGTTCTTAATTTGCACAATCTTCTCTGTCGTCTCCAAAACCATCTCGGGCCCAGTCAACTGACTCTCTCCTACTTCGCTCCAACACACAGGAGATCTACACTTCCTTCCATACAACGCTTCAAATGGTGCAGCCTTAATGCTCGCGTGATAACTATTATTATACGAAAACTCCACTAAAGGTAAGTGGCGTTCCCAACTTCCTCCGAAATCAATCACGCATGCTCGGAGCATGTCCTCTATCGTCTGAATAGTTCATTCGCTTTGGCCATCAGTCTCAGGGTGATAGGCCGTGCTCAAACTCAATTCGGTGCCCATCGCACGTTGAAGAGATTTCCAAAATTTCGAATTAAACCTGCTATCGCGATCCGAAATGATCGATAAAGGTACACCATGTCTACAAACAATCTCCTTCACGTAGACACTGGCAAGTTTCTCCATGTTGTCCGTCTTCTTCATAGGTAAGAAGTGATCAGATTTCGTCAATCTATCCACTATTACCCAAATCATATCACAGCCACTAGGAGTTCTTGGTAAACCCGTCACAAAATCCATAGCGATCTTTTCCCATTTCCATTCTGGGATATCAGGTTGTACCAACAACCGAGACGGTTTCTTATGTTCAGCTTTAACCTTCGCACAAGTCAAACACTTACTGACGTAACGAGCAATCTCCGCCTTCATATTTGGCCACCAGTAGACTTTCTTCAGATCATGATACATCTTATCCGCTCCAGGATGTATCGAGTACTTTGACTTATGAGACTCGTTCATAACCAAATCTCGTACTCCAAGCATTCCTTCCTCGAATGGACATAGCGGTAACCAAATCCGATTCTCAAAATATCTCAGCCCGTCTGACTTAACCACAAAAAGAGGTTTCAGTAGTCTTCCCAGATTCTCAACACCAACATTTTCTTTCCTTAATCCCTTCTCTTGAGCCTTCAATATTGTTTCGGTCAAATCAACACCCTCAGTCATCACTAATGCTCTGACTCTCAAAGGTTTCTCTCTATCCTTCCTACTAAGTGTATCTGCTACAACATTCGCCTTGCCAGGATGGTAGCGAATCTCGCAGTCATAGTCACTCAGTAGTTCCACCCATCGCCTTTGTCTCATATTCAACTCCTTTTGATCTAAAATGTGCTGCAAACTCTTGTGGTCAGTGAATACAACACACTTAGTCCCATACAAGTAGTGTCTCCACAACTTTAGCGCAAAAACTACGGCTCCCAATACCAAATCATGCGTAGTGTAGTTTTCTTCATTCTTCCTCAATTGTCTCGACGCGTAAGCGATCACCTTCTCACGCTGCATCAACACAGCTCCATAACCCTTATGAGACGCGTCACAATAAACCATGAAGTCTTCGATTCCTTCTGGCAATGACAAAATCGGAGCATAACACAATTTGTCCTTAAGTGTTTTGAAAGCGATTTCTTCATCATTTCTTCATTCAAACACCCGATTCTTCTCAGTAAGCTTGGTCAACATCTTTGCAATCAACGAAAACCCTTCGATGAATCTCCGATAATAACCGGCTAACCCAAGAAATTGTCGAACTTCAGTCGGCGTTGTCGGTTCCGACCATTCCTTAATTGCCTCTACCTTGGCAGGATCCACACGAACTCCTTTGCTATCAATCACGTGCCCAAGAAATTGTACAGATTTCAACCAAAATTCACACTTTGAGAATTTCGCGTACAACTTCTCTTTCTTCAACAGCTCCAATATCGTCCTCAAGTGCTTCTCATGTTCTTCTTTGCTCTTGGAGTATATAAGAATATCATCAATGAATACAATGACAAACATATCCAAATACGACTTGCACACTCGATTCATAAGATCCATGAATACTGTAGGCGAATTCGTTAGCCCAAAAGGCATCACTCGGAATTCAAAATGTCCATATCGCGTACGAAAAGCAGTTATAGGAATATCCTCCTCTCTAACTCGCAATTGATGATACCCTGATCTCAAGTCAATCTTTGAGTACACACAGGAACCTTGCAACTAATCAAACAAATCGTCAATCCTCGGCAATGGATACCGATTCTTAACCGTCAATTTGTTAAGCTCTCGATAGTCTATACACATTCTAAACGACCCATCCTTCTTCTTTATAAACAACACAGGCGCTCCCCATGGTGATGAGCTCGGTCGAATAAACCCCTTATCCATCAATTCTTTCAATTGATCAGATAACTCCTTCAGTTCTGACGGTGCCAATCGATAAGGTGCACGGGCAACTGGTGCGGCTCCTGGCATCAAATCTATCCGAAATTCGACTTCACGAGAGGGTGGTAAACCCGGCAACTCATCAGGAAAAACTTCCGGATATTCTCGAATCACAGGAACCTCTTCCAACTTTGTCTCTACATCACCATCACTAGAAATTTGTGCCAGAAACACATCGAATCCTTCTTCCACATACCTCATCATTTTCAAGCAAGATATTACTCTTAGACGAGAAGTACATTCATTTCCCTTCACAGTCAAAACCCTATTCCTCAACGGGATTTGGACTAATCTTTATCCACAAACGATCACCGCACTATGCGCCATTAACCAATCCATCCCAACGATCACGTCGAAAGATCCTAGCTCTATAGCATTAAGTCGATATCAAAGGCATAATTTCCTAACTTCAAGGTACACCCTCTTAGTATATAATTTGTACTAACAATCTTTCCATCGGCTAATTCCACATTATAGTTAGTCGTTAGCATTACCGGTTCTCTATTGATAAGACGACTAAATTTTACATCTACAAAGCTTTTGTCGGAACCAGAATCAAATAATACACTAGCATAACGAGCGTCAAGTAGAAACGTACCGGTCACCACATTCGGGCCTTGCGGTTTATCAGCGGTACCTAGTCGATATACAGCAGCAACATTATTTCCTCCTTGCTTATTCCTAGTTTTCGGGCAGTTTCCTTGCTTGTGCCCCTTTTCTCCACACCCAAAACAAACCATTACCCTCGTGGCATTTGCCCCTGTAGCCACACCTCTAGATCGGCAATCTGTAACTCTATGACCCGCTTTCCCACACTTGCTACATGTAGGAGGGCAATTCCCAATATGGTACAAATTACATCGACCACAATGAGGATTCACCTTAGCTCCTCTGGGGGCAGTAGCAGCTCTCATCCCATCATTTCTTCTCTGGTGGAATTGCTGGTTATGATTCTGACCTTGGTTGTTGCGGTTTCCCCCACGATTTTGACATTGGGATTGATTCCCCTGAGCTGCTTCCCACTTCCTTTTGTTCCCCTCGGTAATGTAGTCCTTCTTATCTTGCAGCTTGACATCCATTAGTGCGTGAGCCATTTGAACGGCTTCATCAAATGATCCAGGCTTTGACAAAGTTGTCTCACCCTTAATATTGCTCGACAAACCCTTGGTGTACTGCTTCATCTTCTTGTGATCATCAGCAAAGGCATCGCGACACAATAGGCTTAACTCATTAAAACTCCTTGTATAAGCAGTGATGTCAATGTTCCTCAAAGACAAGTGCCTCAACTCGTCCTCTAGCTGACCCAGCTCTTCTTTGGGACAAAACTTCTTGGTCAAGAGTGCCTTGGTTGCAGCCCAAGTCCTCCCATTTGCTACCGCTAATCCGACAGTAGCCACCTGGTTGTTCCACCAGCTTAAAGCGTCATCGAGAAAAGTAGCAGCTGCAAACTTAACTTTATTTGCCTCTGAGCACCCAATTATTTCGAAAGTGCTTTCGATCTTCTCCAACCATCTACGGAGTTCCAAAGCTCCGCCGGTACCACGAAACTGTGTGGGACCACATTTCACAAAACTGGCATAAGAACACTCCCTTGAGGCTTGCTGTCTTCCTGCATTTCCACCTTGATTTGGGTTTCGGTTTGCACGATCCGCCTCGAGTGCATTGGCAATTGCCTATTGAATCATTGTGTTCACACGGTTGGCTGTCAACTTTGGAGGCATGGTGAAGTCTCAATTACACCTCTTTACAAGGACAGGGAAAATAGAAAACAAGGTAAGTATACACATCAAGATTAAGATGAATTTCTCTTTCAAGACATAATATAAGTACAACAACACATCACTACAAATTACTAATATTCATCAATCACATCACAAAAGAGAAATTTAAGACATATCATAGATTATGAAAGGTAAACATGGATTGCATTGATAGATCAACCAAAATCTGTGACAAGTAATGCCACTACAACCATACACCAACAAACTTAAAGTCATCAAGTTTTCATCACAACACCATCATACAAGAGTCTAAAATAGTTCGATTACAACGATCAAAAGATAGAATAAAATATAAGTAACTAGTCACGTGGTGATCCACACGACCTCTTGGATGGTGGTTCTTCTTCATCCTCTTCGGGCTCTTCGTCACTGTCTTCTTCTTCCTCGTCCATCTTCCTCTTCCCCTTATCACTCGGCTCACACTCAGTTACCTTCTTCGTTCCAGAAGTAGATCCAAACTCCAATGCTACCTGATTCCCTAAAATGACACACTCACCCCTAGCGGGTGGCTGAACCATGAAATCATTAGCCTCCAACTCAGAGTCATCTACAAATCTCCAATCTTGTGGCAGGGATGATCTAACACGGTGCTCCCAACTCTGCATCCTAACCAACCTAGCCTGGTCTTCCTTAACCCGCTCAAGACTGGCACTCATGTTTGCTATCATCAATCTCAAACTGTTAATATCACTCTTTTTCACTGCTCCATCGAACTCAGCCCTTGCAGTCCTCGCCAATAATTTCTGATGTGCTCTTTCATTCTCGTCAAGCCTTTTAATTACTCTAGTTTCCACCACATAACGTTCGTACATTGACCTCTCAATTCTTCTCAAGAAAAGTGGAATGTCACGATAAGCTCTTGGTCCGGGGCAGGTAACTCTTGCGATGTCCTGATGAAGAGAATTAGCACTTGCTGTAGCGTCAGAACTTCTAGGGATACCTGGCATACCAATCAGATGAGAAATACGAGTAGGCCTGGGGACGGTAGTACTCCTTTGATCGGGCATCTGAGCTTGCACATTATCCGTCTCGGCTTGTCCTTCAACAGCTGCTCCAACATTTCCCCTAGTCTCTTGTCTCTCAGCTTCTTCCACGATTCGGCTTACATTCCCGTTAGGCGGTACCTCGGCCATTTCGGCAATAACAGAGAATTTTGGAGGGTACGTAAGATTATTATTCAATATTTATAAATATATGCATGCGAATGAAATGCAAAGGTGGTACACATGCCCAAAATGCGATAATATGATGCTCATGCATATGTAATACAAGAGTTATGGTATCGAGTACTCCACGTACAATTTCAATGTTTACATATAGTAGTTCAATATTTACGTAATAAACACTCATATATTACTTCAATTCAAAGGTATACATCCATACCATCAATACTAAAAATAAACCTTACCGGAGCCATGCAGGATAGTTGTGTGCTTGGAAAATTTCTTACGACACCAAAAGTTATAGTTTAGGATTTTTCAAAACGACCTAGTTCTCTATAACTCATGGCTTTGATTACCAATCTCTAACACCCCCACAAATGCTATGCGCAGTGGAACTACAACATTTGGGTGCTAGGCAGTTATCATCACACACAAGCTATATCAAACGACTCAAAGAGACGTAAAAGTTTATGCATAATTTAAACATTGTTAAAACATACAAGTCTACAGTTTTCCAAATCCCAAGATGATACAACACAGAGTTTGCGTTTGGTCCCCACTGAATCTCAACCCCAAAAGATACATTTTTGTTCACATGACAGAAAAATAAAAGTGTTTCAAGTTAAATAATGGGTGGAAAACAAGTAGATCGCCAAGCCACACACAACTACCATCCCTTGCATGCTCTATGCTATACATCATCGATTACCTGAAACACATGCTAAATTGGGTCAACAAATAATGTTGAGTGGAATTCATAGGTTTTAAAATCTCATTTTGAACATAAGTGTTATAAAAATCATTCACGATCATTCATAGAATTGTCGATCAAACAATCTATTTATCAAGGTTATGACAATTGTGTTTAAGCTCATGACACTAATCCGTTAACACAATCACCCGCGTATAAATACCGGCGTGATTAAGATGAAACCATTGCTCCTTCTAAAGGCATTAGTTGCAATTATACCTTATTTCTTATCACAAGTTATCCGTCCGCAGGGGGTACTCAACGTACTAGCCCTCGTATCGGATAGGGTCGTCAACCCCATAGTACTATCAATTGTATAAGCGGCTATTTTCGATCCACACAAGGATTAAACAATAGTTAATAGTTCATGAATATAGGGTCTTTTGCAACTAGGTACTCAACACAATTTAGCCAACTTTCGGGTCCAACAATCATTCATGACATATGTTCATTTTATAAAACTAGCATGCATCTCCCTCGCGGGTAAAAACAATTGAAAACAGTAGTAAGCGAGGCTACACATTCACAGCTTATGTATATAGAAGTAGTCGACGTTACGAATGACGATCACTGACGATGATGAGGATGCCCGGGAAATTCAACACCTAACAAACAATAACGCGTAATAAGTCAATCTCATTTATAAAACTTTAAGTACTGTATAATATGTACATATTAGTAAATTGTCATAATTACAAACTCACGCCAAAACCAAACAAGTAGTTGTTATTAGTTTTATACGATTTATCTACGTTATTAAAGTTACTACCCTTTTTACATTTTTCGCCGATACTTACCAAAAGTATGGGCTGTTTTCTAAGACTTAAACCCTTTTATAAAATTTAAGAAAATTCACAAAAATACCTCATGACCTGTAGAAAACCCATTTTTAATTCTATGAAAAGTTTTCACTTTTATGACTCGTTACTTAACACATTACTAGACGTACATATTTCGGACTGATTTTGCACATTGACCTTGTTGGACTTGTTTGACCCATTTAAAATACACCATGTACCCATCCAACACCTAAGTCTAATAATAGACTTACAAATGCAGGTTTGAAACCAAAAATCAACTTTTAATCAATTACCAAACTCTATGAATGGTCCCTGGGATTTGACCCAAAACCAAACATAATTTCGGATTACATAGGTTCTCATCTCCTGATACACATATTTTCAAAACATCATAACTTTTGACTCGTTAGGAGTCGTAAGCTCTACTTTATACCAAAATGTAGCTAAGAACAATCCCTACAACTACATTCTATATTCATGACCTGTATCTAAGCTTAAGATTTTCAAAACACCCTTAAACAATCTGCCTAAAAATCGCTACTTCAAAATCACCTTAGCACTTGTTTCCAAACCTTTTTAACGACACCTAGCCCTAGCTTAATCACTCATAACCATTCCTAAACACCTTAATCAGTCCTTAACACCTAGAACATCAAATC
Organism: Glebionis coronaria; assembly: GCA_025667525.1. Taxonomy (NCBI): domain Eukaryota; kingdom Viridiplantae; phylum Streptophyta; class Magnoliopsida; order Asterales; family Asteraceae; genus Glebionis; species Glebionis coronaria. The sequence continues at coordinate 135,023,717 of CM046879.1, read as the reverse complement.
CATCCTAAAACCCATTTACCAAATCAAGCATGCAATAAGTTTAACCCATTCAAACACACTCAAAACATAACACAAATCCAACAACAAAATAATCAAACACCAAGATCCACCAAACACCCCCATTTGGCCGTGGGGTGTTGGTGAACAAAACACCCAAACCAAACTTGTTTTGGTTACTTTTAATGGTGAATTAACATAATCTAAACCTCAATCAAACATGCATTGAGTTTAATTACACCAAATCAAACTTTTGAAAATTCTTTTAATTTTTGGAAAATCATGTTCATGCATGTTTGATTTGATTGTGGAAAAACACTTACAAAAGGATTAGAAAAGGTTGTCTTTAATAAGTTTTGATCAAAACAAGAAAGAAAAAAAATGGTTTGTGGTGGTGGTGGTGGTGTGGCCGACGGCCAAAGGAGAAGAGAGGGAGAGAGTGGGTTTTTTTTTGAAGTGAAATGTTTTGTGTGTGCTCCCATCTTCCCTTTTGTAAATTTTTAGGGACCCTTGGTGCAATTTAGGCATTCTTTTGGCCTCAAATTTAAACGACTCTTCTAAATAGCGGGAAACGACTTATTAGTCGACTTGGAAAATTTTGCGGGAGTCGGGGGTCATCCCGAACACTCCAAAATACTTTTAGGACAATTTAAACGCACCCGGAAAGAAATAAAACGCACCCGACTCGACTTAACACGAACCAAAAGTAAAATCCTCGAAAAATTATAATATCGATAAAGCGACAATAAACATAGAAATTGGGCATCCGTCGGGATCGTAGTCGTCATCGTTCTTCTTAAATCGTCAATCGTCAAGATTACGACCTCAAACATTGGTTTCAACTAAAACGATAAAATATATAGTAAACAAAATTTCTTAAAAATTTCAAAAATAGTCGTAATTTAGGGTAAGATAAGTGACCTCGGTTTCTGGGTATTACACTATTTTTAGAAACTTTCTATTTTAGAAACTTATTATTTATGGAAACCTATTTTTAGAAAGTTACTTAGTATTACAATACAAGTATTATAATACACTATTACATGCATAATACACTACAGAACATCAGTATAACTACAGATAACACAGTAAAATACTAAACATGACATAATAAGTATAACAAGCTAATAAAACACAGAACCAGTAAAAACACATGTAATTCAGACAACTCATACATGTTCCCATTATTAGGTAGTATTATCCGTTAAGGCGGAGTAGCTTCTTCAGCGTTTCTGTTAGCTTCTACTGGACATAAGACAGATTTCCCGTCCTTCAGTAAGGACAATCTCTTCCTTTATTAGGATTTTCCGTATGTAGCCAACTATTTTCCCCAGTAGTTACAAATTAAATGCTTATGTTTTATTAGTTACCTTAGCCATATACATGCATGACCAGTTTCACCTAGTTATTGAGGTACCATAACCATAACACTAGAGGCACTAGTGTTATGACTTCACCACGGCGGAGTGATAGCACGTGGTGTCCCTTTCAGGTATTTGGCCATTATTATATTATTATTATCATGTGGGGCGTACGGGTGCATCCTAGGTTCAGTTTCAGTCCGGATTTCATGGTGAATGTGGTGTGTGTCTTGCATCCTTCATAAGGAGCTGATACTTCCTACCCATTACCAATTAATTAGAGGCATCCCCTCTAATATTCATGACGAGGTCACTCCTCCAAGTATTCATGCACGTTGTTGACCTCATGACCTATATTGGCTTTTGGTATATTAACTAATACAGATTTTCATAAGTACCATAAGCTATGTTTTCATACTCAAAATGAGTAAACATGACATACATCTAGGTTTTCCAGTACTTATTCATTTTCGCTGAAATTCATTGCTTTATATGCTTTATATACTTTCCTTCCTTTATGTCTTTATGTTATGCTATATATCCGTGCACTTAGCGTTATGCTCAGCCGTTTTCCATTTCCATGTTCCCAAACGGTAGGTACCCTAGGCCGCAAGTAGGATCTCCAGAGTATGTGCATTCGGATGGAAGCTATCCAGCCTCTTTTACCTTATGCTTTTATTCCTACTTTTTCATACTTTACTTCTTTTGGACATAGTTTAGTCCTTTCATTTACAGTACCTAATATTGCTTGTGTGTGAGTTACTTAGACTACCGATATATGATTCCGGTATTTCTATTTATGGTCATGAATGTTTAGACATTTACCTTGCACGCTTAGATCACACGCCATATTTTACTATAGCATTTTATTTTAACAAATGGGGTGTTACAATTATGGTATCAGAGCCAAGGTTTCGACCTGTAGCTCTGTAAAACATGACCTGTGACTTATGGGTAGTCACCAAAGTCTTCGTAAAACTGACAGTTGGTGTTCATGCATTCATTCAATTTCATTTTTATTTTCATGCATTCATATCAATGTCGCAGGTTTATGACTAAGTAATGGTTGGTACAGGACTGGCCCTATTTAGTCGCATGTGCTTTTATCGAAACTTTTAACTTTGGGACCGACCCATAGGCGTCCCCTCGTTATGTCTTTTGTTTTAGGTGAACTGACCATAGGCATTTACCTTCGCGCATATAAAAGTTTTTATAAACTGCATCATGCATTTTAAACTTTTTCATGCATTATAAACTGCTTCATTCATTTATACATTGTTCATGCATTTTATGTTCATCTCATATCAGACTTCTCATTTATGATGCGAATTGTTTTTAAATAGTCAGATGGTGAACACACGCAATGCTCAAGAGTTGGTTGCAGCTGTCAATGCAGCTTTGCAAGCCATCCTTCCCCAACTTCTCAATGAAATCAAGGACGAAGTTCATGCTGAAATTCAAGCACAGGGCATTCAATACGACCCTCATCGTGAAAGCGACTACAACAACAATCCTCCACCACCACCACTTGTTACTCTTATGACTTGGTTGGAGCGATTTAACAAACAACGACCCCGTTCGTTTGAACGGACTGACGGCCCCAATGAGGCTGAGGCTTGGATTTCTCACATCGAGAAGATATTCGATGCGATGGGTTGTGATGATGTTTTCAAGGCAAAACTGGCTTGTTATAAGTTTGAAGGTGATGTGCTGAAGTGGTGGAAGTCGGTCAAGCAGTCCAATGGTGGTGATAATTGGGTTGCACTTTTGACATGGGACCAGTTTAAGGAGCTCTTCCTTAATCAGTACTTTCCACATGCTGAACAGGAAAAGCTTAAGCGAGATTATCATAATATCCGACAGGTTGCTGGTGAGAATAGCAATGAATTCATGCAGAGGTTTCTCCGTTTGGCTGGTTTCTTGGGAGCAGCAGCTGGTACTGCTGAGGAGCAAGCTGAGAAGTTTCACTGGGCTCTTCGCACTTTGGTTTCCAACAGTTTGGTTTATGCTACACTCATTACAGTAGCACATGTGGCCGATGCAGCCCGTAAGCTTGAGATGTTTCAGCAGCGAGAGGAGTTTGGTGATGACACAGTCGTGAAGAGTTATCTTCAATCACCAATTGTAAACCATTCATTTCCATCAGTATTTTCATTTTCATATCATCCTCTGTTCAACTTTATATTTTCCAGGCAGAAGACTGACGACCGTAAGCCTGCGTCCGTTCAGCAACAAGCATCTAAGGGAAACGATCAGACCAACGATCGTTCTGGTTCAAAGCGGCATGGCGGTAATGATAATTACCGTAACAACGCTAATAACTCAAACAACAGCAGGTCCCTACAATTACCTTCTTTCATGTTAAACTATCTTATGTTATGATATTCTGACACTCCAACGATTCTAATTCAGGAACAACAATGTTAACGGCAGGGATCAGGACCGTAGAGGTTCACAGCCTAACCGTTCTACCTCATCTGGTAATTTTCAAACCTTCTATACAATCATGTTTATGTTCCACGATCATGTCTCATGCATGTAATCTTGAAACAAGGTCTCAGATAACTAGGACGCATGCTGGAGGATTCACGCATCCTATATGTCCTACTGGTGGTTGTTTCAAGTGTGGCCAACAAGGCCACCAGCAGAAGGATTTTCGCCAAGGTGAGATAGAAGGCACCTCTAGACATGCCGACACCAAGCCACCTCCTAATTCTGGTCGCGTGTTCACTACTACTAGAGATCAGGCGAACAAGACTTCAGGTACCATCATCAGAAATCTCTTTATGAATGGTTTGGCAGCATGTGTTCTATTTGATACTGGAGCGACTCATTCAGTCATATCCACTACTTTTGTTGTACGTGTTAGGATTTCCCCGATGCCATTAGATAATGCCTTATGCATTTCCACGCCACTTAGGGACTCTATACGAATCACTCAGGTGCACAGAGATCTTCCCCTAAGTTGATGATAAGATCCGTAGAGTTGATGCACTTCCTTTGGACATGTGCGATTTTGACTTGATTTCGGCATGGATTGGTTATCCAAACACCAGGCTACGATTGACTTCCACATTTATCGGGTTATATTCTGTGATGTTAAATCTCCAGAGTACATACACCATGGTTTTCTGCCAGGGAGGTCAGTACAAATTATTTCATCCATGGAGGCGCATGCTTTATTATCACACGGCTGTCAGGGATTCATAGCCAATATTCATGACATTACAGTCGAGTCTCCATCGATCTAAGATCTACCTATTGTGTCAGAATTTCCTGACGTCTTTCCTGATGAACTTCCGGGTAAAACACCTGTTCATGAAGTCAAGTTTGAAATTGATCTCATTCCAGGTGTAGATCCAATTTCCAAAGCTCCTTATCGTATGGCTCCAATAGAGCTTAAAGAACTAAAAGATTAGCTACAGGAACTTCTGGAACGAGGTTTCATCCGTCACAGTGCATCGCCATGGGATGCGCCGGTACTGTTCGTGAAGAAGAAAGACGACATCATGCGTTTGTATAGAGACTATCGTGAGCTGAACAAGATCACGATCAGGAATCGTTATCCTTTGCCACGAATTGATGACCTTTTCGATCAACTTCAAGGCGCCATGTATTTCTCCAAGATCGATCTGAGGTCCGGCTACCATCAGTTACGGGTTAAAGAGCTGGATATCTCTAAGACTGCTTTCCGTACACGTTATGGGCACTACGAGTTCGTAGTCATGCCATTCGGACTCACAAATGCACCAGCAGTCTTCATGGATTTGATGAATCGTGTCTTCCATAATTTTCTGGACAAGTTCGTTATCGTGTTCATAGATGACATCCTGATTTTCTCCAAATCCAAGGAGGAACATGAGGAACACCTTTATACAGTCTTGCAGATTCTTCGTCAGAAGCAGTTGTATGCCAAGTTCTCTAAGTGTGAGTTCTAGTTAAGCAAGGTGGCATTTCTGGGCCATATTGTATCTGCAGAGGGGATCACCATGGATCCTGCAAAGGTTGAAGCTATCACCAAATGGCCAAGACCTACATCTACAACTGAGGTCAGAAGTTTTATCGGTTTAGTTGGCTACTACCGCAGGTTTGTAGAGAACTTTTCACGGCTAGCCTTACCTTTGACTAAGCTGATGAGGAAAGGAGATAAATTGGTCTGGACAGAAGAACGAGAGAAGAGCTTTGAAGATCTTAAGCAGAAGTTAGTGACTGCACCTATTATTACTCTCCCATCTGGCTCAGGTGGATTTCAGATCTATAGTGACGCTTTAGGAAAGGGTTTAGGATGTGCTCTCATACAACATGGGAAGGTTATTGCATACGCATCATGACAACTGAAACCTTATGAAGAAAACTATCCTACTCATGATTTGTAGCTTGCAGTAGTTGTTTTCGCATTGAAGATCTGGAGACATTATTTGTATGGTGAATCATGTGACATATTCACCGACCACAAGAGTCTCAAGTATATCTTCACTCAGAAGGAACTGAACATGAGACATAGGAGATGGTTAGAGCTATAGAAGGACTACGACACCAATATTCAGTACCATCCTGATAAGGCTAATGTGGTGGTAGATTCTCTAAGCAGAAAGTCGGGTATGATTGCTGGCATCCGGATTGCAAAGGAGATCATCCGTGACCTAGAGATGACTGATATTGAGTTTTGTGTACATGGACAACACGGTTACTGGGAGAATCTTAGACTAGAACCAGACTTACATTCTAGGATCAAAGAAGCTCAGAAGGACGATGGTGAGATTTGGGCTATCATTCAGAACCTTGATCAGCAGACGAAGTTTCGCGTGGACAATTATGGTATCTTATGGCAGGGCACTAGACTAGTGGTTCTGATGACTCTACACTCAGGGAAGCTGTGCTTACTGAAGCTCACAGCTCTCCATTTACCATACATCCTGGTTCTACCTAGATGTACCACGACATCAAGCAACATTTTTGGTGGAGTGGTATGAAGCAGGATGTTGCCACCTTCGTTTCTAAATGTAGGATCTGTCAGCAGGTTAAGATCCAACATCAGAGAGCTAGTGGTTTACTGCAACCATTAGACATTCTAGCATGGAAGTGGGACAAAATATCCATGGATTTTGTTACTAGTCTTCCTATGACTCAGAAGAAGAACGACGCCATCTGGTTATTGTTGATCGATTGACTAAATCTGCTCATTTTCTGCCGATCCGCAAGGAGCATCCGGTCAGCAAATTAGCAGACACTTTCCTGAAGGAGATCATGAGACTGCATGGTACTCCATCAGAAATATCTCTGACAGAGATCCCTGTTTCACATCGCGTTTTTTGTAGAGTCTTCAGAAAGCTTGGGGAACCAGACTTAAGCTTAGCACTGCCTTTCATCCTCAGACCGACGGACAGTCGGAACATAGCATTCATACGTTGGAGGACATGATGCGGGTGTGTGCTCTAGAGTGGTTAGGAAGCTGGGATGATCATATATTTCTAGTGGAATTTGCATACAACAACAGCTGGCACGTTAGCATCAAGTGTGCTCCTTTTGAGATGTTGTATGGTAGGAAGTGTCGCGCCCTAATCTATTGGGATCAGGTGGGCGAATGACTGCTTGAGGTTCCATAGATGATAGCAGTGACTAATGAGAAAGTCGTCGTTGCCAAGGCAAAGCTTCAAGAAGCTCGTGCTCGTCAGAAGAGCTATGCTGATAAACATCGTAGAGACGTATCTTTCAACGTAGGTGGTCACGTTTTTCCTCAAGGTATCACCTACACGAGGAGTTAAACGTTTTGGAATCAGAGAGAAGCTCAGTCCTCGCTTCATCGGACCGTTCGACATCATAGAACGCGTTGGTGAAGTGTCATATTGTTTAGCGTTACCGCCTCAGCTATCACACGTTCACAACTTGTTCCATGTGTCGTTACTCAGAGGATACAACTATCATCCATTTCATGTTTTCCAATATCCGCGTGATCATATTCGAGAGGATCTTTCATATGTCAAAGAACCCGAGAGAGTTATTGAACGACAAGATCGTGTCGTGCGGAGGAAGACGATCCCTTTCGTCAAAATCCTCTGGAGGGATCATCCTGAGCAGGAAGCCACTTGGGAGACGGAGGATTCTATACGGACTTCTTACCCTCATTTCCAGTTCTAATTCGGGTATGTTTCCGTTCAGTTTATGTTACTCCAATTCAAGGACGAGTTGTTCTTTTAGAAGGGAAGAGTTGTAAAACCCGCATTTAAATACCATGAACAGTACACATGAACAGTGAACATACAAAAATACGGTAAAATTAAAACTTTCCATTTATAATATAATTCATATGACCCCATATTTAATAACATGTAATTACGTATATATATTATAAATGTATTACGGTCACGACATATAAAATGCACGATAATTAAACACGAATGAACACGTAAATAATGACTTGGGAAAAAGCTACGGGTTTTCCCCGTGGGCTCCCTTTAGGTCGCGGCTAATACAAAAGAAAAGGAAAAGATGGGCTTGGCCCATGACCCAACTTAAACCATGTTAAACAAAAAAACAGGAAAACATTAAACATAATTTTTAGGTTACAGAAAAGTTTTCCTTGCCTCCTTTTGTCCTCTCTTTCTGCCGACTACATCAAACCACAAGGAAGAACCGGACGATTTTTTATACTTAATTTTTGTGTGTACGTGATCGTGATCTTAATATTTTCTTCCACGCGTTCGGTAAATCAAAAACCTTCTTTTCTTTTTAATTCTTTGTTGAATTCATGTTCTTATTTTTAATTAATCAAAAAACAAGTGATATAAAACATGGGGATTATTTAAAACATGAAAAGGGGGTGTTTGGTTCGTGTTTTGGTTCGGCCGAGACACCACCGAGAGCCATGGGGCTCTCGGCTTGTCTTCATCACCACCACCGAGACCACAAGGCGTCTCGGCTTGGTTGGTTTGTACTCGGACAAAAGCAAGGGACCCCGACTCGAGGTCGAGGTATGGTTTTGGGCTTGGATCGAGTGTCAATCGAGACCAATAGGGTCTCGGTGGGGCTTTTGGTGCTAACAGTGGAACCAGACAACAAAACAAGGGGAACCAGTCACGAACCGGTGGGAATCGGTGTGAACTGGGCTCGGCAGTGGCTGTCGTGGCTCGACAGTGGGAACCGAGATCCACCAGTGGAAACTGGCTAGCCGGTCTAGCCACTGGTAGGGCTGTTTGGCTCGGCTTATATGTGACCACGTGTTTCGGGTTCAGGTTAATATTTTAAAACACTGGTTCGGGATTCGGGAAATTCTTAAAATCAGAATTATGTTTAATTATATTATTTCTTAGGCTATTTAATTTAATTAAATTCATGATTTAGTTTAAATATTAAAATTAATATTTCATGTATAACCTAAAGTATATTACTTAGCTTAATTTAAGTAAAACATGTATTTAATTAAATTCTTATAACGTATAGTTTAGTTAATTAACCAAGTTATTTAATTAATAAGCTATTACCTTTAAACCATGACTTGTATTATACTAATTAAACTTTACTCATTATTAATAATCCAGCTTATTTCTAATTATAAAAACTTACTATTTTTGGAAACTTTCTTTTTTTAGAAACTTATTATTTATGGAAACCTGCTATTTTTAGAAAGTTACTTAGTATTACAATACAAGTATTATAATACACTATTACATGCATAATACACTACAGAACATCAGTATAACTACATATAACATAGTAAAATGCTAAAACATGACAGAATAAGTATAACAAGCTAATAAAGCACGGAACCAGTAAAAATACATGGAATTCAGACAACTCATACACGTTCCTATTCTTATGTAGTATTATCTGTCAAGGGGGAGTAGGTTCTTCAGCGTTTCCGTTAGCTTCTACTGGACACAAGGTACTGATTTCCCGTCCTTCAGTAAGGACAATCTCTTCCTTTATTAGAGTTTCCTGTATGCAGCCAACTGTTTTCCCCAGTAGTTACAGATTAAATGCTTATGTTTTATTAGTTACCTTAGCCATATACATGCATGACCAGTTTCACCTAGTTATGGAGGTACCATAACCATAACATTAGAGGCACTAGTGTTATGACTTCACCACGGCGGAGTGATAGCTCGTGTCGTCCCTTTCAGTTATTTGGCCATTATTATATTATTATTATCATGTAGGGTGTATGGGTGCATCCTAGGTTCAGTTTCAGTCAGGATTTCATGGTGAATGTGGTGTGTGCCTTGCATCCTTCACAAGGAGCTGATCCCTCCTACCCATTATCAATTAATTAGAGGCATCTCCTCTAATTTGCATGACGAGGTCACCCCTCCAAGTATTCAAGCACGTTGTTGACCTCATGACCTATATTGTCTTTTGTATATTAACTAATACAGATTTTCATAAGTAACATAAGCTATGTTTTCAGAATTAAAACGAGTAAACATGACATACATCTAGGTTTTCCAGGATTTATTCATTTCCGCTGCCATTCATTGTTTTATATGCTTTATATGCTTTCATTCCTTTATGTCTTTACGTTATGCTATATATCCGTGCACTGAGGGTTATGCTTAGCCGTTTTCCATTTCCATGTTCCCAAACGGCAGGTACCCAAGGTCGCAAGTAGGATCTCTAGAGTATGTGCATTCGGATGGAAGCTATCCAGCCTCTTTTACCTTATGCATTTATTCCTACTATATCATAATTTACTTCTTTTGGACATTGTTTAGTCCTTTCATTTACAGTACCTAATATTGCTTGTTTGTGAGTTACTTAGACTACCGATGTATGATTCCGGTATTTCTATTTATGGTCATGAATTTTTAGACACTTACCTTGCACTCTTTGATGACACGCCATATATTATTGTAGCATTCCATTTTAACAAATGGAGTGTTACAGCCCCTAAGACGGATGGGAAAGATAGGTTACCGCAGATTACTCCCAAAACACATATCGATCACAAAGCTTTAAGAATACAAATGTGATTAAACCAGTAATGTATAGATTGGCCACTAAACCCAGACATAACAAAGAAAGTCAATCACCTCAGACTTCTAGAAACACTAATAGACGTGTGTCTTTTACTACAGGAGTAGTCCCCACTACTAGTGTTAGCCGACCTCAGCTTAACAACACTCGAATGAATGAAAGGCTTTGGCAAAACAAAAGTGAAGGGAAGATGAAGGAGGTAGAAGACCACCCTAGGAATTTCAATTTTTCTAAGAATAAAATGTATGTAATCGCATGTAATGACAATTTGAATGATTCGACTTTGAATGCTTTGAATGTCAAGTTTGTTTGTGTGAAATGTGGAAAATGTGTCAATGCTAATCATGCTATGTGTGTTTCGAATAATGTCAAAGACGTAGGAACTAGAACTAAGAAGCAAATTGCGATGCCTATTAGTGCTAGTAAACCCAAACACAAAATGAACCATTCTGGTGAAACCCCCCTTAAGAAAAGTCATGCATCAGACTCCACCACTAAGAACCCTCGAAGCAGAACTAGGGAATTAAATGAGTCTGCTAGCAAGTCTTGGAAATGGTGGTTTGCTAATCAATGTCCTCCATAATATAAATGGATTCCTAAGGTTAGAAAATAAGACGTGACAACGAGCGTTAGTGTGCCTTTAAGTGCTGAAACTAGGGAAACTAATGAATCGGAAATCACAACTAACATGGAATCCAATATACAAAATGCTCCATCGTGTTCTAATTCTTCTGCAGGTGATCGAAATAATTCTCTTCATACTGGACTTCAGATGCACAAAGAACATGACAGGGAATCTCAAGCTTCTAATTAACTTTGTGGAGAATTTCATGGGTACGGTCCGATTTGGAAATGATCAATTTACACCGATCCTAGGATATGGAGATTTGGTTCAAGGGAATATCACAATCAAAAGGGTTTACTACGTCGAAGGGCTCAATCATAATCTTTGGAGAAGTTCCTGGGTACGGTCCGATTTGGAAATGATCAATTTGCACCGATCCTAGGATATGGATATTTGGTTCAAGGGAATATCACAATCAAAAGGGTTTACTACGTCGAAGAGCTCAATCATAATCTTTTCTCGGTTGGTCAATTCTATGATGCGGATTTGGAGGTTGCTTTTAGAAAGAAGACATGTTTTGTTCGTGATTATGATGGGAATGACTTACTTACCGGTTCATGAGGTACTGATCTCTACACTATTTCACTGCAAGACTCCACTTCTTCAACTCCAATCTGCTTCATGGATAAAGCTTCAACGACCAAGCTTGGTTATGGCTTCAAAGATTATCACATCTAAATTTTGATACCATCAACTTGCTTTCCAAGAAAGATATTGTGAGACGCCTTCCAAACTTGAAATTCATCAAAGATCATCTTTGTTCTTCTTGTGAGCTTTGTAAAGCTAAACGGAGTAGTTTCAAGACAAAGACTACACCAAGATCTAAAGGACGGTTAGATCTTCTTCATATATATCTGTGTGGCCCCATGCGTGTTCAAAGCATCAACGGGAAGAAGTATGTTATGGTAATTATCGATGACTACTCAAGGTACACGTGGACTCACTTCTTGAGGTCTAAGGATGAAACACCCGAAGTTCTCATCAACTTCCTTAAACTGATACAACATGGTCTTCAAGCTCAAGTAAAAGTGGTACGTACTGACAGAGGCACGGAATTCTTGAATTCAACTCTGAAGAATTATTTTGAAGCCGAAGGGATCGAACACGAAACATCTATTGCTAGAACACCTAAACAAAATGACATTGTTGAAAGACGAAACCGTACTTTGGTTGAGGCTGCTCGAACATTATTAGCTGCTTCAAAACTACCACTATTTTTAGGTCGAAGCTGTGTCAACCACATGCTATACACAAAACCGTTCATTAATTTTCCTAAGACACGAAAAGGCACCATATCACATAATTAATGATCACAAACCTTCACTCAAACACCTTCATGTTTTTGGATGTACGTGCTACATAATTCGAGATGGTGAAAATCTAGACAAGATGAAAGAGAAAGGTGATGCATGCACTCTAGTGGGATATGCAACTTAGTCTAAGGGATATAGAGTGTACAACAAGAGAAAAAAATTGATAGTCGAGACTATTCATGTCCGATTCGATGAATTCCAAGACATAGAACTTGAACAAAGCAGTTTAAGTCCCGATCCACAACGACAAAAGACTTCTGTGCACAACCGCATGGAACTCGGAACTCAAGACCACATCAATGAACCATCAAGTTCAAAGCTGTTTCAAGGAAATGTTCCAAGAGCAGATATGACAGTCGACATGACACTTGAAGAGTTGGAAATGTTATATGGACCAATGTTTGATGAATATTTCACGGGGGAGAAACATGTTGTATCGAAGTCTTCCGCTGTCACTCATGATAAGAATGATGATAATGATCATCGTCAACAAAAGGATACAACTTCATCTACTTCAACACGGGTTGCTGCAGATTTACCTCCTCGGAATATCACTTCAGCAATCGATCCTACAACATCCAAATCTACTGTCGTTGCTCCAGAGAACACAAATCAAGCAGACAATGCATTATCTTACGATGACGATTTTCACAACCCATTCGGTACATCGGTACGTTAAATTGGAGAGTCTGTGTCTATGTTTTGTCTTGAGAATGTGACGCTACGGTGTACTCCGCAAAGTCAAAGATTCAAAACCACATACTCATGCCTAAAGACATATTCAAGAATTAATAGTGTGAGCATGTGGATGAGGACACAAGATGTCAAAGAAAAGTCAAGGATGATTTGAAGATCTCAAGATTAAAGACAATGTCGAAAGACAACGACAAAGGCTCAAAGATCACAGCATGAAGGAACAAGACTACTATTACACGTTCAAGGCTCATTTATGGCGAGATTAGTAATCTCTACAAATATCCAAATGTCAAAGGGTAGTGACCTCTCATTGGGAGAGATTGTTAGCCTTAAAATATTGATTCAAACAAGAATGTTCAGTCATATGTTTATTATTTATCGTATTATAGAACGTTGTAATAGGTAGTAGATTATTCGTGTTTTATAGGCTTAACTTTAAGCTAAAGTTCATTGATAAGTAACTAAAGCCTAAAAGGAAAGCCCGACCCATTAATATATAGCCCATACAAGCCCGCATGTGGGTGGACTATATATACACACCTCCTAGCATGTTAGGAGGTGGTTGGCTCATTTTTTCATTCTCTCTCAATCTAATATTAACAAAGTTTCCAACCATTCTCTCTCTTTTCTCTCTCTACTTTCTCTCTCTAGAATTCATCTATCTTCCATCTATTTTTCTTGTTTAATCATCACATATCTATGGGACAACACAAGCCATGACTGATCATGCGTGGATTGAATCAATGCAAGACGAAATTCATCAATTTGAAAGACATAGAGTATGGAAACTTGTTGACAGACCATATGGAGCATCTGTTCTCGACTTTAAATGGATCTGGAAAAAAAATTGGATGAAGAACAAACAATCATCAAAAACAAATCACGTCTTATGGTTAAGGGATACCGTCAACAAGAAGGAATAGATTTCGATGAATCATTCGCTCCAGTCGCTCGTTTGGAAGCAGTCAGGATATTTTTTGCTTATGCTACACTTATGAGCTTCACGGTTTATTAGATGGACGTTAAAACTGCCTTTCTTAACGGTCATTTGAAGGAACAAGTGTATGTGAATCATCCGGGCGGATTCGTTGATCCTCATCATCCTGAAAAAGTCTACCGTCTCAAGAAGGCTGTATATGGAGTCAAACAAGCTCCAAGGGCATTGTACGAAGAACTATAAAATTTCTTGGTTTCCAAAGGATTCTCCAAAGGTTCTCTTGATCCTACTCTATTTATTAACAAATATGGTGATGACATACTTCTGGTGCAGGTTTATGTTGATGACATTATTTTTGGTTCTACGAACCCAAAACTTCCAAAATGATTTGAAAAACTAATGCACAGCAGATTTGAAATGTCAATGATGGGGGAGCTAAAATTCTTTTTAGGCCTCCAGATTAATCAATCCCCATGTGGTATCTTTATTAACCAAGCTAAGTATGCTCAAGAGATACTTCAAAAGCATGGTATGACCTCATGTGCTCGCGTTGGTACACCTTTGTCCACCTCATCCCTAGACGCTGACTTGTACTCACCGCCCATAGATCAAACGCGATATCGCAGTATGATCGGGTCTCTCATGTACCTTACAGCCAACATGCCTGATATTCATCATGCCACATGTTATTGTGCATGTTATCAAGCCAGACCTACTGAAAAGCACCTCAAGGAGGTTAAACTGATCTTTCGGTACCTTAAGAATACCATTCCCATGGGACTCTTGTATCCGAAGGAAACCGGTTTTCATCTAATTGCTTTTTCAGATTCTGATCATGCAGGTTGCCTTTATACTAGAAAGAGCACGTCTGGTGGCGTACAATTTCTAGGGGAAGACAAGCTCGTGATTTGGTCGTCAAATAAGTACGATTACACCTCGCTATCATCCGTTGAAGCAGAGTATGTGTCTCTATCCGCGTGTTGTGCTCAAGTCCTTTGGATGAGAACTCAACTCACGGATTATGGCTTCTACATTGATAAAATACCTATATATTGTGACTCAAAGTCGGCCATAGACATCTCTTGCAATCCGGTTTAACACTCTCGCACCAACCACATCGACGTCAGATATCACTTCATCAAGGAACAAGTGGAGCGCGGTATCGTGGAATTATACTTTGTCAGAACTGAGTACCAGCTGACAGACTTGTTTACAAAAGCCCTATCGCAAGATAGGTTTGCGTATCTCGTTGGTCGTCTTGGTATGAAGTATATGAATCCAGATGACTTGGAGGTTCTGGCAAATGAAGCTGCTTGATACTCTCTCATAATGACTTCTAAGCGCATCACAACTTAGGACTCGGCCCTCAAATAAGGAAAGTTTATCACGGACGATAACTTATCCTTCTCAATGAGAAATTAATATTTCTCGGTCATGAGCTTATCATAAAAACATTCAAAGTTTTTAAGTTCATGAAAAACGATTTCTAAGTAAATGTCAGCTTAGAACTCGCACTTTACATTAAGGAAAGTTTATCACGGATGATAACTTATCCTTCACAACGGGAAATAAATATTTCTCGATCATGAGCTAGTCACAAAACAATCAAAGTTTTGAGCTCATGAAAAAAAGGACCCGAAAGGGAAGTGTACGTTTCAGTGCGCTTTCCCTAAGCAATATAAGAGAAGTCTTCTATCATGATTAATTTTTAATCCGTTGAACATAATTTTTCAAGAATTTCTCAAAAGGTTTTTCTAAATCTTTCAAAATTGTGTGTTTAACACTCCCTTCCTCATAAAGTGGTTTTTATATCTCAAAAATGTCATATGTTATTTTGATCAATTTTTGAGGGGAGTGTTTTAAAATCAAGCCTTTAATGTTGTTGGGTACATCTCTGAAATTGTCATATTTTATGTATCCAACACATTCTGAAAATGATATTAAATCTTTCATATGTTATATATTATCGGATAAGGCATCTCAACTCCGTACCTCAACATATTTTGTGGTGTCGTTTTTCCAAAATATTTTGTCAAATTTTTGTTTCAAGACACACATATATTGTTGAGGGTGAGCTACCCGGCTAAATGTTCCATGATTCATACGTGCACACATCTTTCTCTCCGAACGAACTTTTAAAAATTGTCCTATTTTAATCAATTGGTACCTCTAATATTATGTTTTTATATTAGAGATAGGGGAGAAAATGTGATTAAAATGTAATATATCTCAACATGTGATCTTAAAGACTCAAGTGAAACTCTTTCCTTCACATGCTAAACTATTTCGTATATCGATACATGTGTGTAGGGGGAGCTTTTCGGAAATGTAAAACTTTCAAAGTGTTAAAATTTTTTATTTTTATCAAGCACTTTGAATGGTTTTCAATGGTTTTATGGTTACGATCTATACCCAAAACAACCTACTATCCATGACGGAACGATGGAGTCAAAAGGTGGTTTAGGATAGGAAACTAAGTCCTATGATCTAACCAGAACCAGAGGGATCTACACAAGGACATTCCATAGCTAGAAATAGTTGTCCTTAGGAAAGATGGAGTGGAATGAAGCTGAATGCGGACCAATTACATAAGTTAGCACTAGAAAAATCACAACAAGGTGCTAGTGATGACGTATTGGTAAGCATTGAAGGAGTTGAATATTTTATGCAACATAGGTAGAAACTGGGTTAACACATCTTTTCAAGACTAGTGTCATGGACCCAGTGATGCAATGCACAACCTTTCCCCAGCCATTTCAGTTTCTCTCAAAAGAAACCTGTCTCATTGTCACGGAGATCAACACGTATCTATTGACTTTCTCACTTCGAGTTAGTTAATATTGAAAAGGTGGCAGTCTGCTCCAGCCTCCGACTACTAAAATGTACTTATCGAGTCTAGAGCCAAAAAGAGATCAATCTATCATCTCATTAGGACACAATCGAGTCCTACGCATTATCCTTGTGATATTTCCAGAACATCTGAATGATACGATTCACAATGAAGATGGAAATCCTGCTTGAGCCAGCATCAAACAAGCTCATTGTAAGTAACTTGTGCGATTCTACTCGAATCAAACTTGTGAGAACAGGAAAGCAACTAAGTTTGGATTCTTAATTGATTTAAACTTGATTCCAGGTTTCTTTGCAAAATCCATGTGATCTTGCCAGAACATTCAGGGTGACACTCTTCAGTGCTCACAGTGACGAATGGAAATCCTTCAAGTGTCAACATCAAACAGCACTGCGGTTGGTGACTCGCAAGATTCTCTATGAATCAAGCTTGTGACAAACTGGAAAGCAACAATGGTGCGATTCTTATAGAATCAAACTTGTTCTAGGAATTCTGAATTGACGACTCTAATAAGACGGATAATCTATCCTTATAATTCACTCTTTACGTTCGCTGTCTTCTTTGAGACGGTCAATTAAAGAGAACTGGCTACTACCGTCGGGAAACCCTGTCAAGGAGGTTCTTAATCGAAACTAGCCAATCACATGTACGGTATCTAATACCGTCTAACGGTCTTCACTGACCGCAGGTAAAATGATACCGAGTTAGGGTGAAATGTTCAAAGCCATATCGTCCGTGTCTATATATGTTGCTGCATATCAAGAAGGTGGCGTAGCTGTGAACTAACCGATGTCGATTCAGAAGTCACAAGAGCACAAGATGGCAATAATCAAGATACTTATGAATGTAATAGGTCATCTTGTCACAAGAGCACAAGATGAACACTATCAAGGATATATTGAAGATTGATTGCAATAAAAATACGCTTTTAGGAAAAAGACGTATAATGGGCGAGTATTAATCGACACGGTTTAAGAAAACCGTGAAGACGAAAAGTGCAAGTTCGTTCTCGGCGGAGGTGTATGTGTTGTGTGCCAATTATATAAAATCAAAGTTTGGATTAGTGTCGTTTTGGGTTTAATGAGAGAAAAATTAAAGACGAGCTACGACTACGATTACACTACGACGTATGACGTAAAACGCGAACGTAAATACGTAAAACGCGACGAAATTCAAAATTTAAGCTAAAAATTAATTAAAAATGAAAACTAAGTCTTAAATAATATAAATAAGAATAAAAATTCAATAAATAAATTTTAAAACCTTTTATTAATTAAATGTCCAATTTTAAATGCTAATTAAAGCCCTAAAATTAAATAAAATTAAGAAAAAGCCTAAAATATTAATTTATTAAACTATTATCTCACTTATGTTATTTAAAGACTAAAAAGTATCTTTCTTAAATTTTAAAAACTATTTTTCTATTTTTTAAAACACTAAAAACACTTTTTAAACTAAAATAATGATTAAAAATTATAAAATAATGCTAAAAATAAACTTACTATTTGAAAAATCCTATTTTATATTATTAAACAGCATAAAAATAGAAAATGTTGATAAAAGTAAAATTTTCCACTAAAGGACAAAACAATTTGATATCAAAACTATTTAAACCTAAATTAAAACTAAAAAAATAATAAAATGAAGCGAACAGTAAACTTTTTAAACTAAAAATCTGAAAATAATATTCTTAAACTAAGAAAAATTTTAAAACTGAAAAATATGACTTTTTTACACGAGAAGACAAAAACAGATTTAAAGAAAATCGATTAAAACTAAATTAAATCTAAAAAATATTGAATGAACAGTAAAATAAGATTAAACTTACTGAAAAATCTTAAAATAAAATAAACAAACAGGGAAAAATAAAAAATCTGGAAAAAACTCAAAATATGCCACTAAAGAAAAAAAAACACAAGTCTGATGTTGACTGGTCTGGGCTTTTGTCCTTATGTGCCAACAGTGGTAACCTTGGCTTGTCAGTGGGAACTTTGTTCCCACTGCTTGTCATAGAAAATCCTATATGGGCACTTTTTGGATGATTTTAAGCTTGATTCTTGGTTTTACTTGGAACAAGGGAAACCCCTACACTCAGTTGACTGTAGGGAGTCACAATCAACAAAACAATACACCACTTAAACACAAAAATGGACAATAATAGTCACTGTATGGTCTATGTGGACTAATGGCTATGCCTACTAATTCAAATGGCACAAAGGTGAATTTCAAAAGGCTGAGACTTGTTCAAAATGTTACCAAATCACACTTAACCAACTTAAAACCCTAGATAACCGGATATTCTAACTGTATCCAAGATTTGAAGGCTTAACAATCACACAAACAACCTATGAAGCCTAATGATGAACATGTGGTATTTTTTTTACCAATTTTAACATGCAAAATCTTGTTTTATCCTATATTACTCAAACCAAACTATCATTACTTCCTAATACTACCTATTTAAGTTTGTTTAGAGTGAATTTAAGCCAATTAGTGTCACCTAAACATTTTAAATCCTAAACCCAAACACCCCTTTATATTTTTGATTAACAGATTAACAAGGACAAATCATGAAAATTAACACTCAATTACTCTAAACCATATAGACTAGATCACTAAACACCTATAAACAGCAGATTAACATGAACAAGATCCACAACAACAGATTCACAAAGAGCACAAAGTCAAATATTTCAACCGAGAAAGGGGATTCAAGCCGTGATACCTAGTGTGATTCACATCCAAACCACACCATGGCAGCTGATGCCATCTCCAAACTTAGCTAATACAGATGCCACGTGGATTGAGAACTAGTTTTGATGTAGAGAAAAAACCTAGGTGTAGACTCCACCAGTCTCAACACCTAGTATATATATCTTCAACTGAAATTAGGACTCCTTGTGTGCCTACACAACAAAAAAAACAAGGAGAGCACTACAAGCTCACATAAGAAAATATCATAAGTTGTGTGTCAGACAGCTTATGATTTTTGGCTTATGTGAACAGTAAACGTGAGTAAAATAAAAAACAGAAATACCACTTTTTCTCAAAACCTTGGAATAAAAATAGAAATTTGACTTTTCCAAACAACAAAGGAAATAACAAATATTTGAAGTCACTAAACAAGAGTCCACTTTCACTTCCTCTTGTTTAATGATCCAAGTATTTGGGTTATAGAATTATTTGCCAAAAACGTTTTCTCGAACAAAACCTTAGATGAACTTTTAAACTAATTTTGCAAAGGAAATTAAATGATTACTCTAAAAAAGACAGTAAATGGGAACTCCACAGTTTATAAAACAAAAATATAATTTTTCATTAATATTAAAATTTTTACAAAACAAAGCTGGAACAAGAGGAAATGCATAAGTCACATTCTCTTTAAATACTACAAGAAGGAACCTTCTAGTGTCTAAAACCCCAGTAAAGAAAAGCCTTAAAAAGCCCTTGAGTCTTGGTTTGAATTTCAGTCAAATTCGTGTCATGTGATAGAAAGTGACTTGCTAGCTGTTAAATTGATCAAAACCATTCATTTGAGCCTTTGGGACCAAGTTTGATCCCTTGGTCGTTGATTCTCTGAAAAATTCGAAAGTTGCCATTTTTGGTGGTGACAGGGTTGTTTCGTGTGGGGTCCAGGGTGAGTGTGAGGGTTTGTTTGTTGGTGGGTTTTGGTGAGAAAGGGGTAAATTGCTAATTTGGAAGAAATTAGCAAAAACCCTTTGATATGAGGGATTTAGGAATTAGGGTTTATAGTTAGTATTAGGGGTGGATTAGCAGGTTAGATGTGAATAGTGAGTGTTTAGTGGGAATTTTGAATTAATAATATTAATTCAAACGGTTTAAGTTAGTGGGGTGGTGACTGGAATGGGGGGTGTGACGTGGTAAGATGTGAGTGGGGGAGAGGGTTGAGGAGGATAAATGATAGGCTGAGGTGAGTTTTTATGTCTGCCACAAATGGTCCTTTAATTCCCTTGCACTTGCTGTATCAACTTTAACAGCCCAAATTGCATATCCCTTTATATCAAACTTCTATTTTTTAGACTTTTGCCATAAAAACTTTTGAGAAGTATTCACAAGGAGTATTCATGCATTTTCTTGAATCTTCAAGGGCCTTTCATGTATATCTTGAAACTTAAGGACCATACTTGTAACTTTTGAGATTTACAAGGGTCAAAAGTGACAATTCTTCTAAAGTTAAGGGACCAAACTTGCCAAATCTTCAAACTTCAAGGGTATTTTAGGAAATTCCATACTTGGGCCCGGTTCTTTGTGAGAATTCGTTTCCCATGTTTGTTTTTGCTTCATTCTTGTGATCTTTTGTTGATTTCACGATATCCGTACCTAAAATACACAATGAACAAACACAAGCATATTTTTGGGTATTTTAATGATATTTTAAGCGTTTTAAGCCCGATTTGGGCGATGAGACTATGTATAATTGCAGTCTCATCACTCCCTCATACTAAACCATTGTCGTGTCCCCACGCAATGCTAGAATTAAGTATCATAGCACTTCTAAATATCATTTTTATTGGTGACATTTATTGAAACGTAAACTTAAATAAACTACTACACGTGTTTTATACATAATATATTGTTTTCATCACGATTAAGTGACTTTTAGTGTCAAAGAATAAGAACACGCGAATGCCTCATAGAGATAAGTTCGTCATCCTCGATTTTCACTTGATTCCATGCTAAGCTGTTGGGCTAATTTAGAGCCTAAATTGTCCCTGTACTGATTTGAATGAAATATACTCTAAGTATATTATAGGTCGGTAAACTCATGATAGTTTATAGAGTCATCCTCAAGATGTTCTTAGAAGTCCACAGAGACTCCTTCACTACTGCAGCGGATCTGAGCCAGTGAAAATAAGAACCAAGATCAGGATGATCGAGTTAGTGAGTAATGACAATGACTCACTAACTCCCGAAGACCATCTCTGATATGAAGACATGAAGTATTTATACTGAAGACATAATGGGAACTTCCTTTGGTGAAAAAGGAAGAATATAAAGTGCAAGGTGGTTACTTGAGTTTATTGAAGCTTCTAAAGGAAGCTTCACTTTCCCACTATATATAGTGGTCTCATGACTTAAAGTTTGGTAGAGATTTCCACCACCAAAATACACATAGTGTTAGTGTTAGGATTTCCTCCTCCCATTGGTTCTTTCCTATCTTGTAACAATGGGAGTTTAGTTTGTCATCATCGCCTGGTTGTTATTCCGTAAACAACCGGGAAACACTTGTATATTTGTTGATTCATAATTAATAAGATATACAAATGATGAAAAGTACAAGCTTATGTTATTAGTTAGTCAATTGGTTTATTGTGTACATTTTTCTTTATAGATTCGATATGTGCACGAGAATAGTGGACCAACAAGTGGTATCAGAGCGGGTTGGATTTTCTCTATCCAGATCTGTTCGAATGGCTGCTAATAACATTTTTCTAGCATCGTCAAATTTATCAGTGTGTTTATAAACTGCACTTAAAGTAGCAGTTTGTGAGGGGGAAAATACACTGATGTTGACTTATTGCTAAAATGATACCCACCAAACCTTATCCACTCAATACCCACCACCAACAAACCCACCGTCACATAAACAAATCCTAAACCCACCATCGACACAAAACACCACCCAACGAATGACAATTCATTCGTGTTTTGTTTGTTTATCAAATGATCCACCGTCACTCACATCCAACCAAATCCAATAACTCGCTCCTCACAACACTCATTCAATCTACACCAAAATCTTCATCTTCCTTTTCTCTTAATCCCCACCGTCACACAATAACAAAACCATCACCAAATCACACAAAAAAAGATCCACAAATCACATCCTCATTAAAACCCACCATACATTCATAAAATCATCACAAACACTACTACTAATACTACTAAATCCACTGATACATTCACAAAATCCACCACCGACTGGATCTATTATACTTTTCACGATACAACCCGAATCAAGTCAATTTCGTTCTTTGGCCACAGGATGAAATTTCGTTATCACTATAAATTGGTGTTACTTTGTTGTGATTCTATTTATTAATCTAGTATTAGCTGGGATTTCATGATTGCGGTTGAGGTATTGGTGGAGTAATATTGTTAGGTGTTGATGATGAATAGATGAATTTGAAGAATATGGGTTTTCGATAATTTCGAGATGGGGTTTTGATGATAGGATATCGATGGATTGTTGCTATGATGAGGCCTGATGAAAGTGGGTATGTGTCACGCTGAGGTAACGTGAATGAGATGAAAACCATCGCCACTAAAGCCCAGACTGACCCAAAGTCGCTGACGACCAAGCGGCTGTGAACCAAGAGCCATGTTGATCTGTTGAAAGGTTGTTACGGCTGCGGTTATTAAGAACTTGATGAAAATGAGTTTTCCTAAAGGAAAACGATGTGTGTGTGTTAACCTGAAAAAAAATCAGTTGGGTGCTTCAGCTTCACGTGAAAAAGATGGTGATAGTTGGAGCTGATTATGAATATTAGTGGGTTACTTTGATAAAGGGTGGAGCTGATAAATGTTCAGATGTTTAAGAGAGGCGTGTTCACACAAAAAACTAATGTTAAAGCCCAACTAAACCACACTGCTGAAGCCTAAATGCTGAAGCTAAATGAGTTTGGATGTTGAACCAAACGCACCCTCTGAGCTGGTGTACTTGGTCGCTGAAGTGGTGAAGCCTATTCCCAGCGATACATACAATGATCTGAAACAATGTAGTGAACCCTACTTAAAGGTCGCTGTATATTTTAAAACCCAGCTGTTGACGAGTCGACCACCTGGGTATGAGCAGCAAACAGGAAAACCTACGAAGGTTTGGTAGCTGTGCTGAAACAATTATAAGGCTGCTGACCCCTCTCGCTGGACCATTGAACCAAAGGTTGCTGGACCTCTGTAGTTGAATCCCCACACCAGCATGCTGAACCATCAGCAGTTCGCTGTATGAACCAGGTCAGAGAACCCCAGGTCAGCGAACTGAACCCCTACCGCTGGCCCCTTAACGCTGGACTGACAAACCGCTGGACTGAACTGTTTAGATTCTGGACCCTTGTCCCTATTCTCTGGTCCCTCCAGCAAAGTTTGGACCCTCAACCGCTGTGACCCTAGTGGTTCTGAACCACCAATGATCTGACCCCCTCAGCAGATCTGAATCCTCAGTCTCTTCAGTAGACTGAACTCCCAGCAATTCTGAACCCTTTAGCAATTCTGACCTCTTCCAGCAGGAGTTGACCTTTCAGCAGACTGAACCTTCAGCAGTCTTGATAAACCATCAGCAGACTCTGACCCTCATCACTAGTCCACAACAGTTCTGGACCCTCAGCAAGGCCTGAACCTCCAACAAGACTGGACCCTTCAGCAACATTGAACCACATCCATCAGGTCACAGTCCTACACAAGACTCTTTTCGTTGTACGAGTACTTGAGCTTGGAAAATCAAACCCGCTGAGTTTACACATCCAAAAGTTGAAGATTTACCAACTTTTCAGGGGGAGATGAATACAATTATCAGAGTTATATCATCATGGTTCGAATTTATCAGGGATCGATGAACAAAGTGTGTTGTTATACAAAAGCTACTTGTACAACAACTTTTAAGGGGGAGAGAACCACACTTATGATATGTTTACATACTCATCGATCATCTTCAGGTATACTTATACAGACTTGTATTCTTTCTACAGATTAATCATGTATACTTGTATTCATATCCTGGTGACAAACCACATATAACACCACAAACAATACCACCACCCCACCACTACAAAAACAAAACAAACAAACCAATCACATACCAAAAAATCCAAATTTCCAAGAAGAGCAGCTGTTGTTGGTAATGTGCTTATACAGGTTGATGTTTTTGTTGAAAGAGATAATGATGTGTTCGGGGTAGAAGTGTGGTATGTTACTAATGTTTGTTACATGAAGTGAACAAGTGTTCTGGGATTTTAATATACTTGGGTATTTAGTAGTTTGGAGTGAATTTTTCTTGTTGTGCCTGATCACCACTGCTGCAAATAAGTCTCTGAAGCTACCACTAAATCTAGGAAGAAAGCTCAAGATGTTCGTCAGAGACTACACTTATTTAGTCACGAATACGAAGAGCTGGTATGAACACATGATGTAAAACTTCACATCAGAAGGTTGTTATTTATTGTATCCCTTTGTTGTATCTTAGTATGTAAGAAGAAGCCGTTATGCTCACTTACTACTAAAAGACTTAGGCTATATTTCTATTCAAATAGGGGGAGATTGTTGGGCCAATTTAGAGACTAAATTGTCCCTGAACTGATTTGGATGAAATATACCCTAAGTATTATATAGGTCGGTAAACTCATGATAGTTTACCGAGTCATCCTCAAGATGTTCTTAGAAGTCCACTAAGACTCCTTCACTACTGCAGCGGATCTGAGCCAGTGAAGATAAGAACCAGGATCAGGATGATGGAGTTAGTGAGTTATGACAATGACTCACTAACTCCCGAAGACCATCTCTGATATGAAGACCTGAAGTATTTATACTGAATACATAGTGGGAACTTCCTTTGGTGAAAAAGGAAGAATATAAAGTGCACGGTGGTTACTCGACTTTATTGAAGCTTCCAAAGGAAGCTTCACTTTCCCACTATATATAGTGGTCTCATGACTTAGATTTTAGTAGAGATTTCCACCACCAAAATACACATAGTGTTAGTGTTAGGATTTCCTCCTCCCATCGGTTCTTTCCTATCTTGTAACAATGGGAGTTTAGTTTGTCATCATCGCACGGTTGTTATTCCGCAAACAACCGGGCAACACTTGTATATTTGTTGATTCATAATTAATAAGATATAGAAACGATGAAAAGTACAAGCATGTGTTATTAGTTAGTCAATTGGTTTATTGTGTACATTGTTCTTCATAGATCTTCATAGATTCGATATGTGCACGAGAATAGTGGACCAACATAAGCGTGTAACGAGATCATTGTCATTATAAGTTAGCAACACAATCATTACTCATGAGTGTTAATTACATACTTAGACTCCCTTATTCCTAATTGGTATCTCTTATATTTTATTTTATTTTTGTCTTAATGATCACGAGGATGCATTTTGACTTATTTCGATATTTTATTAAGGCCAAAAATAAAGTAGGACGATTTAATCGATAGTTATCCGAAGGACACGGTCTTTTAAAACGGCTTCTCGTAATCTCCTTAAGTTCATATCTTGGCATAACTCGTTTCACGATTTGAGACCTTTCTCGGACCGATATTTGGCATGAGTTTTGAACTTCAAATCTTGGAAGACGTTCTTGAAATAATGGTCTTCTCTTCATATATGGAATTTCTTCAAACTTGGACCACGACTTCATCATTTTTCTTCAATCTTTATTTGGGATTTTGATATACAACGATCCGCCTCCTTTTCGGACTTAGATATATTTATCCTCATACCTTGTTAGGGTCCTTTTGGATAGACTTCTCCATGATCTTTTGGGGAGTATATTGCTTCTCGTCGTGTGTCTCGATCCTTCATATTGATTTTGGAATAATGATACTTCACATCACCTTGGATCTTTAGCAACAAAATGGAGTTCCTCATGCCTTGTTAGGTCCTTTTTAGAACTTTGCCAATCTTCACATCCCGCTTCAATAAGTTATGCCTTGGCTATGAACTCTATTCGAACACGAGCAACTTTTAAACGATCTTGGGCTAGAAGCTAAGTAATCTTTTAAATCGTACGACCTTACTTATTGTATTTATTTAAACAAAAGCGTGGGGAGAATAAGCTAATAATTACTACACATGAGATCGTGAAAGACTACGTAACTTATAAATAACTCTATCATTTCTCGTCCTCATTTAAGAGACTTAGCCTAAAAAGTTAAGGAATCAAAGCTAAGTGCTCAACACGCACGGTCAAGTCAAAATTTACTCTTATTCTCACCATCAAAAAACCTACACTCGTGTCTTAAACACTTATGAAAAATACGAAATTTTTTAAAGTTTGGCCATTTTTAGCCTTATTTTGAATAAAACGATAACAAAAACGATGAAATTTGGATTGTGTGTTGACGTGAGCAAGGTGAAGTATCTACTCACCCCCCCCCCCATACTAAAACTAAACATTGTTCTCAATGTTTCGAGTCTAGGGGTGAAAACACCCCCATACTAGAGACGAAGTCGAATTCTTAATCTCGAGCATGGAAAGGGTAAAACGAATAACTTATAAGCCATTTATGAATTATTCTAATAAGATAATCGTTAGAACATAAAAGGATATCATCAGATATCGGAATCTCCAAGGCAACGATCGAAGCTCGAGTGATCCGTAAAACGGACACGAGAGGCTTCAATGATGACGATGAACCTAATGAATCACAATCACAAACAACCACGAAACAAAGGTCAGAATAGCACAAGTCCGCTCGTTACACTATTAGAAAGCGATAATATTTACAAGGATAAGCATGAGAATCCCCCACGAGGCACCTTGTTTTTATAACCGAGCCAAAAGCTCGACTCGAATCCCCATAAATGTGATCATTTAGGGATAATCATGGTTTAGTCATTTTTAGTGGGGCTTACATGATAAACAATGCCCAAAAGCAACCGGTACTAAGTACTAAGTCCTTTCATGATGCAAAATACCGGGATCGAATATGGCGTCCTCGTTTTCGGATAAAAGAGGAAACAACGCCACTCCAACTAGAACCCCAATGGGGTAGAATAAAATAGATGAGAAGTAGAAAGGTGGGTGAATGGGTAAGGCAAACTTATGATCTACTCGAGGTAGACTCACACCAAGAAAATAGATAAGTTTTCCATTTATAGCATCGGTGGAAGACCAAGATTTCCTTTTACAAGCAATTCCAGGATCGAATATCTTGTCCTCGGTGGAAAAGTGTGAGGAAACATAAGGGGCTCCCCCCACACTAAAACCACACACACACTCGTCAAAAGGAGTAGACGAGGTGGTAGCACTCAAAACACGATGTGATGACGGAGTTAAACATGTAGAAAATTCTTTTAAATCAATTTTAAAATCCTTTCCTTTTTCATCGTTCAAAAACTCTTTATCAATACTTGATTTGATGATGTCGAAAATATTTGGCTCTTCAAACTCAAGATTAGTCACGCTAAAAATCCTCACACTTAAGTCACGGTTAGGGGTGGTGGATTGTATAAGTTCTCAAAACGACGATCAACAAAGAACACCGCCCCCTCAGGGTCAACATATTCGTCATCCTCATGAACGTCGATCTCATCGATTTCTTCATCATAGATGGGTTTGTCAATCCAAGGTTTTTCATTCCCCTCATGTAATATTTTAGAAACTCTCTCAAAGAGATCACGGTAAATCACAAAACCATCATTCTTTTGTGGGGATCGTTGATAAGTTAGATCCTCACGAATGTGGTATACCTCATTCTCTAATGAGGAGTGTTGATTAGGTAACTCCTCGAGAATGGGATTTTTGGTGGTCACATGAGTTGGTTCGTCATCAAAAATAAGACGTTCCAACTCATCAAGTTCATCGTCGATCTTGGAAAAATCAACCTCACTCGTAGGTGGGAGTGGAGGCAAAAGAGCTAGCTCTCGTTCGATAATTTCCTCAATCTCGGGATCGAACTCGTAATCATCGTACTTACCACACTTAGAATTCTTAGGAGAATAAAAAATGGCATGTGGATTTTTAAGCACTTGATCAATCTCGGCAAAATCGCCATCGTCATCTTCAAAGAAAGAGTCGATGTGAGCACTCACAACCATGGTCTTACAAGTCGAATGACTATGCTTAGGTGACTTTTCTAAAATGAGAGGATCGATGTCGATGAAACCTTTAGCCTCAACGGGTGTTGAGCTGGAAATGGAGGCACTTCGATGGAGTTAGAAGTTGAAGCCTCAAAGACGTGGTCCTTCGAAGGTGGTGAAGACGAGTCCATTTTTGTCATTGTCGTGATGGCACTAACATCGCCCGTCGGAATTTGTTGTTTACTTGTTTCGTCAATACATCCTAAAGTGATTTTTCATCCATAAATCTACGAATACCCTTTTGAATTAAGTAAACGTATTCTTTATCATTAAAATCATCATCCTTAAAACCGTTCATTTTAATTCTTTCAAAACATGCGTCAAGCCTCATATTTTACGCTAAAGTTAACATTTTGAAATCATTAGAATTCGAAACATTAGGTTTTGAAACCTCGGTTTTTTAATGATCATTAGACACTTGGGATTTATTTGCGAAAAAGTCCATTTTATCATCCCCATATCTCATAGTAAGTTTCCCCTCGTGAACGTCGATTCCGGTTCGAGCCGTTGATAAAAATGGTCGGCCTAAAATAATGGGACATTTAGGGTTACACTCATAATCAGAAATGACGAAATCCGCGGGAAAAACAAACTTTCCAACTCTAACATAAACATCCTCGGCTATTCCAATTGATATAAGTGGTGTACAATTTGAAAGCTCGATTTTCATGTTCGTGGGGTTAAGTGAAGGCAATCTCATCAATTTCCAAAGAGAAGGAGGCATGAGATTGATGCTAGCACCTAAATCGGCAAGGGCTAAACATCCCTCAATCTCGGAAAAATCACAAGGTAGTAGAAATTGGCCCGGATCCTCTTCCTTTCTCGGCATTTTCCTTTTGGGTTTTTTAAGAAGGATCGATGCACAAGTTTCTTCAAGGGTTACTTGGGTAAGGTCGATAAAACTCTCTTTTTGAACCGTGGATGGAATTTGAGGTACACGAGAGTGTGCACTCTTTTCCTTGGTCGCCACGTTCACCCCCATCGACTTTAGAGCATGAAGGCGTCTTAGAAGTCGAGAGTTGAGAAGAAGGAACAACTCGAAATCCATCAAGGGTAGGGGTAATCACACGACTTTTCTCACGAGACGAGGCGGCTTTACATTGTTCCTTCGGATTTGCAATGATGTCACTAGGTAAAGAGCTCGATGACGCACCCGAGGCTTTGTTCATAATAGCCGAAAACATCTTTTTTATGTCGATTTGTCCTTGTTCAATTTTGTTGTTTTTCCCTCTCAACGTGTTTGAAAATTCGTTTTTCATATCACCAATTTGCGTTTCTAATCTCTTCATATTAGCATCATTTGATTTAACGTAATTTTGAAAATCATTTGAGCCATTAAAACTTTGATTGAAAGCCTGGTTTTGATTCCCTTGATTAGCGTTGTTTGAAAAATTTGAATTTTATCCATTGTTAAAATTCCGGTTTTGATTGTTGTTGTTAAACCTCGATTTTGCCAATTCAAATTTTGACCTTGATTACCATGATTATTTCCTTGAAAATTGTTACGGTTTTGAAAATTATTGCCTTGATTGTTGTTGTTCATTTGTTGCGATGGATCGGCATTATTTTGATTTTGATTAGAAAAATTGTTGTTTAACGCACTAACACTCGACGTTTGGCCATCCGTAGCCGCACACTCGTAATAATTATGTGGTCCACCGCAAACCGTGCACGATGCCTCAACCGCTTTCACTGTAGCGGGAGCGTCTTTCTTTTGCATCTCAATGAGAAAAGACGTAAATACATTCATCAACTTGTCGACTTTTGCAACAACTCTCTCAATGTCGCAATTAGAATTATTAACATTGGAGACATTGGCAACACTCGGTGCCTTGCGAAGTTGGTAAACCTTGGATCGATTCTCGATAATCATTAATGCATCTTTCTCGGAGTCTTACACAAAAAGTTGCCACCGGCGGCGGAATTCAACGAATCTTGTTCTTGAAAACTAAGACCGTTGTAAAACGCATCGACTTGGTGAAACTCGGAAAATCCATGGTGAGGACATTGCCTAAGCAATTCCTTAAAACGATCCCGCGCGTCTCTAGATGATTCATTCGGTTTTTGCTCAAATCTCGTAATCTCGTTTTTGAAAAACGTTGTCTTAGACGGCGGGAAAAAATGATTAACGAATTTGGAAGCGAGATCCTTCCACGTAATTATAGAATTAGGTGGCTCTTTCTCGTACCAACCCTTGGCGGCACCATCGAGCGAGTACGGAAAAATCATAAGCTTGACGACATCGGTGTCGACGTTCTTAAACTTGCTCGTGGCCAAAAGACGATCAAAATTCCGAATGTGGTCGTGAGGATTATCGGCTTCACGACCTCGAAACTTCGTTGCTTGAATCAACGAAAGAATTACGCTCTTAATCTCAAAATTATCCGCTTCGATAGCGGTAATTACGATCACGTCTCCATAACCCTCAGTGGGCGCTTGGAGCAATTCCATCATCGAACGATTTTCGGCCATCTTGTCTACGATCTCTTCTACAACGATATTAGGAACGTCGGTTTCTAAATCTCGTCTACGTCATCGATTCCTTCGATTTCGATTGCATCAATTCGAAGCATCGCTAGAATTAGAATAATCCTTCGATCGAGTGCGCATGCACTAAGCGTAGAATGGGAGGTAGCAAAGAATATTCTTTTTGCGGCTTTTCGTTTTTTCATTTTTTTTGGTTTTTGATTGTTTTTAATTTTTTTGGATTTTGGTGTATTACGTAGACTCGAATCTAGAAATCTCTCCTAGAATCGATTTCTCGATTAAAGGAGCCTTAAAGAATGAAAACGATCACGTGGAGTGAACGCCTTCGATGACTTTAGAACGTTGGTGGAACACCAAAACGTTCAAGAGAGTTTAATCTTGAAAACAAGCAAATATAATATACGTAGAAAATACTTGGGCGGCAAACCCTCGATTAGCCCTCTTTCTCAAAACACGCACAAGCAAGCGGGAGAAACGAGGCGGCGCTAAGCACTTAAGAGCCTTTTTCCCGTAGGTCGTGAAATACAACCGCCTTATACCCACCTTATAGTTTGTGTTAATCAAAATTAAGCCTCACGAAAGTATTGATCTATTTTGCCTTTAAACTTTTTCTTTGGATTCGAATACAATAATTGAGTGATGAAATCCCAATTAAGGTTACGTTTCCACGCTTTTGGAGATATTGTATATTTATTGTGATACGTAGTACAATATATTAATAATATTCACAAGAAAACGAAAACGATAATGGGATATCTACAATATATTAAAAGATTGTTGTGTGTTTGATTTAGGAAAATTAAACACGATTTATTTGGATACTATAGTATAATAGAGAAAAATAACAAAAAATGAGTATGTACATTATATACGATTTCCAAAAATTGAAAAGCAAAAACGCACTACTCACACAAACACGATAATAATAATGGCACTATAAACACCTCCCTGGCAGCGGCGCCAAAATTGATTGTAGGTAAAAATACGCTTTTAGGAAAAAGACGTATTATAGGCAAGTATTAATCGACACGGTTTAGGAAAATTGTGAAGACAAAAAGTCCAAGTTCGTTCTCGGCAGAGGTGTATGTGTTGTGTATGCCAGTTATATAAAATCAAAGTTTGGGTTAGTGTCGTTTTTGGTTTAGAAGAGAGAAAATAAAGACGAGCTACGACTACGATTACACTACGACGTAATGACGTAAAACACGAACGTAAATACGTAAAACGCGACGAAATTAAAAATTAAAGCTAAAAATTAATTAAAAATGAAAACTAAGTCTAAAATAATATAAATAAGAATAAAAATTCAATGAATAAATTTTAAAACTTTTTATTAATTGAATATTCAATTTTAAACGCTAATTAAAGCCCTAAAATTAAATATAATTAAGAAAAAGCCCAAAATATTATTTTACTAAACTAATATCTCAATTATATTATTTAAAGACTAAAAAGTATTTTTCCTAAATTTTAAAAACTATTTTTCTATTTTTAAAACGCTAAAAACAATTTTAAAACTAAACTAATGATTAAAAATAATAACATAATGATAAAAATCAACTTACAGTTTGAAAAATGCTATTTTATATTACTAAACAACAAAAAAATATAAAATGTTAAAAAGTACATTTTTCCACTAAAGGACAAAATAGTTTGATATAAAAACTATTTAAACTTAAATTAAATCTTAAAAAATCATAAAATGAAGTGAACAGTAAACTTTTTAAACTAAAAATCTTAAAATAATATTCTTAAACTAAGAAAAATTTTAAAACTGAAAAATATGACTTTTTACACTAGAAGACAAAAACAGATTTAAAGAAAATCGATTAATAATAACTAAATCTAAAAAAATATTAAATGAACAGTAAAATAAGATTAAACTTACAGAAAAATCTTAAAATAAAATAAACAAACAGGGAAAAATAAAAATTCTAGAAAAAACTCAAAATATGCCACTAAAGACAAAAAAACACAAGTCTGATGTTGACTGGTCTGGGCTTTTGTGCTTATGTGCCAGCAGTGGTAACCTTGGCTTATCAGTGGGAACTTTGTTCCCACTGCTTGTCACAGAAAATCGTATCTGGGCACTTTTTGGATGATTTTAAGCTTGATTCTTGGTTTTACTTGGAACAAGGGGCATCCCTACACTCAGTTGAGTGTAGGGAGTCATAATCAACAGAAAAATACACCACTTAAACACAAAAATCACATACAAATGGACAATAATAGTCACTGTATGGTCTATGTGGACTAATGGCAAGGCCTGCTGATTCAAATGGCACAAAGGTGAATTTCAAAAGGCCAATACTTGTTCAAAATGTTACCAAATCACACTTAACCAACTTAAAACCCTAGATAACAAGATATTCTATCTGTATATAAGATTTGAAGGCTTAACAATCACTCAAACAACCTATGAAGCCTACTGGTGAACATGTGGTATTTTTTTACCAATTTTAACATGCAAAATCCTGTTTTATCTTATATTACTCAAACCAAACTACCATTACTTCCTAATACTACCTGTTTAAGTTTGTTTAGAGTGAATTTAAGCCAATTAGTGTCACCTAAACAGATTAAATCCTAAACCCAAACACCCCTTTATATTTTTTATTAACAAATTAACAAGGATAAATCATGCAAACTAACACTAGTTTACTCTAAACCATATTGACTAGATCACTAAACACCTATAAACAGCAGATTAACATGAACAAGATCCACAACCACAGATTCACAAAGAGCACAAAGTCAAATATTTCAACCAAGAAAGGGGGTTCAAGCCGTGTTACCTAGTGTGATTCACATCCAAACCACACCATGGCAGCTGATGCCATCTCAAAACTTAGCTAATCTAGATGCCACATGGTTTGAGAACTAGGTTTGATGTAGAGAAGAAACCTAGGTGTAGACTCCACTAGTCTCAACACCTAGTATATATATCTTCAACTGAAATTAGGACTCTTTGTGTGCCTACACAACACAAAAAACCAGGAGAGCACTACAAGCTCACATAAGACAATCTCATAAGCTGTGTGTCAGCCAACTTATGATTTTTGGCTTATGTGAACAGTAACGTGAGTAAAATAAAAAACAGAAATATCACTTTTTCTCTAAACCTTGGAATAAAACTAGAAATTTGACTTTTCCAAACAACAAAGGAAATAACAAATATTTGAAGTCACTAGACAGGATTCTACTTTCACTTCCTCTTGTTTAATGATCCATGTATTTAGGTTATAAAAATCTTTGCCAAAAACTTTTTCTTGAACAAAACCTTAGATGAAGTTTTAAACTAATTTTGCAAAGGAAATTAAATGATTACACTAAAAAAGACAGTAAATGGGATATCAGCTGTTTATAAAACAAAAATATAATTTTTCATTAATATTAAAAATTTTACAAAACAAATTTGGAACAAGAGGAAATGCATAAGTCACATTCTCTTTAAATACTACAAGAAGGAACTTCTAGTGTCTAAAACCCTAGTAAAGAAAATCCCTAAAAAGCCCTTGAGTCTTGGTTTGAATTTCAGTCAAATTCGTGTCATGTGATAGAAAGTGACTTGCTAGCTGTTAAATTGATCAAAACCGTTCATTTGAGCCTTTGGGACCAAGTTTGATCCCTTGGTCGTTGATTCTCTGAAAAATTCGAAAGTTGCCATTTTTGGTGGTGACAGGGTTGTCTCGTGTGGGGTCCATGGTGAGTGTGAGGGTTTTTTTGTTGGTGGGTTTTGGTGAGAAAGGGGTAAATTGCTAATCTTGAAGCAATTAGCAAAAACCTCTTTGATATGAGGGATTTTGGAATTAGGGTTTATAGTTAGGACTAGGGATGGATTAGCAGGTTAGATGTAAATAGTGAGTGTTTAGTGGGAATTTTGAATTAATAATATTAATTCAAACGGTTTAAGTTAGTGGGGGGTGACTGGGGGGGTGTGACATGGTAAGATGTGAGTGGGGGAGAGGGTTGATGTGGATAAATGATGCGTTGAGGTGAGTTTTTATGTCTGCCACAAATGGTCCTTTAATTCCCTTGCACTTGCTATATCAACTTTAACAGCCCAAAATTGCATATCCCTTTTTATCAAACTTTTGTTTTTTAGACTTTTGCCACAAAAACTTTTGAGAAGTATGCACAAGGACTATTCATGCATTTTCTTGAATATTCAAGGGCCTTTCATGTAAAATCTTGAAACTTAAGGACAATACTTGTAACTTTTGGGATTTACAAGGGTCAAAAGTGACAAGTCTTCAAAAGTTGAGGGACCAAACTTACCAAATCTTCAAACTTCAAGGTTATTTTCGGAAATTTCATACTTGGGCCCGGTTCTTTGTGCGACTTCGTTTCCCGTGTTTGTTTTTGCTTCATTCTTGTGACCTTTTGTTGATATCACGATATTCGTACCTAAAATACACAATGAACAAACACAAGCATATTTTTGGGAATTTTAATGATATTTTAAGCGTTTTAAGCCCGATTTGAACGATGAGACTATGTATAATTGCAGTCTCATCAAAGATCTCAAGCACTCAAAGTCAAATGACGAAGGCTCAAGATAAAGATCACAAAGGCATGAAGGAACAAAACCGTTAGAAACATGATCAAGACCAAGATACAAGACCTAAGAAGGAATATCACCTCCACAAGAATGTATTCACTCAATCATCTTATGCATTTTAAAGATGAACGATACATTAAGGGAGATTGTTAGCCCTATATTTTATATAGACGAACAAGAATGTAATAGGTCGTCTTAGTCGTTAAAGGTCTTGTATTGTAATAGGTTAGTCGGGAAAATCGGGCTTGGACTTTAAACTAATATTGTCTAAGGTAGGGGCTTTATGCCCAAGATAGGCCAAGCCCGGCCCAAGAAACAAGCTCATGAGCCCACCAAGCTCATGGGTATATAAACCCTCTTTCAAGTGTAGAAGAGGGTGTTCGTTCATTTTACTTTATCTCTCTAGTAAACATTAACCTTCCACCATTCTCTCTACTTTCTCTCTCTAAATTTCTTCTCTTTCTCTCTCTAAATCTACTCTAAATCTTGTGTTATGGATTGAAGTGTGAATAACACATCGGTTCCCATACTTAAGCCCAAAACATAAATAAAGTAAATGGAATCAGAAGGACAAAACAAGTTTCCAAGAAAGCATAAGTATATGAGTCAAAAGGAGAAGAAGTCTAAGGCAGCTTCCATCATATGCATGCGCTCCAAATGCTCAAGCCTGTCCTTGGGTACCTGCCGTTTTGGGACATGGAAAAGAAAATATACGGCTGAGCAATACGCTCGGTGAACGGATATATGACAGTGAAATGTATAGCATAACATAAGTAAAGTGAACTGGAAGTATGAAATGACAGTGCAACGGAATAATGTAAGTCCTGGAAAACCTGGTTTAACATTATAAGACTGGTTTTATATTTCTGAAAAGACTTATGTTTAATTTATCTTGAAAAATTTGTATTTTAAATATGTCGAGATCCCATATAGGTCATGTTATATCCACGTGTATGAATACTTGGAGGGGTGACCTCGTCATGCAATTAGAGGGGCTACCTCTAATTAATATATAAAATGAGTTGAGGGATCAACTCCTGTAACGGATGTAAGGCACACACCGCAGTTACCATGAAATCATACTGCTTGTCCTAGGATGCACCCATTCGCCCCACATGATAATAATAATACTGGCCAAAACTGTAAAGGGACGTTGCGAGCAATCACTCTCACCGGAGACGAGTCATAACACCTGTGCCTCCAGTGCTATGGTTATGGAACCCCCATAAGTAGGTGAAATTGGCATGCATGTATGTAGCTCAGGCAATCTAAAATAATCATACATATACTGATGTGTTTAAGACACTTAAATTACTGGGGAAAACAGATGGCTGCAAACGGGGAATCCTAATATAGGAAGAAAGATGTCCTTACTGAAGGACAGAATATCCGTACCTTATGTCCAGTAAATAAAGACGAAAACGAACGTAGAAGATCACTCTGACTTCACAATAGCTACATAATGAAGGGACGTGAATAAGAGTTGGTTCTACTTGTACATACTTGTTATTTAGTTTACTTGACGTGTTCATACTTGTTATACTTGTTCTTGTCTTGTCTTATTATTCCATGTCTTAATCGTGTATTTCTTATAGTTTCATGTGTTTTAGATTCATGTGTTTCATGTTTTAAGTGTTACAGTACTTGTTATAACATAATGAGTAACTTTCTAAAAATAGCAGTTTTCTATATATAGTAACTTTCAAAAAATAGTAAGTTTCCTTAAATAGAAAGTTTCCATATTTAGCATATTTTTATAAATAGCATGTTACCATATTTATGTATTACCATAAATATCATATTACCATAATTATCATGTTGCTATAAATAATATAATTCCATAATTTAACATGTTTCCATAATTACTCATAAGCTTATTAGATAAGTAAAATGATATAAGCTATAGTTTTAATAAGCATATTATATGTCATGATTATTCTATAGTAAAGTTTAATTATATTTGATACTTAGTCTTAACATATGATTATTAATTAATAATAATAATACATGATATTATAAGTAGTTATTAATTAATAATGTTACATGATTTTTATAATTAAACTTTACCTTAAATGATTATTGTGTAATTAAATTAAAATATGGTGATTAATTTAATTAATACCTTGGTTAATAATGTAATTAATTTATTAAACTAAGTTCTTAAATAAATTAATTAATGTACATATAATTATAACATGAATAATTATTTCTAAAATCATTATATCATATAGTTTATTTAAATGACCATGATCAATTATCTAAGTTTAACATAAATAAACTATGTACATTCTCATGCATAATTAGTCGTTTAATTATATCCTAAGTTTAAGTAAATTAAACAAACATGACATGATTAATTTAATATAATAATAGAATTAAAATAAATAATTAAATGACATGAGTAATTTAATATACTCCATTAAATTAATAAACGTTTAACTCAAATGTTTAAACCAAACGCCCCATGTCATACTTTCATGTAACCCGAACCCGAGCCAAACACCCCCTTAATGCTCCCAACCAAACACCCCTGTTGTGTTCAAACTCCCACCGACAGCAGTGGCCCAGCCACTATCTGTCGTGGGTTCCTACTGGCTTAGGCCAGTTCCTACCGCTGGTTAATTCTACCCACTGTCGTGTAACTGTTTCCCACCGAGACCTAGTAAGGTCTCGGCTCCCACTGCCTTAACCAAACGCACCCCTGTTGTTCGTTTGGGGTTGCCACTGTTTTTACCAAAAACCAAACCGACACCTTGAAAGGTGTGGCTAGTGGAATCAAATCACCACCGAGACCTACAATGGTCTCGGTTTTGTGTGTAGCCTGACAACACGACCCCAATTCCCCAGTCTTGTTTGATTCCTACATTTAATCACATGTTATAAATCTATTAAATGGATTCTTGAACACTTAATCTTTACAAATCAAAAGAAAAGAGAATAGAGGATTACCTATCCTGCGTTTTGATTTTAGAATTGAACACACAAACACAAACCTTCGTCTTGAATTAAAATCAAAGTCTTTTTACTTGGTTCTTGGGTGAAAAGCGACGGCAAGAGGAGAGTAAAAAACGATTGTATTATATGTTGTTTAGGGTTTTTATGATAATTACTAAATAGATATACCCCCCCCCCCCGTCTTTGTTTTTAAGTCGGCCTAGGACTTTCACAATGGGCCTTAGGCCCTTCCTTGGTCCTTTTCTAACCGTCCAAAACCAACAGCCCACATACTTTTGTTTTTATTTTCGCGACTTGTTTACTATTACGTATATTCGTGTTTTAAACGTCGTGGATTTTTATCATTATCATTATACATGTTATACGTACATATTATATACGTAATTACATATCGTATATTAATATTAATAATAATATACGCTATTAATTGTTATACTCAATTAATATACGTAATACTCGTGTTAAATGAATGTATCACGTGTCGTATGTTAATAAGTCGTAAAGTTTTAATTTTTACGTACCTTCATGTAATAAATGTTCTAGGGATTTTTAAGCGGGTTTTACAGAATGTGTAAAGTAAGCGAAAGTGGGTTGAAGCCATGATAGCTGGACTATATATTCTTCTATTTCTCATTTTATGGAGTCATTCATCTCAAAAAGCTCTCTAGTCAAACTGTGTGTAATCGTTGATCTCTTATATTGATCTTGGTTAGGGTTTGAGTAATTAATTGATTACTTCTAGTGTATAGTTGAGTCTTGTATCTTGTTTTTTTTTGTGTCGCACAAACCATATCTCAACATTTGAAGTTGAGGATTGTTGATACAAAAGTTGGATGGACCGCTCTTGACCCGAACTAAGCTTAATTCGGGATCTTGAGGACTCCGGCTCTTGCATCAAGTGAACTTGTTTGAAGACCCTATACACTAATTAGCAAACACCGTTAGGCTTACCGTGGGCGCGTGTCCCACGATTAGAATCCGGCGTGAGAGTAAGTAATTGGTTTAATCATATGTGAGGGTTAGATTATTGTGAATATCGTACCTTTGTGGAACTTTTGGGTTCCTTTTATACCCGAGAGAGTCCTAGCTGGGCTCTCCTATTCTTGCAGCCTAAGGTGTTGATCCCAAACTTAGATCGATTTAGCTTGTGTAAACGAGATTGAATCAATTTTAACACGTAGAGAAACTTTGTTGTATATGAAAAAATTCAAGTATTATGCGGAATTAATACTTAAACAAGAACACACAAACAAGATAAACCAAACTTTCACTTTGATTGATTAATCGAACTTGCGTACAATGAAAGTGTGAAAAACATATATTGAACTAAACCTAAAGGCCTCCTTTTTTAGATTAAGGAACCTTGTACAAGAGTCTACGTATCAGCTATTTTAGGTAAAGATAAACATAAGAAATACATTGTCGAACATATCTTTACTAGAAA
This sequence comes from Glebionis coronaria, assembly GCA_025667525.1. Lineage (NCBI taxonomy): Eukaryota > Viridiplantae > Streptophyta > Magnoliopsida > Asterales > Asteraceae > Glebionis > Glebionis coronaria. The sequence continues at coordinate 134,983,699 of CM046879.1, read as the reverse complement.
CATAAAACGTGTAGACTAAGTATCCTGTCAGTGCTTGACTTCTTCTTATCAACGCTTGACTTCTTCCTGTCAACGCTTGTCTTGACAACACTTTATTTCTTCCTATCAACGTCCAATTTCCTCTTGTCAGCGTTCAAGTGTCTTGGCTACATTTTATTCCCAACAATCCTCCCCTAAACTTGATATCTACTCTAGTAATCAAGTTTCTGAATAAAACTAAGTACAAGGAGGATTCTTACAAATCTTATTAAGTTGGAAATAAATATATCTAATCAAATCTTTCCCAATGTCACTTGTATAATCCATCTCCAGTTGTGTTGACACCATTTTCTTCAAAACTTCTTTGGACATAGGATACTCAGCATCCACAAGAAGATATTAAGAAAAAATTGTAGTACTCAAATGATACACACCAGCTGCTAAATGTAGATGCCATTGAAGTCCACTGACATCATCAAGATCCTTCCAAACTGGATCTTCTTCATCTGGTGCACACATTCTCTTAAATATTGACCAAATCTTTATTCCATTGACTGAAGTATGTGCTTCAGTCTCATACTTGGCCTGCATCAACCTCCAAAGGTCTGCCAAGTCGTCCCTATCCAGGCTTGCAAACAAAGACAAAAGAGTAGTGAACGTATGTACCTTCTTCCCATATCTGCCAATCATCCAAAACCCACTTGCATCTTCCTCATATCTAACTATAGGGTTTCTAGAATCATGAGGTAACACTTCTACCATATGTGAAACTTCCAAGGGTGAGAGCTTAATACTCTTTCTAATAACAGCTTCACTAGGATTCACTCTATCCAAATTTTCTGGAAACTCAAGTGAAACTCCCTTCTTCAATGGTCTTGGTGTAACCAAAGCCTTTTGGATCTCCATCTCTTCTGCAAGTTCTTCCTTTGCCAACTCATCACCATATTCAAGCCTTTCTGGTTCTTCAATAATCATTACACTTGAATCTGCGCTCTCATCACCACTGCTTTCCTTACTCTCAATAACAGTCTCCTTCATCCTATCTTCTTTCTCAAGTTGTGCAGCCAACATAGAATCAAACTTTACTTGGGCTACATCCTTGGGAACTATTGTTTCTACCATAATCCCTTTACCCTTATCTAATATATCAATGATGGGTAAAGATGATGATGGTACCTGTGTAGACACATCCTTGATGAAAGCTGATGAATGGGATACATCAATCATACCTGCAGGTCTATTAACGTCCAAAACCTGTGTGTCAGCGCCTAACTTACTCCTATCAGCGTTTAGCTTGTCAGCGTCAAAAACCTGTCTGTCAACGCTCAACTTACTCTTGTCAGCGCTTGGCTTAGAAACCTGTTCAAGCATCTCCTTAAATGAAATCTTTGTTGGAGTTGCCAATGAAACATCAATAACTGGCCTCTCCTTCAAGCTGGTCAAAGCTTCATCCATTTCCACACCACTAGAACCACCTGAGCCTTTGTCACTTGCATTAAATGGCTCAGTAGCAGCTTCTTCCCCTTTGTAAGAATCCTCCCCTAATGAAAGGACACTTGTCTGCCTTCTCCTAGTGTCAGCAGCTTCTAAAATAACAATCCCCTCCCTCAATTGCTTGAGTTCAATACCTTGTGTAGAGACAGTATGTACAAGGTCTGCATTTTGCATTTGCAAGCTAATGCAGACAGCCGTCAATTCCAACAATGTATAGGGTTCCAATCTGCCCTCCTCTAGAATGGGAATTTTACCTCCCAAAATAGAGTCATGGGGCATGGATGGGGTCTTAATGATGTTAGGACTAGCTTGGCCTGCATCTAAGCTAGTACCAATAGTCCTAGCCCCACCCATGTCACCAACCACACTTGTGGTGGTGGTTCTCTCTGCAACATGGCTAGGACCACTAGAGGAGAACACTCTAGTAGTCCTTGGGCGTTTTACCAACCTAAATTCAGGGGGTGTAGAAGATGATGTGGATTGAGTTTTAGTTTGGAAGTTAAAGGGTGTTTGGGTTTGTTGTAAGAGGGTGTCAGCGTATGGATTTGGAGTGTCAACACCAACATTTAACGTGTCAGCGTTGAAGGGATCTTTGTCAATTTCCATATGCTGGGGTGATGGTGATGGTTCAGGTAATGGGTCTGGTTGTGGTTGCGGGTCTGGTTGAGGTTGTGATGCTGCAATAACAGCAAGCATGGCTTGGGTAAGGGGTAAGTCTCTGTGTGTGGGTGTACTCATCTTTCCAAAAATTGCTTTCTTTTGCACAGGGATCGTATAAAAATCATCATGATCCCTGGTGCAATATATTTGTGCATCAAAAACCATTTGCAAAAATCTTGGATAAGCAAGAGTCATCTTGCTACCCTTGTTTTTACACATGCCATCAAATATCATTTTAGAAAAATTATATTTTTGCCCAGTAGCAATACTCACAATGGCACTCCCAATTGATCTATTAATTTCATTGTGTGCAGTACATTTGGGACTAAATATTGAAGAATGACATGTATCAAGTACTTCCAAGCTGGGGGGAAATTCATGTTTTGAATATTTATTTAAAGTTCCCTCTTCAGGGAAAGGATAACCCAAAGCTTGAAGTCCTTGTTCTAGCTCACCAATAGGTAGGGTGGTTATACCATCTGCATCATTAAAATGCAAAGCCTGGCGAACCAAGGCTTCAATAACCACCCATTGAAGCCTATGGACTGTAGCAGTCAATGTAGTCACATTATTAATCGTTGAGGAAGTGACAGTATTCCAAAACTGTTTAATATGAGTGACAGGGATAAGAGGAGCATAAGAGAGTGCATACCTTAATGGGGATGCATTTAAATACTCCACCATCTGAGTATATTGAGGAAACAGAGTGTTGTCAGCATCAAAATAGGCAACCATGTTGTGCTGACTTCTGAATCCCAATACCAAATCAATCGGTTTAAACTTAGGCGCCATTGATGTAGAAAGCTGTGATATATGTTATGAAAGATGAAAGTGTATGAAATTTTAGTTAGACAAGAATAAGCAGTTATCCTGTTCAAACGAATAAGCCAAATATATAGGAGAGGTAAGCACATGTGATTGGTAAAAAATGAGGCAGTTATTTTTCAAACTATAATTATTAAAATCTTGAAAAGATATAACTTATCTTGTGCATTAATAAAAAGTTACCAACTCCTAAAATTACAGCCCAAATTTTCGTCAAACATAACAACTGGGTAGGACCCAATGTTTGTCAACGGTCAAAAATGACCTATCAACGCTCAACGGCTATATTCTTGTCAACGTTGTAAATTGCCATGTCAACGTCAAAATTGGTCCTAACAACGTTTGGAAATAAAACAGTCAACGTCCAAAAATAAAAATAATAAAAATGAAAAAGGACCTTAACAAAGTAATTTATCCTAGTGAAGATAACCTATAGACTAAAAATTACCATAGGGTGGCAAGCACTGTCCAATCATGCACACTTTCTTAAGCAAGATAGACATAATTGTCCCCAAGTGTCCCTTGCTAACCAAAGTTCTTAACAGTGAAGTTATCTCATAAAATCCTTTGTAACTTCCCAGGTAAGCCCAATAAAAATCATACCCAAGTCTCCCAACAGACCACATCCAATTCTAGGCCAAAAAGTCTTGGCAGCGTGCATAGTATATCAACTTTGCATGCTACAGTGCCTCACGATTTAGTAAGCTAACTCGTACTCACCAGTGGACACAATCTAGAATCATGATAAGAGTATTATATGAATACCCAAAAAGTCCTAAAGGTTTCCTAAACGTCCCCTTAAAATAAGATATACAAGTTGCTAAATAAAATGCATGCAATAAAAATTTATGTCAAGATAGGAATATAAATATTCCAACCATCATCCATAAATCTGAACATGCTCCAAGTAAGCTCCAAGGATCCATAAGCAACTCTGTATCCATTTGTAAAATGCTAACAACGCCTGCATAATTAGATAAAAAATCACAAAACTAACATGTTGCTGACAACGTCAATTTTGACACTTGTCAGCATTAAAATAACCTTTGTCAGCGTTAGACAAATAAAGTGGAAAATCTAATTTTATACAAAGACCAATAACAATGCATATCATGTATATAACAAAGAGTTCAAAAACACATATTAGGTAAGATTGATCATTCCAATACTTGTTACCAAGTATTGAAATCTCCAAGTATCAAAAGGTTTAGTTAATAAATCAGCCACATTTTCTTCTGTCAACCCTATCTGGTTGTATTAAACCTTTTTCAAAACAATCTCTTATAAAATGATGTATAATTTCTATGTGTTTTGTTTTAGAGCGATGTACAGGATTTTTAATAATGCATAAAGTACTGTTATTGTCTACAAAAATCTTGGTATGCATGAAATTATACCCATAATCCAACAGCTGGTTCTGAATCCATAAGACTTGTCCACAACAAGCAGCTGCAGCTACATATTCTCCTTCAGTTCTAGAGTTGGCCACCACTGTTTATTTCTTGCATTGCCAAGATATCAACCTACTCCCAAGAAATTGGCATCCACCAGTTGTGGATATTCTATCAAATTTGTCACCCCCATAATCACTGTCTGAATATGAAATAAGCTTCAATGGAGAATCTTTTGGATACCATAATCCCAAGGTGGGATAGCACCTAAGATACCTAAAAATCCTCTTGACAGCATGAAGATGACACTCTTTGGGAGTCACTTGATGGCATGCACATGCACACACATGAAACATAATGTCAGGTCTTGAAGCTGTGAGATACATCAATGATCCAATCATTGACCTATAATGCCTGACATCCACCTCTTTTCCATCTCCAACCTTTCCCCAAGGGTGTTCCCTATCCATGGGTGTGCTAGCCCGTTTCTCATATGGATAAAAGCCAAACTTCTTCAAGATTTCTGCTACATATTTGTCTTGAGATATGAAGATACCATCTTCTTTCTACTGAACTTGTAACCCTAGAAAGAAGTTCATCTCTCCCATTGCACTCATCTTGAACTTTTCTGTCATGAGCTTGGAAAAGTCTTCACTCATCTTTGGACTAGAAGAGTCAAAGATGATATCATCCACATAAACCTGAACAAGTAAGAAATCCTTACCAGTCTTCTTTGTAAACAAAGTCTAATCTATGGTGCCCCATTTGAATCCATTTTCCACCAGATAGGTGGAAAATGTGCCATACCATGCTCTTGGGGCTTGATGAAGTCCATACATTGCTTTCTTCACTTTATACACCTTGTTTGGATGTTCAGAATCTTCAAAACCAGGAGGCTGCATAACATAAACCTCCTCTTCTATTGTGCCATAAAGGAAATCAATCTTCACATCCATTTGATAAACTGTGAAGCCCATGCAAGAGGCATAGGCTAGGAAAATCCTTATTGCTTCAATCCTTGCAACAGGTGCAAAAACCTCTTCATAGTCTATCCCTTCCTCTTGTGTATAACCTTGAGCAACTAAATGTGCCTTGTTTCTGACCACAATTCCTCTCTCATCCTTTTTGTTTCTAAGAACCCATCTTGTCCCAATAGGTCTGACATGTCTGGGACAATCAACTAGCTCCCAAACATCCTGAATAGCAAATTGGTGAAGCTCATCTTGCGTTGCTTCCACCCAACTTGGTTCTTTGAGAGCATCAAATATCTTTTTGGGTTCCTGTTGTGACAGAAAACAGGCAAACAAACATGCTTGAACAAGAGGGGTATCAACCTTCTTGTGAATATTGGCAATAAATCCTCCATGATTCTGATGAGACCTTCTAATTTGTACATGAGTCATCACATCACCTATGATTAGAGAAGAAGGGTGATTCTTCATAGTAGATGTAAGTACTCCTCCTTGAATAATTGTGTTATCATCAATTTCAGTCTCCAAGTTGCCAATATCTTCTTCAGATTCTCTTCTATCATCATCTGAATGAACCTCTCCATGAATATTAGAAGGTTCACCTTGTTCAAAAACACTGGAAGAGAATAAATGGTCAAAAGAGTTGTCAACGCCTGAATTAGGGTTGTCAACGTTTGCGCCATCAACGCCTGAATTTGTCTTGTCAGCGCCAGATTTTCCTTTGTCAGCAATTGAAGATTCTTGCATGTTTTCATCAACTGGTATTACTTGTAGACCACCTTTTTCCTTTCCAGCAGCAGCAGCAGCAAATGCATCTGTCCATATAGGAATGGTAACATACTCAAGTATGGGTGCTGATTTGTCTGCTTGTGATCCAACCTCCTTATCAACCTGTATACTTGAAATTTCAACAACTGGTTCTTCCACAACATTTAAGTCACCTTTACATTGTTTGGATTAGTAACAGGCATATAATTTAAGGTTCTAGATAGAGGTTCCAAGTCAAATAACCAATTTGGTCCACTTTCAGGATCACTAGGTTTACTTTCTAAAAACCTAACATGTACTTTTTCAAGTATACGTTTTTCTTTCTTAAGGTAAACTCTATATCCTCAACTCTGCACTGAATAACCCATAAAATAGACTTCATCACCTTTAGCACTAAACTTTCCTAAGGCATCACTAGTATCCAACACAACTACATGACAGCCAAAGGGTTTAAGAAAACCAATATTAGGTTTCCTACTCCAAAATAGTTCATAAGGTGTCTTATTATGGATTTTGTTGATCAATGTCCTATTCTGAACATAACAAGCTATATTCACAGCCTCAACCCAAAATGCAATGGGAAAGTGAGCATCAGCCAACATTGTCCTAGCTGCTTCTATGAGTGTTCTATTCTTTCTTTCAGCCACCCCATTTTGTTGTGGGGTTCTAGCTATACTAAACTTATCTAGTAATCCCTTTCTTGGCACAAAAGTCATCTAACAACTTATTTCTAAAGTCACCACCATTATCACTTCTAAGTATTTTAACCTCATTCCTAGTCTTTTTCTCTAATTGGGTAACAAACTTAATCAAAACATCAGCAGTTTCAGTTTTCAAAGCCAAAAAGAAAGTCCAAGTAAATCTAGAAAAATCATCAGCGATGACAAAACAGTAGGATTTACCATTTAAGCTTTCTATATTAGTTGGACCAAACAAGTCCATATGCAGCAAGTGAAGTGGTTTAGATCTAGAATGCACAAGTTTAGACTTAAAGGAGACTTTGTGCTGCTTGCCTTTAAGACATGCAACACAAGAATAATCATTGTGGAAGGCCTTTTTAGGCAAACCATCAACTAAACCATGCCTCACAAGTCTATTTATGTTCTTATAAAAATTAATGTGACCTAACCTTCTATGCCAAAGATTACTCTTATCAAATGAAGCCTTAGCATATAGACATGACAGATTATTATTCATCCTAATTCCATTAAGATTCACATTATAAATGTCCTTATGCCTAGGTGTTCTATAATCAATGAATTTCTCATCAGGTATTTTAAAATCTTTGCTTAACACCAAGCATTCAGTATCAGTGAAAAGAACCTTATTTTTGTTATCACAAACTTGTGATACACTAAACAGATTATAGTCAAGTTCTTTTACCAGAAATACATTCTCAAAACGCAAATTGTTGGTGATAAGAGTGCCTTTGCCAGTGATAGTCCCATATCCGCCTCCAAAGTACACTTTGTCACCATCTTTAATGGGGGTAAAGTTTCTCAATTAATCTTCCTACCCCTTCATGTGCCTAGAGCATCCACTATCCCAATAGCCATAATCATTAACCTGCTTTTGATTGCCCTGCACATAAAGAAAACAAATTAGTTTTCTTTGGGAACCCAAGCCTGAGCAGACTTGGATTCATTTAGTTGTTCAACAAGAACATGCTTAGTCCTTATAACAATCCCTTTTTCATCCCTTTTTGGATTAAATACCCAGTTAACCCCAATTGGTTTAGTTATGACCTTTGAAATATAATGACATCTGTTACAGGTCATAGAAATCCCATCTGAAATAGGTTTTTGGTCTTATTTGGGTCTCCAAGTTAAACTTGAAGAAGCTTTAGACCCCTTTCCCTTTGGTTGCAAGTATTTAGCACTTGGTCTAGCAACGTTGGAAACATTCGTGTCAGCGTTAAAATTGTTCTTGACAACGCTGAAATTACCCTTATTAGCGTCAAACCTAGGGTTTGCTATAGGAACCTATTGTATGTTAGACCATGTATTGGTCTTTTGTAAAGGCCTTTGTCCATAAGTATTAGACCCTTTAGTAAATAATAGGGATGGTCTAATGACTTATGGACTTTGCTGGACAAAAGGTTTGGGTTTGACCATGGTTGACTTTCTATCAGCGTTGACCTTTGAAGCATTGACACACTTATAAGCCAAATGTGAAAAACTTCCACAAGTATAACAGGCTTTTCTAGACATAACTCTAGGTCTAGATGAAAAGAAACCTGTCCCATTATCACTAACTTGACTTTTTGGTGACCTAGGTTTTCTACATATTTCTGCATATTTAATACTAGGTTTTCTATCAACTTTAAGCCAAGGTCAATAGTCTTTTCTATAGTAGGATTGGTCACTTTTATGGGTGTAGACTCATTTGTGCTGTCACTAAGCATGCCACCCTTAACAAACAAAGTAGGGTTGGCTTTCTTCCATTGGTCCAAATCAGTTAATTTCTGCTTGTATTCCCCTACTGGAGTAAGAACTCTTGGTGGAGGAATAAATTCCTCTTCTTGGAGTTCTAGTATACCAGTCTAAGACAAATCCTTTCTAAGGACACCATAGAAGTTCCCAGCAGGTGGTGGAACACCAACATACTCTTTCATCCCAATCCCAGTCATATCCCTAGAATCCCTTTGTTCACTAACACATTTTTCTAAGGTCTGAGAAGATTTATCAAATCTTTGAATTTTAAGATCTACATTATCTTTGTTTTTTATGGCATCATCTAACTTATCCTGAATAACACCATTTGACCTCTCCAAGATGTCCCTTACCTTAATACTAGTATTTAGGTCATGAGTCAAAACATTGATTTGATCTTTTAGGTCAAGCTCCATTTTCTTATATTCAGCAACAGTCTTTTCAGTTTTAATAAGTACAAGTTGATAGTTAGATAACTTGCATTTTTCATTAACAACATCTGATTTTAACTTTAAAATTTCTTTGTTAAGTTTTTCAGTGTTTAACCGACAACCTTTACTACAAAATGCATCATCATATACCTCATTGTCTGATGAAGATGAAGAATGTGCCGTGAGAGCATAGTGAACATGCTTGATGAGACTGCTTTTATACATAGTCGCATCGTCCAAAAAGGGCTTAAAATGCATTAAATATCATCAAAATACCCATACATATGCTTGTGTTTTTTGCTTGTGTATTTTAAGTACGGATATTGAGGAATTGACAAAAGATCACAAAGAATCAAGCAAAAACGAACACGGGAAACGAAGCCGCACTATGAACCGGGCCCAAGAATGGAATTTCCAAATATACCCTTAAAGAATTGAAGATTGGCAAGTTTGGTCCTTCATCTTTTGAAGACTTGGCAATTTATACCCTTGCAAAACTCACTATTTGCATTTGGGTCCCTAAATTATCAAGATATTACAAGTTATGCCCTTCAAAATTGGTCAAAATACATTTATAATCCTTGATATTTATTTGCAAAAAGCTTGTGCCATAAATGACAATCTACCCAAAGTTATTAGCCAAGGAAAAAGGGGTTTTGGCTATTTATTACCAAGTGAAGAAGCTTTGGGAGTTAAGGGACTAAAATTGCCAGACATTGAAACCCCATCCACCACTCATCAGCCGACACATCACCCCACTCAAACCATTCCACCATTCACATTTCTCCTACCCTCCACATCATACCTCCACCATTTAAATAACTGATTAAATCAGTTATTAATCCTTCCCTCCAATAAACACCCATTTAAAAACTCACTTTACCCAAAACAGATTAAACTTCCCCTAATCCCCCAAGAACCCTAATTTTCCTAGGATTAATTACCCCCAAATCAAGGGGTTTTTGTCCAAACTTTTCCAGATCCTTAATTGGCATCATTCTCATCCCTAACCCACTCTCGCTTTTGTCCCCACTCAACCCATGTGCCCATACCCCACTCCCCTGCTCATGTCACTTTCCCCCAATTCCCATGAAGGAGACAAGATCAACAGCTAAACACATTTCCTTGCTCCCAAAGTACTCCTCAACGTCCAAGATTCCCTCATCCTCACTGGCATATCACAAGACACCAAGGACCATCACATGACTCGGTTTTTGACCAAGACGATTTTTCAAACTAAGGGCAATGTTCGAATTGCACCCATTAGGGTTTAGAGATTCTAGAGGGTTCTGTTTAAGCTTATAAAAGGAGCACTCAACATGTAAGCTGCCCTTTGTTCTAGTTTTTGCTTTTCAACATTTTGTAATTCCTTTTTAAAAATTAATGAAAGTTGGTATGTTTTAAATCTGTAATTCCTTTTTATTGTTTTAAAAGTTGGTGTGTGTTAGAAAAGCAAGCTGAGTTCCACAATTGATTGTTGAGTATTTTGAGTTTTCAAAAAGGAAGGTCTCAAGTTTTTTTGGAAATCTGTTTTCTATTTGGCAAAAAGGTTCATAAGCCACATTAAGCTGTTTTATTTGTGCCTATATATGTCCATTGAACCCTGATATCTTGGAGATATCAAGATTCAGTGGGTATAAAAGCTTGGGTAAAAGACATTGTGAGGTGAGAGACCCTTTTTTTGCTGATTTTTACCCATTTGGTTAACACTCACTATATCAAAAGCTACAAGCTTAAAGCTTGTAGCAGTTGATATTTGAAGTCTTTTTACTTGGTCTTGTGGTGATTGTGCATGGGAGAAGTGATTTCATCTCATTTTACCAAAGTTGGTAGATTTGTACTAAATCAGCAATCTCACTCAAACACTCTCTCTTTCAAGGACCCCTGGCTTACCTAGTTGTTGGTTAAGCTCAGGGGAGCATTGCTGACCCTCACTAGGATGCAAAGTGATGGAGGTGCTCATTCTTTTTCCTCTCTTTTTCATTTTTTGTATTTTGGATAGAAAATCTGTTTGGTATATGAACTTGCATGATTTTGTTTCTATGTTGATGTTTTCTGATTTATTAGGTTCATTTAGGGTACTTATGCATGTTTAGATAGAGTAGCATCAAATTGGTTAAGTTTTGCAAAGTTTTGGTGTGTCAAAGTTTGAAATCAGGAAGTTAAGGGGTGTTTGGATCTTGGGTTTAGAAGCAGTTTGTGAGGTGTAATTTTTTTGAATCCATTTTTAATTCACTCATTTTGGCTTGTTTGTGTTTTATCAGCTTAGGTGTTGTATTTGGTACCTTGTGGAAAGTAATACATGCAAGTTTTTGTAAAAATCCACCTTAAAAATCTGTTTAAGCCAATACTGCCTTGATTTTTTTGAAATCTGTCATGCAAATCTTTGTGCTTGATAGGTTGTAAGTTAGTTTAGGCTTTGTGAGTGATTTGGGGAAGTTATTGAGTGACTTGAGTGAGTTTTGGCCAACCAAAACTCACCCAAGTGCACATTGCATCATCAAAACTCCCAACAGCCCCCTAGTACTATATAGTGACTGATTTTGCATTGTGTGAAATTTTTGTGTGTTAGCCTGTGTTTTTCTTGCTTCCATTGACTCCCTACACTCAAATGAGTGTAGGGGTGCCCCCATTGTCCATCAAATCCCACAAATCACCAAGAACAAGCCCTCTTGTTCATATCTTCACTTGTGAACATACGTTTTTCTTTGTGTTCATCAAGCAAAACTAATCTGGACACGTTTTTTATTCATTTGGTTAAAATTCTAGCTTAATTGTTATAAAGTTTGTGTTTAAGAGTAAGTGTAAGTTACTGATTTTGAGTTTCATAAATTTAAAAAAAGAAAAAAAAGGTTTTTAACAAAAAGGACGTGGCAAGGACTCGAACCTACGCCACTCCTCTCACACACCAACGTGATAACCAGTTGCCCTAGGGTCTTTGACTGGTTATCACTTGGTTTATTATATACTTAAGGTATATTGGTTTGTAGCTTATTCAAACAAGCAGTTGAGTAATAAGCTGTTTCCAGCTTATTTGTTTTAGCTTTTCACTTTTTAGCATTTTTCCTTGGTTCTTTATTAGGTTTAGGACTTTTTGGCTTAAAAAGTTTATTTTTCACGTGTCTAATTAATTTATTAGGATTATTTTAAGTTTTAATTTTAGAAAGTAAATAAAAAATAGGAAAAAGTGTTTTAAAAATCTAGAAAAATAGTTTTTAAGTTTTTAATAGTATTTTTGAGGTTTACATCAATTAAAGTTTTTAAACTAACTTATTTTTGATTTTATATGATTTTAGGGTTTTTGATCAATTTTAAATATTAATAAAAAATTTTAAAAAGGTTTTGGAAACTTTTGTTTGCATTTCTGTCCTAGTTACATTTTCCTAGATTTTTGGTAATTTTTTAGAATTTTTTCATAAACTTTGAATTTTTTATATTATTTTATTATTATTTTATTATTAAAAATTGAAAGTTAGTTTTTTCTACTTTTTTTATTTTTCCTAGTTCAAATACAAAAAGTTAGGAGTTTTGCAACTCTTAGAATATTTTGATTGCCCTTAGATTTATTTTTATAATTATTTTAAGTTTTATTAGTTTTTAATAGTTTTTAATTGTTTAAAAATAGTTTTTAGTGGTTTTAAAATTTTGAAAAATACTATTTAGCTTAATTAGGTTATTTTAAAGGTTTACAAACTTTAAGATCTTGTTTTGGACTTTTTAATAGTTAATATTGATTTTTAGGGCTTTAATTAGCATTAAAAAGTCATTATTTAATTAATTAAAAGGTTTTGGCAAGTTTGGATTTTTTCTAAACTCTTAGAATATTATTTTAGATTTTTATTGATTTTTGGTAATATTTAGGGTAAAATTTTAAATTTGGTACTTTTTACGGTTTTACGTGTACACCTTTTTCGTCTTAGTTTAATACGACATCGTAACCGTCATTCTCTTCTTATCCCATTTCTATTTTCTTTTCTCATAACAATAAAATCACAAAGTTAATAATCTCTTAACACAACGCACTAGCCTCCTCGAGAACGAACTCATTTTAGGGTCATTTGTACACGGTTTTCCTAAATCGTCGTGCTTACCCTATTTTGGTACTCTTTTCCTAAAGGGTATACAAAAACTCAACCATCATTTTGGCGCCGCTGCCGGGGAGGCGTGTTGTGTTTTGATTTGAACAATTGTTGTTTTTATATAGCCATAATAAGTATTTGTATTAGTAGCACTCTACTAATACGTATTATTGGTTTTTCGTTTTTTGTGTGAATACTATTACTATATTGTAGACGTAGAACAACAAATTCACAAGTACTCCAAATACGTGAGAAATCACAACCTTGACTTGGGAGGTCATTACCCAATCATTGTATTCGAATCTCAAACCAAAGAAAAAAGGCAAAAATAGATAAATACTTTCGAGAAGCTCGATTTTGAAAAATACAAACTATAAGGTGGGTATAAGGCGGATATTATAAAATATATCCTAAGGAAAAAGGCTCTTAAGTGCTTCGCGCCGCCTCGTTTCCCCGCTTGCTTGTGAGTATTTGATTTTGAGAGCTAATCGAGGGTTTTGCCGCCCAAAGTATTATTAAGTATCATATATACTTTCTTGGTTTTATTTGATTAAACCCTCTTGAACGTTTTGGTGTTCCACCAACGTTCTAAAGTCATTGAAGGCGTTCACTTCACGTGATCGTTTTCATTCCTTGAGGCTTCTTTAATCAAGAGATTTGATTAAGGAGGAGATTTGTAGATTTTTGTCTACTTAATACAATTCCAAAATCCAAAAAAAAGTAAAAACAATCAAAAACCAAAAAAATTGAAAAAGTAAAAACACCAAAAAGAATCTTCTTTGCTCATCCCCACGTTGTACGTGACGTTTATGCTTACTCGTAATCAAGCAAGATGTGCACGTAAACGAAAAAACAAAAAGGAGTCAACACCTACTCCTAATCTTTCTAGTGAAGAGACTCCAAGTGAGGAACCTATTGTAGAACAAGAAGCTATCATGGCTAATCGTACTATGATGGAGTTGCTTCAAGCACCCACCGAGGGTTTTGGAGAGGCCATTGTGATTCCCGCCATCCTTGCGGAGAACTTCGAGATCAAGACGGGTTTAATGTCTATGCTTCAAGCCAACAAGTTTCGCGGACACGAAAAAGACAACCCACATTATCACATTAGGCAATATAATCGTCTCACCGCGACAAGCAAGTTTAAGGATGTACCACACGATGCCATTAAGATGATGTTGTTTCCATACTCGTTAGATGGACCCGCCAAGATATGGCTCGAGAAAGAACCCCCAAATTCGATTTTGACGTGGGGTGATCTCGTTTCTAAATTTGTGAATCAATTTTTTCCACCATCTAAAACAACACATTTGAAAAACGAGATTTCACGATTTACTCAAAGGTCTAATGAAAGTTTTTCAATGGCTTGGGAAAGGTTTAAAGAAATGTTACATGAATGTCCACACCATGATTTTTCCGAATTGCATCAAATTGACACTTTTTATAATGGGCTTAATGATCATGAACGAGATTACTTAAATGCCGCCACGGGTGGTAATTTTTTGTGCAAAACGACCGATGAGGCATTGAAAATCATTGAGAATAGATCTAAAGTTTATAGCCCTCGTAACACACCGAGTGTTGCCAATTTGAGTTCGTCATCGTCTCGTAGCATTAATGCCTTGCAAGATGAAGCAAATGAGGAGAATCGGTTTTTCGATAGGTTTTCGACTCTTATGACTCATTGGAAAGCACAAGATGCTATGAATTCCGCATCGGTTAAGGCGGTTGCCAAGAGTTGTATTTCGTGTGGTGGAGCTCATGATTTTTCCGAGTGCATTACCGCGGATGGTAACACTTCGAATGCTTACGTAGCCACGGGAAATTATAACCAAAACGGTCAATGTTCCCGCCAAAATCAAGCTCCACAAAATCAAAATGCTAACAACTATCGAAACAACAATCAAAGTGGTGCTTATCAAGGAAATCAACGTAACTACAACAAGGGTAATTATCAAAGTGGAAATGGGCAAATTTCAAACCAAAACCAAAAACGTGATTTTCAAACTGCCACACAAGGTTTTCAAAATGATCACACCAAAAATCTTCAAGGAGAGTTTTTGAATTATGCTAAAGCAAACGATGCTAAGTTTGATAATATGCAACGTGAAATGGTTAGCTTAAGATCCGAATTGAAGAACGAGCTTATAAACGAACTTGCTAATGAACTTAAGACTCATGCTAACAAAATGGAAGGAAATGTTCAACGTCTCCAACAAAATCAACAAAAAATGGAGCAAGGTCAACATGAGATTAAGCAAGAATTGTTAAAAGCGGATGCTAGGCAATCTAAGTTTGATGACCGAATGGGAAAAATGTTTGAAGCTATCATGTGTAAACCTTCTTCTTCGGGTGGTCTTCCTAGTGATACCGTAAACCCGAAAGGAGAATTGAAGGTTATTACTACTCGTAGTGGTAAAACCTTTAAAGAACCAATTTCTCGTCCAAGTACTTCTATGGAGAAGGAAAAAGAGAAAGAACCCGAGGTGGTGGTAGAAAAGGAGCAAATTCCAAGCCCACGAAGTACCGCTCAAACCACACCTACGGTTGAACCAATACCAATAGTGGAACCCGAGATTCCAAGGCCGTTGCCTATGCCCCAACCCACACCACCCTTACCTTACCCTTCAAGACGAAACAAGGAAAAGGCACAAGAACGAAATAATTATCAATTTGAACTTTTTATGAAAATGTTTCGTGACTTGCATTTTAATATAAGTTTTGCCGACGCCTTGGTCATGATGCCTCGATTTGCCGCAAACTTCAAAAGTATGTTGAATAACAAAGAGAAATTGCAAAAGTCGTCTAGTTGTTCTTCGGTTTTTCTTAGCCGCATACCTCAAAAAGTCGGTGATCCCGGTAAATTTTTAATCCCATGTGCAATACAAGATATGGAGGAATGCTACGCCTTGGCCGATCTTGGTGCTAGTATAAATTTGATGCCTCTTGAGATTTTTAAGTCGCTCAATCTTCCCAATCTCACTCCTTCAAGAATGTCAATCGAGATGGCCGATCATTCTACGATTCTAGCTTGTGGAGTAGCCGAGGACGTCTTCGTGAAAGTTGGAAAGTTCTACTATCCCGTAGACTTTATCGTTGTTGACATTCCCATCGATCCTAAAGTTCCTCTAATTTTAGGTCGATCATTTTTGGATACCTCGAGAGCACTTATCGATGTGCATGCTAGGAAAATCACTCTTCGTTTCAATGAGGAAGAACTCATCATAAATGCAACTCAAAACTCCACACTTTCTCATGTGTACTCTATCACGTCTTTGAACAATGTTAGTCCCATCAAAAACATTTGCAAAAGGATTTCAAAGAGAGTTTTAGGAGT